>CM057453.1:1526198333-1529011666 GCA_016271365.2 Neoceratodus forsteri
TCATGGATGCATAATAGGTAAGGACACTAGATGTCCATTTGCAGAATTTAACTTTCACAAAGTACCTATTACCACTGAACCAACTTACCTGCATTAGCATCATGGCCCTGCAATACACCTCCTACACTCCTACGGCAGTGATGCTTAGCATTATGCTCCATCTTGACTAAAGATATCTAGATAAATCTGTCACAATGGCCTAAGTGACAACTAGTTGTATGGTTTGGCCTCACTTGGTGCCACAGTTTTCATATAGTAAAAGTATACATTGTTATCTACAGGGTTGTTAAAGAGTCAGTAAGTGGCACTGTACAGAAACAATGCTACACGTGCATGTGCTTCCACAAGTCAAGTCTTTGAGCTCTAGGGGTAATCTGGCATGTTGCAAGAATTCAGGCTAGTGCACAGTGATATCCATAGCCATGTTTACAAGGCTGACCTTGCTCCTTTTTTGGAGCATTGCAGAGTTGCCCTGAACCAACAGACGCTTGGCTAACACATCTACATAGCCCCCCTCAGCACCAATGTAAGACGCACTGGAGAGGGTTCGGGAGTCGGGGCAGTCAGCTGATGGAAGCACCCTGAGTGGAAGTGAGCAGTGCAGCCTGTCCACACGGCCGCTTAAACTGCTCACTCCTGAATGCATCCCCAGACTTTCTGGGACTGTCGAGTGGCACAGGGAGTGGCTTACCACGATTTGGCAAGTGTTCACACAGCGGCATTTGCACCGCAGCAACCTGAGCACTCGGGTTACTGCGGTGCAAATGCCACCATGTAAACATGGCTTATGACTATTCTTCATAGTTTGTCACTCAAGACAGTGATCTGACACCTGGCACTACTATACTTTTACTATAGCGCTTCTTATGAATGCTATCTTATTGACACTTTACCCAGTTTTTACCTTCCTCTACAATGGCAACTCAAGTGTATGACTAGGCAAAATATATGGACATGGTTTTGACAAAAGTATCACAAAATTCCACAATTTCACAAAAGCTCATGCAATTCAACTTTAATTACTGATGTTATTTTGGAATCTTTGGCAGCTTATAACTTGGCCTGTTGGCCATCCTCTGAGCAAGAAATTAGAGACTTGACACACACACCGTCTTTTTTTATCCATACTGTATTTTTCTCCTGGCTGGCAGCTCATTTCTCAGGAATATACCCTGTTCACTGGCATATACCCTGATCAGGCTGAAACCAGCCATCATTAGTTGGCTACCAGGTTTTTCTCCATTTTTTTCAGTCCCATCTCCCCTGGTGGGATTGGTTTCTCTGTCAGCCCCACACACCCACAGCTTCCCTTGCAGCAGGAGCAAGCTCCCTGGCCCAATCACAGGGGTCACTGTGTTGGTGGAACCTGCTGCCAACCATCCCAAGCTGTGACACACTGCTATGTGGCAGTATGTCTCACACCATGGCCTGCCTCCCAACATGACTTCCCAGACTCGCGTTTCGAACCTGGGTCATCAGCATGGCAGCATGAAGCTATACTGCTGGGCCATGTGGGTTGTCTGAAAGCCTAATAGTTAGGGTCAGTGAACCTAACAAAGTTTGGCATTCTATTCTCTAGTTTTAAAGTTACAGGGGCTTAAAATTCTGCATTCACATAATTGCAAAATGCAATTATAAAATTTCCAAACGTTTGGAGGTTTATAAGTCAGATATTTTTAAATATAGAGATATAAAACTTGGTATGTGTCTGTATAGACTGGGGAAAGGGCATCATACCAAATATGGTGAATTTTGGACAAATACATTGTAAAATTAAATGGAAATAACTGAAATCACAATTTTAGTACATTTGTGCAAAGTTTTTGTGGAAATGTCATGACATTTTGTGGATGTGAAATTGAAATTTCACCAGACTTTTGCTGGGAAAAGATAAATTTCACCCAGCCCTACAATTCAATCATTGGTGTGTACAGCAAAACAGAATTACTGATCATATATAGTGTATCTATCCAGTGCAACACTGAAACACAGAAACATAAAATGGTCAGCTGAAAAGAAACAATTAGTACAGCCAGTTTTCTTTTATATGTTCCTTGCTAAATCTGTCTCTGCAGACTCTTTGTTTTGTTTTGTTTTGTTTTTTACCAGGAGAGACACACTAAGCTGGAAGCTTGTTTACAGGTGTGACCTGGGAGCAGAAGGAAGTTAAGTGACTTGCTCAGGGTCACACAGTATGCAAGTGGGGGCTGTGGGATTCAAACCCAGATCTCCAGGTTTGCAGCTCAGAGCCTTAAACCACTGTGCTATACATATTCTCCTGCATCCCTCCCTCCTCCCTGTCTACTTTATTTTCTAATATACCCCTATGTTTATCCTACGCATGCTTGAAGCCCTCCACTGTATTCTCCATCCTTTGTGCTGGCAACCTGTTTCAGGCCTCTGTCACCCTTTCAGTGAAAAAGTATTTCCTCACATCACTCTTAACCTCAACCCACAGCTTCATCACTTGTCCCCATGTCCTGATGCTCTTACTCCTTTGAAAGACTCCACTCCTGCACCCTGTTCACCCCTGTGAGGTACTTGTAGCTCTAGAATGTCACCTTTTGCTCTCCTTTCTTCTAGGGTGTGCATGCTGAGACCCCTCAGTCTCTCCTCATAAGCCCTATTCTGCAACCCTGCACTCTGAACTGCCTCCACCTGTCTATATACTTTTTAAGGTGTAACTTCCCAAATGATACACAGCACTCTACGTGGAGTCTTACCAGTGAGCAATAATGTGTTGACACCACCTCCCTCCCTATGTATCCCAGGATTCTACTAGCCCTACCCACTACTTTGCCACACTGCTGTGCCTCTTTGAGGTCATCAGATATGATAACCCCAAGGTCCCTTTTCTGTTAAGTGATTGTCAATACCTCCCCATCCATCCAATACTCAGCTCCTGGATCCCTATGCTCTATGTGCATGATTTTGCACTTTGTGGCATTGAACCCCAACTGGCATGCTCTTTACTACTCTATCAGTTTCCTTGGATCCCTGAGTATTCTCTCCAACCTCTCCTGAGTGTTCACCATATTGCAGATTTTGGTATCATCTGCAAGAAGGCGTAACTTCCAATACCTTCATTTCCAGTTCTTCTGCAATGTCACTTATGAAAACACTGAAGATCGGTCTCAGTAGTGAGCCTTATGGCACCCCACTTGTCACTCTGCCATCATTAGAGTAAGTGCTGTTAATGACCACCCTCTATCTCCTGTCCATTAACCAGCTTCCAACTCAGTTCTCCACTTTGGATCCCACACCTAGGCTGCTGTCTCCTGTTCACCTCCTGTGTGTCACAGTGTCGAAGGATGTGATAAAGTTCAAATAGGCCACATCCACGACCCTCCCTTGATCTATTTCCCTGGTTACTCAGTCAAAGAAATCTTTCAAATTTCTTTGGCTTGACCCCCTCCAAGAAGCTTTAAGAGTATGCGATTGCACCCATGGGGTCAGATTTAGAATGCTCACAGCTACCCTTCTGATTTCTGTAAACCTGGCTTGATATGAATTTTGGGACAGTGGGAGCACGCTGGTGTGTGTGTGTGTGTGTGTGTGTGTGTGTGTGTGTAATTCCAGCCCCTTAATTGCATCTGAAAATGAGCACCAGCTCAGTGTTTCTTACTATTCATCAATTTTCAAATAAAAATAAAATGAAAACTAAATTTGCCACTCAATGTTTCACTTGATTTTTATTAATTTTATTTATTTAAAGAAAAATAACATTGAAAAAATGAATTCCTGTTTCCAAGCACATCCTGTTTTTCCCTCTTAAAATACACAGGTGACCACTTTCTCTATAAAATTAGAATATCTGGATGGATTTGTGTTTGACTGCTTGATGCTTAGGACTACATTCTAAAGGAGCAAAAATGATCACACAGCCCTTTATCAGTGCAATCCCTTCATAGCTATCATGCACTCATAACCTTATTCTACTTAGCATGCACAAAGATACAATTAGTGCCTTCATTTACAAATGTGGGTACACCTTTCCATGTTTGGGTTCAGACTCTGAGGAGAACACTAGACATGAAGTAATTAACAATACAAAACCTATTGTTCCACTGTTCCAAAAGATGAGTGCACAAGCCTGGGGTGCCGGGGATACAGATTAGCAAGACAAAGTCAATAAAGTCCCGCACTCACAGCCACCACAGTAAAGTCGTTGCTCGCTTGATTTAAACAACAGTGCTGTTGTTTATTACAGTGCCAGTGCAACAGCACATCTTAACATGTTTCAGACCTGAGTCCTTTTTCAAAAAAGGACTCTGGTCTGAAACATGTTAAGACGTGCTGTTGCACTGGCACTTTAATAAACCTCTACACTGTTGTTTAAATCAAATGAGCAGCATCTTTGCTATGGTGGTGGTGAGTGCAGGACTTTATTGATTTCCTATTGTTTCACTGTCTACTTATTGTAAGACTGCAAACTCGTGACTGAAAATCCACAAAGTTGTTTCTGCAAGATTCACAATTCAGTGTTGGCAACTTATGCATCTTTTAATAAAACAACAAAAAAATTTAATTCCAGTGTACTGCACTGTACTGTACTGTAAAATACCTTTAGGTATAAGATGAAAGGAAGGGATTTATTCAGTGGCTTAAGGATAGGCAGCAATTAACTCATGCTTCCCTCCCCCATGAGAATAATAAAAAGGCACCTCTCCTGCATTCAGTAGAATCTTGCTCTTCCCTTTGCACCTCCATCCTCCATTCCTCCACTCATGGCTTTGTTGGTCTGTCTTTCCGTCTCTCTATCTATCTGTCTGTGTCTCTCTGCTTCACAGAATGGCAAGCAGCACATTCCTCAAAGTTTCCATTAGCCCTAGGGCTGAGTGTTTTGGTACCTTCAAGGATGTAACCCTTGGAGGGGGAGATACATTAGTCATAGAACCAAGTTAAGTGGCGTCTTTGTGAAAACGATAGCCACAGTTCGGAGACAGACAGAGTGAATGGCCAAACTATATTTTGCTTAAGCCTTCAAATACAGTCATAGCTGTCATAGCTGTCTCCTGTCCCAGCAAATTAATAAATGGCCATTAGTCAGCTGGCTGGTATCGGAGGTAGCATTTTGTGCTATCATGTTGAGGACCTGGGTTTGCATCTTTAATATGAACCCATGATCTTGACGATGTTGAAAGACAGTGCTTCAGGCTTTAAGAGGAGTGAAGAAGGATGCCCAGTTTCATAATACCGTCAATGGTGTCTGCATCAAAACCTCAACAGTGTGAGTGACCACACATTGCAGGCCATAATAATACACACAGGACATGCATAGCATCCTCAATCATAGAGCAAGAACAGGAGACAGCTGGGGAGAGAATGCTAAAAAAGCACAGTTTGTGGCATACTGGATGTCAGTTCTCCCCCACCCCACAACAATAATATGATTTATGGTCTCCATCACATTGGAACCTACCCCACAACTGGCCTGTGTACAACATAGCTTCATACACCTGGTGGCAGTTGTAGGGCTCCCATACTGAGATAGATTAGAGACTTCTGTCACTAGAGACAAAGGGTCTCTGCATGAGATACCCAGAGGCCTTTGAAGTGTCATGAAAAGAAAGGGAATAAGACTTTCCCAATGAGTGCGTAACTAGAGACTGAAGGGTGCACAAAAAGAGGAAATTGCTTTTAAAAATACTTCCTAAACTGGAGAGTTGGCTAATATCATAGTTGCAATAGCTGGGAAACCAAACAGTAGAAATTTACCAAATTGCCAGTGCTGCCTGTAATTGCTATACCCATCAGTGCTAACCAAACAGAATATATCACAATTGTGCAGTAAAAATCAGGAATGCAGTATGCCATCAGACATGAGCAGGGGAAGTACAGTTTAGTTATGGAAATCTGGCTCGTTCTTGTATTTTGGATTTCTATATATTGCAACTCAGGATATTAACTAATTATAATACATAATTATTATTTTGTTATTATTAATCATGACATAAAGTCACCTTCATAGACTTGCATCCCTCACACCAAGGGTCTCTTTAAAGTTTCCTTAACCCATGGGACAAACATCAGTTTTAATTTTTTTGTTTTATTGTCTGTTTTTTTTAATTTTATTATATACTGAGTGACTCTTTGAGTTACTCACATGAGTTTGGAAATGAAATTCAAGGATGATTTTTCTCTAATGGACCTCATTGATTTTACTGGAAAAAAATATGACTGTTGTTGGGCTCTTTAATGGTGCCATCCTAATGTTATTGAGCCCCTTCATTTACTTACTGTGTTTATCATCTTGTCATCAATGACTCTCAGTACTGTAAAACTGTCTGAACTTGTTTTATGGTCAAATGAATTAAACTGAAATGGCATGTATTGACATATTATAAAAGGCTTTACAAATAGGTCTAATCTCCATTTGCAATTTATCACCTGAATGGGGGGGGGGTCACAAAATGGGTTATTCAAGGCCCCATGTCATGACTTTAGTGGCATGGCCTTCAGGATAAAATCATTATCACATATCAAATCTCACAGAACTGAGGGCCTATTACCTCTCTAGACCCTTAATCTTCTAAAACTTCCCCAGAATACCATCCAATCATTAATATGTAGTTCAGTATAGTGCAGTCTCAGACTGTCTCTGAGTCAACTGAGTTTTGGCAGTGTCAGTGGCTCAGTAGATAGCACACTCTCCTCTGAGGCCAGGAGATCAGAGGTCTGTGGGTTCAGTTCCCACATCTGGCACATGGGTTAATATCCCAGTACTGACACTGTAGTGCAGCATGAGAGGGGTGCTGCACTTCTGAGGTGCTATCTTTTGGATGAGACGTTAAACCAAGGTCCCATCTGCCTGAATTGGTGGTAGTTCAGGTGGATGTTAAAGATCCCATGGCACTTATTGAAAAGAGCAGGGGAATTTCCCCGGTGTATTGACCAAATTTCCCTCATTCACTTAAAATACCACCAACAACTTAATCTGGTTCAATGTCAGTTGGCATTCATCTGTATCCCCCTTCCCCGGGTTGTGCCTAAAAATAGGCAGGATTTGTCTAGTGGACTTACCCAGTCAACAAAAACTAAAATAAATAAAAATAAGCTAGCTATTCCCAGCACTTTATAAAAGCATATGTGTGTTGATGGGGCAGGGGGTTAATGACACCATCAATTGTGAAGCAAAGATAAAATAAATTATGTGGCACCAATTGTCCTGTTTTAAATCATAATGAAGAAAATAGAATATATTAACTTGGGTTAATGATTACAACACTGTTTTCTCTCTATTTCCTTTTGTTGTCCTTCTGATGTCTTTGCTGTTCCCAAACCTTTGTGTGTGTGTGTGTGTGTGTGTGTGTGTGTGTTCTCTTGGTCAACAACAATATAAGGGATATACAGTAGGCTGATTCAAAATACACAATTTATCTTCACAAGCAAGGTGGCAGAATCATGACTCATGAGTGGCTCCACCACATCTGAGTTATACAAGTTCTGCCTCCTCACAAGTGATGAAAACTTGCATAATTTCAAAGTGTTGTGCACCCAAGTCATACAACATCAGTTTATTTGTTATAGCCTTCAAAGCTTGATTGTGTGAAGATTTAACTGTTTCTCTTTGATTTCAACTTCTGGGTTCAGTGCCACACATGGCTATTGTGACAACATCAGCACTGTGAAAGCTGCTCTCTGACTGGTCCAGCATTCTATTGTGATGTACCCAGTTTGGCTAGATATTAATTTTATCCCAAAATGCATGATATCAAGATGTCTTGAAAAGTACGTAAAAAAATATCAGTTATGTGGCATTGCTCGCTCTACACCAGTTGTACTGTATAAACAGTATGTTTCTATGGTTTGCATGTGACTGGCCAGATGACTGGGCCTCATTGGGCAGGACTGGGCTGAAAGTTTGTGGTGAGAATCATGTATGCCCAGTTTATTGTCAGTACATTAGTTTCTTTAATTTCTCATCACACGAGTGACATTTTTAACATCTTCAATATATTTGGTAGAGACACAGCTGACTGGTAACATTCCAGCCAGCCATGGAGCAGAACAGTGCAAGCATTAACTAGCCATAATAAACTGGGGTCCAAAAAGGCTGAAAATACATGGAAAAGATGACGCTCATAGAAAGAGAAGCTTTTTGTCAGCCACCAAGTCACCAGACTGTCTTACCTGTCTGGCCATCAAGCCTGTCAGAAACTTGTGGAAACTGTGGTCTCTGCACCAACATGCTAGCTATAAATAGAAACAAAGTGATCCTACAGACAGAAATTGAATACTCAGATGTAGCTTTGAACATAAGGGCTTGTTCTGGAATGAACTGCAAAGGTAAACCTAGATAAAGTATATCTGAAGCCCAACAGCTTGCTGGTTGCTAGCTGAGGTGCCAGTCAACAGCCTGCAAGACATCAGTCAGCTAGGCAGAAAATTATAAATTAGCTATCAAGTCAGTTTTAAGTAACCTGATATTCCAGTCTTTCACTCATCGGCAAGAAGAGAAGGGTGAAATTACCAAAATTTCCTTCACAAATTAATTTGTAAAGTTGGCAAAATTTGTGACACACAGTGTGTCGATGTCACAAAGTTTTTGCCAGGTGACGTGTTCCTTTTTCTATGAGTTTACCAAAATTCACTTGCAAAGTTACCTCTCCGTGAAGACTTTATGGAAAAGTGCCACTTCACTTGAAAACTTCACACAAATGGCAAAGCTGTATTTTGTGATGCCAGTGGGAACTTTGCTAAGTATTTTGCAAAGGTAAATGTAACCAGTGCCCTGGAATACTTCTGGCAAAGTATAGCTTTGCAACATCTGTGCACAGCCAGCGCTGGTAAAATCCTGACAAACTGGAAGTAGAAGGATGGAGAAAACAGGAAAATGGACCAAGTGGATCTTATCTTAGTTTTGTAGATGTTGTGGTCTTGAAGGTGTGAAACCCCAGCCAGGTCATCCCTGATCATTTTTATCCTCAGTAAACATTCCTGTCACCCTCATTCCAGCTTGTTCCTTCCCTTCCAGTTTTCTTGCTTGATGCTGTCCTGGCTTTAATGTATATACATACATGTACTTAATCAACCCCTGTACATTTTGGCCCAGATATTCAAACTGCGCCAGGCTGTGGTGCAAGCCTGGACGCAGCGCAACTTGGCTGTGCAGGGGCGTTGACTGGGCGATATTCAACGGAGCTGTGCCATGGCACAGTATCATTGAATATCGCACCCTGGCCACCACAGTGTGCATGGCGCAGTGGCACTGTGCCAGTGCAAGTGGCCAGAGTGAAGCAAGCGGATGCGCCATTGTTCCATTTCGCGCTATGTGCAGCTACCACGATATTCAAAAGTGCACATGCAAATGGGGCCATAATGTATACAAGGTGCAAATGGGGCCATTTGCATGTCATTATGGCCCCATTTGCATGCAGGTGCACTGATCCCTGGCGACTTGTGCCTGGCACCCTGCCAGGCAGCAGCCGTTGGGGACCGACGCCCCCTGCACAGCACGCCAATGTGCCCCACAGCCCGATCGCGGGCTTAAGTAAAAATTAATCTCATCCTATATGCCTGGTGGTCCAGTGGACAGCTGTCAGCTTGATCGCGGGCATTTGTAATAAAAAATCTCGTCCTATATTCCTGGTGGTCCAGTGGACTGCTCGCAGCCCGATCGCGGGCTTAAGTGTAAAGGAAATAAATCCCAATATCCCTGGTGGTCCAGTGGACTGCTGTCAGCCCAATCGCGGGCTTGAGTATAAATTAAATACATTCTAATATCCCTGGTGGTCCAGTGGACCACTCGCAGCCCGATCACGGGCTTAAATGTAAAGGAAAGAAATTCCAATATCCCTGGTGGTCAGTGGCACCCCTCTCCCACCCACCCACTGGGCCCACCATCCCGCTCCCCGGTCAGCAGCAGGTGGCAGCACCCCAACCGCCTGCCACCCAGCGTCGCTGACGGACACCTTATGAGGCTGTACCCCATTGATCCACAGCATCAGCCAATGGGCATGCAGCCCGTACCGCTAACACATTCCAGATATGTGAATGGATCCATTCACATATCTGAATGTGTAGATGGTACGATGCACGCCTACTGAATCACGCTTGGGACCAATGGGAGTACAGCCCTACCTATGGTGTCAGTCGGTGGTGGTGGGGCAGCAGGCGGGTGGGTGCTGCCACCGCCGCTGACTGAGGGGGGGGCTCAGTAGGCGGGTGGGAGGGTACCGCTGACCACCATGGATATTGGAATTTCTTTATTTACAAATGCCCTCGATCAGGCTGCGAGCAGTCTACTGGACCACCAGGAATGGAAGTTATTTAATTTATACTCAAGCCGGACATTTGACAGCGGTCCACTGACCACTAGGGATATTGTGTTATTATATTTTACAAATACCCGAGATTGGGAAATGGGGTGCCGCCAGGTGCAGCAGCTGGGTGGCTACTCACAGGTGGTAGCTGCCGTGTTGCTCCTGCAATATGGCAGCTCACCTGTGGGTGGCCAGCTGTTGTTCCTTTTTTTTTTTGCATCAACTGTGTGCGGCGCAAGTAGGGGTTGTGCATGCATGGACTCAGCACATCCTGGGCTGAATAACGGGATGTGCAGAGTAAGCATGGGCAAGCCCCCCCTACATGTGCTGCATACTTTACTGATGCGCTCCGGCACATCAGGATTTGTGCCAGGCACAATTCCTGTTTGAATATCGTGCCAGGGTGCATCAGTGAGTTGCACATAGAAACATAGAAACATAGAGGTTGACGGCAGATAAGGACCGCAAGGCCCATCCAGTCTGCCCATTTTTTCTACCTTATGAATGTGCCACACAGCTTTACACTGTCAATGACCTATCTATCCATATTCATCTGTATTGCTCCCTTATGCCTATCCCATGCCTGTTTGAAGCCCTGCACTGTATTCATAGCCACCACTTCCTGAGGTAGGCTGCTCCATGCATCCACCACTCTTTCTGTGAAAAAGAATTTCCTCACATTCCCCCTTAATTGGCCTCCCTCTATTCTCATGCTGTGTCCTCTTGTCCTGCTATTTTGCTTATATTTAAACATGTTAGACTCTTTCACATTGTTAATGCCGTTAGGGTGCTTGAATGTTCGATCATATCACCTCTCTCCCTCCTTTGCTCAAGGGTATACATATTGAGCTCCGTTAATCTGTCCTCATATGTCTTCTGATGCAGTCCCTGCACCATTTTGGTTGCCCTTCTCTGGACTGCCTCAATTTGGTTAATGTCCTTGTGAAGATGTGGCCTCCAGTACTGCATGCAGTACTCCAGATGGGGCCTAACCAGTGTCTTGTAAAGAGGGATAATTACCTCCCTCTTATGACTTGTGATACCCCTACTAAGACACCCTAACATCCCCCTAGCCTTACCTAATGCTTTAGAGGTCTGCTTGGATGATTTCAGATCATCAGTGATGATGATGCCCAAGTCTCTTTCTTCCTTTGTGACTGTCAGCAACTCCCCTCCCAGCCTATGGGTGGCTTCAGGGTTTCTCTTCCCTATGTGCATGATCTTGCACTTCTTTGCATTAAATCCCAGTTGCCACTTTTCTGACCATTTTGCTAGTTTATCCAGATCTCTTCTCATTCTTCCCACCCCATCTGGATCATCTACTCTGTTGCAGATCTTGGTGTCACCTGCAAACAGAGAAGCCTTACCCTCTAGTCCATCTGCAATGTCACTAATGAAGATATTGAAGAGGACTGGCCCCAGGACTGATCCCTGAGGTACCCCACTTGTGACTTGCATCTCTTCTGACTGTATACCATTTACCACCACTCTCTGTTTTCTGTCCATCAACCAGTTTGCCACCCAGTTGACCAATTTCTGACCCACCCCGAGCCTACCCAGCTTATTTATCAATCTTCTATGTGGAACAGTGTCGAAAGCTTCGCTGAAGTCAAGGTAGGCAACATCAACTGCTCCTCCTTGGTCCACCAATCTGGTTACCCAGTCAAAGAAATCTATGAGATTAGTTTGACAGGATCTTCCTTTTGTAAACCCATGCTGTCTTGGATCCTGTGCCCCTTTGGGTTCCAGTTGTTGCACTATCCTTTCCTTAAGGAGTTCCTCCATAATCTTGCCCACTACTGAGGTAACACTGACTGGTCTGTAGTTCCCTGCCTCCTCCCTGCTACCACTCTTGTGGGGCGGGATCACATGAGCCCTTCTCCATTCTTCTGGGACCTCTCCTGTGCTCAGAGACTCACTAAACAGTTCTGCTAATGGGTCTGCTAGTTCCAACCTTAGCTCATTAAGTACCCTGGGATGTATGCCATCAGATCCCATTGTCTTGTCCACCCTGAGCTTAGTGAGCTCCTGTAGGACCCTTTCTTTTGTGAAGGGAGTAGTGCTCACCTCCATCCCCCCTGTGTCCATGGTGCTGAGCTGTGGGCCCTGCCCTACCTTCTCTTCAGTAAATGCTGAGCAAAAGTATCTATTTAGGATAGATGCTTTTACAGGGTCCTCCTCCTCACATGCCCCTTTTCTCCTTTGAGCTTAGCAATACCCCTCTGGGCTTTCTCCTTTACTACTGTATCTATAGAAAGTCATGTCACCTTCTTTTACTGTTCGTGCTAGTGTTTCCTCAGTTTGGGACTTTACTGCCTTACTGCCTCCTGCTTCCCTTAGGGCAGTTTGGTATGCCTCTCTATCTTCATCCTGCTGTGTTCCTTATATTTCCTGAAGGCCAGCTTTTGGCTCTGACCTTTTCTGCTACTGTATTTGAGAACCAAAGTGGTTTTCTTCTTCTTTTCACTTTCTTTCTGTCTAACACAATGGGATGTTGCTTCAAGTATTGCATCCTTAATGCTTGCCCGCTTTGCCTGTACCCCTCACCTGTGTTTCTTTTGCCAGGGCTAGCTTAACTCTGTTGGCCATCTTATCAAAGTCAGCTCCTCTGAAGTCCCATATTTTTGCCTTGGAATGGGATGATTTAGATGTAGTGGCCAAATTGAACCATACCATGTGATGGTCACTGGGCCCCAGGTGACCTTCTACCTGGAGATCTGTGATCCCTTCTTTGTTAGTCAGTACTAGATCTAGGATAGCCCTGTCTGTTGTGGGTTGTTGTACCAGTTGTTTGAGGCCCTCCCCATGCATGGAATCCACCATGTGTCTGGTTCTGGTAGATGTTCCTGCTGGTATTGACCAATGTGTATCTGGCATGTTGAAGTCTCCCATTATCAGAACCTCCCCTTTAGCTGTCATGTTTTGTATATCTTCTAACAGTAATGTGTCTATGTCCTCCCCCTGGTCTGGGGGCCTGTAGACAACCCCAGTTCTTATGGCTGTCCCATTTTCTGTTTCCAGGGTGACCCACAGCTCTTCTGGCTCCTTATGTGTATTCAGAATTTCTGCAGCTTTGATATTTTCATTGACATACAGTGCCACTCCACCCCTCCTTTTTGCACCTCGGTCTCTTCTGAACAGTACATAGCCAGGTACCGAAGTCTTCCAAGAGTGGTTACTGGTGAACCACGTCTCACTAATTGCTACTATGTCCAGTTTAGCCTCTGACATTATTGCCTACAGGTCTGGGATCTTATTTCCCAGGCTGTGAGCATTTGTGTACATGATTTTCCATTGGTCAGATTTCGGTGTGTTAGTTGTTGCGTGAGGTTTGGCATTTCCCCTGTGTGTCGTATGGGGAGATGGACCTTTTTTCTTACCTGGTGATGCAAATGAACTGCAAACATGCTGAATCCCTGTTTGACCACTAGCTGAGGGGGGAGGGGTGTTCTTCCCATTCGACGTATGGGGTGCTGCACCCCTCTCCCCATTTTCTAGTTTAAATATTCTGCAAAGACATCAAACTTCTGCCCCAATGCACTGACTCCCTCCTTAGTCAGATGCAGTACATCAAATTTAAAGAACTTTCGCTCCCAGAACTGTTGCCAGTTCCCTACAAATCTGTGTCCTTTTTCCTGGCACCAGCCCTTGAGCCACATGTTTAGCTCCCCTATCTCCCCTTCTCTGACCTTCCGTCCATCTGCCCCCTCTCCCAGACTGGCAGGATCTCAGAGAAGGAGATGTCAGACGAAATGGATGATAGTTTGTCACCCAGCCTTGTCAGGTGTTCCTTGGTCTCCACAACTGACTGGCTGGCGAGATCATTAGTCCCTATGTGTACCAGGACATCAATGTTTTCTCCTGCTTTGTGAACAATTTTAGCAATGCGGTCAGTGTCTCTCCACGCTGATGTACCTGGGAGACATCTGACCATTACCCCAGCTGGAGATGGGTATCAACTCCCCGAATCATGGAGTCTTCTATGATCAGAAGTTTTTTGGATTTCCTTTTTGCTTTTTTTGTTTTGGTTCCTGATTTAGGTGAGTTTTGTTGTGCTAGCTCCTGTGCTGCAGTGTCCTGCTCTGCAGTGTCCTCTGCCCCTTTGTTTGATTTCGGAGATAGAGGTAGATACCTGTTTGTAGTGTTTATATGGTTTTTGGAGGTAATATGTTGGACAGCACAGAGTGAAGGGGCACCTGATTTGCCCCTCCTAACCACCTACCAACCTCCTGGACCAACTACCCTCTGCGGTTGAGGTTCTTCTGTTGGATGTTGGGGAAATGGCGGGTGGTTCTTATAATGTATTTCCTCTTAAATATGAAATTTGAGGACTATAATCTCTGCCCATGCTGCAGACTGAGCCCTAAGATCTCCAATGGCCCAGCATGTAGGACAGTGTCCTAAATCCTGTAAGACTATCCTTCTGAAAAGTGTTCCGCAGTACCTGCAGTTAATGATATCCATTCCTGATAAGTTGCTGGGTTTATAACCTGGTCAGAGTAATTAGAAGGAAGAAAATGCAAGTAATGGTTTGATTTTGTGTTTTGTTTTCGTATAACTTGTTATAACAAGTTAAATTACTAGTGCCCCTGTAAATGAGTTCACCTTGTGGATGCCCCACTGATCCGCCCTTCCTGCTTTGCCACAGGAAATGTCACAACTGTGGTACCCTTAAAAGAAGTGTAGTGGGGTGGTTGGCTGGCCCTTCCTGCCAAAAAGAAGAACCAAGGATGAAAGAACAAGGAGGTAAGAGCAAAACAATCAGTCAACAACAAATGCAGTAACCCTGAAAGCTTATCCTAATGTTAGATAAAACTGTAAAACCTGTAAGCACCACCTGTAATAATTTCAGAGAAGATATACCCTGTAAGAAACACTTTGCTACAGAGAAAAATAAAGCAGTAACAGAAGATGTACCTTGCAAAAGACAATTTGAATCAGAAGATTACAGCAGTAATCTGTTAGCACACACCTGTAGGCACACCTTGTAATAATGCAAAGAAGGTATACCAGCAACAACAATTTGAATCAGAGAAAAATAAAGCAATGAAATGTTAGCAACAATCAATAGCAATCCCTGTGAGTACAAAATAAAAATAACAACACACAGTAAATCTGCTTAGCCAAAAGAAGTCTTAATCCATTTCCCTTGCTCTGGTAAGGTTCTCTGCTCTGTCCTTTCAAACAGTCTTGGAAGGCAAGAGCTCAAGTGAAGCTAGGTGCCTTGGCCAGCAAACCAAACCAAAAGGGTTGCGCCATGCGCAACCCTTTTGAATATCTGGGCCTTAATGTATAAGTTAAAGAGCTGGTGACCCATTCAGGAGAACTTTAACAAAACATAATATTTAGGCACTGTCCAGCTTATATTTCCCATTAGTTCTGGATTCTGCCTCCCCATTATTTAGCAGTGAGGTCATTTCCATGAAAACAGGATCTTTGGTCCTGAAGAGTTCATCTATTCCTGCTTCTTTCTCCCTACCTGAAGCCATAGAGCACTGCCTGTGTCCTCACAGTTGCTCCCATAGCAACAGATTGTGATGTCACAACAGAGGATTATGACTGGAAGTAGGGAGTAAGCTATAGAGGCAGATGTATTCAAAATTAACTCTAAGGGGCAACAATCACATATTCATGCACAGTTCTTTAGTGATAAATTATAGGGAGGAGAAATATATAAAACATAAATGGAATGCAAGCAGAATTGTACCTAATTATTATGTTTTTTAAAGATTTCTTTGAGGCATCAGTAGCTCTTTAATGATGATAGGAAATGATTTTTACATAGTTTACTGCCTTCCTATTTTCCTTGTCTTTTTCCTTTTGCCATTTTCCTTTGAGCATGATATGAAGCAGTGTGGAATGGGGGGGGGGTAAATTCAGGGGGATATAAGAAAGTTCTTCTTCAAAGAAAGAGTGGTGGATCCCTCAAACAGGTTTCCAACTAAGGTAGTTGGGATGAAAACAGTGGAAGAATTCAAGAAAGCTCGGGATAGGCCAAAGAGAATCTTAGGGGGAAGAGAAACAAGGGGTGGCTAGAAGTACTAGAGATCATACAGTGTCTACAAGGATACTGCAGGTAGGGTTAAATGGGCAGACTGGGTGGAACAAGCTGTCCTTATCTGCTGACAGATTCTATGTTTCTATGTTTCCATGCCAGTAGTATATTCTGATATGCCTGAGCAGTGATTAATACATATATAATCTAGCTTTGGGGTGCTCATATCTGCATGGAGTTCCACTCTTCTCAGCAGCTACTGCTGTTTCTTTTCATATTTTCAAGGCATTTCATGATATCAGTTACACCATTCCATGCTATTCACCTGAATGGCCTAGAATGGGGTTACTGATGTCATTGGATATTCAGGCAATATGAAAAGAGAAAGCAGCAACTGATGTGAAAAGAGGGCTTCAAGACAGTTACAAAGGCACATATTTTGATTATTAATCTCAACAAGAACGTCAAAACATATCAGAATATTGGATAGGCACTAAACCAAAAGCAGGAGGACCTCTAGAAGTAAAAATAACCGTTTCCTATCATGTGCAAAAAAAACATTTTGAAGTAATTTAGTCCCTTTTTGTTTTCACTTTCATCAGTGCCACCTCTGATCTGCTTGATGCTGTCTGCATGGGAAACATCAGGAGTGGCAGAACAAACACTAGTCACAGGAGTGGGAGGTGCACAGAATAGACAGATAGAAAGACAGATGGATAGATTAGATAGAGAGATAGATAGGTAGGTAGGTAGGTAGACAGACAGATTGATTTAATTACATATTGTAGTGCCATTACAAAAGCTCCATGTTCTTCATGATTAGATGCATAATATAACTCCAGAAAGTAAAATTAACACAAAGTTTAGCTCGGTCACATTTCAGCTTAAATCAGCAGTGCATATTAACGGTGAACATTTTGATGCATACATTTTATTCCATTTTAGAGTATCCCTTATCTCTCATCTTGTAAGATACCTTTCTCCATTTTGAGTCTGTGTTAGCACATCTATTTTCTAACATATATGTGTAATATGGCTTTCTTTCAGGTGTAATCTGTATTCAGAGCTGTCTTTGAAGACCCAGGGCCAGACTCACAAAGCCTCTGAAAACCCCGCAGCTGCCAGAAAAACCCAGTAGAAGTGGGATGCCACTTGTGGACTCGCGGTTTTTCCAGCAGCTGAAGAATTCATAAAGGTGGAGTCAGTTTATGACCAGCTCCACGATTTATGGCAGCTTGCGGGTGGAGTTTACATAGAAATCCTTGCAGTTTAACATCATTTTTCTTGTGATTTAAATGAACTATTATGCAATAGACCCTGCTCCATGGCCTTATTGGACAATGAGTGTTCAAAACCAGATAAGAAGAATAATAAAAACATGAGGACAGACATATTAAAAGGAGTACACTTGATTGTTTCATATGTAAAACAAAGTTCTAAAGTAGACTCAAACTAAGGAAAAGGTATGTAAAGTACAGCAGGTAAAGGGCAATCTAAAATAGAAGAAAAGGTATAGGTCAAAATATTCATCATATCATGCACTACTGCTTTAGCTAATTAACCATTTTTTACATTAAGTTAAAACAACACATTTTAATAGTCTGCTATGCACTGTGAGTGATGGAGCTGCATAGATGAATCTTGACATGTTGGCGATTCTAGAAAGCAGAGGAGGCAACAATGAAAGAGCAGTTGCCAGACAATTGTTGACATGCAGAGATAACACAAAGGTGTCCTTAATGTGGTGGTCTGCCAGGAGAGTAAAAAATCATGCTATCATACTAAGGAATAAGGAAGGTCAAGGAACCACAAGGAAAGTTGCCCATAAATTCTTCTATATAAAGGTAAAGATGGTTCAGTCCTCTGTGGGCTTGGACTGAGATGAGAGTTAATATTAAGAACTTAAAGTCAATCCTTTTCCCTCTCCTGACAGGTGGCCAGTGAAGCTCAGAGAGCACAGGGATGATACTGTGATAGCCAAGTACAGTGCTGGTTCTCCAGGAACAAGCACTCCTGCTACAGTTTTTGCTGTGTTATCTTGCAGGGTACTGTAGGATCTCAATCTGATCCAATAGCAAATATTCCAATTTGCCACATAGTAAGTGTGACATCTCATACACACACATTGCTTGTTGCTTGTGGATGGCACTGCAGATGTAAAATGCCATTCTGCTGCATGCCGCGCTAGCTGCTGGCATTAGATATGACTTACCTGCATGAGCACATAGCAAAAGAATAGCACCTGAAGCAGGTGGAGTGTAGTACAGCAATGAAAAGCAGAGACACCAATTTGGGAACCAGCAGGAGTCGTACATGGATGATAGCAATTCAGAACACATGAAGCATCAAGCAAACCTAGCCAAGTTTAGTGCTCGACCACAAGCATTAGAGAGGATAGGCTGACTGTGAAGTTAATTAAGCAATAATGCACGACAGGGTGTGTGTTGTGCTGGGATAACGTCACGCCTGGGGTGATTAGGCACGAGGCCGCAGGCTGAGTGCGACTAATTACCCCAGAAGTGACGTTATCCCAGCACAACACACACCCTGGAGTGCATTATTGCTATTATACAATGGCTTATTTTGTTTTAAGAAGGAAAAAAAATGGGAAAATCTGTTTAAAATATTCATTTATTTCATTTTTTTTGTTTGGGCAGGTATACTTATTGAAAAAAAAGTTCACAGTTCCTGTCTTGTGCAGGAGGTGGCGCTGCTCCCTACATGGTTTCTCTGTATTCATTTAAATGCCTGTCTTTGTGGATCTGTCTTTTTGACCCCTGTGCCCCTTGTCCTTTTGTTATTTCTGTCTCCTGTTACTTAGAGAAGCAGTGTAGAGATGGTGTCTGCCAGTTGCTAAGACGTTGTTCCGTTTTTTTTTGCTTCAGTTAACTGATCAGTGTAATAGGCAGTGCAAATGGACAGTGACATTGGCTGACACTAAAGTCAGGACCTCAAGCAGACCGGGAGTGAGAGGGGCTTCATTTTATTTTACTGGACATTTCTGTGGACAAAAAGGTGAGGTCCATGACAGGAATCTGGATTAATTGAGATAGTGAGCATGGCTGTTAATGGAATGCAGTACTGTGTCTGTCTCTTTGAACGAGTGCTATTTATAATTGCGCATGCGCTAGTTACTATCGCGGTGCTGTCAGTGAGCGAGAAACGATTAGCGTGTGAGGTTTATTTAATATTTGGCTAGACAAAGCTCTGAGATTTGGTAAAAAAATGTGGGGACACTGATTTAATGGCAGAGTACTGACAGGGAAATGGTTAGAAACTGAGAGGAAAACACAGACCTGACGGGGGGGGGGTTGTATTGTGAAGCGGGAATCTATTCGGGCTGCATGTAGTGATTCTGATGACCGTTGGTGTGGTCATCGGTGTGCTGGTACCAGACCTGTGATGTTGTACTGGGATAACATCACGGATCCAGTCTCAGACTGACCAATCAAAGGTCAGCATTTTTTTTGCCATTGTATAATATGGATTAACCAATGATGGCAAATCCTACAGTATGTAGACTTCAGAGGCTGAGTTTCCAGAGAGCCATCTCTTGTAAGGGTCTAAATTATGGCATCTCCTTTATTGCTGATTTGACTATTGTCTACAATCAGTACTACTGCCTGACAGTTAAGAAATCTAAAGTTGTTTGAATCATTGTGCTTCATATGGTTCTTTCATCTCCACCCATATGCATGCCATAAACAAAGTGTGTGTGTGTGAGTGTGTGTGTTTGGTGGGGGACGCTGAATGTGTAGCTCTAAGGACTACTATATTACTATATGTATGAGTACATGTGAAGTTGTATTTAAAGTACTAAATCAAATAGCACCACAGGCTGTCAGAACAGGATAGAAGCAATGCTTATGCTAAGAAGCTGGATTAGTATTTGATTCAGTTTTTGTTAGTTTAGAACTTTCATCATCAAATATACATACATATAAAACAGAGCATTAATAAGTCATATAAGAAAATGTGTTAGTAACAACACTGGGTACATTTTCAAGACTTTGTTTACGTGGTAAGACATAACGTTAGCATTTTAATTAGGGATGAGAGAACCAGTTTGGGGTCAGGTCTGGTTCTTCCCGCACCCCACCTCTGAGAGGCAGAATGCCTCAGATTAGACTGGATTATTTGTGCAGTGCTGAGCCATTCTGAATATGAATCAGGGATGGGCCAATTAAAGGCTGCCTATACCCTAACATGTATCTTGACTTAAATATTAAGATTCAGATTTATCAAGATCCATGCTAGAATCAGAGCCAGGTCACAGCCTTCTTCCACATCACTAACTTTATTTCTGCTTCTGTACCTAAATTAAACTTATTAAATAGTAAAAATATCATGTTCTTTCCTCTCAGTTTTTTGAATATTCACAGGACAGTATTTCCACAAAACAAAATGTAGAATCATATTAGTTCAGAAGATTTTATGAAAGTCTCCTGCATGCAAGAAAAAACCTGGGTGGAAGAGGGAGGAGGGAGGCGGGAGGAGGTAAAATGTCCACAACATTTCTTCTGCAATCACAAGCAGTAAGATTGGAGGGGTTGCTAAAATACATCTCCCCTAGTGTGTATATCCAGGGCATGAAACACATTTTACGACTCATACATTTTCTCTGTTTTCATGTTGTTTTGTTCACTCAGGGATGGCAAGTGTCACACAGTTAAATAGGAGCTGCATTTTATATTGTGGCACACTACTGTCTGTTCAAGGGTATATACAGACCCTACAGTATCTACAGTACCACATGGAATGGATTTCTTGTTTTATCCTTGTATCCAAAGACACATACAAGACTATAGAATCAACAGCGTTTCTCTAATATATAAGTATGTGAGTACATGCTCAGTTCTTTTGGAACTAACAGGGTTGAATCAGTGCCATCCCCCAACCCCCACTCCAATCCTGATAAATGGAAACAAGCTTCTGTGCTCTCACAGCTCCAACACCCAAGCTTTTTTAAAAGTTTAGCTTTACCAAGTGAATAGAATGAACAGGACAAATAGCCTAATGCTGTTTCAGTTGAAATATATGGAAATGGGCAGCACTCACTAAGCTGTAGTCATAGAGTCCTTTAGCTGAAAGGATTGCACTAGTCAGTGTTCTCCTGCCTCAGACTTGTTTAATTCATGTGTAAATCACAAAAACAGAAAATAATGTGGATGTATCAGTGAAACATCCAGCACAGTGATACCAGGGGTGCTCCTGACTGGAAGACTGTAGCCATCTCTAACCCCCACCTAATGTTTTGCTCCATCCTCCTGGAGCTTTCCATACAATTTGACTTTATTTCCTGCTCTGCCTTTCCTTAAGCTAGCATGCTGTTTCAGTTTATCCACTGGCTGCACCCATAAGAGCTGTCACAATAATATTTCTCAAAATGTGAGGAGGTCAGGTCAGGCATGAAAGCCATGTGCCAAGTTACTGTGTCAGACAATGCGGAGTCTGTAGTTAGATGATGTCATGTGTAATTCTGAGCAACACTCACTGACTAAATCCTTCTATTTTCTGCCTTCTTTGCTAGTGGGAGCTCTGCACAACAGCATTCTTTAATTTTGTCTTAAATCAGGAAAATAATTCCATGAGTGCATGACTGTAGCCTGAGTGCATCAGAACCTCTTAGACTGCAGCATGTGTATTAAGTGGCACCGAACCTGTCTTCGGTAATAATGGGCCTATTCAAATCTTCCTTGAGCTCTGATGTCCGTTACAATATCAGATAAGGAGTTTGCCATTAAAGGCATTGGAAGAAACAATTTCATTCTGAAAATAGGACTTGATGATGTGGTGTTCTTTATTCTAAGTTGAAATGACCCTACTCTTAAATGACTTGAACTGTTAACTCCGTGGGGAATTCTCTGTCATGCTACACCAGTTGCAATGGAACTTATCATGTCCTGGCTTTATGCTAGTGACTACTGTCCATAGTGGCCCCACAATGTAAGGCATAAAGTTTTATGGTTTGGGGGAGGGGGTTTCAAGAAATTCATGCTCTACCTATTCCTCAAGGTCTTTAAAAAGGTACCTCTCCTGCATCCCCTGTGGATGCTCATTTTGTATGCACACCACCTTACTGCTCACCACTTTCTGACTCCTTTTTGTGGTTGTATAGCATCACAGCTATAGTATGCTGACATATTGCTATCTGTAGAAGGGGTTTAACTGGAATTCCTAATGCAGCACAGCTGTGCTGTTATGAGGGAGTGGAATCAAAGCACAACTTCCTGCAAATCTGCCCACATCCTCCCCATTCACTGAAATGTGTTTCCTTCTTCCCCCACCCCCACCCCACTGCACTATTTTTCTTGCCAACCCATGTATAACATCATAACATAGTGGGCAGTCAGCGAGCAACCAAGATACAGCCTAAGCTAGGGGAAAGTTAACTTTTTCGAAATGTGTTTTGTCTGCTCTGTGGATGGATGGCAGAGCCTCAGTGAAGGTGAAAGCTGCCCAGCAAGGATCTTATTTTCTTTGGGAAATACTGATGTGCAGCTGTGATTACCTACATGTGGAAGGAGGAGGAAGGGAGGAACTACATTGTGAAAGCCACAAAGGGTGGGGATCATCTTCAGGCTGCCAGCCAATAACAAAATCCTGAAACAATGCTCCCCTGAGTTTTTTGGGTTGGTAATTGTCAAAAGGGAAATTTTCCTTTTAGCATACAATTTACCTGTGCCCTAACCTAAAGTCTGAGGCAAGGGGCAAGGGAGCGAAACAGGTGTGCTTCATGAAAACTTGCTAAATGACTGATTGTGATACACCCTACCCCTACATCTCTCATGGATTTTGTACCCATATTCTTTTTTTTTGAATTATCTATTTTACCCCGTGTCGTGCTCAGGAGCTGTCTCTCCTTTGGGCTACCATGACCCTTCAGACATTCCTCCTACTATCTCCCATACAAGCCACCTTACCTCAAATCCACAGCCAACCTCAGGATAGCCCAGAGTAACCCTGTACCGGGTGTGTCCCTCTCCTCAGAAGGGGAAGGCACTGGAGGGAGGAAACTGGAACACTATTTCTTTCCTTCAGTTCCAGGCACTGCTGAGGCTTTGTGTGGCCTCCTGGGAGTCTTTGGAGGTGTCCTGGGCTGGCAGCCATCATCCAGCCAATCCCCAGAGTGGTATTTCCATTTTCTGGTGTTCCCCTTATGGCGATCCATCTGCAATGCTCCCGGTCTCCACCGGGTGCTGCTGCAGAGCGACCATGCATCCCCAACCCACTCCAGGTGAGGAGAGCAGTCCCACGGATGTGTGATCCTTACCCTTCCCCTGCCAACCCCTAGTGCCAAAGTCCATTCCCAAACCCAGGTCGCCGGCATGGTGAGAGGTAAGGTGCCCGGTCCTCAACCCTCTGCACCACCGGGTCAGCATACCTATATTCAATCAGAGCATCTACTTGCTATTGCTCTGAAATTTTACATCTTTGGTGGTACTCGTAGATTTTCTTTATAAAAAAGGTGATAGTTCCTAATTAGTCATTGACACCTCATAAATTTCCTTTCAAAACTTTCTTCCCATATTCTAGCATGGGAAAGGGCTTAATGTTTTTTCTGGAGTTATACTTCTTTAACTCCCCTCATGGCACTATTGTGTAAAAACAACTGATCACTCTTAGTTGGTCACTAACCCCATACGTCTTTTAAGGAACCCCGTTCATTATTAATCTTCACTCTACCTATTTAATATTGCTCACTTTTTGTACAACATATATTTCTAAAGGAACTCTACTTGTCATACTCCAATGTGATCTGTATTTATTCTTTTCAGTGTTGCGGGTACCAGAAACTGATTTAAAATGTTTCTTTCTTTTGTCCTTTTCTGTTAGTATGGTACTATAGTGTCAGTCATTAAGTGTGCTTGTATTAGTACAGACTTTCACTCAGGAGCTGTGAATGCAATTAGAATCCCCTACTCATACTTCAACATATTTTTTGACATACACTGATAATTCTAATGGTTGGGTTTGCATAGTCCTTCCCCTTATTACTACTTTCTCTACTGATTGATCATTGACAACTCATCTATTTTTCTTATGAATATTTCTTCTATACTATAGCACAGGAAAATCCTTAACACTGTCCCATTGTTATACTTCTTTGACTATCCTCCTCAGACTACTGTCTAAAAGCAAGCAATCACTCATAATTCATTACTCACCCCATATGGCTTTGAAAAAAAAAAAAATTCAACTTTCCTCTGCATGTTACATCTTGCTTGCTTTTGTGTAACGTGTGTTACTATAAGATTTCTATTTCACATCTTACCATATACTCAGTTCTTTCCTTTTGATATCATGGCTGCCAGAGTCAGATTGAAAATATTCATTTCTTAACTGTCCATCCATGTAATACTATTAGTATTCATCATTTTTAGGGTTCTCAGACTAGTATAGACTTCATACAAAATACTCTGACATTTAATGGCATGTACTAACAATTTAATTGATTGACTTGGCATACTTCATACCATCGCCTTACTTGTAAAAAAAATAATTTCCTTCATCCATGGGCTCATTTTGTTTTAATGTCTCCCATGTATATGATTTTCTCAGGCACACATATAGTACTTCTGCTCCACCTGCAATTTAAGCACCTTTGGTAATACACTGGAATATGTCCATGTGTTGGTGTGTTTGCTCTGCCCACACTCTGGTGCTGTATCTGGTATATAACCAGTTACCCAGTCCATGCATACATCACTTTTTATCTGTCCAAACATTTGACACCTTTCAAACATTTACCAACTGATGAACCCTTATGCTAGTGATATGGTGAACATTTCAACCCTAACATGGTTGTCATCTCCAAGTTGCCGTTATCTCTTCTTATATTGCACCTGATCTGTAGTCATGCAACACTTTATTAATTGTTCCAGTGGATCATTGCTATATTAGGAACGTAATAAACACGCCAATTTTGTTTATGTAGGCAGAGTACTGTGTGTGTGTTGTCATATTGACCCTTGCTGTCTTATTTTATTCTATTTTCACCAGTTATTCATGAAGAATGAAAAAGCTGTGGGGGGGAGGGGAAGCAACAGGAATATGTAACATATGAATATTATACTGTAACAGGGACAAATGTTGTTTGTTGTTCTATCTTAAAAATAGTATTTGGGGTCAGAATGTTAATAGATTTTGCACCCTATATAACTTCTAAAAAGGCAAAGGTAGTGCAGGGAGGTTTGTGCAAGTCAACATTAATAGACAATAAAGACATCATAATACCCGTTAATATAAGATGGGAACAAGACCTTAATATTCACATCTCAGAGGGACTGTGGCCTTCATTTTCGGATAATGCCTATAGAACACGTAAAAAGGTGCAAGTAAGGCAGTACAAAATCCTTCACAGATATTATCTCACTCCTGAACCTTTAGAGAACATGGGTAAACTACCTATGGGGAAATTTGGAGATGCAAACATAAACATGTTTCTCTGTACCTTATGTGTGGGATTCTTCAATACTGTCTGGAATTTGAAAAAAGTTTGTGATATTTGTTCATTGCTAACAAAATGCTGAATTCTAATGAAGGCTAACATTTTTTATACTAGGTGATACTTCAGATCTGTACCACTTAGAAGGAAACAGCAATACTGGGTAATGCTTTCATCCATGGCACATAAGAGACTCATCCTGTCTAAATGGAAGGAAAAACATGTACCTTTTTACAGTTGCATAGCTGAGAGTGGTATCCAGGGAACATGGCATCTGCAACTGAGTGCCTACAAAAATGGTGACTCAATTATGGTGCCTGTGATCAGGGCTATATTGCAAGGTAGCACCTGGATACTGGGGTGGGTGAGGTAGGATGAGAGGGAGCCACGCGCGTGTGAGTGTGCACACACATGGGGGGAGAGGAAGGTGAGGGAATGTATGTGGGAGGGGGTGTGGTGGGCAGCTGCTGAGCTGGTCCGCTAGCTTGGTGGAGAGGGTGGTCGGTTGGGAGGTGCAGGGTTCGGATCCAGTGCTGCATGTTTTTTTTTTTTTTCCAGCAGCTGGATATTTCATTTTTGCAAGTATTTCACCCCCCCCAACATACCCCCTGGAGTTGATAATCCTTTAGGAGGTGTAAGAAGCATAGCTCCCTGCACTAAAAAATACACCCGTGGATCTCGGGTGCCCTCTTCTCAGTCACTGTGAGTGTGTATCACCGAAATTCATTTTCGGGGATGTACACTCCCCGTAACAGCGATCACTATTCTGCTATCACCATTATCTAAAAGAACTGCTGAGAGCTAGGCTGACATATTATGTTTATGTAGTAGAGAAAGGGGGCACTGGAAGAACATGACTGGGTACCTAGACTGTCTCCTTCCCTGGAGTGCTTTAAATGAAATTGAAGTACATCTATCCATATTCCTCCGCATCCTCTCCATTCACCACAGTGCTATTCCTATGACTCTCCCCCTCCCCGCCACACTATTTTCTTGCTCCCATGCTCACTTCCAGTTCCAGTTATTGCAAGCCAGCAGCCAATGAGCAACTGAAATACAGCCTGAGCATTATATTTTTTGAAGGACTTCTGTAAAAAAAAAAAATAATCTTATACCAACTGATGCACCCTGATGCTGGTGATATGGTGAACATTTCAATCCTAACAAACCAGACTTTGTGTCAGGTTAATGCACAACAGCTGTGTTGGCTCTGACAAGAGTTTGTTTATTTGGGTTATGTGCTTTTCCTGTCCATTCTTCTCCACTCTGAGTGGCTGATACTGCACTTCTGTTATACCCTCACTGTGCAGCCAGTTATATTGCTTTGCTCAGGCTCTGCTCCTCTATAGCATTTTGATCACCCTGCCACAGATATGTGGATTACATAACCAGCTTTCACAATCATAATGCCTTCATGGATGGGCTTCATGCACCACTGTCTAAACTCTCTTCACTGGCTCCATACCTACTGTACTTTGGGGTTTGGCTTTTGTCTCTCTTCAAAGGGCTCTATGTCTGTTAAATTTCCTGAGACTCCGCACCCACCAACCCATAATGGACTCAATACCAATGCACATCACAAATCTCCATAGTTCTGCCTCTTTGTGTTCCCTTGGTTCTTCTTAAGGGGAGTGCCCTTCTTGTCCTTGCATGTCCTTTTGGATCTTCTTCATCCCACTCTGCTGTAACTTTTTCTGGATTCTGCATTTTGCTCCACAGTTCCCTTTTAGAATCCTGTCTGCCTGCAGCATCTGTGCTTCACCTTTGTTGTTTTAGGTGGGTGCTTTACAACCCCTTCCAATGTTTGTGTCCTGTCTCACTACAACACCTTTTGTACCATAACAACCCATGGCTGGCAACTGTTGTGACTCTGCTTGGTGGAATGCATCTCTTGCATTGCCACAATGTTCCTTAAGTCTTCATGTAACTAAAGGGTGAAATTCTCACTGTGGGGGGCATCTCCTTAACAGCAGAGGGCAGTGGACAATTCAGACCCCTATCCCTGCACATAAAAGGGCATATCTCCTTTGTTCTCTGTGGTTACTTGTTTTCTTTGTATCATAATCCTCAATCAAGCAAGAGAGGGACTTTGTGGTGATCATATCAGGGTAGTATGTGGGGCAGTCAGTAAGTCGAGACAGATTCTGGGGTACATAGGGAAGGGGATATCTAGCAGGAGAAAGGAGGTGGTGATGCCTCTGTATCATTCCTTTTGAGACCCACATGGAGTACCATGTCCAGTTTTGGAGGCCACGCTGCTGCAAGGACATTGACAAGGTGGAAGTGGTACAGCAGAGAGTTACTAAAAAGGTGCAGGGGTTGCACATAAAACCATACCAGGAGAGGCTCCAGGAGCTCAACATGTTCTCCCCAGAGAAGAATGAGAGCGGACATGATTGAGACTTATAAGTATCTCATGGGGAGAACACAGTGCAGGAGGGGAGTTTTTCACTGGAGGAGGAAGAGCACCAGAACACAAGAGCATGGTATGAAGTTTGATGGGGGTAGAAGTTTAAGAGTGATGTGAGGAGATACTGCTTCACAGAAAGGGTGGTGATGCCTGGAATAGCCTGCAAGAAGATGTGGTAGGGACGAAGACTGCAGGGACCTTCAAATATGCATGGGATAAGCACATGGGTATAATAAATAGAGATAAAGAATGAGAGAGGGACACCTGTGACCAGAGACCAGGGTATAGTGTTAGGCAGGGAAAACAGGGCAGACTCGATGGGCCCTCCAGTTCTTTTCTGCTGACACATTCTGTTTTATATTTCTATGAGAGGAGACATGATCATGGTTTTCAAAATATTAAAGAGGATGAAGAGGGTGAAGTATACACAAATGTTTGAGGTGGTGTGTAAAAGCAGAGCAAGAAGACATCTACTTTACTGGAAAGGGAGCAGGATAATGGGAACATTATAAAGCATTACTTAACAAAGAGTGCAGTTAACATGAGGACTACCCTACCAGGTGTGGTTGAAAAGCTAGTACTGCTCAGGTTTTTAAAGCAGGACCAAACAGGCATTGAAGCTTAGACATCATTAGTAGTGTTAGAATTCCAGCTGATAAACTTGAAATTTTGTCCATTCTCAAGCTCATATAGTACCAGCCATGTGACAGAAAGGGCAGACAAGATGGTCCCTGTATCTTTCATCAGCAAACTAATATATTACTACTGTAAAAAGGACAAAGAACCTCTGTGTGCAAGCACTGAGGCAATGGTTACCCCAAAGGGCATTTGGCTGAGAAGCCAAGTTTCAAAGAAATACAAAATCACACATGCCCCCTCAATGCAAAGCATCATGGGCTGCATATGCAAATCACCACCGAATATTATGCTGGTTCAACTTTAAGCAGAAATGCATGGTGCCAAAAGGCCTCTCACACAGTTTGCAATGGGTGCCAACAGAAGATATAGACACGTGTTCAGTATGCCTCGTCTGTTTGACACCCCAGTGGAATGAACCATCTACCCCAAGATGGTCGATCTGGGTTATGTTGTGGTGAACCAAATTAAAACAAAAAACAGTTTAAAAGACAAAGAACCTCTGTGTGCAAGCACTGAGGCAATGGTTACCCCAAAGGGCAGATCGACCATCTTAGGGTAGCTGGTTCATTCCACTGGGGTGTCAAACAGATGAGGCATACTGATGAGTCCTAGTAGGACGAAACACGTGTCTATGTCTTCTGTTGGCACCCTTTGCAAACTGTGTGAAAGGCCTTTCGGCACCATGCATTTCTGCTTAAAGTTGAACCAGCATAATATTCTGTGGTGATTTGCATATGCAGCCCATGATGGTTTGCAATGTGGGGGCATATGTGATTTTGTATTTCTTTGAAACGTGGCTTCCCAGCCAAATCCCTTTTGGGGTTACCATTGCCTCAGTGCTTGCACACAGAGGTTCTTTGTCTTTTAAACTGTTTTTTGTTTAAATTGGATTCACCACAACATAACCCAGATTGACCATCATAGGGTAGCTGGTTCATTCCACTTGGGTGTCAAACAGACGAGGCATACTGATGAGTCCTGGTAGGACGAAACACGTGTCTATGTCTTCTGTTGGCACCCTTTACAAACTGTGTGAGAGACCTTTTGGTACCATGCATTTCTGCTTAAAGTTGAACCAGCATGATGTTCTGTGGTGATTTGCATATGCAGCCCATGATGGTTTGCATTGTGGGGGCATGTGTGATTTTGTATTACTACTGTGTATCACTATATTAGAACAGAAAGCATTTACAAGGCATCAAAAAATGCTTTGCCTGAAAATAGCAGAAAGGATGCCATATAACACATGCAGGTCACAAACTTGTTCACACTCATGCATGCACAAGCACATGTATACACAATGGCAGCACTGGTGTGCACTATGGTTACAGATCTTTTCAGCTTGTGAACAACTACTTCTATTTTTAACTCAGTGCTAACAAACATAGCATTGTGCTAACCAGACATAGCATGCCCAGTAGTGCTGCACACAATGGATAGTGTGATTGCACTTAATAACGACTATGCCCATGCAAATGGAGGGGCTCTTGCATACGGGGCACAATGGTATATTTTTAGGTATTTCAAAGTGCTAAAAGGCTGCCAAGACAGAGCTATTCAATGCTTCCAAATCTGGGCTCTTACAACATGCACAGTAATGTGTGATCTCCACCCCTCAGCAGCACTCGTGTCAATGATACCCATCTGCTCCCTCCCCACTCCACAGTATGACTCTCCTCCCTGATTAACCTCCCTGGTATTTCAGTGGTCCCCACCCTCTCCACTGTCCTTGATATGTCTAAGTCAATCTCCCTGGTAGTCCAGCGATACCCCCCTCCTTATACTATCTCAGATATGACTATTTTAATCTCCCTGGTAGTCCAGTGGTGCATCCTCTCACCTGAGTCCTAGTATACTATGATGTACTCCCTCTCCAGCCTACTCAGCACCCCCCCCAGCACACATCAGGCACTGACTCACTCTACTAAAGATCATTAATCCATTCTTAGTGGTAACATAGAAACACAGAAACATAGAAACATAGACTTTGATGGCAGATAAGGACCACTTGGCCCACCTAAGTCTGCCCATTTCCCTACCTACTGGATAAGCTGCAGATTCTAGTTAACCAACAGCCTACTTCCTGCAACCCCCCACTATAATTGCCTTGTGTCTGTCCCATGCATGTTTGAATTCCCCCACTGTTTTAGACCCAATGACCTCCTCAGGAAGGCTGTTCCATGTACCCACCACTCTCTCCATGAAAAAAAATTTCCTCACATTACCCCTGAGCCAGTCCCTCTATCTTTAAATTGTGCCCCCTTGTTCTTACACATCTCTTTTTCTGAAAGATGCTACCCTCCTGGACTTTGTTGATTCCCTTGAGGTACTTGAACGTTTCTATCATGTCCCCCCTGTCCCTCCTTTCATCAAGAGTATATACATATTAAGCTCTCTCAGTCTCTCTTCATATGGTTTCTGCTGCAGACCCTGCACCATTTTAGTTGCCCTCCTCTGGACTGCTTCCATCCTGTCTATGTCCTTGCATAGATGAGGCCTCCAAACTGTACACAGTACTCAGATGGAGTCTCACCAACTGTCTGTACAGAGGGATAACCATTTCCTTTTCTACTTGCGATGCCCTTCCTATGCATCCCAGTATCCCCTGGCTCTCCTTACCGACTTTTCACATTGCTTACCCACCTTTAGTTCATCTGATATGACTACCCCAGGTCCCTTTCCATTTTGCTGTTGTTAGTACCTCCCTGCTATTGTGTACTCTTCTCCTGGGCTTTTGTTTCCCAGGTGCATTACTTTGCACTTCTTTGTATTGAATCTAAGTTGCCATATGTCTGACCATTCCTCCAACCTTGCCAAGTCCCTTCATCTTTCTACCCCCCTTGCATATCAACTCTGTTACAGATCTTTGTGTCATCTGCAAAGAGGCATACCTTTCCCTCCAGACCCTCTGCAATATCACCTATAAAGATGTTAAAGAGGACTGGACCCAGTGCTGAGCCCTGAGGTACTCCACTAGTAACCCCCCTTTCTTTGGAATGTGTTCCATTCACTATTACCTTCTGTGTCCTGTTGTGCAGCCAGTTTGCTACCCAGGCTACCACCCTGGGACCCACTCCCAGGCTGGCTAACTTGATTATTATCTTTTGTGCGGGACTGTGTCAAATGCCTTGCTAATGTCTAGGTAGGCCATATCCACAGCCCCTCCCTGGTCTATTACTTTGTCACCCAGTCAAAGAAATCAATTAGATTCATCTGACATGACCTTCCTGCTGTAAATCCATGCTGCTTTGGGTCCCTGCCCCGCTGGCCTCTAGGTACTCAACAATTCTTTCTTTCAGAAGTGATTCCATCATTTTCCTACCACTGAGGTCAAACTACAGGTCTGTAGTTTCCTGCTTCTGCCTTGCTCCCACTTTTGTGAAGGGAATCACATCTGCCCTCCTCCAGTCCTCAGGTACCGCCCCATCCTGCCATGATCTGTTAAAAAGCATGGTCAGTGGTGTCACTAGGTCCTCCCTTAGTTTTTTTAGGATTCTAGGGTGAATCCCGTCAGGCCCCATTGCTTTGTCCACCTTGAGTTTTAGGAGTTCTTTCAGGACTCTTTCTTCTGTGAATGGACTGGTGTCAACCCCCCTACCCAGAATTCTCCTACTGTTTGGTTTAGGTAACTCCTCCTCTTCTTCTTTTGTGAATACTGAGCAAATGTATTCATTCAGTATCCCTGCCTTTTCACTGTCTCCCTCTGCCCACCTCCCCTCTCCTTTATTAATCTTCACTATCCCTCCCTTAACCTTTCTATGCTCCCTAATGTACCTATAAAAGGTTTTATCCCCCTTCTTAACTGAGCTGGCTATTCTTTCCTCAGTTTGGGCCTTTGCTAGTCTGACTGCCTTCCCCACTTCTTTCTGCTTTAATTGATACAGTTCCCTGTCATGCTCCTTCTGTGATTCCTTATACTTTTGAATGCAGCCTTTTTCTCCTTAACCTTCCCTGCCACCTCTTTTGAGAACCATAGTGTTTTTTTACTCCGCTTTGTTTTCTTTATTTGTTTCATACAAAGGCTTGTTGCCTCTATGATGGCAGTTTTGATTTTCTCCATTGTTCTTCCAACCTCCTTTTTGGTCATTTGCTAGTGCATTTTTTCAGGTATTCACCCATTTTGCCAAAGTCAGCTCTTCTAAAGTCCAGTATCCTTGTTTTTGTATGGCTTATCTCCATGGTTGTGCTCATTGTGAAGCACACTGTGCAGTGGTCTCTTGTTCCCAGATGTCTACTGACTTCTAAATTTGTGATCCTCTCTCCATTTGAGAGTACCAAGTCTAGTATTGCTCCCTCCCAAGTGGGTTCCAACACTAGCTGTCTAAGGCCTGCCCCCTGCAGGGCATCGAGAATGACCCTGCTCTTGGATTTGGCTGCAGTACATGTTATCCAGTTAACATCTGGCATATTCAGGTCCCCCATCAACAGTATCTCCCCTTTTTCAGCCATTTTGAGAATGTCCTCTATCATTTTGTTGTCCATTTCCTCCCCTTGAAATGGGGGTCTGTATACAACCCCTGTGTGGATTGTGATGCCATTCCCTGTCTCCAAGGTGACCCAGAGTGCCTCTTGTCCTCCCCATTACTTTTTAGTTCTGTAGCTTTGATCCCTTCCCTTATGTAGAGAGCTACTCCACCTCCTCTTTTACCCTCCCTGTCCCTTCTGTAGATTGTGTACCCTGGTATGTTGACATCCCCATCATGGTTCTCGGTGTACCATGTTTCCGTGACTGCCACAATATCCAATTGTTCATCTTCCATCAGGGCTACTAGCTCAGGAAGCTTGTTTCCCAGACTACGGGCATTGGTACTCATTGCCCTCCATTTAATGTTGGCTTTATCCTTTTTTCCCCCATCCCCGCTCTTATTGTCCTTGTCTATTTTTCCATTCACCCCTGTCCTGCCCTGTGTTGAGCTCTGTACCTCAGTGTTTACCTTACTACCTGCCATGTTTTGTGGGGGGAGGCTTGAAATTTCCTACCTTTTATCAGCGCCTCCCACCTTGGCTAGTTTAAAAGCTTGCCAAGGAAGCATTTAAACCTATCACCTTGGAGCTTGGTTCCCTTCCTGGAGAGATGCAGACCATCATGCCAGTATAGACCTTTATTTCTCCAGGTGGCCCCCAGTCCCCAATGAAGCCAAAGCCCTGTGCTCTGCACCAGTTTTGCAACCATTCATTAAACTGCATGGTGTGCAGTACCCTAGCCTCACTCCTGCCATGGACTGGTAGCACCTCTGAGAAGGTTACCATGCTTGCTACCCATCTGAGGCCCCTCCCCAACTCCACAAATTCATTCTGCACTGCACTGATCCCATGCCTAGCTAGGTCATTTGTCCCAAGGTGGACTATGATATCTAGTTCCCTCTCCTGTGATGCTGCTTCTGCAATCCTGAGGATTCGCTTCCTGTCCCTCCAAGCCATGGCACCAGGCAGGCACCTTACTTCCTTCTCCTCTCCTTCCCAGGTTTACCCCCCTAACAATAGAGTCCCCAATCAGAAGCTGTTTCCTTCCCCTTTGGTGTCCCTTGCCACCCTTTTATGGGTCTCCCTTGTGGATGTCCTCAGCATTCTTCTGGGTCTCCACTGAGGGTGCCATCTTAGAGGAACCTTGCTCTGCCAGAATGGCATATGATTTGTGTAGAGGTACAACTAGGGGGCTTTGCCTCTGGTCCACCACCCGCACCCTCCCAGAACCCACTGTGGTCCAACTGCTCTTCATACTTGGCAACCTCTGAGGCAGTGGTTGTGGCAGTGGTGCTCTTTGGAAGGGGGAGGCCTCCTTAGTCCTTGCTAGTTCAGCCTGGAGGTGGGCAACCTCCTCCCTCAGAGCTGACAGTTGCCTGCAAATAGGACAGCAATGCAGTTTCCAGAATGTCTCCCGGAAAACTGCTGCCCCACAGCCAGTGCATTGCACCACTCCCCACATGTCCCTCTCCCTTATAATATACAATATATATATATATATATATATATTTTTTTTTTTTATTTGTGGTGTGTACCTACCCTTTTGCACTGTGCTGGGTTATTAAGGATATGACAGTTCTGCCCCAAGACCTGTTGAGGAAGTGATGTCAGAACTGTGGCTATAAAGGAAATGCCACGCCTGGGGGAGTGGGGTGTGGGGTAGGTTGGGTGAGTAGTCCACAGCCACTGGTGACTGTTAGAAACAATCAAATACACAACTGCTCCACCACCCTGGTGAGTATTGCCCTTTATAGTAATTCAACTAACACCACAATTTACTAGACCACGGCTCCTGCACAAACCACTCTACTGAGTCCAGGTAGAGCCATTTGGCATTGGAACCATCCATTGCTTAACCCAACCCAAAATTGCCACACCAAATAGAATGAGTAAAGGAGCACCATCAGATCTGTCTATGGTGACTAGCATAGACCCTCTGCACACCACCTTGGCCAGACACCATCTGCTATATAAATATGTTAATCTTGGTAGTTCTTCAATGGTATTCCCTCCCACCAGAGCCACAGTTTACTATGAAGCATCTCCTCCCCGGCCCAGCCACTCAGCATGTACCACCATCCACCCTCATCTGGCAAAGACTCACCCTACACAGAAGATTCTCTAACCACTTCAGACTGATACCATCTAAATGACTGGAGCAAGCATTCATGCACTATAGAAACAGCTGTTTCTACAGTACACAGGCACTTACTACCTGTCATTCAGATGACGTCTGGCTGAAGTGGTTAGAGGATGTTCTGGTTAAGGTGAGTCAGTGCTGGATGAGGGTAGATGGTGGTGGGTACTGATTGGGTGGGCTGGGAGGGACATCATAGATAACTGGGGCTTGGTAGGAAGGGGTACCACTGGGTAACCAGGGATATTTACATAATAATATTGGAGATCAGAGAGAGAGTGGACACTGGCCAAGGCTCTGCACAATACCTCCTCACACATTGGAGAATGGAGGCATTGCACAGAGCTAATAATGGCCACATAATGCATGAAGATTGCCCCTTAGCACAGTTAATGCCATATGTGGTTATTAGCATGACAGCCTGAGAATATGGCACCTGGGATCAAAGGTGCTATCCCATTTGGGACATAGTATCCTTCTTTGCTCCTGAGTTTCTATTACCAGCAGGGGGCAGTGACTGAATTTCACATATACACTTTGTGTGAAACCAACACAACCCAATATTTATATAGGCAGAACATGTTAGGCAGGACAGATTATCTGTAAGTTAATGGCACCCTGATGGCTGCCCCTATATTTTACATGGCACTGTCTTTGTACAGTGCTAATAGGGGACCCTAGTGTTTCAAAGTGGCATCTGCACCAGTGGCTTACTGCCCTGCACCACTTTAGGCCAGAAAACAGTAGCTTTAACCTAATCTATGTTTTAAAAGGGTTAGTTTACATTTCTTCTAGGAAAAGTGCTTCCTCCCGACAAAATTGATTTATTTAGTTCTTATGAAAGAAATAAAAAGAGGATTTTTTTGTTAGGTAAATATGATACCCTTACCTACAAAAATATCTTTTTTGTTTCTCATGTAGTTTTGTGTGGCACACCCTAATCTTTATTTATTTGTAATTCTTGGCCAAAGAAGAAATACCGAGCTGTGACAGCCCATTTCCAGGTGCATCCGGGAATGGAGGGGGTGGGGAAGTTTACATGGACCTGTTTCATTGACAGAAGGAATGCCGGCCAGAGTATTGAAGAAAATCGCCATCTCTTATAATATGTGGCATAGGATTTTAAAATCCCATCTGGACAGTCACCAGAGATGGGCAGAAGGGACCTATTTTAATGCATCATCTGAAGGTCAGCATCTCTACAGTGCAGCAACCCCTAGTGCTTCACAACAGTATCAGCATTGAAAAGTAGCCCATGTGCTTTGTGTGGAACTACAACCTACAACATGTGTTGATCTTCTGTCCCCAGAGGCAAACATGCAATCTACTGAGGCACTGGCATCCACTTTAACCAATTCCTAATCTGCCCTTGCATTGCTTTCCTCTGCAAAATTGCGAAATCTAACCTATAAACTGATCATACCTATATTGCCATTAAACAGTGGTAGATATTTTACATAATATTGAGTGCTACAGCTGGTAAGAAAGGAACATAACCAGCCCATAATCTTTTTTCTTTGGGATTTCCTACAACACCATGATCTGAACTAAATGTCCCTCAAACATGTAGCACTACAAGTACTGCAATTATCCAGCCCAATAGACTCTAGGTATATATGTGTGTGTGTGTGTGTGTGTGTGTGTGTGTGTGTGTGTGTGGAGGGTGTCTTCTTTTCAAAGCTGGCTTGCATGACTGTTGGATCAATTCCTACTGCTACAGGAAACTGTTTTTTGTCTTCTACTTCATAGATAGGGTTTAGTATGCAATTAAGTTCAACAGCATCAGTCCCTATTATCTCACATCAATCACAGCCAAACCAGGAGAAAGAATAACAGATTTTATTCCTCATCACCTGCTTGATATCTCTCAGTGCTCTCAAAAACAGCACTTTCGCAACTATACAGTCAGTGCGGCAGTCATTGTGCTTGATCAAGGCATGTTACCACAGTTGTTTGGCACTGGGTCTAGATTTTAATTTGCTTTCACATGCTTACTTGCCTATGAAAATATTTACATAGATGGGCTTGGAATTAGTGAGAGCAGCTAAGAATGTACTTCTCCAATATGACAGTCTTGTATTACAGAATCCATTCCCTGAGGCAATTTGCCTATCACTGGTACAGTAACAACTGCTTTTTCTATCCTTGCTGAGCTATCCGTATATAAACTTGGGTTCCAATACTTCCATTAAGTCACACTGATTATCTGTTTAAGCAGATAATTATGTCGGTGGAATAAAACATGTGGAAAACTACTATAAATGATTTCTGTTAGATTCTTTGTTGAAACTATTTTTAAAGGGGAACAGTCAGCATCAATTTGTACTTTGAGTGCAAAAACGTTGTTTTACATGCTGTTTACTGCAGTGTAGTAGACTGTATCAGCATGATTCTATTGACTTGCATGCAGACATTTTCTGTAACTACAAATCCCAGAATCCTCTACAGCTGACATCAGAGGAGGGCTGCATCAATGGCATGCAGTGCATGTTACAGTTTTTATAAGCTCTGATCTTTTGTTTGCTGGTCCCACTTTTTTCCCTGGGCTATGTACAGTTACAGAAGACTGTACGTAGCCCTGGGAGAACAGCGGGACAAGTAAATATCTGATCAGACCTTATAAAAGCTATAACATGCACCACAGGTTATTGAATCTCCCACTGTTGCAGCCCTTTTCTGATGTCAGCTGCAGGGGATTATGGGATTTATAGTTACAGAAAATGTCAGCTTGCAATAAAGCAGAATCAGTCTGATTTGATATACTATGCTGCAGTAAAGAGTAAGTAAAAAAAAATGTTTTTGCACACAAATAGCAAATTGGGACCAGCCCTAAACTTGGGTGTGGGGCTGTTAATGCTAACTATTCCCCTTCAATACTGCAAAAAGGGCTGGCTCCTTGGAAAAGAGGCCCTAGCCTTATTTTGGTGTAGACCAGTAAATGCTTCTTGGGGAGTGGCATATTTGCACTCCTTTGACAAGTTTTATTGGGATGTTCCCCTTAATTGCTCTTTAGCTTTTCCCACAGTCTTTCCCCTTCATCTTGGGAATCTCCTGCCCTTTTCCAAAGGCAATCCACCATGTGCAGAACCCATGACACTGACTCCTAACCACAACTAAAATATGTGTCTTGTCACTGGTGAGGTTCCAGTCAACAGGATTCATCTGGGGTTTCAAAGAGAGAATCTAACCAGATCACTCATCACATCAGGATGGATGACAACATATTGAGCAGTTCTATTGTTACTGGAAAATGTTATTCATAATAAAGTAATATTTTTATCAAAAATAAAATTGATCTTAGCAGTCTTGCCACTGCAGTGGTATGGCTACCAGTTACTGTGCTGATGAGCAAAATTCAGGAACAAGCTTGAGTCATCAGAGTCTGCCAGAGGGAGGAGGATCAAGCATCAAAGGGACTGCACTCATCCTCCAGGGAGGTAGTGACAAGGAGCCAGGAGCTTGACTGTCCCCTAGCAGAGGCTGGGGCACAGTACAATGGGTAGCAGAGGAGTGACAGGCATCTGGTGTACCCTGCAAAGGAATGTGTGTGGCACTGTCACTGATGGAATAGCATGCAGCTCCTCCATGCCACAGGGTAGGTGGAACAAGAAATTAGGAAACATCCTGTATGGGAGGATGATCATCGTGCCTCACAGGCCCAGACCCAGCAACTCAGGCATGGCCGCTGAATCCTTGACCTGTGGGGTTGAGCGCAGTTCCCACCACACTGCTGTGGTGGTAAGCCACAGGAGTATGGTCTGGTACATCCTGGGGTAAGATGGGGTGATGGGGCTTGGGGAGGCTGGTGGGATGGGGCCATACCGAGAGAGAAAAATGACTAACTGAAAACAAAAAAATACTCATGCTTATGATACAGCTGTAGCAGCATGTTTGCCCAATCTCTCAGATACACACAATTCTGATGATGTAATTTAGGCATTCAGTAGCTATTTAAGTATTAAGTAAGCTCACCTCTGGGACTGGAAGATAGGAATGTCATGGGCTCTAGCTCCACACCATGCACTTAGGGAAACATAAATAATTTACACTGCAATGCAGTAGAAGGAAGCACTGAACTGTTGCAGAGCCATGCTTTGAATGAGCTGTCAAATCAAGATCTCTTCTGTCCAGTTATGGAGGCCATTCAGCTGGAAGTAAAAGATCCCTTGGCATACTTGGCACTTACCAACAAAAAGGAGGGTTTCCCCGGTGACATTGCCAATACTGTATGTTCCAAGGTAATAAAACAGGTCCCTAACCCACCACTCAGGACATACCTAGAAATAAGCTATCACAGCTTAGTGGCCTTTCCTGGTCAAGACTTACAAATACAATCTATTGCCAGAATTTGTAATATATCTTTACAATAGGACCAATAGGATTAGAATTAATAAATCAAACAAGCGTGGTGCATACTGTTCCATGAGCAATAGGATTGTAACTTTAACTGAGGAAATAAAAATCAGGATGAGCAAATTAAAGAAAAATTCATCTCCTTGACCTGACAATATTTCAGGACATATGTTACGTATGATGGCTGAATTTTTATTACATCTATTAAAAATTATATTCACAGAATCAGTAAATACTGGTACCATACCCAAAGACTGGAGAATGGCAAATGTGGTTCCCATTCATTAAAAGGGCTCAAAACAAGAGCCAAAATAACTACAGACCAACCAGCCTTACTTCTATTGTTTACAAAATATTAGAGAGTATAATCAAGGGCATTATAACAAATACAGTAAATAATCAAAAGAATGAGCAACATGGATTCAGAAAGGGTAGGAGCAGACTGCTAATCTGGTCTGTTTTTGTGAAAAGGTTAGTAAGATACTGGGCAAAACTATACAGTGTGATGTGATATACCTGGATGTTAGTAAATCCTTTGATTTGACACTGCACTGGGCAATCATAGAGAAAATCAAAAATATAAATTTTAGTAGCTACATTAACTGGGTTATAGAATGGCTGAAGGAAAGATAACAAAGGGTTGTGGTGAATGGGCATCTGTCAGAGGTGAGGAGGGTCACTAGTGGTGTTCCACGAGGCTTTGTTTTGGGTCCTGTCTTATTTCAAATGTTCATCTGACCTAACAGAGAATACAACTAGATGGTCAGTCAAGTAAATGGATGATTTACTGGTCCATGTGAAACATCAACTCAAGTTGATGGCTTACTGTATGAAGAGATCTAGACCATATATCTATGAGGGTAAATCTCTAGGGTATGAAATTCAATATAAACAAATGCAAAGTTATGAATTTAGGTAAGAAAAATAAAAGGCAAACGGATATATCGTGTGAGAGGAACCTAAGTATTACTAACAAAGACAGAGACTTGGGTACAAATTTCTCTTAGGACTCTAGTAGCTCAACTCAGATAAACTCTGCTATAGCTATCCAGAGACAAGAATGTCCTAATGCTTCTATATACAGAGCATATGTATGTCCCCACCTTGAATATGTGTCCCAACTGTGCTGTCCCTCTAAGAAGATAGCGAGAACTAACCTTGAACAAGTGCAGAGGAAGTTCACTAAAGATATTTATGATATGAGGGACAGAACATATGAGGTCTGTTCACAGGACCTAATTATTATGTTACTAGAGACCAAAAGAATAAGAGGAGATCTTCTTTTCATGTTTGATGTCATGAATAACCCCTACCTCCTACCAGAATTAAGTACTGATATCAAAAACTCTGAGAGAAACACAGAGTCCCCCCCTTACAAATAATTGGGAAAACATTTAACATTATAAAATATCAATATTTTTTCACCACAAGAATAGCAAATCCTTGGAACATGCTACCTCTAGAGATAATTGTTAACAAATCTAAATGTAAATTCAACAATAACTGGACAAATATATCCTTTCTGGAGGCAAACTTGGTTATTATCATGAATGATGTCTCTATAGGAGCAATTCAAATCCTGGATAAATATAGCCTTCTTGCTCATTACCTTCCGTAGTTTGAACCACTCTACTGCATTTTAATGTAATAGGCCAGAAGCCCTCCTGCCTTCTCACCTGATTCCCAGTACTGATGTGTTGTCCTTGTCACCTCCATATGTGCCACCGTGTATTTTAAAGAATTTATCTTGAATCTTTGTTGCATCATCTCCCAGAGCATTTGTGGTAAGCAGCTGGGAAGCTTGTTACATTCTGCTTCCTTCTACTTTGGTGCTGCCTTCAGACTTTTCAGTTCTGCAGTTCACTGTTTCTTAATATGAGCAGTAAAACTGATTATGCATCCGTGGATGTACACCTGAAATTTGTCCCACAACACTGTCTTTGTTATTTCTGGAGAGTCACTGAGGGAGAATAATTCCTCTATCTGAAATTCAGAAGAGAAATTATTTGTGGCATAAGGGATAAATGCCCAGTTTTCATTGGTTGAACTTGGGAAGCTTAGGTCCTATTACCAATGTAAGACTCACACAGGCATGATCCAAAATCAAAATAGGACCATCTGAGGTCTGATGCACCTCCAGCACTTGGCTGTTAGGGATAAGGAAAAAGTTCAGATGACTACTCATGGTATGTGGCACTAAGTGATATGTGAAATACCTATCAGTGGGATGTAAGCTCCTCCAAAGATCCACCAGATTGAATTCTGTAGACAGACTATGCACAGCTGTTCGTGATTTTGAGAAGGCAATGGACTGGCCTCTCAGTTGATCATTAATGGGGTCCCAGACTTCTCTGAAGTCCCCCCCCCCCAGGATCAGCCTGTGCCCTGGTGCAAACAATTTGAAGATTTGCTGAGCAAGTTCTGGGTAAAAGGTGGCCGAGTACTTATTAGGACCATATCTATTCCCTAACACCAGGGTATCTGCATTAAGTAGCACTTTTTACAGCACTCACCTCCCTCTTGTTGCATGCAGATTTCAGAACTTGTACTATAAGATTTTTTTATGAAGCAGAGTAGCAACTCCTCTTTATTTTGTTGAGAAAGAGCTTCCTATAACATGTCACCCAGACTCTTGCTAGTTTCCTGGTATTTGCTTGCAACAAGTGGGATTCCCTGAGGAAAGCAATACCATAGTGCTCCTGCTTTTTAAATGTTTCATTGGCAAGCATTTAAACTAGCCAATGGGGTGTCAGAAGTAAACAAGGAAAAAACAACTGCACCCCCCCCCACGGGTTAAGGTAGACAAACAGAAGGATACAAGGGCTGAGGAATCAACAAAAGAAACCACAAATAAAGGTATAGCAGGAAAGGCATGGCGGGAAGGTAGAGGTATAAGGGGGGAGCAGATACAGATGGAGGCATCAGAACATGGAAAGCCATGTGTACAAATGCCCATAGCCTAGAAACAAGGTCCCAGACCAAGCAGCCTTGATGGTAGAGGAAGACCTAGATATTGTCGCAGCCACTAAGACATGGTACACAGGTAACTATGATTGGGATGTTACCATATCAGGGTACACAATCTTCAGGAGAGACAGGGAAGGCAAAAAGGGGGGAGGGGTAGCTATGTACATCAGGGAGGGGATCAAAGCTACTGAGTTAGGAGGAAGGAGAGGAGTCACTATGGGTCACCTTAGAAATGGGAACTGGCACCACCATCGGCATTGGAATTGTCTACAGACCTCCAGCACAGGGGGAGGAAATAGACAGGTTATTGGTGGATACCATTCACAAAATGGAAGACAAAGAGGAAGTATTGCTTGTGGGGGACCTAAACATGCCAGATGTTAACTGGAACACCTATGCTGCAGCCACAACCCAAAGCAGGGACATCTTGGATGCACTGCAGGGGGCATGCCTCAGACAGCTGGTGAAGGAGCCCACCCGGGAGGGAGAAATATTAGACCTGGTTCTCACCAATGGTGACAGAATAATAAATCTGTCAGTGGGCAGCCATCTGGGGTCCAGTGATCACTGTACTGTGTGGTTTAAGGTAAAGACAAGAGTAGAGTCAAGCCACACACAAGTATAGGTCATGGATTTCAAAAGGGCTGACTTTGCACAAATGTGGGAAAACCTTAAGAATATCCTGGCAATGGTGGAGGGAGAAGGCAGAAGAACAATTAAAAGGAGCCATAACAGAGGCAACAGCCTCTGTGTAAAGCAAGTCAACAAGGCAAAAAGAAGGAAAATACCATTATGGTTTTCGAACGAAGTGGCAGGGAAGGTCAATGAAAAGAAATGGGCATTCAGAAAGTGCAAAGAAACACAGACAGAGGAGGACAGGGAACTGTGTTAGCCAAAACAGAAGGAGGTGGGGAAAGCAATCAGGAGTGCAAAGATGCAAACTGAAGAAATTATAGCACAATCAGTAAAAGAAGGAGACGAAACCTTCTTCATGTATATTAGAGAGAGGAAAAAGACCAACAGAGGGATAATGAGGCTAAATAAAGGGGTGGGAGTGATTCAAGGGGAGCATGGTAAAAGCAGCACTTCTGAATGAATACTTCTGCTTAGTATTTACAAATGAAGGGGAAGGGGAGGGACCACAATTAGACTGTAGAAACATACATGGAGGAGAGGGGGTCATCAGTCCATTCAAAGAGGAGAGAGTCCTAAAGGAACTCTCTAAACTAAAAGTGGACAAGGCAATGGTACCAGACGGGATACATTCCAGAATACTAAAATAACTCAGAAAGGAATTAGTCGTACCACTGACAGCCTTGTTTAACAAATCACTGGAGGAGGGAGTGGTGCCAGAGGACTTGAGGGGGGCAAATGTTGTACCACTCCACAAAAGTGGGAGCAAGGTAGAGGCTGTAAATTACAGGCCTGTCAGTTTGACCTCTGTGGTGGGGAAAATAATGGAATCCATGCTAAAAGAAAGGATTCTAGCATATTTTGAGGCCAGAAGGGCACAAGACCCAAGGCAACATGGATTCACAGCTGGTAGATTTTGTCAGACAAACTTGATAGATTTCTTTGACTATGTAACCAGGGTGGTCGCTCAAGGGAGGCCATGGACATGGCCTACCTAGATTTTAACATAGCATTCAACACCGTCCCACAGAGGAGGCTAGTAAACAAGTTGGGAAGTCTGGGAGTTTGTCCCAAGGTACTGACCTGGGTCAGAAATTTGCTGAGCAGCAGGACACAGAGGGTGGTTGTTAATGGAGTTCAGTCCCGGGACAGGAGGGTGACAAGTGGAGTGCCACAAGGCTCAGTACTGAGGTCAGTCCTCTTCAATGTCTTCATTAGTGACATCACGGAGGGACTAGAGGGGAAGGTAAGCCTTTTTGCAGATGACACGAAGATCTGCAATAGGGTAGACACTCCAGATGGGGTGGAAAAAATAAGAAGAGACCTGGAGGAGTGGTCAAGGGTGTGGCAGCTTAAATTCAATGCAAAGTCATGCACTTAGGGCATAGGAATTCTGGAGAGGAATACAGGATGGGAGGGGAGACACTAACAATAGCAAAACTGGAAAGAGATCTGGGGGTAATTATAAAGGATGACCTAAAAGTAGCCAAGCAATGTGAGAAGGCAGTGGGGAGGGCTGGAGGGATGCTGGGGTGCTTACGGAGAGGCATCACCAGTAGAAAACTGGAGGTGGTGATGCCACTGTACAGACAATTGATAAGACTACATTTGGAATACTGTGTTCAGCTCTGGAGACCACATCTCCGGAAGGACATAGACAGAATGGAAGCGATGCAGAGAAGGTCAATGAAAATAGTGAAAGGAATGCACCAGAAAACATATGAGGAAAGACTGAAAGACCTTAAATATGTACACTCTTGAGGAAAAGAGTGAGAGGGGAGATATGATAGAGACATTCAAGTACATCAAAGGGATATACAGCATCCAGGAGGGAAGCATCTTTCAACAAAACAGAAGGGTAAGAACAAGGGGTCACAGTATGAGGCTGGAGGGGGTGAGACTTAGGGGTAATATGAGGAAGTATTTTTTCACAGAAAGGGTGGTAGACACATGGAACAGCCTCCCTGCAGAGGTCACAGAGGCAAAAGCAATGGAGGAATTCAAGAACGCATGTGATAGACAGAAGGTATCCGTAGTGATAGGAAAGAGAAGGTAAGCTACAGAATCATTTAGGAGCTGAAGCTAATGTAGGTAGGGAAATGGGCAGACTAGGTGGGCCAGGTGTGCCTTATCTGCTGTCAGATACTATGTTTCTATGTTACTATGCTTCAAATGGGCTAATATTTGTTTTCTTTTGATTAGGGAGTTCATGCCCTGGACATTCTAGGAGATAAAGTGGCATGGTTTATCACCATGATACAGTTTGAGAAGGGTCCTGTGATTGTATTATGTAGGATGATCAAAGTTTTCTGGGAAAGTTTTTCTCCTATGGGAGATTCCAGTATCTTGGCTGGCAGGAACCTGGCACTTAATCCTCCCTAGGGGTTGGAATCGTAGAGTACTTAGAGACCAACACCACCTCAAGTGTGGAGACCGTGTATGCATTTTGGCTAAAATTTAAACAATAAATTCTGGAAGATGTGACCAGGCACACCTATAAGTACCCTTCCACCCTCTAGCACTTCATTATAGAATGCTGAAACAAGAAAAAGTTAAACAAAATAGTGGCCTTTAAAGTCAATTGCTGAACTTCCCTAACAGCATATGAGCCAGATTAGAACACAGTGTTAACTATGTAATTTCACTTAATAACTTGAGAAAACAAAACATCTAAACTACCTTATAGGGAAGGACTCACAGGCAATCTATAGGGAAATCTCTTGGATTCCCAACAACTGCTATCAGTCATTTAAGTTTACTAAGCTAAGTGTACCTCAATTGAACTCACTGTCTCTCTTCCAGCTAAGGGAGGGTTATTATAATCTTCCATGCATTGTAGCAACATTTTAATCAGGGGATTGGGAAAGAGAAAAAAAAACCTTGGGAAATTACTCTAGTTTATGCAGTAAATTGCTTTAGTCTTGTGGTTGGGAGGAGGTAGAGAGAGAGCTAAGTAATGTGCTGTGAGGGGAAGGGGACTACTCAATTTCTTCAGACTGCCCCAGCATATGTAATGCATAGGTAATGCCATAGTCTGAGGCTAAGGACCTCATAACAATTGTGAGGAACCATGGGGGAGAGAAACTCAAGGTTGTCAGTATGAGTACAATTGACCTACTCAGCCATTACTTCTGTCATTTGGGTGACTGTGTATACCACCATTTAGGTGAGGGTCTTTCCTTGTGCACCCTCTGACTCTGCATTCAGTTCTGGCTTCAGGGCAGAGGTACCCTTCTTCTCCAGCTGGAGAGAGCCCCTGTGTTGAGCTATTGGGTTCTTGTCATGGGGTTTGAGAATTAACCACTCCACCTCATTACGGGGCCTGTCCTCACACCCCTTCAATCCTAGCGCCAAGATGTGTATCAGCACACCGCTTTTTTATATTAACTGAGGACTGCAGGCTGAAGCCAACTACCAGTGACTTTCCAGCATTCTATGAAACTTGTGGAAGAGATCAGTCACTTGCTTCCTCTAGTCAGGTGGGTTATGTCCAAGGGTTCCTTCTGACCAAATTTTGGGGGTGGCGATCAACCAGTTATGGTCCATATAGGAATTATCATCCTCAAGAGAGGGCAAATTTGCATGCATAGAGTCTTGCAGAGGAACCTGTCAGGGGAGAAAACTGGAGTGCGTGGTAATGATAGGTTCTGCAGGTCCTGTCCCTGAGTCCCACTTTACCCACTGATATGCTTTTCCACCCTTATGTCTCAAAAGTAGGCACACTCTGTTTCATGCAGTCCCCCAACTCATCAGTTCCTCATCTGTTACTTTACTGCTGGGAGTTACTGTGGTGCCCTGGTGGGGAAGGTCACACAGTGACCCAGTGAGTGACTCCACCCTCAGACTCAGTAGCCACACCACTCATATGCCTTTTTCTCACATAAGCATAACACAAGGTAACCACTGGCTAGTTGTGTGACCATCTCCCACCTGTACTGCATCGCCATTACCTGAGGAAGGCACTATGCAAGTAGAACTCCACCCAAAAATATCAGCTGGTTTAGGGAGGGTTCCCCCAGGGTCATAATTGTGGGGTATCGGGCACTCGAGCTGTCTAGGCCCTGCATACCCCTTGAAAAGCTTAGCTTTGTCCTCTGTATTACAGCAACAATCCCTGGCATCTGGGTCAACCTCCCACAATAGGGACTCAATACCCACTGGACCACTATGATTTGGCACTTCGTTAGCAATTCAGGGGGAATGTTATCAGGTATGCACTAGAATGTTGCTGTAGAAACAGCCTCCTAGAAATCCTGTATCATGGTGTGGTTCCTTTTAGCCCATAACAGGCAGTCACATGGTGCGGTTTCAGTCCTCAAGCCAAGATAACCCCTGTCCCAACAGAGACCCCCCCAGGCTGATGCTACCGGCACCCTCAGCAGTAATCACCATCAAGAGTACAAGCAAAGTTTATAAAAGTGCTTAACTGGGTGAGTGAAAACAAAGAAAAAGTTATTTGGGTGTTCTGTTCAGCAGGGCAACTAAACTACTTCATGGAGGGGAATATGGGGGGATGGATGGAACTATGGATCAAAGACCACTGGCTCCTGGTAAGGTGCTTTCAGGGGATGGGAAGAAGCTTGTGATATGCCTTGCATTGTTCCTCTGACATTGGCAACTTTTACTGCTCCCATATAAAGGATGTTAAACTACTTTATTAATTTATTTTTGGTAACCAGGTAGGCCCACTAAGACCAGATAGTCCCTTTTTCATGGGTGACCCAAGGTTAATTACAAAGAGAGATATAAGGCAGTGACATATACATTTAGAACAGAGTAGTAAACACATTATACAGAGGAGTACAGCAATTATTAGTCAACATATTACATAGTCAATTCATATCACGATAGAGAGACAACACCTACCATTAACCTAGGAGAGCACTGGATGTGCAGGGGCAAATTAACAAAAAAAGGGAGGAGGCATGTATCCCAGTACAGTAAGGGATTGGTACTGTCATGGCCCTTTATAATTTCTGGGTGACAAGGTTCACTAAGCTTAACAGGTTAGTGCCTGGTGTGCTAATTTAGACCATTATCAATTATGACAGGAGCAGTGATTCAGTTTCAGTAGATGGGATTTGAGCTCTTTCTTGAAATGCCTTAGGGAGGCTGATGATTGGATGCCACAGGGGAGCCCATACCACAGGGAAGGGGTAAAGGAAGAGTATGATCTCACTCCACAAGAGGTTCTGACTCTAGCTACCTGGAGTAGTTGGAGTTCTGAGGATCTTAAGGTTGTTTTACACTGTTTAGGTTGCAGCAGATTTTTTAGATGGGGGGTAATTTCCTGCCTTAGTTTGTAGGATAGGCATAGGCTGGGGTAAGTCAGTTTGCCCTCAAGTGATGGCCAGCTAAAAGATTTCAGCACTATACCGTGATGGTCAAGTGGTCTTGCCAAGTTGGCAAACCTCACTATCCTGTGGTGTAGAGTTCTTAACATCTGGAGCTCAGTAACCCTGACAGAGAGTAGCACTGGGGCCCCATGGAGTAAAGTAGGAAGGAGGGTACTTTGGGCTATTTTACAGCAAGATTCAGGGGTAAGGCATGGGCTTAGATGATATAGGAGGCCCACCTTTTGGTTTATAGTTTATGTTAGTTGGCTGAGATGGGTATTGTACATGCCTTCTTGGTCAAGGTAGACCCCCAGGTATTTGATGGAGTTACCCACATCTACTTCTGTCCTATCAGAGAGATAGAGTTCAAGTTTTTCAGTGCAGCCAGTGCCAAGGCTCCTTGGCCTGAACAACATTGCTTTTGATTTTTCCCCTTTGAGAACAAATTTGCTAGCAAAAAGTCAGTTTTCCAGTGATAGGATGTCTTAGTCTAATTGTACATTTAGCTGGGCTGCATTTGGGGCAGATCTGAAAAGTACTGCATCATCTGCATATAGGGTAACTTTAGCTTCTCCGGTGTGCAATAGGAGGACATTTATGAATAACAAAAATAATAGTGGTTCAAGGATAGAACCTTGTGGGACTCCTTCTATGATACAGTAGTCTGCTGGTCAGAGAATGCTCCATGCCATTTCACAGTTTGTGATCTACCCTCCAAATAATCTGAGAACCATGTTAGTGAGTGATTATCTAGCCCCATGGATTATAGCTTTTTGATTAATAGCTAGTGGTTTATTAAATCAAAGGCTTTGGCGAGGTCTGTAAAGACCCCACCTACTAATAGGAATTTATCTATAGTGTCCAGGATGCTAGTGGTCAGGCTAAGAAGAGCAGTATTGGTATTACGTTGTTTTCTGAAGCCACGCTGTTCAGTAGTCCTTACGTTGTATCTCTCCAAGTGATCTTTCATTTGGTTGTAAATTAGCCTTTCAAGGATCTTATTTAGTGCGGGGAGGATTGATATGGGTCTGTAGTTTTCCACCATCTATTTGGACCCTCCTTTATGTACTGGAGTAACCAAGGCCACTTTCCACATGGAGGGGACCTTCCCTTAAAGAATGAATCTGTCAATTCAATTCAATTCAATTCAACTTTATTTTCATAGCGCCTTTCAAAGCCAAGGCGCTTAACATAAAACAGATGGCAATTTAAATATCATTAAAACATCAGAATTACATTATCCACCATTTGGGAAGGCCAAATCAAATAAGTAAGCTTTAAGCTCAGTTTTAAATCTACTGATGGTTGGGCATTCTCTCAACTGACGAGGTAGAAAGTTCCACAGGGTCAGAGCTGAAAAAGCAAAGGCACGAGAACCAGACATCTTCAATCATACCCTGGGAACCTCCAGCAATCCCTCATCGGTGGAACAGAGAGGACAGAGGGGGCTGTAAGGTACCAAAATATCTTACAGGTAGCCAGGTCACTGATTGTGTAGGGCTTTAAAGGTTAGCAAGCCAACCTTAAAGGTGATCCGCCACTGAATAGGCAGCCAGTGCAGCCCCTCGGAGCACAAGCATAATATGACTGATCCTAGATGTCCCAGTCAAGAGCTTGGCAGCCGCATTCTGCACCAGCTGCAAGCAGCGGATATCAACCCCAGGAAGCCCTAGGTAGAGGGAATTGCATTAGTCAAGACGGGTCATAACAAAGGCGTGAACCAATGTTGGAAGATCGGCCGCTGGAACCAGATGTTTCACCCGGGCGATATTCCTCAGATGATAAAAAGAAGATTTGATGATAGCTGACACCTGAGATTTTAAAGTCTAGCCATCGTCAAAAATAACGCCTAGGTTACGCACCTGGTGTGAGGTAGTGAGTGGCAGCCCCCAAACCAGCCCTCTGATGACCTGGGTCCACAACCAATACTTCAGTCTTGTCAGGATTCAGTCTCAACCAGCTGGAACTCATCCAAGATCTGATCTCAGCAAGGCAATTGTTCAGCACAGAGACAGCACCAATCTGTCCGGGCAGAAAAGACAATTACAGCTGAGTATCATCTGCATAGCAGTGAAAACTCAGACTGTATCACCTGATGATATCTCTCAGTAGCAGCATATACACTGAAAACAACATGGGGGCTAATATAGAGCCCTGTGGTACCCCACAAGGCAGGGAGTGAGCACCAGAGGAATAAATTCCAGTGGCCACTCTCTGAGGCCTGCCTGTGAGGTAAGAATGAAGCCATTTTAGGACTGTACCAGACAGTCCACATAAGAACCGTAGGTGCTCCAATAGCACATCATGGTCTACAGTGTCAAATGCAGCAGAGGGATCTTGAAGGACCAGAATGGTACATGCCTTTCGCTCTCTAGCCATTAGGAGGTCACTCAATACCAGGATGAGAGCCGTCTCCGTGCTGTGCTTCTTCCTAAAACTGGATTGGAGAGTATCATAGACATTGTAAGTTGTAAGATGATCCTCCAACTGCAGTGCAACCACCTTTTTAATAACTTTACCAACAAATGACAAGTTAGATATAGGTCGGTAGTTTTCTAGACAGTCTGGGTCCAAGGAGGACTTCTTAAGGAGTGGTCGAACAATTGCCTCCTTGAGGGAGTCAGGAAAGACTCCCCTCTCCAAGGATTTCCAGACAATGTCAGCAAAGATCTGGCAGATAACATCTACAGAACCCACCAAAAGGGGTGTAGTGCCTGGATCCAAACTACAACTGATTGGACGCAATGTTTGGATGATCTTCACAATGTCATTGAACTCCAGCCAGTGGAAATCTGACCAGAGAGACAGAGTGCCAGTCACTTCCCGTCGACCACTACAATCACTCATAGGAGGGGATAAACCGAGGCCAGACCTGATGCTGACAACCTTATCTGCAAAGAATCGAGCAAACTCCTAGCATCTTAGCTGAGAAAAAGCTTCTCTGGGCTGGAGACAGATTGGATTGCACAATCTATCAACAGTCCAGAAAAGCTGAGCTGGTCGATTTTGTGCAGCAGAAATCTCCCTGGACAGGAATTCTGCTTTCTTACGGATGATTTCTGATTGATTGCTATCATAATGTGCCATCAACCTAAGCCTGTCATCATGAAGGCCGGACTTCTGCCAAACCCTCTTCATCCTTCGACCAACTTGCTTCATCTCCTTCAAGGAGCCATCAAACCATGGGTTCCTTGGGCAAAGAATGAGAGGCCGAACACGAACAGGAGCAATCTTGTCCACAGCATCTCCCACAGCCTTATTATAGGCTAGGACAAGATCATCTGGACTCATGCATTCACTCAACAAACCCGAGAGATCCAGTACCACAGATAGGTCACTGGGGTTAACTCCCCTTAAAGGGCGGTACTGAACCAACTCCATATGGGCAGACCTATGGGGGGGGCCTGAAACTGAACCTTATGGTGTGATGGTCAGACCAATCGACCGGTTCCACCCCCAGATCAGCAATCTCCATACCCAGAAGGATGATCAGATCCAATGAATGACCCCCTGCATGGGTTGTGGCAGTAACTACCTCTGATAGGCCCAGTGATGCCATCAGCTAGAGGAGATTTTGACCAAAATGTGAGAGTTCATCGTCAATCCAGGCATTGAAGTCCCCCAGAACAATCCATCTGGGGGACTTCAATACCACCTCGATGATGAAGTCTGCTGTCTCCTGCAGGAATTCTCCACCATCTCCTGGTGGACTGTAGATGAGGAGAATCCCGCAGCCTACAGCATCACCCAGGATATATTCAAAGTATCTGGACCTTCCCAATGGCACAACCACAAGGCTCAGCTCAGTCTTAAACACAATGGCCACACCCCCGACCCTATGATCCAACCTTGGATGATGTATCATCGAGAAACCGACTGGAGTTGCCAAGGCCAATATAGGGCCTGCATTTTCAGCCAGCCAGGTCTTGGTGATGCAAGCCAGATCAGTTTTTGGAACAAGATCAGCTATAACAGCTGTCTTGTTTTTAATTGATCTGGCATTGCATAACACCGCCAAGGCAGGATGAGCTGTTGAGGAAGATCTCGGCACCTGCCCATTAATGTAGGAGCCCATGGGTATGGAGACAAGACAGGAAGAACCCCTGTCCTAACTCCATTTAGCCCCAGGGCGTCTCCTGGATCTCACATCCCCAATCCACCCTCCCCCTTCCAATCCCCCATCAGGCCCAGCTTCCCCCTTCTTTTCCATTTTCTAAGTATGCCCAAAGCTCGACACCTAAAATAGGTGTCAGATGGCAGAGGGGGTCAATCAAAAGGGCATCATTTCCTGAGCATGGTGGGGGATTAAAGCCTAACCATCACTAAACCTCCCCAACACATTATAAAATAAAATCAATAATTAAAATGACCAACCTAGCTAAAGCAATAACTCAAATCTTAATAATGCTACAAAATTAAATACACATTAAAACTCTAAAAGAAAAAATAAAATAAAATAATATAAACAAAATAAATAAAACAAACAAAGACCAATTCACGCTAAGATGTCAAATAATTCCTTCTTCCACTGTCTCTCACAAAGTAAAAAGAAGGCTAGAGAGAGGTCAACAAATAAAGTCCCACAACTGTCTCTCACACAGAAGGGGAGGGGAGGGAAGGGCAAATAAAAAGGAATAAAACTAAAATCCAAGTTCAAATTAACTTTGGCCAATACTTCTTTAGCCAGAGACTCACACCTCCAGAGAACCAGAAGCACTGTTGTTTAATCTCTTCAGTGGGCTCTCACCTCCACCCAAGACCAATGAACAGTCACAAGTCACAGCAAGCAATTGGTTCTGCAACAAGACCGCTTCATAATTCAAAGTTTAGGGTGAGTCACACATAGTCCTTCTCCATACTGACTGTTTGTACACAGACTAAGGGAGTAAACAAAGCAACAAATAAAGTAGGCAAAGGATCCACACTCAGTTTCAGCAGGTTGTTCTCCCGACAGGACTCAGGCATCAATTCCAGTACAGGCACTCAAATCCACAACCAGACACTGGGAGAGTCTCACTCTGCCCCAGACCTTTCTCCCAGACCCGCTCACTACTACGGCAGCTCACCAGCTGCCGAGCAGCATTAACAGAAGTATCACAGAGACTACCACCTAACAGCAGCAGACCCTGCAACACACCACCAGGTTTAGGCCAGAACAGGAAAAACTCCAGCAAAAGCCAGGTAATAGGGGATGCTATGACCAGGGTGCTAGCCTTAGTAGTTTTGGTTCAAGCTTGTCATACCCATGAGATCCTGTAGTATTAACCATCGGTAATAGCTTAGGGACATCAGACTGAGACATGGGTTTAAGGTGGAACTGCTGTCATTGGGAGGGTGCCTCAACCTTACTAGAGGAGGGGGAGGAGTTCCAGTTGGACGAGTTCTATATTTATCGAGATTAGTAAAAAAGGCATCTCTTTTGCAGATTCAGCTGTATCCTTGATGCGGGTCCCATTGGATACTACATCAGCATCTAGTTATGGCAGCTTTACCCTTTAGGAGGGAACTGATGAATGGCCAGAATTTTTTAGGGTCAGACAGATTTGCAGTTTGCAGGTCTCTCAAATACCTTTTTTAGCTGACTTTAGTTCACTTTTACATTTATTCCTCAGGGCCCTAAATTTCACCCAGTCCTCAGTTAAGTTGGAGGATTTGTATGTGCACCATGCCTCATCCCTTACTCTCATGAGCGTTGACCAATTATTCGGGGATACTCCTATGTAGCATAACCATCTTCTCACACAGGGGGGCTATTTCTTTTTTTTTATTCAAATTTTATTAGCAAATTTTCCACATTAAGAGGCAGTAACATGACAGAAGACAAGGATACAGCACTTATTACATTAAAACTGCCCCTCCCTCCCTCCCCTACAGCAGTTGCATATCAATGTACCACTTAAGTGCAAAACCATTGTACAGGAGCATACAGGACTAATGTACTAAAACACTACTAATTCTGAGCAGCTAGAATTAGGGAGTGAAGGGGTTCCCATATTTGAGTATAAACAGATAATCTATTGTGAACGCTGGCAATCGCCTTTTCCGTACGCAGGTTATCAAGAATTTCATTCACCCATTCCTGTAATGTCGGAGTAAGCTTGTCTTTCCAATGACATAAAATAAGCTTCTTGACCGATAGAGCTATCATTGAAATATGGAATCTTCTCACTTTGACTCTAATAGAAGACATGACCCCGAGGAGACAGATCTCAGGCATGAAATGTTCCTGTAAACCCAGTATAGGAACTAGGGAAGCTTTGATAGAGTCCCACAACTGGGAGATTTTGGGACAGGACCAAAATATGTGAAGGAATGTCCCCTCCTCCTGTGAACATCTAACACATATATTTGAGTCCAGCAGACCCCAATTCTTTAACTTAACCGGAGTATAGTACATATTACGTAAAATATGATATTGCATAAGGGGCAACCTGTCTTGGGAGACAAATTTATGGCAGGACCTCCACAAAGCTTGCCAATTAAGTGAGTATTGAGGAAGTAAGGAGGTCCAGAACCTCGTCGGTCCAAAAGAGTCCCCATACCTTTTGTGAAACAGAACTTGATATAATTTGGATACACTGCCCGAAGACCCAAGTAGAGATGAAATTTCAGGTATCAGGTCCCAACCATCTGATTAGGAGGGGTATTACCGGTCACTATTGCGAGTAGATGTCTTATCTGTACTGCTTTAAAATGTGAGAATGCCAGGATACTAAATTTCTGAATAAGATCACATATGGATAGCCATTGCCCCTCCTCATCCACAAAAGAAAGTACTATCGCATCTCCCAATTGGGGCAACCAAGTGCAAGGAATCTGCTGCTTATTCATAGTGAAAGATGGGGAGTTCCAGATAGATTGGGCCAGATCTAACTGATGAGTATAACGCAAGAAAGAGCAAAGTTGTACATATACCCTTAAAGAAGTGGTAACTATAGGACATTTCTCGGTGACATGCACCTGTGAGACTTTTACATAGAACAGAGTTAGGGGATCCAGGTTCATGGACCGGACTGAGTCCAACTCTATTCTAAGCCAAGTCAGCTGCATCCTTTCAGGACCCGGATTTACCCAGTTCAGACATTTTACCAGATGGATAGCCCAATAGTATAAGGCCAAATGGGGAATCCGCAGGCCCCCCTCAGATTTTGGAGCAGCCAACTTGTAGTAAGCAAGTCAGGGGTATTTGTCAGACCAGATAAACTTGGTAAAAATACCATGCAACTTCTTAAACCAGGATAATGGGATGAAAGTATTGAGAAGAGATAAAGGATAGAAAATTAGTGGGAAGATGTTCATCTTGATTATGTTAATCCGGCCCCAAAGCGAGATAGGGAGTTTAGACCATCTGCCAAGATCCTGAATTATAAGCTGGGAAAGGGGCTCCAGATTTTCCCTGAACCATAGTGAGGGGTTATGAGTCAGTTTAATGCCCAAGTAGTTCAGTGACCTGGGGGACCAACATAGACCTAAGGGGGCAATATCGGTCTTAAAAATCTTGTGGTTTAAAGGGAAAAAGGAAGATTTATTAGTATTAAGTTTATAGTTAGATAAGGCGCTAAATTTAGCAATTTCACCCAGCAAAACCATAACAGAAGATACCGGGTGGGATAAGTACACAAGGAGATCATCCGCATATGCAGTGATTTTGACCTTATGACGCCCCATCCAGATGCCTTATACTCCTGTATTATTGAGAATATTTTGAATGAGAGGTTCGAGATACAGGTTAAATAAAAGGGGAGAAAGGGGACAACCCTGTCTGGTACCAGAATATAATGAGAAGGACTTAGAAAATGCACCATTTCCTGTAATTCTTGCTGTAGGTGTTTTGTATAATGCAACGATCCAGGATATAAAGACAGGAGGGAACTGGAAGGCTTCAAGAACTTGGAACAGAAATTTCCAGTTCACCCGATCAAATGCCTTCTCGGCATCCAGGGAGACCAGTCCATTGGGAAACACAGCATCCCTGAAGACCGAGAAGACATGGGAAAGGGTACGCAAATGGTCTGAAGATGAACGTCCCTTCATGAATCCAACCTGTGCCATACCTATTAGATCAGGAAGGACTACAGTTAGTCTGTCGGCCAATATCTTTGAAAGGATTTTAATACCCTGATTTAAGAGAGATATGGGCCTGTAGCTTTGGACTAATTCAGGATCCTTATCTGGTTTAGGGAGAAGAACAATCAGGGCTTCGAACAGGTAAGGGTCAGCCTCAACCCCAGATAGAATGTATTGAAATAGGCGATAAAGTACTGGCAATAAGAGGTCACAAAAAACTTTGTAAAATAAAGAGGAGAACCCATCCGGTCCTGGGACCTTGCCTGAAGGTAGCCCTTTGATAACCTTGGAGATTTCCTCCTGGGATATAGGAGAAGCCAGAAAGCTCTTGTGTTGCTCCGATAGAGAGGGCAGGTGGGAGTTTTTTAAGTACTCCTCAAGAATCCCAGGACAGGGAGGACTCTCCATGTCCCTATATAATTTTTCATAATATAAAGCGAACTCCTGCACTATCTCAATAGGGGATACTTTCAGAGACCCGTCTGCCATTGCCGAATTGGTGGGATGAATCTTACGGATTCCTGTTGTTTTAAGCACAATGCGAGCAGATACCCTGCTTTCTCTCCCTGATCCATATAGATGGCCTTAGTTCAGATTATAGCTAGTTCTGCCTTTTCCCTTAGCAACTCTAGATATCTATCTTTTGCCACCAGAAGTCTCTTCTTATCCTCGTTAGAGGAACTAACAGTGAGATTCCGTTCAAGGGACTGAATTTGGGATAATAGTGACAGCAGCTCTTCCCCCTGCACCCTTTTCCTTTTAGCCGCTATACTAATAAGAACCCCTCTCATATACGCTTTAAAAGCCACAGGGGGGATATTTCTGTAATGAATCTGCTTTAAAGGGAAGATATATGCCTAAAGCTTGTTTTCCCAGTTATTACTGCTGTATTCCCTAGTATAGTGAGCAGCATGTGGGGCTCTGCTGGGCTTGTATTAGGGGGCTAGCCAGGTATGGGAAAAATCCAAGTGCCTACCCCTCAAGCTTATTTCAGTCATTTGAACTGTGCAGGGGTTCATGTAGTAATAGCCTGCAGGTTTGAAGTGGCTACAAATCTATCCTCTGTGGCAATGGCATCCGTTTCCACTGTCCCTGAGTGACTTCAGCCCACAGTGCTGGGGGAGATGTGTAGACTGTGGTAAGAGTTGCTGCATTAGCTGCTGCTACTGTGGGTACTGTTGGGGTCCAACCAGTTCAGTGCTGTTAGTAGCTGGTGAGTTGCTGTTATTGTTGGTCATGAGTTTGTGTAGGGCAAACCATTTGTGGCAAGAGGCAGTAGAGGAAGACTCATTCTGTGATTCCACAGACCCCCAGCTTCTGCTTCTGTGTGGTTCTGCTTTGTGCTCTGCCTCCTGAGTATGTTGAGATTTCTTCTTCTTACCCCTTTTCCTGCCACTGATATGGGGGTGTATTGCTAGTGGAGGGAGCAGAGGAGTAAACCTTTGTGTCCATCTACTGAGATTCTGCTGCTGATGCCTGCACAGTGCTGGTCTGTAGAGACCTGATACCTGGTAAAGTTGGAGCATTAGAAGTGCCCCAGTTCCTATCAGCAAATGCTGAGGCTTCTGTGAGGTTTGTGTAATCATGATATACAGTACCCCATCCCACGCTATTTTAAATGTAGTGGAGTAAGCCTTTCTGTACCACCCCTCTCGCTTCTGGAGAGCATGCCTAAGGTCCATTACAGCTGCTCTCTTCCGGTTGAGGTAAACAAAATAGTTTTGGTATAGTGATATATGATGGCCATGCCAGAGGGGGGTACCTTTCTCCTTCACTGGCCTTAGCAGTTTTTCTTTGGTAGAGAACCACAGGAACAGTGCAATTATTGATCATGGCTTCTCTCTAGTCTTTGACCAACAGGCCAGATAGTGGTGTTCCCATTGGATCTTGAGTGGGCAGTTTTTTAGAGACAAGATCTCACAGAGGAGGTGTTGAACAAAGTCCTGCCCATTTTTACCTTTAGACCTCTCTGGCACTCTAGTGATTCAAAGATTATTCCTTCTTTCCCTGCACTCCATATCATTGAGTTTGTCCAACAGCAGGTTAATTGCAGACTTAAGAAGATGTAACTCAGTATCTCTCTTGTCTCCCTGAAGACAGAGGTGTCAGAGCATATTCTAATTGTCAAAAACCCATAGGTTTAGTTCTCCATTTTAGTTTACAGATTGGTAAAGGATTGTTTCCCTGTAACTTCTTCCAAAATGTGCTTGAACATGGTGTTTATCACTGGATTAACTGCAAGTCCTGAAATCAGAGCCGCTGTACCCATTAATTCCCTGGCCATGATAGGGCAGATTTTCCGAAAAATAATCTTACCTGAAAACTTAAACAGATTTAGATAAGAATTATATATTTCGATTCACGGAATGAAAACTAACAAAATCCACTGAGGTTGCTACTGAAAAGCTATTTTTAAGGATTTTTGTTATTTTGACAGAAACCCATGGTAGACAGCTGATTCCTTAAGAGGCCATCTTAGTTACAGATGAAACTGGAAGTCTAAAATATGTAATTTGAATGTATTTTTCATGTTTTTAGCTTGGGGAGAAAACAAGATGGCAGCCATCACAACACGCACAAAAAAGTTTTGTTTTGTTATGCAAAACCAAAAACAGTCTCAAGATGGAATTTCTCATGTTGTATCAGAGTGTTTTCCAAAAAACCCTACTTAAGCATGTTCAGAACAGCTGAAAAACAGAATTTTAAATCCTTATAACTCTGGAACCATTTATTATTTTTTCACAAAACATTTGAAAGGCACTACCTTGCACAGGCAGCTTCTACTCTGAAAGTTTCAGAACATATTCTGTTCCATCTAGGCTGTAGGTGACAGTAAAACCAAATGTTCATGTGAAGTATAGGAAAAAAACATCTCTTTACAGGAAAGTGACATATGAGTATCTTAGAAACCATACAAGCTGCCATCACAAAACTTTTCACCTATTTAGATCTTGCCTCCTAGATAATTCATGGCAAATGTGAGGCAATTTCGTCAAACAATAACAAAGCTATTAAGGTGCAAAGTTAAGCTTTTTTTCATGGAACCTGTCAGGCAATCCTAATTATACTTGTGCTACAGTGCCAGTATAATACTTTATCTATCTATCTATCTATCTATCTATCTATCTATCTATCTATCTATCTATCTATCTATCTATCTATCTATCTCTCTCTCTCTCTATCTATGTATCTACCTATCCCTCTCTCCATATATATATATATATATATATATATATATATATATATATATATATATATATATATATATATATATATATATATATATATACAGTACATATATATTTACTGCATATATCTATTGAGAGAGAGCTAGATGTATAGTAGATATAGATATATAGGTAAGAATAACACCCGCTGTAATGTATGGGATGGGTGTGCTCTGATATACTGTACTGATGCCTCAGGTGTTTTCAACTAGACAAGAATTCCATGCAGTATATCGGCAAGCCCAGACACCTTAAAGAGTGTTATTCTACTTATAAAATAATTTGTGAAGTGCAAACAGTGATTTAGTTCTAAACTGTCAGGGTAGTCAGGTCATGGTATCAGCCGATTAGATTGCTAGAATTGCATCACCTCTTTTATAAATATGTATCTATATTATATAATATACATTTATGGATAGTAATTTAATTGCAGGAAGATCTTTTTCAGAGAAACAGTGTATCATTGTCTGTTTCTTTTTACAATTTAACCCTAAATAAGGTTCAATTCACTAGATGAATGCATGTCTCCTGGGACAATATTTTACACACATGGATTTTCATTTTATACATTTGATCATTGCTTTCCTTGAAACACCACTCATGTGGAACACAGTGTTCACTGGTTGGCTAGTGGACATTCTTACCTAGGGAATCTGTGGCCACAATGCAAGACAAATGTCCTCTTACAGTAAGAAAAACTACTTTAATATTAAAGGTGTTGCTGTAGATTTATTTGCTCTGTCCTTCTGGAGGAATGCAATATTGTCCTTCTGGAGGAATGCAATATGAACAGGTGTCATAAAGGCACCCTGTTAGGAAGGGCATGGAAAAGCATCTCCTGTTCACCATAGCTAGTCAGTGCTAATTCGTTCTTCAAAAAATAAAGGAGCTTGACAAAGCTAGTCTCCGTATCAGGGCAGCAACAAAGCATCTATTCAGCTTTGATGTTCTCTAGGAAAAAAATGCATGACAGCCAAGTGTAGCAAGACAGTGTGCACTGTCAGGGGAAACCTCAGAAAACTGTGTTAAAGGTATGAGCCAGTCAAAAACAATTATTATAAGATAATTTAATTGGTAACATCTTATTATCTATAAAGAATTTCATAACACAGTACCTTGTGGGAGAATGCTATAATCAAGTTCACCTATAGCCCGTGCTCCAAAAAACGGTTACCCACTTGAGGGTTAAAACAACCTGAGTGTGGTAAAAAAGAGCTCAGGGAAAAGGGCAACCATCAGAGGAGCGACATGCAATAATGTCGCCACACAAAAAGATTGCATAAGGCAGTTTATGATCAGACTTTGCTATTGTCACCATCATTTTCTATGGGGGGGCTGCAGCCCTCACACCCCCATTAAATATATATAAAAACTCCCATCCATCTCACATTTTGGAGAAGAACAGAAACAGTTATGGCCCCATCCACATGATGCTTACCTCCCTTAAATATATGTAAAAATACCCACCCATCACACATTGTGGAGAAGAACAGAAACACAGTTAGACCCTATCCACACAATGCTCACAGCAGAAGATGCTCACAAATCCCTGACGCCCACATCACACATGCCTTCATCATGACACCCATATTACAGAGCCCTATTTTCAGCACCCTACTGATGGTATACTCTCCAAAAATGGGGTGTTAAATTGCAGTTGTGATTAACCTGCATTTACATGATTAAAAAATTGCTACCAAGTGTCCTCACCTTCTGAGAAAAGGGTGAAGGGTGAGTTTCCTGCAGTATAAAGGGGAGAAGCCACTCTAGAGTGTTCTGTTTGGTTCAGACAGATCAGCTTCAAAGGTAGGAACTGATAGTGAAAGCAATCAGGTCAGTTGTTTAGGCCCCTGCTGACTCTGACCCTTTTTCAGAAGTCCAGGGCAGAGCTCAAGAAGTTCTGGAGTGATGTGGTGACCCAGCAGCCCCTTGGGGTTTTTAGAAGTGGGCCACTCAGTCAGTCATAACTTGGTTCAACAATTGAAGAAATCATCTGAATGCATTCAGTGCTGTGAGCAGCTAAGATGAAAGACTTGCAGTAAAATAAGGTACAGGGAAAGAGTGTCCATGTCCAGCAGCAGTCCACCACCATCAGTGTAGGTGGCCAGGCCTGCAGGTTGTGGGCCCTGGGTCCCAGAGAGCATCATGGTACATCATCACTGCCCAGTCTGTCGTCTCTTGCTTCACATCATGCATCCACTGGGTGGGCCATATTGGGGCTATGGAAGTGGAATGACACTACGCTCCAGGTGGCATGCATACAGGCATAGCATGGATGACAGGTGCAGACATGATGGGGTTTGCTGCCTCGGGGACACTTGGTATCACATACCTGCCTGCAGTAGCTTGTGCCATGTGTTCTGAGAGCCATCAGAACAGACCCATTTGGGTACCACCAGAGCACCATGCCTGTACCAGTGTGAGCTGTGGTGTGGTTCCCAACACCCTTCAAGGGTTCTTGTGAATTGCCAGACCACCTGGCTCATGGACAGTATATCAGTCGGTTCCCCTGTATGGCTGTGGGGTTCAGCCATTGCTGCCACTGCTCTCTGGGGGTCCCTGAGTGGGACCCCTGTTGGCTCATGTGGTGTGAGACCTGCTCAGGACTGGTCTAACTCTGGGCTGGCACTGTGGATGTTGGTAACCTTGCAAAGTCCCACATTAGGGGATATGGCAGCCAATGTCTGGTGCACCCCTTGTTCAGTAATGGGCTGGTGCAGGGTCAGTCCAGAACAAGGGCACAAGACCCTGACGTAGGCTGTATTCGAGAATTGGGATTGGCACAACTTTTGATGCAAGGTGCCCCTTGCATCACTTCTTTTTGATGCAAGCACCTTGTGTCAATTGCAGGCCTTTGAGAATAAGGCCCTGAGTGATTTTGTTGGGCATTTTCTTTTCAGGTGCAGTTTGGTTGAAGATCCAGCCTCACTTTAGTGTAAGGTTGTTGCAAATGCAAAGGCAGGGTTGCATCAAATGGAATAAAAATGTATAATATTGGTAGCAGAGTTCAAGTAAGGGTATCTGTCAACTCTAGATAATGCATCTCATTGGTAACATAAGGTAATGTATGCAAGTGCCTAGGGTAAGGAGTACATCAGTTGTCCTTGAGACAGAACCCTCTCGGGGGGCTAGACATGATTGCCAATAAACCCACTAAGTGAAAGTCTCATCTGTAAGAATCCCAATATCTAAATCAATTTGTCCTACACTCCATCAACAGGAAGGACCTTCCATCAATTCATTTAACTAGGGTTCCTCTGCCAGTGTTGGACACAGGTAGAAGTGTGGACATGTTGCACCCTCCTCTATAAGGGCAGGCTAGCTGGTGTTCCAAAGTTCTATTTCTTGCTGAGGACAGCAAGATCTTCAGCTGGGGGAAAGATGTAATCCCTCCTCCAAAACTGGGTGCTATAATGCTGTTTCTGTTAACTTACATTGATAGAGTTAATAATGTGTTACTAAGTTATCTTACCTTATGTGCAAAGTGTGTGGGGGGTCCCTATAGTATAAGTAGAGCAGCCATTTTCTAGAGTGTTCAGTTCAATTCAGACAGATCAGTTCCAGAGGTAGGAGCTGAAATTGCAGGCAGTCAGGTCTGTTTTTTGGGCCCCCAGTACCCCAGAGGACTGCATTTTTCTGATGTCTGAAGCTAAGTCCAAGCAGATCTGGAATGAGAAGTGGTGGAGGCTGTGAACCAGCAATACCTTGAAGGAGAAGTATGTCATCCAGCAAGGTGTACCATTCTCCAGCAAGGGAGGAATTTTTTGACTACATCTGATGCTCTGACCAACAAAATAGAGATAGGAGGCAGGAAAGTGAGATATAGGGAAAAAGCAGTACCACATTCCTCATGGGGGATGATAGTGTCTCATAGGTATCATAGGTGATTACAAGCTTAATTAGACTATTGTCCATTCCAGCTTGCCATAAAAAAAGTATGGTATAACTAATATCCCTGAATGCCACAAGTTAAGCAGTAGTTTCAAGCTTGTTCTTAAAGTATATCATGTTTTTGCTTCCCACAATATCAAGTGGTAGGGAGTTCCATAAAGACACCACTCTGACTGTACCATAGAGATCTCTTTTTATTAAGATAGTTCTCTCCTCTAAATTGTAAATTATGTGATGTGGTATTATAGTTGGTTTCCATCTTCCTCAGACCCAAACAATCCAACAAATCATGGTTATCTAACGCTCCAAAAACTAAACACAGATCACCACGCAATCTTCTGTATTGAAGAGAAAAAAGTTATTTCTATTTTCATAGCTAAGATCTTTTATAATCTTAATCATCTTAGTTGCCCTATGTTGAACACTTTCCAGGGTCTTGATTTCTGTTTATGTATCTGGTGACCAAAGTTGGGCAGAGAACTCCAGGTGTGGTCTAACAAGTGAAGCATAAAGGTTCATAATAACCTCTCTTTCCTTGCATTGGATGCACCGGATGCCTGGGTCCTATGCCATCCATGGTCACCTGGTGAGATTCACAGACATTCCATTTCCATCTCTGCTACTTTTGGTCCCTGTTTTGAGAGGCCGCTAGGAAAATACAGTGCAGACTGGATCAAAGGAAAACAGGAAATTGTCTAGGAATTAACTATTGAGAACATTCCTCCAAAGTCATCCTAAAATTGATAGAATGCAAAAGAGCATCTAGAGGCACATGCAGGTCTAATCCTGTTCCAGGGAGGTTGAAGGCTGGTGCACTATGAAAGTTGTTTGACACTGTAGAAGAGGAGGAGTAAGGAAAAATGCTACACTGTCTATTGCACAAATCTACTACAGTAGTGAGGGTCACACATGTGTGCTGAGCACTGCCAACAGAGATTACTGAATTCCTGTTGCCCATGGATTTCCAAGACAATTTTTCTTTCCAAAATGCTATGAATGAGGGTAGGATGTCATGTAAGGATGAGTGTCAGAACTGCCATGTGTATGAGCTGCCACTCTCGTATCATACAATGAGAAGTACAAGAACAGTCCCAAAATGTACTGCCTCCCAGGAGAGAGCATTTGAACAAGAAATAAAGTGTTTCTGAATTTATTGAGGTCCACCAGCTTGGGTCTTGTAGTACCTGAGAGCCCATAGTGACTCTGCTGTATCTTCTCCATGGCTGGGAACAGCCATGGAGCATATGCTGTACTTTTCATGTACTTCTGTAATGACTCCCAAGTGTGTACGGTGCAATGGAAAGTCTGTGAACAAACTGAACACCCAAATTGCTGCACTCACTGCTCCAAAAGTACAAAATGGACCATTTTCATTTTATCCCATATTTTATTTAAGGCTACGATAAAAAACATTTGTTGCAATCAGTGACAGAGCCTAGACTTCTCCTGCACAGTTGACAGTTTTGCACCTTTCACACATCCCCAAGACATCATGTACTTTAAACAACCCTCCCCTACTTGACTTGAAGATTTGTGTGGCCAATGAATTTGTTGTGCAGCTGTTACTATGTTTAAAGTTGCCTCTTTCACTTCAGTAGGTCAGAGTCCCATCAGAGACACAACAAAATGACCCTGGCTAGCCCCCTTCTATTGAAACAGAGAAACACAGAATTTGTCAGAAGATAAGGACTGCGTTGCCACCCAGTCTGTCCATTTTTCCCTGCTAATACATTCACTGTAGACCCTACCTGATCTTCGTCTACCCCCCACCACTTTGCATCTAAGATTCCCTTGTGCCTATCCCATGCATGCTGAAAGCCTACCACTATTTTTTTTTTACTCTATTTATCGCCACTCCTGGAGAACTCCTTCCAGCATCCTCGTATGCCCGACCTCTACCTTCCCCCATGACTAGTCCATCTCCCTCATGCCACCGAGCACTACCTCTGGGTCTGAACTCTCCGGAGATAGTGGCTGCCCTATCTGACCAGGGTGCTTTATCTTATAGGGCAAAGTGCACAGCACATGAGTGGCCCTGTGGAGGGGATATAGCCCGGTACTGGAAGTGTGGGCTGTTGGGCAGATGAGGTGCCTTCATCTATCCCCAGAAATGGGGTTTTTCCTCTTCTTTTTCCATGTTTCCTGACCCCTGCAGAGTGCAGCTTATCAAGGCAACATAATGCCGCAACTCCGCCCCCAGCGTTCGCAGCATCACTATATCGGGTGCCCCCGACAGCCACCAGAGGTCACTCTGCTAATGATCGCATACCAAACCCTCCCCCGGGAAGAGAGAGCAGTCCTGTAGAGGCTCAATCTCTTCCTCCCCTGCCGACCCCCAACGGCCCGGGCTCGTTCCCAAACCCCGGTCGCCGGTGTGGCATCCAGTGCCTCAACCCTCAGGACCACTGGGCCAGCCCCTCCTACCACTATTTTGACCCCCAACACTTCTGCTGGAAGACCATTCAGGCATCAACCACTCTTTCATTGAAGAAGTAGTTCCTCACATTCCTTCTGAATGCTCCCCTTTCCAGCTTAATTGCATGACCCTTTGTTCTTGTGCATCTTCTGCTCTGTTATTTTGGGGGATTCTACAGTACATTATGTCAGAGGATCAACTATAAACTCATTGCAAAGTGCTCTTAAACCATTAATTACAATGGGAAGTAATTAGTCCCCCCACCTGACTCACCCACTCCAGGTCATGAAACACAGTTCAGTTAAAGACTATCCCCTTAATAGTACTTAAGACCAGACTAACACTGTTGGGTTCCCCTTAACCATAATGTTGATATAAAATAAATCATTTTTGTTTGCCCCTGGCATAGTGCTAGGTAATGACACCATAACTTTCATTGATTCCTCTCCTTAGTCCATCACTCCAAAATCTCAACACATCCATATTTATGTAGATGCCGTCAAAACCCAATCCATGACTTGTGGGAGTAATTTCAGCCACAAATGCCAGGCTAGCTCTGTTGGTTCCTGCCTGCCTAACCCTCAGTGCATGCTAGATCCATTCATACACTGATTGCACGCCCAGGAGGGAGAGAGGGAGGGTGTGGAATGGGTGGCATCACTGACATACATGTGATATGTCGAACTTGCTTAAGAGGAAGATTTGGGTCAAATTAGAAGGGAGATTGGCCTGCTAGTAGGGAGATGCCATAACGTCATGAGATTGTCCTTAAATGGCATGAAAAAAATAAGAAAAAAGTCATTACAAAGATTTAATGTATTTCATTTTGTCAAGAATAAGCACTAAAAAGAATAAACAACTGGTTATATAAAGTTATCAGATACATTGTTCATCACTGATTTAATTTTTATGTTTCTTTGTCTGCCCAAAAAACATGGATATTTTGGACAGAATTTTACTTAAGCAGGAGGTTTTGTTTCCCAGGAGGGAAGGAGGGAGTTCAGTCAAAAAAACAGGAGTCTCCTGCTTAAAGAGGGAGATATCACATGTATGCACTGATGACACCATGCAGTCTAAGCATCAGACATGGTCTTGCCAACTCTGCCTCCATGCTCCCTCTGTTCTGGGTGCATGTTTAATGCATGAATGGGTCTAGTACATCCCATGGGTGGGTGGGTGGTGGATTGACTGAACTAGCCTGGTGATTGTGACTACATCTGACCCTAAACAAAATTATAAATTCTGATCAGGTGGATGGTATCAACAAGATTATGGTGCATGAGGGCCTTGGAGGGGTAAGGGTCTGGGTTGCAGAATAAGTGACAGTGAGCCAGTGAATCTGATTTATTTCTATCAGCATTGCACTGGAGTAGTGACTCAACTAAACTAGCCAGCTCTTCAGTATTTTTGCCTGTCCCACCACTAAAGAAAGTAGAACAGACCACATATCTGTAATGCTCTAGGTGCTGTGTATGATGAACTTTGATAACAAAGTTTGAAGAAAAAAAAAAGAAAGTAGAACAGGGATAAGGATGGGGCCAACCATTAACTGAACTGTGTTTTGGGACCTGAGGTGGGTGAACTAAGGAGGCGAGCAAGCCTCTGATGAAGCCTCTTTATAGAGGCAAAATGTGGAGATGTTAGCACTGCTGTCTCATACTTTGACATTTTTAATAAAAGTGTTTGCAGCAGTACCTGTTTGGTGTGTGTGCAGCCTTTTTTTCAATGTTGCTACTTGTGTACCCAGCTGCAGCACCTTTTTGGGTGATGGTGTGCATTCCATCCCAGCTTTTCTTTGATACAGTGATATTATGCTGGGATAACATTACTGTTGAAGGTGGGCATTGGCCAATCAGAGTCCAGGAGTTTCCTTACTACTGTATAATTTTAAGCATTACACACAGAGTGTATGGATGGGGAGGGGGTGACTGAGATAACCTGAGCTAAGACAAACTCCTCCCCTAAACCCATGGATCAGGAATCTCTGGAGTGGAGGCAGCTACTAAATAAAAATACGTTGCTGGGCTGGGGAAGGGGGGAATGAAGATATGCACAGTGCTGGATCCCAGCACAGTACCAGGAGCCAATGATTTTAAATTATGAATAATTTGATGGGGGGGAGGGGCACCCTCTGATTGAAGCTTGTTTTTGCAGTTAGTCATTTTTACATTCACGTCAATCAAAGCTGCCATCTGGAAGCCAACTGCCCCAGCCCCACTCCTCCACTTTCCTTCAGGTCTTACTTTTATGCATGAGGCAGCATGGCCTGGGTGATTGATGGGGGACAGGGCTTCCGCATGATCAGAGTCAGTGGCAGCTCAGTCAGCCTTGGATTTTTGTTCTGGTGTTCTACCTTGAGGGGTGGCAAGCTATGCTGCCTGGATGTTTCCATTCATACTTCCATGCGTAGAGCATCAGCAGCCACCACTCCCTCCCCCAGAACATTCAGTCCCAGCTTCCTTCAATCCCAGCCAATGCTAGGAGCCAGGCAAGAGCTGGGAACTGAAAACTTCCCTCCCTGGGAGAGGACAGCAGTCCTCTGGATGCTCAGTACTCTCCCTTCCTGGCCAATACCCAGTGACCCAAGTCTGCATCTGAACCCAGATCATCAGCATGATATGAGGTGTGGAATCCACAGTGCCTCAATCCTCAGCACAACCAGGCTGAACCTAATGATTGAAATTGTGATCTTATGAAGAACAGCCTGAGATTCATATCTTCAGACAAGCATAGTTAGGTGTAGGCCACACAAAAATAGTCCATCATGGAATGAGAAAAATATATTTTCTGGCATTGATCAGAGCCATACTTACTGCAACAACAAAAAGCCTACCTGGCTATACCAAGCAGCATTAAAATGATTGAAATGTGGTAAACATTACTAATTTATTTCTGTTAGAGTTTTTCTGTGACTTGCTAATGAGGGGTTTACAGTTTTATGGGTCAGTGACTGAACACTGAACCTAAAATTGTCTTTGCCTTCTCTTGATCCAACCTATTCCTAATCCACTTTACAGATCCTTGCCCCTAAAAGTTTACTGATGAACTCTCACTTTTCCATAGTTGTAAATACACGTTTTTGTCTAGACTTTGCCAGATACAATCTATCAGGTTTCAAACAGTTCAGGAAATTGAACAATCCAATACAAATGATAATCACTGTACTTTTTAGATCCACTTCAAGGGTATCCTTTTTTGGCAAATTAGGCTAGATTCCATGGGCATGATTTTCAAATGTGAAACTGACACAAGATGCCTACACCAAACAGATATGGTGCAAGTGGCACCGTCCATCATATTTTGTGGCTATCCTGATTTTCAAACACCCTTGTGGCAGTGCTAGGTCACAAAGGGGCTCGCTCCAGGGCAGGGATGCACCATCCCCTTTCTTGAGATTTTGCAAGCCCTGCTGTGGCTGCAGCAAGGGGGCTCCCATTAGACTAGCCAGGAGGTGGTCTAAGTGCCATGCACCACTGCTTGGTAGGATGGCCAGTGAGCTGTGGGGCCAGAAAGGTGGGGAAAAGGGGCTGTAGGGGCACTGAGGGTGCCATAGGGCATGATGGGGGCACAGCAGAAAGTATAGGGAGCAGAGGAGGCACCTGGCAGAGCTGTCATAGGGTGTGTAAGACAGCCGGAGGGAATGGGGTGGGGGGGCTGGCATCATGATCCTAGTATAACATAGCCCTAGGTGGAAGCAGCCTTGGCACCTGCTTCACAGAACCGAGGCAGGTGCTAGGGCCACTTCCACCTGGGGCTGTGTCATACTAGGATTATGATGCTAACTCCCCCACCTGGTCCCCTTGGCTGTGTTATACACCATGTGGTACCTCTGCCAGGTGCCTCCTCCACTCCCTATAATTGTTACTGTGCCCCCCTCATGCCTTATGACACCCTCAGTGCCCATGTAGCCCCCATTCCTCACCTTATATCCAGGGTAGTTTCCCCCACCTCTGCAGGTTGAGTAAGCTTGTGCGGGGGGGGGGTTGATGGATCCCTCTGTCAAACTCCACAGGTGCACCCAATATTTGGTGCAGGCATGTGGCTGCAGCAACTGCTAGGTCTTTGGCACAGGGACCCCTGATTTTACAAAATTTGATGCAGGGTCCCTGATGCATTCAAAGTTTGCCACAGCCCTAGATCACTGCAAATTGTGGCGATCTAAGGGCTCTTTGAAAATCGAGCCCCATGTGTCCAATTCTATTTGTGTCACTATCATTTTAAATTAAATTTAATTTATAAATAAAAGACCCCCCTTCCAAAACATTCATTTTTTTCCCACACTTGCCCAACCAGATGGGACATATAACACCAAATTATCTCATTATTGGTCACCAGCCAGGCTAGTCTGCTCTGCATGCCCTACTGGGCACAACATCATTTCCTCAAACTCTCCCCTCTACTCTCCCAATTCACACTCCCAACTGTAGGGTCATGTAAAAAGATCTACTGGCCCCCAGCCACGGGAGAAATATACAAAAAGGTATTGGTGCATTATAGGGATCTAGAAAATGCAGTTGGGAGGAGCTACTGGAGCTAGGGTGTGACTGTAAACCGCTGGAACCTGACAGAGAACAGATGGAAGAATTTACAGGCCACTGAGGCAGGGAGTATCCTCCTTGCTGGATCACTAGTTGGCCATTAGATTTTATAAGTCCCCCATGTTTAGCACAGTAAGGAAAGGGAGGGTGTTTTTTATTAAAGGGAGGGTGACTGAGTGATCATTCCTTCATTATAGAGTTTGGGTTAATAGTGAAAAGATAGTCCTAAGGTTTACAGGGGTTTCTTAGTTAATCTATCACAGTGGATTATGTATTATCTGATCAAGACTAGTCTTATCTAAGTTAAATCACATTACAAAAGCAATCCTACAAACCAGGCAATGCAGTTGAAGTAGCACAGTGAGCTGCAAAAAGTTAAATGTCTGTCAGTGGGGCAGAAGCCAAGACCCCTATTGCAACATCTGGGTCAGACAAGCATACCATTATGGTGTGGTCAGACATGAAGCATGCTGCTTTTCACATCTCAGGATTTGCTTTCGTGAAATCCTTGGGCCTATCTGTCATCTGCATGAATTTCCTGCACCTGCAGATTACTTCACTATGATGACATACTCTGATCTTTACTAGCAGTGAGTAATATGCCCAGGTGGTGTGGCTTTCATCTTTTCCAGACTATAAATTCAATGGGCAAAGAGGCTGAGATGAAATCCTGTCCATTTCACAAAAAAGAGCATTTTACATGCTCTCATTTATTATTACAAATTACTGCACAAAAGAAATCTGTGCAATCATTTCTGCATCCCATGTAGTTTTCTTTCCAAAAGAAGGCGCTCGGGGGTGATAATCTATTAGTTAAGCAGTCAGACTAAAGTAAAATTCCTTACTTCCGAAAACCCACCATCATTTAGTCCAGATTAAAACAAGTACATCCTATTACTTAGAACATCCCCCCAAATGATGTATTTCTCCATTACAAGTGTATGACATTGGCCTTTTTCTCCAGATCAGAAAACTTCAAAACAGCTTTTCTCAGCGAAGATCAGATTTTGTTTCCTATTATCTTTGGCATACAAACATTTTAGCACTGCAGGCTATCCATTTCTTACCAAAGTGTTTCAGTGATTACTCAGTATCAACTGTTGAGCAAAATATCAACTTAACAACACAGTGCACCTCACATCTTAATTCTAAATAGACCCAAAATTAAAGGAGGCCAATCTTGAAGCTCCAGTAGTCTATTTGTGGATTTGTTTAAGGGGAAGGCAGCTCAGGTATTCCTGCAGTATACAAAACCCACTCCATCAATCATTGTAGTCTTGCTAGACATTAGAATATAGGGTGTGGAAAACAAGATAGCTAAGGATTTCCAGCAGTTCTGATGGGCAAATCAGTTCTGAGTAAGAGCTGTCCTCGATTGCTCAGATTTTCAGAATCAGATTCAAATTCCTGGTGATCCAGGCCTATTTCAGCAAGAATCTAAAACAGGCTGGCTCATCTCTGATTTAGCTCCACCCTTCTCTTTCCCCCTTGCCTTGAAATGGCTCGAATCATCTATGTCAAATTCCTAGAGCTCTGGAATGGATCCCAAAGTGGGTCACTGCTGCCCTGCCCATCCCCAATTTCAGCTACATTACAAACCCCATGATGAGGGATCTGGCACTATAGAGAATTCTTTATTTATAACTGGAGCAAAGAACTTCACATGTTCCTTTCTTTAGTATTCACACACCACTTAACAATCACTTGACAAATGAATAAAAATTACTCTGAACTTACAAGTGTGAGACTTGAGAAGACTATTAGGACTTCTGAAGTACTGGGGGGTTTTCAATGACGGGGATCTTTGTCATTCCTATAATGACAGCATCAGGACCACCTTCTGATGATGATGGAGTATTGCTACCATTGGAGACGTGATGAAGAGGACTAGCAGAATCATCATCATTGCTGATAACTGATGAAGGACCTGGAACATAAAATAAAACTATGATTTAAAAAAAAAAAAATACTTGAAAACGTTTGTTTAGTTTGCTTCTGAAGTAAATCATTGTCAAAGAGCTATTGTTCACTTAAGATTGAACACAGAAAACAGAATACTGTGGTCTTGTGGAACCCAAGCTAAGAATCTCTGGGCTCACCTACAAGTAAATGAGAACCACTATGGGCTTATGATTAGAGATTCTCAGATTATCCTGCAACATTTCTGGATACCCTGGGATTTCAAGATTTTTGTTCAGAGTGATAATATGGATAATTAGAGCTGGAGTGGATCCTCACCATTATCTCTCCTGTTCATTACAAGTGACCAAGATAATGAATCATTCTTGGTGGCTTATCCCAAAACATTCAGTGGGATAATGATCCAGATACCTCTTTATCCTTTCTGGACAAAATAGTGATACCTAATAATGCAATTATCCATCATATCTGAGTATCCTATGTTTGATAATGACAAAGATACCTTAAATCCACTCTAGAAAAAATATCATTGGCTAATATTGAAATTATCCATGATATATAAACAACCTTTAATGGATAATGATCTCAGATATAGATAATTTATTCTGGAGAAGGTTAACCACTGGGTAACCAAGGTAACCACTAGAGTGTACATGGTGCAATTAAAAAGGAACAGAAACATTGTAGCATATTTACTTACTTCCTTTCCTCATTTATCTTTTGTTTTGCTTTCTGCCTCCTTCATCTTTAAAGCCAGCTTTGTATGTAGCTCCCTATTGTGCCATTACGTATGCTACAACCAGTGACATCATAGTTAAGAATTAGTCAGGGGCTTCTAACACTGCAAAATATTTGGTTCTCTAAGGAGGTAAAGGAGGAAATGAGGGCTAAAAAAAGGACCCTACAAAACTACAAGAAGAACCATGGGGACAGGGACTGAAAGGAGTACTATGGTAAGATGAAGGTGCCAAGAAGGTAGTCAGGAGCACAAAGGCAAGCACACAGCTGTGAATTGCAGAGGGGATCATGGGAGGGTAAAAAAGATTTCTTCTAGTATGTATGAGAACAGAGGAAGATGAGGGGAGAATTGCAAAGCTTGTAGCAGGGTGAGTATAGAGGACAATTAGCACATGGCAGCCATTTTAATTGACTACTTCTGCTCGGTATTTATGGTGGAGGATGGTGGACCTCATCTGGAAAGTAGAATTACGGCAACAATGGGAAATGGGGCAGGTAGAGATAACATTATAAAGATTAAGAAAAGGACTTGCAGCTCTGAATGTAGATAAGGTACTAGAACCAGATGAGTTGCACCCAAGGGTGTTCAGGGAACTGGAAATAGAAAGAGTTGGGCCCCTAGCAGAACTATTTAATAGCTCACTGCAGTTCTGAATGACAGAAGGATAGCATATATGGTTCTGCTTTACAAAAGAGGGAATATAGAGTAGTAGGGAAATTATGGACCCATCAGTCTTACCCCCACTGTGGTTAACCTGAGGGAGACACAAGTTATGGAATAGTGGGTGAGCTTTCTGGAAATCAGTGGGCTCCAGGACAGTAATCAGCAGGATTTGTGCCAGGAATGTTTTGTTAGACCAACCTGATAGTATTGTTTGATTGCTTACAAGGGCAGTAGATAAGGGGGAAACAATGAATATACTCTGCTTTGACTTCTGCAAAGCATTTAACTCAGTGCTGCACAGGAGGCTGCTGAAGAAGTTAGATGACTTGGGAATAGTAAAGAAGCTGGTAAAATGGATAGCAAATTGGCTGAGGGACAGCAGAAGGTGGTGGTTAATGGGTTAAAATCAGGGGATGGGGTCATGAATGGAGTATAACAGGGGTCAGTCCTGGGACCTGTCCTTTCCAATATTTTTATCAGCAGCACAGAGGAAGGTTTACAGGGCAAGATATGTCTCTTTGCAGATGACACTAAGCTCTGTGGCATGGTGGTCAGTTAAGGGTGGGTGAGGGAGTTGCAAATGGACCTGGAAAGATTAAAGAGATGGTCAAAGGTTTGGCAGTTGAGATTTAATGCCAAAAAGTGCAAGGTAATACATATAGGACTCAGAAATCCTTGGACAGAATACTGGACAGGAGGTGTTAGGTTGGCCACTACTTCAAAAAAAAAAGGTAACTGGGAGTCATCCTAAGTGACTCCCTCAAATAAACCAGCCAATCCAATAAGGCCTACAGCAAGACAACCAAAATGTTAGGGTGCATGGGGAGTTCAATAATAGGAAGAAGAAAGGGATACTGCCTTTAGATAGGTCACTGGTGAGGCCCCATCTAGAATACTGTGCCCCGTTCTGGAGTCCCCACCTAAGAGAAGATAGAGATAGACTGGAGATGATACTGCAAAGGGACACCAAAATGAAACCTAATTTCCCATGTTTAGTCAGTTGTAAATCTCTTCCAAGCATAGATTGCCAATGTGTTAGCTTCTGGATAGTTAGGACTAAACTGTAACCACTAATCTAATTTAATTTGTTACCCTAGCAGAATTAAAACTTTAGGCTTTCAAAACAGGATAACAAGGCAATAGGCTATAGAACCATGTTGCCCAACTCATCACTCCCAAGTGAGATTTTCTGTTATGGTTTAAACAGTATATATTATACTGAGTAATCTAAACATATACTTTATGACTTAAGGTTTATAAAGTATGTTATTGGTAACCCAGATAATGGAGATCTGATTGAAACTACATCCTATGCAAAAGGTGCAACTGATATAAAAAGTTACATTAAGCAAGTGATACAGCCTAGTTGCCAATAAGACAAATGCATGTACTTGTATTGAGGCAAATGCATACAATGTTCCATATTTTGTATTAAAAGAGTGTTCCAAGCTGGTCCATTGGCATAATGGTAGTGCTACCACTTGTGAGGCTGGAGACCTAGGTACAGGAATGAGCCCAAGGTTGTTGGAAGACCAGCCAGGTAGGAGGACTAAGAGTCTCAGAGGATGCGCTCCTTCTCAGGGTGGAGGGTCTTCTCCTGTTTCAGCTTCACTAATGCCACCTGGGTGAGCACAAGTGGTGACATAGTCTTGACTGCTTTTGCATGCACAGGGAAAGAGAGCATGTGTGTCAGTGCATCTGGCTTACCAACACCTGACAATATTATGTGTTCTCAGAGGGAGGGCTGAAAAGGAGGAAAACAGGTGCTGGTTTCTGCCCTCCCACACAGTCATATCAGATTTCCAATTTATTTATTTACAGGTTTAACCAGGAAGGCATACTGAGCAGTGCTGCTAGATTCCAGATGCGACCTGGGGGTCAAGACCCAAGACAATAGTACAAAACACTAGGTACAGAGTTAACAACACAATGAATGGCCATCCACCATACAGACAATCGGCAGATAGATACAGACAGTCAGTAGATCAATACAGGAACATTTTAGATTGTTACATCTGAGCACAGAAACACAATTTTAATACATAATTTGGCATTAGCTATAGCAATAGCAGCAGGAAGAGAAGTGGGCACTGAGTAGGCAATTGTGATGGCTGGGGTTGGGTGAGTGTCTTATATCAGCTGGCAGGGTGTTCCATAACTGTGGGATGTGGTAATTGACAGCGGCCTGACCTTTGGTTGTGCACATAAAGGGGACATGGAGTAGCCTGGGGTCAGTGCTTCTGAGGGAGTAAAGGGGGGGGTTGTTGGGGGAGGGTAGAGGCCAGGTAGGGGGGAAGGGAATGGGACCAAAATTTGGTTGTGAACCTAGCACTGTGGGTTAATCTTCGGTCTTGGAGGGACGGCAGGGCAAGGGAGCTATATAAGGTGCAGTGGTGTGGTGGGTTGTTTGTGGACAGTCGAGGATAAACCAACAAAAAGAGTGGAAAAGGGTGTCAAGGCTGGCCAAGGTGGAGGAGGGAGCAATAGTATAGACTATATTGCCGTAGTCGAGTACTGGGTGGATCATCTTTTGGACAATAGCGTTCCTAGCAGGAGAAGGGAGGCAGCTTTTGTTCCTGTCTAGGGCGCCAAGTTTAGGGAGAAGTTTCTTGTGTATGGAGTCAATATGTGTGGCAAAATTGAGGTGCGGGTTGAGCCAGATGCCTAAATATCTGAAGCTGGTGCATTGTTCCAGTAGGGACCCATCCAGGGTTTTGAAGGGGGGGCAGGGGGGCTTGGCAGAAAAGTCTTTGCTGTGAGCCGAAGGTTAGCGAAATAGTTTTTGCAGGGTTTAGGAATAGTTGGTTTGACCAGAACCATTCCTGGATGGCGTTGAAATTCTGCTGTAGGAGATTTGTCACTAAGCTTGTGGAGGGGCCTGTGGTGTACAGTACTGTATCGTCAGTATACATTTGTATGGATGAGTAGCGACAGGCTGATGGGAGGTCTTTTAGGAATATGGAGAAGAGCAGTGGGCCCAAGACTGATACTTGGGGGATGCCGGTGGTAACTGGGAGGGGGTTAGAGATGTCTGAGGTGACTTCTACAGCCTGGTGTCTGCCCAGCAGGTAGTCATGGAACCATGCTGTGGCTGGTTTGGAGAGTCTGGCTTCAGTTAGTTTGGAAAGGAGCAGAGTATGGGAGATGGTGTCGAAAGCCTTGGCTAAGTCTATAAAGATGGCAGAGGCGATGTGGCCTTTGTTCATGACAGTGAGTATGTTGTCAGTGACTCGTAGCAGGGAGGTGATGGTTGAGTGAGATTTGCAAAAGCTGGATTGGAAAGGAGTGAGGAAGGAGGAGGTGTCCAGATGGGGAGAGAGTTGGGTGAGGACAAGACGTTCCTGTATGTTTGCCAGAATCGGGAGTAGGGAGATGGGGTGATACTTGCCTGGGGAGGAGGGGTCACCCCCTTTAGGTAGGGGTATGACAGTAGCCCATTTTCATTCAGAGGGTAATTTGCCCATCGTGAAGGAGAGGTTGAATAGCGCGGCTAGACAGGCTGCTGTGGCTGGGGTGGACAACTATAACATCTTGGCATCCAGTGACATAGGGCATTTGCCTTTGTTGGGGTTCAGGGAATGTAGGTATTTGAATACTTCTGCTTGGGTTACAGGGCGGAAGGAGAACTGTGAGGCTAGCGGGAGCGCTCTTGGTTGGGGGGGCTCTAGAGAGGTGGACACTGGAGGGTCGATAGAAACAAGTCAGTGCAGCTGGAGAAGTAGGTATTGAAAGCATCGGCTACCTCACAGGGATCAGTGATGTAGGTGCCTTGAACTGATAGTGTCGGAGGAGGAGGTTGGGTAGGGGGGAGAACAGAGATTTGAATGATTTCCAGAAGTTTGTCAGGTGGTTTATGTTTGTGCTAAAAGCCAAAAGAAATTAGTTCTTTTTTGCCTGGTGAATGAGGTTAGTGCAGGAGTTGTGGAAGGCTCTGTAGGTTTGGAAGGATGCCTGGGTGACCAGTTTCTTGTGGGCTTTCCATGCGTGGTCCCTGGAGTGGCATTTGCTGATGATATCAGCGGTGATCCAGGGAAGGTGGGTGACTCTGACTCTTTTTGTGCACAGGGGGGCATGTTTGTCCCAGACTTTAAGAAATTTGGCCTTGAAAGTTTTGAGCATGACGTCAATAGATGTGGCCACTGCGATGAAAGACCAGTCTACTTGGCCTAGGTCTAACATGAGCAACGCTAGGTCCAAGGAATTATATGACCTTGTGTGCAGCATCTTTTGGGGGGACGCTGTGGGTCTGTGCACTTTCCTGATCAGGAAAATCATGTGGTGGTCACTTAGTGAGTCAGGGAGCAGTCCCATGCATAGGATCCTGTGGGGCTGGGAGGAGAGAGCCCAGTCCAGCAGTGAGTGATTTTGCATTTTGTGGTTTAGCCTGGTGGGGTCTACAATCAGTTGTGTGAGGTTTAGGGCCTTGATCTTGGTCTCAAGGTGGACCTTATCTATGGCTAGCCAATTGTGGTTATAGTCTCCAATGGGGTGAAGTTCGCCTCCTGTGTCTAAGGACTGTAAGGTGATCAGTTGAGTAATGATGTCCATTGGGGGGGTGCCGGGAGGGCAGTAGGTGCCTGCAACATACACTGGGGTGGTGCATGGGAGCGATAGTTTGATTAGGAGAGAGTCAATGTGGGCTGGACATGAGGGAATTTGCACCATTGTAAATTGCAGCCTAGTGGAGATGTACATGGTAGTTCCTTCTCCTTGCTTGTTCCCTAGTCTATCATGCCTAATGATTGTGTAGCCAGGTATGGATACTTCAGCATTGGTATGCTGGGGTTTTAACCAGGTTTTGGAGATGATCAGAATATCAGGGTGGTGGGTTACAGCAATTGGTTGCAGCACAGAAATTTTATTTAGTAAGCTGCAGCTGTTGAGGTGCAGGAGCCTGAGACTTTTGGGGAATGAAAATGAGGTGTGGGCACTTGTGGTGGTGGGTCCTGGGTTTGCCTCGATATCCCCGGCCAGGAGGAGTAGCAGTATAATAAGCTGTTTGGTTTTATGCTAGAGGTGTTTTGGGCAGGTGGTAGGTGTGTTATCTGAGGCTGTATGCAGTGGGCAGTGGAGGGCTGGGATGCAGAGGACAGAATGACCAGGGAGAAAGGATGGGGGCAGGATTGTGGCACTAATGGGCCAGTTGTGTACGTTTGCCAGGGCATGGGCATGCAGGAGTTCAGGGGCAGCATAATTGGGCTGGGGGGTGAGGCAGGGTGGCATATGGGGGGAATTTCCTGATTGGGAGTTCTGCTGGGGGCAGAGATGACAGTGGGGCCAGTGAGAGGAATAGCAGGGGTAGAAAGGGCAGCATCATAGTCAGAAAGAGTGGAGAAATGCTATGTTGGGGGGGTAGTGGCCTCCAGTGTTAGCAGCTGATAAGCTGCAAATGGGAGAGTGGGCTGATAGGTTTTTGCAGTCACGTGGTGAGCACTATAAAGCTAGGAGCTCACCAAGGGCAGTGGTGGGGGTGGCGGGGAGCCAACAAGTAACCAGAGCCCTTGCAATCACTATTTTCCCTATTCAAATAGTAATGGCGCCAAAACTGCGCTCTGACTTCTGCGGCGGGTGTCTGTAACTGGGATGAGCTTTGGTGGGGGGGCTTCCTCACTGTGGCTGCTGGCTGGGGAGGGCTGTGTTGCTTCTGGGAGCCCTCGCGACCCGAGTCCTGACTTGGATGAGCTTTGGGGGGGGCTTTCTCATTGCGGGTGCTGGCTGGGGAGGGCTGTGTTGCTTCTGTGAGCCCTCACGACCCGAGCCCTTGGGACAGTTTCATGAAGACCTCCACCATGATGATGGGCATAAACTGGGGCTTCATAGCCAAAGCACTGCATGCAGTACACAACCTTGGGAGATGAACTGAGGGGGGGGCATCATGGTTTGTGACAGGTGCCCTGGGGTTCTGGGGGCATGGCATGGCATGGGGTGACTCTGAAGGCTGAGCAATATGACACTGCTAGATGGTAGATGACTGGTGGCTGGCTATGATAAAAAAAGGAGTTTTATAAAAAAAGTGTTTTAGACATATTTTTTTTTTACAACTTATTGAACCAGGATTGCCACCTGAGGAATAAATATCACTTCCAGTTGCACCCATTTTCTGACCTTTGGAAATCCCTTATGAGTTAACTAGGAGTTTGGACACTTTTGAGAGCTTTGAAAATCCCATTCAGGTCCTTAAGGTAACTGACGGTCATCATATTGACAAGTACCTGTACTATTCAAATCCTTTTCTGTTCTTAATCCCCCTGAACAAAGATGGTGAGTGTTACACCTAGTGTTTATGGGTGTGGAGATTTCTTGTCTGGCATATAGCTTTTAAAAGGGTTTTGATCTGCTTTAGTAACATTCTCCACATATCATTCTGAAGCAGTGAGGTAGCGGATATCTGCTATCAAGTAAAGAGGCACATTTCAGGCATGCGAAACAGTTTTTTTGGACTACAATTAATACATGACTGCTTACAGACATTATGCCATACCTGCCCTTTCATGAATCATTTAAGCATAGCATGAATCAAAGGCTAATTCCTTAAAGAGTTTCTAAGTACTAAGTCATTCTGATTAAATGGGGTCATCTAATTGCTTGTCAAAGACAAAATGAAAGGGGGTAACCCATTTGCTGACATCTGTTATTGATTCTTCTTTCTCAAATCTAGCTTCTTCAATAGGGATACTAAGCCACACAAGTGCTTGTGCAGAAAACAGTGAAACCATGAAATATACAAAAAGTCTAATCCTTTTTTTAGTTTCACAAGTACACAAAGGATGTTTTTAAATTTTAATGTGCAGTGTTTGTTTCTAAATTAAATGGTGCTAGAGTTGCCTGCTATTAGGAAAACTATCATATTCATGGCAGAGGTGGTTTTATATGTACAGTATAGGTAGTGGCAGACTCTTACTCCTCTGTTCAGTATTTATTACTTAATGGGGTAGGACTAGGGTATTGAGGACAATAAGGAACATGATTCCCTACCAGGACTCTTGATGGGAGGGGTAGTGTGATCAGCAAGGAACAGTAACATGGGAAACACAAGTTGCAAACCCAAACCTTGTAAGTTTAATTCACTTATGAAACTGCTATAAAATGTAATTGTTTGAAAATTGTTCACTTGTTTTCAGAGTGTTGCATTTGTATTTACTCACTACACACAACCTAAAATAAAAAATTATAATAAACTTGTAAATACAAAATGTAGAATAATAATGTCTGTATGTGGAGACTGATCATTTCAGCATGCTACTTGAAAGACAGATTTTAAGTGTCAGAACAAATCTAAGTGTTCAAGCTGAGTTTTGAACCCTTAATGAAGTACGGTACTGAAATATTAAATAAGAAACATTTGTGCCCAATAAATTTATTTCATCTACAGTTTTATACCTTGATCAGTTATTCATGTAACACAGAGTGACGGTAGACATTGCAATAGCATAAATTGATACACAGCAGATGTATTCTCCTAGAAGATTTACTCTTTTATCAGTTAATCGTTTAAGTGGGTTTCATTCTACTGTATGTAATGACTATCACATAACTCCCACTCTTAATGGAACTTAACACTTAAAGCACTGTGAAGTTATCTTCTTCTGGAGGTCTAGCAGAGCTCCTATAATGCTGCATGGTTTATTAATGGACATTATGAAACTTAATCTGGAAATCCAACTTTCAGATTGGCTGAGACCTTTGAGAATACCACACTGTCAAGTATTTATTTACTGTAGGCTGCATGTGCCCTGCCACTGTCTGATGCAGGGTCACATGCAGAGGCGTTGCCCATAATTTTCTTATTACGCTTAAACTTTAAAACAGCTGAGTCAGCTTTCTTTGTTTCTTAATAGTGTAAGGCAACTATGGGGTGGGTTACTGATCCATAATTCCACCACTTTAGCAAACAGCATGAGCCAAATGTGAGAGCTGTTTGACATGCATAGGGGATTAACTAATGGCAACCCCCTCCCCATCTTGCCTTACTGCTTACACGCACAATCCACATAGGTGGCCAGGATATTCTCCAATTGAGCATATCCTAATCACAGATCTGTGCCCCCATATGCCCAGCCACACCAGATGGCATCAACATTCCCTGCACTGCACTAGTGTGGAGCAATGAATTGGGAAGGGAGTCCTGACCAAACCTCTTCCCCGTCCCTTGTTCCTCCAGTCAGTTTTATTTTTATTTTTTTGGCAGTCAATCCCAAGCACAATGCCAGGAGCTGGAATTTTGTTTTTAATTAAAAAATGTCTGAAGAGTGAGGAGAAGGGTAGAAAGTGACTAGGGTGGGGTAAAGAAAGAGTAACTAGTGTGGGGAAAGATGTCATCAGAATCAGTTCTAGTGGATCAAAAGTTCAATTGGGCTGAATCAAAGGTAAAAAGTGTTGAATTTTAGCACATTAATCTAATAAAAATGCATCATCATCTCATTCTTAGTCTGTAGTTTGGTTTACTTATTTAGGATTTTTTGGCTGTATACAATGTATGTGAAACTGACATGACAATTCAAGGTTGTATGTGAATGCTAAGATTTTGCAATGGGCCACTCATACAGAAAGTCACCAGTCTGTTCAAATGGATTGCACAACATGGCTCAAGAGGTTTAATCTATGAAATTTTAATCTATAAATTTGAAGTAAATAGTAGGATTGCTTGGAATCTCCCAAAACCAGTTGGATTAACAAATAAAATTTAACAAAACAGCTTAGCTTCTATGGTCTCCACAAAGTAAGCATTTTTATTCAGTAAAAACAACAGAAATGTTAAAAAGACAGCTCCATCCCTCCCTTAGCTGACTGTTTATACCAAATTGAGCACTTTTTCAAAAAAGCTCTCAGTTTGGTACAAAAACATTCATCTGCAGGAGGGAGCTTTCTGCTGTTTTTACTGAATAAAAGTGCTTATCCTGAACATAACTTTATGTGCTTTCCTTACTTGGTGGAGACCATAGGAGCCAAGCTGCTTTATGAAATTGCATGACTGTTTTTGCTTGGTGCTGGTTGTGTACTGTTTTGAGCTACCTGTGGGTTTCTATTAGCTCCAAAAAGCCCATTCATCACAATAGTATATATTTCAAAATAACTTATACTTATTTTTAGTATCAATCCAATCAGAAAACACTTCAATGTTTGGGGGTAACTGGCTAGCGTATTAATCTATGACAGAAAACCATATTATTTAGCAAAATGCTATAACAGGATTTGTAATAAATAAGCCATAGTAACAACCTACACTCACTTCAGAAATAGTCTGTAGTGCACAGGCTCTTTAATTCATCAGTCTCTTGCTGCTGAAAATCAAAAAACTCGGATATAATATAATGTATATTATTAAATCTGTAACAGTACAAATCCCCTATAATGTATTAACAAATAACATTTCATTCTGTGCCAAAAATGGTTAAAAAACTGTTTAAATACTAATCAATTATTTTTATAAGATTTCATCCCTATAATTGTGTTGTATATATGAATGTATTCTCAATACATGTTCCACTAAAAATAATCCCGTTCATGCAATTTTATTGTGAGATTTGTCCATGCATAATACAGCTGTTATATATCTATTTGCATTTCAGTGTTAATAGTAGCGAAAAAACACTTACTCTATCATTTGTTTTTTCTTTTAAAATATCAAAACCGGACCTCCTCTGTGCCTAGAAAATGTAATAAAGCTATATTCAGTTCCATATGCAATAAATTGTATTTTATATATTATATTTTCTCTTGGTACGCTTACCAATGTATTGAGGAGAGTCTCTGGTTTGATTAATATTAAAAATAAATTTAAGTTATTCTGAAATAGATACTATCTTGGTGAGTGTGCTTTTTTAGTCCAAACTGGTTTTGGAAGATTTGATGTGACTGGATCCAACTCCTCCCTCATTAGTGTGTTTTCATTTTATACCAAGGTGAACTGAGCTAAGCTGGAATTCTTTTCATTGCTTGAAATCTGCCAAAGAGAATCAGATTTTTAGGACTCAACTGATTTTCAGAGTTAGAAATTTTGGAATTGCAGTCCAAAAATTCTAATTTCTAAATTGAATCCCGAAACCTATTTTTACATTAGAATTTAGGATTTAGGATTCCAAATCTAAACCCAGTTCTAATTTTGAGGATATTTTGGGAATTGGATAGGAACTGAATTAGGAATCAGCAATTCCTAGATTTCTAAACAGTCCAAATGGATCTGAACTGGTCAGTTTTGAGCCTCTCTAGTTAACAGTTTGAGTGCCAAATCATGGCCACGAGTATATCTGAAAACAAGCTCCTATTTGGATACATGAATATAAAACAGTTTTTGTTTGTTTGATTGTTTGTTTTTACACATATATTGGTATTTCTGTAGCTGGACTACTCCTAAAAATTATTCTTTTTTTTTTAGTTGTACTACTCCTACCATATGACTTCACAGGGCCATTTACCCATTTCATTTGGGGATCTGGAACCTGATTAATGGTAACTTTCTATGATGTTTGTAAAATTAGTTCCACAATACCCACAGCATTAAATAAATCAAGCAATAACCATCTTTTGGATAAGATTTTAAACCAAGGTCCTGTCTGTCTGCTCTGGTGCTTGTACAGGTGATCATTAAAGCTCCCATGGTACTTCTTGAATGGCGAATGGGAATTTTATTGAATCAAAAACAAAACAACGTAGAAATCAAAATGGTTCAAGTCATACAAATAAAAACAAACAATAAATCATATTAAATGTATGAATTATGGTAGACAAAGTTAGCCATACAAATTATTAAACACGAGAGATTATCATCATACACATGACTATGGGAGTTAAAACCTACTTATCCCTGCCTCATGAGATCTATGAACAGACTTCTCAATAGTCATGAAACCATATGTCTGACAAAAATTAAGCCTCCTTCTGTTGTATTTTTTCTAAGCACCTGAGACTTGGTTAACCACAGTAATACAAGGAAGCTGCTTTTTTTTGTAATGATAACACAACACCACATGCCTGTCACAAATAACATTTACACATGGCAAATCCAAGTTTCAAAGTGCTTATATGAAACCTTCTCTAACAGGAACAAAAAAAATCATAAAACAGCACTGTTTAACTCTGATTCTTCAAAGAGAGGACCTTCCATAGCCGTGCAAGCATGACCCAAAATTCCCTCACATAAAGACACTGGATCAAGATATGATCCTGAGTTTCTGTGACACTGAGGCACAAGGGCCGCAAATGCATTCTGTTTTCTTTGGCTTTATGTTTAAAGGATGCTTTTATTCCTAGTTTGCCATGAACACAGCCAAGTAATATCTCACATAGACTCAGGTATTCGCCTGTCCTGTAATAATGCCGTGACCATACTGTGATCAGCATGGGGATACCCATGTAAAACTAGTAGCTCAAACCAAAGAGTATATGTTACTTGGCTATATACAGATTTCCTTAACAAAGTTGAAGTTTGGTGTGGAGAAAGCTTCCATGCTCTTATTTTGATGAGACTGTGTCTAATATATTCTGGGCAGTGCTCACTTTATTCACACCTGGGAGTCTTAACAAGCTTCACTCACAACTAAAAATAAAGGGGGACAACCATTTCAAAGTTAATCGTACTCGGGGGTTTTTACAGATTACCTAAAGCTAGAGCTATGTTTCCAGATACAAACATACTAAAGAATGCAATTGGTGTATCATATCAAGTCCCCCTTTGACACTGTTCTATAGCTGACGTCCCTCTTATTTGGGGTTTAACATGCTACCTTACAGGACTTGAAAAAATGTGCTTAGTAATATAGCCTCACAAGCTTGGGGGCAGAAAGACCAGCCTAAGATGTAGAAACTGCAGAAGCTGCAGTGTTTTAATAATATATGCTCTTTTTTTTCTTCTTGGAGATAAAATTATTCTTCCAGATTTAAAGCTGAGCTAGAGTTTTATTAATGTGGGTTTCCCAGGTATTAGAGGCAATATTCCCCATACCAAACTTAAAGACTAGGATTTGTAAGGATTCCACCACAGTCATACCTGCAAATGATGCCAATATGGGACCTGGTACTTGGGTTACTATCCTTAAAACTTTGCTTTTAGTAAAATTTATATGAGCATCAGATAACTTAGAGAAGGAGTGCAATACACTTTCTATTGCTGGGCCTGAGTCAAGAGACCAAGTAAGAATACAAAGGCCATCTGCAGATGCTAAAGTTTTAATGGGGGGCATCTGTGCATAAAATGTTGTACCACTATGGTCAGATTTAGCCAACCCACAGTTGAAAAAAGTAAGGTTTTTTTAATTAAAAAACAAAAGCAAAAAGGTACAAAACAACAAAACATTTACAGCATATACAGTAACTAAACTTCCCCTAGCAAAACGTACATGTTTTACACAATTAATTAAGTAAAACAAAAATTACATATCAAAATATGCAATCCGATCCCAAGTCCAGAAAAGGAAAGAAAAAGAAAAAGCTGTAGTAGGCCTACACTTCCCCATTTTTCTCTAAATTTCAATTCACCCCAACCAGTGCACCCCTTTCCAAGAAGTAACAAACTGCACAGTATGTACATACCGTAGGTGAATTCATGTTGATATACAGAAAACAATTCATTATTGACTTTAAATAAAGAGTTCTATAAGGCCAATATTTCTTTTTGATGCAATAACCATTGGCATCTAACTTGCCAAATGGCCCATTTTATGATAGCCATGACTACATGAAGTGTACCCTCATGCTGTTTACTCCATTACCAAAAGTCCGAACATTAAGTTTTCATCTGTTATTGTCCCCCATATTGGTTCTTTCCACCTGTCTGTCATAACCTTCTAGAAATCATTTATAAAAGAGCAGTCCAAAAAAGATGCTGCATTGTTTCAGATTGAGAGATGCAGTTGTGTCTGAAACATAATCTGTCAGTCACTGCTTTGTGTTTTTGATCTTCCCAGACATTTAATTTTTCATGAGCACAAAGCCAGATTGTATCCAACAGTTTAGTAGGGATTCTCAGCTCATTAATTGGTGACAGTACTTTTTTTCTGGAGCTCTAATGCTTCCCTGAAAGACTGGAGTTTCTGTAAAGTGAGTTTCTATTATATTATTAAAAAAAAGAGAAAGGGAATTTTTTTTAAACAATAAAACAGACAAATAACATACAAAACAGAGAACCCCAATAGAAATTATACCATGTCCAGTACACAAAAAAGAATAATAGAAAAAATAACAGAAACAAAAAAAGTGTAGGGATTTCCATAAGGTTTCTATTTCAGTAAGTGACACAGATTTAGCATCAGATGCATACACCAAAGTACTGTACACTCTTTAGTTATTTTTTTCCATTAAACATATAAGATGAATATCCTATTTCTGCAAGACATATTGGAAATGTACCCACAACATATTCCATTTATACAGGCTAGAATAACCCTTATACTACCAACATGATATTCCCCATCCCTGTGACAGTACTCCATACACCATGGTGTAAAAATGCATACTAATAAATAATGATTCACTCCATCTGTAAGCAAATTCCTTCCATAAGGCCAGTATATATGAACATACAAAATTTGCCAGCAGATAAAGGCCTAGAGATCTATCAAGTCTGCTCGAATGTGCAGCTAGCACCCTTTATTTTGTAGCTGCCCCTCCTTACCACCCTTCCTCTCTAGTGACCTTCCCCCTGTCCCAGCTCATTTTGAAGCAGTCCACTGTTCTACTGGATACCACTTCTGCCGGTAACGCATTCCACCCAGCTACCACCCTCTCTGTAAAAAAGTGTCTCCTCATCTCCCTCCTGAACCTTCCTCCCTGCAACCTCATATCATGGCCCCAGTTGTCCCTCCTCTCCCTTACTATGAAGAGCCCCACTGTACCTGTCTTGTTTATTCCTTTCATGTACTTAAAGGTTTCAATCATGTCCCCTTGACCCTCCTCTCCTCTAGCGAGTACATGTTCAGCTCCCTGAGCCTCCTCTCATATGGCAAGTCCCGCAGCCCCTTGATCATCTTTGTTACCCTGTGCTGCAACCCCTCCATTAACTTAATGTTCCTCTTCAGATACGGGTGCCAGTACTGCACGCAGTACTCCAGATGCATTCTAACTAATGACCTATAAAGTGGCAGAATCACCTCCCCCCTCCTTGAGGAGATACCCCTTACAATGCAACCCAGCATTTTGTTGGTCTTTGCAGCTGCCTTCCTACATTGTACAGAGTTGTTCACTGACCCTGTAATGAGCACCTCCAGATTACTCTCCTCCTCTGTCTTGGCTAGCTGCACCCCCCCCCAGCTGGTAACTCCTCCTTGGGTTCTTCATCCCAAAATGCAGCACCCTGCACTTTTTGGCATTAAACCCCAGTCGCCAGGTGTCTGACCAGGTTTTCAGCTTTTCCAGATCATCCTGCAACCCCTGCCATCCCCCTAGGTCATCCACCACCACTCCCCTCTTGGTGTCCTCAGCAAACAGACTGATCTTGCTCTTGATGTCGAATGAAATGTCTGCAATAAATATCCCAAACAACACTGGTCCCAACACTGAGCTTTGTGGAACACCGCTCATCACTATCCTTGAGGAAGAGAGAGCCCCACCCACAACCACTCTCTGTTGCCTTCCGTGAAGCCAGTTCCCTACCCATCTCACCAGTTTTGCACCTGCCCCTGTGCCTTCTAACTTACTTCCCAGCCTCCCATGTGACACCAAGTCGAATGCCTTACTGAAGTCCAGATACAGGACATCCACTGCATGGCCCTTGTCCAATTGCCTAATTACCCAGTCATAGAACTCCACCAGGTTGGTTTGGCTGGATCTGCCATGTATGAAGCTAGGTAGTCTGCTATCCTGTAGTCCTTTGGCCTCCAGGAGGTCCTCCAGCCTCTCCTTCAGGATAGTCTCCATCAGCTTACCCACAATAGATGTGAGACTCATGGGTCAGTAGTTACCCAGTTCATCCTTGGGTCACTCTTGTGGAGGCCACCACATGAGCCATCCTTCAATCCTGAGATACACACCCCAAGTGTAGTAAGGCATTAAATGTGTTTGTATGTTCATATTTTTTGCAGGTATGCATGATTTCTTAAACTGTGCTATTATCCGGTGTGTGGGAATTCTTGGGGAACACTCAAAAGGTGTTTCTGAAAAAAAAAAGCTTTGATGTCACCATACAAGCCCTTTTTTGTGCTACTTTCTATGGTCCCTCAAGGAAGTTTCCATAGCTTAATCTTCTTAAAACAGATTAAGACAGACAGTACACAGCAATTTTCTCAGCCCCCCCTTCCAGTCCATTAGGCAGCTGTGGCATGGTGTGTGGGACAGCGATGCAGTGCTGTGGCCAGTGGCAGCACCATGTGAGGGGGTGCAATAGCTATGCTGGGCTCCCCTGCATACAGCATTTAGCCCCAGAACAGTGAGAAATGCTGCTGTGAATGGGTGCCATGCAGGACACACCCCCTGAAATGCCCCCATCCTGCACTCAGCGTGGAGCTGCTGGGGTGACCATGGTATCCAGCATGCAGTGTGCTAGTGCACTGGTTGTGACTGCCATGGGGAGGGTCTAGTGTGTGGCAGTCCTGTGTAGGGTTGCCTATGTGACCCAGTTCCTCAGCGCATAGGCAAGCTGCACATTAGAGAATCACAGTCTGTAAGAGGAGCAGCAGCCAACATTTTTAAAAAGTAAGTGCTCTACACCTGAAAAAGAGGGACTCAAGGTCTAGGTTCTTGTACAAAAATCAGTAATATATTTGCAAAAAAAGAAATTACAAAAAAGAACACCAGAGGATTTACCATAGATTAACCACTATCTTCTAAGGGATAATGTGTTTTGTAAAAAGTAGGGGAATTTTTTTATTTATGTCTTGAAAAATAAATACATACAGATAATCATGAAAACAACAATCCCCAACCCACAGAGAAACCAAAGGAAAAACTTTAAAATTACTAGTGTACCTTATTTACAAAAAGGAAAAAACAACACCGAAAAAGTGAGAAAACAAAATTCAAATCAACCACAGTAGTGCATTCCAATGATCAGCAAATTTGACAGTAGAAAGACCCCTTTCTTCTATCCTCTGAATATGGGCTATCTCATGCAGAACTGAAAATAACAATTTTTCAGAGGACAATTTCTGTTGCTGCAAAATAAATTTACATCTGGTTTGCCAGATCCAAAATTTGAAGCAGGCAAACACCACTTGTGCTTGTATTATATTTCTGCCAAACAGTCAGGAATAAATTCAAAAACAAAAAGTGAAGGGTAAGTTTTAAAAAAAATACATACCAAAGCTGAAACAACATTTTCCAAAAGCTGGAAATAAAGGGGCAATGGAAAAACAAGTGATCCATGGATTTATTTTCTTGAGTACAAGACGAGCGAGGACAATATCATTTCTCCATTGCTTTTTGGTACAAATTGCCCTTGACATTTAGATTTCTGTGTGCACAGAGCCAAACTATGTCCCACATTTTGCTGGGAATCCTAGGGTCCATAAACATCTCCATAATAGAAGCTTGCTCATGTAGGGGCTTCTGAAAAAAGTGGGGTTCTGCATAAAAATAATTCTGCATAACAATGTGATACATTCTTTCTAGAATTAGTACTGAGTTGCACTGGGGAGATGCGCTATTTTTTTTCATATAATCAAAGCACACAGTAAACGATGGATTCAACTTCATCTTCCTTTTGTTTTTATGCAAAAAGGAATCCAATAGCCATTCAGAAAAAAAATCTCCACAAGAAAGGGACAAAGCCATGCTACCCATTGTTTAGAAGAATTAACCAATAAGTGGAAGAGATTTGAAAAATTAAAAATAGTATGAAAAAAAACACCACTGGGTTAATCATATCACACCTACCCTTTTCTTCCTTTAAAAAGTGATCCCTCTTTTTAGGTGGTTGTAGTGACTGCCCCAGAGGCATTGAAAAAACCAACTATAAAGCCCAATTTCCAACTGTTTTAAGGGGGGGGGTGAACATATTAGTTAAATAAAGAAAAGTAGGCAACAAATATGTTTTTAACATATAAATCCTTTTCTTTTCCCCATTCTCCACCTGTTCCATAGGGCTACTTTTTGTTTGCCCAAATTAATTTTCAAATTCCAACTATTCACAGCCATATCTATCCTCATTACTGAAAAAGGAGGCCAAAAAATGTCACTGGAGACTGTGTAATTATTACATTTGCTATAGACTGTAAGTCATCTGGTGGAGACCCGATTTGTAAGCTGCAGCTTTTAGCCATGTTTACTTTAGCCTCACTGAACTTTGTAAAACTGATGGTGATATTATGTGCCAAATTACCAGAAAGACCATCCCATACCATACCACTAGGCAGAGGTCATCTGCATAAACAGTTGTTTTCACCATAGTGGAAGTCTGAAGATTCACACCCAATATACAGGGAAAAAGTTTAAAATTCTTACCAGAGGATCAATGGTCAGAATATATAGCAGGGGACTGAGGGGGCAACACTGTTTTAAACCTCTATTGATAAAACATTTTGTACCTAGCCTACCATTCTCAAAAGGTCAGATAAAGGCTTCCTGATAACACAATTGCAACCTAGCTAAAACATTGGTCAGGACCCCATAGGCCTGCATTAACAGCAATAAATAATATTGGGAAATCTTATCAAAAGCCTTAGCTTGATCATGATTCATCAAATATCCTGAGAGTTGATTTGAAATACCATGGTCACAAATATCCCTTAGGAGAATCAAGGCATCCAAAATGTTCTGGCCTGGAACAGAGCAAAATTGAAACTCATGTATAATGTCTGGCATCAATTTAGATAATCTATTATACAAAGATTTAGTTAAAATCCTAAAGTCAGTGTTGAGTAAAGTTATAGGGTGCCAGTTCGACAAGTCTGCTTTATTTCCCTTTTTGAAAATAAAAATTAGGAGACCTTCATACATTGATTGAGGCAAAGTCTGTGAATACAGGAAGGCATTATAAACCACTATCAATTCTTGTGGGCAAAGAAGCCATAATTTTTTTAATAATTCCCCTGGGAAGCCATCAGAACTGGTAGAGCTACCCCTGGTTGGAGATCGTTTATTACAAATTCAAACTTTGAACAGGTTATGCGACAGACCAAGGTTTTTGACTGAGCTTCTTTCAACATAGGGACATTTACAGCCTGCAAAAAAAGCCTCATGTGTGGATGAGCTGGAAGAGGGTCCATAAACTGAGTCTGAACAAGTGTATCAATAACTCTTAGAATTTGAGCATGACATTTGATCTCCTGCCCTTTATTTGTTAATAAGCTAGACATACATTTCCTATCCGTACATCTTTCACAATCCTCAAATGGGTTTGTTTGGAAAGGCTTCCCCCAAGTTCTAAACTTTTGTTCGTATGCAAGAGATTTAAACCTGTCATACTGAAAAATACACATTTCTTATTTTATCTCCCAAAGCTTACCAGAATAGTCCACCCCCATCGAGTTCTGTAAAGAAAGAACTTTATAGAACTGTGTCCAAAGCTCCCCATGCTTTTTCTGTAGAGTAGTCGCTTTTTGACTAGTTTGTATTTTAAAAAAATCCTGAAGGCAGATTTTAAAATCTGCCCACCATTCAGATAATGAGTTGTAAAGGCAAGCCACAGAAAGTCTATCCTGTACAATAGTATTTAATTCCTGGAGAATGGACTCATCCGCAGGCAAACTAGTGTTCATTCTCCAAAGGCCAGGACCTATACCATAATATTTATCTGAAAATCACTGTATCCCCACTAAGCAATGATCAGAGGATTCCACTGGAAACACCTGTGGTCTTGAAAAGGGGAAACAAGAGGAAACAAATCAGAAATCAATTCTGGAGGAGAGGAACCCTTTGTAAAAGGTATGAACCGGGTTTTTAATAGTAACTGCATGGGAATCTACTAAGCCAGCTTAGGACATCTTTTAAAAATGCATATCACAGTGTATTTTACTAGTGCATGCACTACTATCAGACTCTGATAATCTAATGCTAAAATTCCCCCCAAACACCACTGTTTTTGTGGTGAAAAGATAGGGCTGTATTTTCTTCAAGAGGGTAATATAAGAAAATTTCATTTGAGGACCATATATGTTAATAAGACAGTAAGGCTGGGAAAAGTGAATAATATCCAAAAGGACAGCATGTCCCAGGACAATATCCACCATTTTGGAGACCTTAATCTCAGGGGTTTTAAAACAAATTCCTAAGCCACTACACTTTTCCTCTCCTAGCGACCAATAAGAAAGCCCCCATCTCCAACCTTCCTGTATCTTATTCACTTCTGTCAACGTAGTGAGGCCTGGAAAAAAAAGGCATCCTATCGAAATTGTTTTAAAGTAGTGAAAGAAGTAAGGCTTTTAACATCAGATTTCAGACTATTTATATTTAAAGTTGTTAAGGTAAGATGTGACTCATGCAGTTTAACAGTTTAATTGAACTTTTGCTTGGAGGTCATCCTAGTGTTCCATTTTTTCTTAATGGTAGAGGCAATTGAGGGACTAACCATCTCTCGTTCAGGACTATTGTCCTTTTGTGATGATGACATGGACACATCTGAGTCATCCCCATCCATAACATCCCCTCCAGTTCTGGAGAGTGGCAAACCTGTTTTCCAGTGACACTGGCAAAGAAGGGTCTGCCTGTTTTGGGGGTGGATGGCCTCGTCTATTCTTCCTTGGTGCATGAAAGGCATCTGAATCCTGTGCAGGAGAAGGGGGGAGGCATATCAGTAGCTGAAGAAACCATTAGGTCCTGAGCAATATACAAATTGGGAAGTGAGGTAGAGGTTTCTTGAACTTCCATAGCTAACCCCAGTACCTCTTCGGGATCATTCAGAACTTGATTCAGAGGGCCAAAGGGGGATTCTTATCAAAGAAAACCTGTTGAGCACAAAAAGGCTTAGTTGCTAAATGAAAACAGAAATCTTGCTCCACAAAATCTGAAGTACTGTGAGCTGCTCAAGGGAGCGATATGTATGTTCGGTAGCATCACATAAGTTACACTTGGGGGAGCTGGTGCAAAAAGTGCGGGTGCTGCCCACTGCTCCTCACAGTAAACACTTCCTTTTGTCACAAGCGTGCTTGAGATGTCCCAATGAGCCACATCTGTAGCACATTTTCTGCTGACCTGGACAGAAGAGAATACCTCGATCCTGAATCAGAAAAAAAACAGTTTGGGAGGTGTTCAGTCCCTAAATTGTTTTAGCACAACTGGACATGGAATTTCCACCCCCCCAGTCCAGAAGCCGTCATCATCTACAATAGGTTATGAATTCCCCTGTACCTCGCACCTCTTGTTCAACCAAAAGAGAATATCCATAACATTGACCCCCTTATTATGGAAGATGACTGTCACTGTCTTGAAGTTGGGCTTTGTAAGGGGAATGGCAAAGAAAAGAGACCACAGGGGAATATCTCAAACTTTTGGATATAGTGCCCAGAATTTATCCAACAGTGTTTAGACAAAAAGCTAATGTCAAAGTTTGAGTCTTCTGGAGCATGTATGAAGGCATATGCATCTGATGGGCCAAAATGCACGGAGTATTTGATTAACTCCTGTCCAACATATTGCTGGTCTGGAAATACTGGCACCCCCATATTGAAGGTGAATAGCATTTCACCTTTTTGCTGACTCAGCTGGTTGCCAAAACAAACTTACATAACTTACACTTCCAGGTGGAGGGGGGTCAAAAACAGCTGAAGCACTGGGCTGATGTGGCATTTCTGGACCCAGAGACAAAGGAGCCAATGTTGTAGCCTGAGAAGTGTCCTGGAATGCATCGCATGGTGTAGTGCCCTAAGACAGCTCTGAACAATCTGCAGTTTATGAAGCCTGTGAGGCCTTCATTGTAGTTCCAGTATGTGGGGCAGCTGTAGCAGCTGCCACAGGTATTTGTGCAGCCACCTGCTGCATCCAAGTGGGTGAAAGTAAAACATCCTAAATGCCTTAGTGTGGTCTGGCAACCAGGAAGCCCCTGGTAAAGGAATACTGTCATCACAGATCCATTTCCCTTTTGGTGTTTGTAACCATCCTGTCCCTCTCAGGTCAAGTTCTGGAGACCAAGGCTGTTCCATTGGTGGGTCAACCCCACTGTGTGCCATACTCTGCTCCACTGATGCCTGCGCCACATCTTCAAGTAAATCCATTTGAAACTTTTTCCCTGAGGTAACCACTGGGCTAACGGAAAGATGGGTCCATTTCTTATTCTGTTTAATCCTTTATTTGTCTATTTTATACTGTTTTTTGGCATCTCACATCAGTTGCAATAATTGCAATTTATTTTGCTCTAAATCACATTGTAGACATTGTTCCTCTGCAACCAAGTCTTCATTTCCAACGTCACTAAATCCTGAGGTTTCTTCATTAGGACATCCAGCACTTGCTGTAGGGTCTAACTGAACTCCTTCCCCCTACAGCAGAATCTGTTGGACTGAGGCCCTCCATGCTCCACACAGGGAGAACAGCGCCCACCTCCCCCCCCAACAAAGAGTAGGTGAATTTCCCGTGTTCTTGCCAAATTCTTGCATTCAGCAAAAAAAAAGCTACCAGCAGTTTAACATGATTCAGTATGTCAGTTTGCATGTGCATCCCTTCCCCACCTTAGGACAAGGCTGATGAAAGGCAAAATTGCTTCACCCTCTTTTCCTGGCTAACAAAAACTAAACGGAAAAATAAAATAAGAAATGTGTTGGATTTTCTAGGAATTGTTGTCTTCTCATATTGCTAATGTCACCTGGTTCTGCTTTATTGTAGTTTTCTGCACAACTGACGTTACTGGGATCTGGAACTACTAACTAATTCAAAAATGAATATTAAGCAGGAAAAAAGGCAGCATTAACAAAGGAGCCTAAAAAAGGAAAAATGACTATTTCAAAACAAACCTACAGAATAATATACTGAGATTATTTAACAGATTTCATACATGCCTAACTTAACAGTTATATTACAAAATATAAACAACAGGGTTCAGGCTTCATTTTTTTGACACGCAAGTTTATTCAAAAGTTGATTGTACTGGGCATGGAGCAATGCTTGCTACCCTTGATTTCCCACCATGGAAGCCCTTTACCCTGCATCAAATGACTAAAGGTGAACGTAACGTCAGTGCCTCACAGTTCTTCCAGAGTTATGTGCACATAAGCACAATAAGATCTAACTGTGACAGTCCCAAAAGATATGAAAGTGTGATATGACCCCTCCATACCCTCTCCAGCAGAAGTTTGTGGCTCAAGCACTAAAGTGATAGGCTTTGACCTTCCACTCGCTCTCTGTCTCACAGTTTGTATCCTTCCTCCAATGAAATTTATAGTTGGGCTTCTCCTTCCCGTTGTTTCTGAAGCTGTATAAATTGTGGGTGTTCTCTTATTTCCCAATCCCCAAACAATACCTCTTTCTTGTTCCAAGTCAGGTGTATGTTCCTAATGTTTGTTCTGTAGTCCAAGAACTTGAGAACTGCCAAGTGACACCGTGCTTTAAGGTTTGATGGATAGGGTCTCAGGGATCTGTCAGCTCTGACAATTTTAAGAGGTCCTTGGCAGGTCGTGCTAACAGAACCCATAAGAAAGATTCCAGGAAAGGGACCCATCTTACCAGTTCTTTGTGCCCTCTAGCAATCCATGAATTCTAATGTTGTCATGCTAGGAGTTCCAACTTGTCCAGGTTTTCAGTTAGCTCCCACTCCCCGTGATATGGAAATCTGAATGTTATGCCAGCCTGCTTGATGACATTTTTTGCATCTGTGACTGAGGCCATCCTTAATGTCCTAGGCATGCTACTTTACCTCAGTTAGGCCATTTGATATTTCTCCAGTTGCTTTCTCCATGCGATCCATCAAGGAACCAAATTACTTAAGTTCGTAAAAGAGCTGACAGGACATGATGGTAAATTGCTCATTCCCTTCATCTTCATTAGGCAGGCTGGCTTGCTCTGATGTCTCCAAGATGGAGTGGATGTAGGAGCAGTTGTCGTGGCCTTCCTTGGAACTGGGGGATTTTGCAGAGTTGATTGGTAAGCCTTTTAACTTTGGTTTGTTAAGCATTAAGGTTAGAAGCAGTCTCCAAGTGTTTGAAACTTCAAAGTGTTAATAATAGGGTGAATTACTGTGCATTTAATCATGGGAGGGAGGGGAGAAAGCCAGCTTCCCTTATAACTGCATAGGAGAAGGGGGATGGAACCAGAAGTCTCATGGTGCCTTTAATATGATATAGTTGCATGGGGGAAAAGCCAGAATGTAATGGTATTTCTGGTTAATGAGGACAAAGATTCAAATGTACTTTCAAATTCATAACCACAGCTACATTTCACCACCAGATCTGAGCAATGCAAATTCAGTCCTCCTCTTTGTGAGCGGGGGCTCAATGTACCCTTCTGAAGCTGATATTTATTTGCATAAAACTGCAAACATTAGATTTAATAGCAGGTGGGATAAACAAGCTAGAGCTATAACACTAATTTCTGCACAAAGCAGTCTGGGGAAGGATGGGAAACAGTCAGGTGGATGGTGTTTTGATGCCTCAAGCTGTATTGGTAGCCTTCAGTTAGGCAACTACAAATGTACAAAGTAAGTCACATACTTGTTCTGTAGAGACAGAGACAAGGCTGTAGGCCCACTAAGGCTGTTGCCTATTCTCAATGCTAGTATTCTGTAATAAAACATCCTGTCATATGAGAATGTACTCTCTTTTAAAATAATTTCTTTGTTTTACTTGTCACTATATTCTGACAATGTATTCCAAATACCCACAAACCTCTGTGTGAAAGAATACTTTTTTATTGTTCTGAATGGCTTTACACAAGCCTGAAATATGTGCCTCCATAGGTACTATAATAGCATTTTAACTTAAAGAGCAGCCTTAATTCATTATCTGGCAGTTTATCAAACAAGAGGAGGTCACCGCTAATCCTTATACTATATCAGGAAGACTGCTCATCATACCTTTACATATGAGATGTTTTTGAATTTGGAAAGAAATAAAAGCTAAGTAGCCTTACACAACATCACTATCATCAGTCTGGTGAAATTCCAGTACACAGCAATTAGCTTCTTGTAGTCATCAAAAGCCATTTCGTTAAAGCACATTTCCAATTAATAAGACTTATGACATGTCTTTCATATGCAGAACAAATTGCAACTATAAAACTGCCCACATGAATGTTGTATGATGGTCACATTTATAACAAGAGTAGTTCTGAAAGCATGACCTAGGTGTTTTGATGATGAATTGGGCATCACTGGCAGTCAAATGCAGCCTAGCATTGAGACTAGAACAACTGCTGTACATAGCTGCTGTATTAATCAATACAGGTGCGGGAGTAACAAAGAGCCAAAGATATGGGGAAAACAAATATAGCAACAGAATGTTCCAATTTTCAAACAAATATATTCATTTTGGTTGTAGCTGTTTTTTACACATACTAGTTTTACTGGCAAACTGTGGGAAATTCCTACTATACCAATCAGGTGGCAATTGAATCCGCACCATTTAAAGTTATTTGCCTAGCCCCTCTCCATGTCAGATCACATTTATAGCAGAACGTCAACTACTAGCTAATCAGCACTTTTCCTTGTTTTATTTTATGCAAGTTATTACAATGAAAACAAAGGCAGCAAAGACCTAGGATCACATTCTACAAGAGATCTCTCTGACACCATTGTACGTATTTAAAGAAGTTTGCTGTGATTTGAAAATGTAAGCAAGTGCTGGAATTCACCACATGCTGGTTTTAGAATACAATGAACTTCCACCTATTTTATTATTGTGTTGGTAGTTGTGTCCTTGCATACAGTAACATAGAAACATAGAAACATAGACTTTGACGGCAGATAAGGACCGCTTGGCCCATCTAGTCTGCCCATTTCCCTACCTACAGGATAGGCCGCAGATCCTAGTTAACCAACAGCCTATTTCTTCCTACCCCCCACAAGAATTGCCTTATGTCTGTCCCATGCATTCTTGAATTCTCCCACAGTTTTAGACCTCACAAACTCCTCAGGAAGGCTGTTCCATGCATCCACTACTCTCTCTGTGAAAAAATACTTCGTCACATTGCCCCTGAACCACCCTCACTCTATCTTTAAATTGTGTCCCCTTGTTCTTGCAAGTCTCTTTTTCTGAAAGATGCTACTCTCTTGGACTTCGTTGATTCCACTGAGGTACTTAAAAGTTTCTATCATGTCCCCCCTCTCCCTTCTTTCCTCAAGGGTATACATATTAAGCTCCCTAGTCTCTCCTCACATGGCTTCTCCTGCAGACCCTGCACCATTTTAGTTGCCCTCCTCTGGACTACCTCTATCCTGTCTATGTCCTGCGGAGATGGGGTCTCCAGAACTGGACACAGTACTCCAGATGGGGTCTCACCAACTGTCTGTACAGAGGGATAACAACTTCCTGTTTTCTGCTGCTGATGCCTCTCCCTATACATCCCAGTACACCCCAGCCTCCCTACTGCCTTCTCACATTGCTTGCTAACCTTAAGGTCATCTGATATGATTAGCCCCAGGTCCCTTCCTTTTGTTGTTGTTAGTACCTCCCACTCATTGTGTATTCTTCCCTGGGTTCTTGTTTCCCAGGTGCATTATTTTGCACTTCTTTGCATTGAATCCTAGCTGCCATACTTGACCATTCCTCCAACCTTGCCAAGTCCCTTCTCATCCTTTCCATGCCTCCTTGTGTATTAACCCTGTTGCAGATCTTTGTGTCATCTGCAAAAAGGCATACTTTTCCTTCCAGTCCCTCTGCAATGTCACTGATGAAGACATTAAAAAGGACTGGACCCAATACTGAACCTCATGGTACCCCACTAGTAACCTCTCTTTCTTCAGAGGACTCATTTACAATTACCTTCTGTGTCCTGTTGTGCAGCCAGTGTTTTACCCAGGCTACCACCCTGGGACCCACTTCCAGGCTAGTTAATTTGACTATTAATCTTTTGTGTGGGACTGTGTCAAATGCCTTTCTAAAGTCTAGGTAGGCCATGTCCACAGCCCCTCCCTGGTCTACTACATTGGTCACCCAGTCAAAGAAATCTATTAGATTCGTCTGACATGACCTTCCCACTGTGAATCCATGCTGCCTTGGGTCCTGTGCTCCACTGGCCTCTAGGTACTCAACTATTCTTTCCTTCAGAAGTGACCCCATCACTTTCCCTACCACAGAGGTCAGACTGACAGGTCTGTAGTTTCCTGCTTCTGTCTTGGTCCCACTTTTGTGAAGGGGAATCACATCCGCCTTCCTCCAGTCCTCGGTACCACACCATCCTCCCATGATTTATTAAAAGAGTAGCCAGTGGTTTCACTAGTTCCTCCTTAATTTTTTAGAATTCTGGGGTGAATTCCATCAGGACCCATTTCTTTGTCCACCTTCAGTTTTAGGAGTTCTTGCAGAACCCTTTCTTCTGTGAAAGGACTGGGATCGACCTCCTATCAAGAGTGCTTCTGTTAATTGATTAGGCACTTCCCCTCCTCTTTTGTGAATACTGAGCAGAAATATTCATTCAGTATCCCTGCTTTTTCACTGTCCCCTCTGCCATCCACCGTTCATTCTATTCAGCCTCACTATCCCTCCCTTTGTCTTTCTACGCTCACTGATGTACCTATAAAAGGTTTTATCCCCCTTCTTAACTGAGTTGGCTATCTTTTCCTCAGTTTGGGCCTTTCATATTCTGACTTCCCTCCCTGCTTCCTTCTGCCTTAACTGGTACAGCTCTCTGTCCTGCTCCTTCTGTGTTTCCTTATACTTCCGGAATGCTATCTTTTTCTTCCTGACTTTCACAGCCACCTCTTTTGAGAACCATAGTGGCTTTTTCTTTCATTTTGATTTGTTTATTTGCTTCACACAAAGGCTTGTTGCCTCTGTGATGACAGTTTGATGATTCCCCATTGTTGCTCCACACCTCCTTCTAGCCTGTTTGCTAGTGCTTTTCTGAGGCACTCTCCCATCTTGCCAAAGTCAGCTCTCCTAAAGTCCAGTACCCTCACTTTTGTATGGCTTGACTCTGAAGCTGAGTTTAACGTGAACCACACTGTTTGATGGTCACTTGTCCCCAGATGGCAACCCACTTCTAGATCTGAGATCCTCTCACTGTCCCCGTTTGAGAGTATGAGGTCTAAGATTGCTCCTTCATGAGTGGGTTCTGAAACTAGCTGTCTAATGCCTGCCACCTGTAGGGCATCAAGAATGGCCCTGCTCTTGGATGTGGCTGCAGCAAATGTGCTCCAGTTAACATCTGGCATATTCAGGTCTCCCATCAACAGTATCTCCCCTTTCTCTGCCATTCTAAGAATGCCTTCTATCATATCCTTGTCCATTCCTTCCCCCTGACATGGGTTCTGTAGTACAACCCCTGTGCAGATTGTGGTGCCCTTTCCAGTCTCCAAGGTGACCCACAGTGCCTCCTCTCCTCCCTGTTTACTCTTTTGTTCAGTTGCTTTTATCCCTTCCTTTACATAGAGAGCTACTCCTCCCCCTCTTCTCCCTGCCTGTCTCTCCTGTAGGTTATGTACCCTGGTATGTTAACATCCCAGTCATGGTTCTCTGTGTACCATGTTTCTGTGACTGCTACGATATCCGGGCATCCATCTTCCATCAAGGCCACCAGCTCAGGGAGCTTGTTGCCCAGACTACGGGCATTGGTACTCATTACCCTCCATTTCCTGATGGCCTTACTCCCTTTTGCCCCATCCCTGTCCTTCTTGCCTTTGTCACTTTCTCCATTTACCCCTGCCCTTCTCCCTATCGACACCTCTATGTTGGTGTATGCCGCCTTACTACCTGATTATTTCGGGGGCTGGGTTTTCCTGCTCCTTTCCAGTGCCTCCCCTTGGCTGTTTTAAAAGCTTGCCAATGAAGCATTTAAACCTATCACCTAGGATCCTGGTTCCCTCCCGGACAGATGCAGCCCATCATGCCAGTATAGGCTTGCATCACTCCAGGTGGACCCCCAGTCCCCAATGAAGTAGGCCCTAAAGCTCCACACCAGTTTTCATCCACTGATTAGGTCATAGTGTGGAACACCCTAGCCTCTCCTATGCCATAGATGGGCAGCACCTCCGAGAAGGTTACCGTGGTGCTACTTGACTAAGGCCCTCCCCAATTCCACAAACTCTTCCTGCACTTCTCTAATCCTTTCTTAGCCAGGTCATTTGTCACTAGGTGGACAATGACATCCAGTTCCTCCTGTACAGCTGCTCTGGCAATCCTGAGGATTCGCTCCCTGTCCCTCAAGCCATGGCGCCAGGCAGGCACCCTCCCTCTCCCTTCCTCCCCAGTTCTACCTTCCTAACAATGGACTCCCCACCAGGAGTTGTTTCCTTCCCCTGCAGGGTCCCCTGCCACCCTCCTGTGGGTCTCCTTTGTGGAGGTTCCCAGCATCCTCCTTGGTCTCCCTCGGGTGCCTCCATAGAGGAACCACACTTTGCCAGAATGGCATAGGAATTGTGGAGAGGTACAACTGGAGGGATGTGCCTCTGTTCCACCACCTCACCCTCCCTGAGCCTACTGTGGTCCAACCACCTCTTTCTTGGCAACCTCTGAGGCAACGGCAGTGGCACTGTGATCCCTGGATGGAGAGGAGGTCCCACAAATCCTGGTCAACTCAGCCTGGAGATGAGCAACCTCTTCCTCAGCCCAGAGGTGTCTGCAGATGGGACAACACCGCATCTCCAGAACGTCTCCGGAAGACTGCTGCTCCACAGCCACTGCACTGCACCACTCCAATCATGTCTTATTTCTGGCCCTTTAACTGTTTGCAATCCTTACTCTTTCCTCTGTTTGTTTTTTCTCTCTCTCTCTCTCTCTCTTACTTTCTGCCTGTGTGCCCTTTAAGCTCCTGATTCTCCTGTTCTGAGACAAGAATATCCTATATTTCTCAGTGGACCACTTGCTTGCTCAGAGGCAGACCTCCAGCAGCTAGAGAGGGCCAGAGAGCTACTCCTGCCCTTCTAGGATGGTGGGTCTTTGGTGGTTCATGTGATCACTCACTTCCTGCTCCCAAACAGGAAGTTCCTGTTATCAGTCAAATCCTGTGCCTATAAAAATAGAACTAGCTTTGGGTGGGGGGTGGAGGGGAGGGAAGGAGGGCAATATAGTCCCAGCAGTGAAGTCCAGTCACACAGCAGTCCTTTCTCCTTGTGTCTTCTGCCAAGATATTAGCAGAATCTTTCTAAGGCAGTCTTTAAATGTAGCTTCCTTCTAGCTAAGCCACTCCCCCTACTTACTAGATCTTTCTACCAGTAATTTAAACCTCACAGCAATTAAGTCCTTTCAATCACCTGATATTTACACCTATAACTGTTCAGATACCCATTCAATTCAGTTAACCCAGACAGACACACATACACTTTTTTGTTTGTTTTGTATGTTAGTTTTTGTTACCCTAACTTAAAGGTCCAAGTACAAAAGTTCTTCTACTTTAGTCCCAGCAGAGAAGTCCAGTCACACAGCAGTCCTTTCTCCTGGTGTCTTCTGCCAAGTAGTTTTGCAGATTTTCAGTGTGGTTTTGTTGGAATTTTTAGGGGCAGGCTAGCCCCTTTGTCTGCACTCACTCTGCATTGCAAGCAAGCTTGCTGTCTGTAGAATGAACATCAACATTTTCTGTATCACTTTGTCACTTCGGTACCTTGATACAGCAGCTTCTACTGCAATCACATGTTACAGAAAACTGGTTTGAAGCAAGTCATATGACTTGTAGCAGCCAATTTTCAAAGCTGACGATCACAATCTGCTTGAGCAGTTAATGTCTCAGTGGTATTCCCACCTCAAATTTGTCAGAGAAGGACCTACAATATGTAGAGAGCATTTGTGGAGAGCAGTTATAGTTCATCGCAAAAGACTGTTTAACCAAGCCAAAGTCATAGAAAAATTAGTGTTATTATAAAACTTAAACTGGAAATACAGCTGTTTGAGTTGTTGTGACCTACAGTATGTTTATTTATTTATTTATTCTTGGATTGCAATACATTTGAGCACATAACAGCTCATTTACAAAGCTTTCACATCAGTGGGAAGAGTGACAGACATACAATGGATGGTATTACATTATATTTTGACAAGAAAGTATTTAAAATCACATTGACATTGCAACTAAAATTAAAACTATGAATCGATAGGAAATCAACAATAACCTAATAAAAGGAGGCAGCCCAAGGTGCTTTGTCAAATAGGTATAGATAGATTTGGGTGAACAAAAGTTCAGGTAAGTGAAGATAAACAGTGGAAAGAAGGTGGAGGGTGAGAGGGGTGAGGCGAAAGAAGGATCGGGGAAGGATTCAGGAAATAGAGCAGAGCAGTTAGGGTGAAAGTGGTCATTAGCAGAGAAAGGAGGAAAAGTAGGTACACAAGGATGTGTCAGTACTGCTGAGGTAGTGCCATGCCAGTTGAAACAGTCACAGGAACTGTTAGTTGTAAGATGCTGACGAAGGGTGCCTTCAAATGGTTCCAATTTTGGTAAGGAAGAGATATCTCTGGCATCACATCAAACCATAGTGATGCTCTATATGCAAATGAGTATTACCCTTGTGTAGTCTTTCATCACATGGTATTTACAAAGCTTGTGCACACCTTCTGCCATTTTGTGCTGCAGGGAAGGTGAAGAGGAGATGCCAGGAATGTTTTTTTTTTAATTATTTTTAAAACTTTAAAAGTACCAAGTCGCTGGAGTACGTTTCAAAATAGCCATACGGTGACTCTGGGGGTGAGTTAAGTAATTCCAAAACATTACGTTGTGCTGTTTTGCAGGGAGTGGGTAGCTTACCCCCAATTATTCCTTATTGCTTAAACAGGAGCTAGTGTGTGTGCCTTCAAATCTCAGCAGACTGATTTATGAAGCAAAATTCACTGGTGATGCTATTTCAGATGGAGAACCTACTGCAGCAGTCTACAGCAGCAACAGCAACAGTGAGAATGGAAGCAGGTAGATGACTTCTGCAGCTCTGATTTTGAGATTATATTTTATTTTACTGACAGCTGGCTGGCTGTGAAGTAAGCCTGTGCTGATGTGGCAGATGTGTGGGCTTTCATCCATGTAGGGAAGCAATATGGTCTAGTTAAGCAATAATGACCAAAGAGCTGATCATTTCATGGAGATTGACATCTGGCTGGGGGGGTTAGTGTGGCCCAAGGCACAGCCGAGGGCTGCCCCCCCAGCCAGTTGTTAATCAACAGGAAATGACTGGCTCTGAGGTCATTACTGTAATAATGATTTCTTTTGAGTTAATTTCTGTTAATTTTTGAAATGTTTATGTGGTGCCACGCTACGCATGTAATGGCGGTCTAATAAATAAATATTCATTAAGTGTATGTTCAGTGTCAGTGGCTCAGTAGTTAGCACACTCGCCCCTGAGGCCAGAAGATCAGAGGGCTGTGGGTTCAGTTTTCACATCTGGCACTTGGGTTAATATCCCAGTATTGACACTGTAGTGCAGCATGAGAGGGGTGCTGTACTTCTGAGGTGCCATCTTTTGGATGAGATGTTAAACCAAGGTCCCATCTGCCTGGATTGGTGGTAGTTCAGGTGGATGTTAAAGATCCCATGGCATTTCTCGAAAAGAGTAGGGGAAATTTTATTGACAAAGAAACAAAACCATCACAAAATAACACAGTCCAACATAAAAGAAAGGAGTAACAAAAGTCACTTATTATCACATAAAAAAATGAGATAACTCAATTAACAAAACTAAAATTTCTCCACAAATTGACAATTTTCTGTGCTGAAAAAGTCAGTTTATCCTTTGTTTTAAGATCTTTCAAATCTGAGTCAACATACGATACAACTGTAAGATGAGAAGTAGAAATTTGTTGCATAATAAACTTAATACGAGCTTGCCATAAATAAAATTGAAGAAGACCAAAAAAAACATTTAACGTACTTCTATGATAGGTACCCCAAACACCTGAATAATCCCCAAGAATAAAGGTACAATAAGACAGATAATTTAAATGAGGCATATTCCAATGAGCTGCTGCAAAACACCAGAAATCCTGACTATGCTGACATTCCAAGAAAAAGTGTTTTTGACTTTCTTCAATATTAACGCAATCCTCCCTTAAACAATATCTTTCACTCAGAGGTTTGTATTTTAAATTCCCTCTAACCCCACCCTCCCATGCATTGATAACCATATTATGTCCCATATCTTAACTGGTATTCTAAAGTCTGTTAATTTATGCAAAGCAAACTGCATTCGAGAAGGTGAACTATCCGGAAAAATAAGAATAACTTTCAAGAGATCGTATACAATAAGAGTACAGAAAGATTTCCTAGTCAAAGATTGTAAGCTTTGTAAGGAAATCTTCCACTGGAAAAGTTTTCTAAAGGTAGAAACCCCATATGATGGTAGATCATCAGAGGCTATGATTTTAGGGGGAAATATAGACCACTTAAAGAAATATTTATGCCATATGGACTGTGTCCAAAAATGGCATGGTAAAGTCTCAGACTTCCAAATAAAAGAAAAGGAAGAAAACAAAAAAATCGAGTGAAAGAAAACCACAGGATTAATCATATTCAACCCTCCCTTATTCCGCTTAAGATAAGTAAATTCCCTTCTAACTGGGTTTAACCTATTTCCCAAAGCATTTGAAAAAATACTATATAATTTTGTTTCACAGGAGTTGGTGGTGGAAAAGATGACTAATATAAAAAGGTAACAGAAATTTCTTTATAATCAAAACCCTTTTTTGTTTCCCAAACGCCATTGTTTCCACTGGTTAACCTTTAATTCCCATTCAATAATTGTTTCTCCCAATTAAAAAGAGCCATATCCTCCATTCCAAACCAAATCCCAAGTATCTTCTGAGGTGAGGTTGACAAAGGGATATTACAACAAAGTGATAAATCAGGGAGTTTAGGGCCTAATGGTAATATAAAACTTTTGTTGAAATTGATAGAAGCCCCTGAAAAAGTCCCATAAAAGGAGAAAATATCTAATGCCTTATGTAGTGATGTGTCATCCGCTAATAATAAGGTAACATCATCTGCGAAAACAGTGATTTTAATTGGGTCTAAATGGGGGAAAGGAGCAATACCTATAACGCCTGGTTCAGAGATTATACCTCTAATAACTGGATCCAATACAAAAGTGTATAAAAGGGGACTGAGAGGACAACCCTGCCTGACTCCTTTATTTATCAATATCTCAGAGCCAACGAAATTATTCACAAGGGGAGTAGTAACAGCCTGGTCATATAATTTAGATATCCAGGTAACAAATGTACGAGGAATCCCATAGTGTAATAAAATGAAATAAAGATAAGAATGACTAACATTGTCAAACGCTTTTGTTTGATCTAAAGCCACTACCATTTCAGAATTTGTAAAGTTACTTCTTTTTGCAAACAAATCCCTAATTAAAAAAAGGTTATGTTGAATCTTTCTTTGAGAAATCGCACAAGTTTGTGTAGGATGAATTAGAAGTCTGGCTACTTTCTCTAACCTAATATTCAAAATTTTAGCTAGAATCTTGTAATCACTGTTCAGTAAACTAATAGGACGCCAATTTGTTAATAATGTCCTATCTCCTTTTTTATAAATAAATTTCAACAGGGAAAGAGAAAATTCCTTACAAGAATGCTCTGAAAACAAAAAGGAATTGTAAACTAAGGGTAAAAAATAGCTCATATAAAGTAGACAGGATTTATAGAATTCATTAGGAATGCCATCAATCCCTGGAGAAGATCCAGTGTTCAGTTGCTTAATGACATCAATTACTTCTTGTGATGTAATAGGAGCAATTAGGGAATGTAACATATGATCCGATATCAGGGGCAGAAAACCAAATTGTTCCAAAGGAAACTGATCCAAAGGTGATGTGATGGGATGAGAAAAAAAAACTGATACATGACGTTGAACTAATGCTAACATATCTAAATTTTTAGTAAGAAGAGTACTGTCTGAGTCACGTAAACCTGCCATAAAGGTATCAGCCACATGTGACTTACACGCTTGATAAGGATCAGAATTCGGACAGTGTTTTGTACCAAATCTAAATTCTAAATCTAGGGATCTAGCCCTATCATACTGAAAAATTTTCATTTGTTTTTTTATGTCTGAAATTTGTAAAGTATGGGCAGCACGTTGCTGGGGAGCTAAGGACATAAGTTTATATAATCGATTTCTAAGAAGTAAGTAATTCCAATAATCTGAATCAACTTTTCCTTTGCCCCACTTCTGAAAAAAATTTTTATTTCTTTGTTTCAGCTCATCCACCATGCAAAGGGAAGAAAAAAATCCAGTGTGGAATATTTGGATGCAAAAAGAATTCCAATTTAGAAAAGTAAACCGACATATAAGAAGGAAGTATTAAGTCTCCATCGGAAATATTGAGAATAATTTGGGAGGTAAATTCTCAAAGAAAAAGTACAAAGTAAAATAAAATGGTCAGAGAATTCCGTAGGGACAACTAAACAAAAACTAGGATACAAATAATGAGAAATAAACACCATATCAATCCACGTTGCATATGTGTGCCTATGATATGTTTCACCAGCTTGTGCATGCATACACCTGTAGGCATCTTTGAGATTGGCATCTTTAACCAATTTAGCAAGAGCAGTCGAATCACAATAAATTTTTTTTTCCTTTTGACCTAATATAATTAGCATCTATAGAGCAATTAAAACTCTCCAAACAATATGTCGGTGGTAAACAAAAAGTGTAAGCTCTTCAAACAGGGTAATATGACCAGTTTTGTTTGAAAACCATAAATATTAATCAGACAAAAATAATAAGTATTCAGGGAACAATCTAAAATCAAAATCCTACCAGGATGCACATCAATTACCTTAGAGATCTTAAAGGCATTGCTACAAAATAGAATACCAAGACCATCAGCTACATCTGGTCCAAATGTCCAATAGGAAGGGCCCATTGTCCATTTCCATTTTAGTTGATTAATATCCCACAAAGAAGAGAGCCTAGTCTCCTGTAAAAAGATAACATCTACTTTCAAAGAAGTTAAATAAAGAAATATGGGTAACTGTTTTTTGAAGGCTTTCAAACTACAAACATTATAAGTAGCTATTTTTAAGGTGGACATCTAGCGATTTTAAGTGCTATTCTTTTGACTGACTTTTCGTTTTTTTCCTTTTTTTCCTTTTTTTTCTTTAGCTAATTCCGTGGTTTTGCTATCCTCATCATCCGTAATAAGTTCAGAAATATGGGACGTATCTGATTCAAGATCCGTATCTCTAATTTCATCTTGCAATGGGGAAAAGGAATTCTCAGTGGAAATAGGTACAGAAGAAGTTTGTTTAACAGAAGCCCTTGTGAAGCGTCTATTCTTAACAATTTCAAAAGGAGGAGGCATAATTAAAGCAGAGGAAGGCTTACCCCTGCAGGCCCTAGGCCTGGTTTTTCTATTGGAATTTGAGAACCCTCAGGGAGGCCCGATCCTTCAGTAGTAGAATCCATGGGCAATGTAGAAGTTAAGGTGGGGGGGATATAGAAGGAGTGGGAGGAGTAGATTCCTTAAATCCCTTATTAGTTGCTTGGGCCTTACGTAGCAAACCATCATGGTCCAATCCTCCTGTACAATTACGTCTTGCCCATGGACATTGGTGATAAGCGTGGCCTTGCTCATCACACAGATTGCATTTAAATATGTTTGTACACCTATCTGCTGAATGCCCAAACCCACCACATAAAGGACATTTGAACATGTCACACACACTACTAACATGCGTCCTATCCCCACATTTGTAGCAAGCTCTTGGCTGTCCTCTGTAAAAACACACCCCCCTATCTTTACCAGGAAAAAAACTATTAGGTAGGTGTACAATTTCCGAGTTAGTCTGAAAGAGTTTTACTTTAAATTTCCACCCTCCTGTCCAAATTCCTTCAACATCCAACAAGGCCTCAGGGGGACTTAAAACATCACACCTAGTTTGAAGCCAGTGATAAATGTCACTGACGTTAACCCCTTCATTTCGAAACATGATGGTAACAAAATGGACCAGAGGTTTAGAGAGAGGTAGTGCAAAAAAAGGGCCCCATAAGGGTGTATTTTTTTGTACTGCATATTTTTCCCAAAAACGCTCCATATGAGAATTGGTTTGAAAACTAACATCAAACGAGTCTTCACCCGAAATATGTATAAGAGCATATATATCCTTGGCCGAAAAACCCATTGAATTTTTTAACAAAGTTTTGAAAACAAAATACCTATCTGGATGTACATCCAAACCTCATTTGTATCTAATTCTGATAGCATTCCGTCTAGGAGCCTGCTCTAACTTATTTTTAAATAATTCAGACATTGGAAGTTTTTGAAATGTAGCAGAAACAGAAGGAGCAGCATTCTCAGTGATAGCAGGTTCAGTAACACACGTGTTTGGCTTAGAAAAAGCCAAAGCACTCTCCCCACCCTCTTTCATGCTGCGTTTAAGTAAGTCAGTACCACCCTGTACAGTTGTAGTCAAATCCGTAGCCTGGCTATCGTCGGCATGCATAGTTACCGGTAATGACCAAGAAGATGTGGGTATCCAAGTTCCTGAGTCCGTTTTCCGCCAGCCAGCTTCAGTTAATGCCACTTCTTCCGACCAGTCCTTTAAGCCATCGGAATCCGAATCCCCCAGTAAGCCAAAGCGCTGCTGCAGGATACAGGAAGTACTCGGTCCATCCCCAAAATTTGTCTCCCCGGAAGCGCTACCTGCCAAACTCGGTTCCCCCTGGAGCTCCAATACACACTTCCCATCCAATTTGGTGTCCGGTTTAGAAATCTGCACCTGTATCGGGACCGATAAATCAGAAACCGCAGCGAGGCCTTCCAAAGAGACAACATGTGGATTTGCAGGGACAGCAATTGTTTCCATACATGAATCAATAACGGGAGCTGCAGGTAAGGAATCGCACATAGCTCCAACAGCAATATCTTCAGGTAAGGTAGCCACCATGCCATCTCCGACCTCCATCTCTTCTCGAGGCTGAATGCAGTCTGCCATCCCACCTCCATGACGTCAGGACGACTCCCAGACTAGCCCCCGACCAGCAGCCAGTAGGGGAATTTCCCCGGTGTCCTGGCCAAATTTCCCTCATTCACTAAAAAATACCACCAACAGCTTAATCTTGTTCAAGGTCAGTTGGCATTCATTTGTATCCTCCTCCCTTGGGTCGTGCCTGAAAATAGGCAGGATTTGTCTAGTGCACTTACCCAGTCAACAAAAACTAAATAAATAAATGTTAATTAGATGCAGCACTAGATGCATAGCCAGTGAGAGCGAATGTAGACTGTTCATTAATATTCATGAGAGGCAACATGAGTAAGGAATCAAAAGGAAGGAAGTCCAGTGATGGTTACACATCTAATACTGCATCTAATTAATATACTCCTAATGAATATTCATTTATTATGCCACCATAACAGGCGCAGTGCCACACAAACGATTCAAAAAACTAAGAAAAATAAACTCAAAGGAAATCATTATTGCGATTAGACTTATAATCGCAATGTAGGGGTTTCTTTCTGCTGTGACAGAAGAAGTCAAAGCCATGTTGGTGAGCCAGTCTTCCACTTCAGCACCCCAGAACACATAGGAATTTATTGCAGGTTCTGCCATTTTTTTCTACTATTTACTGCTGTTTCTGTTCCGAGGTTCAGTTCTCAAAAGGTTCTGTCAGATGATTCAGTGCTTCACAACAGGCTGAGTAAACACTGTTAGTAGCGGGAACAGCTGAGCAGCTGTCATGCAGGGCATTTCTAAGAGATTTTAGACTGGCACGGCAGCCAATCACTAATGTTCTTCAGTTCATAAATAATAAATTAGATTTATAATGTTGGTTAGAGCCTACCTGAGCTGAACAGTAATCGAATACTGATTGTGCAATTTTGTGCAAGTCACTTTAACTCCAATTGCTGAATCCAGTCTGCACATCTGTGAAGAGTAGTAGAATAAGCTGGAGAGGAAAGGATGGGCATTGGGGTTAACTGTTATGGTAACAGCAAGCTATAGAAATACCTCAAAGAACAAAAGGGTGGATACAACTGCACAACACAGGAAGTTCAAGGGAGAGATCCTGAAGTTCCAAATGATGCTGGTTATGGTAGTTATTATAGCAATAATTGAAAAACTAAGCAAGTGCTGCCCACTGGATTCAGGAGGTTCCTGGAGCACATCACCAGTGAACTGCATGTGTTCCTGATCAGGAAGGAATTCTACTGAGCAACGACTGATCACAATTTGTCCAATGTGATTTTGAACTCCAAGACAACTATGGAGCAAGCAGATGTTACCTATTAAAAATCCCCTAAATCAGGGGAATGTCTTATCCAGCTGTGTTGTTTGTACTCCCTGAGTTTCAGTTCATTCAGGGTTCTTTTACTCAAACTACATAAGATGACACTTTCACTGTAACACTTTCCTCAATCTGCCTTAAAATCACAGCACACATTGAACCACTACGGTACAGAAAACATGCTGTAGAAACATAGAAACATAGATTCTGTTGGCAGATGAGGTCCACTTGGCCCGCCTAGTCTGCCCGTGTTTTTCCCGGCTATAAAGTCACCGCAGACCATACCTGATCTCTGGTTATTCCTTTCCCTCACTTTCCTACCAAGATATCCAATGCATGCATGAAGCCTATGACTGTTTTCACCCTAAGCACCTCCACCGGAAGACTGCTCCAGGTGTCCCTGGTTCTTTCATTGAAACACAGAAACATAGAATTTGATGGCAGATAAGGACCGCTTGGCCCTCCCAGTCTGCCCATTTCCCTACCTAATGGATAAGCTGCAGATCCTAGTTAACCAGCAGCCTACTTCTTTCTGCCCCCACCCCCTAGAATTGCCTTATGACTGTCCCATGCATGCTTGAATTCCACCACTGTTTTTGACTCCACAACCTCCTCCGGAAGGCCGTTCCATGCATCCACAACCCTCTCTGTGAAAAAATACTTCCTTAAATTACCTCTGAGCCTACCCCCCTCTATCTTAAAATTGTGCCCCCTTGTTCTTGCACACATCTTGTTTTGAAAGATACTACCCTCTTGGACTTTGTTAATTCCCTTGAGGTACTTGAAAGTTTCTATCATGTCCCCCCTCTCCCTCCTTTCCTCGAGGCTATACATATTAAGATCCTTAAGTCTCTCTTCATATGTCTTCCGTTGCAGACCCTGCACCATTTTAGTTGCCCTCCTCTGGATAGCTTCCATTCTGTCTATGTCTTTGCGGAGATTGGGTCTCCAGAACTGCACGCAATACTCCAGATGGGGTCTGACCAGCTGTCTGTACAGAGGGATAATAACTTCCTGTTTTCTACTTGTGATGCCTCTCCCTATGCATCCCAGTATCCCCCCAGCCCTCCTTGCTGCCCTCTCACATTGCTTGCCCACCTTTAGGTCATCTGATATGACTACCCCCAGGTCCCTTTCCATTTTTGTTGTTGTTAGTATCTCACCCCCCATTGTGTACTCTTCCCTTGGGTTTTTGTTTCCCAGGTGCATTACCTTGCACTTCTTAGCATTGAATCTAAGCTGCCATACATTTGACCATTCCTCTAACCTTGCCAAGTCCCTTCTCATCCTTTCCACCCCACCTTGTGCATCAACTCTGTTGCAGATCTTTGTGCCATCTGCAAAAGACATATTTTCCTTCCAGTCCTCTGCAATGTCGCTTATAAAGACATTGAAGAGGACTGGTCCCCATACTGAACCTTGCGTGCACCCCACTAGTAACCCCTTTCTTCAGAGTGGACTCCATGTACTATTACTCTCGTGTCCTATTCTCCAGCCAATTCTTTATCCAGGCTGTCATCTTGGGACCCACTCCAGGCTGGCTAACTTGTATATTAATCTTTTGTGTGGGACTGTGTCAAATGCCTTGCTAAAGTCTAGGTAGGCCATGTCCACAGCCCCTTTTGATCTACTACTTTGGTCACCCAGTCAAAGAAACCTATCAGATTCTTCTGGCATGACCTTCCCGCTGTGAATCCATGCTGCCTTGGGTCCTGTGCCCCTCTGGCCTCTAGATAATCGACAATTTTTTCCTTCAGAAGTGATTCCATCATTTTCCCTACCACTGAGGTTAAACTAACAGGTCTGTAGTTTCCTGCTTCTGCCTTGCTCCCACTTTTGTGAAGGGGAATCACATCTGCCCTCCTCCAGTCCTCGGGTACCACCCCATCCTCCCATGATTTGTTAAAGAGGGTAGTCAGTGGTGTCACTAGTTCTACCCTTAGTTCTTTTAAATTCTGGGATGAATCCCATCAGGCCCCATTGCTTTGTCCACCTTCAGTTTTAAGAGTTATTTCAGAACCCTTTCTTCTGTAAATGGGCTGGTATCAACTTCTGTATCCAGAGTGTTTCTACTGTTTGTTTTAGGTACTTCCCTCTTCCTTTGTAAATACTGAGCAAAATATTTGTTTAGTATCTCTTTCACAGTCACCCTCTGCCCACCCTCCTCCCTTTATTAGGCCTCACTATCCCTCCCTTGGTCTTCCTTTGCTCCCTGATGTACCTATAAAGGGTTTTATCCCCTTCTTAACCGAGTTGGCTATCTTTTCCTCGGTTTGGGCCTTTGCTGTTCTGACTTCCAGCTTCCTTTTGCTTTAACAGATACAGTTCTCTGTCCTGCTCCTTCTGTGATTCCTTGTACTTCCTGAATGCTTTCTTTTTCTCTTGAACCTTCACTGCCACTTCCTTTGAGAACCATAGTGGTTTCTTACATCGTTACGTTTTGTTTATTTGCTTCACACAAAGGCTTGTTACCTCTGTGATGGCAGCTTTTATTATTCCTCATTGTTCTTCCACCCCTACTTCTTGCCCATTTGCTAGTGCATTCCTTAGGCACTCACCCATTTTGGCAAAGTCAGCCCTCCTAAAGTCCAGTACTTTTGCCTTTGTATGACTTGACTCTATTGCTGTGTTTATTGTGAACCATACTGTTCGATGGTCGCTAGTTCCCAGATGGCTACCCACTTCTACATCTGTGATCCTCTCTTCATCTCCATTTGAGAGAACCAGGTCTAAGATTGCTTCCTCTCGAGTGGGCTCCAATACTAGTTGTCTAAGGCATGCCACCTCTAGGGCATCTAGAATAACCCCAATCTTCGAAGTGGTTGCTGCAACTGCACTCCAGTTAACATCTGGCATATTCAGATCACCCATCAGCAATATCTCCCCTTTTTCTGCCATTCTAAGTATACTTTCTATCATTTTCTTGTCCATTTCCTCCCCCTGAGAAGGGGGTCTGTATACAACCCCTGTGCGGATTGTGGTTCCATTGCCGGTCTCCAAATTTACCCACAGTGCTTCTTCTCCTCCCTGTTTTCCCTTTTGTTCTGTTGCTTTGATTCCTTCCCTTATGTAAAGAGCTCCTCCTCCTCTTTTACCCTCCTGTCCCTCCTGTAGATAGTGTATCCTGGTATGTTTACGTCCCAGTCATGGTTTTGTGTGTACCATGTTTCTGTGGACTGCCATGATATCCAGATGTTCCTCCTCCATCAAGGCCACTAATTCAGGAAGCTTGTTACTCAGACTACGGGCATTGGTACTCATTGCTCTCCATTTTTGATGGCTTTACCTTCTGTTGCAGCATCCCCAACTGACCTTTCTACTTCGGTCTTTTTCTCATTTAGTACCCTGTTTTGTAGGGAGAGGCTGGGATTTTCCTGCTGCTTATCAGTGCCTCCCCCCTTGACTAGTTTAAAAGCTTGCCAATGAAGCATTTAAACCTATTGCTCAAAAGACTTGTTCCCTTCCTGGACAGATGCAGACCATCCTGCCAGTATAGGTTGGTGTTCCTCCAGGTGGAACCCCAGTCCCCAATGAAGCCAAACCCCTGTTCTCCACACCATTTTTTCAACCATTCATTAAACTGCATGGTGCACTGCCTCTCTACTCATGCCATTGACAGGCAGCACCTCTGAGAAGGATACTGTGTGTGCTACTTGTCTTAGGCCCCTCCCCAATTCTACAAAGTCTTTCTGCACTGCTCTAATCTCATGTTGAGCCAAGCCATTTGTCCCTAGGTGGACAATGACATCCAGCTCCGACTCATGTGACAGCTGTTCCGTGATCCTGAGGATGCGCTTCCTCTCCCTCCAAGCCACGGTACCAGGCAGGCACCTTACTTCAGTTTTCCCTGCTTACCCCAGTTCTATCCCCCTAATAATTGAGTCCCCCACCAGGAGCTGCTTCCTTTCCTTGTGGTGTCCTCTGCCTCCTTCCTGTGGGCCTCCTTTGTGATAGTTGTCCTCAGCCTCCTTAGTCTAGTCTGTGGGTGCATCCATAGGGGAGCTATGCTCCCCCAGAATGGTGTATGGATTGTGGAGTGGAACAACTGACTGGGTGTGCCTCTGTTCTACCATCCTCACCCTCCCTGAGCCCACTGTAGTCCAACTACTGTGCTTTCTTCGCAACCTCTGAGGTAGTGGTGGTGGCTCTGGTGCTCCCTGGATGGGGGAGATTCCCTTCCTACTGTCCAGTGTGGCCTGGGGGAAGGTTCCCTTACTACTGTCCAGTGTGGCCTGAAGACGGGCAACTTCCTCCTTCAGGGCAGAGAGTTGTCTGCAAATAGGGCAGCATCTCAGCCTCCAGAAAGACTCCCGGAAGACTGCTGCCCCACAGCCATTACATTGCACTACCCCCCACATGTTTATCTACTTTTTTTGTTTGTTTGTTATTTGTGTGTGTTTGTATGTGTGATTGGTTTGTTATATAGAAATATATATATATATCTATATATATATAGATATATATATATATATATATATATATATATATATATATTATATATACAATATACTGTATATATATTATACAATGTATATGCTTGTATTGTCAGTGCAGTGTGCTAGAGAGGCTATGACAGTGATATGCACCTTGCACTCTTGAGGAAATGATGTCAGAACCCCAGGTATAAAGGAACTATTTCCAGGGGTGGGTGGCGTGAGGGGTGGGAAGGGATTGGGCCTAAACTGTGCCCTCACAAAATGATCAGCTAAGAGCTCTGACCCACCACTGCGATGAGTGCCTTCCTGTCAGCAAGATACCCTACACAACAATTTGACAGAGAAAATACCCTGTTAATCAAACAGAGAAAAATCCAGACATCCAAGTCAGACACAGGTAAAACCTCCCCAGCCCCAAAACAGTCTGGTGGTTTGTGCTCTGAAAGCAGTCAGCCCAAAATAAGGCAGCTGTGCTTTAAACTCTTCCTGGACTGAAAATCTTAAGAATTGTAACAAAGACTGTCTTTTCCTGATAATTCCAAGTTCCTTATTTCACCTTTCAGTTAGAAGTAGCCTCCACCTGCAGAATATCTGCTCCAAACCAAAGACAATTGTAAGGTTCACCTCCCTCTGTTGTGAGCACAACTCACTTTCTTGCAAATCCTATGTTCAGTATTGCAGCTTCCAGCCAGAGATAGTTTGACTTGAAAAAATGTTAGCTGTTCTTCCATCACTCCTAAATTCTCCCTATCCAGCTTCATTACATGACCCCTTTTTCTCTCACAGCACTACATAACTAGGCATGCCCATAAATGGAAAATTAAGTACACACCTCCACTCATGTTTCTCTTGCAAACATGAAAACAGCTGCCACTGTGGGAATAGTGATAACTGTCAGTCTGCCTTGAACCACTAAATGATCTTCCCAAAGTCCCATATAACAGCAGCTATGAACAATTGTGACTTCTGTCATGTATGTTTAAAATGTAGACAGGAAGCTTCAACCAGAATATCTCATTTTGATTGACAACAAATTCTAATCATGTAAAACTATTTTAAAATGATGTCTCTTTTACATTCACTCACAGTCTAAAGCAATATCAACATGTTCTTATATGAATGGTTCATTGCATTTGTCTCCATGATGTGAGATAAAATAATTGTATTTCATTAAAACTAAGCAGTGCAGAAGGTGGAGAGAGCTGGGACAGGGACTGGGATTCATAGTGGTGCAGCAGGAGCTACACTTGAGAGGAGGACTAGGGCTGCGTGTGTTCAGCCAAAAAAAAAATCTTAGTCCACAGAGGTTCCACTTTCACTGCAAGCAGCTTTCCTGGCCAGTTATTCAGTGCATCTGGTGATGAATCCACACCGAGAAGCACAGTAGCCTCCCCTCTTCCTCCTTCCAATACTTCCAGTTACCCTACCTGGGTTAGAATAGATCCATACAGATATGTAAAGGCAAGCTCACCCCACCTATCAATCTTGCACAAAGAACAGAACAACTGCCACCACATGGGTGGGTGTAGATAATTGCCAGTCCACCCTGAAGTACTATAAAATGGTACCTTACCTCCAAATCATGCATCAGCAAAAGTACCACCCAGTGCTGCTGCTCACTCAACACACAAGGAAGGTGACAGTGAGTCTGGGTGTGGCACAAACACTACAGTTACCTTGCCACCAGAGGGAAAAGTACAGTTGTTCTTTGGAACTTTGGACAGGGCTGGGTTAGGACAAGGTACACCAACCTTGCTGCTCTATAAAAGCAAACCAGTAGCTCTGTCACCAAAGCAGCTTATGGCGAATGCCTCTGAGGAGATCATGAGAGTGCAACTGTCAGAGCAGGGGTGTGAGAATGACCAGGTAGTGGAGGCAGAAGCAGATAAGGAGGAGTAGAAAGGACAGGTAAAAGTTTATTATTTGTGCAAGAAGGATGGACAAGAGAAGTGCAATAAGAGGAGGAGTGGGGGAAGAAGCTTGAGAGGAGGAAGAGCATGAGGAAGCAGATGTGGAACAAGAGGGTGAAGAACAAGTGGAGCTTGAAAGTCTGCTGTCAGTTACACCACTGAATAGTGGTGACGATGAGTGGGAAACTGAGGAATGGAGGCCATAATCAGATGAGATGCAAAATTTAAAAAGATAATAAAAGAGAAAGACAGAAAGTGTCTCAGGCAGGGAAATCAAATGACCAGCCCCCTCCCCCCATGATTAGCTTCATACACTTGGAGAGTCAGCTATTTAGCAATGTAGCACCTGCTACTGCCTTAGGCCAGTCAAGAGTAGCAGTTTTATTCAAAGCTGTGCTATAAAAAGGAACATTTTACATTTTTGGGAGATCTTTCTACTCCCCTGACAAAACTGCTTCCCCCAAAGAAACAATTCTAGATCTGTCCTTGGTGCCATTGTACTGTATAACCTGCTTCTGCTCCTCTGCCTGCCCATCCCAGCCCACACAACAACCACAGTGGTGGAAAAATAAACCCTTTCATAATCACCATCCAATTAATTTTCTCATTTTTTTATTTAGTATGCTTTTTCCATGTACTGTATACAGCTGGCCCACATCAGTCCTGACCCACTCACCAAACCCTAATGCTCACCTTCTCTGGGACTTACTACTTCTACATTCCACCCTGGATTGCCCCATGGGTGTAACTCCTCAGGGTGGATGATAGCACAGAACAGAGAGACCAGGTCGTTACAGTGGAGGGAGAGTCACAGTCGGGAGTGTGGGGCTTAGTAATGGGCAAACATCATCCTGAAGTGGTTGGGGTTTTCTGTATTTTTCTGGTTTTCTACCCCTAAGATGCTGAGCTCCAGATCCATGTGCATGCAGTGTGTGCACTGTGCGTCAGAGCATGTCAATGTCCTGTCCAAATCCTCCACTCCAACTGTATCACCAGCTGTGGTCATCAAGGTGCTGGCAGTGCATCAGAGTCTATACTCCCTCCCCAAGGTAGTGCACATCCTCTGGGATGCTCGTCTCACCTCCCCCAGTCGGCCATTTGACAACTCGGGCTCATTCTCGAATGGGGGTTATTGACATCATGAGTGGCAGTGCAACAGCTTTGCCTGCAGCCCAGCGCCATTACCATCCAGTTCTTCACAAAGCCCCACCCATGGCAGTCCACTCATGTAGCAAAAACAATAAATTAATGAATTAAGAGAATTTCTGCAGTATGGAAGCATTTTACAGATGACACCAGAAATCCACTGAAAGCATATTGCAATCAGTGTGATGGAATAATCAGTGAGGGTCAGTCTTCTTGAACATTAGGAACTACAAAAAACACAAATGCCATTCACTCAAGCCTGGCTTGTGAGGGTGCTGGCAAGACAGTTTATTCACCACTCATACACACAACACAATAAAGCTACACTCCGATGAAGAAAAGAGAAGTCTTAATATTGCTATATTGAGACTCTCAGTTTTATTACAGCAGAGCTCCACACAAGAAAAAGTGGCATTATTCCCAAATCCTTGGCACTTTGGGTCTCCACATGACCCTTCATTAGAGGAATAGACATTAGGAACCAGTATTCTGGCTGATCATTTAAAATATGAACATGGTATTTCCCTAACAGTGACATACATTCCCAATCCCCTCTCTGGTGAGACAGGCCAGCAGCAGCAGCAGTGACATTCAGGAAAAGGAAGCAGTGGTATTTGATGGTTTGTGCAAGTAATGAAGCCACCATGGCAGCCACAGCAGCCAATCGATGCATCCCAAGGTACTGGTGCTGCTTCAAATGCACCCCTCCAACCAAAGCCAACAAAACAAACTACATTACCCTAGTCATTACATATGCACACTACAGTAAACAGTCACCTAGTCGTAGGGCCAGGCGTGTGCCTCCCTGGCACGGTTTCTGGGCCTGGGAACTCCACGCCACCCCAGATGCCTCCTCCTGCCGCAGATCTTCACATTTGAGCCGGACCTCGAGCCCTGGTAGGGCCAGCCGTGTGCCTCCCTGGCATGGTTTCTGGGCCCGGGAACTCCACGCCACCCCAGATGCCTCCTCCTGCCGCAGATCTTCACATTCGAGCCGGACCTCGAGCCCTGGTAGGGCCAGCCGTGTGCCTCCCTGGCACAGTTTCTGGGTCCCGGAACTCCACGCCACCCCAGATGCCTCCTCCTGCCGCAGATCTTCACATTCGAGCTGGACCTCGAGCCCTGGTAGGGCCAGCCATCTGCCTCCCTCGCACGGTTTCTGGGTCCCGGAACTCCACGCCACCCCAGACGCCTCCTCCTGCCGCAGATCTTCTAATTCGAGCTGGTTAAGGACATCCTCTGGGCCGGGGAAACTGTGATTGGCTATTATTGGCAGCCACGCTCAGAACTGAACTGTGATTGGCCTCCGGCTAAAGACCCTGCCTTCTGATTGGTGACTCCAAACTTGTTGCTTTTCTGGGCTCGGCACCCATTCACTTGCACTGCTCAGTGCAGAAATTTTACTACTGGACACTTTTACTGCCTGAAACCTTCTTCTTTGGTTAATAATGCTTTTGCTCTCTCTATTTTACCAAACCGCTGAATTTTTACCTTCATTTTTTACTGTAATTACACTAAAATCATGCTGTCTAATGTTGCTATGCTAAATTGCATTTTCATTTTTATGTCCACATTGCTATATTTCTTCACCACAAATGATGTCTGCAAAGATTGAACAATCTGCCTTACAGGTTCTGCATAGATTGAACAATCTGCCTAACAGGTTCATCTGCTCTAGAATTGTACAGAAGTGTAGCTGTCTGTTTTTAATCATTTTTTTTTCTTTTACTTATCTGTCAAAAAGGGTACTTTTGCTGCCATTTCTTTTTGCAAACTATTCCCTCCTAGCACTGAATTCACCTGCATGTTTACCCTCCCAATTAGAATTTTGATGCCTGCTCTCAACTGTCCTGTACTTCACTGTCTATACCTGCTACTCTAAACTCTCCCCTTGACAATCCTGATTCCCAGCTTTTCCCCTGACCATCATGACTCTAGACAGCTAAACTTTCCTGCAGTTTCCTACATTATTTCCCTAATGTGCTGCTAACTTACTCCGTTTCTTCACCTGACTCTGCCTCACTGCTCTCACCCTTTTGCTCTGCCAACCTATTTTGTCCTGTCTTCCTGTCACCAAAAATACCACTGTAGCATTTATTTTTATTTTACTTTCTCCATAACTCTTTTCCTTCCTGCCTCTGCCTTACTCTCGCTCCCTCTCCAGTCGCCAATTATTTTTTCATGCCATTTCACTTTTTTTTTCCTAGCTGGCGCCTGAGCAATCGCTTGAATCCGATCGTTTCAGGCTGCTACCCCGGCCCCCCTAATATACACTTTTACACCTTTGTCTTCTTTTATTTTGCTAATTCCAGCTGCCGTCTCTCCCCCTGCCCCTGAAACTGCACCCACGTCACTGCCTTTTGTCTCCTCTACTGTTGTAAAAGCCTACTCACCCTAGTCTCCTTCTCTCTTTAATATCCTCAGACCTCGAGCCCTGGTAGGGCCAGCCGTGTGCCTCCCTCACACGGTTTCTGGGCCCTGGAACTCCACGCCACCCCAGACACCTCCTCCTGCTGCAGATCTTCACATTCGAGCCGGATAAGGACATCCTCTGGGCCGGGGAAACTGTGATCGGCTGCTATTGGCGGCCACGCTCAGAACTGAACTGTGATTGGCCTCCGGCTCCAGACCCTGCCTTCTGATTGGTGACTCCAAACTTGTTGCTTTTCTGGGCTCGGCGCCCATTCACTTGCACTGCTCAGTGCAGAAATGTTATGCCCGCCTCCCCTCCCGCCCTCCAACCTTTATTAAATAGTCTCTTCGCTCCGCCTCCTGCCCTAAGGACCCTCCCCTGATCTTTCCTCATCTTCTGTTCCCACAGCTATTTCCTCTCCCCCTCAACTCTACGTTTCCCTTCTAGCTTTTGCTCTGGTACAATAGCCCAGTCCGCTAACCACCTTACCCTTGTTGTTTCCCTCATTATTTTGTTATCCTGCTCTGCTCTCTGCTACCTCTTACTTTCTCATCCCTGTTTTCCTTCTCAGATATGCCTTTCTCCTATCAACTTTTCCTGTCCTTTCTAACACTCCTCTTTTTTCCTCCTCTATGCCATCTTCCAATTTTTTCCCACCCCACTCTACCCTACACTCCGACTATCCACATACACCACCTCCTATCTGGAACTATGGATTACTCCCCCTATTATCACCTATTGCACCCTCCTGTTAAGGGTTGGCTAACAATGACAAGCTACACTAATATTCTGAGTGAAGTTCACCCTCAGCTTCTTGCCACCACCCTGCATTGGGACCCTAGACGGCTGCACTTTACTTACCATGACAAACAACGAAGGTGTTATTCTTCACTCTATGAATTAGGCCGGATGTCTCTCAAAGTTACGCTCCTCCTCCTCCTCCTCCTGATGTCTGGAAGAGTCCATCCTAAACCTGGCCCCGCCTCATCCAGTTCTACTAAATTTACCAAGTCCGAAGGGGGTCTCACCATCGCCACACTAAATATCTGCAGTCTTCTTCCAAAACTGGCCTCCCTTCAAATCTTTGCCTGCCAACACAACCCTGACATTCTAGCCATAACTGAAACATGACTGAAACCAAACATTCCTGACTATGCAATCTCTCTGCAAGGTTACAATGTTATCAGGTTGGATCGGACTTCCAAAAGAGGTGGCGGTTGTGCAATCTACATAAAAGACTACCTCACTAGTCACCATGCCAGTTATCCCTCCGCAAACACCTCAGTGCAACTCCTTCCTATCAAATTACTCCCAGGTGCACAAAATAAAGTTCTCACTGTTGTGGCTGTCTATATCCCACCTAATGACCCTGGACCCGGCCTTCAGACTGTCCTCGAATTTGTAAGTGGGCAACCTCCTGACACTGAGCTCCTTCTACTTGGTGACTTTAATATCAACTGGCTCGCCTCTGATGTAGGGTCCTACAAGGATGCTTTACTAGCAGCTAACCTTACACAGATGGTAAGCTCCCCCACCAGAAAGAACTACAAATCAGGGACAAGCACCCTCATTGACTGGATTCTAACAAGTCAACCTGCCCGTATAAGAAATGTTGCTGTTCTCCCCGACTCCCTCAGTGACCACTCTCCTGTCATCTGTACATGGTCAAATAAGTTCCGAAAGCCGCCTCCAAAAAACATTTTTTAGTAGAGCACTACCCTTTGGCAACCTTACGCATCTCAAGGCATGTCTCAGGCAGCAAGACTGGTCTCTAATTTACAATACCCAAGATATTGACACAGCCCTTGACTACTTTATCACTACTTTCAATGCTGCCTGTGACACCTATGCTCCTGTTAAAAAGCACAAAATCAAAGCACTGTCAAACCCCTGGGTCACTGCCAAGCTCCTGGCACAACTCAAGGATAGGGATCACCTCTGGGCTATTGCAAGAGCTACAGGCTCTCCAATGGACTCTCAAAACTATAAACAAGCTCGCAATAACTGCACTAAGCAATCCGATTGTTGAAGAGCTCCACTACACTAATGCCCTCCAACTCCTGGGGTACTGGGAAATCTTTCTGGGACAACATAAAAAATGTCACTGGTAAACAGACTAAGTCCTCTCCCACTCTAATGACTGTTGATGGAGTCACTACCTTAGACCCTATGATCATGGCAAAGACCCTTAATGAAACCTTCACAGACCTTAGTGGGGTTCTCCCTACAGATTTCTTCTCTGAACCTGTCTCATCAAATCAAACACCTCCCACTACCTCTCCAACCAACCCCGCTTTCCACTTTAAATTAGTCAAGGCCCATGATGTCTACAAATATGTTAAGAAGGCTATCTCCAAATCCCGAGTAAGTAGTGATACTATCAACCTCAAACTTCTGTCACTTACTCTGGATGTGGTGCGGCTCCCACTTACAAAAATCTTTAACCTCTCACTCTGCCACAGTCAATTTCCCAGCAAATGGAAATCAACACTTGTCATCCCTGTATTCAAAAATGGTGACAAGTCCCTACCTGGTAACTACCGACCCATATCTATACTCCCACCTCTCTCAAAGGCCCTCGAACGGATAGTGGCAGACCAACTCACTGACTACCTTCAAAAGTATAACATCCTCTGCACTCAGCAACATGGTTTCAGGAAAGGGCACAGCACATCGACTGCCCTCTTGGAGTTCTCAAGTGCTAACCACAATGCCTTGGACAATGGTTACCAAACCGGAGCGGTATTCATTGACTTAACAAAGACGTTCGATATTATTCACCATGGCTTACTCATCAAACACCTACAATTCCTTGGCCTCTCTCAAAGCTCTGGAGACTGGGTAAAAAGTTAGCTCTCACAACGTACCCAAGCTGTCAAAATCGCAGGAGCTGTCTCAGACCCTAAACCAGTTCTCTCAGGTGTTCCCCAGGGATCCATTTTGGGCCCTCTTCTTTTCAACATTTTTCTAAACTCACTTCCCAACTCATGCCCTGAACAAATAATCTTATATGCTGATGATGCCGTAATTCTAACCTCTCACAAAGACCCGGAACCACTACACCACCACCCCCAATTTGCTTTTACCAAAGTTGAGAAGTGGTTCCTTGATTGCAAAATGGTCCTTAACCACAAAAAAACAAAATCAATGCTTTTCTCTAGCCCACAAAACAAGAAAAGGCAACTACCACTCTCTATCAATACATATCTGGGAAGTACTCTAGAACAAGTGACTACCTTTAAATATCTTGGAATCACCTTTGACCAAGGCCTAACCTTTGCTACCCACATTGAAAAGACAGCAAAAGTGGCAAACCAGCGTATTGGTATCTTGTTCCGGAACCGGCAGTTCCTTACCCAACCTGCATAGGTTGCTATTCAAAGCTCTGTCATCTCAATCCTTGACTATGGCTTAATTATATATGGGGCTGCCTCAACCAACTCTCTTAAGCGCATCACAACCTCCCTCAACAAGGCCTGTCGACTGCTCACTGGTGCACATAGACGCACTCACACCTGTGAGCTCTACACTGAAACTGGTTGGCTGCAACTCTCAAACTGCCTAAAGTATCTTATCTGCCTGATGGCTAAAAAAACAACCATGGGCCTTACCCCTCCTTGTATCCAAGACCTGCTACACCCAAATCCTTGCATCCGTCTCACTAGAGGATCAAATCATCAACCTCTCCAGGTTCCCCGTTGCCGGACTACTCAGGGCCAACTATCATTTGCTTACAGTGCACCTAGCTGGCTAAATGTCATAAATACCCTCATCTCACCCTCTACATCCCTGGGAGTTTTCAAAACACAGCTCCACTCACACCTCACTGCCTCCAGCTCCTGTGACTGCCTTGATTAAATTACTCCCTTCTCTTTTTTTTTTCTCTTCCTCTTTCCTTACTACATTATTCTTGACAAAGGCATATGTGAGGCTCTTTCTCACTATTGACTGCTCCTTCTCTCCCCCTACTCTCTCAATTAGTATATTCTCTTTTGAGACTTTTTTCCCATAATCTATTTTTGTTTTGTTTAAGAAAAGTATTTTTTTTCCCTGTCCTGTACTTGTTTTGTATATTTTAAGGTAATGTGTTATTTCTCTTTGTTTGTGACAATATTCAACTTATTTGCCATACTTCGTAACTACACTTGCTTTGTACTCAATTGACGTGGAACCTTTGTAAAAGAGCCTTTGGCTCAAAGGTATTAATTCCTAGAACAAATAAATAAAAAAATAAAAAACCTACACACATATTTTCTATTTGAATGGCACAACTCATTTGGGAGATGATTCCCTTGATCTTCAGCTATTCAGCTCATCCCTCAAACCAGTCAGCCATCAGGGTTTGAGGAATTTTTTTTGTCTGCTAATACCTGATACTTATTTGAGTTTGATTTTGTATTACTGGGTGATGTTAATTTAAATTGGAATTTAGCTGGGGGACAGGAGTATGACTCCCTGACTGCAATCCTTTAATTTACAACAGCTTATTAGGGACCCAACTAGGTTAAATATCCAAACAGGGAATCATACCCTTTTGGAATGGACTGTAGTTAATAGGCCAGATGTTGTTTCACAAGTAGGGGTGCTATCTGAGTCCGTGTCTGATCATCAGGCCATTTTTTATGTACTTAATTTCAGCAGGTTTAGCCCCCCCCCCCTGTCCAGTATCGCAATTTCAAAAATGTTGATAATCAAACCTTGCAAAAATGTTCTTTCTATTGATTGGTCATTCATTCATTTACTCAATACCATATCCAGATGATGCAGCTGATTATTTTTGCCAGCAGTTATTATAGGTCCAGAATAAGTTATTTCCATTATGTTCTTTCAGAATAAGAGGTAATCACAATAGATGGTTTACAAATGAATTGTGGACTGGATAAAGCAGTAAAATCAAGCCTGGTTTGATTATAAACATTCTCCCCTCTGTATCAGTATTGAACATCTATCAATCATTGCATAATAAGGTTAGTAGGATGGTTAAATCTGCAAAGCAAGCCTTTTGGAGTAACCACCTGAATACCAAGTGGTCTGACCCAAGAAAATTTTGGCATTCTGTAAATGGTCTGCTTATAGGTAATGAGAAGGCTTCGATTAAAAAAATTGTTACCAATGAGGGAGAAATTACAAACCCTAGTGATATTGTTAATTTTCTTAATATTAAGTTTTCTGACTTCTCATGTTATAAGAAAACTAGTAGTAGACCCCCACAGAATGTGTCTGATTTTGAGTCAATGCCATCTAATAGGCTACCTTTTTATTTTCATAGAGTGACATGTTAGGAGGTCAAGAAGTTACTAATGTTTATCCCAGATAAATACAGTGTCTGGGGGAATGGGCTTGATGGTAGATTTTTACGTCTTGTAGCTTCTTTTATTGCACAACCACTAAACTCTATTTTTAACTTGTGTTTAATAGCAAGTCAGCTTCCTTCTAGTTAGAATTGTGCCAGAGTGGCTCCAGTTCCAAAGAAACCTAGTGCCATATCTCCTGATGATTTTCAGCCCATTTCCATTTTAAATCCTATAAGTAAGATTCTCAAGAAGATAGTAGCTAAGCAATTTGCTGAATAGTTAGAGAAGTATGAGGTATTGCCTAGATGACAACATGGGTTCCAGAAATTGCATGGAACTGAGACTGCCTTGATCAGGTTCACAGACTCCACCCTTCTTGGCTTTGAAAAAGGTTTAATGACTGGGGTGGTGTTTGTGGACCTGACCAAGGCATTTGACCTTATTGAACACAAACTGTTGGTTGAGAAATTGTTGTTTCTAGGTTTCTCACAGTCTGTTGTAAGTTAGCGTATTGACTGCCTTCCTGGGTGCTCTCAATTTGTGTCCATTGGCTCAGCAATTTCTACTACTTCTGCAGGGTTCCTCAGGGCTCAGTTTTGGGCCTGTTGATGTTTAGTTTATTTATTAACCAGCTGTCCACGCTTTGCAAACTCTTTGATGCTGTCCTTTATGCCGACAACTTGGTACTGTTTTACCAATCAAATTCCTTGGCTGAACTTTCAGCTGTTGTTGAGTTGGAGTTTGTGGGGTTAGCAGCTGGTTTATTGACAATGGTTTAATACTGAACATAAAAAAAAACTAAATCAACGTTGTTTGGAACCTCCAATATGCTTCAAGCTAACCCTTCTTTTCTCATTCATGATATTATAGGTGTTTTGCTTGAACATGTTTACGAGTTTAGATATCTAGGTGTTCTACTTGACCCTGGTTTGACTTTTAATTCTCAAGTATTTGGCTGTTAGTCGCACAATTAATTGAAAGTTGGGGGTGCTTCATAAGGTTAAGCATTTTTTCCCCCTGATATTCAGAAAACAATTGCCCTTGGCTCTCTTATGCCTCATTTTGACTACTGTGCAAGTTTATATTTTAATATTGGTGTTAAGGAAACTAAACTTTTGTCAGTTGCATATAACAGTATTTGTCTTTTTGTAATAGGTTTATCATTTAGAACTCATCACTGTTTGCTTTATTCACAATTAGCCTGGTTATCCCCTAAATCTACAATTGGGTATTACTTTGGATGTCAGATATTTAAAGCTATCTTTTTATCTCCTAAATTCCCCTTGGCTGATTGGGTTTCTATTCATAATTCCCCTGTCCTTCTGTGCTCCTCCCAGGGTACAGTTTTTACAATCTATCTTATATAAAACTAAGGTAGGGTCACAATCTTTTTCTATTTCAGCACCGGTATTTTGAAATAAGTTACCAGGTAATCTTCATTATTTGTCTTCATTCTACAGGTTTAAAGTTAATGTTAAGCAGTATTTGATGTCTGCTGATAATTGTGATTGCTTTTTGTAAATTGTATGTTGATTTGTATTGTTATTATCTGTGATGTTTGCATTTCTGTCTGGCTGGGCTGGGAAATGGACTTGTTTCAATGCCATATCCCGGTTAACAAAATAAAAATGAATGAAATGAATCTATCATAGAAAACACTGGCTTTCAAAGACTGTTGCATGATGTGAAGCCCCAACGCAACATTCCTGTATGCATCACATTTTCCAGGTATGTTCTCCCCAGTGTGCATTCAGATGGTGACCCTCTCAAGGATGCAGAGGGGGGCTTAGGTGAATTTTACTCATGATATCCATAACATTCATGTAAATCAAAACTTCTTAAATCTCACTGCCAATTGTGTTATTTACAAATCAAGTTCACCACCATTGTCATCCTGCCTCCACCACCACCAGCCTCTTCGGGAGTACATTGAAGAAGACAGCCTCACACAATAGATTAAGTGTCTTACTTACTTGCTATGTTGGTCATGGAAGGGAAGCACAAATGTGAAAACATTCTGTAGTTCATGAAATCATTGCTAGATATCTGGATATGCTTAAAAGATCTGAGGGTAGGAAGAGTCATGACAGTCAGTGGCAGTAACTTGCTAAAGGTGATGAATTATGAATGTTTCCCAGTGCACCTAGTTTTGTACGCATACTAAATGTGGTGGAGATTTATACGCTTGATAATCATGCACAGTTCAGCAAACAGTTGCCACTGTATGGGACAACATGAGAGAGTTCTGTCTCTCTCCCACAGATGTGTGGAGTTCCTTCACCATTACCAACAAAATCACAATGTTCTGCACCATTACTTAAAGCCATTTCTGCAAGGTGGAACTCTGTCTTTTATAAAGTGGAGAGACTTATGGAACAGAAACCTTTGTTCCAGACTATGGAATTTAAAGATGTTACCTGTGGGAGATATCTGTCTTGGGTGCAGAGGTGTTCATCAAAGCTTTTTCTAGTTCTGGGACCATATGAACAGGCCTCTAAAGATTTCAGTGCTAAATCAGCAACACTTAGCATGGTGATTCTCAGGGGGGGTTTACTTGAATACCATACATGGTGTTATTTATGATCTTCTACAGTAACCTATCAAAGTAAGGCTGACGGCAGTGATAGTAGTAGCTGTGGTAGCACTGGTGGTGTGGGCAGGAATGACAGTAATGATGGTGGTGGTGAAAGAGCAGATGGTGACAACATTAATTTGAGTAATCCCAACAGCAGTAGCAACAAACAATACTCATGAAGTGGCAGAGATGTTTCTGACACAATCTGCATACATGTTTGACAGCATTAGATCACACAAGCTATCTGGCATGGCACCACTACTCAATCCCACATATAAAGATGTGTTAATTTTTCCTGGACACACAGAGTATATCAAACAGAAAGGGTTGTGATCCCTTATACTGTAATGGAGCAGTAAAGACAGCTTGAACTGGCAAGAATGTACATGCACAACATCTTGTTTGTACTACTCTACCTCTTCTGCTGACTACTTGGTGCCAGTGTGACATGGAAGAAGACTTGGATAGTGATGATCATGAGGCAAGCATGGACATTTGACAGCATTCTGACACTGAGTGCTGGTGCTGACTGGATATTTTGAGAGAAGGCTCAGCCTCAAACATGTTACTAGAGGCTTATCTAGCAGAGCCATAGACTAGAAGAAATAGTCAGTCAATCAAATTCTGGCCAGACAGGAAAGACATTTTACATGCACTGGCTAAAGACATACAGTGAAGCTCACCAGGGTGAACCCCACTTCTACAGCATTCTGCAGTATACTGCAGCAGAGTTACTGCAGTAAATAATGTAATTTCAGTTGGATTTAATCCCTTTTGTCATGCAGTAAAATGTGACACTGCCAGGATGAAGTGAATGTCATAGTTTCCTGTATGACAAAAGGGACTAATTGCCATTGAAATTACATTGTTTTCCACAGTAACAAAGCTGCAGCATGCTGCAGAGTGTCGCAGAGTGCTGCAAAACTGGGTTTCATCCTGGCAAGCTTCACTGTATCCCCAAGGTGGAACTTTGTCTTCTATAAAGTGGAGAGACTTGTGGAACAGAAACCTGTGTTGACTAAAGTGGCTTTCTGTCTACTTGGATGCCCTCCAGCATTGGTGGATTTTGCAAAATTTTACAGTGCATCTGGTGGATATTGTCTTAACACATCACTAAAGGCTAGATCCAGAATATCTTGAATTCACATCCTTTCTCAAACTCAGCTTACAAAGGATCTGCTTTGACTATCTGTTTATTCACATGTTCAATAAATGTCAGATACTGCTATTCCCACCCTTACCTTTACATCTCCAGGTGGCAAATCTCCCCCTCCTCACTAGCATTGGTACTGCTATCCAGCTCACCACTCACAGCAGCACCACAATTTCTCCTGATGACATTACACCAATGTACATTACATACTGTCATCATCACGACAGGCAACCGTATCAATTAAAGCAGAAAGAAGTGGGGAAGGCAGTCAGAAAACAAAGGCTCAAACCAAAGAAAAGATAGCCAACTCAGTTAAGAAGGGGGATAAAACCTTTTATAGGTACATTAGGGAGCATAGAAAGGTTAAGAGACGGATAGTGAAGATTAATAATGGAGAGGGGAGGTGGGCAGAGGGAGACAGTGAAAAGGCAGATATACTGAATGAAGACTTTTGCTCAGTATTCACAAAAGAAGAAGAGGAGGAGTTACCTAAACCAAACAGTAGAAGCATTCTGGGTAGTGGCGTTGATGCCAGTCCATTTATAGAAGAAAGAGTCCTGAAATAACTCCTAAAACTCAAGGTGGACAAAGCAATGGGGCCTGACGGGATTCACCCTAGAATCCTAAAAGAACTAAGGGAGGACCTAGTGACACCACTGACAACACTTTTTAACAAATTATGGGAGGATGGGGTGGTACCTGAGGACTGGAGGAGGGCAGCTGTGATTTCCCTTCACAAAAGTGGGAGCAAGACAGAAGCAGGAAACTACAGACCTATTAGTTTGACCTCGGTGGTGGGGAAAATGATGGAATCACTTCTGAAAGAAAGAACTGTTCAGTACATAGAGGCCAGTGGGGCACAGGACCCAAAGCAGCATGGATTCACAGCAGGAAGGCCGTGTCAGATGAATCTAATTGATTTCTTTGACTGGGTGACCAAAGTAATAGACCAGGGAGGGGCTGTGGATATGGCCTACCTAGACTTCAGCAAGGCATTTGACACAGTTCTGCACAAAAGATTAATAATCAAGTTTGCCAGCCTGGGAGTGGGTCCCAGGTTTGTAGCCTGGGTAGCAAACTGGCTGCACAACAGGGCACAGAAGGTAATAGTGAATGGAACACATTCTGAAGAAAGGGGGTTTACTAGTGGAGTACCTCATAGCTCAGTACTGGGCCCAGTCCTCTTTAACGTCTTTATAGGTGACATTGCAGAGGGTATGGAAGAAAGGTATGCCTCTTTGCAGATGACACAAGATCTGTAACAGAGTTGATACACAAGGGGGGGGGTAGAAAGGATGAGAAGGGACTTGGCAAGGTTGGAGGAATGGTCAGACATATGGCAACTTAGATTCAATGCAAAGAATTGCAAAGTAATGCACCTGGGAAATAAAAATCCAGAAGAAGAGTACACAATAGCAGGGGAGGTACTAACAACAACAATAATGGAAAGGGATCTGGGTGTAGTCATATCAGATGACCTAAAGGTGGGTAAGCAATGTGAGAAGCCAGTAAGAAGAGCCAGGGGGATACTGGGATGCATAGGGAGGGGCATCACAAGTAGAAAAAGGGAAGTGGCTATCCCTCTGTACAGACAGTTGGTGAGACCCCATCTGGAGTACTGCGTGCAGTTTTGGAGACCTCATCTATGCAAGGACATAGACAGGATGGAAGCAGTCCAGAGGAGGGCAACTAAAATGGTGCAGGGTCTACTTCAGAAACCATATGAAGAGAGACTGAGAAAGCTTAATATGTATACCCTTGATGAAAGTAGGGACAGGCGGGACATGATAGAAACTTTTAAGTACCTCAAGGGACTAAACAAAGTCCAGGAGGGTAGCATCTTTCAGAAAAAGAGATGTGGGGGCACCATTTAAAGTTAGAGGGGGGGACGGCTCAGGGGTAATGTGAGGAAATACTTTTTCACGGAGAGAGTGGTGGACACATGGAACTGCCTTCGTGGAGAGGTTGTGGGGTCTAAAACAGTGGGGGAATTCAAACATGCATGGGACAGACATAAGGCAATTATAGTGGGGGGTTGCAGGAAGTAGGCTGTTGGTTAACCAGAATCTGCAGCTTATCCAATAGGTAGGGAAATGAGCAGACTGGGTGGGCCAAGTGGTCCTTATCTGCAGTCAAAATCTATGTTTCTGTTTCTATCAGCAATCTCAACATGATCAGGTGTGCAACCAAACTCTCAGATTTGGTATCAGTTAAAAAAGAACCATCACCTCACCCACTGTGAAAGGGAGGGTGATGGAATAAGTGACCTAACTAGTCATGCACAGGTGTGGTTCATTTCTCTTTTAAACCTTTAGTCAGAAGTTGACTATTGTAGCTCTTGCTGCCAGCAGGAAGTGTCTGTTCAAACCAAGTTAATGTAAAAAAAAAAAACAATGTTAAAGATAAACTTAGAAATATAGAAACATGGAACCTTTTAGCAGATAACATCCTCCTGGCCCACCCAATCTATCCATTTTTTCCCCTACCTACAGCACAACTACAGACCCTACTCAATCTCCAGCTCTTGATCCCTCCCTTCATTTCTTTCCACTATGATTCTCTTATGTCTGTCCGATTCATTCTTGAACCCCGGCACTGTTTTTATCCCCTTTGCCCCCACCATCTCTGCTGGTAGGCTGTTTCAGGAATCCACCTCTCTGTGAAGAAGTACTTCCTCACATCTCTCCTGAATGTATCCCCTCCAACTTCGTGGCTTGTACCCTTGCTATTGAGCACTTTTTTTTTCTGAAAAATGATTTCCTCTTCTACCTTATTTACCACTGTGAGGTATGCAAAGATCTCTATAACATCCCCTCTCTCTTTTCCAGGGTGTACATAATGAGCCTTTTTAATCTCACCTCATTGGGCTTTTAATGCAGACCCTGCACCATTTTAGTTGCCCTACTCTAGACCACTTCCACTCTGTGTATGTTCTTTGGGAGATGTGGCCTCTAGAACTGCACATAGTATTATAGGTGAGGTTTTACAAACAATTTATACAGTGGCAGCACCATCTCCCTCCTTCTGTTGGTGTTACTTGTCCCTATGCAAACCAACATCCCACTAGCCCTCCCAGCTGCCTTGTCACGCTGCCTGGCAACCTTTAGGCCATCTAGTATGATTACTACCAGGTCTCTGTCACATTTGGTGGTCATCAGTGACACTGCCCCCCATTTTGTTCTCTGTCCCTGAGTTTATGTGCCCCAAATGCATGATTTTGTACTTTTTCCCATTGAAACACAGCTGTCATACACTTGACCACTCCTTGAGTTTTCTCAGGTCTCTCCTCATCCTTTCCAAAGTCGGGGTATCCACCCTATTGCAGATTTTGTTGTCATCAGTAAAGAGGCAGACCTTTCCCTATACCTCCTCTGCAATGTCACCAATAAAAACATTAATGAGGACTAGTCCCAGCACTGATCTATGATGGTTCCATGTCATAATAGTGATTGTAAAACAGTGATCGCTATTATGGTGGGTGTATATTACTGAAAAGCAAATCAGTGATATACACATCAAAGTGACCCGACATGCGGATTTTTAAAAAGTATTTTTGACGGGGGTCTGTGCCCCCTGCACTCCCTTGAATTAGGATCATCAACTACAGGGGGTGCATGTCAGGGAGGGTGCAAAATCCAGATTTCTACAAAAGTTAAGTTGCACAGCCGCAGACAGAGACAACAATGTACTCATTCCTTATCATGAGCCCAGTACCTGCTGTGCCAGAGCTAGCCACCCACACCACCATGCCACATGACTAGCTCAGTGGCAGCAGGTACACTAGTCCCCTAAAACCCCTTCCCTGTCCCTCCCCTTCCCCACGCTATTCCCCCCTTCCATTCGGTATTCCCCAAGGTTTCTTTCCCATACACTCATTACTGTGCAGGGTAGCCCAGAATTATAGTACCCAAAATGAGTTGCTATTTTTGTAGTCACTCATTTTGGGTTGCTATTATCACTGGATACCATCACGTAGGCACACCACTGATCACCCTCCCCTCCTGAGAGTGAACTCCATTAGCCAAAACCCTCTGTTGCCTATCCCCTAACCAATTTCTTGCCCAGTTCACCACCTCAGGACCCATTCTTAAGTTACCTAGCTTGCTTAATAGTTTCGTGTGTGGAGTGGAGTTTTATACCTTACTGAAATCCAGGTATGCCACATCTACTGCTGCACCCTGATATACTTATTTGGTTACACAATCAAAAAATACATATTTGCTTGTCATCACCTCCCATCTGTGAATTCATGCTGGCTTGGGTCTTGTAACCCATTAGGTTCATGATATTCCACTAACCTTTCCTTCAGCAGTAATTCCATTAACTTTATCACCAATGATGTCAGGCTAACAGGCTTATAATTGCCAGCCTTCTCCTTGCTACCACTTTTGTGAAATGGGACTACATCTGCCCTCCTCCAATCCTCCAGAACCACTCCTGTTTCCAACGAGCTGCTAAATAGGACTGTCAGATGTTCAGCCAGTACCTCCCTTAACTCTCTTAATAGCCTAGAATGTACACTATCTGGTCCCATTGCTATGTCTACTTTCAGATTATTGAGTCCCTTTAAGATTCTCTCCTCTCTGGCCAGCCCAGTGGTGCTGAAGGTTGAGGCACTTACTGCTACACCTCACACAACACTGGCAACCCTGGTTCAGGAATGAGCCTGCGCTGCCAGGGGTCAGTAGGGGTGAGAGAGGATCAAGCATCTGGAGGACTGCTCGCCTCTCTTGGGGGAGGGAGGTTTGTCAGTCTGCTCACTGACCGCCCTCTGGCAGTGGCCAGAGGGCAGTAAGGGTTGGGAAGGCATGCACTGGCATCCATACATCAGTAGGGAGGGGGGACAAGAGAAAAAGAGGAAAAAGGAGCCAGCAGGCTCCATGATGGCAGCACCTGTGCCAGGCTGGACCCCCGATGTCTGGATTTTGCTCCGGGGGTGAGGATAAAGCCGGCACCCATTAACCCCAGCCCTGCAATGGGGGGAACCCTTGGGGGATTTAGGAGAGTGTCATGTCGGGGAATGGTGTGGCCAGAGACTGAGTCTCTCCGAGGGAGGGACTGAAGCCACCCGCCGGGCTCGGGGAGCCAAAAAACCTATATGGGAAAAAAAAGGATTCTCGCCTGTGAAAAAGGACCCATGTCCACCTCCCTCCCTCCCTCCCTTCAGAGCTCCTGTTACTTTTTTGTGGCCCCTCTTGTTCTCCTTCCACTGTGAACAGTGAGCAACAGCATTTTTTCAGGACGTGTGTCTTTTCTTGTTCCCTCTATGTACAGCCCCCTTCCCTATCCCTTTATAACCTTACAGCCCCTTTCCTGGTCTTTCTTGTTTCACTTACATACCTAAAAAATGTCTTGTCCCCTTTCCTTATCACTCGGTAATCACTTGTTCCCAGGTGGTCTTCCACCTTGATGTCTGCAAAACTGACCCTGTTAGTGAGTACTAGGTCCAGTACTGTCCCATCATGAGTGGGTTCACTGACTAGTTGCCTGAAGTGTAGCCCCTGCAGGGAGTCCAGGATCTCCCTGCTTCTAGTTGAATCTACATCAGGGAGGTTTCAATCTACATCCAGCAGATTAAAGTCCCCAACCAACAGCACCTCCCCCTTTTCTGTCATCTTGCCAGTAGCTTCCACCAGTACCTTATCTGACTCCTTCCCCTGTGTTGGAGCTCTGTAGATCACACTAGTGGCAGTGGCTCCATCCCCCTTCTCCAATGTAATTCAGAGTACCTCTGCATCTCTGTCACTTTTATGCTTTATTTCACACAAAACACCATGCCCCCTTTTCATCCTATCCTGTCCTTCTTGAACAAAGTATGGCCATGACTCAGTCATGGTTTTCAGCGCACCGTAACTCAGTAACAAAGAAAAAATTAAAAATTAAAAATATATACAGTATATCCCTCCATAGATTGAAAATATTATGAAGGGCCATGTAATGCCATAAATTTAATGTATTTTCATTTCTTTCTATGTTTTATTTAGTTTTGTGTTCTGAAGTTATATTATGTTCATTTTCATTTATAAGTGCTATCTTTTGTATGGGAAGTTTAATTGTTTTGTTTGTTTTTATTTATCTGTTCACCAAATCAAACAGATTATCCAAAAAGATTTCAGAATCTTGCCGTGTTGAAAATAATACTTTTTAAGGGATTTTAAATATCTTATTTTAAGACTTTATTGCTTTTATAAAGACATTTCTTTAGTGCAAGGCAGAGTACGTTGGAAAGTATTTTGAATGCAGGCTTGAAATTTAGTTTAAAACAAAACCATTAATGGTTCTTGCATCCACCATCTCTATCGGTAGGCTGTTCCTCAGCTCAGCTACTGTCTCTGTAAAACAAAATTTCTCAAGTCCCTCCTGCATCTCCACCCGCCTGCTTTCACTCATGTCCTTCTGTTCTTTATTCGCCATTCCTGTTAAGTATTTCCTTACAATCTACAGTGCTTTACATAGAAACCAACCACAGATTCGACAATCCTAACTGTTGCATGATATCGTCGATGCATGCATAATGCTATTATATAGAAAATGGTTGTATGGTTTTGCAAGAAATCAATGAACATAAAGGAAAAAATCAGTCTGCATTTTGAGGCTAATTCTTGAAATGTGAAAGTATGAGTTTTTGCATGTGTAGATTGTATATATATTTTGTTTGCATTCCACTGTAGTTAATAAGTCTGCAAAGTACTATATTTACAGAAATGTAGTCCCTCAGTATGTATTATTATTATTATTATTATTTTATAATATTAAAATTAATGGAGTCAGAGAGACTAAAGCAGCTATCTTGGAGGTAAAGCTAAGACTAGAGGGGGGTAAATGAGTTGAGATCAGCCATGAAGCCTTGGCTTCACATCGTCTCACTCATCACTGTCAACAATTTGGTGGCTTAAACTGGCTTTCCCCTGAGGCAAATCATTCCTATGATCTTGGCACCTTGATTGATAAACATTGTTAGATCTGGTGTTCCCTCCTCCCTAGCCTCAATCCTGGCTCCGCCAAGCCTCCATTACCCGCTTCACTCAGGTGATCAGACTCTGCTGTTGGTTCCTAGGTGCAGAACATCCAAGGGATCACAGGCTTTCTCCCACTATGCTCCCCATTACTGGAACTCCTTACCTGCAACCATCCATCTCTTCTCTACTCATGTCTGCTTCAAATGGGAATTACACAACTTCCTCTTAGTCTCTGACCCCTGTACTTGTGTCATTCCTCCTTAAATCACCTCTTCCTTTGCTCACATGACTAGTGCCTGTCCACGCTGTTCTGTCACATTCATCTTAAGTTTGCTGCTTCATGTCTGTTTCAGCTAACTTCTTTTCTTCTTCTTCTGTGTCTGTAATTTTTCTGTAGCTCTCTCTCTCTCTCTCTCTCTCTCTCTCTCATAATTCCACTGTATCTATTTATCTCACCTGATAGCATTGCTAATGCATCATCCCTTATGTTTCAAAATTGTATATTTTGACTTGTTTTATTTCATCTAGGTCTTCTTTTCCCCCTGCCATCTTCTTCTTCCACCTAGGGACTGGCTTATTGGCCAGCACCCTGCCCAGGAGTCAGCTGCCTGCTACCTGCTAATTGTAAATGTACAGTACCTGTAAATTGTAATTGTAAATAGTATGTATATTTTTTTGTTTGATACTACTCAGTACCATAATTCCTATGGCAACATTCGGTAACACTTGCAAGGAGTCTTCTGAAGCCGACGAGTCACTCGCTTTCCTCGTTCTACTCTTGGTGACTTCTTTGTCAAGAATTGAAAAAAGTAAGCTAAAAGATGAAAACTAACATGTTTTTCATACTTAACAGTGCTCTTTCTGTAAAATTTGTACAATATTGTTTAAAGACCAAACACCGCTCAGTCACACTACAGTCAATGGGAAAAGTGCAGGAAAGTGAAACAGAAATCCACGCACCAGCAATTATAAAAAATAAAAAATAGGGAACTGTGCATTGATGGATTTTTTTTACACACTCTTGGTGTGTGATGACCACATAAACCTCTCAAGCCTCACTGTCAAGGTTTATGGGTCATCACACACCTTGAGTGTGCAAAAAAAAATCCATAATACACACTTCCCTATTTGTTATTCTCTATATAATTATTACAGTAGAAGTGCCAAGTTAATCATAGACAAAAAGCCTTTACTGTATTTTATGATCCAGATCAACATTGTGAATTTGTTCTACCATAGCATCATTGAAAGCTACAGAGAGAGTGGAGGAACTAATATGTTCAGAAGCATTCACTGAAACCAAAGTTATGAATTTCTCCATTAAGATGATATCATTGCATCACTAAGATAAACTGAATCAAGAGACACTTGTTATTATGTTTAGTTAAACAGAATACTTAGTTCTCTGCTAGTCTTCATTGAGCTATGATATATCCCAACTGATAAGATTTTCTTTTTGTCTCTTTTTTCATTTTTTGGGACAGCAAAACTGTTACTGATTATAAATATTTACTTATTTGGACTTAAAACTCATGTTCTGGCTACACTAGCAAACAGGAATTCTTTTTTTCTTAAAAAAAAAAAAAACTTTAGTTATTTGGATCCTCCCCCTCCTAGAGGTCTCAGCATATTATGTAAAACAATAACTTGCAAGGATATTTGTTTTAAGAATTATTAATTTTTTAAAAATATGTGTTCTGTATAATGCATTAGAAAGTTATTATTAAAGTACATTATAGATTGAGGGATTTCTGCAGTGCAGTAAGAGCACTTCTTTCCTCTGCATGTGAGACACTCTTGTTCTAAGAAGACCATCTCACATGCAGCTGCCTTGGAAAAAGGCATGCTTGGGGCTTTTTTATTTTATTCTGATATACCGTTGTTCAGTCTTAGTCACCAATATATCAATATAGCCATGGAGATCAGTCTTATAGTTGTAACAGCTGTCTCACTTACATCCCTAGGGTAACATAACCACTCACCTTTGGTATGCAGCTCTCATACTACCCCAAGAATGTGCATGAGGGCACTTTTACAACTGTAACAGTGGTCTGTGCCACTGTATTAATATGCATAAATGATCATTATATGTTTTATACACTGCATAAACTGTATTATAACTAAGTAGTAAAACAAGAGAATTCCAGTTTCTTTTGTTTGTGCACATGCTTTTTAAGTTTAGGCATTTGCCAGCACCCCTTAGGCATTGATTATTAAAGGAATAATGCATGACAGGGTGTGTGACGTGCTGGGATAATGCCACACCTGGGGAGGTTGGGCACGAGGGCAGAGGCTAAATGCGTCCAGTGTCCCAGGCATGGCATTATATTAGCACGGCACACACCCTGGAGTGCATTATTCCTATTATACAATGGCTTGTTGTTATGCAGAATAAAAAAAAGATATTTTAAAGAATGTTTTTGTTAGTGTGGAAAATTATTTTTGTTTCCTAAGAGAAGATGCAAATAGAGCAAATACAAATACAAATCAATCAGTCAGAGGTTCACAATGCTGAGATTAGACCCATGGTGTTATGTCCCATACTGACCAATCACAATCAAAGATTCTTTCTTGCCATTGTATAATATTTTTTTTTATCATTGTAAAATGGCTGTTTTCATTACATAGTCATTTAAATGACAGAATAATGTCATGTGTCAGGCAATATTTATGATTTAGTTTTTCTGTAGTTGGAAAATCCAATGTTGGGATGTAATTTGTTTGTATCCCGATGTATTCTCCAGGCACGGAGGTACTGTACATTAATAAAACAATTTATTGTCACAGTTCTCATAACAAGACCTACAGCACTGTGTGCTTTATGTTTCACTACCATATTAAATTCCTCAGAAAACATTTTTGCTTGTATTTAACTTTTTAAATACACATAATTTGAGTAAAGAAGACCTCATAGGGTAGGATAACATATTTGGAGTAGAAGAATGGTATAGAATTTGTAAAGTTTTCTTTCAGGACTTAGTAGTAAAAATAAAGGAATGTGGCTTCACACAAGCCACACGTACTGTAATTCTGTTTCTGTTAAAGCAAGCAGTCTCTTGCTAAATATATAGAGAGGATAATGGCTGGGGATCAGGTGATAACCACGCTGTAATCACCTCGAGTGGTTGCTAGGGCAACATGGTAAACCTCGAGAGCGCAGCTCGAGAGGTTTACTGTAGCCCTAGCAACCACGAGAGGTGATTTCAGCATGGTTGTCACCTGATCACCAGCCATCATCTTTTATAGTGTTTGGTCAAAAAAACACTGTTTGCATTCTGTGTGTGAGAATTATGGAACTCTGGGGCATTCTTTTTTGTTTTGCCACTGTTTGGAAGTTCCGAAGTGTGGTTAACAACTTTTAACATTCTAAACAGTGCATAACAAAGCTGTGTAACTGCTGATTATGGTGGTTAATAGGCACTTACCATACATTATAGAGTAATAATAACTGGTGAAGCCCAATATCAACCCGTTTTTAGCAACTTTGAAAAGTCGTATCAACCTGCAGGTTGATATGAAAAACTCATATCATCCTTGTGCTGAGAAGCATACACAAGCAGGAACCAATAAACTGCCTGATGCAGCACGAAACCATTCTCCAATGTAAACAGAAACTCACAAGCTTATAGAGCAGGTTTTCACCTAAAACACATCCTTCCCCCTTCCCCGATTCTGTAGCTTACCCTCCAGTTTAAAGATCTGTATTTGTGCAGCATTTATTTAAGATATTTTAGGATCACTCGTAAAATCACCATGGAAACCCGTGGCCAAAACATTCATACTTCCTTTCAGTAGGCACACCCCACGCCTAGCAATGCTATGTGATGTCAGTCCTTGACCAGCGTGGGGGTATGCATGCCTACTAGTAAGGAAGTATGAGGCTTTGGCCTCGCTGCCTCATAGTGGTAATTCTAAGAATTTTTTTAGTACCAGTTATTATAAAAATAAAACCATATGTGGGTAGAAATTGAGTTTTTACTACTCGTTGTGTGATAATAAAACCTCTCGAGGTTTATATATTATCACACAACTTGGTGTGTAAAAAAACTCCATATCAGCTCCCTACATATGCGTTATTCTCTATGTGTGACACCATTTTGGAATGTGCTGGTTCAGTTACCTGATCTAGGACTACACTTACTCCATTTTCATTAAAATAGTCTTTAAATGTGCATATCTTTAGTTATAAACCCAGCACAGACTTTTAAATCACTCCACCGGAAAAAACATCATGTTTTTTCTAACAGATGAAATGTGTTCTGTATTTGGTGCATTCATTTCTGTTCTGAAACAAATAAAATTAAGCAGAAGGGAGTGGAGTGATATAATAGAGACCTCCAGGTTCCTGAAATGAATGAAAAGGGCAAACTGTGAGGAACTGTTCAGCAGAAATAATGAGTCAAAACCAAAAACATGGGGACATGAGTGGAGGCTGGGACGGGGGAGATTCAGGAGGGATGTGAGAAGGCTTTCTTTTACAGAGACAGCCTGCCAGAAGAGGTGGTAGGCATATAAAACAATAGTTTCAAGCATGGCTGGAACAGAGTTAAAAGTTTTATAGTTACCCGGGGTAGTAGTGAGACAGGCAGCATGGGGAAAGGAGGGTTCTGAAACCATGTGTAGACAGTGGGTGTCAGGGTAGGACAGGGTATAACAGGGCAGACTGGATGGACCAATGATCTATTCCTACTGACTTTGTCTATGTTTCGTTGTTTCTATGTAAAATCAGAGCAGATCTATGGTTAAAAAGTTTCTCTTAATGGTTGCTTCATTCTAGAAACATAGAAACACAGACAATGTTGGTAGAAAATACCCATTGTCCATCTAGTCTGCCCATGTTCTCTAAATCCCTAGGATCATTCTTGGAACCTAATGTTCCCCCAGGGTACTAACCCTTCCCTATTTTCTTCTCTAGTTCTGTCTGCCCAGGTTACCACTATTCCCTTCATTCTATCCCAGGCCTGCTTGAACCCCCTCACTGTGCTCATTCCTGTCACCACTGGCAGACTATTCCAGGGCTTCACCACCCTTTCCATAATGAAGTACTTCCTTATGTCTCTACTGAATCTCCCACCTGCCAACTTCCACGCATGGCCTCGTGACCCTGAGTTGGTACTCAGGCAAAAAAATTCCCCGCAGTTAACTTTATTATTTCTTTTGAGGAATTTGAAGGTCTCAGTCATATTACCTCTTCTCCCTTCTGGTTTTCAATCAGTACAAATGTAGTGCCCTGAGATGCTTCTCATAGGATTTACCCTGCTGCTCCTGAATCATTTTGGTCACTCTGGCTTTTACTATCTCTAACCTATCCTTGTCTTTTCTGAGGTATGGATTCCAGAACTGGGCACAGAACTCCAAGTGAGGCCTCATCAGGGCTCTGTAAAAGGGTAGTATTATCACTTTTCTCCTACTATTAATCCCCCTTACAATGCATCCCAGCATCCTGTTAACCTTATTGTAGACCTTGTTGTACTGGCTAGTTTGTTTCAGGCAGTTACTGATGATAACTCCTACATCTTGTTCCTCGTTTGTAGTGCTAAGTCTCTCCCCTCCCATCTAGTACGCCGTCATGGGGTTCTTTTTCCCTTGGTGCATTACCTTGCACTTTTTTGCATTGAATTTTAACTGTCAGATATTTGACCACCCGTCTAACTATAGAAGATCCTTCTGCATATTCCTTTTTCCTTCTTCACTATCCAACATCCCGCATAGTTTTGCGTCATCCACAAATAGGCACAACCTGCACTGGATTCCTTCACCAATGTTGCTAATGAACATGTTGAAGAGGACTGGACCCAGGACCAATCCTTGCAGAACCCAATGGTGTTTTTGCTGCAACCAGGTCCTCCATTTTCTTAAGCAATCTTTTGTGTGTGGTACAGTACTGGATCAAATGCCTAACTAAAGTCAAAGTACAACAATTCCATCACATGGCCCTTGTCTATCTCCTTTGTTACCCAGTCAAAGAAAACTATCACGCTGGTCTGACATGACCTTTCTGCAACAAAATGGTGTTGTTTATCATACTGGAGTTAATTGCTCTCCAAGTATTCTACGGGGTCCTCTTTAATCAGGGATTCCATCAGCTTTCCCACGATGGAGGTTAGGCTAACAGGCCTACAATTTCCTGGTTGCTTCTTGTCTCCCTCCTTACGTAGCAGTACTATGACTACTAACTTCCAATCTCCTGGGACTTCCTCACTCCTGAGTGAGCTGTCAAACTGCTCAGTCAGTGGTAATTCCCTCAGTATCCTCAGATGCAACCCATCTGGACCCAGGGCCTTATCAATCTTGAGGGCTATCAGCCCCTTCAGGACTCTTTCCCTAGTGAACAGTGACAGGCTTATTTCTGGGATTCCCTTTGGGGCCGCTTTTATACCACTGTCAGGCAAGGGCCACTTTCTCCCTTAGTGAAGGCTGAGCAAAAATAGCCATTCAGAATAGTTGCCTTTTGCCCATCCTCTTCTATCACCCCACTCCCCTCCACCAGATGTGCAATTCACCCATTTTTAAATTCTTCGCTAATATATCTAAAAAAAATGTTTTTTTTCCATTCCTTAGCCCTTCCATGATGCCCAGCTCCGTGTCTGCTTTTACCTCCCTGATGGTCCTCTTGACCTCCCTCACCTTTTGAAGATATTCCTCTCATTCTACCTCTCCTTGCTTGCTTTTGTATTAATAAAAGGCTCTCTTTTTGTCCCTGACTGTTTCCCTAACTCTAAATGAGAACCATGGTGGTTTCTTCAACCCATTATTCTCTGCCACAGCTTTAACACATGTCTTTGAAGCCTCAAGGATAGTTCCCTTGATTGCCTTCCATTTTTCTCCACCCCATCTATTCTCCCCACCCCTATCAACTTCTCCCTGACCAGTTCCCTCATCTTACATGAACAGGGCCCTAACTACCTGAAAGGGCTTCTGGTCCCCTACCACCCTGGGCGATCGCTTCGCTCAGCTGGTGAGGGGTTGCTAGAGATCCCAAGGGTGTGTTTAAAATTGTCTGGGGCCTGGGCATTTATGCATGTGGACCCATCTCTTTGGAATTCTCTACCCCACCAGTTATGCGAGTGTGCAACCGTGGAGGGATTTAAAAAAGCTTTAAAAACCCATTTATGGACCCAAGCTTTCAGTGACTGATGTATTTGTTTTAAATCCAATGTATACTGTTTTAGTTAAGCTAAATTGTGACATTTGATGTGTTTTTAAAACTGTGAGGCACCTTGGTTTTGGAAAGGCACCATAAAAATAAAGTTTATTATTGTATTATTATTATTATTATTATCTTATCAAAGTCTGTTCTTCTAAAGTCAAGGACTCTATGAGTGTGGCTTATCAGCCCCAAGGGTCAGTTTAAACCACAAAGAGCTGTGGTTGCCAGTCTCTAGTGATTCCCCCACTCTCATGGCACCCACCAACTCTGTGTTGATGAGTACCACATCTAGGACTGTGGGCTGCCTGGTGGGTTCCCTAACTAGGTGCACCAGGAGACCGTGCTGAAAGGAGTAAAGAAGTGATTGACTCCTGGTGCTCTTGGCCATTGGGACCTCCCAATCAATGTTTGCCAAGTTTAGGTCCCTCATCACTACCACCTCCCCCTTTGCCATTCCTCTTTTAAGTTCCTCCCCAAGTTCTCTGTCTCTTTCTTCCCCTGGACCAGGGATCCTATAAACCACATCTAATCTTATCTTCCTACCTGAGTCCACTGTGAATTGCATCCATATAGACTCACTTTCCCCATATTTACCTCTAATACACCCATCTTCGATCACTTCAATGCCCTCCCTGACATAGATGGCAATCTCCCCCCACCTCTCCAGTGATCTTTCCTGAATAATGCATATCCAGGGACCACCATTTCCCAGTCATTATTTTCTGTGGCCCATGTTACTGTGATGGCCACAAAGTCCACCTCAGTGTATGCCATCATTGTTGGAGCTCACTAAGTTGATTCTCCAGAGTCCTGCCATTAATGCATACCCCCTTCTACTTGAGCTCAGCTCTGACTTCGCTACTATCCATCTGCCAGCTGTTTTCTCCCCTCCCCTTAATGCCCTTGCCTACAGTTTCCCTCTCACAATCATCCCCTTCTTATTCTCCTAGCCCCTACATTTTTCACCTGTACCCTGTATTCTGTTACCATCCCCTGAGTGTGTGGGAGTACAATCTTGGATCCTTTTCTGCTCACCCTTCATTGTGGATCCCATAGACCATGACCCCCACCCCCACAATCAGTTTAAATGCCTGATATAAACATCAAACTTCTGCTCTAGTATGCTGGCCCCCTCTCTTGTCAGGTGAAGCCCATCATCTTTGAAGAGTCACCTGTCCCAGCAATCCCCCAATCTCCTACAAAGTGCTACCCCATGTCCCAACACTGCTCCTTAAGCCTGCTATTAAATTTCACTGTCTCAGTACCCCTAATTCTGTCCCGCCTTTCTGCACAGCCCCACAAAGGGAGGACTTTGTAGAAGGCCTGGGAAGCTGATTGTGCACCAGTGTGTGCCCCAGTCTATGGAAATTCTGCTTCTCTGCCTCTACTGACTGGTTGGACAAATCATTGGTGCCTAGTTGTACCAGTACTCCCACACACTCAGGGGATGGTAACAGAATACAGGGTACAGGTGAAAAATGTAGGGGCTAGAAGAATAAGGAGGGAATGATTGTGAGAGAAAAACTGTAGGCAAGGGCATTAAGGGAAGGGGAGAAAACAGTTGGCAGAGGGCTCCCCCTTCCCTCTTCATCATCCTCCCTATTCTATCTAAGTCCTGGTTGGCTGATGCTCCAGCAATGAATCAACCCTCCCCCATCTGCCCCCTTAGCACATTGCCTGTACCTCTAACCATCTTGCATCACTACTACAGGAATATAGCTTGCCAAGGGGCCTTATTAGTTAAAGCAACTAATTATCTTTTATTGGACACAGTAACACCTTTGGCTTGGTACAGAATCACACCTTCTGTCTAAGACATCTATTATTTAGCTAAAGAAGTTTAGCCCTTTTCTTTTTCCTCATGCTAGGCCCATTGTGTGTCCATGTTTCTGCTGTAGGATATTAAATTGAAGATTTGGGATGGGTGAAATCCACTCACTATGCTTTCTGTAGTCTTAGTGGTAAAGTTTTAAAAGTACATGAAGTAAGAAAAACTCTGCAAAGTTCTCATTTGGTGATGGGCCAACTTCAAGAGGCTGGAACTTTGCCAGCAAAGTCTGCGACATTAAGCTTAATGGGTTTCTTGATTGTAAAAAAAAAAGTTAGCACATCCCCTCCATCCAAGTTGTACCTTGTCAGTCAACCTCCTCCCCTCCATGGCCCAAGTAGTATTAATAAGTGCCACTTCCCCAACCCACTTTGCAAACTTACTCCCACTCTCCTTTCCCCTATAGTACCAGTAGCATTTTTGTTTAACTCATTCACTCCACAGCAGCTGTCTAAGAGTTCCACCCCTTTTGCCCTCTATACTCGCAACACTGCATCCTGGGCCTTTCTAAGCAAAAATGAAGCCATATGCACCACACCACAAACAAATTTGAATACACACAAAGTACGAGTGGCAGAGTTGTTCAGCACAAAATTGCCTTTCTAATAATGGTATGCAGTCAATTCTAAGCAATTTTTTTTGTAATAGCCGAGATACCCCAAAACACTGATTTTTTTAAATAAAAAAGGCAACAGAAACAATTTTGGGGTGGGGCGGGGGAGAAGTAACATATCTACACCAAATTAGGTATCCATACACGATAAACAGGTAGTAAAGTAATTATGTACAAAAAAGCAAGCTTTCTAATACAAAACATGTATTTTTATCCTTTTTATGCATGGTGCTTTTGCAAGGCTTGAAGGACAAGTCAATCATACACACACCATACCAAAACAAATGCAACTACTTCATGAACCATAACTGCTACACACAAAGTACAAGTGGCAAAGCTGTTCAGTACAAAACTACCTTGCTAACAATGGTATGCAATCAATTCTAAGCAATTTGTTTTTTCATACTAGCCAAAATACCCCAAAACTGATTTTTTTAAATAAAAAAAGCAACATAAATCCTTCTTTGTGGAAAACATAACATATCAGCACCAAATTATGTATCCCTTCATGATAAGCAGGTAGTGAAATGCCCCTAGAAATACTTAATTAAGCCCAAAGTTGATTGGCTGGCTAAATATATACATCCAAGCTGGATACATCCCCTGATGTCTCCCGGCCTGACTGAGTGATTTGCCACCAACTACAGACATCTACTGGCCTGAAGGAGGATGCTTTATGCTGCCACTTACAGAGATTCACTGGCCTAAATGAGTTAATACAGTCCCCCTTCCTCAACCATTAACCAATTTAGCCTCCCAGCTCTCTCTTTCTCCTTCTGGGGTGCACTTACATAGCAGAAAAAAATGATACATGAGAGCTGGTGATGAGAACCAGCGCAGCCTTCCTCACACTACCTTGGACAACCACAGTCTGAATGGATGAGACTGTGAGTGCACTCCAAGTAACTGAATGGAGTACAATCCTGCTGTTGTTCATTCAGCCAGTGGCTGGCCAACATGGTGTAAGGAGTGCAACACTGGTTGCTGAAACCTGCTCCTGCTGCATGTATCCTTTTTTCTAAGTCAGCACACACCAAGAGAAGAGGAGGGTGGGGTGTTAAGTGAGTTGGAGAAAGGGATACTTTCATAGTACTGGGACCAAGGGGAGGAGAATGCTTCATTTGGTGTTATGAGAGTATTGAAAACAGGAGTTATACAAAAAAAAACACTACTGGAACTGTTGGAAGGAGGGCAGTAGTTGGGTTGCTAAGTGGATTGTGGTCTAGACATTTTCTAATACCACTGCCTCCCTCAAATGTAGTCCCTTGCATTTTGCTGCACTAAATCTGAAACTACAGGTGCCATACCAATTACCCAGCCTGTTCCCCCAAAGTTTATCCACATACTTAACAGAGTTCATCACACTGGCTAGTTTAGTTTTTGTCAGTGAAGTAGGTTACTTGCTGGAGTCTCCACCTTCCAGATCATTGATGAAGTTGTTGAAGAGCAGTGGCCCCAGCACCAGTCCTGGAAGAATGCTATGGAGTGCTCCTCTCCATTCAGAGTAGTGCTCATCCAGCACCACCCTCTGCTTCCTGCCCCAAAGGCAGTTAGCATACTGCCTTCTGTGCATGGGGTGATAATGTTGCAAGACATTATGCCGCATGCAAAAGTTGCGCTGCCAATACAGTGCGATTTGGTGCATGTGGCATAATTATTTTTTTTGCGAGGGCTCCACCCCGCCAGCACCCCTGGTTACAGGGGCCTGTGCCCCCCGAACCCTCCCCACTAAGGTTTTCAACTCTGTGGGGGGTACAACATGAAATTGCACAAAGTGCAAAAAACAAAATAAAAGTTTCTGGGACCGGGAATCAAACCCAGTCCCAGACGCAGTGCCTGGGTTCCTTGCTGCAGTGGCCCAGTCCATTAAGCCATGGCAGCTGCTTGGCAGAACCCCATCCAAGCAGGAATCTTATCCTCTGCCTGGGATACTGCAAGTGGTGCAATACCACGTACAGCAGTATTCGTGGTATTGCACCACTAACTGTCTCGTACAGCACTATTCCAGTTTAGCTCTAATGTTGTACGCTATTAAGTGTACGACATTATGACCCAGTAGGTGCCTTGTGTGTTCCTCATGTATACTGTACTATTTTAGTTTGCACAGAAGCTTATCATCCACCACAGCATCGAAGGCCTTGCTGAAGTTTATATACCTTGTATCCATGACCATATGAGGAGGAACAGCAAGGAGGGGTCACGTGATGCACTGCTTCTGTTAGCAGCTCTCTTTGACTGTTCCCACCATCTTCATTGCAAAACTTCAACTTTTACCTTGTATTTTGTGCTATTTTGGCTCAACTTGCAGTATTTGAGCTGCTCTTATCACCTGCTTCAATGTTCAGTGGTCTGACATCAGAAATATGGAGGCGGAAATGAAAAAAACACCTCCATGCCACACACTGCCCACCATGCTCGATAAGGCCTCAAAGTGCTCCAAGGCCCAGCCTACAACACCCATCCATACTCCCCCACTGATGGCCACACTCACAGTGGAAACATTCTTTCAAGGATTTGGGGCCTTCAAAGATGCCCTGCAGGGGCTTACTCAGGAAATCAAGGCACTCTGTACCTTGGTAGATACCCTTAGCAGGACAGTGGGTGACAACGAAGCTCACACAAGCTCTTTAGATGATTGGAGGAGCAAGACCGATCCTGAGGTCAAGTCAATTTTATTTCTTAAGCACCCAATCCTGGGGGCTCTGTGCACTTTACATAAATATAGAACAGGATTTTAAAATACACACATTATTAAGTCGGGTCAAATCAATCTTAAAACGTACCATAAATAATCATAAATACTATACTTAAAACTCTGCTCAATTTCAATTTAAAATCAGTGTACATTAAATGCTTGATTAAAAAGATGTGTCTTAAGGCCCTCTTTAGAAGTTTCTATGGAGAGGCCCTCCCTCAATGCCCATGGGAGGGAGTTCCATAGTAACAGGCCCACAAATTCGAAAGCACAATCTCCTGATGTTTTAAGTCGTGCCTTCTGGACCACTAGGAAACCCTCCACAGACAACCGTAGGGAGCTCACTGGGTGAGCAAGTGTCACGAGGTCAGACAGGTAGCCTGGACCTGATCCATACAGGGCTTTACAGGTGAGCAAGCCCACCTTGGAGGCAATCCTCCACCTAACTGGAAGCCAGTGCAGTTCATGCAAAACTGGGGTTATATGATCAGATCTCAAAAGGCCCATCAACAACCTGGCTGCAGCGTTCTGCATCAGCTGCAGCTGGTGGAGGTTGCCCCCCTTGACCCTGAAGTATAGAGTGTTACGGTAATCAAACCTGGAGGTGACAAAAGCATTTACTAATGATGGCAGATCTTTTGGCAGGATTAAAGGTTTGATCTGGGTGACATTCCTTGAGTGTTAAAAACCACTCCAGATGACAGCAGACACCTGAGCTTCAAGTGTCAAACCATCGTCAAGAGTGATGCCCAGATTTTGCACCTTAGTAGCCACCACCAATGCAGTGCACCCCAGGATCAACCCTGTTCCTGCACCGGTGGTGTCTACATCCCATCAATGACCAGGCTCAATCACCAGTACCTCCATTTTATCTGAGTTAACCCTCAGTTAGTTAGAGGACATCCAGTCCTGGATCTCGGATGAGTAGTTTTTAAGCACATCCACATCATCCAATGTTCCGAGGGCAAATGACATATACAGCTGGGTATCATCTGCATAGCAGTGATAACTCAGACTGTAATGCCTAATGATATCACCCAGGGGCAGCATATACATCACAAATAACACAGGCAACAAGATCGGCCCTTGAGGTACTCCACAGAACTGGAGCCTTGGGTGCGATTAGGAACTTTCCCTCACTACTTTTTGCATCCTGCCTGTCAAAAAGGACAAAAGGACTCAAACCAGCTGATGACCTTGCCAGTGTGTCCACAGAGCCCTCTCAGGTGATCAAGTAGGACCATGTGATCTATGATGTCAAAAGCCTATTCCAAACTAACTATCCCCAAGGACCAGGGTGGGCTGCATTTCACAAATTTTTTTCTCTACTACTGTGCTTTACATAGTAGTACATTTTTGTGATAGGGCCATGACTGGTTAATGCAAAGCATTAACACCTATGTTCCACTTTGGCTTCTGAATGAAAAGGATCTGTGTCAGCAGTCTGGGATTCAGATTAAAAGTCTTTTTTTCTTAAACCAGCCTCTTTGCCTAATAAATTAAAAACAACACTGATATTGTAGTCCCTAAAAGCTCTTCGACTGCTCTGCACTCACATGGATGCAAACTGTACAAAAGCACATGTTTAGCCTGTTCTGAGTAACCCAAATGTCTGTATAGCATGTCGCCGATCCCATTTACTTTCTGTCCTCAGCTGCAGACTATTACTATCGGTGACTTATTGGCAGAGAGCCATTTTTTACTGCCCGATGACATCAGAGAGTGCTATCACTTGTCCAGAATGTTCAATTTAAATATATCCAACTTAAGCAGGCACTTGTCTTTTATTTGAGCCCTACCCCTTGGTCCTTTCATGACCAATTAGACATTCCTGCCCTCATTTCCTCAGCTGAACAATCCCACTCAGTGTCAAAACTGTATGGATACTATCAGGCAAAATATCCTACCAGCTCCATGGGTGTTTGTTATTACTGGGTGCAGGACCTGAATTTATCCACAGATTCCCAATTATGGCAGACCATGAGGCAACATTTGCATAAATTTATAAAGCAGGATAGATACCAGCTGACTAAATTCCAAATTTTACAGAATTCATATTACACCCCTTTGCAGCTGTATACAATGGGGTGGCTCCCTTCATCAACCTGTACTAGATGTGGAAAGGAAGAAGGTAATCTCAAACATATTCTCTGGGAATGAATTAAAGTAGCTCCTTTTTGGAATTGTATTAAAACTTCCTTAGATTCTCTTCTATGGTTGGAAGAGTATTTCACACCGGAGGTTTACTTGGTTGGTTGTTATCTGGATGATCTTTTTGGTCCACGGAAAGCATATATGGCTCTGGAAGAAGTTAAAATCAAGTTAATTATTTTGCAGCATTGGTTAGATGATGCCATTCACACATAAAGAGAACGGCGTCAATAAATCCTTCTGGCCCTTGAGGTCGAGAAGTAAAATGCCTATGCCCAGGGTTAGAAGGAATAATATTGTGTCTGTTGGGAGCCGCTCCATACTTTATTGTCCATTGTTACTGTTTAATAATGGGAAGTCATAGTTAAAATTTCCCTACTGTGGTCAAAGTATGATCTTTTTCTTTTTTAATGGCGCCCCCGGTGTTTGCATAGTTTAATTTAGGACAGTTAATGATTTGCTAACAACCATGAGCTCTCGTTCCTCGTATGTTTTTGTGATTTGGTGCTCTGGGTCGGGGGGTTGGGGGGTTCTTTTTTCTTTTCTTGTTTTTATTGTTGTTCCTTGTTAGTGTTTGTGATTGTCTGTTTCATGTTTTATGTGATTTTTGACCAATATCAATAAAGCATAGTTTATTAAAAAATAGAGAGAGAGAGAGAGAAGGAACAACAATGCCTAAGAGCAAGGAGTTCAGCTTGCTCAAGGCAAGAATGTGGAATACTATTGAAAAGTGGAGACTAAAAAGAGAATTTAGAAAAACACCATTTTTACTTCCTTTGTAACTCATCCCCTATCAGGAGAACTATCATTATCTTCATTATTTTTCTAACATTTGGAGAAACAGTTGAAACTTGCCAAGCAGGTGATGCATGTTAATAGATAAATTGACTTTTCTTTTCACTTTGTTCTCTGCCTTGTAGCTGCAATACCTGTTAATGATCCTGATATGATTGAACAGATTGACATGTTCTGCAGTTGCTTTTTTCAGCTACTAGGTTTCAACTTTAAAGTTTAAGTTTTATTAAGTATAAGTCATTAATCCGAGGCTCATCTACAAAGACACCCCTACACACATGTGTAGTGTTATGTGAAATGGGAAAATTTCACCGGGGTGCGAAATATTTTGCAAATGTTGTGCATTTCGTGAAATATTTTGCCAGGAGAAATGTGAAATTTCACCCATTGAGTGGGTGAAATTTCACCCATGAGCCAGTGAAATTTGTTGCTCACAGGAAAAATTTCTTAATTTTGCCACTGGCCCCCCAATCCTTCCAAAAAAACAATCCCCTTTCAAGTCCCTGGTGTCTAGTGATCCCCCCAGGCTGATCACCGGCTGAATTCTAATCAAGAACCATCCCCCCTCCCCCAGTCACCCTGAGCCCCAGCCCACAATCTTTGTAAAAAGAAACAAAAAAAATTCCCCTTCCATGTTCCTGGTGTCTAGTGGTCTCCACCAGCTGATCACCAGCCAAATTCAAATCAAGAACCCTCCCTCCTCTTGCAGTCACCCTGAGCCCCGGCACCCTATCTTTGCAAAAAAAATAAATAAAATATTCCCTCCCCTGTCCCTGGTGTCTAGTGGACCCCCAACCTGTCTTAAGTCAGAGCCCACCCTACTCCCTTATACCCCGATCAGGCCACCAGCACAGCCCTCCACTCACCTCCACGGCTGGCAGCCCATCTGAGCTTTCAATAAATGAGCATGTGCTTGTACAAGCATGCACTTATTCTTTGACAGATTCAGACAGCCAGTGCTCTCACTACTACTGGTAGTGTAGTGAGAGTGCTGGCTGTCTGAATCTGTCAATGAATGAGGGCATGGCTGTACTAGCATGCACTCATTCATTGAGTGCTCAGACAGGCTGCTGGACATGGAGATGAGTGGAGGGCTGTGCTGGTGGCCCAATTGGGGTATGGGGGAATGGGGTGGGCTCTGTCTTAAGGCAGGGTGGGGGGTGGGGAGTCCACTAGACACCAGGGACAAGGGAGGGATTTTTTTTTTTACAAAAATATGGGGCTGGGGCTCAGGGTGACTGGGAGAGGAGGGAGGGTTCTTAATTTGAATTTCAGACAGTGACTGGCTGGGTTGGACCACTAGACAACAGGAACATGGGAGGGGATTGTTGGGGGGAGGTTTCAAAGACTGGGGACTAGTGCTCAGGGTGACTGGGGGGTTCTACATTTGAATTCGACCAGTGATCAGCCACTAGGCACCAGGGACTCGAATGGGGTACAGAATGGCATATGCAGATGCGGGCAAAATTGCTGGTGAAATTTCCCAATTTAGCCTCAATTTTGTGAAATATTTTGTGCAGCAAAACTGCTGATTTCATGGCAATTTCACAGGCAAAATAACATTTTTCAACCTCTCTACACATGCGTACCACAGTTACAGCAAAAAACAGAATACAGTATAATCACAAGATGATAATAAATACATACATTGTCATATATCAAACAATTTATAATCATTTAAAGGGGACAGAAAACTATTATTAACTGGCAGCTGTTTATAAAGTTTTTATTTTCAGAAATGACATGCATTCACCTACAGTTTCCATATTTAACTGAACCTGAATAAAAAGTGATACAAAAACAGTATTTTGCATTGTTTTGTTTTTATGGGCTGCATTCTGCTACAGTTCTCTTCATGGAACCAGTTAATTTGAAGTTTTTACTGTATCAAGGTTGGTGCACAGAGGGCCAGATTTTCAAATGCCCTGCATATGCTGTAAGACCCTGGTGCTCTGAATATATGGTGCAGGAGGCATATGGCAGTCTCCTGGCACTAATCAGGATTTTCATCCCTGTGTGCCAAATGCTGCAAGCTAGACCAGCTCTCCCATCTAACTTGTGCCATTTGGGGGACCCTTTTTATGGTGCTTGCACCAAATGTTTGGCTCAAGCTGCTGTAAAGTGCGGAAACTGTTGCAACCTTTAAAAATCAGGCCCAGAATGTTAATTATGAGCTGTTGGATTATCAGAACTAAGCTCAGAGTACTGCAACAATGCAAAATATAGTTTTTCTTAAAATGTTTAATTTAGGTACAATTAAATTTAGATAATTTAGGAGAATGCATTTCATTTTTGTGAATAAGTACATTGGCCCCTATGCACGAAGGGATGGGTAATATACACTGGAGGTGTGAACCCTACCTGTGAAGCTCTGCACCTGCAGGAGATCCACGGGTGGCCACACTCACAAACAGTGGCCACTGCATGTCTCCCATATATAGCCACACCTCTTTGGTGCACAGGCCTGTGGGGTCAGTTGGGAGCAGAGCCGCGGATCTGGGCGGGTGGCCAATCAGCTGCCCGGCCCAGACCAAGTAGTGGATCACTTGCACCTGTGGGTGCTTGCGAGAATACCAGCGTGTGGTGCACCAAAAGCAGTCTGGGGGTCAAGTGCCTGGCCGACCACCCACTGGCCTCCTGGTGTGCCCAAAATGCCTGGGTTTCCATGGTGGAGGAGCGCATAATTCCACCATGCTGATGCAGCCCACAGCTGTAGCTCCAGGGGAGCCATGTACCTGGTCCCCTGCCTTTACATCTGCCCTGACCTGGCAGAGTTGCCAACACCTGCACCAGGCTGAAATATACTTCATATCACCCGTGGGTTAGTGAAGGGTATGCTGGCCAGTGCACACCACTGGCATACACATTTCTGATTCTGGATTCTGCACAAGAGAGAGAGAGTTTGCCTGCACACTGCAAGTACTAAGGAGGAGTCCTTGCAGCAGGGCTATGATTTGTGCTGTATTCTATCTTAGTAAAGGTATGCCACCAGTTTTATAATCGTGCCTTAAGGGGCTTTCTATGGCATTCTCTCTCATCTGGCCAGAGGTTCCCAGTGTTTTCTGTTTATGCAGGTGTACCACGGAGGTGGTGGTGGTAATTGCTCCTGATCCATGGAGGATAGAACGGCCCTTCAGAAAGGTCGAGAACCGGGAGCTGAGCTGTGCTGTGCTGGAAGCTGGAACAGAAGCTGCTTTGGTCAGAAGTCGGAAACTTGGAAAGTCGGAGTGTGAAAGTCAAGATCAAGAGAGGCACTTGTTTTTGTTTATTTTTATAATGCAATACAGTGCAATTTGAACACCTTTGATGACTTTGACTTTCTGCTATAAACAGGAGAGTGTAAAGTTTTGCTACTTGTTTGTACTTGTAATACTCTCGTGTGTTGTTTCTAGCACTTTAAGCATTCTATCTCTCTCACTGGCCTCTGGTCTTGTTTGATAATTGACAGTTTATTCTATGTCATACTGTGTCAGCACTATGTGTTTAAAACTATAAATGTTTTTATATTTTACATTTTATATTTTATACTTTGAGCCATCAAGGTCTGCTTAGCTGATAATTGGCTGTATTACAATCACATGCTTCAAACCCCTTTAAACTTATATATGCATGCCCTGATGTAGTCAGACAGTTCTGCTTAGGCTGCTGTCTATTGTTTTGGAAACCATTATCTGCGTGCTGAGTTGCTTAGTTTTTTCTCGGCTTTTGTGCTCTGCGCTTGGTACCTTGTTTTTTTAGCCTTTAGCTTTTAGCTTAGCTTAGTCTAGCTTCAGTTCTGCACTGTGGCACTGTGGCACTTCACTTTGTTTTATTTCCCAGTTTACTGATTATAGGAGTGCGTCACATAACTTGAGCTTTTCTGATCCCTGTTTCTAAGCTTGCATTTTCATGATGATATTTTATGGTTTATAACTATAGTTTTTTCGTTTTAAAGACTTTTGCTTTCCTGGTTTTTATCCATTTTGCTGAAGTTCTACTTTGAATAATTTCCCTTTTTCATTGTGTTTTATGAATTATTTAGTTCAACTCTTATAGGATGCATATGTTTGTCCATTTGTTTTAAGTAGGCGTAGTTGATTCTACTATGCCCGATTTGTACTGATATTCCTGATATCTTATTAAGCTTACTATGTTTTCTTTTTGAACTAAGAATCTGTTATGGCTTGCTTCTGAAAATGGATTATTAGTATTTGCAGATAACTGTGGAAAAAAAGTTTCTTCTATACTGTGGGAAAAAAGTAGGACTAACTTTCGACTATCTGTTGGTTGATGGACCGTTATACAAGTAATTGATTTTTTAGCACATTTGCACATTTGCATGGCCTTTCTGGCTTTCTATGGTTCTCAGAGCTGGATTGTATAGCCCATAAAAATGATACTTTGTGGAGTCTGCATTTCATCCATTTTTCATATATTGACTGGAGTTATTGGCTTAGTAAAGATTTTATGAAGACCTCACTTCAGCAGTCTTCCAGTCGTTATATCTGAAGAACAGTTTCCTTGTTTATCTTGTATTACACTGTATTTTAATTTAGGTCCTCTGGTTTCTTTTTTGCCTACCTACTTAGTTAGTTTAAGGATGGTTGATAAAAAGATAAAAATATGAGATAAACGGGTAGATTCCAAAACCTACAGTAAGAAAAATATGAAAAAAAAATGGTAAAGATATTCCTAAAGGGAAATCTAAAGGACAATCAAAGGTGGCTGATCAAAAAATAAGCAAAAAATGTTTTAATCCCTCTGTATCCTTTATGGAATTAAGAGGAAAGACAGTGGCTAAAAATTTCTACCCAACAGTGACATCATCCCCATGTTCACCATCGGGTACATCTTGTGAGAATAAGCATTCCTCAACCCATCCTCTATTGAGGGAAATTCAGAGTTTGGAAGAGCCACAGACTTGGGATATACAAGAGTTAGCCACAAGCCGCAGCAAACGTGGCAAACTGGAAACAGTTAGCATTATAAGTCATACTGTCCCTGGCCCTTCCTTAGCAAAGCCCTTGGCCAAAAATGATGTTGAAAATATGACTATCCTATACAGTAGTGTAATTGATTTAGCTAATGAAAACAAATTTGTAAAACCTATTCCGGAAGTTGCTGATGGTTCTCACATTCTGGATTTAACTAATCATTTAGTATCTCAGACTCTGAGTAAGAGCAGGTTCCTAAATAACTTTGAGTCTTTCTTGATGCCATATGTCATCAATCAGATTCCAAAGGATTATTTAATGACTGTAGATCAGCCTAATTCTATTGCTAAAGGCCAAGCAAAGTATAATAATGTGCAAACTAATACTGTTATGGAATCTAACAATGAGCAAGAAACCTTGGCTTTCTCTAATCAGAAATTGGAAAATATCTTATATGAGTTAAAAACTGAAATTAAATTTGGGAATGAGCAGTTAAGGGAATTGGTTACACTGTTTGGGTCATTTATACAATTATTTGTAAAAGAAAATGAGGGGGCAACAGGTGTTGTTAATTATAGTAAGAGGAACAAGAATCCGGTGATATCTGGAAACCAAGAGCAAGTTAATGGGTGTTCTGGTACTCCTGAACCAGCTGTTGTCACTTCCTCACTTAATGATAGTAGCTTTTTCCTGGTGCAAAATGGCAACAGGTGTCTAAGAACTATTAGAGATGAAATCTCAAAGAAAGAGATAATAGAAATAGAAAATTTAATAAAAGAATTGGAAGAAAGAAAGTTACATATTTATAATGATGAACTGATGAAGCTAAAAACCAAAAAAAAGAGAGGATAAAAATAAACAAGTTTTGGATAATGGGTTAGCCGGAGTGAACACCATAAGCCTTGATTCTAATCTTGACAATGGAAGGAAGAAAAATGAGATTAGAACAAAACCAAAGAAAACTACAGATAAAAAAGTGAATTTTTGGAAATTATCTGAGTTAGGCAATAAAAGAAAGAGGAAGTGAATCAAGAGAGGCTATTAAGGAGTGCCTAATTGTAGCTGGCAATATGTTTCCTACTTTATTTATAAATGTCCTCCCAAAAGGGAGATCTGAAAACAACTACCTTCTGAAATAAGCTACCTACAATTTAATCAAAGGTTTAGCTGGTGCAACAATTGGATGGCAGGACTTACATTCAACCTGTAGATATAAGTATGGTGGGTAGAAAGGTTGGGTCTGTGTAGTACTTATAAATCCATCAGTGAGATCTAAAATTCTTACCATAAAAGATAAATTTATGGATATAGGTATTACATTTGATGTAATGACAAGTGAGCCACCATTGGCTGAAGGAAAATGCCTACCTAAAAAAAAGAAGTCTGGGAAATTGGTAGGGGTTGAAATGAGTGGTACTCCTGCTCTTAAACAGCCACGAATTACAGCCTTTATTAAACCGAATGAAACAGTTTATAATATAAAAGGAAATGAGGAAAGGGGTACTTTTAAAAGTAGCAGGAAACAGTTGGGGATTAGAGTAAACAGCATTGTTTTGGATGATGATAATAGCCTAATTCAGTCAGTATACTCTATGGAGAACAGTGTCCAGGATGTTGAATCACTTACTAATGGCACTGTCAATCTGACAGAAGATTCTATTTGACAGCAACAGACGGGAGAAGGTTGATAAAGGGGTTATCAATATTATAAGTTGGAACATTACAGGCTTGAAGGGGAATTTAACAGATAAGGAATGCATCAAATGGTTAAGAAACTTTTGCAATTCTGTGCATTCAGGAAACTTGGGCAAAAAACAATTGTGACCAATTGCTGGATGGATACTCTGCTTGGGTGTCACCAGCCTATAAAGATAAAAAATACAGGCACTTTAAAGGGGGCTTAGTTATTTTTGTGGCTACTAATTTGGTTTTTAGTATAATTGAGGTTAGCATTTACAATGAATATTTTATGCATGTAATGATTGCCAATGTTAACATCAAATGGGTGATTTTTAATATTTATGTTCCACCTGGCCTAAATGTTAGTAGCTATCTTAGAGTTTTAGAAATGATTGAATGTAGTATTGAGTCAGTAAAATTAAGATTCTCTGGGGTTCCAATTTTTTCAACTGGGGATTTTAATGCTCACATAGGTTCAAAAATTGAGGATTGCACATCAGATTGGTGTATTGATGACACAGTGAATATACCTGTAAGGAACTCGAAAGATAGTTCTATGTGTAAAAAGAGGAAAATTCTTCTTGAATTCTTGGGTAGGCACAGTCTTAGAGTCCTTAGTGGTCGCATTAATGGTGACTGGATGGGAGAGTTTATTTTCCTGATTGGTGCTAAAGGTGCAGTTTTGGATCTATGTATAGTGGAGGCTGTTAATTATCCCTTAGCTAAGTATCTCAGTTATTGAAACATGGGAGAGTGATCATTATCCTGTTATGTGTTTTATTAACTTTGGTTTTTATAAAATCCCATTTGATCATGTGGGTGAAGTCAATACTGACTCTCACATGTGTATTAAGTATGGAAAAAAGATTAAGTGGGATTCTTTTTCAAAAGAGATATTGGATAACATTTTGTGCAATGTCCAAGATAGTCGAAGCCGGTATACATTGCACAATGATGATCTTGCTGAATCAAAAAAGCTAATTGAGGGTTTTGATGATTTTATAGCCTGTACTGCTTCTGAACTTGGTAAAAAGAACAGAAAAACAAATCATGTTGATATAGGTCTGGACAAGCCATGGTTTGATTATAAGTGCTATTGCATGAGAAGAAAAATTTAAAAAGGTAGGGAAAGTTTGGATTAAATCCTCATCTTATCAAATACTTGGTGCCTTTAAAAATCTTAAAGGGACGCTGTCAACCTGTTTTTCATCATATCATTTCTAGTTAAAACCACACATTTTATGATTGCTTACCTTCTCTAAAATTCACTGATGTTGCTGTTTGTTTTGTCTGTCTCTTTGTTTAATAGAACTGAAATGCATGGCAATTTATATTTGTAAACAACCTTGTTTTGTTTACAGTCCTGGATCTGTTCTTACTACATGCTTCCTGAGTATTAGAAACACACCCAAACAGTGCAGTCACTCACATGGCAGTAGACTCCTAAACTCCCACTGCATCATGAGGGGCTAGACTGTGTTGAGAGTGTTCCCAAGTCCAGGAAAGATGCATTTGGAGTTGATAAAGGAATGTAAAAAAATCTGTTTTGGTGTGGTAACACCAGTATGTTGGGCAGTCTGTTTTTCACTTTTTTTAAAGTAAATAAGAGTCAGAATCAAACTACCAGCTACATCAGCAATCTTTATAGAATTTTGGCAATCACAAAATGTGTTTTTTAAACTAGGGACACTTTGAGACCTACAGGGGTTGACAGTGTCCCTTTAAAAAAGAATATAAGAGTATGCTGGTTAAGAAGCAAAAACCTTACCAGTTCAGTCTATGGCTCAAATTACAAGAAAGCATACTAAGTAAAGATTTTAAAACATTCTGGACAATGGTTTCCTTTGGTTGTAGGGAAAGTAATATTTCTTATAACATCTTGGGAATGATTAGTGAAAATAAGTGGGTTCAACATTTTAGTGAGGTGTATAAAATTGCACCAGGCCCCCATGAAGATCCTGGTGCTGGTCATGTTTATGCTTTGGGTTGTGCTAGCTGTGGTGGGTTTCAATTTTCCCCCAGTGAAGTCAAAAGGGCTATAACTGCACAAAAAAGAAACAAAGCGGCGGGTGTGGATGGTTTACCAGCTGAAGTTTTTCCTACACAATCCAGGTCTCTGGGCATCTATCTGTGCCCCAATTTTTAGTATAATAAGTAATTGCTTAATATTGCCAAAAGACTGGAATGGGGCATAGTGGTTCCTCTGTTTAAGAGAGGAAATAGATGTGACCTAAGTTGCTATAGACCAATCACTCTACTTCCTGTCCTACAGAAACATTTTTCAAGATTAATCTTGCACAGATTGATGGCCTAGGTAGAAGAGAATGCTTTACTATCAAAATTTCAAGAGGGATTTAAAAATACTATAAGATGCTGGATTTGCTTTTTTTTCTTAAGTTTTTGGTTGATAAATATGTTTGCCAATAGAAGGGTACCCTTTTTCTGGTTTTTTTTTTAGATATTAAAAGTGCTTTTGATTCTGTTAATAGAGAAAAGTTTTGGGAGTCATTGAGGGAGTTGAATATTGATCCCCATCTATTAGATATTATTAAATTACTTAATTATAACACTAGTATAGTGATTTGTTATGGTAAGGATAGGGCCCTATCAATGGAATTAACAATTAATACTGGTGTGAAGCAGGGCTGTTTATTGGCTCCAATTTTGTTGAATCTTTATATTGAAAAATTAATCAAAAATATTATGACTATTGACTCTTTTGCACCAGCAATAAATAAGGCAGAAGTAAAAGCAATGTTGTATGTGGATGATGCCCTACTCATTTCCAGAACCCCGCTAGGTCTCAAATGGGCTAACTCCAACATCATGAATACACTACATCAACTCGATTTTGAATTGAATGTTAACAAATCTAAGATTCTAGTGATCATGAAATCAAAACATTCTGAAAAACCATGGGTTATTGATGGTTGCAAATTTGAGGTGGTGAGGGAGTTTAAATACTTGGGTGTTAAACTTCATCAGAATATGTCCTGGATTAACCACTTGATGAAAGTAAAAAAATAATGCTATTCAAACAATGGGAGCTATCTTCAATTTTGTGACCAAATTTGCTAACAATTCTTTTGTTTCCTTAAAACAACATTTGAAGCCAAACTAATGAGTCAATTACTCTACGGCAGTGAAGTGTGGGGTCATTATTTACATAAAGCAAATCTTGAAATTATAGAGAATTATTTTTTTAGATCAACATTAAATCTCCCAAGGGATTGTCCATCATGCTTCCTTAGATTGGAGTCAGGGATGATCCCCGGTCAAAATGAGAATACTAATAGGAGCCATTAAATGCTGGGGTCAGCTAATGAAACTAAATAATACCTGTCTTTCCTGGTTGTGCTGGGCTGAAGAATTGGGTAATAAAAAGTTGAGAGGGCAGCCTGCATCTTGGTTCTCTAGATTAAACTCTGTCTTAAAATGCTTTGGGCTAACTGATCTATGGAGTGAATATGCCCTGGCAAATACAAAAGGTTTTGTTGCCATAGCTGTTCAGAGGATAAAAGATATTGCAGTTCAGCAGGACTTTGCAGCTATGCATGACTTGGATGTATGTGGCCTGTATTCATCCATAAAATCTGTATGGGGTTAGAGCCTTATTTGTCTTTATGTGAAAATGGTGTACACAGAAACATTTTATGTAAAATAAGACTGGCATGTTTGGGGAATTCTTATCATAACCTGAATAATTGGTATTTTAGAAAATGTAAAAGTCGTTGTGAATGTGTTAACTATTCTGATGGTGGTATTTTGTATATTTTGTTTGAATGCAAAAAATGGGATAATGAATGAGAACAAACTATTTCCTCACTACTCCCTAAGCACTTCTCACTTCAATCCCAAGAAGGAAAAAAAAAATGTCCTAAGGTTAGACTCGATAAAACTGATGTATGGCATTGTAAAATTTTAAGTTAAGCCTACATTGCTAAAATGATTTTTTATTGGAAACTATTTTTTATTATTTTCTTATAAGTTTTATAAGTTGATATATTTCTAAGTTAATTATGTCTTTTAACTTAATTCATTTATAATTATTGATTTTGTCACTGTATATGCACAATGGTATAAAGTGATTGAATGTAACAAACTTTGTTTTTTATACATTAAATAAAAATACTTGACGACTTGAAAAACACCTGCACCAGGCACTCCACACATTTGTGCATCCCGCGGAGTGCCAGCATGCCCCCTGCACCTCCCTCAGTCTGCCCTGCATGCATAGGTCTGCATGCCACTAGGGACCCAGTGTGGAGGGGGGGTGGATGTCCAGTAGAGAATGCCATCCAGGGGGTGCAGTGGGCGTGGGTGGGTGCAGAGTGGGCTATGCACCAGGGATACATGGCATGTACCCACTCTGCACCTTTGTGCATAGGACCCACTATGAACAGCTCAATCCTTTCTTCTTCTCCTGGCCTCCCTTTTTTCTTGTCTTCTACTTTTTAAGTATTATTACATCATTGTGATGTCACCATGTGTGGACTGTATAATTGGACAAAGGTCCAGTTTGCCATAGCCTTTGATAAAGGATCAGTTGGTCTGAAACACATCAGGCTGGCAACTGTTGGCATCTGCCATTTTATTATATGTTGGATTGTCTTATGGAATAAAGACAACTGAGCTATTTATAATAATTATGGAGCTTTGAGTGTCCTTTATTTGAAAGGTGGTATGCCCAACTTTGTTGTTATATTAGGTAATCAGGAACTTTATCCTGCAAACATTTCAGAGCAAATAGAATTTTATGCAACTTTTGTCTTTTGTTCAGGGATGACAGTCTAAATTACTGTATAGAACACAGATATGGGTATCATGGGGACTGTTCAAGACAAAAACATGCCAATCTATATTGTCCAACTTTTGTAACCTATCCTTTGTGCAGAAATCATAGATAGAATCAGTATAGCTGAAAATTGGAAATATTTGTGTCTGGACTATCTGAAGTCTTGCATCATAGTTCAAGCAACCTCTCTTCTGGTAGAGATGCCCCCAGACAATTGCTTATTCTGTCTATGAGCCTTGCCACATGCAGATTGCCTGACCCCAGGGTATCAGTTTAAAAACCTAGGTATTTATGCCCTTCCATTTGCTGCTGCTGTTTTCCCTCCCTAGTTTAGATAATTAAATAGTTGTTACCCAGTTTATTTAGTTTTTTGAGCAGTTTCTAATAGCATCACTTTTGTTTTATTTTCATTCAGTTTCATTGAGGCTTGAGTAAAACAATGATTGAAGACCATCAAAGACCTGCTGTAGGCATAACTGGACTGCCTCAACTGAAGCATTGGAGGCATAGACCACCATATCATCTGCAGACACATAGTAGCCTACTCCTTCAATACTCTCACCCATGTCCATCACATATAAGGTGGTTAATAATTGGTCAAGCACCAACCTCTGGGCTGCTCCCTTTTTATAACCATATCTTTTGATTGTCTTCCATTCGCAGCAGTCCTCTGTGTTCTTCCTGTAAGATAACATTTATACCAGGACAAGCCCTTCCTCTTAGTCTGACAACCCTTTGTTTCCCCAGAATAATTTTGTGGTCCACCATGCTGAAGGCCTTGGAGAGGTCAATAAAAATAGCCCCAGTAACCTTACCAAGCTCAGAGGCCTTGCTGACATTGTCCAAGACCTTCAACATGGATAACAAAGTACTATGGTTTCTGCAAAAAGAAGACTGGTATTTATCAAGTCTATTACCCCCCTCCAAAAAAGCCTGGAGCTGTTTTGCTACTATCTTTTTCAGCAACTTAGCAACCACTGATTTTAATGAAATGGACCTGTAATTTGCCATTTGGTCAGAGCTGTCCCCTTTGAAAATGAGGACAACCCTGGCCTACTTCCAACCCATTGGCAATTCCCCAGATGTTGAAGACCTGTTAAATGATATGCCAGTCATCATAAGATTTGTAATGCAGCATATTCTAAGAATTTTGGTGTAAGATTATCCAGCCCACTACTCCTGTTGCTATTTAGTTTTAGCTGGTACTCAGAAACCTCCAGAGCTGAGATTTCTGAAAAAAAAAATAACAGTTTACCATCCTCAACTCAAAAATGCCATGATTTACATCCCTATTTTCCCTCAAGTCAGCAGCAATATCTGGGGCACCAGCATGAATGAAGAATTCATTGAACGTGTTTGGTAAGTGTAACACTGGTAAAACATTTAAAGGAGAACTGCCTAACATCTGGAAGCCTATTTTTCCTGTACATTAAAGATGTATTTCAAATACTAGTTCTCATTTTGTTATTGTTTTACATTTGCTGTTTTAGTAAATTCAGTGGTTGTTTCAGTCACAAAGGGAAGTAAAAACCATTTTAGAACTGTGAAATGTAGCTCAGTGGATGTCTATATACCCATTCTGAAATGGGGACTTAACTTTGGGCTCCACAGAGCCTCTGCCTCTCTGCACTGTCAACTGTTCAAATCATTACCCAGTACCCATTCTGGACTACTACAAGGAAACCAGGCATCAGGGGGTATCACAGCTTCTTTGTACCTGTCTGGAACACAGTGTGACTATAGACACCAAGTCATACATTGAAGGACTGATACAGGGACTGCTGACCATGGTGGGGGACCATATCATATACTCACAACCAATAGTATTTTGACAAGTGTGCAGAACTTCCTCTGTGGAACAAAAGACAAAGTAAACAGACATGACTGCCATTTTGGATTGTCCCTTGAAGCCAGACCTGCAAGGAGACCTACCAGAAAGGGGTACTGTGAGACTGAAGAGTGAAGAATAGGATGGGGGGAGAGAAAGCAGAAATACAGAGCAAATAGTTTTTGTTCCATATTTACAAGACAGAAGGATGGGCCACTGCAAGAATGTGGTGCTTAAAAATACTGGGGAGCCATGCGACAAGTAGCATAGTCAAAATAATGGAGAACAGAGCATTAGAAAAGCTTACAAGGTTGAAAGTCAATAATCTATGGGATATGATGGCTTACACTCAAGATTGCTGAAGGAGATAGCAGAAGTGATAGCAGGACCACTTGTAGACATATTCAGCTGCTCATTGACCATGGAGTTGGCCCCTAGGGACTGGAAGACAGCATATATCATCCTGCAACCCAAGACTGGAAGGACAGATGAGGCATGGAATGATACACCAATCAGCTTGATGTCTACAATTTAAAACATTATGGAGTCTTCACCGAAGTCAGAATTGATGGATTTCCTGGAGAGAAAAGGGCTACCAGACCCCAGATAACATGTGTTCAGAATGGGAAGGTCTTGGCAGCCACAATTGTTGACTTCTCTGACTGAGTGATCAGGGCAGCAGATAGAAGACAGGCAGTAGATGTGGTATACTTGTATTTCAACAAGGGAACTCAATCCTCCACAGGAGGCCAGTTGAGAAGATAAAGGTCTCAGGGATGGAGAAAGGATTGGCAACTTGGTTGGAGGGAAGAACTCAAAGAGTAGCAGTAAAGGGAAGTTTTCAGAGGTAAGGGAATTAACAAATGGAGTACTCCAGGGGTTGGTGCTGGGTCTGATCCTTTTCAATGTTTTCATTTTTGACATGGGGGTAGGCATCAGGTGCATGACATGCCTCTTTGCAGATGACATAAAGATCTGCCCAAGGGTGGACATGGAGGAAGGGATAACGAAACCTGGTGAGGATCAGGGTAGGTTGGAGAGTTGGTTAAAAATCTGGCAGCTGGATGTTAAAGCTAAAAAGAAACCAAACTGTAAGGGATACACACTGAGAAGAAAAACCCAAGAGTGCAATAAGAAATGAGGATAGTGATGCTGGAGGAAAAGGGGCCATGATGTCAGAGAGTCTGAAAACAACAACAAGGTAAATAGGATGCTGGGTTGCAAGGGAGGATAAGCAGTAGATTTTAGGAGGTAATCCTCCAATTGTACAGGTCACTGATGAACCACACATAGAACACTGCCCAAGATACCAGAGTCCACACTTGAGAAGAGACTGGGAAAAAGTGGAAGCAATACAGTAGAGGGCAACAAAGATATCAATGGACTTGACTATGCACACCCTAGAGAAAAGGAGGGAAAGGGGTGACATGACCAAGACATACAAGTACTTGCAAGGGGTTCCATGTCATAATAGCGATCGAGCATCAGCAATTGCTATTATGATGAGTGTACATCACCGATAAATAATTTTGGTGATGCACACTGGCAGCACATAGAAAAATGGCACCCGAGACCTACAGGTCTCATTTTTAATGTGGGTGGCTGTGACCCCCTCACCCCCACCCACTTATGGATTCTCAACTCCAGAGGGGTGCATGTTGGGGGGGGGGGACTTAACTAAATACATGCCATCAGGTGGTTAAAAAAAAAAACCTGCACCATGACGGACCAGAACCCAGTTCCACATGTCTCCCAGCTGACCACCCTCCCCATGATGCCAGCGATCCAGCTCGGCAGCTGTTCACCACAACCCCTCCCACATGCCATTCCTCCCCTGCATCTCCCCCCTGTGGGTGTGTGTGCATATGCCCATGTATATGCATGAGTACCTGTCATGGTTTTCATCAACCACTGTATCTGGTCGCCCTTCCCCTCCCTAGGTAACCATGATCACAGTCGCCAAGATTGACTCACAGTTTTTCTAGGTGCTCAATCTCAGTTACTATGGTCACAGACTACCCTCACAAGGGATAAATAGGGTGGATGCCACCAAACTTTTATGCTTGAGTTCAGCTACAGGCACAAGAGGGAACTCATGTAAACTCACAGGAGGTAGCTTCAAAAGGGACATCTATAAGCACTTTTTTTACAGAAAGAATGGTGGACAAGTGAATCAAGCTGCCAGAGGAAGTGGCAGAGGCCAAATTAGTAAAGAGTTTTAAGCATGGATGGGACAAGCATATGGGGTTATTAAGAAAAGGGTGGAGCTGAAACAAAAATAAGGGCTGGCCACTAGTGCCAGTGCACTGTAGTTAGGTAAGGTGGCAAACTGGATGGGCCAACAAACCTTTTTCTACTATCATTATCCATATATCTATGTAGGTCCGGTGTTCAAGAACAGCTAACCTGTGAATGGAACAGCCAATCACAGGTCAAGGCACTGTTAAGAACTGGCAAAGAGGACAGATCCATTCAGTTTATGTAATTGTTCATCAAAACTAAACAATAGTAACATTTGAAAAAACTAAGATTATAAAAAGTTTCCACAGGAAAAAAAATGACATACAAGTTTAAGTGTTTATTTTTAATCTGGCATCATAAATGTGTATTTATGGTATATTTTATTAAGATATGGAAGATGTAATGTATGTAATAATTTGGATCGTTGTTTTGAGCTTGTTTAATGAAATTGGCATACGTTTTACATGTGCTATTTGCGTATACTGTTTTCAATCCAAAACATTTGTGTCTTGGAAGAACAATAAACTACTCAACTGAACTGAACTTACAGGTTTAATGCAGTTATCCTTTAAACTCTATAGGCCTAATATTCAAAATGCAAGTAGGTCATTTACACATGTAAACATAGCCAATTTGAGAGTGCACCTGTAAAAAATAGAGAATTAATTGCAGTTATGATTTTTAATTGTGCTGATGTGTGAAGTGCACACATACAAAAGTAAATGCATGTACAGGAATTTGGCTAGAGCAGATAGGCTCTATGAGCTATTGCAAAGTTTGTCACCCCCCTCACTTAGCACCACCACCTATACTGTGACACCACCAACATAGATTTCCAATTGTTGAACCAGGAGTAGCACACTAAGCTGAAAGCTTGTTTACAGGTGCAATTTGGGAGCACAGGGAAGTTAAGTGACTTGTTCAGGGTTACATAGTCTGCAATTGGGGGCTGTGGGATTCAAAGCCAGGTCTCCAGATTTGCAGCTTAGAGCCTTAAACCACTGAGTTATACTGCCTCAATGGGTGTTGCAAACATTCCCAGCCTTGTCTCAAAAGTGTTCACATTTATGCAGGGAAAGTGGTGGGGACCACCATGTAAATGGCCCACAAAGCCATTTTCAGCATGTTAGTGGCCCCCACATAGCTGAATGTAATCTCCTGAGACCCATTGGCTGTACATAGTCTGCAAGCTTGGTGGTAATGGGAAATGTAGCACTTCAAGTGGATATGGAGGCCTGGTGGTGGAACTACTTTGCTGGGCACATACTAGACGTGTGGCCATAAAAATGGAATGAAGTAAGGGAAGGGTTGCTACGGGACACAAGGCAGTATAAACAAACTTGTGAGGAGGTGAGTGGAGACACTGGACTGCCATGGTAACCACCATTGTGCCTTCACAAATCTGAATCTACTGACTCAGACGGGACCAAAACCATAAGGGTCTAGAGGGAGAGGGATGAGACCTAGGTTGGTGCCTGTTAACAACTGGCATGTGAGTGGTGATGATATCCCATACTGCAGCAGTTATAGTTGTTGACTAGTATGTCAGTGAGCATAAATACAATTTGCATAGCCAGTCAGTCAAAGGTTCCCCCCAAGAATAATTTGTGCATAGTGCAATATGGTGGTGGGGCAACAAATCCCCCCCCCAACTTTTGACCTTCACATGATTAGGCATAGGGTTGCATGTCATTAAAAATAAGAAACAGTAGCAAACATATATTTTCAGATACATGCTGTGTAGACAACTTATTTAATGTATACCTCTATATTACCTAAGGCCACAGAGTTGTGACCATGATGTCACTGTCGCATATTTCATTAGAGTTGCTTGACATTGACCTATGGTATTTCAACAACATAAGTCACTGAACTAACTGTGTTTCACATCCTACACAAGTCAATGTTAAACTGATTGTAAGATTTAACCTGGCAGCATCCATTCACATTAGAAAGCCAACATACTAAAGGTTTATACTAAAATTCTAGGATTGAAGAATGCAAAAGAAAAGTGCCCATTTAAACCATCTGTCATTAGTGTTGGTTAAAAAAAAAAACTCTCAGGTAAAAATCTAGTCTGGCCTTAAAAGAGGTGAGTATAGAACTCTTCACTGTTTGAGCTGTGTCATTGAGGCACACAGGTCAGGAAGCACAGGAAAACCAGGAGCAGTTTCAGCATTTGTAAATAACATTTTATTAATAACAGTAAAATAAAAACAATTTAAATTAATTGTTCAGTACAACTATTTTTACTAATTGTACAACTATTGTACAACAGTGGCAGTGCAAACATAGAAAACAGAGTCCTTCTGAGTTTTTTCTTCTCAATTTCAAATCTCAGTCTCTCTCTGTCTGCTGCACAAGCATTGCCGCTCTTTTTATAAGTCTGTGCTCGAGAAACTCGTTAAAAAAACAGCATGCATTTCACATTATGTTTTTGTAAGTTTCCAATGTTCTTGCAGGTGCAGCAAAGAGAACATAATGACCCAGAACTGGCCTCTTGTTTACAGCATATCAGAGAGCTTGCAAACCAGCTTCTCAGGTTAACCCCTTGAGTTCCAAATAGCTTTTTATGAATAAAAAAAATTTGCCAGCAGATACAGGTCTAGTGGTCTATCAAGTCTGTTTGAATGTGCAGCTAGCACCCTTTATTCTGAAGCTGTCTTTCCCTCCCATCCTTCCCCTCCCTTGACCCCCCATGCCCTGTCCCAGCTCCTTTTGAAGCAGTCCACTGTTCTACTGGATACCACTTCTGCTGGTAATGTATTCCGCCCCGCTACCACCCTCTCTCTAAAAAGTGTCTTCTCATCTCACTCCTGAACTTTCCTCCTTCCAGTCTGAAATCAAGGCCCCGAGTGTCCCTCCCTTCCCCTCCCTTACTTTGAACAGCCCCTCTGTACCTTTCTTATTTATTTCTTTCATGTACTTGATAGTTTCAATCATATCCCCCTGTGCCTCTTCTCCTACAGCGAGTACATGTTCAACTCCCTCAGCCTCCTCTCATATGGTAAGTCCCCCAGCCTCTTGATCATCATTGTCACCCTGCATTGCACCTCCTCCAGTAACTTAATGTCCCTCTTCCGATATGGGTGCCAGTACTGCACGCAGTACTCCAGGTGCGGTCTAACTAATGATCTATGCAGTGGAAGAATCACCCCCCCTCAGAGGATATACCCCTTGCAATGTAACCCAGCATTTTGCCTTCCTACATTGTGCCGAGTTGTTCATTGACCCCATAATGAGCACCTGCAGATACTTCTCCTCCTCTGTCTCAGCTAGCTGCATTCCCCCCAGCTGGTGACTCCTCCTTGGATTTTTCACTCCAAAATGCAGCACCTTGCACTTTTTGGCATTGAACCCCAGTTGCCAGGTGTCTGACCAGGTTTCCAGCTTTGCCAGATCATCCTGCAATGCCTGCCATCCCCCTAGGTTATCCACCACTGCTCCCATCATGGTGTCATCAGCAGCAAACAGACTGATCTTGCTCTTTATGCCTAACAATATGTCTGCAGTGAATATCCCAGACAACACTGGTCTCAACTCCAAGCCCTGTGGAACACCACTCATCATCTGGGAAGGGTGATGAGTGGTGTTCCCCAGGGTTCCGTTTTGGGACCCACTCTCTTCAATATTTTCATTAGTGATATGAAAATTTCCTCTTCTAGTATCATAATGAAATTCGCTGACAACACAAAACTAGGGGGCATTGTTAATAATGCGACCAACAAAAAAACTCTACTATTTGACCTTGCAACAATCAAACACTGGGCACACACAAATAAAATGTACTTCAATGTCACAAAATGTACAGGGTTACACATGGGAAAAAACAACTCTAAACAAATATACTCTCTAAACAATTCTATTATCAGAGCATCAAGTTTAGAAAAGGATCTTGGGATATTAGTAAACAATACTTTCTTCATCATCTCATTGTAATAAAATAGCCAATCAAACTAATGCTCTTCTTTGCAGGATAAATAGTACATTAATCTCCAAATCAGAACAATGTATCATGACCCTATATAGGTCACATGTCAGACCATATATGGATTATGGCTCCCCGTTTTGGAGACCTCATCTGGTTTCTGACATAAATAGAACTGAACAAATCCAGCGTAGGGCTACTAAACTTGTTCCATATCTCTCCCATTTTGATTACACTACTAGACTTCAGAAAACAGGTTTATACTCACTCAAACAGAGAGGAATTAGAGGTGATCTTTTACAATTATTTAAAATTATGCAATCACCTGTTTTAAAATGTGGTGTAACTTTATCCACCAGAAGAATTGTGGCTAGGTTGCACTATAAACAACTGGAAGTTAAAAAAAGCAAATAGAAATAAAAGGCAGAATTTCTTCACTATCAGAACTCCTAGGTTGTGGAATACATTGCCCCAAGATATTATTGATTCACAAACTATCTCAGTTTTCAAAAATAAATTTGACAAATGGTTATTAAATTAATATTGAGACAAATGGTCCACACATGTGGAGGACAATCTCGATAGGCGTTAGCCTTCTTTTGTCCATCAAACCAAGTAACCAAGTAATCACTACCCTTGGGAATGAGAGCTTTGCACCCACCACCATCCTCTATTGTCTTCCCTGAATCCAGTTACCTGCCCATCTCACCAGCTTTGCACCCGCCCCGTGCCTTCTAACTTACTTCCCAGCCTCCCATGTAGCACTGAGTTGAATGCCTTACTGAAGTCCAGATACAGGACATCCACTACATGGCCCTGTCCAATTGCCTAGTTACCCAGTCATAGAACTCTACCAGGTTGGTTTGGCAGGATCTGCCACTTACAAAACCATGCTGTCTGCTGTCCTGTAGTCCTTTGGCCTCCAGGAGGGCCACCAGCTTCTCCTTCAGGATAGTCTCCATCATCTTACCCATGATGGATGTGAGGCTCATCAATCTGTAGTTCTCTGGTTAATCCATGGAGCCGCTCTTGAGAAGGGGGCACCACATGAGCCATCCTCCAATTCTGAGATACACACCCTGAGTGTAGTAAGGCATTAAACAGGTCTGCCAAAGGTCCTGCCAAGGCCTCTGCCAGCTCCTTCAGTACCTTGGGGTAGATGTCATCTGGGCCTGGCACCTTGCCCACCCTTAGTGCCCTCAAACCCTCCAGAACCCTGCCCTCTGTGATTTCCACCCCTTCCTCTCTGTTTCTGCCTCCCTCCCCTTGGTATCACCCTCTCTTTAGAAAATACTGAGAAGTAATCATTTAGTGCTTCTGCCTCATCACCCCCTACTTCCACCCAACCCCCCTCTGTCCTAATCATTTCAACAGTATAACTATGTACAGTTTTAAACAAAGGGATCCCAGTATCAGTGACATTCCCCATAACAATTCACATAAATTTGTATACCTGCAAATATGCAAAGGGGAAGAGAAGACAGAAATAGCAAGGGAAGGCAGAGAGATAGTGAGAGGTGGACAACTGCGAAACTGTCAGAGTGATCAGTTCCTAGGTCTCACAAGAAAATGTGGTTGTGCAACCAGATAGACAAGAGACAGAAAAGAGGAGGATAGAACAGACCCTTGCATTTAAACTCTTTCAGCATAACAAATGGGACAGGGTCTAATTCAACCCTGTCACAAGCTGGTAGTGCATTCTGTGATCTCATCAGCCACTGTACAGAAAAAGAGTTCCTTTTGATGGTGGTGAATGGGAATTTCATTAATGTGTTATTGTGACCCTTTAATATATTATTGCTGTAATGGTATCGCATACACAAACTATTTATCAGGTATTGAAAACATCATATGTCAATGACAAGTCACCACTTAAATGCCTTTGTTCTAGCAGCACATGAGAAACTGTGTTTTTAAACAGGTTGAAATTGTCCAGGACTCTAATGCAAACATGATTAGATTCAAGCTGTGAAAATGATGAAAGTGTGAGTGTTGGTGCTCTGTCCCTCAAACATGGATAATAGCTCCTGGAGACTGGATAGGTCAGTAAAATTGATTGTGAGTAATGAAGTCTTTTGCCTCTATCTCAATGGTTTAAATCTATCCCAGGTCCACAGTGACTGAAAAAAAAAAACATTACCATCTGATGGCTGCTCAGTGGTACCAATGAAATGAGTTGTGGTGGTCTCAATCCAGTTCCTAGAGGAAATGTTTGTAGACTCCACCATAAAAACCATTACAGCTGACAATAATTAATGCCCTTGTTGGTAGTTTCACATAAGAGACCAATGGCTGAAGGGGCATGGAATGTGAAGCATAATGAACAATTAGAGGTCTCTCCATGACAGGGATGAGGCATATTGGTAGGGTGGGGTGGGGAAGCTAGCATTTTGGCTACCTAAATTGTATCTATTAATAAATATAGCACCTTTGTCACCAACGCTGTTAACCAGGTAATGTGTGAGTGCTACAATTTACTCACAACATAGTAAAACTGAATCAAAATGGGTAACATACATGAATGTTTGCTAGTTGCAAAAACTCAGAGGTTAAATCTGAAGGCACTTTATTGAGGCATGGCTCAAATTTCAGTTTATACAATTCACTAACGGTGCCATAATATCTATCTGATAAAATCAGCATTACTCATGTTTTACAAAAACTGCATACAGTATGTGTGTTTTTATAACCGCATGTATGTCCTGTTTAAAAAAGAACAGAGGATTAAGGTCAAATAAAACTCAACCACCTCCAGGCACCAGCGAGTAAATAAAACTAATAACCAGCCCGAGGGAGAAAAGAGATAGTGGGAAATAAAGAGGAAACCACAGAGCCGCAGCTGCATGATTTTATCATAATATAATGTGTTGGAAAGGGTTTCAGATAAATAAAGAACTTCACTACATCCACAATGCAGACATTAGTAATTAACCATGTCAGTCCCAGAATGCTGATGAACTATGGACTTAAAACTGGGATGTGCCTTCAAATGCCCTCAAGTTCTTAAACAAATTACATGGGGAGGTCATAGAAATCTCTCAGAGATGCATGATTTCATGATTTCATTGTTCCCTGTATCCCCTCCAAGGAATGATGGACACTACACAGTTTTAATGTGTTGGTTGCTCGTCGGCAAATTTTATTTATGGCACAAAAGACTATATTTACAAAACTTAAAAGTTCAAATTCACAATTCAATTTTACATCAATTTTCTTCCAGGCCAGTTCCACTTACCCAGGATTTTGTCTTCCAGACCTGGACACTTCTGAATCCGGCGCCTGGACCTATCCCTCTCCCCACTTTACCACCACATCTGGGTTCTTTGTCCCCAGCTCATTTATCCTCCCCCTCCCCCCTTTCTTCCCTCACTCCCTTTTTCTTTCTTCCCCATGGGTATAAATGCTCCTCTTTGCCAGGGTTCTCTGCCCTAGCCCCTTGGCCCGATGATGCCTCCCACAGCGACAACTACACCTGGCCCTATGCTCCAGGGCCCTAGGGCAATCACCTGCCCTCCAATTCCTTCATTTGTGCCATAACTGCTCCCCAGTACCTTCCTTAATAAGGGTGGGAGGGTGGGAAAATTCCCAGCAAAAGAGGATGTCCTGCCTGAGCCCTGGCTTAATATACCCTTAGTAGGCTCCAGGTCAGGACCCCCCATTTGGGTTCCACCCCCCAGTCAATCCCTGGGGCTCAGGTTTGCCTTGTCATTTGACCCTGTTCTTGACTGGTGGTGTCACTAGGCCCCTCCCCTATCTGTCTGTCCTCCCCTCCACCTCCCTCCCTTTCCTATTCACTTATTCCTGTTAGGAATCACTGGACAACCTGGCTTGCCTTTTAGAGGAAAGCCCCATTGTTCCCTGAATCTCCACCAGGAATGATGGACACTACACAGTTTTAACTTGTTAGTTGCTCATTGGAAAATTTTATTCATGGCACAAAAGACTATATATACAAAACTTATAAGTTTAAATTCAGAATTCAATTTTACATCAATTTTCTTCCATATTTTCCTGGTTCCTGCCTCCGTCTTTCTTCTGGTCATTTCTTCTATCTTGCTTTCAGGGCCCAGATACTGTGAATCCAGCCCCTTCCTTCACACCAGAACCAGGCCGGTTCCACTTACCTGGGATTTTGCCCTCCAGACCCGGACACTTTTGAATATGGCACCTGGACCTCCCTGCTTTACTACCATGTCTGGGTTCTTTGTCCCCAGGCCATGTATCCTACCCCCTTCCCTCTTTCTCCCCCTCCACTCTCCCTAATTCTTTCTTCTACAGCTCCTCCTCCAGCTTGCAATGGATGGAAGGCCCCCCCTTGCAGGCTAGTACCTAAACCATTTCTTGACTATCTGGTTGATTAGCTCCCCTATAGGTCGCAGGAACAGACACATTCCAAACTCTGATAGGTGGACGCCATCTGACTTGTGCACTGCTGGCTGGTCAAAAGAGATGTCTCTGTGCTGTAGGTGACCCCCCCATTTTACTACCACCCTGGCCACCCTCCTGTTTAGATGCTTCCTGACCTTCTCGATCCGCCAGATGTCTTTTACCCCCCTCCAGACCCTCCAGGAAGTGATGTCGGATCAGCTGATCATCACCCTTGGCCACCAAACTCTCAACTTTTCCAAGTCTCCTATGATGTTCTGCTCCAACTCACCCATGGCAAGCTCCCTAAATCATTGCCCCCCAGGTGTATAATGATGCAGTCCGGGGTGCCCCATTGCATTCTTAGTTCCTCCATCAAAGGCATTAGCTGTGCCCACCTCATCCCCCTGATGCCTTTCCATAGCAACCTGGTATGCTCGGTGTTATAACTCGGATCCGCTCCTCTGGAGCTGGCAACCGCAAACCTTTCCACCCAATATCCGAAGGAGTGCCCACTATCAATATTTTCCTCTTGAAACCTGCCATGGAAACAAAAATAACATTGTGAGTTGCTGTTGCTATTTTCTCACATACTTCTTGTAGCAGCTGGACCCCCAGCACCCCACCTTTTGTACCTTCACCACTGCAGCCCTTCTTTCTGCTGCCTCCGTCGCTGCCCCAATCCTGAATGAATGTGGGGCAAACTTGTTTGGATCCTCTCCCAGGAATGCCAGGGCCCACTTGAGAACTGCCCCTACTTGAAAACCCATGACTGGAGAGCCATCACCTTGTCTGAACAGCACTCCTCTGGCCCTCCCCGCACCCTCCTATACTCCTCCAATGCACTCATGGTGCAGCTGGCTACTGTGGTTTCCTTACCACTGACACTTGGGTGCCTCTTCCCCTTTGGTCCATCTTAGACCTGGTCAGGGTAATGACCACCCTGTTGTGTCCCCATAGTACATCCTCATTCTGTAAAGCCCATCCAGTGGCCACCCTCCACAGGACCAACACTTCCCCCATCTGGACTGCCCCTCTGCCATTACTGCAAACATGGCTCAGAATAGTACCCCCTCTTAGGCTGATGTGCATACCTTCTCGGTAGCCCCTAAGACCCTTACCAGCAATTCCACTCTTATGGGTTGCCTTTCATCCCCCGGCCACTTGGCCCCTCTGCCAACCTGGCACAATACGTTTTATTGTCCTGTTGACTCCTACATCGGGCCATCCCCTGTCCTGGCACACCCAACTGATGCCAGCTAAGTGCATGACCATCGTAGTGTGGGCCATCCCTTCTTCCCACATTTCCACCACAAATCTCTTTACCTGTTTGTCCCAGGCTGGCTCAGCCCTGTTCCACCCATACTTCCTTCTGAAGTCCTGAAACTTCACCCATCCTGCCTCATACGCTCTCAATGTGTTGTCTGGCCAGGCTCCCCATTACAGCACCTTGGCTGTGACTCTCCAGCCTCCCACATCTGGTCGGGGATCCTGATCCTGTGTAGTGCTGCCTGAGGCATCAGTTCCCAAACCTGTCTAACTATAAACGGGAAACACTGTCAGCCACTTCATTCTTCAACCCTTCAATGTGTTGTGCTTTGAAAGATATATTCAGCTTGTAGCCCCAGTAACACTAGTCACCCGAGCAGCCAGCCCACCATCTCTGTCCTCCCCCTTGCCTATTAATGACTTCCACAACCCCTTTGTTATCACACCAAAACAAGATGTGCGTCCCCTGCAACCTATGTCCCCATATTTCCAAGGCCACCCATATCGGGAACATTTCCAAGAATGTGATATCCTTCAACAACCCCAGTATTTCCCATGTTGCCGGCCAAGGCTCCAAAATCCAATTACCTTTGAAATACGCCCCCATACCCTGGGCACCTGCCATATCTGTTAACAGCTCCAGGTCCACATTTCTTTCCCATTCCTCCTGCCAGAACGTCACCCCATTGTAGCTGTCAAGAAACTCCTCCCATACCAGAACATCCTCCTGCAGTCCTCTCGACAAATCCACCCAATGGTATGGTAGCTGAGCCTTCCCCATTGCCCTTCCCAACCTTCTCATGAAGGCCCTGCCTGGGCTGATGGCCTTGCCGGCAAAATTAAGGTGCCCCAGCAGTTGTTGCATTTGTACTAGCAGCACTATCTGCCTCCCCATAACCTGGGTTAGTAGGCCCCTGAGGCGAGCCACTTTGTCACCGGGAAGCCAGAAACATCCTTCTTCTGCATTCACCTCTATGCCCAGGAATTCCAATTTACATGCGGGGCCCTCCTTCTTGCCCTGTGCTAATGAGATACCCACCTGTTGGCACATAGCCTTAAACTCCCGCAACATCCCCTGTGCCTCTGTCCTAGATTCCCCGATGAGGAGGAAATTGTCCAGGTAGTGTACCACCCTCTTGTGCCTGTACTGAGCCCCACATGCCCATTGTACCCACATGCTAAATGCCTCAAAAGTGGAACATGCCATGAGCACTACATGGGCATGGCCTTGTCGAAATACATGCCCCCTTGGAATTGAAACCCTAAAGGTCCCAATCCTTGGGTCATATAGGTAACAGCCAGAATGCCGATTCTTTGTTAGTCTTTACCAGCCACACCCCCTCTATAGCTCTGATTAGCACTATCGCCTGTTCCAGGGAGGTGTATGATACTGCCCTAAGGTGATTGGGGATGTCCTCATTTACCAATGATCCCTCCAGGTAGGATAAATGATGGATCAATTGGAACTCCCCTGCCACTTTCTTGGGGACAATCCCCAAGGCGGACACCCAGAAATGTTCACATGGAGGGGCCCTCAATGGGCCCTCCACCCTTCCTACCCTAATTTCCTTCTCTATCTTGGTGCCCACTATTTCCTCCTTTCCTTCCACTGACCCCAGGTTCTTGGTCCACATTCTTGATTACCCCCATTGAAACCCCAGCAGGAAACTCATCCAGAAGCCTGCCCTGAGCAAGTCTGCTTCCTCCTTATTCGGGTAGTCTGCGGTCCATTCCTTGACCACCGCTAGGGAGATGGGGGTACATGCCAGCTCGTAACCCCATCACCCCCCACTGCCTGCCCTGTTAGCGCCATCCACCTGGAGGGAAATGTTGTCCTCTGTGACAGCTCCCCCGGCCCCTGTCCTGGTCCCCCAGGGCCCCCGAAAGGGTTGTTCATGGTACTGTCCCCTGTGCTGTCCCCCCCATCCACCCCATCAGCAATTGGTGACAGGGTGCAACCCCCTGCACTTGGAACAAACATGCTGGAACTTATAATTTCCCCATATACATGTGGCCTTGTTGTAGCCCCATCATGCCCTAACCACTGTGGTAAGTGCGGCCATCCTCGCTTGTTTGCCCCAGTCCCTCCCCCTTCCCCAGAGAGGGTCCTCACTCACAACTCTGAGTGGGTAATGTCCCACCTTAGGTCCCCTTTGGCCTCCATCCACTTCTGGAATCATCGTACTTGAGCCAGCCATACCTGACCTTGGCCCTGTATGCATCTCTGATAATGGACATGTACAGTATGTCAATAATGGGATGGCGAGGTCCGTCTGCTTTTCCAACACCAACATGCTGTATATGATGAACCCCCTCTTGCCAGTCCTCAATGGTTTTCCCTTTTATATTTTGCTTCCTCTGTCTTGTGGCCCACCACTGCCAGTGCCACCACCATTTCCGACTTCACTACTGACTCCTTCTGTTCATGTTTCGTGGACATGTCCTCGTCCACCAGCCCAAATATGTCCACATATTCTCCCTTACAGATCTTTTCCTTGATTGAGACTGGCATGTGGTTCCCAACTGAGCAGCCCAGAGGCCCATCATATAATTTCTTGACTGTTGTCTTGGTCCCCTCCTTTTTCTGCCCCCAGCCCTTTTCCCTTCAAAGTTTAATGGCCCGTTCCATCTTTTCAATTCCTGCTTCACCCATGGCCCCCCAGTAGCCCCTCCAAGTACCCTTTTAGGCCATTTTCATCTGACAAATCCACGTCATCCTTACCACCATCCGGGTTCCTATCATCTGGTTCCAGTGCAGGCAGGGGTGCCGGGCTAGGTGTGAGGCACGTCGCTTCTCTTCAGGGTCTCTTGCCCCCCAGCTCCCCTGCTCGTGCGTTTCTACCATTCCTTCTGTTTTTTTTTTTTTTACAGCTTCCTCTCCCACCTCCCTCTGCTTATCCGCTGCCACCAGCTCTGATATCTGCCCCATCAGCTTGGACATCTACTGCATCAATCTTTCACTGGACAACTGGGCTCTCTTGGGTGCCATGGCATTCATATGTCACTATAATCAGAGGAACAAAAACACTTGGTCACCCTTGTATGTACATGTGTGTGTGTGTGTTATATATATATATATATATATATATATATATATATATATTTTTTTTTTAACTGTCAGCCACCATTACCTTGCATCCGGGCTGTTGGCCCTCCTCCTTCCTGGTGCCTGTTGCCGCTGTTACAACATTGCTTGTCCAGCAACTGTGCCTTGGTCCTTTGTGTCCTCTCCATTAGTACCACCCCAAGAAGCCATGCCATTTCCTGACCTCCTCATAATCCCCTTCCTGTTGAAAAAACAGGCAGGCCTTGTGCTACCACTGTGTCCCCCGCTTGTTTCCTCCTCCTCCGCCACACTCAACACACCTTCCTTTCCCGCAAGCCACTTGCAGCCCTTGTTTCCTTGTAGGCTACCCTTCTTGCCTTTTTTTTTTTGAGTCCAATCAGCCTCAGCCATCACCCACTGCTTCCCCCTCACATCTGCCCTAGGCCCTCTGCCACCCCAGGCCTGCTCAGCTCCATGCGGCAGTCCCCCCCCATTCAGTTGCATTCTACTGCACCTCTTTCTTATTGTGCAGCATTAAAAGTGTGTGGCATGGGACTCTACTGCTGTTGCCCTGCACGACCTTCCTTGTAGGTCCCCCCATTTACCCTGCCAGTTCAAACCATGCAGCCCCCTCCATGGCCCCCACCTCCCTCTGCTACTGCCCACAGCCCTCACATTCCTTGCCATGGCCTCCTGGTGTCGCATCCTGCCTCCTCTTTACCAACTGACCTTACCCTGCCCTCTGCATGACTCTCGCCTGTCTCCACTTGCCCCACCATGAAATGCGGGCCCAAATCACTACAAAATGCAGTGAGCTAAAAACTGCCCCCCATCTTTCTGCCACTCTTCCCCTGCAGCAACCTTCTCCTTGCATCTCCCTCTTAAAAAAGGGGGACCAGTCCGCTCCTCAGTATGTGCCGCCACTTGGCTCTCAGGCTCAGCTGTTCCTCACCTGCCTTCCTGTGGGCCTACCTCCCGATTGTGCCCCAAACCACTTCATATTTTTTTTTTTGAAGACACCATCCCTGCATACCCCAAGCACACACTTTGTCCATTTTCCTCTGGGTCAGACTTTGCTCGTTGCGCCACCCAAAAACTACCCCCTTGTGTCTCTGTGTTGAAGAAAGCCCAAGCCCCAATGGCTCTCTGCCATTGAGTCACAAAAAATGCCTGCTCCTCTCTGTGCCGCTGCCTGCCACCCAGGCCCTCCCCACCTTTAACTGCATCACATGTTGTGACCAAAACTCCCGGGCTGTTCGCCCTTAACCCGGGTGTTTGTGCTTACCATTGACCGCACTTGCTGCCAGGGCCTTTCGGACTGCAATTCTCTGGCTCTCTCATAACAAAAATCTGTAGGCCAATACTCGCACCATGCGCTCAGCACCTGCCCCCATTCCGACACTTCAGGCGGAACGCCCAACTTTTTCGCTGCACATTGCTGCCCACACTCGCCCCCATGTTAACTTTCTCTGAGGCCACATACCAACCACTTAGGCCAGGAATCCATCTCAAAACTGTTTTTCCTTTTCTTGTCTTTTTTTTTAAATGCAACCGCTTCGCCTGGTTCTCTGCCCTTTCCGGTGGCCGCCCTGACCCCCAGCACCCTTTGCTTGCAGTGCCAGCTTTCTGGCCATCTCCTCCTGCACACCAACAGAAATGCCACAAGAAGCCTGTTCTCAAAATGCTGCACCTTGCTCCCAGTGCTTCAGACATCACCTGAACCATGCTACCATAACAAGAAGCCATTTTGTCCTGCTTGCTGCACGCGCTATCTCCGGGCTAAAATTGCTCGAATCATCAAAAAGACACTAGCTATGAGCCATGCTGCACCTTGCAATGTAACCACTTGCTCCTGTCCAGGCTAAACCTCCTCGCTAACTCTAGGGGATCCAAGTGCACCAAAGTGAGCTCCCCTTCACCAAATACATTTCCTTTATTACTAACATAACAGTGCACAGTACTGAGCATTGGCTTCCATTGTTCTCTATCTATACATATTTTACAATGCTATATCAAACAAACCTAATTGCCAGTCACCATGCACTATGTGGCCTATTAGGCCCAAAAGCCTTAAGTGCCTTACCTGTTTGCCAACAATGTGCTGTGTTCTTAGTCTGAAAAATTCCCAGCAAAAGATGATGCCCTGCCTGAGCCTTGGCCTAATATACCCTTACTAGGCTCTGGTCAGGACCCCCCTTAGGCTCCACCCCCCCCAGCCAATCCCTGGGGATCTGGCTTGCCTTTGTCATTTGGCCCTCTTCCTGCCTGGTGATGTCACTAGGCCCCTCCCCATCCCTCTGTCCTCCCCTCCCTCCCCTTCCTATTCACTTATTCCTGTTAGGGATCACTGGACAACCTGGCTTGCCTTTTAGTGGCAAACCCCATTATCTTGGCTTCAGCAGTAAATATTTGGTAGTTATTAAAAAAAGCTTCACTTTTACAAACAAAGGAGTTTGGTTTCATGAAAGCGATTATATACAAAAATCAGATTCTATGTGTCTAAACCAATAATGGGGTTAAGGAAGAAATCATTAATTGCATGCCATGCTGTTTTTTAGCCTTTAAAAAATGTCTGTAAGCCCTTTTGGCACATTACAGTCCTTTTTAATGCATAGTCACCCTAAATTAATTTATGATGAACAGTATATATTACTTATGATGTCATCAATTAAGAAGAGTATGTGTAATTTTTTGTTTCACAGATCAACCATTCATTCCCAGGTTATCAAAACTGGGACTATGAGTCACATATTCAACAAAACATGCACTACTGTATAAAGCGAGAATAGCAGAAAACATGAAATGCATGTCAGAAAATAATCCTATGCTAGCATGATTGGATTATATATTGATTTTAGATCATGTGATATTTTGCTTGTTTGACCCTTTTCTTGTAGTGCAACAACTGCCCTGACTTGCATTTGGAACTCCTTGTAACACTCACCCCTTATCTTGCTACCTCCTGGTAGTATCTTGTTCAGACCGAGCCACGTCACCAGGGCCCTCCACTCTGCAATGGTGCCATTGCCTCACAACATGGAATTCTTTCACACTATGCAAAACTATGCAATTTATGGTAGTCTGTGCTTCCTTGAAAACTTGCAGCTATCTATGGACTGTCCATACCTTATACAGTATATTATAAAAAATAGTTATGTGGTTATTTAGATGTTTAGTCAGGCTGCATCTCCAGTACTGCGTGCAGTTCTGGAGACCTCACCTCAAGAAGGACATAGCACTACTGGAGAGGGTCCAGAGGAGGGCAACCAGGATGATTCAGGGCATGAGAGAAAGGACCTATGAGGAAAGGCTGGAAGAACTTGGGCTGTACTCACTGGAGGAGAGGAGAGACAAGGGGGACATGATAGGGGTCTTCAAATATGTGAAAGGGATAACTAGGGGCAGAGCCAATGAAATGTTCAGGCTAAAGAAAGGGGGCACAACCAGGGTGCATAAGTGGAAGCTGGAGGGGGGAAATTACAGGGGAGAATGTAGAAGACATTACTTCACTGAGAGGGTGGTGGGGCCATGGAATGCACTGCCTGGGAGTCTGGTGGAGGAGGGCACAGTGGAAGGCTTCAAGAGGGGGTGGGACAGGTGCATGGGTAAACTGAAGCTGAAGATGACCCTCTCTGGGGCTGGGGGGTGGGAGAGCGAGCACCCAATAGGGGCTGGCTACCGAACAGACACAAAAGATCATCAGGCCTATTCTGCTGGCTTTTAGCATGTTAGTGTAATCAGGAAAAGGTTCACTTTCTTAGAATGGGCTAAATGTATTTTCCCGAAGCATCCCTGGGGAAGAGATAGGGCAGATTAGAGTTTCTTCCAAGGTAAAACAGAACATTATAGTAAGAACACCACATACAGTATTTCATGTGATATCTCTTCACTGAAAGAATTATGTACAGTACATAGACTGGTTAATTTAATCAGGACTAAAAGGTCTTCTAGGCCTCACAAATCATCCACAAATGTTGAAAGTGATCAATCCCAATATATTTCATTCTGTTTGGAATGTATCAGTGTGGTGTGGCCTTGTCTAAGGCCACCACCAGCTGCCAGTCATCCAGTGGTGACTGCTTTGTGGGTCATGGTGAGTCCAAAGTAGGAGTGTTGCAAAGTTTTACTTTGCTGGCACACTGCCAAACAGTGTGGTATGCATTGCCCTGGCAAAATTAGCATTTCACCAGCACTTCACTACTTGGAAGTCCAAGTTTATGAAAAATTAAAAAATTCTCTTCCCCCAACCTCTTGCAGCACCCCATACCACCTTCCACCCCCACCATACCTTACTCAGTTTAAGTGCAAGTGGCATCAGCCATGTTACAACACAGTGCCTGTGCAAGTCCACAATTATATCAGACTTGATTTATATGCTCAATCTGGCTAGCATCACAGAAATCTTGTCAGGTAATGACGTGGGGCCAATTCTGGAGGCGCTGCGCCCATCTGGAGTCTCTGTGGTTCACTGCCCACAGAAGTACTGTGGGGGGGTGTCCATCTGTTTTAGATCTGCTTTGAACACCAGAGAGAACCCACTGATGGGTGGACCCACTGAGAGTTATTTCATTGTTTGTATGCATGGCCATGCATGGGGCCCAGGTGTAGGATCATTTTGTTTACTAGCCTCTGGGGTGTGAGAGGGAGTTCCTGCAGGAAATCATGGACTTTGTCACAGACAGGGTGTTGGACTCACCCAGATGGTTGGTTCTGAGTGACTTCAATGCCTCAGTCAACAACGAACTCTCACAGTTTGGACAAAATTTCATCCAGTCGATGGTATCACTGGGCCTCACACATGTGGTTACTACTGAAACCCATCAACATAGTCATGCCTTAGAGCTAGTACTCTCACTGAGGCTCAAGATTAGCAGCTTTGAGATTGATCCAGTTATGTGGTTGGATCACTGCACAGTGAAGTTCTCATTCAGGTCCCCCCCCCCAGCATTGTTTACCCCTGGTGGAGGTAGTTCATTGCCACCTTTAAAAGGGGTTTTCCCCAGCAGGACTCCGGCTGGCATTGGACCTCTCAGGTGTTCTCATTATACTCAATCTCTCATCAGCATCTGACATGGTGAGCCATAGACTGCTGTTGGATTCACTTAGGGAGTACTGTGGACTCGCTGGTAGGGTCATCAGCTGGTTTGAGTCCTTCCTTAGTGACAGGATGCAGAGGGTTGTGATGGAGAATTTCTCCTCACTCCTGAAGCCCCTGCTCTGTGGCATACCCTAGGGATCCTCTCACCTACGCTGTTCACAGCATACTTTCTGCCTCTGGGTGATATTATCAGATGTTATGGTTTGGACTTGCACTGCTATGCAAATGACACCAGGCTGTATTTGTCATTTGCACCTAGGACTCCTGGTGCAGCCAACATACTGCGTCTATGCTGGTCCCACATCCAGCAGTAGATGTCTTCTAACTGCCTATGACTCGATCCAGACAAGATGGAGGTATTAGTGATTGAGCCTGGTCAATGGCAGGGTGCAGAGGCCACAGTGGAGTGGCCCTGCTGGGTACTTGGTTAGGCTAGTCTGGTGTCCTTTGTTAAGGTAAAGAATCTGGTCTTCATTCTGGATGAAAGACTGACACTAGAAGCTCAAGTGTTGTTGGTAGTCTGGAATGGCTTTTACCATCCTCAGAATATCTTTTGGCTTAAAGCATTTATCCCACCAGAAGACTTGTCCTCAGTGATACATGCCTTTGTGACTTCCAGGCTCAACTACTGTAACATCTTGTATCTTGGGGTTAGTGGAGGGGTCCTAGGATGCTCACAGCTGGTGCAGAATGAAGCAGTCAGGTTACAGATGGGCCTTCCAAGGTCACGTCATATGACTCCAGTCCTGTGTGACCTGCACTAACTGCCAGTGAAGTGGCAAATTTCTTTTAAGGTTGGCCTGCTGACCTACAAAGGCCTATACAGACTGGGCTGGGCTATCTGAGTGAGCTCCTATCCCCTTACTGCACAGCTTGCCCTCTCTGCTCCTCTAAGATGAGCATCCTAGCAGTTCACAGGGCCAAGCTCAAGATATCAGGGGATCTCACTTTTGAGGTAGCTAGCCCAGCCCTGTGGAATTCATTTCCCAGATCTCTGAAGAAGGCTTCTTAAGTACAAGCCTTTAAAGCGCAACTCTGCACTTCAGCATGTGCTTTCATAAATAAGATGTTTCAGCTGTTACAATTTGCTAGAGACTACATTTTTTCATTTTCAAAGTTTCTTTCCAAGATTTACTGCACATCTTGGTAGTTCATCTAAAATGTCTGCATAGAAAATATTTGCCTCTCTCCTGTTAACCTCACAGTGTCATTGCTTATGACATCATAGTGTTCACCATGACAACAGACTGTGATATGACAAACAGCAATTGTGTGGTTAGCAGGGGAGAGTCAGATTCACTTTGAAAGACTCAATGACATAATTCCTGCGTTATTTACAATAATTTGTAGACCAGCAACAGGGGACTATAAAAACAATAATAAATGAAAAAAAAGCAATAAGTTACAACATAAAAAAACACAAAACAGGATGTGCAGAAGGAATGGGTGCTCTGAAGCAAAAAGGACATATTTGTCAACAGAATAGCTTGGGCTATCACCACATATTACGCTGCACACTGTATTAAAGTATAACAAAATGTTTTATTTCATGGTATACATATGCCTAATGCATTTCTGGTCCATCACTTGACCCTTTCTCAAAGGCTAAATTTTTCAGATTGAGAAAGTTACTTTATAGGGCAGATGCTCTGATGTCATAATTACATTAATTAATTCAACACACCCACTCTTTCTAGCTCACTTATTACTACCATTGAAACACTATCTAATAGGAAATGGCTAAATAAAGAAGCACTTGAAACTTTATATTAGCAACTATATACTAGTAAATATTGCACATAGAAATACATCTATGAATATGCTCTCAGGAACAAACATACAAAGAATAAACTGGTTTTCCTTGTGCAGTAAGAGTGGTGTTATTTATCTTGCAGTTAGTACTTGTGGATCTTTCTATATGGGGAAAAAACACCCGTTGCTTCAAAGTAAGGATGGGTGAGCACCAGAGGGCGATAGAAAAAAGGACATGATGTGTGCCACTGCACAGCATATAAGCAATAGCAAGGATGATAAGAAACATGTTTTACCTATATTGCAATAGATAAAGTGAGTGTTAACCCATGTGGTGGCAACTACAATAATTTGGTTTTGAAACATGAAACCTTCTGAATCATCACATTACAAGCTAATAGATCCCCAGGTCTAAACACAGGATTTGAAATTAAACCATACTTAGAAAAGAGTTAATTGCCACTTGTATCTTGAATTATGTTAGTTTCTCCTGCAAAATGAAAGTTTTATATGAACTTCTATCTCTTCCCTACCTCCTCTCTATGCACATGTATTTTTGATATCACTGCTTTATTCTTTGTATGTTTGTTCCCAAGAGCATATTCATAGATGTATTTTTGTGTGCAATATTTATTAGTGTATAGTTGTTAATATGTTTCAGGTGCTTCTTTGTTTAGCCAATTCCTATTAGATAGTATTTTAATGGTAGTAGTAATAAGTGAGCTAAAAAGAGTGGGTGTGTGGAATTAATTAATCTAATTATGACATCAGAGCATCTGCCCTATGAAGTTACTCTTTCTCAATCTGAAAAATGTAGCCTTTGAGAAAGGGTCAAGTGATGGACCAGAAATGCGTTAGGCATATGTATACCATGAAATAAAAAGTTGTTTTATCTTTTAATACGGTGTGCAGCATTATATGTGGTGGTGAGTGCTCAAGCTATTCTGTTGACAAAGTTACAACATAATTGGTGTAAATCTAGTTTTTAAAGCATTTTATTATAATAGAGAGTTGCTCTTTAAGAGAGTCTTAAAGACCAACCTTTTCAGGCAAGTTTTTGATTTGAATTAAGCCCAGTGTTGCAGTTTTAATTGTTTGTTGACCAATCTGCACAGTTTAAGCTGTATGTATCTACTGACATGTTTTAATTGTATGATGTATAGTGCTCAGAATTCCCAGGATTGGGTTCTTAATAAATAAACAACTATTAGTACTTTGCAGTCTTACTGCAAAATGTTGCAGTATGCTGCAGGAAACAATGTAATTAAATGGCAATTGAGCCCTTTTGTAATGTAGTGTTTTGTGATATGTCATTTGCTGCAAATTATTGCTTTACATCCGGGCTGGCTCTACTGAACATAATCTCCCTTCCACCCACCAACTGAGCAGAACCCACATAACCCTCCTTCTCAAGCTCAAGTATAGAAGTTAATCAGAATTAATAACTATTCTTCACCTGCTCATAACACCCAATCTCATTTTAAACTCCCCCAACCATGGCTAATTAGTCAGTCAGGTAGCCCACTCCTACCTACCTAATCACTACATTCATCTACCCCTTGTCCTCATATGAGAGCAAGAAAATATGATACATTTGCAGAAAGGGATGGTAACTGGCATAGATTAGAGTTTCTCCACCATTTTTGTCTGACATCTAAATGAATTGGAGTAGGTGCTCATAGTAATCAGCTGTTTTTACAGTGTGCATGTGTTCATACTCATTCAGATGGTGGCCCGTCAAGGTTGTAAGAGGAGGGTCTGTGCCAGTCACTGCCCCTCTGTTTTTTATGTAATTTGTGTAATTCCATGAATGAGCATTTTTTGCATGAACAAATTGCAGAGAATGCAGAATTTTGCCTTTTAGTGTAGCATTCTGCAAACATGACACACTTTTGCATTTTCCATGTTTTCCACAGAACGTTTCCACAGTTTAAAAACTATAATGTGGTTTACATAAATAACCTATAGTTTACATTAAAGAAAATTCAGTTCACTTGGCTGAATTCTATGGAATTCACCAAGTAATTCCACCAAACTTAGCATACATGGAATTACTGTACCATTCTTGAAGATTCCAGATTCCCCAACAGCACTATACGATACAATATGTTAAAAGTTTTCCTGGATAGTGAAAAAGTTATTTTGACTACTCTGGGTTTACCATGACCCCAAAACATTTACCATTAGCTGGCTTGCCTCCTACACTGGGCTGGGAAAATGTAGTAGCTTTAAAACCTAAGGAAAAGTGTACATGCTTAGCTGATTTCAGCCTTTGTTGATTGTTTTTGAGACTTGGTGCACGTTACTGTTCTGGTCAGTGCCATGCCAGCTCTAATTCATTCATGCTGGCTGTGTCTCTTACATGTCTTCCTCAGATATGAGTTGAACTTAAGAAACACAAAAAATAGAGGGCAGCAAAAGAAAGGGTGAGGATTTGTTCTTCTAGATTCATAAAATTATTGCAAGCCCTTTGAACTGTGTCCCCTCATGAGGGAGTTAGGTAGTAATGAGAACACTAAGCACTTTTTGTACCCTGCTGTACCAAATAATCCCCCCAAATAAGGAAAAATTATCAATAATGTGTTTATAAACTTTTCACTAGGTTTATTAGGTTTTTTAAGACAAGTGTAGACAGAGTGGCCATTTTAGTCTGTCTCACACACCTAGTGAGTACCTATTTCCCAATATTCTTTATTTGCCAAGTACCTGTCAAGATCATTTTTGAATGTTGAAAATGATGTTAATTCCACTAGTTCAGTAGGTAGCACATTTCATACCTAACTGCCCTTACTATGAAGAATTCGTTCAGTATATTTTCATTTGCCACCTTAAATTTAACCTGTTGTTTGTATGATCTGAGTGTTACATCTGTCATTGAAATTCCAATCCATGTTCCATCTTGAGTTCACTGTTTTCAATTATCTTATGTAGTTGTAAAAGGTCTCCTCTCTGTCTCCTCTCCTTCAAATAAAATAAGTGTGACTCCTCCAGCATATCATCATATGGCATGCTCTTTAGCCTAGGTATCAACTTCATAGTTTTCCTTTGGATGCTATTGCTCTCTAATATTGTAATGTCCCTTTTCAAGTGTGGGCTCCAGAAAGGGGATCATTTATCTAAGTATGGCCTGATGTAGCTTCTATATAGAGGCCTTATAGACTGTCCTGTTTGAGCTATAAAAGCTTTTCTGATGTAGCCTATAATTCTATTAGCTGTTTGTATTACATTTTTGCAGTGCATAACTGGTGTCAGGTTATTATTGATTATTACCCTTAGGTTGTTACTTTTTTGAGTATTATGTTATTTAGTTTATTCTCTTTCAGTAGATTATTTCATCCCAGTTGAAGTACCATAGATTTCTCTATTTTGAACTGCATTTTTTATTTTTTATAGCCCATAGTTCAATTAACTAAAGATATTTTACCAGTGAGAGATATTTCCCTTCTGTGCCAATTTCTCCACCCAGTATAGCGGCATCTGCAATTTTTTAGCTACATTAATAACAGCAAATGTGTTCATGTCCCCAGTGTATTGTAGAACTGTTTATTCTTAAGCAAGTTACATTTAGTGCATGGCATTAATCAACCACAAATGTGCAAATTTAATTTCATGCTGTGCAATTTGCACCTAATTCACACCTATTTAAAATGCACAATTTCATTCAGTTAGGATCATTTCATTTTCACACAATTATCACATGAGTGAATACAGGTACAATTGTTTTAATCAATCAATCAGTCAATCAATTTTATTTGTGTACTGGAGGGTATGTGGGTAAAAATGCTAGTTTTCATAAACATCCAGTGTTTGAAAAAATAGATAAAAGAATGACAAAGTCCAAGAGAATATAAGTGAAATGACATGACCTGACTGAAGATGTCATATTTATCTTCACAAGAGGCCCATGATGTCATAATATCTCAAGAGTGTCGAAGCCATGAGGGAGCTGGCTTGATGTCACTGGCCTCAAGTGAAGATAAATATGATATTTTCAGTCAGGCCATGTCATGTTCTGTGTTTTGGACTCGCAACAGAACCACCCATATGTGTTTTTGGGCTGAACCCCAGTCTCCCACCTCCCATATGTTTTGGGCCATGGGCCACCAAGAAAATCTGCCATATTCTCCTCTTAAGGCAATTCCCCACATATCTAATTTATCAGGTGGGACCCGCAGTCCTCTCACCACATCAAAAGAAGTGTCTGTGATCATGCCATAATTGATAACCAAACTGTTGTAAAAAAAAAGTTGAGATTTATCTGCCATACAGTTCCACTGTTTATATACTAAATTTGCAGTGTGACTGAGAGTAGTGTCTCCCTATAACCATAAAAAAAATCTGGGGCTTTTAGAAATCCTTATTTAAGAAAAGAAAACTTATCTGGTTGATTCTGCTGTTTTTTCCTTGGTTTTAATAAAAGCAGTTTCACTTTTCTTGTCCTAAAGTTGTACATGACAGGGCACTTACAGCACAGTAAAACCTGGACTTGCCAATAAATTAAAATCAGTACTGTCCCTGAGAGGCGTTAGAAATGTAATCCCTTTTATCAAGCTTACTTGAGCTTTTCTTAAGACACTTAGCTGACAGTAGAAACAAGCGAGAGTGCGAGTAAGTCACAGCTTCAGTGAAGGGAGCAGAAACCCGAGTGAGTGTTGCTATAGTAGCATTGCTATAGCTAGCAACACTCACTTGGGTTTCCGTTCCCTTCACTGAAGCTGCAACTCTCTCTCACTCTCTCTTGTTTCTACTGTCAGCTAAGTGTCTTAAGAAAAGCTGAAGTAAGCTTGCTAAAAGGGATTACATTTCTAACACCTCGGGGAGACTGCTGATTTTAATTTACTGGCAGGTCCACATTGTGCTGAGTTGTAAGTGCTCAGTCATGCTACAAATTTAGGACAAGGATAGTGAAACTGTTTAATTAAGATCGAGGGAAAATGGCAGGACCAACCATATAAGTTGTCTCTCTTTGTTTTTTTAATAACTGTTGATCTGAAAATTATGGCAGGATCAACCAGATGCTGAGCATTGCATGCGGGAAGGGGGTGTTGCAGGTTGTGGAGAGGCACAGCCTGTCAATGCTTTTGTTTTCATAATAATGACATATAGGAACATAGAGACAGCACCATGACATATAGGAACATGGAAATGTCACTATGATGTATAGGAACAAGGAAATGCCAATGATATCTTCACTGCCTGACTGCCTAAGATACAATTTTTTCCCCTAGATTTATCCCAAAACACATGTTGTATAAACATAGAATATGCGTCCAGTGTAAGACTTAACAGATAGACGATTACAAAGTCAAAAGAGGATACATGATATGTAAACAAAGTATTTACAGTTGAAGAGCACAAGAACCAGTAGGTAAATACTATATACATAATATTTACAGTGTTAATAAAGTACTATAGGAATACAAAGGCACTAGGAGAACAGCAGTGCTAACAGGTGAGGCGGGGTAGTCATATGCTGCCCCTATAAGTCAGAAAGAGAGTAGTCAGGTGAGATAAGGTAATTTGAAGCAGAAGTGTCTCCCTGAAAGGACAAGTCAAAGGCAGATGAAAATCAGGGGAGATGGGCTATGTACAGAAAAGGGAAATGGGTCATGTATAGAGCCTATGGTTATGATGCTAGGGATGGGGGCAAGTGCAGGTATCGTGGGGAAATAAACCACTGGATTTAGCAAGTGGGGCAAGGAGGGGGCTTATCAGGGCAGCTACAAGTGGACAATGCAAGGAGGTGCTCCTTGAGGGAGGTGTTAAAGGAGTAGAATGATATGCACACCTGGATTTCTGGGGGCAGTTTGTTGTAAAGCTTAGTGCTACTGTAGGTGATATAGTTCTGGGCATGATTAGATTTGTAAAAAAGGGTATCAAAGACCAGGCTGGAGGCACTTCTTGTCAACTGCCCGGGGGCTGCCAATGGAAATAGGGAGTTAACACTGGGGGAAAATATTAAGGTAAACCTTGTGGAGGAAGGAGATCATTTTTAGATGAAACCTCCTTTCTAGAGTGGGCCAGCCGATGGAGGAGTAAAGAGTGCAGTGGTGTGTTTTTCAGGGTAGTCCAGTAATGCAATGAGCTATGCTGTTGTATGTGGTTCTGAGATTAGAGTAGAGGAGGGATGAGGTAGGAGGAGAGAAGACGATGGATCTATAGTCGATAAGAAGCAGCAGTAGAGAGCCAGCTATTCAAAGTCTGGATGTGGGGATCAGGAACTTTCTAATCCTTTATAGAAGACTGAGCCTAACATGGACCTTTTTAATAATGTTACTATTGTGGAGATTGAAGGACAGATGTGGGTCAAGGAGAAGACCCAGGTATTTGAATTCAGAGACTTGTTTGATGATGTTTCCAGAGTTGTTGGATAGTTTAAAGCCTGAGACAGGGGCTTTCCCTGAGCCCAAGAAGATCATAAGCTTGGTCTTAGAATTGAGGACAAGGCCATTCCCAGAGAACCAGGAGTGCAGCTTCCTAAAATAAGTCTGCATATTTTGGAACAGCAAATATAACCTGTTCTACAGTATATTCCAAAAGTGTTGGTCCTAGCAGAGACTCCTGTGGCACCCACGAGTCACCTGGCCCCCCTCTGAGATTTTGTCTTTTATTCTAACATGTTTTGTCCTATTTGTCAACCATGAATCCACCCAACTGACAAACTGATTATTGAAACTCATAGTCCTGATTTTGTTTACTAACTCGAAGTGTGGTACAGTATTGAAGGCTTTTTTGAAGTCCAAATAAATAACATCTACCAGTTTATTTTTGTCAAGGCTAATGCTTACTTTGTTGTAAAATGAAATTGGTTGTACACGGTCTTACAGCTACAAAACTACATTGAGTATTATCCCCTACTTTCCTTTTTTCTTTATTTCCTAGTGTAACCTTTCTTTCAGTAGCCTTCCTCATGACTTCCCCAAGAATCACTGTCAGAGTGATAGGTCTGTAGTTGTCCACTAATTGGTTGGATCCTTTCTTGTGGATAGGAATTACAGTTGCTTCCTCCAATCCATTGGTACCACTCCTTCTGTGTATGATTTATTATATAGTAGTGTTAGTGGCACAGGTGCTATATGAATAGGTTCCTTGATTAACCTAGGCTGTAACCCATCCATTTATTAGTTCCAATAGATTCTAATACTGCTATAACTTCTTGATCTGTTAAGTTTACATCTCTCCTTCCCACTAAGTTATCAGTTATTTTTTGTGTGGTTTTACTATTATAGAATGAAAAGAAATATGGGTTGAAGGTGTCTGCTACTGACTTAGATTGATGTATAAGTGTCCCATTTTGGTAAATGGGTCCTATGGCTCTATCACTCCCCTTACTACTGTTGTCATAGGAAAAAAAGATTTTTAGTTATCTTTAGCATGTGAAGTTTTCAGCTCTACATTCCTTCTATCAGTCTTAATTAATTCTGTGGTTATTTGTAGTTCAGTTGTGCATGTTGATCTGTTTATTTCTGTGGGCTTTTTCTGAATGTTTTTAGTTGTTTCTTTTCTCCTTTCCATTATATTTCTTTTTTATGGATGCATATTTATTTTTTGGTTTCAAAAGTTTGTTTTTTATTTGATTCCAATAATCAACAGATTTTCCTTCTATTTTCTGTTTCCAGTTACAGTTTCTTATGTTTGCACTTATCAGGAGTTTGCTTTGGAGTACTTTCTCATAATGCTATTACCACTGTTTTTGTGTAGCTCAGTTGGTACAGTAAAGTGTACCACACTGTGGTCAATTGTTCCTAGAGCCCCCTTATTGATATATTTGACATATCGATGAATCTGTGTATGAATTTGTTGTGACCAAGTCAAGGCTACCCCCTTCCCTATTTCAGTTCTCCTACTTTTTGTTCTAGGCATTGAAGTAACAGTGAGTCAATGAATTAAGTTGTATAGGTGTTTGAACTACATAACTCTTCCAAGCTGATACCTGGGAGGCTAAATTCTCCCAAATTTAACACAACCCCCTTTTCTGCTACTTTAGTTATTTCCTCCAATACAACCCTATTGTATAGGTGGTCACTAGATGGTAGTCTATGATATACACCCCTGTTAGTTTCTTTCCCTTAGTTTGTTGTAACTAAACCCATATTGAGTCTACGTTTACATTTTAGTAACTGATGTTGCTAAGTTCATGACTCTCAGTTTCATCCTTAATGTATATGCATACTCTTCCTCTTTTCCCAGCCTATTTTTAATGTATAAGTTGTACCCTTTAATTTCCCTTAAGGAGTCATTTGAGTCATCCACCACATTTCAATTGTTGCTGCAAAGTCAATGTTATTCTGTATCATAATTATTTCTCATTCTGTCTTCTTAATTATGTTTAAGCTCCTTGCATTCACCTTTTAACATTTTGTATTTATTTACTGAAATTATATCAACAGTAATCCTGTCAGCTCAGTGGGTAGGACTACCACTCACAATGCTGCCAACCTGGCCTAGGAGTGGTACTGAGTCTTCAGGGACCAGCAGGGGGGGAGGACTGAGTGTCCCAGAGGAAGTTCTTCTCTTCCAGGGATGGAGGGTTGGTGCCTCTGCTGATATTCTGCAACCTAGGCAGCCTTGGGCATCAGCTCAGTGATAGGCAGGCTGGAGAGAGAGGCCATCAACTGGGTGCACAGATAACATGCCATTCTGTGCATTACAGCTTGTAGTACACCAGCAACCATGGAATGAAATGCAAAAAAAGGTCCTGACACCCAAGGCAAAGTATCGTGGTATATGCAGGCCCCCCTGTCTATTGTGTGCTATCGCCTGATCAGACATGGAATTCAAGGGCATATCTCCCTAATATCAGACCGCACCTGAGGGTCAAAGCTATGGCTCCATACATGAGGCAAGACAGAGATGTTCAGATGCAGAATGCAAAGGTTTCTGCCATCAGAGTCTGGAGAGAAATGGTGCTGGTGATGTAAATGGGCAGAAATTGTCAGTGAAAAAAGAAATTATATCAAAGAAACAAACAATGAATCTGATTGCAAGACTGTATAATGCTCTGAAAGGGTTATCTAAAGCTGAAGGAATATGTTTCCAACTGAACTGCCAGAAGGAGTTTAATAAATTACTTTTTAATGAATGGTGGAAATAGATTTGGACTTATGTTTTTCATGATACAAACTAAGGAGACAGAAGGGAATTTACTTGGAAGTAAGATGCTAGACTGTTCCAAACTACATTTTCAAATACAACAGTTCAAAGCCTAACTTCAGTAACTGACCCTTTTATTCTGAATATATACTGCATTACTAGGTCCTGCTGGAAAAGGGGACTTGTGACTCAGTCTGGTTTCCTGTTCAAACAAATACACAAAATGAAATGAAAAACACTTTGCTTATACTAAATGTTTATGATAACAGCTATTTTTGGAAATGTTGAAGAATCTATTTTGTATTCTAGTTATTGAAAAAAAGAACCATATATGGTATCAAGAAGATGTTTAAAAAATCCACTACAACCAGGAAGAAATAGGAAGGCATACTACATGAGAAATTGCCTTATACTGCAAGACTAGATAATGATAGATCTGATGATAAACTAATATTCTTGGTGGTATTTGTCACACCAAGAGTGAATATCATTGTTCCTCTATGAAATGTCTTGGAATACAGAAGATGTCTTAGGAAATAAGTTAAACCTAAGGAGAAACATATAGGATGGTGGCGGTAGCAGCTGAAAGTACTGCAGAGGTAATGGACTAGGGCGCAATAACTTCAGACAGTCTGAAGACACCAGCACAATGCAGTAGGGCAATAGTTAGTGCTAATAGGATGCTGAGGTGCATACGGAGTGGGATCATCATCAGGAGAAGCGAATTGCTGCTACCTCTTGTATAGGTCACTGAGTCATCCTCACCTGGAGTAATGTGTTTGCGGTTGTGGAGGCTGCATCTAGTAAAGGGCAAGGATAGATTGGAGAAAGCTCACAGTAGGGCAAGCCAGATATTGCTGGGAGAGCAGGAAAGGATGTACAAGATGAAGCTGGCATATCTGAACAGGTACAGGTTTGAGGCAATAAGGGAGTGATTGAACATAACAATACCTCATGGGGTAAATAATGAGAATAGCAGGGAATGGTTTACATTGAGCTGTAACACATATACAACAGGCAACTCCATGAAGCTAGTGGAGGGTGGGCATGTTTAAGTGAGATGCCAGGAGTACTTTGCAATGGGGAGAGTTGTGCAGGAGTGGAAAAGGCTGCTGAGCAGGTGGTCTGTGCAAAATCAGTCAGGGGATTCAAATGAGGGTGGGGCAGAGGCAAGGGCCTGGTAAGGACCACATTAGAAATGGAGAGAAGGGGAAAGTATAGAGTCTATAGTGTTCTCCCACTCAACATTAGTTAGGCAGGAATAGTCAAGCATAAATGTTCAATAGACCTTTTTCTGCCAGCAGCTTAGAAATGTAGAATTCAATAGCAGATAAGGACCGCTTGGTCCACTTAGTCTGCCCATTTTTTCCTACTATAATACCACAAGCTGTACTTGATTCACAGCTCTTTCTCCCACCCCTTGCCTTTCCACTGTGATTCCATTGTGCCTATCCTATGTACCTATCAACCCCACCACTGTTTTTGGCCCCCCACCACTGCCGGAAGGTTTGAGAGTCTCCTCCCACGTACATGTGATCTCTCCCACGTTTGCCGGGAGGTCCGTTTAACTTCACTCCCGACTCCCCGTTAGGAAAGCAAACCTCCGATTTACATAGTCATCCATTTCACCATCTGGCATCCCAGTATTTCTTTCTCTTTATGTCCCTTTCTATTCGAATGCCAAGCTTTCCCTTAGAACTTGATTTGTCCTGCACCTTTCGTTCCGCATCTAATTGTGATAATTATTGTACTTGTCTTGCCTTGTTGACTTATTTCACTCCTGTTCAGTAGCAGGCGGGTTGTGTTTTTGTGTTTTAATCTCTGAAAGGAAATGTGCAGCGATGGAATTGGCCCTGAGTGTGGCCGGAAGTAGAAACCAATGTGACAGAAAGCAGAAAACTGTAATGTGCCGAGTTTGCGTCCATAACGAGCACAGATGAAGCTGTGGCTCAGTGTTATTTGGCGGAGAATAACTGGGACTTAGAAGTATGTTGATGATACTTAGCTTCCTGCCCTAGTCACTAGTTGCTCTAACACCGGGCGGCAGTACAATTTATGCAGCAGCTGCTGGCTGCTTCTAGATTTGCCACAAATGCTGTAACCAGAAGAAGCAACGTTTCATAGAAGCTTAGTGTTTTTTGTGTGTGTGTCTCTAGATATTTGTACTCTGCATACCTCTCAACTAGTTTTGTTCTAATTGAATTAATAATAAATAAACCATTTATGTGTGTACTATATATATATATATATAGACACACACATATATATATATATGTGTGTGTGTGTGTGTATATATATATATATATATATATATATATATAGAGAACACTTTAGTGAGCGTCAGTTGAAAACTGCTTCTCAGCTTTTACCCTTTCACCGCAGGCGGACAGATCGGGGCCAGTCCCAACCTCACCCCATGACATGTAAAGCAGCAGAAGCAGGAGAATGGGTGAGAGTTAGGACCCACTATCCCAATGCACACCCCAATGCCAGTTGGGGGTGGGCGGGGTCCAAGGGGGTTTTCAACCCTAACAGCGTAATTCTCACTTTTGTCGCTGTGGAACAACCCTAACTAATGCATTAAACGGAGTCTTTTGCCTCTAATTTCCTTTCTTTTGAGAATGTTAACGAGAATAGTGAATGTAATGCAGCAACCCCGCGCTTCCAGCTGCATAATGCGTTATGGAGGGCCCTTTGGGCCTGCTGGCCCACATGATGTGTTGTGGCATTACTAACAGGGACAGCAATGCAAACAGAAATGCTAACAGTGGCGCACATGGTAACACAAGCACGAATGAGAACAGAAAGGGTAACGCACATGGTGGCATAGACGGGAATGGTCTGCCACGTGATGTGTTGTCACATAGTAACATGGTGCCTGCAAACAGAAATGTCAATGGGCATGGTGATGTAAAGTGAAACAGTAAGATAAATAGTACTGTAGACAGAAATGGCAAAAAATAACAGAAACGCAAGCGCAAATGAAAACGCAAAGGATAACGCACATGGTGGCACAGACGTCAATGGTAAGTGAAATGGGTACGGATCCGCAAGCGGAAAGGGCAACAGTAACAGTAATGTAAGCTCACAGGCTGGTTTTCCCCAAAACCTGCATTGAGAAAGACAGTGAGTACAAATAGTGTATGCAAAATAATGAGTATCGGCGCAGAAAATTAGATCTTGGAATACTAAATACATTATATCTCAGGAACCGTACGACGTAGAAAAAACATTTAAAAGTCATATTATTTACAACTGTCCTGGCTAATTAAATCTTAGCCCCATTAGGGGCTAAGAATTTTTCTGATGAAAAGTCCGTATCTCGCACCGTTTCCAAGATACGGGCCCTGAAAGGCACGGCGAACGCCATAATGTTATCCTATGGGAAAAAAAGAAAAGTTTGGAGCGCCATAACTTTGCCTCCCTGTAATGTTTTTTCACAAAACTACTGAAAGGCACATCTGTGGGCTGTTGGCTGTCTTCCCTCCAAATTTCAGGAAAAAAGACCAAACCGTTATTTTGCAGCAGGGCTCCAAATGATTTCTGTTAAGTGTCAGGCGCCGTAATGTTATCCTATGGGAAAAACCGTCAATTTTGAAGTGCCATAACTTTGCCACCATGTGATATTTTTTCACCAAATTACTGAAAGGCACATCTGTGTATTGTTGGCTGTCTTCCCTCCAAATTTCAGGAAAAAAGACCAAACTGTTATTTTGCAGCAGGGTGCCAAATGATTCCTGTAATGCTTCGGGCGCCGTAATGTTATCCTATGGGAAAAACTGTCAACTTTGGAGTGCCATAACTTTGCCGCTGTGTAATATTTTTTCAATACATCACTGAAAGGCACATCTGGGAGATGTCGGCTGCCTTCCCTCCAAATTTCAGCCCAAAACTCCCAACGGTTATTTTGCAGTGCAGTGCCAAAGAATTGCTGTCATTTTCCCACAGACTAGAAAATTACTGTCGCAATTTGCGAAAGCTTTCACAAAAATTTGCGACACTTTCGTGAGCACGAAAGTAATTTGCGAAAGTACTTTTTCCAGAAATTTGAAAAACATATTTCTGGGGTGTTTTACCACAAAATAAAGACATGGCAAGCATCCTCAGGGTCCGACTAGGTGAATACAAAAAATTAGGTTGCTAGAGGGTCCCAAATTTAAATGCCAACCATTTTTCTGATCACCAACTGAAAACAAAATGGCGATTTAATAAAGTAACAGGCCCATTTAGAAAGTAAAATTGCATTTGCGAAAGTGTTGAACTTTTTGTTAACTTTTCCCATTGACTTATAATGGGAAACTGTTTTTGAATAACTTTTGAACCGTTTAATATTTTTCATGAAATCTTTGAAAGGCACATTGGGGACCCTGGCTGCATGTTCCCTGAAGATTTTGGGCGGATCACGCAACACGTCGACCTGTGAGCATTGACACGAATTCCAGAAAAGCGTAAATGCGCCGACAGATCACACTTAATAACTCTGCAGCCGTATATCTGACCAGTATGAAACTTGGCAGATCCTAAGGCCTATGGTTCTTGATCATAAATTCCAAATTTCAGGCAAATCCATCAAACAGTTGCAAAGTTATTAAGGTGCAAAGTTTGGGGTTTAACATAGAAATGGTCCTCTACCATAATATATATATATATATATATATATATATATATATATATATATATATATTTCCTGTTACTTAATGGCCAACGTGGTGCTTTTACGCTTTCTCCCTCCTAAAAGGCCAGTCTCCCTCCTAACTTCGCAAAACCTCCCTCTTGCACAGTTTTACATTATCACATGTATGCACTCCTTATGTGAAGAAGTACTTCCTCGCATCTTTCCTGAATGTACCCCCCTTCAACCTCATAGCACGCCCCCTTATTCTTGAGCAACTTTTTGTCTGAAAAATACTTCTGTCCTGTACCTTATTTACCCCCATGATGTACTTAAAGGTCTCTATCATACCCTTCTGTCTTCCAGCATATAAATACTGAGATCCTTTGCTCTCTCCTCACAGGGCCTTTGATGCAGACCCTGCACCATTTTAGTTGCCCTCCTCTGTACCACCTCTATTCTGTCAATGTTTCTATGTTTGTATACTGCTATAGAAATTGAGTTAAAATAAGACCTAATGATCCAAGCATGGGGCAGAGGAAAGGGTGAAGGAAAACAAAAAATCTCCTTGTTTTCGATGAAAGTGGAATATACAGCAGATGTAGAAAACTAATTAAAAACACTAATGTAATGTAAAGTCAACTGGGCTGTCATGCCATTTTAAATAACTTATTCTGTATCTGACAAGACCTAATGATATGAAATGTTACTGAAAAAAAGGTACATTTTTGATTTTTCAAGTCACAAAAAACCAAAAAGGGCACCCTCTGATTGGATGGATAATGCCTAGCCCCCTTACACAGCCACTTTACTCCCAAATCACACCCCCTTGGGAATGTCTTATGTGCCCCATCCCTGTCTCCATAATCCACCTCCGCATCCCATTGGATTACACCCTGAGGTGGAATCCTCACTTCTGCTCCACAGGAGGCATTGGCTTCATATCAGATCACAGAGACTGAGAAGGAGCACCCGATACATTCCCTTGGAGGGATTAGGAGCAAAGTGGCTGCACTGGAGAGAGCTAGGCATCATCCATCCAAACACAGGGTGTCTTTTTTGTTTATTCTGCTTCCCACTGAGAATGTACAGGGGAAGCACATATGTGCAAGCTTGCCTGTTGCTACAGGGTTGGATTGCTTTCCTCAATCAAAGACACGTGTAGTCCTCACTACACTGCCTCCTTTAATCAAATGAGATGACAGCACATTGCAAAAAGCATTACATTCCCTCCCAGTGGAGGAAAGCATCTCATTGGATGTTTTATCCTCATGCTGGACATCCTGCATGACAGGGCATGGATTGAGAACCTGTGTTCCTGGCATCATGAGTGGCATCTCCCCTACTGTGCTGATGGGCTGGACACAGAGTGTTGTAATTAATGGCAATCTGTTAACTTGCAAACCAGTAATCAGTGGTGGTCCACAGAGGTCAAGTCTGGGACCAACTATGATCAATATATTTATGAGGGACCTGGAGGTGGCAACAGTAGCTGGGTTGTCACATTTGCCAATAACACCAAAATGGGAGCAGTAATACTTTCAATGGAGGAGAAAAATAAGATGCAGAGAGAATTGAACATGCTGGTGGAACACACACAAAAGTGGCACGTTAACATCAATGAAGAGAAATGCAAAGTAATGCAGTTTGGAAAGATGAATTTAAAAGCAAAATACAACCTTAATGGTTTAATGATTATAAAAGGTCAGCAAAAAAATAACCTGGATATAGTGATTGACAACACATTTAAATGAACAGTGTGGGGCAGCAAGTACCAAGGTAAGCAGAATCATCATGATTCAAGGAAAAATTCTAAAACAGATCAAGAGATATACTGGTCATATTCTTGTACAGAACCTTGGTTAGACTTTATCATGAGTACAGTAAAGTCATCAGTTCTGGCCACTCTGTCTTAGAAAAAACATTGACATACTTGCAACTATCCAGAGGATTGTGACTGAGGTGGCTGAGAGATTGAAGAAAATGAAATATAAGGATCAACTGACAGAACAAAGGCTCTTTTCCATGGAAAAGACAAGATTTAGGATAGATATATTATTTAAATACCTGAATGGGACAGCACCATTAGATCAAATACAGCTCTTCAGAATATACAAGGATAAGACAACAAGAAGACATGAAATGTCACTGAGAGGAGATCCAGAAGCAAATGGTTTGATACATTTTATTGGACAAACATTGATGTTCCAAAAAGAACAAAGTGCCTAAACTTTGGGACTAACCGAATTCTTCCTCGGAACCTTATGGTAGTTATTTAGAAAATCACGAACTATTAACAACAAGATCATACTTGAAAAAAAAAGAAAGAATTCTCATTGGTTTAACATACTCATTTAAATCACAACTGAAGTTTAAATAAGAAGAACTAGAGTTCAACAGTTTGCTATTAGCTGAAAGCCTTCCAAGGTCAAATGTTCACAGAATAAGATAAGCATCCTTTGAGCAGAAAGTTCCACTAACTGATGTTGAAAGGAGGTAATTTCAAGTGAAATATCAGAAAGAATTACTTCATAAAATATCTAGGATAGACTACTAGGGCAGGCGTTATTTGTTAATACTTATATTACCTTTAAACTTACACTTGGCAGGCATAGTTATGCCCAGTGGTATTTTGTTTCTGCCATGTGACCACCATGGCAGATCATGGCACAATACAGTGCTTTTAAAAGATCAAACGATCCTTTTGTTTTCTTATGATTATTTACCACATTGGTTGTGACTCGATCTGCTCATCGGCCCTGGGGCAGAAAGGAACAAGCCACAGGCCTTAACTGTACTTTAAAGTAAAAGGGGTGACAGTGCTCCCATTGAGGTGGTGAAGAAAAGGACTCAATGGACTGATGGATCTCTTCTGTTCTTAAAAGTGCAAACCCATGTATTACTATGTAAAGCAAATTAAATGACTCAGAGGCACACAACTGGGAAAAGCAATTCAAGACAGTTTTATTCATTTATTTAGTTTTTGTTGACCGGGTAAGTGCACTAGACAAATCCTGCCTATTTTCAGGCACAACCCAGAGGAGTGGGATATAGATGAATGCCAACTGACCTTGAACCAGATTAAGCTGTTGGTGGTATTTTTAGTGAATGAGGGAAATTTGGCCAGGACACCGGGGAAATTTCCTACTCTGTCAGTAGGGGTGCTACTGTCATGGAGGAAGGAGTGCTGGAGACTCATTCTGCTGGTGTACCTGTGAGTGAGAAGGTCTCCAAGCCCACAGGTCCAGCTCAGGAGGCCACTTCTGTAGATACTGTATTAATGGAAGTTGAAAATGCTTTAGCTACAAAGGATACTGAGTCTAAGGAAATGGTGAATACTACACATGACCTTTTTTCATCGGATGAAGTCTGGCTTGACAATTTATTGAAACAAAATAAATCATCGCAATATGGAGAAAAAGTGAGTACAACTATGGAAAGATCTGCAAATATCACCGTTGAATGTCCTACAACTCAGTCAGCAGTACTAAATCCTGCTGTTTTGCAAAAGGCAGCTAAGGTTTTATGAGACATCTTGGGGCAAGAATCTGCAGAAGCTGCTGAAGTGCACAGTCGGCTGACTAAGCCCAGTGATGTAGGAACATCAAACAAATTCGTACGGCCTGAGTCAGTTTCGGTGAAGGGAATACTGACAGAGGAATTGAGGCCTGTGACATCAAATATGATTGCGGCTCAATATTCAGATTCTACAGAAACTGAGTACAAAGCTAAATTCTGTTTGCCAACCTCCTAGTACTTCGGTTAATCCTCTCGGATTGAGGAAGGGAAGAACCATTTATTCTACTGCTGTGTTAAACAGCGGGAAATCTCCAACATCTTTAGAGCATTCTTTGCCAGCTGCTGGGTGGAAATGGGGAGCAGCTGGTACCTGAGCTCCTGACCCAGCTTATAGCCTGATTCCAGGATCTCCCCCTCCCCCAGTAGTCAATAATCTTAGTTTTTCAGAATTTACGAGCACAAATCAGACTATCGAGCCAGATCACTCTACTGTTCAGAATGTCTCTGCTAAATCTCTCATGATAGGTACACCTCAGTGTACAGAGTTGTCTACCTCAGAGGCTGAGGGTGAAGTGATGCGTTCTACAAAGCGGGAAGATTCAGAGAATGATGATACTGAACTGCCTGGTGCAAAACCTAATTTCCAGAAATGCTTAAAAATGGCTTGGGAGTCCTTTAGAAAGAAGGATCCTTTCTCAGGCCCCCTCCTCCCTTCAAAGACACAATGATGTCCATTTGGAATATCTTGTGGGATTAGCGATAGCCCTGATTAACTCTATGTGGGACATAATTTATTGAAGGGGTCATTAGGGCTTTTTTTTTTCAACTGAAATTTATGCCTTGATTCATGTTTCTGGGTCTGTGATATATGATGTCAGCTTTACTTCTTCACAGGGACTAGACCGCTTCTGGACTAAATATGACACTTTGAAATTTACTGAATTATGGTTGCCTTTTAAGGCCATACCTTTAACAAAGCCATCTATTAGGCATGTGACAGTTTTATTCCGAAATGAATCAGTGTCTATTCATGATATTGTTTATTGGTTGCAAAGAAAATGTGATGTGCTGGATAGTCCTAAGCCAATATTTGTAATGATGAATGTCTAGAATGGGGGTTGGAATTTACAAGTCCGCTTAAGAAATAATAGCCTAGGCCCAGTACACCTCCCTAATAGTCTTTTTTCTGGTCATGAAAGAGGCCATTGCTTCTCTCCAGGACAGCCGCGGGCCTGCTTTAACTGAGGGGCCTACACTCATTTTGGCTCTGCCTGCGATAGAATAAAATGCGATCTTTGTTTGACTTTTGGGCACCATAGTTCTGATTGTACAGAAGAACTGTGGTGTAACTTATGTGAGGACACTGGGCATGCATACAGGTCCTGTCCTTGGGCTACGCATGATTGTACTGACCATGTGAACCAAAATTTAATACTTCAGGAAGCACAAAAGAAAGAAATGATAAAAAGAAAAAATTCTGCTAATTGACTACCTCTAGAACACACGAACATCCAACCCCTACCTTCCCCACCTCAGTCAGAGGTGTCGGGTGTTCAGATTGATGAAACCCCTGCACTTTCCACGGAACCTCCTCAGCCTTTGGTTCGGATACTCCTTTATTAAACGTACCCCAAACCTCTGAGATGGAGGTTTTAGTAGTTGAAATGCCCCCCAGGGTGGTTAAAAGTGTAGCAAAAAAAAGGAGTATGAAACAGACTAGGCCAAAGCCAAAGGTAGCAAAGGCATGTGCTCCAGGAGAAGAAGGGATTTTATTAACTAATAAATTTAACATTCTGGCTAATGCCATGGCAGACTCAGAACAAGGAGGAGACTCAGAGGCACCTTCTCTGGCTCCCCACTCCTCAGAATCTGAAGGTGATCAGCTAGATATAGAACCTGGGGAGGAGAAGAAAAAAAGAATGAATACTAGGGTAAGAAGAAGTTGTAGGCTAAGGAAACCACCTTGATCACATTCTGTTCCCTTCTTCCTCACAGACCCTTTCACAGTTGTGTATTGCAACCATTAATGTTAATAGTATGAAGAATGCTAAAAGAAGATTTCTGACATTAACAGCATTGAAGGACTTGAGTTGTGATATCTGTTTATTGCAAGATACATGGTTGAACACTGTCTCTTTGGTTAGATCTGCAAAATAGTTGTGGTGTTGGGGCCCCTCTTTTTTTCCTTTCGGCACTGGGGTTTGCGAAGGAGTGGGTATATTGTTTAAAGGTGATGGATTTAGGGTTTCTTGGTTGGTAGAAATATGCCTGGGTAGGGCATTACTATTGGGATTTTATGTTTAAAGGGATAGGGTGGAGATTAGTAAGTAGTTATGCCCCACCCACAAAAAAGGAAAGGATTAGTCTCTATCAGGACATTAAACCTTATTTAATCACAACCAAACAAGTTCTATGGGGAGGGGATTTTAATTGTGTAATAGACAGAAGGGATAGAGGGGCAGTGACGAGGAAATTGTATTGTGATTCCAACTGTCTTAATGGAATTATCGAACAGAGTAATTTACAAGATTCCTTTAGAACTTTGCATGGGGAGGGTGGTCATACTTATTTTAGGTGAGCATTATCCACTAGAATTGATTTTTTACTTATAAAAAAAACTGTTAGTATAATTAAAGCAGCAACTCTTCCTCTTGAAACCTCAGATCATGCAATTCTACTTGTAAGCATGGGGGCAGAGTGGGCTGCAATATGGTTGAGGATATTGGAAATTAAATATAGAAGTACTGAAGAAAAACCGAGTTAGGATTCAGGTTATTGAGTTTCTTAAAGCAAGGATGACAGTGGCATGTATGGCAGGGAATATTAGTATTTGTTGGGAAGAAATGAAGAGAGGTTTGAAGTCCCTATTTCAATTATACTCTACAAAATCTAGACAGAGTCAGTTTAAAGAATACCTTAAACTTCAAATGCAACTGAGTAAGCTATATTCTGTTATCAATGTTCAGCATATTAGTTTAACTTCACAGGTACTTAACCTTAAAAAAGCGATGTCAGGTTTACAATATTCTAGGCCTGCCACAATGTTGAATGAACATAGGATTTGTTCCCCAGGAAAAACTGGATTTGGCGATGCCTTTAAAGGCTGCTCACAAAGAGCATCAGAAAGGTTTGTGGAAACTATTCTTGGAACTGATGGTCTTATAGTATCAGATGGGCCGACAACTTTGCATACTGTATCACAATATTTATCAACCATGTATGTATCATTTCCTATTGATGGGAAGGTAGTGACTGAATTTTTGAATTTGATAGAAGTCCCTAGTTTACCTTTTACACTTTTGCAAGACCTTACTAAGCCTATCTCAGAGGCAGAAATAGGGTTGGTTATTGATCCTCTCAAAAAATCTACAGCTCCAAGCATTGATGGTCTTCCATCTGAATTTTATGTTGCTTTTAGAGATATATTGAAAACAATATTAATTAATGTGTTTAATATGGTCTTGGATAGTTTACAGGTGGATATGCATTTCTGCGTGGCTATCCAGATTTTAATATTTAAAAAAGGAGATAGAGCTGCTCTTGACAACTGGAGATTTTTGAGTTTGTTAAATACTGATTACAAAATATTAATGAAAATCTTACATAATCATTTATTGAATATAGCTTCGGTACTTATTACAATGGCATAAACCTGTACAGTTCCGGAACATTCCATTAAACATAATTTGTTATTACTTTGAAAACTTATTGAACAGGGTAAGGATGGAATATTGAAGGGTTATGGTATGTCTTTAGATCAGGAAAAAGGTTTTAATTAGGTGCCCCATCATTTTATCTCACTCATATTGACCCATTATGGTATACCACCCCTTTTTGTAAATTGGATTTCATTATTATACAAGAATGCTAGAGCAATTCCTTTAGTAAATGGGCATTTGGGTACTTATATAGAGATATCTTGGGGAGTTCATCAGGGGTGTCCACTTAGCCCCTTGCTTTACGTATTTTGTTTAGATCCCTTATAAGATTACTGCAACAAGATCCATGTATTAAAGGTATTATGCCAAAAGAGGGTGGTATAGAAGCTAGGGTGACAGCTTATGCTGATGATGTTAGTGTTATAGTTGCAGATCGTAACTCAGGTGTATGAGTTTTTGACCTTATTGCTGAATACTCTAGACTAACAGGAGCTCACCTTAATAAAAGGAAGAGTATTGTTTACCCTCTACATGATTCTAACATTTCCAATACCTCTTGGAATGGAATAAAGGTGTCTACTGAACCATTTCAATATTTGGGTATTTGGTTTGGGAGAGGAGATAACTGTGTTTTTAATTGGAAAAAAAAGTGGATTTAGCTGCAACTAAAGTAGCAGTGTGGAAAACGTGGAATCAGACAAAAAGGAAAAAAGTTGCAATAATCAAAATATTTTTACTTCCAATAGTTGTATTTATTAGTGCAGTGTATCCTCTACCATGGACTTTGGAAGCTTCCATTTTAAGTTTAGTTTTTCAAATAATGTGGGGCTGTCATTTAAATCCTATTAAGAGGGAGATTATTTATTTACCAGTAGAAAAAGGAGGTTTAAATCTTCTTAACCCTGTAGCATTTTTTTACATTAATTTTGTTCATACTAACTTGATAGATCCATCCAAACCAAATCTGGCTATAGGGACTATCTTTGCTAGATATTGGATACAGACCCTTTATCATGTATGGGAGGTTCAGGGGGGTTTGACAGTCCAGGTTAAGACTAAATGTATTTTTTTAGACCTGCACATAGGAAATTAAAGCAATGGAACATACATATTTCTATCTTGTTCTTGCCTACCTCTAAAGTTCTTTATAAATGAATTCACAAAAATGTTAGTCCATCAGTGGTTCAGTTTAAAGATGTTGATCCCCAATTTTGGGGTTTCATTTTGGAGACCCTCAGGGATCCTCATATCCCACCAAGGATTTGGGATATCAGTTGGTTATGTGCTCATGGGCGTTTATTTGTCAAAGGGAATGCTAAACATAAAAAACTTGAAGAGTGAATGTGCCCTAGGAGGAGCTATATAGCTCAGGAAGAATCCATGTCACATTTTCTGATAGACTGTCCATTTGTCAGACAGATATGGGAAAGAATAGCTAATGTTTGGCATAACCCTTATTGGAAATGTTTGACTTATGCTGAAGTTGTAGGGGGATTTAGCTTAAAGGAAGTTGGTTTACAAAAAGAGATGGTCTGCCTGATTCTTGCATTTATCAAGTTTATATTATGGTAGACAAGATGCATGTTTGTACTGCAACAATTTTATCAAGACCCAGAGCAGATTGTTACTATTGTTGAGAATGAAGTTTACAAGCAGTGTATGTATGAATAACAATATATGCTTTCTAATGTCTGGGTCCATCATTGGATGGATGTACCATTTCTGAAAGATAAAACTGGGTGAATTTTTTATATTATTTGTTATTCACTATCTTGTTTTTTTCCCTGGTTTTGTAAGTGTATTTTTTTTTGTAATGGATTGTTCAGTTTTCTTTAATAAAATTTTCCCCTACTCTTTTTGATAAGTGCCATGGGATCTTTAACATCCAACTGAACTACCACCAATCCAGGCAGATGGAACCTCTGTTTAACATTTCATCTGAAAGACGGCACCTCAGAAGTGCAGCACTCCCCTCATGCTGCACTACAGTGTCAGTACTGGGATATTAACCCAAGTGCCAGATGTGGGAACTGAACCCACTGCCCTCTGACCTCCCAGCCTCAGAGGCGAGTGTGCTACCTACTGAGCCACTGACACTGACTTATGTTTTGATAATATACTCTGGAGTTGAGTAGGCAGTATGCATTACTGTACATTATAAGCAGAACATTGGGTCCAAGTAACCAGTGCAGCTATAGGTTTGGCATATAGTAAACAATATCACTGCAGTAATTTAAGATAATTAGTTACGGCAAAACAGATACATGCACAAATAAATAGATACAGAGATGAGACAGATTAAGACCAGATAAGGACTTTCATCCATTTAGTCAACCATGATTTTCTACCTACAGTAATTTAACTACAGTAGTTTCCGTACTACTAACACTGCCTGTAATCTTGCAGTGGCATACATTAACAGGAACTCTGTTCCAAATGGAGTCCTAAATGTCTGATATGGTTTCAGAAAACAACTGGGTATGGATTGTTACTAGGGATGGGTGAACTGGCTGAAATTCACTTCCTGAATGAGTTTGCTGAATTTACCAAGTTTTGAACATAGAAGTTGCCGTTTTATTAAAATTCACTTGTGAAGTGCCCATTTTGCCAAAACAATGTACAATTTGCAGCAAAAACTTTTCAATTTTGGTGAAGTCAAAGTTCCTAGAGTCGTTGAAACTTTGAGAAGCTTCAAAAAGGTAAATTTCAGCCTCTTTGTGCGCACTCCATCGGCTAAGTTTAAATCTGCAACATCTCTAATTGTTACTGTGTATAAAATGTGTGCTCCCCAAAATCAATAAGTGTAGACAAAATAAAGAAATGCAGTATTTTATAGGGGACCTATGACACTCAATTTCCCAGAGATTTACTTTCATACACAAAAAGGGATTTTTGTAAGGGCTCCCATGGTGATTTGATTTCATCTCCATAAACTCTTCTTATTAAAGGCCCAAAGTTCATTCACTTTTTTGTGGTGCAAGCGGTGGTAAAGACCACTTTGTGTTAACAGACACTTAATGACTCCATTAGGCCATGCTCAATGGGGTTGTAAGCCATTATCTTATACCTACAAATAGCATTGAAGTATCTGGACATATGGGAAGTACTCATGGATTGCTAAGCAATTGTCCTGTGGGCCCATGCATAGTGCATAGCAGCTCTCTTGGGTCGCTCACATAACTGCATCTGCTCATAGTTGTGAGAGCTGAGAGGGAGGAGCACATAAATGGCTAGCATAAACCAGAAAAGGTAATTTATTTTCTTTAATACTTTTGGGCGTGTGATTAAGTAGGCAGAAGTAAGTGTTTTTGGGTCAGTGTTTTGGGGAGGTTTTAAATTTCTATAACTCTTAGTAATCAGGGAGATAAAGCTAGCTGGGAGAATATTGCAGTCCCTTGTGGGATGAGAGGTTTATAACAACCTGTGAAACTGGTGCATGGCTGAGGGACGAGCTGAAGCAGACATGATATTTAAGCACGATGAATGCAAGCATAAAGCATCCCATCACCTGGAATCTCACCATGTGAGTGTCACAGAGTAGGAGTTTGGTGTCTGACTAAGGAGCCCCTGCAGTGCATTTGAAGACAAGTCCACAGTTCTTCATGAACTGTGGAAGTCAGTACAGGTATCTGACAGCCTAGTTTGTAAGTGGTAAGGCAGGTTGAGTAAAGGGATCCTACAGATACCCTATCTGGAGTTGCCTAACAGGAATCTGTAAGAGTGCAACTGCAAAACCATGTGACTCTGTAATGTGGCAAATACTATATCTAGGGAGGTAGCATGCCACCACACAGACATTTCCACAGCAAAGTCCACCACAGCGACAAATCTCAGCAAGTCGCTGTGGTGCGTTGTGATGGTCCGCTATGGAACAGCACCGTGAGTCCTGGTGTCTTGCCACCACCCCGAGTTGGAGTTGGTTATTTATAGATTGGGGGTACAGGGGGCAAAACCCCCTGCAGAAAAACACTTTGTCCCGATGGGAACAATGCTGACTATCAGCATTGTTCCTATCGCTGTCCGGGGTGTTGACAACTATATTATCGCATTGATGTGGAACCATCTACAGTAGGAAAGGATGTTTTTGGGAGTAGCTAAACAGGATTCAGATGCATAGAGGACAGTATGATAGTAAAAGGGCATTATTGCATTGTTGTAAATAGTTAATAGGTATTGCAAGAAAAAAACAGGAGTATGGAGCACAGCAGGGGTTAGCCAGCTGCAGGGATGAGGGGAACTCATCACCCAGGCAATGCTCTGTATGATGGGCTGTTACCCATTTGTAGGACACTTGTTGAGATCCAGGCACAACTGATAGCAATAAGGGAAGAGATATCCCTGCTGCATCACCAGCTTAACTGGCACCCACAGAAACATCCAGCATTCCCACTTCCCCGGGGTCTAGTGGTCAGGGTCTGGATTGTGGTGGGGAAAAGAAAGAATGGCAGTGATAGTCACAAGAAAGTATTCAAGTTCCCCTGATTCTGACTGCAAACCATGTTGCACCACTGTAGGAAGTGCAGTTAACTGACTCCTTCTGGGGGGTGGGGTTTGAGCCTGTGATTGAAGGGCAAACAAGATGATGTAGTGGCATCCAGTGGAGAGAACAGGAAGAAGGTAGCAAGCAGTATCCTACAATAGTAGTAGGGGACTCTTACATGGAGAATGCAGTGGGAGGAGGAGGGAAGGGGAGTGGGGTGGCCAGATGCCTTCCAAGTACCGCTGCAATCTGTGACAGGGCTAAAATAAGGAGAATGATAGAGAAGGTCAAGCATAACTTTGGAATACTAGGGAACAGACTGAAGGCACACTCAGCTTCCTTGGCCTTTCTGAGGTGCTCCCTTTGTGGGATAAAGGGAAGGAGAAGGATATACAGTATAACCTTGATTATCTGACCCCCCCCCTCCATTATCTGAACCTCTGAATTATCTGAATTCATGCCATGTCCCCCAAGCTAACAACCATTTGGTATATGATAATTTAGGTTATACTGTATATTGAGCTGCTGTTCACTTGGTTGAGTGATTTAAGGTGGCACCCCTCCCCCCATGATTGTCTGATTCCACTGCGAGTACTAAAGTGTAGGTCTGTGTTTGGATTTTAAAGGTGGCACCAAGGAGGCTTTGGGAAATGAGAGCAACAGAGGGAGGAGATGAGTGACAAGGGAGGCAGATAGTGTGACTTAACAGCCCAGAGCTGCAGCAGACACAAATGCAGCTTCTTAGCATGAACTGGATTATCTGCAACTTTTTTGCAGAGAAATCATTCTCATACCTTATACAGTGCACTGTAGATAGTGCAGTGTTGCAATGTTGGATCCGTAGAGATTCAAGGCATTTGCTTTTCTGAATTGGGGCGCTGAAAGCTGGTTGCAAGCATTGCAGCCCATTTTATTCAGAAAGGGAGGAGATGAGTGGCAAGGGAGGCAGACAGTGTGACTTAACAGCCTTGACCTGTAGTGGGCAAGGACGCAGCTCCTCAGCACGAACTGAACTACCATTTGCTGTCTGCAAATTTTTGTGGAGAAGGCAGGAGCTTTGCTGAGTCAGGGTACTGAAAGCTGGTTGCAAGCATTGCAGCCCATTTTATTAAAATGCAGAATGGCTTGTCTCCTTGCCGGTGTGTGGTGGCATGAAATGCTAGTCGCAAACTGTGACTGGCACTTCCCATTCATTTCAATGGGGCCCTTGTTTTTATGAACCCTTTTATTACCCACACTAATCTGATGCACTTTTTGGCATTGAAGCCTAGTTGACAAGCTTTTGACCAGTCTTCCAGCTTTTTCAGATCATCCCTCATGTTTTCCACCCCCTGGTGTGTCGTGTTCACTAGGTTGCAGATTTTTAAGTCATCCGTGAACAGACATACCTTCCCTTCAGCCCATCTTCAGAATGACATAGATCTGGTGGAAGTGGTTCAGTGGAGGGCAACCAGAATGGTGCAGGGCCTGCATCAGAAGCCCTACAAGAAAAAAATCAGGGAATTAAATATGTACTCTCTTGAGGACAGAGGGTCTATGCAAGAATGCAGCATAAAGGCTGCTACAAGGGGGATCTCAGAAATTGGGCAGTGATAACTTCAGGATAAAGAATTTGGAAAGGGCTTGCAGCCCTTAAAATAGGTAAGATACCAAGGCCAGATAGGATTCACCTGAGGGGGCTCAGGGAGTTGCTATTAGAACTTACTGAACATGGGCAGAGTAATTTAACATTTTGATACTGTTGGGGTGGTTCCAAGAGATTGGAAGATTGCAGACGTGCTTCTGCTCCACATGGGAGGGAACAGAGAGGAACTGAGAAATTACAGACCCAACAATCTTACCTTCATTGTGTATAAACTGATGGAGGCACTAGTCAGAACAAACCTAGTGGAGTACCTGGAGAGAAATGAGCTCGAGGATGGTATGCAGCATGGGTTCAGGGCAGGAAGTTGTTGTCAGAACATTCTAATAGTATTCTTTGATTGTGTAACATAGTCGGTGAATAAGGGGCAAGCTGTATATTTGCTTTGACTTCAGCAAGGCATTTAACTCAATGCCACGCAGAAGGTTGCTAAAGAAGTTAGAGGGCCAGGGAGCAGAAAAGGACCTAGTTAGATGGGGTGAGTTGGCTAAGGGGGAGACAGCAGATGATGGTGGTCAATGGGTCAAATCAGGGAGAGGGAGATCATGATTGTGGTGCTGCAGGAGTGAGTCCTGGTACCAGTCCTTTTCAATATGTTCGTCAGGGCATCAGTTATGTAGGAGAAGGGATACAGGACAAGATGTGTATTTATGTAGATTACACTAAGCTCTGTGACATGGTAGACAGTGAGGAGGGGGTAATGGAGCTGCAGAGGGACATGCAAAGGTTAGATAGTTTATTCAAGGTGTGTCAGTTGAAATTAAATCCAAAAAGTGCAGGGTGATGCATATAGGGAACAAGACCTCCAGGACTGAATACTGGTTAGGAGGGGTTAAGCAGAGCACTACTTCAGAGGAAAGGGACCATAGAGTCATCATAAGCAACTCCCTAAAGCAAACTATAAAGACATGTCCGACAGTAATCAGCAAGGCAATCAGAATCTTGGGGTGTATTGCGAAAGGGTTCAACAGCAGAAGGAAAGTATTAATACTGACTCTTTATATATCACTAGTGAGACCCTATCTGAAAGACTGTGCTCAGTTCTGGAGCACCCACTAGAGCTGCGCAGAATGTTCAGATTCTGATGGAATGGAATTCCGTAGGATTTTGGAAAATTCTGCCAAATTCCATTAACAGGAAGTGGTGGTCAAAAACAAGGGAGTATGAGTGGAAGCTAGTGGGGGGTGAGATTCAGGAGGGATGAGACAAAGTTTTACTTTGCGGAGTGAGTGGTTAAGCCATGGAACAGCCTACCAACTAAGGCAGTTGGCACAAAAAACGTCAATTGGTTCATGCATGGCTTCAACAGTGTAAGGGGCCTAATAGTTACTCAGAAGGTAGCAGTAAGGCAGGGAGCAAGGAGGGAGGAAAGGGTATAAACCCTGTCTAGGCAATATATCATGGCCTAGGATAGAATAAAACAGTGCATACTGCATTGACCTATGGTCTTTGTCTGCTGATACTGTCTATGTTTCTATAGTTACCACCTGCTATGTAAGCAGTGCAGCCTAGCTGTTAGAGCACTAGCTTGGGGACCAGGAGATCATAAGTTCAGACTACACTACAGTCAGATACTCATGTTGTAACCTTGAGCAAGTCTGTTAACCTCCCAGTGCTCTAGTCCACCCAGTAGCGTAAATGGGTCAAAACAGGACCACACTTGAAACAACAACAACAAAAAACAAGCATTTGTCAATGCTGAATGTTTGCTTGCTGGTATTAGCATTGGAAATGCATGAGTTGGACAGATGCAGAGAAGGAATGGCTATGAAGTAATGAACTTCACGCCAAACCCACCTCCACTCTGCAGAGACGGACAGACATTGGGGTATGTGTTTGGGTTGCCAACCACAACGTTCGTGCCATTTCACCTCACCCTATCCTGCAGACAAAGACAAGTGTTGAGGTGTGCCTTGGGGTGTTCGACTTTACAGTTACCCCACTCCATAAGGACATACGCTGAAATGGGTGCAATATAGGAGAATGGGGTGAACTCTGGGGCCGAATAGTCCAAGGCACACCTCAATGCCTGTCACTGGCTGCAGGGTGGGGGTGTGGGGTGGAATGGCATGAGCATTACAGATGGTAATCTAAAGGCACACCCCTGATGCCTGTCAGTCTGTACAGGGTGGGATGTTATGGTTAGAAACCCTAATGCCCCGGGCGTTTGTTGGTATTTGCACTACAAATTTTCAACATGGCCTTTTTGTAACTCCCACCTCATGAAAGCACTTGGGACCTCTTCTCATCAACAGTGGCACTGTGATTTTGTGAATGTATCCCAAACTTTGAGTTCCCACACTGACCCTGCCATTGTGTGCCAGATGTATGAAAACACAGATGGAGCAGGATGTGAAGAATGACAGCTGCACCTTTCATAGGGAGGTGTGAAGAGTTGGCAATGTTTAAAATCTTTAGTGAAAATATTAAAAATGCTTGAACTTCCGGCGTACGTCGAAACTGCGCAATGCATGTGTGTAACGGTCATTTAGTGAAATTATTTCACCAAATGTTCAACATAGGCATTTTGTGACCTCTGCTCATGAACACTGTCAGCATGATTTTCTTAATCTACAGCAACTGCGCTATTCTGTGCCAGATGTATAAAAAGCATATTTGGGGCAGGATGTGAAAAATGACAGTTGTACTGTTCATAAGGAGGTCTGAAAAAATACCAATGTTGAAAATCTGGAGTGAAAACACTACAAATTTACGAAGTAATGAGGGTGTGTAGAAACTACCCAATGCATGCTTGTAACACAGTCATTTTATGGACGTTTGTCACCAAATTTTCAAGACAGGCATTTTAGGACCTCTGCTCATGAACAGAGTCACTGTGATTTTACATAAGAACATATGAATCTGCCAGCAGAACAGACCAATCGGTCTATCTAAGTCTGCCCGAGTGTGCAGCTAGCACCCTAGATTGCAGCTGCCCCACCCTCCGCCCCCTCAGTTCCTTCTCCAATTTGTCCCAGCCCCTGTCCCCCTAGCTCTTCCTTTTGCTTTATCCCACTCCTTAAAGCTATTGACTGTCCTACCTGTTCTCACCCCCTCTGGCAGCACATTCCAACTAGGCACCACCTTCTTAGTGAAGTAGTGCCTCCTCATTTCTCTCTTGAAACATCCCTCTTCCAACCTTAGTCCGTGCCCCCTTGCCTGTCTTCCACTCCTCAGTTTAAACACCCCCTCAGTGCTAGCTTTATTTACCCCCTCAGGTATTTAAATGATTCAATCATATCCCCCCATCCCTCCTCTCCTCCAGTATGTACATGTTCAGCTCCTTCAGCCTAACTTCATATGCCTTTCCTTCCATCTCCTTTAACATTTTTGTTGCCCTCATCTGCACCCCTCCAGTAACTTTATCTCTCTCCTCAGGTATGGCCTCCATTATTGCAGACAGTACTCCTGGTGCGGTCTGACCAATGATCTGTAGAGCAGTAGGATCACATCCCTGTGTCTGGATGAGAAACCCCTTGCAATGCACCCCAGCATTCTGTTTGCCTTCGCTGCTGCTCTCCTGCACTAGGCCGAGTTGTTTATGCTCCCAGATACCAACACACCTAGGTACTTCTCCTCCTCTGTGATCGGCAACCTCACCCACCCCCCAACCAATAGTCCCTTTTCTGGTTCTTAGCCCTGAAGTGCATCACCTTACACTTCTTTGCGTTGAATCCTAGCTACCACTTCACCAACCATGTCTCTAGTTCCCCTGCAGTTTTTCCCATCCATCCTCTTCATCCACCACTGCCCCCAATTTGGTGTCATGTGCAAAAAGACTAACCCTGCTCCCCACTCCATGTGATATAACAGACATAAAGAGCACAAATAGCACCAGGCCCAGCACTGACCCCTGCGGCAGCCTGCTCATCACTGTTCTGGATGGAGAGAGCTCTCCCCCCACCACCACCACCCTCTGCACCCTTCCCTGGAACCAGTTCTCTATCCATTTAGTCAGATTTTTTTCCCACCCCCACTACCATCAGCTTCTCCCCAGTCTCCCATGAGACACTGTATCAAAGGTCTTACTGAAGCTCAGTTACAGGACATGTACCACATGGCCCCTGTCCAACTTCCATGTCACCCAGTCATAATACTCTATTAGGTTGGTTTGACAAGACCTCCCTGAGACTAACCCATGTTGCCGCCCATCTTGGAGGCCATTACTCTCTAGGAACACCACCAGCCTCTCTTTCAGTATCACCTCCATAAGGTTACCCACTATGGACGTGAGACTGACCAGTCAATAATTTCCTGGCTCCTCCCTAGGCCCAGTCTTGTGTAACGGCACCACATGGGCCACCTTCCAGTCCTGGATACATGCCTCATTTCAAGGGAGGTGTTCTACAGATCTCCCAGTGGCTCAGCCAACAGCTCCACCGTCTCCCTCAGCACCCAGGGGTAGATGCTATCAGGACCTGGTGCCTTGTCTATCCTTACTGCACTCAACCTCGATAGCACCCTACTCCCTGTGATCACTTTGTCCTTCACCTCTTCTCCTCCTTTCCCCACCCCCCCAGCCCATGCTGGTAGTGGACCATCCCTCTCCTTAGTGAAAATGGAGCAGAAGTACTCATTTAGAATTTCCGCTTGCTATTGCATTTCCACCCAATCCCCTCCCCGCTTTATCCTCACAATATGTTCCTTGCACTTCCTCTTCCCTAACATACCTAAAAAAGTCCTTTTCTCCTCCCTTTATGCCCTGTACTAACCTTAATTCCCTGGAGGCCTTAACTTTTTTCACCCTCCTGGCCACCTCCCTTGACCAGCTCCCATAAGTCTCCTTATCCTCTCCCTTTCCTGTTCTCCTGTACTTCCGGTATGCAGTCCTCTTTTTCTCACCCCTTGCAGCACTTCCTTGTTCAGCCAGCATGGTTTCTTGGCTCTGCTCTTCTTACTCCTGGCCCTGGTGCAGGCTACTGTGGCCTCTGTTAGCCCAGACTTTATAACTCCCCACTTTTGTTCTGCATCCATCCCCGGCCTTATATCCTGGCGTGTCCCTTGCAGTATTGCTCCCATTGTCCCAAAGTTCTCCCTACTGAAGTCCACCACCTTAGTGCCCATGCCTCCTGTCTCACTGACCTGTGTGAGAACAAGACACACAGTTTGGTGGTCGCTACCCACTAGTGGGTCCTCCACCCTTACCTCCCTCACCACCTCCCCATTTGCCAACACTAGGTCCAGAGTGCTACCCAGCATTGTAGGCCCACTTACCATCTGTATCAGAAGGCCGTCTTAGAATGCATCAAGAAGCACCTGCTCCCTGGTACTGATAGTGGCTGGGGTGCTCCAGTCAACCCCTGGTAGGTTAAAATCCCCCACTATCACCACACGCCCCCTTCTACACACCCTCCTTATCCGCTCTGTGAACTCCCATCCAGTTCCCCGGATTGAGCTGGTGGTCTGCACACCACTCCCAGCCTCAGCTTTCTGGCCTTGTAGTCCAAGAGCTGCACCCAATGTGCCTCTGTCCTTTCCTCTTCTCCCTCATCCCTTATGCATTTGATCCCTTCCCTCACATAGAGTGCAACCCCCCTTTCCAACCCCCTAGTCCCTCCTGTATATTCTGTATCCCGAGTGCATGCCAAGTCGCAATCATGGTACTCTGTGGCCTGAGTCTTTGTCACTGGAGCAATGTCCACCTTCCCCTTCAAAAGGAACACCTGAAGCTCTGCAATTTTGTTCCCCAGGCTTCTTGCATTGAGAGAGACTACCGTCCCCCAAACCCCTCTTTCTCCTCACTCTTCTCCTTGGCCTGTGTCCCTCCTCCAGGTAGTCCACACCCTTGCTCCTCCTTATTCTTACTGGGTGGTGGTGCCTTCTATATTAGACTCAGACCACTCTGCCCCCCCCTCTCGGGCTTACTATGCATCCGCCTTTACCTATATCTAGGGGGGTGAGCTCATTAGGCTCCCCTGTCTGGACCTTTGTACCAACCTCAGTCTTTTGGTCACCTCCCCACTAGTTTAAATACACCTTAGTAGAAATATACCTCTCTAATCCCGCCTTTAATACTCCCCTTTCTGCTCAAGTGTAGCCTGACCCCCTCGTGCAAGTCACTATTCTCCCAGACCCTACTCCAGTTAGTCACTAACCCATCATTTTTGGTGTGGCACCAATCCCACTGCCACTCATTGAACTCCTCCATCCTACCCTTTCTCCCCATGCTTGCACATGATACTGGGAGTACCCCAGAGAATGTCACCAACTACTACCCCCTCACACTGCCTGCATAACTCTTCAAAACTCCCCCTCACTTCTTCTACAGTTTCCCCCGCCAAGTCGTTTCTACCTACATGCAACACTAGAAGAGGTTTCATCGTCCCCCTCGCTGCACACTTGAGCAGTGCCTGCTCTGCCCCTCCTGCAGTCAGCCCGGGGATAGCTTCAACCCAAATATGGCTGTGCCTTCCCCCCTTCTTCCCCATCTCACCCCTTTCAGTACAGAATCTGCCAGGACAAGTACTCCCCCATCCCTTACCCTCTTTCCCTTCTAAAGCCCCTTTCACCAACCCAGTATCCATTCTTCCATGCCCCCTACCCCCACCAGCTGCACCCTCTGTGACTTCTGTATCTGCACCCCCTACTTCCACCTCAGCCCTTTTCTCTGCCTTATTCTTCCCATCCCCCTCCTTGAACCCCTTCCCAGCCTGACTACTTCCTACTGGGCTTCACATGTCAACCTCCCCTCTGCCCCTGCTGATTTCCAGACCCTCTCCTATCCTCGTTGTTGTCAATTTAGAGGCCCCCATTCCCTTCAACCCCAATAGTGATGCCCCTTCCATCCTTCCCCCTTCCTGTAGCCTTCTCTCCTCCAGTCAACCCCTTCTTCCTTCCTTACTAGCCCTCTTCTACCCTTTTGTCCTCACTATCTCTTCCCCTACCTGTTGCCATCCCTCTCATACCCCACTTATTCTCCCCTCAGTATGTTCCTGCCCCCCCATAGCAGAGGCTTGAATCTATTCCTAGTCAATACCCCTCCTACATCTCGTCCCCTTATCAGTTCCTCCCTCCTACTTGTTCCCCTCCGTGACCCCCTGGTCCCACCCCTGGTCCCTCCCTACCCACAGCCATCTGCTCTCTCCCCTGATACTCCTCATGGTTTTTTCCTCCCCCATCAGGAGGCCACCCCCTTGCCTCGGGCACCCCCTCCTTTCCTCTCTTTTCTGCTAGTGCCTCTGATACTGGGGTCGGTTTCAGTCCCTAGATGGTCTTCCCTCATCCCCCTTTGCCATCCCTTATCCCCCCCAGTCAGGATGCCTACCATACTCATCTGCCCTGCCACTTAAACTCTTCCCTAGCTTCCACAGTTCCTCCCTCAAACTAGCCAGTTGTATACAGACCCTACACCCCCCCCCATCTTCCAAGCCCAGTCCAGGATCATGGCAGACCCACACCCTGTATACCCCACCACCCTTCCAAAGATGCCTGCCCTATTGACATGCAGCACCTGCCCCATTTTGGCAACCATCTTATGTTACGGGCTCTTACTCCCAGGTTCTGTGCCCTACTACAACTGTTAGGCACCTATTTACTCAAATTCCTGTTCCCCCCCACACTAGTCCCTCTACTGCCTCCTTGCTGACCGGGTTAATTCAGTCTCAAATCTCAACCATTAGATACTGTATTACTGTAGCAATCCTAAAGCCTCCTTGTCCATTTTTCACCCCTCAGCTACCATACTTTTTGTTCTCAGCCCTCATATAGTTTCACTTAGTCCAGTTAGAAATCCTATTGCTCTCCAAGTATTACTCAGCTCAGAGAAATAAACAGAACAAATAAATATGTATTATTATAGCAATCCTAACAGTATACTGTAGCTCAGTTAGAGAAATAAACAGAACAACAAAATCTGTATTATTACAGCAATCCTAAAAGTATCCAGTCATTGCTTTGTCTTCATCCCAGAGACCCTGCTGTAATATAGGACCACACAGGACACTGGGAGGGACGGTGGGCAACTCTAAAGTCCTGACAGCGCTCTGTTGAGCTTGCTCACTTCCCCTCTCTCACTCGCTCATTCTGTTTCTCCCGGTGCTGCAGGCTGCCCTTTTGTACTGGGCTTCTGCCTGCATTTGTGCCTTTTTCTGCCCACAAAGAAATACGCAGCAGTCCTGACAGAGCTCTGTTGAGCTCACTCACTCCCCCTCTCTCACTCGCTCATTCTGTTTCTCCTGGCACTTCAGGCTGTCCTTTTGTACTGGGCTCCTGCCTTTTTCTGCCCACAAAGAAATCTGCAGCAGTCCCGACAGAGCTCCATTGAGGTCACTCACTCCCCCTCTCTGACTCACTCGTTCTGTTTCTCCCAGTGCTGCAGGCTGATCTTTTGTACTGGGCTCCTGCCTGTGTTGGTACCTTCTTCTGCCTACAAAGAAATCCACAGCTATCCTGACAGAGCTCCACTGAGCTGGCTGACTCCCCGCCTCTCACTCGCTTGTTTGTTTCTAACAGCGCTATAGGCCACCCTTTTGTACTCAGCTCCTGCCTGCGTTGGTGCCTTCTTCTGCCCACAGAAAAATCTGCAGTAGTTCTGACAGAGCTCCATTGAGCTCGCTCACTCCCCCTGTCTCACTTGCTCGTTCTTAATCTGTTCCAAACACTGATTTCCCACAGTGACCGCACTATTCTGCGCCGGAAGTGCACAAACACATTTTGGCCAGGATGTGAAAACTGACAGCAGTACTGTTCATAAGGAGGTATGAAAAAATGTCAGTGTTGAAAATCTGGCATGAAAATATTACAAATTTGCGAAGTTACAAAGGCGCGTGGAAACTGCAAAGCACTGTAATACAGTCATTTTATGGACTTTCATCACCAAATTTTCAACATAGGCATTTTAGGACCTCTGCTCATTAACAGTGTCACTGTCATTTTCTTAATCTGTCCTGAACACTGATTTCCCACAGCGACCGCACTATTCTGCGCTGGAAGTGTGAAAACACATTTTGGTGAGAATGTGTAAAATGACAGCTATACTGTTCATAAGGAGGTGTAGGAAAATGTCAATGTTGAATATCTGGAGTGAAAATATTACAAATTTGTGAAGTTACGAGTGTACATGGAAACTGCACAATGCATGCTCATAAAACAGTAATTTTGGGATTTTTTTACCAAATTTGCAACATAGCCTTTTTGAGAGCCCACCTCATGAACAATGGCACTGTCATTTTGTTAATCAGTCCCAAAAGGTGATTCCTCGCAGCGATCGCAAAATCATCTTTTGGGACTGAAAAATGCCATGACAGTGACTGAATTCATGAGGAGGGGTCCAAATAACCCCATGTTGAAAATTTGGTGCCAAAATTCCCCAAAATCCTTCAGATATGAACCAAAGTTGAAAAAAACCCTATTTATGCAATTATAGAGCTTACCGGCATCTCTTCAGTTCGTGGTCGGCTTTGAAGAGTGCAGATGTGTTCCCAGTCTACTAATGATCGTCACGCCAGGCTCTGGAAGTAAGTATGAGGTGAAGGGGTAGGGAGGTAGAGTACACAGAGGGTGAGCGCAGGTTGGGAGTGAGGGGCACCAGAACATTTTGAGGGACCATTCTCTCATTTTACAGGTAACAAACACAAAAAAATGGATCACGGGTCAGTTTCCTTTTTTTGCAGGTGTGCTTGGTACACTGAGGTGGGCTCCCAGTGTACTACCTGCATTTCTGAGGAGGGGGACCGAAGCCCATGGGTATTGGGCCCCCTGTCAGCACAGAAATGGGTGGGGGGGCATATATGATACAGAGGGGGATTGGGCACCCCCTTTGCACAGGCATGAAAGCTTTGGGAGGTCATTATGCTAATGGAGATTGGGCTTCCCCATTGGCAACTGGAACTGGGAAGGGGGAGACTGAAGCCGACGGGGACTGGGCCCTCCATCAGCACAGAACTGTGGGGGGTGGCACATGATGCCGAGGAGGATTGGGCACTCCCTCGGCACACAACTGAAATGGGGGCCATTATGCCAATGTAGAGTGGGCTCCCCCATTGGCAGAGAACTACTGACTGAGGAGGAGGGAATGAGACACACTGGACTAGACAGCCATGTTTCTGGTGACTGAAACCCAGTATAGCTTTTCAGTATCATGTGTGCCACACTGATACATTATGCTACATTTGTGGGTACATGTCAGGATGTTATCAGGCATAATCTCAAATGACATCTGCTAACAACTGGAATGGCAATAAGCATTGCAGCACACTCAGAGAAGGTGCTACTCTCCCATGATAAAAAGTTGTTGCAGATTATAGCTGTTTCAGGCAGCAGCACAAATGTATGGGTACAAACTGTTTATTTTGTGACTCTCTAAATGCATTTCAGGATCTAGAAAGAAGAATTATGGGACAGCAAACAAAATGAACAATATAGAGTAATCAATATATGGGATACACTGTACCTGGTTTATAACTGTATGCGAATCCCACCCGACAACTACCAACACCATTGTATCTTAAAAAGAAAATATGCTGATGTCCGTAAGCAAGCATACTTAATTTTTTAGATCATCTCCAAAAACAAACAAAATAAACTAATTAGGAACAGCAGGCCTTCTGGTCAAGTACATGTATATCACAAGCACTGAAGTGATCATTGTTTGTTTCAAAATGTGTGTCCTTCATAGCTCTTCTACTGATTTTAAATTCTTGAGAGACTAGAACTAAATGAGCTTAATAAACCCCAAAATAACATTAAAAAAGGAACTTAGATGCATGAAGTGCTCTCTTTAGCCATTGTAAGAGGTTGTCAAGCCATATCTTCTGTAAACTAATAAGGCAGCATTTCCAGTAACCAAACACTCAATTTCATGACAGTTAATCAAGTCACACATGCATTTATTATCTGCCAGTGGGTTAAGAAAATGAATTAAGCACCTCACTTCAAAATACAGTTGACCGGTCTGAAAGATTAGAACAATAAACCACTTGAACTGTTTCCACACTAAGTTGAGTAATCCACAAGGAAAGGACCAAGAGAAGTGCCAGACAAATAGGGATCAGTTTTTAAAAAAGAAAAAAAAATCTAAGGTAGAGAAACCTTCTGGAACTATTTTATTGGATTATGTCACAAAATGCCTTGGAAAGTACAACTTGATTTGAGCCAGCCAGCATGGATTATTATATGGAACTGGGAAGTTATTACCAAAGGACAACATAGGTGAGCACAGTCTCTCATGGAGTGCACATGAAAAGGTCTTTAAAACAAGGCGTTGTTCTTTCCATTCATTGTTTCTCCTTTTTGTGATACTTAGGAAGTTTGTATATTCTGATCTTTATACTATTTTGGAGATTTTGACAGTTTTGAATGCTTAATTGTTAATAAACTATATTAACTGGAAAATGCAAGGCATTGGGATCACTTGTAAGGTGTGAGCAGTCTAGCAATATCAATATATCTGTATTTGACGGAACCTTGAGACAAAAATGTGATGTCACGGTTAGGGAAACTGCTGAGCAAAACCTTTACAAACTCTTCAACAACACTTGACATCACTTTCTACATTAAAGTTCCAAGAAATTGCTATTGACTTAATAGAAGGCCTACTCAATATATATATATATATATATATATATGTGTATGTGTGTATATATATATATATATATATATATATATATGTGTGTGTGTGTGTATGTATATATATATATGTGTGTGTGTATGTAAGTATGTATATATGTATGTGTATATATATATATATGTATATATATGTGTGTGTATATATATATATATATATATATATATATATATGTGCATAAAACATGTCTAACAAAAAATCTGTGAAAATCCAGTCTCATGACTGGATGAAACACACCATATGACTGCATTATTCCACAATGACTGCATATCTGCACTTTTTTTCATCCCTCAGAACCTTCTGGACATTTTGTAAGACAGATAATCCACAACAGGGCATGGAGTCATGCTCTGATATACACACACACCTTGGGTAGTTGAAAGCACTTAACCTGCAACTTTGTGCCTCACAAAATACCCAAGGTGTGCATATATTAGAACAGGTAATTAGACCTAGAGTGAGAATATCATATTTATCCATACCCTAGGTCCCCATGCCAGAATTTATCCACATGGTAGCTTTATTTTTACTGGTTGGTGCAGGCAGTGTGAACAGTATACTTTCAGTCTCCCTAGCTGACTCGCAGACCATCTCCAAAGCCCACCCACTCACTGTGAAAACAGCTACTCACTGAAACATTGTGTCCTGGTATTTTATGTAATGTAACCCAAAAACAGCATAGAAACCATCATTTGTTACATATCCTTTACCATAACACAAATACCTAAGCACTGCTGCCATCCAGTCAGTACCGTCCTCCACAGACCTAACAGCCAGCTGGCTTACCTGCAACCACATTCTCCCTCCTTTCCATGTCATGAACCTGATGTAAGTGGCAGCTGCACAAAGCTCCACTGTGCCCCAAGCCCACATCCTTTGCAACTCGCTCCCAACACTGGCTGACATGCTAATATGCCAACGCACAATTCAGCATCAGCAAGCAACCAAATCAACCACTCATTTTTCACTCGGTCATTAGAAATAAAGATTTCAAACTAAAACCCTTCATAAAAACATATAAATTACCACATAAAAATAAAATCCTTTCATAGATGAGCTGTGTTAAGGCCCTTACTGATAATGTAATTGATATTTTCCCTTGTGCACCTTGATCTTTGATGTCACTATTGATGTCATAAGGTCAAACTGCACTCAGGAAGAATATCAATTATATTCTCAGTCTGCCATGGCATATCCCATTTATCTATCTATCTATCTATCTATCTATCTATCTATCTATCTTTTCTATCTATCTATCTGTCTATCTTTCTCTTTTTCTCTATCTGCATGCAGGGTTAACCCAAAATATACAATTTTATCTTCAAGTGAGGGGGCAGGTCCATACCACATGAGTTTCAAAGTCCTGCCCACTCACAAGTGAAGTTAAATTGACTATTTGGGGTCAGGTTGTTGAATATTTGATTTATGCAATAGGCATGGATACAGGAGCCACTGTATAAAACCCTTTATCTTCACACCCATTGAATAAATAAAATGTATCCACATAGTAGACACCTCATTGCCATTTATCTGTAGAGTAGACACATCATCTCCCCCCCAGCAGCTGACACTTGATGCACACTTTCAAATTAATGTTCCAAGGTCCATATCTATTACATAAATGTAACAAATACACAGCGGGCCCCTTTCATGTGCCGAGCCCCAGCTCCCTGCTTCTACACTCTTTATAGCCACAGCAGTACCCAAAACCAGCACTTTATTTTTTTTTCAATTACAAACCACTAACCTTTACAAATGCTACAGGGTTCCAACAATCTCTGATCACTCCCAGGAAAGCTCCCTTCAGTCTTCAGTGGCTTGATAATGCCACCTGCCCACCAACCCAACCACAACTGCACTGTTCACCCATGCAGCGAAATAAAAATTAAATAAATTGGAAATGTACCATAGATTAAAAAAGTATAAACTGCTGCTGACACATGACCCACACTCTAACGCTTGCAAAGGGAGAAACGGAGCTGCCATGTTTTTGAAAACTGATGGCCCTTCCACATGCAAATGGCATTCTATCATACTGCACACTTTGAACCCTCATGTTGCACAACCAAGCAACCAATCAAAACCTACAAACCCAAGCCCATTCAAAAAAACAAACCTAACAGGGCAGAAGAACAATGTCTATCACCCCCCCCAAAAAAAAACACTCAACTGAAGCATTTTTTGGTTTTTAAACTTCACATGCTACTTAAAAACTAAAAATACCATAATAGGCAGCCCTGTTGCATGGATTGAATACCTGATGGCTGTCCCTTGAATACAAGATTTATGTGAACTCACTGAGAGGGACCTTGGGGCCAACACTCGTGGCTCCACTATGCTCTGCCACTTTTGATGTTATCTGAGGTTACTCTTGGCTCGTTCACATAAATCATGTATTCAATGGACAGTCATCAGGTATCCCATATAACTACAACAATAGTTTACAGGTTATAGCTTTTAAAACTACAGCTTGTTTAAAGATTTTGCTGTTTTTCTTTGTTTTTAGTAGGCAGCTTGAGTGCTGCATTAGGCACTATGATGTCATCAGCAATATGAAAGCTGCTTTCTGATTAGTTAAGTGTTGCACAGTATGATGGCAGTAACCTTAAAAATATCCATTGTGACAACAGTAAAAACAACACATTTTTGATATCTGGTGTATGGTGGAATGAGGTTGTGTATGGAAATCCACACACTGCAAAAAGTCATTCTGCTGTAGTAGTGATGTCCTCACTAACGCAGAATGACTTTTCATTCTGCATTAGTGAGGATGTCATAACAAAAGGAACTCCCGCAGACTTTGTGATTCGTCATCCCTTGCTGTGTGAGAGTGACACGCTTGTGTGCTGGCCAGCAGCAGTTGTTAATCAAGGGCGGTCGGCAGAGCTGATGTAAAATGTGGAAAAGTGAGGGTTTTTTTTCAGTCACCATACACTATATAGGACAGCGTATGGTTACCCATGCACTACTCTGTTATTCTTTCACCTCATGGATATAATGTTGACTTGGGGACCTCTTGAGCTCATCAGTCGGCATTGAATCCACTCAGTGGCAGAATAGCCTTGTAGTGTATTTTTACCCATACACTATCCTATATGTTGCTGTTACTGATGTGTCTAGCCAAGATATCTCTATCTCATATTTGCCCCCACTCCTTATGTGTATGTGTTTGTGTGTGTGTGTGGTGTGCATGTATATATAGTTACACAATATGCATGGACACAAATACAGTGTCATTAAAAATCTCCTCACGTGCATGACACATTTTAAAACCTAGAATGTATCACATATATGTTAGATAAACACTACCTGTCAATCAATCCTCCCCTCAAAAAAAAACATCAGCCTTTTGTATAAACAGGGTATGCAATGGGGAGTATGTATTATACCTTATTATAGCGGCACAGTGGTGCCATAATAGTGAGGGTTGAGTAGGCTGTTTAATGTTAAACCCCTAAGTTTGCACTTTTATAGCTTAGCCCCATTCAATGGATTTTCACAAAATTTTACATGCACAGTCTGGGGGGGGGGGGTGCAAAGTCTCTTGATGTGCCACGTTTTGTTTCGGTTCCATGTGTGGATTCCAATATCTGTACAGTGTGTTTTAGAAAAAAAATCTGTGTTTTTTCCTGTTTTACTGTATTTTGTCACTACCTACCACTCTGACAGTTTAGAATTTTAGTCTGGAATGTTCAGGGTAGAAATGGCTTGCTCCAGATTGGTGCCTTTCATTGGTTTGGTGAAAAAATATTAATCTGTTCTCAAGTTATAAGGATTTGAAATTCTGGTTCTGAGCATGCTCAGTATGGTCTTCTGGATAGACACCTTAATGAACATGCTCAGAACTGAAATTTCAAATAATTATATTTTTGCCACCATTCTGGGGCAAGGCCTTTCTACCCTGAAAATTTCAGATCAAAATTCCAAACCATCTAAACTGTATATATTATAGTGGTATGATAGCACCACTGTAGTTGGGGTTGAGTAGGCTGTTTAATGTTAAACCCCAAATTTGCTCTTTAATAGCTTTGCCCCCGTTCAACAGATCTGCACAAAAGTGTTCCATGTCAATATAGCAAAGTTATAATGGTGAATGTCAAATGGGCAAAGTAATTTGAGTGACCACAAAAGCAGAGCTACCATAACACAGTGATGCACAAAATAGCTACAATCGGGCTTCGTTTGTATTTTCTGTTTGTATGGCTCTCATAAGTGTATCCCATTGCTTTGGTCTATATCACGGGGGGGGGGCTCTTCCCCTTGCACCCCCCATGGGGGGCACAGCCCCTCATCCCCCATTTCTATTATTCTAACTCCATGGCACACATTGATAATGGGGAATCCTAGCATACCCACATATCACCTGATCACTGTTATTTGTTGGTCGCTGTAATTTCCTTCACTCATATTGAGTCACCCATTTGTATTCGCTATAATATATTCACTGTTATTATGTGATACAGCACAAAGTTTACTTGCTCTGTCTGTGGAACAAAGTCTCTTGATGTGCTAAGGTTTGTTCCAGTTGGATGTGTGGCTTCTGAGATCTGTATAGTGTGTTTTTAGGAAAAATTGTTTTTTTTTTCTGTTTATTTGTCATTGCCTAGTGCCCAGATGGTTTCAAATTTGGCCTGAAATTTTCAGGGTAGAAAGGGTTTGCACCAGAATAGTGTCTTTCATTAGTTTGGTGAAAAAATATGAATCCATTGCCAAGTTATAAGGATTTAAAATTGTTGTTCTGAGCATGCTCAGTAGGGTCTTTTGGATAGATGTTTGATACCCTACTGAGCATATGAGTCTGCTCGATTTTGCAGCTAGCACCCCAACTCTGCAGCTGCCCCTCCTACCCTACCCCCTCCCATGTCCCTCCCTTTTGCCCTAACCCAGACCTCTTGAAGCATCCCACTGTTTTACTGGCCACTGCCTCTGCCGGTAGTGTATTCTGTTCTGCTACCACCCTTTCCCTACAGAAATGCTTCCTCATTTCCCTCCTAAACCTTCCACCCTCCAATCTCATGTCATGATCCTAAGTGTGTCTCCCCACCCTTCCCTTGAACCATTCTTTAGTGCCTGTCCTGTTTAATTCTCTCATGTAGATAAAGGTCTCAGTCATATCCCCCTTGTCCCTCCTTTCCTCCAAAGAATACATGTTCAACTCTCTCAGTCTAACCTCATATAGTAACTCTCCTCAGACCCTGGATCATCTTTGTAGCTCTAAGCTACATCCCTTCCAGCAATCTAATGTCCCTTTTTAGGTAAGGGTGACATAACTGAACGCAGTACGTCATGTGGGGTCTGACCAGCAATCTGTATAATGGCAGAATCGCCTCCCTCCTCCTAGAGGTTATACCCCTTGCAATATAACCCAGCATCTTGTTGGCCACTGTTGCTGCTTTCCAATGCTGTGCAGAGTTGTTCATTGCTCCCGCTATGAGCATCCCAGATCTTTCTCCTCCTCAGTCACAGCTAGCTGCACCACCACCAGATGTAGCTCCTCTTTGGATTCTTTGCCCCAAAATGCAGCACCTTGCATTTTTTGGCATTGAAATCAAATTGCCAGGTGTCAGACCATGTCTCCAGCCTTGTTAGATCTTCCTGCCGCCCCCCCCCTTGGTCATCCACCACTACTCCCATCTTGGTGTCATTCACAAATAGACGGATCATGCTGTTTATGCCTACTGAGATGCCTGCAATAAATACCCCAAATAACACCAGCCCCAGCACTGACCCCTGTGGAACCCCGCTCATCACTGCCCTTGGGGATGATAATTCTCCTCCCACCACCACCCTCTCCTGCCATACCTGCAGCCAGTTCTCCACCCATCTGACCAGATTTCCCCCCCACCCCATGCCCCTTAGCTTACATGCTAGTCTTCCATGTGGCACTGAGTTCGAATGCTTAACTGAAGTACAAGTACAGGACATCCACTGCATACCCTTTGTCCATTTCCCTAGTCACCCAGTCATAGTAGTCCACTAGGTTGGTCTGGCAGGATCTGCCCTTGACAAAGCCATGCTGACGACTGTCCTGCCCCCCCACTGACCTCCAGCAGGGTCACCAGTCTCTCCTTCAGGATTGTTTCCATCAGTTTCCCCACTATGGATGTGAGACTCACTGGTCTCTAGTTCCCTGGTTCATCTTTGGGACTGGTCTTATGGAGTGGAACCACGTGAGCCATCCTTCAGTCTTGAGGTGCATACCCCAAGTCCAGAGAGGCATTATATAGTCCTGCAAATGGGCCTGCTAGGACCTTTGCCAACTCTTTCAGTACCCTGGGGTATACTCATCCAGTCCCAGTGCCTTGTCCACCCTCAGAGCCCTTAACCCTACTAGCATTCTACCTTCTGTGATTTCCCCATCTATCACCCCTCCTCCTCTGATCCTATCCTCTCCTCAACCTTAGGTACTTCCCCCCCCTTTCTCTTTAGTAAAAACTGAGCAGAAGTAGTTGTTAAGCGCTTTGGCCTTTTCACCCCCTTTTTCCACCCATTCCCCCTCCCTCTTAATCCTTACTGTTTGGTCCTTACAACCCCTTTTCTCCCTGAGGTACCTGAAGAAGTCTTTTTCCCCTCCTTTATTCCCTTCACCAGCCTGAGCTCCCTTGATGCCTTTGTTGCCCTTACTTCCCTGGTCACCTCCTTTGCTTCCTTCAGGTACTCCTCCCTGTCCTCCCCCTCCAGTTCTCCTGTATCTCCTATAGGTAACTCTTTTCCTCCTCACCCTGTGCATGACACCTTTGCTCATCCAGCTATGTTTCTTCACCCTAGCCTTTTTACTTTGTGCCTTGCTGCAGGAATCTATTGCCGCCACTATCCCTAGCTTAATGAGTTTCCACCTTTGATTTGTGTCCATATTAGGCTGAATTCTGTCAAGAAAACCTTGCACCACTTCACTCATCTTTTTGAAGTCATCCTTTCTAAAGTCTAGCACCTTTCTGCCAGATGCCCCCCTTTCCCTGCTCAGCTGCAACTGGAACGATACTGTCCGGTGGTCACTACCAGCCAGTGGTTCCTTCACCCTCAGATCCCTCACCCACTCCCCGTTAGACAGTATGAGGTCAAGGATATTCCCTTCCTTAGCTGGTTTGCTGACCAACTGCATTAGGAAGCTATTCTGGAAGGTGTCTAGCATTATCTATTCCCTTCTACACTTGGTGGCAGGTGTCCCCCACTCCACTGCTGACAGGTTGAAGTCACCTACAATCACCACCCTACCCTTCCCAGTCTGTTCCACCAATACCCTATCTGTCTCTTCTGATTGGAATGGCAGTCAGTACACCATCCCCAACTGTAGTGTCCTATTTTTTGGATCTTGGATTTGCATCCATAGACCCCCTGCATCTCCCTCCTCCCCTCTTCCCTCACACATTTTAGCCCCTCACTCATGTAGGGTGCTAACCCCCTTTCCCCTTAACTCTATCCTTGTGGAATAGTCTTTAACCTGGAACTGCAAGATCCCAGTCATGGTTTTCAGTGGCCCATGTGTCGGTGATGGCTGCCATGTGCACCGCCCCACCCCTCACCATGACAGCCTATAGTTCCACATTTTTATTCCCCAGGCTTCTAGCATTTAAGGCATCCAGTGAAGAAGGTGACCAAAATTAGGTGCCTACAATGGCAACTCAGTTATGGCACCTGAGTTCACGGCTACCAAGCAGGGTGGTGACCGCATACTGGGGTGGATGAAATACTGTGACAGGAAGTAGCGGGTATACACACATGCAGAGGGGAGAAGAAGCAGGTGAGGGATGGTACATGGGAGGGGGTGTGGAGGGCAGCTGCAAAGCTGGTCAGCTAGCGTGGTGGGAACAGTGGTTGGCTGGGAGGAACAGGGTACAGGGTTCGGGTCTGGCATGGTGAGGTGTTTTTTTTGCCAGTAGGCGGCGTCATATTTTTTAAAGTTTTCACCTCCAACATGTACTCCCCGGAGTTGAGAATCCATAATGGGGGTGTGGGGGCACACCCTCACATTACAAATGAAACTCATAGATCTCAGGTGCCATTTTTGTCTGCGCTGCCAGTGTGCATCACCGAAATTGATTTTCGGTGATGTACACTAGCCATAATGGCGATCACCTTTCTGCAATCACTATTATGACATGGAATCAGCATTTAAAGATACCACATTCCATCCCCTTCCTTTCTCCCCCCCTTCTTCCTCCTCTCCCTTTATGAACCTCCCTGTATTGTTTGTCCCTTGCCTTATCTCACTTTTATGGGGGGAAGACAATATAGTTTCCCAGCCCGAGGCCTCTGATCACCTCGATCCATTCTGCCACCCCTTCTCCTAGTTTAAATTCTCCTCAATATACTCCACAAGCTTTTGCTTCAGTACTTTCTTTACCTCTTCATTTAAGTGCAGTCTATCTTTACGTATAGACTGCTGTCCTCCCAGGTCATCCCCCACCCTCCTACCAGTCCATACCCTTTTTCCTGACACCAGGTTACCAGCCAATCATTAAACTCCTGAATTCTCAGTTTCCTTGCAGTACTTGCCCTTGGGAATGGAAGTACCTCAGAGAAGGTAACTAATCTTCCTGCCCCCTCGCAAACTGGACCTAAATCCTCAAACCTTTTTTCCCTGCCCTTTCTGGATTATTTTAGTACTGATTGCCCCACCCTTTCCACCTTCATTCCTGGGATGGCTTCCACCCAGACCCAACTATGCCTCTCTCTCTCCCTTGCTACCTCACCTGATCCCTCTCAGTATTAAATCCCCTAATAATAAGATCCCACCCCTTTCTCCCTTGTCACCCCACCCATCCTGCCTTCTCCTCCCTGTTCTAACTCCTTCTTCCTCCTACACACTGCTCCCCCTGTTGCCCCTATTATACTACCCTCATCAGTACTCCCTCCTGTGTTCATTCTGTCTTGACACACATTAGGTTCTTTTCCCTTCTCACCCCCCTCTCTGTCCTATTTCTCTCTATTACCTTGGACTGTTCTTCAACAGCATCTTTTCCACCATTCATCATTCTTATCAATGGCCAGTTCCTGTTTGAGCCTACTGTGTGCCTATGTACAGTAACTCTGGCCCCGTTCCTTTTGCTTCCTATCTCCTGTACTTGTATCTCCTCCCTCTGTCCCCAGTGTGGATTGTTCTCTCCATCTCCAGTCCCTACCCTGTCCTGTCTTCTATTTACTCGGTTACAGTCTGTGCTTCCAATTTTCTCTTCTCTTTCTGTCCAAGACAGCCTTCAAAGTTAGTTGCTTTTACTTTTTATATGAACATTTCTGATGGGGGTACTACTTCTGTAACTTTCAGTCTTGCTCATGAAAGCAATTTTATTGTAATTCATGACTTAGGATCTTTATTGTACTGGTTTCCTCAATTTGATACTCTGGCACTTTACCAGTTTGATATTCCCCTAAAAGTTAAGAGTGTGACAGGAGTATTTGGAAAAATGAATGATCTTAAAACTAAATTGATGCTTAGGTGAATAATCTTGTTACTGTTCTTATCAGGCTCAGTTCATCCCTACCCTGGTCCCCCCTCTCATTTAGGATAAGCTAACTCAGTCTGCACTCAAAATTGTTCATCTTAATGTTCAGAGTCTTGCTGCTAAATGGACCTCATTTGAGGCATGGGTGGTACAACATGAATTTGATATTATAACACTGTCAGAGTCCTGGTTAACAGTTAAGGTCCATAGTGCTGAAATAACTCTTTCAGATTGTAATTTATATAGATGAGACAGAGTGGGAAAGAAAGGAGGTGGGGTAGCGATTTATATTAAAGCTAAGTTCATGGTAACTGAAATGATTTTCCAATTAAAAGGTTCAGGGTGTGATTCTGTTTCTATTCATGTGGTTCTTGGCTCAAATAAACATCTTACAGTCACTTCCATTTATATTCCACCCTGTTGTATGAAGCAAGGATTAGATATTGACTCTGATATTAGGAAATCATTACTGATCAACAAGGAGTGGATTCTGATGGAGGACTTTAATATCAGTTGGGGCTCTAATCAGAATTCTCATATGATTGACCTGTTTCAGGAGCTAGGGGTCCAATAGTTAATTTCCTAGATCACCAGATATAATTACAAGACTGAAGAGAGTATCATACTAGATTGGGTTGTGGTCTCCCATCCATCGCAGATAATTGAATCTGGAGTTCTGGCCAATGTGGTCAGTGACCACTGTCCAGTTTTTTGCAAGTGGTCAGCCAAACAGGCACATTGCCCCCCACTTTATATAGAAACCAGAAACTTAAAATTGATGACATCTTTAGTTATGACTGAGACATGCAGCTTGATTGATTGGGCCTTCCTTGAACATTTTCAGGATACCAATCTTATGTTAGAAAGGTTCAGTTAACGGTTTAATCAGGTTGTGGATCACTTAGCTCCTCTTAAAAAGATGAGAATCAGCACAAATAAAAAGGAATGGGTCTCTAGAGATTTAATAACATTGATGAGGCAAAGGGATAGAGCATGGAAATTATTTAAAAAAACACAAGAATTTCAGTACATTATTAAATTACAAGATCCTTAGGAATAAATGTAATAAATGTAAGGCAGCTATTAGAAAAGCTAAAGTAGATTTTTTTTAAATAAACAATTGTTATCTTTAGGTAACCCTAAACAAACCTGGAACACACTTAATAATTTGATGGGTAGGAAGTCTAGTGAAACAGCGATCACACTTCAAGATGGAGACCAATTAGTCAGTGATCCCATCAGGTTATCTCAAATGTTTAATAAATGTTTTGGGGACTTGTCCAAATTTCAATGTCAAAAGTCGTTAAATAATAAAAATCAGGCTTTGGAAGATAATCCAAATCATAAACATCCCCTTTTTCATTTTCATATCTTGACTCCAAAAATTGTTATGGATTATGTTTTGAAGTGTAACCCCAGACCAATAATTGGACAAGATAAAATTGACTTTCGATTGTTGTAATTGGGTATTGAAGTATTAGCTTCTCCACTTACAATACTATTTATACTATTTAATTATTCATTATGTCATAATGTTTATCCTCAGATATGAAAGTCAGCTTTAATTAAACCCATCCATAAATCAGGTAGTGAGAGTGTAGTCTCTAATTTTAGACCCATCGCGTTACTTTCACCATTATCTAAAATTCTGGAAAGAATTTTGTTTGATCAGATGCAGGCTTTCTTATCAGAATATGATCTATTGACACATTGTTAACACGGTTTCAAGAAAAACCATAATACAGATGAGGCATTGGTGAGATTCACGAACAGTATTCAGAGTTCCCTTGATATAGGTCACTCCGTTGCTGCGGTGTTCATGGACCTTACCAAGGCCTTTGATCTAGTAGAACATATCATGTTATTGAGTACATTGAATGAAGTATTTTTTTCCTAGGGATGTTATTTCATGGATAGGGGATACTTAAATAATAGGGAACACAAAACCATTATTGGTCAAGTCTGCTCTGATTCCCACATAATCTCTTGTGGGGTACCACAAGGCTCAATTTGGGGCTCATTATTATTTTCTCTTTTTTTGAACTCTATTCCAACAACTTGTGCTGGGTCTAAATTAATAATGTACCCAGATGATGCGGTGATTGTCTCAGGTGGTCTTAAACCAGACCTTGCATTAGTCAAAGTACAACAGGACTTTGACATATTTCAAAGGCAGCTCTTGTCTTTCATCCTTGTGTTGCATTCAGGGAAAATTAAATGTATGGTTTTTACAGGTACAAGGAAAGCTAGAGCTATAAATGTACAGGTCATTGACCTGAAAGGGAACCCCATTGAGTTGGTGGAAAGTTTTAATTATATCTGGGGTCACTTTTGATCCACAATTTACTTTTGACCTTCAAGCCACTATAATAACCAGGAAAATACATCAGAGATTAGGAATGCTATTTAGGATTAAACCCTTTCTCATCCCAGAATCAAGGAGACTTTTGGATCATAGTTTTCTTCTGAGTATTTCTGATTATGGCCTGTTGATTCATTCAGGAACTAGTGCTAAAATGATTAACAAACTTCAGTCAACCTATCATAGTGTTTTGCAATTCATGACAGGCCTTCCAACTAGAACGCATCATTGTTTGTTGTTAAAAGAAACCAATTGTCATTCTTTCACAGAGAGGATAAAAATAAAGCTGGGAATCTTTGTATTCAAAGGATTATGGGGTTCATTCCCTCAGGTTATTCAAGATATTTTCCCTATATACCAAGGCCCTTTTGAAACAAGGTCCCTGATCAGAGGTTTATTTAGAATCCCCCTCTATAAAAAAATAGTAGGCCAGAGGTCAGTTATATTTTGGTCAATCACATTTTTTAATGGTCTCCCACCCACTGTTACTAATGCTGTTACTATACATAACTTTAAGAACAATCTTGTTCAATGGCTGAATACCATTTTTGACTATAACTGTTAATATTGCATTGTTAGTCGATATTTGTTCATTACATATTTTCACTATGTTTTGTATTATTTATAAAAAGTAATTTTTTTATTGTTATGTTTTCTTGTCGTTTGAGAAAATGGGCAATTTGCTTATCTTGCTGACATGTATAAAAATTAAAAATGAAATAAAAATGAAAATTGCCATCTTTAACCATAAAAACTCATCCTTCAGCCTCCCCAGCCTTTGACAAACTGGACACTCCCCCAGCCTCCACAGAGTGCCCAAGAATATTGCTGCTCCTCCGTTATTACACCCCATGATCCTCCCTCTACCCTATCCACTATTCCCCTCTTGCCACTGATTCCCCTTCCCTTATGCTGCCACTGTCCTTCCCCCTGGTGCATCACCCTTCCCTGTCCTTTCCACCAAATTCCCCAATCATTTCCCCTATCCATTCTCTCCTCTCAGCCCCCCTGCTCTCTGCCCACAGCTATTCTATCCATGTTAGCCCTCCAGGTGTCCTGCTGCCCCCTGGCCCACCTGCCTTTCCACTGTCCCCAACCACCCCTCAAGTTGCCATACCCCGCTCTAGTACATCCTCCCCTGTCCTGCTCCATTTTCCTTCTGCAATGCTGCCCTAGCCCACTTTATTATTACAACTGTATAAGAGTCACAGTTATTACCCAGTCAGCTTCAAACTCCCAGATTTCCCTTCTCACAGTACTAGATTCCCTGTTACTCAGCCTCAAGTCCCCAGAGTCATAGTTCCTTCATTCCATATTAATCTACCTCAGATTCCTGGAGTTACAGACATCGTACCCCAGTAACAGTTCTAGAATCACATTACCTTGATTTCATTTGACCAACTCCAAAATCACAGAGCCACAGTACCTCAGTTTTACCCCAAAGATCCAGTATTTTCCTACACAGTTCAAAAGACACAGTACCTTTATCCCAGAGGGAGTCCAGACAAATTTTGTGTTCACAGACCCTTTAAGATTGGTTCCTTCTTTTATGCATACCTTCCTTGCACCCCTGACTATCAAGCAGTACCATAATTTACTTCATAACCTCACCTCTTCAGTAGCTCACAGTAAAGTCTCTACTCAATTTGTGTCAAGGTGTGGTGTGTAGCTGTGCTGTGTGCTAAATTAGATTGCTAACAGTGTATGTATGCAGTCAGCTGGTACCATATGATGTCACAGACTAACGATAAAAAGGAAGCGATGCACTGGGGGTTGTGGAGTGGGGGGTTCTCCTGACTGACCTCCAGAGACAATCAACTACACCAGAAAAAAACCCTAGAAACACTCAGCTGCACCACAAAATCCCGCAAACAGCTATCTTTCCCAAATGAGGCCAGAAAAGCAACCTGGTACCAATTGAAATCAACATTAACCCATTACTTCCAGTAGCTTCATTTGAAGTCCAAACTATCTGTTGTTTACCTGGCACAAAATGGCCACCCAGGTAATAATGAGTTAAGCTGCGAAAGAAACAATAACAACAGTAATAAAAACAGCAAATTTCACAGTCACATCCCTGACATGAGACTGATTCCATTCCCCTTGCAGCATGCTCAGAACCAAGATTTCATCCTTATAACTTGGGAAAGGGGTAATATTTTTCACTGAACCAGGGCAAGGCACCATTCTGGGCAAGCCCTTTATACCCTGAAAATTTCAGACAAAAATTGTAAGGCATTTGGGCTGTAGGTGATGCCAAAAAATTCAGCAAAAAATCCCAAATGTTTTCCTAAAAATGCACTAAAATAATCTCTTTTAAAAAACAAACACCTGAGCCTAGCTAAACAGTACCCATTTAGCTAGATTCTTTGTTTTCTTAAAAACTTGCCAGGGATACCTTTTCTAGGCACTCCTAAATCCAGGATGCTTTGCTTAGAGAGAGGAGTCATTCACTCATGTTCTCGGTATGAGAACAGCGGGACTTTCTTGAACTTTTTAGCTGTATCTGGAAGTTGTGCCACAGACTGCAGTGAGATCAGTGAGCTGCTAATCCCCTGTTCTGTTTGTCTGCCTCTGTCTCTTTCTTTCTTTCTTTCTTTCTATGTCTGTCTATCTGTCTCTATCTACTGTATCTATCTATCTATCTATCTATCTATCTATCTATCTATCTATCTATCTATCTATCTATCTATCTATCCAACCATTCATCCATCCATCCATCCATCTTCCTGTACATCCATTCATCCATTGGTCCATCCGTCCATCCATCCATCCATCTAGCAGACCAGAGTTCCCACCCATGGTATGGCATTTTTCTTCTGTTCCACTCAAGGTCCCATGCCCAACAGTCCAAATGTTTATTGTTGTAACACATAAGTTAACTGGGGTACCCACCCACCAGGACCACTTCTCCACACACACCCTCCAGGTCACCTGCCCCCATTCCTGAAAGTGCATCCCAACACTGAGTGCCCAATCCCCAGTGTCAGAAACTTAGCTGTAATAAAGAAAAAAACATCCCTGAATGTTTTTTCTTTTTAAATATGTAAAAAAGAAAATGGTCACTTGCTGATCAGCCCCTGGCACCCCCACCTCCCACTCAGCACTAACCACCCCACACCCCACCATACCCCCCACACACACTCTCACTCACTCACCTGGACATGTCCCATGATGTAGATGTACTCTCTTATCAGACACACGTCTTGCTGCTGGAACCAGTGACTATGATATGAGAAACTAAGGTAAGTGTGGTTCAATGTATTTTGATGGGGTTTCAAACTTTAATCCACAATGTTCTGTGCACTCATAAGAGGAGTTCACTTCAAATCAATCATATGTGCTGATACATGTTTGATTCACATTTTGTTCCAAAATTGCAGAACAAACACAAACACACATGTGGAGCAGTTTATTACAGTCGACCATACTTTGATGCATAACTTTGTCATTTTTGCATATTGTCACCCTAAATTTTCAATATAGACTTTTAGGCACCTCTCCTCATGACCAGTGGTCATGGAATAATGCAACTCAGTCCTGAAATGCAATTTTTGTGGTTGCTTGGTGAAATCACCTTTTGGGCAGGATTTTACAATTTGTTCCACTATTGTCCATGACGTGGGGTCATATGAATGCTATGTTGAAAATCTGGGGTTAAAATATGTAAAAATGACAAAGTTGTGAGAGTACATTGAAATTGTTCAATGCTCCCTCAGAACTTCAGTAATTTGAAATATTTCCACACTAAGTTTTCAACATAGCCAGTTTTTCACACCACCTCATGAATGCGATAGCTGCCATTTTTCAAATCCTGGCCAAAATGTGTTTTTGTACCTGTGGGGCAAGGTGACATTTCAGTGCTGTCCAACAACATTTCAGCAGGGATTAGAAGATTTTCACCTACCTGGTTTATGAAGTGGGTTAATAAGAAGGTGATGCTGAAAATTTGGTGTACAAATATGGTAAAGTGCCTAGGTTATGACAGAACATTGCATTCAGCATTGCCATTTTTTCACCACCTTATAAGCATGGCAAAAGTCATTTTTTTAAATCCTGGATGAGACATATTTTCACATTTCTGGTACAAAATGACATTTCAGACAATATACTATAAATTCTACATGTTATGTTTATAAGAGCAGTCATAAAATGACTATCTTGAAAACTTGGGGACAAAATTAAATAAAAACAAATAAAGAGTGAATGTGAGAAAAGTGAATGTGTAAAGAGTGAGTGTGAGAAGAGTGAACGTGTAAAGTGTGAATGCTTGAAGTCTGAATGAGTAAAATGTGAATGTGTCAATAGTGAACGTGTGAAAAGTGAATGTGTGAAGGGTGAGTGTCTAAAAAGTGAATTAGTAAAGAGTAAATGTGCCAGGCCTAGCACTTCCATAGGCAGACTGAGTTTTCCCATGAAGCATGGTCCAAAGGACCCTGCACATTTACACTTGTTCCCCTAGGTTCCGGGGAGACCTGTGTGAATGAGGTTAAGATTCCACTATCTAAAAAAGAAAGGAAATTATTTGCTAAAAACTTCATCAATGCACCAGTTAGGGTAACTTAACACCATAAAACAAGGGAAATGTGGCATTAGGATTTCCAACCCTAACTCCCCATGCCCACCCTCTAAGCAGCAAAATGGGAAAATATTAGGATTTGAGGTCTCTGGAGTCTTGGCAAATCAGTGGTGGGGTCTTTCTTGGGGTTGTCAACCATAATTTCCACCCCATTCACATAGCAAACAATGTCACACATGATCTTCTTTCTTCATGCAGGGCTCTGCATGAAGAAAGTTACAACAAATTATGCTGGCAACATATAGTGAGACATATTTTTTTAACTCTGAAGAGTGTATCACTTTGAGGCACTGGCTTGGAGCTGTACCTTGTGCTTCAGACTGGAGGAGATGGTCTGGGGGAAGAGTGAGGATTAGGGTTAACAACCCCAAGGAAGACCCCATCACTGATTCACCAAGATTCCACAGACTCAGAACTCTAATGTTTTTTCCTTTTGCTGTTGAGGTGAGGGAGTTAGGGTTGGAAACCCTAATGCCACATTTTCCTGCTTTTGTGGTGTTAGGTTACCCTAACTGGTGCATTAATGAAGACTTTGCAAAGAATTTATGTACACTTGAGCAGTTTGACTTGGGAATATTGCTCATGGCTTGCAGCACTCACAAGGTTACCTAAGGTAAAACTGCTTTTATGTAGAGAAGTATTGTATTACTCAGTAATATGTATAAACATTAAGTGGCTATGTGATGTCCTGGCTTATGATACCATATGTATCACAACGAAGTGACAGTGACCTTGGCTCATGAGTGACAGAGCATAGTAGAGCCACGAGTGAGGGTTTCTGGGTCACTGTCCATGAGTTGTAATACATATGGTATCACATGCCAGGACATCATGTGCCCATGTTAAATAACAGGGCTCCCACTTTATTTTTTCACTTTTCCTTTTTTTTAGCGGCATGGGGGAGTGAGATGTACATTATGTTGATAACTGGTGATTACATGCAAACTGTGCTTCATATCTTCATGGTGTACACATTACAATCTGGTTATCATGCTGTGGTTGTGATCCTGAAATTTATGTTATGCCATGATCACTTCATCCCTATTGTTTAAAAAAATATATATATATATATCTATATATATATATATATATATATATGTATATATATATACACATATATGTATGTATATGTGTGTATATATATATATATATATATATGTATGTATATATGCATATATGAATATGTATACGTATATATAAATATGTATCTATATATGTATATATATATATATCTGTGCATATATATTATATACATATATATATGTGTATATGTGTATATATATGTGTGTGTATATATGTGTGTGTATATATATGTCTGTATATATGTGTATATGTGTATATGTGTGTATATATATATATATATATATATGTATGTGTGTGTGTATGTATATATGTGTATATATATATATATATATATATATAATGGTAGCACGGTAGTGCTACCATAGTTAGGGTTGAGGAGCCATCTACAAGTTAAACCTAAAATTTTTCACCTTTATAACTTTGCAACCATTCAACAGATTTGTCTGAAATTTGGAATACATGATTAAGAACCATATATCTTGGGATCTGCCAACTTTTGTACTGTTCGGATATACGGTTGCGGAGTTATTAAGCATGATCTGCAAGCATGTTTATGATTTTTGGAATTTTTGGTCATCTCTAGAGGTCACACAGTTTGTGCGACTGGTCATAAATCTTCAGGAAACATGTGGCCGGGGTCCCCGATGTGCCTTTTGAAGATTTTGTGAAAAAAAATTGAACGGTTCAAAAGTTATTAAAAAAAACAAGTTCCCATTATAAGTCAATGGGAAAAGTTAAAAAGTTCGACAGTGTCGGAAATGCAGTTTTTACTTTCGCAAATGGTCCTTTTACTGTCACAAATCTGCCATTTTGTTTTCAGTTGGTCATCAGAAAAATGCTTGGCATTTTAATTTGGGACCCTCTAGCAACCTAATTATTTTTGTATTCATCTAGTCGGACCCTGAGGATGCTAGGCGTGTCTTTATTTTGGGGTAAAACACTCCAGAAATATGTTTTTCCAATTTCTGGAAAAAGTACTTTTGCAAAGTACTTTCGCATTTGCGACAGTGTAGAATGAATTTGAGAAAGCTTTTGCAAAGTTCGACAGTACTTTTCCAGGCAGTGTGAAAATGACAGCAATTCTTTGGCACCCTGCTGCAAAAGAACATTTTGGTCTTTTGGCCTGAAATTTGGAGGAAACACAGCTTACATCGCTTAGATGTGCCTTTAGTGTTTTGGTGAAAAAATATTACAAGGTGGCAAAGTTATGGCACTCCAAAGTTGATGCTCTTTCCCATAGGATAACATTATGACATCCGCCACATTACAGGAATCATTTGCCGCCCTGCTGCAAAATAACAGTTTGGTCTTTTGGGCTGAAATTTGGAGAGAAGAAAGCCAACATCCCACAGATGTGCCTTTTACTTGTTTGGTGAAAAAATATTACAGGGAGTCAAAGTTATGGCACTGCAAACTTCTCTTTTTTTCCCATAGGATAACATTACGGCTTTCGCCGTGCTTTTCAGGGCCCTTATCTCGGAATCAGTGTGAGATATAGACTTTTCGTCAGAAAATGCTTAGCCCCCTAACAGGGGCTAAGTACAACACTAGCCAGAAAAGTCATAAATCATATGACTTTTACATTTTTTTCTACATCATACGGTTCCTGAGATATAAGCAATTTACTATTCCAACTCCTCATTTTCTGCTCCGAGACGCATTATTATGCATACATTCTTTGTGCTCACTGTCTTTCTCTGTGCAGCTTTTGGGGAAAACTAGCCTGTGTGCTTACATTACTGTTACTCTTACCGCTTCTGCTTGCAGTTCCGTAACCGTTTCACTTACTGTTCCTGTCTACAGCACCATGTGCATTACCATTTGCGTTTCCATTTGCACTTATGTTTACGTTATATTAACCACTTCTGTCTATAGTACTGTTTATTTTTCTGTTTTGCTTTACATCACCATGCACATTACCATTTGCATTTGCAAGCACCATGTTACTGTGTGACAAGACATCAAGTGCTTCCGCAGCCGCATTACATTCACTCTTTGTCATTATACTTCTCAAAAAGAAGGGAAATTAGAGGCAAAAAACTCTATTTAATGCATTAGTTAGGGTTGTTCCACAGCGACAAATGTGAGGAAATTAGGTGTTAGGGTTGAAAGCCCCCCTTGGACCCCCCCGGCCACACCCCCAACCAGCATCAGGGTGCACGTTGGGGTTGTCGGTCCTAACTCTCACCCCATTCTCCCATACCTCTGCTTCTTCACACATCTGATGGGGTTAGAGTTAGGGCCAGCAGCCCCAAAGTGCACCCCGATGCCGGTTGGGGTGTGTGAATAGGTCAAGGGGGCTTCTCGACCCTAACACTGAATTTCCTCGCTTTGTCACTGTGGAACAACCCTAACTAATGCATTAAATGGAGTTTTTGTCTTTATATATATATATATATGTATATATATATGTATATATATATATATATATATATATATATAGATATGATATGAGCCTGACTGAAGATATCATATTTATCTTCACGAGGCCAGTGATATCATGATATCTCGCTGCGGCGAAGCCACGAGTGAGATATCTTGATGTCACTGGCCCGAGTGAAGATAAATGATATCTCAGTCAGGCCATGTCATATTCTGTTTATACAGTGTATGTTTTGCCCCAAAACGCAATCCACCGCATATCTTCTCAATGCAATGGCCACATAAAGGTGATGGCCCTATCAATACAACTCCCCTTACAGGAATGCTGGCAAAACAACAGATGCCATTTGTTGTTTAAAAACATTTCTGATGGAGCTTGCTATTTATAGTTATTTTTAAAAAACTTATCTGGTTTATCCTGCCATGCCCCCCAACACAGCCCCCACCCCCAAGACAACAAATGAGATAAGGTATTGAAATATCTGGTTGATCCTGTCGGTTTAAAGTTATTTAAAAAAATTATCTGGTTGATCCTGCCATTATTTTCGATGAAATTCACATTTTAAATCCTTATCTGGTTGATTCTGCCACTCTGAGCACTTTCACTTTCTGTGTAATGTACCGAGGTCGAGCACTATTCTCACTGATGAGTGCTGTATTCTCTGAGGTGTTCTAGTAGTTGGAAAGTCAGAAAACGCTGTGCTTTATGCACAGGTTAGTGTTCTTTCTTCAGTGAGTAAAAGCTGCTGACACAGGCTGAAGCGAGTGAATTTGCGGCTTTGGAACAGTAGAGGGAGCTGCGAGTGTCTGCTGCCCAGCAACAGACACTCTCGCTTCCCTCTAATGTTCCAAAGCCGCAAATTCACTCACTTCAGCCTGTGTGCAATTGACAGCTTTTACTCACTGAAGAAAGAACACTGAGCTGTGCACAAAGCACAGCATTTTCTGACTTTTTCAACTACTAGAACACCTCAGAGAATACAGCGCTCATCAGTGAGAATAGCGCTCGACCTCAGTACATTATACAGAAAGTGAAAGTGCTCAGAGTGGCAGGATCAACCAGATAAGTATTTAAAATATGAATTCCGTGGAAAATAATGGCAGAATCAACCAGATAATTTCACAGAAGATTGACAGCTGCGTGGGGGGGGGTTGCTGCATGGGGAGGGTGTTGGTAGTGAGACAGCCGGGCAATAGACAGCAGCAGGAAATAATTTCAGTTTTGTTCTGATGACGATAGGAACGGGAGATAAATGTATGACGTATAGGAACATGAAGATAATAATGTTATCTTCACTGGCCAGCTCAGATATCATTTTTTACACTGTGGTTTATCCCTAAACATACATTGTATAAATATATATATATATATATATATATATATATATATATATATATATATATATATATAGTGAAGCCCACCAGGATGAAATGCAGTGTCACAGGTTTCCTGCATGACAAAAGGGATTAACTCCCATTGAAATTGTATTGTTTGCTGCAGTAACTCCACTGCAGAATTCTGCAGAGTTGGGCTTCATCCCAGTGGGCTTCACTGTATATAGATAGATATAGATATATATTTATACAACATATATTTTGGGAAAACACTGCAAATAAACAAGTATTTGTCAATGCTGAATGTTGACTGTGTTGGTCTGTTGAGCTCGCTCAGTGGCCCTGTGTCACTGGCTCAGTCTGTTTGTCCTGGTGCTGCAGGCTGCTCTTTTGTACTGGGCTGCTGCCTGCATTGGCACCTTGTTCTGCTGAGGAAGAAATTCTCAGCTGTCCTGACAGAGCTCCACTGAGGTGGCTCACTCCCCGTCTCTCACTCACTCATTCTGTTTCTCCTGGTGCTGCAGGCTGCTTTTTTGTACTGGGCTCCTGCCTGTGTTGGTGGCTTTTTCTACCCACAAAGAAATCCACAGCTGTCCAGACAGAGCTCCGCTGAGGTCACTCACTCCCCCTGCCTCACTCACTCACTCAGGCTCTCCTGGCGCTACAGGCTGCCCTTTTGTATTGGGCTCCAGCCTCTGTTGGCACCTTTTTCTGCCCACAAAGAAATCTGCAGCAGTCCAGACAAAGCTCTGTTGACCTCACTCACTCCCCTTCTCTCACTCGCTCATTCTGTTCTGCTGGTGCTGCAGGCTGCCCTTTTCTACTGGGCTCCTGCCTGTGTTGCTGCCTTATTATGTCCACAAAGAAATTTGCAGCAGTTATAATACAGCTCTGTTGAGCTCACTCACTCGCTCATTCTGGTTTTTCTGCCACTGCTGGCTGCCCTTTTGTACTGGGCCCCTGCATGCATTGCTGCCTTTTTCTGCCCACAAACAAATCTGCAGCAGTCCCAACAGAGCCTCGTTGAGCTCATTGACTCCCCCTCCCTCACTCGCTCGATCTGTGTCTCCTGGTACTGCAAGTTGCCCTTTTTTACTGGGTTCCTGCCTGCATTGGTGGCTTTTCCTGGCCAGAAAGAAATCTGAAGCAGTCCCGACACAGCTCCACTGAGCTTGCTCACTCCCCCTCTGTCACTCTCGCATTACATTTCTGTCAGCGCTGCAAGCTGGCATTTTGTACTGGGCTCCAGCTTACGTTGCCACATTTTCTGCCTACAAAGAAATCTGCAGCAGTCACAGTAGAGCTCCATTGAGCTCGCTCACTACTGCTCTGTCACTTGCTCATTCTGTTTCTCTTGGCGCCGCAGACTGCGCTTTTGTATGGGGCTTCTGGCTGCATTGACATCTTTGTCTGTCCACAAAGAAATCCGCAGCTGTCCTGACAGAGCTTTGTTGAGGTCGCTCAGTCACCCTGTCTCATCACTCATTCTGTTTGTCCTGGCGCTGCAAGCTGCCCCTTTATACGGGGCTCCTGTCTGCATTGGTGCCTTTTTCTGCCCACAAAGAAATCCCAGCAGTCCTGATAGAGCTCCACTGAGCTCACTAAGTCCCCTTGTCTCACTCACTCGTCCTGTTTCTCCCACTGCTGCAGGTTGGCCTTTTGTACTGGGCCCCTGCCTGTATTGATGCCTTTTTCTGCCCACAAAGAAATCTGCAGCAGTCCTGACAGTGCTTCGGTGAGTTCGCTCACTCCCCCTCCCTCACTCACTCTCTCATTCTGTTTCTCCCAGTGCTGCAGGCTGCCCTTTTGTACTGGGCTCTTGTGTTGGTGCCTTTGTCTGAACACAAACAAATCTGCAGCAGTCCCAACAGAGCTCAGTTGAGCTCGGTCACTCCCCCCTCTCACTTGGTCATTCTTAATCTGTCCCAATCACTGATTTCCCAGAGTGACTGTGCTATTGTCCAGCAGGAGTGTAAAAACATATTTTAGCCAGGATGTGAAAAATGACAGCTGTAGTGTTCACAAGGAGTTGTGAAAAAATATTACTGTTGAAAATGTGGCGTGACAGTATTACAAATTTGTGAAGTTACAAGGGTGCATGGAAACAGTTCAACGCACGCTTGTAATACAGTCATGTTATGGAGTTTTGTCACTAAATTTTCAGCATAGGGATTTTATGACCTCTGCTCACGAACAGTGTCACTGTCATTTTCTTAATCTGTCCCGAACACTGATTTCCCACAGCGACCACGTTTTACTGTGCCAGAACTGTGAAAATACATTTCAGTCAGGATGTGAAAAATGGCAGCTGTACTGCTTATAAGGAAGTGTGAAAAATGGCACTGTTGAAAATCTGGTGTGACAATATTACAAATTTAAGCGGTTATACAGAAAGTGGAAAAGTGCGTAACGACACTTTTAACACAGTCAGTTGATGGGCTATCATCACCAAATTTTCAACATAGGCATTTTAGGATCTCTACTCATGAACAGTATGATTGTCATTTTCTTAATCTGTCCTGAACAGTGATTTCCCACAGCGACCGCTCTATTCTGTACCAGAAGTGCGACAACACATTTCAGCCAGGATGGGAAAAATGACAGCTGTAATGTTCATAAGTAGGTCTGGGATAAATGGCAATGTTGAAAATCTGGAGTGAAAATATTAAAAATTTGCGAAGTTATGAGCATGCGTGCCAACTGCACAATGCACACTCATAAAACAGTCATTTTATGGAGTCTCATTACCAAATTTTCAACATAGGCATTTTAGGACCTCTACTCATGAACAATGTCACTGTCATTTTCTTAATCTGTCCTGAACACTGATTTCCCACAGCCACCATGCTATTCTGTGCCGGAGGTGCGAAAACACATTTTGGCCAGGATGTGAACAATGACAGCTATACTGCTCACAAGTAGGTGTGAGAAAATGTCAGTGTTGAAAATCTGGTGTGGAAATATTGTAAATTCGCGAAGTTACGAGCATACGCAGCAACTGCTCAATGCGTGCTCGTAAAACAGTCATTTTTTGGATTTTTCCCACCAAATTTGCAACATAGGCTATTTGAGAGCCCACCCCATGAACACTGGCACTGTTGTTTCATTAACTGGCCCTGAAGGGTGATTCTGCACAGTGACCACAAAACCACCTTTTGGGGCTGAATAATGACATGACAGTTCAAGAATTCATGAAGAGGAGTCCCAAAAACCCCATGTTGAAAATTTGGTGAAAAAATTCCCAAAAATGCCCAAGATATGCACTAAAATTGAAAAAACCCTATTTATTACATTATACAGCTTACCGGCATTTCATCAGTTCGCGGTCGGCTTTAAAGAGTGCAGACGTGTTCCCGGTCCACCAAGATCATCACGAGCCCGGAGGTGGGGTGCATGGGGTGAGGGGAGTGTGGGGAGGCAGGGTGCGCAGTGGGGGGTGTGGATTGTGGGTGGGGGGCAGGGCGAGTGCCAAGGGACAGTTTCCTTTTTTATAGGTTAAAAAAAACAAAACAACATTGTGGAACCATTTTTCCCTTCACAGGGGTAACTGGCATGCTGGGGTGGGCTCCCAGTGTACCAGCAGAGGCTTTACTTTGGGGGCCAGCAGTAGCCAATGGGGGATTGGGCTGCCCCGTCGGTAGGAACAAAACCGAGGAGGGGGGTCATTATGCTGACGGGGATTGGGCACCCCGTTGGCAGGAACAAAATGGGGGGGTTTCAGAATGCCGATGGGGATCAGGCACCCCATCAGCAGGAACAAAATGGGGGTGTCATTATGCCGACGGAGACTGGGCACCCCATCAGCAGAAACAAAACGGGGAGGTTCATTATGCTGATGGGGATTGGGCACCCCGTCAGCAGGAACAAAATTGGGGGAGGGTTACGGAATGCTGACAGGGAGTGGGCTCTGCTGGCAAACAACAGAAACACGGGGGCACCAAAGCCAACAGGGATTAGGGCCCTGCTGGAAAGTAAACACGGGAGAGTTATATTGTTTGAACACAGCAGCAAGCTGCCGCCATGTTCACAAACAATATCAGGGGTTTCACATCCCGCCCTGCAATGACAGGTCACTCCCTCATTGCAGTGGATGGCTGATGCTGCAATGATGAGGCAGACCCTGATTGCAGCGGCTGATTTTTTAGAAGGTTGTGGCATGCTGGCTGAACTAGTGTCAGCAGCAGCATGCCACAGCATTGGGGGATGGGGACAAGCCTTTGCAGGCTGTGGGAGCATTGGGCACAACAGTGCCACACCTCCACAACCTGCTTCTGGAGAAAGCTGACACAACATGTTTCTTTCGCATGTGCACAATCAACATAAAAACTACTATCTAAGGCAGCCAGTGGAGATATCATTGATATCTCTATGTTCATATACACCATTGTAATATCTCAATGTTCCTATACATCATTCTAATAACTCCACATTCCTGTACATCAGACAGAACCTTATCTGGTTGATCTGCCACACTTGGCTGTGTCTTAGTAACAACCGCTTTCACTTTTACTAGTCCAAGTAGCATGACCATGCACTCTCAATACTGCTAAATTACGTGCTGGCAGAGATTTTAAACAAAGTACTGTATGTTCAAAAAGTTTAAAAAACTGTTTATTTTACCTTAAATTAACTTAGCTTTCTTTCAAAGAACCTCGGACTGCTGGCTTCAGTGCCACACATGACAATCTTGACATCATAAGCATTTTAAAATCTGTTCTCTGACTTGTTTGGCATTCCATTGCAATATTCCCAGCATTACTAGATATCAATAGTGACATAATGTTTGCAAGATATAATGATATCTTGCTAAGTGCATAAAAAAATATCAATTGTATTCTGTGGCCTTGGTTTCCACACCTGTTATGTAAATTTGATTATCAAAGTGTAAACCGTTATGAGCAGTATGCTGTTTACACAACATTTTAAAAGGTATTACATTAAAACTAACTGTTTAACACAGATTTAACTGTCTGTGCCTGAGTTCAGCTGCTAAAAGCTTTAAAAGCAGCAAGAATGTTACGATATCCTCAAGCATTGCTACCCATTCCACACTCTCCTATCTGAAATGTTTTTACATCTGCAAATACTATAGTATTGTCTTAGGATGCTACAATGTGTAAATATGTTTTAATGAATGTTGGAAATGGTTGCTCTCTAGAACTATTTAACTGTTAAGTAACATTATCTCTGCTGCTGCACTAGTCTCCCACAGCCCTCATGAAAAATAGGTGTTCAGCCTAAATGAGGCTACTCTGGTGTGCAAATTTCTAAACAAATAAACAAACCATTACTGCGTATGTAAAAATGCTGCCATACCTTCTTTTTCTACTGCCCCACCCTGTTTTAACAAAAATTACCTTATTTCATTTTGACTCAAAATCCAGGCACCCAACCATCTCTCAATTTCACCCATTCTCATAAGTCCATATATTGTTTAATTAAAAAAATAACTAATCTGGTTGACCCTTCCATTTGTGAGTATGACTGCAGATGAAAATAGCCACAATTGCATAGCACTATACTTCTGCCAGCCATTAAGCACTGATCCTCAGAAGGCAGACGTAAAATGCACAGGGACAGTCTTTTTAAGTGTTGTGATACACACAAATGGTAGTATCAGCTAGATAAGTGTTTCTTTTTATTAATAAAAAATACACAAACTTCTGGGAATGGAGGAATTAAGTGACAAGTGTGGGATTTAAGGGGATCTGGACAGTCAAACAAGCAACAATCAGCAGAGTGGGAGGGAGAGTTAAGAAAAGTTTGAGAGACCTGTAGAATACATTTGTGGCATCATACTCATGTACAGTATTGCAGAATATTTAGAGAACTGGTTTCTGTTTGATATTAAACTTAACCAGTAATTATACTGTAACCATAGCAGGCCAACTGTCCAGCTGTCAGGCATCTATTTCTAATACTACAGTACTAAATGGACTGACAGCCATGCTGTTGCTAAAGCAAAACAACCTGAATGTTGCCTATAATCCAGAATCCCTGCTCTGGGGTATACTGTCTGGCTCACATAGTCACTATCTCCCTATTTCTTCAAGTGCACCTAAGAACAGGCCCATGTTATGTAAACTGACATTTTCAAGAAAATGTCTGCTGTTGACCCAAATGCTAGTGCTGGGTTAAACTATTGCCCAAACTTCTGTTTCCTGCTACTCCTCCTACTGCAAGGTAGCTTACACACATTTGTAATTGCTCCATGATTACTGGCTCCTTTTCTACAGATTAGAAGTGTGCTAAAGCCTATACTTGCTTAAGGGTGGTGCTGCTGATAACTTGAATAAATGACACCCAATCTCCATGCTACATGTGCTTTCAAAAATACATGAATGGTTAATCAATGTGCAGCCTTCTAAAACAAATAACATTCCCATGTTAATCTGGTTTCTGTGTCAGCCACCCCACCACCACATACCTCATCAGACTTAGAGATTTAGGTAAAAGTAATATTGGCCTCTAGTTAGGGCTCTGGAACTGTCTTTGTAGACCTGGTAAAAACATTTGATACTGTTAACTTCCTCTTTTAATTAGCAATATGGAGCCCTCTGGGGTTACTGCTATGCCTCTCTGCTGGTTCAGGTCAGCGCTTTCTGATTATTCACATGCTGTGAAAGTTTGTCAGTCTTTACCATCCATACTTCTTGAGGATTTGAAGATACCACAAGGGTCTGTGCTGGTCCCTCTCATTTTCTCAGTCTTTGTAAATGGCTTTTCAACCTATGTCAAAAACTGCAATATACTGTACACATGAACAGCAGAGTCAGCCAGTGTCTAATGCAATACTTTGCAGTAACCCACATGTCAAAAAATGCTGCATGACAAAATGGCTTAATTGTCATTGAATTACATTGTTCTCTGCAGCATACTGCAGCATTTTGCAGTAATACTGTAAAGTACTGCACTGCATCCTGGCTAGTGCTGCTGTATGCTTCTGATGCCATCCTATTTACCACTGGTCAAAGTGCATCTAACACTGAACAAAACTTCGGGTGATTTCAACAACTTGCAGAGAAGGCTCTCTGCTAATCATCTTGTATTAAATTAAAAGAAAACTGTTACAAGGCTTTTTGGATCCAAACCTTGGTTGACTAAATCTGCTCCACTGTGTTACTTTATCTGATAATGTGTTAGGCAATGTCTCTCATTATAAGTATCTCTGATTGTTACTTGATAAAGAGCTGGAGTTTTCCTTGCACATGAATTTAATTGTTTCTAGGTACTATACAAGGAAACATATTGTGGAGCACTTGATCTTGCTAACACTGCAGTGATGATGGTGATGTTGTGTATGATACTGCCACTAAACTGGCCCTCTTGAAACTTGACTGCCTCTGCAATTCAATTTGTAGATTTGCGTTGAACTGTAATCTCTGTACTCATCACTGCAAACTGTATGAAAACTGGGGCTGTTCTAGTCTGGAACCTTGACATGAAAGTTGTACTGCCCTTGTTAGTGCCAAATGTTAAACTAGTAAGCTTCCTGTCTATCTTAGTAATTTGTTTACCCCTTACCCCAACCTAATTGTTAAGATCTGAGCTGACTAATAGGTTGCTTAATCCCACAGAGAAAAAGAATTTAGGACAACTTGCTGTCAGTTTTAGACTTTCTCCACTTTGAAATAATTTGCCGTCAGATGTAAGATGTTCCCCCAACCTCCACACAGCCATGCTAAGCAAATTCTGGTCAGAGCCAGTATGGTTGCTAACGAATTGCCCTAAAAAGAGATATAGAATATTGTGTGGCTTAGTTGTAATTTACTTGTATTCTTGTGATGTAAGAATCCCACTTTACTGGACAACAGGGAAAAAGTTTAAGGGGCACGGATTCTGCTACTTTCTGGGAACTACTTGAATTGGAGGGGTGGTCAAGCAGCTGGTATGCAATAGTATATATTCCTATGCAATCTACAGCATTGCACTACAGCGCTGTTGTGGTCAGCACTAGTGATGGGTGAAGTGGTCCCAATTCACTCCGCAGAGTGATTCGCAGAGTGAAGATGAATTTGCAAAGTGCTCCGCAATGCAAAGCGGAGTACTTTGTGTTATTAATGGGTAACACGAAGTCCATTGAAAACACTGACTTCACGTAACTCCGCCTTCCCAAACCACTACTACACTAATTCTTAAGGTGAAGTATATTGAAAACAATGTACTTTGCCTCACTTCACCATGTTTTTAAGCTCCAAAGGCAAATTTTGCAGTGATTCATGGGATTTCAGGTCACATGAGCTCTAGATTGTTCTGCACAGCCTCAGTTTGGGGTAGTGTGTGTAGGAAGCTGTAGGAGACAATCTGCTCTGAGAGCTCTCTGCGATTCAAACCTTCAAAAAGCTGTTAAAAAAGCCTTTTTAAGTCATTTTTTTGCTGAAACTTTAGTTCATCGATTATACGAAACCCTCCTGTGCTCATATCATCGAGCGTTTATTGTTTGTGGATGGATTTTGAATGTTAATGTACAACTTTCAGTCTGTGTACTGAGAGACAGTGGAAGTGTGCTTTGGGGGAGGGGTGTATGTGGTGTAGGTAGATTAACTTGGAGAAAAAGACGGTGCTTTCTGTTTTGGTGATATTTTTCTTGTATTACTGTGTTAATGTACACACAGTAATATTTTCAATATATCTTGCCATTATTTTGCTGATTGTTGTGGTGCAGCAGTGCATAATTTTAGTTTGTTTAAAATATGTGGTTATATTACTGAAGTTTTCAATTTGTTATGCATTACTTAGTCTGTGTGTGAGTATGTGTGTGACGTGTGTCATAAAATCAGACACCTTTTATTATGCCACATAATAATTTCAGCAATGAGAAGCTGCTATCCACTGCTGCTGTGTGATTTTTGTACATCTTTGTGGTATCTTTACTGATACTAGTACTAGTGACTGTTACTGCCTCAGTGCATAATTTTAGTTTGTTTAAAATATGTGGTTAAATTACTGAGGTTTTCAATTTGCTATGCATTACTTGGTGTGTGTGTGAGTATGTGTGTGACATATGTCATCAAATCAGACACCTTTTATTGTGCCACATAATTTCAGCACTGTGAAGCTGCTATCCACTGCAGCTGTGTGATTTTTGTACTTCTTTATAGTATCTTTACTGGTACTAGCACTAGTGACTGTTGCTGCAGCAGTGCAGTACACTGCCCCCCCCCCATGGCCCACCCCAACCGGCAAAGGTATTCTTTTCCAGATTTGAATTTCTGATGGTGAGCACTGGTTAGGTGTTGTGCCTTTGTGTCTGCATCTCTTCAGTGCACAGCACAATCTTAATCTGTCTGTGCATTTGCATCTCTTTAGGCCCAATCTCCATCTGTAACTTAAGTCACAGTTGTTTCTTTGGCTTCCCTTCAGAGTACTGGACAGGTGTGGTGCTTAATTCTGCGAGAACACTGTACTCATTCATATGCATTTTTAAGTCAGGACCATCATCACAAGTCACTCGTGATACAAATCACATTCTTCATCATCACAGTCACAAATGCAGTCACAAATCACGATTCACGATCATTCATGTTATGAATCACAGCATAAATATTTTTAATAGTTACTTGGATGTATTGTAAACCTGTTTTGTATTATCTCTCCATGATTCACCACCCCACCATTGTACTCATTAATGTTAATTTTTAAGTCAGGGAGTTGTGCAGTGTCTGCAGTACATACACAGACTGGAAAGAAGACTGACTGCACACATGCAGTTTATTACAGTATATTTGCACTACTCAGAATACAAAGTGTCACGCATACGGAAGACAACAAAAAAGGGCATAATTACATACAAGGGTCAGGGATGGTGGAGGAATACATTTTATAACATAGCAAGGAAGGTGTGGGGGGGCACATGGTGTAAGGAGAAAAAAATAATGTGGGATCCCATGGTGATCCAGCAGCAGTTCCAGCATGGAATAATTTGCAACTGATGTCCCTCTATGTGATCCAGCTGCTGCTGCATAGCACTCACCCTCTCGTTGTTATCCTTGACAGCACTCCAGAGAACTGGCAAGTCAACCTGTGTTACATGCAGTTCTCTGGAGTTCACACTTTCTACAGGCTGACCTACTGCTGGTGGTGGGGGTAGGGATGCTGGTGGAGCAGCAGGTGCTGCTGTGGCCCTCCTCTTCTTAGGGATGCAGCAATGCACAGCTGCACCATCTGCCACAGAATAGCCAACAGGTGCAGGCATGGTCCATTCTGTGGTAGCCTGCCACTCCAACTGCTGGTGATTGAGCATAAGGGTGTGTTGGCTCCCAGTCCCCAGGTGAGTCCCCCAGGGGCCACAGCAGACCTCCACCTCACATAGGCAGCACTTGACCACACTGCTGTCCCCTAACACAGTCAAAAAACTGCCAAACGATGGAGATGTGGAGAGGACCAGACACAGGCAGGGGATGGCCAGATGAACTGGCACCTGGCTGGCCATGGTGCTGAACAGGGATGGGATCCACACCTGGGTCTGGGAGAACAGGCACATCCTGCTCCAGAGGTCCTGGTACTGGACTTGGTGGTGGTGGTGGTTCAACTGTCTCAGAGTCAGGACAGGAGGCGGTGCTGGTTCTGCTTCTGGGGGGGGACTCACAAGTTTTGAGCAGTCCAACAGGAATGGGTGCCCATGACCTCCACACATGTGCATGGTACAATGCTTACCACTATCACACTCTCTCAGAGCTGCCCCTGCCCCAGACATTCTCTCACCCTGCTCCATCTCTCCTACTGAGCTCCCTCAATTTGAGCAATCACTACTCACACTGTCACAAAACACACACACGCAGTCACAGACACAAACAACTAACTACTTATAAAGGTAAGAAAAATAAAATTTACAGAAAGAGCAAATTAAATAAAAAAGAGTACAGAAAAGACAAAAAAATGTTGGGTCTAAATCAAAGTTTAAATCTCCTCCTCACTCTGCTCTCAAAGTATCAGCAGTCACAAAACATACTACTCTCACTCCATCTGCACAGGTGAAAGTAAAAGTGGCTGCTTGAATGACTCACTTTCTTCTTGCTTGGCTAAGGGGCATATGACTTGCAGTATTGTAAGCCATGTGATGTGTGGGGGGGCTGCCAAATCTGAAACACCAAGAGGGTCACTTAGAATCATATTGAGGAACGCGAAGTCCATTAAAAACAATGATGCTGCCTTACTTCACATTGCCATTCCGCCTTAATGCAAAGTGTTAATGACAAGGCGGAGTGAGCACTTTGCATTGCCCACTCCGCATAGCAGAATGACAATACAAAGTGCCCACTTCGCGTTCACTTCGCTGGCGGAATTTAAATTCACTGCATCTCTAGTCAGCACCATGCTGACATTTTCCCTTGAAGGGGTTAAAAAAGCTAAGTTCAACTTTTTTGAGGTTTATCCACAACCAGCAGAATCCTAACAAGAAGACTGCTTTCAGAGTTGGAAAAGAAAAGGATTCACTGAAGGAAATAGAACTAGTTGAAATTAGCACATTCTAATTTTGTGGACTTTTCAAGAGATTCCATGAAATTCTGTGAAATATTATGAAATGCTGTGAAATTTGGTGGAATTTTTCTAGCATTAGTTAATTGCTTATACCTTGGTCAGTGTTATAGCTATGGCCAATGGAACATCATGTACACAAATCCTCACAGCCTGGGAAATAAGATCCCAGACCTGCAGGCAATAATGTCAGAGGCTAAACTGGACATAGTAGTAATTAGTGAGATGTGGTTTACTGTAACCGCACTTGGGAGACTTCAGTACCTGGCTATGTACTGTTCATAAGAGACCAAGGTGCAAAAGGGGGGTGGAATAGCCCTGTATGTCAATGAAAATATCAAAGCTACAGAAATTCAGAATACACATAAGGAGCCAGAAGAACTGTGGGTCACCCTGGAAACAGGAAATGGGACAGCCATAAGAACTGGGGTTCTCTACAGGCCCCCAGACCAGGGGGAGGGCATAGACACATTACTGTTAGAAGATATACAAACATGACAGCTAAAGGGGAGGTTCTGATAACAGGAGACTTCAACATGCCGGATACAGATTGGTCAATACAGCAGGAACATCTGCCAGAACTAAACACATGGTGGATTCCCTGCAGGGGGAGGGCCTCAAACAACTGGTACAACAACCCACAAGAGACAGGGCTATCCTAGATCTAGTACTGACTAACAGGGAAGGGATCACAGATCTCCAGGTAGAAGGACACCTAGGGGCCAGTGACCATCACATGGTATGGTTCAATTTGGCCACTACATCTAAATCATCCCATTCCAAGGCAAAAATATGGGACTTCAGAGGAGTTGACTTTGATAAGATGGCCAACAGAGTTAAGCTAGCCCTGGCAAAAAGAAACACAGGTGAGGGGTACAGGCAAAGTGGGCAAGCATTAAGGATGCAATACTTGAAGCAACATCCCATTGTGTTAGACAGAAAAGGAAGTGCAAAGAAGTAGGAAACCACTTTGGTTCTCAAATACAGTAGCAGAAAAGGTCAGAGTCAAAAGGCTGGCCTTCAAGAAATATAAGGGAACACAGCAGGATGAAGATAGGAAGGCATACCAAACTGCCCTATGGGAAGCAGGGAAGGCAGTAAGGCAGGCAAAGTCCAAAACTGAGGAAACACTAGCATGAACAGTAAAAGAAGGTGACAGGACTTTCTATAGATACATTAGTGAAAGGAGAAAGTCCATGGAGGTATTGCTAAGCTCAAAGGAGAAAAGAGGGCATATGAGGAGGATGACCCTGTAAAAGCATCTATCCTAAATAGATACTTTTGTTCAGTATTTACTGAATGGAAGGTAGGGCAGGGCCCACAGCTCAGCACCATGGACATGGGGGGAAGGAGGTGAGCACTACTACCTTCACAAAAGAAAGGGTCCTACAAGAGCTCACTAAACTCAGGGTGGACAAGGCAATGGGACCTGATGGCATACATCCCAGGGTACTTAAAGAGCTAAGGGTTGAACTAGCAGAGCCATTATCAGAACTGTTTAGTGAGTCTCTGAGCACAGAAGAAGTCCCAGAAGACTGGAGAAGGGCTCATGTGATCCTGCTCCACAAGAGTGGTAGCAGTGAGGAGGCAGGGAACTATAGACCAGTCAGTCTTACCTCAGTAGTGGGCAAGATTATGGAGGCACTCCTTAAGAAAAAGGATAGTGCAACACCTGGAATCCATAGGGGCACAGGATCCAAGACAGCATGGGTTTACAAATTGAAGGTCCTGTCAGACTAATCTCATAGAATTCTTTGACTGGGTAACCAGAGTGGTAGACCAAGGGGGAGCAGTTGATGTCTCCTACCTTGACTTCAGCAAAGCTTTCAACACTGTTCCACATAGAAGATTGATAAATAAGCTGGGTAAGCTAGGGGTGGGTCAGAAGTTGATCAACTGGGTGGCAAACTGATTGACGGACAGAAAACAGAGAGTGGTGGTAAATGGTATACAGTCAGAAGAGATGCAAGTCACAACTGGGGGTACCTCACGGATCAGTCCTGGGGCCAGTCCTCTTCAATATCTTCATTAGTGACATTGCAGATGGACTAGAGGGTAAGGTTTGTCTGTTTGCAGGTGACACCAAGATCTGCAACAGAGTAGATGATCCAGATGGGGTGGGCAGAATGAGAAGAGATCTGGATAAACTAGCAAAATGGTCAGAAGAGTGGCAATTGGGATTTAATGCAAAGAAGTGCAAGATTATGTACATAGGGAAGAGGAACCCTGAAGCCACCTATAGGCTGGGAGGGGAGTTGCTGGCAGTCACAGAAGAAGAAAGAGACTTGGGCATCATCATCACTGATGACCTGGAATCATCCAAGCAGACCTCTAAAGCAGTAGGTAAGGCTAGGGGGATGTTAGGGTATATTAGTAGGGGTATCACAAATTGTAAGAGGGAGGTAATAATCTCTCTTTACAAGACAATGGTTAGGCCCCATCTGGAGTACTGCATGCAGTACTGGAGGCCACACCTTCACAAGGACATTAACCAAATTGAGGCAGTCCAGAGAAGGGCAAACAAAATGGTGCAGGGACTGCATCAGAAGACATATGAGGACAGATTAACAGAGCTCAATATGTATACCCTTGAGCAAAGGAGGGAGAGAGGTGATATGATCGAAACATTCAAACACCTTAAGGGCATTAACAAGGTGAAAGAATCTAACATGTTTAAATATAAGAAAAATAGCAGGACAAGAGGACACAGCACAAGATTAGAAGGAGGCTGATTAAGGGGGAATGTGAGGAAATTCTTTTTCACAGAAAGATTGTGGTTGCATGGAATGGCCTACCCCAGGAAATAATGGCTATGAATTCAGTGCAGGGCTTTAAACAGGCATGGGATAGGCATAAGGGAGCAATACAGATGAGCATGAATAGATAGACCACTGACAGAGCAAAGGCCGATGGCACATTTATAAGGTAGAAAAAGAAATGGGCAGACTGGATGGGCCTTGCGATCCTTATCAGCCATCAACCTCTACGAGCTGTACTTTGGATTGTGTATTGGTTGCAAGAGACCCCGAATAGATGCCAAGTTTCACAACATTTGAATTTGGGGCAGGGAAGGTATAGGGGATGAAATTCTGTCAATTTATTATTCATATGAACATTTCTGAAAATATTTATATACATACAACTTAGCCAACTTTGGAGCTAGGTAATACAACATTTATATGCATACTTTCTTGGAAGAGTCATAGAAACTGCTTAAATAGTGGCAATTGGATGTGTAAATTGTAAGTTATTGGAGTTCAAAATTTCACAATTTATTTGTTAAATTGTGTGAATATGTTAAACATATCTGGATGTTTATAGCTCTATTGCTATTGCAGGTATACACTCAAGATTTAGCATGCTGGATAAATGTGGTTTAGCAGGTCAAAATTGACTGTGGATACTTTAGAAATTACTAACTGGCAAAATTTGCTCAAAAATTCATGGACACATAATAGGTAATGCCAGTAAGAATCCACATGTGGAATTTAGTTTATTCAAATTACTTATCACCACTGAATCATCTTAACTGCACTAGCATCATGGCCATACAATACCCACCCTCAACACTCATGTAACAGTGATACTCAACATCATGCTGCATCACTACTGAAGATATCCGGATATTTTTTTCTCCATGGCCTAAGTCACAACTAGTTGTAAGACTTGGAGTCACTTGGTGCCACTGTTTTCAATAGTAAAAATGCACATTATCTACAGAGTAGTTAAAGTGTTAGCAGGTGGCATTGTACAGAAACAATGCTGCACATGCATGTGCCTCCACAAGTCATTAAATCAGTGATCTCTAGTGGTTATCTGGCATATTGCAAAAATTCAGACTAGTACACAGTCATATCCATGATTATTCTTCATGGTTCATCACAATTGGTACCACTATACTTTTAGTATGGAGCCTCCTGTGCAAGCTACCTCACTGCCATTTTACCCAGCCTTTACCTTTCTCTACAATGGCAACTTAAAGTGTATGACTGCACAAAATATATGGACATGGCTTGGACAAATGTATCACAACATTCCACAATTTCACAAATGCTCATGAAATTCAAATTTAATTACTGATGTTATTTTGGAAGCTTTGGCTGATAACTTGGCTGGCCTCTGAGCAAGAGATTAGAGAGCTTACACAAATAGCCTCTTTTTTTCCGTATTGGATTTTCTGTAGGCTGCAGCTCATCTCTCAGGGATATACCCTGTTCACAGGGATATACCCTGATCTTGCTGAAGCCAACCATCATTCCATTTGCTGCCGGGTTTTTCTCCAACATTTTTCACTCCCACCTCCCCTCTGTCACCCTCGCATAGCCAGTTTCCCTTGTGGCAGCAGCAAACTCCCTGGCCCAGCCACAGAGATCACTGTGTTGGTGGAAACCACCACTGACCCTCCCAAACTGAAATGCACTGCTGAGCAGCAGCTGCCATGGCCTACATCCTGATGTGACTTTCTGGACTTGCTTCAGAACTCAGGTCCTCAGCATGGCAATGCAATTCTCTGCTGCTGGTCCATGGGGGTGGACTGAAAGCTTGCAATTTAGAGTCAAAGAACCTAACAAAATTGGTGGTACTCTGTTCTTTAGTTTTAAAGTTATAGGGGTTTAACATTTTGCAGTTTATATAATTGTGAAATGTAATTTTAAGCATTCCAAGCATCTGAGGGCTTATACTCAGTCACCTTCAAAGACAGAGACCTGAAACTTCGCACACATCATTATGGATCTTGGGAAAGTCAGAATTCCAAATGTGATGCAATTTGGACAATTATTTTTTAAACTGAATGGATATAACGGATATCCCACTTTTGGCAAAATGCTGTGGAAACAGTATCATACTTCTGCCAGAATTCCACTGGCAGAATATATATTTTGCCCAGTCCCAGAGGGAACATATCACATGTGTTCTACTAGTGACCATAAAGTATCTGATAGGGATCTGGGGATATGTTTCTTGATTATCTGTTGCATTTTTACACTGTACTTAGTCAGTTGTATGCTGTTAGGGATGTGTATTTCACACAGAACCACTCCTTCCTCATCACATTCATGGAACTGAGTCAGACTTTTAATTTCACTCCTGGAACTGAGTTTCCCCAGGTTCCCTCCCATTTCTACTACTGTCTGCATTATTCTTCACTAAGGAGCCTTAAAAATGTGACAGAGGGATGGCACTGGAGTCTAGCGGTTTGATCACGGGCTTAGGAACCAGCACATTCAGGTTCTAAGCACACGCAAGCCACTTATTCACTGTTATCCCAAGCAACCTGTAGTAGCTAAGTGTAACAGCAAGGTACAAGACATCAGAAATTAGTATGATGTCTTGCAGCGGGTTAAACTAGGGTTTGCTCTGTTTCTGTTGAGAAGTACTGTAGGTGCTGAAGTGCACATTCCCAACAAACTATTGCATTCACTTTTTTTTTCCTTTTTTTCACCCTTCCCCAACCACCATTGATTTCCTCAGAAGACATTGTGCATAACAATGTGGATCTAGTTTGGTCTGTTCTTATGCAGAAATGTGGCAGATGTGTTAGTGCAGTCTATGATGTAGAAAAAAATATGTTGCAGGTAATATATTTTATTGGACTAACAAAAGTGTTTTTGAGACTAGCTTTCAAGAGTTAAAAGTGCAGTAAGAGGTACCGTCCACCTGCAACATACTGTAACATACTACGTGTTGTTTTTTGTCATGTACTGTGTTCTGATGTAAAGCAGTGTAATTATTTGTTTTATGGTCTTGAATTGGTACAGTTCCTTCATGATCAGATAGGCACCATAGAAACAGTCAAAACAGAGCTCAGATTTTAGTTTACAATGCCACTTTTTGTATACTTAGGCAAACTGGACTCATTATCAACTTGATGACAGACTGCCAGTCTCATTCACTCAACCTTTCATCTGTTCTCTCGATATAGTACACACTATGAAGGTAACAAACTATTTCTATAATGTCAGATTTACATTAGCTGATGACAGAAATGCTCTTCCGTCACTGCCACTTGCCTTTCTATTTTAAATATTGTATGTCTCGGCAACATTCCTCCAGCTGCTGAGGTGGCACAGAAAGCAGAAGAAAAGTGCCACAATCATAGACTCATGAATAAAGTAAATATGGATAGAGAAGGGACAGGGGGAAGAGGAGGATGGGAGCACAGAGAGACACAGAGGAACAGGAATCTCATGCATACCAATGAGGTGATGATTCTCCATTGTGGAAGTAAAAGGTAATATACTGTACATCAGTTCCTATTCCTGTCTGTCCAGTTCCCTCTCCTCTTGTTAGCAACATGCTAAATAGCTATTGCTACGCCAGCCATAAAAACTAAGCAGCACTTTGTCTTCTCCAGTACTGACCCACTCTGAGTGCCCTGTATTTCATTTGCTCTACTTCTGTTCTAATTTGTTGATAGTCAATGCTTTTATTGGTTATTTGCTCTAGTTTAATCCCAATCACTCCCTCACTTCTCCTCCCTCAGTTTGCTACTATTAACAAGACTGCTAGTTCTCTGCATTACTCACCTGTTGAAAATATTTCAATGAATGAATCTATGTTTCTATGTAAATAAATATGGCTTATCTCTGTAACATGTGGGTCATTAGTTCCAAATAACACTTTTTATCTTAACCAGTTTATGTACACTGGAATTGTATAAACATGAATATCTCTTGACTGCTGCTGGCACTTAGAGGTAAGCAAAATATTTCATTTGAAAGAATGTTTCATGTGATTTTGGACTATGACAGAAGGTACAGCTATGTCACCCTTTAGCCAGCTTATTAAACTTTTTTGATCATACAGTATCTGCCATGGGAGATAAGAAACATGTAGTAGATCCAAAATATTTGGGGCCAGATTCACAAAAAATTGCAAAGGCAATGCAAAATTGTGCGTTGTACTTTGCGTTTGCTCAGGTGTTAAAAAATGCTACTCACAGACCGATAGTGAGCCAAGTTATATCACTGTGAATAGAGCTAGGCTGAGTCAGCGGAAACTACATTACCACTACTCTTAACCCCACTAGTACACCCTGACTGGCATCCTGGGGAATGGCCACACAATGAATAGCACAGGTGCTCTATTCGGTATTCACAAAAGCAGCCATGCAAATGAGCCCATTGGTCATGCAAGGTGGTAGGTGACCATTTGCATGCCCATTATGTGCCCATTTGCATGTACAGCACAGAGCTTATCACCCCACCCATTGACCACTGATTGCCAGTCTGATAGGCAAAAAAAGTACAGTTATTCCCTGGTGCTAGTGTCCCCCCTCCCAATCACTGATTGCTGACTGGATAGTTAAACAAATTACAGTTATTCCCTGGTGCTAGTTGATCCCACCCAATTGCTGATCACCAGCCTGATAGGTAAAAACAATTAGTTATTCCCTGGCCCCCCCCGGGATCCACAGCCCAATATGACAAATATAAGATATCCCTGGTGTTCCCGAAGGCAGGCCTGTCAGGAAGGCTTTCTGAACTGATGGGGCCCACTGCTAGCTCTTCTACCTACAGCATGACCTCCTTAAATGGTGAGGGCTGGTTCTGCTGGGTGGCTTGCTCCCCTTATGATGTAGGGGGAGCTGTGGACTTGGTTCCCCCTTCTTCACCTCTATGCTAGCTCCCTTTCATTTTTACCCTTTCTCTATTATAATTGCTCCCTCTGTTGTGCTTGGGCGGGGGGCTGGGTTGTTAGCCTGTTTTTGTTTTTTTTTTTGTAGGGGATTTGGGGTTTTTTTTTTTTTTTTTGGTATACCTGTGTATGTTTACCTAATTTTACTGTTCAAACATGACAGCTGTTTTTTGTTATTTTCTTTTTCCTTGCTTTTGTACCTTCATGTTATAACACCTCCTTTGCTGAGACAATTACAATTGGTAAGTTGAAGATCTGTGGGTAAATGCTAAATAAAGTATATTTAATTGAAAAAATATATCCCTGGTGTCCAGTGGCCCCCACCACCTGAAGCCCTGACAGAAATGTAAAAAACATTTCTCTGGTGTTCAGTGGTCCCTCCCCCCCAACTGATCACCCACCTGAAGTATATGAACCATTTCCCTGTTGTCCAGTGGTTTAACCCCCTACCTGCACACATGCCCATTCTGTATTCATTTTTCCCCGGTGAACAGTGTTTTCTCCCCCCACTCACTGAGAGCCAGACTGCTGTGAAAAATACACATTATCACTGATGCTAGTGCCCCCCCACCATTCACTAATAGCCAGACTGATATAAACAATGCATAAACCTCAGTGGTCTAGTGGTCCCCCCTTCACTGATCACTCGCCAGATATAAGATATAAATATTATGTAAATCTTCTCTGGAAGTCTAGTGGCCCTCCTCACCAATCACCAGCCTGATCCTAGATATAAATATTATGTAAATCTTCCCTGGTGGTCTAGTGGTTCCTCCTCCACCGATTGCTGGCATGATGTAACCAATGACATTCCTTGGTGGTTTAGAGATTCCCCCCCAACAAGTCACCAATTCCCACCCAACATCAAACATATATGATTTCCCTGGTGTCCAGCAGTCCCCCCACCACCTGAAGCCCTGCCAAAAATAGTAATAATATTCCCTAGTGTCTAGCGATCCCTCCCCCCTCCAATCGCTGTCTTGTATAGAAAAAACAAAATACCTCCCTGGTGGTTAGTGGTGCCTCCCCCACCTGATCACCTACCCAATATAGCTAAAAATGTGTTCCTGGTGTCCAGTATAACCCCCCATCTCGACATATAGCATAATAATGTGAATCAATTCCCTGGTGGCCTAGCGAACTCACCCGTCCTGTCCCTGATCCCCTGTATATGGCATATAAACCCTACCCTGGTGGTATAGTGGACCCTCCACCCCTCCACCCTGGCAGGGAGTGACCCACCACCCCAGTCCCCCAATCCAACCCCCAGCCACTGATCAGCACAGCCCTCCTCTCTCCACCACAGCTGGATGCCAACTGAGCTGTCACTGAGCATGTACTGTATACAGTATGTGCTCATAGACATTGATTTACAGCTCAGAGTGAGCTGTCGTTTAATAAGCACCTTTACAGTAGTGTTGTATTAGATGTGAAACCAATCAGGGTTTTAGTGAATAACCCAGTCTGATGGACATTTACTTATTTTGAACTCATTCGGTAAAGTCTTTTTTTTACTAACAACAGAGTGGTGGTGGTGTTTGTCCTGCTTCTGTTTGAGTTTTATACACCAAGCACACTCAGTTCAGTGGAATGGTTTTTGTTGTCACACAATACTTGTAAGTATGCATTTCTAAAAAAGTCACTCGTGATATCAAAGTTGGGAGGTCAGTGTGGCAGGCAGAAAAACTATTAAAGCAGCAAACTGTAAAGCAGTGTTTGATGACAATCTCTTAACTATTGTTTAAAAAAAAAGAAATGCTTAATAAAAACCAACTGTTATGCCTGACATGTCTATTGGATAATCAAGAACATTGTCTCATGACAGTGAAGGGTTCAGCTTCACTTCACAATCTCCAATCCCAAAAGCCCTATTTACACTACCACATCTGCAGCGCATTAACCTCTGTGCATGGGTTAATGCCCTCCAGAGGTCACCATTTGAACACTCACCATTCTGCCTCAGGACGCCTTCAGAGGAATTTTTCAAAACACAGCAGGAGAGGGTACCCCATGTGACTCCAACGGATTAGCCTGGTGTATAAATCTGATTGTGTGCTCCATCTGCTGCACATTTCAGTGTGACAGCATGTCAGCATCGCAACATAGACCACGCACTCCTCGTCAATCATGCACCCCCCCCCATAGCCACCCAGTGCAACTTGCGGCAAAGCATAGGGGGTTGTGTAAATGCAGATTTTGCCTGTGGAAAGACAGCATGGCACACTCAGAGCAGCACAGTGCTCAGTTTGTAGCCGCGGTATAAACACAGCTAAAGATGCTGTGAGACAACAACCTCTTGATTAGCCTACAGACATTCTGGACATCACATTTACTTTTGAAAAGCAATAAATAAAATAGGGTTTTTACTCTTTCAAGATGACAATTATAAAATTCTATGTCTTGGTCTAAAGAACAAGTAAAGGTAATATGCATTAATGAATCAGACATGCAGCACAGTGATCACAACAAATATCTAGAGGTTATTTGGGGAGAATTTCTGAAAGCCTTTCACAGTACCTGTGGCAGACTGTCAATAAATCAGGCAAACAGGACTCAAGGCTGTGTAACCAAAGGGCTAGAACATAAATCCAAAGGTGTGGTACCATTACTATGTGAAGCACTGGTTAGATCACATCTGCAGCACTGCATACAGTATCTGTTATTCCATGGAAAGGATGTTATTGGCTTTTTTTTAAATTTATTTATTTGAGTCTAGGATTACAATAACCTTTGAGCCAAGGTTCTTTTACAAAGGTTCCATGTCAGTTAAGGTACAATTCACAACAAGACATTGAATACAGGCATAACAGTGGGCTACAGGCAGTTACAAATATTTTATACATTCAATATACTGGGGGACAAAAGTGCCAGAAGGAGGTCCAGGTAAAACAGTAAACATGGTATGGAGCGGAGACACACTAGAGGGTGTGGCCATGGCGTTTGTCAAGTAACAGTGAAAGTGCTGCATGGGGATAGGGGATAGGGTGGGTGGGTGGTGGGGAGGATGGGTGGGTGTATGAAAGAGGAGATTGAGGGGAGGGAGAGGGTTAAGTGCTAGGTGGAAAGAGCAAAGATGGGAAGGGGAGAAAAATTAGGAAGGACAGTCACAGGAGCTAGAGGTAGACAGGATGTGATGGAGAATGGATTTGAATGGTCCTAGCTTTGGCATTGAGAAGATGTCGATGTTGAGGCCATTGAACCAGCTGGGAGCTCTGTGCACAAAAGATCTTTGCCCTCGTGTGGTGCGGCAATGCGTAATATGCAGTAGCTGGGATTCAGAGCCCCTGGTGATGCAAGGAGACTGTACTGGGCAGAGGAGAGCTTGGATACCTGGGGGTGCAAGGCCAAGTGTTATTTTCTTTGCCATAAGGCAGGTTTGATACTTGATTCAGTTCAAAAGTTGAAGCCACCCAGTCTGTGCATAGAGGTCACATGTGTGGGTGAGGTGATGAGCACTGGTGATGAGACATCAAGCTTTGTTTAGTGCAAAGGATAAGCGCCTGAGGGTAGCGGCAGAGGCAGAGCCACAAATGATCAGGCCATAGTCGATTATTGAGATTACTGAGCTCTGTACTTCAATCCTTATGGCATCTGAGGTAAGGCATTGCCTATGTCTGTAGAGTAGGCCAATGCGAGTGTTGGCAGCCTTGGCAACGCTGTCAATCTGCATAGCATATGATAGGTTACAATTGATGGTAACTCCTAGATATTTAAAGGATTGAACCTGTTCGAGGGTTGCACCATGGCAGTTTGTGATTGTGATGGAATTGAGCCCATGGCTTGGAGATTATATGGAATAAAGTGCATAGGAGACCATTGAAGCAAATGGCATAAACAACTTTAAGAGATAAAGTGAAGTACTGTATTTTTGAACAAGTCAGAAAAGAGGGATAGTGTGAAAAAAGCAGGGAGTTTACATTAAGATCAACTTAAATGGAAAACACCTATTTAGACCAATTCACCTTTCCAGTTCATGCATTTCTTATATTCTTATGAACAGTACTCCAAAATCAAACAAATAACAGCAATTAATGAACCATTAATTTATTATAGAATGTTTAGAAAGAAAGCTTATTTTTGTTTTAATCAAGTTGATTAAATAATGTAAGTCATTATATTTATGAAAAAAAAACAGATGGTTAGGGTCAATAAAGCAGATTTTTTTTTTTTAACCAGGAGAGACACGCTAAGCTGATACTTGTTTACAGGTGTGACCTGGGAACAAAAGAAAGTTAAGTGATTTGCTCAGGGTCACACAGTATGCAAGTGGGGGCTGTGGGATTCAGACCCACTTCTACAGGTTTGCAGCTCAGAGCATAAACCACTGCGCTACACTGCCTCCCATTTTGTATTTCCTGACAGAAATAAAATAAAAGATGAAAACTGTATCACACTTACCCATAAAGGTAGATAATTAGGTAATTTTTAGGAAGCTTCAGGCCCATGGATTAATACTGAATGAGATGTTTAAGGATGTTCCCTGCTGTTTCGGCACCTCATACCAAGTTTTTAATTTTTTGCCAAGTACATAGAATGATAGAAGGTGATGGCAGAGAAAGGCAATACAACTCATCCAGTCTGCCCAGCACTACCTATAGTATGTTATATTGGTCCTCGCAACCAAACACAACTCCTTTCTTATCCTCTTTCTTAATTTTCCTATTATCCCTACTATTCTGTCCCATTCATGCTTAAATCCCTCCACTGAAATAGCACAGATGACGTCACTATTTTATTTATTTATTTAGATTTTGTTGACCGGGTAAGTGCACTAGACAAATCCTGCCTATTTTCAGGCACGTCCTGGGGAAGGGGGATACAGATGGATGCCAACTGACCTTGAACCAGATTAAGCTGTTGGTGGTATTTTTAGTGAATGAGGGGAATTTGGCCAGGCCACCAGGGAAATTCCCCTACTCTTTTCGATAAGTGCCATGGGATCTTTAACATCCACCTGAACCACCACCAATCCAGGCAGAAGGGACCTCAGTTTAATGTCTTATCTGAAAGATGGGCAGGCAAACTAGGCAGTAAAGTACACCTATCCACTGCTTTCTAAGAAGAAATATTTTCTGACATCTTTCTGGACCACACCTCACATCTCCACAAGCTACACTGAATTTCTCCTGGTGTCAGTGTTACCACTTAAGTTGAATAGCTTGGTGCTGCACACCTTGCTTAACCTATTAATGTGCTTTCATGTCTTTATCATGTTCCCTCTCTCCCTTCTCATTTCCAGAATGTGCAAATCAGATCACTCACTCTCTCTCCCTGAGTAAGATTTCTTTCTCTTGAACCTTATTTGAATTGCCTCCACCCAGTCTCTATCCTTCAGGTGAGGGTTGCAGAATTGTACACAATATTTCAGGTGAGGTCAAACCAGGAGTTTGTACAGGGGCAGCATTACATCAACACTCCTAGTATACAGATCCCTTCCTATGCATCCCATCATTCTATTTACCTTACCTACTTCCTTTTTGCAATGAACTATTGATTTCAAATTCTTAGGAATTATCCCCAGGTCCTTTTCCTTGGTCATTCTTTCAACTAAAATCCCACTCATCACGTTTTCCATTTCTGGGTTCTTAGCTCCTAAGTGCATCCACTTACATTTCTTCACATTACATTTTAAGTGCCATACCAGTGGCCATTTCTCAGGCCTTTGCAAACCCTTCCACATGGTTCTTTTACTTTCTTCAATGACCACCATTCTACAAATCTGGGTTACATTTTCCATGAAAAAATGAAACATTATATGTTGACAACTACAACAATTATGTTGCTACTTAGGAAAACAATCCCACTTACTGAATTTTTTCCCTTTCATCAACAGGCATTTGCCCTCACCATGGAACTCAAAGACAAGCATAAGAACACATTTTTGTATGGATATTAAAGCAATAGTACAACAAAATTGGACAAAACTGTGAATTTTTTTATTTACTACAAAATATTTCAGGCATCTTCCAGATTAATTTGGTAGTGCAATTGTGGACATTTGACAGGTATGCAACATTTTATTAATTGTAACCGAAATTAGTTTCTTCCTGGGGAAAACAGTTTTCATTGCACTGCTACTTTAACTATTTGGATGACCATCATGTGCAGTAGAGCCTGCCATGAGGCAACACAGTGTCACAGATTCCTGTATGACAAAGGGGATTAAGAGCAATGGAAACTGCACTGTTTCCTGTAATAACTGCAAAATTCTGCAGTATTCTGCATTGCATCCTGGCATGTATGCTGTACATGAGTCAAAAACAGTGGTTGAACTCTAGCATGCATGGGACAGTCATAAGGCAATTCTAGGGGTTGGGGGTAGAAAGAAGTAGGCTGCTGATTAACTAGGATCTGCAGCTTATCCGTTAGGTAGGGAAATGGGCAGACTGGGTGGGCCAAGTGGTCCTTATCTGCCATCAAATTCTATGTTTCTATGTTTCTACATCATGGCCATCCAAGCATTAAAATTCCACAAAACATACATGAGTCCCCATAGTTCCATGGGGAGACTAAATGCATTTTGATGGAAAAAACAGTAAGGATCAGATTCTTTTTACAAGTAGGGCTGTATGCAATGCAAAATTCCACCATCAGACTACCTTTTGGAATGCATTTTAAATTCTGTGAAATTCTGAAATGCATAAACTGAGGAATATTATTCTGTGACTTGCAGAAAAAGAATTCACAGTTTATGTAAACTGTGGATTATTACTCTATGAAAACCATTTTGCATGAAAAATGTCAGAATTCCACTTACAATGGAATTCCATGGCATTTTCATATATATGTTCCGTACCATGTGACATGTGACATTCTGCCAAAATGTTAACATTCCACACTGCCCTAGTAGCAACATAATCATTTTATGTGTCAGCATACAGTACGTACAAATTATAAAATAAAACAAAGACACAGCATTTGTCATGATTCAAAACAAAAATAGCACACAAACCAAGCTCAATCTGCCTCTATGTATTGCCAAGGATGTGTCTGCCCCAGAGGAAGACACATCCCATGGCAATACATAGAGGCAGTCTGACCAGGATTCCTATACTGCACTAAATAAATTTGTTTTCTTCCTGAGTGTGGTGTATGTGCTGTTTTTGTTTTGTTTTTGAGATCAGTATCATACAGCAACACCTTTGGGAGACATATGTGCTCTCCCTCCTTTCGTGCATTGCAGCATTTGTCAAGGTGTAGCTTAATTTTGTCCACCAATTTAAAAATAAAGTGTAAATTACTGATACTATGGCACTCCCCATACTAAAATTTAGAACAAACATGGAAATGTTCATATTTTTTATCAACAAAACCATGTAAATCCTATATCATCTTCATAAAACAGTTTTGCAAGATGTTCAGTATGACTGCAAGTAAAACAAAATAAAGTAATACAGTGTAAGTGTTGCCATGGTGTTTGTGTCTGCATCTACTTTCATTGAGGTATGCTCAGAGCACATGCAACTAAAGAAAACTAGTAAAAATTAAATTTAAATTAATATCCATTTATGAGTTGATTTAAAGAGCAGTAATTTGCCCAAAATACTTTCAGATAGTTAAAATATATATATATATATATATACACACTGTATGTATGTGTATATATATATATATATATATATATATATATGTGTGTATATATATATATATGTGTATATATATATATATATATATATATATATATATATATATATATATATATATATATATATATATATATATATATATATATATACACACACACACACACACACACACACATATAATGGCAAGACTATTATATAAAAGAAGCAAAGAAGCAAAGCAATCCAAGATACATAGGGCATCTTGAAAGATGCCATTGGGTACAACTGTGGAAATGTATTTTCTCACTATAAATATATTTAGCTCCTTACCCGGACATACTGTAACACAACTGGTAAATAATGAATTAATCTAATAACAGTGCGATGCGTACAGTACTGTATATGAATGCACTTGCTCCAGTAAACAGCCAAGAAAATATTTGCAGGTACATCCAGAAATGCTTATCTGAAAAAACAGGAAAAGTCTTCAAGCTGAACTACATTTCCAGTATGTCTTGGTATGCAGCTGAGCTTAGTTATCTCCTCCTGCAGCGAACCAATGAGCTTCGTCTGACAAAAGAAAAATATTATACTTCCAAGAGACTGAAAATTGATACTTCTACAATGCTGAAACAGAATGCTTTGAGTTATATCAAAAGACATGATAGTGAAATCTTCCAGTTTTGGAACTGTAACCACTGAAATCAACTGCACCCTTTGAGGTAAAGCTTGTTTCAATGCATTTGCATGGAGGTCCTTGACTGTGTGATAGCTATTCTTGATTCTCTGAACAGTTGCTTGGTTGATTAAACAATATCACAATCTCTGGATTGATTCTTGCTTAAGTAGGGACAATGTGGTCCAGCAGTTAAAGAACTGAAGTCTAAAACAGGAGATCATAGGTATGAATCCCACTTATAGCCATTAGCACACAATGTCACCTGCAATACTGTACTGTATGTCCCTTAATCTTCCTGTGCTTCAGTCCTGCCAACTATAAAACAGGGTAGAAGCAGGTTTGCACAGTAAATGAGATATTGCATGATGGCAGTCCTGAGTAAATATATTGTACATTATAAAATGGGTAAGAGAAAAAAATCTGTACTTGGTCATATGTGGCCAGATGACCACGTATTATTCTAGCACAGCAGCACAGATCAAAATACTTAATGTTCTGAACCTCAGTAGTTAGTTTTAAAGTACAAAATAAGAGGAACCAAATTATTATCACAATAAGGCACTATAAGAAGTGTGTAATTGTGGGATTATAGCCTTTCTTGAGTTGGTAAGGCACTTAGATTTACCTCATACCTCACTACCTGTGGCATGCTATTACTCCACTTTAATATACACCCTGTCATGCCTTATTGTCTAATTATAAAGATAATATACAATTTAATAGGGCTTGCCATAAGGTCTAATCTCTCTCATTAACTTATACTTCCTTTACATTGGCAACCATCACAGCAGCTTAGGGTACTGTAGGGCTGCAAATCTATTGCTGATGATTCAGCTCAAATTAATATAATATCTGACATAATTTTAGAATTTTAAAATGGTTAGGAAATTTTCTGTTTCCTTATTAGTTAAGTAAATTCTGATACCCATATCTTAATTCTTTAGAAATGCACGTTAGAACAAGTCCTGGCAATGGAATTTGGAATTTGGACGAGTCACATAAGGAATTCATGAGCCAGTTCACTTATCAGTGACTGCCATTACAAACAAGGCCACCACCCATACTCACTGCAAACCTTTAACAAGGCCTTAAATTGTAAAAGCCCCTTAAGTGCAAAATCAATGTCAGTCACTCAATCAATAAACATTCTTTCCCCTCATGAAACCCTCCTTACTCACTTAAACAACTCTAAAAAATGAAGCACTAGTTACAGTTTTAATTCCTGGTAATTTCTTTGGTGACTATAAGAATTCTCCCTTCTATTCTTACCAGCTTGCCAGAGCAATCTCTGCTGCATATCCTGCTTCAGAAGCAATTGAGGCCTTGGCTCTATATAAAGCCTGTTGTTGTGTTTGAGGACTAAACATTCTGCAGAGGAATTCTGCAACAGTTTGAATGCCAGTGTTCCATAAGAAACAAACATTCCATCTAGTGAATGTGTGGAAAGATGAATGATTGACAGGTAAGGAGGGACTACTGTTTACTACTTACTTTAAACAAAAGAAAATACCCGTTTCAATTTTTTTTAATTGCTTGTTTTTGGTTTTTCAACTGTTTTTCAGTCTACCATTTTATGAGCACAGTAACGCACTCCAGGTTGTTTGTTGTCTTGGGTTAATGCACTTCCAGGTGAGAAAGGCACTTGTCATTGGTGTGTCATCCTTCATTTTGCATCTGAGCATGCATTAACCCCTGACAACCAAAGCCTTGTAGTGTCTTATTGAGTAATGTAAAATGAGTTAGGTAATCCCTGCATCCTGATTGGCCAAGACTTGCTTCAAGTCATGGCCTCAAGACAGCACTACCAGTGGCTAAAATTGAGTCCCTGCCAGCCAGGGCAACTCACATACAGAATTCCTAAGCCAGTTATTTCCTAATTGCCATCAAAAACATGGCTGCCACCTTAACTCATATATAAAAAACTTCAACTAGGGCCTAAAAAATAAAAGTCCATTAAATTAAACAAAGTGAGTAAATAATTTAAATGTATTTACCCTATCACTGACCTATTGAAAGCATTTGATACGCTTGACCATGGGGTTCTCTGGCCAGGAAATAGGTCTGAATGACCCAGATCTCAATTGGTTTAAAACTTGTTTATTGGGACGTAAGCAGCTGGTGGAAATGGGACCTTAGAGGTCATCGCCAGTTCTTATAAAATCTTGGGTCCCCTAGGGCTCAATATTAGGGCTGCTTCTGTTTATCATTTATGTTAATAAACTTCAATTTGCTGACCCAGATATCAAATATCATCTATACACAGATGATACTGTGGTATACTGTATGTGGAGGGGGTGTACTACAGAGTACATAAACAAAAAACTACAGCTTGCATTGATGCAAATCTAGGAGTACTTTAAAAATAACATGTTAATACGAAAAGACAAAAAGACACAATTATTACTTTTTGTCAAACTATCTAAATCTGAAATAGATGACTCTCTAAATATTCAGACCTCGGATGGCACTAAAATAATGCAGGTCACCAGGTATAAATACCTGAGAATCTGGTTAGATAACTTGTTAAATGGGACATGCACATTGATTTGAATATTAAATAATACTAGTAAGAAGCCTGGAATGCTCTATAATCTGAAACAGCGCATGTCAACTGAAATGCATTTAAGGATTGTTAACTCATTGATTGCCCCAGCCTTGGAATATGGAGATTTACTGTATGCAGGGGCCTCAGGGACACAGCTTGACAGGCTGGGTATTATGTACAGCAGACTGGCTCACTACATCCTTGACGTACCTAGAAGAATCCATCGGTTTGATTTGCATAGTACATTTTATTGGATTCCACACCAGGATAGAAGGAATCTAAACCTTCTGCAGTTTATGTTTAAAGTTGGAAGGGTAAATTCTCAGACTACATCATGGACCTGTTTCAGAGTAGGATTCCTAAGCAAGGTTTAAAATCTGCATTAGGCCTAGAATTATTGTGTTCTAAATTGTAATTTGGAGAAAGGTAGAACTTTACTTCTATGCAGAGGAGCAATGCTTTGTAATTCTATCCCAGCAGTTTTGAGGAAGCAAGACACTTTAATTAAATGATACCATCTAAAAAGCTGGATGGTGGAGCAGATGACAGCTCCATTACCTTGCTGCACTGGAGAGACTACAGCACCTAGGAGACTGGGTGTTGAGGCAGCCATCTGCTGGTTGAAACTAGTCGGTTATGGTTTTTGACTGCTTCAATGTTTTCGGTCATGGGTGGGTATTGGTACTGATGTGTACTAATACTATTGGAGAGTTCTCTGCCTGTTAGTGTAAATTTGTACTATGCATTTAATATGTAAATTATTTATTTATTGACATATCTTTGGTCAACTGTGTAAATGATCAACCTCAATCTAGTGTATAAACATGATGTACTTAATTCTAGATCATTGGTCATCCTTTATGCATGTGTTACTGATTTATGTGACATATTAGAATTCTTAACTTATTTTTATGAAACATTGTATGCATGGAAAGGGACGTCCTTGGAAATGAGCTTTGCTCAATGGAATTATTTTATCCCTGTTCATGATTTTATGAATACAAATTACTACTACTACTACTTCAACTACACTAATGAGCCCCTCCTTAATCACATATACATGTACCACCCCCCACAAATTTGGGGTTTACCTTAATGTCTTCCTGGGCTTCCTCAATATCCACTGCCAGGCTGCTGTCCTGTCTTGGTGAGATTCTGCTTATTTACATGTGAGTGCCATGTTGAGCCTCTGCGCCTGTCCCAGTCAAGTCAAATCAAGTCAAAGTTTGTTGGCAGGAAAATAACTCCATTGAGCAGGCACATTTACAAAGAGGTCCTGAGACAGGAAGTGTACACTCGAACAATATAAGCAACTCAAAATATATACAACATGTACAATATAAGCAAGGCAGTATATACATAAGATGTACATCAGGAGGCTTCTCGGATGTTAGAAAGACGTATTTACAAGAGTGACAATAGGAAATGTACAACAGGAGGCTTCTTGGATATTGGAAAAGTATTTACAAAAAATAATTTGTTAAGTTAAGACATTGTGGAATACCATATTGGTACTAGCATAATAGACACTGGAGAGAAAGAAAAAAGAATGTTGGCAGGTGGGTATCACAGTTTATAATAGGTGGGATTACATCAATAGGAGGTAAATAGGCAAGATGTGAACATGTGGTAAGGGTCATGGAAATACGAGGGTAATAGAAAAGGGAAACATCAACCATCAAAGGTGGGGAATGAAGTAGAGAAGGTAGGTAGATGAGACCCTCAGCAGGGCAAGATAGTATGCAGCATAAAGGAGGTCAGGGAGGTTTTAGGGTGGTCAAGGCAAGAGAGTACGTATCAGGCACATTGTGGGTAAAAGCATGGAAAGGTTCATTCAGGGGAAGCTGAGAAGGATGTGGGAGATGAGACGAGGTAGCTTAATGGGGGTAAGACCTTGAGGGGACTTAAAGAGACTGTCTAATATGTGTATAGTGAATGGTCTGAGCTTGGTCCAAGTGAGTTAATGCTTGTGACCAACCAACCACTACTCTGATTTGCTCCACTCTGCAGTCAATACTTGTGTAGAGGGCGCTCTTATGGGAACTATGCTTGTTTACTGTTTAAATGCTGTTATATTTGAAATAGTGAAGTTTGTTTAACCTGCTTTTCTTGCAGCTTGTCATTCTAAATGGAAGCCACCAAGTTAGGATCGGGACTTCCAGTAATTGGACCAATAGGACTCTGGGGACCTAACATGGATCCTGGCCAAAGTGCCTTGTGGGAAGGAAAACTGTAGTTTTTGCAGTTTTTAGGTTGGCACCAAAACTAACCTGGAGGGGTAGCCTTAACTGTGACTGACATCTTACCCAGCCAACCCAAATCCTGGATTACAAGGGAAATCCCCAGTGTTACATGAGACAGTGGATCAGTAAGAGTTGGAACTTAAAATGTGAACAGCTCGAACTGTCGAGCAGCTGCTCCCTGAAAGGAGCATAAGGGAATTTTCAGGAAGAGGCCTAACTTGCCTCTCTGCCACATTTCTTCTGCATTGGACTGCCTGATATGAGAAGTCACATGTGTTCTGAGTTAAGCCTGGAACTACGGCAGAACCGAGGAAGACATTTACCAGCACCACTTGAGTTTCGGACTGAAGATTTGCTCCTGTGAGGTGACTGGCCCAGCTACTGTGCAAGACAAATTTGGATTGAGAGGTTTGCTCAGTGAATCCACTGCAATAGTAACTGGGTTGTATCTGAACTGTACGAAGTTAGTGCTGCTTTATTTGAATGTTCTGAATGTCTCTTGTGGGTCGAGACCTGCTTACCTATGACCCAACCTGTTATGCCAGCTGGAGGCTTCACCAGCAAAAAACAAATACATTTTGTCATTTTGCTCATCTTGCCTGGGCCTTTGCCAGTCTGGCCCAGACCAATTACCCTGCATCTTGCCTGGGCCTTTGCCAGTCTGGCCCAGACCAATTACCCTGCATCAGAGACTGTTTCAGTGAGAGATTGGCTTTGGGGATCTCGCCCCTGCCCAAAAACAACTCATAGGTTGAGGCCACCTAGAGGGAAAGACCATGAAGACGAGGTGCATCATGTTGGCCCTGCTTTCCAATGCTCATCGGTGAACACCATGAGGTCTCCATTTCACCTGCCATCCTGCAGAAATCTGGTAGCGTGAGTACACGCAGGGTAACTCCCTGCAACAAATATTTAAAACATCTGTGGTACCATCTGATTGCTTTAACTTTCTGGGTTTTCAAGAGACTGAGCCAAATGGCTTGGATTACAAATAATCATCTTGTTGTTTTGCATGTTAACTGCCTTTCTTTCATCAAGGGCCCCAACCTCAGCTGCAATGCTGGCCAACCCCAGGCAATGCCTCTGGCTAGCCAACCTTCCATTCTCAGTACCCAGTATTGTTGAACTGTATATTTGGGACTTAAAGTACATGCTAGAAAAGCCTGACTTAAATCAGAATTCAAATCAATTGTCCTGATTGTCTTTTTCATGTTCAACCTGGCTAGTGTGCATATTATTAGTTGGGTTACAGCATTGAAAGTGTGCAGTTGTATTGCTAATCTTATTTTATAGGAGGCCTCCAGGGAAGTTGCTGAAGGTCCATCCCTGGTGGTAAATGTGAAGGGTGTGTGCTTATCATTACTGCTACATACTGACTGTGTGTTAACTGCTGTCATAGGTACAGAGCCACTAGGAGAGTTGGTGGATAGTTATAGCTTCCCAGAGAGCTATAGCAAGCTAGGCAGACACGCCCAATAAAATTACTCAGGGTGGAGGCACCTTAATACTGAATCCAGGCCCCTCAACCTGTGCTTAGACATACAGGCAGGGGTAGTAACCTTTGGGATAGTGTTGTCTAGAGGTTTCACACACATTTATAAAATCAAGTACTATTCCGAGTTTCCATTGCTGGTGCTTTTTTGATGACCATGAAAATCCCCCTTCTATCCCTACAAGTTTGCCAGAGAACTCACTGCTCCTTACCCTGCAACAGATAAAATTGAGGTTCTGACTCAACTTGAGGCCCGTGTATGTGTTTGCATGTGTATGCCAGGAGAACTCTGAAGAATTTTGAAATTATGTATTCCATGTCACCATTCCATGTGTACATGTGTGTGTTGGGGGGCATTCTACTACTGGAATAATGCAGAGCTTTGAATTCTTCTAGTCCATTGTAAACAATTAATGTCCTGAATGTGTAGAAAGGCAGATAACTGACAGGTGAAAAACATCTGTGGAGGGACTATTTTACATTACTTAGCAACTTTTTTTTATATTTTTGTGACTTTTAAAACTTTGAGTGTTCACTTTTTAAAAGTTGCTTATGGGCCCATTTTATATAGGCAATAAGGCACTTCAGGGACATTGGTTGCACTAGGTTTATTCCATGGTCGGGGCTTAAGGCACTCTGTTTTGCCTCATGCCTTACAATGCCCCTAATTGTGGGGTAAACCTAGTACAATCAACACCCTGCCATACCTTATTGCTTAACTAAACATCTATGGGAAATGCAAAGACACACAAAGTGTAGGTATGCCCACCATACTAGGCTGTCAAGAATGTCAGAGACAGTATATTTCAGTGATCAGTCACCTACCACTATCCAAATACAATAGGTTGTTGATAGAACCACAATTGTATCATCACAATTTTCAGAAATTATGAAACAATGAATTCTTTAAGTATCAAAGTTTATTAGTTTGTTAAAATAAAGTTTTGTTGTTTTTTTAAAATTTTGCATGTATCAACAACATTTATAAAAGTGATACACTGCTAACAAAACATACAGTATTTACAACAAATTCAGACAAAAATGAAAAAGGCTCTCAAACTCTACTTTGTTAGAGAAATTTTCTAGAATTTACTGACTGCATAGGATTACAGCAGTTTACATAAATGAAATCAAGGGTTCAGATCTATTTTTTTCTTCAAAATAATTATTATTCTGTTAAAAGTAACAATACCCTTTTCAATCATTTATTTAGACTTTGAGGTTGGAGGTTTTGGCAATAGTATCCTTCTACTGTAATAGCAGCAATGTTGTAATCAGTGTTCTGGCCATCCATTTCAATTCCCAAACCACCTTTAAAATGGAAGACTTTAGCACAGTGGAGGTGAAATAGAAGCTCAGTGCAAAAAGCTAATAAAGTTATCTAACCAAAAAAAGCAGATGCGTCAGAGACTTCTGTGAACAGTATTTATGTAATGTAATTTAAATAGTGATGGGCTAGCACTGTAGCTTGATCCATGAACAGCTCTTTCAGCATCTGAATATCTGTATAATGTTTGTGTGCTGTTTGAAACCTGCATTCTAGTCCAATAAACTTAAGTTATGATCCTCACTTTCTCTCTCTCTCTCTCTCTTTCTTTCTCGTTCTCTTGTTCTCTCTCTCTCTCTCTCTCTCTCTCTCTCTCTAACGCTGACTTTCCCTCTCTCCCTTTCACTTACCTTATGTCTCTGTATTTCTTGCCTTACTAATTCCTCTGGCTACCAGCACCTTGGATACAATCATTACAACTCCCCCCTGTTAACAGCTGTGTAAACATGTTTACCATGATCTAAACTGGATGCATTATGTAGCATATTGCACAGTGAGGATTGCAGTGCAGAGTACAAAGGGCTACTCTGCTCACCAACTAACATTTCAAGTGTCAGTGGACTTTACTTCCATTAGAGGTCAAACAGGTTGATGAACAGTGGTTTAGTTCTAAATCTTCAGTGATGGCAATGCATTCTTTTAGTAATGATATGTGCTAACCTGTGGAGGGGTACTCCCAATGAGACTTGGATTTCTCCAGTGGGATCAGCCTTCTAAATGAAATCCAGTCACTGAGAATTGCATAAACATATTTTACTAAGAAAAAAGTAGTTCTCTATCTCCTTCAGATATAAAATCAAGGTCTATGCCGTGACAGACTGAGAACTACAGAACAAAAATTGAGGGTATCTCCTTAAAGAAACACTATACTGTGTGGAGCACTTGCAAAAGGTGCATGTCATACACTCTAAATATTGAATCCCTGTCTAATGAGGCCAATCTATAGTACAACATTAAAAAAATGTATCTGCCAGTACTCCTCATTAATGTTATAGTTCCCATTACAAATACATTGTAACAGCCAGGTGCTATAATCTTTAGAGTCTTCAGAATGTTTATTTAGCAGCTAATGATAATGATATGTTGAAACTGATATAACTATGGGACATTAGCACAGCATATTAAAATACTAATCTCTACAAAATATGGGCACAGACCATCTTTGTTGGGATATAACCAGTACCCAAGTTAAAAATAGATCATAAATAAATACACATTTAGTAACTAAAAGCGCTGAGCATAATAAATAAATATCTACAAATTAATTTCTAGATATGTAAAAACATTCCTCTTTCAAAGAGATTTAAAATAATTAGATTTAGACTTACGTTTCCATCCTGCCCCCCCCCCATGATATAAATATAATTGTACCCTTTTAGGGGGTTAAAATATTGTATCATATACATTTCCAGTGACATTATTACCTTATAGCTGCCTTATAGCTGTAGTTTGAGTTAGTAATGGGATAACAAACATGTTAATATTCACAACCTATGTATGCCTAATGTAAACACACAATTCATATGGAAATTGCAATAGAGATGTCCTTTCCCTATTGCATGGTGGACAACTTCAACAATAAGCAAAATAGCCTTTCTCTGTCTCTTTCTCTTTGTTTGCCTCACTCACTCGCCTTCCTTATTTCGCCTACCCATCCAGTTGAATCTTATGAAACAAAACATAACCTAAAAGAAACAAAAAAAAATAAAACATAAGAAATGAGATCAAAATAAAATGGACAAATAAAATTAAGTATACTGTGACTTGTAAATGAAGAATGAATAAAAAAAGACAATTAACTGAAAACATTTTAAACATATCATATTATGCCAATGCATGTAAAACAAACAAGTTCACAAAATGCAATAGACTGTGACTTTTTACATTAGGAATATGATATGAATTTCACTTTTTAAAAAAGGTTTCAGTCACAAGCATGCAAACAACTTCTGAGTACAAACATGTATGCATGTGTTTACTTGATGAGGTATTGTTCACAGAACCTTATAATTTTATCAAAATAAGGTCAATATATTTACCTAAAATCGGATTAAGAAAATGCTGGTAAAAACCTTGGCTTCCATCGAGATCTTCAACCTTAGTTTGAGCAAAAACTTTCATTAGGTGTACCTAAGTCCCCTTTTCACAACAATACAGGGCAGTGCCCAGTGCAAACAAGTATCACATTCTGTAAAGTAAAATGATGTGCCAATTGTCAAACAATTTCAAAGAGTAACTATTAGTGTAACAGTGTCAGTAAGCACTTTTACATGCGGCCTACTTTCACTGCTTGTTCACCTATGCTGTTTGCTCTGTTCTGTGTGCTGCACACTTGGTTCCCTTGTAGACACCCTTCCCTGTACCACTGTCATGGCTCCTCCAGTTTTAACAGGGTTTTTGGACAGCCAAGAGAGTAGGAGATTTCCTCACCGAGGGACAAATATGAGTGGCAGCATGTGAGAATACAGCCGGGCAGAACACTACAAAACTCTGCAAACCAAGGCAAGAAGGGAATGCAGAACCAGTGAATGGTCATTTCTCATGCAGAAGGGATCATGTGTCCATGCCAGAAAGGGTAACACTACAGATGATCTGTTACACTTGTTTTGATACAGATTACTGCATGTAAAAGTGTCACATGTCAGTGGCTCAGCAAGTTACACACTCACCTCTGAGGCTGGATGACCAGAAGGTTGTGGGCTCTAGCCCAACTCCAGTAACTTGGAGTGAATCCCAGTACTAATACTGTAGTGCAGCATTAGGGATGTGCTGCACTCCTGAGATGCCATCTTTCAGATGAAATGTTAAACCAAGGTTATGTCTGCCTGCTGAGGTGGTTGTCCTCATGGACATTAAAGATCACATGGCATGTTTCAAAAAGAGTAGGTGAATTTCAATTGTGTGCTGGCCAGATTTCCTCCATTCACTAAAATACTACCAACAGCTTAAGCTGAGTCCATATGTCAGTTTCCATCTGTACCCACCCAAGAAGAGACTGAAAAAAGGCAGACTTGCCTAGCCCTCCATTCTCCATCAACAAAACTAAAAAATAAATGCAGCTTTCAGTCCAGCATCAGTACATACAAAAAATGCTATAGCTAATTCATTAAGAAAGATTATGAATGAAAATGGGAATAGTGACCCACAATAAACAAGATGCAGTCTGACAGGTTGCTTCTACGTTTCAATACATAATCCTCCTATTATCAGATCCTTACGATATCATACAAAAAATGTCATGAATAAGATAGCCATCTTACCCAAACACTTGAGTGAGTACTTAAAAAGATTAAACAGACATGTTCCTTCCATGGCTATCCTTTATAATTATTTTCTAAAAGATAAGACACAGCTGAATGCAGCTCAAGTGATTCTGGCAATAATTTAGACCAACAAGCACCTAGATGCAGTTGCAAGATGTCACTCTAAGTTCCATGAGGGCATATTTCAAATTCTTGCTGTCTGGAAACATCAGTGTGAATTTAACTTACCAGTTAACAGAAATGCAAAAGTGGGTTGGTTAATTAAAGTGAAGAGGAATTACATAGCCTTTGTGTCAGCTGGTTTGCACTACAAGTTTTGAATCATCACCTTGCCTTATTTTCAGTGCTTAGGTAGACAGACATACACATACTGTACAGGGATGTACGTATTAAACCATGGAGCAGTTGTTTCTGAGGGATCACTTTCCCACAAATTACCTGTAGGTGTGACTTGGGCAGATGATGTACAGTATTTCAATGGAACTTATACAAACATTTTAGAAGAGCTCAGCAAGTTCTTTATCTGTGCGTATTTGAATAATTATTATGGAAAACATGTGTAACTTCAAGACTTCATGGCTTGAATAATGAGGCAAACATTCCTTAATGGTGATTTGTTAATTTTGGTTGTTAATGCTATTGCATTGATTTTTGGTCTTAGCTCTCCCTGTTTTCTGATGTTAAGGATGAATAATTGGTCTTACATAAGTTAGTTTTAGGTGGCTTGATACTTGTAGAAATTATACTTTTCTGAAAACACTTATCATGAACACAAGTGTGCAAGTGGCTGATTTGTACCATATTGTATTATGCAACCTCATATACTACCTTCATGCTTTTGCAGCTTGAGACAGCAAACACGAAGATATACACAAACTGTGCATTGTGATGAGAACCATTAAGGACAGAGTACAACATGTTCTTCAAGGGGAACCATTATTACTGTGGCTTCCAGTAGAGTGTTCAATAGTCATTTCCTTTGACAGTACTCTTTTTATTGATTAGAACTGAGCAAGGTCACTAAAAACTATAGTTTAACCTGCATGCCACTGGACTGAGCCTAAGTGCAACTCACTGAAAGTTCATCACAAACTGTGGCATAATAAAAAAGAAAGGATGGAAGACCTCATGAGAGCATAGTGGACTATGGCAATGTCTATGGAGTTCCAACAAAGGCCAGCCCTACAAATGTTATAATAAGCAGTAATTTCAAATCTGGCCAGTGACTCTGAGGAAGCGCAGTGAGGCAAACATAACAGGCACCAATTGATTCAGGATGTCATGGAGGATTCTCTCAGCAATATGGACAGTCCACATGCAATTTACCTTGTCTGCTCTTTATGTAACTTTCCGCTACTTTTACCCTGATAGTCTCATGCTAAATGGTGGTGCTGTCCATTATTTAAGAAATTCTGAAAGCATCTTCTTCATTTGAACCCAATTACTGTATGTACATATGATTTGAAAGATAACACATTATAACTTCTGCACAAGAAGTTTCTTGCAATTTGTTCAGACATAAAAAGAATGATGCAGTGAACATTTGTGAATGATAGGAGAAAGTGTTGTGGAAAAAAAGTAACCCTTTACAATATCATCTTTTGTCATCACTGCTGGTTATTTTAGCCATATATCAGTCTTCCACAGTGAAGACAGTGTCCCATTTACTAAGCACTGATAAAAAGTCCACATTTATGCAACTCAAGTGGGGGGTAATTCTTTTAAATAAAAGTAGCTTTGCAGGTGATGCATCCAAGGTAGAAATAAATAATGACATATTCTATGTGGAGCATGTTTGTTTCCTAGGAATATAGGAATTACAGACAAAAAAGGCTATAGCTCATCAAGTTTCTTTGCCACTTCTTAATGGTAGTACCCGGTAATGCCACTGCTGTTCATACACAGGTCAAAGTTCTTTAAAATAATTTCCAGAGTATCACTTTCCACTACATATATTTCCTGTGAAATAATGCTACCAACCGCTGTGAAAACCAATTTCTTCTTTTTTCTGTCTAAAATTACCCCCTTCAGATGGTAACAGTGCCTTCTAGTATTGAAGTTACATTCCCTGGTTTTTGGCTTTTAATATTCATTTAATTTGGGATCCCTTAATACCTTGTACACCAGTATCAGGTGACCAATCATCCTTCTCATTTCAAGCTGATAAAGACATAACTCCAAAGGACTTACATCCTAGCCCTTATCCTGCCTCCCTGTTACAACTTTTGTTACTCTTCTCTGTGCACTTTTAAGTCTCGCTAGGTCTGTTCTATTCTGAGTTGACCAAAAGTGTCCACAATACTTCATGTGGGGCCTCACCAATGAGCTGGACATTGGCATCACCATACTTCTGTTCCTGATCCCAAAGTTTTGTCTGATGTAATCCAGTATCTGCTTACATCTTGTGATCATGTTTTTGTACTGGGTTCCTGTTTAATACTGCTGGATTTCATGAGTCTTGGGTCTTGCTCCTTTTCTGATAGTCTCAATGTTTGCACCATTTATGGTGCACGTTGCATACTCATTTCTGTGACCAAAGTGAAACACTGTACACTTTTCAATGTTGAACTTCATTTTTACCTTGCTCTGCCTGCTGAGTAAGATGATCTAGATCTTGTTGCATCCTATTAATCACTTTCTGTACAGTATATCTACCACATAGCCTAACTTAGCATTGTCAGCAAAGTTTTTCATCTGTTCCACCAAACTGCTCTGCATGTCACTGACATAAATGTTGATAAGACTTGATATGAGCACAGACCCCTGAATAACCCCTCCTACAACTTTTTACCAAACAGATTGGAAAATATTCACCCTAACCATTTGCGTTATTTAAATCTGATAGCATATTATCAGTCTCACTACATCTGTGTGAAGTCCCATACTAATTAATTTCAAAATCATTTCCATGTGGGACCATGTCAAAGGTCTTAATCCAGGTAGACCATATCTGCCAGTTTGCCTTTTTCAACTGCTTTGCTCATGGGTTCAGAAATGTTAAGCAGGTTGATCAGACATGACATTTTCTTTGTGAATTTGTGATGTGTTTGGTCACCGCTCTTCTCATCCTTAAGGAAGTTATCTGTTACAACTTTTATAATGGCTTCTGAATCCTTCCTCATCACAGAGGTCAAACTCACTGGTCTGTAATTTGCTTTGTCCCCTTTCTAACCCTTCTAAAGAGCAGGAACCACAGTGGCATCCCTCCAGTCATTAGGGATAAGGGACACTAGGACAACATGCCGTTCACAAAAATGCCACACACAACAATAGTGCAGTGAAAACTGTACTGTCAAAAACAGCGCCAACCCAAAACATCGCCAGATTAAAACAGCACCAATGATAGCAGTCGAAATCCAATGCAACAACCATTACCATGGCTACAAAACAAAATATATACTTTGGTTTTGCAGTGGGCTCAGCCCCCCTGACCACCTGTACACAAAATAACTAACTCTTGAGGGGGAAGGGGGGGACATGAGGAGTGGTAGAAAGTTGGGGGTGGTATATCTGTTCAGGCATGTAAAAAAAACATACACTTGGGGTGGGGGGAAAGTGAAGCTGCAGGAGTTGGTAGACTTGGAACAGAACCCTGGTCTCCTAAGCTGTACTGGCCGAACTGCTTGTGCCTTAGACCTCTCCACCATGGGAGCAGCTTGGCCAGCCTCCATGCATTTCCCCTACTCCTCCACTTCCTTCACTGCCTTTACAGCTACAAGGATAGCAGTACCTAACATTCGCTATTCTACCACTATCACTGTAATGGAATACATGGGTTTTGAAGTGCTGTTTTAACAGCGCTGTTCTTGCAGTGATCTTTTAACCAGTGACTGGGATAAGGGACACTGCCCTTATTCAGAGATTTAGTAATGATGCTAACTGTTGTACACACTATCTCTATTGCCAACTCCTTAACCACTCTTGGGTGCATATCAGCTGGTCCTACTGATTAATGTGGATCTAAGCTCAATAATCTTTCCTATGCACAGGTGTCATCAACTGTAATGTGATCACTTTGTGGCATGATGTTAAATAGGACATTTGAGTCTGGCTTGTTGAATACTGAGCAGATGAATGTTTCTAATGAGACTGCAATCCTTTGATCATTTTATTATGCTGTTTCCATCAGTTAGCAATTCCACTGTTTTGGTTATATTTTTTCTTGACCTTATATATTTAAAGAAATTGTTATAATTTTTATTTGAGACTTTTGCTACTTTCCCTTTCATATTTCACTTTGCTGATCTTATCTGCAATTTGTATTCCCTTTGAAGTTCTCTATACTTTCCCTAGTCACCTGCATTATTGTCCTGTTTTGCCAGTTTATATGAACTTTCTTCTCATTTATTTTCATCAGGCTTCTGCTAGTTAACCAAGCTGGGAGTTTACCCCCGTTGTGGTACTTTGATGCCAGTGGTATGTACTGCACTCATTCTACTAATCCTTGATCATTTTTGAGACATGCCCACATACCTGTACTCTCTATTTTTATGCAGTCAAATTCTTGATTCGAGTTCCATTTGGAGAATTCTCTTTTTATTTGTTTAAAGTCTGCTAACTTGAAATTTCAGCACTTAGTGATACTTTTTTCCCCTTTGCTCTTTCATATACAGTAAACTGGATTATACTATGGTCATTGCTGTCCAAAGGCTTTCTGATGCTACATTCCTCAATGGCATGTCAGAGGTTGCTAACCACTTTCTTCTTTAAAGAGCCTGTATATTTTTTTATTTTATTTTATTTTAGATTTGGATTAAATACCTTTGAGACATAGGCTCATTTACAAAGGTTACAAGTCAGGGTAACAAAAATACAGAGACAAAAAAACATATGGTTACAGGTAGACACTGATGAGATTACAAGAAACATGAAACGTAAAATTCACAGTTGGTGGCAATAAACAGTAAAACTGGTTACAATTTACAGTGCAATCTGAAAGTGCAAGGGATAGCAACAACAACACTGCAACAGTGTGGAACTACTTTTTGTACAAACTTGGGGTCAGTGACAGATCCCAGTCTAAAACGTTAGTGGGGTACCCATAGAAGCAACTAGGGTGGCTTTGTCCAGTAGTTGGGAGAGGAGGTAGGTAAGGGTGGGGAATGGAGGTTAGGTCAAAACAGCGGGGGGGGGGCTGAGTGGGTGGTTAGGCCCATTTGTGACAGGGTTATTGTATACAACTGCAGGTAGTATCCCGGGCCAGAAAGTTGCAGAGCCCAAATTCAAACTGACTAATTTTGCTACAACCAAGGATGTCAGAAGGGAGTTTGTTAAGCCACCTAGGACCCCGATAAGATAGGGATTTCTGTGTGAGTGTGGTATGCTTAAAGTGCACTTGGATCACCCCTTTGGTCGCACTTCTGCTATTTACGGATGGTTGGGTATTTTTGAATAAGCTTGAGGTGGACTCAGGCATGAGGCCTAGCAATGATTTTTTTCCCAGTAGACAGGCCTGGTATTTGATTCAGAGATGAAGGGGGAGCCACCCAGTCTCTGCGTATAATGCAAATACATGAGTCATATAGTCAGCCCCAAGGACCAGGTGACAAGCCTTTTTGAGGAGGGTAATGATCCTCTTAAGAGTAGTATCCAAGCCAGCACCATAAATCACCAACCTATAACCTATGGTAGATAATACCATGCTGCAGGTAGCCAGTTTCAGGGCTTCCAGAGACAAAGAGTGTGTGTGCTGGTATAGAACACCTAGTTTGGTGTTGTCTATTTTAATGACCTGTTCAATATGTGTAGAGAAGGTGAGCTTGTCATCTAGGTGTACTCCTAGATATTTGAAAGTGCTGACCTGCTCCAGCAATGCATATAGAACTCATTAATGAGTGCTTTGAAATGTATGATATTGTTACAGTCTGCTTATTATATCAAACATTTTTGTAGTTATCTTCTCCTCTTTCTTTATTAGTAAGAACAGTTGCTTGAAAATATGGGGGGGGATACTGGGATGCATAGGGAGAGTCATCACCAGTAGAAAACAGGAAGTTATTACCCTCTGTACAGACAGCTGGTGAGACCCCATCTGGAGTATTGTGTGCAGTTCTGGAGACCCAATCTCCACAAAGACATAGACAGGATGGAAGTTGTCCAGAGGAGGGCAACTAAAATGGTGCAGGGTCTGCACCGGAAGACATATGAAGAGAGACAAAAGGAGCTTAATATGTATAGCCTCGAGGAAAGGAGGGAGAGGGGACATGATAGAAACGTTCAAGTACCTCAAGGAATCAACAAAGTCCAAAAGGTAGCATCTTTCAAAAAAGAGTGTGCAAGAACAAGAGGGCACAATTTGAAGATAGAGGGGTGGCTCAGAGGTAATTTAAGAAGTATTTTTCACAGAGAGGTTGTGGATGCATGGAACGGCCTTCCGAGGAGGTTGTAAGTCAAAATCAGTGGTGGAATTCAAGCATGCATGGGACAGTCATAAGGTCATTCTAGGGGTTGGGGGTAGGAAGAAGTAGGCTGCTGGTTAACTAGGATCTGCAGCTTATCCAGTAGGTAGGGAAATGGGCAGACTGGGTGGGCCAAGCAGTCCTTATCTGCCATCAAATTCTATGTTCCTGTGTTTCTATGTTTCTATATGATCCTTGTCATTCTGACTTCATCTGCTCCTTCTGCCTGTTTACATGTGTTGTCATAAACCAAACCTCGGATTATAAATCGCAATCAGTAGCCATGGAAACGACCATTGTGTCACGAGCAATAGATTATAACATTACATGCAGACAAGTAGCAGGAGTGCATCAAGTCCAATGGACAAGAAATTTGTTTACATACAAATTACTTTAGTTTATTTATTTAAAAAAAGTTTTACAAGGAAAGATATTCTGCGCTAATTAACAGCTTGTTTCTAGATGTGCCTGTGGGAAGGGAGGGGGGAGAACTGGAGCAGAACAATGAGGTACAATAAGTACAATAAATATGAATATACTAATTATGAAAGCAATAAAGCGCAACAGGTGCCTCTCAAGTGTACTGTTGTGCATGAAGCACTTTTGCCAAGTGCCTCTAAACACAGGGGAGAGAATTGTGATTACTGACCACAATCACACATCCCTGAACTGCTTTATTGCACTTAAAACATGTGTTACAAAAATCTTACAAGAAAATACAATACAGTTGTGGGAAAGTTTATAGGAAACTTTATTTTTTCTGTGGAGCAAAAATAGTTCCAGTACAGGATGGTGTTAGTGGGACAGTGACACTGCGGGTGACAGTGGATTAGGTTGTCTTCCTCCCTCCCATCTTTCTTCCCATCTTTTCCCATCTCTTCATTAAGCAAAGCCATACCATCTCTCTTTGTCAAGCCAGTCCACTCAAATGGCCATTAAATTTAAGTAAAACAGAAAATGTAGCATACTGCTAGTGTTCTAAACCACTCGCTTGTGTTCTTATCACACTTGTTACAGCGAATCACACTTCTGCTACTTATTACCTCAGCCCCCCACACTCCAAACTCTCTAACAGAAGTGAAAGCAAAATGAAAATCAAATGAAAGGCTGGTCAGAAAGAAATATAAATAAAAGAAAAATACTGTAGAAACTGCTATGCCACTAATAGAAGCACAGAGGCAACAACAAACAAACTCAATGTTGCTGAGGTCACTCTCTCGTGCCTGCAGGTAAGGTATTCTAGTCTTTTGTTTTCTTCTTGCTTCAAGGATTGCAGCAGAATTGAAGCATAATTAAGTTAACTAAATATAATAAAATAAACCAGCTTACCACTCTGCACTTGGTACAGCAGTTGTCTGCACTTGATGCAGCAGTGTAGTGACATTTTTATGGTTTTCTGAGATACAGAGGCTAGCACTTTGAAAGAAGTGCACACATGTATTTATGGGTAGATATATAAATGGCTGTACTGGTGGTTTAGCCAATCACAGCATTTGATTTTTCTGACACGTTACACACGTACGTAAACATAAAAAATTAACAATTGTGCAAAGGCAGTGATTCTATGTAAGTAAATACACTACAATACAATGAAGTGCTGAAGGAGAACATTAACAGTGTGCAAAAGGCAGTACAGAGTTCATGGTGGAAACAATGGCTGTAATTTAGGGATGGTGTAGGAGGGGCTGTACTAAAATGTAGGGTGAAGGGGAGCAGAGGATAGAGGGTGGTGGGCAACACAGAAAACATAGGAAATAAAATGAAGGTTGCATAAAAAATCAAAAGGTTTCCCAAAGGTATCACAGACACTTTAACTCATCACAGGTGATTTATTTCCATTTTTGATAATAGACTGGCTTATTGGGTTGCATTTCATTTAATTTCATTTACAGCCTAATCTGACAACTCAGCATTCTGGCTTGTGTGCTGGTATACAACTAAACAGTTATCAAGAACAGGATGTTGATGGTGTCATTTTGACTCCTCCACTGTGTAAGGACTTCTAATACATGCCCAGCCATGTCCCCACCCACTGTGCATTAGGTCCTCACCCCCTCCAAATACCCAGATACTTTTAAAGTGCAGCTTCCTAAGCCATCCCAGTGGTGTGTTGGGCTAAGGCACTGGGCGCCTCCCCTCCCGCTATGCCAGTCATGCATAGTGGGGAATGAATGTGCATCACTCTGGGGACCGCCAGGGGAGAGAGGATTGAGCTTCCCAGGGGCAGATCTCCTCTCAGAGGGGGGTACATATATCCTGCTAGGTAGCTGCCACCTAGAGGTTCATATCGACCTTGGATATGGCTCCCAGCCCTCCTTTCCCATATCCTCTATGCCCAGAAACATTGACAAAGGGGCATACTGAATCGGGTGACCTAGTAGCGTGGGTACAGTCTAGGCTACTTTTGTCCAGAAAGGTGTAAGCATGGTATAGTCCCAAAAATAGTGCTTGTCCATCCCCTGTACATTTGGCACCTGCCGCAAGTTAGGGAGATAGCATGGTTGAACTTATGTCTGACTCTGGGAAGGCAGTACAACCTGTGGATACACTTGTCATGAGCTTTCTTGTACTTGCTGTATAACAGTAAACTCATGTGGAGTTTCAGAGTACTGCCCCAGTTCTTTTCTGAGATATGAATGCCAAGATGTTTTTCCCATTGTCCTTTACCTTATGAGAGAGGTTAAGTAAGTTCTGTCTTGTGTAGCTAGCTTTCTGATGAGGCCTTGAGTTGAAATCCTTGAACTGTATGTGGCCTGTTCCAGTGTGTGTGGAGGGGACCACCACTAGTTCTCTTCTGAGACTTCTCCCAAATGACCTGACCTATAGATAGCTGTAATGGTGTGATGGAGAGACATTTAGTTTCTCTTGTAGATCTGCAAAGGATCTCATGCTGTCCCCGATGTATAAATCTCCTAGGCAGAAGATATCTTTCCCCTCCCATTCCTGTAATTCTCAATCCTTCAGACCTGATAGGAAGTCTGTGTTCCTTGCAGTTGTGATCAGGAGCGTGTTATCCTCCTTTGTCCCCTTCTTTTCCTTGCCAGCTCTCACACAGCTAGCATGCTGAGGACTATGAGTTTGGGATAGCCTTGCACATCTGGGAAATTCAGGTCGCTTTGTTCCACCCCACATTTTAACCTCTGCTATCTGATACGGGGTCGCCTTCCTTGCCAAATGAAGGTTGACAAGCTTCTCTCTAGCTTTTCAACACCTACCTTGGTTGGGCCCATGGGTAACATCTGAATCATATATAATAGCCTGGGTAATGTGCTCATCTTCAAAAGATTCATACTTTCTAACCAAAAGATAGGGAGCACTCTTCACCTCTCCAGTGCTGCTAACAATGTGGCAAAGAAGAGTTTGTAGTTAAGACTCTACAGACTACCGATATCCGTCCCTACTTTCACTCCCAAGCATGTAAGGGATTAGTCAGCCACCTTTAGGCCCCAGCTGTCCCTCACCCTAACTTCTTGGGCCCTTCCCAAAGTCATCAATTCAAATTTATAGAGATTAAACTTATAGCCTGAGAAGGCATCAACTGCCTTGGCTCCATTACATACTGCAACAGGTCATCTGCACACAATTATATTTAATGCTGGTGAGTCAGATTCCTACAGAGCCCCCTTTACCTCCTCCATTTCCTGAATATAATAACCAAAGTTTCAAAAGCCACTGCAAAGAGCAGGGATGTTAAGGGTCATCCCTGCCTCATGTCCCACTCTAGCAGAAACTGATCAGAAAGACCCCCACTTGTGAGCACCCATGCCCTGGGATGCATGTATAGCAGCTTCACCATATCCATAAACTCATCACCCAACCCAAATCTTCCAAGAACCTCAAACAGATATTCCCATTCAATCCTGTGGAAGGCTTGCTCAGCATCCATACAGCACAGGTGTCATTCCTGGATGCCGAGTGCCCCAGTGCACCATGTTCAATAGTTTCTGCATGTTACTGCAAGACAGCCAGCCTTGCATAAAACTTGTTTGGTCTGGATGCACCACATGTGAGAGCACCTGCTCAAGGTTACTCACCATTACCTTAGCCAGGATCTTGAGATCAGAGTTTTAGAGGGAGAAGGGCTTTATGAAGTACATTTCAGGAGATCCTTACCTGACTTAGGCAGCACACAAGTAGAGGCCTCATAGCATAAGGCAGAGAAGCCCCCAACCCCTGGGACTCTGCAAACTTATCCATCAGTGTATCTACTACTACTGCTCCCAATTCCTTATAATATTTAGCCCTGAAGCCATCGGGTCCACATGCCTTCCCCCTTTTAAGCATCCCCAATGCCTGCAGGATCTCCACCTTAGTTACTGGAGCATCTTGTCTTCTCTTTGCTCATCTGTGGGAGTAGGAATGGGACTACTATCCAGAAAGGCCCTTGCCTCTGTCATTGTACCCCAGCATTCAGTCTTATATAGAGACTCACAGAATCATTGGAACACCTGTCTTTTGCCCACTGACCAACTCTCCACCACCCCATATGGGTTCTCACCCCGACAGTTCTGGTTGGCAGTTGATGCCAGAAAAGATATAGAATACCAGCCACATTTCAAAACTGTGCTTTATTTAGCTTTTCTTGCTGCTTTACTTTCATCTAGCAAGATCCCCTAGTCCTAGCCCAATGTTTCACCCACACAAGGGCTTCATCAGGGAAGAGGATCTGCATTTAAATCATAAATAACTTATTTACTATATAGGTAGTCAGTATTGTATAAACTGGTATCTTAACACTTTTCAGCTTCACCTTAACAATCCAGTCACCTGTGACAAAGCACTTTAATAGTGCTGGACACCAAGTTTCATCTCTTAAACACTGGGCCTTAGAAAATGTACAGGCAACCTCCATGACAGAGGATTGGAACAAGGAAGTGGAAAACCAGGAAATATTCTGTATCTTCACATTAGATACTTTGAATGCTAGGTATGGCATGAACGAGGAGGAAAACTGGAGGGCATGCTGGTAAAAGCTGAAGTCTGTGACCTCCCCTGTCATACCCCCAACCCTCCCCCGAACTGGTCCCCCTTGTACTCTGCTGTTCTTGAAGTACAAATTTCCTTTTAATTCCCAGTAATTTTTCAGCACTTGCATACTGTTACTGGTCATACACCTTAAAATACAAAAAATTCACTCCCAATAAAACAGCCCCCTACTCTTTAACAATTTAGTACAGTGTTCTCCCATTCCTTATTAGAGTCATATACTAACGTTATAATCTCATGATACGAAATGTTGGCACTACCATCATAAGCATTTGTTCCCCCTTCTCCCTGACCCTTTTTCTCTTAGTCCATAAAATTAGATGAAATTCTTTATGGCCTTCTTGACTATATGTATCATCTGTTTGTAAATATAATACCTTCTGATTATTTTAGAAAGTAATCTGTTCTTACTTTTAGAACATATGTTAAACAGTGCCTATTATAAATTAGCAAAGTTCACCAATGGAAGTAAGACAGGTACCTATCATTGTAACATGTACTTTGACTTAGGATGGTTAGGACCAGAAGAAAGCAGAATGTTTAACTGGTTATCATGGAGTTTTGGGTTGTTGAAACCTACAGTTAATCACCCACTGCAATCGTTGATAACCTTTTCTTGTAATGAAGACAAGAAATATAATTTAAGAGTTAGCAAATTAGATCTGTTTTTTCCAAAAATTCATAATAAATTGGGTGAATCCGCATTACAGGCAAGTCCAATTGAAATAAGAAAAAACAATGCCAAAACTGAATTTCAGACAGCTCTGAGGAACTTTTTGTAGAAATTGTGTGAATGTTAAGTAAATCTAAATTTCTGGATTATTGATTTGTATGCATTTTGTATGATCCCTAGTAATCCGCGTGTACTAATTTTGTTATGTGGCTATGCATTTATTATAAGTGACACACATATCTGTTATATATGATGTAATGCTATGGTCTTTATTGTTTGTACAGGACTCACTTGGAAAATAGAGGTATAAATCTCTAAAGTCTGAACCTGTATGAAAATAACATTTTACCAATCATCATTTATCAGTCATAAACATAACAGTTTTCATGTTCTGGCATAGTAGGATAATTTTAGATGTTAAGCCATAGTCACAAGAAATAATGACATCCCATACAGCCACTCTCCTACATCTGACAGGTATGTTTGCGCGCACTTGTGTTCTTATTAGTTTAAAAATCTTGTTTATGTTTTGGGTAGTAGGCATGCTTGCCACTTATAGGAGGCAGCTGTTTCCCCTTAGCCAGTTGCTTCCATTGGACAACATACTTGGTTACCTAGCAATGATCTGTGCTGACAATCGAGGGGGTCTTCTGGGTGTGCTGACTTCTCTGGTGACATCATGAGCTCCCGCTCGATGATTGGCTGTCACTGAGTACCACCCAGTTACACCTATAAGAAGTAAGTACAGAGCAGCATTCTGTGCTGTCTATTACAGCTGTAGCCTGACATACCAGAACTTGGATGGGATGGTATGGCTTTCTGTAGAGCAGTTTGCAATGGAACATTTTGCAATAACTACAGTAAACCATGTATAAACATTTTGAAGAACCCTAAAACATATTTCTAGCAAAGACAGATCAATAACACTATTTCTTGGTTCAAAAAAGGAATCCCCCTCTACAAAACAAGTTGAGCATGGCACTGCCAACTTTCAGAAACTGACTAAGAGCAAGTATGCATATTAGCTTTGTTTTAACAATAATAACCACTGATTTAAATTGAAGGGGATTGGTGAAAGTTTCTCTCTTAAAAAGCACAATGTTGGAATGTCTGTTTTAAAATATGCTTAATACTATGTTATAAAAAAATGTTACTTCACAGCAACACATACTTAACCCCTGATTCTCTGTAGTCAAATAGATCCTAAGAAAATTGAAAGAAACATGCACTCAAATAGGAAAACCTGCAACCTCAGATATATTTCTTCAGAATCTACATATTACAGAATTGCCATTAGTTAGAAGACGTGTTGCCTGTAAAATATACTTTTTATCAAGGACATTAGACAGCCAATTGGAAAGAAGTGAGGCATAATTTGTATGAGCGGTCTCTTCATAGTAATGTAGTGATATTTTTACTAGTTTAATATGACAAACCTGCCAAAAAAAACATGTTCTGTTCTTCAAAAAACATCCTATAGAAGAAATTGGAAGTATGCAGAATACCAACACATATTGAAATATTTCAGCATTGATAGTATTAATTAGTTTAATTATTTGTACTAATGTATACACAATGGTGATTATTATTTTTTAGTCTAATTTTATTTTATTTTTACATTATTCATAATATATATTTTTTTGATGATAATGACATATATTTGCATATGAAATATCGAAGGCCAATGGTATACACAGGGGAAAACCACAGAAACGAATGAGTGTTAAGATAGCAGTTTACATTAAATTGACTGTACCTATATAGTAAATAAGTTATTTATGACTTATGTGCACAGTCTCTTCCCTGATGAAGACCGTGTGTGGGCAAAATCATGGGCTAGGGCTGGGGATCTTGCTTGATGAAAATAAAGCAGCAAGAAAAGCTGGATAATGCACAGTTTTATTGTGTGGCTGGTATTCGTATATCTCTTTTCTGAAATCTCACTTAGCCAGCCCCAAGATACATTTTTTATTGAAACTGAAGGGGACCCACCAGCATTTGCATTTGGAACTTTTGGCTGTCGATGCTCCCAAATCAACCACACCAGCAGGGGACCTGGTTTGTTCCCCTGTGTCAAACCCATTTTGTGGTGCATCTCTGCCAAACTTCTGTGATGCAACTGCACTCGATTTTTTTTATTTATTTATGTCTAAGATTACAGATACCTTTGAGCCAAGGCTCTTTTACAAAGGTTCCACGGCAGTTAGAAGACAGTACAACAAAACTAGGCAATGCGATATTATACAGTAATATACTAGAATTAAAGGCAGTATAAACAGGATAAAGTAAGTCACAAACAATTCCCAGAGGAAGATACAAACCATATTGGTAACACAGGTCAAAGGAAAATGAGGGTTTGCAACAGCATTACAAGACAAATGTAGGACAAGGGGAGGGATATGAGCTGCCAGGTGCATTGTTGCAGAGCATGGTGAAGTGTGGGAGAGGGGGTTACAGGGGGTGGTGAGGTGGTGAAGGGAATGTGGGGAGGAGAAAGTCAAGGGTAAGGGTAGTAAAGTGCTAGCTTGGGTGTTGAGACAGCATTGAGAGGGTAGCTAGGGTTCCTGGCTAGATGCAGCAGTCACAGGTACTGGAGGCAAAGAGCGAGAGGTGGAGTTAGATTTGAAAAGGCCAAGCCTGGGAATGAAGCAGATTTCACTGTTAAGATTATTTAACCAGCTTGGTGCTCTGTATGCAAATGAACGTTGACCCATTGATGTTCTGCAGTGGGGGGTCAGCAGGAGTTGATAATCAGATCCCCTGGTATGGTGAGGATTTCTATTTGGACTGAGGAGGGCTTGGACACCAGGGGGAGCAAGTCCCAAGGTTATCCTCTTAGCCATGATGCAGGTTTGGTATTTTAGACAGTTTGATATTTGTAGCCAGCCAGTTTGGGCATAGAGGTCACAGGTATGGGTAAGGCAGTGGGCACCAGTTAAAAGATGACAGACTTTGTTTAGGACAGTTGAGATGTTCCTGAGGGCTGTTGAGGTGACAGAGCCATATATTATGAGGCCATAATTGATGACGGAGACTACAGAGCTTTGGACAGCAACCCTTAGTGCTTCAGGGGTAAGGTGCACCCTATGTCTGTAGAGGAGGCCAAGTCACAAGCTAGCCTCCTTTGCTACATTGTCAATGTGTGCTCCATAGGCCAGATTATTGTCCAGACTGATCCCCTGATATTTAAATGTGTGTACCTCTTCAATGGCCATTCCATGGTGGTTTGTAATGGTTAGTGGATTTTAGTACATTGGGCACAGTTGCAACACTTTCCTCAGTTTATGGCAGCTTGCACTAAAGATTTGGGGTAAGCCCCATAAAGAAGGGTACCCAAAATAGCACAAGTTAGAACAGGGAAAAACTGGTCCAACTTGTGGCATTTGACACTTGGGATTGAAAATTCTGATCACAAGCTGGAAGAATGCTACAAGCCTCATGCGCCAAATGACTGGCGTGCCAGGGGCTTGCAGCATTCTCGGATCTTTGAAAATCAAGCCTATAGAATCTGATGGCAGAAAAGGACCACTTGGCCCACCCAGTCTGTCCATTTCTCCCTACCTAAAGTATCACTACAGACCCTAATTGATCTCTGGCTCTTTCTTTGTCCACTCCTTCCTTTCCACTAAGATACCCTTACACCTGTCCCATGCATTCTTTAACCCCCCCCCCACTGTCTTTTCTCCCACCACCTCCACTGGAAGGCTGTTACAGGAATCCACCACTCTTTCTGTGAAGAAGTACTTCCCAACATCTCTCCTGAACCTACCCTCCTCCAGCTCCATTGCATGTCCCCTTGTTCTTGAACTCCTTCTTTCCTGAAAAAATGCTTCCCTCCTGTATCTTTTTTACCCCTGTGACTGTGAGGTATTTAAAGGTCTCTATCATATTGCCCCCTCCTCTCTTCCAGAATGTATATATTGACTTCCTTTTTGTCTCTTCTAATAGGCTTCTGTTGCATACCCTGCACCATTTTAGTTGCCTTCCTGTGGACTGCCTCCACTCTGTCTATGTCTTTCTCGAGATGTGGTCTCCAGCACCAGACACAATACACAAGTGAGCTCTTAAACAAGTTATCTATACAGGAACAACATCACCTTCCACTTTCTGCTGGTGATACCCCTCCCTATGCACCCTAGTAGCTTCCTAACTGCCTTGTCACACTGCCTGGCCAACTTCAGGTCATGCAATATGACTTCCCTAGGTCTCTTTCCTGCTTGGTTGCCATTAATGCCACTCCACCAATTTTGTACTCCATCTCTGGGTTTCAGTGCCCTAAGTGCATTGTTATTTTGCACTTTTTTGCTTTGATACCCACTTGCCATACACTTGACCAGTCCTCAAGTTTTCTCAGGTCTCTGCTCACCCCCCTCCCTGGAATGTTTGTCCTGTTGCAGATTTTGCTATCATCAGCAAAATGGCAGACCTTCCATCCTAGCTTCTCTATGTCACTTATAAAGGTATTAAAAAGGATTGGTTCCCAGCACCATCTGGAAATCACCTGGGTGAAGCTATCCCTCATAGTGTAGATATAATCCATCCTGGACCACATCTTGTAAGGGTTGGAATGAAATGCATACTGCTTGGCACTTAGTTTTACAATCTGCCACACGTCCACCAAATTAAGTTCCAGGAGTCCCTTTTTACATGTGGCCAGTGCAGTTCCATGTCTATCAAAACCCACAGAGTGGTCCAGGGCTGGCACCACCACACAGTTAAAATTCCCTTCAAATATTAGGTTTTGGAACTTTTACGTATGTACTGTAGCATGTCCAGTAACTGCTTATAAAAGTCAGGGCAAACAACTACAGGAACATACACACTGCCAAAAGACATGGTCTTGCCATTCAGCTCCCCACTGATGAATATGTAGCATCCCTCACTGGTATCTGTTACTGCCCTGTCCACTTTCCGGGTTAATGCTTGTTTATCAGGATAGCCACCCTTCTCTATATGAGCTAAACAGTGCCCAATAGCAGTCTTCAAGCCACTCCCACCACCAGCTTGGCATGCTCTGCCTTGATGAGCTGGATCTCCTGTAACAATGCAAGGTCATCAGTCAGCATCTTGAGTGCAGTTAGCACTTTCTCCCATTTACTTGGGGATGAGACCCCCCCATACATTTCATGAGCTAATAGTAGCTTTAACCACCATCACTGGCATTCACATGATATCTGGGCATCTGGTGTCACCATTCCCCCACCTTGGATTTGAACAATAGTTAAACCCACTCCCCTGTTGCATCTGAAATGTCATGATGCAATTTGGTTCAGTGTAAAATGATGCAACATGAATGGGAACAACAATTGCATGAAACATAAGCTTAGACACTTTACAAAAGAGCCCATAGCCCCCTGTCCCCACAGCTTTAGGCAAACCAGAGAATACCAGAATAACGTGCACTTTCTAATGATTTTCTGTTCCCCTTTTCAGTAGGTAGTACTGTTGCAGACCCCTCCCTCTGTGTATGGTATCCCACCATCCCCTATTTCTTGTAACCCAGATATAATTTTATCAAACCTCATGGCATTTGTATAACTACACCATAACAGTAGGACAGTAAGCTCACCACTAGAGATGCAGCAAATTTAAAATCCACCTGCGAGGTAAACACAAAGTGGCCACTTCACATTGGCACTTTGCTATGTCGAGTGCCCCATAGAAAAGGCTCACTTTGCCTTGTTATTATTACTTTGCATTGTCATTCTGCTTTAAAAGCGAAGTAAGGTGGAGTGACAAACAATACTGGCAGCACCCCACCCACACAGTCACCAGAATTAATGTGCATCCCCAAAGTGCTACTTTCTTGTATCCAGAAAACTCCCCAGTGCTTAGGAAGTGAAATGAGAGCATGACAAGAAATGCAAAGTCTTCCAGAATTAATGGCACACTCAGTCATGCGCGCAGTGGTCACGCACAGTCACCAGAATTAATATGCATCCCCAAAAAGCTACTGTCTTGTGTCCAGAAAATTCCCCAGTGCTGATGAAATACTACTGTCTTGTGTCCAGAAAATTCCCCAGTGCTGACAAAGTGAAATGAGAGCATAACAAGAAATGCAGTCTCCCAGAATTAATGGTGCACTGCAAATGCACAGACAGATTAAAATTGCGCTGCGCACTCAAGGGATGCATATGAACAGGCACAACAACACCTAACTAGTGCACACAAGTCACAAGTACAAATCTGGAAAGGAATATATTTTGCCAGTTGGAGGATTAGTGCACGGCAGTAACAATCCACTACCTGTAAAGATACCACAAAGCAGTATAAAAACTGAATGCAGGTGCAGTGGATTGCAGGTTCACACTGCTGCAATTATTCTATGGCACAATGAAAGGTGTCTGATTTAATGGCACGCATCACACACACTCACACACACACTAAAAGTATTGTGTAGCAAATTGAAAACCTTTAGTAATATAATAATAATAATAATAAACTTTATTTTTAATGCACCTTTCAAATATCAAGGCGCAGTACACAGTTAAAACGGTTAAAAATAGTACTACATCATTATGAAATATAAAACCATTATGGTCTACCATCTTCAATACCATCACCATATGCCTCATTCCATAAATAAGTGTTTAATGCTTGTTTAAAGCCCCCCATAGTCATGCACTCCCTAATCCAATGGGGTAGAGAGTTCCAGAGGGTTGGTGCCACGAACATAAAGGCCCGGGCCCCAGAAAATTTTAAAGACACCCTCGGAATCTCTAGCAACCTCTCATTGGCCGAGCATAGTTGTCGCTTCGCAGTGTAAGGAACCAGAAGCTCTTTCAGGTAGTCAAGGCCCAGTCCATGTAGGGCTTTGTAAATCAGTAATCCAACTTTGACGGTGATCTACCACTGGAATGGCAGCCAGTGCAGCTCCCGCAGCACTGGTGTGATGTGGGAAGATTGAGGAGTCCTCATCAGCAACCGGGCTGCGGAATTCTGCACTAGCTGCAAGTGGTGGATATTAACCCCTGGAAGCCCAAAGTAAAGGGAGTTGCAGTAGTCTAAACACGAGGTCACAAAGGCATGGATCAACATAGGCAGATCCCCGGACAGAACAAGGTGCTTGATTCTAGCGATGTTCCTCAGATGGTAAAAGGATAACTTAATGACAGCTGACACCTGCAAACATAGTGTCAGCCCATCGTCAAGAATCACCCCAAGATCTTGCACCTGTTCAGAGATAGGGAGCTCGGCATTCCCAAGGAATAAACCTGTGGAATGATTTGCTCCCCGCTCCCCTATCCGGTGACCTGGATCCACAACCATCACCTCTGTCTTCCCTGGGTTCAACTTCAACCAGCTAGTCCTCATCCAACACTGAATCTCAACGAGGCAATTATTAAATACCAAGAGTGCTCTATCCTGGTCTGGTGCAAAAGACAGGTAGAGTTGAATATCATCGGCATAGTAATGAAACTTCACCCCATACCATCTTACAATGTCTCCACGTAACCAAATGTTTTAAACAGACAAATTATACACTGCTGCACCACAATAATCAGCAAAAAAAGTCAAGAATTACTGAAAATATTACTGTGTGTACAGTAACATAGTTATACAAGTAAAATATAACCAAAACAGAAAGATTGTCTTTTTCTCCCAGTTAATGTACCTACCCCACAAATACGCCTCCCCACAAAGCACACTTCACAGTACACAGACTGACTGTTCTAAATTAGCATTCAAAATCCACACGCAACAATAATCACTTGATGATATGAGCACAGAAGGGTTTCCTACAATCGATGTAGTAAATTTTGAGCAAAACAAAAAATTACTCAAAAAGGCATTTTAAACAGCTTTTAGAGGTTTTGAAAAGCAGAGCTCTGAGAGCAAACTGTCTCCAGCTACTACTACACACACACTACCCAGGCCAGAACTGAGGCTGTGCAGAAAAATCTAGAGCCCATGTGACCTGCAATCCTATGAATCACTGCAGAATTTCATTTGGAGCTCAATTACAAGGTGAAGTGAGGCAAATTACATTGATTTCAATGTACTTCACCTTAAAATTGGTGGAGAAGTTGTTTGGGGAAGGCGGAATAACGCAAAGTCATTGGTTTCAATGGACTTTGCGTTCCTCATTATGAACCGAAGTACTCCACTTCACATTGTGGAGTACTCTGCGGGTTCCATGTTACTCCATGAATCACTTTGTGGAGCGAATTGTGGCCACTTCGCCCACCACTACTTATAGCACTGTAACTCACATACTGTATAGGAAGGAATGCGAATGCCTATGGCTGTACTTCCCCGATGAGCGGCAGCACAAAACTCCCCAGCTTAAAAACACCTATTAATGAGTACAATGGTGGGATGGTGAAGCCTGGAAAGATGCTACAAAACAGGCTTACAATACATCCAAGTAACTAGAAAAAAAATGAATGTTGTGATTCATGACATGATCGTGAATCGTGATTTGTGACTGCATTTGTGACCGTGATAATGAAGAACATGATTCAGTGTCAATGGTGTGAGATAACCAGTATGAAACTGTAGTGGGAACATGAATGCCTACTGCTGTACTTCCCCAATGAGCTGTAGCTTAAAACTCCCCGACTTAAAAACACTTATCAATGAGTACAATGGTGGGGTGGTGAAACCTGGAAAGATACTACAAAACAGGCTTACAATACATCCAAGTAACTAGTAAAAAAATAACGTTCTGATTCATGACCTGATCGTGAATCATGATTTGTGACTGCATTTGTGACCGTGATGATGAAGAACATGATTTGTATCATGAGTGACTCATGATGATGGTCCTGACTTACAAACACATATTAAAAAGTACAATGTTCATGCAGAATTATGTACCACACCTGTCCAGTACTCTGAAGGGAAGCCAAAGAAACAACTGTGACTTAAGTTACAGATGGAGATTGGACCCTAAAGAGATGCAAATGCACAGATTAAGATTGTGCTGTGCACTGAAGAGATGCAGACACTTAATCAATGCTCACCATCAGAAATTCAAATCTGGAAAAGAATACTTTTGCCGGTTGGGATGGTCCGTGGTGGGGGGCAGTGTATTGCGCTGCTGCAGTAACAGTGACTAGTATTAGTACCAGTAAAATATACCACAAAGAAGTACAAAAGTCACACAGCTGCAGTGGATTGAAGGTTCACATTGCTGAAATTATTATGTGGTACAATAAAAGATGTCTGATTTGATAACATGCGTCACACACATACTCACACACACACACACCAAGTGATGCATAGCAAATTGAAAACTTTAGTAATATAACCACATATTTTAAACAAACTAAAATTATGTACTGCTGCACCAAACAATCAGCAAAAATATGGCAAGAATTATTGAAAATATTACTGTGTGTACATTAACACAGTTATACAAGAAAAATATCACCAAAACAGAAAGCACTGTCTTTTTCTCCAAGTTAATCTACCTACACCACAGATACACCCCTCCCACAAAGCACACTTCCACTGTCTCTCAGTACACGGACTGAATGTTGTACATTAACATTCAAAATCCATACACAAACAATAAACGCTCGACGACATGAGCACAGGAGGGTTTCCTATAATTGATGAACTAAAGTTTCAGCAAAACAAATTACTCAGAAAGGCTTTTTTAACAGCTTTTAGAAGGTTTGAATTGCAGATAGCTCTCAGAGCAGATTGTCTCCTACAGCTTCCTACACACACTACCCCAAACTGAGGCTGTGCAGAACAATCTAGAGCCCATGTGACCTGAAATCTCATGAATCACTGCAAAATTCACCTTTGGTGCTTAAAAACAAGATGAAGTGAGGCGAAGTACATTGTTTTCAATGTACTTCCCCTTAAGAATTGGTGGAGTAGTGGTTTGGGAAGGCAAAGTAACGCAAAGTCATTGTTTTCAATGGACCCGTCATTATCCATTATAATGTGAAGTACTCCGCTTTGTGTTGTGAAGCACTCTGTGAATTTGCCTTCTCTCTGCAAATCACTTCACGGAGTGAATTGGGGCCACTTCACCCATCTCTACCCTCCACACATCCTGCCCCCTCTCCACTTCAGCAGGAACCCTAGAAGAGCTCCTCACCATAGCAGGATAGGGAGGAAGATGCCACCCCTAGTATGTGCAGCCCCTCACCACCTGGCTCATTAAATCGATGCACCCCTGGCTACATCCCCAGAGTAGAAACCCTGTTACCCCCCTGACCAGCTCCATCATAACATAAATCACATCCTCCCCAGATCATTATATACATTTGTCAGGTTCCTAAAATGTTTGCCTAAGTAGGCTTCCTTTGAATCATGCCCCTGACATGTTCAGAAACTTTACAGAAACTCTGCTAGAAAGTCCATTTCTCCAACCTGCAGCTGCAGATCCAGGACAGGTAGCACTGAAGGGGCACTGTACTCTCAGAAATGCATGTGGTCATCCCTTTAGGCCACCCCACAGGACCCGCTTATTTGCCAGGGTTTCCATATCTTGTGCCTTTGGTAGCAGTTTCTTGACATTGTGTTATGCAGCCTCTCCTCATGGCAGCCACCATTACCCTCCATGACACATGGCCAGTCTCAAAGTTCATGTTGAAAGGCTGTCACAAGGTGTTTCCCAGATCTCATATTTATTTTTATTTTTCATTTATATCTCAGATTACAGTACCTTTGAGACAAAGGCTCTCTTACAAAGGTTCCATGTCAGACTGAACAGAAGACAACACAGAATAAATAACGCAGCCACTAGCATACAATATATAAAGAGCATATGGTAAACAAAAAATATTGAACATTCAAGGTTACAATAAACAAAATGGAAAAATGAAGGGATAGGAGGGTGTTGAAAGGATGGAAGAGAGAGAGAGAGAGGTGCAGTCAGTAGTCTGACATTAGCAAGAGTGCAATAGCAGGGGGAGGGAAAGAAGTAGGATGTAAGATAAGCTTTCAAGGAAAGACATATTATGTAATAGATGAAGATGAGATGAGGTGGGAAAGGAGGGGAGTGAGAGGAGGGAGGGAAAGGGTAAGCATGGGCAAGAGGGAACAGGGGGCTGGAAGAAAGGAGAGACACAAGGCTACAAGTGCAGTGCAATTAAGGGGAAGGAGGCTAAATGTGGCAGTCACAGGAACTAAGAGTAGTAAGGAATTGTCTGAGTTTGTACTTGAAAGGGCCTAGCTTAGGCTCCTCAAGAGTACTCAGGGGGAGCCCATTTAGCCAGCTAAAAGGCCAGGAACCTGAAGGACCATTGGGCCTGTAAGGTCTGACAGAAAGGGGCCAGGTAAACATGCCTTGAGGAGCTCCTGGTGCTGCGCAGGGTGGGTAAGTGGGTAATATAATACTGGGAGGATGGGGGGGGGGGTAGCCCCAGAGAGATTTTTTTAGTGAACAGACAGGTGTGACACATAATCCTGCTTTTGAGGTTCAACCATTTGTCAAGAGTGTAAAGATCACACATATGGGTCTGCCTGTGCGCACTCGAGACAAGGTGACAGGATTTATTGAGAACACTGCATAAACTTTTAAGAGATGTCTCTGATGCAGAGCCATATATGACAAGGCCATAATTGATTATGGAGAGTAAGGAGCTCATAACAGCAAGCCAGAGTGTTACAGGGATCATGCTCTGCCTGTGCCTGTAAAGAATCCCTAATCTGGAGTTTACCAACTTAGAGACAGGGTTAACGTGCTCACTAAAGGACAGGGCACAATCTAGGATAATACCTAGGTACATAAAGGTATGGACCTGTTCAGTGGGGACATCTCGGGTGTTACGGATTATTAGAGAGGCTGATTTATGTTTGTTATTGTGGCTAGCAAAGAGCATTGATTTTGTTTTTTTGTAATTCAGTACCAGCTTGTAGTGGGTGAATCAGGCCTCAACAGCTGAGAAGTTGTGTATTAGGCTGTTGGCAAATGCAAGAGGATCAGATTCGCTGGTGTAAATTACTACATCATTTGCATATAGGAGGAGATTGTTGGTGCAGACATAAGGGAAGGTATTAAGAAAGAGGCTGAACAGAAGTGGCCCCCAGTATGGAGCCTTGGGGAACACCAGACCAGACTGGCCTGTTGGCAGATGGTACCCAGTTAGAAGAGCACTACCAGAATAGTGCCACAATTCACAGAGCTACTCTGGTAAGTGCTTCCAGGAACAGTGAGGGGGGATTTATAGCATTTGCTGTAAGCACTCCCCTGGTCACTGTCCGTGGTGCTGTACACAGGACAAGGTTTGCAGGCACGCATCGGGGTTTGGGGGGGGCAGAGTCACCCACAAAAGAAAAATTGGCACCGTTATTCCTGCATACTCCTTGCAGACACTTTTATTGTCGGCTCTCTTTAGACCCAGTGCCCTGGCAGATAGGGTGTAGATGATTTTCACCTGCTGGGATCTATCAAAGAGGTAGCTTTTAAACCAGGCTGCTGCACCATTCAATATGCCAATGCCAAGGAGGGACTCTATTAGGAGGGGGTGATTAACCATATCAAAAGCCTTAGTAAGGTCAATGTATATTGACCCCACTAAGTGACCCCGGTCAAACACCCTGTGTATAATGTCACTGTACCCAAGGAGGGCCGATGTGGGACTATGACCTTTCCTGAAACCATGCTGCTCAGGACACTGGAGGTTATACTTGACCAGTTAGTATGAAAGCTGGTCAGATACAATTCATTCATGGACTTTGGAGAGATGGGAGAAGATGGAAATTGGGCAGTAGCTGGATAGAACTGCCCTGTCACCACTCTTATGAATTGGGGTCACCAACGCAGATTTCCATATCATGGGGAATTTTTTTTTTTTTAACCAGGAGAGACACACTAAGCTGAAGCTTGTTTACAGGTGTGACCTGGGAGCACAAGGAAGTTAAATGACTTGCTCAGGGTCACAAAGTATGTAAGTGGGGGCTGTGGGATTCAAACTCAGGTCTCCAGGTTTGCAGTTCAGAGCCTTAAAGCACTGTGCTATACTGCCTCTTTTATCTGAACCTGGATTGACTAAGGTACAGGGACTTATTCAAGATTTTTGTAAGAGGCAGCAGAACAGCATCTAAAGTCAAGTGTAGGAACTTCAGATCCAAGGAACCACTACTGAAATGAGTCTTGCCAATTACCTTTAGGAGGTATTTTTTGGACTCTGAAAGTGTGACTTCCTTAAAGAAGAAAGGGGGGTTAAGCAGGAGTGGACTGGGCCTCTCGGTGTTGTTCAGGTTGGTTTGAGTGTTAAAGAAGTCAAGGGGAAGAACACCGCTTAGGATGGTAAAAGCAGTGCTGAAAGTGTCAGCGATGAGCTTTGGGTCTTGAATCATTGTTTCATCTAAGTTAAGCGTGGAGGGTGAGATTTGCTGGGCCTTTCTGTGAGTTTCATGAGATTGTCCCAGAATTTCTTGCTGTCTCCCCGAGAGCTTGAGAGTGTGTCCTTGTAGTGCTTGGCCTTGGTTAGGCAGGTATCTCAGGTAAAGGAATTTCTAGCAACCTTGTACTGCTGCCAGTTAGTTAGATTTCCAGAGGCTTGGGTTTTATGGCAAAGATGTTTTCTATGGGCCATCTGTTTTAGTAGAGATACAGTGATCCTGGGGCTGTTATGGGATTTGACCCTCCGCTTCCTAAAGGGGGACGAAGATGTCACAGGCAGTATTAAATTGGGCAATAAAGTATTCTAGGGCAAGATCAATGCTTGGTGCAGCTTCCAGGGTTGACAAGTCACAATTTAGGAGGTGGGCTTGGAGTTAAGTTGCCCCTTTTTGAGAACGCGCTAGTGCAACAGCTTTCAGGGCTGCTTGGGGTTTTGTTCAACCGATAGCAGATGATGGGGGAGTGGTCGCTGAGTGAGTCTGGGAGGACCAATGTGCCAGTAATCTTCTCAGCATGGTTAGTAAAAATCAGGTCAAGCAGGGTACTATTTCTGGTCCTGTGGTTCATTGTGGTTGGGGTATTCACTTCCTGCATGAAACCAATGGCAGCAGCCACATTCTTGAAGGTATTAGCATCTGGGGTTAGCCAATTAATGTTAAAGTCCCCAAGAAGTTGAAAATTTAAGTTGAAATTAGTTAGGTCATGAAGGGGGATGTAGACTGAGAGGAATGTGAGGGTCTTACAGTTGGGGAAAGCAAATAAGCAAACAAGTCGAGGTTATAACTGCCTCTTAGTTGTGTGACCCCACCACTCCAGAAAAGTCCAGTAGTCTAAAACAAAGTCCCTTTGGTGGTGGTGGGCACCGTGTGGTCTTCAGCAGAGCTTGGAAGACATCACATGGCACAGATCACCTCGTCCGGGACACACGACCATAAGCAGTCAAAACAGTTAAGCACCGATAGTCATTCAGACACTTTTGTTCTCAGAAACTAGTTACCTTTTCCACCTCCCAAGAAGAGTATGTTGCACCCTGGCTTGTGATTTTTAACCACTGCTGGATATGTAAAAGTGAAATCCAATTTTCTTTTCCAGTACATATCCAACACAGGGCTGAACAGTTTTCACTTTTTTTCTGTAGGCAAAGGGAGAAATCTTGATGTGGAAAAAGTTTATGGCCCTCTTACATCACCTCCTTTGCATTTCAAAATGTTGACAGTATGGCTTGGCAGTCTTCAAAATCATAAAGCCTAAAAATGATCTGCCTCAGGGGTTCTCCCTGAGATGGTTAGGGTGTGAGGATGCTATGTACCCTTTCTATTTTCAGTCTATCTCCCTTCAGCTTGAGCCCCAGTTTTTTCAATAAAACAACTGAACAGAAATGCATTAGCACTGCCACCACTCCCGACCATCCTGGAGCCCTTACAACTGCAGATTTCTTTTCCTGTTAAAGCTTTCCTGATAATGAAACTGTTCCCAGAGGTTCTCCAGTTCTTTCTCCTGCTTGGCTAGCTTGTCAGATATCAGCTTCTGGGTGTCTTCCAGATCACTCCCTGTTTCACCTCTGAGATTCTCTTGGCTTGGCTAGCATGCTGAGATGCTATTTCAGCAAGCTGCCCAGCCATGGTGTGCAGCTTGCTAGTCAGTGATGCCAGTATCTGTTCAGTCACTTCATGGCCTAAGGTTCACATTTCAGCCACTGAGTGAGAGATTGGACCTGGACCTTCATGCTGTGCTGCTGGTGCCATCATTTTGATGCTTTTTGTGGCTGTTCTAGGCTGTTTCATCATCAGATTCACCAGATATTCCAACATTGCAAAAGCAGATGCTTGTCAGTCGGTATTGGATGCAGGCTGTAGCACCTTAGTTGAAAAAATTCTCAATTTAATTTCACAGAAGATGGAGCTCGAGGGAAACACATCTAGCCAGCCTGACTGCTCATTAGCACCCTAAAACTGTTTTTTTACAGTTTGTTTTCACTTCTTAAAAGTACACTTTGCAAATAACAGGTTTCCTAAGATGGCTTTGCAAACAGTTTGAGTTCACTTAACCACAAGCACATTTTACAAGCAAAATTCTAAAACAAAATTAAACATTTAAAGCAGCAGTGAATAACAGCAATGAAAATTTTAACCTTTACTTTTTTATTCTATTTTAGACTGCCCCTTATCTCCTGACTTGAATGAAATCATATTCTTTCCCCATTTTAAGTCTTCTTTAGCACATTTTTTTTGCATTTGAAAACATTAAAGGAGCGCTTCTTTTCATATGGATGGAACCAGGTTTTCATCAGTATTCTCATCTGGTTTGTACACCTGATGGCTTATAAGGCCAGGGGGCAGTGTTTTCCATATATTTGTTCATTAACATCAAAAGAAAAGAGATCTTAAACAATGGGTGGCCTGTTCAAGACAACAGAGAATAGTAATGAAAACTTTGTTCATTCTATATTTAAAGTGGCACTCCTTTTATTACTTCAACTGTAAGAAAAGTACTCAAGTAGACTTACAGTGGGTAAATAAGGGTATCATGCAAGTTAGGTGATAAGGGGCAATCTAAAATAAAAAATTAAAAAAGCAGAGTTCAACATGTTCACCACTATCATGCACTGGTGCTTCAAATGCAGCTCTCAAAAACATACCTTACAGCTTCTTAGGGCTTCAGATCATTCAAAACACAAAGACAAGTAGGAGCACTCACAGAGTATAGCAACTGGTGACAGCCATGTTGCACTGCTTCATAATCACATGATTTCCAATCAGATGACAATTGTGTGCTGGCTCCTTAACAGCTGGAATCAATTAAGTGATCAAGTTGATGTTTTCTCCCAAGTTTGTTAAGGTTAACATCTGCACTGCTAGCAAGTTTTCAAATCTCTTACAAAAATTTTAAATAAAGCTATTTTAACAAAGGAAATGTATTATATAAAACAAATTCTAGAAAAGTGCTTCACGTAGGTAAAATAATGCCCTCTTGGTACGTGTAAAATAATGCCTCAATAGCTCATAAATCCACTCACCCTACAGGCCTATCCAGTCTGCACAATCTAATTATTCTGCCTTGTACTAGTGGCAGTCCTCCCCTTTGTTACTATCTCCCATTTTTCTAACAAAACCAGCATGCATAGCCCATCCCTGCTTGAATCCTCTGATTGATTCGGCTTGCACCACTTCCTCTGGTAGCTTATTCCACTTGCCTACCATGCTTTCCATAAAGAAGTGCTTAGGGGCATCCTTTTAGAATCTCTACGCAGCCAGTTTTAGCAAAGTCTCTCTTGTCCCTGTGTTTGAACTGAAGGAGAAGAGTTCTTTGGTGTCCACTCTATTTATCCCAAGCAGGTACTTGAATGTTTCAGTCATGTTACCTTTCCCTCCTCTTCTGAAGGGTTTACATGTTTAAGTCCTGCAGCCTCTCCTCATACGTCATTCCCCCCAGGTCATGGACCTTCTTCCTTGCCCTGTGCTGTACTGCCTCCACCTTGTTGCAGTCTTTCCTCAGGACTGGGCTCCAATACCTTGTTCAGTATTCCAGGTGTGGCCACATCAGTGACCTGTACAGTGGGAGGATCATCTTCCAACTTCTACTGTGTATCCCCCTCCATTTGCATTCCTGCATTTTATTTGCCTTGCACACCACCCCATACAGTGTGCAGACATTTTAAGGTCTCTAATATTATCATCCCTGAATCTGTTCCTTCCATAGTGCTATCCAGTACCACCCCTTCCATTTTGTACTGCATTCTTGAGTTCCTTTTCCCAATGTGCATTACTTTACATTTTTTAGCATTGAAGTTCAGAAGCCAAATCTTTAATAAACTGACCAACCTTCCCAGGTCCTCCCTTAGTTCCCATTTCCCTTCCTCAGTGTGTGCCTTTGCACAGATCTTTGTGTTTTCTGCAAAGAGATAGATCTTAACCTTGATACCGTCACCTATGGCACAGATGAATACATACGTATATTGAAGAGGACCAGTCCTTTACCTACCCCTGAGGTACCCTACTTGTTACAGTCCTCACCACTGAAAACTTCCCACTGACTACGGCCCTCTCTGTTCTACCACCCAGCCAGCTCTCTACCCAGTTTGGAAATCTTTTGGTGCATTTGTCATGATGCAAACTGTGCACAAACCTGAGAATTACACTTGCATCACAGGCTTTGAAAATCCAGCTCCATATGTTCCTGCTGTTTTTTTTCCTGCTCTGAAGTCAAAATCTTATGTTTATGACACTTAGGTGTTGATGTAGTGAGAACAGGATTATGGTATTACAGCAGAGATGAGCAATGCCAGCAGATGAAGTCAGCATGTGAAAAGATCTAATTTTAATGAAATGCTTTTAGTAAACAAACAAACAAAAAAAGATCCAGAATTTCAAATTTTTGAAGCATTTTGTGTAACTGAGTTCTGATGATGCCATCTTATAAATGAATGTGACCTATTCATTAGTGTACAGGCCTGGGAACTGGAAGATCGCAGGTTCAAACCCTGCTTAAGTCATATATTTACTGTGTGGCCATAGGCAAGTCAAGTTACCTCAGTGCTCCATTCAGCCCAACTGTGGAAGTTGGCAGAAGCAGGACCCACTAAAAATAAGGACCATTTTTCAAAAGATTATGTTTGATGCAAGGTGCCTGTGCCAAAGGTGTATAACACAAGTGTCACCTTGCATCACACTTTGTAGAAATCCTGATTTTTGAGTGCAGACTGTGTCAAAATCAGGATATCTTGCACCCAAGCCACCCTCCACCCCATGTAGCATGGGGGCTTGCACCATAGCAGGGCTACAACATCCCAATTTTTGCTATTTTGGCAGCCCTGCTGTGGACACAGCAAGGGGCTCTACTCAGACCAACCAGTGCTATACACATTGGGGGAGTCTGAAAGTGGGGGGAAGGGGCAGAAGGGGCACAGGGATGCCCTATGGGTATTGAGGAGACAGTGGGCATGACAGAGAGTGATGTGGCACCCAATGGGGGTGTCCTTTGTAGACTCATACACCTAATTGGATGGGAACATGTCATGGGAGGTTGCCAGGGAGAGAAGGTGACATGGCCCCAGGTGGGCACAGCCCTGGAAGCTGCCCCATAGGTGCACAGAGGCAGACCCTGTAGGTGGAAAGCTGAAGCTGCAGGTTGAGGGCTGCCAGTGGGGGGATCGTTCTCTGGGTACCGCCACAGTTCCCTACTTCCCACCCTCCCATGATGTGACAGACTGCCTCTCACCTACAGGGTTCTGCCTTCATGCACCTATGGGGCAGCTGCTAGGGCTGTGTCCACCTGGAGCCATTTCACTGTCCATCCCTGGTAACCGCTGACAGTGCAGTTCCATCCAATCAGTTGTAGGGGTCTGCAAAGGGCACCCACGCCGGGTGCCACATCACTCCCTGTCATGTCCACTGTCTCCCTGATGCCCCATATGGCAGTCCCATGCCCTTTCTGTCCACGGCCCCCTCCTGCCATGCAGATTCACCTCCCACCAACCCTTGTGACCCCTCCATTGTTGCTCTGGGCAGGGGGCCCGGATCACTGTGGACATTCCCACAGGTGCACCAAAAATGCTTGGCACAAGCCTGCAGCAGTGGCAACTCCTGGGTTTGTGGCATTGGGTTTAAAGTCCTTGATGTGCCTTGAGTCCACCGCAGCCCTAGAGTGACACAACTTGTATCTCTCTCTAACAGCTCTTTGAAAATTGAGCACGAAATGTTACATCTCAGCAGTGCTATCTTGGGTAAATAAGGAGTATGAAAGATGTGATTTTGTTTTGCTGGTAACTATAAAAAATTTTCCATCGTCTATGATCTGGAGGCTTGAGCTTCCAGCAGACTGCTTATATTCACAGATTTCACAAAGCTGACCAGGATGTAGGACTCCCTTCAGGATGTGGGCAAACCTCAGGGGTATCTGATAAAGTCAGGTTACTGGCTGGATTCCTTGGGTTTCAGATTCAATTTAACCAATGGCAAGGTGCTACACTTGGGGAGGTAACACAGTGTGGAATGCTGCAGTTGTGTTCTGAAGCAACTGCACTGTTTTCAGTGGGTGTTAAGAAATCAAGCAAATCTTTATTTATATAATGCCTTTCAATATCAAGGCTGTACAGAATATACAATATAAATATACAGGTAAACAATATACATTTAAAATCAGTCTGGGAATGCCACTGAAAATAAATAGGTTTTTAACAAAGATTTAATCCAATAAGCTTGATGTACCTTAAGACATACTGTAGTAAGAGGCAATTTGTGTTTACGGCCAGAAATGTACACTCTGCTTTGGACTTCTGTCACTGCAGTCGAGGAGGAAAATGACCTCAGGGTTACAATAGACAAGCGATTGAATATGAGACACAGTGTGTAGCCATTGCTAAAACAGGGCCTGTAGATTGATGGGGTGCATTAAAATGGGGAAGCGAGAAACAAAGCACGGGAAATAATCCTTCCACTTTTAAGGCCCTGATGAGGCCCTTCCAGGAGTACTGCATACATTCATAAGCTACTGAATACAAAAAGAAAATTGAGCCAGTCAAAAGGCCCTGATACAGGAGGAGCAGGAAAATGATCAGGGGCATGGGGGACAGAAATTATGAAGAGAGGCTGGTGGACTTTAACATGTTCATCTTGGAGAAAAAAAGCTGCAGGAGAACTTGATCTCAGTCTTGTGCATTCTCAGGGGTACTGGCAAGATCAAACAGATGGAAATTCTTGATTTGGCCCCCATCTGCAGGATAATGGGACATACTCTGAAGCTCAGAAGTTGTTATTTTAGAGGTAACATTAGGAGACAATTTTTCTGCCAGACTGTGGTAAACCAAGAGAACAGCTTACCAATGAAAATGGTGGATATTAACAAAGTACAGGCCTTCAAGGTAAGCATTGATAAATAGTTGCTTACCAAGGGAATCCTGGATACCCTGCAGAGTAGAGTGGGTCTGGAATCCAGATATATTACTAGGTATCCCCTACCACTTATTTTGCTATACCATCTCTCATGCTAGCCTCTTGAGAGACCATTATAGGAAAATAAGAGATACAGTATTGGGAGTTTTAGAAACAAGCAATCCTAAGATCGGCTAAGAAAGATTAAATAAATAAAAAAAAAAAAACTAAACGCCACATGACATACAATGGAGCTCACCACAATGCAATTCAGAGTGTTGTAGAACCCCTTCAGAGTTACTGTAGGAAGCAAGGCAATTTCAATGGCAGGCAATCCCTTTTGTCATGCAGCGATCTGTGATGATGCTATAGCAATACTTTAAATCATCATGAACAGGCAAGAAGTTAACAAACATTATTGAATCAACTCATCTTTATATTTGTCTAGTCATTTTTAGATACTCCATAACCTTTATGAAGGTACAGTGTTAAGTACCAGCACGTAAGAACAAAATCTAGAACCAAAATAAGAAGAAAAATAAACAGCAGACAAACTGTACATGCCTCCTGTTACTCCTAGGAAATCTGTTACTGCTGTCCACGTTCACATTCAGAGATACAAGCCAGTTAAATTTCCCACATGGGCTCTAGTTTCTTATCATGCAGCATCCACACCTGCTACCATAACCTTTGTTTATAGTTGTTTTTTTATTAAAGGTTTTACAAAGTATGGCATTACCATAAATCGAAAAAACGGTTACAAATTGTAATAAATCTTGGAAACTAACTACAGTACACATCCAACATGGTAAATCTAGGAAGCTGGAGCCTAGCAGTGAAATTCTTATTAGGGAACTGTAAATGAGTGAACCTACTATAAAGTCAACGAGGGAAGCAGTCCATTTCACCCTTCAGAGCTATATGGGCTATGTCAGAAGTTCATTAAATTTATGTCAGGACCAATAAAGGCCCAACAAAGGGTTGCCTTGATTAGCTCTTTCCAGAGTAGGCTACTATTAAATGGTGCAGGCATAGATACCTGAAAAGTACATTTCTTAAATCAAAATGTTTTAGTATCTCAGAACACATAGGCAGGGTTTTCCCATGAAGACACAATGCTCTAAGCTGCATCTTGAGTTGGGTTATGTATTTCGTTTTCCTTTCACCCATTTTCCTACATCCTGTTTTCCACTGTTTTTATACATGGCAACATAGTAATTTAAAAGGAACTCTGGGTCCATCATGTCCCCTATCACTTCATAAACAGGGACTAATAAGTATACTGTTCAAACATGAACTCATTTAAAGGCAATTACTACTCATCCTGGTACCCAGAGAACCCCCATAGTTCCCTTGGTAAGCATACATCTGTCCTGACTTACCATGAATGCCTGTACTGCTTTCATGTCAACTGTCTCCTCTGGTAGGCTGCTTTATAAATCCACCACCCTCTGTGAGACTAAGTGCCTCCTGTTTCCCCTGAAGGTACCACCTCTGAGCTTTATGATGTCACTTCATTCTGCTAGAGCCCACCTGATGAAACACCTCCATTTGTTCAACCTTGTCAATATAATACAGTATTCAGAAGACTGACGCCCTGACTGCACTCAACCTCCTTTTCTCCAGGGCAAACAATTTAAAGACTCCAGCCTCTCCTTGTAGATTTTATTATCCATACCACTGATCATTTTAGTGGCTTTGTGCTGCATCCTCTCTATAAAAACAATTTGTTTGTGGGCTCAAATATCTTAAATGGCAAAACTAAAAAGTTTTTTGTGGCCCGACAGAGTTGAATAAATGGTGCTCCTTCTAGGGAAAATTATCCAAGTGAAGAGAACATGCAAAGCAATAAGCCTCTGCATATATTGAAGTGCACTCAAAACCAGAACTACTGCTTTTTGCACCAAATGTAAATTTTTACTTCATGCCAAAAATAAAACGCACATACTGAATATATAGAAAATTATTAGCACAGTGCCCTTATATAAGGTGCTTAACACAGATGTTTTTAAGACATGACCAAGAACCTTTTGTTATTCATTCATTTGATTCGGCAAATCAACAGTTCGACAGACTCTCTATAGTTGCAAAGTTCTTTTTATATTGGGGAGCCCAGAACTACACACAGTACTCTAGGTGGGTCCCAAGCAGAGCCTTTTAAAGTGGTAAGATTATTGTCCCTTTTCTACTGTTCCTTCAGTTTTTGATGCACTCCAGCCTTCTTGATAGCTGCCGCACACTACTTGCCATGATTTAACCCCTTGCCTATCATGATGCCCATGTTATTTTTCTCTTTCATTGAAACAAGATGAGACCCACACTCCTCTTCTATTTCTCCTCCCCATGTGTAGCACCTTGCATTTTCCTGCATTGAATCTAATACCCCAAGAGACCAGCCAGTCAGTGAGCTTGTTCAGGTAGTCCTGACATTTGTGCTGTTCTTCAAGGGATTCAACAACCTTGGCCAGGGTGGTGTCATGAGCAAATGTAAGCAGCCTACTGGAGACTCCTTCTTCCAGATAGTTGATGAAAATGTTGAAAAACAGCAGCCCTAGTACTGGTTCCTGAAGCACACCATTCAGAACTCCACTCTACTCAGCGTACTAAACACCTGCTTCCTGCCTCACGTCAGTTAGCAATCCACCTTGATTATGCCATGTGTACTAATGAACTCTAACCAGGAGTCAATCAAGCACTACAGTGTCAAAGGCCTTGCTGACATCCAAATAGACCTTTGAAGAATGCAATCAGGTTTGTTTGTCTGAAGATATGTTAAGAGATGGTGAGAAACCTGTCCTCCTTGTTTCTGTTCTAGTTAATGGATTCTAGGATCTTGCCCAGTACTGATGTCTGGCTGACAGAAATACAGTTGCACACATCTGGTCTTGCCCAATTCTTGGTGGGAACCAGGGTGGCCTATTTCAAGTTTTCCAGTAAAACACCTGTTTAGACCACCTGAAATCAGTGTAGATAAAACTACACTGTGGGGAAGTATGTAATCACATGCTTAAACAACAAAAAAGTGCAAACAGATTCAAACTGTTTAACCTAATCTTTTTGGTCTAACAGTTTTCTTGTTTAGCAGTGGCAAATCCTGCAACAGTAACCTGTTACCACAGGAAAATGTTAACTTATGTCCAAACACTGGACACTCGCCTTCTTGTACCCAGTCAGTAGATAATAGGCATTGTTTGCATTCATACATTTTCTCTAGGCACAGGTCAACTGTGTTTTAGATGTACCCCTTAAAAATAGTGACTTAGGGAATTTTGAGCAGAGGATTGTACTAAATCCTCTGACTGGGGAGCTCCCCCCATCTACCCAATTTCGAGGGATTACTGGGGATGATTACATAGAGAGGAATTATGGTATGGGGAATACATATTTTGATAGCTGTCTACATATCCTGCTGCAAGGTGGGACATTCTTTCAAATGAAGCAAGCTGGCCCACAGCTGGTAGCCATTCAGTTGATGTTAGTATCTAATCTCCTAAGAAGTAATTTTGCAGTAACACTGACATGACCAACTAATGGCGGGATGGATAAATTTAGGGATAGCTTGCATGGTGCATCCTTTTAGGAGTGGGGGGTATCAAATTATATGGCCTTACTAGTGACCTCTTCATATAACCTCATAATCTCCATCTAATATTTCTGTATGGTAGGGCAGGACCAGAGGATATGTGATAGAGAGCTACTGGAGGTGCAGGCCACCATGGTTCTGTACCAGTTTTGGAAGAGCTTCTGTATAAATTGGTGTCATGTCTTTACATCAGACATGCACCCTTTACCAGTGCCATTCATGGTCAGAAGGCTTAATTATGAGCTCTCGCTTGTTATTTTCTCTTTATGAAGGCCACCGAGACTGGTGGCCTAATGGGGCAGTGTTCATTGGACCTAATCAAAGCATCTGACTTAGTAGACCACACTATTTTATTGAAACATCTTACACGTGTGGGGCTTGGAACCCACTCCATTAACTCGTTTGAGAATTACCTTGACATTAGGTACCACTGTGTTAAATTTATAGTTTTTTCTTCTACTTTTCGTAGGGTCCTGTATGGAGTACCTCAGGGCTCCATACTCAGCCCCTTACTTTTTACTCTTTTTTATTGATCCTGTCTCACAAGTTCCACATAACTGTGATCTTATACTCTACCCAGATGATGCAGCATTGCTGTCTTATAGCATCTGTCTTAGAAGTTAATCTTATATTGAGCCGTAAGTTTACTAAAGTCCAAAAATAAAAAGTAAAGCTACGCTGTTTGGATCTGATGTCAAAATAAAAAAAAATACTCAAGTGATTTCATAGTTTTTATAGGGGGGAAGTCCAATTGAGACTGTGGATTCATTTAAGTATGTAAGTATAACTTTGGATTCATCTTTAAAATTTAATGTTCATATGGACAAAGTCACTTCTAAAATACATGCAAAGTTAGCAGCAGTATATCGATTATGAAATTACCTAATGAAAAAAACACATTTTGCCATTACTCAGCAGAATCCACTTCCAGTTTTGAATTATGCATCGTTGGTCATTGACACTGCATCTACAGTATTAGTACTGTATCAAGAAAATCTTATTACAGAAAATAGGGAAGTTTGCTCTCCTGACTCCTCATCGTACACATCATTGTCAAATATTAAACCAACTTAATTGGCTTTCAGTACAGAATAATTACAGGTTTATAATATCTCGTTTCACATTTAAAATAATAAATAGCAGAATCCCAGTCACTTTACGTAATTTACTTATTAAATATTCTTCCAATGACGAGTCACAATCATCCGTTAAGTCTCAATTGGTCTTACCTTTTGTTAAATCAAATGCAGGCAAGATAACCTTCACCTACAGTTGAGCTGCTTTTATCTGGAACACCTTGTCTTTCAATGTTAAGCAATCTACCTCTGTTAATGCCTTCAACATGGCTGTTTTTAACCATTTTAAAAGCCAGAATGAATGTATATGTAAATGACTGTACTCTATCAATGTTATTTTAATTTTATGTAAAAATTTGTGTATTGTGAATTTTTGTATGCTGTGTTTTTTAACTGACTTCAGGTCGTACCTGAAAATGGAATGTAAATTGCAGTGTACCTAAGATGGAATTTAAAATAAATGAAAATGAAAAAAAAATTAAAGGCAATCCTGTCTGGATTGGCCTTCTTAACTGATTGACATACTGAACCTTCTTTCCCTTTATCTGTTTTAAACCATTTCATTAAAAGTTGGAATGTATCTGACTGGGTCTGGGTAGAATGCCAGAACAGCTGAGATGTTAAGAGATTTCCTAATGTGTAGGAATTTCTAGAAGTCCTTTTAAGGGAGATCTTGAGTTTTGGAGAGGGTCTTAGTTGACTGCATATACCGCTTGCCAGTATTTTCCAACTCATTCATTGAATGGTTGCATGCCCTATATAAAACATTGTTTTCCCTTAGGGGAGCAAAGAGTAGGGGTTTAGGATCTGGATGAAGGAGATTGGTTTGCACAAATAATATTGTATTTAAAATGTTTAGTACAGGATGTGAACATACTGTAGGAGCTTGATCAGTGAGTTTTACAGATTTATTAGTGGGAAGGAAGCCTCCATAGCTGCTGATTCAATTTGTAACCAGTTGGAATAGAAGCACGGTGGATTACAAAACTATTTAACCACCTTGGCCATAACAAAGCAATGTGATATCATTGAAATCAAGGTAGAACACAGCCCCAGTGCCCTGTGACTTCTTAGCTTGGATCAAATTAATTCAGGGGATTACCCTCCAAGAGGAAACTGCCTATGATCTTATCTATTTTGGAAATTCATGTGATGGGGATATGGACTGGAAGATGGTAGAACAAGTGGAGAATCATAAGGGTGGTGACCATCATAATGGCTTTTATCTCACCTGCCGAGGACATGTGAAGTTGTTTCCACCTGTCAAAATGAGTGCATATAGCCTGTATGATAGGGTTGTAGTTTAAGTGGCAGAGTTCAAATTCACTCAAATTTTTAGAGATATGCATACCTAGGTAGGAAATTCCCATGTCTGTTCACTTCCACCCAATCACCACAGATTCTTCCTGCATACTGCTGAGGTTTAGAGGGAGTAGCTCTGATTTACTGTGGTTAGGTCATAAACCTCTAATTCTTGAGAAGGGATGGAGTAACTGTTTTAGTGCACCTCCTCCCACATGGAGTATCAGCCAGGAGAACAAGAAGGTCTTCAGTGTAGGCATAAAAACATAGAATTTGTTGGCAGAAAAGGATCACTTAGTCCACGCAGTCTGCCCAGAGGTTTTCTGGGATCCTAACTAGTTTCTGGTGACCCTACCTCCTCCCTTCCTGTTTATTTTGTACCCCTATGTGTATCCCATGAATGCTTGAGCCTGCCCACTGTTTTCACCTACACTATTTTCACTTGCAGTTGATTCCTAGGCATCTACCTTCCTTTCAGTGAAGTAGTACCTCCTCACATGCTTCTTAAACTCTCCCTCCAGCTTCATTGCATACCCTCAGGGTTCTGTTTCTCCTTTGAAAGAGACCCTACCTTCTACACTCTGTTCACCTGTGAGGTACTTGTAAGTCTCTATCATGTCCCCCCTCTTACTCTCCTCTCTTACAGTATGTATTTGTTGAACATCCTTCAGTCTTTCTTCATAGGGCTTCTCATTCATCCCCTGCACTGTTTTATTTGCCTTCCTCTGGACTGACTCTACCCTGCCTATGTCCTTTCTGAGGTGCAGCCTCCATAACCCAACACAGTACTCCAGGTGAGGTCTTACTATTGAGTGATACAATGGCAAGACCACCTCCCTCCTTCTGCTGGAGATACCCCTCCATGCACCCCAATGTCCCACTAGTCCTACTCACTGCTTGTCACACTGTCCTGCAAGATTATACAGGGACCATCTGGGCAGACATTTCTGCTGACAAATTCTATGTTCCTATGTTTCTTGGTTTCAGGTTAAAAAAAAACACTATCCAGCATGATGTGACCTTATACCACATAAATGAAAATGGGAATGGCTGCAGAAACTCTCTCTCCTTGTGACCTTCAGTACTCCTCTGTCCACTCCAGTTACACAAAGATCACTGTGTAAATGGTTTAGACTGAAAGGTAGGAAGAAACACATGCCATATCACACAGTAAACCTTTTATAAATACCATTTAATTGCACAATGGTAACCTTGGCATTAACAGTAACTAAACCCAATTTGGGGGAATACCAACTAGAGATGTGTGACTTTACCAAATTTCAATCCACAAAATATTTTGTGTAATTCAGCCATTTCGTGAAATTTTACGCAGAAGTGACATGCAGAATTTCACTCGTGAAATGCAAATTTTGTCTGTGGAGCGTGATATTTCACTGGCAAAATTTTGCAGCTTTGCACCCTCCAAAGTATTTTGGGGAATGGCCAAATCAGGCAAAAATTCAGACTGGTGAAATTGGCAGTTTCACGTGACCTTCGCCCACAAAATTTAATTTCGCAACATCTCTAATACCAACAGAACAATTACTTATGTTAGTAATAAATATACACTAACCTCCTCCTCGGATCTTCAGTTTGGTACCAATTTTCATGGGAGTTGATAGAGTATCCTCCATCTAAGTGATTCCTCCCCCAGAGTATGGGCACCCCCATCATTTTGATATGGGCTAGACCCACAAATATTGCCTTAGTAGCTAACTTGGTCTCTGATGCATGGTACACACATCTTTCCAACAACTCTGAGATTCCATCCTATCTGGTTAGATACATCTCACAATCTTATGACAACTTGGAAGGAGTATTCCAGTCTTGGAGCTCGACCTACTAAGCTGACAAAAATTCCAAGAACTCAGGGAAACCACTTTGGGTATGCGGTATGGGCTCAATTTGGGACAGGTAGGTCACAGTGTGGCCTTGTTCCTCCATGACATGTTAGGATTTATATTTTAGCTGCTATGGTTCCTCAAGGTGCCCTTTCTATGTTACGAGACTGACTAGGCTGAGTGAAAAATGGGGGAGGGTATTGATAGTCACTAAAAAGGAAAGGGACCTGGGGTAATCATAATGGATGACCTTAAGGTGGCAAGACAATGTGATCAAGCAGTAGTGAATGCTGGGGTACAGAGGGAGGGGTTTTACCAACAGAAGGAGGGAGGTGGTGCTGCCACTGTATTGGTCATTGGTGATACCACACATGGAGTACTGTGTCTAGTTCTGGATACCACACCTTAGATAGGACATATCCAGGGTAGAGGCCATCCAAAGAAGGACAACTAAAATGGTGCAGGAGCTAAACCAAATGTCTTATGAGAAGAGGCAGAGTAATGCAAATATGTACACAGTGGAAGAGAGGATGGAGAGGGGGACATGATAGAGACCTTTAAATACCTCACGAGAGTGAATAAGGTACAGGAAGGGAATATTTTTCATAAAAGAAGATGTACAAGAACTAGAGGACATGCAGTGAAGCTGGAGGGGGAAGTTTAGGAAGGATGTGAGGAAGTAGTTCTTCACTATGAGGGTAGTGGGTGCCTGGAACAATCATTCAGCAGGGGTGGTGGGGGAGAAAACAGTGGTGGATTTCAAGCATGCATGGGACAGGTATAAAGGAAAACTGGTATCAAAGTGGGGGGGTGTTGCTGATGACCTGGTAGGGTCTGTGATAGCAGAATAGGCATGGACAACAGGGGCAGACTATGTGGCAAAGCAGCCCCTATCTGCTCACAAATTCTATATTTCTAGGCTCATAAATTAGTGTGTGTACTGGCAGAGTGCACTGTGTGCTTAATGGTTTTGGTTTAGCCCATGCAGAGCTCTTTAGTGTCTGTTACTGGCATCAGGCTCTGGTTCCACACTCTTCCTAACACGTCTGTTAATAAAGGCATACCCTTAAAATGTACTGCTTAAAAGAAAATGTGGTCCCCTCTATGCAAAGAGGCATACATAAAAACAGGAACATCTCAATCTATTTCTAAATAAGTTCCCTGTGAGGCACCCAGTGCCTTAGACAAGAACCATATTGCAATGAGCTGTTTAACAGTAAACAACAGTATTTTTCACTCTTCATTCAATATATAATTTCTCACATAATGTGCAGCATTGGGGTTCATTAACTTACCACTGGCCTCCCTAAACCATTTAGTCCCTCGTGACGTATAAGTCAATAGTTCTTATCTGACAGCTAATTGTTGTTTTTATCGTGTAGGGACAATTTGGCCCAGGGGCCCCCTAAGAGGGAGATGATGTTTGCAAGGTCTGAATTGGGAGGCCATGGGGACTGAACAATTCTCCAGTCAGTGCAGCACACTTACAAGCAATAATGTTTATATGTAGAAATGTAGGATGTATAAATGTATAAGGGGAGTAGTATAGCGTAATGGTTAAGAGCACTGAGCTATAAACCTGGAGACCTGGGTTTGAATCCCTCAGCCCCCACTTGCATACTTTGTGACCCTGAGTAAATCACTTAACTTCCTTGTGCTCCCAGGTCACACCTGGAAACAAGCTTCAGCTTAGTGTGCCTTTCCTGGTTAAACAATTTCCCCTTCCTTTCCCCTTATAAATACCTGCCATTTTAGGATAGCAAAAGTCAATTTACAAGTGTGATCAGTGGAGCAGCAATGGTGGTGATGTATAAACACAGGTTGGACTTTCCCTTTTTCTTAAATTTATTCTTGTGGCTCTGTTTTTGAGAGGGGAGTCTTGGGCCATCATATCACCAAAGGAAGCAGCAAGGAAGTGGGCCTATGGGTGTGGTTCTGTTGAACTTTTGGCATGGCATGCATCAGATGGAGCTGATGCAGACTAGAGGGAAGGAGAAACAACTGCTCCAGGCCATGGTCAGAGAATAAAGGCCTCTTTTGACTCTAGGGTTTGGAAGGTATAAGGTACCCTGTTCCACAGGATCTGAAGTGTGGCAGGGTACCTGAGGCTGTATGGTAATTTTAGTCTCATTAGAGGTTGCCTCACTCTTGTGAAGGCTCTGCAATTTCCAAAAGAGCTGTAGAAAAGTTGGGGAACAGCTGGATGTAGTGCCTTTGCAACTCCAAAGGTCCCCTCCACTTGTATAGCTGCATAATTCTCTTTTTTAACATAGAATGTATTTGGCAAGGATGGGCACAGAACACTGGCCCAGTGTTGGAAGAATCACCATGGATCGGTGCAAATGCTCTGTCTCTAGAAGACCAGGCCACTAATGCCTTAGTATGAAATTAAAGACATTTATGAGGAAGTGCTTTTGTCCTATCCTTCAGAGCCCTAAGGAAAGCCAACAAGGGGGCTAACTGGGGGCAGTATAGCCTAGAGGTTAGAGTAATGAGCTGTGAATGAGCTTGGTACCTGCAGACATGGGTTTGTACTACTGAGGCCCCACCTGGAGTACAGTGTACAGTTCTGGAGATCTTACCTATGGAAGGACATAGACAGGGTAGAGAAGGTTCAGAGGATTTACCTATGCTGATGTAGCAACAATGTTGTTGACATTTGGCATAGTGGCATCCCCGATGTTGACAGGTGAAATTTCACCTGTCAGACATCAGTCCATTTTTCTATCAAGGGGCTGTGCCTCTGAACCCTCTTTCTATTGATTAACTCCAAGTTGGAGTTAACTTGAAGGAGGGAACAAAAGTCAGCGAAAGGGTAAAATTTTGCCAGCAGGTCTCCCACAGCAACATTTTTGGAACTTGTCAAAAATGTCGCAGTGGAGGATTTCGCTGACTGGGTTTCACCCTTCCATCAGAATACTGGTTCAGAGGAGGGCAACAAATATGGTACAGAGATTGCATCATAAGTTCTATGAGGACAGGCTGAAGGACTTCAATATGTACTCCCTGGAGGAGAGGAGGGATAGATGGGATATGATAGAGACATACAGGTACCTTACAGGGAGAAATAGGGTGCAGGAATTCACTATTTTACAGCAAAAAAGCTGTTGCAGGACTAGAGGGTATGGGATGAAGTTTGAGGGAGGGCAATTGAGAGGAAACATGATGAAGAATTTCTTCATAGAAAGAGTGGTGGACAAATGGAACAACCTGCCAGAGGAAGTTGTGGGAGCTGAAACAATCATGGGATTTAAGAATGCATGGGATAGACATAAGGGAATTTTGTAGGTCAGGGATAAGGGGCAATAGACTTCCAGAAAAACATAAAGGGAACTTACAAGCTCAAATGGGCAGACTGGGTGGGCCATAGGCACTTATCTGCTGACATTCTATGTATCTATGTAAGCCTGAGTTTATTTCTTCAACCTCAACTTTTGAGGTTTTCAATCCGGTCCTACAGTTAATGGATGGGGCAGTCTTGTTCTCTCAGCTGGGCCTGCCTCCTGTCAGAACAGTCATCCAGTATAGAGGTATGGCATGCAACATCTGTTAAATACTGTGAAAGGGAGACAGTGCCCTACTTCATATGCTTTGCAGCATTTTTAATGACCCCTATTTCTGAAGATAGTTGTAAGAACATTTGCATTATATCTTTCAGATCCACTGGGTCAGTCACTGCTGTCATCATTTAGTGCACCACTTACCCACAAAATTAGACCATCTGAAGCCCAATTTCAACTACAGATTACTGAGGAAACTTGATGAACTACATGGATATACTGATTGTGCAGGATTTCAGAAATCAAGTAAGGTAATTATTAAAGCTAGCCAGTAAACAGATAGGAGGATGATGAAAGATATCCAATAGTGGATATTAGGAACACCAGATTCAAGCAGCCATCTTTTCTGTGGCCAAAGTCAAGCAATTCTGAGTGTAATGGGGAAGTGTTATTATTATACTGTACTGAGGGTGAAAGGGTGTCACAGTGTCAGTGGAAGGCGGCTACAGAAACTTTACATCAGAAGTACTGTAGCACTGTGAAACAGAATTTTATATAGAAGGACAACTGTATTTAATAATGAATATTTCTGAGCTAGAATTAAAACTGGAAAACCTTTGTTTACTGTGCAGGGGAGGTGTGGGTAATAATTACAATGCAAACTGCACATCAATGGTCTACAGTTGCACCAAAGATTTGACTCTAAGAACTTGGAGGCAATTCTCCATGCCTATGTGATCAGTTTTCTCCTCATTCAAACTGACTTATCTGGTGGTTGGTAAAGCCTATCAGCTACTTGGAAGTTATATGAGACTACCAGTCAATTTCATTTATTTGAGTTGGGAATGGCAACTCCAGAAATGAAAGGTTCAATAGCTTCAATATGTTGTGCCACCAGAACCCTTGAATAAGGACTGTGTGTGTGTGTTTCAGGGGAGTGATGTGTTTGCGTTTGCATGTTTTATGGGGCAATGTTGTCCAGACAAAAAGAACTAACTGAGAAAAAAAAAACCATTGTGGTGACAGGCACATAATTCTGGTAATGTTTGAACTATTCATTTTTAATTTAGAATCTGTTAAAAATGCAAGCTGTTTACTGAAAGAATATTTATTTCCTCCCCAACTGTCACTTGAGTGATGATTCCTAGCAATATGGAAGTAGAAAAGTAATGGAATGGTGCTCGCCAGAAATATGGCTATCAAACTTACTTCATGCCATTATAATCTGAATTGGACCTAAAACTATGTCACTAAAGATAAAGGTCTAGGAAATCACACCCACCCTGTCACCAAGTAATTTGGGGAAAATCATTTTATATTTTGCTACAACTTGAAATCTGCCCAAATAATCAATACAAAATGACTTGGTCTCAGTCCCAGAAACTATTGGTCCCAGAAAAAAAAAAGCAAATATATGCATTGTTTTTTTCATTTTATGTTCTTCTCGAGCAACAAAAGCCTCCTAATGTGAACAGCATGAAGTTCCAAAGTGCCTCTTCGGACAGGCTGACAAGGCAGAAGTCATTTGTGACCTTGAGAGTGATATATTGATCAGGCAGCACTCTTTCGAACAGAGGGAAAACTGAAACCAGCCTTCCTGAATCATTAATGAATTAGAATGCTTCTGCTTTGCTCTAGTGTGCATTCACTACCCTTTTCTCATGTCACACATACACACACACACACACATATGCAGACACATACACCTTAGAGTGTAGGAAAGCATAGCCTGCACCAAATAATACTTACATACTTTTCAGAAGTAAAAATCCAAACCACTTACAGCAATACTGCCCCAATCCTAGAACTCACACAGGAATACTTTTACTGATAGAAAAAATGAAATCGACTTCCATGCGGGCAGAACACACATTTAGTTTAACTGGTTATAGTCTGTCCATCTACAGCAATGGTCACTCGGGCTTGCGTCTACTTTTCCAAAACTGCCTACTCGCTCGCTCGTCTCTGTCTATACTCGGCAGCTTCTTTTACACAAAGCTTCATAAACATAACATCAAAATGCACTTTCCATACTTTTTGAACATGGAATGCCTTATTTTAAACTTATGCCTGCATGTCTTTTACTGCCATTAACATCACTAAATTACAAGAAGCAAAGTGAAAGTGATTATACCGTAAGACAGTCCGAAAATGTCAGGCTTGACTAGATAATTCTTATAAATAACTTTTGTTTAAAAATCATGGCAGGATCACCCAGGCAACTATCACCTATAATTTAAACTTATCACAGATATGGCAGGACCAACAAGATCACCTACTGTAAATGAAACACTTATTTGTGCCAGACAGGGACTACTTTTTGTCCCCCCCCCCCAAAAAAAAACTAGTGTCCATTTTATAAGATAGATAACATACTGCAGGTTGTGTGGACATGCTTTAATATACGCACACCTTGGGGGGTTAAATGTATGCCAAGGCACGGTATGACAAAGCATGACTGCACACCTTGTAGATGGTTATCTATCATATGTATGTATGTATGTATACATATATATATATATATATATATATATATATATATATATATGTGTATATAGCTCCTGGGAGACGGAGAATAGAAGAACGGCATGGGGGAGCTGCTAGCATAGAGTCAGGTACTGTACAGGTTGCTTCCAACTTTTTAAAGTGAAAAAGCCAGAACAAAGTATTCACAAAGGTGTAAAATGTCCATCAAATGCACCAGAATCCATCTAAAAACCCAGTAGCTTCAGGGGGCTTAAGCAGCCCCCAGATCCCCTGCCTATTGGTTTGTTTTCATCTAAGGAAACTAGGATGTTTGTCATATTTTACCCTCCTGTTAAAAAACCTAGCTACACCCCTGCTGTGGAGATAGTTCTGATTTCAGATTTCATAAATGGGGGTTATGATGTCAAGTGTAGACACACAGTCAGAGCAGATAAAATCTAGGGGGCAGTGGTCTTGCTTTCATGTAACTGTCTTCAGTAACAAATAAAAAGGGAACAAATTATAAGAAATATCTGAAATATGAACTGAACTGTGTCTAAATTTTAAATGTATTAAAGTTTTTCCAATGGTGTTAGGGCCTCTTTAATGAGTAAAATAGCCAACACTGAGTTTTACTTTCCAGTGTTTATTATCTAAGAAGGACAGCAGGTGTGCACGTCAAATGCTCACTTGGAAAAGAGAAACTGCTGATTTCACAAACATAAAACCCACTTATTTTATACAATATGATAAAGACAGTCTCTTTTATCTTTGCCTCTGAAGTAAAGAAAAGTATTTACGATAATGGTATAACGTTGACTGGCTCAACTGTTGTATTGTGCTTTCAACAAAGTCACTGCTTCTTGATGTATCTTTAAGTCAATTGGAATAAGAGTTAATCTGCAAGCTCTAGGTGAATATTTCTTATTGCTGTGAAATTCAATAAAGAATGCTTTTACACAGCCACAACAAAAAGAGTGCTTCACTATAATAAGATTGTGGTCTTCTGCTGAAGGAATTGGTAAGTGGCTTGTGTGGACATGCATTTAAAAATAGAACCCAATGTACTACTGTAATCTCATTTTTCAGTTCCATATTTAGCCATGTTGATGTCAGGCACTGACTCCTGAAAGCAAAAAGGTGGTGGAAAAGGCAGTTTTGAATCAGCAGAGGATGTAGCAGACAGTAATATAAGACATGAAGGACTGTGAGGTGGGGGCATGTAAAGGAGCTCTCCGACAATGGGCAGCATCCAAGCACTTTGAGGCTGAAATAGTCTATGTGTAAGCTATCTGCATCAGAATCAGAATCAAAGCCACTGCCACATTAATTAACATAAAAAGTATGCATTTTATTCTATATATTGTGTGTTATGGATTTGTAAGGTACCCTAAGAAAGTAACCAAAAATGTGCCATGATATAACCAATGTCCCTAGAATTCTGCAGTTCTACAACCGCTGAATTTTCCACATAACTTGTATTATATATACAGCAGCACCAGTCAGGATGCAACACAGTAATGCTGCTGTATATCACAAAATGCTACAGTATACTACAAGGAACAGTGTAAACCAATGGCAATGAAGCCATTTAATTATGCAGTATGTTGTAATATGTCACTTACTGCAAGTTATTGCATTGCATTAGGGCCTGCTCCCCGCTCTATATAATGCCATGGAATCCATTGCTCTTGGTGAATTTTCATTTACAAATACAGTTTTTCCATGGTGCCTTGTTGCCTTTTCCTTCTTGCTTATCCTAAAGTCATATCTCAATGCTCAGCATGGATGTCATCAATGACATCACATATATTAGCCAATGGCAGAACTGCATTCTGCAACAGAAATAACTTATGCAGCAGGAGTCAACAAATGCTGCCACTGAAGCCTAAGAGCCCTGCAATAGAAATCAAAGAACTGAAGTGCCATAGAGAACTAGGAGCCCTGAATGTAACTAAAATTATCTTGCCTTTCCTAAGCTCTATGACATGCGCATGAAATGGAAACCATTGTTCATTGTCTACCAAGCAAGGCCAGATGGCTTATTACTGTAGTAACCATACTGCAGCAAAACAAAATTAGGAATTATGGCTAACCCATCAGGGAATACCACAACTCATTATAGACTGAAAATGAAGCTGAATTATCTCTGAGCCAGGGATAAATTCCACAGTGCCAGTCTGAAAGGATTTTAAAAAGTCTGGTAAAGCATTGCAGCAGATGTTCCCCTTGTCTGTGTCCCCTCCCCTGTAACCTGGCCTTAAACAGGCATGTAGGTAAAGTTCCATCCAGTGGGGTGGGAAAGTAACCTTAACACCAGCAGCAAGAGAGGAACCACTGCCACTGCTCACAGGGTGGGAGGCATCTGGAGGGACAAAGAGTGGAGGGTAAAAAAGAGCAGGAGCCAGTAGCACTCTCAATCTCATCATTATCTTCAGATTTCCCTCCTAACCACCCTCATAAAAGCAGGGCTCTGGGTCAGTTAATCTTATGTAGGGAACCCTTTGCCTTACTCTGGGTGCCTGCACTTGGAGTTGGGTAGCACTTCTCCCGATTTCTCCTCAGAGGAATTTTCATGTTTTTTTTGCCACCTCCTTTTTGTCTAACCATGAGTAGGTTTAGCTCTGACAATAAAACTGCTGCAGTCATTGTAACATGGCGGCTTGGGAGTTCCTCAGAATGGTGGTAGAAGGAGAAGACGGGAAGGAGTTCAATTCTTCCAATGACTCTTCTTCCCTGGTTGGCATGAGGTGTGTGGAGCCATAAGACCTGAGCCCTATTGGGGGTCACATTCCAGACTCATTGGGCTTTCCGGCAAGAGCGATACTACCACATGGGGGAGGTCCCTTGCCACTCAGTCACGTGACCTCCCCACTCACTGTGGCTTGGGTTCCAAATCAGAGAGGTACTGTATATCATTCTCTTGGTCTGCACAGGAAGTGCCCTTCACTGGAAGGAGTGCAGAGGTCTGAGGTGACTGATGAGATCTCCCAGCTGTGCATGCCACTCCAACATTGGCCCCTATGCACAAAAGTGCCTAGTGGGTACGCACTGCATATTACCACCGTGTAGCCCACTACGCCCCCGCAGCACCCACTGCACCCCCTCCATATAGTCACTACACAAATATGCCCCCTTCTGCACCCGATCCCCCAGTCAGTCATGAAGCTCTGCATGTGGGCTGGTTGGGGGCAGTGTGGGGGTGGCATGCTGGCACTCCACACGATCCACAACAGTGTGGAGTGCTGTGCACAGGGGGGGCTATCAGCTATGCCAGCTTTGGGCAGACATAGCCGCAGTTCACACCCCCAAGACACAGTGACTGGGTATGGTGGTGACAGCTTTGATCTGTGGACCCTCAGTATGGATGCCCCTGGTGTTGGGGCACTCCTATGTGGGCAGGGGGTGGTGAATGGGGCACAGGCCCCCTGCAGTGCAGTCAATGCACTGTGTAATGGCTGCAAACATGACACCTATGGGCACAAGTGATCAACTGCAGGGCCCCAGGTGGCCAGCAGATTGACCACATACCCAGGTCCTCCACTCCACCACTGGCCACCCCCAGGGATCCTGCACACCTGGGGTGGGGCCATGTAATGGGGCCACACAGAGGCTGGCAATGGTGCATATAGCCCATGCACCGAACCCCAACAGGTGCAGAGCTGCATGCTTGTCAATGTGCCATTTGCACCTTTTTTTGTGCATAGGGGCCAAGGTGTACAGTATAACTCATTTAACAAACATAACTAAAGCCAACTCTTCGAGACCGGTGTTGTGTGTATGCTTCCAAGGGAAGGGAATGGGGACTAATAAAACAAAGTCCATTTGCACTAACTACTATTCATTTACCTGGTACTGTGCCATATGAAAGCAACATTTATATAACAAGTACCAAAGGCATATTGCAAAAAACAAAATAATCTTGTTTTTTTTCTATAAATGTGATAGATTTCCTTTGTTATGAAATTAAGCATGTATCACTTAATTAATGGAAAACTACACTCTCATATCTTGTAAATTTTATTTGTTTCAACGTCAACAGACAATTCTTTTCATCTAGCTGTTACCTATATATGGGATTGCTATAGTTTATTTTCACTGTTTATACTAATCCCTGTAACTATCCTGGCAGTCTGCATTTTCTGATTGTTGAACTCCTGTGGTTCCTGACAGCTGCATTTACATATGAGAACACGATGTGTCAGCACCCTTTGGACTCCACAGTATGCCTGTCTGCTTAAGTAGATTTTAACAAAACAGCCAGCCTGCCAGCACAGTGGTGGCACTACTGCTCACAACACTGGTGACCCAAGTTCAGTAACAACCTCGGGTCATCAGAGGACTGGCTGGGGGGAGAAGGATTGAGCATCCAGAGGACTGTTCTCCTCCTCTGGGGGGAGAGGGTTTGCAGAACCCCTTGTATGTCTGACCCCTAGCAGATTGCTGAGGGAAAAAAAACCAGGACTGCCTCCAAGGCAGGAGAGATGGGAGGTGTCACTGCATGCCTGCCACTCAGGAGAAAAAGAAGAAAAAGAAGCTGGTGCCAGAATTGAGCATGAGAGACCGGCAGGCCCAGCAGCCAACTACTTGGGATTGCCAGTCCAACTATTGGATCTGGTTCAAGGGGGCAATGGGGTCCTGCCAATCCTACCAGAAGGGGGCAAGCCCTGGAGGCACTGGCCAGTAGTAAGTCCCGGTGGAGTTAATACGATGGGGCTGGGGTGTCCTGTGGGGACACTGGTAGTGAGGAAAATAAAAATAATAGATTTCAGCAAAACAAGTTTCAGCAAGGTGTGAAGTACTGCATGTACCTTCAGTTAGCTTTGCACACTGTCTGAGTTGTAATACAGTGTTTTTCCCTTTAAATTGCATTTAATTTATGTGCTTCCAGAGGAATTTTTTCAAGATATTTGTACTTTCAGCATAGAGATACATGATGTACAGTAAATGGGCGCTGTGACATCATGTTCTCATATGCTAATGTGTCCCATGTCAGCATCTGCCAGCCGATCCTGCCTTGGAGGCAGTCCTGGGTGCCTTCTTCCAGTAATCTGCTAGGGGGCAGGCATACAAGGGATTCTACAAACTATTTCCCCTCAGTGGAGGAGAGGAGGCCTCTGGATACTGCAGTATCAGTGGTTCAGCAGGTTGCACACTCACCTCTGAGGTCAGAAGATGGAAAGCTTGTGGGTTCTAACTCCACACAAGGCACTTGAGGTAAATCCCAATACTGACACTGTAGTGCGTCATGAGGAGGATGCTGAACTCCTGAGGTGCTGTCTTTTGGAAGAGACATTAAACTGAGGTCCCATCTGCTTGTTCTGGTGGTTGTTCATGTTGATGTTATAGATCCCACGGCACTTCTCAAAAAGATTAGGGGCATTTTTTTATTAAAAATATACAACACAGAAATAATAAAACAATCAAAAAACAATAATTATGAAATAAAATACAACACAACACAAGCCCCACATTTCAATTCCCTCCACCCCTAAATTCCAAGAAATCTCTCCCCACCCTCTTTTACTAAACTATCTTCATAGTCATACAATATTCAAACAGGCCACAGCCTCCTTTATCTCTAAACCCACTCCCCACCCTGGTCTTCTCTTTACAAAGCAAGGATAATGTACTAAATTTCCAACCCAACCATAACTAAATCAATAATCTTTCAATAGGCTACCCAATCAGCACCCCATTCATTCTACCCTTTGTGCAGACCACCATTCCCTAAACCATCAGTTTTTATCCTACATACCTGTTTCTGCTACTCGATTCCTATTCTTCTATCCCTGTATCTAATCCAAATGTTTCAATTTTGATCACACACCATTTTCATTTTCCCTTCCTTTATCTGCAACAGATTAGTATAAACCTAGACATAATGCATACTATAACATACGGTAGAACGTGATTATACAGCAAAAATCATCATTTCCCAGAGTTGTTACACCATTGATCAGATGTCATGATGTTGTTATACTATTGTTCAAGCGTCACATCAATGGTGTAACAGAAAAGAATCCTCACAAGCTGTCTCTGTCTGCCTATGTGACCGTGGAAATGTTTACAATGTTTTAAACAGTCTCCCTAACTTACACAGTTACTCCTCAGGGAAGTAGCATTTCTAGACAGCAGTAAATGAAAGGATATTTTGTAATGGCACTTGGCAGTGAGTGTATACTCTAAGCTGGAGTGTAGCGACTGGCAAAATTTATCAAGATGCAGAGAAACAAACGGACAGAAAGAAAAACAGAATCAGATGTCCGTTTGTTCAGGTCTTACCTTACTGATGTAAGAAACAGAAGTAGTTTCATTTCAGGGTTACGTGTGCTGTTATGCTTGAAACTAAATTTCCTGCAATATATCAGCTACCATACCCTATAAAAGATAATGTATGTTCGTTGATAAACAACAACGCATATGCTTGCTATCTCATGGATACCATGGCAATTCATAAAAACCTCTCGAGCTGCACTCTTGAGGTTTAACTGAGTTGCCATGGTATCCACCCGATGCAAGCATAGCATTGTTGTTCATCGTAGAACGTACATTATCCTCTATATTATGCATTCAACCCATCCCTGTTAGTTACTCCATTATCTGCTGGAATCCTTTCCATAATTTCTTCAGTTGATAACTAGATACTTTCAGTAAATCATGCACATACACCCTTTCTTATAGCTGATTCACATCATTTACCGACTGCCCCATAAGTTATTCTTTGTTGTTGAAGTATATAGCTACTCCTTGCTTGCCATAGATAAAATTTCATACAGGCAAATATCACTACTACTGTACTTGCATCATACCTTTGCAGTCTTCCAGTATAATCTAACACTAATTGCTGATATGTTAATTTGTGCAACCATGGTAGGTGCCATGTATTGGCTAAAAACTTCCTCAATTGAACAGTATAAGAACATTCTAGCATAAAATGCTGAATTGTTTCTTCTGGGGCTTGAGACTCATAATATGGGCAAGATCTTTCCTAAATGGTTTATGTTTCTGATTCCCCCTCACATTCACTCTACCATAGGGATTCTAGCATTGTTTAACTACTGCAATGCCCATTTCTGTTTACCCAGAACACAACATTAAAACTCCGGTTCTGCTGGCATTATCCTATGTAACACCAATACATACAATTGTTTTCTTGTCAGTGTTAATATTTGTGACCTTTTTATTTGCCAAACAACCAGCTTTCTTAAAGTAGGTTTTAAGTATTCCAGAATTTGTAATCATGGAATCACTTTTAGTGGTTCTTCCTGTCAATCTTTTAAGTAATTCTCAAGTACCCACTGTGTCCATACCATCCCTACATCCTCCTCCTGATGTGTAATGTGTAATGTTCCTGACCAAAACAGTATGTAAAGAAACACTATGGGATGCACCATTCCTACTCTCCAATTTTTCTTTGGCAGATAAGTATAATCTCTTTTTATGGGGTTTAATCTGCTCCCCCATAATAATTCAAAAAAATAAACTATTTTTATCTCTAAAGTCCCTGGTAGGGGGTAGACCCAACTCCCATACAGCAATAATATAGCCTCCCTCAAGGACCACCTCCTCCAATCCACAACTTGTGCCTGTCCCGGTAGGCAACCCACTGAATGTCCACCAACCCCTTGAGTTACCTTAGAGTTTATGGGCCAGATATTCAAAGGGTAGCGCTGGGCGCAAATCTGTTGCGCTGGATTAGCACCGAATTTGCGCCCGACTGCAATATTCAAAAGGACATTTAGCGTCGGTGCTAGGTGTTAGAACTGATGCTAAATCATAATGTATGCAGGGGAGGGGACCTGAATGCCGGCGCAACAGCATATTCAAAGGTATAGCGCCACGCTACAGGCATTAGCGCAACCTGTAGCGCGGCGTTAACTACCGCCAAAAAAAGGCTGGCGGTAATGCGGAGGTGCCACCCCATCAATCACAACCCCCATTGACCACAACATAAAGGATGTATCCCTGGTAGTCTAGTGGCCCCCCTCCCCCAAGCACCGCTCCTGACCCCGGTGTAAAAATAATAGAACTCATATTACCTGGTAGTCTAGTGGTCCCCCTTCCCCCAAGCACTGCTCCTGACCCCAGTGTAAAAAAATAACTAATTTTCCTGGTAGTCTAGTGGTCCCCCTCCCTAAGCACTGCTCCCGACCCGGTTTAGAAATAATAGAACTCATTTTCCCTGGTAGTCTAGTGGTCCCCCCTCCCCAAGCACCACTCCCGACCATGGTTTAAAAAAAAATAGCTTATTTCCCTGGTAGTCTAGTGTCTTCCAGCAATCGCTCCTGACCATGGTTTAAAAAAATAATAGCTTATTTCCTGGTAGTCTGCGGGTTCTCCCCGCCATCACTTCCAGACTGACTGCTCTGTAACAATATCGAACAGCCCTCAGCACTGACCGGCTTAGCAATGTCTTTCCTCGGTGTTCAGGTCCCCTCAGTGACTGTCTATTCAGACTGATGACTGGTCACCTCCTCACCATCACGGCTCGTCACCGACCGAGTGGCAATGAGCCCACCCAGCCAGTGGCCGCCATGGTGGTGAGAGGAGGGCTGGAGCCAGTCGCCGCTCCATTCTGGGAATCTATTTGGATGGGCAGGTTGTCACTGTGGGGGATCACTAGACTACCAGGGAAAATGAGTTATTTTACTCTAAACCAGGGTCGGGAGCGGTGCTTGGGGAGGGGGACCACTAGACTACCAGGGAAATAAGCTATTTTATTTTTAAACCGTGGTCGGAGCGGTGCTTGGGGGGACCACTAGACTACCAGGGAAAATGAGTTCTTTACTTCTAAACTGGGTCGGGAGCGTGTTTGGGGAGGGGGAACACTAGACTACCAGGGAAACTGTGTATTATTATGCCAAACATGGTCGGATATGTGCTGGGGTGGGGAACCACTAGACTGCCAGGGATACTGATGTGATATACTTGTATTGGGGATCAGGATTCATGCTGTAGGGGGTTGGGGGGACCACTGGACTACCAGGGAGTGGAAACAACACAGGTGGAAACAGGGACCATGACGGCTGTGAAGGGCTGCCTGGCCCAGCCTGTCTGCCCAAGTCCCTATATGTTGGATGGCTGCGCTGCACAGCCCAGTGACCCTACAGCTGACATCCCACCCCCGTCCCCAGCAGGTTTGCTTTATGCCTGCCCCATGCATACTTGTGTTCCACCCACACCTGCTGTGGGCTGCCTTTGTTGGTGTGGAGTGGGGGCATCATCCAGGGCATGTGTGCCACTGGTAGTGTGTGTGTGTGTGTGTGTGTGTGTGTGTATATATAGCTATATATATATATATATATATATATATATATATATATATATGCATGTCTCTGTAACGATCTATAGTTATAGATGCTACAGATCTATATCTCATTATGTACTGCTTGCAGTGCTACATAGCTATGTTGTATGCACTGCTTGTACCTGCCAGCGCACAGTTCCTGCTGCTTCCAGCTTGTACTTCCATTCCGACCATCAGGGGATGCTGTGGGCATGCCTTGGCCTGCAGCATCCAGCCTGTACTTCCATTCTGACCAAAAGGGGGAGCTTTTCACTCCATGCAGTAGCACCGGGAAAACTGCATGGTAATGTATGCTACACAGCACTTAATGAGATGCAAATGTACTTGTTTGCCCACGGATTACCTAAGTAGGCTCATTTGCATGGGAGCTTTGAATATAGCTCCCCTTTGCCCTGGGCTAACCAGTTTGTGCTGGGCTAATGTGTTAGCACTGTGCAATCAGGTTAGCCCCGGGCAAACTACCTCACTTCAGCATAGCACAGTTCTGCAGTGTGTGGCTTACATTGTTGTTAATCTTACCTCTCAACTGTCCCTGATTTTCAGGGACGTCCCTGAATTTACCTCAAACATTTACTCTGTCCCTCCCACAAATTGTGTTTCCATGATCAAACAGTGGGGGTTGTAAGCATACCATAATGTCAGACATTACTGTTACAGATGTGTTCTTCCTTAGAAAATGCATTTTATACTACACCACTTATTCTACCAGCTTCCTGAGTAGATACCTCCAATTTATAAGGCGTGTCCCTGATTTTAAACCTTTGTCCCTGATTGTTTTAAGCCTTGTCCTTGATTTATGAGGCAGGAGGTTGAGAGGTGTGTTTGCAGTAGCTGTGAGACATCTCTATGCAATCACACACAATGTTCTCCACCTGCAACACTGGCTTGCTACAGAGCCTAATAAGCTGCATCTGCAGTTTGCACTTCCCTGTTGCTATATTCAGTGCTGTCTTAATCCTGGGCAATGTTTGCCCTGCACTCCTGGGCCTGTTTGCCCGGCTTCCTTCGCTTGCAATATTCAGCTGGCTTTGCACCGGGCTATTCGTTTTGAATATAGCTATGTTTTTGCTCTGGGCACAGTTTGCCCGCCGGGCAGTGCTAATTTAGCCCTGGGGAAAAGTTTTGAATATCTGGCCCTTTATGTATCTGTATATAGGTTCTATTGTTGTGTGCTCTTCAAGATGATCCTGTCATACACACTGTTCCCCATTTTGCAAATATTGTAAAATATTGCAAATATTGTTTTTATCTTTTTCTCTGTATCATCAAATTTTTGTACCACTGGACATTTGTGAAAATGGGCATTTTTGCTCACATACATTCCAGTATAAAAAAATAAATTGAATTGAATAATGGAATCAGAAACTGTTTAATGATAAACAATCTTTTTGTCTTAGATAGCATCCACCTCTTCCATTTATCCACTCTCCACTCACACTGTTGACTGGCTCCTGTACAGTTTTTTTGTGCCATGTCTCCCTGTCCTTTGTATATCCCCAGAATTTTTATTGGTTCATTTGTTATCCTAATCCCAGCTGTTACACCTGTGTCCCCTCTACTTCCTAATGAGATTCCTATTTTACTAAACTGCTGAGACCACTGAATATCTACAGTATCTAATTCTCTTAATGCATTCTGTATACACTCCTGTGTCTGAACAAATAGGCAGATATCAACTGCAGAAGCTGATATTTTTAACAGCCCCCCCCCCGGTAGTGTAATCCCTCTTATAGATCCATTATTCTCTATATGCCTGATATATGGGTCCAATGACATTATATACAGCTAGGGGCTCAGTGGACAACCCTATCTTACTCCGGTCTGAAGTGGTATTGGTAAGTTCGTTAAACCTCCTTATTGAGTAACCACTGATGCCTTAGTATATAATGTACCAATCCACTTAATGACATTTTCTGGGATGTCGAAATGTTGTAATACTTAATACAGGTATTCTTGTGAAACTCGTTTGAAGGTCTTACTTTGATCAAGAGAGATAAGAAAACCTTTTATCTGTTGTGTTTTGCAGTAGGGAAAGCAATCCCTTATCAATATTAAGTTATTTTGGATCCTTTTCAGTGGCACCCCACATGTTTGTGAGTTGTGCAATAAGGACTCTAAATTTCTTTGTAAACTTTTGTGCATTATTTTACCAAGAATTTTCCAATCGGAGTTTAGGAGACAAATTGGCCTCCAGTTTTTTATAGGGTTCTATCTCCTGTCTTATACACAAATTTTAATAATCCTTGTGCAAAATTCACTTCCACCCTCTCCTCTTATTTCTTGAAATACCAGGAGTTACATATCTATCAGCTCTGCACTAAAAGCTTGATAAAACTCTGTTGGTAACCCATCCATCCCTAGGAACCCATTTTTCCTCAAGCTCTTTATACTTTCTTCTAGTTCTTCTTTTGTAATGGGTTATCCCAACTCTTTTTATCTGCTTCTGATAAGGTAATCTTGATTGGGTCCACATATTTTTGATAATCAGCACTATTATACCATGTCCCTGTCATTGCCATCATATGCTGTCAAATAAATTTTTCTGTCTCCTCTGGCTTCCTTATATTCTTCCCCTCAGAATTTTGTAATTCAGTAAAATACGTATTGTCCATTCTTGTTTTACATGCCACACATGGCTCTCCTGTTGGTGTTTTTGTTTTCTCATATGTTAGCTCTGTTTCCATGTGGCAGCGCTATCATATTGATATGATTTGATTTTGTTTTTTAAGTTTTTAATCTGATCCATATAGTCCCCTGTTGTGGTATTGACTAAAGAGTAAACATATTGTAATTGTTGTCTCAACATTACATATTTCAAGAATGTTTGGTTCTGAGTCAAATACATCAAAGAACCTGGGTGGCCTTTGTGACTGTGTCCCCCTATTCTCCTCTGTTTCTTCATTCTGGTTTTTATTTTGTTCCTCATGCTGATTATGCATCTGGTCCCCATTTTGTTCCTTTTCCTCTCCTTCCTCTCCTGCTACCATTCAATAGTTCCCCTCTTTCACCATTGGTTTGCTTTTCTGCTTCTCTATTATCTTCTTCACCATTTCCTTGTATTTTCACACTGTCAGTAATATTTTCCTCTGTTCTGTGGTAAGCCTCTTTCTCTGCCATGCTTGGCTCAGCACTATTCTGTGTGCTGCTGTTTTCACTGTTCTCTCTGGTTAAGTCTGTCTACACCACACCCAACTCCTGCTTGTTACTCTGTGGCACATTGCTCCTGTCTGTAGTGGTGTCCATTTTATTTTTATCAGGTAATTCTTCCTCCTTACTATTCTTATTTGTCTCCATATCAAGTTCATCATCCATGCTGTTTGTACACTGTAGCATACTACTACCCCCCTTGATACTCATTCCTCTATTAATCCATTGGGGGCATAGTGTTATACCTTGCACTACCTGTTTCTCCAAAAATACTTGTGCACATCAGATCTGAGTTTTCCATCCTGCCACCAGTATTGTCCATGGGGATTTACTGCTGAGAATATCAAATTCTAGGTCTGGTATCCATTTTCCAGCCTCATCTTGTTTCCAACCCACATTCATCAATGCCTGCTCCAGCATCCACTCCAGTTCCGATGCTCCCTGAGTTGTCATGCAAAACACCTCCTTTAGCCACTCCTTTGCCATTTTGCACTTCCTAAAACCACTTGTAGTTTTTTTGACATTTCTCAACAATAAAGTCTCCTGCTGTACTCCTTTCCAACCAAAGCACCGTCTCTTCAAATCTTTATATTTTTTCCTGTTGTTCATCATTGCCACAACTGTCCCACTGTGGATAACACATCTGTGCCTCCTGTTGGTGTCATCACTGATTCTTGAGTCAGGTGAAACTCTTCCTGGCCCATTTCCATTTCTGACTTGTCTGATGCCAGCTCCTCAGCCTGGCTCTCTGCCATCTGTTCCATCCATTTGTTATTATTTTTCCATTCTTCACAAGGCAAAGTATTCTCGTTAGCTTCTTTGGCTGGGACAGAGAACAGCTCCCCATCCTGCTTCAGCCTCTCCTCCTTGGCAGCCTCCAGCTCCTCCTTCTTGGATTGGGAGCCAACAGCACCCCCTTTCAGAGAGTAGGGGAATTTTCCAGGTGTCCTGGCCAAATTTCCCCCATTTACTAAAACTATCACCAACAGCTTAATCTGATTCAATTTCAGTTGGTTACCATCTGTATCCCTCCACCCCCCCCCCCGGTAGCCCCTACAAAAGGGACTTCTGGTCTCAGTGGGCCTAACTGGTCAACAAAATTCAATAAATAATGCAGCTCTCAGGGACAATGAGATTTCCATAACAATAAGACGGAGGCCTCCAGTATAGTTACAGGGGACCAGCATGAACAGTGAAAACAAATCAAAGCAAGCACATATGTCCCCATTAGCTACAGGGGAATAGTAGTCTGTTGACATGGAAGCAAATACAATTTCAAGATATGAGAGTGTGGTTTTCCTTTAAAATGATTCACTGCAGCTGTAACCTTGCAGTCAATGCTACTGCTAGGTTGGCACAAAAGACCTTCTTGTAAAGCAGGAATTTCTACTGCATAAGGGCAATCACATGGTACTCAATTTCTCACATATAAATGAATAAAATGGCTTTTCTTGAAGAGAAGACATTCAAGAGAAACAAATCCACAATATCCTGGTACTGTGTACTGAGGCAGGGAAGATCAGCTGTTACAATACCAACTAATTTTTCTAATATGTTTAGAATGACAACATTTTGATTTCTATTTAAAAATCAGACTTGTGGAAGAAAAGTGTTGCTGTGATGCTGGACTCTAGTCTTCACTTCAAAATCTAAGAGAAACAAATGTGCAGTAGAAAGAAGATTTTTCACACTGAAGAGGATGATTAGATAATTGAAACTGAGGAGATTAAATCATTATCCTTCCATGAAATCCCAGGTAAGTTTCAGAAGAAACTACTAGATCTATTAGCACAAGCAGATTAAATATACTAAAAGCGAAAAGGACTTGAATATGTGAATAGTTATTCATATATGGGTGAAGTTACCTATTCCAATATTAAAATTCCTCAAACAAAATTTGTTGAAAAATATATTAAACAGTATAAATTGTGTTGCTGCAAATATCTGCTTCAATCTTAAAGGGAAAGTAGCTTCAATGTATTTTCTGTATAACTATGTAGTTTGTAGGCATGAACAATGATTCCTTCTCTTGCATCACTCTAATGCCATCCTAATTTAAATATATATAAAGTAGCTTCACTCTATTTTGACCTGCTGTGAAAACCTATTTGTCTCCATTGCAAAGGTCATGACCCCACTCATAGAAGACATCATTGGAGTTGAGGATGCCGACCCGGACAAGCCAGCAGAAATTATACTCTCATTCAGTTCTGTTACATGTTTTGTGAAGTCCCTGTATTCTCTAAAATCATTTTTTCTAACTCATATAGACTTTAAACTACAGAAAACAGAAGGGCACAGTTCATGTCCAGCATAAGACAAGAAGACGGGGACTGCAAAGGACAGCAACAGCACTGACTAATACTGTATAACTACTGCAGGACTTTAGCAATAAAATATCATAAAATTCCAGGATGCATTACATGAGTCAGGTCATGACGACTGAAATAGAGTCACACAGGTTTTTACACTAGGGCAGAACAGAGTGAAGTGACCTCATTTAAATTTAAATTAGGATGAAATTAGGAGAAAGAAGCATTTTGCATGCCTACAAACTACACAAGTATACAGAAAATAAGTTAAGGGGATTTTCTCTTTAATTAAATGGCATCATACCCTGAAACATGCATGAGAATCAGAGGTGGACTAGTATTAAACGCAATTGGGCCCAGTTCCTGAATGGATCCAGAATGATGCAGGGGACTTGCGACATGGTGTTTGACGCAAGTGTTGAGTTGTGTCAAACATGTAATTCCAGAGGCTGATGCTGCAAGTCCCTGAGCCCACAAAGTTAGACCATCTCCCTGATGGTCTGATGTGTCCATGGGTGGACCCTGGCAATGGGGCAGGCTGCCGTAAAGCAGGTAGACTGTCACAAATGCATCAACAATTCTGGAATAGCACAGGGCTGCATCCAGGAGCCTTGACCCATTTGTGGGGAACTTTATGGCAGATGCAGGGCTTGCCACAAGCCCTGAGTCCTCCTTCTGGAATTAGGCCCAAAAAATCAAGTTGTTTGTGTATATTTCTTCCTGGTGAGTCTGAGATGTTTCTGTGAATTTGATTGCTTATTTTGGTCTTTGAAAGAACATACTCCTCCAATTTTTTTTTCTATTCATTGGGTTTTCAGCAGCATAGAGGATATTTTGTGTGCCAAGTTTCAGATTTCTAGCTTTAAAGGGAGTCACAGTATTACATAGAAACATAGAAGTTGACAGCAGATAAGAACCGCATGGCCCATCCAGTCTGCCCATTTTTTCTACCTTATGAATGTGCCATAGGCTTGTACTCTGTCAATGGCCTATCTATTCATACTAATCTTTATTGCACCCTTATGCCTATCCCATGCCAGTTTGAAGCCCTGCACTGTATTCATATCCACCACTTTTTGAGGTAGGCTATTCCACGCATCTGCCACCCTTTCTGTGCAAAAGAACTTCCTCACATTCCCCCTTAATTGGTCTTTCTCTAGTATCATGCTGTGTCCTCTTGTCCTGCTATTTTTCTTATATTGAAACATGTTAGACTCTTTCACCTTGTTAACGCCCTTAAGATGTTTGAATGTTTCGATCATATCACCTCTCTCCCTCCTTTGCTCTAGGGTATACATATTGAGCTCTTTTAATCTGTCCTCATATGTTTCCTGATGCAGTCCCTGCACCATTTTGGTTGCCCTTCTCTGGACTGCCTCCATTTTATTAATGTCCTTATGCAGGTGCGGCCTCCAGTATTGCATGCAGTTCTCCAGATGGGGCCTGACCAGTATCTTGTAAAGAGGGACTATTACCCTACCTCTTATGACTTGCGATACCCCTACTAATTCACCCCAACATCCCTCTAGCCTTATCTACTGCTTTAATGGTCTGCTTGGATGATTTTAGGTCATCGGTGATGATGATGCCCAAGTCTCTTTTGTCCTTTGTGATTGCCAGCAACTCCATTCCCAACCTATAGGTGGCTTCAGGGTTTCTCTTCCCTATGTGCACAGTCTTGCACTTATTTGCGTTAAATCCCATTTGCCAATCTTCCAACCATTTTGCCCATTTATCCAGATCTCTTCTCATTCTGCCAACCTCATCTGGATCATCTACTGTGTTGCAGATCTTGGTGTCATCTGCAAACAGACAAACCTCACCCTCCAGTCCATCTGCAATGTCACTGATGAAGATATTGAAGAGGACTAGCTCCAGGACTGATCTCTGAGGTACCCCAATTGTGACTTGCATCTCTTCTGATTGTATACCATTTACCACTACTCTCTTTTTTCTTCCCGCCAACCAGTTTGCCACCCAGTTGATCAACTTCTGACCCACCCCAAGCCTACCCGGCTTATTAATCAATCTTTTATGTGGAACAATATTGAAAGCTTTGCTGAAGTCAAGGTAGGTGACATCAACTGCAACCCCTTGGTCTGCCACTCTGGTTACCCAGTCAAAGAAATCTATGAGATTAGTTTGACAGGACCTTCCTGTTGTAAAACCATGCAGTCTGGGATCCTTTGCTCCTATGGATTCCAGGTGTGGCACTGTCCTTTCCTTAAGGAGTGTCTCCATAATCTTTCCCACTACTGATGTAAGACTGACTGGTCTGTAGTTCCCTGCCACATCCCTGCTACCAGTCTTGTGGAGTGGGATCACATGAGCCCTTCTCTAGTCTTCTGGGACCTCTCCTGTGCTCAGAGACTCACTAAACAGTTCTGATAATGGCTCTGCTAGTTTCACCCTTAGCTAGCTCCTTTAGTACCCTGGGATGTATGCCATCAGGTCCCATTGCCTTGTCCACCCTGAGCTTAGTGAGCTGTTGTAGGACCCTTTTGTGAAGGGACTAGTGCACACCTCCCTCCCCCCGTGTCCATGGTGCTGAGCTGTGGGCCCTGCCCTACCCTACCTTCTCCTCCATAAATACTGAGCAGAAGTATCTATTTAGGAGAGATGCTTTTCCTTGGTCCTCCTCACACTCCCCCTTATCCCCTTTGATCTTAGCAATACCTTCTCTAGACGTTCTCCTTTCATTAATGTAGCTATAGAAAGTCTTGTTACCTTCTTTGACTGTTTGTGCTAGTGTTTCCTTGGTTTATGCCTTTGCCTGCCTTACTGCCTTCTCTGCTTCCCTTTACATGAAGGATTCCCTTAAGGAAGTTTGGTATGCCTCCCTATCTTTGTCACACTGCATTTCCTTATATTTCCTGGAGGCTAGCCTTTTGGCATTGGCCTTTTCTGCTACTGTTTTTGAGGACAAAAGTGGTTTCCTTCTTCTTTTTCTCTTGCTTTTCTCTCTAACACAATGGGCTGTTGCTTTAGGTATTGCACCCTTAATGCTTGCCCACTTTGCCTGTACCCCTACACCTGTATTTCTTCTTGCCAGGGCTAGCTTAACTCTGTTGGCCATTTTATCAGAGTCAACTCCTCTGAAGTCCCATATTTTTGCTTTGGAATGTGATGGTTTCATTCTAGTGGCTAAACTGAACCATACCATGTGATAGTCACTGGCCCCCAGGTGACCTTCTACCTGGAGATGTGTGAGCCTTTCCCCATTGGTATGTACTAGATCTAGGATAGCCCTGTCTCTTGTGGGTTATTGTACCAGTTGTTTGAGGCCCTCCCCTTGCAGGGAATCCACTTTGTCTAGTTCTGGCAGATGTGCAGACTAGGTGGGCCAAGTGGTCCTTATCTACCATCAGTCTATGTTTCTATGCTTCTATGTTCCTGCTGGTATTGACCAATCTGTATCTGGCATGTTGAAGTCTTCTATTATCAGAACCTCCCCTTTAGCTGTCATGTTTTGTATATCTTCTAACAGTAATGTGTCTATGTCCTCCCCTGGTCTGGAGATATGTAGACAACCCCAGTTCATATGACCCACAGTTCTTTTGTCTCCTTAAGTGTATTCTGATTTTCTGTAGCTTTGATAATTTCATTGACATAAAGGGCCACTCCACCCCCCCCCCGTGCACCTTGGTCTCTTCTGAACAGTACATAGCTGGGTACTAAAGTCTCCCATGTAGTTACTGGTGAACTATGCCTCGCTAATGGCTACTATGTCCAGTTTAGCCTCTGTCATTGTTGCCTGCAGGTCTGAGATCTTATTTCCCAGACTGCGTGCATTTGCATACATGATTTTCCATTGTCCAGATTTAAGTGTGTTAGTTGTTTGTTGTTGGGTGAGGTCCGGCATTTCCCCCATAAGCAGCCAAACATTCATGACTTTTTAATGACATTTTTCAAGCACTTACACAGCAAAATGTTACATCCTTGCAATATTCCAATTGAGTAACACAATGTCACCAAGTCTGGTAGACTTATAAACCTCAAACAGAAGGATGCATGTATGTAAACTTTCTAATCTCCTTCACAATGGATGGCCAAGTTATAAGCAGCCAAAATATGCAAAATAAGATCAGTACTTAAAGTAAATTTTCATGTGTTTTTGGAAATTGTGGAAGTTTACAATCATTTTGTGATGGCCATATCCATCCATACATTTCCCCCAATATACACCTCAGGCTAGATTTTCAGCTGTCCTAGGACTGAGTTCCATTCCATAGCTGCCAGTGCTGAAATTCTACACACCTATGGACATTCCAGTTTTCAGCCTGTGCTCTGCATGGGTGACAGGTGCAGCTCTGGAGGATGTTACACCTGGTTCAACCAGACAAAATAGTTTGGTGCACATGGCGTCAAAAATTGGCTACAAGCTTCTGTAAACTGTGGAGCTGACTGTAAAATGGCTCCATCTTTGAAAATGCAACACATGTGGTAAAAACTGTGGCTCTGCAAGTGAAGACCCATTTCTGTAGGTTTTTTCCACACCTGCACCAAGTTCTGTGTTGTTTAAAAATCTGGCTTCTTATCTGCACAGAATAGGAAGGACATGGCTGGTAGGGTGGTAATAAGAGAGCATTAATATGGGTCCCCAGAGTAATTGTTGTAGGAGGGTTGAAGGGACAGTGCAGGGCCACAATGGTAGAGTAGCTATAGCAATTTGCATGCCTGCAGTACAAGTCAAATGAGTGTTATGCATAGTCAGGCATTGCAGCTAGAGGGATGAGCGAACTGTTGTCTGTATTTGGGATGTGGAAAACAAATTCTGAGGACATGCAGTGGTAATACATTAAATAAGGTACATTCCAGAGGATAGCCAGAGAAATTCTTTTTAAGTTTGTCATGGTCCTCAGGTCTATGGGGAGTAACAGCAGGGTATTAGGCAAGCTATTATAACTCTTAGTTAGTCTGTTGAAAGATGGAGGATCTTCTTTTTTCTGGCTAGCTAGAAGGTTTTCTTTGGCAATGGTTGTCTGCACACTCAAGATGGACTCAGATGTGCTTAGAGGAAAGGGGTACTGGTCATGTGAATGGACAGGGCAGTCAGTGATTTTTAAACTAAAAATTTGAGATGTTGAAGCAGGGGGTCAACAGTGTCAGTAATCAGATGCATGAGTTTACAGGGGAAATAACAGGAGAGTTGGATAGTACAAGAACAGTTGGTCCCCAAGTGGAGCAAGAAAGCTTAGAGGTATAATAATTCTCATTTGAATGCAGATTTATGAGAATTACACCCAGCAAAATGTATAAGCCTGAGCACCTAAAGCACTTGGATGTACACGATGTAGAGACCTGGTAAGAGAAGAAAATGACTGGGCATCAATAAGGAGGACTTCTGGCTATTCGGAAGGAATAGGTCTGGTAAGAAAAGGAGTAGGTGACTTCAAGGGATGGTGTCCACATGAAGAACAAGAATATCAGGGGGATATACTGTTCCGATGAGTTCATGAGTGTGTGTGTGTGTGTGTGTGTGTGTGTGTGGGCGTGGGGAATAGCCACCGATAGTAGGACTAAAAGACTGCAAAAAGCTCAGTTTAGCATATCAGATGCTGTGGTGATATGTACTTTGTGCACAGTAAATTCCACAAGTGGAATTTTGATGGCATAATCCATTATGCCTGCATACATTTTTATGAACATTTTGTCAATTACTAGTAATCTCTGGTATTTCCACTTTCAATCTTAAACTACTAAACTACATTTCTCCAGTTTTGTTAGATTCTAGGATGCGTTGACATTGGATAGACATGCCACATTTCAGTTCTATCCCTGCTACTGCAGACAGTTATAAGTATATAATTTTTTAGAAACTCTCCACTAAATATCATAAGTGTTTAAAATGGGAAATTATGGATTCTTGTAACATGTAAATTACTCAACCAAATCTCTCTTTATGTAGAAGTTTCTGAGACCCTTACACAAAGATTATGCAGCCAAATTTAAAGGTATTATGAGCTAAAGGTGGCCAAGGTATAAGTAAAGAAATATGTTCATAACATTTCACAAAAAGTAGCATAATTGTCTATGATCCCCTATCTGTTTAGAGGAGCTCATCCACATTTTGCATACCTTTACTACTAGAGTTTTGTGGAATATAAAATTCCTCCCATGGAATGCCCACAGAATGACCTTTCCGATTCTGTGGAACTGTCACAAAAATTCCATGGAATTTTGCAAAATTTTAAAGTTCAGTTATTTCACTATAATTTTAAAAGTACATATCTAAATAACACCAAATGTGGAATCTAAGCAGTATCCTATGGCTTACAAGAGTTGTACCAATTTGTACAGTTGAAGATTGAAAGGTGGTGGAGTTATGGGTGGCCACGCATTCAATCAAAATTCAATTTTCAGTTATTTTGAGATAATTTTAACATTTCTTATCCAAATTTCTCCATAATATCAGGATTTTGAGAACTGCCTAGAATGTGTATATACACCATGTTTTAAGTCTTTAGTTTCAATGGGAGCTCGGTTATAGGTAGTGATACATTTGCCAAAATTTGGATTTCTGTAATTTTAGTATAATTTTGATAGTATTCATTGAAATGTTACAAAAATTGACAGGTATACTGGGATATCACCACATTTGTATATTCACATAGTTTCAGATTTCTAGCTTTAAATGGGACTGAGTTATAGCCTGCCAAACATGTTGGCAAAATTAAAATTTTGGTTAGTTCCCTCTAATTTTAAAACTACGTATTCAAATTTAACCAGAGTTGAAACATTTAAACTACTATACCATATGGTCGTTTCTTAGAAAGTTCATATTTGCAGCTTTAAATGGGATTGAATTAAAAGTAGTTAAACTTTCACATTTATAAGTTTAATTTTGCTGGAATGTAAACTACAAATTTATAAACCCCTGAAACTTTAAAACTAGAGAATGCAATACCATTAAAGTTGGCAGGTACTTAGACCTTACAAGGAGACTGTGTGCCAAATTTAATTAATTGCTTGCTATGATAAATTGCAAATTCACATCTGTACTTATAGTCTAATCCCATGAGACTTTGTGAAAATTGTAGAATTTCATGAAAAATTCCATAAAACTGGAATTTTCTAATTTCAGTCAGCCTTATCTGTGGGATTCTAATTAAAGGATAGGGATATAAGAGTCAGGTAGTACAGCGGTCACCAGGTTCTGGAGTTAGTTGCACAGTTTCACCAAGAAATGGACAGCTGAGCTGGGGTAGCACAACAGTGGTAGACCCTCCAGGTTGGCGCAAGAAAGCACAGAGTGTCAACAATTCCAACCTGAATGCAAGATATTTAAGGATCACATCCAGTACATTTATTGATCTGGGGAGACTGGTGTACATGCAAGTTTAGGACTTAGGGGTACTCAAAAAGATGTAGAGGGAGAAGACAATGTCTTGGGCAGCAGATATAAAGAATGCTGGTAATTCTAACAGGGTAGGTCGATAGGAAAGGGAGTAGGTTACTCACATTTTAAGGGAGTTTGTCAATGTAAAGAACAAAGAGGATATCAGTGGGATCAGTAGTTCTACTGAGTCAATCTGGCTATGCCAAAAAAGAAAGGGGTGATATCCACCCAGGGAGGAAGAGCAGGACTGCAAAAAGCTCAGCCCATCTTATCAAATGAAGTAGTGATATATGCATTGTTAATGTTGAATTCCACAAACAAATTCTGGATGCTTCATCTACAGTATATGCTATCATAAATATGTGGGAAAATGTTACTAATCATTTTTTTCTTCTGGAAAATTAAAACTGCTTAACCAATTCATCCAGTTGTGTTAGACACCAGGATACACTGACTGTGGATATGCATGTCAAATGTTAACTCTTTGCATACAAAAGCAGAGAAGTTCCAAACATCCACATTTTTGATAGTTTTCACAAAGTTTTGCAAATATTTACATAGTAAAGTTTTGAACCCCTGAAACCTAAAAATCTCTTATCTAATTTTCTCCATATTTAGATCATTCTATAAGCATTATAAAAAGCTATCTGTACTAATTTACACATGTTTAGCTCCAAAAGGTGCTTGAGTTAAATGCAGATGAAATTATTTCATGAAATTTCCTGAAAAAAGTAAAATGACAGATTTTGAGCACATATAATTTTGAGACAATGTAGCATATTGTCATAAAATCTGGCACATTGTTAGAACACCTATCATCAAGAAATCATGCCAAATTAAAGATCCCTGACACAATAGATGATTAAGATATATGACGATAAAAATGTTCATGAAATTTCGCACAAATTAAATGACAACATTTGAGGACTTACAATTTTAAATCTATCCATCCAAATTTCATGATATTTGGCTGATTTATGGCCATCAATCCCAAGAGGATATATGCCAAACTACAGAACTGTAGCTTGAATGGTGGCTAAATTATAACCACATTACTAACTTTTAGCAATTCCACAAAATTACGCAGATTCAGAATTTTCCCAATCTACACAGTTCTATTTAGTATGCGTGCTTGCTATACAAGCAAGTAAACACTCAAAAGTTCACAGCTCTAGCTAAAGGGATGGCTAAGTTATGAGGAAATAAGCAAATTCTGTGAAATTTTGCAGAACTCTGCAGGCTTTAAACTAGCAGAAATTCACAGAAATTTCATGAAAGTTGAATTTGCTAATTTTGTTCAGCCTAACAGTTGCACAACTTCCCTCAAAATTTGAATTTCATAAACTCCTATTCTTTATTAATGAATATATTTTCATTAAAGCAGGGTCTTTTTCTTTAGACTTTATCTGCACACTTATCTTATTCCTGCTGTGAAGCCATAATCATCTGGTAGTGGCATCAAAACCTGTTGCCATAGAAATTAATCTGATGGTCACAAAGGATTATGACTTCAAAGCAGAAAATCAGTAATAAAGAATGAAAAGTCCAAACATTTTAATTATGGGGAGATCTTATGACATTTGATTCCTTTTTATGCCAACAGGAATTGTTATGCAGAAACCTGGAAAATCACTTCAAAGTAAACTACTGTAGATGAGTATTAGGAAGAAAATGGCTATGGCAAATGGTTTTATACTGCTCCAGTGAAATAAATTCTTTAAATTATAAAACATGTATGTATTCTGCCATCATGACAAACTGTGTAAACAAAATACAAACTGTTGCAATGCCATATGGAAACTATTTTGGCAGATTATGTGTCACCAGCATGTAATAGTAATTGACAGCACATAAGCACCCCTAGGCCCACCTAGTCTGCCAGTATTTCCTGCCTGCATCAACAGCCACTGACCCTGCTTGGTCATTGGCTTTCACCTCTCTTTCTTACCCCTAGTGTTCTGTTATGCCTATCCCATACATGTTTGAATCCCCACAGTGTGCCAGCTCCCACCACTTCCTAGGGAAGGTTATTCCATGCATCCACCACCCTTTACATGAAGAAAGATGTCCTCACATTCCCCTTTATCCTGCCCCCTCTAATCTCATATTGTGCCCTCTCATGCTTGTACAGCTTCTATACTGAAAGATGTCACCCACCTGCACTTCGCTCAAGCCCATAAGATACTTGAAGGTTTCCATCATATCTCCCCATTCCCACTTCTCTCCACTGTATACATACTAAAGTCTCTCCTAATATGTCTTCTAGTGCAAGCACCACGCCATCTTAGTTGCCCTTCTCTGGACTGCCTCTAGCCTGTCTATGTCCTTGAGAAGGTGCAGCCTCTAGAACTATACACCATACTCTAGATGAGGCCTCACCAGTGTTTTGTACAATAGCATAACCACCTCCATTCTTCTGCTAGTGATACCTCTTACTATGCACTCAAACACCCCACTGCCCCTCCCCACAGCCTTGTTACACTGTTTGGCTACCTTTAGGTCAACTGAGATGATTATCCCTAAAGCCTTTTTTCCTTGGCGAATGTCAGCAACCCCCCCCCACATCCTATAGCTCTCCACAGGGTTCTGTGCCCCAGGTGCATGACTTGGCACTTCTTTGCATTACATTTTAATTGCCACACTTTGGACAATTTTTCCAGGTTTCCTTGGTCCCTCCTCATTCTTTTGACCCCTCTGGAGTGTCTATTCTGTTGCAGATCTTGGTGTCATCTACAAATAGGCAAACCTTTCCCTCCAGCCCTTCAGCAATCTTACTAATGAAGACATTAAAAAGGACTGGCCCCAGGACTGATCCTTGAGGCACCCCACTGGACACCCCCCTTTCCTCAGATTTGACCCCATTTACTACCACCCTCTGCTTTATGTTCCTCAACCAATTTCTAACCAAGTTCTCCACTTTGTGGCCCACCTCCAGGCTACCCAATTTGTTAACCAGCCTTCTGTGTGGAACACTGGTTGAAAACCTTGCTGAAATTGAGATAGGTTGATATCCACCACTCCCCCGATCCACCTCCTTCATCACCCAGTCAAATAAGTCTATCAGGCTTGTTTGACATGACCTTCCTGCTGTGAATCCATGCTGCCTCATATCCTCTGCTCCACTGGATTCCAAGTGTTGCATAATCCTTTCCTTGAGCAACACCTCTATAATCTTGCCTAATACTGAGGTGAGGCTGACTGGCCTATAGTTACCCACTTCCTCGCTGCTGCCACTCTTGTGAAGATGGACTACATGTGCCTGCTTCCAGTCCTCTGGAACCACCCCTGTATTGAATGACTCACTAAATAGGGCTGCCAGTGGTGCTGCTAGCTCCTTCTGAAGTGCCTTTAGTAACCTGGGGGTGTATATCATCTGGTCCCATCACTTTTTCCACCCTTAGTTTTGTGAGTTCCTCCAGGACTCTCCCTACTGTAAATGGACTTTTGTTTACCTCCCTCCCCCCAATGTTTCTGTTGTGTAATTGTGGTCCCTGTCCCTCCCCCTCTTCAGTGAATACCAAACAGAAGTATTCATTCAGTACTGATGCTTTATCTTACTCTCCTTCCACACACACACACATCTCTCTCCCCTCTGAGCCTGACAATTCCTCCCCTGGCCTTCCTTCTTTCATTAATGTACCTATAGCAAGTCTTTTCCCCTTTCTTTATCATCTTTCCTCTGTTTGTGCTTTCACACTCCTTACTGCTTTTTCTGCCTCCCTCCCTCTGACTCTATAGGTACACTGCCCTATCCTCATCCTTCTGTGTCTCTTTGTATTTTCTGAAAGCCACCTTCTTGTCCCTAACTTTCCTTGCCACCTCCCTCGAGAACCATAGTGGCTTGTTCCTTCCTTTTCCCTTCTTTCTCAGCCTAAAGCAATGATCTGTCACCTCCACTATGGTTCCTTTTAGGTGTGCCCACTGCTCTTCAACCCCCCTTGCTTTCTTCCTCACCAGGGCTTCTCTGATCCCTCTCCCCATCCTTGCAAAGTCCACCCTCCTGAAATACAGGACCCTTGTCTTTGTGTGGTTTGCCTGTGACACTGTATCAATATTAAACCACACTGTATGGTGGCCACTGGATCCTAGGTGACCATCCACCTGGACTTCCATAATCCTGTCCCTACTGATCAGTACAAGACCCAGAATCACCATGTTCCTGATGGGCTCCTGATCCAACTGCCTGAGGCCTGCCCCCTTCAAGGAATCTATGATGTCTCTTCTCCTGGCTGAGTCTACTGATGGGATGATCCAGTCCACATCTGGCATGTTAAAATCACCCAGCATCTGAACATCTCTCTTTGCTGCCATCCCATTTATTTCCTCAACTATTGCCCTATCTACCTCCTAACCCTGTGCTGGAGGCCTGTAGGTCACTTCTGTGTTATTTTCACAGTTTGTACATCAAAATAAAACACTTTAATAAATAGGAGAGCAGCTCTCACAGTGCCTGATGACATTATATTCATCTTCAGCTGTACTGAAAAAGCAGATTTATTGAAGAGAAGCAGCTTTACTGTCACACTAAGACAATGGCTAATTTAAAGCAGCAGAAGTTGTAAACAAACAAAAATTGTCATCATATAGTTTTTTAAATCACAAATGTATGTGTGGCATTATCAGATTTATAATCAGAGTATTTTAAATTTTTTCAGATATTTTTAAAACAGTAGCATAACTAGGGCTGTGTGAAATGAAACTTCCACTGATGGAATTTTGGCAAAATTTGGAATTTCACTTTTGCAAAATTTCAGATTGCACTTTGGCAACTTTCATGGAAATTCTGATTTAGAATGGTGGAATAAATGTGTTAATTGTTGATTATTGTATTACAATCCAGAAAGAAATTCCACAGAACTGATCACTGTCAGTGGTCAGTTCTGTGGAATTCTTCTCCACAGTTTAATACATTAATCACAATGCATACATTAATTCCAAAGTTCAGTGAGTCACTGAACTGAGGAATGAATGTATGAATTGCAGATTAATGAATTATACTGCAGAAAGAAATTCTGCAGAACTGATCACTTTACTGGGGAAAAATTACACATATTGTGTAATGATCCATTAAATTGAGAAATCCAGTTCTCAGAACTGTCATTCCACAGTTCATGTATTTTACTCTGCATTTCAGTCATAAAATTCCATGGAAGAAGGTGAAAATTCACAAAACACACTCAGAAGATCCCAATCTTGCTGAAGGCAGAAGTTCAGAAAAGTTTGCGAAATTTCTGAAATGTTGTGAAAGTTTCATGAAAAGCGGAATTCGCATCTTCTGCCTAGCTGTAAATATAACTAATTTTGTTATTAATGACTCAAGTCATTAGTGGTGGCTGCCACTCACCATTGTTAACAAATATCTTCTGTTGATGTTACCTTTTGAATGTACTTGCTAGATTCATGCTGTAGCTGCATTAGGATGGTGCAACCACATGTTTTTAATGGAAAACAACTTAGAACCACAAAAATATATTTAATTGTTTCATGGTGGGTCTGGCAGACAAACAAGAACTTTTCAAAACTTATACTGTAAATCCCATATCTCAGTTAAGGAATGTGAGAAAATGAAAAATTGGTATATTAATTGTTTTGCTAGAAGACATTATTGCAGAACAGACGACATAGTGACTAACGAATAATGCTGATTAAAAATATATAGCTTTTAAAATGTTGTGGTATAAATGACTTACATAATGTTTTGCAGTGGGATAGCCATATGTATCCCCCATGTGAGAAAAGACATTTAACCCATGTGTTTGGCTTTGCCACTCATGAGTTAAGGGTCTTATTCGAACATATGGGAACCAGGCAATAAGAAGGGTTATTTTAATATTCTCTTAATCACCACCCGGGGATTTGATGTGGCATTAGAGATGCAACTGAGTGCCACATGCCCCTAAGGGGTGATTTACTGAACATTAACTTAACCCACTGGGAATAACTAATTGGTATTATAAAAACTGGCACACAAAATGTTGGGGTGCCTGGTTTTTTTTTTTTAATCTGTTTGATTTCTAATCAAACTAATAGAAAATAGTTCCTCCAGTTTGGTGTTGTTTTTGAGGCCGGTGTCCATCTCTTTGGATACACATGTACATGGTGTTTGTGGATGGGGGTATGCAATTTGAACTTGGTTTGTTTCAGAGGCACATACATCATTGGCACATTTATGGAATTCATGAACAGCAACTGCCTGTGTGGTCATAGTGACAGAGCAGGTTTTTATCCCTCACAGTGACAGATGTGATTGTAGTAGTGGTAGTTGCTAAACAATCAGTGTTTTTCTAACACACATTATTGATCATGTTAGCACTACTGCTTAACAGAAATAGCAGTCAGGATAAAATCAGGAGAAAGACCAAGATATCCTAACGTTTGTCTTTGTGGAGTTATACTTGTCAGGTATTTGTACTTTGCAGTATTCAGTTTCAAAACTGGTGCACTTACAGATACCTGAATCAGTGGTACATTTGCCAATGTCATGAACAAAATTTGTCTGTGTTGTCATAGTGAGAGGGCCTCATGTAAATATTTATGAGCTGGAGGCCTGCTTATGAATATTTAAATACAGCCCCATCACTGTGATGACTCAAGCAGTGCTCATTTATGACATTGACAAATGCATCAATGTTTTTAAGTAACAGCACATTCTGTTAGTCTGGAAAAATATCATTGGCTGGAGTGTTTTTTCTTCAGAGAGATAATGATGATTGCAGTAGTGGTAATGGCAGCTGCTAATTTAACAGCAAGGTTTTTACCCAGCAGCAATCATGTTAGCACTATAGCCCAGCAGAAATGGCAGCCTGTATGTAGTCAGGAGAAAAATAACTTCAAAATGGGAGCTGTTTTTGAATATCTACTGTATGCACTGTCAGTAGGCCCCACAGGTATGTTCATGATTCTCCAACTACTGGTGGCTTTTTATAATAAGTATACTTATTCCACAGTAGCCTGTTTTGTATTCTCTATACTGTATGCCCACTGAATTGGTGGTAGATAGAAATAGAGCTCACCTGAGCAAAAGTTTTCTTACTGTGAAATTTCATTATTTGGTCTCAAAAGGTGATTTCATCCAGTGACCATAAAAATCACCTTCCGGGCCTGATTAATGAGATGACAGTTGCAGTGTTCATTAAAGGGGGTTACAAAATGGCCATGTTGAAAATTTGGTGAAAAAAGTCCAAAAAATGTATTATGTATCCAAATTAGGGATCTCAGCTTATACACAGGCCACTCATGATCACGATCAGTACAGTGTCTCTACTTTTACAAAACAAAGTGCTAGTAAATGAAAGCTTTGTGCTTATGATGCAGCCCACAAGCAAACCTTGTTTTAGAAATCCAATGAACTCTGTATTAGTATTATTATATTTATTGTATATTATTATTATAAATATTGGTATACTTAATTATCCAGTACTCAGTCAAACCCCCGGCAGAAACACAGCCCCATAGTGACAACCATGATTAAGCAAACCAATCCAGCCCTCGAACCAAAACCTGGAAACAAAAATACAGCTAGTAGTCCAACCTTGATTAAAAACTCAGGCCCAAATAGTGGCACTCAGCCACAGGTAAACCTTTGAAAGATTGCAGTTATTTTACAAATGCCTCTCTTTATAAGACTATCATAACTTTCCTTACTAGTCACAACTTCTCCGCGTCACTCTGTTTCAGTAAGGTGCCCAAAATGAGGGCCTCCTCCTTCTCTGATGACAACCCAAGCACCCCTCTCAGTGGCATCCATCTCATACCATGTTCAACAATGGAGCCCTCCTGCAGTGCTCCTCACTCCTCTCTATCAGCTTTGCTTTAGTGTGCTGTTTAGTTTTGATTTAGCTGTGGTTTATTGTGGTAAGCTTTGTAATGTTGTGCCAAACCGTGTATTAAAAGAAGAGATCTCAGCTTATACATGGGTCATTGACTTTTCCTTAAACAGGAAGGGCACTTTGGGGGGGTCGGATTATATGTGGATTGGCTTATCTATGACTATATATGGTACCTTGATTCCTCAGTTCACGGCTTGGCTTTGAAGAGTGCAGATGTGTCTTGGTCCACAGAAGATGACAGCCTAGGACCTCTTGTGGTAAGTATAGGGTAAGGGTGGAGTGGGGTTGTGGGTGCTGAGTGGGAGGATCGGGATGGAGGAGGGGGATGGTTTGGATGACAAGTGATAGTTTTCTTTATTTTCTGTTTTTTTTCTTTTAAAAGACATTGGGTAACAGTTTCTTTTTTACAGGAATTCATGAAGAAAATATTTTTCGACACAGAGTGGGCTCCTCAGTCTCCCATAAACAAGGTGATGGCAATCAGGGGGTGAGGGGTGTCACTAGACACCAGGAAATCATTGGGGATGCAATCTGAGGGTGGGGGTGCCCCTATATACCAGGGAAACTAATGAACAAAACTGGCATTGGTTGTGGAGAAGATTTGCACATTCCCGCACTGGCAGAGGTTGTACAAAGAATTCCTCCTCAGTGACTGAGTGTCATTTGAGGAGCTGGCACTCTATTTTTCCACAGATGTTAATGCATGGGCAAGTCTTGAAATGGCCACCGGCACGCTGTCACCATTGAGAAATTAGGAAGTCTGCTTCTTAATTTTTGGGCAAGTGGGCACCCTGACAGACATCAGATAATATTTACTGTGGGGTTTACTAGGAGATGTCAAAGTACATTGGAGATCCAGCCCCAGATGTGCGGCCCATCTGATTGCATGTTCAAACATTTGCAGATGCTCTGCAGTCATTTCCTTTGCAGCAGTTGGCCACCCCTCAAAAGAGAGGCACCAATTTTAGTGCAGATGTCTGAGAGTAAGGGGAAAATGGACACCACCATGTTGTCAGACCAAAAGACCAAAGAGCCAGCTCTGTCAGCTGCCAAATTGCACATTTACTGTACATCCAAGGCATTTGTTAACTGTTCCTTTGTTTTTTGTTTTCCCTTTTACTGAGTTGCATGTTGCACGACTTTATAAAGAGATATTTAAATTATGGCGCACTCTTGTGGGGATCAAACACTCACAGAAAAAAATCACATTAGACAGATAGCCAGGGAAATAATCTGATGTAATACAGACCATGATATGGGGTGAGGGGGTGCCACTAGACATCAGGGGAATACAGTATTTGTTGAGAAGACCTTGTGGGGGGGTTGCACTAAACACCAGGGAAATGAAGGGACATGGGTAGTACAGGGTGAAGGGTGCCACTATTCACCAGGGATAAACATTACAGTACAGGGGACAGCAATACAGAAAGCAGGCAAGGATTCTCAAGTCACAAAGAAGGATACTTTTTCCTGACCTGTGATATGAAAAAGGATTGTTTTTTCATATTAAGTGGTCATGAGAAAGGATTAATAACAGTAAATAAAACACATTTCTAGGGCATATCTCTAACATTGATGTGAAGACGCAGATCAGACAGCTAGGTGTCATGGTCCCTCTCCAGGATGACATTTCTGTGGCTTTTGAAAATTAAAAAATAAAAAATAAATAACAGAAAACAAGAAGGTGGCTCACGAATAGGAATTTCTTCTCATGAAAAAGGATTTTGTTCTCTCAAAAAAAGAAAATGCTCTGACGAGACTATCCTTTTTCGTAAGATCAAATCCTTTGTTAAACTTTTAACCTCTGTCCTGAAACCATGAACTTCCCATTAGGATAAAAAATAATAACTTTGCAACTGTTTAAGATTGTTTCACCAAACTAACAGTGGCTGTTCTGTTACCCAAGTTCTTTCTACCATAAAAAATCAAAACAAAGTTCCACACCATCTTGGTGCATGTTGATGAAGAAAAAAATGCAAAAAATGGTGGCTTTTTACTTTTTTTTCACTATCTGGATCTCAGAATCTGCACATCTAACTGCAACAAAACTTGTCACATCAAGAGATCTACACCACAGTACAGCGCATACCAAATTTTGTACAAATCCATTGATTGGTTGCAATATCTAAATTATTGCACAAACCCTGCCACCTGAACATTTTTTTCTAACTGGAATTTATTTTAATAACACCTCTTTTCTTCTCAATTGATAAAATCCATTAATTCCATATTAACATTTTTCAAGCTCTTTCTAGAAACCGCTCTGTAGATAATAACCCTAATGAAGGCTTATGTGTGGAGTTGAAAGCTAAGCTGATTGATGTTGAGGTCAGCATTCTTCATTGAGGGTTCTTGCCCTTGAGGTGGTAACCCTGTCAGTACTGTCACTTTGTGACAAGCAAGATCTACCCCCTTTAACATCTGCCATGATGAACTACACATGGTGGGGAAATCACTGACACAACATTGGGGAGATGCCATGTCCATTTGTTGAAGGAGAAATCTGGGCACAGGTGAAGATCATCTACCTGTCCCCAGCCTTTCATTTTTATCTCTTTCATGGTTATGAAAGCCAGCAGTATTACATGATCACTTGTAACACTGATGGATACATTCACATGGCACCCCTGTGAAACAAATGGTGTCAGATGCATCCTTGGCTACCTTGGCCCACTGCAAGGGTCACTGTGAGAGCAGTGCAATGGTACCTTCTCACTGTCACACTGGCAGTGATAAGGTAAAGGTTTCAAGCATTGGCCGAGCCCTGTTTAAATACCGCTGACAGTCACTAAAGGGTTTCTGCAAAGCAGAATAGTGGTGGAATTACAAATAAAACATGATGTACAGTTTTTGTAAGGGACCCTGAGCCTCTGGGGAAGGGTGTCACGATAACTAAAATTTGCATAAGTGGAGGACTAAGGACCCTCTTAGTTCATAAACATAATGCTATACAACTGTTCCCACAGTACTGTGGGCCAGTTCATACTGTAGGTGCATGCGCTGTGCTATGCTACTGCTATACTACTAAGATAGCAGTAGCGAATGTAGTGTAAACAGACACCTTACCCAATTAAAAAAATGAGGTGATGGATCCTCCATTGTTAACTAAAACAGCTGATATTAACTTTTTGGTGCATGGAGGCTCTGCCCCCACACACACTCACTACACACACTGTGTAAATTGTATTCCCCTGCCAAACACCCCAATACAGCATAGTGGTAAACTAATAGCATACTACAACATTCACATAATGCATGCAGCATGATCCTTAGACCTCCACTTATGAGATAAAATCTATTGTCACTACCACTAGAAAAGTGAAGAAAGACAAAACACAGGCAAAGGTCTGTCAGGTTGTTACCCTTGAGTGTGAGAGCTTTCCAGCAGCACAAAGAAAAATATGAGTGAATGTACTCAGATCCCACCCCTGAACAACAGCCAGTTGGTTATGAAACAATGAGAAGTGTAATGACTGTTGGCCAACTCCTCAATTAACAAAACGGACAATAATTAGATACTAACTGGGCAGGTAGACTGTTTTTTTTTTTGCATTGGATCCCCATCCCAAGGCAGAGCACTGCCAACAGCAGTACATTTGCCTCTGGGGCCCCTGAAAGGCAGGAACATTGGCTTGCTACTGAACCCAGGTAGCCCACATGGCAGAAAGGCGTAAGGCTCCTATTGTCAATACTAGGCTATGAATGACTGATGAGTGATATTTATGATCCCAAGGGGATATGACTTTGTCCCGTCATCACCATGGTAAAATAATTCTGTTATCATGAAAATGACCTAGTGTCCATCTTGTCCATCTCTCTTGCCACATGGCAGTGCCTATACCAGGTTTGAATATGGACACATATTCAAGTTCAGTAGTTGAACTGTTACTGCTACTCATGCTGTATATAGAGAATAATGGATGGGGAAGGGTTTGATATGAGGAATTTAATGCATACCTGAGTTGTGGGATGCTACGTAAACCCCGAGGGTGAAGCCCAAGGGGGTTACCAAAGCATCCCACTACAAGGGTGTGCATTAAATTCTCATATGGAGCACCCTCCCCATCTTTTACTTTTTATAATAACAGACCAACAATTTTTCTCCAGCAGTTTGTGAGACTGTTTGGCCCTGCCCACATACTGAATGTTGGCCAATGAGGCAGCAGCATAGTTTGACTGGCGTGGCTCATGAATGTCATAACAACCAGCCGGGTGTTATGTAAAATATCATCCTGTCATTACATTGAAAGAAATTGCTGACCAGTTATTATAAGCCTCCAATACCATTCTCTCTCTGGAGTCTGTCTCATATACTGTAGTGCTAGTTTCTATAACGCCAATGAGTTCCACAAACTCACATGGAAGGCATTACCATGCATTATTGATAGGTTACCCAGTGAGTTTGTGGAAGCTATCACCAAAGCTATAAGTATTCCAAAGTCTACTCTACTGAGATTTAATGTTTCTGTGCATTTTGTAACCTTCTCCCCTCCAGTTTTAATCACAAATCTAGCAATATTATGATCAGTTTTTTAAGTCATATCTCTGTTTCCACTCTTGCCACCACCACCTCTCTTTTATTTAATATCTGATCTATTATTACCCCTGCCTCATACCAATGCTTTGGCAGTTGTGTCATGAGGCAATCAACTACTGTAACAAGGAAATCCAGACTTGTTTTCCTTTTTACTTTACCGAAGTCCCACTGGTTTTTAACCACAATACTGGAAAGGCTAGGTATGGGTAACACTCATCCATAGCCCTGTGCATTTAAGCGAACATGAAAAAAAACCACCAGTCTTATCATTCAGGACATTTTCATAATTCAGAGTCAGATAATTTTGGGACTACAGTAATATGCAGACAACAGGTAGATAAACAAAAAGCCCATCCTCTACTAGAAGCAACAAACCATATTTTAAACCATTAGTGAAATAATATATGTTTTTTATTTTATTCTTTTTGGGTCCGGTCCTCTGTTCAATGCTCCTAATGGAGCTCAGCCCCTGTCCTGTGCACTGACCCACCATGTCCAGGCTTACCCCTCTGGGTGGGGCGGATGGGCGAGTGCCCCCTCCCAATGGTCAATGGATGCGAGCCCTGGCTTACCCCCCAAGGTGGGGCCATGGGAGTGGGACCACCCCAGAGGACACTAGTGACAGTGGGAGCAGCAGCAGAGTGGGGCATCATGGATGGGGGACCAGAGAATTTGTGGCTGTGTTCCCCTGGAAGGCAAGGTGTGCAATGACACCAGCATCTGTCCCACCTCCCATGCAAGCAGGCACCGGCTTTTCCAGCGATTCCCCCAGTCTCTGCCACAGGTCTCAAACAAGCTGGACACTCACCCCCAAGAGAAAGGGAGCTGCCCCTCTGGCACGTTATCCTTTGGCGCATGTCGGGCCCCTTGATTACTGCATCCATTCCCGAACCTGGGATGTCGCCATCGCAAGCGGTCACGTTGCCACTGCGCCAGTGGGCTGGCTAGTGAAATAGTATGTAATAACTTACCATGATGCTGTTGTAACTAGCAGAGATGCAGCAGTTTTAATTAGTCAGTGAAGTAGCCACAAATTTGTGGAAATCTGAGCTTCCTGAATTTCATGATTTGTTCGATGACTGCACCAACTTCGTCGTGTGAATTATTTAAAAAAAAAACACATAATGTCATAAAAAACCTCCCCCCACTGACTGTGCTGTAATACTGCCCCATCCCACCTCTCAAAACATTTGTAGTCATAAATATCCCCTTCCATCCCCCTCTGGCACCTTCCCCCCCCCCATCCTGGTGAATTTCAACTAAAAGTAACACATGCATATATTTAATAGGGCTGTGTGAATACCTTTTCCTGAATGTTTGGCTGAACATTCAGTATTCAGCTGCCAACTATTTGGGTATTTGATATTCTAGTATTCAGTCCCCATAACAAAAAAAACAGCCCCTTCCCTCCTTTCCCAGCCCACAGCACAGTAAAATGTATTCCCCCATTCCCCCATCTTCTATCAAAAGCATAATTCCACTCTCCTCCCCCCAGCACCCCAAGTTGTTTTTTATATATACATTTAATAAAACTAGATTCCCCCAATGGGCAACTGGCTGAACCCACCCACCTACACATCCAGCCACCATCTTAATGTAAAGCACTCTTTGTACTTAAAAAATATATCATTTATGCTCCCCCCTGAGCACAGCACTCAGCCCTGCTCCAACCCACCAGCACATAGTTCTCAGATATAAGTCGAGAAAGTGACCGATTCAACCCTTCCTCCTTCCTCCCTGACAGGCTACCTTCTCATGAATCAAAGCCCTCCCATGCTTGCTATTGAAAAACCAGCTGATCATGTGATAAGCTGGTTTTGCTTTAGCAAGCATGTGAGTGCTTTTATTCATGAGAAAGGTGGCTGGCTGTAGAAGCAGAATGGCTGAGCCAGTCACCTTCTCTGCTTATATTTGAGAACTGTGTGCTGGTGGGTGGGAGTAGTGTTGGATTACGTACTGGAGGGAACATAAATTATATGTTTTTAAGTGAAAAAGGCAGTTTACATTCAGAAGGTTGCCAGCTGTGGAAGTGGGCAGGTTGAGCCAGCCACCCATTGGGGGTCATAGTTTTATCTTAAATGTACATAAAAAAACTTGTGGGTACCGGGGCAGAGGAAGGTGGTATTATGCTTTTTCTAGATGGTGGGGGATGGGGTTACAGTTTACCTGTTTTTTTGCTATGGGAGTAGGGAAGGGTTTTTTTTTTGTTTGTTTTTGATTTTTTGCAGACAGATAAATAATTTCCAGACTATGAATAAGCCCCTATTCAGGAATAGCTGTCAAATATTTGGGAGCCTTACTATTTGTGGTATTCAGAAAATAATATTCGGCTCCTGTACAGCACTAATGTTCAATATACATTTCCTCACCTGTGAGGAAAACATGTTCCCCCCAGCTCCCCACACCTGAATCCCATCACCAGGTCTGTTAGAAATACCCCCACCCAAACCCCTCTGGCCCCACATCTTCATTCCTCACCAGCACCCTGAAAAATGTGACCTGTAATTAAGGATATGATCCCCCAGTGCAGAGCGTCTGCTCTATGCGGTGCTCATTTCGGTAATGGGCACCACACAAATGAATGGTGACAGAGTTTGCTCTTAGTAAAACCTAACAGGCTGAAAATTCATCCCATCAGGTTTTACTAGGAGCAAAAGCGTCACTATTCATTCATGTGCCAGTGCCATTACCAGATTTTGGCAGCTTCACACACCTCTAGTATCTAGTCACTTAAATGTAACCTGGGAGGTAGTTCAGCCTAGTGGTTATTGTGGATATCCATGGCCCTAGAGACCACTATTTGAATCACACAACCATGACTTAGTCAGTGTATAACTCTAAACAAGTCACTTAATGTTGGTGCTTTTAAAACATCTGCAATTTTTCTTGACTATGTCTCTGTACTGTTTGAGTCTCCTTGTGCATCTAAAATGAGAAAGAAATTCTCCGCTCCCATCCTTTTTAAGGTATGGGCACCAGTACTGTACACAATACTCCAAGTGTGGCCTCACCAGTGATCTATACAATGGCAGGATGACCTCCCCTTTTCTAGAGGTGATCCCTCTGGCAAAGCACTCCAGCATCCTATTTGCCCTTGCTGCCACCCTCCTACACTGTGCTGATACCTACATGTTCCTTGTAACTATTACCCCCAGGTCCCTTTCCTCCTCTGAAACATTTACCTGCACTCACCCCAGCCAGTAGCTGTTCCTGAGATTTCTGACCCCGAAGTGCATGACCTTGCACTTCTTAGTGTTAAACCCCAACTGCCACTCCCTAGACTAGTGTTCGAGTTTAGCTAGATCCTCTCCGAGTATCTGCTTCCCTTCCTCATTGTACATTTTTGCACACACCTTAGTATCGTCTGCGAACAAGCTGATCTTACTCTTGACCCCCTCTGCAATGTCTCCAATAAAGACAATGAACAAAACAGGGAACAGCACTGAATCCTGTGGTACTGCACTCATTAGTGGACTTGGCTTGGATGTCTCCCCCTTACAACTACCCACTGTTGTCAGCCCTGCAGCCAGCTTTCCACCCACTAGGGTTACCACCTGTCCTGATTTTCACAGGGCAGTCTTGATTTGGGCAGCTGTGCCCTTCAAAAAAACATGAAAAATACTGCACGTCCTGACTTTATAGTAGAAAAAATATTTTCTAACATTCCACTAAATGTTGTAGAAAACTATAATGCCTTAACTAAAATACCTTAAAATGATAAGAAATAATAGAAGCAACTAAGAAACTACAATACTTTGCCTTAATTCTGATTATACAGAGAAAACAAATCTGTTGCATTGGTCAAGGTTACCTACTGTCCTGCAAAGAATCATATTTCAGTGAGAAATGTCCCACTTTGGGCTTCCTAAAAGGTGGTAACCCTACCACCCACCCCACCAGTTTACCACTCCTATGTCCCTTAGCTTGTTCATTAACCTCCTGTGTGGCACCAAGTCAAAAGCCTTGCTGAAGTTCAGATGCAGAACATCCGCAGCATGGCCTTCATCAGCTGCCCTACTGACCCAGTTGAAGAAGTCGATCAGGTTAGTTTGGCAAGATCTTCCTGTGACAAACACATGCTGTCCCTTGTCCTGCAGACCACTGCTATCGAGAAAGGTTATAAATCACATTATTAAACACATTGAAGAGCAACTGTTACCTCTGAAAATTACCAGGAATAATATCCAAATGTTGGCAATGAAAATGCTACTTGGCTCAAATGGTAAAACAATTACGGTGGTATCTGTCTACTGCCCTCCTAATGAACTCCCTGACGGGTTCAAAGTAATCTTCTACTATCTCACAGACCGTCGGCAGAAAGCTGAACTCATCATGATGAGTGATTTTAATATTACCTGGTTATCACCTGAAGCAGGTCCTTACAAAGATGAGTTGCCTTCCATTAACCTCTCACAAATAGTGGACTCCCTGCATGTATAAACTACCGAACTGGTACTAGTGCCCTTTTGACTGGGTGATCACAAATTTTCCTGAAAGAATAACCCACCAAATTGTTCTTCCAGATTCCATCAGTGATCATTCCCCCATCCTTCTCACGTGGTCAAACAAGTCCCCCAAGGCAAAGATCAGAGTAGTAAATGCCAGATTACTAAAAAAAGGGAAACTAGGAGAGCTCAAAGCCCACCTAAGTCTATGAGACTGGAGTTTCTTAGATTCAACAAAAGATATTAATGTTGCTCTTGAAGACTTTATAACGCACTTTAACAAATCCTGCAATATATTTGCCCTTCACACCAAGCACAAGATATGGGACATATGTAACTCTTGGATCACCCTCCAACTACTAGATCTAAGATGCACAGGGATAACCAGTGGCACACAGCTAAAAGATCTGGCTCTCCAGCTGATCATCAGAAATACAAAGCAGCCAGTAACAAGTGCACCTGGGAAATTCAGAATGCCAAAAAACAATACTTTCAGTGCAAGCTGACAAACTCATGGGGGGATAATCATAGGTTTTGGGATAATACCAAGTCCCTATCAGGCAAACCTAGCAAGTCCCCCTCCACCTTAATTAATATAGATGGAACCCCTTCACAGGACCCTCACCTTATTGCCAATACTTTTAATAAGGTGTTCACTGACCTCAGTAGTGTACTCCCACCTGAATTCGACCAGCCCTCAGGGGTAAACAATCCTACATGCCTTACTGCAGATCACGTGGGGACCTCCCTCCTTTCTATTTTAAAATAACCACTGAAACTGAGGCTAAAAACTACCTCTCTCAGGCTCTAGGTAAGTCTAGAGTCAGCAATGATCTATTAGATCTAAAACTAGTTTCTCTCACCCTAGGCACCATCCTAGCTCCACTCAATAAAATACTAAATTTATCCCTTACCACAGGAACCTTCCCTAGGATCTGGAAAGCTGCTGTGGTAACTCCAGTTTATAAAAATGGGGACTGAACAAATGTTTCAAACTATTGCCCCATCTCTATTCTTACACCACTGTCGAAAGCATTAGAATGAGTTGTGGTAGACCAACTAAAAGACTACCTTTAGAAGTATAAACTGCAATACCCAGAGCAGCATGGTTTCTGTAAACAACATAGCACCACTACCGCTTTACTGGAATTCAAAGGTCACATACATAATGCAATGGACAAAGGACTTTTGGTGGGGGCTGCATATATTGACCTCACCATAGCCTTTGACACCATTAACCACAAGCTTCTGTTGAACCAATTATCCACTGTGGGTCTGTCCTCTGAATCTGTAGCCTGGTTCAGGAGCTATTTCACTGGTAGGGTCCAAAAAGTAAAAATATTAGACACCCTCTCTGATCACCATGATGTCATTGCAGGGATGCCCCAAGGTTCCATATTAGGCCCACTGCTTTTTAGTTTATTCCTAAACCACACGCCTCAAACAATATCAGACAACATACTACTGTACACTAATGACACGGTGTTATACACTAGCCACCAAGACCATACTACACTAGAATCAATAATGCAGACGAATTTCACTGAAATTGAAAAAATGGTTCCTGAACTTCAAGTTACTCCTCAACTACAACAAACAAAACAAAATGATGATGTTTGCATTCCCCAAAACCAGACACAGGGCTTTCAATTTAAAAATTCTCAATAATCTCAAATCCCCCCCTCAAAATGGTGCATAATTTTAAATACTTAAGAATAACTTTGGATGGTATACTATCCTTCATGTAACATATTGACCATATTGCTAAATCATCTAATGCAAAACTGGGCCTATTGTACAGAAATAAACAGTGCTTTCCCAATGAGGCTCTCAAAATTGCGGTGTCCAGCTCCGCGATCTCAATCATCAACTATGGCCTAGTAGTTTACGGGGCTGCAAACCCAAATGCCCTAAAGTGACCTAATAACAACCTTGAATAAGGCCTGTCGACTCATGCTTGGAGCTCACCTGCTTACCCATTCCTGTGAACTATATTCACAAACCAAATGGCTTAACTTGGACTCTCATATTCGGTACAAAGTGGGCCATCTCACGAAGAGGTCCACCCTTGGGCTCACTCCTCGTGGAATACAAAACCTCCTCTGTCTATTCCATCAAACGAGGAGCTCTAGGGGAACAAACAAACACTCCCTAAAAGTTCCTTTCCATAGGACTTCCCTCAGCCAATGCTCTTATGAGTACCATGCACCACTCTGGCTAAATTCTCCCAATGAAGACTTACAAAATTAACTCAAACTAGACTCATTTAAAGCGAAACTACAAGCTTATCTAACCTTTTGCCGCAGTTGTGACTGCTAGCGCTTATTCATCTCACCTCTGCTAGTCCTGGTATCCCTCCCCCCCCATGTCAAATCTCTTCTTTACTTTCCTTCTGCCATCATATACCTGTAATCTCCTTTGTAACCTTCTCAACTTCCTCAGTTCTTACTCCTCCTAATATCATCTCTAGCCTAACATTCAATCGCAACCCATTTCCAACTTTCTCTTTTCTAACCTTTCCATCTCTCTCAGCTCTTCCTCACCTGAATATCATCTCCAGCCTAACATTCTGTCTCAATCATTTACCTACATTCTTCGCTCCCCTCTGCATTTTCTCCTCCTCTCACTTCCCCCCTTCTTTGTCCCCTATTCCTAGCTCCTCTCCCCCTTTAGCACCTTTCAGCTAAGACCGGTCAACCAGGCATCAGTTCTGTGTATCTCCTACTGCTCTTTTTATTTTCCCACTAGTACCACACCTCTGTCCCCCTCCTAGACATATTCCTCCAAAAGCCCTCTCTGGTTGCCATACCCCTTGCTTAAGCTTTTTAATTTCTCCCTGGTTCCTTTACCCTCTCCTGTATTTTAATTTTATTTCTCCTGCTGCTTCCCCCCACCCATACAACCACAATCTTATTCTTCTACATGCTCTTCCACTCAATCCATGATTTTCCTCATCCCTAACCCCTCTACTCTGCCTGCACCTGCGTCTCTCACCACTAGTATCCCTACTACTTCTAGGTGTGCACTTATTCTTAGGTCAACATTGCCTGACCATTACTTGTTACAAACCTGCACTTATGACAAATACAGTAACTGCTAATTCCATGTTATGCCTCCAATTTTTATGTACGTAACTTTCAGCATTTTATTGAACGTCTTAGTGTACTGTAACGAAATGACCCTTGAACCACAATTGGGTCTTGTATTCAAGACTTACCTGTCAAATTTGTGTAAGCTACTTTCAGTCACTCTTGTTTTGTCTTTAAAGCTCTGTATTTTGTTCCTTGTATTACTATTTGTACTAATTTTCATGACTTGGAACCTCTGTAAAAGAGCCTCTGGCTCAAAAGTATTTCTGAATCTTGCTAAATAAATAAAAATAAACAAATAAATAAAAACAATCTCTCTTTTAGAATGGTCTCCATCAACTTCCCCACTATGGAAGTCAAGCTCACAGGTCTGTAGTTGCCCAGTTGGTCCTTGGGTCCAATCTTGTGAAGGGGCACCACATGAGCCATCCTCCAGTCCCTGGGTACATTTCCCATCTCCAAGGAGGTGTTGAACAGGTCTGTCAGAAGGCCTGCCAACACCACTGCCAGTTCCTTCAGGACCCTTGGGTGTACACCTTCTGGTCCTGGTGCCTTGTCCACCTGCAAAGCTTTAAGGCCCTTCAGAACTCTATCCTCTTGGATGACCCCATCTGTTATCTCTGCCCCTCCATCCTTGCCCCCTTTCCCCTTTGGTATTGGGCCATCCCTTTCTTTTGTGAACACCAAGCAGAAATACTCATTGAGTGACTCTGCCTGATCTTCCTCTTGTTCTGCTCATCCCCCCTCTCTCTTGATTCTAACAAAGTCATCCCTACAACTCCTCTTCTCCCTTATGTATTTAAAGAACCTCTTTTCCCCATCTCTGATCCCCTGAGCCAGCTTCAGCTCCTTTGCTGACTTGGCTGCCCTGACTGACTGGGTCACCTCCCTTGATGCCTTTGTGAACACCTCTCTATCCTCCTCATGCCCCAATTTTTTGAACTTAATGAATGCCAATCTTTTTTCCCTCAATTTCCCCTCCACTTCCTTGCTGAGCCAGCTAGGTTTTTTTGATCTTGTCTGCTTACTCTGAGATTTGGCACACATGTTTGTGGCCTCATTCAATCCCTTCCTAATGATTGCCCACTTCTGTTCAGCATCCATCCCTGGGTTAATTTTAGCAAAAACCCCTCTAGGATGCTGCCTATTCTGGCAAAATCTGCCTTCCTGAAGTCCAACACTCTTGTCCTGGTCTTAGCTGACTCCCTCCCTGTGTTGAGGAGGAACCACACTGAGTGATGGTCGCTTCCTGCTAGAGGGTCCTGTACTTCCACATTCTGGACTTGATCACCATATGTTAGCACCAAGTCCAGTATGTTTCCCTCCCTAGTAGGATCCATCACTCCTTGCACTAGGTAGCTGTCTTGGATAGCCTCCAGCAGCACCTATTCCCTGGCATGTGCTGTAGTTATTGTCTGCCAGTTAACCCCAGGTAGGTGAAGTCTCCCACTATAACTATATTCCCTTTGCCACTGACCTTTCTGATTTGCTCCCCCAGCTCCCTTTCCACCTCATCGCTCTGTGAGGGTGGCCTGTACACCACCCCCATCTTGAGCTTCTTAAATTTAGGGTTTTGGAGCAATACCCATATGACTTCTGGCCTCCCCTCATCCCCCTCCTTCCTGGTACACAGTATCCCCTCCCTGACATAAATAGCCACCCCTCCCCCTTCCCCCTCCTGGTCCCTGCAGAACACCCTGTATCCTGGGATCATGAGATTCCAGTCAGTATATTGGGTGACCAAGGTCTCTGAGATGGTGGCAATATCTACCTCTCCCTCCACCATCATTGTCTGGAACTCTGCACCCTTGTTTGCTAAGCTCCTTGCCTCTAAGGATACTACAGTCCACCTTGTGTCCTGCCTCTCATTTTCCCATCTCTCCCCCTTCCACTTTTGTCTTGGTAACTTATCCTCATTCTTCTCCTCCCTTTCTGGGGGGAGGCCTTCTGCTCTCCCCTGGAAGATGCCTTCTCCCTGGTATCCAACTCAGGTTCCCCTCCTCAGTTTAAATCTATGTTGTTTTTAATGTACTTCTCCAGCCTCTGTCCCAATGCCCTTGTATACTCGATGCTGAGATGCAGCCTATCCTTGGCATAAAGCCTTTTATTGCTCCATGTTTCACCTCACTCCCCTACTACTCCATACCCCATTTCTGCACACTACCCCTTCAGCCACCAATTACACTTCTATATTCTTTGCTTCATCGCAGTGCTTGCCCTAGATACCGGGAGTACCTCAGAGAGTGTCACTGAGCTTCCCACCTGATTACAGATACCCCTACTTCCCTGTACCTCTCCTCCACTTCTTCCACTGTATTGCCCTCTATGTTGTTTGTTCCTATGTGTGCAATGATATGAGGCTTCCCTCCCACCTTCTCCACACATTTCTAAATGCACTTCCCTACTCTCCCCACTGTCATACCTGGTATACACTCCATCGAGTTTTAGCTCTTCCTTGCTCCATAACCTCCCCATCTCACCCCTGAGCATAGAATCCCCTAATACAAGTACTCACTCACCCATCCCTTGCACTTCCCCCATGGTTTACCCTCACATGAGCCCCTTTTCCTCAGTGTACTCTCCTTTCATATCCTGCTCTTTTCCCCCTCACTTCTCTTTCAGTTGCACCTCTACCTGCTCTCCTCCTCCTTCATCCTGTCTGTGCTCGCTCCCTTCCACAACCACTCCCCCTCCACTACTTTTACATCCTCCCACTTCCCCCTGCATTTTTTCTCCCCCTTCCACCTCCCAACATGTTTTGGCTTTCCTCCCTATTTGTTTAGTGTGTTTGTGCCAACACACTATACAAAAAGGGAAGTAGTGTTCAATATGAGAAAAGGCAGCCTGTGCAATGATATTTGGTAGTGAAAGCTGTGAACAACAGATTGAAATTAGTGCTGAGTATAACAGCAAGATACCTTTAGTAGCTGTTACATATTAGAAAAGGCAGTCTGTATAAAGCAGTGCTATTAGTAGTGAAAGCTGTGAACCGCAGAATGAAATCAGTGCTGAATAATTATAATAACAAGATTACCTTTAGCAGCTGTCAAAACAGGATCATCTGGTAGTGAAAGATGTGAATTGCAGTCAAAGCAAATACACCTGCCTTAAAACATGAACTTTCTCATCACACTCATACTAGAATAAGTATGAAACTACAAACATATAAATGTACCAGCAGATAAAGGCCTTACAGTCTATCTAGTCAGCTTAAGTATGCAGCTCACCCCCATTTCTAACCTCCCATTTTCCTCAAGTACCCTGTCCCCCTCCTCCCCTCCACCAGTAACTTTCCCCTTCATTCTTTTCCATCCTCTCTTGAAGCTATCCATTGTTGTCAGGAAGACCACCTCCTCTAGCAACTTGTTCCACTTCACCACCAGTGTCTCGGTGAACAAGGGCCATCTCTGTCTCTCTCTCTCTCCCCCTCCCTGTTTTGAATCTCCCCCAGACAGCTTTAGGCTTTACCACCTAGTGGACTTGCTCCCACTAAGAATGAAGAGGCCCTCTGTATTCACTCTGTTAGTAACTTTAAGGTATTTGAAGCTCTCAATCATATCCCCCTCCTTTCTGTCCTCAATGGAGTACATGTTGAACCCCATGAGGCTCTCTTCATAGGTGTTGCCCTGATTGCCCTGGTTCATCTTGGTTGCCCTTGTCTGGACTGCCCCAGCATATTAACATCCTTCTTAAGATAAGGGCACCAATACTGCACACTTTACTCTAGGTGCCATCTTACCAGTGACCTGTACAGTGGCAGTATGACCTACGCCATCCAGCTCATAATCCCTCACCTATGCAGCTCTGCATCCGATTTGCTTTTGTTGTTGCTCTCTTGCAGTATGCTGAGTGCTTCAGGTTACTCATAATGATTACTCCCAGGTGCTTTTCCTCCTCTGACTTGGTAACCTACACAGTACCCAACCAGTATTTGGTCTCTGGGTTTTTCACCCTCAGGTGCATAATTTTGCAGGTTTTAGCATTGAACCCCCATTGCCAAATGCCAGACCACTTCTCTAACCTAGTCAGATCTTCCCTAAGTTCTTGTCTCCCTGTGTCAACCCTCCCACAGAGCTTTGTGTAATCCACGAACAGGCAGATCTTACCTTTATTCACATCTGCTATGTCACTGATGAAGATGTTAAACACTGGACCAAGGACCAATCCATGTGGGACCAAACTGTTCACTGGCCTAGCTTCTGAGAGTCCCCCTCCCCAAACCACCACTTTTTACATTCTGTCCTGCAACCAGTGTTTGACCCATCTTGCAAGCTTGGCCCCCACCCTCGGCTAATACAGCTTCCAGACCAGTCTCCTATGAAGCACAGAGTCAAAGGCCTTACTGATGTTCAGTTAAAGGACTTCAAATGCCTCACCCCTGTCTACCATCCAGGTCAATCAGTTGAAAAAGTTAATCAGATTAGTCTGGCAGCACCTCCCCAATATAAACCCATGTTGCCTCTCATCTTGTAACCCATTTTCCTTGAAAAAGCTCACCAGTTTTTCCTTCAAAATGGTCAACATCAGTTTCCCCACTATTGAAGTCTGACTGAGTGGCCTGTAATTCTCTGGTTCATACCTTGCACTACTTTTATGAAGAGGCACCATATGTGTAGTTCTCCAGTCCTTGGGCACACTCCTGGACTCCAGAGAAGTGTTAAACAGGTTTTACAGGGTGCCTGCTAGCATCTCCACCACTTCCCTTAGGATCCTTGGGTGCATGCAGTCTGTCCCTGAGAACTTGTCTGCTTTCAGGGCCTTTAGACCCTTATGCACCCAGTCTACCTTTATTACATAGTCTGTGACACACACCCCATTTTCCATCCCACCCCCTCTGCTCCCTAGTGGTACTGGTTCATCCTTTTCTCTCATGAAGATAGAGCAGAGGTACTTGTTAAGCACTTTCTCTTCACTGCCCACTCCCCCTCTTTTTCTAACCTGACAATCTTATGTTTACTATCTCTCTTCTCCCTTAAATATTTGAAGAAGGCCTTCTCATTAGATTTCACTCCCTGTGCCAGTCATCCTTCATTTATAGCCTTTACCTCTCTAACCACTAGGTTTGCCATTCTTAATTTAGCACAATAGGCATCATTATCCTATTGCATTTGCCACTTCTGTTTCAAACCAGCTGGGCTTTTTGTTCTTCGATTTCGAGCTTTTGATATTGGCATACTCATTAGTGGTCTCTGTCAATCCCACTTTATTATGGCCCATTTCTATTCCAGCTCCACCTCCATTTCCCTTCTTTGGGGCAAAGCAGAAAGTCCCCAGGAGTCTGACCCGGTGAAGTGCAAATGGCATCATGCATGTTGCACTCTGCCCAGACAAGCCTGCATAGTTGCATGGGATCCCTGCACATGGTGTCAGGTAGGTGTGAAGTAGTGCATGACATTAATGTATCCGCGTGGTGTCTGCTATAATACCTGGGATATGCGAATCCAAGCCGTACGTGCCATGTAAAAGGTGTGTAGGTCTGGGATACCATCAATGCATAGGGCCCTATATTTACAAAAACTGCATAGATATAATGTCTGTAACATTCTTTGTGTCACAACAAAATAATTGATATGATAATGCATTCAAAATGTGGGTTTAAAATGATATTGATATGCAGAGATGGGTGAAATCACTGAAATACCCTTTGAAAAATAATTTGTAAATTTTGCAAAATTTGTTTAGTGCCAACTTTGTAAGGTGTTCGCTAGGCAACTTATAGTGTCAGTGGCTCAGCAGGTAACACACTCGCCTCTGAGGCTGGGAGATCAGAAGGCTGTGGGTTCTATCCCCAACACAAGGCACTTGGGTTAATATCCCAGTACTAACACTGCAGTGCAGCATAAGGGGGGTTCCGCACTCCTGAGGTGCCGTCTTTCAGATGAGATGTTAAACTGAGATCCCATTTGCTGGTCTGGTGGTAGTTCAGGTGGATGTTAAAGATCCCAGGGCACTTCTTGAAAAAAGTAGGGGAATTTCCCTGGTTCCTGGGCCAAATTTCCCTCCTTTCACTAAAAATACCACTAACAGCTTAATCTGGTTCAAAGTCAGCTGGCATTCATCTGTATCCCCCTCCCCCTGGTTGTGCCTAAAAATAGGCAGAATTTGTCAAGTGCACTTACCTGGTCAACAAAAACTAAATAAATAAATAAACTTGATCTTTTTCCCTATGCAAACTGATATAAATTTGCTGGTGAATTTGTCACTTTGCCATAGCTTCACCTGACTTTACCTGAAAAAGTGCCATTTGACAGGAAAACTCCTTGCAAAGTGGCAGAGGAATGGAGTGGGAACTTTGTGAAATAATTCACCAAGGCAAGGTTTTCAACTTCACTGAAACATCATCAGAATCTTTGTCTGATACTTACAAAACTGTACTGATACATAAAAGCATTATTGATAGGATACATAGAAACATAGAAACAGAAAGTGATGGCAGAAGGGAACCGCAAGGTCCATCTAGTCTGTCCATAAGCCTAGCCCCCTCCCTTATAATACCTTTGTGCCTATCCCTTGCCTTTTTGAATGTTCCAACTGATCTAGCCTCAACAACCCCTGGTAGAAGGCCATTCTAACCATCCACCACCCTCTCGGTAAAGAACTTTCTTGTGTTGCTCTTGAACTTGCCCCCTTTCAGCTTCATGCTGTGGCCCCTCATTCTTGTGTGATTCTTGACCTGAAATGGGTCCTGAACCCTGACCTTACTTATTCCCTTGAGGTATTTGAAGGTTTCAGTCTTGTCCCCCTTTCTCTACTCTGTTCCAGGGAATACATGTTAAGATCATACAGTTGTTCTTCATATGTCTTGTTGTGGAGTCCAAGTATCATTCTTGTAGCTTTCCTTTGTATTGTCTCCAGTCTGTCTATGTCTTTTCTAAGGTGTGGTCTCCAGAACTGCACACTGTATTCCAGGTGAGGTCTTACCAGTGATCTGTACAGTGGCATAATTACCTCCCACTTTCTACCAGCAATTCCTTTTCCTATGCAGCCCAACATATTGTTTGTCTTTAATACTACTTTTTCACACTGCTTGGATGTTTTCAGGTTGTCTGTTATAATTACACCCAAAACCCTTTCCTGCTTTGTGGCTCCCAGTTTTAGTCCACACAGACGGTATTCCTCACAAGGATTATTCCTCCCTAAGGGCATGATTTTTCACTTTTTGATATTGAAATTTAGTTGCCAAGTTTTTGACCAGCTTTCTAATCTTTGTAGGTCAGCCCTCATCCTTTCCACTCCACATGGAGTGTCGACCCTATTTCATATCTTTGTGTTGTCCTCAAACAGACTCATCTTGCCTTTAATGCCCTCAGATATGTCACTGATGAAAATATTGAAGCGGATAGGCCCTAGTACCAATCCCTGTGGCATACCACTGCTAGTGGGCTGTTGACCAGTACCCTCTGTGCCCTTTACAGGCTTTATAGTCTTGATTTTACTCCAAGATTTTGTTTAACAAAACATGTTTGCTTAAAGCTGAGCCCATTTAAAAGATCATTTCTTTAAACTGAGCTAACATTGGAGCCTTTTGGGCTATAAACCTTTTTTTATTTCAAATTTGGAATCAGCTAAGTTGATACATCATTATATTATGTTTCTATTGTTACACTTTAAGCATCAGTTAACTACACTGTAACTACATTGCAAATGCAATGTAGGTGCATGCAACAAATATGTAACTCTGGTGTAATTATCCCATTACATGTAATTAATGATTAGTTACACTGAGACAGACACTTAAAGTGTATCTAGTCCTACAACTTCCATATACTGATATATAAAATGTAAAATGGTTTAACAACATTTTTAAACCATTGTATTTAACAACATATTATACTGGCATAAAAAGACAAGTATCAACACATGAAAACTATACTGTAATAATCTATTCATGATGACATGACTCCAAGAATTGATTTAAAAATGTATGGTCCAACTGTTTCCAAATGCAAAAACTTTCAAAAGATAATTTATTTAAAGTTAACTGACTTTGCAACTGTTAGGGTTCATAACTGATACATCATTTTACTAAATAGTTAAATTATTTCAAAAATACTGTACATTTTACCAACATGTAAGGATGTCTAATGATATGTCAATCACCAATGGCAAAGAAAACAGGTTGAAAGATACTAGTGGCTACTGTACTACATTAAAGAATGAACTCTTCTCTAATTTGTTTAACTTGATGTATATGTTTATATATTTAAAATATATGGCCAGGATAGCACTCTAAGCTGGGGACAGCTGGTTTCTAGGTGCATTATAAAATGTACTTGCCTACAGTATTATACTCCTCTGGTAGGAGGATAAAGACTGGTTCACATTGTATTACACTAGTTGGTTTTATTACCATGCAGCTCATGGACTCTAATTATAGCTATCTGTTTTTCTGGAACGTCTTTATCTGGGAAGTATTAAATTGTAATTATCCCCTATATGATATATCTTAATAGCATGGAATGTCCCCTATGTATATATTTATAGGAGTGCACCCTCATTGTAATCTTCATTTTTGTGTTAAATCCTGTGTCTGCTTTTGCTAAACTGTCTGTGATTTTGCAAAGCAATAAATATTTAGTTTTAAAAAATTTACCTGCCTTATATCATGCACCTGTTGGATAGGTGCATAATTCATAGGTGCATATACCTTTACTATAACATACAATCAACCTGGTTCCCAAGAACAACCTTATAGAGCTATTCAGGTTTATCTTTCATTTTCTCCTTCTTCCTCACATTACTTTCAGGAGGCTAAAAATATCAGAGCACACTGTTTTCCCCTATAAAATATACTGTACCATGCTCCATCCTGATTAAGTCTCAATATAGTTTTTACTGTATGCCTAACATCTTTTGTTTTCACTTACTGGAAATGGCAAAATTTACTGATGAAAGACCTACTGCAACTCTGTTAGATAAGATGCTCATTCCAATATCAAAGAGGGCATAAGAAGTTACAATTGATCTTACCTTTGATCCCAAACTTGGAATGTTTTCCGAATTTAAGAATGATTAACATTATCACCAGTCCAATGCACACTATTGCTGCAATTCCCACAACAACATACACCTGAAAGAATAGCAGAGATCCATGAAAGAATCATGCTGACAATAATAACTTGAATGAAACCAATTTTCTTTGACAATATAATCAATGTACTGTATTATCAAAGTTGTTGATCTTTTTATTCTAGAAGTTGCAAGTGATTATGTCTGGCATGTAGAGTAGATTACAACAATAAACTAATGTACCACTAGTTCGGCATGGAAATTGAAAAAAAAGTGATATTGAGAAACCCACTGGGTGTGATTTTCGAATGGGCCCTTTGACTGATACAAATTGCACAAACAGCATCTTGCATTGGAGCCCGGTGTGCCAGGAACCTTGCATCTGATTTTCCTACAGGTGGGGGCCTGGCACCAAAGTTCCTGATGCAGCCTCAAGTGCTCCCTTGTGCCAAAAGAAACAGTGCACAGGAGGGGAATGCTGTACGCTATGGGATGGCTGTGCAGCATCACAAACAGTGCCAGAAGCTTGTCAGCCATGTGTCCTGGTGGTCAGCAGCAGCTGTGGGGGTCTGGAAGTGTTGATTCGAGAGGTGACAGGTGGCAAGACCCAGGACAGGGTCAGAGAGTGCTGCCATGACAAGGACAGTCCAGCAGGGGCTGGCATCAAGATGACTGGTGCTGTGGGAGGGGGACCCAGGACAACACAGGCAGGAGGTGTTAAACAGCATGCCAGGAGTTGGGGGTGGTGGGAAGAAAACAGGTCTCCCACAAGGGAGGACAAGGTCCAGTGCCTATAGTGACCATATGCGGCAACCCTGGCTTGCAGGAGGCACAGTCATTGGTGGCAGAGTAGTGATCTAGCCACATACCACCCCAGAATCTTGAAGAATACAACAATATGGGGGGGTTAAAGCCATGGGCAGATTAGATGGATCATGTGATCCCCATCTGCTAACACATTTTATGTTTCTGTGCTTCAGAGGACATGGCATGTAGTGCCTGACTCCCTGCATATGTTAGTGACTTTCTTGGGGCACACACACAGCAACATCACAAACTACCTCCCATGTGTTCCCACGGGAGACACAGCTCCTGACTCTGCTAGCCTAGCATTCAAGTTGTCCAGGGACTGGCTCCTCAGATATGGCCACAGTGTCAAACTCTACTCTGTCACTCACCCACTCTTGCTCATGAGCTCACATTGTTGGAATTTACCGCATGTCTAGCTGGCAGTGCATTATGTGCTGCCAAGCAGGTGAGACTGCATGAAGTCAGTTTATTTATATTGGTGGGACCATGTCATTGTCTGGAATAATGGTAAGTCAGACCAATGTATAGGCATGTTCACAGCACTCATAGTAGAGCTTCCACACAAGGTCCTACTGGAAAAACCATTACTGATATGTTTAATCAATACTGACTGGCATGCCTCTCCAATTCAGATATTTTGGGGGAATCAGTGTTACTGGTCACATTTCTGTGGGGGATGCAGGTGGCTCAATTTCAACATGTGCTGTGTTAGTTTTGGATGCCCAGGAGTTCAAGTTTTGCTGTTAGACACATGTTCAGTGTCATGCCTACTCATACTAGTTCTTCCCTTGCTGGCTTTTGCATCTGTCTTCACGATTATAATGCAATACCCAACAGGGAGTTGGTGGTTCTCCTCCTTACAGTGATGGCACAGAGCCAATTAGACTAGCACAGTGTGGTCTAACATTGGACAGTGCTTGCAGCCACTGTTGGGGTCTGAAAATCCCACCATCAGGGATATGGCAGCTCCATCCTGGTGCAGCACCCTGCAGCACCATGGCACTGCCTGTGCCAGATCACAAGCCGAGTGCAAGACTCTCTGCCCCAATAGGGCCTGATGATGCCACAAGCACCCTCTGAAAATCAGGAATTATGTAAGGTGTGGTGCAGTGAGTCCCTTGAGTTATAGCTGTGACCCAAGCATCTCATGCCATTCCTGATTCTTTGAAAATTGAGCCCATTTTCATTAGTGTCCTGGTCATTTATAACATGCTTAAAAATGCATTGAATACAGAAGCAGATTATTATTCTATTTCATGTGCATCAACCCTCAGTAAGAGAACTAATCTATTGAAATATAGATGCCCACAAACAATATTTTTCCACATAAATCAAGACCATTGTGTGTGAACATACATAAAAAGGAGATAAATACAGTATGTCAAAATGTCATCATTACTTACAGAAACACTGTCCTCCTTGGCAGTCTTAGATGAATCTGTAGATAGACTTCCACCATCATTGTCTGTAGTTAAACCTACATCAAGAGAACTGGCTTCAGTGCCCCACTCTGCTAAAAAGAAACATGACACAACAGACTTCTTTAAATTGGGTAATTTCAGGAGATTATTATTTTTTTTTTACATTATATTCCCACTCTACCCCAGCAGCTATAGCTATAGCTGCTCCTCATTATGAGTTATAGCACACCCAATGGCAGCCACAGAGTAAACCTACCCAACCCCCACTCAAGTACCTACACAAATTCAATGTGCTTTTGTGGCTCCAGCACAAGGTACATTGGGCTGATAGTGTAAATTATAGTTTAATTGTCACCCTTCTGAGTGCTTGCCTTCCCCAAAGCAATTTCTCCCTCTCTTTCTTTTTCTAGGATGCACATAGGTATGTAAAAGCAGAAAACCACCTTCAGTTACTCCCCCATGCTCAAGATACAAGTTTTCAGTACACTTTATGTTAATAAAGAAGAAAGGCAGTGAGAAATGCTAAATGGACATTTTGTGCACACAAGGGCAGAATACATGAGTCAGTGTGTGAGAAGAGCAGAGGGTAACATTTAAAATGGATACTGGATGGGAACCAACATCTATATTGTTTAGTTTCTGTGCACAACTCCAAACCTGTATAGTGCAACCACAGACAGTGATAGGGGAATGACAACACTATGCAGTAAGCACTCCCCAGGTTGCTGTACATGGTGCTACCACAGGACATGTGCAGGACAATTCCAGAGGCTGACCAAGGTGCTCCCATGGTCTGGAGGGCTGAGGCAAGAAACAACTTGGCTGGGAAGCAGTGGAAACCAGGGTTCTAATCCTGGTCTCCTTTGATTTTTGCCTATGGGGACTTCGTTTTTCTTTTCAAAGGACCGTGGAAATGAATATTCCACAGCCCCACAAATTTCATCTTTCCCCATGATCTACTTCCCATGGCGTTGGTATCTTTTAGTTCAGGAGGAGATGGGAGCAGAGCACCCCCCTCAAAAAAAAAATAAAAGCGGTGACATTTTTACTGTGACGTTCTTGGTCGTGCTATCGTAGCAGGCTATGTTCTGAAATACTGCCAAGTGACACTTGGCTATCATGTTTTTCAGTAGTCTTAAATATTGAGAAACTGATTCAAAATTTTCATTCAAGTAAAGGCATCAGTACCATTCTGTTATAAACTTATCTCCACATTTTTATTTCATTACACAGACAGGTTTGCAAATGACAGACCCCTATAACAGAGACCTACATATGCATAAGCAGAAAGACTAACAGAGGGGGTCACATTCTCAAACTAGCAAGTAGACAGTTTGGGAAGGACGTGAGGAAATATTTAACTGAGAGGGAGGTGGACCACTGTAACAAATTGTCATGAAAGGTGCTTAATGCTGGCTCCATAGCTGATTTCAGGATCAGTTGGGATAGACACAAAGGGGTAATTAGGGACAAGTGTTAGTGTAGAGTGGCAGTGGAGGGGAAAACTAGTTTAAATAAGTAGAACAACATAGCAGACTAGATGAATGAAAGTCTTTATGCATCCCAATCCATCAATGTATCTGTGCATCTGTGTTTCTTACTTTAAAATAAGTAATAAATAGGCATGTTTCATACAATAAATTAACCTTAAGGAAAACTGCAGCATTTGAAACTGGTTAGGGAGTTTATTGGATAGCATGTGACTTCTTAACCACACTCAGTGTACCTGTTGTTGCAGGCAATTTATTATATACATCTACTTATTGTTTACATTAAAGTAAGAAATCTGTTTAAATTGAATGTGCAAAGAAATTAATAAGAATGGTTGTTATACAGTTACGTAAATTATTTTTTTTATGTGCGACCTCAATATTTAAGATTGGCAAAAATCTATGTTAAATGAGTGCCACTCATATCAGGGAACTGACAAGATTGACTGTGAGTCTTTTTCTGCCATCACTTTCTGTGTAACTTAGGTGGGTCTTGCTTCAGGTGGGATGGTAACCCAGTTTCCTGAATATGATTGTACCAGTAAGACTGTCTAGATTCTAACCAATGTAATTTTAACATTTTGTTTTCCTCAGGATTGGGAGATTTTTGGAAGAATTCAAGGTTTGTTTAGCAAACTGACTACTAAAATACGTTTTTCCTCAGGATTGGGAGATTTGGGGAAGTATTCCTGCATATCATTTTGTGTTTGAATAAGTTAATTCGAGTTGTTTGGATCTATATTGTCTGGATGGCTGAAGTCCTAATCTGAAAATGGATAGATCTGCACTTGATGTTCCTCACAACTATGATTGAATGACAGCAGCAAATGTTAACACATCTTTATTGTTTTCATTTTCTTTTTATTCCCTGATTTTCACAGCCAACTTCCAATCTTTTGCTTCTTTAGCCTTCACTCAGGCTGCATATTTCTAGTAGTGACCTAATTCATTGTAGAGTGGAGTGGCGGAGCACTGTGGCAGACCTGACCCCACTGACAAGGGCAACAGATCAAGATATCATATATGGCTAGTGGTGGCTCATTTGTTCGTTAGTTTTCACAACTCTAAGCTCTCATAACGTGTTGTCTTTCAATCACATTGGGCTGGGGTGGAGGAAGGCAGAACATCACAAGATCACTCATGACATCCAATGCTGCCCCAGTCTGTTGCAAGAGGCACTGGTATAGCACTAACTCAGATGCCAACACCCTGGAGTCTGACAGCCTAGGGCAGAAACTCAGGGTCACAACATTAACCTGGTCTCTCACATGGTAGCCTACTATATTGCACCATGGGGCTAAGTTCAATATTTGCTTTAAAAGAAAAATATACAAATTAGCCTTGCTATATGGAACTAATGGAGTGCTGTTCCACTAGTGAGAAGCAGGAAGCTATATTAAAAAGCATGCTAAGATGCTCAGTTAGGTATTAAAGAGATCATGAAAGGAAAAATGGGATTAAGCGACGTAGTACTATATGCCAGTATGTACAGTATTTGGAGCCAGTATGTGCCAACACCATAGAAATTCAGTTAACAATGTATCAAAACATACAAATTGGAGTTTACACTGTAATTCCAAAGATGGTTGTTTACTGTACGCAGTTTGTGGGCCATATTTCTTGTCTGTAGCAGAAAGGAAGTGCAGTTTGACTCGGAGTGATGATGTTTCAGTATGTAAGTCTGTAGGTTGGTGTGCTGTTGGTGTTTCCCCCCTCCACACCAAACCCACACCCATAAACAGTGGCTAAATTGAAAATACTAAGGTGAGGGATCATTCACTTCCAGATCTGTAGGTATGGAACTACTGTTGTCCCAAGGTGCTGGAATTCTGCTATAGTATTCAGTGAATAAAGATAGAAGAGGTGCACAAATTCTCAAGCAGTGTTACAAGGGGTGGGGAACTGAGAGTCTGCTCAACTGAACTATCAGCACACAGTATGCTGTTCTAACACCTTCACTCATGTGTGCGTGTGTGTGTGTGTCTGCATGCGTGACTATTCACTACAATCCAATCCGCACATTAATTCTATATCCCTTGTCAGATTAATGCATTAACATCCATTTTGGCTATGACCAGATCACGCTTTTAAGATAATTGTGACCTGATCAATTAACAGTTCTTCTCCCATTGGTGTCAACAAAGACAATCTAGTCAGTTTACCTTTTAAAAATACTTTAAAAATGTATTCTGTACTTCACTACAGGCTTTATTTACTCATGCAGTCTAGGTTGTTGTGGTGTGTGTGTGTTGGGGGGACAGAGCAAAGAAGAGACAAATCTCATTATCCATGTTTTCTGAATTGTGTAATAATAACATGGCTGCTAGTGTGATATAATCAATACAGATGTTCACTACTGATTATAAAAATGCTGAGGTACCAGGATGCATAGTACCATACCTCTCAACTGTCCCTGATTTTCAGAGACATCCCTGATTTTGCCTCAGAAGTTTCCTCTGTCCCTCATAAACTGTGTGTTTATGTGTTAGAACAGTGGGGATTAAAAGCACAAAATGTCAAACACTAAGGTTTCAGATGTGTTCTTTAAAAAATGCATCTTAACACAAATCCCGTTTATTCTATCAGCTTTCTGAGTGAATAGTACCAATTTTAAGATGTGCCCCTGATTTGGGGTCTTTGTCACTGATTTTTTTGAGCCTTGCCCCCAAATCATGAGGTAAGAGGTTGAGAGGTATGCATAGTACTCATGTTATGAAACTGTACATGATGTGCTTTGCTCTCTGGGATGTTATGCATTTAAGCCCTCTCTGCTGGCTTGTAGATCAAAGGCATTCACTGCTGCTAGTGGAGCCAGCACTGCCAAGGCAGTAACTAGGTCAGATATCATCTGATCCACCTACCAGCCACACTGGGCATTGATGTACACTTGCACAGGACTGGCTTGGGGTGTGGCTCAGTGTCTGGTCTGTACGTTTCTGTGAACTTGGTCTTTTGTGAAGACTGCACAAAATGGCCTTTGCCCTTTGACTAGTCATGCCTTGGTGATGGGACTGAGGTGCATAGAATCTACCTGTCAGGATTATCTGCTAGCTCTGGAAGCCACATGGACTCGAGAACTAAGGTGGATCTAATTAATGTAGGCACTTTTACACTAACCAATTGTCTGCCATGCACCAGACATCCCAGACCATCCATCCCGACTGACAGCCTAAATGGACCAATCAGGTTTACCTTCTCACCTTTGAAGAGCAAGGCAGAGTTTTCCTCAAGTCATATCTGAGTGAGGTTTCATTCGAGTGAGACCACAAGGGTGTCAGAGCTGTACTATGATGGTCTGCACATCTGGAGAGAGGAACTAAGAGCTTTTGTGGGAAATTCCCTACTGACACTGAAGGCAGGCATTCTCATGATAGCCAGTATGCATTTGACACCGACTGACACCAGCACGGAGAAAAGGTGAGAGAGTGAAGAAACGGAACCACCATTGGGTACTGCTATAGGATGCATTACTGACATCACAGCCTGGTGTCAGGCTATTACCAGTCTGTGGGTTTGTATCTTGGGATGTGTGGGCTGGTGTAGATTTATTTACAGCAGTTTAACTGAACAGAGGATAACCAAACTTCTGCCTGCATCATCATTGCAGATGCCAGGAGAAGTAGTGAAATAAAAAGAATAGGGAGGGCACCTGATGGCCCAGGTAAAACTGCTGAGAGTTGCAACACTTAGTCCTGCACTGCAAGGGAGGATCTCATATACACCAGAACCATAAGTACTGCTGGGACTTTGTATAAAATATTTGAGAGCCATTTAACTGGATTCAGCCCTCCATCTAGGGATTTAAAACTGCCTCTATCTAAGGTCCAGTTTTCCTTTTTTAAAGCTGCATGGCCTTTGGTTTGGGGACACACTGTTTCATGGATAATTGCTTACTATGTAATTCATAGCGCACCACCGCCAGCCAACCAGCTTCAGTCCTGCAGTTCTATACTAATTCAGCCACTGAGTATGTAGTAACTTGTTTGTGAGTTCCATAAAGGGTTTAAGGGGAAACAGTCTGGTACCAAGGGGGGATCCTTCAGTACAGGGGGTTAATATTCAGCATTGTACCGGGCTGAGTGTCATGGCTGGGACTTTTTGGGTCTATTTAGTGATAGTCTGAAAAGTGTTTTATTTGGCTGTGTCTGCATAGGGTGTGTGAAGGTCAGCCACCTTAGATGGGCTGGGCCTATAAAGGGCAACTGAAGTTAAACCATCATGATATACAGTAACTGCCTAGTCTTACATAGCATACTTTTTCAGGACATCGTCAGCTGACCTAATAAGGTTGTATTCTTTTTGCTTGAATTAGAGGTCCACTGTTTTTTATAATAAATTGTAAGGGCCTGTTATTAAAGGATCTGCCTAGACATGTGTGGATTTATAGGAAGAATGACCTTAGAGGGAAGGTAACACATAGCAGGAGTTGTACTGACTGGTCACTAGGCTCACTTGAATCTTTCTCTCAGCGGTGACCATGTGCTGTTCCTACTATCTATATATTAGCTGCACCTTGCTGAGCAAAATGATAATGAGCCCAGGAGCCACAGTGACATCTATGGTTACCTGGTGGCATTGTAAAGTAGCCAAGGCCAACATCCCCAAGGCATCATGGTTGGCACACCTGCAAGGGATGGACCTTACATTTCTATTGGCAACACTAACTACACAACCACCTACACCACAAGCAGCAGCAGGACTTGGCCTCCAGCTTCATCTTCTTCACACCAGGGACCATAAACATATCCCTTGTTCCCCTGTTGCAATGCAACTTAGTGGCATCTTTTTAGAAAAGAGAAACCCATTATCTACAGATCGTATTTCAACATCACTGCGAAATTCAGTGTATAAAGGTGTTATCAAGAGTCCTGCTGACATTGAAACTTGTGCTGCATTTCAGAAACAGAGATATGAGCAAAGGCAAGCTCACTGTGCAAGGCTAGTACAGCCAGTATCTTTTCTCAAGGTCAGTGAAAATGAATCATAGCACAAGGTATTTTGAAGGCCATGCAAAAAAAGTCAATTAAGTCTTAACATCCAATAAATAAGACATTCACCCCTTCCCCATTACTGTATGCTATTTATTTGGAAATTTAATACATACCATAATATGCTGGTTCTGTAAAGGGATCCAAATCTAAAACAAACAACAAAACAGGTGTAACGTTAGTTAATACAATCATTGCATTTCATGACATGAGCAGTGAGTGCATTTATGTAGCCATACACTCAGGCAAAAGAGTACAGTAATTTCTAACTACAAAATAAGCCATGGATGGAATGCATAATGCTCTTTTACCTTTAGTGGTCAGTACTGGACAAGTTATGTTGATAAGCTTATTAGAAACATAGAAACATAGAAGTTGACAGCAGATGAGGACCGCAAGGCCCATCCAGTCTGCCCATTTCTTTTTCTACCTTATAAATGTGCCATCGGCCTTTGCTCTGTCAATGGTCTATCTATTAATACTCATCTGTATTGCTCCCTTATGCCTATCCCATGCCTGTTTGAAACCCGTCACTGTATTCATATCCACCACTTCCTAAGGTAGGCCGATCCATGCATTAACCACCCTTTCTGTGGAAAAAAACTTCCTCACATTACCCCTTAATCGGCCTCCCTGTAATCTCATGCTGTGTCCTCTCGTCCTGCTATTTTTCTTATACTGAAACATGTTAGACTCTTTCACCTTGTTTATGCCCTTAAGGTGTTTGAATGTTTCGATCAAATCACCTCTCTCCCTCCTTTGCGCTAGGGTATACACAGAGCTCAGTTAATCTGTCCTCATATGTTTTCTGATGCAGTCCCTGCACCATTTTGGTTGCCCTTTTCTGGATTGCCTCCATTTTGTTAATGTTCTTGTGAAGGTGTGGCCTTCAGTACTGCACGCAGTACTCCAGATGGGGCCTAACCAGTGTAAAGAAGGATTATTACCTCCCTCTTACGTCTTGTGATACCCTTACCAATACACCCCAACATCTCTCTAGCCTTACCTACTGCTTTAGTGGTCTGCTTGGATGATTTCAGGTCATCGGTGATGATGACAACCAAGTCTCTTTGTAACACGGCATTAATGGTTCAGACAAAATCAGGAGCCGCGATAGGAGCAACAGCGTCACGGGACCCTAGCCAGAGCGGGCATTAACCCAGCTTATATGCCGTGCACGCTCAGGCAGTACTGTCAGCAGCCAGACCCCCAGCCTAGCAGCACTGGGTCCTGTGGCCCAGCAAGACAAGGAGCGACAGGAGCGCTGGGCCGGCAGCCTGACTAGCCATCCGAGTGCGGAAAAGGGAAGGGGGTCCTGAACCCACGGTGGACACCTGTGACAGGCTTCACCTGGCCAGCATGACACGGAATGCAGGGTAGTGTGGTGTGCTTTTCAGTGTCAGGAGGCATTGCGATGGAGCAGTGGGTGGATGAACAGTGGTGGGGAGCAGGAGCGGCTGGGCAGAGGAACAGAGTGCAGGGCACACCCAGGAGCAGCACGGACAGCCCAGCTGGAGCACAGCAGTGCCAGAGCAGTGTCCCACAGGCAGCAAGAAATGCAAGCCCCTGGCATGGACAGCGTGACTGCAATCCTCCTCGCTGCGGCCGAACCGTGCACCGGAGACCTCCTGCTGCGGGTACGAGGAGAATACCTGCACCGAACTGCAGACAAGTCGAACAGGGATGTTGGCCGCGCGTCTCTGTGCAAATCTAGGGACAAAAGCTGATAACCACATCTGTATGTATGTAATGTTATAGACCGTTGTCTGAAACCAAAGTAAAGCTGTACAAACTTCGCACCGCCTCCACCTGTCATTGTTCATGTCGCACAGTGGACCCCCGCCAGACGCCTCCACTGGCCCATGGCCCATGTTACAAGCTCATTAAGCCACTCCATCAGTGGCATCTAATGCGACTGATGCATGGGGACGGGTGGTGGCGGCACTCGCCACCACCGCCCCTTACGCATCAACCAGCATTAGATGCCACCTTTCATCGTGGCTTAATGCTTACTTTTCCCTTGTGATTGCCAGCAACTCCTCTCCCAGCCTATAGGTGGCTTCAGGGTTTCTCTTCCTATGTGCATGATCTTGCACTTCTTTGCTTAAACCCCAGTTGCCACTCTTCCGACTATTTTGCCAGTTTATCCAGATCTCTTCTCATTCTGCCCACCCCATCTGGATCATCTACTCTGTTGCAGATCTTGGTGTCATCTGCAAACAACACTATGCATGCGTTCACATCAGAGCATTACAGCGCCCCCCCCAGCTTGTCGGCTTTAAAGTACCATCACCTGTGGTCACCCAGGTGATGGTTACAGCAGCAGAGACAAAGCACCCTCCTTCCTGAAGGTGGAGAGCATCCAGTGGAATGCCCATCTAACCTCTCCCAGCTGGCCCTCCAAAGACTCGAGTTTGTTCCCACGCTACACTACTGCTGCACCAGCAGGCAGGTCCAGCCTAAGGAGTTCTTTAAAAACATGGCTGCAGCAGGCACTGAGTCTCAGAGTCGCAGATGGAGATCTGAGACTTTTAAAAGTCAGAATACTTCAGAGAGCGGTAAGTGGAAGAACAGGCCCCAGAACCCTACTCATTTTGTGATCTCACCTGCAGCAAAACCCCTTGCTGCCGGAACCTCTGCGGTTGATGGAAGTCGAACAGTAACCTAACTCGTATTACTGCAGAACATCTTTTTCTTTATGAAACTATCTGAACTTTCAACAATGATGGCATCAACATCCCAGGTTATGTTGACATCTATATTAATTATTCCTGGCTCTTGGTGTGTATAGCAAATGGAGGTGTAGAAAAGAAACAGTATTTGCAAGCCTTCAAAAAAAAAAAAAAAATCAAACAATTTTGGTTTTTAATCATTTCTTTCTGGCAAAAAAAAAATCATCAATATGCCCATTTTTCTTTCTTGTTTAATTTGTCCCCCATTCCAGCCCCTGTCTGGCTAACATCAAGAACTATCACTTTACCCAAACACCAGAAGGCCCCTTACCTCTCCTGATGGTAACCCCCACCCCCGTAGTGGGGTCTTTGGGGCAATATTTCCCTCAAGTAACTGTCAGTTCGATGGTAGGGACTCTGCATGCAGGACAAACAGATTGAGCACAGGGCCCCCAACGTGCCTAGGCATTATCATGCTGGGCTCGAGACTTTCCGCAGTTCCTCACAACCCAAGATGCCAGCTGTGAATGTTCAAGTTTATTTCATATGGAAAACTCCATTGAGCATGCTCATTTACAAGGTGGTCCTGCAAGGGACAATGTATAACATAAAGAGACAAAATACAAAGATTGGTAGGTAAATACATAATACTAGGAAGATACAGGTGTAAATGCATAGTACAAGGGAGATACAGGTGTAAATGCATAGTACAAGGGAGATACAGGTGTAAATACATAGCACAAGGGAGATACAGGAGCAAATGCACAGTACAAGGGAGATACAGGTGTAAATACATAGTACAAGGGAGATACAGGTGTAAATACATAGTACAAGGGAGATACAGGTGTAAATGCATAGTACAAGGGAGATACAGGTGTAAATGCATAGCACAAGGGAGATACAGGAGCAAATGCATAGTACAAGGGAGATAAAGGTGTAAATACATAGTACAAGGGAGATACAGGTGTAAATGCATAGTACAAGGGAGATACTGGAGCAAATGCATAGTACAGGGGAGATACAGGTGTAAATGCATAGTACAAGGGAGATACAGGAGCAAATGCATAGTACAGGGGAGATACAGGTGTAAATGCATAGTACAAGGGAGATACACGTGTAAATACATAGTACAAGGGAGATACACGTGTAAATACATAGTACAAGGGAGATACAGTCATAAATACACAGTACAAGGGAGATACAGGGGTAAATACATAGTAAAAGGGAGATACACGAGTAAATATATAGTACAAGGGATGCAGGAGTACATACATAGTACAAGGAAGATACAGGAGTAAATACTACAAGGGAGTTGCAGGAGTAAATACATAGTACAAGGGACATACAGGAGTACATATATAGTACAAGGGACATACATACATAGTACAAGGGACATACAGCAGTACATACATAGTACAAGGGACATACATACATAGTACAAGGGACATACAGCAGTACATACATAGTACAAGGGACATACAGGAGTACATACATAGTACAAGGGACATACAGGAGTACATACATAGTACAAGAAAGATACAGGAGTAAATACTACAAGGGAGATGCAGGAGTAAAGACATAGTACAAGGAAGATACAGGGGTAAATACATTGTACAAGTGAGATACAGGGGTAAATACATTGTACAAGTGAGATACAGGAGTACAAATATACAATGCAAGGCATGAGCAAGCACTTAGGTTGGGCTGAGCTGCAGAAAATAGAATTTTTAGATGATTTGGGGGAAGGACTGAAGTGCTGACTGCTGCGTAGAATGGAGCCATAGGTAGAGAGGGCGTATTAGTTGGTGTGGCAGTGCAGTCATCTCTGAGGGAATTGCTAAGTAAGGATTTGAAAAAATTAAAAGAGATGAAATTTGCAAGCTTAAGGGAAGTTTGCAATTTGTTCCAGGTGGAGGGGATAGCGTAGCTGATGGCAGCTCTGCCATACTGGGTGCGGAATTTTGGCACATCTAGTACGATTACAGTTTTTTCTGAGGGAATAGTGGCTATAGGAGAGATGAAAAAGGGCCGATATATAGTGTGTGAGTTTATTTGTCAGTGATATGTATGTCCAAGTACATGGATGGATCATCCTTCTAGTGGAAGGGACATCCAGCCCACTGCTGTATAGAGGCTGCAATGGTGGGTTCTGGAAGGGCATTTGTAATAAAGCGGATGGCATGATGGAACAGCACATCAAACTTATGGAGGTGAGATGTTGTGCAGTTGTAAATTATATCCACATAATTGAGAAGGGGGAGCAAGGTGGCTTGAACTAGTCTTTTCCTAACTTCAGTGGGGAAGAGAGATTTATTCCTGTAGAAAAAGCCTAATCTAGTTTTCAGTTTCTTGGTAAGGGTTTCAGTGTGCACCATGAAGGAGAGGTTATTGTCAAGCCAAAGTTCTAGGTATCTGAATTTGTCTACCACCTCTAGTGTGTTTCCTAGTAAGGTTGTGATGGGTGGAGGGGTGCCATGTTTGAGCAGCGCAGTTGCAGAATGTGGGGCCAAAAAGAACACTGTTTTGTTTTGGTTTTTTTTGTGTTCAATAGTACTTTTGATCTTAGGAGGTTGTATTTTAACGGTTGAAGTCAGTTTGAAGTTCAGTACCAACGTCTGCCAGGGAGGGTTTCAAGGTGTAGAGGACCATGTCATCTGCAAAGGAGTGCAGTTTGGCTTTGTGAATGTTGTCACTTAGTGAGTTACTATAAACTGAAAATAAAAGCGGGCTTAGGATGGATCCCTGGGGTACTCCTCTCGTTAGCGGTAGAGGAGAGGACAACAGCCAGTCCGATTTGATACGCTGAAGTCTTCCTGCAAGATAGCTATGTAACCAGTTGCTGGAGGTACAATTTAGGCAATGTTCTTTGAGTTTGGTTAAAAGAAGGTTGTGGTCTACCGTGTCAAAGGCTTTGCTTAGATCTAGGAAGAAGGCTTCAGTGGGTTGTTTGTTGTCTAAGGTGATAAGCCAATCGTTTGTCACTTTAGCCAAAGCTAATATTGTGCTGTGATTTTGTCTAAAGCCAGACTGCAGTGGGTTAATTAGATCTGAATTTTCCAGGTGGTCCCTTAGCTGGGTGTTGACTACCTTCTCCAGGAGCTTAGATAACATGGGCAATATGGAGATGGGCCTGTAGTTGTTTAGATCACAAGGGTCACAGAATTTGAATAGGGGCAGTATATGGGCAGTTTTCCAGATGGTAGGGACTATACCTGAAGCAATCGACATATTGAGCACGTGGGTGACTGGGGTGGTTAGGGTGTGATATCCTAGCTTTAGGAATATGAGGGCTATGCCATCAGCTCCAGCACTTTTATTAGTGTTGAGCTTCGTTAGTAAATCCTCTACCTGTTTATAAGGATCCTTGGTGTTGCGGATCGACGGGGACATCTTCTGAAGGGCAGTGACCCAAGATACTAGCAGCTGGGAAGGAGTCAAATGTTAGACCTGCAGTCGCAAAATGGGAATTTAAGTTTGAGTAGTTTGCTTTGGTTAGAGGTTGTGGTACCTTGAAAGTTAGTTTTGGTGGGGACTGCTGGGGGTGTGTCCTTTTTCTGAAACTTAATTTTTTATTAATACATGTAACATGGTAAATTAAACGTAGCTCATCCAGTCACATAATGAGCACAGATAAGAATAAAAGAGTAAAATGATTGCTCTGTGTCCTTCTGTGGATTTAAGGGTTTGCCAGATTTTCGCTGGGTTACCCTTTGCACTTTCAAGTACGTTAACATAGTAAGTGGCTTTGGTGGTTCTGGCAAGCTTCGTGCAGGCATTGCGAACTGCTCTAAAGGCTGTCCAATCTGCAGGAGCTTTGGTTTGTCTCGCAGTGGATCACAACTTATCCCTCAGTGATAGGGCTATTTTAAGTTCCTTAGTAAACCAAGGGTAAGAAGCTTTCTTCACTCTACACTTTATGCGAGGGCATTTTTGCATGGTCGGTCTGTGAAAACAAGATCAAGTAAGGTGCTTTTGGCTTGATTTTTTATATTTAGTCTAGTTGGCTCTGTGATTAACCAGGTGATGCCTAGCTGGTCGCACAGTTCCATAAGGCCATTGTATTTGGTGCTGAGCCAGTCTAAGTTAAGGTCACCAAGAATAATAGATTCATTAGGGTTGGAGCTGATGAAATTTCAGAGGGCTGGGAGGAGCTCTAGTCCACCTGTCACAGACCTGTAGCAGCATATTATGTTAACTGCCTCTTCTGAGGACAGTGACAGCCTTAGGGCCAAGCATTCGAACTCCCTGTGTTTGGAGACAGCGAGCAGCTCACTGGCTGTGATCTTTGAATTAAAAGGCGACCACTCCCCCCCCCCTTCAAACGTCTAAAGGTGCTGAAAGATGGTAATGCTATCTGTTGGTCGGAGATGGAGCTTTTTAGCCATAACTCAGTGATTATTAGTATGTCTGGGTTCATCTGTGATGCCCAAATTTCCACATCAAGTTTTTTTCTGAAGGCTACGCATGTTAATTAGCATAATTTTTAATCCAGGAGCTGAAGCAAATTCGGTTGGGAAGTTAAACTGGGAGACAGGATCTGCTTAATATTTGCTGAACAGAGGAGCAGTATTGTAATAAGTTTCCTTAACCTATGCCTTGAATAGATGTGTTCTTTCTTATGTGTGACAGCACTATGTTGCAATATTGGGCATGTGGCACTTTGGTGAGGGATAAAGGCAAGAAGGTAAGGATAAGCAGAAGAGTACAATGGTGCTGCCGGCCCAGTGGCGCTGAGGGGCTGGAAGCCACACCTCGCGTCACACTGGTGACTTGGGTTCAGAAAGGCGCCTGGGTTGTCAGGGGTCAGCAGAGGAGAGACAGATCGAGCATCCACCTATCCCGGGGAGGGTTGAGGGTTCCCACCACTCTGCAGCGGCCCCCGGCGATGACTGGGGGGCAGTACCAGAGCTGGTGTCATTGTGGGTAGAGTGCGGCAGACATCAGCACGTTGTGCCTCAGACGTCATTGCACGTCCACACTCCAGGGGTCTAAGGATGAAAATGGCTGGGCACAACCATGCAGCTTGATGGTCCTGCCCTGCCCGAAGGACTGTTGTGGAATCGCACTGGGGGTGAGGTCAGGGATCGGCCAGGCTCAGAGTGGTATGGGGAGGCCCTCCGGCAGGTTGGTGTGCAGCCGCACTGGATCCCCCATCATGCAAGTGAGCCTGCTGCTCTCCGGGCAGGCAGAGCTGGCGACTGGATGCCCCCGCCGGTTACACCGCAATAGGGCGTAAAATAGAAATAAGATTAAAAAAAAAAATAAATGAGTACGATGGCGCTGAGATATACTGGGTGTGATAAAATAAGGAAGGATGCAAGAAAGGTGTGCAATTGTCACTCTGATTATGGGTTGGTGCATAAGTTGAGTTTGGGAGCATATGGGAGCAGATGTAATTCTCTAGGTTCACTGAACGGGGACAGGTATGAACAAAATGCTAGCAGGATGAATATGAAGGGACTCATGATTGCCTGCAGGTGTTCTGGTGTGTATAGCAGATCAGGGGTAATATGGCCTTAAAGGTAGTCTTAATTGTTTCACAGATGAGCTGCTTGCAGCAGGTAAGTAAATGTGCAATGAAACACGCATACAGGTTGCTAAGCTTTGGCATCTCTGCTCCCACTGCTGTCCCCAGATAACTGGCTCCTCATAAGTTTCCCCCCAGGTGGCACCCCTGCAATGGGCATGGCCAGATTTACCTTTGCGCAGATTACACCATGGCATAGGGGCCCCGTGCTTCAGGAGGGCCCCCACAACATTGTATTTTTAGAATTTACTTCCCTACCGGCCGACCGCGGCTGCACAACTTGCCGTACTGTCGTGCGACTACGGGATCATTTGTAATTTTTTTTCTCATCATGCCATGGTACCAATTGGCAACTGCCAAAATAAAAAGCACCCCCCCCCACCGCCTCTCAGTATGTCCGGGCGGCTCTGGCTCCACCCTGCCTGACGTGAACTCACCACAACAACCAACCATGTCTCATTAGAGGTCCTCTGAGGTGTGTCTTCTGGGGAGCAGCAGGAATCTGTACGTGCGTGCGTGTGGCATCATGGCATGTTGTTGGTGAGGCAGCAGTGAGATTCAAGGAGGAGTACAAGTGGACGATGATCGGCTGTTGAGGTCACAGTGGAGGGATCATTTCAATTGATCAAAGAGAAGAAGACACGGAGAGCACAGACTAAACTAGAGCATGCCGGTGGTTTGCTTGGAGAGTCACAGACTCATCACTACCACCGTCCAGCCAAGCTTCTTAATTTTTTTCTGTTGTCCAATCGAGGGATGTCATCGTGTCATGGTGCAGGCTGTGGTGCAGCATCGCATGTTGCTGCTGTGTAGTCAGTGAGAGTCTTAGAGTGCTGCTGGGGGTGCATCTGGGCGGCGGGCCTCTCTGCCCTCTAGACTGACCAGTCCACTCCTGACTGTGAAGAGGAGTCAAGTGCCACAGATATCAGTCAGTCAGGAAGGCCAGCAGCCACCACACCAGGAGGTAACAGCCAGGTATGTGATGTAAAATCTGATGCTTTCTGTTGCACTTGTGCCCAGTTAGAGAAGGTTGGGGATTTTAGCACCGGGGGGGGGGGCGAGACCACACCTGAAAACAGATCTACCCTTCTTGACCTCAGTTGCCTTGCATGACACTGTTGGTCTGGCTCCTGAGAGAGCGAGAGAGAGTACAAACTGTCACTTAAGTGACATAAAGGAAGAAAGTGGGATGGGGATCTTTTTGGGGGGATATGGGGCTGGCTGATGATGTCTCGCATTTAGGGTTGCAGTTAGACTGAGACAATGAATGAACAGAAGTCCACTCACACGCTTTTTTTTTTTGTATTAAAAAACAAAACATTACTCTGAGAGCGCCCATATGGCAATAGCAGTCAAGCCAAGCCTAGAAAAAGACAGTACAGTGAGTGATAGGTAACTGTAACTGTGCCAAGTCTGTGGAGTTCAGCTACAATATATATGATGGCCTCCTGAGGGATGTTTATTTTCAACTGTGATTAGGGACTGAAGACATGTAGATGATCTTTCTTTCCTGACTGCATCCTACACGTTTTACTTCCTGCAATCTTGAGTACCCTGGTCGTTGCAGCCCTGCCAGCCCAGCACCACAGAATAGTGGGATGTTGGCATTTAAGGGCCCCTGGGCCACAAAATATGACTTGTAGTAGGGCCTCCACATCCATTAATCTGGGCCTGGCAATGGGGATCAGTTTGCCTCCCACACCGAGGAGGCAAGCGTCCAGTGGGACACTCAATCCTCCCTCCCTCCTCACTCTCCAGCAATCCCAGCCTCATTCCTGCAGCAGGGTCAGCAGTTTCATTAGCAGCAGTCTTGCAGCAGTGTCCAACAGAATGGATTACTCATTTCTCTTTTTATTTCAGGGGTCAAAATGACATTTTGCAGCTACTAGCCAGTAGGGCTAGTGACAGGGAAAATCCATTTGCCCCATGAACTTTTCCACTGGCTCAGGTGGTGAATTTACCAAAATGTTACCTTCTCCAGTACGAGCCCAAACAGCTAGTTAAAGGAAACTCTTACTAGCCTGATATAAAATCTAACAGCACTTGGCTAGTGGGCAGGTGCCAATTTCAACCCTTGTGTTTAATTCTATCCCAGAACTGAGATGCATGGTTTTGAAGGTCCTGATGTTTTGCTACACCCACAATAAATGATATTAAATCATAGTGTGGTGCTATGGTGCTTACCATCAGAAAGGTATGCCAGCACTATCCCACTACATTAGAGCTGTAGTGGTTCTAGATAAAAAGTAGCACCAACAGAAGAGACTGCTAAAAATTGCTTAGTGGGGTTCGTAGTTGTTGACCCGAGTCATTAATTCCTGGAAGAGCACAGATGTAGCCCCACTACACAAATGTGGTAGCAGGGAAGAGGCTGGCAAATATTGGCCTGTCAGTCTTGCATCATTGGTGGAAAAAGTAATGGAAACACGGTTGAAAGAAAAGGATTGTGGAATATCTTGAATCTAATGGGTTACAAGATCCATGGCAGGCAGCACAGAGTTACGGTTGTGAGGTCATGCCAAACAAATCTGATAGATTTCTTTGACTGGGTGACCAAGGAATTACAGCAGGGAGGAGCGGTGGACATGGCCTACCTAGATTTCAGAAAGGCTTTCAACACCATTCCACATTTTGAAAAAAGTACTTAATAAATTAATGGACCATAAATTTCCCCGGTGTCAAGACATATTTCCAAAAATGTTAAAACTTTTCCAGTTTACAACAGAGTCATACAGTGAGTGTTGCCTACATAAGTGACAAAAAAATTACCAAGTTACATTAAATGTGAGTTTAGTTCAAGAAAAAGTACCAGCATATTCAAGAATAGCATACAGTATGTTACATACTTAATGCAAAATACCATAAAATACATTGGATTACTTTGTAAACTAACATCGTTAGTATGGAGCTGTAAGGTACGAATCCCGATTCAGCTAAGACATGCTCAGGAGGTTAAGTAGTGCAAAGCTGAAGGTACTCAGATAACCAATACAAAATGTAAGTGTTTTTAACAAAGAGCTACAGAATGAATTTCCATTTCCCACTATATTATCTACCTTTCCTTTGATGACTCCTTTGATGAGAGAGTTATTGTACTGTTTTTGCATATTGCGGTTTTGAATGTTACTGTTGCTGTTTGCTGTTCCTCTTAGCTTCAGGGCTCGGTATTCCAACAATACCAAAATTCGAGCCCTGGTTATCTGCCTGGAGTACCTTTTTTTTTTTGGTCCTGTAGATTAAGTATCACCTCCTGACCATGAGGAGGCACTGTTCCAAATGATCCAAGATTCTGGTTCACACTTTTGAAAAAAAAAATTTGACCTGCCTAACATACATCCCAATCCAATGTCGGTCATTTGTGCAAATAAGCTGCTGTTGGTTGTTTTCCAGTCTGGACATATCAAAAGCTTTCTAATTAGTCTTTTTGGTAACCGGGTAAGGCCCACTAGGCACAAGTGCCTGTTTTCAGGGGCGACCTGGGAGCACTGGGCAGATAAGTGACTTGCTCATTGTCACACAGTATGCAAGTGGAGATTGTGAGAATCAAACTCAGGTCTGGCCTGCTGGATGTACCAAGCTCATTCACACCTCATTCCTCTAACCTCTAGACTATACTGCCAGCCCAGTATTAGCTGGCTATTTGGCTAACCACTTTCTTTTCCATTGGAGGCATGGCTTTAGTGTGAGAGTGAGTACTGCTACAATCAGATGAGTTATCCTGAGGTGCATGCTGAACTCTACTGTAAAGTACGTAAAATAATATACCTGCAAATTACTTTAACAGAGATAAGAAATAAATGTACTATTTATTTTTGAGGGAATTTAGGTATTTATACTGTATACTGTAGATGTTGTGTAGGTTTCTTGTAACTGCTATCTGAACTGAGCTTTGTGAGGCTATTCCCCCAGAAAGCACGTGTTGTATTGAATTAGTTCAGAATCTCGAGTTGTCAGTCTGGTGCTAAATGCATTTACAATACAACTGCATCTGATTCTTGATGATTTTAGACAAACATCACTTATAAAATGGGCAAATATCCTGTGTCCTGATTGGTCATTAACCATGCATTAGAAGTGTCTAATGCATGGCTAAAAACAAGTGCTGGCAGCCAGGACTCGACACATAAAACTGAAATCAATGTGCACAACAGAACTTTCATTTTAATTGTAATTTTAGCAACCAACATTTTTTCCCCACAAATGTGAACATCACAGAACCAGCAAAGTATTCTTGGCATCCAGCAAGTCCATTTCATAAATCCTGCACATCATAACTGGTTTCCTACAGATTGATAATACATAACATGAAGTGCCTCTCAGAATTTACTCACGATGACACCTGCTTTCCCATAGCACTAAAATGCCTGTTGCTTACTTGGATAGCTCCTTTTTCAGGAACCAAAAAAAATCAAATACCCATTTCAGTCTCCTGGAAGTACACTTGCTGGCACAAATCTAGTAACCAAATAACAGCCCTCCTCTGAAGATGTGCTCAACTTAAACATATGTATGTGTTTGAAGTAGAGGAGAAATAATTGGTGAGATGGAATATATTATTTAAACAATAATGCCCGACAGGGTGTGTGTCGTGCTGGGATAACGTCACACCTCAGGTGACTGGGCACAAGGCATGAGCTGATTAGGTCTAATAACTGAGGTGTGATGTTATCCCAACGATACACCCGGACGGCATTATTGCCATTATACAATGGCTCGTTGTTATACAGAATAAAAAAAATAATTTTAAAGATGTTTTTGTGTGGAAAAATATTTTTGTTTTTTAAGAAGAGATGAAACAATCAAGAAAATGCTCCAGGAAATGCTCATCCACAGGTTCACAGTGAGGCTGAGACTAGACCTGTGATGTGCTGGGATAACATCACAGGTCCAGCCCCAAACTGACCAATCAGAGTCCAGGATTTTTTCTTGCCATTGTATAATAACAGTTTCTCTTTGTTACCACTAAACTAAGTTACACATCAGTACAACACAATTGGTATAATGAAGCTGTAGATGATTTTTACACACTTGCAGCACTGGTTTTGGAGTTCCTTTGAATCTCATCTCTTTTGAGTGTGCCTGGCCAGGCCAGTTACTGTGGGGGGAGTGCAGCCAGGCCAGACCAGCAGCACAGCATCCATTGGTGGAAGGCAGGCAGGACATCATGGGATCCATGGGAGGCCAGCAGGCAGTCCAGAATGGGATCCATGGGGGGGTAGGCAACACAGAACAATGTCAGGCCAGACCCATGTGGGAGTAGGCAGGCCAGGGTCCATGGGTGGGGGCAGGCAGCTCAAGATGGGAGCCAATGGGGCTGGCTGGTAGAAGAATAAGAATAAGAATTATGATTTATGTGGTGCTTTTCATACACATTGTATCCCAAAGTGCTTTACAAGCAATGAAACACTGGTAGTGAATTTACTGGTGTAGTGGCAGCCATATCAAACACCCCCACACACAACCTTGGACAATTGCATGAACTTGATTTATAGAAAGGGGAATGTTGGCAAGGACACCAGAGATTAAGTCCCCTACTCTTGTGAAAAGTGACTTGTGTTCTTTTACTTCCACGTGGACTCCCACCAGGACAGCACCAGTGATGGGCAGAAGTGATCTTGGTTTAACGTTGCTTGACATAAGCCTCTCCTTTGGCCTCCCAGACATTTTTTCTAGATATGGCCCTGATCTGAGGTGGGGGGAGCACTGGTATTATAACCTTTCACTTTTGATTTTGGTCTCACACCAGGGGTACCCCTTTAAACCTTTAAAAACATTTAAGAAAGATGCATTAGCAATGCAATGAGATCATTTTGCACTGGCCAGCACTGAGCTTGCTACACCTTTAACATTCAACTGCAAACAGGAAAGTGTGGCCTTTTCCTAATTGGTGAGCTCTCCAATGATCCCCTGTGAGCCTCCTATGGACCAGAACACACTGCATAAGAAATAAAGAAATGAAGGCAGAGAGTGGTTTCCTATAAGAAACAGAGAAAGAGGGGGACTTCAGCTCCTATCACCATGATAAAATTTAAAATTAAAAGATGAAGCCATAGACTGGTTTCCACACAAGAAAGAAAGATTGCAGTGGGACCTCAGCTCATATTAAAAAGTCAGAACTGAAAGGGTAGTTCCCTGACCAATGAGCAGGTCACCTTGCAGTTGGTGGTCAGGCTGATCATGATTCGGCAGAATGATGAGACCAAGAACCTCTCTAAATGAAAGAAAACTGAATGGATTTAAATGAATTGCAGGCTTTTAAACAGCTTGGGGTGGAGGAACACTTGTGCTATTACTATTTGCTTTTGATTTTGTCCACATACCAGGTGCACTCCTGTAAACATTTTTAAAAAATAAGAAAGATATATAAGAAATTAAAATATTTTTGTATTGGTCACAGTTGCGCTTGCTAAATCTTTAATGTTGCACTTCAGGGGGAAGACCACAACCAAAATCAACACCACTGACCAAAGACACTTCGTAGAGATGTGCAAAGATGGCAAACTTCACTCCACAAAATAATTCACAAAGTTTGCCACATTTGCTAAACGTGAAGTGTCAACTTTGTGAAGTTTTTGGAGGGCAAAGTGGTACTTTTTTAGGTGAGGTTAAGGCGAAGCTGCAACTTCACCTTTACGTCATCTGACTTTGCCTCAAAAAGTGCCACTTCCTAAGGAAAATTCAATGCAAAGTAACAAAGTGGTAAAGTGGGCAGTTTGCAAAGTTATTCATGAAGGTGAATTTTGCTACTTTCCTGGAACTTCGCCAATGAAGTAAAACTTCATGACATCTGTACACTCCAGTAGGTTCTGGAAACTGATCTACAAGTCCTAGTCACTAAGGGTGCTTGGATAATACATTAAAGTGATTTTCTGCGATTTTGAAGATACCTTTTTCTCATAGTATGTCATTGCCACCCATGCTTCAGATGTTGAAGTTGCAATTTGTTTTGCAAAACAATTTTTTTTTTATGTTTTATCAGCACTTTATTTCTGCCCGCCTTCCAATTTTTTTTGTGTGGCCACACCACCAGAATGATGTCATGCAAGGGATATTTTACATACAGCAGCAAGGATTTCTGGGTAAATTGTAAAGTTGACTTAAATGTTTGTTACTTAGAGGTGCAGTCCCTTATTTTGGTAGTGGTGACTGCTGTATAGCACCTGATATGTAGACTTCTTTCTTTCTTTCTTTATTTATTTAGTAATGTAACAGTTTCACCAGAAAAGACATACTGAGCAGACAAGCTAGTTTCCAGATGCATCCTGGGGTAGAGGGGAAAGGGGTACACAGTAGGTACATATGTAGCAAGGCATTGTGGGTATAGTACGTAGCTGATTTTTTTCTGTCTCCCTACTCCTATTTTGCTAGTGTAGATGTCTGAAAAACCAAGACTGACCAACAGAGATCTCTTAAGGTTACCACCTTTTAAGAAGCCCAGAGTGGGACATTTGTTTCTGAAATATGTTTTTTTACAGGACAATATGTAACATTGACCAATGCAGCAGACTCGTTTTCTCAAAATAATCAGAATTAAGACTAAGTGTTTTGTTTTTTGGGGGTGTTTCTATTGTTTTGTGTCATTTCGAGGCATTTTAGATAAGGTATTATAGTTGCCGCAACATTTAGAAGAAAGTTAGACAATATGTTTTTTTTTCTATTATAAGGTCAGGACATGCAGTATTTTTCATGCGTTTTTTTTTTGGTGGTAGGACACAGCTGCCCAAATCAAGGCTGTCCTGCAAAAATCAGGGGAGATGCTAACCCTAAGGTCTCTGTTTTTCTAACTGTGTTTCCTTTGCATGATGTCACAGTTAGGGGTTGCAGCACAGAGAAAAAAAGGGACGGGTTATGCAAATAAAGCACAGCACAGAAATAAAAGCATTATTCGCATGGAAAACACCACTTTTTTGGCAGTTTGACTGGTAGAAGATTGGATCACAACTCCTACAGGTTACTAATCCCATTTGCTATGGCAAAACTCAGAAAATCACTTTAACTCTTCTTAATCACTATTCATAGATAGTGGTAGATAAATAAAGAATAATGGATAGTAAAGTGTGTGTTATGATTTTGTTTTCAGACCCGAGGTGTGTGATGACCCATAAACCTTGAGAGTGAAGCTCAAGAGGTTTATGTGGTCATCACACACAGAGGGAGTGAAAAAAACATAAACACATTTGACTCCATTATTTTATAATGCTGGTTCAAGGAGTAAGCCTTGAGACAGTTTCGTGCGCCATGACAAGCTTTCTCTCTGCTACACACGCATATACACACACACACATATACACTCACATAGACACACACATATACACACACACACACATATACACTCACATAGACACACACATATACACACACACACACATATACACTCACATAGACACACACATATACACACACACACATATACACTCACATAGACACACACATATACACACACAATATACACTCACATACACACACATATACACACACACATATACACTCACATAGACACACACATAACACACACACATATACACTCACATAGACACACACATATACACACACACATATACACTCACATAGACACACACATACACACACACACACACATATATACACTCACATAGACACACACATATACACACACACACATACACTCACATAGACACACATATACACACACACACACATATACTCACATAGACACACACATATACGCACACACACATATACACTCACATACACACACACACATATACACACACACACACATATACACACATAACACACACATACACACACACACACACATACACACACACACACACATATACACACACACACATATACACTCACATGACACACACACATACACACACACATATACACTCACATAGACACACACATACACACACACATATACACTCCATAGACACACACATATACACACACACATATACACTCACATGAACACACACATATACACACACACACATATACACTCACATGAACACACACATACACACACACATATACACTCACACATAGACACACACATATACACACACACACACATATCACATAGACACACATATACACACACACATACACACTCACATAGACACACATATACACACACACATATCACATACATAGACACACACATATACACACACACACACACACACATACACTCACATAGACACACACATATACACTCACATAGACACACACATATACACACACACATATACACTCACATAGACACACACATATACACACACACATATACACTCACATAGACACACACATATACACACACACATATACACTCACATAGACACACACATATACACACACACACACATATACACTCACATAGACACACACATATACACACACACACACACATATACACTCACATAGACACACACATATACACACACACACACATATACACTCACATAGACACACACATATACACACACACACATATACACTCACATAGACACACATATACACACACACACATATACACTCACATAGACACACACATATACACACACACACATATACACTCACATAGACACACACATATACACACACACACATATACACTCACATAGACACACATATACACACACATATACACTCACATAGACACACATACACACACACATATACACTCACATGACACACATATACACACACACATATACACTCACATACACACACATATACACACACATATACACTCACATAGACACACACATATACACACACACATATACACTCACATAGACACACATATACACACACACGCACACACACATATACACTCACATAGACACACACATATACACACACACATATACACTCACATAGACACACACACATATACACTCACATAGACACACACATATACACACACATACACACACATACACACACACACACACACACATATACACACATAGACACACACATACACACACACACACACACACACACTTTCTCTTTCCTGTTCACTCTCTCAAACTGACTTTTTTTTTTTACTCACTCCAGCGCTGTCACCCTTCCCCGACTTCAGGTACAGCCCATTCTGTATCTCACTCAATGTCTACCAATGTGGATAAGTGGCAGACTCATCCAGATATTTGTTTTAACAGGCAGGATCAGTCAGATAAATAATGAATAAATAAAACAAAGTTTGGGAGTGTGGAGAGGAAATAGTGGCTCGTCAATATGTGGTGAGCGGAGCTGCCATGTTTTTCATTCTGTTAAGCCCACCCACACATGGAATTTGGCCCAAAGAAGTGGCACAGCAGAACTGAGTGACAACTTACAACCATGCTAGTGAAAGAAAAGTTTTCAGAACGCCATAATAACTCATGTTTGGGTTATTACGGTGTTTGATAGTACCCGTAATCGGGCTGATAAATATGGTCAACAGCAATTATACACAGATAATAGATACTTTTTTTCTGGATAGTCCTTAATAACCTGAATAATTGTTATGGATAATGACCCAAAAACTCATTACCTGCTTCATCCAAAAAGTCTGGGCAAACATTAACATTAACTCTACAAGCACAGCACACAAAACCCCAAAATTTGCAAGAACATCAGTCTCTAAAAAAGTAAAATTTATTTACATGCTAGGAGACATTAACATTATTTGGGGTATACAAAAAATATCACAGATTATTGGAGTACCTCTATTTGTCATATAGGTTTAAAGGGGACTTGGTGGTGCCTCTCATCAGAAATAATCATTATGTTATCACTAACAATTTCTCAGTACTGTACTTCTGATTCAGTTTTCTTCTACAGAGTCTGGACAACTTGCCTATTTTAGTGCTGCTTGTAAGTGCAGCACTTTCCCATTAGCATTATGTTATTATGTATGACCTTTTGGGCTGTAATTTTATTTGCAGTGAAGAAACACCTCACAGTCATATTTACTACAGAAAAGGTATTAACACCAGCTACATATATGGAAACATAGAATTTGATGGCAGATAAGGACCACTTGGCCCACCCAGTCTGCCCATTTTCCTACCTAATGGATAAGCTGCAGATGGTAGTTAACCAGCAAGCTACTTCTTTCTACCCCAACCCCCTAGAATTGCCTTATGACTGTCCCATGCATGCTTGAATTCAACCACTGTTTTTGATTCCACAACCTCCTACAGAAGGCCGTTCCATGCATCCACAACCCTCTCTGTGAACAAATACTTCCTTACATTACCTCTGAGCTGTCCCCCATCTTCAAATTGTGCCCCCTTATTCTTGCACACCTCTTTTTGGAAGATGCTACCCTCTTGTACTTTGTTGATTCCTGAGGTACTTGAAAGTTTCTATCATGTCCCCCCTCCCTCCTTTCCTCAAGGCTATACATATTAAGCTCCTTTAGTCTCTCTTCATATGTCTTCTGGTGCAGACCCTGCACCATTTTAGTTGCCCTCCTCTGGACAGCTTCCATCTTGTCTATGTCCTTGCAGAGACTGGGTCTCCAGAACTGCACACAGTACTCCAGATGGGGTCTCACCAGCTGTCTGTAAAGAGGCATAACAACTTCCTGTTTTCTACTGGTGATGCCTCTCCCTATACATCCCAATATCCCCCCAGGCCTCCTTACTGCCCTCTCACATTGCTTGCCCAACTTTAAGTCATCTGATATGACTACCCCCAGGTCCCTTTCCATTTTTGTTGTTGTTTCACTAATGACTTTTTCAAGATTTGTTCAATAAAGTAGCTCCAATATTACATATCATCTTTAGTCAATCAGAGACACACAATTATTGGCCCTTTTCATTTAACAAATCCATTGTTTCTTTAATATTAAAGAAAGACAAAGACTCCATAAATTATGGATTACATCAGCCAATCTCACCTCTAAATAATGATTGTAAAATTTTCTACAAGGATTCTTGCAAAAAGATTTAGCAAAGTTGTACACAAAATTGTACATGAAGAACAAACGGGTTTTGTAACAGGAAGATTAGCTGATAATGTTAGAAAAAACACTTAACATTATTCAGTAGGCCTTACCAATGACACAGCCCTATTGGCATTAGACACTGAAAAAGTGTTTCATAGGGTTGATTGAAACATTTTCAAAGCAACACTAAGATAATTTGTTTTTTAAAGACAATTTCTAAATTGGATATCTCACCCCCCATTGTGTACTCTTCCCCTGGGTTTTGTTTCCCAGGTGCATTACCTTGCACTTCTTAGTATTAAATCAAAGCTGCCATACATTTGACCATTCCTCTAACCTTGCCAAGTCCCTTCTCATCCTTTCCACCCCACCATGTGCATCAACTCTGTTGCAGATCTTTGTGTCTTCTGCAAAGAGACATACTTTTCCTTCCAGTCCCTCTGCAATGTTGCTTATAAAGAGATTGAAGAGGGCCGGTCCTAATACTGAACCCTGTGGTACCCCACTAGTAACCCCCCTTTCTTCAGAGTGGACTCCATTTACTATTGCTCTCTGTGTTCTATTCACCAGCCAATTCTTTACCCAGGCTATCATCTTGGGACCCACTCCCAGGCTGTCTATCGTGTATATTAATCTTTTGTGTGGAACTGAGTCAAATGCCTTGCTAAAGTTTAGGTAGGCCATGTCCACAGCCCCTCTCTGATCTACTACGTTGGTCATCCAGTCAAAGAAATCTATTAGATTTGTCTGGCATGACATTCCCACTGTGAATCCATGCTGCCTTGGGTCCTGTGCCCCTCTGGCCTCTAGGTACTCAACAATTCTTTCCTTCAGAAGTGATTCCATAATTTTCCCTATCACTGAGGTTAAACTAACAGGTCTGTAGTTTCCTGCTTCTGCCCTGCTCCCACTTTTGTGAAGGGCAATCACACCTGCCCTCCTCCAGTCCTCGGGTACCACCCCATCTTCCCATGATTTGCTAAAGAAGGTAGTAAGTGGTGTCACTAGTTCTACCCTTAGTTCTTTTAGAATTCTGGAATGAATCCCATCAGGCCCCATTGCTTTGTCCACCTTCAGTTTTAAGCTATGGCTATGGCACAAAGAAACATTTTAGCAACATGTAGACTAGTTCAGCAGTGATATATACAGATGCCAAGATAATCCAGTTTCTGTTGTACTATTGTCCAAGGTTACTCACATAGAAAGAACAGTAACAGCATATCTGGAACTGTCTAGATTCACTGCCTGTCATTCCACTGCACTGACTTCCCATTCCCTTAACAGAAACAAATCACAAAAGTTAGCAAACATTGAAAGATAAAGACTCAGCTGTGGTGTTCAATGTCAAGGAAAAAGCCCCTATATTTCTTTTTCATGGGGAGAGGGTGATCAACTTGAAAGCATTCTGTAGCTGGGAAGGGCTAATGAATCAGAAATGTTTAACTGGTACAGTTTATGTAACCTTCTGAAAATAATAAATAACTTGAAGAGCCCTCAACAATCATTGACTTGAGGGTTTAAAAATAGTAAAGAAGACTTGAGAGAAAAAAGGCAGAGTGGAGGATAACCACAGCTCACAAAGCTGGACAACAAAAGTTGGATCTAGTTAACCTTATATTTATATAGGCGCCTGATCAGCTCAAGGGTCACAAAGGCCAAACCTTGGATGCAGAAATCATAAAGAATAATGTACACCCAAATATGCACAGTAAGGCTGTGATTGTACTAAGGTATGATGCTAGCATCAGAAACCACAAGAGTGATGTTCAAGTAGTTGATCAGGTACATCCCTCTGACATGGAGTTACATATAAAATAAATTACATCAAACAGTGAATAACAGCGAAGCTTCATTGGCTTGCTGTCCTCAAATCACAGAGATGCAATTATACCCATGAACATTTATTGTAGGCTATTTTTTTAGTAATACATGGTTGCTCTAATGCTAGGGGTGCCATATGTAGAACATAAAGTAAAACAGACATATGCCAAATCACCCCCTCCCCATCTTCATAAGCCTACCAGCCCATGTATTTGTAAAATGTAAAAATATCTTATGAAAAAAAAAATCTTTGCTTGCTTTTCAGATAAAAAAGTGGCTTTTTTTATTGGTAGCACAATTCTGTTTGCACAAGTGCCATTTAACTGTGAGTCAGCAGGTCTGCACTTTTTACAAATAAGGAATGCACTGCAAATAAAGAACAGTAAGTTTCTTCTTTAATGTTGAAACAAACAAAACAAAATTTTTTTTGAATAAAATACATATGGCAGGTAAGAGTATTTGTAAAAATGGGTGAGAGCAATGTGGAGAAATATTAGATGTTGGTACTGTAAGTGTCTGTTTTGATTTAGGTTCACTCATGCTGGTATTTAAAAAGAAAAAAAAAAGAACAGATTCATTTGTAAGTAATAAGCCACAAAAGGGTGTGCATTATAGGGATGTAATGCACAGTCAGGTGACATTTCTTGGCCAATGAAATTTCTAGATTTGTTCTTGCCACTTTATAAGTTGTAATAATTAATGAGTGGTAAATCATGGTTGTGGTGTCATAAATAACAAGTGTGGATTGTGAGCCTAGAAAACATGGCCTAAATTTAGCCATATATTACATTATTATTCTGAATTATTTGGGTGGCAGTATTTAATTTTTGACAATACTTGCTACAAAATCAGAGTCTACCAAAGCAACTTACAAAATAAGTCAGTAAAACTGTGAAGCAGCAAAACAAAGAAAGAAAGAAAGAAAGAGAAGAAATAAAATACCATGACAACATATAATAAAGTTTTCAAAATTCTGTGATGTTAGAATAGTCAAATGGCTTCGTTATTAACTACATCAGAAATGCTGCATGCCTTTATAGTTATGATACCAACATAGCTGAGAGGGACTCAGAAAAAACAGACTTGCTAAACAGTTATTTCTGCTCAGTGTTTATGGTTGAAAGGGAGGGACTTGGACCAGTATTAAAGGGGAGAGGCAATGAGGGTAGGGAGGTGAACAACAGCTCATTCAATGTTAGCAGGATATTGGAGGAACTGGGGAAGTTAGGGGTGGACAAGGCAATGGGTTCAGGTGCCCTTCATCCCAGGGTGCTTCAAGAGCTTAGAGAGAAGAGATGACAGAACATCTAATGATGCTATTCATCCTATCATTAGACTCAGGGACGGTACCAGAGGACTGGAGGAAGGCAGATGTGGTACCAATACACAAGAGAGGAGAAAAGGAGGAGCCAAGTACCTATCATCCAGTCAGTCTTACATCAATGGTAGAAAAGATTATGGAGGTACTTCTAAATGACAGAATAGTGGAATACCTGGTAGAAAATGGGCTGCAGGATGACAGGCAGCACAGGTTCACGGAGGGAGGCTATGCCAGATGAACCTTATTGAATTCTTCAACTGGGTGACAAGGGAGTGCAATCAGGGTGGGGCAGTGGACATGGCCTATCTGAACTTCACTAAGGCCTTTGACACTGTCCCTCACAGGAGGCTGGTAAGCAAGAAGTGCAGTCTAGGAGTAGGGGAGAAAATATCAAATTGGGTGGAAAATTGGCTTGGTGACAGTAGACAGAGAGTGGTTGAAAATGGGGTCCATTCCAGGGAGTAAAAAGTGACAAGTCTGGTACCTCAGGGGTCAATACTGTGGCCAATACCCTTTAACATTTACACTGGGGATATAGCAGAGGAACTAAATGGAAAGGTGTGTCTGTTTGCAGACAATACAAAGATCTGCAATAGGGTAGATACACTGGGGGGTAGAGAGCATGACAGAGGATCTGTTACAGTTAGAGGGGTGGTCAGAGAGTTGCCAAATAGGATTTAATGCCAAAAAGTGTAGAATAATGCACATAGGGCACAAGAACCCAAAGGCCGCATACACACTAGGGGGAGAGAATTATGTGGAAACAGATCAGGAGAGGGATCTTGGGATTATTGTTTCAGACAACCTTAAGGTGGTAAACCAGTGCAACAAAACAATTGGAAAAGCAACTGGTATGCTGGCATGCATAGGGAGGGGTATCACAAGCAGGAGAAGGGAGGTGATAATGCCCCTATACAGGTGAATGGTCTGACCCAACCTAGAGTATGAGGTACATTTCTGGAGACCTCACCTACAGAGGGATATTGATATGGTGGAAAGAGTCCAGAGGAGGGTGAACAAAATGGTTCATTGTATGCAACATAGGACATATGAAGAGAGTATGGAGGAGCTCAACCTATATCCACTGGAAACCAGGAAAGAGAGGGGAGATATGATTAAAACTTTTAAATACCTGAAGGAAATTTAGGTGAGAGGAGGAAGTATATTCAAGATGAAAGACAATCCAAGAACTAGGGGGCATGGCTTGAAGCTGGAGGGTGGTTGATACAGAGAAAATAAGAGAGGGCACTACTTTTCTGAGAGGGTGGTGGACCCCTGGAATTGGCTACTGGAGGAGGTGGTTATGGCATCAACAGTGGGGGGTTCCAGAGTGTATGGGATAACTACATGGGTTTAAGAGAGGGAGGGATAGATATCCTGATGGGAAAGAGGGGCCAGGAATCTACAGGGGGGAGAGGACACAGAAGTGGGGTGTAGGGTGGTAGAGTCAAGGCTACCTATGGGGAGGGAAGAAGGGCAGACTGGATGGGCCTTTGGGGTCCTTTTTGCTGGTAAATTTCTATGATTCTTTGGTAGCAAGATAACAAAGATATAGGGCTCTGGGGCTGTACTTTTTAATAGCTATTTATGACTGAGATACAAGTACCAGGCTGTGTTCCTCTGCAGTTCTCCCTTGGTCAACATTTCCCATATTTGGAAGACTTTGACAGTACAGCAGATGTATTTTTGCCATCTACTAATTATTCCAAGCTGGAGTTTTTTGCAGGGAAATTTTCTATACAGTGCAAAATGTGAAATAATTTGAAATGTTTCAGTTTAAATAACTGCCCAAATCACCTGCATGTTGGAAATGCATACAGATTTTCTCCCTTTAGCAAGGTCATGTAGGACTTTGGCAGATGACTAAACTCTGTCATGTATTATGCTGCAGGTGATCCAAAGACCAGCAATCAACCTAAGAGACTGTGTCTAATTTACAGCTGCAGCTAAGGAAAGAACCAATATAGAGTGAGGCAAAATATGGTTATATGATGGCTATTTGTCAAAAATGTTATAGAGGCAGTATGGTTTAATAGAGGAGCCTGTAAGGTATAGCAACATGTGAAGTTTGTCTGTGAGAACATTACCAGATAACACCTGAGCAGACAGGGGAGGTTAACTTCTGCCCGCTAGGGGCAGGGGAAGACAGATAGGCAGGGTTCCCAAGGGGTGGGACCCACCTGCTGGAGGAGAGGAGTATTGTTGTTTTAAGTGTATGTAGTGAGGGTCCTGCCTTCTTTCCAGCTTTTCCCTGTCCAGCAAATAGATCTCCCCCTTGCATTCCAGCAGATAACCAGGATCTTCTCAGCATTAAGGAGGTAAGGGTGCAGGACAAAAAATGTTAATGTTGTCTGTTTGGCTCATTCCCTGGTTTGTTAGAATTTCAGGGAAAGGGATTTATTTAAAAAAAATGTTATGTTCTGGCAGAGAAGGCATGCTGGAATTTTACGTTCAAGGGAATGACAAATAATTTTGGTTGATTTTAATGACATTTGATTTGCAACAGAGTTAAAACCTACCACTAAGAAGCCTTGCATGTCAAATAACAGTTGGGATTGTTTTGAACAGCACTGAGTTTGTAAAACCACCTATATGGTGGATGGCTACTATGCTGTGTACTCCCACTGTGTCTTTAATCACCCATATGGGGTAAAGAGTAGCCAGGGACCATATGCTGCTTCATGCAATGTAGGGATCCAGCAGCAGAGGGGTTGGAGGTGCACTTGGTGTGCAGAGGGTTGAGTTGGGCAAGTGCAAGTCAAGAGCATGCCAAGGAACCACATTGTAGATGCAGAGTTCAGGTCAGGCCCACTGGATACTGAGCAGGCAGACCAAGGGGTTATGGTGTGCCTCAGCTTACTGTTCCTGACTTGGTCCACTTACAGCATGAGCCTATTGTTTTGGTCTGTACACCATAGGAAAAGGGAAGCAGATCCTTCTTTCGGCATTTTTCAGGACTGGGTAATTCCCCATACCAGTTGCTAGGCTACTCTGATCCAACACCCTGTTTCCCTTTTTCAGTTGGGCACAACATTGTCAAGTCATTTTCCAGTTAAAAGATCTAGTTGGCAGCATAGATCCTTGGCCAATTCTCCTGATGGCAGGGTTTGTAATAGCCATGAGACTTAGAAGAAGATGCCACAGGCCAGGTGGCAGGTGGTTGGCATGGACAACCATCTCCTGCCATGCTCAGGTCACTCATGGTTTTAAAAAGCAGCCCACCACCACTGAATAAGAATTGCTACCTGCAGTCCTGGCCATTATATTGTTTGGTGAGTTGTTTCCCTTATATTAGCTGATGTTTCTGTAGCTAGTGATCTTACATTTGGTGCTTTTGTTTGTAATGAACTAGGTACAGGATAAAAAAAAATTGTGAAATAACAAAATCTAAATATAAACTTGATAAAATTATTTTGTTTCTTTCTGGAGATGAGCAACAAGTGGAAGTGCCAAGCCGTAAATTATTCTCTTTATCACGCTTTACATTCATCTCCATCTTTGCATATAAAACATGGTTAATCTAAACTGTATGATTTGGAATATCAAGGGGGCACATGACAGGATAAAAATAAAAAAAAATAATGAATGTCGCAAAAGCAAATCATGTAAACTGCATTATTCTACAAAAGCACATTTCACTGAGGCAGGCTTTAACTATATAAAACCATGAATTTCAGGGAAAAGGGATGCACACACTATACTTTAACCTAGAAAGAGGAGTAGCAATAATCTTGACAAAAAAAATCACTCCAATTACAAATACTAGTTTACATATCTCATCTAGAAGGTCAGTATAGTGCAATGAAATTCAAAGCCTCTAATCATAAGTTTAAATTGGCAAATTGATATGCATTGAATGAGACAGATCCTAATTTTTTCGTAGATTTATTTTTAATTAGTAAAATGTCCTAATCCACATATTGAGGGAGGTGACCAATGTTGCATTAAAAAAACCTTTGTAAATCATGAGGTAAAGGATGGAAGACTTAAACAGCAAATATAATTTCAAGTTTTATGAATGATTTAGCTATGATTGGTCCATTTCATATTAAATTTCAGGATTTAAGAAAATACTCATGTGACTCTCTGGTGTAGAATACTGACTGTAGATTTGATTTTTCCCAGATTTCAGATACTTTGTTTTATGAAATCAAAAACATAGTGTATGATGTTATTAAATTATCCAACCACACCCTTTATATTTAAATGTAGAATTTTCAGACACAAGCTCTGACTTTATACGGAAACTAGATTTATGTCAATCAATCAATCAATCAAAATCTTTATTTATTCAGGCGAACATCATTGAGCATAGCTCATTTACAAGATGGACCTGAGTGGTCATAACAATAAAAGGTTACAAATTTTACACAAAACCATGGTACTGAATAAACACAAATACAATCATTTATGAATGAGACAGATATACAAATATTTACATATATACAAGGCAAAATGACAATAAACCTAAATCCTATTAAAGTTGAGAAACAAACAGTTAGTAGGGATAAAGCTTGGATAGTGGGACTTGGGTGGGCATATATGTATGAAGTTTGATGGAAGCGAGCTAGAAGGACGATAGAAATAGAGGGAGCTTTAAAAAAAGGGGGTGGAGGAGAGAGGGTGTGGGAGGAGAGGGTGTGGGAGGACTAGGCCTTGTGGAAGCAGTTGCATGATTCTGGGAATAGACTGGTGTACAGCATTTTGAAGGATGCTAAAGGAATGAGGGTATCCAGTTTCAATGTCTTTTGAAGAGAATTCCAGATAAGTGCTAGGGAATAGCTGATTGCAGCTCTTCCATACCGGGTGCAGGTGATAGGAATCTTCAGCATGATCAGTTTATTGATTATGTTTAAATATAAAGGTTCAAAAAGAAGATTAAGGAAACTGAAATGTTCTGGGATCAAAACATGAAACAAAGTATCCTTTTAAAAATGATATGGGATGCTAAGAAAGCATACCTTAGAGGCTGTGTTATCTTGTTTACCTCTTTTAAGAAAAAAGTAAGGAATAAATAATTGAGGGAACTAGAAAAAGAACTGTTAGAAGCAGAAAAAAGACATATTAATTCCGGAACACAAGACCATCTAAATGATGTATTAAAGTATATGTCAGGGAGTACTATAATAAAGAAGCTGCGAAGGAGGCTGATAGGACTATGCTAAGAGTAATGTCAAAGTATTACTTCATTGACAAGCCAGATAAATTATTAGCATTTCAATGTAAATGTACACAAACCTCCAGTAGAATGTTGAAAATCGAAGATAGCAATGGTCATCTTCAATACAACACAGAAAAGATTAATAATGAATTTGAGATGTTTTATAGAAAGTTCTGTATACCTCGGACATAAATCCCTGAGAAAATAACTTCATTTTTTTTTAAATATCAGTTCCCTCAAATAACAGCTTAAGATCTTGACTTTCTCATCTAGGATATCTCCTTCACAGAGGTAGGAGAGGTGATAGGGGACCTCCTCAATGGTAAATCCCTAGGCCCAGATTGTTTCACTAATGACTTTTTCAAGATTTGTTCAATAAAGTAGCTCCAATATTACATATCATCTTTAGTCAATCAGAGACACACAATTATTGGCCCTTTTCATTTAACAAATCCATTGTTTCTTTAATATTAAAGAAAGACAAAGACTCTATAAATTATGGATTACATCAGCCAATCTCACCTCTAAATAATGATTGTAAAATTTTCACAAGGATTCTTGCAAAAAGATTTAGCAAAGTTGTACACAAAATTGTACATGAAGAACAAACGGGTTTTGTAACAGGAAGATTAGCTGATAATGTTAGAAAAAACACTTAACATTATTCAGTAGGCCTTACCAATGACACAGCCCTATTGGCATTAGACACTGAAAAAGTGTTTCATAGGGTTGATTGAAACATTTTCAAAGCAACACTAAGATAATTTGTTTTTTAAAGACAATTTCTAAATTGGATAGATTTGAGTTGCAATAACCCAGAAACTAAAGTTAAGGCAAATGGAAAATGATCACATTAAATTTTGTCATCAAGGGGCCCAAGATGGGGTTGTCCCCTACCACCTGTATGTGTGATTTATATCAAACAATTAGCAATTTCTATTAAAGAAGCACAAGGTATAAAAGGATATTTTATTAATGAGAAAACCATTTTATATTGCTTTACATGGAGGAAATCCTTTTTTACCTACAGGATATTTCAAACTTGGTCCCTGCTCTTCTTGATCTCATTAAATAATGTTAGTAAACTGTTATGATATAGAATAAACAGGCACAAATGCAAAGCAATGTCTTTTGACCTGAAACAAGTTACTAATAATATTTTCCATCTGTCAGCTGGAAAATTTAAGTTGCATACTTGATATTTAGGAATTAGACTAAATAGGGATATAGGACAATTATGAGTAGAATCGTATTCCAGTAATGGATAAGATTTTCATATATCTAGACAGACTGTTCCTACTTCCCCCTTTCTTTGATGGGGAGAGTTAAAACTATAAAAATAAATATTCTGCCACAAATACTCTTCAGTTTTCCAGGTCTTCCCATTAAAAGAGATTTGCAGTTATTCAACAGCTTTGAACAAAAATTAGGAGATTCCTCTGATTAGAAAAAGATCAAGACTATCATTAGAGAAATTGGGCCCAATTTTCAAAGGTGGTAGGCTGACACTAGGGACTTACACAGAAACATAGAATTTGACGGCAGATAAGGACCGCTTGGCCCACCCAGTCAGCCCATTTCCCTACCTACTGGATAAGCTGCAGATCCTAGTTAACCAGCAGCCTACTTCTTCCTACCCCAACCCCCCAGAACTGCCTTATGACTATCCCATGCATGCTTGAATTCCACCACTGATTTTGACTCCACAACCTCCTCGGAAGGCCATTTCCATGCATCCACAACCTCTCTGTGAAAAATACTTCCTTAAATTACCTCTGAGCCACCCCCATCTTCAAATTGTGCTCTCTTGTTCTTGCACCTCTTTTTGAAAGATGCTGCCCTCTTGTACTTTGTTGATTCCCTGAGGTGCCAAGTTTCTATCATGTCCCCTCTCCCTCCTTTCCTCGAGGCTATACATATTAAGCTCCTTAAGTCTCTCTTCATATGTCTTCCGTGCAGACCCTGCACCATTTTAGCTGTTCCTCCTCTGGACAGCTTCCATCCTGTCTATGTCTTTGCGGAGATTGGGTCTCCAGAACTGCACACAGTACTCCAGATGGGGTCTCACCAGCTGTCTGTACAGAGGGATAATAACTTCCTGTTTTCTACTGGTGATGCCTCTCCCTATGCATCCCAGTATCCCCCAACCCTCCTTGCTTCCTCTCACATTGCTTGCCCATCTTTAGGTAATCTGAATGACTACCCCAGGTCCCTCTCCATTTTTGTTGTTGTTAGTATCTCACCCCCATTGTGTGACTCTTCCCTGGGTTTTTGTTTCCCAGGTGCATTACCTGCACTTCTTAGCATTGAATCTAAGCTGCCATACATTTGACCATTCCTCTAACCTTGCCAAGTCCCTCTCATCCTTTCCACCCCACCCTGTGCATCAACTCTGTTGCAGATCTTAGTGTCATCTGCAAAGAGACATACTTTTCCTTCCAGTCCTTCTGCAATGTCACTTATAAAGACATTGAAGAGGACCGGTCTCACTGAACCCTGCGGTACCCCACTAGTAACCCTCCTTTCTTCTGAGTGGACTCCATTTACTATTACTCTCTGTGTCCTATTCTCCAGCCAATTCTTTACCAGGCTGTCATCTTGGGACCCACTCCCAGGCTGGCTAACTTGTATATTAATCTTTTGTGTGGGACTGTGTCAAATGCCTTGCTAAAGTCTAGGTAGGCCATGTCCACAGTCCCTCCCTGATCTACTACTTTGGTCACCCAGTCAAGAAATCTATCAGATTCGTCTGGCATGACCTTTCCACTGTGAATCCATGCTGCCTAGGGTCCTGTGCCCTCTGGCCTCTAGATACTAGACAATTCTTTCCTTTAGAAGTGATTCCATCATTTCCCTATCACTGAGGTTAAACTAACAGGTCTATAGTTTCCTGCTTCTGCCTTGCTCCCACTTTTGTGAAGGGAATCACATCTGCCCTCCTCCAGTCCTCGGTACCACCCCATCCTCCCATGATTTGTTAAAAGGGTAGTCAGTGGTGTCACTAGTTCTACCCTTAGTTCTTTTAGAATTCTGGGATGAATCCCATCAGGCCCCATTGCTTTGTTCACCTTCAGTTTAAAGTTCTTTCAGAACCCTTTCTTCTGTAAATGGGCCGGTATCAACTTCTGTATCCAGCGTGTTACTACTGTTTGTTTTATGTACCTCCCTCTTCCTTTGTAAATACTGAGTAAAAATATTTGTTTAGTATCTCTGCCTTTTCACAGTCTCCTCTGCCCACCCTCCCTCCCCTTTATTAAGCCTCACTATCCCTCCCTTGGTCTTCCTTCGCTCCCTGATGTACCTATAAAGGTTTTTCCCCTTCTTAACTGAGTTGGCTATCTTTTCCTCGGTTTGGGCCTTTGCTGTTCTGACTGCCTTCCCAGCCTCCTTTTGCTTTAACTGATACAGTTCTCTGTCCAGCTCCTTCTGCATTCCTTGTACTTCCTGAATGCTTTCTTTTCTCTTGAACCTTCACTGCCACTTCCTTTGAGAACCATAGTGGTTTCTTACATCATCTTGTTTTGTTTATTGCTTCACACAAAGGCTCGTTACCTCTGTGATGGCAGTTTTATTATTCCCCATTGTTCTTCACCCCTCCTTCCTGCCCATTTGCTGAGTGCATTCCTTGGCCTCACCCATTTAGCCAAAGTCAGCCTCCAAAGTCCAGTACTTTTGTCTTTGTTGCTTGCCTCTATTGCTGTGTTTATTAGGAACCATCCATTGATGGTCGCTAGTTCCCAGATGGCTACCCACTTCTACATCTGTAATCCTCTCTCCATCTCCATTTGAGAGAATCAAGTCTAATATTGCTCCGTCTCGAGTGGGCTCCAGTACTAGTTGTCTAAGGCATGCCCCCTGTAGGGCATCTAGAATAACTGCACTCTTTGAAGTGGCAGCTGCAACTGCACTCCAGTTAACATCTGGCATATTCAGATCACCCATCAGCAATATCTCCCCTTTTTCTACCATTCTAAGTATACTTTCTATCATTTCCCTGTCCATTTCCTCCCCCTGAGAAGGGGGTCTGTATACAACCCCTGTGCGTGTTGTGGTGCCATTGCCTGTCTCCAAATTTACCCACAGTGCTTCTTCTCCTCCCTGTTTACCCTTTTGTACTGTTGCTTTTATTCCTTCCCTTATGTAAAGAACTACTCCTCCTCCTCTTTTACCCTCCCTGTACCTCCTGTAGACAGTGTATCCTGGTATGTTTATGTCCCAGTCATGGTTTTGTGTGTACCATGTTTCTGTGACTGCCACGATATCCAGATGTTCCTCCTCCATCAAGGCTACTAATTCAGGAAGCTTGTTACCCAGACTACGGGCATTAGTACTCATTGCTCTCCATTTTTTTGATGGCTTTACCTTCTGTTGCAGCATCCCCCACTGACCGTTCTACCTCAGTCTCTTTCTCATTTAGTACCCTGTTTTGTAGGGAGAGGCTGGGATTTTCCTGCTGCTTGTCAGTGCCCCCCCCCGACTAGTTTAAAAGCTTGCCAATGAAGCATTTAAACCGATTGCTTAAAAGACTTGTTCTCTTCCTGGACAGATGCAGACCATCCTGCCAGTATAGGCTGGTGTCCCTCCAGGTGGAACCCCAGTCCCCAATGAAGCCAAACCCCTGTGCTCCACACCATTTTTTCAACCATTCATTAAACTGCATGGTGCCAATTGTCCTCACCTCCCCCATGCTTTTGACAGGCAGCACCTCTGAGAAGGATACTGTGTGTGCTACTCGTCTTAGGTCCCTCCCCAACTCTGCAATGTCCTCCTGCACTGCTCTAATCTCATGATGAGCCAAGTCATTTGTCCCTAGGTGGACAATTATGTCCAGCTCAGAATCCCTTGCAGCTGTTCTCGTGATCCTGAGGATGCGCTTCCTGTCCCTCCAAGCCATGGCACCAGGCAGGCACCTTACTTCATTTTTCCCAGCTCCCCCCAGTTCTATACCCCTAATAATTGAGTCCCCCACCAGGAGCTGCTTCCTTTCCCTTTGGTACCCTCTGCCTCCTTTCTGTGGGCCTCCCTTGTGACAGATATCATCAGTCTTCTCTGCGGGTGCATCCATAGGAGAGCTATGCTCCCCCAGAATGGTGTATGGATTGTGGAGTGGAACAATTGACTGGGTGTGCCTCTGTTCCACCCTCCTCACCCTCCCTGAGCCCACTGTGGTCCAACTGCTTTGACTTGGGTCAAAAAGCTGTGATGCAAGGGGTGACTTGCATCACAACTTGTGGCAAATAACACAGCCTGCATCAAACCTGGTGCAACTGCACCAAAGCCCCCTTGCAGTATCACTGTTGTGGCCAACAATCTGGTGCACCAGGTTGCAAGGGAGCTTGTGCCATGGTGGGGCTGCAACATCTCCTTTTTTGGGATTTTGTTAGCCCAACCATGGATGCAGCAAGGGGCTCAAATTAGACCAGCCAGGAGGTGGTCTATGCACCTTGCACCAGTTCCACACACTGTGGCTAATGGGGGGATCTGAAAGTGGGTTTGGGGCAAGAAGGGGCATGAGAGGTGGCAAAGGGGGAGTTGGGGAGACAGCAGGCATGAAAGGGATTGGTATGGCTCCCGACAGGGTGCGTATGCCTTTGTGTTTAATCCAGCAATGTCTATCACTGCATTGTAGATTACTATACATTCTACTGTATATACATTAGAGAGTTGAAATCCAATACATACATGGAGGGGAAAGTGCAATTTCCATTTCAATATGCTGCCATATTATTTAGACATAGCATTTGCCTCCCCATGGATGTGCTGGATTTTAACTGTTTGATGTATATACAGTAGAATGTATAGGTACAGTATGTTGTAGTAATCTTCACCACTGTTTGGCACAGCTGTTGGACTGTGGAAAACCTGAGGAGTTTGGTCCTGGGACCAGAATGTTTGTAGAACTGGGCAGAGGGTCCCTGGTGCATCCAGAGTTTGCCACAGCTCTGGAGCAGCACAACTTGCGTCACTCTAAGGGCTCTTTCAAAATCAATCCCATTATGTTACTCTCAAGAACAAGGGAGACTTAGTCTTCAAAATCTACTTTGGTACTACTTAGCCACTTGTGCTGAGGAAGTCTGCTTCTTGTTGAAAACTCTAGCCACAGCCCCATCACGTCTCTCTATCTAGAATCCCATTTGATACCGTGTCAGTCCTTAATGAGCTTGTTAGAAATGGAATTTAAAAAGAAAAAGACAACACCTAAATATTTCCAGTTTCACAAAATCTACTATCCTTGCTTGGCAATGCATAAATGTATTATTAGGTTTCAAAAAATAAATTGTCTAGTTTATCACCTGTCTTTTTTTCAATCTTCATCTTCCTATGGTGACAATCCCAAAAACCGGGATGCAATTCATGATGTTTAAAGACCTTTATGTAAATAATACATTTACTGTCTATCTTTTGACTATCTTAGGAATTTAATAGATCTTCCGGTAGGTAATTTTATAAAATATCTGCATCTCAGTGAAACATGAAGAAATCTATAGGAAACCTGAATACTCCTTCACAGAGTCCTCTTGAACAATTCTTTGCAGCAGTGAATGCGCCAGATAAAGGTATAGGGAAAACATATGCAGTATTATGGATATAGAGTTATCTTTTTTAAAAAGGGCATGGGAAAGAGATATAGGGCCCAGAAATTCAAAGGAGATGCATTCGGCGGAACTGAGCTGCACTGGAACAGCTCCAAAATGTGCCCCAGAGCTATATTCAAATGAGGGTGAAGCACCTTGCAAATCCAGATGCACCACAGTGCAAAGATAATGTATGTGGCACATCTAGAGGTGGCATTCCCCTGCATACACAGCACATCTCCTTATTCAGCCGAGATGTGCGGCACAGCTGCCTGCACATCTTGGAGATGTGCCGTGCAAAGATAGGCATGTAAAAACCATGCCTAAGTTGGAGCCACCCACAGGTGGGCTGTTGTACTACACAGTGCAACACAGCAGCCCAGCCCCTGGGTGGCTACCCTCCCAACCCCGATCGTACATTACAAAGTCTAACCTTACCCATCCCTGGTAGTCTAGTGTCCCCCCAGCCCAATCAAAATAAACAGTGCAACCCCACACATCCCTGGTAGTCTAGTATCCCCCCTCTCATATCCGAACCCCATCCAATGCATAACATAAGTTCAGATCTCCCTAGTAGTCCAGTGGTACCCATCTCCCTTCACCGAACCCTGTCCGAGTAATAGTCATCATCTGAAAATCCCTGGTAGTCTGGTGGCACCCCCCTCCCCACCCCAAGCATAGCATAACACATATCCTGATATTTCCCTGGTAATCCAGTTTGAAAATCTTGGCCTTAGTATTTAATTTAATGGAATAACAAAGGCAGCCATTCTGTCACCATTCATTGTAATGTAACAGAATAATAAAGTGAGACAGATGCAGTTTAATGTCCTGCATATGATTTACTACACACCGGAAAGATTAAAAAAATGAATGAGTCTATATCAGATTAGTGCCCAAGATGCCTAAATTCAAAAGGCTCTGTACTTCACATGTTTGCATCCTGTCCATCATTTCTTAATATTGGGAGAAACACTTAATTTTCTCTCCAAAATACTTCAAAGGACCTTTCTGTTTGATCTTGTAATTATCATGCTTAGATTCTCAGGTAACATGAAGTTATCAGATCAGTCTCAAAAATGTATTTCCTTGTTGCTTATCAATGCAAAAAATGTTTTAAAAAATGTAAAGGGTCAACACCCTAGTCTCCAAAACATTTAAGAGCATGACTGATTTCTTCAAAAATAGAGCACATTATCATAAGATTGAAAATATTTATAAATTTGAAACCATATGGCACACATTCTTGAATGCACTAATGTAAGTTCATTAAATACTAGTATTCCATAGCCTATATTTCCTTTATCATCTTTCTAGCTTTGCATCTTGGTTTCCTTTCACTTGGTTCCCTCTCTAAATTGGAGCATGATGACTGTGTCTACACATACTGAATAAAGTTTGAGAATTTAGGGAGCAGCATACCTCTTCCTATAAAACTCGTTTTCTGTTATGAAACCTCTGGACCCAAATTAAAAATAAATAGTAATAAATTCATGATATTTATTATTACTGGGCATTTGTGATTATCTTTCTCAGTCTGTTTAGTAGCTGCTATTCTTGTCAACACTAGCACTAACACTAACCAGTGGGCAAATCCAAGGCTCAATGCAGGGGAAATTTGTGGACTAGTCCAGTGATTTCAGGAGTCTAGTGATTCTGATCGAGAGCAAACTCTCACAGCCAGTGGTAATTCCTGCAGCATATCTAGGCTGTAGCACCCGGCACTATGCAGAACTGATAACAAGACCATGACACCAACTACATGGCAGGTTCATGTGGGTTGGACAAGGTGGGCTGATTTTTAGCAGGAAAAATAATGGCCCCATGTGAAAATGAGTAGTTAATAAAACACCATCCCCATGCATGAAGCTACAATGTGTATGGCAAAAGATGCATTATATGCAGTTCTATGAATTTATTTAGGTTCCGATTTGCAGTATCTTTATAGTTAAATAAGCCCACGATGAGTAAAACAGCAATAAAGGAACAGTAGTGCTGCTACAGTACTGCAGCTTTAATCCAGTAGTATTAGAATGCCATCTTTTGATATGCAGCTCTACAGAAATGGCTTATGCAAGTTATGGAAAATGTGAAATTGTTGTGGTTCACTGCACTCCAGTACTGTATCAGTAGCACTCCTGCATATATTGTTTTAATGCATGGTGAGATTCATGCATATTTCTGTATACAGCTCCATCATTAAGGTTTAATATAGCATCATCATAATGGCACTTTGACTATTTGGAGGGATAATGAAACAGTCCCACACCTGAATTCTAACATTGGGAAGCAGTGTGATACCTGCATTGCACTCAAATGGGGACGATACACAGTTAGCACAATACCTCCCCTTCCTCTGCAGCTATGCATTGATTTCTGGGCAACACAGACACTGTCACAGGAGGAGATAATAAGGAAGAAGTGGGGATACAATTACAGATGAGTAGATATATTAAAAAGAAAACAAAATGAGCATAAATAAAGAGGAGCACAATCTAAGATGGAGGAAGGGCAGGGGAACCTTACTAATTCAAGTCTTCTCACAGTACACCTTGTGCAGTTGCAGTGGGAGCTTAGACAGCAGACAAGGTTTGTCATGTGTATGGGTATGTTTTTCTATTATTTCAGCTCATGAATTTATGGCATATCCCAGACCCAGTACAAGCATGGAATTCAAGCAGCAGTTGACTACCAAGGTAAGGGCAAAAAGGATGTGCATGGTGGGAAGCAGTATTCAGCAACCCAGCTGCACCTGATCCAGTGGGCCCAACAGAAGTGCCATTACCATGGCCGAAGCCAGTAATCCCTGTGCCAGCAGACCCAAAGGAACTGGTACCAGTGCCAACAGGAAGATAAGGGAAGTCGTAAATGTCTTGAGTGGATCCTCTGGCTCATCTACTTCCTCAACCAGGTAGGCTTTATTTTAGTAATATATCTGATGGTGAGTTATGGGAGTTATTGAGGAGAGGTTTTCAGGGTCCTGAGGAGCCTCCACCCAAGAAGCCACAGAAGCTTCATAAGAGGACGCAAGTGCTGAGAGGCCCTGGGGGGGGGGACTGCAGCTAACTCTACCAGCACTCATTGATTCCAGGTCCAATTCCTTTGCCCACACAGGATCTGCTCCTATCCCACTGACCCTACTACTGGGGCCTCACCTTCCACTCCTGGTCCCTTTCTGACTGCTACTAGATCTGCGGACAGCCCCCTTGCCCATGTCGTGCCTGGTGCCCTCTCCTTTGGGTGCAGTACAGGCCCCTCTCCTCCCACTGCCAGGTCTGTGGCCAATGCCACTGCCCATGGCAGTGCTGCTTCCAGCTCCACTGGGTCCAATACTGGCCTCTCCCCTCTCAGCCCTGGTCCCATTGGCACCACTGCTGGGGCCACAGCCACTGGGTCTTCTCCATCTTCCACCAGTACCACCCATACCACAGCCTGAAAACTCCCCTTAGCCAAAGGAACAGGTTCCGCTTCCTCAGCTAGCGGGTCCTCCCACTCCCCCTCTGAGCTTGGAGGAGAAGTTGGGCAAGGTACTGGCCCTGTTGGTGATGCAAGAGAAGAAGCAGCTGAAGCACCCTCTGGTAGTAGGGGTCAGGGTGTACCATAAGGGTCAGGGTGTAGTGCAGCTGGTGGGAGGGACCAGCACAGCAGCCAGCAGCACAGCTGGTGCATGGTTCATAAGTGACCATTTGGGAACTCGTCATGTTGCATCTCTCTGACAAGATGTGCCAATAAATCACAGGTGGTGAGTTTGTTAATGTATTCACATTACTCAACAGGCATTAGGAGCCTGAGGTGGATAAGCAGAAGGAGAAGGAAGATGTGTTGGAGCATTGGAAGAAGGTGGTCATACAATGCACATTGCTGCCCAAAAGTGGTCACAGTTTAAAAAAACTGATGCTTTTCCGAAATCATCTGCCCCAGCCTAGTGGTAAAATGCCGTTCAGCTCTTTTACAAAGGGGGCCTAGACCCTAACCCTGACAGGTCTTACTTGGGAAGATCTTTTTTGAAAGAATCTTTGAATGTTACCCTACATGAGTTATAAGCCCTCCTCCATGATCCATTGGATGTATAATCTGATCTCAGTTTCTGTTCACCTGTGTATCTGCACAGGTTTTGGACTTCCTATAATCAAGTAAAGGACACACTGCTTTTGGTCCCTTTTCAGGCTGTACTGTTGACCAAACCTGCTATATGAACATTAACTGTTATGCTTAAAAATGATAAGGTCAAGGTGCAGGATGTTTTTTACTAGCTTTACCAATGGTGTGACGTGCTGGGGGACCCAGAGCCCATCCTGGATTCTGAGTTCTTCTGGATGGGACATTGTTGATTCAAATTCAAGTTGACACACAATACCTCATCTCTAGCATTTTCTATTTGGTCAGGACCGGGTGCAATGTTTCTACCTAGGCAGTCTAAAACCTGCTTCTGTTGTGGCTCTGATACCCACTTGAGTAATGCCTGTGACAAGATGTGCTGCAATTTATATCTGTCCATTGTCCATACCAGTTCACAATGTGAGAATGAATTATGCTGCAACCTCTGTGAGGAATCAGGCAACTTGTTCCGCACTTGTCCGTGGACAACACATAGTAAAGAAGTGGAAGACACACAGGATATAATTTTGGAATGAGCACATCGTGCCATAGAACAGAGTCAAAGCAGGAGCTGGTGGCTTCCATTGCTCATTACTGACCCTGAGTCAGAGTCTGAGAGTCTCCCTTTCAGTTGCAGGGCTTTGCCATTCTCCAGACACCAGAGGATGCTCTTGTTGTACTCCCTGATACCACCTTGATGGAGGCCCCTTGAATGGTGGTGGTGCGGGATTCCATGGATGTTGAGATCATGCCCCCCCTCCGAAATGACAGTGGTCAGTAGGAAGTGATCTTTGTGATCACACAAGGCTTTATCCACCCCCCCCAAAGATCAGCCCCAGGGGGCTTTACACCTGGAAAGCATATTCTCAGGCCTGATGGAGGATATGGAGGAGAAGGACCTCAGTGTGGATTCTGAATACTCACTCTACACTTCATCCCAGAATACAGTCATTTTGGATACAGAGGATGACATCCCTAAGCTTAAGCATTAGATAAAGCTTAGGATGGTCACTCACCAGTCTATGGGACAATCAATGGATGTTACTTTGTTCCTTTTTCCTTTTTATTTCCTTCTTAGTCAATCATGGCACCCACGATAGGATTAGCCACCCTGAATGCAAACAGCATTAAATCCATGATAAGGTCTTTATTGTTTTCTGTTCTTAAAGATCTGAAATGTGACATATTTTGAATCCAGGATACCCATTTACATAGCACCAATGATGTTTACCAGGCCCGCAGGCACTGGTGTTGGGGTCCTTCTTTTTGGTCTGCTGGCACTGACCTCTGTGACAGCCTGAGGATCCTTTATCGGGGTTGCTCCCTCCCTGTCACAAGATTGGTGGACCTGGATCCTGGGAGAGCTCTCCTACTGGATGATACATTCCAGGATGCTCATTTCCACTTCATTAATATATATGCTTCCTAATCTATAAAGGAGAGGGTAGATCTTTTTAGATTAGTACAGCCTTTTTTAGACACGGCTAGGCATGTGTTTTTCACAGGGATACTTTAATTGCAGTTTCTCTAGAAAGAATAGGAGTGGGAAGACTGTGAAACTTTTCTGTGACACCAATGCCCTTAATGTCATACTGAAATATGCATCGCTTATAGATGACTATTCATATATGCATAAGGAAGGAGGCAGTATATTTCATAGGAATAATCTGGGTACCAGAATGATTAAATTTTATTTCCTCCCTATTGTTGCCCAGAAATATGAGACTGGAACCAACTGAAACATTGGCTCACCTTTTATTTGGGGTTTCTTTGGGGAGTCCTTATCTATGGTCCTGGGGAGGGGATATTGGAGATTTAATTACTCTCTGCTTTTGGATAGCTATATTAGGCAGGTGATTCCAGACTTTCTTCAGGATTGCCAATCAGTGGCCTGTCTTACCAATGATTTGTGAAGATGGTGGGATGAAAAGAAACATAAATGTGGGTACTGTGCACCCATCTTTCTACAATACGACTCATCAACTCATACAAAGAATATTTAGCACTGAGGGTACAATTCTCCAGACTCCTTACATTACAGCAGGAGATGGGAGGAAACTTCTCCTCTCAAATCTCTCATATAAAAACTAGGATGAGGACCCTACAATATGATAGGAGTACCTCCCTTAATATGAAGCATCAGAGTGATACCCGGGGACTGTATTATATGGGAGACCCTTTTGAGAGCTGTAAATTCTGGGTGGCCCACAGGACCTTATCTGGGATTACCAGTTAGTTGTGGAATATTGTGACAGGTAAGAAGGGTATTATTGCTCAGGTTCAGGTGTATCTTATGAGCCTGTTTGGTAGACCTGATCCCTGCTGCCTTTGGAGGCCTTTCTGGCCCCGATACAGGTTCCTCTTATTCCAGAGTGGGAGTTTATGACCCTTACTAGGGACTTCACACCCCTTCTGAGGCTGACCAAGCCATTTCATGTTTAAATACCAGCAGAGCCCCTGGTTTGGATGGCCTGACAGCTGAATTGTACAAGGCTTATCAAGACCCATGGTTAATATTTTAATTGTAGTCTTTAACTGGATCCTGCAGACAAAGAGGGTAACCACCTCTTTTTTGGAGGCTCTCCAGATCCTTCTGTATAAGACAGATTCAGCCTCTGATTTACATAATTGGAGACATTTATGTCTCTTCAACACTGATCTGAAGCTATTAAAGGGAAGTAGTCATTTGCGGGCCTCTGCCTATCAAACCTTACCTCTCAGGCTTTTCTGAGAAAAGCACCTTTTTTTCTTGTGGCACAAAGTAATTTAATTTGATTTCAAAAAGTCCACTACCCAGAAGTGTGGCAGATGCTGGAGTGGCTCTATTAAGTGTAAAGATGCAGCATGGTACTGTGCGCCTCAATGCATTTGTATAGAAGCACACGGTGTGGCACTGCACCTTTACACTTAATGGAGCCACCCCAGCATCCGTCATACTTCCAGGCAGCAGACTTTTTAAAATTAAATTAAATTACTTTGTGCCACAAGAAAAAAGTCACTTTTCTCAGAAAAGCTAAACAGGAGGGTAAGGTTTGCAGGGGTGGGACCCCCCACAAATGACTGCTTCCCTTTAATAATTATTCTTAATAAAAGATTAGCGCTTATTGCTAATATTGTAATTTCCATAGTCCAGACCTGTGCTATACCTCACAGACATATGGCAGACAATTTGATACTGCTAAGAGAACTTTTTAGACAGAGAGGGTATGAAAGCGATAGGGGCTTCCTGACCTTCCTAGACCAGGAAAAAGCATTTGATAGGGTCTCCCACCATTTTTTGTTAATGGTACTGGCTCATTATGGCATTTCAAAAGCCTTCTGCTCTTGGATCTGGGTCAGACTCTATAATGCCCCTTAACAATGGCCATATGGGCTTATGCATAGCCATCCTTGGGGGTTGGCAAGGTTGTCCTCTGAGCCCCTTATTGTACACATTTTGCATAGATCCATACTCCAGAAAATTCTGTTGTACCCAGAGATACAGGGCATCACTTGTCGAGCCGAGGCCTCTGAGGTGAAGGTCACGGCATACATGGATGATGTCACTTTATTAGTTTGTGATGTCCCTTCAGGCTGCATGGCCTTAGACATCTTCCATTCCTTCCAGCTGATTTCAGGAGTGAAATGAAACTTACAGAAATATACAGACATGTTCTTGGGCACTGGAATGCCTTCCTCGTCCTCCATTGGAGGTATCCACCTTGCCACTGACCTGATTCAGATCCATGGTATCCAATTCAGATTGGGGATTTAGCTCTCCTTAACTGGGAAACTATGACTGATTTTTGTACTTCCAGGATTATCCATTGGAAATTCTGGAAGCACACAAAGAAAAAGCAGGTGGCAGTTGTGAAAGTTTTTCTATTCCCACTGTTTCTCTACCTTTGTCAGATTTTTCCACTGCCAAGGTTTTGGAAACATGTTCCCATTGTTTCTCCACCTTTGTCAGATTTTTTCACTGCCCAAGGTGTTGGAAACAAGACTGTATAGTATCCTTTTTCAGATGATTTTGGGGAAGCACATTGAATCCTATGAAAAGGAATGTGCTCTATCTCCCATTTGAAAGTGGGGGCCTTAATATGTTCAGCCCCTTGGTTACCATTTTTTGTCAGTTTTTAAATGTAATCTGGGATTTTACCTTAACCACACTCATCGTACGTGGAAACACTGGGTGGCATGCTTGGCAGACCCTATCATGGCACAATGGTTCCTTCCATATTTCTCTCCTGCTTTATCCAGACGGGCCTGCCCTTTTGTTACGTCAATGTTGGAAAAACTGAGAAGATAGAGGGGTGTGTATTTTCTTCCAAAGTTGACCCAGCTGAAACTTCATCAGGACGTTCTGAAATCTTATTTTGTTACCCCCACACTTATGCTGGTATAGAGGCTGCACAATCTGATTTGGATCACAAATCCTTGACTGATCCCTGCACCCCACCTAAGAAGTGGGACACACTCTGGCTATGTTGCCACAGGAAGTTGAGTGACAAGGCCAATGCAAAGCATAAAAGTGTGGAGGAATGATACTATCCGAGAGAGGGATGTGAGGGAGTTTTCAAAACTATAACTCCCTTTTTGCTGGAGTACCCTTATGCTAGGGCTTACTGGAAAACTTTGGCTGGAAAGATCTAGGTCAGTCTGGCCTCTACTGTAGTGATATCATATAGGGGTCCTCCCCTTCCACACACCAGTATGATAAAGGTGTTTTGAGACTGGTTATCACAGCCTCCAAATACTATTTATGGAATGCCAGTTGTGTCTTCCTACTTCAACATATTGTTATTTCCCCAGAAGCCTTTCTTGCATTGGTTGAAACAGAATTGATGACCATACATCACAAGGAATATAAGTCCTCTATGGTATCCAGTGATGTGGGCTACTCAAATTGAGTGACTGATTTTTGAGTCACTCAATTTGAGTACCTGCAAGGAGATCGACCTTTAGACATTAGCGATTGTGGGGAATAGTGAGGACAGAGCCACAGAATAACAAGTAAAGAGTGAGGCAGTGTTAGGCAGTGTAAGGTAGATGATGTTATGACCATTTGTTGGAGGAAGCACCACCAAGCTGCTCGTATAATGTAATGGTTAGGAGCATGACTTGCAATGCCAGTGGACCCACTTTCAGCTCTGGGCATGGGCTTTTTTTAATTATATTTGGGGTGGGTGTGTAATTTTTTATTTTCAATGTGTGATGTTCTGTTCCCCCATTATTGTTGTCCCACACCCCTAGGTTGCCCCCCAACATTCTCCCACTCCCGATTTGGGTCTCCCTCCCCAACTTGCATTCCTCCTTGAGTTTCTCCCCCTTCCTGATATGCATCCCCCTGGAGTTGGTAATCTAAATATAGGGGAGTGTGGAGGATGCAGCCCTTCACATTTAAAGTAGGTAAAAATGATGTCCCACATATATTTGTAAGTGTTTGTAGCTGTGTTTGTATTCAGTGGAGTGAATATCACCTTTTTTTGGTTTTCAGCAATATACACTCACTATGTAGGGAGTCACCATATTTCTTTTGTTGTTATGAAATAGAACTGTCCTCTATGTCCCACTGTTATCCTCCTCAATGGAGGAATGTTCGGGCTCATTTTGAACCTCCTTGAATATATTTTTGTTTTAATACCCCCCCCCCCTTTGTTTCTTTCATAAAGGAACATTTTGTTTACATCTAATGTTTGTTTTCTTTTGTTGGTTGTTTTTTTTTATCATTTTCAGGTTGGGGTACATGTATTACTACTGCTTATCATAGTGTTACCTTTCTTGTCTTTTTCTACCCTCTTCCTTTGATAATATTGCCTGAATTTCTTTTCACATTGCTATCCTATACAAGATGTATTGTACTTCTCTCTGTTTTTTTGTTTATCCTAATAAAACTTCCCCTACTGTTTTCGAGAAGTGCCATGGGATGTTTTAATGTCCACCTGAACAACCACCAGAACAGGCAGGTGGGATCTCAGTTTAACATCTAATCTGAAAGACGGCACTTCAGGAGTGCAGCATCCCCTCATGCTGCACTAGTGTCAGTATTGGGGATTTAACCCAAGTGTCTGGTATGGCCATAGAACCCATAGCCTTCTGATCTTCCAGCCTCAGAGGTAAGTGTGCAACCTGCTGAGCTACTGACACTGCAATAACAGTATAGATGAAAGAATTTTTTTTATTTACAATTTCTCTACCTTTTGTGGAGCTGGCAGGCGGCTTCAGCTCCTCCCTCAGAGGAGATAATTTCTCCAGCCCTGGCATCCTGCACTGATCTATCCATGGCAGATCCCTCATAGGTTACCCCACTGTGACAGGGCTGAGGAGAGGAGCGTCAAATTTGCCCCCTCCCCTGGAAGCCAATGTCCACATTCCAGGTGAAGATGCTGGGGCAGACAGCTCCATTTTTCTCCTAGCTTTCTCCCAAGGACCCACGAACATGCAATAGGCAAATGGCTGGGATCCGCCCCTGCAGAGGCAGCCTCATGCCCTAAATGTGGATCCCACCCCATTCTGGCTGAGCACCTGTACCAACACCCAGCCACCACTAGGTGTCAGTCTACAGCATGAAGTACTGTCTCCCTCTCCCCACAGAAGAAGAGCTGTCTACAGATGCTCAATCCTTTCTCACCCTTGCCGACCCCCAAGCAACATGAGTCTGTGCCTGAACCAGGGTCACCAGCATGGTGCAAAGTGTGGCATCCAGTGCCTCAACCCTCAGCACCACTAGGCCAGACACAAGTATTTTGACTGTGGACAGAACTATCCATTTGTTCAATACTCTAAAAGGAGCAGCCTGTGGCCATTTCAGAAGTGGCAAGGTAAGCCTCCCAAACTCCATAAAGATGGAGCATATTGAATGATGCTGGTGGGTTATCCAGATGGACAGTCTGTAGAGGGATTTGAGCAGGGGTTTAGGACACTTTACAAGGGTCTACACAAAGCATGTGAGGTGGAGAACCTAAAATTTGCCAGGGACCACCTGGGCAAAGTTAAGGATAAGTTGTAAAGGGAAGTAGCAACAGGCAGGGTCAGTGGCCCATTTGTGTGCCCACCATGCCCCAACCTCTGAGTATCACCAATAGGGCTGGTGTCAAAGAAGGCAAAGGGAGAATTCATAATCAGTCATCTATTGTACCCAAAAGGTGATTCTGTCAATCCAGCTGTTATGGCAGTGTCATATGTACTCTTCGAAGAGCAGCCATCAAAGTGGTGAGAGGGAAGGGCAAGGCACCATACCAGGCAAAGCAGACATCGAATTGACCTTCAACTTGTTACCAGTGCATCCACTTGATAGGGATCTGCTGCATATAAAATTTGAGGGCTGTTATTACATTGACAACTGCATGCCCATAGGGTGCATTGTGGTGTATATGTTTTTAGGAATTAAGCACCTTCCTGCACTGCACCACCACAAGGCTAGCAGGCAGGTCTGAAGTCATCCAATATATGGATAAATTATTGCTCATGGGCAAGGCAAGGACTGCTCAATGCACCCAACTGATGGGGTCTTTTAACACTGTGTGCAAGGACTTTGCAATAACCTTGGCCCATAAGACGTAGAGGCTATGCATGCAATTGTCTTTTCTGGGCATCACATTGATACAGTCACAACAGTTTTTCAGCTGCCACAAGAGAAGGTCAGTGCTCTACATGACTTGCTGCACAAAGTGGTGCAGGCATGGAAAATCACCCTGTAGAAGCTTCAGCAGCTTCAAGAGCACCTGCATTTCACCTGCAAGGTAATACCAATAGGGTGAACCTTCCTTTGATGGTTAGTCAAGTGTGGGTAGGGCTGCAGCAAGCCACACCACAGGCTTTAGATTACCGAGTCCATGTGGTATGACCTCAGGGTATGTTTGGCATTCTTGTCATGTTTCAGTGGGGTGGACATTTGGCCAACAGAAGTCACAAGGCAAGAGCTGGAGCTCTTCACAGATGCTTCTAGAGGCTTTGGGGCCCATTTCAAGGGGGCCTGATGCATAAGGCATTGACCCCAGTCCTAGGTGGATGAGGGTTTGCTCTGACAGGTAACATGTCTGGAGGTTTTTCCCATTTTAGTAGTGCTGGTGATCTGGGAGGATCAATTTTCTGATAAGCAGGTGACTTTCAGGATGGACAACACAGGGAGAGTACACAACATAAATAGACAGTTAGGAGCACAGGCCCTTGGGAATTCTGAGGAGGTGTTTTTTTTTTTGCTGCAGTATCTGGTCCTGAATATACAATTCAGAGCAGTGCCATGAACCTGCTATTGATAATTGTGTTGCTGGCACTCTCATCTGCAGTGGGAGAGATTCCAGGAGCTGTCTCAAGAAATGGAGATGTGCCACATGTAAGTCTTAGTCTACCTCTGAGAATTGATGACTCAGAAGCACTGGAGTTACTTAAGCTTTTTTTAGTGCCTAGCATGAGAGCAATCTATCAGAGTGGGGTTGAGAACTTCTTGAGGGTTGAGGCAGCAGCTGGGCTGGATCAGTGTTTGGTCAGCTCTAGAAGACCAGCTATATTCATAATTCCTGTACATGAGGTGGCAAGGGCCTATGTTGGCAGCAGTGGAGCAGCACTTGACAGGAATTGAATGATTTGCAGAAATCACAGAAGGGGAGGGATACCATGTGGGCATTCTGTGTGTGCAAGATGCTGGAAGTGTGGGCTTGCAGGGGTCTAAGATGGGTGGATATGGGACACCAATTGGCTCAGATCTGCTAGTTAATATAATGAACGTGCTACCCAGGGTTTGCTCATCTGCTTCAGAAGCTCGTCTGTTTCAGATAGCCTTTTTAGCATCCTTCTGTGTGGCCTTCAGGGTATCCGAGATAGCCCAGCCAAGTAAATTAACAACATTTCCAGTGACACTTTTTGAGGATGATGTGGCAGTGACCTCCAAAGGAGTTTTCATTCACTTACAGTGCAGTAAGATGGACAGGGGCCCAGGGCAGCTGGTGCAGTCTCCAGTCCCCCTAGAGGTTCAATGGTACATCTGTGGGTGGGTTTTGTACTACCCCTAGCAGTTTAATACTGGAGAGCAGGCAGTTTTCCACCATGAAGACTGGTCTCCCCTTATGGTATACTGGTCTCAAAATCTGCTTGGCAATGCCCTGTGGGTCCTGGGGATTGATTTACAAGAGTAAAACACTCAATCATTTTGTGTAGGTGCTGTCTCACATGCTAGGGTAGAAGGCTGGACAGATGCAAAGATTCAATCCTTTGGAAGGTTCAAGTTATTGAAAGTAATATGTGACTGCAGTTGCTTTAATCTCTCCATTCTGTTTTTTTGGCAGGTCATCATGACACCCAGGAAAAATGAGTGTGGAGCTACGGCCACTCTCTTATACACTTAGTGGTGTGAGCACAGCAGTTCTGAAGGGGTGAGAATTTCTTCATGGATCCTCAGTGGTTGTGAGTTTATTTGACGGGCTGGAGGGGCATGAAGTGGGGGGGATTTGCTCCCATGGATCACAGCCAAAGCACAGTGCCACAGCCCATCATATACACAGGTCATCCACCTGGGAAGAAATTATTTGGGGCACTGCAAATGCAGTTGATGAGAGAGGACTTAGTAATTTTGCATCGGGATTGGCCAAGAATGCTAATCATATGGTCACACATAATACAAAAGCAGTGTTGGTACGTATCTTGGAATCCCAGTGAAAATGAGAAGGCAAGTGGGTTGACAAACATGGCTATGCGGTATGTTAAGGACTCCATTGGTGGACTTGTGTTGCAACATGGCTGGATCATGGCAAAAGTTCCACTGTTGTATACAAAGACAGAGTGCATTTATCAGATTTAGTGAATATGTTTTTAGTAGACTTATGACATGTTTTGGAGGAAGTTATGGCATGATGTGCTTGGCAGTGGATGAGCATTGTTGCTCATCTGGCAACTGAGCAATAGCAGGATGCTGATTGTGTGACAGCATGGTAGTGTTGCAGGATTTTACAGAGGGGTTAATAGGGTATCTCACACCTTCACAGGCATATTGCCCTGAGTCTGGGAAGACATGAGGCCCTCGTGGTTGGTACTATTAGGGGTACCAGCCATAGGTGATGGATAACTCTCAGGCTTTAGCCTACAGTCGGTGGTACCCTCTGACAGGGAGGGTGTCTTGGAGACTGGCCCATGAAAAGCCATCACTTATACCTCTCAGGCCAGAGTCCCTTGCAAGGTCATACCTAGTGTGTCAACCCCATCCAAAGGAGAGTGGAGGGCCAATGTAGATTGCTTGATATAATTATCAAAATGATTAGCTGTGACTACCTTGCTACACATGGCACGCCAGACTGACTGCTATATGTTACATCAGTTTACCAAATTTTAATTGGCTATTTAATGAATACATAACTGTAACCATTTCCTCCAAGCATGCTGTCTGTCTCATTTGTTCAGGCGAAGGAAAGGGGTCATGACCTACAAGATAATGGTAAAAACACTGATTAGAAATCCCAGATTTAAACCCTTCAGAGCCATTGACTCACCATGACTTTGAACAAATCATTCTGCCTCCCTGTGCTTGAGTCCTCACAGCTATAAAATGGTTAAAAGTAGGATCACACTGAAAATAAGCAGTTGTATCTTGGCTGGGAAATCTAGGTGTACCATTTCCAACTACATAACAAACTAACTAACTACATTGTTGGACCATATGTTTGTTTTTTAAAAAGATGCTTTGTGTAGCGGAGCTGTATAAACTGATGACCCACAAAAGTCACATGAGAAAGTATACGTTTACCACCCTACTGCAAATGCAGTATAAAGGACAGAAATCATCCTACAACCTGATTGGTCTGTACCCTGGGAAATTCTGCAAAAACCCACTAATAAGGAAGAACATTTATAAAAAAAAATTAAATACATTTTTTCATTTTATTTTATTTATGAGTCAATTGTTTAATTGAAATAAGGCACTCTAGGACATTTGCTACAGTAGGTTTACTTGATGTATAAGACAGAAGTAGGCTGTTGCCCACGTAGTCCTTCTCCTATGCCTAATGGGTGTAATTTCTCAGGATTTTTTTTTGTTCACCAAGTGCCTATCGAGATCATTTTTAAACTTTGAGAACAACATTATCTGAACCACTTTACTGGCCAGCACATTCCATGCCCTTACTGCCCTTACCATAAAAAATTAATTTCACATGTTTTTGTTTGCCTTTCCTATTTTAAGCTGCTTTTTGTGAGATTTGAGGGTTGGATTACAACAGTATCACTGTATTCCCGTTCATATTCTGTTACAAGCTCTCTGTTTTCCTTTATTCTGTAAAGTTGCAATAGGTCTCCCCACTGTCTCTTATCCTTATAGTAAACAAATGTAACTCCCCCAGTCCCCAGCCTATCATTATACAGCATGTTTTTCAACCTAGGTATCAGTTTAGTAGTTTGACTTTGGACACTTTCTAATAGTGCAATGTCTGTATGTACATTTGGTGCGTGCTCACTAGCCCTTTAAATATTTTTCAAGGGAGAACTTGTTTTAGGCCCTGTCCACACTACCTCTTTGTAACGTTACAGAGTGCCCAAACTGTTACCGCAATGGTTTGGGTTTACACCAGTAACGTTACAGAAGGCGTTTTCGTAACCATTGTTGAAACCACATATGAGTGGTTTCAACAACAAGTTATGAAACTGGTCCCTGCCTCGTAACGCTATCGGGCGAGTGTGGGTGCTGACATCGGTCCCCTAGCACAGCGCGAGCTGCATTGTGGGATCGGGTGCCATGGAAATGGTTGCCCAGCTCCTGAAGTGTGGACCGGCAGTGCTGGTCCCATAATGGACACCGCGGCAGTTTGGGCACACTGCACCGCTCCCTGGTTGTAATGGTTTCTATCCGATATGGGGTCTGAGCAGTGCAGTGTGGACAGGGCATAAATGAGGGTGCAAAAATAGTGGGGAGTAATACTTTAGAAATACATACCTTCGGTACAGTCTATCTGCACAACTAAAAAATAAAAGGAAGTTCAAAATATGTTATGCCTCTTTCTCTTTTATTTTAATACAAATTTTTTTGTTAGTTGAAAAAGTATATACCACTGCTTTTCGACATTTAAGTGCAAAAGTCATATTTGTGGAAGGCATAGTTTAGGTAATGTTCTTTACTTTTTGGTATGACTTAACCGGTGCTGCCAGAGTTCATTTGTCCATTGAACTTCCCCCTTCTTGGCTCAATTGCCTAATCCTTGATATGTCTGGGAAACCACTTGTTCAAGGCCAGGACACCTTAATCAGTGTGTCCATTTTCCATGGACTCACGCTTTATTTTTCATTTGTTTATACAGCCATTTACTTGTGTACAAGCCATAAAGTGTTCTGGTTACCGACTAAGGTGCCCTGGCCTTGAATAAGTGATTTTCCCAGACATATCAAGGATTAGGCAATTGAGCCAAGAAGGGGGAGGTTCAGTGGACACATGAACTCTGGCAGCACCGGTAAAGTAATAAAAGTCTAAAGTATCCCTTCCACAGATATGACTTTTGCACTTAAATGTCGAAAAGAGTAATAAAATATCGCAAACTTCCTTTTATTTTTTTGGTGTGCAGATAGACCATACCAAAGGCATATTTTTCTACTGCACTGTATTTTTTCAAGTATGGACTTCAAAAAGTGGATCCATTATCTAAATATGGTCTGACGTAGGCTATACGCAGTGGAATTATACATTGTTCAGTCCAAGATACAAATTTGTTTTATACACAACCTATAATTCTGTTTGCAGTTTGTGTATTTTTTTTATTACAATGCATTGCTTGTGCTAGGCTATTATTAATTATAGCAAATGAAATACAGTATATGGAACTGCTTGTGTGGATGCAATCAAGGAAGCAGTTTTATTTCAAAGGAACATACTTATTAAATAGTCCCCTTTAAAAAAAAAACTGGGACAGATTCTGTTTGTTGAGTGCTGCTGACTGCAAGCTAAAACCCAGCTGTGTGAGGTCAGCTCTATGCAAAAGCCTTCAGTTAAAGAGGCACGAGAGAGAGAGAGAGGAGAGAGAGAGAGAGAGAGAGAAAGAGGAAGTGATACAGCTGAAGTGCTGTTCAAAGAGCTAACAGCTATCAATGGACAGAGAGGCAAAATGATTAAGGGTGTGCGGAAAAAAACCTTTGCTGGTGGAATTGAAGCAAACTTCTGACTTTCACTTCAGAGAAAGTTTGGAAATCCATTTTCGAACTTTCACAGAATTTCTGCCTCCCCTGCAAGGCTGTTTGAGTGTCCGATAATTTTAAAAATAATTGAATTCCCAGTCTCTGGTGGCTAGCGGTCTCTCTCCCCACCTGATTACCCACCCAGCCAGTCCAGGGCAACACGCCTTTAGCTCTTTCAGTAACCCTATCCCGATCTCCCTCTGACCTCTGTATACAGTAACCAAGTTACTATTTTAAAAAAAATTCTCTATGGTGGTCTAATGACCATCCCTCCATTTCCCCAGTCCCTGAATTAAAATTAGTATCCCTGGTGGTCTAGTGCACCCCCAGCCCTCACCCCTGGAGGCAAAGTCCCCCGCATCTCAAACCCGAGAGTGGGCCATCAGCACAGCCCTCCTCTCTCCTCCATGGCCATTAGCCCACTGAGCTATTACTGTATGAGTGCATGCTTGTACAAGCACACGCTCATTTCATGAATCGGTCAGTGGACTGCCAGCCATGGAGAAGAGAGGAGGGCTGTACTGGTGGCCCACTCCCGGGTTTGGGAAGGGGGTGGGACTTTGCCTCCAGGGGTGGGGGGTACACTAGACCACCAGGGATACTGATTTTAATTCAGGGATTTGGGGAACTGAAGGGAGGGTCACTAGAACACCAGGGAGAATTTTTTTTTTAAATAGTAATTTACTGTATATGGCGGTCAGCGGGGGATTGGGATGAGATTACTGAAAGGGCTAAGGGCATGTTGCCCTGGACTGGCCAGGTGAGTAATCGGGTAACAGGAGGGGCCACTAATCACCAGGGATTACTTGGGCAGCTGTGCTTTTTTTTTAAATGGGGCGAGTGATTGGGTGGTTGAAGGGACTGCTAGCCACCAGGGATTACTTGGGCACTGGCAGCTGTTTTTTTTTAAATGGGGTGGGTGGGTGATTGAGTGGTGGGAGGGACCACTAGCCACCAGGGATTACTTGGGCACTGGCAGCTGTCCTTTTTTTTAAATGGGGCAGGTTATCAGGTGGCAGGAGGAACTGCTAGCCACCAGGGATTACTTGTGCACTAGCAGATGGGCTTTTTTTAAAATGGGGTGGGTGATTGGTTGATGGGAGGGACCACTAGCCACCAGGGATTTAAAATGTTAAATCAGAGCAAGGCTTGGGGGCAGCTCTGGACACTAGACAAACCTCTTTTCCCTTTTTCTGCCTCCAGGTGAGTGGAAACAGGCAAAATTTTGCCCATAAACCTTAGGAAGTTTCCCCTTCCACAGCAGGTTGAAATTCAGAAACTTCTGAAAAAGTTGTGAAATTTTGCAGAAGTTCCACTGCCACGGAAAAAAATACTTTTGCCCAGCACTAAGAATAATCTGTAATTAGGCTGCAGATACTAGTATAAGTCTGGATAGAATTTAGAAACAAAATTTAATATCTAACCATGCTTTAACCCATAAAGTTTCTAGATTATCTCTTGCCACTTTATAAAAGGAAGTAGTACTATAGTGTCATGCGCAAACATGTCAAAAACATTCAGAAGAAAAAACATTGTTTTAATAAAACTGCTAACCAAGGAAACAAAATAAAAAACAAACGAAAAGTAGCTGGGAAAATGCACTGTCAATTAAATGCCACACCATTCAAATGAGCCAGTTGGGCAAGGAGCAAAAGGGCCATTTGCATGTCCATTATCAGGTCATTTGCATGATGAGTGGTGGCCTTTTAGTGCCAATCCTGTGGTTACCTGACACATCATCCCTGGTGCCTAGCAGCATCTCCCACCACCTAGTCACCCATCTCAATTTAAATAGCCTTTACCTTGGTGTCTAGTGCACCCCCCCACCCCAATCACTCATCCTATATTAGAAACACCTATCCCTGTGTTTAGTGCCATCCTCCACTCTCCACTCCCCAAAACCCATCTCATATTAGTAAAACATATCCCTTGTGTTTAGGGACCCCCCCAAAGAACACCCATCCTGGGAATGCAGGCAATATCCATGATGTCTACTGGCACTGCCGATCCTAAGTTGCTATACATATCCCTGGTGTCCAGTGGCACCCCCACCACCCTGATCACCTGTACCAAATTCTGTACACAGTTTCCTGGTGTCTAGTGGCAACCCCTACCCCCTGAACACCTGTGCCATATGTGGTATGTGGTATACCTACAGTATCCCAGGTGCCTAGTGGCACTGCCCACCTTCAAACACCTGACCTGAGATCTGATGCCATTTCTCGAGTGTCCAGTGGCACCCTCACCCCCGATCACCTGTCCCATTTCCATACACATATCCCTGGTGTCTCATGGCATCCCCCACCCCTGAACACCAGGCCTATGTATGTATACTATCCCTGCTGTCCAGTGGTACCCCAGACCCCACCCCAACTGCCCATCAACAAACAGACCTGCAAACATTGGCAGTCTAGCATTCTCCACCCAGCCACCCACACCCAGAACACCACCCACACACTCACCCTTTACTGGTGTGTCAAGAGACATATCTGGCACCTGATATGGTGACCAGCACAGCTCTCATCTCACAACCTCAGCAGGCTGCCACATGAGCATACAGAGAGTGCATGTACCATCACCACTGCACTAGTGCCTGGGATGTCAACTTCCTACAGGTACAGATCACTTTGTAAACACAACCCAGTCATACAAACTGTTAAATTATTTCACATGATACAGCAAAGCCCACAGCAGCGCTGAAAATGTATAATCATAGCTCAGCTCAAGTATTTCCATCAGATCTTCCCTCACTCTATCCATGCCCAAGTAACATCACTGAGTTTGCCACAGATCCCCTACATGTAGCCAAGCAATACTCTGCTTCCCCTTATGGTTGCCCTTCTTGTGATCCATTATACCCACCATCAAAAGTGAGACTACTGCATCCATCTTCTAACAGAATAAGACATATCTCCCTGACAGCAAGGCCAGCAGCTTTCATTACATGTGTTATTGCATTTCCTCACATCCTTTTCTAACTTACACTTTAACTAGGGATCTAAGAGCACAACAGACTTGAGTATAATTACCTAAGAAAAAAACAATTTCAGAGAGTGCTTACCTGGGGGTATAGGTATAGGTTTCAAAGCAATCTCCCTAAAAATACAGAGTTTGGATCCAGTGCTTATACCCCAAGCTAAGACTCCCTGAAATAATTTAATTCCTAGGAAATTATACCCATGTCTATTGTGCTTTTATATCTCTAGTTGCAGTGTAAATTCAAGAAGGGTGCAAAGGAATGCAATAACACATGTAATGGAAGCTGCAGGCTTAGCTGTAAGGTAGACATGCCTGATCCTGTGAGAAGATGGATAGAGTTGCACTGCTTTAGGTGGAGGGTATAATGGATCATGAGAACGGCAACCGTAAGGAGAAGTAGAGGCTTGCTGGGCTAAGTGTAGGGGATCTGTGACAATCTATATGCTGGTTACATGGGAATGGACAGGTTGGGGGTGATCAGGTGAAAATACTTGTGCCGAGCTATGATTATGCATCTGCAGTGCTGCTGTGAGCTTCGCTGAGTCCAATGAAAGAGATGAACAGTTTGTGTTACTGGGTTGTACTTACAAAGTGCTCTGCAGCTGTAGAAAATTGACACAGCATGCACTGGTGCTGAGGTGACTGTACATGCACTCACTGTAGGCTCATACAGCAGCTGACTGAAGTGGTAAGAGGAGGGCTGTGCTGGTTGCTGTATTTTGTGCCAGACACATCCTTAGACACACTGGTAAGGGAGGGGTGGCTGGGGGGTATTCTGAGTGTGGGTGGGGTGGGGGGATGATGGACTGCCCATGTTTGCAGGTCCATTTGTTGACATGCATTTGGTGGGTGAAGGTGAGATTAAAACTAGACACCAGGAAAAGTGTTCTGTACATGGGTCAGGTGTTCAGGAGAGGGGGTGACATGAGACAGGTAAGCAGGGGTGGGAGGTGCCACTAGACACCAAGGAGAGATATACCACTTATGGCACAGGTGTTCAGGGGTGATCAGAGGTAGGGGGTGCCACTAGAGACAAGGGATGTGTTTAATAAGACAGCAAGGGTGATTGGGGGTGAGGGTGCCACAAGGTACTAGGGGAATGATAAACTACTATTGAACAGGTGTCCGGGGGTAGGGGATGCCACTAGATAACAGAGAACTGTCTATGGAATTCAGGATGAATGATAATAGGTGTTCAGTGGTGGCAGTGCCACTAGGCATCAGGGATAGGTACACTGCATATGTCACAGGTGTTTGGGGGGAATGGGACATGCTGCTATACACAAGGGAACTATCTACTTAATTCAGCACAGGTGATTGTCGGTGGGGGGAGTGTTTCTAGACACAAGGGATAATTTAAATATGCAGGACAAGTGATGATGGAGGTAGGGGGACTAGAATAGACACCAGAGATATAGTGAACTACTATGTGATGGGTGTTCAGGGACTGGGGATGCCATTAGACACCAGGAATAAGTATACCACATATGACACAAGTTTTCTGGTGATGGAAGGGTGATGTTAGACACCAGGGAACTATCTGCAGGATTTAGGATGGAAGATAAGGGAGTGGGAGGGTGCCACTAGACACCAGGGATACAATTAATAACATGGGGCAGGTGATCAGGTGGTGAGCAGTGCCACTGGACACCAGAACCTACATCTTCATTGGCATGATGGAGGGCAGCAGTAGAACAGCCGTCATGCCATTGGTGAGGTGGGGTCATGGGCTTAGTACTCAGTTTCTGGGCAGCGGTAAATGGTGCCATTTTGGGTGCCTTTTACCACCACCAGAAATCTCTGAATATGCCACTGCACTCATACTGTATGTAGGAGGAGGCCTGTTATTTGCATGAGTGCAGTATTCTGTTAGTGGCTGGGTGCTAATGGGTGTAGCACACAGTACCGGGGACTCTGAATATAGTCCCCAATAATGATGGCTACCAACTCAGATAGTGTTAGCTCAAATCCCATTAGCACTAGTGCCAACCTTTGAATATCTGGCCCCAGAAAGTCTAAGTATGGAAGGGGGACTGGCACTCCCAGAGGTAGCAGTGATCAGCTGGCCAACACCTTATGAGAAACTACAATCCCTTCCCTCCCAAAGGGCAGTGATAAGAACATTTTAATGTATGTCCAGTTAACTCCAACAAAGGTATGGGAGTTTTCACTATATACAGCTCTTCCAGAGGATTACTGTAGTGGTGTAACTTAGGGGTACAGTTGACAAAGCCTTAGAACCTTCCAACAGAAGGAAGATTTAAAACATCAGGTTAGTTGCTATGTTGTGGTGAAGACTAGGTCTGCTTGCATAAAGCATCTAGCTTCACCTGAGCTGTTTTCTTCTAGGGTTTGCTTGAAAGGACAGAGCAATGAACAACATTAACAAAGCAAGGAGAAACATTAAGGCTTCTTTTGGCTAAGCAGAGTTACTGTTGAGTTACTATTATGTTTTGTGCTTACAGGTTGTAGTTTCCAGCTTTATTTTTCTCAGATTGAAATTGTTTTTTGCAGGATATATTTCTTTTAAATTGTTGTGCAGGTTGTCTTGCTGAAAAAAGGAAAACACTCACTGGGTGGGTCAGAGCTGTAGCTGATTGCTTCTGGATGGCACAGGCTTGGTCCTGCTCACCCTGTCCCTCACCCCACCCACCCCAAGTGCAATATTCCTTTATATCAAAGATTCTGACATCACTTCCCAAAAAGGGCAAAGGACATACACCTGTCATAACCTTAACAGCCCAGCAGATTGCAAAGGGGTAGACACACGCACACGCTCATGCTCATACACACTAACAAAAAAAAAACTAAACAGGAAGGGAGAGAACCATATGGAGAATGGTGCAATGCACTGACTGTGGGACAGCAGTCTTTCAGGAGACATTCTGTAGGCTGTGATGCTGCTCTATTTGCAAGCACCTCTGTCATCCATGGGAGGAGGTTGCCCATCTCCAGGCCAACCTGGTGATGATTTGGGAAACCACCACCAAAACCAGGATCCATCAGGGCCACTGCCACTGCCTCAGAGGTTGCCAATAAAGAGGAACAGTTGGACCACATTGGGCTCAGGGAGGGTAAGGGTGGTGGATCAGAGGTGGATCCCTCCAATTGTATCTCTCCGCAGTTCATACACCATTGTGGTGGAGCATGGTTCCTCTATGGAGGCACCCACAGTAGAGACCAAGGAGGATGCTGGGAACCTCCACAAAGGAGACCCAGAGGAGGGTGGCATGAGACCCCCACAGGGGAAGGAAACAACTCCTTATGTGGGACTCAATCATTAGGAGGGTAGAACTGGGGGGTAGGGGAGGTAAGGTGCCTGCCCTGCAGCATGGATGGGAGGGACAGGCAGTGAATTCTCAGGCTCATGGGAACAGTGGCACAAGAAAAGGAGATGGACTTCATTGTCCACCTAGGGAAAATGATCTAAGTTTGTTGAGTTGCGGAGGGGCTTTAGACAAGTAGCACGCACAGTAACCTTCTCAGTGGTGCTGCCTGTCTATGGCATGGGTGAGGCTAGGATACTCTGCACCATGGGATTCAATCAATGGTTGAAAAACTGGTGTGGAACTCAGGGTTTTGGATTCATTGGGGACTGGGGGTCCACCTGGAGGGATGGAGGCCTATACTGGCTTGATGGTCTGCATCTGTTTGGGAGGGGAACCAGGATCCTAGGTGATAGGTTTAAATGATTCATTGGCAAGCATTTAAACTAGTCAAAGGAGGAGACACTGAAAAGAAACTTGGAAATCCCAGCCACCCCCCCCCCAAACAGGGTAGTTAGTGAGCTAAACACTAAGGTAGATAAGTTGATAGGGAGCAGGACAGGGGTCAATGGAAAAAAAGGCAAAGAGAGTAAAGACAGGGATGGGACTAAAAGGGGTAAGGCTATCAAAAAATGGAGGGTGATGAGTACCAATGCATGAAGTCTGGGTAACAAGCTCCCTGAACTAGTGGCCTTGATGGAAGAGGGACACCTGCATATGACGGCAGTCACAGAAATGTGGTACACAGAGAACCATGACTGGGATGTTAACATACCAGGGTACACAATCTACAGAAGTAACAGGGAGGGTGAAAGAGAAGGAGGAGTAACTCTCCATGTAAGTGAAGGAATGAAAGCAATGGAACTAAACGGTAAGAGAGAAGAGGAGAGGAGGCACTGTGGGTCACCCTGGAGGCAGGAAATGGCACCACAACCCATACGGGGGTTGTCTACAGACCCCCATCTCAGGGGGAGGAAATGGACAAGGAAATCATAGAAAGCATCCTTAGAATGGTAGTAAAGGAGGAGATATTGTTGATGGGGGACCTGAATATGCCAGATGTTAACTGGAGGACCTTTGCTGCAGCGACATCTAAGAGCAGGGTAATTCTCAAAGCCCTACAGAAGGCATGCCTCAGACAACTAGTGTTGGAACCCACTCAAGAGGAAGCTATCTTAGACCTGGTACTCTCAAACTGGGATGGAGTGAGGCTCTCGGATTTACAAGTGGGTAGCCATCTAGGAACAAGTGACCACCAAACAGTATGGTTCATGATAAACACAGCCGTAGAGTCAAGTCACCCAAGGGTGAGGGTACTGTACTTTTGGAGGGCTGACTTTGGCAAAATGGGGGAGTGCTTCAGAAAAGCACTAGCAAATGGGCAAGAAGGTGGGGTGGAGGAACAATGTGGAAAAAACTAAGCTCCCGTCACAGAGAAAGTAAGCCTTTGTCTAAAGCAAATAAACAAAACAAAATTAAGGAAAAAACACTATGGTTCTCCAAAGAGGTAGCGGGGAAGATAAGGGAGAAAAAGACAGTATTCAGGAAGTATAAGGAAACACAGAAGGAGCAGGACACAGAACTATACCAGTTAAAGCAGACAGAAGTGGGGAAGGCAGTCAGAATAGCAAATGTCCAAACCAAGGAAAAGGTAGCCAACTTAGTTAAAAAGGGGGATAAAACCTTTTATAGGTACATTAGGGAGTGTAGAAAGACCAGGAGAGGGATAGTGAGGTTTAATAAAGGGGAGGGATGAGCAGAGGGTGTGGTAACAAAGCAGAGATACTGAACAAATACTTCTGCTCAGTACTCACAAAAGAAGAGGAGGGGAAGGTACCTAAATCAAATAATAGAAGCACACTGGATTGGGGGGAAGGGTGATAACAGTCCATTCACAGAAGAAAGGGTTCTCAAAGAACTCTTAAAACTGAAGGTGGACAAAACAATGTGGGCTGACGGGATTCACCCCAGAATTCTAAAAGAACTAAGGGGAGAACTAGTGGCATGACTGACTACCCTTTTTAACAAATCATGGGAGGATGGTGTGGTACCTGAGGACTGGAGGATGGTGGATGTGATTCTCTTTCATGAAAGTGGAGCAAGGCAGAGGCAGGAAACTACAGACCTGTTAGTTTGACCTCAGTGATAGGGAAAATGATGGAATCATTTCTGAAAGAAAGAACTATTGAGTACCTAGAGGCCCGTGGAGCACAGGACCCAAGGCAGCATGGATTCAGAGCAGGAAGGTCATGGCAGATGAATCTAATAGATTTCTTTGACTGGGTAACCAAAGTAGTAGACCAAGAAGGGTCTGTGAACGTGACCTACATAGACTTTAGCAAGGCATTTGACACAGCCCCACACAAAAGATTAATAAACAAGTTAGCCAGCCTGTGAGTGGGTCCCAGGCTGGTAACCTGGGTAAAACATTGGCTGGATAACAGGACACAAAGGATAATGGTAAATGGAGTCCACTCTGAAGAAAGGAGGGGTTAATAGAGGGGTACCACAGGGTTCAGTACTAGGACTGGTCCTTTTTAATATCATTATAGGTGACATTGCAGAGGGACAGGAAGGAAAATTATGCCTCTTTGCAGATGACACAAAGATCTGTAACAGGGTTGATACACAAAGGGGGCAGAAAGGATGAGAAGGGACTTGGCAAGGTTGAAGGAATGGTCAGAAGTATGTCAGCTTAGATTCAGTGCAAAGAAGTGCAAAGTAATGCACTTGGGAAACAAAAACACAAGGGAAGAATACACAATGGGAGAGGAGGTATTAAAGACAGCAAAAATGGAAAGGGACCTGGAGGTAGTCATATCAGATGACATAAAGGTAGGCAAGCAATGTGAGAAGGCAGTAATGAGGGCTGGGGAATACTGGGATGCATAGGGAGAGACATCACTAGTAGAAAACAAAAAGTTGTTATCCCTCTGTACAGACAGTTGGTGAGACCCCATCTGCAGTACTGCATGCAGTTCTGGAGAACCCATCTCCACAAGGACATAGCCTGGATGGAGGCAGTACAGTTGTGGACAACTAAAATGGTGCAGGGTCTGTACCAGAAGCCATACGAAGAGACTAAAAAAGCTTAATATGTATACCTTTGAGGAAAGGAGGGAGAGGGGGGACATGATCAAACTTTCAAGTACATCAAGGGAATCACTGAATCATTTTTTCATGGAGAGGGTGGTGGATGCATGGAACAGCCTTTTGAGGAGATTGTGGGATCAATAACACTGGGGGAGTTTAAGAATGCATGTGACAGACATAACATAGAAACACAGAAGTTGATGCCAAATAAGGAACACAAGGCCCATCCAGTCTGCTCATTTTTTGTACCTTATGAATGTGCCGTAGGCAATTCTAGGGGGAAGTGGAAGGAAGTAGGCTGTTGGTAAAATTAGGATCTGCAGCTTATCTAACAGGTAGGAAAATAGGCAGATTGGGTTGGCCAAATGGTCATTATCTGCCATCAGAGTCCATGTTTCTATGTTTCTATTTCCATACTACCATTCTAATAAGATTCCTTAAAAAGTGGGACAAAAGTGATGACTACCAAGCATGTCATTATATCGTTTGGCTACTACAGTACTAATGAGTGGACGTTCAAACTTGCATTTTTTCTGGGATTAAATGTAGTGCTCCTGTAAGAGGAGACATGAGAAACATTGAAAACAAAGCCCTTTATTTACCCACAGATCAAATACCATGCAGGCAGGTGCACCGGGGGGAGGGGGGGTGCTTGATACAACTCAAGCCAATCCAGCAGAATCACCTACCTTCTCAGAGAATGGGAAGGTATTTGAAAGTAAGTCATGCCTAGCATTTATGTTACAGTGTGTCAAGCATGTAAAGCCTTACTTTACATGTCATAATTTAGATTTCAGTCCAGTGGTAACTGACCTAAGACCACAAAACTCACTCAGAATCAGAGAACTGGGGCTGCATTCTCAAAACCTCAAGGAACTGGTGCAAGTGTGGGGAAAAAAATGCACAAGTGGGTCTTAACTTGAAGAGCTGCACTTTTTCTCGCATGCACCAGATTTTCAAAAATGAAGCCATTTTACAGCTGGCTATACAATTTACAGAAGCATCCATCTATTTTTTGGTGCAGCTGTGCCATAATGTTACAATTGATTGTATCATTCATATCATCCTCCACATCTACGCCTGCTGCCTGCATGGAATACAAGCTGAAAATATGACTTTCCGCTAGTGCAGAGATTTCTTCACACTGGCAGACTGTGTCACGAGACTTAGTTCCTCAGTCTTTTGAAAATCCAGCCACTGATCTGAAAAAGCAGCTATAAAAATGCTCCTGCATTTTATAATTTTTGGCAATGTGTACTATATTAGTAATAAGTTGTTTTTGATAGGAAAATAATACTGTTTTTAATTGAAAAATTGATCAATACTACATCATTGATAGAAACTGCAAATTCTAATTTTTCAAGCATTACAAAATGTTTCCAAAAATCTGACCTTGGCAAAATCTAAATCCTTGAAAGGGTTCTGAGAATTTTCACCCAGTTCTGCAGTATTTTCTTGGTAAATTACGGAATGATACACATGAAATGTGGACTGAGAGCTCTGTGAAAGTCCAATATTCAGTTTAATACATTGATCTGCAATACATGTAGTCATTCTGCAGTTGTACAGATGGAAGAACAATCAGTTCTGCAGAATTCCAATGTGCAGTTTAATACACTGATCCACAATACACATACTAAATTTTGCGTCTCTCAGTTAAAATTTCATGGAAGTTGCCTAAGTGCATTATTAAATTTCATGGAAGTGAAATCCCCATTTATGCAGAAATTCTGCTAGTTTAATTTTATTTTCATACAACACCAGTACTCACTGACTTTATTGAAATGTAAAACTTTGTTATTCACACTTTCACACACTACTGTTTGCAGAAGCAATGTCACTTCTGTGACTAACAGTCTTTACTCATTCCCTAATGTGATGTAATTTCCATACAAAAAAAAAAAACATGAGCAATGACTGACAACTCCACATTTCTTCATGGAAAATTGCCCCCCAACACAACAGAGAAATACATTGAAAAAAAAAGATTTAACAGGCCAAAGATTTAATAGGTGAACACTAGGAGGAAGAAATATATTTCTAAAAGAGCAATGCAAAAAAGCACCAACAAAATGAAAATTGACATGAGCTACTGAATCTATAAAACTGGTACTGTAGATAAAAGAATCTAGAAAGAGCTTCTCTCTCAATGACACATTCAAACTTAAAAACTGATGAACAGACTTTCCTGAAAACAAATGAAATGTTTCAAGAGCTACTGTAACTAGAGATGTGTGAAGTTGAGAAAAGTTTGCTGCAACACAACTTTACAAAGTTTGAAGTAATAACTTTGCAATGTATTTTGCTAGGTGAAGTGGTACTTTTCCACACAAAGTGCACAAACGTCACTCATGAAGTTGCAGCTTCACTGGAAGAAGTGCCACTTCACCTGAAAAAAACATATCAAAGTTGAGGACAACAATAGGAACTTTGCAAAGCTTTACAAAGTCAAAGTTTAGCAACTTTGCAGCAACTTCACTATCAAAGTTTAACTCTGCTGCATCACTAATTGTAGCCCTGAAAATAAAAAAAAAACACTGAACTATAGCACATCAAACCTTGAGCACTTGCTCGAAGAAAGCATACACTGACTGTCTTGAAAACCTCCATCTTTGTTTGCCATTTAAAACAAGCTCTCTTCCACTTTGTAAGCACAGCAATACAGAAATTCTGGACTGTATCTCACAATAAATATTGTATCACTATGCCTAATGCTCCAGGTAAACTATGTCTACATTTTGTTAAACAACTGTGTATCTGCTACACTTCATTAATCCAGTGCACTCAGTATTTTAAATGTGTTTGTTCCTAACTATGTAATATAACTTAAAAAGCCGGGGTGCCTATAATCAGAACTCGGTGATAGTCTCATCGCTTGAAACTGAGAGCATAAACCAGCCTGATGGTGTATTCTGCCTCCAGTTTCCCTCAATTAAATTACAACCATGTTCTTGGCAGACAACCATACACTATTCTCTATATGCTCAAAAGGTTATCACAATGCCCTCCTTCCCATATCAAAACACAGTGCCTGTGAGAACTCAGAAAGTTGATAAGAGTGGCAAGAATTCAAAACATCTATATAGTTTAATATTACTTTGTACATTCAGGAGATCATTTATTTATAGGCACAGATCAAAACTTAAAATAGAATGAATTATATTTTATGTTGTACCTGAACCTTATAAAACATTAAGGTAATACATACTGCAATACCACATCACATCCGAGATGTAACATACTCACCACCATTGGGAGAGTGCATGAAATGAGCCATGACTTGACGGTCATCTGTTCCATACTCATTTTGGGCATGCAGTCTGTATAATCCATTGTTAAGATGAGTAGGACTATCCAGCTGAAGACAGCCATGGTGTTCACTCTGGTTGACATCATGGATTTTAGTCCATATGAAGTCTGTCTCATTTAATATAGCCCCTTCATGAAACCACTGTAGAGTGGGCGTCGGGTTACCCTTTACACTGAAGGGAATGCACCAGTGATGATCCAGGATTGCTTGCTCCAAAAATGTGATCTGTGGCTTAACTGAATAATAAAATAGACCATAAGACCATCAGAAAGATCTCTCTATAGGGTTAATAAATGACTTTATTATGCTTACCATTTATTCACTGATATTTTTCATTTGCATGCATTATCAAATACCACATTTATAATATCAACTGGTGAGACAGGCCTACTAAGGTACATACATTGTGTTTCTCAGTTGATTTCAATTCCCTGTTCTTCCATTTTAAAACCTTTTTTATTTTAACTGGAAATACATCCAGTCAATAGTTTTGCTTCTTATTTTCATTTAGCATTAAGGGCTAGATTTTTGCTGAACTTTTTTGTGAGACATTCTTATAAAAATTAAGGTGAATTTCATCCAAATAAGCATTCGGCATCTGAATCCCGGATAGTTTTTTAACAAACCATTTTCAAGCAGTCATTTTGCTGGGATTGATGGACAGACAGACATAAAGCAATAGTGTGTAGACACTGTTGTACATATGCAAAGGGGTAATTCAACTTTACATATTACTTAGAAAAGCAATTTGCCACTACCTATTATTTAACATTCACAGATAATGGATCTCCATATGCCAAGCATGTTTTTGAGCCTACTTTATTTTATTTATTTATTTATTTTATTTAAAATTGTTGACCAGGAAAGGCACGCTGAGCCGAGGCTCGTTTCCAGGTGTGACCCGGGTACATAGTATAACAGGGAGACATAGATATAGAAATATAGAAATACAGAAATAACAAGTAGCAGATGAAAAATGGTACAGTATAGTAAATTACATGGAGATTGGTGGTAAGATTACACTTTTGAAGAGCAGCAGAGTGAAAAAAACGAATTTATATATTTCATTTCTAGAACACAAAAATTCCCTAGACTTTCAGATATGAGTATATTTCATTTATTTACTGCAGTGGACTTCTCGAAAACTTGGGGTTACACTAGGTCCAGGTAGGGAGGGATTGGGTGCACAGCTGCGGCAGGGAGTGGGAGGGAGGAGCCTGAGAAGCTGTTTGAAGACAGATAGGGAGGGGGGCCAGGTGGAAGTTGGGAGGGAGGTTGTTCCATAGGAGTGGGAGCTGGTAGGAAAAGGCAGCTTGCCCGGAGGCTGAGAGGGGGCATGAGAGGTGGAAGGTACGAGCATGTCTGTGGCAAAGTGAGTAGCCAGAGAGAATGGCTTGAGAGAGGCGGGAAGAGGGGTAGAGAGGAAAGGCAAGCCAATATTTCGCTATGAGTGAGGTGCTATGGGTTTTCCGCCTATGTGAGAGTGGCATCAGTGATAGAGTTGAGAGTAGTTGGCAGTGATGAGTGAATGGGGGAGGCAGTGGTGAAGCGGATGAAGAAGTTTAGCAGGACATCAAGTTTAGCAAGGGAGGAGGAAGGGGCAGTGCAATAAATGACATCCGCATAGTCCAGTACTGGTAGGATGGTTTTTTGTATGAGTTCACTCCGAGTAGGGAGGGGGAGGCAGGCTTTGTGGCGGTAGAGGATGGCAAGTTTGGGCCGGAGTTTGGTGCAGGTGGCGTCGACGTGGGTGGAGAAATTTAGGTTTGTGTCCAGCCAGATTCCCAGGTACTTAAACGTGGGTACAGTTTCAAGGGGTATTTCTTCCAGGGTGTAGATCGAGGGGGCAGGCAGGGAGGCGAGTTTTTGTCTTGTGCTGAAAACCATGGAGACAGTTTTTTTTTGCATTTAGTTTTAGCTGATTTTTCTGGAGCCAGGCTTGTACTCGGTTGAAATCACTTTGGAGGTTTGGGTGAATGCTGCCATGGGAGGGGCCTGAGGCATAGATAATGGTGTCATCAGCGTATAGGTGCACACTTGAGGTGAGACAGGCTGAGGGGAGGTTGTTTATAAAAAGGGAGAAAAGGACAGCGCCAAGGATGGAGCCTTGGGGGACGCCCATGAGGATGGGTCAATGGTTAGAGAGGGTGTCTCCGATTTGTACTTGCTGCATCCTGTTTTGGAGGTAGGAATGGAACCAGTTTATGGCCTGATTTGCAAGGCCGAAGGAGTGCAATTTGCCTAACAGTAGAGGGTGGGAGACCGAATCAAAGGCTTTGGCTAGGTCAATAAAAATGGCAGTAGTGCTATGCCCGGCATCCATGGTGGAGAAAATGGGGTGGTGACTCATAGTAAGGCAGTGGTGGTGGAATAAGAGTTTCTGAACCCTGATTGAAAAGGGGAGAGGGAGCTGTTTGTAGAGAGGAAAGGGGACAGCTTTGATAGCATGAGGGATTCTTGGATTTTGGCAAGGGAGGGGAGGAGAGAGATGGGTCTATAATTTCCAGGGAGGAGGGTCCCTACCTTCAAGGAGAGGTAGGATTTTGACGAGTTTCCAGGCGGAGGGGATGGTGGCTGTGTCAATCGAGAGCTTTAGTATGTGGGTAATAGGAGTGACTATGGCAGCTGAGGAGATGCGGAGCAGACTGGGATGCAAGCCATCTGGGCTGGATTTAGACAGGTTTAGGAAGGTGAGAGAAGTGTAGACTTCCATGGGTGTGAAAGGGGGAAAGTGGAAACCGTGGTGAGAGGGTGGGGTATTTTTGGAGGAGGTTGGGGGGTGAATCGGGCTACTTAATATAAAAAATGCTATAAAACAAGCCCTTACTGACAAATGTACTTCACATTCTTTATTAAAAAGCATATTTCCAAGATAATTCTTCATCAAAATGCATATTTGTGCAATATGGTATTCTACATAGAACAGATGTGCTAAACAGTATATCAATAAACACATGAAGGCTATAGAGAAACACACAGCAACTTCCCTGAAGGTGTTCCAGTCAACTATGAAATACTGCAGAAAGTAAACAAACTGGGCATAAACCAAGCACAGCTACTTGGAATATAAAGTCATTTATTTAATGTCAAATGTTAAAAGCAGACAAACACGGGATAACACTCCTTTGTATCATCTCAGACTGTTAGTCTTCCTCAGGGTGTAGAGTTAGCAAATAAGTGCACCCATTAATACCTCGGTTATAATTAATTACAATCAATGCAATCAGTATTCAATTGTATAGTGACTGCAAGCATACTGACAGGTGTGCAATATTATAAAGCTTACAGCAACACATGTATAAGAAGTGTTTAAAGAGCACATTGCTAAATATTCATCAAATATACCAACGTGTTACTAAAATCCCTGGTACAAAACAATTTAAATGTAGCATTTAAAATCTTCACTAGATGAAAATTGTTAAACAATTCAGCTGTACAAAGACCATGATCATGCAGACCATTGGGGTAAATGCACTCACAGATCATGCAACTGTACGACCCATAAGCCTCTAAGAGAAAATGATCATGCAATAGTCATGTTCCACATTAACAGGAGTTTAAAAGGGTTACAGGAAGTAACAAACATATATGTTATTAAAAGACTAACTTTGAGGCTATGAGGGCAGAATTAAAAAAATGGAACTGGGAAGCTGAAGGTGAACTGACAACAAATGTAGTAACATGGCAGGTATCCCATCAAAGCTGCAGCATGCAAAAAAGCATGGTGAAAACTGTCCTTTCTGAATCACAGAAGAAGAAACAATGAAGGATACAAAAATAGTAAGTGCATATGATCACAAAACAGTGAGTTTATTTAGAAACATACCATCAGAATTGCATAAGAGAAAAGTATCAAAAGAAAAATTGTTAAAAAGTAGCAAGCTGTAACAAATAGCAGTTTCTTTAGTCACTTGTGGTATTCTGCTATACTGTTTCCTTGCCATGGTGTTTGGTCTTCTCTTATTTGTGTGGATGTGGTTTTTTATTTTGAGTTATTGACAGCGTTCTTACTGACTGCACTGTCTTTTTTTCTTTTTGTCTTGAAGTGGAACTAACATGGCATGGAAGGGTTTAGAAAACAAAGGGTAATGAAAACAAGATCATACCAGTTTATAATATAGAGAACAATGTATACCCAGCTATTGGTAACAAGCTGGTTAGTTCATTGAGAGGTTACCTTGGCGACCATTTGAACCTAGAGAGCATAGCTTGAGAGGTTCGGTTGCCACTGGTGACCTCGAGATGAACTAACACAGCTTGTTACCGATAGCTGGGTATACATTGTTTTTTTACAGTGCAGGATGCCAACTGCTACAAAGAGTGACTTACTTTGCTTTTTTCTCCACTTTGCCGCTCACGTCAGTTTGTTGTTTTCACCTCCGCTGCTGCTTTCTGGTCATATAACGCACATGTGCTAGTGCATTAGATGTTGTTATGCTACAGTAGCTATGTAGCTAGTGCAGCATAACAGCTGCAATGACATAGCTACTACAGCATAACAACATTTCAAAAGTGATGGATTTTTAACAATAACAGTATTTCATCATACACTATAAATACAGTATCAAAGGCAAGAGACCAGGATGTCTGAGCAGTATGCTAAAAAGAAAAAATTATGGATAACAGCAAACTTTACACAAGCCAAGGTTACAAGAGATGGTAGAATGTCAAGTCCATAGCAGAAAATACCACGCGGTTGGAAACAGCATGGACAACACCAGGTAAGCCAACACCGCATCATGGAATACCACCCAAAACCAAAAAAACAAGTAAGTTAAAACATTTCACTGCAGTGGCAGTCCATGGTGGCTTACTGTTATAATAGTAAATCTGCACATCACTACTGATTCATGCCCATATTCACTGTGCACGGTGTTGACTTGCACAGTGTTGTCCACGCTGTTCAGACCATGTGGTATTTGCTGCGATGAACTGACATGGAGCCACAAGAGATCAATCAATATGGGAAAATTTAAAAAAGAAGTCAGATAATGGAAATCAGAGGTAAAAAGCATTAAAAGAGCAAAGGAAATAAAGTCACAAATTCCAAACAAAATCCTGAAATGTTTTGGGCATATGTAAGGGATCAAAGTGATGGTGAAAGGAAAATAAGACCACTCCATGTTGAGTACAAAATAAAAAGAAAGAAAGAAAGAAAGAAAGAAAGAAAGCAAGCTAGCTAATACATTAAATATATTTTTGGAATAGTTTTCCAGAAATCAGAACTAGACTGAGTAATCATAAATGACCATCACATAAAACCTAAGATTAACAGTGGTGCAGTTCAGAGGCTACTGGAAAATTTAGATATTAACAAGTCGCAGGGGTGAGATGGTTTGCATCTAAGAACCATGAAAGAGTTGGTCTCTGGGTTGGCAGGACCTGAGACAAAAATATTTCAAACAGCAGTGCAAAAAAAATTTTTTTTCAAAACAGTTGGTTTCAGCTGTAATTAATGTAAAGAAAAAATACAACAAATATGTTGCAGGTAATACCTTTTATTGGACTAACAAAATTATTTTTAAGACTAGCTTTTGAGAAGTGAAACTCTCTTCGTCAGGTCAAAAATTTCTACATTGTTGACTGGACTAACACGGCTACTACATTTCTCTTCAGCTATAATTAATACAATTATTAGCATTCCTGTCAAATGTACTTGTCTAGGTACTTCATGTTCTGTACACCATGGGCCCAATTTTAGAATGTGAATACAGGACTTGTATCAAGCCCTGCATCCAATGCAAAGGGGGTTGCAGATGTGCCAAAGCCCCTCAGATGCAGACCAGTCCAATTTTCAAAGGGGTGGCATATTTGTGACTGTCTCCCATTTTATGGTACCTTGCACCAAAGGGTTGGCACAAGTGCTGCGATTCCAGATGCAGAGTTGGACCAGGCAGTAGCTGGCCTAATTCCCTGTATCCCACCTTACAGACCTGTGGTGGGCATTTGTAGCACTCTTCTTTGAAAATCACACTTGCTGCAACCTGTGATGCAAGTCTCCACTTGCATCATACACCCTGTCGCAAGTCCAGTGCACCACCGCATCTCAATAGAAAATTGGGCCCCATGAGTAAATAAGGAGCATCCACAGCCCAAGTACCAAATGCCCCATGTGGAGATAAGTATAAAAGAAGTAGACTTAAGTGCAAGCTCCCAGCAGGCTGACAGCAGGAGACCAGCAGCAAGCAGGAGCAGAGCAGCAGCAGAAGAAAAACCTGGATGGAGCACCATTTCTGATGGTGGGAATGTTAATGGGGATGAGGAGATGGGTGAACCAGCAACATGGCAACAGAAGGCACCACAAGTGGCCAACCCCATGGCAGTATCATGCTAGACTGACATTTGAACAGTTGATGGACACCAAAACAGTTGTCTGATACCACCTGAACAGAACAATTCTGAGGCAGCTCTGTGAGCTGTGCCATGACAAAATGCAGGCATCCACTGGAAGGAGTCATGCCATATCAGTGGAGACCAAGGTGACAACAGCAGTGAGCCTGCTAGCCACGGGAACCTTCCAGAGGACAGCCAGGGACACCACTGACATATCCCAGCCATCCACGTTCCGTCTCCTCACACAGTTCCTCACCACACTGCTCCCACATGCTTCGAAATTCATCAATTTCCCAAGCACACAGGCAGAGTGGACAGAAGCCATGCAGCAGTTCCACAGGGTGGCACACATGCCAGGCATCATAGGGGCCATTGACTGAACCCATATGGCAATCTGCGCACCACCTGGTGAGGATGCCATGACATACATCAATCAATCAATCAATCACTTTATTTAACCAGGCATACATTAACCACAAGGGCTACCACTCAGTCAACTGCCAGGTGGTGTGCAATGCCACTGGGTGCATCAGCAATGTCTGCACCACACACCCAGGGAGCATACACAATGCCTTCATATGGCACCAGTCCACCCTTTGCTGCTGGTCTGAGGCTTGGAACATACCCAGCGGCCAACTTGTAGGTGGGTGGGGTAAGCAGAACTGCCCATGAACAGGCTACCATGGCCCGACAAATAAAGGAAGAGAGAGAGCAGGTGTGTGACTGCCACAATACAATATGTGCAGGGGGATGTGCACAGGTGGGATAATGGAGGGGGGACACTGATGGAACCACACACACAGGGGGACAAGTGCAGCAGAAAAGCAAAGCATGGGAGGTGGGGTACAATGCAACAGCTGGCATGAGTGGCAGGGCAGAACACACCACATATAGCCATGCATGATAAACTGCCAGGCAGTCATGGGTAGACAATGGGTATGGAACATGAGTGGGTAGCCATGGCTGTGAGCACGGGCAGATATGGGCAGCCATGTGCAGCTGGGCCAGGCTGTAGCAGTCATGAGGGGAATGTAGGTGGCCAGAAACGGTCAACACAGGGACCGGGGTGTACAGTTGGCAGTCACAGCAGTGCACCATGGTGCAAGGGGGAGGGTACTATGCACAGGTAAGTAGAGGAGTAACGGCCAGCACTTGCTCTCCACAGGTGAAGCAGTGTACCCCCTCTGACCCTGGTTACTGACACCCTTTCACTGACTTGGATCAGAGGCAGAGGAGTGGTACAATGAGGCTCACATTGCTAAGTGCACCATCATCAAGTGTGTCTTTGGCATGCTGAAGATGCACTTTCAGTGTCTTAAAAATATGTCGGGTGGTGCCCTACAGTATAGCACAGAGAAGGCCTGTGGCATATTCCTGGCCTGTTGTATACTGCACAACATGGCCATCGACCGTGGAATAGCTGTCTAGGCCGAGGAAGGTGACACTTCCAGGGAGGAGGATGAGGAGGAGTGGGTGAGGATGCAGTATTCCAGAGGCAGCATGATGGAGCACCACTGCCACAGTGAGACCTATGGCTGGTCACCAGGACCCAGCGGTAGAGGGACACCATTGTGGAGGAGCACTTCAGGGACCGCAGGTGAGTACCACAGGTGCGTAATACATGGCTGGCACCCCACACACACACACACACACAAACGCCCAGAGACACACCACAGGGCACTTCACCATAACAGTGCCACAGTGTAGCACACCTGTAAGTGCGACAATGCTGCACACACACACATCAGTATCCAACATGTCCGGGGGCACAGTATATGTGCTAAGGATGGCACAGATCAGTGTTCCGCTGCTAGCACACATGCACAGCACCCACAAGACCATACTCATCATACCCATTCCACATAGCACAACAATGGCACACCTGGACATGCCTGTAGCACTGCAGAGGTGACCCACACAGGCACGCACTGGGGCAGGCACATGCCACCCACGACACCCCAGGCACATGTAGCCAGGTGAGTAGGCCGCAAATGGTGCGGGCAATGGGGCCATGTGAGCTGTCACCCTGGAATCAGTGGGATGCACCACGGTCACAGTGGTAGCCACACCCATGACCAGTGGTCTCTGATGCAGTGCCACTGGCCACAGGGAGGTAGACAACACCCCCTGGATGGGGTACTGCAGTGAGACCGAGAATGGGTGCTCACTGGTGTGTTTGCCCCAAGATCCATATCGGATATGGGAATGATGGGGATGGAGAGGTGTGGTGATGGAGTCTGCAGCAATGAGTCCACCTGATGCCGCTGCCTGGGCATGCATGAGGTACTCCTGGGGGTTCAACTGGAGGCCCGGTGGCCACATGGTGCACTGGTTGCACACGCCACCTCAGCAGCATGCACAGTCCACTCCAGAGCTGCAGTCACGCCCACTCACAGTAGGCGTGCCTCTGCCAGCATCTGGGATCACCACACAGCCAATGACTTATGTTCAATGGCCAGCAGCATTCGAAGGCCCCTGAGCTCTGCCCGTAAGGATGCTTGCCCCTCCACAGTGGCCTGCTGGAGGCGTGCATAGCACTCAGTCTCGTTGGCAGGTGAAAGCTCATGCTGACGGCACTGATGGGGAGGTGGTGTGCTGGCCTGCTGCTGGACATCCACTGTAGGTGGACACACCACAGCAGGCTGGGTTATGGGTGGAGATTGGGCTTGTGCAACTGCTACATGTCCAAGGATGGCAGCATCACAGGCCACCACTACCTGTGGTGGAACCACAGCACCCTGCTGATTTGTGCTGGTGGTCCCCGCCACCACAGCAACACCAGGCACAGAACCCACAGCAACCACCACTGTGGGTAGCTGTGCAGGACCTGTGGGTGTGCCATGGGCTGCAGGACTGCCAATGCCTGCCGGTGCCACCTGTGCGTGCACCTGTGCATCATGTGCTTCATTGTTGGCCATGTCCCCCCATATTTGTGTGGTGTCAGTATCATCATCAACATCACTGTACACCCCCTGTGTACTGGATGCCAGCACCAGCAGGCCGTCGGCGATGTCAACCATGTCCCCTGAGTCATCAACAGCCAAACCCATGAACCCCTCCAGCCAAGTGGCGTCACACTCACCAGCCATGGCACCACTTGCCGAGGTGTAGGAAGTCCCTGCCACCACTGGTGATGCATCTGGGGTAGCTGTGGTGTGTGATGGGCCTGGGACAACACCATCCCCAGACTTGGCTGCTGCCCGGTAAGACGGACCGGCATCATCCTCTGCAGTGCCACTGTGCGGTGTACCAGACATGTCTGTACCCATGAGGTGTGATGGAGTTGCAACAGAAATAAGGAATACATGGTTACAAACAGGGTGGCATGTACAGGTGGACATACACATGTGCCAGTGGAACGCTTGACAAGCCCTGTGGATGACAGTCAACACCCATTCTGCTGATGTAGCCATGCACTGACTATAGCTGGACAGGCCCAGTGTCTGTACATGCCCCTTGTTAATGTGTGGGACTGTGACAACACCCTGGTCACCACCCAGTGGGATGGTAGCAGTGATGTGCCGACCTGACATGTGACTGAGCAATACAGTCCACGGATGGGGCATACAGAATCATGGTTGGTGCTCACAGGCACATGGTCAGTGGGACTGTCAGGGCACACATGGCACACACACACATGGACAGGCACATGTCCTGGGTATGTATACTCACAGTGTTGTGATGGAATCTGCTGCCCATCTGGAAGCCCCCCAGGAACACCCTACACAGCTGCCTGGCTCATGCAGGCCACCAGCAGCTCCTCCATGGGTGTTAGGCTCACACCTGTCCGTGGCCCACCCCTGTCCTACTCAGAGAGATGACATGTGTGTGCCTTTGTGCATGCCACCTTCTCCTTGGCTTTACTCCTCTCATGGTTCAGGTGCTTTCTGCACTCCTGGGGCATCCTGTTAAACTTCCTGACGGCACTGACATGCCATGCCACAGCCTCCCAGCAGTCATCCTGCAGCTGTCAGCTGCCACCCCTGCCAGACAGGATGTCCTTGCACAGCAGGTATGCCTCAATTAGTGCTTTATCCTCAATACTAGTGAAATTGGAATGTCTGCATCCAGCAGCTGTGTCCTTTCCAGACACGTTGGTTTCTGTGGGTGAGAATACAGTCATTACAGATAGCTCTTTATATGTCCAGGCATAGTGTCTGGCTACTGCAGGGTCATAGCACCCTGTCTGCAGAGTACACCCACTTGCCATGCATTGCTGGAACAGGATCAGGGACTGTCAGGGACAGCTGGGCATTAGCATGATCAGTTCTGCAGCAGTGGTACATGTAGCTGCAATGTCCTGTACACGTGTCTGGCATTGCCTGACATGTACCACCGGATGGTGGTCAGGACTGCAACACACATGTCATCTGTCTGTGGTCCCATGCTACACCACCCACCAGCGACACCCCCCCACATGCTGGACCTAGTATGGACAGTGGGACACTGTGGGGCAGTCACCTGGGTGTGACTGTTGACCAAGAACAGGTGTGGACCATGGCTGTATGTCCTAGGCTTCACACTGTCCTTTTGCACTGCCACACTGCCTTTTGAAGAATGTAAACAAACCTACTTTCAAGGATGCAATTCCTCTCAATTACCTGAGCTCTGTGGGGGCACATTCAGGAGTATGAAGTATGTATGGCTCAGGGCATGCAAATGAGGTTGGGAGCATCTGTAATGAGATGCTCAACAGGTAAGATGTCCCTGAATATGGCAATGAACTGATTTAGGAGCAATGTCTGTGAATTGCATAATTGCCCCCAGCTCATCCAAATCAGCATGGTGCATCTGTTGCATTGAGTGCATCTCCATACGGTGCATCCTCAGCGCATGCGCATGGGACATAGGGCATTTCTTGAATATGGTGCATCTCTTATGGCACATTGCTGTGCATGTGAGATGCTGGGTTAGTGGCTTGGCAGGCATAGTGCAAACAGTCCGGTATTACTGATCGCACAATCGCATCTGGCTGCGCATATATGTCAACGTGTGCAATGACCACTGTGCCACCTGTCATGTTGTGCACATCCATCATGCAACAGGGTATCATTGCACACCTGTGGATTACAGCGAAACACCAGCAATGTGAGTGGCAACATTGCACTGTGCGTGGCATTACTTGCCAGTCACAAGATTGCTGCTCTGCTCAGAGTACGTATGCGCAACCCAGTCATGTCCCTTGACCCTGTGTTCTCACTCGTGCAGAGCATTGTGTACATGTGTGATGATGCACTGTTGGCAGCAATTCTGCATTGCCATGCCGTGCGCGGCACATTGCACGATGACTATTCGATCATGTGGCACGACTGTGCCATTGCACAGCAGCACCATTGTCTGTTCACACCTGACCTGCTGACACTGAGGATGATCATGCCACGTGTTCAGAAGACAGGCCCAAGGGCCATGAACTGGGGTGAGGTGGAGCTCTTCAACTTTGTGGCACTGGTGCTGCAGGTTGAGGGACAGCTACTTGGGTCAGACGACCTCACAGAGCCACACTCAGTGGTGTGGGCCAGGATTGCTGTGCAGCTGTTGTGCAGAACAGGGGTTGCCCACACTGGGGAGCAATGCAGGCACCATTACAGTGATCTGCAGTGCAGGGACCTGGACAGGCTGCAGAACCTACAGGACCATGCACACAGGGGTGTGGTGCCACGCCCAGGTAAGTCATAGTACTATCCAAGAAAAAACAGTGCACTCAGAACAAGGGTCATTGGTGCACTCCAAGGTAGCTATCCCAGTAATTAATGAAGAACAGAAAGGGTGAGCACTGTCAGGAAATCCACACAGCTGTATGTCAATTTAAACAACCATTTATTCCAGCTTTAAAGGATGCTGAAAAAACAGCCTCAGCGCTTCAACCAGCAAGGGCCTGAGAAAGACCTCTGCTGGTCGAAGCACTGGGGCCATTTCTTCAGTGTCTTCTAAAGTTGGAATAAATGGTTGTTTAAATTGATATACGGCTGTGTTGGTTTCCTGAGAGTGTGCAACCTTTCTGTTCTCCAAGTCACAGTACTATGCATGCACAGGGCCAGTATGGGGATTGGGGGGCAGGATCACTGCATACCACCACACGCACACACACACACACACACATGTGCATCACAGATCACACAGTGTGGGCAGTGCCTGCGTGACCACAAGGAGTGGGCATGGGTGACGTGGCATGGGGGGCAGGGCCACTGTGGCGTGTGTGGCATGTCATGATCATTAACATTGCACGCATCCACCTGCACACATGGTCAGCATGGGCAGGGGTGCTGTGTGTGGATGCATGCAGCCAGGAGCCCCGTCACTGGGGCACTGTGGTGGTGTTGCCTTCACTGCATGCTGGCGCTGGTGTTGTTGTTGGGGGGTGGTGGTCATGTCTCACCTCCTGTCTCTTCATGGTGTTCTCTGCAATTGTTCCTCTCACAGGGCCAGCAGGCAGGTGGTGGGCTGAAGCTGCAGTGGAGGCCAGGCACATTAGGGCCTGTGCTGGTACCCCTGGACAGGGCCGTGCTGGTGTAGGTGAGTGTCTGTCTTGTGCATTCTCTGTGTGTTCAGGGGGGTGGGCAGTGCCCTCAGTTGGCCATTGCAGGTCCATTGTGCATGTTCGTGTACTGCTGGTTGCGCACACACATGGAGTGTGCACATGGTGGTGTGTGCTTGGGCCACAGTGCACCTAGTCCCTGTGTGTACATCCACCATGTGTGCATTTCATGTGCACCATGGGCACCTTGTGGTGCTCCAGTGGTGTCCAGACAGGGCCTGCATGCTTGTTCTGCCTGCTGACATGTGCACATGCTGTATGGAGAATGACAACATGCCCCTCTGCGCAAACCCCTGCATGCTCATGTGTGCCATGTGCTTCCTGAGTAACATCACATGGTCACAGTGTGGCACTGTGTGCCAGCCTGTTGCAGGCATGCAGTGTGACTGGCAGGCTCTTGGCCAATTGAGTGGTGAATGCCTCCAGCACACTTGCATGGTGGGAAGGGGGGGCAGTGTGGAACATGGCACTTAGTATCTGTTGTCTGTGCCCCCCCCCCGTAGGTCCAAGGGATGTATGGCCATGTGTCCCCATCCAGTGGAGGCATCATAGACTTCTGCAGCTGGCAGGACTCCAGATCCAGAGGTCTGTACATAGGATGCTGCAGCCACTCCACAGGCATCAGGGTCAGCTGCTACAGGCAGTGACCAGTCTGGTCAGGTTGCTGTGTACCAGTGGTCGTAGGCATGGGTGCCATGTTGCGGTGCATCCCGTACATTAGGGACATGAACCTTTCTGTTTTGCCTCCCATGCCTTCCCCATCCACATTGTTTGTTGCTGTACCTTGTTCTGACACACACACACACACTGTCACCCTCCTGCATACCTGTTTTTGTACTTGTGCAGTCCCTCCCCCTAATCTTCCCTGTTCCTATGGGCTGTTGTTCTTGTAAATAGTTTCTTGTGTGCCATTGTTGTTACTAAAACATTTTCTATTGCAACTGGTGTCTGTGGTCATTCACTGCACATTGTGCATGTGTTCTGTGTTTGTCTGCTGCTGTTCACTCGCCCTTTGATGCCTTATACATGTGTGCACCTGTGTTATTGCACACACATGCATCCTGCCCCATTGACATTGTGACCTCACTGTGTGCCCTCCTTGTTGCCTGTGGCATGTGGTAGGGTGTTGTGTCATGCTTCCTTTCTCAGTACCCCTGCTATGTGTGTGTGGCATATGTGGGATGCATCTGTTGTGCTGCTGCCCTGTTGTTGTGAGGCTCTGCATGCAATCCACATTGGTTGTGGGTGTCTTATGCCTGTGCAATGCATGGTACTCAGCCTGTCTGCCATTGTGCCTGTCCACTGGTGTGCTCCTGTGTAGCATCCGCTTTCTTCACTCCACTGGGTTCCTGTGCAGGGAGACATGTCCTGGAGACGCCTCTCTGTTGCATGGTGCATCCAGTCACTGTAGCACTCCTTGACAGGCACCCCTGGGCTTGTCATATGTGCCAGTTTGGCTCCTGTGTGGGGTGCGTCAGCTGCTTCTGGGTGTTTCTCTGTGTGCTTTGTGTGTACACCTCTTCTGCTGTGTCCACTGTCGGGCCCTTTGTCACTCTGGCCGGTGCCTGCTGGCACGTGTCCCTGCATCCTTTGTGCAACTGCTGGTTCCCCCTGTTGCTCCTTTGTCCCTTACTGACTTGTTCCATTTTCACTATTCTGCTGCCCTAGGTGCTTTGGAGCATCCCTGTTGCACTGGGGCATCTCATGTTGCATCGTTCTGCATCTGTGCAATTCACAGTGGGTATGCACACAGGGCATCTTCCAGTGCATCCTTCTGTGAATCACACTGTCTGGGGTTGGCGCATCCAGGTTGTGCTGGCGCATCTCATTTGCACCCAGCACATCTACTTTGTGAATCCTGCCCCAAGTCTACTACTAATAAAATGAGGTTTGATCAGAAAAAATTTGTGGTCATGCATTTCAGGAAAAACAATTTAGGATTTAAATACAGCATGGCTGGTACTGAACCAATAGAATCTAAGAGCGAAGGAGACCTTGGAGTAAGGGAAAGAAACAATCTTAACACTCACGTGAATGTATTGAGGCTATCTTGAAATGTAATAGAATAATATCATGCATTTGGAAAAATATTACCATCAAAGACAGGTGATTGTGTCAATATATAGAGCCTTAGTGAGACCACATATTGAATACTGTACACAGTTCTGATCACCAGTTAATAGGAGTGACATTGCTAGAGTGGATGGGATACAGAGATGAACCACTAAATTGACAAAGGGGTTACTTGCAAGGAATGTCAAACAACAAAAGATTGGAAGAACTAAGGTTGTATAGTCTAGAAATGAGAAGAGTACACAGAGATTTAACCATAGTATATAGTGCCATCAATACTGATACACTCCAATGTCTAGAAAACCGTGTTTTTCTCAAAAAAGAAATAACTAGAAATAACAAGAAATTCAAGGTATAATAAGAAATAAAATGAAAACAAGCACATGAAAAAAGTAAAAAAAAAATTCCTTGTTTTTTGGCAAAAACTAAAGAAATGCTGGTAGCAGTTGTTGTTTAGGCTCTGCTGTTATCACAGAGATGGTCCGCAAGGAAGCCGCAGTGGAATTGTCTGATTCACAAAACCTTTCAAGATCATAGCATAATGCTGCTCAATACTTTGTAGTATACTAAGAACGTGGTTTCTAGTGTGTATAAGGTCATTGTGAGGGATTTTATTAATGTAAATGTAATAACAAGAAATAAAACTACATTTTCAATGAATAAAAAGAAATAACAAGAAATTCCAGAAAAATAAAAATTACAAAAAATAAAAATAATTTACAGGGCTCTACTAACATCTACACCTCGAATTAAAACATCAGGCTAAAATAATGGGGAGGCATAACAAGCAATTAAGGGGAAATCACTTTAAAACTGAAAAGCACAGAGAATGGTTTTCTGAGAGGGTGGTGGAAATCAGGAATAGTTTACTTAAGGAGGTTGTGGATAACAATTTGATGAATAGCTCTTAATATCATCTTGATAAATGTTTGCTGAGGGGTAGCCTTACTGGAGTGAATCATTAATACAGGAGACAAGCCTGAAAGGTTCACGCCTACTCCTGCCTGGATGGCCTATGAACCAATGAATGATCTACACAAATAAAAAAAAATCTTTTATTTAATATCAGTTTACTGCAGGAGAACTGATATAATATCAGATGGGGGTCATAAAATAAATGACATAACTATAAGACTAGTTTTATTCTATAAAATAGCCACTAAAGAATTCAAACCCAAAGGTCAAGAAGCGGTTGTAGTTTGCAGTAATCGCACAACTTTATTTTCATGACAGATTATCACTCAGGGACCAGTGATATTGGAAACAAATTATAAAGAAACACTTGCCTGTATCATCAATGGATGCAAAATTAGGACCTGTTTTGGGTGATGCACCTGTGGTATGATTTAGAAGGGAGAGAAAGAAGTGTGGGTATACCATTGTTACAACAATGTTGTAACAGTGAAACCCTCACAGTGACACAACCAGTTTGTCATCCACAGTGCCGCATGAGTTGTTGGAGCGCTGTACACTACAGAGACTCCTGCTGTAAGCTGCTTTCCCCATAATCGACCCCCCATCCTGGAGCTGACAATCTATAATTCCGGGGGGTAATAAAGGAGTCTTGTACTGCAGCAGTCTATCGGCACTTTGCCACAGCGAAGTGATCGCCATCGGCAGAGAAGGGTTGTTGTAAAGTCCTTTGACAACTTTGTTGTCAATGCAACTTGGTAGAAGGGAACAGGGAATGTCAGTGTGGGTAAGAATAGTTTCTATTGGTAGAAACGTTGCAATGTCTGCTGTTATGCAGAAACAAGGGAGTCATTTGTGCACCCTAAAACTAGATAGGAGTACAAATCAGAGGATTATTTTGTCAAACGAATTTTATTATATATGCCGACTGGTGCCAAAATCACATGTTGTGCATGGGCCATACTATTTGCCCCTTAATTGCAGAGTCCAGGAACATGTCTGAGCTATCATACTTGATAGGGGGGATAATGCCCTCTGTACTTCAGAGAGACATATAACTGTAGCCTCCCTGGTCTATGATTTTGTGCATTGAAACACATATGATCTTCACCCTGGGGTGGACTGACAGATTAAACATTTTGTTGCAGGATGGGTCTAGGTGGATTTCTACTTTGAGGTCTCTCCACCCAGGTGGACAGAATGATATCCTTAATTTCATTCCATAGCTGTAATTTTATACACAGGTGCTTTTTTAGTGCCACCCTGCCATATTTATATCCAGTCTCTCTACTTTCCCCTTTTCTTCTCTGCTTTTGTGGTGTATGGCTCCATTAATTATTTTTTTTTCAGTCTTTTGTAACAAGGTAAGGCCCACTAGGCACAAGTGCCTGTTTTCAGGGGTGACCTGGAGCACTGGACAGTTAAGTGACTTGCTCACAGTCACACAGTATGCAAGTGGAGGTTGTGAGAATCCAGCTCAGGTCTGGTGTGCTGGATGTATCAAGCTCGTTAACACCTTGTTCATCTAACATCTAGGCTATATTGCCAGCCCATTAGGTTACTCTGTTACTTATGGGCTATATGTGCAATATATGTATATCACACAGTTATTGTATGCCTTTATACCTTTTCTTATTGCTTTTAATATTGTGCAATTATTGCAAACCGCAATCACTTCTTGATCTTTTGTTATGAATTCTTTAGTGGCTATTTTATAACATAAAACTTTCCTTATAGTTATGCCACTTATTGTGAAACCCCAGTCTTCCACTGTATCAGATGCCCTGCAATAAACAAATAGTCATTTTATTTTATTTGTTTAGTTTGGATAGATAGTGAGCCTGATTTTTGAGTGCATTTAACCTAAGTGATCATGGTTTTTGTATAGCTGAGGTGTTTAGCAGTTTTAATACAGTAAAGATTTTAAATGCTGCAGTTAAATTGTTTTGTACCATGAAGTTTAGTAACACTTTGGTATATTTAAAAAATATTTAATCAATGTGCACTTTAAGCACTTATTTTTTTTTTTATTCTTTTTTCCACCTATTCCCAGCCTGCCACCCCCGACCCATCAGGGTAGACATTAGACATCCCACTGCCTGAAGCCCTACCTGAATGGACCCCAAGCCCCATGGAGCCACAGTTTTACCCCCTGGATGGGGACAAGGTGGGGGTACAGATGCCCTGTTACTTACATTTTGTCAGTCTAGGGTTCATCGGTTGGGTATAGGCAACTCGTGGGCACATCTCAGTTCCCCATCTCCCCGGCAGTGGCAGTCTATTTTTCCATTTTCTATCCTCCCCATAAAGCGTGTGACTCCCCCAATGTCATGGCACAAGGTGCTGACGTCCACGTTGTACAACAGCCACCATCCCCTTCTAGTGGGGCTTCAGTACTCCGAGCCACCGCTCGGAGTCATGCAAGTGCTGGGCATCAGTATGTTCCCTCCCCAGAGAAGGTGAGCTGTCATGGATGCTCAAGCCTATCTTCCCCTGGCTCACCCACCAGCAACCTGAGTCTGCTCCTGAACCCAGGTCGCTGGAGTGGTGCGAGGTGTGGCATCCAGTGCCTCAACCCTCATTACCACCGGGCCGGCCTCTTTAAGCACTTTTAATACACAGGTTGCTGTAAGCTTTATCGCACTACACAGTTGTCAGTGTGTTTGTGCTCACTGTATAATGGACTACAGGTTGCAGTAATCATAATTAGTTATAGCTGAGTTAATGGGTGAACTTACTTGCTAACTCTGCCCTTTGAAGAAGACTCGGATCCTGAGTTATTACGTAGGGGGTGTTAGCCTACATTTGTCTGCTTTTAACATTTAACATTAAATAAATTACTTTAGAGTACATGTATCTGTGCTTGGTGTGTGCCCAGTTTTTTCCCTTTTATGGTCATCAATAACATATTTGCAGAAAATGTCTTCAGCAAAATGCATTTGTGGAATGGTTTCTGGAAATAAAAAACAGTTTGCAAGAAAAATCTTTAACAAAAACACCTTGCAGGACAATTCTGCAGCAACAGTTATTCTTTAGAAAACATCAATGTATGTATGCGGATTCTTCTTCAAAATTGAAATAAGGGAAACAACCTCTACCAAATTATTGACATTAGTGCTGCTCACCTAAACTGGAAAGACCAAAGCAACATAACATTTAGCATCATGGGCATGTATCTGTATAACATCATTAAAAAAAGCTGTTTAAACAAGGTTTACAAGTTTAATGTCTGCACATCATGCAGTTGCTACTTCAAAAGAGTTTCTAACTGAAGTGTGTTCCTACAACTTTATCATGTGTTCCTTAGTTTTTACATGTTTTTTTTTAATCAGTACTCTGTTGCCTTGTCTGCAAACCTGCGCCTTTCAAACCGGTCCCCTCAACCCAATCACCCAGCTTCCCTGGGACTTACCTTGTACTCTGTTGCCCTCTGCTACAATACATGGAGATGCCCAGTCACCAGTGTGTGTGGTCTGCAGAGGACCAGACCTTCATCCAGCTATGGTTGGGCATTTTCCTCCATTTTCTCCCTGGGACCATGGCATATGCAATAATGCATTGTACGAGCTGCACTTCTAAGGAGATGCCCCCAGCATCAAACAAGTGGGAGTCCTTCTCTTGCATCCCAGTGCATTGCCAATTAGATCCTCCATGTGGCAGCCACAATGCAGGATATGTGTACCCCCCCTCCGAGGAAGGAGTGCTGTCCTTGAGATTCTCAGTCCTCCCTGCCACTGCCAGCCCATGACTGACATGTGCCCATTCCCCGAATCTGGGCCACTGACATGGCAGGAGGCATGGTGCTCAGCACCTCAGCCCTCCACACCACTGGGACAGCTGTTTATACTGTAATATCAAACCTTTGCTGAGAACCTCACTCTTTAGTTCACATTTGGTAAAGTAAATATTAAAGATTTCCATCCTAATGAATTAAGAAATATAAAGCAGTAGTGGACAGTACTAGTATCACTCAGATGTCACTGCCTGACTACAACTGATGTTGCCACTGATCAGAGCACATATAATGGGACAAGCGAGGGGCTTCATACTGAAAAATACAAAATCACACACATCCCAATAATGCAAAGCATCATGAGAAATATATGCATATCATCATGAAATTATTCACACTAGTTCACCTTAAGCAGGTGGGTATAGTGCCAAATGGCTTCTCACACAGTTAGCAAAGGCTGAAAGCAGTTCAATGTCATAACGGTGATTGTGGAAGGGAGATTGCTGTTTGGGCGAGTGTACATCACCGAAAATGAATTATGGTGATGTACACTCGCATAGTGTTTGGTTCTGTGGCTTATGCATTAAACTTTGGGAAAACAAACCTGCAAAAGTAATGCAAACCACAGATAATTACATGATACACAACAAAATACTAAGCAAGAAACTTTATTTCTGCATGTCATGTAAAAAGTCCATAGTTCATAATTAAATGCTGTAGTACTAGATGGAAATCTGCAGTTTATTTGCTGAAAGTTTGGAATTCCGTCACGGGCGAAAGAGTGGAAAATTCCATGAAATTTTCAAAATTTCATGGAACTTCCACAATAGCAGAAATCAGCACTTTCACCCACCCCTTTAACCATAACACTCTGCAGGACCCCTAAGTCCCCAAAATACTCATCTTTAAAAGTGGGATTTCCTTGACCCTGTGATCCATGATTTGGGGGAACAATAGTATTCAAAATCCAGACTCAGTCACCTCTCTCCAAAGGTGAACATGCTCTCATCTGATACAGTCATATGGTAATTTTGGCACACGACCGGGAGGGTGGCTGTGCAGTCTGTGACACTGATGATGCTAGGCAGACTAACCAATTAGTCTGCCTAGGGCCATCAATGATAGTTGTTGCTTTTGCATCATTCTATTCTCACTACTAGATTGGTAATAATATGTGTGTTTATTGTTATGTGTGTTCTTATCATCCAAAAGTGTGCATTAAATTCTTGGAGAATGCATAAACTCCCTTTATGAAAGGGATAGGGCAAACTCCTAGCAGCTGATTGGCTGAGGCAGGCTGGCATGCATATATTTACTTCAGCCTAATGCTAAGCAAAATAAGGTACCAGTGATGTTTGGAATTCAGGCAAATCACAAAATTCATGATCCACTTCACTTATCCATGACTGTCATTAGAAACATGCCCAGGCAAAATGAAGTTCATTAACTCATGAACTTTGATGAACCTTCATAAATGGTTCATGAACATCCATCGATGTTCAACTACTATTCTTAAACTCTGTTCATCAATACAAAGTTCACTATTTGAGCACCCAAAAGGATTAACAGTTAAACTCCCCACATTTGAAAAGAGTTGCAGATTCTTTTTATATAAATAGCAATTGGGTCTTTTTAGTTATAAAAAGAAGGTGAGCAGTGATTCAATTTGACTGAAGAACAAGAGAAAGCAAGTAAACTTAAGATAGGCTATTAATCCTAAAATACAGAATTTATTTAAAAAAATCAATTGTCATTGTAAATTGCTTAAAGAGCTGCTGACACCTTTGGGAAAACATTAAAAACCATAACATTTAGATGCATTTAAGTTATTTCATATACCTTCTATAGATTTCTCCTCTCCATTTTGTATTACTGAAGAAATCCCAACAAAAAAACAACTTTACTTGAAATTATAATGCTCTGTTGTGACATCACAGTCTGTTGGCATGGGGATCACTGAGATGTCACAAACAGAGTATTTCAACATCAGATTGGGAAGAAGAAATAGAAGCTGTTGAACCTTCAAGGAACAGAAATACTGTTGTCATGCACATGACCTCAGTAATAAATAATGGAGATAAATATAAAGCTAATGAGAAACATAAAGCTGCTTATTCTCCAAATATTATGTTTCTCAATGTTCTACTTGAGGCGCCCTTTTAAGTTGTATGATAAAACAATTAAGGATTGAATGGTTCCACCTTTGGTTTACACTGAGTGGAAACATCTTTTGAGAATAGGGCTGAAACAGGGTTGCCTGATGAATTAATCAGTTTAATAAAAGCAAGGCCTTTATGTTCACCAAAAAGATTGATGTACTATATCCGTAAAAGCTTAGTGGAGGAACTTTATGATCTTTCAGTGACCTTTATGAATCTTTATGTTCAAGACTGTTCAAGATCACAGTTTGCTCATTTTCTGTTCTTTTCATGAACATTCAGAACTCGATTACTGAACTTTAATGCATGTTCATGGACTCAGTTCTTGAGCTATTAATAAATAATTAATGGATATTTCAGAAAAGTTAATCTAGATGGCTGCCACCTTTACTCACAGAAAACCTTTAACAAGGCCCTAAAACAGAAAGCTCTCTTAAAAAAAAAGCAAACATCCTTTCTTCTCATAAGCCCATCTTTACACACATAAATAAATTTAAAAAAGATGTGAAGTATAGTTCATAGTTTTAATTCATGGCATACAAACTATGCCCATCCTGTCCTTACCAGCTTTCAGGACAATCTCTGCTGCTTACCCTGCTACAGATAAAATTGAGACACTGGCTTCATATGTGGTCTTCTGTGTGTGCAATGTGGTGAACATTCTGCAGAGGAATTCTACAAATGTTTGAATTCCTATATTCCATAATAAATATTCTATACACTGAATGTGTGAAAAGACAAATTATTGATCGGGGGGGGTGACTACTTTTTGCTAGTTATTTTTAACACAACACTTGTTTTGATTAAAACAGTATGAATTTTTGTTTTAACTTGTTTCTTACTTTAACCATTTTATAAGTGCAATAAGACACTCCACAGGGTGATTAGGCTAGATTACTACCCATTCCAAGTGTCTGCAGCATCAGACCTCACTACTCCCTTAGGTAAGTGGTTATTTCAACCTAATCCATGTTGTGTCAAGACTTATTGCTTGAATGATGCACAGCTTGGAGTTTAGGAATCCCTTATTATTACATTTTGGGAGAATCACCATTTCTATAAATGATCTTATTAAAGCCTGAGGGTTCGCACACCAGTGTACTGAATCTGTGGTGTGAGTCATTATGCAGTTACTATTACAGGGCCAGGGGATTACAATAGATCCTTATTTAAATGAAAATATTCCTGATCTTTTTGTGAGATTGTTGTGAAAATGATCCTCCCAGTGTTTGCTCATGGTGATGGGGTTTATAGTGCTCCCTCCAAATCCAACCCACCCAGAATGGATATCAACCTCTGTTCATTCTGCTGCTATACTCTTGACTACTCTTCCTGTACCCATCACTACTCATTATATTCATTCCTCCCATTTCTCACAAGAGCGTAGATGCTTCTGATTTTGCATCTCCCACATCCCTAAATTAGGTTCCTTTCTACTGCATCCCTCTCCATACATGTCCCTCCACTACCCTCTTAGAAATTCCAACATGAGCTACTCTTTTGCCTTCCTCAATACAGCAGCAGGGCAAGCTATTGCCTTAAACTGGCTCCTTCATTTCTATTCCAGCCAGCCTTCTTTCTGTTTCCCCAGTACCCTGAAACTTCTCCTCCCTGATCATGCTATTCATGTCTACACCTGTACATAACCCCTCTCTCTCTCTCTTGCACGTCTTACTCCCCTTCTCCTTTCCACTTTCCCTCTTCTGCCACCTCCTGTTTCTTCCCCATCTCCCCTCTCCCCTTCCTTTCTCTCCTCACCCCCTCCACTGTCTATCATCCTCTACTTTGTGCCCCACTACTGAGTGAGTTTATTACCCCAGTAACAGTTATATTTTCTTTTTACTGTTTGAATATCTCAGTGTCATACCTTTTTGTGAAATCACTAGCTCATCCTTTATTTACACAAATATGTGTTCAGTTGTATTTTTTCAGTGTAAAGTATCCCAGTCCGTTTCCCCCAGGACAACCCAGAAACAAGCTGGTGCTCAGCACAACATGCTCTCCTGGTGAAATATTTTAAATAAAGTAAAGATTATGTACACCACAAATTCAGTCCAGTAGGACATCGGTCATTAGCATTTAATTGATGCCTCCAAATTAACATCAATTCTTCAAAACCATAAATAATTATTACCAGGAGTAACTACCCCAGGTTCCCAAGAAATGTACCTTATTGTTTTAGATACATAAATAAGTAATGCCTTATTATTTTTACTATTCAAAATCATTCTGTTACTACACCCAGTTACATGAAAGTTAACTAAAAAGTAAAAAAAAAAAAACAGTGTCTGTTCAAATAAAACAATCCAGGAATTTTTTTTTTACTTACAATACACCACCATTTCTACTGTAGCTTGGTCTTCTCCCACTGCATTTTCAGCAATGCAAGCAATGAGTTTTCCATTGTCATGGGATGAAATATTGGTCAGCTTCAGTATGATGGCATATGTATCCAGTTCAGGCTGTGGACAGCAACAACAGTCATGTATTAGGATGTTTCAGCTGAAGGGCAAACCCCTCCCATCTTATCTTGAGTTCTTTGCTTCATAGTACTAAGTGCCATTTTTTTACCTTTTTTACTTTTTCATTCATTTTGTACTAGTCACTTTATTAGTACTTAATGTTAAAACACATCACTTTGACATCATCCTATATATTTTATAAATTGCAATGTGAGTTTCCAAACCATTAACCCTTGATAAAGTGCCTGCTGAAGTAAGAAACAGTGCCAAATGGTTTGCAGGTTGTGGGAGTGTACCAGTGGCTATATGCCTTGCAACTTTTCTTCTTTTGTGAGTAGCAAATAACACTTTTTTATATAGCTGTATGTGACTTTAACCTTTATTGGTGAAGAGGAGGTGGGGTGAGGCCCTTTTGTGCTCTCAATTCATTTAGGAAACAGTATAGTATAATTACGTTTTCATTTATCCTCCTTTGGTTCAAGTTAAATATGTTGAGGGTGTTACATCCAGCCTGTAGTCCATGGTGCCACCATTTAATATTTATCTAGTTGATCTTCTTTATTCTATCAATATCCTTCTTTTGATATGGATTCCAGAATTGGTAGCAGTATTCCAGTTAAGGACTCACATATGCCCTAAAAAGTGGTGCCACTTTTGACATCATTAGCACATTTAGTAACTCAGTTTTCTGCTAACTCATTCAGCTCCTGGTACACTATAAATGGTGAACAACAGTGGAGCCAGTACAGATTCCTGTGGCAATCTACTTAATATATTCCCCTCTTCGGATTCAAGACCTCTTATTCTCACTTTGTGCTTTCTGGCTCAATAATCAGCTGTTCATCCAGTTTACTATCAATTGTTAATCCCAATAATGTTTATTAACCAACTTTCCATGTGATACCTTGTCAAACACCTCACTCAAATACAAGAAGATAACACCCACTGATATTTCCTTATCTAAGGTGTTTTAATTACTGGCTCACAAAAAGTTAATTATTTAATTAAGCATAATTAGTGAAGCTATGCTGTGTTCCATCTATGTACCCCAAATCATTCAGCTCCTCCTCCTTTTCTCTGATACAGCAGTTAGGCTGACTGATCTGTAGTTCATTAGCTCACCTCTGTCCCCCTTCTTGAACCATGGTATCACTGTTGCCTCCCTCCAGTCCCCTGGCACTTCTTCTATCTCCATTAAAAGCAAACATACATTACTTAATGGTTCTGACAATTCTTTCACTAGTTTCTTTAGCATTCTTGTATGCATGATGTCAGGCCCAGCTGATTTATTAACCTTTATACCCAATAGCTTTTCAAGAACCTTCTTACTGGTGAACATGCTTCTGATTTCATTATTCTTCACCTCATTACCTATACCTCTAGCAATTGCCTCCACCACTGAACATACAGTGGTACTTACTGACTGGTTCTCAAATGTCAAAGTCTGTTAGTCAGAAACTCTTGTCAAAAACAGTCAAAATTTTAGACTACCTTTCAGTCTGGTATTATCATTACATACAGTGTGAATAAATGATAAAAAAATAATTTATTTATTCTACTTTTAAAAGATTACCAGAAGAGACATACTGAGCTGCTAACAGCTTGTTTCCAGATGTGTCCTGGAATATTATACTTAAATATTGGAAGAAACCATACCCTTGGTAGGGAATGGATTAAATAAAGAGATGATATAAGGAGTGAGTTATTATGAGTAGCTCATTTTAGCTTCAATGGAATAAATTATATATGATATGTGGAACCCATTTCTTCATTCATGTTTCTCTAAACCCAATATTAAGGATATTCTGAATATAATACTATTCAGTATAATAGATACAATGCTCAGTATTTACTTAAAATGTGTTACTGCTGGATCATCTTAGTGATTGGTAATTAGATTTTCAGAAAAATTAGAAATGTTTAGTAAATTAAAGAAACTGGTAATATGAATGTGATGTAATTAGGGTAGATGAAGGCCAAAATGTGTTTCATGAATTAGAATTTTCTAATTTGTACATGGCAAATTTGCCATTTTTTGGCAAATTAATGAAAATTGTGCTTGTGAAGTGGCCACTCTACAAAAAAAAAAAAAAATGCCACTCAGTGGTAAAGACTTTGCAATATCAGTGACGTTGAATTTCCTAAGGTTCAAGAAGCTTTACAAAGGCAAATGTTGGCAAATTTGCTGCCACTTTGCAGGTGAAGTTTAAATTCATGTTATCTCTAGATGTAATCATATAGTCCCTAGTCATATCTCTCTCTCATATATATTATCTAAAAACATTCTTACCGTATTATAGTAAGTAGTGTCATAAACTTTAATCAAGAATGCATTATTAAACAAGCACGCAAGTCAATAACTTGTCATTTGCATAATGGCAGTTTAGTCTACATGTTTTCCAGTGGTATAACTAGGTATGACAAGAGGCATCCTGACCATAGTATCAGAATATCTTTAGTTATAACAGAAACATTCACTGATCAGCCCAGTAACAAATAATAACATGCTCAGCAAAGCTGGTTGAGCCTACTACCTCTTTGTGGAGGCTATCAAAAATTACAGACCAAGATGGTTCTTTTTACTTACAGTTGTGTCTTTTAGACTTTCAGTTAAAAAAAAAAGGTTTTGCTGGCCCGATAACATTGCAGTTGTGGAACTATTTCCATGCCAGCACCCCAGGTTCATACCCTAGCCTGTGTTGTTTAGCAGGAGGTTGGTATGGTGCTTACTCAGAAGCCTCCAGCTCCTGGGATGATAGGGACATGTACTACACTGTACAGCTGCCCCCTAGTATAACTGCATGGAATCATGAGCAGGGGCACCTACATGCAGAGTCAAATGCATTCCCTTCATATTTTCATGTCTCAGACATGCACACATGCTGGTTGAGGCTGTCTGTAGGGCACATGAAGGGAAGAAAACTCATTTGCAAAATGGCAGTTGCCAGGGATGATGATGTTGACATATTTGGGCCCCATGATACCTGCTGAGCTCCTGTGCTAGATCCTGACTCTGAAGGGTGACTGTCCCTTTTTTTTGGAATCCCCATATGAGTGGGGCAAAGCATGGAAGACCTCTGGCCATTTAGGCCAGTTATTGAATCTTGGTGGCTGCCAAATCCTGAGTGAAGTCAACTGGGCAGAAGTACACATCTCCTGAAAAAAAATCATGCTGAGCTAACCCGTGATATAGCCGCCCACTGCCACCTGGGAGATCCAGGTTCATGTGTGGCTTCTGGAACCCCATGCTGGTACAGGTTAGGAGCCAGGCATGTCATACAGATGATGAACTTGGCCTCAGGGAGGGTGGGCACAAAAGGTCAGCATTCATGCACCCATTACTGCTTGATTATGGATAGGTATTGACAGAAGGCATTCACTCCCCTTCCCCATGAGTAAGGGTACCACCATCAAATGGGGACAGGGAAACCAAAGTGGAAAGGTAAAGGTAAAACCAAAGGCAAGCATTGGAATACATATGTAGGTAATCATGATCCAGACCACCTGTTTACTTGGGAAGGAAATTCTTTTCAGGACCAAGGGGAGGGTCAAGAGTCATTACTCTTATTTACTAAGCTTATTCAGGTGTTTTATCATAATGGAACTCCATTTCCTTGCCAAGTCTCTTTTAGCTTTAACATTCCTGTTTTGTCATTGTTGAATCATTACTGCCATTTTACAGAACTGTCTGTGGATTAGTCCTAATGGTAACAGCCAGTGCTTGAGGTGGAAAAGTAATCAGTATGAACTATGAACTCAAGAACCACTACTTTGTAACTAGTATACATGTTCACTGGTATTGGCAGTTTTGGTTTTCACTGCAACCCCTACTAATCGTCATTGTGGAATGACAAGAGTGTTTTGTATTTACTGTATATTCCTCACAGGTAACTGTCACATCTTGCAGAGTGTCTACCAGAGGGTGGTAGCTTGTGTGGGAAGGATCCTGCTGGGTGGCCACCAGAGGGTGGTTGCTGGTGTGGGGGAGTCTCAGGGGCACTCAGAAGCTCAGGGGTGGGCCCTGTTAAGATACTGTTCTAGTGGGGACTATGGTGTCTCTGAAGAAATGCAGTTGGAAAGATCTGAGGAGGAGGAGGAGTGGGGGCAGCTTGCACTGGGCCCAGTTTTGTGGCCCAAATGGGTCCTATGGGGTAGCTGCTGGAGGGTGGTCGGTCTATGGGGGTAGCAGGGCAGCGTGCTGGTGCTTGGTGGGGGGGAGAGACTGCCTCTGAAAAAAATCTACTTTTGTCTGTTGAGCGGACCTTAAGGATTGAAAGCATCTTGACTGTGGTAACTCAAGATATTGACAGCTTCTTCAGAATTTGGCTGTATGGTTTCATCTTTCTTTGATGAACTGGGCAAATACTGAGTGAATAAACATTTAAATTTCAAGAAAAAGATCAGGCTCAGGAGGGTGACAGCCTGTCTGCACCTGTACCTATTTGGGCTGAAGAAATGAGAGCTCTGTCAGCACTCTTTAATATATCTTGTCTGGACATGATCTGTAAATTTTGAATTGGAAAGAAATCCTTTTCATCAAAAAGTTTACAAGCATAAAACTGAACTGAATAGTCACTACAGACTTTGAACTGTTACTGGACTAGAGTATTTACCTTATAGAAGGTTGTTTATTAATTATCACTATTTGTGAATGTGTGTATGATTGTGGGGTTATGTGTGTGATTGAGGGTTTGTATGTGTGAGTGAGTGGTTTTGTGAATTTAATTTTGGTAATTATTATTTGTTTGTGGAGGGTGGTTTAAGGGTGGGGGAATTTTGTGGGTTTTGTAGTTTTGTTTGGGGGATTTTTAGGTTTCTGTGAACACAATTATTTGGTTGAGTCTGGTGGGTGTTTGGAGCAGTTTTGTTATTGAATTGAATAAGTAGATTATTTAAGAGTGTTAGTTTATCTGTTTTTTTTAAGGTTTTTTAGGGTATTATGTGCCAGGGACAAGGACCCTTAATGTGCAGCTACTCAGTGGTCTCCCTTTGAGAGCTCCATCCATTCAAGCTCCCAGCACTTCCTGTGGAGGTTTATAGGAGGTGTAAGGCACTAGGGATAGCTCGGGGCAGGTCAAAGGGGGACATGTCTGAGTGGCTGCTGGAGTGTCTGAAATTTAGGTGGTGAGGCCAAGGAGATATCCTGGAGTGGAATGGAAACTGAAGAGGGCCCACCCTGCCTAGTTTCCATAGCCAAGGGCTCCGCCTTAGGAGGTGGGCAGATGGTTGACCCAGCAGCCTCCCTTCATCCTACTCGGGTTGTGTTATGCAATGATAGGTCGATAAGGAACAAGACTGCCATAATGGCTGATTTGATATCCTCTGTAGACCTGACTTGCATCATGGAGAGCTGGGTGGATGGGAATGCCGCTCTCATTTTGGAGGTGGTAGTGCTGGCCGGGTACTTCATGATACACACCCCAAGGGAGGATCGCAGAGGCAGGGGTGTAGCCATTTGTTTTAAATCTAGATTGAGCCTCACAGTGCTACCTGTTGGTTCTACAGAGTTTTCTGAGTGTGTTACCACACAAGGGGATCTTGGCTTAGGCATCAGAGTTCTCCTGCTCTATCATCCCCCAGGTAGAGATGGTGATCTTTTTGTAGGAGATCAATGAGCTCATCACTGGAAAGGTGTTAGAGTCCCCCAGATAGTTGATTCTGGGGGACTTCAATGCCTGGGTCAATAATGGGATCTCAGGTTTTGGAAACAATCTCCTTAGGAGTATGGAGTCTCTGGCCTGACACAGAATGTTATGACAATGACACACCCATGTGGCCACAGACTGGACCTTGTTTTTTCCTTGGGTCTTGATGTAACAGACCTCAGGGTGGATTGATCAGATCACAGCTCCATGGGGTTCACATTTAGGGCCCGAGCCAGATGGTCCTACCCTGTGGAGATGGTCCGATATCGACTCCTTTAAGAGGGGTTTCCTTGGCAGGACTACAGGCAGTGCTGGAACTATCGGGTGTGGAGGTTGCATGTGCATTTGGGATGAAGGAGGCAGTGGAAGCCTATAATCAGGCTGGTACTGCTGCCTTTGACTCAGTCACGCCCATTCATGTCCAGCCCTTATCTACTCACCAGAGACCTCCTTGGTACAATGAGGAACTAAGGGGATTAAAGACTAGGGGCTAATGGTTAGAAAGATGTTAGAGGAGATCTGGTCTGATAGAGGACAAATTGGCTCTGAAGTCACATTATGTTGACTAGTAGGGGGCAAGCTCCTGAAAAAAAGGCACATTTTTTTTGTCTACGGAGATTGCTGCAGCAAGGAGCAGAGCAGCTCCGCTCTTTCATACAGTAGATGGGCTGTTACATCCTGCCTGTCTCTGTGCTGGTGGGTCAGGTTCAAGCACTAGGTATGAAGAGCTTGCTCTGTTCTTTGCTGACAAAGTGTCATCCATCAGGTCCAAGGTCTCTTCGAGCATCTCTCCAAGGGGATGCGGGGTTCATACTGAGCTGTGTTGAAACACTCCTCCTGTTTGGAATGAGATTGAGATAGCTGGGGTGGAGGAGGTGGTAGAAATAATCTTGAGGCTGCGACCAATACAATGTGATCTGGACACAGGTCTGACCCGCCTTCTGGTTGGATGTTTGGACCTGACTGGACAAGTGGTTGCTGATATTGTCCAGAGCTCCTTGAGGAGTGGGGACTTTCTTTGGTCTTGAAAGAGGCTCTGGTTAGACCCCTTTTGAAGAAGCCCTCGTTGAACCCAAACTGTCTTGGCAACTACAGGCCGGTCTCTAACCTCCCATTTTAAGGGGAGGTTATAGAAAAAGTGGTGGACATCCAGCTTGAAGAACATCTTGCCTCCTCCTCCACTTATGAGTCTTTTTAGTCTGTGTTCTGAGCTGGGCATAGTATGGAGACTGTCCTGGTGAGGGTGCTTAATGATCTCATGATGGTGAGGGACAGGAGAGAGTGTACCATCTTAGTCCTCCTGGACCTCTCAGTGGCATTTGACACTGTTGATCATGACATGCTACTTGACTACCTGCAGTTCTGCTGTGGCCTGTCTGATAATGTCATCAACTGGTTCAGGTCATACCTGACACAGTGCTGAGGGTAATGATGGGGTTTGCATCATCTAACCCAAAGCCTCTGTTCTGTGGGGTTCTGAGGGTTCAGTCTTGTTGCCCTTATTGTTCATGGTGTATATGCTGCCATTTGGAGACATTATCAGGTGGTATGGGTTGGATTTTCACTGCTATGCAGATGATACCCAGCTATACCTGTCCTGCACACCTGATACCCAGATGGCGACCTTTGTATTTAACAGCTGCCTAGAGTAAATCCAGACTTGGATGACCCAAAACTGGCTTAAATTTAACCCAGACAAGACTGAGGTACTGGTGGTGGATCCAAGTTATCATGGTGGGGGGGGGAGGCACCCCCTGGCTTAGTGCTGGAGGGGTTTCCCTTGCTCCATCCAGATGGGTGAAGGATCTGGGCATGATCCTGGATGACGGCCTGACACTTGATGCTCAGGTGTCAGCTGTTGTTTAAAGTAAATTTTATCATCTTAGGAACATCACCAGGATTGGAGCCATGATCCTGCCTAAGGACCTGACTATGCTGGTACATGCTTTTGTTATGTCTAGGTTGGACTACTGTAATGCCCTGCACCTAGGGTTATCTGAAGGCAACTTCTGCCAGCTGCAGCTGGTGCAGAATGTGGCAGCAAGATTGTTGATGGGTGAAAAATGGAGTGATCATATCACCCCATTCCTCTGCAAACTGCACTGGCTGCCAGTCAGGTGGAGGACTGTCTTCAAGGTAGGGCTTCTGACCTACCAGACCCTGCATGAAAGAGGGCCAATGTATCTGCAAGATCTCCTTGTTCACTACTGACCCTCCCAGGTGCTCTGTTCTGCTGAGGGTTGCCTCCTTGGAGTTCCCAGGGTTAGGGTGTAGCATTCGGGAGATTGTGCATTTTCTGTAGCCACACCTATCCTGTGGAACTCACTCCCTGGTTATCTTAAGGAGGCTACCTCAGTAGAAGCCATTAAAAAGGATCTTAAGACCTATTTGTTCCAGCAGGCTTTTAACTGTTAATATTTGTCTGATTGTTTTAAGGGCATAGATAGATCATTGTAATTGTTGATTCCCAGTTAAACCCATTTATTTTTTGACTGCCGTTTATTATTGTATCTGAATGTATAGCGCTCTGAGTCCCCGGAAAGGGTCACTTTATAAAAAAAAGTATCTATCTATCTACAGTCTGTGCACAATGTAAAAGGTTCAATTAATTTATTAAATAAAAGTCAGTAATGATTGAATAGTGCTGCAAATACAGCATCTGCCTTTTTTAAAACCTTCTGTAAAAGATACAGATTTTTAGGTTAATGGAGCTTGCCCTTAGCAACCCTGTTACCTCAGTCAGACTAGATAGTTCTATGTAAATAGCAGTTTACCAGGAAGAATGGGTTGGCCATGATCCCAAAATGCCATTCACCACAGTGACAACATTCCATTTAGCAGCAGTCAAAGTGAGGTTAGTTACTAGGAGCCACTATCCTTCTCACTCATGTCTGACACTGCTTCTGTTTGGTTGGGCTATACCTTAGCAAGTAACTTCATGACATCTTGATGTCACAGTAGAAATCTCTGTTCTGCTCAGAGATGTCCCTTGGACCAGATTGCTGTTTCATTAAAACACAGAGTGAATTAAATAAATTAAAAAAATATATACATGTAAATGTGTCATTTGAACTAGCTGTTTCTGGGACCACAGATTGTAAGATGCCAGAAGCTGTGGCTAGGATTGCTGATGCTAATGACTAGCTCGGTTTGTGCAAATGACTGAGCAGTTTAAGGTGTTGCCACTAAGCTGGGACTTTCTGTGTAGATACATTGTTATAAAGTGGCTTCAGTTTATCAAGCTCTTGTTTCCAGGTTAATTTATAAAGGTCAAAGTATTTCTGAATTCAGAGCTACGTGCCCAGTGGGGAAGCAAAAAAAGGCTGTTATGGAAAGCAGTTATCATTATACCAGAACTGCTGTGTAAATGGGCAGTTTGGAAAGGGTTACATATTAAAATGGACTTTGTGCTGCAAAAACAATTATTTGGATGTGTTTGGTAATGAAAACTAAGAATGGAATTAGTTTAAAGCAGCATTGCAATGCAATTTGGCAAAAAATGTGGCCCTACCATTTTTCACTATAAAAGATTCCAGACATCCTTCAGTTTTATTTCATGGTAACATTTTCTAGCTCCACCAGAATATGAGTATTTTATAAACATTTTCATTTAGTTTTTTCCTCAGGAAAAAAAAAAGATGGCTGGCACATTTGCATTAGAAATAGCATTGTACGTAGACCTGGTAAGGGTTAGGATAATAAAAATAAAAACATCAAACTCATGGTGTGCAACATTCAAGGTACCTAGAAAAGAAGATTTAATTAATATATTCGTATTTTTTATTAACCACAGCTGAAATTAACTTTTTGTAAAATAAAAACATTTTTCATAGCACTGCTTCTTTAAGGTGGGAATGCATGCTGCATTGGCTAGCATGTGTGACACTCTTAATAGGTGAGCTGCAGGGCCACACCATATTTATTACATATGTAGATCCATTTCTTCTTAAGTTGATTGAATCAAAATAAAATGGGTAAGGCTATATGACAGTTGCCACCTCAAAGCCTAAAATAGAAGCAGGTGACTGATTAAGCTATAATACACCTCAGGGTGTACTATATTGTGAGATATTGTCATGCCTTTGGTGCATTGTGAGGCAAGAGAAAGTGAATGCCTTCTACCTCCCAAGAAGTGATGATTCCCTATGATATACCACACTCTACATTGTATTACTGTGAGTATAATATGATCCTAAGAGAAAGGAAATAGTTAATTCTGGTGATGCATTTTTAACCATGATGATATACTGAAATATTGTCCGCAGGTCAAAGACAACTTCAACCAATCAGTTTACATAATTTCTCCTATTCATTTTATAATTTCAGTTGTCCAATAGTCAATAAATAAGCCACAGCACCATCTAACATGCACTGTGGGTTTCTAATCAGATCATCCAGACTGACATCTCTGACAAACGTTCACTTCACAACAAGGTTTCAACAAAACAAGTAAGTTGGCATCAAGGCAGAAAGAGATAAGAACAGATGGCGATTAAGTGGTTGGCAAGTCATGGGGATTAGAATATACAAAAAGGTGTACTTCTCAGGAATGTGAAATATAACATTCCTCCCCCTCCCCAACAAATACACTGTTATGTGGTAGAATGCATTTCTCATTTAATTAGGATAGGCCTTCCTGATAAACTCCACATTACCATTAAGGACAGAGAAATGGAAGTGCAACCCAGAAGCAAAACTTCTTGGAAGCAGCACACAATCCTAATCCAGCATTCCAAAATATCAACACCAATTGTACTGAAACAGTGCAGAACTGTGCAATCTGCAGAAATGCATACTGTGTTTTAAATCATCATTTACAACCATCTTCATCTTGTGCTGGCTATAAAAACCTACCATATGCTCTGTGACCAGGCTGTTGAAGTCCCAGGACACATTTGGAGGTGGGGTGCCACTGAAGTAACAGTATAGTATGTCGTCTGTTCCTTCAACAACAGTGAAGTTAGTTGGGCTCATTTTAACTTCAGGTACATCTGGCAGATGGGTACAAAAGAAAGAAAATCATGAATAGCTGAACCCATATTGACAAATCACACAAGGCACATGAAATCTGTGACTTGATTTTCTCATTACTCAGATAAAATAACCTAGTAAGTTCAGGTCAGAACAGAGTCCAGGTCCATCATGCCCCCCCTCCTCTTTATAAGGTGGGATGAATGTGTGTGCTGTATGTAAATAAGAAGAGATGGGTGTTGTATTAGCAAGGAACAGGGGTAGGTTAATAATAATAATGCATTACAATACAAACAGAATGCTGAAAATCTGAAAAAAATGAAAGTAGTTACAATCAATACTTCAGATGGTCGGAGCTTCAGGAAAGACCATTTTAAAGAGCAAAGCATGTAAGCTGAGGAGCTAAGGTATTCCCTTAGGTATTTCATGCTGTCCTTGGCATGTTTATTCCTGTTTGTTTCACTGATATGAACTATATAGCTTTATAGCATTAACTGGGGCACTGAATATCTGTTGTTACTATGGGCATCTGTGTTGGGGGGGGGCAAAATGCACTAGTCTAGTATGAGACCTTTGTTAAATTTGTCAAATTTAGTGTTTCTGAAAATATTCCATTAACTCTAGTCATGTGACTGATTAATCTGTTTTCATTACAGTACTTTCACGTTTTCCAAAAAGACAGAAACTGTGCTTTTTGGAATACAATTTGAAGGAAAAAACGAGAAACTAAATTTGACATTAATTTTGTGTGGCTCGATAGTGATCTATTTGATTTGTAAAGCAAAAATGAGATAGTGGGGAGGTGTGTTGTTCCCAATCTTGAATCTCAAGTATAGCTGATATGCACAGAATCTCTCATTACTATAAGATTTTAATAAAGAGGATCACAGTGCGCACAGTTCCTTACATAGTTGGGGGGGGGGCTGAGACTATATCTGTCATGTGGATAAATAGGGGGCTTTAGTCTCCTCTCCAGTGTTACTCTATAAATATGGCAATGTTATCAAGCACCTAAGCATTCACTATGTACACACAGAAAAAAAGGGTGTATTGTTACTAGCATGTCAAAATGTCTGAGATGTTTAAATAAAAGACACTGAATAAAACAAAATGTGCTGTTCAAGAAATAAATTTGTCATTCTCACACTTGTGAAATACCATCTGCATGGTACGCAGTAGCCTTTCCTCTTCGCTCCACACTGACAGTCAAAAACAATATAGGCAACACTTTGTCTGTTTGTGAGGCACATTTTTTTAACAAGTGATTTACAGATGACAGCTATTACAACTCTGGGCAACCTCTGTTAGCTGTCCCATGTATTTAAATTAACCCCTTACCTAAAACAAACAAAACAAAGGATGTGCCACTGTTTTTGTTGGGAAATTGCATCTTTCCAAACAACATATTTCCCATTTGACAAAGTTCAGCGGTTGACTGATTTGTAACCTCTGCCCCATTTTTGTCTTTTGTAGGGAAACCTCCACCCTTCTCCCACCAAAAAAAAAAAAAGATTACCAAGAATGGGGGTTCAATACATCATGATTTAGACAAGTCTATCAGAACCACCTGCAGTGTTTTTCAATATTACGTGAGTTAGTGGGGCTTTACAACTCTGTCTCACAGCATCTGTCACAGTGGTCAAGCTTTTATCTTTTTAAACCCTTTTGTGTTGATTTACAGAGGCTTCAGAGGCTGGTCTGGTACATTTGTACCCACCAAATACCTAATTATACTGAGAGTTATTCGATGTTAAAAGACAAAACAGTTCTTAGAAATGGTGGCACTTCCATTACTGGCATTAACTAAAGCACCCAAAACTGTACTACCTAAAATAACGAGTTGCTGGCAAAATAACAGATGATGTCAGAGGCAATATGCAAAGCCAGATATCCCTTTAACTCAATAAGGGCAATAAACATTAAGAGTGGCACTAGAAACAGGGACAGGATGGATTATTTTCAAAGGATTGCCTTCTAACCTTCAGTAATAAGAGTAGAGGGGCTTGTATCAGCAAGGGATAAAACCTGCACAATTCACTGTTGTTTTAAGTACCCTTGTCTTTTGATGCTGACAGCAGTACCATCAACTGAACAAAGAGTTTGTGATTTCCTTGTCACTATGGAAACAGATGTGCTATTCTTAATCTTGCTCTTTCATTGTTTTAGTTGAAAGAGGAGGGAGCGAATGTAAAACCATAAAAGGGAGTTCAAGAAATTAAAAGGGAGGCGTAGATAAGACAAAGATTGATATCATGTGATAGAGAAAATACTGAATTATATACCTATGACCTAGTCATTAGAGGACTGAGATATAAAACAGTAGATCCCAAGTCTTAACCCCACCATAGCTAGTGGCTTACTGTCTCACCTTGAGCAAATCACTTGACTTGCTCTTGCCCTCCAGGCTGTATGATTAGGTAGAAGTAGACACCAGTGAAAACAAGATGCTGCATTTTAGTCAGGCTATCTTGGGTAAGTAAACTGTAAAACTAAGTATATAAAAACTGTTTGAATGTCACCGACTCCTAACCAGTCTTTTCAAGCTAAACCTCTAAAGCTGTAGAAGTTGGTACACTATGGCAGTCATATATGTCCATTATTCCTGCAGTGCTATACACGTCAGACATTATTCTTTCAGTTTCACTATAATAACTGAAGTATGGCTTATGACTCTTCAAGGAAAAATTGATGGAAGGGACTTTTGCTGTTGAAGCCCTTCCTATCACCAGAGGTGCAGGAACTCCCTTCCCCCTCCCTTCTTGTATTACTGGCTGAGAACCAGATGTCCAAGCTGGCCGTGGCTGGGTGGAGGGGAAGGGAGATCTGGTTCTAGCTGGTATGTGGCAGGAGTGACAGGCCAGGGGGAATTTTTAGGAGGAAAGCCGATTAGGGACAGAGCCCAGGATGGGCCAACTAAGCAAGGGGAAGGCTGAATGGAAGATTAGATAAGCTCTGGTTTCCCAGCCTTTAAGCCTGGGATCCCAAGGAGAGAGACACCTCTAGCCACCTAGTTGCATCTATCAGGTAAGGCAAGCATGCACTAGGCCTGTTGGGTGTGTGCATTGGCTAGTAGTCATTGAGTGAGCCAGGGCTTGAGCAATTATATCTATTTCAAGGGGATTGTAGGAGGAACAAATAGGGGATAGGGTGAAGATGCTGCAGCAGTATGGGGCAGGGTTCCATATGCAAGCTGCATTTTGGGTGGGCATTAGGTACAGGCAGCAACTGGCTGAGGTTGCATGACCTGTTCATTTTCAACTGATTTTGTAGAGTAGGGCAAAGACTGGTCTAGGCTCTGGTACTGTAGTACAGCCACCTGCCTGACTCCCTTGTTTGCCTTAAGTCTCCAGTCTATTGGGCCCAAGTTTGGAGCCAAAGGGGCAGCTGCAGTAAGCCTTTTCCCTCCCTCATCCCCATTTTTCCCATCCCAAGCTTTACCCAGTTTCAGTAGGTTCCAGCTCCCTGGTGGATGGGGTAGCACTAGGCAGCAGTGCTCCAGCCAGGTGGCTTTCATAGCATTTCACAAAAAGGTGGGGGGGGGAGCACTGCACAGAAGAAATTCATTCAGAATTTGTTGCTTGTGTTTTCATGCAGATATTTATTTACTGGCTGGTGACCCCAACATTTTGCATTAATTATAAAAGGCTTCATCAGGGGATTGCCATTTTTAATTTTTTATAACTGCCTCTTCACTTTAAGATGACACTATTGAAAAGAAACTATGAAACTGAAAGGCAGTGTTGTGTTTGTTTAATGTTTTTTCAGAGCAAAGCCCCTAAGAAGGCATAAGAAGCAAGTGAACTAATACTTTCTCGTGAAATTGAAACTAAACAGCACACAGGAAATAACCAGCATTAGTAACTAGAAGTTACAAACGTAAGTGTCTCAAAGAGAACAGACAGGTACAATAATTTAAAAAGGCAGTCCCTTGAAAAACACACAAAGAACTCTGAATTAATTTTTACTGGGCATCACCCTCCCCCTTTTTGTGAATAGCTTATGAGGACATCCAGGAGTAGTTCAAAACTACATTCTTCGATTTAAGTAAAAACCATTTCCTGTACCAACAACCTCCCTTTTCTGTGGCTTTCATAGTAATCAGCATCTGACTGCACCCTCCAATTCACAGCAGCTGGGGCAGAACACCAGCATTTGTTTCTGTGGAGGAGGTGTGCCAGTCAATCCCTGGCAGGGTGGGCTGGAACTCTGCTCAAAGAGTGCAAAGTAAGCAATAAGTGTTCTGCCACTGAGCCGATGATTGTTTGTCCAGCACTGCAGACTCAGCTTTGCCTCTGTAGAGTGGGGTGCACCATTCTATGTGCTTCAGTCAAATTCTGCTTCTGGTGAAGCAACTGCATGGGTGGCTGACCTTATTTCCAAGAGTGCCATCACACCGGGGTTCACAAGCCCTCCCTCCTCCCATAAGGCTCAGCTGTAGGAGGGGAGGCAGGATACTTTAAATGACAGGATAACTGCTGAGCCTCCCTATTACCTCACACCACCTTCAGTTCTCCCCACTCCCACAACACTCATCTATATAAGTTCAGTCCCCATTCTGCTGCATTAGTGCTGCAAAACTATTGGGATACACAAGGCCTTTTGGCAACTGGGGGAGTAGGGGTTACCAGAGGGCAGCCAGGACACCACCACACTCTGGAAGTGATCCTAGAAGGTGGCAGCAAGGAAGTAAAATACTCTCACACAAGACTAGGGCCACAAGGACCTGGCTGGAATGACAGACATGGAAGTGTGGGCTCTGGTGTGGTATCTGGTAATGAGGGGATCAACTGTAGTGGAGGTGGGACCACTATTACAGGTAGGCCAGCAATGTAAAACCCCCATCAGGGACACTGACAGAATACTACCAGCAGCAGCACTGGCACCAGTCAAATCACTAGGTGGTCATGAGACAGGGGAGTCAGGGGCAAGAGCCATCTATGCTTCCATAACTGACCTTGTCAGACACTGGGGGCATGTCTGTGCAGCTGGTGAGTCTCACAAGATCCCTGGCCATAGAGCCCAAGGCAGCCCCTTCACAGAAAGTGTGAGTAATGCAGGGCAGAAGTGCCCATATGCCAGCGCTGTAGTCACACTTGATATACACCTGATATAAAAGGTCCAACAGCAGATACAGAACAGGGAATTTGTGGACATGTTCTCTGTGCTTCACAGGGAGTCATAGAAGGAGGAAGTGAACAAGAAAACTAACAAGCAGGAGTTGACAAAGTGGCCCAGTGTGAAGCAGACTTTTTTAAACTGGACCTCGGTCTTTATGATCTTCATAACCATCATAGTGGACTATGACCTAAAACAGTGTAAAGGCCTGTTTCAGTACTGGAGAACAAGTACAGTGTTGAAGGCTTATCTGGGGGTAGGTGGTAATGCTGAGCTTCACTATGACACAGCTTTTCACCAATGGAGGCAGGCCAAGACCCATAGGGCTTGGGGTGTGCTGGACATGCCACTATGGAAGGAGACTCACATGTAAAAGCCCCAAGTGCAGCATACAGACAACTGCCACCCACTTAAGGCTGCACCTTCAGAAGGCAAGCAGTGCTTAGTCTAGGAGAAGCAGAGCAGGGTGTGCTACATGTACAATAAAGGCTCATGCTCTACAGTTACATGCTGCTACAAGCATGAATGCTTGTATGTTAACTAGTGGTGTGCAGAATTTTCAAATTCTGGCACAACAAAATTTCATGGAATTTTTGAAATTCCACTGAAAATTCCATCAGAGTTCACTGGAAAAGGAATGATTTAATTCCACGGCAGAAAATGGTTGTAGAATGGTTTTCCACAGAAAAAATGCCATTCCATTGAGTACTTTTCTGTGGATCTCAGTATTTTCTATGGAAATGATTGTGGAATGATTTTCTGCAGAAAAGCGGATCACAGCAGGTGTAATTCCACAGAAGAACTAGCAAAATTCCAGCATAAATTCTTCTGGTGGAATGGTCATTTGGCACTAATTTCACTGGCAGAATTCTGCATTCCATACAGCACTAGGTAAGCCCCATCTATTGGTGAATTGCAAGGGGGGAGGTGGAGGTCAACTTATGGCAAGAGCCAGCTGGGGCAGAAAAGGGCAAGACTCCAAACACTAATAAGGGTCAGTAGATTAGTTCCTTTGCTTCAAAGTTAAGGGAACATTGGGGTAGAGGGGGTTATTAGGGAGTGTTTTGCTACAGGGTTTTATGATACTCTATCAGGCCCCAGGAGGGCAAGGAGGGCAGGCAACCTGAAGTCAGCCAAAGAGGCCCCAGAAGTGGTGCATCTCAAGCTCCAAATGGCACATCTTTGGCACACCTACTGTCCCAACTTTGGATATTTCCCCATTGGCTTGGTATCAAAGAAGACACCTGGCCAATTTGACTAATCAACCACCAGTCCTACCCTGCAGAGTATATTCTCCCACCTTGCAGGTGAGTCTATCAATGACTTCATCCCACCAGAGCTCAGCTCAATACAGTATGTCACATCCTATAGCACCATTGATGTGGTACACTCTTGTAGGCATGGAGCACTCATGGCCAAGGCAGACACTGAATCTACCTTTTGCTTATTCCTGGTGGAGCCACATGTATTTGAGCTGCTTGGAATGCAATTTGAGTAGCAATACTACTTTGATAAGTGTATGTTCATGGGGTGCACTACTACTTGCACTTATTTTGAGCAGTACGGCTCCTTTCTTCACTGAGCAATGACCTAGAAAGCAGGGTGTCAGTCACTGGTGCACTACCCTGATGACTTTCTGTTTGCTAGCTCAGTGCCTGCCCCCAGTACCAAACACTGCTTGACAGTTTCCGTGAGCTCTGTGAGGACCTCAGCATCCCACTGGCCCAAGAGAAAACAGAAGGCCCGAGTTGCACGATCATGTTCCTGGGGATTGAGATTGGCTTGACTCTCATCGAATGCAGACTCCCTCAGGACAAAAAGATCAAGCAGCAAGAGGAGGTTGTGTCAGCCACTGATGCCAGAAAGCTTATGCTCAAGCAAGTCCAAAGCCTTTTGGCTGAATGAGCATCAGTTGCTGGCTGTTGCCCATAGGCTACACAGTCACTAGTCAATTTGTGCCACACACAATGTCTGCAAGGCTCAGCACAGTGTAAGGATCTTTACCAAGATTAAGGAAGACATGAGGCACTGGGCAGTGTTCCTGGACCATTATAACAGTGGCTCCATATGGCAGAGCTCAGAGATTGGCAGCACTAACATCAAATTTTCTACTCATGCCTTGGGGGGGTCTCAGCTTTGGGGCTTATACTGCCTGCTCCTGGTGAAGAGTAGTCTGGCTGCAAGACTGGGTTGATCATAGCAAAACCAGGAATGTCACACTCCCAAAATGTTCCCTGATTGTAGCGGCCCTGGTGATATTGTGGAAACATCTCCAAGACTGGAGAGTCATGTTTAGGTTGGACAACATGAGGGTATTGCACACCATAATCAGGCAGGTAGGCTCAACAGATCCAACTGACAACCTAATGAGAGGTTATGTGCTTAAATTTCTCCTCCTTAATGTCTGCTTTATAGTGAAACACATCCCACCGGTGGAAAATGAGATTGCTGATGCGCTATCTCAGTGTCATTTAGAACACTTTAGAATCCTTGCCCTGGATATGGAAAGTCAGTTTCATCAGGTACTGATGAATCTGTGGCAGCTGTTGAGTGGGGAGTATTGTGGCTATCTGGCCATTCCCTTGGTCCTAGCACAGGGCAGGCCTATGGTGGGGGAATGTTTTATGCAGGTATGCTCCGAAGGTGGCTGGCCAGCTGTGTGGCCAATTTCAGAGGTGCAGCTGGAATACTACATTCTTTCCACCAGTGAGAGAGGTTGGTCACACCAGATAGTCAGCAAGCATCTGGTTGGACTGGCCTGGTTGTCCAGATTCATGGATATTGAGGACCTCATCCTTATTTTGCCATCAGAAAAATGATAGATGGGAGGGTTCACAGGGAATCTGGGTCAAAGGACATTAGACACCTGCTTTATAATGGAATCATTGAGGCTATGGGGTTCTCCCTGGTCAGGGTCTGTACTGGCCCATATTAGGCCCAGTTTTTCCACACCACCTTTATGATTGCCTTTTGTGGGGCAGTTATAGTGGGTTAGAACATACAGGATGCCAAGAAGAGAGGACTTTTCAACCTTTTGCAGGAGGACATGGTGGCTCACAAGAGCTCCACAATGCTGGGCATTCGCAGATTCAAAACTGACCAGGGAGGTGTCAGAGCCAGGATGAGGGTCTGTGCATTTGGAGGTACATGCTGGGTTGTGACTGAAGTCATAAGGTAGTACACAGAAATAGCCCTTTGAAAAAGGGAGGCACTTCTGGCAACAGGGTGCTTCCCAATTACCAAGTCTCAGTTCCTGACGGTGTTGAACTTGGCACTGGCAGGAACAGGATTGAGCCCATAAGGATATGGGACTCAGTCTTTTTGGATTGGAGCAGCTACACAGGTGATGTCACTCAGTGCTCCAGAAGGGGAACTCCAAGCACTGGGCAGATAGTGCTCTAAGACATTCAGGCAGTATGTTTGCCCCATCCCATGACTAATTACTTTTTCTTTTTCCCTAGAACTCTCTGCAGCTGGCATTGCACACATGTAGCCATTCAGTCATTCTCAGGGAGGTGGCAAGAACACAGTTGGGCAGGGGGCAGTGGTTTATACCATGGTGGGGGTAGCCAACAGTCACCTCCTTGGGGTTTCTGGACATATGGTGGAAGGTTCTCCTCCCGCTCATGCTGTGGGAGCTTCATTAAAGACCCGTGCCACAGATCCTGATCATTCACCTAGGGGAAAATGACTTGGGGACTATAAAGTTGGTCAGTCTGCTTTACTTGATGAAGATGGACATCCAGACTAGGAAGCAGAGGCTTCCATTAATGCTCCTGATCTGGTTTCTCATGTTGCCACACCAGACCAAGAATGGAGCTTCAAGCATCTGGACGCTCAAGAGAACCCACAAAAAGTAAATGCTGAATTGGAGGATTTTCACTATAGCTACGCTGGGATCAGTAATGAGGTACACAGGTATATCAGTGGAGGTGAAGGGGATCTATTGGCAGTATGGGATATAACTGGCACATGGGAGGATGAGCATACTACTGGGACAGCTCAGATCCATGGCAAAGTAGTGGCTAGTGAGTCATGCTGGGGAGGCAAGCTTGTTATGCAGGCCTGTCTGCTGGTGGTTGGGGAGTCTGGGTAATGGGGAGAGCAACAACCTGGGTTGGTGCCCAAAGAGGAGGGAGCATGTATCTGACCCATGGCGGTGGAGGGAGGGGAGGTCACGATGATGCACTGGACATACATAGATACATAGACAGTGTCGGCAGACAAGGGCCTATGGCCCACCCAGTCTGCCTATTTGAGCTTGTAAGTTCAGTTTATGCTGACGTGATAGGCTATGACTCTTCTTTTCTTCTGGATGCTTCCCAGCAGCTTTTGACTCCTCCTGTGCTTTCAGTAGGAAGGAGAGGGGCAAAAGGAAGGGGCTCCTGTTCTTGGGATCTCACTTGGAATGCTCCACTTACGGAGAGGTTCCTTGATCAGACTTCCTGTTTCACACAAAGCTGGCCATGTGTACTGCTCATGAAATCTTCAATAGACATGTGGCTATAGGCATTTAACCCATATGCTGGTGTGGTTATTGTCACATGGAGAAGAATGAATGGGTTCTTAACCAGCTAAAAGTTACTATAAAGTGACCCCGTGTACATGGTAAAGGCCATAACCAGTCAAATGTCTTTATTCTGTAAAATTCTTGAAATAAGAAATTGATGTTGATTCAAAGTAAAGCATTATATCACTGACCTGGGGGGGGGCAGATCAGCATGCTGTTTCAGGTCACATACGCACACACACACACGCACATGCTTAACTGTGTAACTGCAAACAACTATACAGACATATAAATAAGAGATATGCAATGGAAGCAAGTGTAATAAATGATTTATCTGCACAAGAGCAGTTTGACCTTGGGTAACCTCATGAGTGGCGTAAGCCACGAGTCAGGTGTCCGAGGTCAAACTACTCAAGTGCAGATAAATCATTTATTACCTAAGTTTTCCATTGCATATTCCTTTTATGCAGTTCTTTTGTTTTTGCTTTTGTAGGGGTCATTTGTTAGTCAAAAAAGTGAACAAAAATTGAATTTTCTGCCATTTTTTGCTGATTATAGAAAATCTAAAATGAATCTAGAAATGTAACACCTCTCATTTTGCAGATACTTTTAAGTTGAACAACATTTGTGCTCAAAGTACTATACTATTATTTTTTGTTTTTAAGTTTTTTGCATTTGTTTGATGAAAAAGTGCACAAAAATGGAATTTTCTGCTGTTTTTCGCTAATTCTGAAAAAACTAAAAAGTATCTATAAATGAAACACCACTCATTTTGTAGATATTTCTGTGCTGAATAAACTTTGTGCTTATAGTACCTTGCTATCATTTTTCATTTTAAAGTTATTTACATTTGCGGACAAAATGAAAATAAAAATGAATTTTCTGCTGGTTTTTTTTGCTAATATCAAAAAATCTAAAAGGTATGAATAAATGAAATACTACTCATTTTGTACATATTTCCATGCTGAACAACTTTCATGTGCACAGTACCATGCTATCATTTTTCGTTTTAAAGTTATTCGCATTTGAATATGGTTAATACTGCTACTGAGGCCGAACATTCTAAATGACATAAGCACTGTATAGATAAATGGCTGATGACATAAGCACAGTGTGGATAAATGGCTGATGACATAAGCACTGTATACATAAATGAAATGTATATACACAGTTACTCAGATAAATAGATTTATCACACTCTGTTTATCTCTACCTCATATATAAGCACCATAGTTAGGGTTGAGTAGCCTGTTTAATATTAAACCTCAAATTTTTCACTTTAATAACTTTGCAACCAATTGCTGGATTTGCACAAACTTTGGTATGTGGTGTCCTGTGGGGGTAGATCTCTTGATGTGGCACAGATGTGCAGATTCTGAGATCCAGATAGTGAAAAAAAAAGTAAAAAGCCATCATTTTTTGCAGTTTTTTCCTCATCTCCTTGTGTCCAGATGGTGTGGAATTTTGTTTTGATTTTTTATGATAGAAAGAAATTGAGTAACAGAAATGCCACTGTTAGTTTGGTGTAAAAATATAAAACTGTTGCAAAGTTTTTAAGTTTTTAACTTCTCATTATATCCTAAGGGAAGTTCAGTTTTCAAGATAGATGTATAAAGTTCGACAAAGGATTTGATCTTGTGAAAAGGATTTAGTCTCTCAAAAGCAATTTCTTTTTCGCGAGAACAAAATCCTATTTTGTGAGAAAAATTTCCTTTTTCACAAGCAGCCATCTTTTTTTCCCACCAACACAAATGCGTGTTAAATACATAAAAATGTTGACATTTTATAAATTAAACACCTGAACCTAGCTAAACAGGACCCGTTTAACTAGATTATGGTGTTTGCTTTTCAGAATTAGGGCCAGAAATACTTTATTTGGACACCAAAAATCCCAGGTGCCCAGCTTAGCGAGAGGAAGCTTCTGCCATGTTCTCTGTATAAGAACAACAAATGTTATTAGATTCGGCAGCTGCAGCTGAACTCTTGCTGCTGGCTGCAGTGTGTATTTTAAGCCTCCTTTTTTTCCCTGGTGTCTAGTGGTGCCACTCACTCCCCGATCACTGTCCCCTAATTATCTTTTTCATCCCTGGTGTCTAGTGGCACCCCACACCCTCCAATCCCCGTTCCCCTATATTTTTATATATTAGTATCAGGATGTTCACCCCCCCCCAGTGTTGGATACCACCCCAGTCCCTTGTTTTATCATAGTGCCAACATTGGGGAGCCCAATTCCCATGTTGGCACCCCCACAGCAGTGTGGGACACTAAGGATCCCACTCCCAATGTCACAAAATAGTTTTTAGTAGTTCCCTACAAAAGAAAACTGTCCCATGATGTCTTTTAATTTTTTTAAACCCTGAAATAAAGAAAACCACCCCTCGTCATCCCCGCCATTCCCTTCCCCTCATCCCGACCCTCCCACTAAGCACTCACCACTCCACCCCCCTTACCCTATACTTACCACCGGAGGTCATATGCTGTCATCTTCTGTGGACTGGGAAATGTCTGCACTCTTCAAAGCAGAACCTCAAACTGATGAATCAAGGTAAGAGCCATATAATGTATTTCAATGTTATTTTGAACTTATGTTCATAACTTTGCCATTTTAAGGTATTTTTTTCTTCACCAAATTTTCAACATGGGCTCTTTGGGACCCCACATCTTGAACACTGTCACTGTCATCTCATTAGTCAGGCCCAGAAGGTGGTTTCGTGGTCACTGCACAAAATCACCATTCAGGCATGATTAATGAAATGACAGTTCCAGTGTTCATGAGGTGGGATCCCAAAAAGCTCATGTTGAAAATCTGGTGAAAAGAATTCCTAAAAATGGCTGTTATGAGTGTTTGTTGACTTTTTTTCTATGCATGCACATAACTTTGGTAATTTTCAATAGTTTGAGTCCAAATTTTCAACATAGCCATTTTTTCACTCTACCTCATGAACAGTTCAGCTGTCATTTTTCACATCCTGTCCAAAATGTGTTTTCACACCTGTGGCACAGAATGGCGTTTTAGCACAGATTTGAACATTTTCTCTACGGGGTTTATGAGGTGGGGTCATAAGAAGATTATATTGAAAATTTGGGGTCAGAATATGAAAAAATGTCAAAGTTATGACTATTCATTACAATTTTGCTATGTCTGCTCTTAATTTGGAAATGTTTAATTTTCTGACCCCAGATTTTCAACACACCCTTCTTACTATCCCACATCATGTGGGTCACAGCTGTCATTTTTCATATCCTGGCCAAAATGTGTTTTCACACCTGTTGTATGGAATGGCATTGCAGTTGCACAGAATTCTGTTTTGGTGAGGATTCAAAACTTTTCTGTACCTGGTACATGAGTTGGGGTAATAAAGTGGCTATACTGACAATTTGGTCACTGTTGTCCTATAAATGGAGGCCCTGTGCTTCCACAGCTACACAATTGTATGCATCTATGGAGTGATTGGGAGCATATGTGCTTGTATATGTGTGTGTATATATATATATATATATATATATATATATAAATATATATATGTGTGTATGTCTTGCAAAAAGCTTTGTTAATGCATCAGTTAAGGGTTAAGCTAACAAAAGCAGGGAAATGTGGTGTTAGGGTTTCCAATCCTAACAGCCCCTTCCCCACCCTGAACAGACCCACAGGTGGGGGGGTCTGTTTTGGATCATGAACCCTAATGCTCACCCTATTCCATTACAAAATAAGGTGACATGGGTACAGCATAGGAGAATGGGGGGAGCATTAGAGTTCATGACCCAAAGACAAACCCCCTCACCTGCGGGTCTGTACAGGGTGGGGAATACGGTGTTAGGGTTCAAAACCCTAATGCCACATTTACCTACTTTTGTCTGTTTAACCCTAACAGATGCATTAATGAAGTTTTTTTGGAATTTATTTCCTTACTTTTTGAGATAGTATAATAGTATCCTTATTTTACTTTGGGAGTGCAGGGTCTTTCGGACCCTACATTCCCATCCCTCCATAGATGCGTATATTTATCTAGCTGTGGAAGCACAGGGACCTCCAGCCTCTGTACTTCCAGTTATAGAACAACAGCCACTAAATTGTCACCACAGCCATGTTATTACTCCACCTCATGTACCCAGTGCAGAAAATGTTTCATTCCCTCCAAAACATAACTTCGCACAAGTGCAATGCCAATCCACAGAGCATGTGCAAAATCACATTTTGGACAGGATTTGAAAAATGACAGCTAAGAAGGCTATGTTGAATATTTGGGCTCAAAATATTTAAAATTCACAAAGTTATGAGCATGCACAGTGAAATTGCAACAAATAGTCATAACTGTGCCATCTTATATACGTTTAACTCTAAATTTTCAACATAGCCTTCTTATGACCTCACTGCATGTACCCAGTACAGACAATTTTCAAATTCCCATGAAAATGTAGTTCTGTGCAACTACAATGCCATTCCGTGCCCGCAGGTACAAAAATACATTTTTGCCAGGATTTGAAAAATAACAGCTGTAACATACATGGGGTGAGGTAATAAAAAGACTACTGTAAATTGAAAATATTGCATGAAAATATTTTTAATTTCCAAAGTTATAAGCATACATAGTAAGATTACAAGGTATGGTCATAACACTGCAATTTTTTCAAATTTTGACCCTAAATTTTCATTATAGCCTTCCTATGACCCCGCCTCATGAACAAGATGACAGTCGTTACACAAATCCCACTGGAAAGGTGATTTCACCAACCAATTACAAAATCAACTTTCTGATGGGTGTTGCCTACCGACAGTCATATTGTTCAGGAGGTGGGGTCCCCAAAAGTTCATGTTGAAAATCTGGGGTAAAAAATCACCAAAAACAGCTGAATTATGCATAAAAGATGAAAATCACCCACTGAAATACATTAAAGCACATTTACTTTAGTTTCTTATATTGCAGTTGCCAGTTCCAGCAGCAAGATGTGTCTTCAATTGGGAGAGTAGATCTTGAACCTGGGACCTCTTGAGGTAAGTGAGGTGGGAGATCAGGTGGGAGTGCAGACATGATCAGCGATGGACAGTTTTTTTTTTTACAGGCAAAAAAAGGACGTTGAGGAACCATGTTCTTCTTTTCAGCAAAGAAGAACATAGGAGGGTGGGGGAAAGCCAGTGACCACCAAAGATAAGGGCAAAGTGGCAATTGGAGGGTGTGCGGATACCACTAGACACCAGGGAGAAACTGGGAGCCTTCAATCCCCCTCCCTCCAATAAAGGGCTCCAGGGTTATCAAAATATATACATTAAATAGAAATATAAAAAAATAAACATATGGGGATTGAGGGTGGGGGGTGCCACTAGACACCAGGACAGCTCAATAAAATGGGGCTGATGACCAGATATCCATTTTTTGGGACCAGATGGACCCAGCAGAAGACCAGATAGTCCTCAAACCCCTTTTCATGACCAGATGGCCAGACTGGGAATCATTTTTTCCCCAATCGATGTCCTTTTTTGCCATCCCTGTTCATCATAGCGAAAAAGGAAATTGGATGCAAACAAGGATTACCGCTTTTCATGACCACGTGGCCAGACAGGGAACCCTTTTTCACCACAACAATTCTTTTTTTGCCATACTTTTTTGTCATGGTGAAAAAGGAAATCTGCTGGCAAACATGGATTCCTGGTCTGGCCATTTGGTTGTGAAAAGGGGTAATCCTTATTCATCAACTGATTTCCTTTTTCACCATGACGAAAAAGAAATGGCGAAATAAGAATTTAGCGAGTGACAAAAAAGGATTTGATTTTTTTTTAAGTTTCTAGGGGCATATGAATGTCAGAAACCACAAAGCACAGCTCATCAACTCCCAGTGATCAAAATACATACTTTAATGTCTGTAACAGACACCTCTGGGCACAGTTATGATATTTTTTTGGGGGGGAATAAAAAACAAGATGGAGGATCACGAAAAAAGGATTTTTGTCTGGTGAACAAGGATTGGCCCATCAAGAAAAAGGATCCTTGCTCATCAGAGCAAAATCCTTTTTCATTCCATGCCTCTATCCAAAAGAGTAAACTGAGCATGCTCAGAACACGCAATTTTAAAATTAAATAATTTTGGAATGGAGTAGCATTTTTTCACCAAACTAATGCAGACATGCTCTGTGAGGCAATCACTTTCTACCCTGAACAAGAATTCCCAGCTGTTTGGCCACAGCACAATGACAAACAAACTGTGAAAAAAGAGAATTTTTATGTTTTTTTCACTATGTGCAGCAAGAAACTGGCCAATCTAACAAACATGCAAATTGGCACGCCATAAGACCTACCCCAGGAGACCGCGCATGCAATCTTTTGTGCAAATCTGTTGAACGGTTGCAAAGTTATTATTGTGCACTACATTTTAAGGCTTAACATTAAAATGTTCTTCAACCCTAACTATATATAGTACTAAAGCACCCTATAAAATATATATATATATATATATATATATATGGATATATATATATATATAATAGGGGCCAGTAGTGCCACTATAGTTAGGGTTGAACAGGTTGTTTAATGTTAAACTCAATTTTTTGCACCTTAATAACTTTTCCATTGTTTCAAAACTTTACATGAATTTGGCATGTGGGTGTTCAGGATGCCAGAATCTCAAGATGTGGAAAGTTTTCAAAAAAGTGAGAAAAAAACACTTTGTTTCCTTATGCTTAAAATGGGGAGTTTTGCTCTCACCTACAGCCTAGACAGTACAGACTTTTTTCCCTAAAAAATTCAGGGATGATGGGATCTATGCCAAGGGTGTGACTTTGGATGGTTTGGTTCAAAAATATTGGATAGTTTTTGAATTTTTCCATATTTTTGTGATAACATCAAAGTGCCGCCAAAAAAACAAAGATTGATGAGTGAAAAAAGCATTCGCCATTGAGTTATACTTCAATTAAAAAAAAAAAGTGTGGTACAGAAAAATGCTGTCCCCTGTATTAATATATTTCCCTAGTGTCTAGTGGCACCCCCCCACCAGTCAGTCCCTGGTCCCATAATTAAATAAATATATTCCCTGGTGTCTAGTGGCAACCCCCACCTGCCGATCACCCTTACCTTCATAAATCATTTCCCTGGTGTTTAGTTGCACCCCCTAGCTGCAGATCACCATTTCCCATATAATCCCTGGTGTCTAGAGGGCAACCCCCACCTATCTATTGTCATCGCTGTGTAGTCCCTGGTGTCTAGTGCCACCCCACACCTGCTGATGTCATCCCTGTATAATCCCTGGTGTCTAGTGGCACCCCCAATGCCCAATCGCAAATCCCCATTATGTCACTGTATATTCCATAGTGTCTAGTGGCACCCTCATCCTCCTACTGCACGCACAACCTGAAATGAAGAAAATGATCCCTCAATGTTTTTTTTTCTTACCTGTAAAAAAAGAAAACAGTCCCTCACCAATCAGTCCCTACCCTCACCACCCACTCAGCTCCCACCACCCCACACTGCCCAGTACACCCCCACACAGCCTCACTCACTGAACAGGTCCCAGGTTCAAGAGCCACTCTCTGATTGAATATATGTCTTGCAGCTGGAACTGGCGACTGCAATGCAAAAAACTAAGGTAAATATGGTGCAATGTATTTCAATGGGGGGGTTCAACTTTTATGTATAACTTAGTCATTGTTAGACATTTTGATCCCAAATTTTCAACATGGCCCTTTGGGGACTCCACCTCATGAACAATATGACTGTCTTTACAAAACCTCTGCCTGAAAGGTGCCTCGCAGTTGCTTGGTGAATTCACCTTTCCAGTGGAATTTGAAAAATGTTCCTGCCCTTGTTTATGAGGTGGGGTCATAAGAAGGCTATGTTGAAAATTTGGAGTCAAAATATGTAAAAATGGCAAAGGTATAGAAACATAGAAACATTGAATTTGATGGCAGATAAGGATCGCTTGGCCCACCTAGTCTGCCCATTTCCCTAACGAACGGATAAGCTGCAGATCTTAGTTAACCAACAGCCTACTTCCTCCTACCCCCCACTAGAATTGCCTTATGTCTGTCCCATGCATTCTTGAATTCCCCCACTGTTTTTGACTCCATGACTGACTCAGGAAGGCTGTCCCATGCATCTACAACCCTCTCTGTGAAGAAATACTTCCTCACATTACCTCTGAGCTGCCCTCCCTCTATCTTCAAATTAAGCCCCCTTTGTTCTTGCACATCTCTTTTTCTGAAAGATGCTATCCTCTTGGACTTTGTTGATTCCCTTGAGGTACTTGAATGTTTATATCATGTCCCCCCTCTCCCTCCTTTCCTCAAGGCTATACATATTAAGCTCCTTTAGTCTTTCTTCATATGTCTTCTGGTGCAGACCCTGCACCATTTTGGTTTCCCTTCTCTGCACAGCCTCCACCCTGTCTATGTCTTTGTGGAGATGGGGTCTCCAGAACTGCACGCTGTACTCCAGATGTGGTCTCACCAACTGTATAGTGGGATAACAACTTCCTGTTTTCTACTGGTGATGCCTCTCCCTATGCATCCCAGTATCCCTCCAGCCCTCCTTACTGCCCACTCACATTGCTTGCCCACCTTTAGGTCATCAGATATAACTACCCCCAGGTCCCTTTCCATTTTTGTTGTTATCAGTATCTCACCCCACCCCCATTGTGTACTCTTCCCCTCGGTTTCTGTTTCCCAGGTGCATTACTTTGCACTTCTTTGCATTGAATCTAAGCTGCCATACATTTGACCATTCCTCCAACCTTGCCAAGTCCCTTCTCATCCTTTCCACCCCACCTTGTGTATCAATCCTGTTGCAGATCTTTGTGTCATCTGTAAAGCAACATATTTTTCCTTCCAGTCCCCCTGCAATGTCACTTATAAAGACATTAAAAGGACCGGCCCCAGTACTGAACCATGCGGTATCCCACTAGTAATCCCCCTTTCTTCATTGTGGACTCTGTTTACTATTACCCTCTGTGTCCTGTTGTCCAGCCAATGTTTTACCCAGGCTACCACCCTGAGACCAACTCCTAAGCTGGCTAATTTGTTTATTAATCTTTTGTGTGGGACTGTGTAACTGCCTTGCTAAAGTCTAGGTAGACCATGTCCATGGCCCCTGCCTGGTCTACTGCTTTGGTTACCCAGTCAAAGAAATCGATTAGATTCATCTGACATGACCTTCCTGCTGTTAATCCATGATGCCTTGTGTCCTGTGCCCCACTAGCCTCTAGCTACTCAACAATTCTTTCCTTCAGAAGTCATTCCATCATTTTCCCTACCACTGAGGTCAAACTGACAGGTCTGTAGTTTTCTGCCTCTGTCTTGCTCCCACTTTTGTGAAGGGGAATCACATCCACCCTCCTCCAGTCCTCAGGTAACACACCATCCTCCCATGATTTGTTAAAAAGGGTAGTCAGTGGTGTTACTAGTTCTCCCCTTACTTCTTTTAGAATTCTGGGGTAAATCCCATCAGGCCCCATTGCTTTATCCACCATCAGTTTTAGGAGTTCTTTCAGAACCCTTTCTTCTGTGAAAGGACTGATATCAACCCCCCTATCCAGAGTGCTTCTATTGACTGGATTAGGTACCTCCAGTTCCTCTTCCTTTGTGAATACTGAGCAGAAGTATTCATTCAGTATCTCTGCTTTTTCACGTCCTTCTCTGCCCAACCACCGTCCTCTTTATTCAGCCTCAGTATCCCTGTCTTAGTCTTTCTTTGCTGCCTAATGTACCTATAAAAGGTTTTATCCCCCTTCTTAACCAAGTTGGCTATCTTTTCCTCGATTTGGGCTTTTGCTATACTGACTGCCCTCCCTGCTTTCTTCTGCTCTAACTGGTACAGTTCTCTGTCCTGCTCCTTTTGTGTTTCCCTATACTTCTTGAATGCTACCTTTTTCTCCATAACCTTCCCTGTCACTTCTTTTAAGAACCATAGTGTTTTTTTCTTTTGTTTTGATTTGTTTATTTGCTTCACACAAAGGCTTGTTGCCTCTGTGATGGCAGATTTTGAAGTTTCTCCATTGTTGTTCCACCCCACCTTCTTGCCCGTTTGCTAGTGCTTTTCTGAGGCACTCTCCCATTTTGACAAAATCAGCCCTCCTGAAGTCCAGCACCTTCACTTTTGTATGGCTTAACTCTACAGCTAAGTTTATCGTGAACCACATTGTTTGGTGGTCACTTGTTCCCAGATGGCTACCCACTTCGAGATCCAAGATCCTCTCTCCATCCCCATTTGAGAGTACCAGGTCTAAGATTGCTCCCTCCTGAGTAGGTTCCAAACCTAGCTATCTGAGGCATGCCCCCGTAGGGCATTGAGAATGGCCCTGCTCTTGGATGTGGCTGCAGCAAAGGTGCTCCAGATAATATCTGGCAAATTCAGGTCCCCCATTAGCAATAACGCCCCTTTCCCTGCCATCCTAAGGGTGCCTTCTATTATTTTGTTGTCCATTTCCTCCTCTTGAGATGGGGATCTCTATACAATCCCTGTGCGGATTGTGATGCCATTTCCAGTCTCCAGGGTGACCCACAGTGCCTCCTCTCCTCCCTGTTTACCCTTTAGTTCCATTGCTTTGATCTCTTCCCTTACATAGAGAGCTACTCCTCCTCCTCCTCCTCCTCTTCTACCCTCCCTGTCCCTCCTGTAGATTGCATATCCTGGTATGTTGCCATCCCAGTCATGGTTCTCTGTGTATAATGTTTCTGTGACTGCCACAATATCCAGGCATCCCTCTTCCATCAAGGCCACCAGTTCAGGGTGCTTGTTACCTAGACTATGGGCATTGATACTCATTACCCTCCATTTTTTAATGGCCTTATTCCTTTTTGCCCCATCCCTGTCCTTACTGCCTATGTCTTTTTCTCCATTCACCCCTACCCTTCTCCCTATCAACTGCTCTATCTTGGTGTTTACCTCACTAACTACCCTGATTTTTGGGGGAGGGGCTAGGATTTCCCTTCTCCTTTTCCCTGCTTCCCCCCTTGGCTAGTTTAAATGCTTGCCAATGAAGCATTTAAACCTATCACCTAGGATCCTAGTTCCCCTTCTGGACAGATGTAGACCATCATGCCACCCTCCAGGTGGATCTCCAATCCCCAGTGAAGCCAAAATCCTGCGCTCTGTACCAGTTTTTCAACCACTGATTGAATCCCATGATGTGGAGTACCCTAGCCTCACCATACAATAGACAGGCAGCACCTCCAAGATGGTTACCCTGCATGCTACTTGTCTAAGCCCCTCCCAACTCCACAAACTCCTCCTGCACTGCTCTGATCCCTTTCCCAGCCAGGTCATTTGTCCCTATGTGGACAATGACACCCAGCTTCCTCTTCTGTGCAGCTGCTTCCGCGATCCTGAGGATTCGCTCCCTGTCCTTCCAAACCATGACAATTTGTTGCAGTTCTGCTATGCAAGCTAACTTTTGAAATTTTAAATATTCTGATGCCAAATTTTTAACTTAGCCATCTTATTATCCCACCTCATGTATGTCATAACTGTAATTTTTCAAAACCTGACCAAAATGTGTTTTTGCAACTGTGTTGTGGAATGGTGTTGCAGTCATGCAGAATTATATTTTGGTGGGAATTTGACAATTTTGTATACTGGGTACATGAGGTTGGGTGATAAGATGGCTATGCTGACAATTTGGTAACTGTTGTCCTATAAATGGAAGCACACAGCCCGGAGGACTTTGTGCTGCCACAGGCAAATAAGGATATGATTATACTATCTCAAAAAGTAAGGAAATACATTGCAAAAAACATCGTTAATGCTCTAGTTAGGGTTAAAGTGACAAAGGTAGGGAAATATGGTGTTAGGCTTTCCAACACTAACTCTCCACCCCAACCCTTCGCATATCAACAGGCATCGGAGGTTTGCCTTGGGGTCATCAGCCCTAATGCTCACCCCTTTCTCCTATACTGTACCCATCTCAGCTTATTTACTTATGGAATGGGGTAAGTGTTAGGGCTGATGACCCCAAGGCACACCCCCAGCACCTGTTGATGTGTGCAGGGTGGGGGTGGGGAATTAGGATTGGAACCCTAATGTCACACATTAACCCTAACTAGAGTATTAATGAAGATTTTTGCAAAATATATTTATGAGAGAGAGAGAGAGAGAGAGAGAGAGACAGACAGACAGACAGGGGTAACAGAGTAAGGCCCATTTACAAGGGTGGCTCAGGAGTATTTGTTTAAAAAATTAGAAAAACATATGATTTTAACATAAAAATTGTTTGTTAACCTTATTGATCAACCTCATAAAGGTTGTATTGTATCTGTGATCATATTTTGAGCAAATGACTTCTTAGTAACAATTTAGATGTTTTAGAGATATATAGCTGGTGATGCATCATAGCAAGCATCATAATATTTGACACAAAACCAGAATAATAGTGTAAACTATGTGCAGTATCTTATAAAACAGATGTCAATCCAGAGTCAACATATTACTAAATAGAATGACACTACCAACGTGATGCCATGCTGACCCAAACCAAAAATAGGAAGTATCCATTTTCTGTATTGACATTGAGCATTGCTGACTACATGACCTTAACAAGGACTCTGTGTTTAATAGATTTACAGTTTGGCCTCTGTTTTTTTTAGAAATGTTCTAGTAATGAATCTTTTTAGAACTGTATCAGTTTTTGGTTTTTTTTTGGGGTTCCTCTGCGTCTGGGGGGTGTTACCTATGGTTCCCCCCGGTCCAGCCTGACCTCGTAGCCCCTACTCTTCCCAAAACCCCAAGCTTTTTACCCCTTCCTCGAGCTTATGCAGCAATCCATGGTGGGTACGCAACCACCACCAAGGATCGGAGGGCTCGATCAGAGGGAGCACCCAAGGCTGAAGCCAGGCTGCTCCACCAGGCCAGCCATCAAGCAGGACGCCAAGGTATTTTTTTTCTTTTACCCCGTATGCACGACTGTGCAATGACATCAACACAGAACTACCATAGATGTCAGCCGTGTGCATCCTTGATGTGCTCCTAGCATCAGTAGTACCTCTAGTCTCCACCAGAGGTCACCACTGCACCGGGATGCCCTGGATCCCACCCCAGGGAGAGGAGAGCTGTCCTCCAGACACTCAATCCTACTCTCTCCCTGCCAACCCCCAGCACCTGGCTCGTTCCCGAACCTGGGTCGCTGCTGTGACGTGAGGTGTGACGTCCAGCGCCTCAACCCTCAGTGCCACCGGGCAGGCTGACTGTATCAGTTTTAGACTTACTGTGGGGAATGGGCTGGGTACCTTTTATTTTACCTTGACATGGTCTAGAAGATACTGGCATGCAACGCACTAACAATATTTTATATTATGGCCAGAATGGTACATCAATAAATCCATCAGCTGACTTCAAAATCAACGGCAACATTGAGAGGCTTCAGGGATCCTCCTTGGCACTGCCAAACAGGTTGAGAAGTAGAACAGTGGGACAGCAGCAACAGGTTCACATATCTTGATGAGCACCGGCTGTTAACATCTTCGTAAACATCATCTGGGTAAATAATATCACGGACAAAATAAAGGGACCAAACATAAAGCGGACTAAAACAAAGGCAGTATGAAATATCACAACTGTGCAGACATGGAGGGGGCTGAAGATGCAGCAGGTCAAGAAAGACACAGCTATTATCATGTTACATGCCTTAACTCAGGAAACAGTGACCCAGGACCCCAGCAACAGGCACACACACACACACACACACACACACACACACACACACACACGCCATACACGCTCACACTGCCAGCACACCCCACCATGAAATGCACATGTTGAATTCACAGTCTATGACCACTGGGCATGGTGGCGCACAATCCAGGGACCATGGGAACATCACACCTGCAGCTGGAATCTATATGCGATTCCCTTCAGGAAATCATAAGTGCTCTGGGCACCATAGTCCAGCACAATAGAATGGATACACTGGGAAGAGTCCTTGTATTTCTTCTTCCCCCCATGGCATGGCAGACAGCGATCACACTGTTTGATCTTGATCTCAGTGAGATGCTGCTCACCCTTGAGGACATCAATGAAGTGACACAGTGTGGGGGTGACAGGAACCAATGCATGAATTGAAGGCGTGGTGGCACCCCTCCACAGAATTGATGGTATGAGCTGTCCCTGCCTTGCAGAACTCATGACAATTCCATAGGTCAATGACAAAGGGGGGAAGAAGTCGGACGCCACCACGGATAGGCCGGCCCACCCATGTGTCCCCGAAGTAGTCAGTGACTGGTGTAAGCAGCTTGTTATGCTGCACATAGAAGTCCCATGACCAAACCACCTCAAACACCATGCAGACATCGGAAGGAGGCACAAATGCAAGTGCTGGCAGCATCCAGATGTGGAGTGCAAAGTCCTCGTCAGACACATAGTGCTGCCGAATCTCAGGCACACTCTGCACCTTCCACCACACCACCTGGCACAGGTGGAAGAAACAATCGTGTAAGCTGGCAGTAGGAAACACAGTTCCAAAGGCCTTGATCGCAGCCTGCTCAAAGTCCATCACAATGGCAGCAGGGTGAAGGTTGCCCTGAAGCCCTCAGAGCTCAGTGAACACCTTGGTATATGCAGCACCTGTCTTGGATGTCAGCAATATGTACACAGCTGGTATCACAGCACCGTACTTCACCCCATGTACAGTATACAGCTGCAGGAACATAGGAGGGCAGCCTTGAATGTACCATCTGCCAACCATGTGTCACACTGTGTCATGTATTGCAGGTTCTTCTGCATGGTGTAGATTAGGCACCTGTCTGCTCCACCACTGTCATGCATCAGAAATGGCTCCCCAGCGAATGTTGTCCTGTACCCCTCAGGAATGGACAGGTCACTCATGCTTGTCGGTTGGGGGGAGTTTGGTTGGCTGCCCTCCTGGCTCGCTGCACCCATCACCTCAGGAGTTCCATGCTGGGCATCCTTCCACTGACAGAGGGCATCACTGAGCTGCAGCATGCTGCAATGATCTGCTGGGGTGTCTCACGGCTGCGGACCACCCTGTCCTTGACCTCTGCCACAGTCTTTCGGACCACAATGTTCCCATGGTCAGGGACATGGTTGTGGGTATTCAGAACCTTCACTACAGAATCACTGTCAGTGTGCACACATGCCATGCACCTGCCTCTGAAGTACTCTGCACACTTCCAGTAGGTCTTCATAGCACACCTCCTCTCTAGGTAGAACAAGTGGCCATCATGCTGCAGGAGGGTCTTCCCCTTCTGGCTCATCACATATTGCAGTGCCATGGCAAAGCACAGTCATGCACACACAGTTGCAGTCACTGGCAACACAGGGAATGCACTGCTGCACACAGGACATGGTGCACCTGCCTGTGTACCTCCTCTATGTAGTACCACACTAATTGGATGGATGTCACATGGGTGGATAATTGCCTGCCATGTCTGATAGGTCCCATGTGTGTCCACTTGCCATCTGTATGCTGGGATCCCTGCATGCAGTTATACATGTCTGCCATCGGTGCTCCCTCTGCGTAACTGCGTTGTGTATCAGCCGCATGTGGGGGGGGCTTGTGTACATGCTTCTGATGATCTTCTGGCCATACACATCCTCTACATGTGGCCTGTTGCTGTGTGTTTGTGCTGTCCATTGTGAGGCAGGGTCTGCAGGCTGTAGCGCTCTGTGCTGTGTCCCAGACAATGGTCCTGCTCCACAGGCATGATGTGCCTGCACTCAGCAACCACTGCTGCATGGACATGCCACAGGTATGTGCCTTGTTGTGGTGGAGGGTACTGGCATTGGTGGTCTCAGACTGTGGCCATCTGCGCAGGGTCGGTTCCTGTGTGTTGGTGGCCCATGGGGTGGGGTGGGGGTGAAGTTGCTTTACATGCAGTGGCGGGGCTGGCACCTGGAGTCAGCCATCAGTCTTTGTGCATGTTTCGTTGTGCCTGCTCAGTGCTTCTTTGCAAGGGTGCCCTGTTGTCCCTGCCAGTCCTGCTGGCATTGTGGGGCTCTGGCATCACACGGCGGCATGGTGGCCTGCAGTATTTTGAACTGCGATGTTGTGGCCAGGCAGTCATTCTGACTCCGATGTTTTGCTTGCGTTCCTTTGTCCTGCTATATTATGCAGGCGATGTTTTCAGCTGGTACCAGCTTAACATACCAGGCATGAGTTGTCCATTTCCTTGTAGAGGAGGTTGCCCTTAAATGCAGTGAACTTGCACAGTCAGGGGTACTATACCATTAATGTGGATCCCCTGTAGGAAATCCTTGCATCCTCTTATCCTTTGCTTAACCATATTATCTCAAAATAAAAAGAGACAAAAATGTTTTCAATTATCATTATAGATTGAGGGAGTGCTCTTGACCAATCAGTGTACTCTTTTTCCATGCATGTAATGCACTCTTGTTTTGTAGAGAGGCTAATGCTCAACTGTTCTGGAAATGATCATTTTGGGAAAAAGTTATTAAGATATTATTAATCAACCTTGAACAATGATCTACCCATACCATCACTGTGGACAGTCTTACAGTGGCCTGAGTGGTCTCACTACAATCTTAGGGCATCAGAACCACTCACCTTCAGTTCAATGTTCTCATAACATATGAATGTGCATGAGACCACTCTTACAATCATAACAGTGGTCTCAGCGGTATTGGTAACAGAAGAACAATTGCTGCCCCTAACAAGGGGCAAGTGTACAAGAGAAGTCTGATTTAGGGAACAAACAAGCTCCCAGAAAACAGAGAATCTAGGAACATACTGTTTGAAATGCTGCAAGAAGAAAGAGAATAAGAATTATCACATTTGGGAGCTACAGCATTTAGCAGTGTGAGAAGCAGTTCATTTATTTATTATTATTTATTAACAGGGAAAGTTCACTGGGAGATGGTCCTAGTTTTGGGAAGCAAAGAATACTTTATATAAACTAGTATGGACCCATAATAGGGAACAGGAAGCAGAGTACTTTGTGATTTAGTGCACCTAGTATCTTTTGTAAGATAGTTCATAATCTACTCCAGGATTTGGATTCAGAAGTTTTTTAACCATTGTTATGTGCTCGCCCCAAAGATCAACCTCAGGTTTTATCATATTCCAAGATAATTAAACTACTTTATAATATTCAATTTGATGCCATCAGTAACAGTTACAGGCAGTTTGTCATTTTGTGGTTTTAAGTTTTGTTTTGAACAAAACATCATTATTTTGGTTGGCTCCACAGTGGCAAGAAAGCAGTTGGCTGCATAATACACTGGTGGCGACCTTTGATTACTCCCAAGCCTGGCATGTCAGGTGCAAACCAGCTTAGGAGGGCTAAGCATTCCTATAGAAGCTCAACACTTCAGAAGAGGTAGGGATTTAGATCCTACTGCCCAACTGCCCCATGGTGGTACAGAGGGTCAGCTATGTCAGTGTGATTTAGGACAAACAATACAGAGGAGGAGTGCTGTTAGGGCAGCTGCATGTTAGGAGCAATGAGATTGATTCACTTAATGACACTGTGTGAGGGATGAAAAATGGAATAAAATATGGAGGGACTCCTGGCAGCAGATGAAGCCTACCTCCTTCCGACATCTCAGTGGGTTGTTCCATCTGTTTGCCCTTTTCCTCAGCAGGTCTCATTCTCAGTAATGATTGGACTAGTGGCCAGAGCCAGGGATTTGGGTGGTACTGGCCACAGTTAGCAAGATGGGCAGAAAGGCTGTGTGAGTGGAAAGGGGACCTGCCCTGAATGCCAAGGCATAATGATAAATAAAGAATAAAAAAAGAAAAGCATTACTTTTGTTTTGTTTTGATTTAACAACTTGCTTTGAGAAAGCCACATTTATAGACCATGACAATGAAAACCTTTTTCTTGGTTACAGTTAATGCTGTTAATTGATTGTGGACTTCTATAAATGGCAATAACATTAGCATACAGTAATGTGTAGGTATGTTTAAAAATCTGAGGAAGAAAGTTGATGAACCATGAAAATAATAGTGGGCCCAGAATTAACCTCTGGAGAATACCATCCATAACATCTTTAATATCTGTGGAAACACCACTGATGTGTACTACCTGTTAATATCCTTTTACATCTATTGGAAGCATCCAGATACTCTACCACCATGTCACTGACTAGTTTCCTTTATCTAGATAATAGCAATCCATGGCTGACAAGATCAAATGCTTTTGTCAGATCCAGACACAATACTCCAATGACTTCTTTGTCCATGGTACTAAAACTATAATTTGTGAAGCTGACCAATTCCATAGATGTTTGATGATCTTAAGAAAAACTACAGTGTGTTGTGAACATTCAAGCACTGTAAGTTATTTGCCTTAGTATATGATTAAACTTGAATAAAGACCACATTTCCCTGCATCTTAGCCTGGGTAGATAATATAGGTAAACCACTGGTTTTCTAGCAGTTTACTATTACCAGCCTTAAAAGTATGTGAACCACATGCTAATTTCCAAACATCAGACACAGTCATAGTTATTTGCACATGTGGAAAATATTCTTACATTCTAGAAGATATAAGAGGTGCTACTGAGTTAGCCTTGAGAATACCAGTTCATGCAGACAAGGTACTATAGAACACAATAATTTCCCAAGGTAAGGAATAAATACTCAGACTTCTGTAGCTGAATTGATCAATGGTGAAACATGTATTGAACATTCAGCTGCACAAGTATAGATGTCAGTGCCTTCTGCAGAGTAATCAGTAACTCCCCTGATGTTTCACGTTACCTTGACCTTGGGAAACGTGAATGTGCTGTGCTGCATTCTCTGCATAGAATGGTCTCAGTTATAAAGGGCAAATTACAAATCTAAATCAGTGAACCAGGAATGATTGGGGAAATCCCCTTCAACAACCTTGGCTCTAAGCCATCACATCCTGCCTCTTTATTGGGATATAATGTTTTCAACAAGGAACATACTTCAGCAGCACTCACAATTTTAATATAACAATTTGGGTTTGCATGATTGGTGCCATTGCTAAGATTATTAGCATGTTACATGAACATTTTGGGATAAAAGTGATATTGGTGATGTCACTATGAGAACTGAGCTCAGTCCAGCATTTTGTATTTTTATTAGACTTAGTGCTTTAGAATTCCAAGTCTGTAAATTGTGTATTAAATGCAATTGGAATGGATTATGGTCAATCAATTTCTTGGCTGTTATCTTTCGTAGCGGTTACAAGCATATCTTGCAAAAGCAAGGAAGATCATATAGTTACTTGAAAATTTTACTGAAATGTGTTGTTAAGAGATCAGACCAGTTCAGCAGCATTGAATGAATAAAACCAAACTATATTGTAAAGTTTAAGTAAGTAATAAGCCATAACAGGGTGCTCATTATAAGAATTTAATGCACACTTCAGGGGTCTAGTAAGGCAAAAGGCTGAAGACCTAGGTTTAGAGACATCCCTTTTTGTTAAATGAATTCACTTCTGGCATATTTGTTTTAAGAAAAATGTGTTTTTAAAATATTTTTTAAAAAATATATAAATATACTTTTTATAAAACTAATGATATAATTGTAAAATATTGATAAAATCAGAAGAAACCCAAATAGAAAATAATATATCAATAAATTCATCATTCATGTTAAGGATTGTGTATGCTTCAAACAGACAAATAATGGTAAGTGATCATGTTATGGATTATAAATGCCTCAGTGATACATGCAGTATGTATGCTCTGTGAGAAGGCAGTACAACTTTTAAAGTTAATATAAACCTTACTATTTGAATTTTTGAAGCTTTATTTAGTTTGTTGTTTGTACTATTTCAAAACATTTTTAAACTTCTAACTGTGCAGTGATCAAGTGTTCTGAAGACTGAATTTCTTCTATTACAGTATGTCCAGTATTTTTCCTGCTTCTTTATTGTAGTAACTATTTCACCAGTCAACCATTTGGATCATTCGCTTCTAATCCTTCTTCTAAACAGTGCACAAGCTTACTGTATGCAAATAGAAAACTCAGTCAGGAAAAATTACAAGACTACTGTGCACTTACATCAGGTACACTATAGTATTTGTTTCCAGTATGACCTAACTATGTAATGTAATCCTGTCAAAAAGCCTTCTTGTTTATATTTGATATTATCTCAAATAGTAATACTGTTGTGTGGAGCTCAAGGTAATTTATGGACCAAATGTGCTCACACACACACACACACACACACACACACACACACACACACACACACACAATAAAGCTGTCACTTAAAAAAGTAAGCAAGGTATCCAAGGTTTTGTATCATATCTTCTCTCATAACCATTAACCAAGCTAATCAATCATATTCAAAAACTTTATTTCCTAGGTTGTCATTTATAAACATTTATCTTATTGTTGTTCTAGTTTAGGTTCATATCAGCCTGGACAATTATTTTCCAGTTTTGTTTTCCTATAGTTCCCAAAAAGCCCAATAACCGAAACAAATCTTGTACAATGGTGGTACGGGGGAGGGGGGGAGGAAGGTTGATACAGATTTATTTTTTCTGCTTTCTGAAAACATGGTTCTATAAGTAGCCATTCACAGACACTTTTGTTAACAAATTCATTTGTTTCTTCAGTTATGTGAAGTTGATCCTGAACACAAAGCATTGCTCCTGTCTCTTATTCCATTTCTTCTGTCTTGTGATTTGCTTTATATGAATCCATTTGTATTTCATTGTCACCCATGGAAGTCCTTATCCATGCCTCACTAATAACTTGAGCAATCATTTTGTATAATTTTTCCATGCTTCCAGTTCAGTTATTTTTGTTATTAAACTACACTTCATAAGCCGACCCAGTGGCATGGAGGGCTGAGGCACTGCAAAGCATCTAACCTCTGCTAATCTAGTGACCCAGGTTCAAGAATGGACTTGAGTTGTCGGGGAGGGTCAGCTGAGGAGAGATTGATCACCCAAGGGACTACTCTCCTTTCCTGGGGAAGGGGTGGCTTGTTTTGTCATCTGCTGCTACCCCCTGGGGGCAGCCTGGGGGTAGAGCAGGTCAGGGTGGCAACACATGGGAGGGACCTGCGGGGACATCTAGGATGGGCACACCTCCATGTGTGAGTCCTATCCTCCACAGGAGGGATGGGACAGGAGAAAAACAAAAGTAAAAATGGATGTTGGGGGCTTTATGAAGCTTGGCCATGCCATCTCCACACCTGTGACACCACCCGGTGAGTGACCTGGTCTGCATCAGATTTGATGTACTGGGGGAGAGGACTGCCCTCCCTCCTTGACCTACCATGAGAGGGGAACTCTTGGGAGAAACTACAACCAGTCACACACTGGGGCAGGCAGAGATCCTGCCTGTAGAGGCTGGGGATCAGGCTGAGGCAGCAATTCCGCAGACAAAGGAGGATAAAAACTACTCTTCATATTTTTAGAAAACTATCTTAAGCTCTTTATAATTGGACCTGGATAAATCAACGTAAATAAAGTAGGAGCTAGTCAGATAGGGTTGGGGGAATTGCAGAACACTGCTTCTTTAAAATTCAACAGCATAAAAATCCTTCAAAAACCATGATATTCTGCATCTTCCTGTGGCCAGAATCCTGATGATTTCTATTGGATTATTTGCCTTTTTACGCAGCAACTCAAATTTGAGCTAGGTGGGATGGCAGTCCTTTAAATGGGCTCTTTAGCTCAGTGTTCTTACCCAGTTCAAAAATAAATTGCTAAATTGATTTTATTTATGTATTTAGTTTTTGTTGACCGGGTAAGTGCACGAGACAAATTCTGCTTATTTTCAGGCACAACCCAGGGAAGGGGATACAGATGAATGCCAACTGACTTTGAACCGGATTAAGTTGTTGGTGGTATTTTTAGTGAATGTTAGATAGTGAATAAATAACAGCATCACAGATTATGGTTCCCCAAAACTATAAGTCCATATGCCATAGTGATTTCTTAGGGTCCACAAAGGAGACTAGAAGGTAGCTGGACTCTGGAATTGAAAACTGTAACTATGTCTCCTCCATTAAGTGATACATGTTACTCTACCTCCTGGATTCAGATCCCAGTTGCACCCAGGTCTCCTGAAGATGGTAAAGCAGTGACACCTACTGGTGTGGTAGTAGAGATCACAGGAGAGATAGGAAGGGGGTAATCATAGGGTGTTCTATAGTGAGATATATGAGAGTGTAATCTGCACCACAGACACAGGAACGAGGGAGGTGCACTATCTCCCAGGGGTGACAGTGCACCTCCCTTTTCCTGGAAGGTGCATTGTTTCCAATGGGCAACAGTTGACAGGGTTCTCCCTGGGATGGAAAGGTTGGTTAGGGGAAAGTAGGAAGCCATAAATAATTGCCCATCTAAGAATGAATAACCTGGCAGGGAGTCAGATAGGTGTAATGGAAGATAATTTCAGGGAGTTGGGTACCAGTCTGAGGGGGATAACTGGTGTTGGACAGAGGTCCATCCAAGTGAACAGGCAGTGGCAGGCAAGGAAGCAGAAAATCTAACTATTTAACAGTTTATTGAAGCAATGGTGCACAGAAGAGGGGTTTCTCTTCCTTAGGGACTAGGGTGCTTTTTGAAGGGATAAAGACCTATCTAAACCAGATGGACATCATCCAAATACAGAGGTGCAAAGGCACTGGGTAGAGGTTTGAAATGTACATTTCAGGGTGTTTTAACTAGCAAGAGGTACATCTGGGTTAAGAGCATCCATGGTAAGAATTCCGGTGAAGGAAACCTAGCTAGCATTTCTCCAACTAGAGGGGATATTCAGGGAGTAAAGGATCATTAATTCAGGGTATGTGGAAGTGAGGTTCATCAAGAAACAGGAATCCTTGCTGCCAGCGAGGGTGGTAGCGGATGCGTAAAGGCAAAGAGGATAAGCAAGGAAGGACTGGTAAATCATCCAAACAAGTCAAAAGAGATTAACTTGGTTTTATTAGAGGAGATCAGGAAGGCAGTGGTGGGTGGAGGGGAGAGTTGCCTTGCTATGAGATTTCAACATGCCAGTTGTGAACTGGAACATTCCTAGGACAAGAATCAATAGGAAACAAGTGCTTGTGGATGTCTTCTAGAACTATTTCTTAATACAGTGTGTAGAAGAGCAGACAAAGAATGGTGCCATACTGCACCTGGTTCTTTCAAACTGGGACAACATGGGAGGGGGAGTAATAGTGGAAGATTGTCGTGGGTCATGTTCCCACAACATTGGATGATTTAGCATAGCTCTCAAAGCTCAACATCAGAGGTCCCAGATGCTAGTTCTGGATATTAGATGAACAAAATTTAAAGAGCATGTGCCTAGTAAGGATACATATCTTACAGAAAAAAGGTCCGGGCCATTTGATGCCTTGGCAATAATTTGCATACATTTGACTGTTACTTTGCTTACCGTTATTGTTTTCTTTCTGTGTTATCAATAACTAGTAAAGAAGGATCTTAAGCAATGCCCATATTATGAAGCATGAAAATCTTTACTGGCAAAGCAGGCAGTGCATTTCAATATGAAACTGCAAATCTGTGTGACTATCTTTTAGAGAAATATAGCCTTTTTTCCCATAAAATGCTATAGATTAAATACAAACATGCCTTTTTGATAATCTGTGAGCTTTTATTACAATTTTAACAGGTTATAGTTTCTTCCTAACCAGATGTTACTTGGGAAGAAGAGAAAGAAGGTATTTATTCTACAAAAAATGCAAAATCATTAATTTGGGACACAGTATTACAAATATATATAAAATATACAATTTGTTGCTAACAGAACCATCTATTTGTTTTGCAAAAGATGCAAATAAATCTATACCTTCTCATTGAGCTACATTGGGCTGCTATGTGGTTGGGATTTTCTTTCATCACAATACCAGAATTCCATTGAATTCTGTTTACCAGCACTTTGAAAAGGAAAGATAAAAAAAAACACCAGATTCACTGTACATATTCACTGTTTATTATAAAAGTGGAAAGTAACTGCTGACAGAATAAAACACAATGGGCTCAGTGTAATGCTGCAACATCCCTAATCTGGGATTCTCAAAAGTGGCTGTTGCTGATGAAAACTAACACCCCATAGGCCAGCCAGGGCTGGTCTAAGGGTCCTTGTGCCAGCTGCAGAGCTCTCCCTGGGTGGAAGGGAACATGTGCCATGGTCATCCTCTCCCTATCCCCAATCTCACCCTTAAATATACATATCTCTTACCCTGGTGGTCTAGTGGATCACCCCCTCCCTATCCCCGATCTGCTCATATAATGTAACATATAACTTTCCCTGGTGGGCTAGTGGACCCCTTCCCTATCCCCGATCTGTGCGTATAATGTAGCATATAACTTTCACTGGTGATCTACTGAACCCCTTCCCTATCTCTGATCTAAATGTATAATGTACAGTAACATATAACTTTCCCTAGTGGTATAGTGGACACCCCCTCCCTATCCCCGATCTGCCTGTATAATGTAACATGTAACTTTCATTGGTGGTCTAAAGGACCCCCCACCCTTGCAGACAGTGCCCACCACCCAGTTCCCCCTGTCCCTTCCATGTCCTTCAGCAATATCACTAATGAAGATATTGAACAGAACTGGCCCCAGGACTGATCCCTGAGGTACCCTACGGGTCACTCCTCTCTCCCCAGACTGAATCACATTAACCATCACCCTCTGCCTCCTGTCTGTTAGGCAGTTCCTAACCCAGTTTACCACCTTGTGCCCCATTCCCAAACTGCCCATCTTGTTAACCAGCCTCATGTGTGGGACAGTGTCGAAGACTTTACTGAAATCAAGGTAGGCGATATTCACTGCCCTCCTGATTTACTTCCTTCATCACCCAGTCAAAGAAATCTATCAGATTCATCTGACAAGACCTCCCTGCTGTGAATCCATGTTGCCATGGATCCTGGGCACTGTTGGATTCCAAATGTCCCACTCTTCTTTCTTTAAGCAGTGTCTCCATGATCTTCCCCAATATCGAGATGAGGCTGACCATCCTGTAGTTCTCCGTCTCCTCCCTACTGCCAGATTTGTGTACAGGGACCACATGTGCCCTCTTCCAGTCCTCTGGAACCACTCCTGTGTTAAGTGACTCTGTGAACAAGGCTGCCAGAGGTACTAACATACTATTTGCCAGCAGATTAGGCCTTACGGTCTATCAAGTCTGCTCAAACCTCAGATCCTTAGTTGGGTGCCGAGGCCCTCCCCTCCCTTGTGCTCCAGAAACCCCTTATCATCCATCCTCACCCCCCTGGAACAGGCCATCATCTGATGCATCCACTTTCTGTGTCTGTCCCACCCTATCTTGAAGCCCTCCACTGTGGATCTCTGAACCAGCTCGCCAGGCAGTGCACTCCAAGGGTCCACCACCCTCTCAGTGAAAACCTCCTCTTTTCCCCTCACCCTTCCACCTTCCAACTTCAAACCATGCCCTCTGGTGACACCTCCCTGCTTTAGTCTAAAGATCCTCTCCATGTTTACTTATTTATTCCCTTGAGGTACTTAAGACCTCAATCATGTCCCCCTGTTCTCCTCTACTCCAATGAAAACAGGCAGAGCTCCTCAAGTCTGTCCATCACATCAAATCCCTCAGCCTCGTATCATCTTAGTTGCCCTCCTCTGTACCTCCTCTCCTCCAGAAGCTGTATGTCCCTTTTCAAGTGTGGTCTCCAGTACTGTACACAGTACTCAAGGTGTGGTCTAACCAGTCCATTGTACAGCAGCAGAACCACTTCCTTGCTCCTAGAGGTGATTCCCCACGATGCATCCCAACATCCTGTTTGCCTTGCTAGCCGCCTCCTGCACTGCTCAGAATTATCCATACATGCATCCACCAGACCCCTAGGTCTTTTTCCCTCATTGAGGCCTCCAGCCCTCCCAGGGTGTACCTGTGTTTAGGTTTCCGACCAAGATGCAACACCTTGCACTTGGTGATATTGAAATTTAATTTCCATGTGAGCCCAGATTTCCAGGGTGTCCAGGTCCCTTGCAGTGCCAACCTCCCTCTTCTCCCTCAACTACTGCTCCCATCTTGAGTCATCCACAAAGAGACTCATTTCACATCCTATACCCTCCTGATGTCCGATATGTATGCATTAAACAGGATCAGACCCAGGACCGAGCCCTGCGGTACCCCACTACCAACCTCTCTAGGGTTCGAGAGCCTCCCACAGACCACTACTCTCTGGGTGCATCCAGCTAGCCAGTTTTCAATCCATCTGACCATCAAAGGACCTACTCCTAATCCCATCAGTTTCTTCACCAGACCATTGTGGGGGACAGAGTCAAATGCCTTGCTGAAGTCCAAGTACTGCTAGCTCTTTTTGCAGTTCCCTTAATATCCTTGGGTGGATGCCATCTGGTCCCATTGCTTTGTCCACCTTAAGTTTTGTGAGCTCCTCCAGGACTCTCCCCACTGTCAGTGGACTAGTGTCCACCTCTCTCCCCCACATCTGTTGCCCAGGTGTGGTCCCTGACCTTCCCCTTCTTCAGTGAATACTGAACAGAAGTATTTGTTCAGTATTTTTGCCTTTTTCAGGTTTCCCTCCCTACACCCCCCTTCATCTCCTTTGAGTCTTACAACATCACCCTTGGTTTTCTTCTTTCACTGATGTACCTATAGAATGTCTTGTCCCCTTCTTTACCGGCTGTGCTAATTCTTCTTCAGTTTGTACCTTAGCCCTACTAACAGCCTTACCTGTTTCCCTTAGACATTCTAGGTACACTTCCCTGTCCTACTTCCTTTGGGTATCCTTATATTTCCTGAAGCCCACCCTTTTAGTCCTTCCTTTGTCTGTTACCTCTTTTGAGAACCATAGTGGCTTCCTCCTTTTCTTGCCTTTGGATACCAGTCTGATTCATTGATTTGTCACTTACACAATGGCTCCTTTTATGTGCCCCAACTGCTTTTCCACCCCCTTCCTCCCTCTTTTCCAGGGTTATTCTGATGTATCTCCCAATTTTAGCGAAGTCTGCCTTCTTGAAATCCAAAACTTTCACCCTAGCATAACAAGACTGAGTCCCTGTTCCCATGCTAAACCACACTCTGTGGTGGTAGCTGGACCCCAGTTGCCCCTCCACCTGGACATCTGTGATTCTGTCCCTGTTGGTCAGTATCAGGTCGAGAATCACCTTTTCCCTGGTGGGATCAAGCACAAGCTGCCTGAGACCTGCCTCCTATAGGGACTCCAGGATGCTTCTGCTTCTGGCTGAAGCAGCTGCCTGGGTGGACCAATCAATGTCTGGCATATTGAAATCCCCCAGTAGCAGAACTTCACCTTTCACTGCCATCTCATGTATTTCATCCACAAGCTCTCTGTCCACTTTCTCCCCCTGCATCGGAAGCCTGTAGATCACCCTTGTGCGTATTGCTGCTCCATTGCCAGGTTCAAGGGTGACCCACAGTGCCTCAGCCCTTCCTGCCTACCCTGTACCTCTGTCACCTTTATCTCCTTTCTGACTCACAGGCACAGCATGTACACTTCGAATAACATAAGTGAGACAATTGAACCCTGGGGTACATCACAGAGCAGGGGCTTCAGGACTGAGGAAAAATTTCCCATCATCACCCTCTGCATCTAGCCACTGAGGAAGGAATCAAACCAGCTGATGACCGTACCAGTGAGTCCACAGTACTCCTTCAGCCAATCCAGCAACAACCTATGATCTACCGTATCAAATGCTGGCAAGAGATCGAATAGAATGAAAACTGACTATTTCCCTCTGTCTTTGGTCCTGATGAGGTCATTATGCACCCTGACCAATGCAGTCTCTGTGCTATGCCTGGATCTAAACCCAGACTGTAGTGACTCACAGATGTTAAAGATCATGAGGTGGACCTAGATCTGCAGAACCACTATATTCTCCATAACAAAAATAGGCCTCCTTCACAGACATAAACACTGTCTATCCTCAGAGCTTTGCAGACTGCAGTGGGCAGTGTGATTATCCCCATAACTGACTATGAGCTAACTATGTATGGGGCTGCAGCAGACACAACCCTCAAAAGTGTCACAATAGCATTGATCAAGGCCTGTAATCTAGTCACTGGAGCACATTGACTCTTGCACATTTGTGAACTGTTTAGGCTAGCTGGTTGGCTTCACCTAGTGGGTAGATTGAAGTACCTGACCTGCTTACTAGCTAGAAAGACCTCTCTGAGCTTAACTCCTCCAAGTCTCCAAAACCTTCTCTGCCAAGCGACCAACCCTCACCGAACCAGAGGTTCTGACAAACAGATATTCAAAGTCCCCTTTTGCTGTACAACACAAGGACAAAGATCCTTTGCATATCAAGCCCCACTTTGGCTAAACACCATTTGTGGTGACTTTCTGTTTGAGTCAAAGATTGGACCCTTCAAACAGAAACTGCAGGAACATCTATTAGTAACTGGGAGATGTGATTGCCCTGCTTAATTAATGCAGGAAGGGTCTACCCTATTCTCAATTGCTGGACCTGGCTCCCTTGTACCCATCTCCTCCTGATACTATACCCCCCTCATCTCTACCCCTCTTCACACTCGGTGTCCCACCTACCCCATTTTCTCACCTCCCCACCCTTTCCTCTTACTCTATATTTCTTCTACTCTCAACCCTCCCCTCTCACCCTCCTGTCCACTCCTAGTAACCCTCCTTTTTACCCTTATTGGCATTTTTTGGCTGTTGGTCAAAAGCTTAATCTCTCCTAGCCCCATCCCTCATCTCCATTTTACCCTTCTTTTATCATCTTTCCACCCCACCCTACCTCAATCTGCTCTTTCTGTATACTTCTTTTTCTGTTATATTCCTTTAATTGACAAGGCTCCCTGGGCTGATTCTCCTCTTAGTCATCCAATTATACAATTGACATGTATCATATTGTTGAAACTTGCTATACTGTTTCCCCTGCTTACTGCCTGCTTAAAACAATTGGTGTATCATTCAGAATATTGTGTATCTCTACTATTCACCATGTTAAACAATGTTGAATCCTTGTACCATTCCGGGCCCCCTAGTTCCATGTACAGTATGACTCTATGTAAACTACACTGATGTCTTTATTCATGCTTTTCAGTTGCTTGTAATGTGTTCTTTACTGTGTTACTGTATATGACACAGAACCTTCATAAAAGAGCGTTCTGACGCAAAGGTGTTTGTAATTCTAGTCTCGAAATAAATAAAAAAAATTAAATAAAAACCTTTCCTAAAAAGGGAAAGTTAGAGACGGGTCTAAAATGTACAAGCAGACTGGGTCCAAAGATAGCTTTTTCAGGAAGGGTTTATCCAGTGCATCTTTCTGTCCACTCAGAAAGGACCCCTCCAAAAGAGGTGCATTTGACCCTAGTCCAGTTCACAAAAAGTGTGGCCACAGCTCAAAAATCACCCACACACCTCTTTCACTGAAGCCAGCTTAAACTCACCATTACCTGGCTGAGTGCTCCTTATGAATCCCACTCCCCACTGCTGAGCCGTGACAGCCCAGTTGGTGTTATGCTGGACCTGATCAAGGATACCCTCTAAGAGAAGAGTTGAGCAAACTCTTCACACTGCGTGGATGAAAATGCATTTACTGGCTGGAGACAGGCAGGATGTAACTACCTGTCCACAGTCTGGAAAGTCTGAGATGGTCTGTTTCTCCCTGCCACACTCTCCCTGAACAGAAATGCTACCTTCTTTTGAGAGCTTGTCCATGATACTCACTGTAGTGAGTTCTCAAATCCAATCTGTCCCTGTCTGTCCCAGACTTCTACCAACAATGCTCCAGTCTGCAATCCAAAGTCTTCATCTCCCTAAGCTGCCTGTCAAACCACAGGGATCCCAAGCAAGAAGACCAAGGTTGTATATGAACAGGTGCAACAGAATCAAATGCCAAGACAACAGCCTTGTTATAGACTACCACTACTTCCTCCAGTCTTGACCCACACACAACCATCGCACCCGAGAGGTCCAATTTCACCTGAAGTCCTGCTGGGGACAATACCTTTAAACAGCAGCAGTGAACCATCTTCACAGGAGGAGGAGTCTGAGGGGTGCCCCAAAGGAGAAATTCACTGTGCAACGATCTTACCAACTGACTGGATCAATCTTGAAATTGTTTATCTCGAGCCCCAGTGAGAATAAGGTATGACCACATTTCTTGGTCATGGTAGCAGCCAACTGTGCAAGGCATACTGATAACATCAGTTGGGAAAAAATCTTGATCAAATTACTAGAGTTTATCGACCCAGGCATTAAAGTTGCCCAGAACCTACCATCTGGGCAACTCCAATACCCTCTTACCAAAGAGGTCCACAATTTCCTGCTGGAAATCACTGTCATATTCCAGAGGCCGGTACACAATAAGGATCCTAAAATCTGCACCTGAACCCCCATGTTCAGCCACACATTCAAACAACAAAGTGCTTCCCACTGGATGCACCATGTACTTCAACTCAGATCTAAAGCAGATGGCCACTCTACCACCCCTGCAATCCCTCCATGAGCAGTAGGCCACAGAGAATCCAGTTGGGATCGATGACTCCAGAACTGGCCCAATATCATCACCATAGCTAGGTCTCTGTGATGCAAACAAAATCAACCGTTGAACCCAAGTCCGATATAATAGCGGATGTGTTTCCCATTGATCTCACTTTGCACAGCATTGCACATAGTAGACAAGTGGAGACTGCTGGCCTACAGGTTACCTACCCACTTGGTCCAGTGGGGACCCTGGGTATGGGAACCAATCACGTCTGGCCTCTCCCTAGGTTCCATTTTGCCCCAGGTCATCTCCTGGTCCTCACCACCCTTATAATGTCTCCTGTTAGGACCCCCTGCACTGTACTTCCTACCATCCTGCCTCCCCATGATGCCCTCCTCCCTACAGCATGTATATGCCATGCTGGCAGGAGGAGGTCATCAATGTGGCAGAGGTCTAGTAACTGGGATGGGAAGTAACTAAGCTTAAGGGGCCCTAGACCCACACACATTATCCTACTGGTCACAAAACCCACTACCCAACACTGTTCAACAATACCTGCTATTAAAGCAAACTCCCCTTAAAAGAGAGTCCACACTGTAGCACAGACTTCTCACCACCCTAACCCTAAATCCTCAAATGTCAACAATCACACAAAATATAATACAGTGATAAATACCTAGCCACCAAAACCATATGCCATACCACTAATCTACACTATATTCTTAACTTTCATCTCTTTCCCTTCCCACCACTTACCAAAAATAACCACCACCAAAATCCGAACAATAATCAAACAAGTAGTAAATTTAAAACAGAAATGAGAATCCACAAGTCACTCAGTTCATGTTGCACCAAACATGAATTCCAAATGGAAATGGATAAAAAAAAAAACAGTAGCTATCACACAATGTAAGCCCTCTTCTCTCACAAAAAGAATGGTTCCTTTTAATAAAATAGGGAAGAAATACAGCTCCCAGATGGTTCACTCACCACCAACCAGGACAGTGTGTAACAATGTGAACTAGTCAGATAATTTAAAGCCCAATGGTTTTCTCACCACCCTTAGCCACACTTTAGTAGCTTCCTGGGGAGACAGAAGAAAATGTTCTGAGAGTCCTTGGCCACAACAAGTCCCTGATGACAATTAGACTGATATTCCAAGGGGCAGACCCCACACTTCTATAACATGCAGGCAACAGCTGAAGCAACACCTGCTCCTCACTAGCTGTAGCCACGCTTTACATTTCAGCTCACACCATGATCAGCTATAGTCTCTTCTTTGAGTGTGCAACTTCAGGCACACCTCCACTGAATGCCACAGCGCAGCCCCAGCTCCCCTTCACTGACTGTTGCCTCTGTATACTGGATAGCTCATTACAGAATACCTCACCCAAAAACTCCACAAGCTGGTGAATCACATTCATATAAACAACCACCACAAAATATAGCATTGTACCAGAGAGACTGATTGCTCCATTCTTTCTGTTTAGAAATTGAAGTACAAGCATATAAAGCAGCATCAGGAACTGAAGCAATATAAGCTTCTCCCTAAAAACAGTAAAACTAACTCGTATTATACCTCACTTCATGCCCTAAATAAACTTCAGCTCTATAACTACCTAATTACTGACTATTAAATGACTGCTAAAATCCAGCTTTTCAGTTCAACAATTTTTATTGTTTTGAAATAATCACTAGACACACGCACATTACACATGACAGATCAGAGTCCGTCCAGACCCTGGCTATAGGAGGGAACAGGACCACTAGGATAGACATAACACTGCATACAGTACATACAAGAGTCCATAGGTGCAAACCGATGAAGTACATAGGAGAATCCAGCCACATAAATTAAAACCAAAAAAAAAAGGAAACAGTTAATACAGAAACGGCCAGGAAAGTTGCACCTCAAATAACGAACAGACAGTACATGATACACATAAAAGCTCTCTGGCAAGGACAAAATAAGATAAAAAGCCGGATCATCGCAGTAGCAGATACAACATGTGTGTGCCTAATCAGGGTCCAGTGACCATATCAACTATATACAGAATGGCAATCTCCACTAACAGAAGGGCAATGAAAGGAGTAGCCAGGAGTCATGAGAACGAGGGGGCGCCACCTCCACAACCAGTTAGCAAGCTGAGCCAGTAGGATCGGCATGTTGGAAGGTTATACGAGAGGAAACATTGCGGCAGAATTTAGATTGCAAGAAGGGCGACCAGCATTTTTCAAAAAAGGATATAGAACCAGCCGCAAAGCTAGAGATCCTTTCAAATATGGCCCCCTGGCCTAGTGCCGATAAAAAATGTTGAAAGGAAGGCATCGTAGAGGATTTCCAATGAATTAAAATGAGTCGTTTGGCAACCGCCCCAACAGCCGTAACCCATATGGCCCCAGGATTAAGTTTAGGGACATTCTGTTGTGCACATCCGAGAACCAGAAGAGGTGGGTCTGGGTTAATGTCTGGGAATATTTGTTGGCACATTCTCCTAACTGAAGACCAAAAGGAATGCAGCATAGGGCAGTCTCAAAGAATGTGAAACAAATGCGCCCCACCCTTGCCACATCTCCAGCAATTATCATTGGTGAGAAGACCCATCTTGTGGAGCTTAGCATGGTCTCTATAATACCTATGACTGGTCTTGTTCATAATGAGCCGGGTACACCCATCCCAACAAGACTTATGTGCCCTAAACCAGCTATGTCTCCACTGCCTGTCCGAGATTGAGACCTGAAGGTCCTTTTCCCATTGCCCTTTAATCAGCTGAGTGGGATCGGCAGCTGCATCCCTAAGTACAGAATATAGCAAGCTGGCCAGGTCCTTGCAACTCTTCCCCCAGACATCTAATGGGTGAGATAAAAGCTGCTCCCCTCCGGCTCGTGCAGCATTACACAGGTGAATAATAGCATCCCTATTCTGCAGCTATCTCCAGAAATGAGATTGAGGGAGACTAAATCTTTCCTTCAATGACTCAAAAGTATCCATGGTAATTTTGTTAGGGAGCAACAGATCCTGAACCCTGGTGATGCCTTGGGCCTCCCAGTACTTCCAGTAAATGGGAGACCTCCCTATCTGGAGACCTGGGTTGTTCCACAAGGGCATATGTCTCCATGGAGTAGGATCCTGTCCCAGGATTGAGAGAGCTTGTTTCCAATACAGAATCGAAACCTGCATGGGAGGAGAAAGGACCTGAAATACTTTGGTTTTGTTATAGAGCACCACCGCTGGTGAGGGGACCTGGGCCAGTGACGCCTCTAAATGCAGCCATGTTGGGGAGGATAGACCAATCTTAGCAAACCATCTGATAGTTTGAGAGGTAATGAAGGCCATATGATATCTTTTAAACCAGGGAAGGCCCCATCCACCCTTACTCCAGTGCTGACGAAGCTTATGTTTACTAAACCGGGGCATGGCCCCTTCCCATAAAAAATTCCCCACTAATGCATCTACTTTCTGAAACCATCTTTGGGGGATAACCACCGGCAGATGAGCTAATAGGTATAGTACTCTGGGGGTGGCCATTATTTTGATGGAATCAATTTTACCGGCCAATGACAGCCTTAAGGCCTTCCACCTCCCCATGTCCTGTTTAAGGGACTCTAACAGCATCATGAAATTGGCAGCGACCATTTTCCCAATATTAAAATGAAGAACAATACCTAAATATTTTATACCATTAGGGGACCAGTGGAGGCCTCTATTTATGAAGTCGGTCCCAGGGGTCTTGGGATTCAACGGGAGCACTTCAGTTTTGGAGAGATTGATCCTAAGTCCCGATACCTCAGCGAAGGTAGCCAGAATCTCAAGAATACTGTCAATCACTCCAGCAGAGGCCTCCATTGTAATGAGCAAGTCATCAGCGTATACAAATTTTTAAAAATGCTACTACCCACTCGTATCCCGGGAATGTGAGGTGACTCCCTAAGTGCAATGGCCAATGGTTGAACAGCCAATACAAAAAGGAGAGGGGAAAGGGAACACCCCTGCCTGGTACCTTTTTGGAGAGAGAAGGACGGGGACATGATCCCATTTGTTAAGACCGAGGCCATGGGGGAGGAGTATAGCAGCTTAACCCAAGATGTAACGCCAGGGCCAAACCCCATTCTAGAAAGAGTGTGAAACAAAAAGGGCCACTGTACAGAATCAAATGCTTTTTCAAAATCGATTGCTAGGGCCACGGAGAGTTTACCAGATACTGTAGTCTGATGTACCAGTGACATCAGCGATCTATGATGATCAGACCCTAGGCGCCCCTGTATAAACCCCGCTTGGGAAGGGTGAATCAGGTCACTCATAAGGCACTCTAGCCTACTAGCAAGAAGCCTAGCCAGGATTTTAGCATCCACATTAATAAGGTATATAGGGCGGTAGCTAGCAGGGAGTAAAGGGTCCTTCCCCTTTTTCGGTAGCACTATGATGGTGGCCTCCCTCAGGGATGGAGGGAGAGAACCCACCTGTAAGGAATGCCGGAACATCCTGTTCAAGAAAGGGGCCAAGTTAAGTTCCTTAAGTTTGTAAAAGTCCAAAGGGAGGCCTTCCTTACCTGGGGCTTTTAGAGAATTCAGTGAAGCAATGGCCTGTTCCACCTCAGCTACAGTGATAGGTGCCTCCAGAAGTTTAGCATCGGAGGCCGCTAGCTGGGGAATAGGAAGGTCACCCCCAAATTTATGAATACTCAGGACGGGGTGGGAATCAGAATAAAGAGCCTCATAGAACTGAGCCATAATTTTGTTTATCCCCTTATGAGAGTAGGTCGAGACCCCATGTATTTCTTTCAGTGCATGAATGGTGTGAGATGCCTGTCGTTGCTTAAGCCGATAAGCCAAAAGTTTACTAGCTTCCCCCTTCCCAATATGAGTGGTGCAGCCGTCTGAGATTTAGTTCCACCTGCTGGGTCAGATGGGCATTCAGAGAAATCCTAGCGCAATTCAACTGAGCTAATAATGACTGTGACGGGGTTGAGGACTTATACTGGGCCTCCAAAGAAGCCAGTTGTTGTTCCAAAGCCCTTTGGTCCGCTTGACGCCGTTTCTGCCTAGCAGAGGTATAAGCAATAATTCTGCCCCTGATGGTGGCCTTAAAGGCCTCCCAAAGCATTGAATCATTCACCTCCCCATTATCATTCGACTCCTCATTCCTGTACCACAGGTCCCAACCAGCGAGCAAAATCAGCATCCTCAATTAACAGGGGATCCAACCGCCATGTGGGTAGGAGTAGAGTCAGCGCCCAATTGGAACCTGAACTCTATGGGCGCGTGGTCAGAGACAAAAATGGAGTGCATATCAGTACTGGTAACTTTCTCATATAGGCCTGATGAGAGGAGCCAAAAATCAATCCTGCTAGAGGAACCGTAGACCTGGGAATAGCAATAGTAGTCATAAACCCCTGGGTGCATAGTTCTCCACACATTCAGCAGAGCATGCTCTGACGTTAGTGCCTGAACCACTTTGAGAGCCTGCCTGTGAGGTTCAAAAGTTTTGTTACTTCTATCCATGGCAGAGTCTAAAACTAAATTGAAATTCCCCCCCATTACCACCGGAGCATTGGGACTGTTGAAATCGGTAAGGGCCTGATTCAAAGCGAAAAAGAACTGAAGAAGAAGAAGAAGAAGAATCAGTATTTATATAGCGCTTTTCATACATCCCAAAGCACTTTACAAGCAATGCTAGACTGGTAGTGAAGTGACTGAATGTGTGGTGGCGGCCATATCGCACGTCATCACCCACACACAGCCTGGATAATTGCATGAACAGGTTTATGGGAAGGGGAATGTTGGCCAGGACACTGGGAATGTTCCCTACTCTTTGCGAAGAGTGCCCTGGGTTCTTTTACTTCCACCTGGACACCCACCAGGACAACACCAGGATGGGCAGAAGGGACCTCGGTTTAATGTCTCATCTGAAGGACGGCACACCCCAGCAGTACAGCACCCCCCCAATACTGCACTCAGATGCCAGCGACTTTTAGGTGCAAGTCCAATCCCGGTGTGGGACAAGAACCCACAACCTTCTGGTCCAGAGGCAGATGTGCTACCAACTGAGCCATGCTGACACTGAGGGCAGTCTTGATTGGGGGCGTATGGGTTGGCAAGAATCAAGGACCCCTCAGGGGTCTCTAACTCAGCCAGGAGCCATCTTCCCTCCTTATCCTGTTTGTGATGCTTCACTTTCCACCCCAGCTTCTTGTGAAGTAAAATAGAGACTCCCCTCTTATGTCCCTTAGCTGCACTATGGAGCTCCACACCAACCCAATCCCGCTTGAGCTTCATAGCCTCACATGAGGACAGTCTTGTCTCTTGGAGAAACACCACCATAGGCTGCAATTTCTTTAAGTGGAGCAAGACTTTCTTGCACTTAACTGGTGAATTTAGCCCCCTCACGTTCCAAGAGACAAACCTAGTCCCCATGCATCTAATTTACTATCATGGCTGAAGGGGAATACAGGAGGAAGCCCAACCCAAGTACACAGTGCCCAATTAACTGGAGACCCCTAGCTACTCCTGTAGTAGCACAAATAAAACCTAAGTTTCAGATTGCCATAGAAAACATAAACAGCACAATGTAACAAGTGTCCATGGGCAACAAGTGCCCCTAAAAATAGGTAAATAACCAATTCTATAACTATCCAAAACACCCAATCCCTGAACCCTCCCGACCCCCTACCCAACCCCAAACACAAGTCCATCACAGACCAGCAACCGCTGACTGTATCGACCAGCAGTGGTCCAGATACCAGGGAAGGTCACTGGGGGTAGTGTAGCCAGAGACTACACTAAAAAAAAAGGACTCTCCAGATCTGAGATCACCCACCCCCTATCCTCTGGCTTCAATTGAGTCCGTCTACCCACAGGACACAGCTAGAAAGAGAAAAAAAAAAGGCGAGAAGCCCCCCACACCCCACACTGGGGTCCAGGCAGTGAGATACACATTATAGTAACAGTTAGTCCACGCACAGTGTCGGATGATCATATAGGAAGTAATGCACTCAGCAGTCCAGGAAAGGTCCAACACTGTCCTGATCCAGAAAACCAAAGAGAAACCAGATATTGAAAATGCCCCCCAAGTTGGCCAGAGTTCAAATAGGGAGAGAGAAGGGAACAAGAATGAGATCTTGGTGGAGCAGGTTGGTTGTGGACTAATACCACCAGGGCATCCTCGGCAGCATGTGCCAGTCCAACAATAAGGCCGCAAAAAAAAAGAACTGAAGGGGCATCAGCCCATGGCCACCTTCATAGGGAGTGCTTCTTCTGTAAGTGTACAATCCCGCAGCTTGTTCAGGCTTAGTGGAGTGTCCCCAGAGAGGTCTTGAACCTCTGGCTTAGAGGGAGCCCTGAGACCTTTCAACCCAGTGGCCCTGGAGGGAGAAGACCGGGAAGGTAAAGAAGAGGTGGCCAGAGTGTCTTCCGTTGGCAGATCTATCAGTGGCTGAAATTTATTATTTCTCATATCAGGTTTGTAAGAATCCTGAGAAGCCGAGGACTCTGAGCTTTCACTGTGGCTCCTTGACCGGAGACGAGGGGTCTTATCAATGTGTAGCCCCTCATGCCTTTATCGTCTCCTATTTCTTCATTTATCACTACCACCAAAGGGTTAAGATGGAGATGTGGATGGGTAGTTATGGGTACTCTGGGTCGAACTGTGCATCTGGGGATTAAGGTCTGGGTCCTGTGGTGTTACTTCTATCGGCATGAGATGATTGCGAGTAGCCAGTGAGCCAGAGGGTGCACACAGGCAGCCCCAAGATAGTTTAGGGGCCTGCTCAGAGAGGAACTGCTCTGCAGCAGCAGGGTTGTCAAAGATTCTGGGAGCACCATTGTAAATTATTTTAAGCATCTGAGGGAATATTCGAGCCCCAATTCAGCACAGGCTCTGTGGGCAGCAGTGAAGGCCCGACGTCTATTTGTAACCTACTGAGAGTAGTCCGCAAAAATCTGTATTCTATTACCTTTCCAGTATAGCTCCTTTTTAGTATTAGCAAGTTTAGTAATCAACTCTCGATCTTGAAACTGGAGAAAGCGAGTCAGTATTGTGCGCAGGTGAGCCCCAGCCTCAGGGCGAGGCATCAGAGTTCTATGGGCTCTGTCAATTTCAATAGGGGCCTTATCAGGCCAGTCCAACAATGCAGGCAACTCTTTTTGTAGAAAAGTGGTAGTGTCAGATCCTTCACACCCCTCCGGAAAGCCCATTAATGGCAAGGTATTGCGATGACTTCGATTCTCCAAATCTTCCACCCTGCCCCAAAGTAGCTGAATAAGGCTCCCCTGTTCCCGGAACTGGGTGCTCACTTTATGCCATCCATCCTCCACTTCAGCTAATCTGTGCTCAGTTACACAAGCCCGTTGAGCCAAATTACTAATGTCAGTCGCATTCTGCTTAGCCACCACATCTAAATTGTCCATGCATTGTAGAATCTCAGAGAACATTTGGTGAATTTTGGGCATATCACCCTGGTGTAGGTTAGCCTGAGTTACACTCTCCATCTAATCGAGCAGTAGGCCTCATTGTGCAAATCCAGACCGCGAAGAGAGAAAGTCATGGACCAAAGCGACTGAAAGTGAAAACTTCAAATCTCACCATACATGAATTACCCGGGCATGTATACCAAACAAATTGCGCCGAGTTAGGTAGAAGAACTGTGGATAAACAGATGGATTTTCAGGGGTTAGGCAGGAGCTCAGAGCTCAAGCGTCCATTCAGCTTGGGTGGTAGCCACGCCCACTGCTAAAATCCAGCTTTAAACAAAATGACTAGTGGATTCGCCACCAAATAACTACAGCAACAGGTTATTATTTCAAAAGTTTAGAGCTCACAACAGAACCCCAAACAGATGGTCAGCCTGGCCTGGCAACCAACTTTCTTTTATGTGAACCCATGCTCTTGAAAAGTATGGACGAAAAGCTTAGAGAGAGATTCAACAGGTCAACCCAGTTACAGGGGGTAGTTAATAAGTGGAATGCCATCCTACAGGAGATTCAAGGGGTATCTTTAGCAAGGTCTTGGACTCAGCACCCAAAACAGATATCTTGTGAAAAAGTAGGGAGATGAGGGTGGAGAAAGATGAAAGAAGGTGGGTAGAAAACTGGTTAGGGGGAAGAACCATACATGTGATATGTCCAACTTGCTTAAGAGGGAGATTTGGGTCAAATTAGTAGGAAGATTGGCCTGCTAGTAGGGAGACGCTGTAACATCATGAGTTTGTCCTTAAATGGCATCAAAAAATAAGAAAAAAACATTTAATATATTTCATTTGGTCAAGAATAAGCATTAAAAAAATCAACAACTAGCTGTATAAAATTATCACTTACATTGTTCATCACCAATTTACTTTGTATGTGTCTTTATCTACCAAAAAAATATGAATGGATATTTTGGACAGAATTTTACTTACGCAGGAGAATTTGTTTCCTGGGTGGGAGGGATTGAGTTCAGTCAAAAAAACAGGAGTCTCCTGTGAAAAGAGGAAGATATCACATGTATGAAGAATCCGAAGGGTAATGATAAATGGAAGTCATTCTGAGGTTTGGAGGGTGACTAGTGCGGTGTCTCACGGGCTGGTTCAGGGCCCTGTGATCTTTGATCTATTTATATGTGACACTGCATAAAGGATCCAGCCAAAAATGTGCCTCTCTGCAGATTACACTATGATATGTGCATGGTGGTCCAAGATCTGGGAACTCGAATTAATGCCAAAAAGTTCAAGATCATGCAAATGGGCACAAAGAACCTGAAAACATAGTATTGTGTCAGGGATCAGGTTAGACCAGACTTCAGAGGAAACAGATCTGGGGGTTAACATAAGTGAAGCTTTGAGACCACTGTCCAGTACAACAAAGCATATTGGAAAGCTAGCAGGATCATAGGGTGCATAGTCATGAACTTTTTATTAGCAAAATGAACAAGTGATCCAGCCCCTCTATAGGTCATTGTTGAGGTCATACCTTGAGTACTGTGCACAGTTCTGGAATCCCCACCTTAAACAGGACAAGGACTGCAAAGAATTGTTCTAGATGAGGACAATGAAAATGATACATGAGCAATAGGGGAAGGCCGAGAGACTAGCTGACCTGAATATGTACTCCCTGGAGGCCAGAAGCGAAGGGTGATATAACTGAAACTTTCAAATATCTGAAGGAAACAATGGGTGGACAACAAGCAACTGTTCAGGCAAAGGGAACATTTATACTCAGGTGGGAGGGGGAGTTATTCAGAAAGGATGTAAGGAAATTCCAGTGAAGAGTGTGGTGGGCAGGTGAAACCACATACCTGGGGAGGTGATTATCATCGAGGTGGTTACAGGTTTCAAGAAAGGGTGAGATAGGCACATGGGTATGGTGAAAATGACAGAGGTGGGGCAAGGGGTCAAGTGGGAGTCATTTGACTAACAAAATAAACAAATAAAGCAGAGATAAAAGTTGGGAGCACTGCATAGGCCTTACCTATGCTAGGCTGCTTGGGACTAACTTAGGGACCAGGCAGATACTATTGACTGAGGATCTTTTTTGACTATAACAGTCTATGATTCGATGCTTCAACTTTACATACATAGAGTGGGGGACACAAGTGGCTGAGAGCCAGAAAGGGCAAGAGTTTGTTGTTGCCACACATGATTACTTCCTTACACAGTGAGTGGGTGTGTGAGGCTACAAAATGGGAGACAGTACTTGACCTGGTGCTGTTCAATCAGGACATCATTAACAATCTGAAGGTAGAGGCCCCAGTGGGTCCAAGTGATGATTTCATGGTGAGCTTTGGTATGAGGCTGGAGTCAGAGCAAATGACCACATTCTGGATTACAAAAAAATAGATTTCAAAATAATGGTGGAGACGTAGAAAAGACTAAAAGACTTTCAAAAGATTTAAGAGGTTGGAGAGAAGTGGTCTAAATTAAAAGAAGCTTTTTCAGATGCAGCCCAGGTATGTATCAGAATCAAATGAAAATTCAAGAAATGTAGGAAACCAACATAGTTTGACAGTCAGGTAAAGTAGTCAATTAGGGAAAAAATCAGGACTTATGAGAAAGAACAGTGTGAGATGACAAAGCAAAATAAATAAGTATATATATATATATATATATATATATATATATATATATATATATGTATATATAAAATTAAGGCTAAGGCTAGTAGAAAAGGTGAAGGACAGTGACAAATCCTTTGTATACCACACTACCACACATGGGTGAAAAAAGATGACAAGGGACAGCATAGAAAGGATAGGAAAAGAAGGGGTTAGTACAGCCAACATCAAAGTGATGACAAGAATACTAATTGAATATTTTTGTTTGGTGTGTGCAGTTAACAAAGCAGGCCCACTCCCAGACAATAGGAGGAATTTCAGGGCTGATACACAGAACAAGTTTGAATTAGGAGGAATTACAAGGGCATGGGTACTAAAGGGTCTGGGAAATTTAGAAGTCAATAAATCAATGACCCCGATGAGAGTCATCCTAGAGTATTAAAGGAAACAAGGCTGGTGCTGGCACAACTGCTATTAATTCTCAATGGGGAATCAATAGCAACAGGTGTATTGCTTGTACAGTGGTGGGTAGCTAATGTGATTCTACCTCACAAAGGAGATTATAGAGAAAATCCAGGTAACTGTCGGTTGATGAACTTGACATCAGTAGTGTGAAAACTTTTGGAGACAAGTACCAAAGAGGTGATAGTTACCTTTTTGGAGGAAAACAACTTAGTGGATAGGGACTAGCATGGATTCACCAATGGCCAGTTGTGTCGGACCAATTTATTAGACTTTTTAATGTGGTGACACAAATGGCAGATAAGGGTCAGGCAGCAGATGAGATATACTAGGAAACATAGACAATGATGGCAGATGACAGGTGACAGATGGTCTTTCTAGTCAGCTCATATTATGCTATCATACCTTGGGACCTATTGTCTCTGTGGGTTCTATGCCTACCCTATCCCCCCCTTTTGTTCTCCATATTTCTACTTCCCTCATCCCGCTGGGTAGCTATTATATCCTAGCTCTATCCCAGCCATGTTCAAAGCCGTTTATAGTTTTGGCACCCATTGCATCTGCCAGATAACCATTCCATGGCTCAACCACTCTTTCTACAAAATCATACTTCTTCACATCCTTTTTAAACCTTCCCCCAATTAACCTCCACTCATGACCCCATATCCCAGCTTCTCTGTTCCTGGTAAACAGCTCTTCACAGTTCACCTTGTTTATTCATTTCAGAAACTTGAACATCTCATTCAAATCCCCCTGTCTCTTCTGGTTTGGACTGAATACATTGTCAGCACCTTTAACTGATTCTCACAAGATCTGCCTTCCTGACCCTGCTGAATCATCAGGACACTGTGTCATACTATCTCTAGCCTGTCCATGTCCTTTTCTTCGGTGGGGTCTCCAGAACTGGGCACATTACTCCAGGTGTGGCCTTACCAGTGACCAATACGGAGGTAACAGTACCTCCCACTTCCTACTGTCAAACACTCTCTCAATGCACCCTAGAATCCTGTTAGCCTTGCTGAAGGCCTTGTTACACTGGCTAAGTTTTTTAAGGGAGTCACTCACTGATGATGACTAATAGGTACTAGAGTTTAGCAAGGCACTGGACTTGGTACCACATGTGAGGCTAGTTAGGAAGATGAACTCAGTAGGACTAGGAGAAAGTATAACTGGTTGGATCAAAATCCAGTTTAGTATTAGAACACAGAAGGTGGTCCAAAATGCTAAATTCTCTGAAGACAGGACATAGGCTAGTGTAGTACTTCTGAGTTTGGTCCTAGGACCACTACTGTTTAATTATAAATCTGTGATATATGCAAGAGTATTCAGGCACGGTAAGTCTATTTGAAGATTATGCAAACTCTGTGGGAAGGTTAACAGCGAAGAAGGGAGTTAATATCATGAGACATATGAGAAGACTCAACAAATGGTATAGTATTTGACAGTTCAGCTTTGATGTCACAAAAATGCATGGTGATGCATATAGAAGTGAAGAAACCTGAAATGGTTTACTATATTGATAGAACACCAGCAGAGAGTACTGATGAGGAGAGACCTAGGGATGATGAGAAGACAATAGCTTACAACCATGTTCTGAAAGCAGTAAGTCATATGGAAGCTAACAAAATTCTTGGGTGCATAGAGAGAGGGATTACTAACAAAAAGAGGGAGGTGACACTGCCATTGTATAGATCACCAGCCAGGCTGTACCAGGAGTGCTATGTACAGTTCTTAGGTCCATATCTAAGGAAGGATAAGGCTATATTTGAGACAGTACTGAGAAAAACAACAAAGATGATTCATGGATGGCAAGGCAAAACATATAAGAAAATAATGAGAAGTACTTACTGGAAGACAGAAGGGAGAGGGGGACATAATAGAGACTTTAAAGCTCATGAAAGGGGTAATAGAGTGGAAAGTAGTTATTTTTTATTTGAGCAACAGAATGTTCTCTTGGGGGTCACATGCTTAAGTGGGGGGGAGGTTCAAAGATACATTAGAAAGTACTTTTCACGGAGAGGGTGGCGGACAGGTGGAACACATTTCCAGTCAATGCTGTGATGGCAGACAATAACAGAGTTTAAGAGAACTTTGGATGCATTAAAGGTAGTTATAAGATTAGATAGTACAGAACGGAGTGGCAAGTATGCTGAAAAAAATTATCACCAGAAGGATTCCAAGTACAGAATCTTAGGAGAGACTAGATAAACTGTTCATGTATTTCCTTCTCATTTTTTTATGTTTCTACACAGTATCTGTATAAAGGGGTCTCAAATCAGTTTGAAATTTTTCTGAAATGACAGAATGATGTTTTTGTACATTTCATTATCTCTCATAAATCATAAATTGTTCTGCTTCGCAATATAAGCAATATTAGAATACGGTAACCGTTTCTCTATTGACCGCTCCATTGGTGTGTAAAAGGCAAGAATCTCTTGGGATGTGATGGAGCAAATGCACTACACACCCACATGTATAAGCCATTTCAAAGAGGGATTTTGTTTACATCAGCTACAATGAGTAGCACATGAGTCCAAAAAGCCTAAAAATAAAAAGTGCTACAGCAGACTCAAAATGAGGCAAACTGCATCACAAAATGGAGTAAAGAAAAGTTTACTGTAGGTACAAAACAGTCACCATAGCAACTGATTTAAATATTTTGAACAATAAATTCTCTATAGCCAAGGCCTGCATCCTTCCGGGAAGGAGACCATTGTCCTTAGTGAATGGTTTTAAATGCTTCATTAGCAAGCATTTAAACTAGCCAAGGAGGATGGAAGAAGGAAGCATGGTAAATCTAGCTGCCCACCCCCACAAGAAAACATAGTCAGCAGGAGGAAAATAATGTCACAAAATCACCAGAAAGCACTGAACTCAGCAGAAGAGGAGAGGAGAGTAGAGGAGAAAAAAGGGGAATAGGGATTAGGTCAGGGGAGGTGTTTGGAGAACATGATGGGCCATGTGTGCAAATGCCCATAGCCTGGGGAACAAAATCCCTGATCTGGCAGCCATAATAGTAGAGGCTGACCTAGATATTGTAGCTACTGCAGACATGGTACAATGGGAATCATGAGTGGGATGTAGCTATACTAGGATATACTTTGTTCAGGAGAGACAGTGAGGGTAAAAAGGAAGGGGGTGGCTCTTTATGTCAAGGAAGGTATAAAGATGGCAAAGGCACAAGGGATGTAGGGGGAGGAAGAAGCACTGTGGGTCACCCTGCAGACTGGCAATGGCATATCCATTCATACAGGTGTAATCCTCAGACCCCATCCCAAAAGAAGGAATTTGACTGGGACCTACTGGAAGCCATCCATATGATGGCAGCTAAAGGGGAGGCATTGTTGGTAGGTGACTTCAATCTGCCAGAAGTTGACTGAAGCATCCCAGTGGCAGGTAACAGCCAGGGTCAGAGACATCCTGGACTCCCTGAAAGGGGCTTGCATCAAGCAGCTAGTGCTTGAGCAAACTTGGGAGGGAGCAATCTTGGACCTGGTTCTAACCAACAGGAACAGAATTTCAGATGTCAGGGTGGGTGAACGCCTGGGATCCAGTGTCCATCACACAGTGTGGTTCAATATCAGTACTGCAACAGGGTCATGCCACATGAAGATGAGGGTTCTGGACTTAAGGAGGGCAGACTTCACAAAGATGGGGGTGTCACAGGGAAGCCCTAGCAGACAGAGAGGAAAACGGGGAGGAGTCAAGGCACTATGGATCCATCTAAAAGAAGCAATAGTGAAGGTGACAAAACTTTGTATCTGGCAAATAGACAAAGACAAAAGGAAAAGAAAACCACTATGGTTCTCACAGGAGGTGGCAAGGAAAGTAAGGGCAAATATGTTGGTGTTTAGGAAATATAAGGTGACATAAAGAGAGAAGGACAGGGCAGTGTATCTAGAAAAGATAAGGGAGGCAGGGAAAGTGATCAGGGGTGCCAAGGTGAAGACAGAGGAGAAAACAGCAAAGGAAGTTAAGAAAGGAGACAAGATGTTCTGTAAGAATGTTAGTAAAAGAAGGAAGACCTGGGAGGGGGTATAGTAAGGCTAAAAGGGGGGGAGTGGGAGTGAAAGGAGACCAAGATAATGCATCAATCCTGAACAAATGTTTGTGTTCAGTTTTCAAAGAGGAAAGGAAAGGGGAGGGACCACAGCTAAAAATCAGTATTGGAAGGGAGGTGGATAATTGTCTGTTTACAGGGGAGAGTCCTAAAAGAACTCACAAAACGTAAGGTAGAAAAAGCAATGGGACCAGACAGGATACACCCAAGAATATTAAATGAATTAAGGGAGGTACTAGCTGCACCATAGGAATCCCTGTTCATCAAGTCACTAGATATGGGAGTGTCTCCAGAGGACTGAAGAGGGTCCGATGTAGTCCATCTCCACAAAAGTGGGAGCAGGGAGCAGGCTGGAAACTATAAATCAGTTGGCCTGATCTCAGTGGTGGGGAAAAGTATGGAATCACTGCTAAAATAAATGATAGTGGAGCATGTTGAATCCAGCAGAGCACAAGATCTGAGACAGCATTAATTCATGTCAGGAAAGTCATTTCAGACAAATCTTATAGATTTCTTTGACTTGGTGACCAAGGAGGAGGATCGGGGGAGCCGTGGATGTGGTCTACCTTTACTTCAGCAAGGCGTTTGACATCATACCACATAAGAGGCTTGTGAACTAGCTGGACAACCTGGGAATGAGTCACAAGGTGGTGAACTGGGTTGGAAATTGGTTGAGGGATAGAACACAGAGGGTGGTGGTAAACAGAGCTAAATCTGAGGTGGGGAGGGTGACCAGCTGGGTGCCACAGGGATTAGTTCTTGGGCTTGTACTGTTTAATATCTATATCGGTAACATTGCAGAGGGGCTGGAGGAGCAGGTATGTGTATTTGCAGATGACAATAAAATCTGCTATAGGATAGACAGTCTGGGAGTGGAGGAGAAAATGAGGAGAGACCTAGCTGAACCGGAGGAATTGTCCAGAGTGTTGCAGATAAGATTCAATGCAAAAAAGTAAAAAAAATCATGCACTTGGGATGCAGGAACCCAGAGGAGGAGGATTACATGATGGGTGAAGGGTTATTGGCGGCCACTAAACAGGAATGAGATCTAAGGGTGATCATATCTGATGATCTAATGGTGGCTAAACAATGTGCAAAGGCAGTGGGGAGAGACAGTGGGATGCTGGGGTGCATAGGGAGGGCATCACCAGCAGAAGAAAAGAGGTGGTGATGTCACTATACAGGCTGTTGGTGAGACTTCATTTGGAATTCAGCATCCAGTTCTGGAGGCCACATCTCTGAAAAGATGCAGGCAAGGTAAAGGCAGTTTAAAGAAGGGCAACAGAAATGGTGCAATGCCGACACCAAAGGTTATATGAGGAGAGACTGGAGGAACTTAATATGTATACACTGGAGGAAAGGAGAGAGAGAGGTGACATGACAGAAACCTTCAGGTATCTAAAGGGAATAAATAAGGTACAGGAGGGAAGTGTCTATAAGAAGACAAGATTCTCTAGAACAAGAGGGCAAGATATGAGACTGGAAGGGGCTAGACTAAGGAGCAATGTGAGAAAGTACTACTTCAAAGAAAGGGTAGTAGGGGCATGGAACAGCCTTCCAGCAGAAGTGGTGGGAGTAAAGACAGTAGGAGATTTAAAAAATGTTTGGGATAGACATAGGGGAACCCTAGCAGTTCAAAAAAAGAAGTGAAGCCAGAGATAAAGTAGAATATGTGGCACTTCTAGTAGGTAGGGAAATAGGGCAGACTGGATGGACCTCTCGTTCCTTATCTGCCATCAAATTTTATGTTTCTATGGAATCAAAAGTGCTAAAAATTCTGAAGCTCTTCTACATAAAGAACATCCATTGTAATCTCTGTTGCCTTACAGTATGTCTAGTTCTTATTAACTGTAAAAATCTTTACACTGAAACATCAGTGTTGAATCACAAAACCACTAAACAAGAGGGTACACCTCCCTGACAGCGACACCATTACAGTGAACATCAATGCCGACAACATCGACAGTTTGCTGTAATGTTGCACCAGAGACCCAGGCACACTGTCTCCTGCTTCTGCACCCCCTCCCGTGATCAACTCAGACTCGAGTTGATTATATTTAGCATGGTGGTGGGTCAGAACCCCTGCATGAGTTGTTCTGGGGAGAAGCCTCCGATAGAAACAAGGACTGGTTCTCACACAATTTATGTTGATCCTGAACATGTGATGACATAAATTCTGTCGCTGTGATGCTGTTCGATGAAATTGTTGTCAAACTGGCATTGTAGCGACAAACTAGGGAAATGTCATTTTTAGCATAAAAAATTCACTGGAACCTTGGTAGATGTGTGCTGGTGTTCAAATGGGTTTGATCAATTACTCAAAGCAATGTTTGCATTTTTCTAACTTTGCCATTGTCTTCCAAGGAATGACAATTTATTCACATACCAATGCATTAACAGAGAGTGTGGAAGTTAGAATAGCAACAACACTGCTTTAAGCAGCCATTCAAACCCCAAGGAACACAACACCATATATTCAGCATGATTTAGGGAAACTTTTACCCTCGCATTGCATTTCCCTACTGTGAAAACTTTGTGCTTTAAACCAAAAATGATATCTAAGTGTAGTTTTTCTACTATGAATTTCATTACTTTTATTGACCTGACTAGAATGCTTTTTAGAACCAAGCTTTCATGACTCCCAAGGTCTTTTTTTTAGGTGTTTAGATAAACAATTTGTCCTCTTAGTTTCTATGCCAAATATGGTCCAAGTCAACATTTAATTGAATAGACCAAGGGCAATAATTCATAAAAGCCAAAGATTCATAGGGCCCAATTTTCAGTCAAAAAGCGTGAATGTGTAAGTCAGGGTACAAACTACAACCCCATTGCACCTCCACATTTTGTGGCCATACACAAATGTGATCCTTGGTCATGGGGTGTGAAGGAGGACTTATAATACAAACCAGCTTTTCAGACAATAGTGGCTGCAAATGGGGTTTGCACACACTAGCATACTGATTAGTGACATCCATAGAGGTTTGAACATGGCTTAGCACAAGCTGCATGTTGCTATGCCCACTGGCAAGGGAGCTGCCATTTGAAGTGCCCACCTTTTTACCTAACCTGCAACTTTAATCCACTACTGAACATAGTTGTAATTTTCCAGTCATTCTGGTCCAATCCTTGGGGGGGCCAAGTGGCTTCCCACCCACACCCTTGCATTTAAGCATTCCCAGCATCCAGTGGATCTCCTCTCACTATCTCAGTCCCCACATAAGTACTCACTTCCTTGCAGGTCCCATAGCATTCTATGTCCACCACTGACTCTTCTGACATTGCTTGTAAAATTGTAACACCACTACCATCTGCATGTATTGGCTCTCTATGCAACGAGTGCTACCAAGCATTGTGATTGACTTTGCAAGGGTCACCACTCTTTGTGAATGGCTCTGCAGTCCCTTTGCATATCATCGCCCTTTGCCACCCTGTTGCAATGCATTTTGCAACTGTGCAGGGTGGGCTGTGTCCTCCATGGGGTTGTAACTGACTTGCAGCCATTTAGTAACAGTCCCTTACAGTGCAGTATAGGTCCAAAAATGTGCCTTGAAGACAACGTAACTGTTGGTTAGCAAATTACTTACACCTTGTATTTCTAGACTGAGGAAAACAGAGTGATCTGTTTTATACTCTACATTAGCAATGTGATTTGCATAGATTGGAAGTATTGACTAAGGACGAGCCAATGGTAAATCTGTATTCGGTAAATGTGCTGAAATTCAACACTTCTACCTTCAATTCAGCCAAATATAATACAGTTTTGCTATATCAGTGTACTAATAATACATTCCCACTATGCTGACAAAGAGAAGCAGTTTTAGTATATTTAATAAAGTGGAGCTATATTTATATCAATACACCAATTATATACTCACACTGTATTGACAGAAAGACATTTAAAAAGAAGTAAGTCAAAAGTCAGCTTTGGAGCACTTTGTCCTTAGGCCAGATCATTAAATAAATAACACTCCAGCTCTTCCCAGGTGGCCAGGCCTAGTCCTGTAGTCACCCTTTCCCCACTTACTCGCATTTTATCCTCCACCCCTCTCCAGACATTGTTTTTATGAGAAAAAGATTTCTAGCTCCTGGCACCGTAACAGGTGCTCACTGAGTTATTGAAAATAGAAACTGACTAGAGAAACAGGGACGGGTGGAAGAGGTTGGGATTGACTGGACTGGGTGAGGTATGGTGGAGGGATGTTTTTTGCCCTTTCTTTTAGCCTGCTAGACACCCATAACAAGGACCCCATGTGTCTTAGGTTGAAGTGCCAAAATTAAACTAAAGACAGGAGTCCAAACTGAGGCCAAACCAAAGTTGCCAATTTTTACATTTGCTCACCCTTAGTGGTGACTCTAAGGATACAAACTCACCAGTCCATTGTGCAGCATCACCACTGCAGGTAGAAAAGTCAGTAATACTGTGGATTCAATGCACCTTTCTCTAGGATACAAATCAGGAATACAAAATATTTTAACTCAAATATAAGCATGTCACTGAATTTACACAGGTTTTACCTCCACTATTTGTAGTCATGATGGAGTAGGGGTCAGATCAAACAAGTTGAAATAAAAAATAACTACTTCTGGTTAGGGGGACATATCATATTCAGTTTATACTGCATGGCTATATGTGAGTATTCTGTTAGCAATGGGTCTTATTCACACATGTGGGAATAACTATGATTAGGTTTCCATGTAGCACATGACCTTTAAATGTACAAAATATTACTATAGTAATGAAATTTTGTCCCTTACATTTAGCCCTAAATTGTCTGCAGTAAAATTTTTATCCTTGTACACCCTTCCCCATCCTCATTACTATAGATGTTGCTGTGGCCATTCCCTTTCTCCAGCTAGGATGACAGGAAAGTGGCTGTCTTCCCAGGCAACACTGATGCTGTTCCATGACTGGCTGGTAAGGGAATTTACAAAATGCAGGTAGATTGTGTGCTCTGCCTATCCAGGAGCTGAACCCCTCTCTTCCTTAATGTGCTCAGCCCACATTGTGTTGATATATTTACAGATAAATGAGCATGAAAAACTGATATAATTACTGGTATGGGTCAATTACAACCCAAATCCAGTGTCTAATATTCTCCATAGCACACACACACATTACACATAAGTGTGTGTAATGGAATATTACCTCACTGAGTCTCACACATAGCACTAAGTACAAGAACTACAACAGTAGCCACACTGCACTTTTGCTTTCAATACACTCTACTACAGCCAATGGTTCTGTCAACAAGTAATTATAAAAAAAATGAGCAACAGTGAAAACACCATCAACACCATCACAAACCACTTGACTTTTAGTCTCCTGGGATTTTGTGATACCACACACCTTGGGGTTATAAAAAAATTCACTACACACTGTTGCCATACACTATTCTTTATATAAATATCTGATTCAAAGACTCAGTGCAATGTGAGTGTAACATGAGGGACATGAGGAGATCCATGCAAATGAGTACTATATTAAAGGTATGGACTAAGGCTGTGTAAGCTTAGTGACTAACACTGCACCAAAAACTTCTTATTTGCTAAATTGTTGTCAACTGCATGAACTGCAGTTTGAGAATAACTGTAGAAGGCACAGGATAGCTAGTTGTCGTGATGACTCAGCTGGTAGAGAACTAGAATGGGATTTTAGGGCCCTAGGTTAAAGTCTGAGTAAGGTCTATGTGTATCAAATGCATATCTTTGACTCATACTTCACTAAATAGAAAAATAAATGGTTGTGGTTCTCTTGATGAAATACCACTAGTACCTTCTAATGTGCAATTTACAAACACACTTTCTTTCTTTATACAAGTACATGATTAAATTCCTACTATTCATATGTCAGTACTGTATGTGTGCATAATATGAAAAAGTATCAGTAATTAGAATAAAAAAACACAGCTTTTTAAAATTTGGTGTATTCATTTTTAAATGTCTTTCTGTCTGCATAGTGTGAGTATATAGAAACACAGAAACAGAATTTGCTGGCAGATAATGGCCACTTAGGCCACATAGTATGCCAATTTTTCTCTATCTACTGAATCACTGCAGATCCTACTTGATCTCTGGAGCATTCTCTCTCCCCCTTCCTTTCCCCTTTGATTCCCTTACGACAATCCCATGCATTCCTGAATCCCGCCACTGTTTTTGTCCTCAACACCTCTTTGGAAGGCTGTTCCATGAATCCATCACTCTTTCTGTGAAGAAGTACTTCTTCACATCTCTCCTGAGTCCACCCTATTCCAGCTTCATAACATGTCCCTTTGTTCTTGAGTACCTTTTTTTCTGAGAAATACTTCCCTCCTGTACCTTATTTACCCATGTGAGGTATTTAAAAGTCTATATCATATTCCTCCTCTCCCTCCTCTCTTCCAGGGTGCTCATATTTAGGTCCTTTATTCTCTCCCTGTAGGGCTTCTGATGCAAATCTTGCATCACTTCAGTTGCCCTCCTCTGGACCACCTCCACTCTGTATATGTCCACCCAAAGAGATGGTCTTCAGAACTGGGCACAATACTGCAGGTGGGGTCTTACCAACAATCTATACAGAGGCAACATCACCACCCTCTTTCTGCTGGTGATACCCCTCTTTATGCTCCCTAGCATCCCCCTAGTACAGCTGTGTGGAATAGAAAATTCCACTCACAGAATGCCCGTGGAAGTACCATTCCAATTCCATAGAATTTGGGTGAACATTCTGTTGAATTTTGGCAAATGTAAAATTTCAGGCATTTTGCTCTAATTTTAAAAGTATGCCTCCAACTGACACCGGATTTGGTACATAGATGGATAGTAATGGCTTACATGAACAAACCAAATATCAGGGTCAAAGGCTGAAAGGGGGTGGAGTTATAGATGACCAAATGCTAAGAAGTGCAAGGTAATGCACATGGGAAACAAAAACCCAGGGGAAGAGTACACAATGGGGGGTGAGATACTAACAACAACAAAAATGGAAAGGGACCTGGGGTAGTCATATCAGATGACCTAAAGGTGGGCAAGCAATGTGAGAGGGCAGTAAGGAGGGCTGAGGGATTCTGGAATGCATAGGGAGAGGCATCACCAGTAGAAAACAAGAAGTTGTTATCCCTCTGTACAGACAGATAGTGAGACCCCATCCAGAGTACTGCATGCAGTTCTGGAGATCCAATCTCTGCAAAGACATAAACAGGATGGAGGCAGTCCAGAGGAGGGCAACTAAAATGGTGCAAGGTCTGCACTGGAAGACATAGGAAGAGAGACTTAAGGAGCTTCAAGGAAAGGAGGGAGAGGGGGACATGATAGAAACTTTCAAGTACCTCAAGGGAATAAACAAAGTCCAAGAGGGTAGCATCTTTCAGAAAAAGAGGTGCACAAGAAGAAGGGGGCACAATTTGAAGATAGGAGGGCAGCTCAGAGGTAATATAAGGATGTATTTTTTCACAGAGAGGGTTGTGGATGCATGGAATGGCATTCCAGAGGAGGATGTGGAGTCAGGAACAGTGGGAGAATTCAAAAATGCATGGGACAGGCATAAGGCAATTCTAGTGGGGGGTAGGAGGAAGTAAGCTGTTGATTAACTAGAATCTGCAGTTTATCCATCAGGTAGGGAAATGGGCAGACTAGATGGGCCAAGCGGACCTTATCTGCCATCAAATTCTATGTTTCTATGTCTAGCTCCAAAGGTGCCTGAGATAAATGTAGATAAACCTTTCATGAAATTTCTCACAAAAAATAAAATGGCAGATTTTGAGCACATGTAATTTTGAGATGATGCACCCTAATGTCATGAAATTTGACTCATTCAGAACACTTATTATCAAGTAAATGCACCAAATGTAAGAGCTCTGGCCCAAAATACAGCTGAGGTATATGCAGATAAAATGTTTCATGGAATTTCCCACAAAAAATAAAATTACAAAGTTTGAGCGCCTAAGGTTTTTATACGATCCATCCTAATGTCATGATATTTGTCCTTAGAACTCCTCCCAGAATGTAAGCATGCCAAATTGCAAAGCTCTAGCTCAACAGATGGCTGAGTTATGACCACATTAATACATTTTAAACATTCCACAAACTTCTGATGAAATTCCATGCAATTTCATGGAATTTTATGAAACTGCCTTGCAATTCCATGGCATTTAATGAAATTACGTTGAAATTCCACAAATTTAGAATTTTCTCATTCTGCACAGCTCTACCCACTAGCCTTCCCAACTGCCTTGTCACACTGCCTGATATTCTTTAGGTCATCAGATATGATCACCCACAGGTCTCTTTCCTGCTTGGTGGTCATCAGTACCACCCAACCCACTTTGTACTGTGCCACAGGGTTTCTGTGCTGCAAGTGCATTAATTAGCATTTGTTCCACACTGAAACCCAGCTGCCATACCTTTTACTACTCCTCAAGTTTTCTCAGGTCACTGCTCATACCCCCCCTGGTGTGTCCACCCTGTTGCAGACTTTGGTAAAATCCACAAAGAGGCAGACCTTCCCTGCCAGCTCCTCTGACATCTCCTCTGTTTTAGTGCATTGATATCGTTATAAGTATAGTTATACTACATTAATATAATAAGACTGCTTTTCTCTGTCAACATAGTGGGAATGCATTATTAGTATACTGATATAGCAAAAGTGTATTTCTAGCACACTTATACATTGAAAGTGTACTGATGTGATGTATCCATGCCAATTTGACTTCAAACTTTCATTTAAACAAATTAAGTTTCCAGCCATAACAGTTCAAACATTCCTATTGTACTTACTAAATGGGTTTTTGTGCAGACTGTAAATAAAATATAACATAACAACAACAAAAATGACAATTTATTGTAATGTATTTATTTATTTATTTAGCTTTTGTTTAGCTGGTGAGGTATACTAGGCAAACATATGCCTATTTTCAGGTATGACCCAGGACAGATACAACACATCATGTACAATGAGCACAATTACAATAATAATAGAACAATAAAAGAAACACAATTCCATACAATGGTAATATGGGGCAGTATGATACAAGCAATCAGACAGTTTATTAGAAAATTATTATACATGTGATTGGAAAAAGAAATTGCACAATGTTCAAGAAACAATTGTGGTAGACTAGTAGGTATTAGAGTAAGGTAGGACACTAAGTGCAAAACTGGAGGAGGAGGAGAGGTATAAATAATTAAGATAGCAAAATAAAGAGGGGGAGGATAAAGACAGGGATAACTGGCTAGGGACAGGCACATGCAGAGTGATTCATCAAGAGAGAGTGTAGCTGTCTTTTGAAAGTGCTAGGTTTCTGTCAGGAGTGCAAGGTTGCTGTAAAACTATTCCACTGATTAGGAGCGGGCTATGGAGAAGACCATGTAGCCATATTTGGTGTGAGATCTAGGGACTGCAAACTGCTCAGCATCAGAGGATATAGGGGCATAGTGGTGTGACCACGGTACCAAGTGGGATGTTTCTGTGTGGAGGTAATACTATGTACCAACTTGCCTAGAGAGGAGTCAAGTAGGGCTGTAGGGGAGGGCCATCAAAGTTTGCTGTATAAGGAGCAGTGATGGGTGAGGCAATTACAGAATAGAGCAAATCTACAAATGTTACTGTAGCATACAGTCCATTTGTGATGCAGGTTAATGAAGGAGTGGGCAAACACGGATCACCCATAGGATAGCTTAGGAAGAAGGAGGCTGCAAGCTACAGTACTGTGATGCAAGCATCAGGATAGAGATGGTTTCTGACCAGTATGCAATGTCTAGGCTGTAGCTGATGCCCTTACACACAGAGAGAATGTGGGATGAGAAACTGAGGGTGGGATTGAGTCTGATTCCAAGATGCTTGAACAAGGAGACAGTATCAATGGCGGTGCTATTCTCAGTTGTAATGGTTAAAGGGGTGGGTAAGTTTTTTAGTTTGTGAGGGGTTCCAAAAAGCACGGCTTAGGACTTGGAGTAGTTCATAAGGAGTTTAATGACTTTAACCCAGGATTGAGCAGAGTTTAAGTCAGATGCAAGGTCTTGGTTAATGTTGGTTATGCTCAGGGAGTGGCAGAAGAACACCAGGACATCTGCATATAGAATGGGAGTTGTATTTTTAAGACAGTGGGTGATGGAGTGTAATGAGAACAGCAGGTGGCCAAGGACAGATGCCTGGGTGACTCCCAGAGATGTGGGAAGGTAGTCAAAGTGGGAGGTTTTAATTAAGTCCCTGCAATGCAGATCTGTCACCAGAAGATGCTAGTGTTGTTTTCTACTATTGTATACTTGACTGTGCTTTCTTGCAGTTCATATTGTTGGTAATTTTTAGTTTATTTTGAGATGTGCTCATTGTTTTTTAATGTTTTGAGCATTTGTTAGTGAAACAGAGACTGGGTAACAAGTGGTTGAGACTGACAGGGATTCAATGAGGGGATACTAGATGCTGTTCAGGTAAGATGGCAGTGCACTATTAGCTGTAAGTAATGGCCAGTAATGCCTACTTATGGTGCTGTGCATTTCTCCTGTTTTGGCCTCACTGGTATTCATGATTGTGGAGTTTATGATGGTTTCTGAATTTGCTTTGATTTTAACAGGTATGACTGTTGCAGGATCATCGCCACTAAGCAATTTTAGCAGCACATTCTCATCAAAGAAGAAATGCTTGATAGGGGATTTGTGACATATTGTTAAATATGTTAATATATTTAAATTTTGTGTGATCAGGAAACAACAATAGTGGAATTTTCACATTGTCTTGTAAGCCATGGCTCATTGATAGGTTTGATGTACTTTAACCCACATTTGTGAGGCTTATTTATGCACAGTGGTAGTTAATGGATGTTAGTTAATCACAGTTCTCATTTTATCCAACCTGTTTTATAATATTTGATCAGATTTCCAAGGAATGCTAGGTGGTGGCAACATAGATGAAGGCTCACCTGGAAAGTTACAAAATCATTGATCATCTCCAGCTGGGATTTTGACCTTATCACAGCATGGAGATTGCACTCACCAAGACATTCAATGATTTCCTCATGGCAGGAGATAGAGGGTATTGTTCCATTCCTGTCCATTTTGATCTTCATTGGCATTTGACTTGGTTGACCATTGGATGCTCTTGAATGCCTGAGGCTGTATGTGGTACTCACCAATACTGTTGTGTGCTGATTTGAGTCCTACCTGTCCAGACAAAGACAGCAGGAAGTCTTAGGTAATTTTATCTCTGAGATGGATGCACTTGACTGTGGTGTGCCTTACGGGTTGATCCTGACCTAAGTGTTGTTGTCTGTGTGCATCATCAGATGGTATTGTCTGGAGATTCACTGCTACATAGATGATACCCAGCTATACCTGTTGTGTGCACCAGATGGGGGTGATGCAGACCCTGTACTGTGTCAATGTCTGCAAGAGATAAATAACTGGATTGCCTCTAATTGGCTAATCCTAAACCCAAGCAAGACTGAGGTGATGATTATCACACCAGGTTCCTTTGGATCATCAATAACAAGATGTGACACCTGGTTGCCGTCTCTGAATGTTGATGCTGTTGGAGCTGTGGATATGGTTAAAATCCTGGGAGTTGCTATGCACTGCAGGCTAACTTTGGAGTATCAGGTGTCAACAGTGATCCATAGTGGCTATTTCATCTCCAAACCATTGCCAGGATTAAACTGTTTCATCGCATCTAGGCAGGATTACTAACACACTCTATCTATAGTTCTCTGGGAACTTGATGCAACCCCTGCAGCTGGTTCAGAATGCAGTGACATGTTTGATCTCTGGGACATCTCATACAGATAATATTACACTGGTATTGTGTGAACTGTGCTGGTTGCCCGTTCAGTAGCACAGTAACGTCACGATGTTCTTGATGGTATACAAGGTCTTACATGGTATAGGACCTGGCAACCTCAAAGATATCCTAACGTCACACACTTCTGCCTGCACTCTCTGCTCCACTAGTTTTGGCCTTTTGTCTGTGCCAAGTTCAAGGCTGAAGTTATACAAGGACAGGACAGACCAGTGGCATGGAGGGGTGAGGCATTGATTACTTCACATCCTGCCTGCTCTCATCCCTGGTTCATGAATTGGTCAGGGATACCTGGGGACTGGATGGGGAAAAGAGGATTGAGCATACTTAGGACAGCTGTTCTCCCTCAGGAAGAGAGCTAACATGTCCAGCTGCTTGCCTGCCACCTAGAAGAAGCTAGGAAGCAGCACAGTGGGACCATGTAGGGAAGTGACCTCACTAGTAGGTACTTTGTACTTTGTAAATTTAGGATGAAATTAGGCTACAGCCCATCTTACTTGTTCCCCCATGCCAGTGGGGCACAGCTTAATAACCCAGATAATTATCAAGTGCTTTCTTAAACTTATGGGGATCCTGCATAGTGACCACAGTACTTGGTAGTTTATTCCAAAAGGCTATTACACACCTGGTAAAAAAGTTTTCTCTCTTTTTTATATTTGTCATGGGTAATTCAAATTGGTAGTTATGTGGTCTCAAATTCTGATTTCTATTATTAGGAATTATACCACGTTTATTCCTTAGGATTGGATCTCTGATGATATTATGAAGAAGAAGACAATCTCCTTTGTTTCTCCGAACCTCCATAGGCATAAGATTCAATTCTAGGATTCTATTTTAGTAGGATAACCTAGATAGGCTTGGTATTATCTTTGTTGCATATTTCTGTACTTTTTTTATGAGGTTACTTTCGTGTTTGTTATATGTTGACCAAAAGGATGATGCATAGCCCACATGTGGACGCAGATAATTCCTATACAAATTCCTGATGGTGTATCTGTCCGATATTATAAAGGATTTTTTAATAATGTTAATCATTTTGTTTGCCCTTTGTACCGTGGTTCTAATATGGGTTTTGGGTTTGAAAGTGCTATTATTATACTGAGATCTCTTTCAGTATCAACTGTACGTATTTGTATAGAATCTATTGTATAAACATTTTGAGGATTATTCTTCCCCAGATGTATAACAGCTCATTAATCATGATTTAATTCCATCCCATTATTAATACACCATCTAGATATTGTAATAAGGCTGTTATGAAGAAATTCATAATCAGCCAAATTAGTCATTTCACTAGATAGTTTGGTGTCATCTGCAAATTTAATAATTTTGGTAGTTATACCTATATGTAAGTCTGACACAAAATAATTAAATAGGTGTTAGTGGATATCTCCACGGGGCAGAGGTGGCACATCATGCCATTGCAATTGATGTCAGCCAAGGTTGAGAAAAATGGAAAAACACCCTGAGCACAGGATGACAGCCCACCCCCGCAGGCCCTACACCAGTGACTGGGCACTTCCACATGCCCTGTGACAGTGGGTGATGGAGCACGACAAACCCCAGAGATGCTGGGTGATGGGGCTGGGAGGCTGATCTCAAGGGGGCAGTCAGGGCAGAATGGAGGACAAATTACTAAATGAAAAAAAGTTATCTGGAAACAGAAGGTTCATGGTGACTGCACCTATGCTGTGAGGCTTTGCCTTTCCAAATCTGCTTTGCCAGTACAGTGGAGACCCTTTAAAGGTCCATAAAATACCACATTTTTAAGTTAGCTAATTGCCTGACTTAACTTGGAATAATTTTATTCATTTTGTTTAATTTACTGAACTGCAGCTATTTGGAATGTTTTTGCTCTTCAAATCTATTTAGTTGATTATTACTTATTTATTTATTTTCTTGATCATCTGTACTGTATTTTTAATTATTTTTTGGTTTTACTTTTATCTGTCTTTACAGTGCCCTGGGCCCCAAGGAAAAATCACCTAAAAATAAAAGTACCTTGCCTTGTCCTGCCCAAATATCAGATAAAGACAACTAGGATAAACTACAAGGACCCACCTGATAATATTTTTCAACCACTGTACCCAACTGACAGCTCTGTGTTACTTACATTATAATGTCAATAGTCAGTGGTATGCCTATTCTGAGAATAAAAGTATACAGAAGATTACATGTTTCTGACCTAAGCAAAACAGTAACAACTGTTGCTGAAATATTTTAGTAGGATAACATAAATATATCTACCATAAATGTATTTAATTTCCTAGAACAGTTTTAGAAAGTGATTTTAAGTTTGTTAAAATGTTATGAGTAGTTTATATGAATTTCATAGGGTATGCCCCTCCAATCATTCCTGGGATGCTAACTCCTGATTTTTAATGCACCATTCATTAAGCCCCCTGCTGAACTAGTAACCAAACAGAGTGCTATTATTTAAAAATAAATTCCAGCCTCTCAGTTGCCTGCAACCTATTCACCTGCAGGATAAAATCAATTTTCAAAATAACATCCCTGCCCCATGCCTGGAGTGAGGCCAACAACATTCTAATCTATAGTGTACAGAAGCAAGCTTTTAACACTTGGCTTCAGTGATGGTTGGACAGCTGAGCCACAGACATGGGGACCTTATCTTTGAAATGATTTCTCCCATTCTAGGTTGTGAGCAACACTGTAACTTTACTTTTAAGAAAATAGGATTTCACAGCTAGAAAACTGCTATAACTTTTTAGATGGAGATTAAAATGCCTCTACACACCTTATATATAGGGAAAAAATGTCAGAAACCTATTAGAAACCACTTCCTGCACAACAATACAGCTGCAGACTATGCATCTCCAATATGACCGATTATCTTGTTTGGACATTCAATTACAAGGCATTGTAGCCTAAAGGTTAGAGTGATGAGCTATGAATGAGCTTGATACATCCAGTAGATATGGGTTTGATTCCCACAACCTCCACTTGCATACTGTGTTATTCTGAGCAAGTCACTTAACCTCTCCAATGCTCCTGGGTCTCCCTGGAAACAGGCACATGTCCTGAGTGGGCCTTACCCAGTTACCAAAGATTTAAAAAAATAGTAAATCACCCAACCAGCAACAAGAAAAAAAAAGCTGTTTCTTACATTTGTTTTTTAATGCTTAGTGTTTAGCTTTATGATCTGGTTTGCCACCTCATACTTTTGTTGCTGTAATATGAATCCTAACTGATATATTAATGGAGTTTTTTTTGCAATAAATTTCCTTACTTTTTATGAAAGTATCACCATAACCATAGTTGTTTATGGAAGCTCAGAGCCCTCTGGACCCTGCACTTCCATCTATCCATAAGTGTAGAGACATTGTAATTTATATTCATCTTCCTGTTGGAGTGCAGGGCCTGCCTTGATTCCCTTATTTTATTGTCAATCTGCCATAGATGCATGAGCAAATTATCACTATAGCCCTCTGATTACCCCATGACATGCACCTGTTACAGAAATTTATAAAATTCCTGCCAAAACATAATTGTGCACAACTGCGACACCATTCTGGGCCACAGGTGCACAAATACATTTGGACAGGATTTGAAAAATAACAGCTGTGACATACATAAGATGGGGTAATAAAAAGGCTGTGTTGTAAATCTAGGGTCAACATATTGAACATTACTGTAGTTACAAGTGGGCATACTGAAATTGCAACAAATGGTCATAACTTTGTCATTTTTTCATATTTTGACCAACATTTTCAACATGGTCTTCTTATCATCCCACCTCATTTATTTATTTTATTTATTTAGTTTTTGTTGACCTGGTAAGTGCACTAGACAAATCCTGCTTATTTCAGGCATGACACAGGGGAGGGGGATACAGATGAATGCCAACTGACCTTGAACCAGATTAAGTTGTTGGTGGTATTTTTAGTGAATGAGAGAAATTTGACCAGAACACTGGGGAAATTCCCCTACTCTGCCGGTGTTGGGAAGCCAGTAGGGGCATGCAAGGGTCAGTAATGGCCACTGCATGGCAGATGGAGGAGGAGGAGGTGTTGGAGGAGGTCTCCGTAGAGAGACGGTCAGTATTGAATACAGAGCAATCGGAGGTCCCATTGGTAGCGGGATTGAGCGCCACTTTTACCAAACATATTGCATCGAGCGGTACTGGAAATGTTGACTTACAGACCTGTGAAACTCCCGTTTTGGCAGCAAAGATTGGTACTGCAGCAGTTTTGGTGAATTCTCCAGTAGCACCTTTAATTTCAGCCCCGGAACGATTTGCAGCAGTGCAGAGGACGACGGACTGTGGAACCAGGAAATGCGTCTTACGACTTTCTCATCTGGCATTAGCAGCAGTGGAAGCGGCAGAAATCGCCCGGAGGAGCACGCAGCTCTCATCATGGTGGCAGAGAATACTGCACAGTGAGCAGACGGGGAAGGAAGCAGAGGACAGTGCAACATTTGGCGTTCTTGCTCAAAGAAAGGGGGTAAGCCAAAGCCCCCTTTTAGCTTTGGATTCTCATAAACAGACTTCTTCTATTATTTCAAATAAGATTTTTGCTACAATTACTTTACATAAGGAAGCAGGTTTTGTATTTAACCCTCAGGTGAACACTCTTGAGCCCCGGGACAATAACAATATTACTTATCAGACAACAGGTTCGCAAGAGGGAGTCACAGAATTCTTTTTTACTGACAATGAGAAAACCCCTGCAATGGAGATTGTAACCCAAAATAAAGTTTCCTCAAGTCTGCCTTCACTTTCCCTGGGTGAACATGATATAAATTGAACACCTCAAGCAGCCTTAACAGCTGCAGGGTGGAAACCTCTGGGGAAAGGGATATGGTCTCCTGATACTGAGTGGGATAGTTCTCTTGATATTAATAAACATGTTTCTACATGGTGTCCTGGTAATTCTGAGGTAAAAACTCTACCTGGTTCTGAGTTACTTGTGAATCAGGAGGGGGGGAGTACAGAAAGGGATGGTTCAGATCCTACTGTGTGTTTAGATACTAAGGGACAGGAAGACACAGTGACAACAGTTGCAGATAAACCTCTTATGTCAAGTTTATTTTCTCAAAGCAAAAGGGAAGCAGCACCTAGGAGGAATGCAGTGCGCATCAGGTATAAGGGTGGGTTAAAAGACAAACCAGACAGATATTACGTGGGGAAATTGTTATTAAAGGATTCTTTAAAGTTTCCACCTAGAGATGTTTTTGCATTTATCCACATTTCGGGGGAAGACAATTTTGATGTTAGCTTTCGATCCCCAGCTTTATTAGATCTCTTTTGGGATAGGTACAATCAGGTCAAGTTTTCTCCCCTTTGGTCCCCCTTTTTGGTAATTCCACTGTCTAAACCCCTCACTAAGTTCATTACTGTTATGTTCAGAAATGAAAGTGTGCATGTTGAGGACATCACCTTTTGGCTAGCACAAAAATGTGAAATCCAAAGTGATCCAGAACCTATCTTGGATACCGAACAGTTTTGGACAGGGGGGTGGAAATTTAAAGTTAAATTACGTCAGACAGCTTCAGGTATTGAACACATACCCAATTCCTTCTTGTTAGGTAGGGATAGGGGGGTGGTGTTTTATAGCGGTCAACCAAGAGTATGCTACAGGTGTGGGGCTAAAACTCATCTATCCAGTACGTGTGACCAGACCAAATGTGATAACTGTGGGGAAATAGGGCATGTTACTATGTTTTGTAATAACCCAATCAAATGTGATCTTTGTGAAGAACTAAACCATGCCTTTAGAGACTGTCCTCGGGCAGCACAAAATAAAAACAATTTGGAAGGGAAATCAGACTTTTTTATACAAAAAGCCCAAAATGATATGAGTCATCAAATCCCAGTACAACCTGTTATACCCCACCCCCCAAATCCTCAGAGTCCTAAGGCCTCTTTACCCAAGAAGGTCCAACCAGTGTGTACTGCACATCAGGAAGGGCTGAAAGAGAATATTAGGGAACAAAGCATTCCGATTTCCTTGCAGCCAGTCTGTTATATAGACTCGAAAGAAGGTCCCGGGGACAGACAGGAAGTGGTTTCAAAGCCTCCACCAGCTCTCAGAAGATCGAGTAGAACTCAAAAAACTTTAGTGATTCCTGCTTCTGAAGGAATAGAAACCAAAAACTCATACGAGGCTTTGAGTTGGGGGGATTCTGAGATAGATATGGGCGACACAGATTCACAAGTTTCATTACAAGATAACTTGGGGACAATGAGGGATGATTATAAAGGAAAAAAAAAAGAAAAGGAGAAAAAAATGATTCCAGCTGTTTTTTTTCCCTTGACCTAAATCTTAAAGCATGGAATGCAACTTTTCTTGGGCTTCCCTAAATACACATAGTCTGTTAAAACCAAAAAAAAGATATACTCTTTTTCATCTGCTACATGATCTTAACTGTTCAATTATATTTCTTCAAGAAACATGGATGTGTAATAAAATGCAGTGCTCTGCTTTTGCCAGGGATTGGCCCTGGGGCCCATCTTATTGGTCCTTTGGGGAAGATAAGGCAGACGGTGTTGGTATTCTTTTTAATTCTTTCAACTTTATTCTACATAAACTAATTGATTTATGTCCCGGAAGAATATTGATAATAGAAGGGACTTGGTTCTCCTATACTCTTCGACTAATTAATATTTACAATCCCCAGACAAAATCTGGTAGGGTTGCCTGCATGAAACAAATTCAACCCTTTTTTGGTGACTACTGTCCCTATCTTTTGGGGCGGAGACTTTAATTGTGGAATAACATTTAAAAGGAAAACTGATAGTTCTAAAAAACTGTATTGCGACACTACATGCTTGTTAGATATTATCAAAAGTGCGGATTTAATTTCTTGCATGAATAAACAGGCCTCGGGCCCAATCGGTACTTTTTTTAAAAGTGGGGTCGGTTATACTATTGATCACCTCTTTGTAACCAAACAAACTTCATTTCACCATTCTCAAATCATCCCAGTGGAATTTTCAGACCATGCTCTTTTAATGACCCATATAGGCCTTTCGAGTTCCATTCAGAAGCAAAAACCAAGATGGAAACTTAACACTTCCATGTTACAAGAACCTTTGGTTTTAAATTCCATTACATTAATCTTGCAAGCCAGATTATCTGTTTGTTTTTTTATATCAAGATTTGGGGATTTGGTGGCTGGAGACGAAAAATGACTGTATTAATTGGTTCAAAAAACAAGATAAAATACGCCAAAAGGAAAATTTTTTTCGCTATCTCCAACTTAGGACCCAATTACAAACTTTATTATCCAGAGCCACCTCTTCCAGAGAGAGAATTTTTCTTCACAAATTGCAGAAATTAAATCACAGATGAAAATCTTTCAGTATAATCGAGCAGGGACCCTGCAAGCGGTTATTTCTAATCATTTAAGGAAATCAGTTTTTGGAGACCCTTTTGAATTATGTAAAGAGGTCAAAGAGCATGGATCTTTATCCTTCTTAACTGATGGTGATAAGACTGTTACTTCAATTACAGAACTAGAAGACCTGATTCATAAACATTTTAAGAATCTTGAGCCCCTTCAAAATCCCTCCCAAACCCCAAATTAATAAAGTATTAGGATTCCCTATAACAAAGGCCTTAACACCAGAATTAGTTTCCTCTCTCACACAACCCTTTCAGAAAGAGGAGATTCTGATGGCTTTAAATTCTTTAAAGCCCAATGTGGCTCCAGGTCTAGATGGTCTCTCTAACTCCTTTTATAAAACCTTTTCTAAAGAACTTTGTTCTATTCTGGCAATTGTTTATAATTTTTTTATGGATCAGGGAGTTAGTATAGCATCTTTTTCTGATAGTATACAAACTTACATTCATAAATCAGGGAATAAGGGGTTATTTCAGAATTGGAGACCGATCACTTTATTAAATTCTGACTATAAAATTTTGATGTCAGTAATTAATAACAGACTTAGGGATTTGGCTAAATATAGTTTTTCTCCAATTCAACATTGTGGCATCCCTAATCGTAGCGTTCGGGCTATGTTATGTTCAATTAGAGACTCTATTGAAAAATCTAATGAGTTGGGAGATAGTGGTTTCCTTGTTTCTTTAGATTTAGAAAAGGCATTTGATAGAGTAAACCATTCTTTTTTGTTTGAGACATTAGATTTTTTTAAAGTCCCTTTTCATTTATGGAATTTAATCAAAAACCTTTATAGCTCAGGTAAAGTATTCCCCTTCGTTAATGGGAAATTAGGGAATGGATTCCCGGTCAAATGTGGAGTAAGACAGGGCTGCCCCCTAAGCCCCCTGTTATATAATTTTTCCTTAGAACTTCTTTTACGGTCAACTAGTATATCCCCCTTATGGCAAGGGATAAAAATCCCAGACTCTGATATATCTCTAACTATCCAGGCTTATGCAGATGATATCTGTTTATTCTTTACACACATTAACCAGCTTGAATCTTTTTTTACCAATTTTCAGGACTACGCTGTTGTAGCTAACACTAAAATTAATCTACTTAAAACAAAAGGCTTACTTATAGGTGGTTTTTCTCAAGCACCATTTGTTTTGCATTCAATCACATTTACAACAGAACCTATAACTATTTTAGGGATCCAATTTGGCCCACAAAATCGCCAGCAGACAATTGAAGCTTGCCCTAGACAAAATTGAAAAAGTTCTCAGATGGAAGCGATATAGGTTTAACAAGGAGAAAAGAATACAGGTTTTAAAACAATTTATTTTACCTTGTTTACAACATACGGCTGCAATATTTCCTATTCCTGGTAACCTGAAACTAGGTTACAGCATTCGTTTCAGTTACCTGGGGGAACAGACTGAACCCAGTTAAAAGATGCTATACATACCTTGAGAAAAAAAAGGGAGGCCTAGGAATGGTTGACCCTGTTTTATTTTGTTTCACTATTTTTTTCTCCAACTCTTTAAAAAGTTGTTTAGAAGGAGCTAATAGACAGGATTTATTTTTTTTCCATAGCTTATTGAGAAGATATCTTACAGCATGGTTACATTGTGCTCCTAAACCTTCTATTTACCTAGCCCTACCACTTTATTTTAAACCTGCAGCACAGAAATTGTTCAAATGGCGGGTTACAAAACAGCAAATATTACGATGTTCCTCGAAAACATTGTATAATGAATTATTGGTTTCGATATTTCCAAGCACTCCAGAATTTAGGAATTGTCCAAAAAATCGTAATGAGGATGTTCTTAGTCAACTGAATAATACAAGATTGCTGACTTTCATGTGGGAATCCCAATGGCTTACCTTATATGGTAAACTAAATGTCAGGGGCACAGCTAAATATAAGGCCAAAACAGAAAGAATGTGTCCATATTTAGGCTGTATAGACCAAGAAGAAACTATGGAACATTTTTTTCTCCATTGTTCAATAGCACGCAAAATATGGGATCATTTAGCTATAGTCTGGAATTTTCCTTGCCTAGCCCATCTCACTTACGACATTTTAGCAATTGGGTCTTTCCCGGTATCTTTTCAGTCTTTTCATACAGGAACTTTGCAGATTTTTTTTGCCTGTTTACGATATTGTTTATGGCAAACAAGATGCCAATGGGTCCTATATCAAAAGAAACCATCCGTCCAAGTTTTTAGGGCTTATGTTACCAATGTGTTGAACAATATTGTCATTTCAGATGTTCAACAGTTTAATGTCACAAAAGTTAGAATGTGGTGGAAAGGTTTTTCTCATATTATTAAATTTAAATAAGGATATTGGATATCTATAGCAATAGTTAATCCCTATATTTGCTCTGTAATCTCTCTGTTTTCCTCTTAGAATTATTAGGAGTTTAGGACTATGGTTCAATGCTGTGTTTGTTTTTCCTTTTTTCCTTAGTTTTCTATCCAAGCATATATGTCATCTTTAGTATATATTGTTAAACTAGTGTTGGAATTGTTCCCCTTTTGTCTCCTTTTTTCCATTGTTTACTAATTTTCTTGTTCATTTACCATTCTATATGTTTGACATGTGTTTATTTTCAATAAAAATTACCCCTACTCTTTTCGATAAGTCCCATGGGCTCTTTAACACCCACTTGAATTACCACCAATCCAGGCAGATGGGATCTCTGTTTAACGTCTCATCCGAAAGACGGCACCTCAGAAGTGCAGCACCCCTCTCATGCTGCACTACAGTGTCAGTCCTGGGATATTAACCTAAGTGCCAGATGTGGGAACTGAACCAACAGCCCTCTGATCTCCTGGACTCAAAGGCAAGTGTGCTACCTACTGAGCCACTGACATTGACAATGTGGGTTCATAAACCCCATAGGTGAAATTTTCTTAATGCATGACAAAATGCCATTCTGCGCCACAGGTGTGGAAACATATTTAGGGCTGAATATAAGAAATGACAGCTGTACTGTTCATGGGGTGGTGTGGAAGAATGGCTATGTTGAAAATTTGGAGTGAGCATATTAAAAATTGTCAAAGTTATGTGCGTGCAAAGAAAAATTCCAATGACCACACGTAACTTGAGCATTTTTAGGTATTTTTGCACCAGATCTTCAACATGGCCTTTTAGGGGCCCCACCTCATGAACACTGGCACTGTCATTCCATAACATGGTACCAAACAGTGATTTTTTGCAGTGACCATGCCATTCCATGCCACAGATGCAAAAACACGTTTCAGTCTGTATGCGAAAAATGACAGCTGTTCTGTTCATGAGGTGGTGTGAAAAAATGGCTATGTTGAAAATTTGAGTGAAAATGTTAAAACTAGCCAAGGTTACATGCATGCATTGAAAAACTTCAATGACCACGTGCAACTTGAGCATTTATTGGTATTTTTGCATCAAATTTTCAACATGGTCTTTTTGGGACCTCGCCTCATTTATCAGTCCTGAAAGGTGATTCTGTGCGGTGACCACAAAATCACCTTATGGGTCTGATTAATGAAATGACAGTGTTCATGAGGTGGGATCCCAAAAAGCCAATGTTGAAAATTTGGTGCAAAAATACCATAAAATGGCCGAGATATCAACATAAGTTCAAAACACCATTGACAACCATTATATGGCACTTACCTTGATTCTTCAGTTCTCAATTCGACTTTGAAGAGTGCATACATGTCCTGGTCCATAGAAGATAACAGCAAATGATCTCCGATGGTACGTATACGCAAGGGGGGTCTGGGGTGGTGGGCTTTTTCAGTGGGAGAGTTGGGATGGGGGGGATGAGGAGATGTTGAGGGACCGTTTGCTTTTTTTCTAGAAAAAAAATATCAGGGGAATTCACATATCGGTCCTGTGTAGTACAGTATGGTCTGCATGCCCATTGGTCCACACAGTGGACCAACAGGTGTACAGACCATACCGTACACTGTCATTCGGCGGGTGGCCGGGTGACATGTGGTCGGGGGGTGCTGCTGCCCACCATTGACAGGGGGGTTGCTGGGTGACAGAGGACCTCAGTGGGTGGGTGGGGAGGGGTAACACTGGACCACCAGGGTATCTAGTGAAGTTTCCACCCATGATCGGGTGATGGGGGACTTTCCACTGGACCACCAGGGATTATTTTTACTTATGCCTGCAATCGGGCACTGGAGGGCTTTCCCCTGGACCACCAAGGATTATTATTACTTATGCCCATGATCGGGTGATGGAGGGCTTTCCTCAGGACCACCAGGGATTATGTTTCATTTATGTCCATGATCGGGTGATGAGGGGCTTCCAGTAGACCACCAGGATGATTCACTCAACTTATGCCCGCAATCAGGTGAACGGGAGCAAGGACCACCATGGGACTGCAGGGCGTCAGTCCCCGACAGCTGCAGCCTGGTAGGACACCAGGCACAAGTCACCAGGGATCGGTGCACTGCATGCAAATGAGGTCATAATGACATGCAAATGGCCTAATTTGTGCCTTGCCTGCATAATGGCCTCATTTGCATGCCCAGTGCTGAATATCATGGATGATGCACCTAGCACAACTGCACTTGCGCTGGCACATCCCCCTGCTCCCGTTCTGCCACTTGCACTGGCGCAGTGCCACTGTGCCGTGTGCAGTGCGTGCACCCTCAGTGCCACAATGAATGGTCCTGAGCCATGGCGCAGCACCATTGAATATCGCCTGGTCCATGCCCTGGCACAGCCCAGTTGTACTGCGCCCAGGCTTGCGTCCATGCCCAGCGTAGTCTGAATATCCAGGCCTTATATATATATATATATATATATATATATATATATATATGTTTTATGGGTGCAGTAGTGCCTGTACATATATTAGAGCTGAGTAAGAACTTTAATGTTAAACCCCAGTGTGTGCACCTTAATAATGTTGCCTCTCTTCAACCAATTTACATGAAATTTGGAAAACTCAGAGTAGGTGCCAGTGTCTCCACATTCTGAAAATGTAATGCCAATTGGTCCACAGGGGCAAAGTTACAGTGGGGCAAAAAAGGACAAAAATCACACAAATGAAGACCATTTTTTGCACACCTGTAACTAAAAAAGTAGGAGGATTTGAAACCTGAAACTTGCAGGTTTGATAGAGTTTGGCCTATGGTACTCAGATTTGTTGTTTTTATCTCCCAAACTTAACTAGTTTTTAAAAGAAGAAAAAATTATCCATTTCTGAGCATGCACAGTTTTAAAAAAAATCAGCATTGTAAGGATAACTGAATTTTTATGACCACGAGAAGTTATATAGTTGTATTATGAAAATGTGCTTGCTTATCAGCTGGCAGGGCCAGCTCAATGTCTGCATATGCCATTGTCCTGTCTCTGTTTAGCAGGGATGGGGCAATTTGTCAGTGCATAGTCCTGCCTCAGCTGAGTGTGCTGTACGTGTGTGTGTTTTTCTTCAGCAGAGTGTTTGCCATTAGCTACATGAGTGGCTTTATTTATTTGAAATGGACCCAGAGTGCCCAATCCCCACTGCCAGTTTAATGATTAAGAATATACTCTGACACCGGGTGTCCATCAAAGTGCTGGTTTGTTCCCCACACACTTCTGTAAGGTCTCCCCAATGCTGGTAATTTCAACTTGCCGACAGCAGGATGCCCAATCCCTGGTGTTAGTATAGACAACCTCCTTCCCCTGACCTAGCAGTCTGAGACACCACAGTGCCCACCATGGTGCCCTCAGGTATCATGCCAACACTGGGGTGCCTAATTCCCAGTGTCAGAGGTACCTTGAATAAAGAAAAACATCTCATAATGTCTTTTTTCTGTTTCTTTTTTTTACCCTGAAATAAAGAAAATGGTCCCTTGTTGTCTGCCACCATCCCCGCCCTCAACCCCCCACTCATCACTCACCCCCCAACCCCCCTTACCTAATACTTTCCCAATTGAGGTCCAACACCATAATCATCTATGTGCCAGAGATACGGCTTCACTCTTCAATGCCGGACTGGAAACTGAGGAAAACAGGTAAGTGCTGTATAATGTATTTCAATGCATCTTGAACGTTTATTCATAACTTGGTCATTGTTTAAAATGTTTTCCCCAAATTGTCACAAAATGGCCTTTTTGGAACCCCAGCTCATGGACAAGGGTGGTGAAATTATTTAAATCCATCTCAATTGGTGATTTCATAGTTGCTGCATGAAATCACCTTTCAGATGGTTGCATAATTCACCACCTTCTTGATGAGATCCCAAAGACCATGTTGAGTTTGACCAAGTTATGAGCATACGTTGACATTTTTCTGTGCTCGCTCAAAACTTTGGCAATTTTCAATACTTTGACACCAGCTTTTCAAAACAACCATTTTTTCACACCGCCTCATGAATGTTCCACCTGTCATTTTTAAAATCTTGTCCAAAAATGTTTTCACATCTGTAGCACAATTTGACATTTCAGTGGGGATTTGAAAATGTTCTCCTTCCAGGTTCATGAGGTAGGGCCATAAGGAGACTATGTTGAACATTTGGAGTCAAACTATTAAAAAGGAATAAAGTTATTAAGATATGTTGGAGTTTTTTTATGTACACTCATAATTTGGTATTTTTCAATGTTTAACCCCAAATTGTCATCATAGCCATTTTTCACACTACATCATGAACATGACAGTTGTTTCCAAATGCTGGCCAAAATGTGACTTTGTGCTTCTGGTGCAGAATTATGTTTTGCCCAGTATTTTATGAAATGACACCTGTCATGTTCAGTTTGAGGGGAAATAAAATTACTCTGTTGAAATTTGGGGTCAAAATGTCACAAGAAAATAAAAGAAATTAAGAAGTAACATTGTTTGCAGGGACATCTGTAGGCCTAGTGGGGACTACGTAGCATTCCCATGCCAGTGACCTAAGTTAGGGTGCGAGCAGAATGAGCCAGCTTAATGGGCTGAGATTGAGGGGATGGTGCTGTGGTATGGAGCACCAACCCCAGCCTGGGAAAGGATGGAGCAGTGTTCTGGTGCATACACAACACCTTGTGTTGGACTGGGGAGCCATCCCTCTCCGGTTTTTGACATGCACGTTGAAGCCTGGTGGGCTGGTGTACTGGATCAGGATTGTCTCCAGTATTCCATTTATTTCATTTTGCACACATTCCAAAAGGGACCTAAATGAATGAGGATACAACTCCACTATCAGAAAAAGAAGGGAAATTAATTGCAAAAAAACTTTGTTAATGCAACATCAGGTTTGAAGAATACAAAGCACATGAAGTAGAGAAATGAAAAACACTAGGGTTTCTAGTGTCTGCAGTATGGATGAAGCAGTGGTGGGGTCTCCCTTAGGTTGTCAACCCTAATGCCCACTCCCTTCCCTGAAAAAACAAGGTCAGATATGATCCCTTTTCTTCATGCAGGGCCCTGCATGAAGAAAGCTATGACAGACTCTGTTGGCAACATGTGGTGAGACATTCTTCCCTATCTTTGAAGAGTGTATCACTATGAGACATTTGCTTGGAGCTGTACTTTGTGCTTCAGACAACAGGCTATGGGTAGGAGGATAAGGGGTGGGCATCACGTTTGACAACCACAAGGAAGAACCCACCACCCTACCAGGTCAATATGTCATGGACAGAACCGTGCATAGAATACTGCGTGGAACATATAGTGTGGTGTACTAGCACGACAGGGTATAAAACCCCACACGGCACATATGTTGCATGCGGTTTTGTACCCTGTCACACATGGGTGGGGAGGAGGAGGGACACAGAGGTCAAGATCTCTGTTGGGGAGGTGGTCCACCGAGCTGCAGCCATGGCTCAGTGGGATGAGACACAGCAGTACCAGGGTAACTGTGCGTCTGTGGACCAGGGCTTGAATCCCGGTCCCAAACTTTTGGAAAACCACATTGTGCGGTTTCTATTTTTCTCCCCCGGTGGTGTTTCTCCCCTCACCATGTAGAACCCCCCCCAGAGTTGATTATATTAATAGGAGGGGTTTGGGGGTGTAGCCCCCTGTAATGTGGGGTGTGTGGGGTGGAGCCCCCAGAAGAAAACAAAGAGGCAATTTTTTTGTTTAGCCAAAATGTGTTTTGGCAGTTTGTTTCAGTGGTAGCAATGTATGCACTGTATTTACAGCACTGTACATTGCTGCGCTGTTAAAACATAATGACCCTGTGCCCCCCATCACTGACTCCCCAAGACTCCAGAGACCCACAACCCTATTTTTCATTTCCCTTCTTTAGGCACTTTGTTTTCTTTAACCCTAATGTATGCATTAACATCATTTTTTCTAATTAAATATAGATTTGTTGAATGGGTAAGTGTAGTATACAAGAAAATATACCCATCAAGGTCACTAATAAGATAATAATGCCATGAGCCCAAGGTATGAGTGGCTTTATTATCTGATTGGCCCTGAGACAGGTATATTGTGTGAATATACTGGAAATAACATAATTTATTTGATAAAATACATTAAGATATTTGAGTACTTGAAATGTAGTCAGCTTCTTTAACCTGTTTTTCTATGGTTGGAGCCATTTTCTGGTTTGCAGGGATATACTGCTTCCCAATGTTGTTTCAATAGTGTGGTAGCATTTTGGTTTTGGGGTTTCTGTTGGCCCTTGTTAGGTTCCATAGCTTTTCCCTATATAAGGGGCATGTCTGCAGGTGATTGTCCCTTAGTTTGATAATTTCATTGTGGGCTGTGGCTGTTTTGAGCACTTTTGTGTGGCTTCAGTGGTTTGGGGCAGTCTATGCTTGGCAGAAGCATGTGGCATCCTCAATATGTAGATAGGGCAGTCAGGAGCGGCATTTGTCTTGGATCTGAAGGATTCTGTGTCCATGAGCAACATGGAGTCTACAGTGATGGCAACAGTAACTCGGAGGCATAGCATCTGCAGATACAGCCGGAGTATCAAAGGACATATCTGTGACAGTGCTGCTGAGAAGAGAAGTGGAGAAACAAGAGACATGGCTGTTTGGTTAGCAAAGTGGGAGGCTGCTGTTTTTTGTGTGCCCCAATTTTTTTTAGAACTGTGGTTTACTTGGGGTTTTTGTGGGAATTTCTGTAAAGTAGTTCTCAAGTTGTTAATTACGGTTTAAATGGCTATTGGTAGCTTAACTGGTGGATTGTTAACTATGTTTACATTTGTCCTAGGTGAATTTTTCCTATGGTATATAGATTTTCCTCCAGAGATGCACAGTTTTAATTGGTTTCAATGCAGATTTAATTGATGAGGTAACATAGAAACATAATATTTTTCAGCAGATTAAGGACCAGTTGGCCCACCCAATCTGCCCATTTTTTTCCATGGAACAATAATTAGTGCACCCACCTGCTCAAAAAGTCTTTCTGCACTCCATATCATGTCTATGCTGACTAGTATTCAAAAATCTCATAAGAGATGTTGTATTTCCATATTTGTAATGTATTTCCAAGCACAAAACATCCGATAGAAAAACTGCAAAAGTATTGAAGTTAAAAAACTGGTAACAGACACTCAAACAGGATGGATGGCAGTCCTAAAATGTTAGATCAGATACACCAGGGAACCTGGCAACTAAACCTGATGTTTCCCCCCAGCTGGGTGGGGCTTCCTCAGAGGTGTTAAAATATTTAAAGATATTCAGGAATGAAAATAGCATTTTTTCTATGGGATGTTTTGTGATCGGAAATACATTAAAAATATGTAAGTACAACATCTCTTATGTGATTTTTGAATACTGGTCATCACAGACATGATATGGAGTGCAGAAGGACTTTCTGAGTAGGTGGATTTTGCAATTTATTGGTGCACCACCTCGAAAGTATAAAATATATAGTGGAGTGGCAATCATTGTTACCATTTTTTCCATCTACAGTATACTGCTACTGCACTCCCTACTTGATCTCCAGCTCCCCCCCCTTTGCTTGCCACTAAGATTCCCTTATGCCTTGCCCATGCATTCTTGAATTCCACTACTGTTTTTGCCCCCACCCCCCAGCAACTGGAAGACCGTTCTAGGTATCCACTACTCTTTCAGTGAAGAAGTACTTCCTCACATCTCTCATGAATTTATCCCCTTCTTGTTTCATTGCATGTCCCCTTGTTCTCATGCATCTTTTCCTATGAAAAATATTCCCCACCTGTACCTTATTCACCCCTATGAGGTATTTATAGGTCTGTAGCCTATCCCCCCATCCATCCTCTCTTCCAGGGTGCACATATTGAGGTCCTTCCGTCTCTCCTCACTTGGCTTCTGATGCAGTCCATGCATCATTTTGGTTGTCCTCCTCTGGATAGCCTCCACTCTGTCTATGTCCATCCTGAGATGTGGTCTACAGAGCTGGACACAGTACTCCAGGTGGGTTACTAGCGATCTATACAGTGGCAACACCACCTCCCTCCTTCTGCTGGTGATGCCCCTCTCTATGCACCTCAGCATCCCACTGGCCCTACCAGTTGCCATGCCTCTCCAACTTGAGGTCATCAGATATGATTATTCTCAGGTTATTTTCTTGTTTGGTTACTATCAATACCTTTTTTCCATTCTGTAGTGTGGTTTCTGTGCCTATGTGCATGATTTTTGCAGTTTTTTGCATTGAATCTTAGCTGCCATACCCTTACCACTTCTCAAGTTTTCTCAGGTCTTTGCACATTCTTTACACCCCAGGTATAGTAGGAAACACACACTAGTGAGTCTTATAGGGAAATATCCCCACTATGAATATTTATATTTATATTTATATTGTGTGTGTGTGTGTGTTTACAGTGCCACCTACCAGGATCAAGCACTCCAAGATAAAGATGTTACACTTTGCTGCATGACAAATTGGAGTAACTGCATTTGGATTGCTTTGTGTTCCTGTAGTATCCTGCAAGATATCTTTAAATTAAACTGTTATAAGGGCATTTAATCCTTCATCAACAGCTGATCTATTAGAAAGATGGTTACTGTTTGGTGGTGTTCCAATGTCTTTGAGGGAAAGTGAAAATATGTTGAATAGGAAAAAAAATAGTAAGAAACTGTTTTATTTATTTAAAGTGATTTTCCAACCTATATCAAGCTATGTGTGGGCTTCATAGCCCAATACCATGTGGCAGCATTAGCCAATTGCTGCAAAATTATAATTTCTAAGTTTGGACCTTTAGGTAGGGAAGGGATAATAACCGCAGCAAACCCACGGCCAGATGATCCCTTCCAAAGTCCCTGTTTGCCGGCCCCACCCCTGCTCTCAGAGGTTTTGTGCCATCTAAGCAGGGGGAGCTTGGGGAGAGCCCCTTCCAAGTCTATGGGTGCATTTTTTTCAATGCCTTTTTACATAAGTTTAAACAGTCTAAGAGGAAAATGAAAGCCACCACTCAACTAATAGGGGCCCTATTAGTTGAGTGATGACTTTCGTTTTCCTCTCAGATTGCTGAAATTTACACAAAAAGGCATTTAAAAAATGCACCCATAGACTAGTAAGGTGCACGCCCCTGCACTCTCCCTGCTTAGATGTCACAAATCATCTGACGGGCAGGGCCAGCATATCAGGAAGTTGGAAGGGATCAGCTGGCCATGGGTTCAGCTGCAGTTATGATCCCTTACTTACCTAAAACCACAAACTTAGAAATTATCATTTCTGCAGCAACCGGCTAACATTGCCATAAGGTATTGGGCTATGAAGCCCACATCTGTGGATCAGAAATTCATTCCTTTAAATCAATACTTGGTTTAGGATTCTAACCTCAATACACTGAGATTATGTCATGCAGTATGCAAAGAATACACAAGCAGAACAATTAATTATGATTAAGAATGACCCATGTGCTTCAAGAGCATGAAACAAAGACGAGTCAGTCATTGCATCCTATGCACACAAAATATTGTCAAATGTAGGCCCTCTGCTACTACAAACATGATTTCAATGGCTTTCCTGGCAGGCCTCTTTGAGACTTTGACACACATTAGGTGTGTCCCTGTTTCCAATCTGCTGCTCTTACGCTCAGGGTTATAGTTTCTTCTTCATGTTGTATTGGTGACATATAGTTTATCTACATGTCAGTCGGAGATGTTCTGAAGGTCTTGTCCAAATAAACCTACCAGAGTTCTGGAGTTACATTGTGGGCTACAAGAAATGTAGGAGTCCAGGCAGAGTAAATGAACACTGACATGTACTGCAGGATGCAAGGATACTGTTTTAGTAAGAAGCTTTCTAAGCATCATTTTAATGGCAGTGTGCCATTTAGGCTGCTATCTAGAAATACAGACTTTTCTGATGGGATGCCTTTGAATGATAACATCCAGTACTTAATATTTTTAATCATTCAATATATATTAAAGAATATAAGACTATTTAGATGTTAAAGTTGTGATAGGTTCTGGGAGATACTTTCACTTCATGGGACAATAAAAATAAAACAATTCTGACTGCAGTAAATGTATAAACTCTAGGAAAACTTATGTACCACCACTTTAAATTCACAAACTTTAATACAGTATAGTTTGTCTTTAAACTGAAAGTTCTTATCAAAGATTGTCAGTTGAATCAGTGTGGGTACAGCTGTGAGTAATTCTCTTACTTAAACAATGAAGTGAAAAGTACATTACCACAGTCTGGAATGTCCATGTCAGCTAGGCTGATCTTCTTGTTGTTATCATTCATGCAGTACAGAGACTGAGTATGTAAACCGGACAGGCCATTCTTCTGCAGCAGCTTAATCCACATGGTGTCACAGGAGCACTGGAGGGGGTTGCCTGTCAGAATCCTAAAACACAATTTACAGTCACCATCGCATCCCAGAATTTTATAGCCCTAACTTGTTCTGCCAGTGAATCATGCTTATTTCTTCCACAAAGCATGGCTGCTAAAAACACTGTGAAAGTCAGATTTTAAGGTATGGAACTTAATATCAAACATGAGTTCAGAACTAGCTCTTTGTAATAGAAATGGTGAATCATGCAACAGCCATAAAATACACAGCAGGCATTGCCTTCCTTTCTATATATTAAACAGCCTCTCCTTTGACTGCACCTTACTTAAAGTGCAGGCATTTACCCAGCAGTAATACCCACTATGTCATGTACTACTGCTTCAGAAAATTGTAACTTTCACCATTTAAAGCACTTCATTTTTCTCTATTTCTTGATGTGTTTCCAGTCCCTGTTTTTGAGGGTCTACCACCTTTTCAAGCATGCAAGGTAGCAAGGCATTTTAAGAGTGGTCTCATGCATATTCCTAGGGCGGGAGAACTGGGAGTTGAAGGAGAGCAGTGCATGCAACTTGAGAAAGTAAGTGAAACCAAACTTACAACTATAAGAGTGAAGGCAGTGGACCTATACAAATAAATCCAATAGGCATGAGCCACCTAAGTAGCTCACATCTCTTGGAGCTTTGTTGATTTTTGTATCTGAGACACATCTTGAAAATTAAAGGATATTGCACCTAGCTACTTTTCCCTGGCCTGGCTGTTTCTCTGATTCACGGGTGCTGAAATACACGAAAGCAGGGCTGTTTTGTTTCCATAGCTCCATGGTCCTGTGGTGCAAGATTAATTTTGTTTGAAAAGCTATACAATACATATAGGTTGACCAGGAACAATATATTTTTTAAAATACAAAAAAACAAACTGCTCATTCCCAGGGCAGTGGTGCATGAGATATTCATTGCAAAATAAGAGTGTCTCATTTTCAGGAAAATGAAGTATTCTAAATGGTCCAGGGAGTACTCACTTGATATATAATCAGGGAAAAGATGCAAGCAGTTTCTATGGCCTATATATAGTAGTATACTATAATTGTATACACAATGTCACTCTTGGGTTTGAGGTAGTTTTCCCCTGGTCCACAGTAACTGATTTTTGTAGCTTACCATTATGTGTTTAGATTAAGTTTTAATGATTGTATGTTATGGGTGCTGAATTTTAAAGCATTAGAGAATATGATCAAGTAATGCAGCTGTTTCATAGTATTTCTAAAATGGAAGACTCCAAAATGAACTGGTGCATGACCACAGCAAGACCCTTCCACAAATGTCAATCCCCAGTGGAGCTTATGTATCAGTGTAGTATTTTCTTTAATCAAGCATTGTAACTTGGTTTCATATTAACTACCAACCTATTGTACATGTTTGCTTTCCACAGGCTGAATCAAGAGCTCAGTTTGTTGTATCAGCTCAGGGATGAAAATTTTAAAAAGGGATAACTTAGTAAATGATTGTAGGGCCTTTACATTCCCCTGGATATATTTCACATAGAGAAATGCCATTAATGTAATACTGCACAAAAAATGTAGTACTGAGTCCAACTAAAGATCATGGGTACTTAACTTTCTAAGCTAAAGTAAAGGCATTATGGCACTTTAAATTATGAATTTGTCTACTTTAGAAATTCTACATGCTGCTAAGCTCACAATTTCCCCTATTTCAAAATAAGTGACTTCCCCAATCTTCAATATACAAATGTGTACTAAAGATACTATGGATCCAAATTTAATTATGTTAGATGATGGGAACCAAATGAACAGGTTTTTCACAAAAGCCCAAGGGATGTTATTGAAATACTTGGGGCTAAAACTTCAAATCCTACCCAAACAAGGCTCCTAAGTGGTATAAACTGAAGAACACCCTACAGTAATTGTCTGCTGTTCAAAACTCTCTTGGTATCACTAAATGCCATTCTGTTATTGCCAGCACTTTATTTTCCTTTATATTAAGTTGACAAAGTGATTTATAAAACAGCATATTGAAACAGTTTTAAAGTTCAAATGGAATTGTCGGAGGCAAAACAGATTTTTTTATCTGGAACTCAGACTCTCATGCGGCCACAAATGCATTAGCTTGCTACAGAATTATCAAGTAGTGCTTTCTTATCTGAATTTCAAGTCATCAAGTTGATGCCCGTTAGGCCCAGATTCACATTCCCTTAATGTGTTGCCTAATAAATAATGTGTGGCATTCATATTTTGCAAGAGGACTTCTTAAACTTTAAAAAATGTAAGTGATCAGAACATGTTTCTATTGTTGCTGCACTAGCAAAAAGCAGTCCAAAGTTAGTGCCTTGTCTTGCTTGACCACTATCAAGTCACTTTATCTGTGTTCCACTGTTTTCTTTCTCCTTCCCTCTCTCTTGAAATCTTTCTCACTGATTTTGCAAACGTTTAACAGTAGGACCATCACTTAGATTCTTATTTGCCTATTGTGCCTCTTATGATTTAATAGCACTTTTTATTGCTAGATAGACTGTATGTTCAACTCACAAAGAACACGCATAATTACTTTAAAATGACAGGCTATATAGGAGGTAGGTGATTAGTCAATTTATTTTTATCTGTATAGAGTTAAATATTTATGTATTTGGATTTAGTTAACTGGGTAGACTCATTGAGAGTAAAAGCCCCTTTTTCAGGAGTGATATGGAATTATTTTTTCTTTATTCAATAGTGATCCATTAATATAGGTAACAGTCAATGGTAACAAAAAATTGACAGCAGGCCGGCTCATTGGCGCAGCGGTTGGATTTCCTCTTGCGACGCCGGTGACCCAGGTTCGGGAATGGACTCGGGTCACTGGAGAGCCAGCCGGGGAGGAGTAGACTCGAGTGTCCCATGACTGCTCGCCTACTCCCGGGGGAGGGAGGGGACGCGGCTCACTGTCTGGTACCCCCTGGCAGAGGCCAGGGAGACCAGCAGCAGAGCCTCAATGTACATAGGGGCATGGTGAACGTCGGCTATGCCTAGACGTTTGTGGCACACCATGCCCCAGGGAGAAAAAGTGGAAAATCCGGCCCCCTGGTCTGCCGGATGATGGTTGCCCGCTCCTGTTGGCCCGAGATGCCCTGTCACCTCCAAACCCACCTCAACAACACTCAAGGAATGATGTCTAGTGTGCTGGTTGCCCCCCTCCTGGCGCCTTCCCCCTCAGAGGAGGGGGATCCACCCAGCGAAGGGATATGCCAGGCCACCCTTGGGTCAGCTGCGATCTGAGGTGTGGGGAGGAGGGACAGGGCGAGGGGGTCGCAGGTAGCATGAGCAGCCGGAAGGAGTGGCGAACTAGGAGGCGAGAAGGAGGGACAAATACATAACGCAAAAAAAAAAAAATTGACAGCAACATAGAATAAACAGAGTATAAAAACAGTATTAACCTCCAGAATTTGTTACCCCTTGAATATGTTAAACATTTGGCTTCCCCTGTCCTTCTTTCATCGCATATAGTCCATTATTTCAGGTTTTATCTGGCTAAACAAACATCCCAGACACTCTTTCCAAAAATTAAGTCTTCCTAAGGAGGGTGGTGGACTGAGGCTACCCAACGTTCTCTTGTACTACTGGGCCATTCACATGTCGAGGTTGGGCAGGTGGTTAGCTCCACTGGAGGACAATTATACACCCATTTGGCTTCAGATGAAAAATCAAATATTATGCTCCTATAATTTGGAAGCCTCGTCCATTTTCTTCACTGCATGGAAAGCTCTTCCACCGGAGTAATATCACTAAGTGATCGGAATCTCACTAAAGGCCTTTCTTCAGTGTTGTTCTTCCCTTAAAATATCTCCTTCACAGGATGCGGTCCAACCACTTATTCTCAATCCTAACATTAAAATAGGAGGCAGAAGCCTTACTCAGGGCTGGCTACCTCAGATACAGGAAGCCAAGGTAGCTGGTTTGTATTCGTAGAACTCCCTTCTTTCTTCTATGGATATTCTCAAGAAGTATAAAGTATCTGACTCCTGCATTTTCAAAGTCTTCCAGTTGAGACACCTAATAGGACACCACTTTGGTACTGCACTTCAAACACCCAGGTTAGACACTATATTAGCACAGATGTGGAACCTGTCCACTAAACCCCATTGCATATCACAGCTGTATGTGAGTCTCTTAGCTGTTAAGCATCCAGATCCTCTCCCAGGCTTCAAAGCATGGACCTCTATACTACCAAAAACACGTATTAACTGGTCACAAATCTGGAAAGACCTTTATCTTTACATTATGCAGGATAAACTTTGACTTGCCCAATACCATTTACTTAATAACATGTACTACTCTACAGTTAAATTATACCAGATCAGGCATCTCCCTAGTCCTAATTGTTCTAGATGCGACAAAATGGAGGGGAATCTGTTACACATATTCTGGCAATGTGAAAAAGTGGCACCATTATGGCATATGCTCCAAAGTAATTTGGATCCTCTGCTAGGTCTCGCAGAGCTATTTACAGTGGAAATTTGTATTCTGGGTATCTATAAGGATATAGGAGTCAAAGAGCAGAGGTTCCATATGGCTTTAGTCTCCATGGCTATCAAAAAGCTAATGCTTAAACACTGGAAAGATCAGTTTCTCATATCATACACTGAATGGTTAAATGAGATCACAGCATATCTTAGGACTGAACATCTAATTGCAGTTTCAGATAACAAGCTTCATCTTTTTGATAAAAGATGGGTCAGGCTTTGTGCTTTGTACTTGCATTAGAACTATGTGCTAATACTGATTCCCCTGCTGACTTTTCTTTTTTAACTCCTTTCTATAGAACTTATAATTATAAGTGGCACGTCTCGGGGAGGGTTGAAAGGGGGTGGAGGGAGGGAGGAGGGATAGTTAGGGTATTTTGGTTTATCTGGAATGTGTTACTTGTATATTGCACAGTGGTTTATTGTATTATTGTATTAAGATAAAGCAATGAAAATCTTAAATTTCAAAAAAAAAAAAACAGTATTAACCGACAATTTACAATTGATTACAAAGTCAAGGCATGGTGACAGGCTCATAGCAAAGGAAAAAAAATAAGAAATTAGCAACAATCTGCAGCCTGAGCCAGACAATAGGGTAAGACTTATAAACCTCACAAAGGACACGGAGGAAGGTTTTAGCGAGGACTAGTACATTGGCTGGGTACAAGAAGTATGCCCCTAGGGGAGGATTTGAAAGGCTTGTGACCAGTGCAGGCCAGGACATCAACCAGGAGGTCATTTCAAAGTCTAGGTGCCACAGAGGCAAATAACCTCTTGCTGGCACCTGTAGCAGTTCCTAGGACAGTGAGGAGCAATTTTGACCAAAGGGATCTCCTGTGAAGTTTAAGTTCAAGGATGGAGGCAAGGTTCAGGGAGTGGAGTGCTCAGTCTTATGCACCAGGCAGAGTGTAGAATAGCAAATTCTTCTTTTCAAAGCGGGGGGTTAACATGGATAGAGCCTTGCAATGGCACTCCTTTTTACCAGCACCCCCTGCAAAATGGGACATACAGTGATATAAGATTTTGAGCTTACTGAGTTCAGTATCTTTGGAAGAAGACAGGGCGGAAGCACCACACAGGATGGCAGGCAGTAAAATACAGTTAGCTATGGTTACTTTGGCTTCAAAGGTAAGGTAAGGATTTAACCAATAGAGGATTCCTAACTTTTGGTTTAGCAGTTTGATCACTCAGTCAACATGAGGTTTGAACAAAAGTTCCTGATACAACAGAATTCCTAGATATTCAATAGAACTGATGAGTCTGTATGGGGTTATTTTCAGTGAACACATTTATAGCAATTTGCTACAGTCAGGGCCATGGACTTTGTCTTTTTGGCATTTACCAGTAACTTATTTGACTTAAACCACATTTCCAGACAGCAGAAGTTGGCTGCAAGGCCTGGTTCAATTGAATTAGTGTCTGAGTGGCTTCTGTAGAGCACCATGTCATCTGCATAGAAAAGAGCCTGGGCACTGCCACAATGTTTTGGTAAGCCCTTAATAAAAAGAGAGAACAACAACAGGCCCAGACTAGAACCCTGAAAAACCCCATCTGTAATACCTATCAGGATGGAGCTGCTACCTCCCCATTTAACCAGCTGCTTATGGATCATTTGGTAGTTACCGAACCTGGAGGAGGACAAATTATGAAGATATTGCCACTTGAGTTTATGCAGGAGCAGTTCATGATTGACTTGGTTGAACACCTTAGTTAGGTCCATAAAGATTGCACCAGTGTATATGCCAGTCCCCCTAGGCTTCAAGATGGTCCATCCATCATAAACCATACTAGGGCTGTGTCTGTGCCGTGGTTCTTCTGAAAGCCATGATAGGCAGCAGTGACCAGAGAGTGGGTTTTGATGTACAGTAAGTCTGAAGCTGGTTATACACCAGTCTTTCAAGGGTACAAAGAATGGAAACTGGATGGTACTGCTCAAAAGGTTCCTCAGCACCCCCTTTATGTAGGGGAACTACATGGGCCACATTCCAAGTATCAGATAGGAGGGACATGCTGAATAGTGCTGCAATGGAGGCAGCTAATATGCACTCTAAGTTTAAGCAGCCTGGTTTCTAGCTTGCAATGGCCCACATAACCTTCAGCTTTTATCTTCAGCAGTTAGACCAGTACCTCTTGTTGAGAGACTAGCTTAAAGTGGTATTCAGGCCAGGATAGTTGGGGGGGGTGACAGGGCCTAACGGAGGAGAATACAAGGAAGGGACATCAATGTGTGCCTTAAACAATGTTAGATCTGTTATAAGTTTATTGAAAGTACCATCTGCAAGGACGAGGTCACTGGTGGATTTGTTATTGTACAGTATGTCCTGGGTGGGTACTCACTTTGCCTTGATAAGGCTATTAATTTGAGATGAGAACTGCTTGGAGTTTTGCAGGTTTTTGAACTACAGTTTTGTTTTTTTAATACAATGTCCTCACATTTTTTTTTCAGACTGGCTTTGAAGAGGTTTCACAATTACCTATATTTCTTTCCACTCTGAATGCAGGCCTGACCCTTTAGAAGTGTCCCAGGCTTTGTCCCTTTTTTCATGAGAATATTGAGCCATTGTGAACACAAGCCCTTGACTTTTCTTTGAATCATGGGAGCATATATGTTAACTGTGCTAAGGAGGCTATTTACTAAATAGTCAAGGGCAGAACTGACATTTTTGAATTTCCCAATTTCTTCCCAGTTAACATCAGTGAGGTCCTCCAGGAAAGCACTTTTATTAAGCTGAGAGATGTCTCTGACTGTTATAGTTCTTGAGGGGGTTTAGTGAAGCTATTTTTCCAAATGCAAAATGTTTGGGAATGATCAATGAGTGAGTCAGCTAGAATTCTAGATGTTTTGATTTGATCTACTCTACTGACCAGGAGCCAGTCCAGGAGGGAGTGGTTGCCTAATTTAGCTTTGTCACAGGTAGGTTTGGTAATGATTTGACTGAGGTGCAAGTCATGCAGGGGTGCCTTGAAGCTACATGGGACATCTCTAATTCAACTGAGGTTAAAATCATCAAACATTATTACCACATCAAGTGAGTGGGACCCAAAACAAGTAACACAGTCATCAAAGGCTGGTCTAGCTACCAAGAGAAGGTAGCACCCATAGCCAATGTACAAGGGCTTGGCATTCCCTAACTTAAGTTTCACAACCATACATTAACAGTGAGACTGATTTAGCACAGGCAGGGGAATTTCTGTCACCCTGACATGTACCTAACATACAGTAGGGCACCACCTCCTTCATTTCCTAGCCAATCTTTCCTGAATATAGATTATCTAGGAATGACTACTATTTCATGGGGGATAATGGAGGGTTTAAGCCATGTTTTAGACACTGCTAGGATATCTGGGTTATAGAGGTTCAGCTATGCTTCCAGGTCATGTAGCATGGGTCTAAAGCTGTTACTATTTAGATATGCCAGTTTTAGCCCCCCTGGTAACACCCCAAAAAGGGTCAGTGTGCAAAACATTTGGGAGGTCTAGGTTAGGCTCTACATCTCAAGCAGAGTAGGAAGGACAAACCCAGATGTCTGGGAGACCAGTAGCAGACAGGGAGTGTTCAACACAATAGGGGTCAGAGGTAAGAATAGGAGAGCAAGTAAAGGTGCCCTTTAAGACACATCCTTTACATAACCAGCAGAACAGGGGAGTAAGTTACCGAGTAGTCATTTAGGTTATAGAGAAGTGAGTAATTAGACTGCAGCAGATGGTGGTGGGGGGACAGTGCACTATCAGGGAGCCAACCCAGATGAAGAACAGAATTGTGATGGATATATCTTTAAACCTCATCTTTGGTTGCCACCAGGTTTGCTAATCCACAGGCAATAAACCAACCAACAGGAGCTTAAACTGCAGGCTAAAGTTCTCAAAGTGCAGGGATTTGACACTAATAACCCTGGGCAGGGTCTCAGCAAAAGCAGGGTTAACAGGGTCACCTATGCAGAATTTTCTAACACCAGCGATGAGTTATCAACATAGGCAACACATGCAATACCAGTAACCCAGTACAGTGAGATGACTCCTCTTCATGATATACATCAATATCCTAAGCAATAATATATCCAATGCTAAACTCCATTTCTTTGCTGACAATATGATTCTCTATAGCTCAAATCCTTCAGTTACGGATGTCTTTCATGCAGTCTAATCCAAATTTGACCTTTTGCAACATAATCTTCTTCACTCCAAACTATTATTAAACATGAAAAAAAGTCATATTCTTCCAACTCAATAACCATACTACTATGTCTAAAAACCCCACTCCCCATTGCCTATCATAACCCTGTTTGGTGATACCCTAGAGGTTGTCGATGACTTTAAATATTTCTGTTTCCTATTGGACCACAACCTCTCTTCTCTTTCCATATTGGAGCTCTTGTGAAAAAGCTAAAGATGAGGCTTGGTTTGCTTTATAGTAATAAAGCCATATTCTCCAAAGAATCCAGGACAAGGCTGGTCCAAACCACATTTCTTCCTCTGTTGGACTATGCTGACATCCTATATGGTCATTGCGTGACTACTATGTCTACATAAGTTAGATGTCCTATACCATCGAGCCATCTGATTTATCACTAATGCACCATTTAGGAGGCACCATTGTGAACTCTATGCTGCAAATGGGTGGATATCCCTTACCACAAGAAGATTACTAAGTACTTATATCTGGGCATATAAAGCCTTGCTTTTTAAGCTACTGCCATACATTTCAAGCTTGCTTTGCTACACCTCATGCACTTATGCCTTTGGAAAACTTTGTACATTATGCTCGAAGTCCCTAAATTCCACACTAACTATGGCAAAGCCACCATCAGTCATGGTATCCCCTTGCATGGAACAAGCTGCAATCACCCCTCAAATTATCCAATTGAGTTCCACTAAATGCATTTAAAAGCCTTGTTACCAAGGATACAAATGATGTTTCCCACTGTTTCTCAGCCTAGACCTTTAATTTTCAATCTCCTTCTCATCCTCCCTCTGATCCTATCATGTATCTCCTACCTATTATCCCTCAAATCCATTAAATCTTCTATATGTATGCCCCTTCCCTTCCTCCCATGTTCGATCCTGGTGGCCCATTTTTTGTTTTTTTTTCCCCTCTGTGCTTTCACTATCAGCTTAGATGTTATCACTATGAGTTACTTGTTATTATCACATTGTGTTGTTGTCTATCACTTTGCACTTTTATGTAACTATTGTACTTTTTAAATTGCACTATTGCCTTATTGCTTTTTTAAATGTAACTACTCTGTCTTACACTGTATTTTGATATAATTTGTCCGCATGGGACCTTCTGGTAAATGAGCTTGCTCAATGGAGTTCTTCCTGGTTAAATAACTTGAACTTGTACTCCTGATGACCTCCAGCAAGAAAGAGAATAAACTGCAATAGAAGGGCCATCAAGATATGGTGTTTGCTGGGTACAAAACATTAACAAGGGTTAAACACTAATATATCAACATACACAGCACATGTAACACCAGCAACCCAGTACAGGGAGATGACTTCTGATAACCTTCATCAGGCAACAGAATAAACTGCAAGAGAAGAACCATGCAGATAGGATGTTTGCTTGGTGTTTTTTTTTTTCTTTTCAATTCAAACTTTATTAACAAATTTTACACACTACAGGGGACAGAAATAGTGACAGATTCACAACATGATAACAATACAGGGCATATTCTGCCCCCTCTCCCCCCTGCCCCCTCCCCCGGTACAGCAGTAAAATAACATAATACAATGATACAATAAACCATAGTTGACCTAAGACAAGCAATTGCCAACATCTTCCTTATCCATACCAACAATAATTAGAGTGTGTAAGGGATCCCAGATTCGCTTATAACTCTGTTGCCTGTTATAAAGACTTGCAATAGCTTTCTCAGTACGAAGATTAGCAAGGACTTCATGAGCCCATTCTTGATATGATGGGATAATGTCATCCTTCCAATGCTTAAGTATGACTTTTTTAACAGATAATGTTATCATAGAGATGTGAAATCTCCAGGTAATAGTCTCTATAGGGGACAAGTCCCCCTAACAGGCAAATTTCAGGAGTAAAGCAATCCTGTAAACCCAGCAAAGGTTCCAGTTTGGCTTTAATTGAGTTCCATAATGGAATTATCTTGGGACATTGCCAGAATATATGAAGAAGTGTCCCTTCCTCTTGGGAGCATCTGGAACACAAGCCTGATTTGAGAAGACCCCATCTCGCCAGTTTTACTGAAGTGTAATACACGTTACGTAAAATGTGATATTGCATAAGTCGTAGTCTGTCTTGCGACACATACTTGTGACAATACCGCCATAATGCAGGCCAGTCGAAGACATGATGGGGAAAGAGAGAGGCCCAATGATTGGCAGAACCATAGGAGCCGCCATACCGCCAATGAAAAAGAGCTTGGTACAATTTCGAGATTACCTTGGAGGGACCTAACAAGGAAGAAAGCTCGGATATTAAGAAAAATGTCAGAGGGTGGGGAGGAGTATTGCCCAATGTGATACTGAGGAGGTGCCTTAATTGGAGGACCTTGAAGTGACAGGCTGCTGGGATGCTAAATTTCTGGATTAGGTTAGCCACAGAGAGCCAAGCTCCCTCTCCATCAAGAAAAGTAGATACAATCCCCTCCCCCAGTTGAGGCAACCACTTAGGGGAGATCCTCTCTTTATTTATTATAAAAGACGGTGAGTTCCATATGGATTGAGGCAGATCTAAGTGCGGTTTATAACACAAAAAGGAACAAAGTTGAGCGTGTACTCTTAAAGAAGTCATAAGGGTTGGACATTTATGGATCTCTTGTAGCGAGGAAAGCTTGACACAAAACAGGGTCAGGGGATCCACATTCATAGCCTGAATAAAATCTAGTTTGATGTTAAGCCACACCGGCCTCAAACTATCGGGCTCTGGGTGTACCCACTTTAGGTATTTTGATAGATGGCTAGCCCAGTAATATATTGCTAGGTGAGGAATACGTAACCCCCCATCAAATTTTTTGAGCTGCCAACTTATGATATGCTAATCGGGGGTGCTTGTTGGACCAAATGAAGTTAGTAAAAAGCCTATGTATTTTCTGAAACCAGGATAGTGGGATAAATGAGTTAAGGAGCGATAAAGGGTAAAAAAGGCAGGGAAATACGTTCATTTTAATTATACTAATATAGCCCCATGACGAAATAGGGAGCTTTGACCATCTATCAAGTTCCTGGATAATCACCTGGGCAAGGGGTTTAAAGTTCTCTTTGAACCACAAAGAAGGATTGCGTGTAAATCTAATGCCCAAATATTTGAGAAAACCAGGTGATCAGGACAACCCAAAAGCAATAACATCGTGTTTAAACACTTTGTGGTTGAGAGGGAAAATAGATGATTTATTGGAATTTAGTTTGTAATTCGAAAAGGAACTAAACTTCACAATCACAGCTAACATGGCAGGGATAGACGTAACAGGATGGGACAAATGAAGAAGATCATCGGCATATGCCATAACCTTTACTACAATATTACATATCAGTATGTCTTGTATTTCCGGATTATCTAAAATGTTTCAAATAAGAGGTTCTAAGTATAGATTGAATAAAAGGAGGGAAAGAGGACAACCCTGCCTTGTTCCCTAGTGCAAAAGGAAGGGCTCTGAAAATGCCCCATTTTATGAAATCCTAGCAGAGGGAGCCTGATATAGGGTCCAGATTCAATCAATAAATGTGGAGGGGAAAGCAAATGCCTTGAGAGTTTGAAATAGAAAATTCCAGTTCAGACGATCAAATGCCTTCTCGGCATCCAGGGATACCAGAACAGCTGGAAATGTAGCATCCCTGGACTCCAAGAAGACATGTGAAAGGGTACGTAGGTGGTCTGATGATGAGCGCCCCCTTATAAATCTGACCTGTGATATAACAATCAAGTCTGGAAGAACCAGGGTAATCCTATCCACCAATATCTTCGAAAGGATTTTAATATCCTAGTTCAAAAGGGATATGGGCCTATTACTCTGTACCAGCTCAGAGTCTTTGTCAGATTTAGGGAGGAGAATAATCAAGGCTTCAAACGAATGGGGATCAACAGCTACCCCAGAAAGAATATGGAGGAACAGCCGATGAAGTACCGGCACTAACTGTTTCAGAAAAATTTTATAAAATAAAGAGGAAAAAATGTTCAGCCCTGGGACTCTTCTGAAGGCAAAGCCTTAATTACCTCAGTTATTTCCTCCAAAGATATAGGAGAGGACAGAAATCTCCTCTGTGAATCCAACAGAGAAGGGAGATGAGACTCCAGGAGGTATGCCTCCAGTGCCTCCAATGGGGGGGGGCTGTCCATGTCCCTATAAAGTTGTTCGTAGTACAGTGCAAACTCCTGCACAATCTCTGAGGAGGACGATCTCAAGGATCCGTCTGTTTGAGCCCTCAAAGGCGGGATGAATCTAGCTGATTCCTGTTGCTTTATCTTTAAAGCTAACAAGCATCTGGGTGTTTGATTGGTATATAAAAGTTAACAAGGATGAAGCACTAATATATGTAATATGAACAGTACATAGTCAGCACCTGAACAACTAACAATGTCAAAGAATAAATGCCTTGTGCTTAGAGCATACTTTAAGGCTACCAGCATGTGAAGGGCGGTATGTTACTAAAGTGTACCAGACAGTGCAGCAAATACAGAGCATGACAGTACCTATGGATTCATGGGCTTACCAGGAGAGGTAAAATGTCCACCAATGACTGACTCTTCAGCTGACTTCCGGGCATACTCCCTTGGTGCCCTTTGCCCTCATCACTTAGCATAAGGAAAGCAATGCAGAAGGACTGCTTGGAGGTTGATTATTTGTAGGTGCGAAGTGCAGAGGGAGTTGAAGAACAGAGCCTGGTTTGGCCAGTCAGGCAGCAGGAGGCATGACTAGATAGCCAATTGGAGGGCTGCAGAGCTAGCAGGAAGCCCTCTAGCTCCAAGATGCAGGAGTATAGAAAGAGCAGCGGGACTCTGGCAATGACTTCAGGGAGCACAGCAAGGCTCTGGTGGTAGCAGTAGGATCTGCAATGTGATGCAGGAGGGAGGGTTCTTTCAACAGATATTAAGCTCTCCCTTTCATCCCTGTGAAGCTCCCATGACATGACGATCACTAACAACATGTGGGAGCAAGCAGAGTCCTCTTAAAAATATTGCCTTTGATATGCAGAGGAAGTTGAAGAGCAGAGCATGGATTGGCCAGTCAGGTGGCAGGAAGCATGGCTAGACAGCTGATTGGAGGGTTGAAGAGTTGGCAAGAAGCCCTCTAGCTCCAGAAATCCAGGAGTGCAGAAATAGCAGTGGGACTCTGGTGGTGATGACTTCAATGAGCACATTGGGACTCCCACAGCAGCAGTAGGATCAGCAATGTGATACAGGTGGAAGAGTTCTTTCAGTAGAAATACAGCTCTCTCTCATCCCCTGTGAAGCTCCCTTAGTGCGATGATCACCTGCAACAAGTGGAGGCAAGTAGAGTCCTTTTAAATCCCTGCTGCTTTGATCTACAGAAAGAGTTGAAGAGCAGAGCCCAGATTGGCCAGTTAGGTGGCAGGAGGAATGGCTAGACAGTCAATTTCAGGGCTGCAGAGCTCACAGGAAGCCCTCAAGCTTCAAGATTTAGGAGCGTAGTAATAGCAGTGGGGCTCTAGCAGTGACTTCAGGGAGCACAGCAGGACTCCAGCAGCAGCAGTAGGATTAGCAATGTGATGCATGGGGGAGGATTCTTTCAGTAGAAATACAGCTCTCCTCTCATCCCCTGTGAAGCTCCCACAGTATAATGATCGGCAGTCATGCAAGCAAGCAGCTCCAAACATTTACTAGCCTACCCTAAAATGTGGTAACCTATGTTGATTACAAAATCTCATCAAACACACACACACACATATACACCATTTGGAATGATTTGATGATTACTTTACTGAATCATATCAGAACAATGTAGTGTATCTCAGCTTTTTCAGAAGTGAAAAGTACTACAGTACTGCCACATCCATTGCACTGGATACATCACTATCACATGGGACAGGAGGCATTGTAGGAACAAGAAGTGCAATAAACCATGCTAAGGCAAAGATCCCAGAGGCCATAAAACTACTATAAAACTAGCAAGCTAATTTAGGAAAAAAAACTCCTAATAACAGACAAAGGGAAGGATACACTAGGACAACACACACAAATAAAAACACTCTGCACAACATATGTTTTTGCAAATTCTGACTGTACTCTTCTTTAGTTATTTGAAATGTGTCACAAAATGCTATAACAGCCTTAAAATGGGACAAATGGGACATCTTACCAGACAGAAGTAAAAGGACACTCTGCCAAAGAATAAAAAGGTATAGGTATTGGACAAAAGCTTTTAACATAACATGCACTGCTGCTTTAACATTGTTCAGTGCAGGTCAAAAGGGTACCAGGTCAATTGGGCACTGCAGTAACAGTGCAAAATAAACCATGTTGTACTAATGCCAAAACATTTGACAGTGACGGGGTATAATAGTGTTAGTGAATTACCGCTACCTCTGTCGTTGTCCACAGAGTGGAGGTAGGGCTGAAGAAGCTTCAGGAGTAGTACCTGGTTGAGCTGCTCCCATGGTGGAGTGGCTGAGGCACTATCACCTGGAGTGGTGGAGACCTGGGGACCAGGGTTTGGTTCCATGTCTCCTGATATTGTACATTTATTTTTTGGTTTAAAAACAAAGTTCCCCCTACCAACTTTCTCCTCATCCCCAAGTCCACCCCCCCTGGAGTTGATTATATTAATTACAGGGGTGTGGGGGTGAGGCCCCTATGTCATGGGGTTCAGGGCAGAGCACCCAGAAAAAAAAGTGCAAATTTGTTCCCTTAGGTTGTTTGATGTGCGTAGCATTTTGTATTGGTTAGTGTTTTCATCTATTTTATTCCTGCAGTCGACATTTTGCTTGCAGCTTTGTTTGCCGTGCTATTTTTGTTTGCGGGGTTTTGACCACATGCTGGTCAAAAGTGATTTAAAGGTAGAAATACAAATCACTATAGGTTTAGAAAGAACTTTGCACTGTAGTACTACAGTAAATACAGTGGCGTGAAAAAGTATTTGCCCCCTTCCTGATTTTCTCTATTATTGCATATTTGTCACACTGGATGTTTTCAGGTCTTTAGACAAAATATAATATTAGATAAAGGGAACCTGAGTGAACAAATAACACTTTTTTGTTTTTACTTATTTCATTTATTTAATGAAAAAAGTTAACCAACACCAACTGGCACTGTGTGAAAAGTATTGCCCCTTAGTTAAATCAACCCAATTAAAGGGATAATTAGAGTCAGTTGATTGAACACAGCCAGGCTTGATTACAGCTAGCCCTGCTATATAAACCTCACTTATTTTGGCCCTTACCATCAGAGTCACGTTGCCAGCACAAAGATTCAACAAGCACATTATGCCATGATCAAAGGAAGTTCCTGAAAAGATCAGAAAAAATTTGTTGCCCTCATCAGTCTGGAAAAGGTTACCAAAAGCTATTTCTAAGACTCTGGCTCCATCGAACCACAGTGAGGTCATAATCTCAAATAGGAGAACACTTGGAACAGTGTGAACCTTCCCAGGAGTGGGCGGCCTGCCACAATTACTCCAAGGCGCAGTGTAAAATCATTCCAAGAGTCTCAAAGGATCCTAAAACCACATCCAAAGAACTGTAGAGCTTCTCTTGCCTCAGCTAAGGTCAGTGTTCATGGGCTCCTGTCAGAGGACTGGGCAAAAATGGAGTTTCATGTGAGAGTAGCAAGGCGGAAACCACTGCTAACCAAGAAGAATAAATGCTCATCTCTCATTTGCCAAGAAGCACCCGATGATCCACAGGCTCTTTGGGAAAATGTTCTATGGACAGATGAGTCCAAAGTGGAACCTTTTGGACAACATGGATCCCATAATGTCTCGCTAAAAGCAAAACACAGCATTCCACTGTAAGAACACCATACCAATAGTCAAACATGGTGGTGGTAGTGTGATGGTGGGGATGCTTTGTTGCCCAAGGACCTGATGACTTGCCAATTAAAGGAACCATGAATTCCAGCTCTGTACCAGAAAAATTCTTAAGGAGAATGTCCACATATCCTTCCACAGCTGAAGCTGAAGTGTAGTTGGGTCATGCAGCAAGACAATGATCTAAAACACAAAAAGCAAGTCCACATCAGAATGGCTAAAAAGTAAAAATTAAAGTTTTGGAGTGGCCTAGTCAAAAGTCCAGACTTAAACTCAATAGAGATGCTGTGGCAGGACCTGAAGCTTTAGCAGTTCATGCTCAAAACCTACCAAATGTTACTGAATTAAAGCAGTTCTGCGAGGAAGAGTGGGTTAAAATTCCTCCACAGCGATGTGAAAGACTGATATTGAATTATAGAAGTGTTTGGTTGCAGTCACATTGCAGCTAAATGTAGCATAACCAGTTATTAAGTGTAAAGGGTGCAATTACTTTTCACACAGTGCCAGTTGGTGTTGGTTAGCTTTTTTCATTAAATAAGTGAAATTAAAAAAAACAAGTGTTATTTGTTCACTCAGGTTCCCTTTATCTAATATTACATTTTCTCTAAAGACCTGAAAACATCCAGTGTGACAAATATGCAATAATAGAGAAAATCAGGAAGGGGGCAAATACTTTTTCACGCCACTGTAAGTATGGTACGTGTTAGTGCTGTGCAGAATGTGGACCTCTAATGGAAGAATAGTGGAAGAATGACAGTTCCTCTTCTGAACTGCATTTCTAAATTTATTAGTCAATGCTGCAGAATCTGAAAGCATTTCTCACCCTCACCATTAAAACCATGGGTTTGGTTCAGCATGAGGTTGTGGATTTTGTGATTCTGGAATTGTAAACTGGTGGAAAAGCATTCTTCAGTTCCACTGTTACTGTTTGTGCTCTTTAATGTAGCTATAGATTAGTATTCAGTGGCACATTTTAATGATGCAGACTCTAGCCACTAGAATAGTATGCTGTGGTTTTGAAAGGGAGGTCTATGTTTTTAGTGGAATACATATTAATCAGTAGGTTCCAATTCTACTGTTTTGGCATATTTGCTTGCTGTTCAGTTTCACTTTTGAGAGTATGAAAACTGAAGAGATGAAGAGACAATTAGTGACATTGGGGATCCTTTTTTTTTTTTGTATAATTTTGCCAGTCTTGCAAGTTACAACTATTATGCTAGCTTCTTCAGAAGGTAGTATGCAAAAGGCTACAATTTCAACAGATTCACCAGAGGGGACCAGAGTACTGGTGGCAGAAGTCTCTCAATATGATGAAAAGTTATTTAATGACAGAAGGCTCAGATATCACTAAAAACCTGGTCCAATTTGGGAAAATGCTTATAGTAGTTACAGGGAGGTTCAGGGGAGGCTGGTCCAATTTAAGATTCTTCACTATTTTTACTACTCACCCTTATAACTTAAAATAAGTATTTGTCAATGCCGAATTTTCCTTGCATGGTGTATGTAGCAGGATAATACAGGGATGTAGGCATGCAAACAGCAGTTAGTATTGTATCCAAAGCGCTGCTTGAGGAGAGATAAGCTAAGCTGTGTAGCAACCCAGGGCTGAGTGAGACTTATATACAATCAGATGTCACTGGACGGCACTACACTGACTCCTTAGGCATGGCCGGACCAGCTGTATTGAACAGGATGGAGGCACGGAGCTCACACCATCACCGGGAATCACTGAACACCCCGTGGAAGCCAAGGTTTGACATTTGCAAAATCCTGACTTTTCAGAGCTGCCTTGTTACAGGCTAGCACTGCAGTATAGATCAGCCCACCGATTCATTGACAACAGCAGCATAGTTCCAATTTAAAAACTTGTGGGGTCAAGGAGAAGAGAAAAAGTGGGAGGAGGGTCATGGGTGATGGTGATTCTTTTTCTTTTTTTATTATAAAAAAGGTGTTCAGTAATCGGTATGCCACCATGCCATCATCAGCTCAGCCATGTATTCGATCTGATTCAGGGAGCCATATCAGACATTTTATAAAAAATGAGAAGCATGGATGGGGTCAGCGCTAGCATTCTGCAGAATCTGCAGCCAGTACAAGCTCCAGCACTGTGCTTTGACACTGTTCACTGTCTGCAGTTGCAGCCAGCAGCACAATTTCCAACTGCAGCTGCAGAACTCAAGTCAGAAAGTTCACTATTCTTGTTGTCCTGCACTGAAAACTATGTATGCCCGGGTGTACCAGGCGTATCGGTAGCTAGGTCACCATGGGAGGTATTACTTATATACCTAGTCCTCTATACTAAAAATACTTGATAAAGAGCAGCAAGCCCTGTAGCAGCCTCCACCACTGGTAGCAGGAATGGTTGTCCGGGAGCATCTCAGCGGTAGGGAGGGAGTCTGTGGTTACAGCCTTCAGTGACTCATGAGAACGAGAGGGTGATGGTCTGATCTGATAATCCTAAAATGAGGCAAATCTATTGTTAACCATTAATGGAGTGAAATCACCATCATGGGCTTCAGATATGTCACTCAGTCCTACTGTTACTTCAGGATCCAGAGCAGATTGGTGAGTAGAGAAGTGAAGTGACCTTCTCCAGTGCTGTCTGCAATGTTTGTTTGGGCAGTGGCTGTTTGGCTTAGTCACTGTGTTTAGGGCCTGGGACCAAGGCATGTCGGCATATGCAGGGGAAGATCTGGTGTCCATTTTATGAAGTGAAGAATCTGGACTGTCTGTGGGCTATACTCAAGCTCTGCTGACCTTGGAGTGGCAATTTTCTGGCCATTGCTGTGAGATAAAGGCCATGGCAGAGTGTGAAGTAAAGAAGGTTCTGGGCATGTCTGTATGTGTTTGCCGGCCCGCATTATGCAAATGAAAGTACTGAAGCTTTCCGTCATTGGAGCACTTCAGTTCTTTCAAATACATAAAAGTTTCTGCCCATTAAACTGTGACCACTATCATATTTGGCTTGCCTGGTCATTGGTCTGTCAGGGACAAGCCCAATTTACATTGCCCTGCATTGGGCTTGTCAGTGACACACCTCTAAAATGCCATACTCTGCATCAAAATGTTTCTTGCACAAATGCATGGAAACATAAAAATGAGTTTGACCACAGACAATATTTTTTGGAGATGTGGAACTTCAGGAGCAGGTCTGAGTCATTTATTCTGGTACTGCTCTGAAGTTCACAAATCATGGCAAAGCATTTACACTCTTTGTCAGTCTATACTTAAAACTAGGATTCCTTTTTCACTGTTATTATTTATACTGGGGAACACTTAATATCTGGTATGCAAAGCCATAACAAAATCTGGATTCTATCAGTAGCCCTAGCCTTTAAAAGATTAATCTAACAAAAATGGAAGGAGTGCACATACCCACAATAAGAGAGTTGGATTCCCTTGGTTCTCTTGCAAACAACGAAAGAATAAGTTATATGTTAATTGACATGCTTGATATATTTCACTGTATATAGGGACACTTTCTAGAGTATAAAGTCAACATGTAATATGTTTATCCTCCTGAATTAAATTGCTTGTATCTTTTTGACAAACCTTTAATGTTATGCTACTGTAAATACTAATTTCTGTAAATTTTAGAATCTAATGGTATACAGCTGTGTTAACTAATGATAGCTTGTTTTAATAGTTATAATGTTACACATTATTTTTATTCAAGTTAAACTATGTTTACAACATATTGTGTATGTACCATTTGGAAAAATCTCAAAAAAATCCTGTATTGAAAAAAAAGGCTTATATTACTAGTAAGGGAAAAATAATGAAGATGTGCATTGCTAGGAGTAGTTATTGAGAGTGGCTTGGACTGTAAAGCATGTCTAGGTGGTAGAACTCCTCTACATTATTCAGCTGAAAAAACTGACTGATGTGAAGGAATTCTCATACAATTTTGCAAGTGCGGGGGGGAGTGAGTTCCTGTGGGTTTCTGCCCAATTATTCCCTGGTTCTAATCATCAACAAACTCCCTGACCCACATCAACAGGTCTACAAAGACAAAGTTATTCATGCCTTTGAGGCTACTGCCACAGGAAAAGATGTTTTGTCTTTAACTAGCTACACTGTCCAGTGGTACCAAGATGCTCAAATTTCCTCAACTTGACGTATTTCAACATTCTCAGCATTTTTTTGGTGACATAGAAATGCTACACCAAAAATGTTTATACTGATAAGGCTTGCTGGCAGAGCTTTGCTGTTATCTGTCCATGGGGAAAAGGCACTGGAGCCATACCTCCACCTGTACCCTCTGCATACTCATGCACACCCTGCACATACTATCAGGACCATGTTAATGACCTGAACTGCTCTTCTTTATTGTCTCCTGATAGACATGAACAAAACTGGGCAAATTATTTTTTATTGCATCAATGAGCACACACCAAAAATATTTCTCATACTCACCGGACTGCAATAATTTAGCTGTAAATAGCCACAGATCTCCATCTTCAGCTAAACTCTGGTGTTCTGGCTATTACTGGGCAATATCCAGATAGCCAAAAATAATCCTTACCCCACTAAACAAATGAAGCAGCTAGCAAGCACTACAAAATACCAACCACCAAGACTACAAAATTAATCTGGATGATAGTTGTACAATGGGTTGTGCAGACTGAAACCTACACACTCTCTCCTCTCCCACTTTGCAGCAACAACAGCCTGCTAGATCAGATGAAAAAGCACAAAACATAGCAATAAAAACACAAAAAAATTCCCTGGTACTTTAATAACAGCCCTGGAGTAAAATTGTGCAGGAAAGAGCAAGTTAAGAGCAAGATTTGGGGTCAGTTTGTTTCAATAAAACTGCAGCAGCTCCAGAAATCCTTCTCTCTAAAATGTCTCATGAGCTCTACAAGACTATAACTCCCCTAGTGAGCCACAAGGTGTGAACATCCTGAGCCAGATTCTCAAAAAGCCCTTAGATCACCACAAGTTGCAGCAATCTAGGGCTGCTGCAAACCTTGGGAGTGCCAAGGACCCTGCACTCGATTCTATAAAAAATAGGGTCCCAGTGCCAAACTCCCTGGGTTTTCCACATGTCACCCACTGCACCAAACTGTTGGTGCATCTGTGGGGTTTTTCGCAGGGAGCCAGCCTGCCCCCCCCACCACTGGCACAACACTAGTGGGGCCAGGATGGTGGTGGGGAGTGAAGCTACTGATCAGGTGTGGCTAGCTGGAGAAGGGACACAGGAGGTGTCATGGGGGGTTTGTGGAGAGAGCCTGGCAACAGAGGGAGGTATGGCACCCAGTGGGATGTGTTGGCATGGTACTGACTGAAGACAACTGGATGTACAGTACAGGTAGCTGCCCTGGTGGTCTTGTAGCCCCCCCATCCCCAATGTCCTCTAGGCATATGTCAAACCCTCCATGGTAGTCTAGCAGTTCCCTCCCCTGAGTCCCGATATCCCTGAGAAAAGTGTGAAAGAACCACTCTTGTAGTCTAGTGCCCCCCATTCCATGATGTCCCTCAAAATCATTCCTGCCATGATCCCTTGTGGTGTAGTGGAGCCCCACCACCCTAACCCAATTGGCCCGTAAATGAATATGTTATGCCAATCAGTCCCCGGTGATCTAGTGGTCCCTCCCTCACCCCGACATGGCCATAAATAAACATGGTACTGGGTTTATGTCCTGATGGTGTAGTGGACCCCCACCCTGTCAGGTAGTGTCCTCCACCCTGCTTCCCCATCCCAAACCCCAAGCCAGCAACCAGCGCAGCCCTCCTCTCACCACCATGGCCAGCTGCTGACTGAGCTGTTACTAAGTGTATGCAGTATATTGTATATGCTCATTGGTTGACTGATCACCACCATGGCCACCCCCATCCTGAGCCCCGAGCCTGTGACCAGGACAGCCCTCCTATCACCACCACAGCTAAATGCCAACTGAGCTGTCACTAGTGGAATACAGTATACAGTACATGTTCACTGGTTCACAGCTCAGAGTGAGCTGCCGACCAGTGAGCACATACTGTATACTGTACATGCTCAGTGACAGCTCAGTCAGTAGCCAGACATGGTGGTGAGAGGAGGGCTGTGCTGGTTGCTGGCTTGGGTTTCAGGATGGGGAGGAGTGGGGTGGAGGGCACTACTTGCCAGGGTGGGGAGGTGGGGGTCCACTACACCACCAGAGCATGAACTCAGTACCATGTTTATTTATGTTCATGTTGGGGTGAAGGGAGGGACCACTAGATCACCAGGGACTGATTGCTCTAGCATATTCATTTATTGGCAGATTGAGGTGGGGGGGTGGGGCTCTACTACACCACCAGGGATCATGGCAGGAATGATTTGGGGGGAGATCTGAGATTGGGGTTGTGTGAAATGCTAAACTACCAGGGAAGGTTTGACATGTGTCTGGGAGATATCAGGGATGGGGGGCCGATAGATGATCAGGCAACTACCTCTACTGTACATCCAGTACAGTACTGTCTCCAGCCAGTACAATGTCAACACACCCAGTTGGGTGCCATGCCTCCTGCTGCAGCTGGGCTGTCTCCATGACCCCCCATGACACCTTCTGTGCCCGTTCTCTGGCTGGCCACCAATTCTTCAACCCCCCCCCACTGGCACAAGTCACTTAGACCACCTTCTGGCTGGTCTAAATGTTGCCATGTCCTGCAGCCATGGTGGGGAATGTGGAATTCTTAAAAAGGGGATGTTGCAGCCCCGCCACGATGCAAGCCCCTTTGCAACCTGGCACACCTAGTTAGTTGATGCAAGTGTAGCGCAAGGGGGCTTTGGTGAACCCACATTACACTTGATGCAAATTGTCTTTTAGAATCACATTTGAAGCAAATTGTGACACATGTCACAACTTGCATCAAACTCTTGTGACACAAGTCCCTTGCATCACTCTCAAGGTTTTATGAATCGGGACCCCTGTCTGAAAGACAACCATATTGTCACTAGTCTCTGCAGAAACATTTTCAGCAAAAAGACCTGTTCCATGGAATGTCCAACCCTCACAAGAAAAGAAAAGTCCTTTTTCAGTAACACAGTGGAATGTCTTTCTACAATTTACATACCAAGTCAATGTCAACAAAGGAATTCAAACACACTGTTCTTTGTTTATTTATTTTTATTTTAGTTGCCCAGGAAAGGATGGCTAGCCAATTATTCTGCTTATTGTCAACCTTGTGGGGTGGGGAAGGGGACAGATGCAAACTGACATATAGTATTAAATCACATTTAAGCTGCTGGTGGTGTTTTTTAGTGAATGTGAAAAAATGTCCCTATTCTTTTTGAGACGTCTCATGGGAACATTAACGCTCACCTTAAAAACCACCAGAATAGGCAGATGGACCTCAGTTTAACTATCATTTGAATGATGCCATCTCAAGAGTGCAACATCCCCCCCCCATGCTGCACTACAGTGTCAGTAGCGGGATTAAACCCAAATTCCTGGTGTGGAGCTACAACCCACAATCATCCAATTTGCCAGCCTCAGAGGCAGGGCTGCAACTCACTAAGCCACTGACACTGAAAAATCAAGCAGACAATCAGCCATTAATATATCTTAAAAGACCACCTAAGCAGGTGTGTAAGGGCCATTAGAAAGCAAGTGAGTGCATTATTGATGGAATTCACCCACTTGCATCCATGGAATCTGTAGCTCATTCTGCAGAAAAAATGTACAACAGCAGAATGGCATAACCTTCTACCTGCTAAGACACTGACTCTAATAAAACAAGCAGTCTACTGCCCATCAGTATATCTCAATGTATCCCCCCCCGCCCCCACACACACACACACAAAACACACTGGAAGGTATGTAAGGGCCATTAGGAAGCAAGTGGGTGCATTTTTGATGGAATTCACCCACTTGCTTCTATGGAATTTGCATGTCTTGATCATGTACTGTAACTCATTCCCCAGAAAAAATGCAGAACAGCACAATGGCATAACAAGGAATTCTGTGGAATTAGTCAGAATTTTTAGAATAATATGTGATATTCTGTCCCATCAGAATTTGAGACTTCTGCATAGCACTAGTATGTGTATGTATTCATTTTGTACACAGATACAAAATCAATGCTAATATCTTAAATCATGTACTTTGAAAACGTAGAAACATAGAATTTGATGGCAGATAAGGAATGCTTGGCCCACCTAGTCTGCCCATTTCCCTACCTAATGGCTAAGCTGCAGATCTTAGTTAACTAACAGCCTATTTCTTCCTACCCCCCCACTACAATTTCCTTATGTCTGTCCCATGAATTCTTGAATTCCCCCACTGTTTTTGACTCCACTACATCCTCAGCAAGGCTGTTCCATGTATCCACATCCCTCTCCATGAAAAAAGACTTCCTCACATTACTTCTGAGCCATCCCCCCTCTATCTTCAAATTGTGCACCCTTGTTCTTGCACATCTCTTTTCTGAAAGATGCTACCCTCTTGGACTTTGTTGATTGCCTTGAGGTATTTGAAAGTTTCTATCATGTCCCCCCTCTCCCTCCTCTCCTCAAGGGTATACATATTAAGCTCCTTTAATCTCTCTCTCTTCATATGTCTTCTGGTGTAGACCCTGCGCCATTTTAGTTGCCCTCCTCTGGACAGCCTCCATCCTGTCTATGTTCTTGAGGAGGTGGGGTCTCCAGAACTGCACACAGTACTCCAGATGGGGTCTCACCAACTGTCTGTACAGAGGGATAACAACTTCCAGTTTTCTACTGGTGATGCCTCTCCCTGTGCATCCCAGTATCCTGCCAGCCCTCCTTACTGCCTTCTCACATTGCTTGTCCACCTTAAGGTCATCTGATATGACTACCCCCAGGTCCCTTTCCATTTTTGTTATTGTTAGTATCTCACCCCACATTGTGTACTCTTCCCTTGGGTTTTTGTTTCCCAGGTGCATTACTTTGCATTTCTTTGCATTGAATCTTAGCTTCCATACTTTAGACCACTCCTCCAACCTTGCCAAGTCCCTTCGCATCCTTTCTACCCCACCTTCTGTATTGACTCTGTTGCAGATCTTTGTGTTGGAAAGAAGTCATGTAAAAATACTTACAAATGAGTCAAATTTAGGTGATGGAATGACCTTCTGGATAGACTTGATAGTTTGTTCCTGGAAACATTACTGAAAAAAAAGAATACACAGGAATGTCATATGAATGATCATTTTGTCAAAAAGTGTTTATTTTTATAAAGACAGCTACTCAGACATTATGGTTCCTGTTTTGCCCCTGAGCAGCTTCCTTCTGAACTCAAGTTCCAGTTTCTACTTATATACAAGGCTACTGGTTTTGGTGTTTACCAGAAAACTTAGTAAAATCCCAGAATTTGGACTGCCTGCACATCAGTACAAACAGATAATTTGATAGAATTCGGCATTTTATACTAGATTAGTAAATCTACAGAACTTGTATTTTTCTTTTAATTGCTTCTTGTATTCATTTCAATTTGCCTAATTTAATGCTCTGTATAGTAAGCCTTCTTTTATTCAGATTATGTATACACATACTGAAAGAATGACAGTACAATCCCAGTAAAACCCAGAAATTAGATTAACAATCACCAGTGCAATTCCTGGAATTTCAAGTGTTGAAAATGGAATTTCATTACTTTAATCACCAAAAATCAGTGACTTTGTTCATATGTTTTATAACATGTGTTTCTTTCACCAGTTCCCTAAGCTGAGGGGCTACCCATTGTTTCTACAATGTCCTCCAAATTTTCATAATTAACACAAACCAAGGAAAACCATTTCATTATTTCAGTTTCACTATTTGTGAGGTTTCTATTTCTTTGTACAGTGCCATGAATCAAGCAAACTAAGAAAGATCACTGGTTTCTGACACGTCACATCACATGTCTCTTACTGGTGGGGTCTAGCTGTCATGGATATGTATCCACTAATTAATCATGTCTATCACTTTGTTTGCCTTTTGTAAAAGCAGCCACATTTGGGTGATCTTTAGGTTGAATGTCATATGGGTAATTATTTTAATATAGTTCTCAGTACATAAACATTCTAATCAAGGCTACAGCATTGTAATGTTTACTGGTAATAGACATGGACTAATACATCGGAGCACAGGGCTGGATTTTCAAAGCCCCTGAGAATGCCACAAGGCACAAGCACCTGATATTCTGCTCATATGGTGCACGGGGCATGCAGCATTCTTCTGGCTGCTGATTGGGATTTTCACTTCAGTCCACCAAATGCTGCAAGTTAGATCAACTTCCCTGGTCTAGCTTGTGGCATTCAGGGGAGAGACCATTTTAACGGGGCTTGTACCAAATATTTGGTACAAGCTGCCATAAAATGAGGAAACTGTCGCAACTGCACCCAACAATAGAAAATCAGGTGCAGTTGTGGCAAAGGTGTTCAGTGCAGCTGTTCCACAAAATGGGTTTGATGCAGGGCTTGATGCAAGCCCTACGTCACCCTTTAAAAATCCAGCCCAGAGTATTTATTTTTTATGCCTCTTTGTATTATATGCCTAACTGTATATCTACAGTATGTATTTTAAGATGTTTGATACATTATTTTCTCATACTAACAAAAATAAACTGTCTGTATTTCTGTCTGTCCATCCATCCATCTATCTATCTGTCTGTCTGTCTGTCTCCACTCCATCTATGTCCACTATCTCTGCTGGTAGGATGTCTGTCTGTCTGTCTGCCTGTCTGTCTGTCTGTCTGTCTGTCTGTCTGTCTATCTATCTATCTATCTATCTATCTATCACCACTCCATCTATCTATGTCTACTATCTCTGCTGGTAGGCTATTCCAAAGGTTCGCTACCCTCTGGGAGGAAAAAAGTACCTCTTAATGTGACCCCTGACTGTACCACAACTGAGATTCATGGTATGTTTCTACATCTTCCAGCAAAACACCACAAAAAGTAACTCCAAAAGTTTAATCTTGTCAGTACCCTTGATTATGCAAAAGATTGAGATCACTCTCAGAATCTTTTTCTCCAAGGTAAATATTTTAAAGACCTCCAGCCTCTCCTCAGAGTATTTGTCCCCATATCACTGATCATTTTGTTAGCCCTGTGCTTCCTCCTCTTGACTCGCTCAATGTCCTTTTTGCAGTTGAGAAGATCAAAGCTACATGTGCAGTACACTAAGGCCTTATAAAGTGGCAGAGGATTACTTCCTCAACAGATGGAGTGCAGTGAGAAAAAATTCCAAATCAAGGAAATGGTAGTAACCGTCTTGGGTCATCATAACTGAGGCATCTTGGTGTAATGCCTGATGCACAGCCTTGGGAACCAGAAGTCCAAGGTTCAGATCCTATCACAGCTACCAACTTACTGTGATATATCTATTTAGAAATTGGTGACCAGGAATAGCACACACTGAGCCAATACATATTTGCAGGTTGTCATCGAGGCACAGGTCAGGAAGCATAGGAAGACCAGGAGCAGGTATAAATTTTGCAAGTAGCATTTTATTTTTTTCCAATGCAGGAAAATAAAAAAATAAAAATAATTGTTCAGTATACCTATTTACAAAGGCAGTAAAAACAGAGAAAACAAAGTCCTTCTTCTGAGGGTATCCCTTAATTCCAAGTTTCAGTCTCTCAGTCTCTCACTCTCCTTGTCTCTCTCTAGAAAAAGCATTGCTGCTCTTTTAATAACAAGTCTTTGTCTCGTTGACATCCTGCTTCTCACAGAATTTTCTTGTCAGTTTGCAGAATGTTCTTGTCAGTTTCACTTCTTACATGTGCAGCAGAACAACACATGGTGTCCCAGAACTGACCCCTTGTTCACAGCTCTGCAAAGGGTTTAAAAACTACATCCCAAGTTAATACCTTGAGTGCCAAATAGCTTTTTGCAATCATTTCAACAGTAAAAAAAAAAAAAAGGGATCCCAGTGTCACATACAGTTTTACACAGAGATTCACATGTACTTTTTATACCCACAGATATGCAAGAGGGAAGAAAAGACAGAACAGCGAGTGAAGGCAAAGAGATAGCCAGAGGCAGAGAATTGTGAAACTGTCAGAGTGATCAGTTCTTAGGTGTCACAAGAAAATTTGGTTGTGCAACTAGACAGAGAGAAGACAGAAAAGGAAATGATAGAACAGACCCTTGCATTTAAACTCTTTCTGCATAACAAATGGGGAAGGACCTTATTCAACCCTGTCACACACTTCCAGTGTCTCTGCGGTCTGTTGAGGCCTGCTCTCCCGGTTGTATGGCCACAAGGGCCTGAGCGGGAACAGCATCTCTTTGGCTATCTCCCTATATGAAGGGCCTGGTCTCTGTTGCTTACCCTTGTTATTTTTGTGGTGTTTCTTATTCTTATGGTAATTCCGGTTCCCACCCCATGGTTGTTGCTGTTGCTGTTGTTGTTGTTGTGGTTGTTGGGCCTGCTGGGGGTGCTGGTTGTCTGCGGGGAGGGGCTGTTTCTCTTGGGCCTGCTCTTACACCGTGTAGTGTGTCATGGTCTCCGGAGTGGTTTCCTCAGCGGCTACCTTCTTGGAACCAGAGCCCAGATCACAGATGTAGAGTTGATAAACTCTCTCAGTTTTCCAAAGATTGTCAGCAAACCTCTCCATGGTGGGATAGATGGTTGGAGCTACCTTATCTCTAGCTGCAGGGATCATGTTCCTAAGGAACAGGGTCTTATACTCGATAAGGTCCACATCTGCAGCTTCCTGTGCAAGGTGCTTCCTTGCTCTGTAGGCCATCCAGAGCCTCTGGTGGTAAGTCGCTGGACATTCTTTCACATTCTGTTTTACAGGTTATGCGAGCATCACTCCTACTACACCTGGGCTGTGTACAGAAATGAGTTCAGCTGCGACCTCATCAAAGGTGGTGGTGCCAACCTGGTGGATGGTATTGGGGAGTTTTGCCCACAGTCCAGGATCAATGGTCTGGCATAGGATCTGGACTTGGTAGTCTGCAGCGAGCCTAAGCATTTCACATTTAGCATGCACCTTTTCCAAGTGGCAGCTGAGGTTGTCAGATGGGCTCATCTGACCAATGCTGTCAGCTATTTGCTGAACAGAGTAGGCCATTTGTAGAGGATTATTGGGCTGATCAGGTGGAGGTAGGTTCCCTTGGGCACCATCCAGGGCTGCCTGAGCTGCAGCCTCTGCTATGGAATGGACTTTGCACTCCTGAGTACCAGTTTCATGTATAAGCTGTCTTATTTGGTTTTGTAAAACCTGCTTATTTCTCTCTGGAATGGGCAGACTATTTACCGCATTTTCAATCATTCTCTCTATCTCCTGCCTGTCTTCCACATTAATAACAGCTACTGGTGGTGCTCCCCCCTATCATGGGGGTCACCATGTTGGCATCGCCGATGACGTCAGTCATGTATAACATGGGATGGAAGTGATGGGTGTCCGCCATGTTGTGGATGGCAGGGTGGGGTGTCTGGGCCATAGTAGGGGTGTGACTGGGCATTGTACTGGAATATGTCATCATCTGATACCTCCCCCTCAGATGATGTGGTTAAGGAGGGGGCTTTGCCTCCCATCACCTTAACATGTCCAGCCAGAACCTCCCACTAATGGCGCAGCTTCGCCAGCTTGGATTCACATTCAGCATGATTCACATTTTCAACACTCAAATCCACCTCATCCTGCATCTGCTTCTGTAACACTCTATATGTGGCACTCAGTTCACGATTGTCCCTAGTAGCCACTTCTAAGTCATTACATACCTGGTTTATCTCGTCCTGTATCTCTCCCAGCTCCTCACTCAATTGTTCATTCATTCTACTTAATAAGTCATTTATTTGCAAAGCCTGATTCTTATCCTGTTTCAAATTTTCACACTCCTACTTCAACTTACAAAGTTCCTGCTTGCCTGCCTGTGCAGAATGATGCAAAAGGGAATCCTTTTCATTTCATTGTGTTTGGAGTTCAGACTCCAAATCCTACTCACGTCTCACACATTCTGTTTCCTGCATCCCCATCTCCTGCTTAAGAAATGAGATTTGCAGTTCAATGGTTCAAAACTTCACTTTGGAGGCTTCCAGAGCAGCATAGAGAGCCGCGACCAACAGCCCTTAAGCTTCACACTTTCTGGCTGTTTGTCTCACCTCTGAGTACTGAGTTGAAATCCCCAGTGCAGGGTTTTTGGATTGACTTACGTCCCAAGTGAACTCAGCCCATCCTCCATGGGAGGCAAGGAAGTTTGAGACATCGAGTCTCAGTTCTGCTCATATATTTGATACAGTGGCCATTATGTGGGAGGGAACAAAAAATCAAACCATGAAGAAGGCGCCGTGCTGTGTGTCGATCCACAGCAGGAGCACTTTATTCACAGTCAGGCTACTGTGCACCTACAAGCTTGCAATTCAAAACTGCTATGGAGTGAGTCGAGGCGGCATCGACCACACCCAGAAAGCAACCAGACTTTGCAAGTTATTACAAAGTGGTTGTAAAATGGAAGAGGTGATGCAGAAATGCACATCTACATTCCCCGTCGGGAAGGGAATAGTTTAAAGCAACAAGTGAAACTTTGCAAACACCAAATATTGCCTGCACATGGTCGTCAATTGTCAGGAGGTCTAAACCTCATTCTGAGGTTCTTGGAAATAATGGAAATGCAAGGAATCACAAACACATTGCAAAAGGATAATCACAGTTGCCCTAAGCAGTTCTTATCAATATGAACTGGGAGCCAATGCTAAGCATTCCCTATACCTCAAGGATTCTCCGTGTCTCTTGGGGTCTCCGAGGTAGAAGACGTAATGTCTTACTAACAGTCTATACCTATGATAATTACCATGGTTACTGTAAGATAGAAACATTTCTAGTTACAGAGATGAGCCCTATTGGCTAAATTAGAGTCCAAGATAACATTATACAATTTTGTAGTAGTGATCACTTTGTGAAGACAAAGGAGTACACTTCTACATATAGCAGTGTAATAATACAAATCATCAGAAGTTGGCAATGCTGACTTATATATCATAATCATTACAAGGACACAGGTGTCCTAACATCTTGCAAGCAAGAAATACATATGAGTATTAGAAAGTAAAATGTATAACAATAATATGCATACATATCCTGACATCTGTTCTTATGCGGTAGATGCCCTTAGCCCTATATGTTAGTATAACATATACCTAAATGCTAGCTGTCTATGGTGTACCTCTGGGGGTACCAATAAGGGTGCAGGGACCTTGTGTAACAGGTGCATCCAAGGAAAGTGGTATAAACCATACACATACTCTAAAGTCTCATTCCTATTGCAAGTCATTATGGGTACAAAAAACGTTGTGCAAGTTAGGCTGACAATGCTTTGACAGACCAGACATCACCTTTGAAACACGTGTGTGCATATGATCCCATAAAGGAAAACAATGTGGATATTTCTTCTCTTGCCTAACATCATTTTATGTATCACATGTACTATTCTTCCTGCAAACTGCCTCTCCGGTCTACTTCCTCTGAATGTTCTAAATGTCTGTTGTCCTTGGAAAGTGGTACAAGGGAAGAATTACAAAGCAAGATAAACTATAGTGTGGCCATAGGGAGAAGTGCAAAGCATTGCATAAACAATAATAATTGTGTTAATAATAGTAAAACATTGTGCAAATTTGCAGATAGCAATAGCCGGGCAGAACCAAAAGCAGTATACATAGCTAATATGTATGGGCCCAGCAAGAATGACAATGATACCCTGAACAAGTTCCTTAAAGCAGCAGTATTGTGATAAATGATTTTAGATAATATAATCAGGTGTTAGCAAAAGCAACGGAATCAATACACAATGTTTTCATTCCATGTTATTTTATTCCTGAACTGAAACATGAGTGCCAGGATTCTCATACATCCACAGTATAATCCCAGTTAGAGATGCAGCGAATTTAAAATCCCCTGGTGAAGTGAACGTGAAGTGGCCACTTCGCGTTGGCACTTCACTACACAGAGTGCCCCATAGGAAAGGCTCACTTCACCTTGTTATTATTACTTTGCATTGTCATTCCACCTTAAACGCGAAGTGAGGTGGAGTGACAACAATATTGGCAGCATCCCACCCACACAGTCACCAGAATGAATGTGCATCCCCAAAGTGCTACTGTATTGCATCCAGAAAACTCCCCAGTGCTGATGAAGTGAAATGAGAATGCAACAAGAAATGCAAAGTCTCCCAGAATTAATGACGCACTCAGGCATGTGTGCAGTGGTCAGGTCACATACAGAGTCACCAGAATTAATGTGCATCCCCAAAATGTTACTGTCTTGTGTCCAGAAAATTCTCCAGTGCTGACGAAGTCAAATGAGCGTAACAAGAAATGCAGGCTCCCAGAATTAATGGTGCCATGCAAATGCACAAACAGATTAAGATTGCACTGCACACTCAAGGGATGCACATAAAAAGGCTCAACAACACCTAACCAGTGCTCACAAGTCACAAATCCAAATCTGGAAAGGAATACATTTTGCCAGTTGGGGGATTAGTGCATGACAGTAACAATCCACTACCAGTAAAGATACCACAAAGCAGTATAAAAAATTTATGCAGGTGCAGTGGATAGCAAGTTCACACTGCTCCGATTACTCTGTAACACAATAAAAGGTGTCTGATTTAATGTCACGCATCACACACACACTCACACACACTACAAGTAATGCATAGCAAATTGAAAACCTTTAGTAATATAACCAAATGTTTTAAACAAACTGAAATTATACACTGCTGCACCACAACAATCAGCAAAACAATTTCAAGAATTACTGAAAATATTACTGTGTGTACATTAACACAGTTACACAAGAAAAATATAACCAAAACAGAAAGACTGCTTTTTTCTCCCAGTTAATCTACATACACCACAAATACACCCCTCCCCCAAAGCACACTTCACAGTACACAGACTGACAGTTCTAAATTATCATTCAAAATCCACATGCAACAATAAACACTCGACGATATAAGCACAGAAGGGTTTCCTACAATCGATGTACTAAATTGTGAGCAAAAACTATTACTCAAAAAGGCATTTTAAACAGATTTTAGAGGTTTTGAATCGCAGAGCTCTGAGAGCAAACTGTCTCCAGCTACAACTACACACACACACACACTACCCAGGCCAGAACTGAGGCTGTGCCAAACTATCTAGAGCCCATGTGACCTGCAATCCCATGAATAACTGCAGAATTTCATTTGGAGCTCAATTACAGGGTGAAGTGAGGTGAATTACATTGATTTCAATGTACTTCGCCTTAAAATTGGTGGAGAAGTGGTTTGGAGAAGGAGGAATAATGCAAAGTCATTGGTTTCAATGGACTTCGCGTTCCTCATTATGAAGCAAAGCACTCCACTTCACATTGTGGAGTTCTCCGCAGATTCCACGTTACTCAGTGAATCACTTCATGGAGCAAATTGGGGCCACTTTGCCCACCACTACTTACAGTACTGTCTAACTCACATGCTATATGGAAAGGAATGTGAATGCCTATGGCTATACTTCCCCAATGAGCTATAGCACAAAACTCCCTGACTTAAAAATGCTTATTAGTGAGTACAATGGTGGAGTGGTGAAGCCTGGAGAGATATTACAAACCATGCTTACAATACATCCAAGTAACTAATTAAAAAATTAGTGTTGTGATTTGTGATGTGATCATGAAACATGATTTGTGACTGTATTTGTGACCATGATGACGAAGAATGTGATTCGGTGTCGATGGTGTGAGATAAACAATATGGCACTGTATTGGGAATGCAAATGCCTATGGCTATACTTTCCCGATGAGCTGTAGCACAAACTCCCTGACTTAAAAACACTCATTAATGAGTACAATGGTGGGGTGGTGAAGCCTGGAAAGATACTACAAAACATGCTTACAATACATCCAAGTAACTAATCAAAAAATTAGTGTTGTGATTCGTGACGTGATCGTGAATAGTGATTTGTGACTGTGATGATGAAGAACATGATTTGTATCACGAGTGACTCGTGATGATGGTCCTGACTTAAAAACGCATATTATGAGCACAATGTTCATGCAGAATTATGCACCACACCTGTCCAGTACTCTGAAGGGAAACCAAATAAACAATTGTGACTTAAGTTACAGATGGAGATTGGGCCCTAAAGAGATGCAAATGCACAGCCAAAGATTGTGCTGCGCACTGAAGAGATGCAGATGCAAAGGTACAACACCTAACCAGTGCTCACCATCAGAAATTCAAATCAGGAAAATAATACCTTTGCTGGTTGGGGAGGGCCACGGGGGGGGGGCAGTGTACTGCACTGCTGCAGTAACAGTCACTAGTACTAGTACCAGTAAAGATACCACAAAGAAGTACAAAAAGCGCACAGCTGCAATGGATAGCAGGTTCATATTGTTGAAATTATTATGTGGCACAATAAAAGGTGTCTGATTTGATGACACACATCACACACATACTCACACGCACACTAAGTAATGCATAGCAAATTGAAAACTTCAGTAATATAACCACATATTTTAAACAAACTAAAATTGTGCACTGCTGCACCACATCAATCAGCGAAAAAGGCAAGAATTATTGAAAATATTACTGTGTGTACATTAACACAGTTATACAAGAAAAATATCACCAAAATAGAAAGCACTGTCTTTTTTCTCTCCAAGTTAATCTACCTACAGCACAGATATGCCCCTCCCCCAAAGCACACTTCCACTGTCTCTCAGTACACAGACTGAATGTTGTACATTAACATTCAAAATCCACACACAAACAATAAATGCTCGATGATATAGGAGGGTTTCCTATAAACCATGAACTAAAGTTTCAGCAAAAAAAAATTACTCAAAAAGACTTTTTTAGCAGCTTTTAGGTTTGAATAGCAGAGAGCTCTCAAAGCAGATTGTCTCCTACAGCTTCCTACACACACTACCCCAAACTGAGGCTGTGCAGAACAATCTAGAGCCCATGTGACCTGAAATCCCATGAATCACTGCAAAATTCACCTTTGGAGCTTAAAAACAAGGCAAAGTGAGGCAAAGTACATTGTTTTCAATGTACTTCGCCTTAAGAATTGGTGGAGTAGTGGTTTGGGAAGGCAGAGTAATATGAAGTCATTGTTTTCAATGGACTTCGCATTACCCATTATAATGCGAAGTACTCTGCTTTGTGTTGCGGAGCACTCCATGAATTCGCCTTCACTCCACGAATCACTTTGCCCATCTCTAATCCCAGTGTGTACAGTCACAAAGTAATCTCAAAATAAGAAATCTCTTTTTTTTAGGAAACTGCTGGTGGCAGCCCTATTTATTGACTTGAGCCATTAATTAGAAAACTAGTAATTAAACTATTTTAACAATCAGTGTCTGGGGGAAAGTACACTGATGATGATAAAGGATGCCAGATATATATTCACTGCTAAAAAAACACAATATGTTGATTTTTTTTGTGTTAACAAATACTGCTGCTTTAACCTTGAGGTATAAGCTCCAACCCAGCTCTAAGGTGGATAAACAAAACTCTGCCGAAAATGATATACTTCATCTCAGCTTGATTATCATTCATGAATAACCAGTAAAACTACAAAAGTGAAAATGCAGGCGGCAGTGGAAAAAGATAGGACTCACAAGTTTTAAAGATCAGTGGCAACTATTTTTCACATTGTTAAAAAGTCTGAATTCAAGTCCCTGTGTCATGAGTAATGTTTCCTGAAAATGTCATGCTATATGGTTTAGTGGTTTTCTTTAAATCAGCATTTGATAACTTGTTCTGCATTAACTGGAAACAGTCAGGCTGTTTCTGTCATTCTAACTGAGCCTTGGAGAGTGATGATATCATAATGGACTAAGCTATTGCTGCAGCATTGCAAGTCACTGCTTGACTGAAGAGCTGTAAACTTCCTAATTAGAGCAGTCTGTAGAATTGTTTTCTGTCCAGGGTTTTTACTCAGTCTCTGGTATGTGTTCAGATGAATTGGCTGAAAAATCTATCATTCTGTTCTTCTAAAAAGCTGATCATTTGCACTTCAGTGCTGAATTGAAGTGGTATGCATTTGAGAATTCAGCTTGTCTGTATCACAGCTGTGAGTTCTGTTGCATCAAAACTTTGTGTTTTGTTTTCTAGCTTAATAACACTGGGTTGTTTATTTATTGAATATAAAATAAATCTAAAGTTTGTTAATTCAAACAAGTAGTTTGTCTTTGATGTAGCCTCAAAAAATAGGTCCACATAAGAGCAATTGTTTTCCTCTCACATTGACAAACAGGTGTCTCCCCCACTCTGCTATTTCAGGCACATGAACTATATGAATTCACAAATTTCAGTTCATTGATGGTTTCTGTGTGAAAATACATAATATATAACTAGAAACAATATAGAGCACCCTGATGCCCACTGTATCCTGTGCCAAAGTTGAGGCAGCTGCACTCTGCTGCCCCATCCCCTGCCCCACAAGTCCCATGTCTCTTGCCCCACATTTGAGGCTGCTGCACCCTGCTGCCCATTATATTCTCACACATGGTTGGGGTTTCTGTACCCTGTTGCCTCCATCATCTGCCTAAACAGTTAGAGCTGCTGCACCATGCACACTCCATCCCACTTCCAAGGATACTGTACCCTGATGCCAGGGTGCAGTGGCCCTGATTGTTCAGGCAGGAGATGGAGGCAATAGGGTGCAGCAGCCTTGACTCTATGGGAGGAGAGAGTGGGCAACAGGGTGCAGCAGTTTAAATGTGAGGCAAGAGACAAGGTGTTTGTGGGCAGGTGACAGGGGGCAGCAGAGTTCAGCTGTTTCAACTGTAGGCAGGAGATGGGGGCATCAGAATGCCAAATAGCATTTCTAGTTACACATATTCATGATGTATTTTCACACAGAAATCATCAAAGAACTGAAATTTGTGAGTTCATATAGTACATGTGACTGATATAGCAGAGTGTGGCAGGCACCTGTTTTTCAATCTGATAGAAAAACAATTGTTCTTACATGAACCAATTTACTGAGGCTACATCAATGACAAACTACTTGTATACGTATCACCCCTTTTCATTGACACCCCGACGGCGAAACAAGGAAAATGACCATTATGGTGATATTCACGGTAATGGTCCATTCTCCTTGTTTTGCCTTCCCCCAGTGTTCTGCCCCCTCCCCAGGCCAAATCCGACCTGGAGTTGGAATCTTAGGGTCCGGGGGTGCGGGGGCAGAGCTCCCTCATGGAGGGTGTGGGGGTCACAGCCCCCCACAGAAAACAATGAGTCAAGAGGCAGCACAATACCTGCATCAGTATTGCGCCATCGCTGTGGGGAAGGTCGGCATTTTCGCTGATGGGAAAACTTGGTGCTTCCCTTGTATGAATTTACAAATGCTAGATTTATTTTATTTCTATTAAATAAACAACCCAGTGTTATATAGCTAGAAAAAAAACAAAGTTTTGATGGGACAGAACTCATAGCTATGATGCAGACAAGCTGATTTCTCAAATGCATACCACTGCAATTCAGCACTGAGACTCAAATGATCAACTTTTTATAAGAACAGAATGATAGATTTTCAGCTAATTCATCTGAGCACAAACCAGAGACTGAGTTAGTAAAAAATCCTGGACAGCAAACAATTAACTCTACAGACTGCTCTAATTAGGAGGTTAGTAGCCTTTTAGATCTTCAGTCAAGCAGGGACTTGCACTGCTGCAGCAGTAGCTTAGTCCAATATGATGTTGTCACTCTCCAAGACTCAGTCAGAGGGACAGGAACAGCCTGTTTCCAGTTAGTACAGAACAAGTTAACAAATGCTGATTTAAAGAAAACCACAAAACCAAATAGCATGACATTTTCAGGAAACACTGCTCATGACACAGGGACTTGAATTCAGGTTTTCTTTAACAATGTGCAAAATGGTTGCAACTGATCTTTAAAACCTTCTGTTTTCAGTTAACCATAGACTTTTCTGCTTCATAGTCCTGTACACTAACCACTGGACTACCTAATGGGGTAAAAAGAGCGCTTCAATAATAGCGCTGTCAAAACCACACTTCAAAAAGCATGTCTGCCTTGATAGCGACAGGGGTAGGACAGCAGATGATAATTACCACTACCCCTGTAGCTGTCATGGCAAGGGAAGCAGTGGAGAAATAGGCAAAAAGTGTAGAGGCTGTCCAAGCTGCTTCCATGGTGGAGAGGGCTAAGGCACAGGCAGCTTGGACAGTACAGCTCAGGAGACCCAGGTTTTGTTCCTGGTATCTTGTGGCTTCACTTTTCCCCCTGCCCCAAGTGTTTTTTTTTTATTTATTCTGGAATCCAGTCCCCCCCAACTATCTCCTGTTCCTGAGTTCCACCCTTCCCCTGTGAAGTTGATTATATATTGGGTGTGTAAGGGGGCAAAGCTCCCCTTGTTGGGGGGCTGGGGGGCAGAGCCCCAGCAAAAACACCAGTTGCTGTTTTGTTTCCTTGTCATGATAGCGATCCTCCCTGTGTTTTTCGACTGCTGCTATTTGTGCTATTTTTGTAGTTGGCATTTTGGCTGGGCACTGTTATTGGCAGCATTTTTATTGCACGGTTCTTGACTGTGCTGTTCTTGTTTTCAGCATTATGACCTTGAGCCCTGCACTACACCACTTCAAGTCCCAGGAGCACCTTTTTTCTAAGCCCTCTAAGCAATGGTAGTATGGACAGTCTGGCCTGCTGACTGGTGCTGGACAAAATTTCTAGTACTCTTGTGAAATTGCACAAAATCACTGATTTCGTATTTGCTCAATATTTGCAAAATTGTGTCAAAATGCAGTGTAATTTTGTTTTCTTTTTGAAATGTTGCATTTTTCCCAAATTGTACAATTTTGAAATTGTAAATTCTTGAAACTGCGCAATTTCAGCAAGTGGCACCATTCTTTTCCTAAATTGCAAATTTTTAAAATGAGTGTTCTTAAAAGTGCACAATTTCAGTAAATAGCAGCATTTTTTTAAACTGCACATTTTCAAAAACATGAATTCTTAAAAATGTACAATGTCAGCACAGTTCCACAGGCTGACCATAAAAAATAGCAATTTTCAAAAGTGTGCATTTTTATAAACCTTAATCTGCAAAATGATGCAATTTTGCTCACTTTGCACAAAAAGCTACATAGTACTGTATACTGTGCTCAAATCATGAAATTGCAGGAAAATTCACAAAAATGGTACAGTCTTAAGAAATGTATGTGAAAGAAATATTATTACAATTTCACCAACTACTGTACTACTGCTGACCCAGAAATTTGCTTATGTGCTATACAGAATGAATCAAAGGGAAAATGCTCACTCCTCCTGGAATACCAACCCATACTGCAGTCAGCAATACCAAGCCAATACAGATGTTCATTTTATAGCCAGTAAAAATGTAGCATTCAAATCAGACTACATGATCTGTTGCAAGCAATGTTACTACAGTATATTCTACTTCCTCATGATTCACCATCTAAAATAAACATTCACCAGTAAATGTTAGAATCAATGTGCTTTACTGTATGGGAGCATTTTTTTATTTTACAATTCAATTCTTCCTGGATTACCCAACTATGTTGTAATATCTTTAATTTGCAATAGATTTACCCAGGATAAAAACATCTAGTTTTCAGTGGGTTCCTGCTTCAACCGGTATCTGCAGCTAGGGGGACAGGAGAACTAGGATGTGAAGTGAACTGCCTAAAGCCACAAAGTGAGTACTTGGCTTCATGGGGGTTGACTACATGATTTCTTGGATACCATGCAGGTACTCTAACCATGAGACCAAAGTGGAGATCCTCTTCGTACTTTTACAGCTGGAAGGACATAAGCACAGGTCTGGTGGTGGTGTTGGGGGGGGGGTTAAAAGCCCTGTTCAGAGATATTAGGGTCATGCTGCTGCTATTGTTGTGGTGGTGGGATCAGAAACGGGATCTTTTATTTCTGGGTCATTCAGCTCCAGTTCTTCAACAATGTCCCTCCAACTCTGCATTGGGACACCCAGCCAATAAAGTCATTCTACTTTAAAAAACACCAACTACTGTACCTTTAGATAGTTTACTCACTAGCCTACCCACAACTTGCTAGAATAAGTACAGTACAGTTCACCAAGCTGTGCTGTTTTATGTACCATACAGAGCAACATCAAAATTAAAATGAAACTTTAATATATTAATGGAACAACAAACATCTGGAATGATATTTAGTATGTATCTATGTGTGGATAGATAGATAAATAGACAGACAGACAGATAGAGTGATGTTGTGTGTGTGTGTGTGTGTGTGTGTGTGTGTGTGTGTGTGTGTGTGTGTAATATTTAAAGGAAAGACACAAGACACTAAAATCTAGTCGTATGCCACTTACTAAGCAGCCCTCATCCGTCATGTTATTGTGGACACAAATTGTGAAACTCTTGTTTCATCTGGCCACACTGAATGGTATGTACTTTATGCTCATCTTTTCTAATCTAGCAATATCTTTTCCTTGCAATTTTAATTCATTTCCTTTTAGAAATGTTACAGGAAATGACACACTTTGATTCAACATCTGGCTTACAGGCATGCTCTGGAAGCAGTAAGATTCCCATAGGCACACTTTACATCTATTCCAGTACCAAGATATAAAAACAGAATCAACTAATTAGCAGGTACAGATTTTGCTTTTTACCAACCCTAGTTTTATTTAAAAGGAACCTGCTTATTGTTACTGAATCACAGTAAATAAAAAAATAAAACCTAGTACAGTGTTTTTTACGAAAGTTGGGTCATGCCTATAATGAGTAAGATGTCACTAAAATACTATGAAACACTAAGAAAAGTGTCACAAAAACAATGTCTTCTTCTTCTGTCACCCTATAGCCTTGTCCTCTATTTTTTCATCTTCACCATATTAATATAGTAAGTACAAATCCATCAGCACATATGAATGGACCACAAAGAAGCAAGTTTCAGCCCCCATCCCTGCCTCCCCAGAATGTTTTGATTTACCTAACCATGAACTGTCTTTTCTGACAGCTGTGATTGTAAACTAAAGCAGGTACTTGGAATGTGGAAGTAGTAGGCCTGCCTTAGATTAAATAACTGTCAAGTTGTATTTTATTGCCTGTTGTGTTCTTCTTCTTCTTGTGATTCCCACCCACATGTTATACTGGGTATAAGGTCCTTGCTCAGTATGCCTTTCCAGTACAACAGTTTAAGACAGATAGACAGACAGATAGATAGATAGATACTGTAGATAGATAGTGTAGATAGATAGATACTGTTGATAGACAGACAGATATATACATACAGTACATAAATAAATACATAAATATATACATGCATACATCCATACATACATTGTCAGATGAAAGCAATTCATTTTAAAACTCAGTCAAGGCCCCAGCAAACAATATTGAGTATTCTGGCAGCATGACAGAAGGAGGTATAAAGCATTTCACTGATTGCAGCCACCCTTCTGCCTCTTAACTGTTAATACACTTTAGTTACGATGTGTTCCACTGGATGATGAAGACATGTGCAGGCCAATTGCTTCACTTAAAGTGATCTGTGAAACCTGCAGCCTTATCACCAGAAAGCCTGATCCTATCAGATCTCAAAAGTTAAGCAGAGTTGGGACCGGTCTGTCTCATTGGAGACTTATGATGAACACAAGGTACTGCAGGAAGTAGTGTTAATCACTTTACAGGGATCACACTCCTCTTGATTTTGTAACCATACTGATGCATGCCCCAGCATGGTGTTAGGAGGACAGTGTACTGTTGTGTGATCTTTAGGATGAGATGTTAACACCAGGGTTCTGTCTGCCTGTCCAGTGGTTCTTCAGGTGGTTGTTACAAATCCCATGGGCACCTCATAAAGAGTAGGGGAAATTCTCTAGTGCCCCCATCACTGTTCACTGAAAACACCGGCAGCTTAACTTGGGTTACTATCAATCAGTACTTCCTGTACCCCTACACCCACAAATACTAAAAGCATGAAATATTTCCTAACCCTCATTTCCAGACAATAAAATTAAACAAAAAAGTTCAGTTTTGAATGTTGTTGTAGTAATAACTACTCATGATCATACTATATGGGGTGGAAGATAGGAAACCCCTGGTGACACTCCTGCCATACTAGCCTCCTACCTCAAGCACCATATTACAGCCTCCTAGTACAACATGAGGACCAGAAGCTAACCTATTCAACACAACTATATACAAACTACCACCACAACCCTATAGGCCATCCACCCTCTCACCTATATCTATCTCTATCTTGCTCCATACTCATACTCCAACTAATAACACCCATAGACACAGGCTTACCAAATGCAAGTATACTTGCAGCCAATAGGTGTACTGGAAACACTGCTTTAGAAAACTGTTAATCATCCTGCTCCTCCTGTCTGGGAACATGAACCCAAACCCTGGCCTACCATGGACTGATGATACAAAAGGACAGGACAACCTCAAAATGTCCTCGATCAACATACAAAATGTCCTCGCTCAACATAGGTAATCTACTATCCAAATTTCCGCAACTCCAGGCCTGGGTTGCTCAGCACAAGCCTGACATAATCTCACTCACAGAAACTGGCTCTCCCCTAAGATCCTGGATGCCACTGTGTTACTTGATGGCTAGATCACCTTCCGACAGGATAGACTATCCAAACTTGGGGGTGGATGCCTGGTTTACACGAGTAATGAAATCAAAGGCCAGGTGCTGCCCAACAGTCTAATAACAAAAGAGGCACAAATATTATCCATTAAGCTAACCATAGACCACCAGAGCAATATAATGGTTCTCTCTATGGTCTACATACTCCCAGGAAAGCAAGCAACAGGCATAGAGCAATTCATAGACCATATAAACCAGGTCAAGCAGAACTGGGAAATGGTTGCTGTTGGAGACTTCAACAGAAACTGGCTAGCTTAAGATACCTCCACCCTAAAATACCAAATCTCTAGCCTGTACCTCACACAAATGGTAACCCATGCCACTAGGTGAAACTACCACACTGGCACAAGCTCCCTTATGAATGGGTACTTTCCACCTGCCCTGAGCACATAATATACGTATCTGTACTGCTGGACTCACTCAGCGACCACTCCCCAGTGATGTGCTCATGAACAAATAAATCAATGAAGCGTACCCCTTAGCTAGCAAAAAAAATGTATTTAAGGAATGGACAGCTAGAGCGTTTTAAACAATATCTATAAAGGACTGACTGGACCCCACTAGACAGTGCAAATGATGCAAATCTGGCCTGAGACTACATCACTACTATCTTTACCAATGTCTGTAACTTCTTTGCTCCACTCAAATCCAAGAAAGTTAATGGAATACAAACCCCTGGCTCTTGGGCTCCCTCACTGAGCTAATGCAATACCATGACAACCTCTGGCACAAAGCAAGGGCAACTGTTAAGCAAGCTGACTTTATTGCATATAAAGCAACCAGAAATAAATGCACTAAGCTAATAAGGAAAGCCAAAGCCATGTACTATAAAGAACTATTGGATAAGAGTTGGGGTAGCAGAAGAGATTTCTGGAACTCCATAAAACCTTTTACTGGCAAGGACTCCAAAGCACCTCCAGACCTGATCATCACTGTGTCTGGCACATTACAAGAAGCCAAAGAACTAGCAAATGCCTTCAATGTCACCTTTACTGACTTAAGAACTGTACTACCCCCTGACTACCTATCCACTCAACCTACTGTGAAGCACCCCAATGCGAACCCCCCCCCATAACTCTAGCATACCCCCATTTTATTTTTTGCAAGTCTCTAGGGTGGATTCCATTAAATACATTAAGCGAGTCCTAAGAAAAAACAGGATTGGAGGTGACATGATCAACATGAAGCTTGTAGCTCTCATGCTTGATGAACTAACTTTACTACTTACAAAAATTTTCAACCTATCCCTAACAATGGGAGCATTACCAGATAGGTGGAAGTTGGTGCTTGTTACCCCCATATTCAAAAGTGGAGACAGAACCAGCCTGGCAAACTACGGGCCCATATCCATATTACACCCCCTCTCTCAAAAGCTCTTGAGTGGATTGTATCCAACCAATTAACTGACTTCCTGAAAAAGTACAACCTCCTATGTGCACAACAACATGGGTTTCAGAAACAATATAGCACCATGACCACAATGATAGATTTCACTATCCACCTGTAGGATGCACTGGACAATGGCATGGCAGTGGGGCCCATCTTCATAGACCTCACTAAAGCATTTGATACAGTGAACCATCACCTCCTACTCACTAACCTTCTGTCCCTTGGCCTGTCCCCTGAAACTGTATCTTGGTTTGGTAGTGACCTCTCACACAAATCACACTGCATAAAAATAAGTGGAACAATCTCTGTCCCCAGGTAGGTGACCCATGGAGTCCCCCAAGGGTCCATACTTGGCCCCCTGCTTTTCAGCATGTTTATAAACTCCCTACCCTCTGCCTGCCCAGCAAACATGCTGCTATATGCCAATGACACTGTAATCTCTGTTTTGGGCAAGCAACAAACCCAAATAACCATGGCAAAACAGGACAGTTTCTAAAAACTTGAAAAGTGGTTTCTACAAAACAGACTCCTACTTAACTGCAAAAAGACTAAAGATATGCTGTTTACAGTGCGTCAGAACAAGAAAAAAAGTCACTTTGATCACCCATAGCCAAAAAGGGGAAACATTGTAACAAGTCAGCGCATTCAAGTACCTAGGAATACACCTAGATGACACCCTGTCTTTCTCTTCACACATAGACCACATCATCAAAACTGCAGATGTAAAACTTGGACTCCTCTATTGACACAGGCATGCGATGTCTCCTGAGGCCCAGTGATTGGTAACTAGCAGCTCGGTACTGTCCACTATTGATAATGGGCTGGTAATCTAAAGTGCTGGTACAGACACTGCCCTAAAGAGGATAAAAGTTCTCCTAAACCAGGCCTCCTTGGGGCAGACTATGTAACACAAATGTGCAGACTCTACAATGAGACTGGGAGGCTCCCATTTCACCTCAGAGTAAGATACCAGGCATTGCTGAAAGTAAGAAGGCCTTTCTAGGACACACCCCCCTGAGTCCATGGTACACATCTTCCTATGTGCCCGAAACTCAAAAACCACAAGAAGCACAGCCAAAGGTGCACTCCATGTCCCATTTGAGTGGACCACTTTCACCCAGAGATCCCTACCCTACCGAGGGCCACAGTGGCTAAATGACCTCCCTGCCTGCCTCATAGACAGTGGAAAGCTTGGCTCCTTTAAAAAAGAGCTCTGCCTTCTCCTAACTCAAGCAAATAACTGTGACTGCCCCACCTAGACACTGACAGCTCCTGCCCAAACTCACACATGACCTATGCTCAAGCTTGCACTTTATCCCCCCCTCGCTTACCACCCAGGTGATGAAAGTCACACATGGATCACATTAACTACCCTTCCTCCCTGCCCCATTTACTTCTGACAAAGCCATCTCAGGCTGCCACCACCCCATTGTCTTGCACTTAGGTAACTCAAGTGTTTATTAAACAAGCTTTTTATTGCTCCAAACTAGCTTTGCACCACACCTATTGTAGTGCTACTTTTTGCCAACTGCACTATTGTAACTGACAATGATCTGTGTCTATGTGTATTACGGATGTGTCCATGTGATCTTGCCTGTACCCTGTGTATTGTCCTGCATCATAACTGACTTGGAACCTTTGTAAAAGAGTGCCATGACTCAAAGGTATTAATCTGAATCTAAATAAATCAAAATAAATAAAATAATGCTCTGAAATGTCATGTTATTTATTCTCCAGACAACATAAAAAATAACCTATATCGTATCACCTAAGGGAGGCAGTTTGACCTAATGGTGATAACACAACGTTGTGCTCTTAGAATCCCAGGTTTGAATCCCAAGCCACCACTTATTCACTGGGACCTAAGCAGTACTATATCTTACTAGTTGCCAACAAAAAGACTGGGTTTTAAGCAATGGTGCATTTCTATCAAAATCATTAATATATCATTTTTATTTTTCATTTCTATACATTCCTAAAGTTACAAGTAAGATACCAGTACCTATTTCTGAAGTTTGAAAACTCCCTGACCTCTTGCCTTATCTACAGGAAAAAAAGATTAAACATCATGGTAAACAGGCGGAACAGACTGCCTGAAGACACTGTAAAAAGTAATAGTAAGGAAGCCTTCAAAAGAAAATTAGATACCTATGTCAACAATGGAGGAAACCTTAATTACTATGCAAACCAATAGGAGCTATCATGGGCCGTGGTCTTCTTTTGCTCCTTCACCACAATAGTGACAATAGTGATATCTTGGTGTGGATTTGGAACTGTGCTCTGTTGTTCACTATTACAAATGAGTCAGGAAGGAGTGCAAGCACCTATCCTAACACTTCCACAATATAAACTTAAGGGGAGAGCATTTAAACAAGTGTTTGGGTTGAGACCATATTTATTGACTTGAATTATCTAGAACAAAACAATCAAAAGCAATAAAAAATGTAAATACATCTTAGTAACTTAAAAATTGTTTTGGTGAATCTAAAGATCTCAGGAACATATTGTTACTAAAAAAACAACTATATGATATGTTTTCTGATTAACAAATTATGTTGCTTTATCCTATCTGTGCTTACACTCTCTGTAATCCTCCAATCTTCCTGCATCTCTGTTTTGAATCGCCCCATGCTTAAAAATGATTATGCAGTATACAATATGTAAATGCTGCTACATAAAAATATATATCCTTCCTCATTCCTTTCCTTAATGAAAACCCTTAAGGCTTGTTATGAAAAGTATTTCAAGTTCATGACAAAATAATTTACTTAAAACAATGTGTTAACGTGATCATTTAATTGCTATGTTCACCTTAAGGCAATACACTTTTTAAAAATATGCAGACAGAACGGCACTGTTTCTGCAGAACCTCTCATCTTAGTTTGTGTTGCAAGACCAAAAACTTAAATAACCCAGTCCTACTGAAAATGAGCTCTTCTCGGACTCTGCTTCACCTGGCAAAGTATATTACAAATAAATAACTGGATTCATGCGTTGAGCTTTTACATTTCAGTATCTGGCTCTGTTAAATAAGCACTTGTAAATTACGGCTATATTTATTACCAAGCAGCAGGCCCGTTTCATAAGAAATAAGGATCATACTGGCTTGTTCTCTAGTGAAATTGACAGAGCATGTATGTTACACTGTTCATCATGTGTATATTCCTTTAACTTTTCTCATAATGCCAGTAATACACGTATCCAACTGCTTCACACAGAACTTGTTGTATGGTATATTCAAAGTTGTATATTTACTCTGCATTGACATCTCGGGTCAAAGAAATTACTTTGAAAGAATCTGGAGGATAAGGGTGCATCTCACAACTCAGATACTTTGAAGAGCATTGGTACAGTAGGTACAACACAGCACGTTATGAAGCTGTCACCAGTTTACTGTGGCTCAAGTGAGGTCCTATAAGCATTTAAATGTTTCTCTGAGTAGTGATACTGGGTCGAATCGATGACAAAGGAACAGAAGCCCAATTTGTATAATAATAAGAGATGATTATTTAGTCTAAACATGTTTAGAGGTTATTGTCCGAAATGGCCTGGCAAAAGCAGATAAAAACGAACTTTCTGACTCCCTTAAACCACAGTTAAGCACCTGTTAAGTCGGTAGATCCTGTCTCTATTGAAACACTCCTTTAATACTACCTACCACTGTCGCTTATCACAACATGCACAGCTCAAACTGAGTACATATTGTATATGTATATTATATATAATTGCACTTACATGTAATGAAGGTGTGAGTTGTTCCGAAATGCGTGACGTGAAATAAACTTGAGCCCAGAGTCCATCAAAGTTCTGTAAAATAGTAATACTGATATCAATAATATCAACAAAAAAACTACATTAATAATGATGAAGGTGTTGGATACTACAATTTCACAGGAGCAACGTGTTCTATTTGATACTTATGTGATACTTACAGGTTTCTCAGGCCACTGTACTGGAGCACTTCATTGTCGTTTATGCTTTCTAGACTGCGTTGATTTGATATGTAGCTGCGAGCAAGAGGGAAGCCGAGAATTAATCAATGTGCCACTGTTCCGTTTATATCCCTTCATCCCTCTTGGTATTCAAAGCAACAACTAAATCTAGCTGTAAATTCAAATGGGCTGGCCCCCAAAAGCATCGTGCATCCACCATAACAATATAATACACATTTTAGGAAGGTGGACGTTTTTTCATGCAGGCAATGTCTGCATAACAGCACGGTCTGTTCTATATAACTTAACTGCTTCTCAGTTTTATAAATCATGTTACAGTGATATTCCCAGGAAGTGTATGAAGGAAAGTAGGGATGTTTGCTTGAATGTAGCCTAATAACACCAGATTCTGTATTATGAAAAACGTGTGTATGTGACAACTGCAGAAGGTTACAGTTAAAATAACTACAGTTAATCATACCGATTTTTCTAAATTTACCAAGAAATATAAAAAGAAAAGCCCCCGCTTAATGTGTAAAATCTGCATTATTCAAGGGCTAAATCCTAACCTCTAGTATAAGTTGATTATCTGAGGGTAAAAGGGCAAAGAGGTGATGCCAAATACTGTGTTAGTATAACAGTGGTAAAGAATGGAGCCTGATTCCCTAACCTATAATAAGCCACTATAATCCCTATCACGACGTCTATGCCATATGGGAGGCTTCTCCAAGGTATTCACTATGCAGTTGTCTTCTTATGGATACATTGAAATATTTCATGTATAATTTACCACTTAATTGTTTTTTCATTTCTTTGTTTCCGTAAATCTAGTTGTAAAAATATTGTTTTCATTTGGTTATTTTCAATGTAACAAAAAAAAATGCAGAATGCGCCCGAATTAGATGTGTTGTACTGTAAGGCCTCCCATGTTATAAATGCCGACCTCGCGATCTCTCAGCTTGGCTACCAACACATATTTTTAAAGGTAAAACTTTTGTTTATGGTCTGTCTGTTTACCTACATACCTACCTATGTATCTATTGCCTTACAAGCAGGAACTGTGGATCTATAATTTGTGTACAAATCTCTCAACTGTCCCCGGTTTTCAGGGGCAGACTTGATTTTTGCCTAAAAAAAAGGCCTCAGTCACTCATAAATTTGGGACTTTTTCCCTAAAGTGTAGTTGTCCAAAGTATAAAATAATGACACAAATTCGAGTTACACTTTAACTCTGCTTCAGGAAATGCTTTTCACACAAAATCAGACATGGTGGCACCTATTTTATTTAGCTGGTACTTTATTACCATTTTAGTGATGTGTCTTTGATTTATTTTGGTCTCTTGCCCTGATTTTTTAAGCCTTGTCTCTGATCTGCAAGGCCGGAGGTCGCGAGGTAAAGTAAGGCTTTGCCCATGTCATTAAAAAATAGTGTATTGGACAACTGTACATTTCGAAAACAGGTATTAATACAGTGCATGCTGTAATTATGTACTTACTAAAATTAAATCTTAATTCAGTTCATCAGTGATTTATATTTTTGGTTCAGTAAAATTACCATGTATATATGTCTGCATGTATGTATTGTATGTGTGTATAAGTACAGCACGCACACAGACACAAACGTTTGTAGGTTTATCGTGTTTTCAGTTTTAGTTACAGTGAATCTATATATGGGAAGTTGGGAACAAATATGATATTTCGTTCACATGTATACGAAATCGATAATTCTGTTTGTGCCCTGTTTACTTATTCTTAGGTTGTGTGGGAAATTTCGTTTTCATTTCATTGATCCATTCCTTTGACTCATAGGTTTTTTTCAGCCTCTCTAACCTGTAAAGGAGGGTGCCAATACCCCCACATTCAAGGACTAAATGAACCTCTGTGCCACCGCCTCTTACTCAATCGTACGAGAGTTCCACCACCGCTGTCATTTTTCTTCACTGACTACGTCTAGGAGAGTTCCACAACCTAGAGTAGACGGTTACCTGCCAAAACATTAGATGGGAAAGTGTCCCCACCTAAATAGTTTCAGTTTAACCACTGCCCACGTTTTAGCATAGACCGAGGTGCAGTATCCACATATGTAGAAAAAAAAACAGCACATACCTACGGTATAGTATATACTGTAGACGAGGTGCAGCACCCACATATATTACATAGAGCAGGGGAACCACCTGTCGACCGAGGAGCAGCACCCATATTCAGTATTTAGCAGGGAACAGCACCCATGTAAAGTCTTTCCCAATAAGCAGCACTCACATGCATCATATGCCGAGGATTAGCGCCCACATACACCATATTGACCGGGAGCAGCACACAGCCCCCACATACATATGGACCAAGGAGCTGTCCAGCTAGTCGCAGGGCTGCAGAGAACAGCCCCCCTGGCTCCGGTGCTACATCTATTTATTGCTCCAGAAGGAACACGACGTATACAGTATGTGATTGTCAATGCACCGAGCCTCTGCCTGCTCAGCAATCCTACACTCCCCCCCTTCCCAAGCTGCCTGCCGCATGAACTCAGTCCTGCCTGAGCGTGGGAGTCTGTGCACAGCAGCACTAGCACATATCTATCACCTTATCCCCCTGCTTTATTCATCGGGTATCATCATATGCTGGCAATTAGTGCCATTATTTTCATGGCTGCAAACTTGTACAGAACTGAGAAAGCAGGTCCAAATCAAATCAGAGGAAGCTTTTAAGCTCATATATTCCAGACTGTCTTTAGAGTGAGATCATGTCAGAGCACATCTACTGTAACTTGTCCCATTCAGACTCATTTGGAAAAAAGCGACTCATTTGGAATAAAGCATCTCGCCAAACTCGACCAGTTTAGATGCTCTTCCTTTGGCCACTTCATCTCTCCTCCTATCTGTTGGCCTACATATTTACTTACATTACCTCCAGCGTTAATGTAATTTTATTTTGCCCTTATTATCTCGATTCAGTAATCTTCCATGTTGTTAGCACATTGCTGAATTGGGTTAGCGAAAGAAACGTAACGTGGTGTTAACCCTGGAGGTAATAACGTTTGTGAATACAGGCCATTGACTGTTTCCTCGGGAGCTCTCTGTTTTTGTTAAGTTTTGACTCCTTATTTTTTGTCTTGTGTTTTCCATGATTAAGCTTGTGTGTTATTTGCACTGCATGGTCATCATGTCTTTTCTAAGTCCCCCTTGTTTCCTCATTAACATAAGGCCCTTGGTTCCCCCAGTTTCAAACGTTTACTTCCACCAGAGTTGTATAGCATACTAGCATACACACACACACGCTCTCATATGCACATATATAATACACAGTGTACTTACATTTCGGTGATATTTTTTGCGTCTGAAGCTGTGCTCAGAAGTGGAAAAGCCACGATACCTGGTTCCTGCTCAGTGCAAGAGATCTTGGTGGCGCTGCATTTGCAGGAGGTAGGACACGCAGACAGGACTCTCCAGAATCCAAGGAAAAGCCAACAGATCCCCCAAAACCACACCAGGTCGACCCCGTGCCACCTCCTGCGGCAGATCATGGTGAGCGGCATAGAATGCCCCATTGGGATCTCTAGCAATAAGTAAATCCAAGAGGATCACACCTGCAGACACCACGGTATCATAATCCTTTCAGTGGGGTCGAAAGAGGGTGATTGAGTCCCGAGAGGGTCGTTGTCTTCCCCAACCAAGCTGCAGTGCACATATAATTGAAAATAAAAACGCAAGAAATATATAAAAGAGGTGCCAAGGTTATAACTGTGGTCGCGAGTTTCCCTTTTCCCTAGTCCTAGTCCCAGAGGGAGCAGCTGTTGGTTGATGCAATGGATGTGAAGTAAATGGTCCACACAAACTGCTGCTTCTGTTGCTTCTTCACTGCTGAAGGGCTGGAGAAAAGAAACAGAGACAGAGATGAGAGCTTAGAGCCCCAGCGTGTGAACACCGTAACAGCATCGCCATACATATAGGCAGCAACTGCACAGAAATCCCAATGATCAGGTCACTCAAATGGAGCAAATGTCGCACCGGGCAGTCCTTTTTAAACAGCAAACGCCAACTCAGATTGACCCCTCATGCCGTGCCAACACAATCTGAACTGCCTGCAACAGCAATACTCAAGATGACAATAATTGCAATGCTGCACCCTATATGGAGCGAATTAAGTGCAGAAGGATTTCCTACCGACCAGTCATGCAGAAGCCTGAGGTGATCAATTGCTCCTGTTTGAAGTATTAAGACCAAACTAGTGACTGCACATGCGATAACTCCAGTGCCCAGCTCCAGTTGGAACATACGATTCCGCGACACGTCTTCGATGCTCCATTGCAACAATTAAAACAGAACAGAAACTTCTGTGTGCAGAATTGAAAATACTAAATTACCCTAAGCTCATATACAACGGGAAAGAGGGATGCACATTTAAAAGCATGTACCAACCATCCTAGCTCCTACCTGCACTGTCTGCTGAGCGACTGCAGTACTTAACTCCTGCTTGGCCTCGGCAGCCCTTGTTTGCTGCTGCTGCTGCTGCTGTTGCTGCTGCTGTGCCGAGGCAAAGTGCAATCTCGTATTTTACACACATACACGCACACATACATACTGCAGCCAGCAGTATACACCGAAGACATTCAGCAGCCAATTCCTGGGGCTGCGTGATGGTGACGTAGATATGACGCAGGCGTGAGGGACAAAACGAAGGGAATAATTATAAAATAAAGAGATTTTGCATTAGCAGTGGGGACAGTGCAGCTTCCAGTCCAGCACAGGGGCCATTGCACTGTGGGTGGTGATACAAAATGTGTCGTGTGTGCAGGGTTCGCTTATTTACAGGTATTCCTGTGTTTTACAGGGAAATTGTTTCCGTACACCTGCATCGGTTATACGAGAAAATAGAACAATTCGTCTTCCTTAGAAAACAATGTTATCTAAAGGAAAACCCAGGAGAATTGTCTTGGAGCTACAGGGAAATGCCAAATTGATCTGGAAAGTGTGTGTGTGTGTGTGTGTGTGTGTGTGTGTTCTGCTGCACAAATGACTCTTTCCTTCAGTTCGAATGTTGTAGTTTTAGCATATGCAGCCCCTACCTTTACTGTCATCATTGTATTTGGGGACATGGACTCCACACACTGACATGCTTTTATAATAAACCTCGAGTGTCTGGTATTAGACGGACGCTGCATTCCAAGACGTGATCAGCATCCCATCCAAGATGCATGCAGGCTTCCTCGCTCTACCTCGTATCTCTCGCTCTCAAGCTCGCTCTCTCACTTTGTCTCTCTATCAGCTGATGGCGGGCTGGTGATGTGGGACTAGGGTTAACCTGCACTTGTGTCGGACCCGGTCAGCGTAAATTTCCACGGAGCAGCCAGCCGACTAGGTATCTAAGTAAGCATTAGTGCTGTGCAACTTGTTCGCATGGCAGGGACATTTAGCTCAGGGGACTCACTATAATACCAAGACTGATCTTCGCCTCGCTGCTCAACAAGGCGACACCCCTACACTGTATGCAGGGGCTGAAAAGCAACGAAAAATAAAAAAAAAAAGACAGAAAGAGGAGCAGTGTCCATTGCACAGTAGGAGAGACAGCTGCTTAGGCTGAATTGGACAAGACTGCAGGCTCCTCGCTCATTTTTGAGATTTCAGACAAGAGCCCCGTCGCTGCCTGTGGCTGAATGAAATCTCTTCCCGGCACGGGGCAGTGTTCGCCACCGCTGTTCCCTCTCAGTCACACTTAGTCGCATACCTCTCAACCTTTTGTCCCCCAAATGTGGAACATTGCCTCTCAAAATGTGGAACAAATGAGCAAAATGTGGAACACTTAATCAATCTTTACCTAGGAGGCTCAGAACACTGTTAAAATGTTTGCATTTATGTTCAGAAAGTCTGTTATTAATTGAATAATATATTTTTTGCAATATTTACTATAGACTTTTGCTTTAAAATGTTAATACTGAATGTGGAACAAGTCCTCACAATGTGGAACAGGGAGCTTTTGTGAAGCAAAATGAGGAACGTTCCTCGTAATGTGGTACAGTTGAGAGGTATGCTTAGTCGTCCTTGTATTGCGGGAACTATAATTACAAGAAAATGGAGTCAGCTGACAGTACTTCTGCATGACGAGCTAGTAGTAATGGGAACACCTCGTTAAAAAAAGGCAGTGCCTGGGAATTTGGCTTTTTTCATGCGAGTCTCCTGAGATTTTCTGAAGTGATTTAACAGTGACAGCGGGATCTTGCGTTGCAATAATCCCGCCTTCGGGGAGCTTTAGTGACACTGAGCGGTTTGAGGAGGATCTGCAAGTAGAATTTCAGCTAGTAGATTGTGCCCATCTCTCCTCTGCACCAACCCAGCCATGAGACTACAACTTCTGTTGAACTTAGTTCCACCACCTACAGGACTTGGAGGGCGGTACTGTACATGACTACTGCTGTCATGTACAAGCGGTTTCTAACCAGCTTTTGCGTTTTTCAACTTTTATAGCCAGTTTAAAAGAACGGGAGGAATCAAAGTATTGGATTCCCTCAAGTCAATACAAACTGTTATAGTACGGTTGAGTGTTGTGTGCTGAAAATATGTACACTCAAGGACAATTATATGGTTATCCATTTTATGTAGGCAAACCAATTATTTCAGTTTTTTGTTGACCCCATTGAAATTTCGCACTTTAGACTGCACACCATAAGAACACATCATTTAATTGAATTTTACATTTTACATCAGATCAGTGAATCTGAAGAGCCTGCATTTTTCTTTAAGTTGCCTCCTGTACTGTTTTCATTTTGGTATATTTGAATTTGGTGTATATTAAGCCATCTTTCATTCTAATTATTTTTACACAGACTAAAAGAGTGACAGTAGAATCACGGTAAAATCTGGAAATTAGACCAACAATCACTGCTGCAGTCCAATAATTTCAGATCTTAACAAACTCTAGCCAGAGCCAATACAGCTGTGGTGAGCTGCCAAATGACCAAAGTTACACGTGTGCCTGGAAAATTTTGAACACCGGGTGTAACTCGACCATTTTTGGAGTTGTTTCACCAAATTTCCAACATAGCCTCTTTTGGACCCCATCTCATGAACAGTGTCACTGACATTTCATTCACTTGTCCCAAAAGGTGATTTCACAGAGCGACTGTGCCATTCTGTGCCACAGGGGTGAAAACACCTTTCAGGCAGGATGTAAAAAATGACAGCTGTACTGTTAATAAGGAGGTGTGCAAAAATGTCAATGTTGAAAATCTGGAGTGAAGGTATAAAAAATTGGCAACATTAGGAGTCTGCATCGAAACAGCACAATGCATGCTCCTAATGCAGTCATTTTTTGGAATTTCTTCACCAGATTTGCAACATGAGCTTTTTGGAACACCACCTCATGATCAGTGGCACTGCCATTTCATTAATCATCCCTGAAAGGTCATTCTGCATAGCAACCGTGAAACCCCCTTTTGGGACTGAGTAACAAAATGACAGTGACAGTGTTCACGAGGTGGGGTCCCAAGAACCCCATGTCAAACATTTAGGTCCACAATTCCTAAAAAGGGCTGATATATCAACATAAGTTGAAAATCCCATTGGCTGCCATTATACCATGCTTACTTTTGATTCTTCGATTTGCAGTTTAGCTTTGAAGAGTGCAGACATGTCCTGGTCCAGAGAAGATGACAGTGCCAACCTGCGGAGGTAAGTATGGGGTAAGGAGGGGTGCAGGGAGGTGGGTGCTCAGTTGGAGGGTTGGTATGGGGAAGGGGGACTGGGGCGACATCAAGGGAACTTTTCCTTTTTTTACAGGTAAATAAAGAAAAAGGTGTTGGGGATGGTTTTCTTTATTTACAGGAAAAAACAACAAGGAAAAAAACATAAATTTGGGCACACTGGGGTAGGCTCCCAGTGTGCCACATGAGTTGTGGGGTACATCATGCCGACATGGGGATTGGGCACCCTGATGTCGGTGTGGGGAGAAAAAAAAGAAGAAACATAAATTTGGGCACACTGGGGTGGGCTTCCAGTGTGCCACATGAGGGATGGTTTTCTTTATTTACAGAAAAAAAAAAAAACATAAATTTGGACACACTGGGGTGGGCTTCCACACATGATGCCGACACAGGAATTGAGCACCCCGATGCTGGCATTGGGAAAAAAAAGAGAGAAGAAACTAAATTTGGGCACACTGGGGTGGGCTCCTGGTGTGCCACATGAGTTGTGGGTACATGATGTTGACATGGGGTTTGGGCACCCTGATGTTAGCACAGGGATGGGGAATGAAGGGAGTGGGGAAGACAGCAGCAGTGGGAGGGAGCCAGAGGGTTTTATTTGCTGCTGGTTCTGGGAGGGAGCGGAGGGTGCATGGGGACAGGCACAGTGGGATGGTGTGGGTGGAGTGTCATCTGCAAGATTGCAGTGGTGACGCAATTGCGTATGAGTGGCATTCGCACATGCATAACTGTGGTGAATGGCATTCTGCCATTCACAAGATGGCAGTGCCAGCAGAACTGTTCATGCGCACGAGGTGTGCATGCGCAGTTCTTGTCCCAGAATATGGAAGTAACAGCCAAAATATTGTGGCTGAAGGATACTTCCAAAATCCAAAAGAAGGTGCTATGATCGGGCTTTTTAAGGCAAAAGATCAGTCCCAAAATGGTTGTAGGCTCTGTCCACAGCTGTAAAATGGAATTTCCTTTCCTCAATCACCATGAATCAGTGGTCTAGATGGCAAGCGATACAGTCTGGCAAGCTGTAGTGTGACACAGTTCAAAGTTCTTGAAATAGTTCATAGAACATTCTTGCCACCCTGCCATCCTCCATCCCCCCCAAGCACAGTCTAGCCATTGTATTATTAATTAAAAAACACCTCCATGGCCAAAACCCACCTGTTGCCAGTAATAGCATTATTTTGTTTTAAAAGCAATGAAAAATAGAATTATTTTTCAAAATTGTGCAGTACTGTGAGGTGCCCAGGATCCTCACTGTAAGTTTTAGTGCTTCTGTTTCAGTCAGCACTGATTCAAATAAGTGTTTACAGTGATTATCATTGCAGTTGCCCAGAGTTACAGTGAGGAGTTGCTGTCCAATGGAGAACATTTTGAGAAGTAAACAACATTTAAAATAAACTGATTTTACAAAATATCATTCAGGGCATTGGGAGAGTAGTCACCAAATAGCTGGGTGTAGTGTGTGTATGTGTTTTTGTGGGTTCCCCCCCCCATAAATTACTGAAAATATGGGAAACATTTGTGTTCAGGGACTCTCATGGAAATGTTCATACAGTATTCATTTTTTTGGAAGCATACACTAAAATAACAAATAGAAAACAATGAGTGAAAATATGTGTTTCCACATCAGAGTGCTGATGAAATCTGAGGAGGCAGAGACCTCTGAAGTTTTGCTTTTGAAGTCTATGATGTAATCAGAAACCCATGATGAAAACAGAGTCTTATTCTGCATGGCTTTCCATCCCTTGTATATGGGCCAGGCAACTTTATTTGTACAGCACCCAATACCAACGGCCCAGGAACTTTACAATAACAATACAGCACAATTCAGAAATAGATTCAAAATATAAAAATCCCCATGTTATGTAAATAAAAAAATCCAAACACAATTAATTATTTTAAGGAACCCACTGATATACTTTGTTCAGTTCTGAACGCTCGCATAAATAAAAAACATTTCAGTCCCTTTTTTGAACACCTATACTGAGAGGTAATGCATAAAATCAAATGACAGGAAGTTCAAAATAACAGGGGCCACCACTAAGCAAGCTCAGTCACCTAATTATTTAAGGTGAGAACCTATGATCACTGATAGAATTCTTCAGTGGAGCAGAGTGGGAAGTCAGGAGCAGCAGATGAAGAGATTTTTATGGCTGTGGGCTGATCCAGCAGATGTTTTGCATTTAGAAAAGGGCTAATGTAATTTTTGCTACTAAACAACATGATAGAGTGTTAAAAATAGATTTATCCACTGAAGCCTCATTACAACACTGACTGTGTGTGTATAGGAAGCTGTAGAGCACTATTTTTCCTCAGGCTTGAGGAGTTAATTGAGTCCACAGAAAGTTAACTCATTATCTTCTGGCAGTCATTCTGTGTCAGATTACGAATGGATAGTACATACATCATAGAAAGCTATTGGAAGCAGAATGGGTTAAACACTTCCTGGAGCTTTCTGCATAACAAAAAAGCTCTGCTATGTCCTAAGCCTCTATGAACACCTCATTAAGCCATTTGACACCACCATCCTAAGAGCAGTCATTCTGCTACTTTGCAGGACATGCCATAGAAAAGAGTCCCAGTGATGCCTGTTTCCAAATAAATACACCAACTTCATTTTCTCAGGCAGGCAGTTCTGGGCTACTGTTTATATTCTACTGAATGTTCTTAACCTGCAATTTGTGACTATAGGTGTTTACAACTGAATGATAGTAATCACATTTGCTTCACTTGCAAATAGGTATGCATGTGTGTGTCTAATTTTTGTTTGACTTAGGTTACACATAGAATCCGATCAGTTCCTAATATGCTGTATTGTGATTAAATGAATTGATAAATTGGGGCTTTGATTTCTTTTACAAATTCATTTTTCCTGATCATGGACATACTAAAACAAAAATTTCTCAACAAAATGTTTAAAAATAAGGAGTTTAGCAATAATTTAGTTGACATGGCATAAAGAGCTGCTCCTTGGAAAATTACCTGGTTGGGGAGGGGGCTGCCACAAGCAGAATGGAACTTCATGGATGGGTGAGCTCATGGCAGCAGAAGAGGCATGATGGCATTAAAAGCTTAATGGTGTGGATGTAGAGGCACCAATATTTGAGCATGACTTTGGTAGAGGAAAATATGTGACTTGGGGTGAGGGATCATCAGGAATTGAGTGAGTCTTGTTTTTTTTAGCCTAATGGTTTTATGAAACTTCAACCTTCAATGGGTTAGACTCTGTATCCATCTGTACAGTATGTCTCTAAGCCACATGCAGTGGGATATGGGTAAAAACCAGATCACCAGACCCAGACCAGAGCTGTAAAATCTGGAAAGGGCACAGCCTGTGCAAATATTGCTGATCCACTCACTTCAGATGATCTGGTCTGGCTTTTTCCTATCTGGTCTGGTCCTGATGGTTCCGTTTTCAACCATGCCAAGGAAGGGTTGTAAAACAGACATTCAGGAGTGGACCAGAAACATAAAATTCAGACTGAACAGTGCAGCCAGAGTGACCGGACCAGCGGTATTTGTACAAGTTGCACCCAGTATGGCCAGTTTGGATTTTTACAGAACTGCTGTGGTTCAGGCCTGTCAGTCCAGTTTTTAATCAGTCAGTCTTTATTTTATACTGAAAGATATGTGAGCAAAAATGCCCATTTACACAAACATCCAGTTAAGCATAAAAAGAGAACAGAACATTAGGTCAAACAATTACATAGTAATATACAGTATAAACAGGTCTAACATAAACAGGTCTAATACAGAGATCTTGAGGGATATACAGAAGAAAGGGGAAGCAAATAAATAACAGTGACAAATTTACAGCATAGGGTATAGTTGGAGGTACAATTCAGGAACATGAACAGTTGGATGATGTGTCAAAAAGAAGTGCAAGTCCTGTGGCACCCAGATTCTGCATGCAGATGAGCATTCCCGCTGCGTGATTTGCCTAGGCCCCAAACACCAGGTCAAGGACTGTGCAGCCTGACAGTCCTTCAACCAGGCCACATGGATTAGGCACCAGCAAAAGCTTGAAGCCCACTTGCTGGAGGAACACCTAGCTTTGATGGAAAAGGAGCTGCAGAATCTACAGGAAAAATCTTCTGTCCCAACACCAGAACCCGAAAAGAAGAAAAAAGAAAAGGAGAGGTACCAAGACTGGGCTAGGTCTCCATTCACTTGGCAGTGACCATCTGGCACCATTGACACCGGAGGGACCTCCACTTTGGTAAGTACCCCTACTGCCAGGTCTCCTACCGCTCCGGTGGATCAGACCACAGCCTCCCTGCCTGCTTTACTCACAGTGCAGTTGGGGCTTTTCTTGAATGATGGAACTCCTATTGTGCTCCTCAGGCCCTATCTTCTTCAAGGTCTATTGCCAGCAGCCAGGTTGTTAAGACACTCTGTGGCCCCACCGAGGAGTGCACAGTCCCAGCTGGTAAACTGGACTCCAGCTTTGCTGTTGTCTGCATGGCCCAGGCCAATAAGTTGAATATTTGCTCTTCTGATGTCTGCATGGCCGTGGCTGATAAGTTGCTCCCTGGTTCCTCTGGAGACCACACAGTTGAGGGTCTCCCATCGGGGTCGCAGGATACCCCACAAAGTCAAGTTGAGCCAGCTGCCAGACACACAACAGTCTTTAAAGGGTTCCTCGCTCTCACTGACCCAACTGAACACTCCGGGCTTGCCTGAAGATCAAGAGCTGGAGGTGGGCACTACTCTGGTGGTTCCTCTTCCTTCACTGGGTCAGTCTCTTACTGGTTTGCTCACTGGCCTATTCATGAACAGTTGGGTGATGCATAAAAAAGAAGATGGGCAAGTCCTGTGGCCCCCAAATCCTGCATGCAGATGAGAATTTCTGCTGCGTGATGTGCCTAGGCCTCAAACACCAGGTCAAGGACTGTGTGGTCTGCCAAGCCTTCAACCAGGCTACATGGATTAGTCACCAGAAAAAACTCAAAGCCCACTTGCCAGAGGAGCACCTAGCTTTGATGGAAAAGAAGCTACAGAATCTGTGGGAAAAATCTTCTGTCCCAACACCAGAACCCAAAAAGAAGAAAAAAGAAAAGGAGAGGCACCAAGACTGGGCTAGGTCTCCATTCACTTGGCAGTGACCATCTGGCACCATTGACACCAGAGGGGTCTCCACTTTGTTGAGTACCCCTACTGCCAGGTCTCCTACCGCTCCGGTGGATCAGACCACAGCCTCCCTGCCTGCTTTACTCACAGTACAGTTGGGGCTCTTCTTGAATGATGGAACTCCTATTGTGCTCTTCAGACCCTATCTTCTTCAAGGTCTATTGCCAGCAGCCAGGTTGTTAAGACACTCTCTGGCCCCACCAAGGAGTGCACGGTCCCAACTGGTAAACTGGACTCCAGCTTTGCTGTTGTCTGCATGGCCCAGGCCAATAAGTCAAATATTTGCTCTTCTGATGTCTGCATGGCTGTGGCTGATAAGTTGCTCCCTGGTTACAGTTGAGGGTCTCCCATCGGGGTCGCAGGATACCCCTCAATGTCAAGTTGAGCCAGCTGCCAGACACACAACAGTCTTTAAAGGGTTCCTCGCTCTCACTGACCCAACTGAACACTCCGGGCTTGCCTGAAGATCAAGAGCTGGAGGTGGGCACTACTCTGGTGGTTCCCCTTCCTTCGCTGGGTCAGTCTCTTACTGGTTTGCTCACTGGCCTATTCATGAAAAGTTGGGTGATGCATAAAAAAGAAGATTTGCAAGTCCTGCGACACCCAGATCCTGCATGCAGATGAGCATTTCTGCTGCATGATCTGCCTAGGCCTCAAACACCAGGTCAAGGACTGTGTGGTCTGCCAAGCCTTCAACCAGGCTACATGAATTAGTCACCAGAAAAAACTCAAAGCCCACTTGCCAGAGGAGCACCTAGCTTTGATGGAAAAGAAGCTACAGAATCTGTGGGAAAAATCTTCTCCAACACCAGAACCCAAAAAGAAGAAAAAGGACAAGGAGAGGCATCAAGACCGGGATAGGTCTCCATCCACTTGGCTGTGACCATCGGGCACCAGTGACACTGGAGGGGCCTCCACTTTGGTAAGTACCCTTACTGCCAGGTCTCCTACTGCTCCAGTGGATCAAACCATAGCCTCCCTGCCTGCTTTACTCACGGTGCAGTTGGGGCTCTTCTTGAACGACAGAACCCCTATTATGCTCCTTAGGCCCAAATCTTCTTCAGTGTCTATCATCAGCAGCCAGGTCAATAAGTCACTCCCCAGCCCCATCGAGAAGCACATGGTCACAGCTGGTAAGCTGGACTCCAGCTCTGCTATTGTCTGTATGGCCCAAATCGATAAATCAGATGTTAGCTCTTCTGACATCTGCATGGCCATGGCTGATAAGTCGCTCCCTGGTTCCTCTAGGGACTACACAGCTGAAGCTCTCCCACCAGATTTGCAGGATACCCCTGACATCAAGGTGAGCCAGCTGCTGGACACGCAACAGTCTTTAGAGAGTTTCTCGCTCCCACTTACCCAACCAGATCCTCTGGGCTTGCCTGAAAATCAAGAGCCAGAGGTGGGCACTAATCTTGAGGTTCTTCTTCCTTTGCCGGGTCATTCTCTTCCTGGTTTGCCCACTGGGCCTATTGTTAATCCCTCCGGGGACCTTACATCAGGACCTCCTCTACCCAAGCCCTCTTGGACAACCAGGTTCCACCATCTTGGACTCTGGCTCCCCAGATGACTGTGGGTTTTCCATAGGGTTCTACTCACACCCTGACTCCAAGTGACACTTTGCCAGGTGACCCTTCACCAGGCCAGAGTATGTCTGGCACTCCAGCTATTCCTCAAACACTGGACATCCATCTATCAGGCCCCCAGACACCGAATCTTCCAGCGCCAGACATTCCTGTGCCTGATTCAATGCTAGCCCCTTTGAATATCCCTATGAGGCTGATACCTGGTCCTTCTGGACCTCCTGCCAGACCTACAGCTCTGACTCTGGCTGGACCTATGGGCAATGTTCCAGGCTATTCGCCCCCACAATACCCAATGTACCCACTGCCGGGGTATCCAATGCCTGGTTATCAACCCCATTATGTATGGGGCTACCAGAAGCCAGGCTATGTCTAATCAAGGGTATGCTCCTTCTGGCTTTCCCTACTCTTATCAGGCTCATGGATATCCTCAGTATCAGATGGCAGGCTATCCATTATACCTGCCTCCTCCTACACCACCTAATAAGCTTTATTTCATTTAATAATAATAATAATACGTTTTATTTTTAGGGTGCATTTCAAATACCAAGGAGCCTAACAAATTAAGATCACAAATCAAACATCAACAACACATCATATAAAATCAGTAGTATCATCATTCCATCAATCACCGAATGCCTGGTGCCATAAAAATGTTTTCAAGACTTGCTTAAATCCCTCCATGGTTGTGCACTCCCATAACCGATGGGGTAGAGAATTCCAAAGGGTTGGGGCCACATGCATAAATGCTCCGTCCCCAGAGGATTTCAAACACACCCTTGGAATCTCTAGCAACCTCTCATCAGCTGAGTGGAGCAATCGCCCGGGCAAGGAAGGAACCAGAAGCTCTTTCAGGTCATCTGGGCCCAGTCCATGTAGGGTTTTAAAAGTCAGAAGACTGACTTTAAAGGCGATCTGCCACTGCAAAGGCAGCCAGTGCAGTCCGCGCAGCACTGGTGAATTATGACAGGACCGAGATGATCCCGTCAGAAGCCGGGCCGCCTCCTCCTCCTCCTCAGCCTCAGCCTCAGCCTCCACTTCTGCCTTCACAGCAGCCTCAGGCTGATATCCAGTCAGTGTTTCAGACCCTGATTCAGGAGGCTGGGACTCAACTAGCCTCAGAGCTTGACCATTGGAAACCAGTGGCGTCCTCTACTCCTGCCTCCTTTCTGACCCCTAGATCAGCCTCTCCTGTGGATTCCCACCTTTCCGGAGAAGGCTCCTCTAGACACCAGGTCAGGGATAAAACCCAGGACACTCCTCTAAAAAGGGCTCAGACTCCCAGCAGACACTCTTCAGACTCTGACTCTGACTCGTCCTCCAGCTCTGGTATGCATACACCTATAGAGCCTCAGCCTAAGGAGTCCCCTAAGTCCCCTCTGGAGGACCCTTCCTTTGCAGAAATCCTCTTAACTATACAACATGCCTGTGGCTGGGCTATCCATGAACAGGATCCAAACTGTAAAAGGCTTGTGGCACATCTAGACATGACTGACACAACTCTTATGCCCATACTGCCTTGGACTGGGTCCCATGAAGACCTGACATCCACTATCTGGCAACAGCCTTTCTCCATTCTGGCTGTTTCAAAAAAGGCAGACAGGAAGTACCATCCCCCAGATGGGATCATACACCTAACTGGCCATCCTAATGCAGACTCAGTTGTTATCATGGCTGCCCAAAACCGGTCCTCTAAACCTAAACATTTGAACATGTCTCCTCCTGATAAGGAGTCTAAGCAGCAGAACAATTTCAGTCACAAGATCCATTCCTCCTCCATTTGCACCCTCAGGTCCCTTAATTATGTGGCTCATATGGTTTCCTACCAGAAATCTTCCCTGGCATCACTCAAGTCCAAGCTGGAAGCTATACAGGACCAGGAGATTAAGGCCAAGATTGCAAATAAAGTGAGAATGGCTAAAATCTCCTGTCTTCATGCCCTCCTGGCCACTTATGTTGCAGTAGATTCAGTTGCTTGCACCACAGCCACTGCTGTTTGCATTAGGTGACATTCATGGCTCAGGATTGCTGGCCTGGTACAAGATGTCCAGGCCTTCATTCTGGACTCCCCTTTAGGGAATATGTGTTATTTGGAGGTGACACCAAGGATATTATTACTGAATTGCAGAACCACGGTAAATCCATCCACGACGTCCACTTCATGTACCGAGGGGGTTAGAAAGGCAAACAGCCTTTTTGTCAGCAACGGAGATGCCAGACAAAGAGGACCCTGCCAAACGCCAGGCCAAATACTGGTATTCAGCATCAGGAACCCATACACCCCCTGCCAAGTTCCAGAAGCCCCTCCGGAGGAGCTGATGACTCCCTCCCTTCAGACTCCTGACTCATGGGGGGACCTCCCTGCCTCCTCCAGATCCCCTGGGGGAACCAGTGGGGAGAAGACTTGCCCTCCACCTTCTGGGATTGCAGAACATAACCATGGACCCTTGTGTCCTTCAGTTAATAGCAAGAGGTCACACCATAGAGTTCCTAGACAGACCTCTGGACAACCCCCTAGGCCTCTCCCATTATGCTCCAAGGCACCTGTTTCTGATAGGGGATGAGATCCAGGCTCTTCTGCAAAAGTCAGCCATACAGCCCATGGCTCCAGCACAGATAGGAAGAGGGTCCTACTTCCATTTCTTCCTAGTACCCAAAAAGACAGGTGACCTAAGACCCATCTTGGACTTCAGCATGCTCAACCTGTATGTTGAGTACAAGAGGTTCTGCATGCTCACCATCCAGGGACTTCTTCCCCTGTTTCTGCTTCACAAGGGCCATTGGCTTTGTGCACTGGACATACAGGATGCTTACCTGCACATCCCTGTCTTTCAGGCCCAACGCCGCTTTTGTCAGTTTGCCTTCCAGGGGGAACATTACAAGTTCAAGGCTCTCACTATTGGCCTATCCTCGGCACCTCAGGTTTTTACCAAGTGCCTAGCAGTGGTGGCTGTGGCCCTATGCCACAGAGGGATCTAATTGTGCCTGTATCTGGATGACTGGCTTCTGTCAGCCCCATCACAGACAGTCTGAGGGAGGCCCTCTCTTCACCCTGGACCTCTTTTCTAGACTTGGAATAACAGTCAACTATCCCAAATCCCACCTCTCCTCTCCCAGTGCCTACAATTGATTTGGGGTGGTGCTAGATATGGTTCAGGGCAGGGCCTTCCTCCCATCAGACAGAGTGGAGATCCTGGGCATGGGGTCATAATGTCGCAAGACATTATGCCTCATGGCAAAATCGCGCTGCCAATACAGCGCAATTTCTGCCATGAGGCATAAGTCTTTTTTCTGTTGGGGGCTCTGCCTGCACACCCCTGTTATGGGTGTCTGCACTCCGTGAACCCACCCCACTAAAGATTCTCAACTCTAGCGGGGTGGGTTCAACTCGGGGAGTGCACAAATGAGTAACAAATAAAAGATTCTGGGACCAGGAATCAAACCCGGTCCCAGATGCAGTGTCTGGGTTCCTGCTGCTGTGGCTCAGTCCTGTGAGCCATGGCAGCTGCTTGGCGGAACCCACTCCCAGCAGAGGTCATATCCTCAGCCTGGGAAAGTGCTATTGGTGCAATATCACCTACAGCAGTATATGCGGTATTACACCATTAGCAGTTACAGACTACGCTGTAGCCAATTAGCCATAATTTCATACACTATTAAGTGTGCAACATTATGACCCGGTTGGGAGATCCTGCAGAAACAGGCCAGATTAGTGGCCAACTCAGGCTGGACAACAGCCCGATCGATCCTCCATCTTCTCAGGCTGATGGCAGCTGTGATCCCACAGTTCCTATAGCCAGACTGCATATGAAGGTGACCCAATGGACTCTTCATGTCCAATGGGATCAGCGACTGGGAAACCTGGACCACAGGTCTAGTGTCTGGTACATAAAGAAGGATCTTCTTGGGTGGCAGGAGCTGTCCAATATCTCCGTGGGGGTTCCCTTTCAACCCCCTGCTCCTACCATGACCCTTACAATGAATGCTTCATGTCAAGGCTGGAGAGCCCACCTATGAGACCATCAGATCCAGGGAACATGGTCACTGCTGGAAGCATCTCTTCACATCAGTGTGTTAGAAATTAGGGTAGTACTGTACACCCTCCAGGCCTTCCAACCTCTTCTATGTCCTGGAGGCACTCCTGGTTCAGACTGACAATATGTCTGTGGTCTGGTACCTGAACAAACAGGGAGGCACTTGCTTTTACCCTCTATTTTGGGAGGTGATGCGAGTGTGGTACTAGGCAGGTCAGCACGACCTCAGCCTGACTGATGTCCATGTGCCGGGCATCAGCAACATCCTGGAAGACAGTCTTAGCAGCACCACTGTCCAGGCTCATGAGTGGGAGCTAAATCAAGAGGTGGTTGAAAGCTTATTCAACCTGTGGGGTCAACCAGAGATAGACCTCTTTGTCTCCCAATCTAACAAAAACTACCCAGTCTTTGCTCACTCGCTCCTAGGCATGGTGTGTTCTGGTGAGACGTGCTGTCTCTTTGCTGGTCAGAGAGGTTCTTGTATGTCTTTCCTCCCTTCCCAGTGCTTCAGAGGGTTTTCCTGAAGCTACAGGTGGAAGGGGCTCACATGATTCTAATAGCCCCTCTTTGGACTCATCAGATTTGGTTCCCTCTGCTTCAACAGTTATTGATGGAACCCTCAGTGCCTCTGCCTCTCTACCACAATCTTTTGACTCAGGAGCATGGCAGACTGGTTTATCTGGGCCTCAAATCCCTCCACCTGCATGTGTGACACCTGTGGACATAGCTGCTTCACGCTTTGGAGTTTCCACCCTAGTGGCCCATGTCCTCATGGAGGCCAGAAAGCCTTCTACGAGAACTACTTATGCCATGAAATGGAAAAGATTCTCCATTTGGGCAGCCTCCAAGGGTTGGGACCCTTTCTCTTGTCCGGTGCCTCAGGTCATGGAGTACCTCTTGCATCTTTCAGATCTTGGTCTCAGCTATTCTTCTTTGAAGGTCCATCTATCTGCTGTTTTGGCCTACCACTTCCCCATGGATGGCAAAGCCATAGCTCAGTTGGAGATTTCTAATACCTTCCTGAAAGGAATTTTCCATCTGAAACCACTGATTCATAATCCAGTCCACCATGGGACTTGAATTTTGTTTTGGAAAAACTTACTTTACCTCCTTTTGAACCAGCAGCAAGTTGTACTATGCACTATTGATCTTGGAAAGTGCTTTTCTTAGTTGCTGTTACTTCAGCTCAAAGAATTTCAGAGCTTCAGGCCCTGGTGTGTAAGTAGTCTTACTTGATTTTCTTTGGTTGGCTCTGTGTACAAACTCTAAGTTTTTACCTAAAGTGGTTTCTGAGTTTACATTGAGTCAGACAATTCACCTGCCAGCATTCTTCACTGAGTACTGTAATCGGGGGGAGGCTCTTCTGCACACTATGGATGTGCACAGAATTGTGTTACTACACTAACTGGACTTAAGATGTTCGTACATTTGATCAGTTGTTTATTTCCTTTTCATTCAAAACAAAGGGTACAGCAGTTTTAAAACAGTGCTTGTCCAAATGATTGGCAAACTGCATTGTTTTGTTACCAGAAGTACAATAAACCTCTTCCACAGGAAGTGAAAGGGCACTCAACCAGAGGCATGGCTGCTTCTACTGTTTGTTTCAGAAACATCTCAGCTGAGGACATTTGTGTGGCTGTGAATCTGCTCTGTAGTAAGCTGTATTTTATTTATTTTTCTTTATTACCATATGTGTTATGTTATTTTTGCCTGTGCACCCATCTGAGATGCAGAGCAATTGGACACATTACCTGTTGCCGCTGGAATAGCTGTGTATCCCCCCCCCTTCATTTTATAGCTACTTCTCTTTTGTTCCACTTTGTTTTATTTTTATTAACTTCATTCCTCTCACTTAATTTATGTGTTATTTGGAATAACTCCCATTGTTATCTTTTTACAAAAATTGTCAACTGTGCAGACGAATTTGTAAAAAATGAATTATAATTGTAAGACTTTTTGAAATGTTATTTGACTTACCACACTCATGCTTGTCTATTCACTTACTCAGTCTCCTACTTCTTTCTGTCCTTGTACTAACTAAGTCCTGTTGCTTCATATCAAGGGGTTGTTGATTTTCATGTTGTGTGCACCTGGGGTGGAGCAGCAACAAAATATAAACTATGCAATACCCTCAATAACACACCTACCCCAGTTTATTTTTACCTAACACCCATTTTTAGGCCTTGTACAGTAAGATCTTCCTTCAAGAGAACAACTTATAATGAAATGTGTAAGATTTACATTAACATTTGGGTATATGCACTTTTATAGTATACTAATTTTGTGTGTGTGTGTGTGTGTGTGTGTGTGTGTGTGTGTGTGCTGCATAGGAATCTCTAAAAAATCAATTAAACACATCAAATGTCTTAAGCATGTCTCAACATTGTGTTTATCTTCCACCTTGTCACAACATATAGTGTTTGCAGTTAAGGTACAGTAACTTCATGTATATGATGGCCTGTTCTGTTGAGTTGATTGCTATAACAATGCATTGAATAAAATGTGAAACATATAGGTAACTGTAATACAGATGGTGGCATTATTTTTATATATGCCCTTTCCCAATGTACCATACTTTGATTCAGTTATGGTATGCAATGGCAATTCATGTTTATTTTTAAGCCCATGAAACACCCTTATATAGTTAATGCATTTACAGTAGAAGTGGCTCTGTCACAGCTTGTTTAGGTAGCCAGGACCCGACTTGTGGAAGGCCTTGTAGCTTAACAATGCAATTTTAAAAGTGGCATGCCACTTAATTGTTAGCAATTGTAGGCGATGCTGCACAGGAAAGATGTGTTCAAAATATTTCATCCCAGAAAAAAAAAATTGGTGGCATCATTCTTCAGGAGCTGCAGGTTATGCACCAACTCTCCAGACAACCCTAGGTAAGATTGATACAGTAGTCAAGTCTTGAGGTAAAAAAGGCAGGTACCAAGCTCACTAGATTCTATTGCTTAAGATAGGGTTTTTATCCAGGAGATATTTTACAGCTGGAAAACCCACCTTGGACAACAGCTTCTACATAGAGTTCCGACTTTAGCTTAGAGGCCATAATGACCCTCAGATTGTTTTTGTAGCCTGTCCACAGCACCTAGAGTGGTGCCATTCAAAGATGGCAAAACTGATACTCCACTCAACCTAGCTGACCTGTGAGGACATGGTTCCATCATCAATAGCTCTGTTTTGTGTGGATTGAGACTTAACCAGCTGGACGCAATCCAATTCACAATTCCTTAACAGCATCATTCAAGCACAGATACTGCCTATAGCCCATCTTGGTGTAAAAGACAAACACAATTGAGTATCATCTGCATAATAATGAAAACTCACCCTGTACCATCAAATGACTTGCCCAAAGGCAACATGTACACTGCGAATAACATGGGGTCAGAATCAAACCATGGAAAACCCCACAGCTGATCATAACAAGATGCGATGAGAAAGATCCCATCAAAGCTTCCTGTAATCTACTAGATAGGAAAGCCTCAAACAATGTCAAGGATTTTTCAGTGAGTTCCCCATATTCCTGTAAAGTGATTCATCCAAACCCCATGCTCCACAGTATCAAGTAATGATGAGGGATTGTGGAGAAAAATAATTAAATACTCCCATCTAGCTCTCACAAAGAGCAGTCCATTTAACATCATTATGAGCATGGTCTCTGTGTTGTTTTGAGAACTGAAACCCAACTTGAATGGTTCATAGATGTAAAATGTTTCAAGGTTAGCCAGGAAGTTTAACATTACTAACAACTCAATAAACTTTCCTCCAAAAAACTGGAAGATCTGAGACAAGCTTGTAGTTTGCCATGATCTCCAGGTCTAAAGATGGTTTCTTTAGGAGGGGTGATATCACTGCTTCTTTTTTAGTCTGCAGGAGTGCATCCATCCATAACAGAACACAGGACAATGTTAGCAAACACTGGACCAAGAGCCACATGGCAGTTCACCAAAAACCACATCAACCTAGCATTGGAGCCACAGGAAGTGAGGGCATAAACCCAAGATCATCCCAAGCACCTTTCCCAAGGAAACTGACTCAGACTTACTTCAGGGCACCAGACTGCCCCATAACTCTAGACCTCATCCCTGCCAGCCCCTGCCAGGCCACCTGGAAGGATTCCATCACTATTGAAGGACTGTGTATCCAGGAAGCATTTACTGAACTCCTTACACTTTTGTTGCTATACAACTTCAGATGCAGTAATATTTTACTCTGTGGGCAGATATGCGGCAAAGCTGCCACATTCGCCTCCATGGAGTAGTTCGTTGGATTGTCCCAAATTAATGGGACTTCTCCATTTGTGACTTTGTATTGCTTTTGGGGTTTTTAAGAGCAAATTGTACTTTAAAAAACCACAGCAAGTCGAAGTTACAAATGGGGAATCCTCCAACACCAACCCGGATTTATCCCCGGTGTCTAGTGCCCCCCGATCGCTGTCCCCAGTTTAAATAAATATATTTATAAATGTTTATAACTAAAATGCCTGGTGTCTAGTGCCCCCCCAACTGGTCACAGGCCCCAGTTTAAAAAAAAAATATTAATAAAATCCCTGGTGTCTAGTGATCCAGCCCCCCACCAATCACTTCACTGGCATCTGTTTAAAAAAATTATAATATATATATATATATATATATATATATGTATATATATATATATGTATATGTATATTAATAATAAAATCCTTGGTGTCAAGTGGACCCCACCACCCCCACCCAGCCAGGGAGTGGCCCTCCATCAAATTCTTTTTTTTTACTTGCTCTTTGTACTCCCCTACCCACAATGCTTCCTCTCTTTGGGAAACACCTAAGGCCTTGTAGTCCACACCCTCTTACCTGGAGCCTGGTGCAGTCCATACCCCATGTAGCCATGCCTATACCCCTCAGGTGGATATGAGGTGGGGGTGCCCCTGAAGTCTTCCTTGTTCTTGTTAGGATGCTGGTAATGGGTCAGGTAAGGGCATTGGGGATTGGGGCCTGGTGCTCTGTCTACCGGAAGCACTTTGGGGTATTTTCTGATGTTCTAGGGGAGTGGCATGTGCCCTCATGTCAAGGCATCTCTGCCGATGTCTGCCACTCCCAACCATCTCTGAACGCTTGTGCACTTGCTATGCCTCTGGCTTCCGTCAGTGGCCAGTCAGGTGATGAGCATGTACCCCCTCCCTCTCGGGAGAGGAGAGCTGTCCTCAGATGCTCAATCTTCTCCCTTTCCTGCTGACCCCTGATGGCCTGGTGTTGTTCCTGAATCCTGTTCACCAGCGTGGCATGAGGTGTAGCATCCAGCACCTCAACCCTCAGCACCACCAGACTGGCCCTTCCATTGAATTCACCACCTCATCCCCCCTACCCTGATCCCAAGTGGGCAACCAGTACAGCCCTGCACTATCCACCATGGCTGGCCACCCAACTGAACTGGCTGAAATGAATGAGCGTGTGCTTGTGCAAGCACACACTCATTCATTCATGGAGATTCTGCTCAATAATTGAGCTTTCTTTGGGGTGAAGACAAGAGTGGAGGGCTGTTCCAGTCCTGGCGGGGGGATCTGGATGGCAGGGAAATGGTATCGTGGCTCCAGAGGGGTCAACAACACCATTCTCCCCATCCCAACCTCCCCCGCCAGGACCAGAACAGCCCTCCATGCTTGTCTGCACCCCCAAAGAAGGCTCAGTGAATGAGCTGGATTGGGGCAATGTGGTGAATGAATGATTGTGTGCTTGTACAAACACATGCTCATTCATTCCAGCCAGGTCAGTCAGGCGGTCAGCTGTGGTGGAGAGTGGAGGGCTGATCTGGTCACCCACCTGGGATCCGGGTGGGTGGGGGGAGAGAGGTGGTGAATTTGTTGAAGGGGCACTCCTTGACTGGGTTGGGGTGGGAGACACACTAGACACCAGCAATTTTATTAATAAATACATATTTTGTAAACTGGGGCCAGTGATCTGTGGGGAATGACTACTAGACACCATGGATTTTAGTTATAAACCTATATATATATTTTTTCTTTAAACTGGGGCCAATGATTGGCAGGGGGGACCACTAGACACTAGGTATATATATATATATATATATATATATATATATATATATATATATATATATATAGATATATATATATAAAATATATATACATATACATACATATATATATATATATATATATATATATATATTTTTAAATTAATTGGGGCCAGTGATTGATGGGGGGGGCACCCACTAAACAGCAGGAAAGGTTTTGTGGGGAACTGTGGAATTTCATGGGTGAAATTCCACACTTTCTGGTCAATCCACCTCTATGAATTTGCGAATTACGCTCTGTGAATTTCATGCAATTTGAAAATTATTTTGCAGAGTGAATTTTAGGGACTTTGCCCATCTCTAGATACAATACCTCTAGACTATGATTGGGAGGATGGATTAGCCTGTCCACAGTGTGAACGCGTTAAGCCAATCTAGTGTTAGCTGAGGCAATCACCAGTGACAGACATTCTGCCTTTTTCAGGGAGATTGAACTCTGCGAGTCCTTATAATGGACCCTCAAAGCATCCTGTCCTCCACTGGGCTGGATCTCTTTGAGAAATACTCCATTCTCAGCCCTATTGTCGTCAACCACTTCAGCACATCATTATATGGTGGAGCCTGCCAGGATGCAACTAAATTCTGCAACATTCTGCAGCTGAGTCGCTGCAGGAAACAAGGCTGTTATAATGGCAGGTAGTCCCTTTTGTCATGGAGAAATCTATGACACTACATTACATCCTGGTGGGCTCTACTGTGCCACAGCAAGCTGTAGCAGGAGGTCAGTGTTTGGACACAAATTGGTGCAAGAGAGCCCAGTGCAGCTGAGATAGCCAAAATATATAATGTAAAGTATATTCATATTAGTTCACCAATTGTAATACTTACTACTATGACTTGAAGAAAATCCCATCATCTAGCTGGGTCCAGCAACTAGTGTAGTAGTCTTCTCCCTTGTTATGTAAGCTAATACTTGAGTTGGAATATGGGGAACATTTGAATGCCTTATTTCAATACTGGCACACAAATTAGGAATATTGCTCAAAAATGTAGGGCATAATATCAAGAATTTGCAGTGTGTACTCTGAAAGATGTGCAAAATTGAGGAAATTCGGTGTTAGGGTTGAAAGCCCTCCTTGGCCCCCCCTGCCCACACATCACATGTGTAAAGAAGCAGAGGTGTAGGAGAATGGGGTGAGAATTAGAACCACCGACAACCCTATTAACCCCTGATGCGGTTGGGGGTGTGGGCAGGGGGCCAAGGGGCTTTCAACTTAACACCGAATTTCTACTTTGTCGGTGTGAAGTAACCCTAACTAATGCATTAAACAGAGTTTTTTGCCTCTAATTTCCCTTCTTTTTGAGAATGATAACGAGAAACCGCCACATGATGTCTTGTCACATAGTAACATTGTGCCCACAAAGGCAAATAGTAATGCGCATGGTGACGCAAAGTGAAACAGAAAGAGAAACAGTAGTGTAGACAGAAATGTTAAAAACAATGCAAAAGCAAGCGCAAATGAAAACGCAAAGAGTAACCCACATGGTGGGGTAGTTGTGAACGGTAAGTGAAACAAGAATGGAACCGCAAACGAAAACGGTAACAGTAATGTAAGCGCACAGGCTGGTTTTCCCCAAAAGCTGCATAAAGAAACACAGTGAGTACAAAGAATGTATGCATAAAAATGGTTCTCAGAGCGGAAAATGAGGAGTTGGAATACTAAATTGCTTATATCTCAGGAACCTTACGACGTAGAAAAAAAATTTAAAAGTCATATGATTTATGACTTTCCTGGCTAGTTTTGTACTTACCCTAAGTATATTGCTGATGAAAAGTCCGTATCTCGCACCATTTCTGAGATACGGGCCCTGAAAGGCGCAACGCCGTAATGTTATCCTATGGGAAAAAGAGAGAAGTTCGGAATGCCATAACTTTGGCTACCTGTAATATTATTTCACCAAACCACAAAAGGCACATCTGTGGGATGTTGGCTGTGTTCCCTCCAAATTACAGCCCAAAAGACCAAACTGTTATTTTGCAGCAGGGCGCCAAAGGATTCCTGTAATGCGTCGGATGCTGTAATGTTATCCTATGGGAAAAATTGTCAATTTTGGAGTACCGTAACTTTGCCGCCATGTAATATTTTTTCAAAGAAATACTGAAAGGCACATCTGTGAGATGTTGGCTGCGTTCCCTCCAAATTGCAGGCCAAAACTCTAAACCGTTCTCTTGCAGCAGGGTGCCAAAGAATTGCTGTCATTTTCCACAGCCTAGAAAAGGCATTGGTTTAAGTTTCATGGAAGTCAGAATTCATTTGACAGTGTCACAAGTGCGACAATACTGTGGGAAAGTACTTTTTCCAGAAATTTGAAAAACATATTTCTGGGGTGTTTTACCCCAAAATAAAGACATGGCTAGCATCCTCAGGGTCGGACTAGGTGAATACAAAAATAATTAGGTTGCTAGATGGTCCCAATTTTAAATGTCAAGCATTTTTATGATTACTAACTGAAAACAAAATGGTGGATTTGTGACAGTAAAAGGGCCATTTGTGACAGTAAAAACTGCATTTGCGACACTGTCGAACTTTTTGTTAACTTTTTTCATTGACTTATAATGGGAAATTGTTTTTTGAATAACGTTTGAACCGTTTAATCTTTTTTCATGAAATCTTCAAAAGGCACATCGGGGACCCTGGCCACACATTCCCTGAAGATTTTAGACCGGTTGTGCAAACTGTGTGACCTGTACGTGCGACAGTAAAATTCCAGAAAAGTGTAAACGTGCACACAGATCATGCTTAATAACTCTGCAGCTGTATATGTGACCGGTACAAAACTTGGCCAATCCCAAGGCATATGGGTCTTAATTGTGTATTCCAAATTTCAGGCAAATCTGTCAAACAGTTGCAAAGTTATTAAGGTGCAAACTTTTGGGTTTAACATGTAAATGGCTCCTCAATCCTAACTATAGTGGCACTACCGTGCCACTATAATATATATACATTGCAAAAAGCTCAGTTAACACACCAGTTGGGATTGATTTCACACTGACAAAGGTCTGGAAATTTGATGTTAGTGTTACCAACTCTACCACCCTACCCCCCACCCTCCACACACCAACAGGTGTTGGGGTGTGCCTTGGGGTCATCGGGCCTTACTATCACCCCATGCTCCTATACTGTACCATCTCAGATTCCTTACACATGGAATGGGTTGAGAGTTAAGTCCAATGACCCTAAGGCACACCTCAATGCCTGTTGGTGTGAGGAGTGTGGGGGTGGGATGATAGAGTTGGTAACCCTAACATCAAATTTCTAGCCTTTTGTTGGTGTGAAATCAACCCAAAGTGATGTATTAACATAGTTTTTTTGCAATGATGTTCCCTTCTTTTTGAGAAAGTGTAATGTTACACATATCCATACTGTATGTTGGGCCGTGGGCCCTCTGGGCCCTGTGCTCCCACCTACCCATAAGCATAAAGACATAGGTCAGGAGGGCCCTGTGCTGCCAGTTTTGCAAAATGGCATCCATAGTTGAGAATGCCGGCCCTCTGGGCCCTGCGCTTCCACCTACCCATAAGCCTAGAGGCATAGCACAGTAGGGCCCTGTGCTCTCAGTTTTGCCTAATGATATCCATATGTGGGAGCACAGGGCCCCTCTGGGCCCTGTGCTCCCACCCACCCATAAGTATAGAGACATAGTGCAGGAGGGCCCTGTGCTCCCAGGTTTACAAAATGGTATCCGTAGGTGGGAGTGCAGGCCCTCCAGCCCTGTGTTCCCACCCACCCATAAATGTAGAAGCATAGTGCAGAACAGCCCTCTGCTCCCAGTTTTGCATAATAGGATCCATAGGTGGGATCGTGGGTAGAGGGCCCATGCTCCCACCCACCCTTAAGTGTAGAGACCTAGTGCAAGAGGACCCTGTGCTCCCAGTTTTGCAAAATGGTATCCATAGATGGGAGCATGGGTCCTCGGGGCCCTGCACTCCTACCCACCCATAACTGTAGAGACATAGTGTAGAAGGGTCCTGTGCTCCCAGTTATGTACAATTGGATCCATAGGTGGGAGAGCTGGCCCTCTTGGCCCCCCACCCCCCCATAAGTCTTGAGGCATAACGCAGGAGAGCTGTGTGGTCCCAGTTTAGCATATATGTTATCTATAGGTGGGAGTGCAGGCTCTCTGGGCTCTGTGCTCCCACCTACCCAAAACTACAGACACATAGCGCAGGCCTAGAGACATTCCAAGTAACCCCTTGTACTGCAAATGTGGCAATAGCTCAGTAACCATATCAACTTTGGAAAAAATTCCACCACAGTTGTATTCATGACATGGCCATCTCCATGCATGCTTAGTACAAAAGTGCACAAAGCTGCACTTAGCAAAAAATCCGTATCTCGAACCGTTTTCAAGATATAGACGTCAAAAAGGCGCCACAGTCACCACAATGTTATCCTATGGGAAAATTTGCAACTTTGGAGTGCTGTAACTATAGAGCCAGTGTAAATTTTTTCACTAAACCAGCAAAAGGCACATCTGTGGTGCAAGCCCTTGCTACTCTGCAAATTTCATCCCAAAAGTCCTAACCATTTTTTTGCTATGAAATGGTAAAGAAACTGGGTTTTTGGGGCTGTCTATCCACGGAAGTTTCACAAAAGTACCACGAACTTTCGCAAAAGTCCCGCTAGTTTAGCCACAGGACTTTTATGAAAGAACCACAGACATTCCTGAAAGTACTTTGGAATTTTGTGAAAGTATCACAGAACTTTCGTGAAAGTCCACAGAACTTTCACAAAAGATCCATGGCTAAAATGGAGGAAAATTTTAGATATCATATTTACGGGCATCCTATCAAAAAAATAATGGCAGGGTCATGTTCCTAGGCCCTGATTAGGTAAATCCAACTGTTGGTATTTACCAAGGGCCAGTATTATTTATGTTGCTAGCTAAAAAACAAGATGGTGACAGTACGAAAGTAAAAAACCCAAGCACTACACTAAACAGGGCTTTTGCGAAAGTTTTCATGCTGCACATATATTTTTCCCATAGGCTATAATGGGAAACTAAAAAGTTTAATAACTTTTCAACAGAATAACATTTTTTCAACAAATCTTCAAAAGCCAAATCAATGACCCAGTCCCCATATTTTCTGAAAATTTCAGACCAGAACCGCCAACCATTCAGGCTGTAGAGATGAGCAAAGAATTTGAAAAAAAGTGAGGATTTTTCTCACTTTTTGACACTCTGCAGCTCTGCAACTTCACATCCAAGTGGAATAAGACTCACCAGATCCAGAGATCTATGCTGCCAGACCACAAATGCAAAATCTCAGCTAAATCGGGCAAATGGTTTCAAAGTTATTAAAGTGCAAAATGTTGCATTTAACATAGAAGTAGCTGTGCAACCCTAACTATACCTACACTACCGTGCTGGTATAACATATATTTTTTGCAAAAAAAAAAAGGAAAAAACTGTGTTAATGCACTAGTTAGGTTCATATTTAAGTGACAAAAGTAGGGGAATGTACTAGGGTTTCCAACCTTAACACCCCACCCCACCCTCCAAGCAGCAAAAGCAAAAAACAATATGGTTTTGACTGTCCTGAGTCTTGGTGAATCAGGGCTGGTGTCTTTCTTGGGGTTATCAACCCTAGTGCTCCCCCCATTCCATCAGTAAATAATCTCAGATGTGCAGACTATATAAAGTGGGGTGAGTGTTAGGGTTGATGACCTCAAGGAAGATCCCAGCTCTGATTTTCCAAGACTCAGGACAACCAAAATCGTAATGTTTTTTCCTTCTGCTGCTTGGAGGGTGAGGGTGGGACGTTAGGGTTGGAAACCATAACACCACATTTCCCTACTTTTTTGCTTTAATCTGACCCCTAAATGGTGCATTAATGCATTTTTTGCAAAGAATTTCCTTACTTTTTGAGATAGTATAATTGAATCCTCATTCTGGCAGTTTCCTTCAGGACCTGTGTGAACACATCCATATACCTAGTGACGCACAGAGCCTTCTTGGCTCTGCGCTTTCAAACCTCCATAGATGCACAGATCCATCTGGCTGTGGAAGAACAGGGCATCTGAGCCCTGCACTTATATGCCTCCAGAAAAGCAATTTATGTGCTTGGTTGCAATTGTATTTTTTGTAGGGCTCACTTCACAGGTAAAATATATTGTGTGTCCCTCTTAACTGTCAGTGCTTTAATATATATGGATACAAATGTGTTTTTTGCTATCTTACCCATAAGTCAGTAATTATTTTTAAGTTTGCTCTGAAATTTGCTATGATTCTACTCTAAGACAAGATACACCATTGTAACATGGCATAGATGGGAATCAGGAAATCGGCACCATGCATTGGACGAAATGCATCAGGTGGTGTACTTTAGGGATGGCATTAATCCACCAGTAATGCCATCCTCAAAACTGAAGTACTGATCTGTGCCACAGAGTGGACAATCAGCAGTAGTGGAGGAGTGCAGGACACGCATCGGCACGGAAGAGCTTATCTGTCTCACCCACTCACCTGAGTGCGCTCGAGAATGGCACACAGAATAGCAGTCCGACCACAAAGAAAAGGAATTGGGTGGAGATAGGAGGCACGTAATGGGCTACAGTGCTAAGTTGTGCACTGGTTATGGTAAAGTAAATAAGCATGCAAGGTAGAGGCACAGTGCAGCATAGGGCACAGATAGGAGGAAATTGGGAGGCACATAACTACCCAACGACTGACATAATGGCAGGCAGAACTGGTTGCATGAGATTGAATGATTGAGCAGGGCAGACTAACCAAGTCATCAAATGAGCAAAGTACTTGGTAGCTGTTCGACAAGTCAGATCGTGGCAGCAACAGAACGAACACAGTGAAACCTCCTAAGCAGTGCAGTCAAAGAACTACCACGTAAAATCGGAAAAAAAAAGTCATGTCATATGGCACGCTACCAGATGAGTGGCCTCTTGTTGTCAGCATCAGTGGCTTAATAGATGTATAGACACACATCCAAGGGGTAACAAGTGCACTGAACATATTTCTAAATAATAATCTAAATGTCTTCCTCATGTAGTTAGCAATACACAGAACATGCTGCAAACAGCAAACAAAATATAACCATGTTACAAGCGCATTAAGCCACTCTGAAGGTGGCATCTAATGGTGGATTAATGCATGGTTGAGCCATTGTAGGCACTCGGCCTGCGGCCTCATGCCACAACCCTCCCAACCATGCATTAATCCACCATTAGATGCCACCTTCATCATGGCTTAATGCTTACTTGGTACATTTTTCATGATGATTAAACTTCCATTGTGGATTTGGTAACATGGTGAAGATTGAAGGTAGTTTTGGGGTGCACTGCATAATCATGAGTGTTTGGGGGGATTATGTGTTAGTGTTGTGCTACTCATTTACACATTTATTTGGATATATACAGTGTCTCTTCATTCCAATTATTGATGGACTTATGGCTTGTTAAAGCTGCAATGTTATTCTATGGGAATTTTCATTTTTTATTTTTTTTTATATGGTCCCTACAGTTTTTGATAGTATGGTATTATGTTTTATCATTTATCTTTGTAGTGCTCATTAAGATATCTCTTTTGATATATAGATTGTTCCTTAACTGCAAATATTGATGGAGTTATAGCTTGTTAAAGTTAAAATGTGGAAAAAAACTACAGTAACCCCTTGCTATAGCAAACTGTTTGGGGTCCATTAAGCAGATTCGTTATAGTGACCTATTCTTTATATTGAAGACATTGTAAAGCAGTATTGTCAACACACCCCATACCACCCCCACATCCCCAGACCCATAAAAAAATGTTAATCAATGAATGTATTACAATTTACCAAATGTGTATCCATTTTATTAAACATTTTATCAAACATTAAATATTAGCAAACATAAGCAAACAAAGGAAAACTTAAAGGTACAGAACAAGTCCAGGCACTTTCAATGCATGTTGTATCACTTTTCAGCCTGATCATGGCATTTAAAAAAATGTGTTATTTTGGTCTGAGTAGTGCTACATTTGATAGCTAGGTCTCTAGCATACGACAATGCATTTTGCAGTTGTAGTACCTTGATGGGGTCTGCATCCTGGGACTGCATCCACAGCAGTCCTGCCTCAATACCTGTGATCCCATGCTGGTGCAAGGGTACTGTAGCTGTGCTCTTCTCATCCTTGTCAACCTCCTCCTTGTCATCTTTCTGTTCTCCATTCAACTGGCTGATAGCGCTGACAATGTCAGCATCCGTCATCGGATTGTGTGTTCCAGCTGTGTTATCTAAGCACAGCCAGTCATCGATTGAAGTGACTGCAGAGTCATCCTGGGGCAGCAAGTCTAGCTGTTTTGCTAGACTGGTAATATCCACTGTATCATCAGTGTCTTTTGGATTCTCTGGATCAATCAGCAGTTCACCAAACTCACACCCCAATGTTGCCTGCCAGCAGTGTACAACAGCAGACTCTGACACATTTGCCCAGGCTTCTCTGCTCAAGTTGGCAACATCTTTTAAGGTAATTTTCTTCAGAAACTCAGTTACATCAGTGCTTTCCATGGACACAAGGTCCAAAAGCAGTTGCTTTTGTTAATGTTTATTAAAAGGTCAGTATGATCCCATTGTCAAGGGGCTGGATCTGGGAAGTGATGTTTTTGGGCAAGAACACTGTTTTAATACTGCCATCCCTGGATCTCAGCTCACTTTCAGGAAAGTGTGCTGGGCACTGATCTAGGAGCAGGACAGCCTTCACTGGGATTTTATTTTGCCATAGGTGCAGGTGAACAGATGGGACAAAATCCAAAAACAGTCTCGGAAAATGTCGCTTGTCATCCATGTGTTTTTACTGTTAGCATAAGTGACTGGCAAATATGATTGGTTTATGGGATGAAGGCAGTGGGGCTTAGCAAATTTTTCCAATCATCAGTGATGGAATCTTATGTGTGCCTGTGGCATTGCAGGCAAACAACAGGGTCACTCGATCCTTGTTGATCTTGAAGCCTTTACTGGCATTTACCTCATTATAGCCAGCCAATGTAACCTCAGGCAGGCACTGCCAGAACAGCCCAGTTTCATCTCCATTGTAAATCTGTTCTGACTGGTACCCACCTTCAGTTATCAGATCCATCATCTTTAGAATGAACTCAGTGGCAGTAGCGTCATCACAGGAATGCTGCTCCCCTGTTATGCAGACCCTTTGTATTCCATGCCTGCACTGGAAGTGCCAGAGCCACACAGAGCTTGACTTAAAAGTTGTGTCTGGTCCATGGATTTGCTGTGCAAAATGCTCAGCTTTCTGCTGAATGATAGGACTGGGCACTGGGACACCATTCAGGTGCTGTTGGGTAAACCAAAGCAGCATCACCATGTCAATCTCAGTCTCATCAGGGCAGCACATGTTCTTGCAAGAAAGTCCTTCCCCATCCTCACACTTGCTGGCAAACTCCCGAAGGGACTGCTCCTGCTTTTGCCAAGTACAGATGGTAGACTTGGAGTATCCTGTTTCGTTGGAGAGTTTAGCCAAACTATCTCCACTCTTAAGTCAGTCCAGAATGTTTAGCCTAGTCTGAACTGAATAACCTGAGCGCTTCATTGTGAAAACGTACATACAGATGTGTGTGTGTGTGCTGCTTGACTTATATACCCTACTATGAACTACTGTACTTGACTAAGCAGGTGTTTTAATTGGTTTTTCAATTGCTACAGTACTTAAGTTTGTAAATGTCAGTACTAAGTGGCTACATATTGCCAGGTAACATAATTGTTAATTAGACACACTGGGTGGGATATTCAGAGCGGATGCACAATGCACAACAGGGATGCACCAGCACAAGTGCAGAAATGCACCATGATGTGATATTCAGCAGGAGCGGCAGCACAGCACAACATGCAATGCACCATAGTGCAACAGTAATGAATGCATGTGCAACTGCAGGGGGCGGAACCAGAAATAGCATGTGCAGTGCGATATTCATCAGTATGCGAAGTGCGCAGTAGAGGAGCAAGCAGAAGTTGCACAACAGCAGAAATGAGCCAAAATAAAAGAGAGCAAGAGAGGGGAGGGGAGGAAGAATGCACCACAGAGGAGCCATAGCTGGGAGCACAGAGACAAAGTGGCAGGGAGGCAAGACAGGATGCAGGGTGCAGGTGTGGCCAGGAGTTGGACAGGGCCCACTGGAGGTGTGCCTGAGTGAGAGAAGGAGTGGGTGTGCCCATGCCAGTGTGTGCCAGAGGGCCTGAGAGTGCCACAGTGGATGAAGGGCAGTGGCAAGAGGCAGGGCACCCAGAGGTGAACAGTCGGAGGTGAACCCAGTGCAGGGGCAGCACCAGCAACACACAGTGGGGGAACAGGAAGACAGCTGCCCGGGGGGGACACCAGCCAGGGACATGGCTAGTGTGACCTTCCAGATGGAGGCGGTAATGAGGGGTGTGAGAAGGCAGTCAGCAGCGAGGCATGGCCATGGAAGGGCCCGTCAGTGGTATGCCCAGAACAGGCAGTACCGAGCCTGCACCACCTTCGAACAGTACAGTGACACTGAGATTGTGGGCCGGTACTGCCTGAACCGGGCGATTCTGAGGCAACTCTGTGAGCTGTGCAGTGATGAGATGCAGGCACCCACATGACGGAGCCATGCGCTGTCAGTAGAGACAAAGGTCACAGCCGTCATGTGCCTGCTCACCACGGGCACCTTCCAGAGACCAACAGGGGACATGACAGGCATAGCCCAGTCGGCCACATCATGTCTACTCACACAATTCCTCAGTGCACTGCTGCCACATGCTTGTGGAGTACATCCATTTCCCCAGCACACTGGCGGAGCGCACAGCACACATACAGGAGTTCCACAGGGTAGCACAGTTGCCTGGCATGCTTGGAGCCATAGACTGCACCCATGTAGACATCCGCATGCCACCCAGCCCGAAGGGGGTGGTGTACATCAACTGCAAGGGCTACCCGAGTGTCAACTGCCAGGTGGAGTGCGATGCCAGGGGGCGCATAATCAATGTCTGTGCCACGCACCCTGGAGGAGCACACAATGCCTTCATCTGGCACCAGTCTGTTGTGTGCCACAGGTTCGAGAGTGGGGACATCCCCACTGGCCATCTGGTAGGTGAGTATGCATAGCACGCTGGACAATGTGTGCAGACATGGGGGGTGTGGGGCATTGTCAGGGGTGCCACGAGTAATGGCCATGATGGCCATGGCATAGTGACACAGATCACCATGCTAATGACTTCTCTCTACACACAGGTGACAGTGGTTACCCACTACAGCCCTGGCTGCTCACATCATACCGGTGCCCTATGACCCCAACGCAGTAACAGTACAATGAGGCACATGCCACAACACAGAATTTCATCGAGCGGGTGTTCGGGCTGCTGAAGGCACAGTTCCGTTGCCTGCACACATCAGGTGGTGCCCTACAGTACAGCCCCTCGAAGGTCTGTGGGCTATTCCTGGCCTGCTGTCTCCTGCACAACATGGCCACTGACTGTGGGATAGACATTGAGGTCAAGGAGGGGGACAGCGGTGGGACAATGAGGACGATGGTCCAGCTGGTGTAGGGCAGCCACCCCCTGGGCGATGGGACCCCAGGCTGGCCCGGATGGCACAGCAGCACCAGGACACCATAGAAAAGGAGCACTTTGGACAACACAGGTAGGCAATGGGGCCATGTGCAACCATCAAGGGCAAGGGCACAGCCCACAGACAGGCAGGGGTGGACACAAGGGGTGGACGGCGTAAGGGGAATGGGAATGGGTGAGGGACCACACACGGTGGCAGGGATGGGCAGGCTGCACATGTCATGTGCACACACATGCACACACACCACAACACATGCCCAAAGGGCAACAGGCACGCCCACCCCAATAGGCACCCCAACCCCCCCACAGGACCACACACAACCATGCCCATGGCTGGCACTGTGTGTGCCTCAGATGCTGAGCACCATTGCACAGTGGTGAACAGTGCTACACAGGCATCATCATGTACATGCCACAGTGGCCATCAGCCGGAAGGGTGTGCACAGGGACCATGTGTGTGCAGGGCTGGGAACCTCACCCATGCATCGCACAAAGAACACCACAGTGCACACAGGGCAGCAGCAGACAGTGGCCATGGTGGGAGATGGGTCAGTCATGCGGCATAGTACCACAGCCACCATGGATGCATGGGCAGCCCTGCCGAGACCTGCCAGCCATGTCAGGCTGACCAGTGGCCTCATGGGGTAGCACCGACGGGCCCCCAGGGGTCACGCTGCATGAATGCAACCATGTCCATGTAGGGGTCTGCAGGCCACTAAACATGCCTGCACCAGGCGTGCTTGGTATGCCCACAGCCAATCCCGGCATTGACACAGCAGGGGTCGCATGACACTGGGAACAGGGGATGGACATAGCACCCTGCGGCGTATGCGGCAGCTGGGCAACCAACTGGGTGGCCAGTGTAGCCATGACAGTCACCATTGCAGTGGTCTACCTGTCAATGGCAGTGGTCACATCTGCCCGCTGCTGGGCCAACTCTGCCAGGAGCAAGCTGTGGTCCCTGCTGCGCTGCTCCTCTGCCTGGCGCAGAACCACACTGAGTGCATCCACCACCACCATGAGCCACATCTGCTGATCTACTGAGGCCTGGAGAAGATGGCTGTGGTCATCCAGTGGTCTTCTGCATGTCCAGCATGCTATCCCCCATGGTGTTCCTGGCCCTGCTTCCCAGCACCCCTTGATGGTGGGCGCTGCACAACACTGCCATTCTGGGGTACGTCCACATGCAGTTCACTGCCACTTCCCCCATCCCTGTCCCCCCATTGACATTGGCCATCTACTGGCGCTGCCCCATCAGCTGCTGATCGCCAGGGAACACCAGCATGGCTGCAGCAGCCACAACAGTCCCACCACCCTGGCCGCACACCAGTACTGCCCCACTGGAGCATGCAGACACAGGCTGGGAATGGGCTGTTGTGCAGGCAGCCATGCCAGCATCACCCATGGAACCGCCTGGGTGGTTGCCTTCTGTGGGACCATCCTGTGTCCCACATGCATCACTGTCTGGGACGTGCGTCACATCATCATCAGTGCTGGATCCAGCCCTGATCCATGTCCCAGCACACTGGACACCAAGGGCGGTGTCATGCTGGGACACAGGCAGGGCCATGTCCGCACCCTCACCACTGGCACCAGTCCAGACAGATGTGCAGGTATGCAGATGGACGGTCCCTCAGACACCTGTGGAGGTGGATGGGTGTTCCTCCGTGTCCAGGGCCACCCCCTCAGTGGACACACTCACCACTGCTGCCCCATGTAGATGCTCAGGAGCTGTAAAGGAACACAATACCATTAGTGGCTCCACCTGGCCCTGTGGCATGCCCTTCTACCACTCACACACTGCCAGCGCCAGACCTACCATGTAGTGATGGGCTGCCACCCGTCTGGAAGCCACTGCCAGGAACATCCTTGACAGCACTACACCACATGCTGCTGGCCACTCACTCCTCCCGTTGTGTCAGGCAGGGTACGTCCTGCTGACCCCCACCAGTGGCAGAATGTGCCACCCTGATGGCAGCCACCTTGTCCTTAATTCACCTCCTGTCCATGCCAACCTTCTTCTTGCACTCCTGCACGGATCGCTGGTGGCTGCCCTGCTGGTTGACAGCACGTGCAACCTCACCCCACGCCACAGCACGGGCTCATGGCATTCCCCGCTGTCTGCTAAGCAGTGGTTTCCTGTCAAGGTATGCCTCGAACAGGGCATCAGATTCAGCCCTGGTAAAGTTGTGCCTCCTCCTTCGCACCCTTCCCTGCTCCTCCTCTTCCTTTTGCTCGGTCATGCTCATGCCTGGGAGATAGACAGGTGTTACCTTGGACTGTGCAGTCCTATACAGCCCTACCAGACCACTGTCCCCACATTCCTACAGTATGCAACCTACCTCAAAGGACTGCAATACCGATCTATGGCCTATGCAGCCTCAGGTCACGTATTTATAGTGCAACACATGCAAATGAGAGCAGGCACATCTGGAATTGGATGCTAATGCAGTGGATGCACCGTGGAATGGCTCATGAGCTGATTTGTATATTCTGGTTGAATATCACGCTATTGCACCTTGCGCAATGGTGTTAAGTGTGCTCAGGCTATGGCGCACCACTGTGATGTGCACAATCGGCACCACACCACGCATTCCCGGGGTGCTGACACTGATACTAGCGGCACTGCTGACATGCTGTGCACAGGAGGCAGTACAGGGCATGGCCACCACTGTGCCTGTGGTGCAAGTGCACTGTATGATCAGGGGGCACTCATGCCATGGTGCACCATGGGTGCCATGGTGCCACAGTGCAGTAGGCCACTGCAAGGCATCACACACATGCACCCTACCACGCTACATGCAGGGCTTCCCAAAAGCGCTGTGGCACTCCATGTGCAGACAGACCCTTGACCCTGTGGCTGACCTTGGCCCCCTAGGCACATGCGTACACATGGCTGCACCCCTATTGCGCAGTCTGGTGACAGCACGATAGCGACTGGCAGTGCAGTACCATGCTGCCTCCGCAAGTGGGGCACATGTGCTACAAGGCACCATTTTGTTGCTGATTGCCACTGCACTATGCTGCACACCAGAGTGCCCGTCTGGATGGCAATTGAGCTTGCAAACCTGGTGGCCTTGGTTTATCCCCATGCAGGTGCCCTCTTTGGCCAGGTACCCCTCCTGAGGCCATGGACAGCAGTGTGGCAGGAGGTGGCAGAGGGCCTGGAGGAGGCCACAGGGTGCAGCAGGATAGCAGAGCAGTGTCGCCACTGATATGGTGACCTCCAGTGGTGGGACCCTGAATGCCTAGGGTGACTGCAGGCACATGCCCAGCAGGGTGCCGTGCCATGGCCAGGTAGGTGCTCCATCACATCACTGGTAGTATCTGTCTGTCCAGGTATCTACGGTGGCCATCAGGCCATGCCACAGGGGGGGACTACCTGTGTTGCTGGTGCTGGGGGTGCCTCGTGTATACCCCTGCACCACCACATCACAGTTGGGCTGTGCGGGCATGCACACAGCAAGGGGGTCTATGTTACTGGCCTGTACTGATGTTACCCTCTCCATGTTTGCACCCTAGGCTCTGAGGATCTCTGTAGGGCCTGGTTGGCCCATGAGCAGGGATGGCAGGCCAGAACAGGTGGTGTGGCCTTGCAGCCGGGGCACAGTGGTGGTGCTGTGGGTCAGCAGCACCCTGCTGACCAGGACGCAGGTGAGTGCTGTGTTTCCCCTTACATCTGTGCATGGTGGATTGCAGGGGTGGTGGTGGGGCATGGCCCCCCGCACATGGCCCCACTGCCATGCACACCACACAGTGCACTCCACAGTGTCCGGTGGCACTGCATGTGTGGGTGGGTGTCACAGGTGGACTGTGCATGCACTGGGTGCCTGGCTGTGCCACTGCCATCACACTGCATAGCCATGACACAGTATGGCCACATTGGTGCTGTGCAGTGCATGGGTGGTAGGGGTGTGCAGCAGTTTACATGGCTATGGGTACCTGGGTATGTGGGTCTTGTGGGTGCACCCACTGTGGGTCATCGCATACCATCACAGGGGCAAGGCCTACAGCTGTATGCCATGCACATTGGGTGGGCTGTGGGAGTCTGGCCAGTCACATGTACTGACTCTGATCCCTTGTCCTAGGTGGACAACGCTGGATGACCCTGGAGTGTCACATCCAGGAAATACTGCAGGTGACCCGGGCCACACTGGAGCTTCTGAAGGGCATGAAGCAGAGCAACCAGTGGTGGCACAGAAGGCACCACAGAGAACGAAGGGATGAGAAGGGCCACCAGTAGGACCTACGGCACCTGCACTGTTCCTTCCCGCTGGACTATCCCTCACAACCCTTTGTCCCACTTCTTGCTGTTCCCCCTTGCCCATTGCCCGTCCCCTCAAGTTGTAGCCTTGTACCCCCTCCCCCACTTTGTACATAGTTATGTAAATAGTTATTGTTAATATTGTTACCTTTTGAATTATATACATGTTTCATACAACTGTGGTGGTCTCTGATTTGCAGTGGGCATCTGGTGCCTTGCTGCAGTGGTGTGCATGGTGTCTGGGATGGTGCAGGCCTGAGCGTGTGTGTGTCTGGTAGGGCCCCTCCACTGGTGTGGGTGGGGGCCATGGTCCCTGTCTGTGGTATGTGTGTTATGCCCTGTGCACTGGATGCCTGTGTGCAGTGGTCCCAGGTGCATGTGCTTGTCAAAGTCACCCCTGTGTGCCTGGCCCATGAAGCTGAGCCCCTTGCATGTCTGTGGTATGCACGGTCATGCTGACCCCCCCAATGCATGCAGTCTGCTGGCATAACATTGGTGGCTGTCCATGCCAGCCACCCTCTGGGCATGGCACCAAGGCAGCTGGTATCCTGTCTCCAGGTCTATTGCATGTCTGCCTCAGGTGACACTGTGGGCGGTGCTGTTGTTGTCCCCCTCCATGCTGTCACTGGTGTCTGTGGTGGTGCCTGTGGTCTGCTGTCTGCCACATGTACTCCAGCTGCATGCTGGTGGTGGACAGGTTCATGGTGCATGCACCACATGGCTAGTTTACCAGCACCATGGTGATGTATAGGCCGTGGGTACACGCCATCTTTGGACACGTGACAGCGGCATCTGTTGCCCCGCTTTGTGTGGCTCTGTGATTGGGTACCCTTGGGACAGGGTGAGGGATTTGTTCATGCCCTGTGTTGCATCCAGTGTGGCACATGCCTCCATGCACCGCAGTGGGTAGCAGTGCTGTCTGGTGGGGCCAGTGCTGGGACAGGGTGTGTGCAAGGGTGGGTGTGTGGGGTGCTGTCCTGCTGGTGGTGGCATCCAGGGTGGGCCTTGTCACATGCAGGGTCCCGTGGGTACTGATGCAGGGTCGACCTCTTGCTGTGCCATGGTGGGGGTCATGCAGGGGTGCATTGTGTATGCAGCAGTTGCATCAGTGGCTGGTGTCACCTGCTGTGGGGGATCATGGTGGGGCTGTCATGCATGGCACCATGGGGCACAGGGTTGCTTCGTCATGGTGGTGGTGGTGGCATGCCTTCAGTGCCATAGACTGTTTGGTGATGCTTCTGGGCTGGGTGCCTTGGGATGGGTGTACAGGGGTGGTCAGCATTGGTGCAGTGGAGCAGGAGGGTCCAGCCCTCCTTGTGTTGTGGTCACTGTTTGCTGGGAGAGTGTGCTGGGGCACCGTGCCTCTGCTGTTGAATCAGTGCTGGGGTTCATGGGCTGGTGGTCCATCCAGCTCACCTCTGGTTGTGCAGTTTATGGGGGGCCTTGGGGGTGGTCTGTCTGGCCTGCTGCATGCTCCTCCATCCATGGTACTTCCATGGCTAGTGCACCCCTGCTTCCTGTCCTTGTCCCTGCACATCACTGGATGTACTACTGTGCATCGGCCCTGCTCCACTGCTCATCCCTGGTTGCGCCATGGCACATGGGGCATGATATTCAGTGGTGTTGTGCAGGCACACCTTGGCCTGCGCTTGATTTGAATATCACGCATGTTGTGCAATGGCGCACTGCTCTTGTGCCTGCTCCCGTTATTGCGCATCTTTCTGGTGCAGTCTGAATATCCCACCCTTAGTGTTTCTCCTGGTTTGACATTGACAATTGTGCCAGCTGATTGTCAGTGTCAAAGTCAGGAGCCATGCTCAGCATTCATTATAGCTGAGCATTCAATAAAACAGGGTTCATTATATCGAGGGGCTACTGTACATTCAAATTCTTTTTTCATATGATGGAATCTTTTTTCATGAGCATGACACAATCTTAAGTAAAAAGATTCTTTCATATGAAAAAAGAATGTGGAAAAAAACAAAGTACAAATTATTTTTTCATATAGTTTTACATGAGAATGACACAATCTCACAAAAAAATATTCTTTTGTTCGATAAAAGAATGTGAAAAAAGCTAAGTCCAAATTCTTATTTCGTATGAGGGACTCTTTTTTTTGTGAGATTATGTCATTGTCATGAAAAAAGATTCCTTCAGATGAAAACAGAATGTGAAAAAACCTAAGTTCAAATTCTTTTCTGTATGAAGGCAAGCTTGCTTCATATGGCCATACAAAAAAAAAAAGAAAATGGTCATACAAAAACATTATTTTAAATTGTGTTAAGAACACATTTCTGGGTTATTTTTCCAAAAGGTAACAGCAGAATCCACTTAATGTGATCCCCTATTAGCATGAGACATGTGTTGGTGTGTTTTTATGCTATGATTTTTATGGGTTTTCAAAAATGTGTTTTAAAACAAAAAAAAAAGATGGTGGCCATACAAAAAAATCATTTTTTTCTCATAAAACAAGATTGCCACCCATACAAAACAGAATCCATTTTTGTATGGTCCAAATTCTTTTTTTTTTTTTTCGTGAAACAGCTATTCAAAAGATTGCATTGAGTATGCTTACAACTGAAATTTCACCACTTTATAAATCTAGAATGGATTAATATTTTCTCACCACAGTAATGAAAGGCACCACTCTGGATCAAACCCTTTCTACCCTGAAAATTGCAGACCAAAATTCCAAGCCATCTGGCCACTAAGTGACCACACACACACACACACACACACACACCAATTTGTCTGCTTTTTTCACTATCCAGATCTTGGAATCCGCACAACTGACCAGAAAGAAAACTAGCACATCTAGAGGCCTTGCTCTCAAGACCATGAATGCAAATGTTTGTGCACATCTTTTGAACAGTGGTGAACCTATTAAAGTGCAAAGTTAGGGGTTTAATATTAAAGAGCCAACTGAACCCTAACTACAGTGGCACTATGCACCACCATAATTGGGTTGTGCAGTGGCTTCTGTGTTAAACCTCAAACTTTGCACTTCAATATCTTTGCAACTATTCAATGGATTTGCACTACATTTTTCAAGTGCAGTGTTGGAGGGTAGCTCTCTTGACATGCCAAGTTTCATTCTGCTCAGATGTACAGATTTCGAAATGTGGATAGCAAAAAAGCTTTTAAACAAATCACTGTTTTTTGCTGGTTTCCTTTTTTTTCCCATTGCCTAGTGCACAGATAGTTTAGAATTTTGTTCTGACATTTTCAGGGTTGAAGGGGCTTGGCCCACAGATGTGCCTGTCACTTATTCGGTGAAAAAAATATTAATCCGTTCCAAAGGTATTCAATTTTAAAACTTTGTTTCTGAATATGCTCAGTGCAGTCTTTTGCATAGTTGCTTGGAATGAAAAAATAATTTGGTCCATATTAAAAAAGATCCTTTTTCATATGTGAGTCATCTTTTTTCATGAGGAAAATTCCTTTTTCATATGGCCACAATCTTGTTTCCTTTTTTTTAAAAAAAGCTTTTTCAAACTCCACAAAAATAACTTCCTGGACAGACAACCACACATGTAACTTGGTCATTTAACTGTTGCAAAAATGATCTCCAAATGTTTTTTTTTGTTTTAAAATCCTTTTTCGTGAGCTGATTTTCTTTTCCGTATGGCCATATGAAAAGAATTCAGCCATATGGATCCTTCATATGGAAAGATTTGGAAACAAAAAGTGAAGTTCAAATTCTTTTTTCATATGAGGCATCCTTTTCATATGAACAAAAAACTCATAAAAAGGATGCCATCAAGCGAGAAAAGAATTTGGACTTCTTTTTTTCTGATTTTTGTTTTTTATGAAACAATCCATGTTCATGAGCTTTTTTCGTTCATATGAAAAAGGTTTCATTCATACAGAAAAAGATTTTAGACATAGCTTTTTTTCCCACATTTGAACTTCAACAAGCCATAACTCACTCAATATTTGGATTTATGGGACAATCTATATATCAAAACAAAGTCTTAATGAGTACTCCAAGAATTTTTTTTAATTTAGTTTTTGTTAACCGGGTTAGGTGCGCAAGCCAAAGTTGACTATTTTCAGGCAACACCTGGGAGAATACATACATAAAATGAGATGAGATTATACAATACATAGTATATAGTACAGGTACATAGTATATAGTACAGGTAGGTTAGAATACAGATCAAGTCAGACAGTACTCGAGATAATACATATAGCTATGCAGAGATGACAAAAGTGACATTAGTACATGCAAATAACTGAAACTGGGCTAAGTGGCAGCTATAAAGACATTTTATAGCAAAGCTTGTTTAGAAGTGCAGCAGTGTCTTGGGCAAAATAGGGTGGTTAGCTGTGAGGCATTAAGTGGGATCAAAGCATGTGCAGGGGTCCCAGGATAGGTGGTGATATAGTTCTTTTTTGAAGATTGGGTGGGAGTTAGCCTGCCTCAGAGCAGGAGAGAGGGAGTTCCAGGTGGTTGGGGCAGTGCAGTGAAATGCTCCAGAGCTTTTTGAAATAAGACACCTGGGTATGGTGAGTAGAAATTTGTTTGGTGAGCATAGTCCGTGGGCAGGCGTCTGTGGTACAAGTAGAGCTGCAAGGGAGGAGGGGGTTTGGTTATGGATTACAGAGTCTGAGAGGGTCCCTAGGGAGTATAGTCAGTAGGCAGTTGGAGAGAGCCAGCCTAGGTCACTATACAGTGTGCAGTGGTGCTTGAGGCGATGGGAAGAGGAGGCATACAGACATATGTTGTCATACGTGACATCCCATTTATGGAGAGCAGTCTTATGGGCATTAGCAAAAGTGGAGACACCATATGTCAGTGCTGAAAGCAGAATACCCTTGGCAATTTCCAATTTGGCAAATGGTGTTAGCAGGTGACAAGTCTTATAGGCAATTCCAAGTTTGGCATTTGTTGCTTTACAGGTTGACTGGATGTGCAGACTGAAATCAAGGGATTTATCAAGGAGGACTCCCAGGTATTTGAAGGATGTGACACAGTCAATGAGAGACCCCCCAGAATCATGGACTAGGAGGGGTTCCTTACAGGCCCTGAGTTTGGGGGCAGTGCCAAATAGCATGGCTTGGGTCTTTTTTGTCTTGAGGATGAGCTTATTAGCATTTAGCCATGTTTGCACATTCCTGAAATCTGAGGAGAGGTTTTTGTTAATGATGTTAACTTTGTCAGTGCTGGAGTAGAGGACAAGATCATCAGCATATAAGATAGCTGAGTAGGAGAGTATGGCATAATCTATGTTGTTGATGTATAGCGAGAAAAGAAGGGGTCCCAGGATGGAGCCCTGGGGTACTCCGGTGTCAGTGCTGGTCACATCCGAGAGAGCGGAGTTGAATTTAACAAGTTGTAATCTGTTTGATAGGTAGTTGTTAAACCAGTCAACTACTGAGGATGAGAAGTTAAGTCTATGTAGGGTTGAGAGAAGCAGGGAATGATCAACAAGATCGAACGCTTTGGTAAGATCGATAAATACTGCTCCAGTAAGTAGGCCTTTGTCCATGTTGCAGACTACATCGGTGGAGAATTTGAGAAGAGCAGTTGAGGTACTGTACCCTTTTCTGAAACCATGCTGAGTGTCTGAGAGAAGGTTGTTCTTTGTGAGATAGTCAATGGTTTGTGTTGCAACAAGGTTCTCCAGTAGCTTGCTTAGCACAGAGAGGATGGCTTTGGAACTGTAGTTGTTGATATCCTTTGGGTCTCCTTTTTTAAGGATAGGCATAACTTGGGCAATCTTCCAGAGATCTGGGACTACACTGAGAGAGAGACAGAGAGAGTGACAATCTTGGCCAGTGGCAAGGCAATCAATGATGCCGCTAGCTTCAGGAGTAGTAGCTTGAGTGAATCCGAGCTGGGGCTAGTGTTGTCAGATATGTTTTGCAATAGCCTTTGGACCTCAGATCTAGATATAGCTTTAAAGTGGAAAGGGGGGTAGTAGTTAGTTGGCAGTGGTCAGCACCAGATGCAGATCTCTGGGGTGTGCAGTAAGGCTGAGATGCTGTGGGAGGTGAAGCGAAGAACGAGGTGTACTGAGACAGGTCCGTGAATAATCTGTTAAAGGCATTTGCTATAGAGTTCAAGTCATTGCAATGTACACCATTTAGGATCATATCCCCTGGGGTCAATGACTGGGTAGCCCCAAGAAAGGTCTTGATGTGTGTCCAGAATTTTCTAGGGTCACAAGCAGAGTTTGTGAGCAGTTCCTTGCAGTAGATGCTCTTTGCTGTTCTGATATTTTTTTTACAGGTGCTCCAAGAGGCCCTGTAGGTATTGTAATCCTCCGGTAGTCTGGACACTTTATACTTCTTCCAGAGTTTGTCCCATGTGTGCAGGTTAGCCAGCAGCTCCTTGTGTAGCCATCTTGTTTGTTTACCCCTGACCCTTCTGGTGACCTTCAGGGTATGTTTATCCTGAAGTGCTGTGAAATTATTAATGAAGATATCAAGGGCTATTTGAACATCATGGGAGTGATAGATGTCAGACCAGTTGATACAGGATACATCATAGAGGAAAGCTTCCAGGACCAGTTTGGCAAAGTTGGTAATTGTGATGTAACATGGAGGGGGTGGGGGAGCAGTCTCTGGGTTCCATACACAGAAAGTGGGGGAGTGGTCTGTGACAGCATCTGCCAAGATGTCTGCAGTTTGCACATGGTCAAGGCGATTCACCAGTACCCAGTCTATGAGGGTGGAGGTAGCTAGAGAAGGGTTGGTTCTAGTGGGTTCAGTTAAGATCTGGTACAGGTTATAGCTTTGCATTAGTGTCAGCAGTGTGCTGTGAGTTGGTCCCAGCCAGTTTAGGTTAAAGTCACCTAAGATTATGACCTTGTTTTGCTTGATGTTTGTGATGGTTTGATTAAGTGAATCCTGAAGACCTGTGATACCTCCACTGGGTGGGTTGTAGGCACAGATAATGTGGAGTATTTTTTGCACCAAGGGCAATGGTTGTGTGTAGGGACTCACAGACTGAGGGTGAGCCAGTGGGTGGGCAGATCTTAACATCAAGATGGTTTTTATAGAGTATAGCGACCCAACTCCACATTTTGGGGAAGGCCTATCTCTCCGTATCAAGGAATAATTGGGCAAGGAACATAAGGAGTTCGGAATGTGAGGCTTGAGCCATGTTTCAGATAGGCACAGTAGGTCAGGATTGTACACTTTCGTCCATGCCTCAAGATCAGCAAAGTGCCTGGTAATGCTCCTAATATTCATATGGGCAATGAGAAGCCCTTTTCCTGAGACAGCCGATTGGTCAGTGGGAGAATGGTGGACAGAGGGGCTAGGGTTAAGTTCTACGTCCCCTGACAATAGATGATGAGGAGGAGGAGAAACCACAGTTTAATAGTGTAGAATGGGAGATGAACCAGTTGTGTCATTTTTAATTTTCTGAACATACGAAACAAGTTGTAGGTACAACCCTTCAGAAGGATAAGGGTGTGTAGGCACACACATGTTGTGTTTCGGCAATTTGGTTGGAGAAAGTAAAGTCATTGTGTTGTGAGGTATTCTTTCCATAGTGGTTGTTGATTGGAACAGAAGTAGATAAGCCCATGTAAGTATAATAGCAATATCAGAAGCAGGATTTGTCCTCCCAATCTATGAGTTGTCAGTTTTGGCAGGAGACTGCAAATATTTAGTGTAGCAAGGGTGAGTGTTCCTGAGTGACTCACGGTGAGCTACTGTGGACCAGAAAACGGATTGTTACTGTAGATCAAAGACCCAGAAAATGTTAAATTCCTGAAGGTGATGAACATTAGCCTAGGGCATATGCAGGATGTAAAAATCCTTTGTTAGAGTCTTCCCTTTGTTCTTCAAAACAGTTGTGAATAGACCTCAAAGACGAGCATACATGCTTTAAGAAAGTCAGATGGAAATGTGGATTCAATGCAGCACTCCACACCCCAGAAACTTGTATAAAAGATTTACTGACCTCACTTTTGCTTTTTGATGTTTTCCAAAAAAGTTGATTTATGATGAGAATGCCTATACCTGGTGGTGATGTTTTGTAGTTTCTTAGTCCAGAAAATGTTCATAGATGTTATGTCCAAGAATGGTCCAGTTTCTCCAAGAAGAAACACATGAAAAATACGAAAACTAAACTACTGACAGAGACAAACACAAACAGCCAGCCACATAGATAGAAGGCACAGGGCATCAAACAGAGGCACCACTCCACACTAGCCACCTGTGCCAGGTCTTAATAACAAGCATTCAACAAAAAACAGATCTACTACAAGTCAGGGAATGTAATATCAGGGTGGTACAAAACAGTGTAGATAATTCAGCATCTAGCAGTACCACACTGATATTACATCTCGAAAGCAAACTCGGTGCAATGAATATCAGCACATGCAATACAGAACTGCATGTGAGGAATGACAATACAGACTCAGCAAAAACAACACCACAACAACAGATACACATCAACACATATGGCATCATAAACCCCATGCCTCCAACAGCTCACAACCTCCAAATGCAACACTCCCACATCACTCTTATTCCACCCACATCTCTTTCACTATGCCACTACACCTGAAAAACTCATGCAAACCAGTAACATAATCAGCTCTCTCTACCACCTGCAGCACATCAAGAAGCCCAAAAGCAGCACAGAATGGAAAGCAGCACAGAACTGCAGCACAAAACCATACTTACTGTCCCTTTTCTAGCAATTCTTCACTTGTTTTGACTTGCTTTTAGCAAGGGCTATGCCATCCACACCCACCATCAGAGTGCTTTGCCCTTGAACCTTCTATAACTAAATGTACCTAACTCTGAGGTCACACATACTTCAGAGTAAAGGGCAATTCCCCATGCCTGTGTGCTTTCACCTTGCACGGTTTTAGCCCCCCCATTTGCAGTCCTGACATGCAGTCTCATCCCCTTCACTTGAAAATACCTTTCACGGTTTTCACTGGGCTGTAAATGCCACATAGTAATGACACTCATTGAGCATTTGTGGTTCCCAAAAAATGACTGGCACCAGTCTTCAGGATTACTGAAAAACTATACTGTTTAAAAAGTTTTCACATTACGTATGGCAACAAGAAAATACCTATAGGGGTGGATAAGACATGACCATGATCGCAAGAATAACACATACCCCCCCAAAAAAAGGTCCCACATAAAAAAACGATAAAAATAAAACTTTTTGGATAACTTTGGAACTTTTAACAAGCCATAACTCTCTCGGTGTTTGGATTTAAGGGACAATCTATATTTCAAAGCTAACATCTTTATTAGTACTGCACGAATAACACGTCTGCCCTCCAAACATTAAGGGGCAATGTAAAAAATAAGTAACATAAAATACAGATTCCCATAGGATAACATTGGAATTTCAACAAGCCAAAAGTCCCTCGATATTTGGACTTAAGGAGCTATCTATATATCAAAACAAATGTCTTAATGAATACTACAAACATAACACATACCCACCCAAAAAAAAATGCTTGGGAGCAATACAAAAAGAACAAAAAATATAAATTTCCATAGGATAACAATTGAACTTCAACAAGCCATATCTCCCTCGATATTTGGACTTAAGGGACAATCTACTGTATGTATCAAAATAAAATGTTGCGATGAATACTACAAGAATAACACATATCCAACCAAACATTTAGAGGCAATATACAAAAACAAAACCAAAAACAAATAAAAATTCCCATAGGATAACATTGGAACTTCAATGAGCCATAACACCATCAATATTTGAACTTAAGGAGCAATTTATATATCAAAACACAGGTCTTAATGAGCAGTACAAGAATCAGACATATCCCCCCTAAACATTTAGGGATAATATAAAAAAACAATAACAAATGAAAATTCCCATAGGATAACATTGAAATCTCAACAAACCATAACTCCCTCAACATTTGGACTTAGGGGACAATCTCTATATCAAAACATAGGTCTTAATGAGTACTACAAGAATAACACATATTCCCCCCATAACATTTAGGGCAATTTAAAAAATAAATAATAAAATGCAAATTCCCACAGCATAAAATTGAACTTCAAAAAGCCATAACTCTCTCAATATTTGGACTTAAGGGACAATGTATATGTCAAAATAAAGGCTGTAACATTAGCTTCTGCTCAGTCAACTGTACCCACAAAGAATTCCTCCACCAAAGAAAGATGGCAGATATGGTGCTGAGCCGTTGAGATCCAGGAATCAGAGCCCTGCTCCTGAATGAGTATATGCTCCTATTTTTAAATTAAAACAGGTATAATTTTGTTACCTGATTCATAAAGCTGCCAGTACACTGTTGGACCTAGCTACCCTTCTCAGAAGCATTTGTCTCTGATCTTTTTGCTTTCTTTCCCCTTCTAGGGAGAACTGGAGAAACCAGAGAAGGAGTCTTTGGGACTCTATGCTTCTGGATTCAGATACCTGTTGAATGACAAGACAACCCTTGCAGCATACTGAACCCATTGCTTTCACCATGTTCTGCTTGGTTACCTTGTTGTGTCCTGCAAAACCACATGTCTCTGGAAGATCCATGCTGTCTATGAGAAAGTTTGTGGAGGGATCTTGCTGGGATTGTGCTAAACCCTGTTTCAGGGGAACTCACAATCAGTTATTTTTTTTCTAGTTTAAAATATTGGAGTCAGTTAAATACTTGACCTGTTTTTTATTACTAAAAGATCATGTTAATATCTCCCAGCTTTATTATAAATGGACAAACCTTGGAAGGCTAGGGTGCTGAATTGAACATTTGCATTGAATGAGCCATTTAGGACTTCTTTTACTTATTGTGTTAAGTGTGTTTCTGTTGTATCTGGTTTTTACTTTTTGCTCTTGGTATTTTTATGGATTTTTTTATGGGTTTAAACTGCACATATTTAAATGAGCTTTTATACATATTTGAATAAATAAGCATGTAAACAGCCAATAGCATACTATATTAGCAGACTTCTCTTCTGCATGCCTTAAAAACTGTGTATCCATAGCATAAAGCACAGAGTTTCTCTGTCACTGCAGAGTTGGCCAAGTCTTGAACAAATGAGCAGAAAGAAAATTAAACCATTGGCTAGTATTTCCACATTGTTTGTGCTTCAGCATGCAGTTTTGGCTTTTTTGAACCACTAAAAATTTGCATAAATGAGCTTAGTCGATCTTTCTGGCCACACAATACCCTAAGACTCACTGCGATGAGTGGAGCTTGTGGAGAAAACATTCATACATTTTTTTTTATCTTACATTGTTATGTTAGTTTTTGGTTTTTAAAGGTATTATATTGTCTTGGTTTGCTGATTGATTGAAAGAGTATCTGCCTTTTATACTATTATATACTGTCTTTATTTCAGCTCTGAGTGTGACTTCAAATTTTCATCTTTGCTGCGATAGCACCTTGCCATATTATCTACACATTGTGGCCAGCAAAAGCTTTGGTTAATGCTAATGACAAGCTGATTTTAGAGAATACGGGAAACTGGAGAAGAAACAAGCCACTCAAATCCCACTCTGAAGTAGACAGTTTTACTTGTGGATACTGTAAGGTTTTCTTATGAATCTTCTACAGCTCACCACCATCAGAACATAGAAAAAAGAATTGAAATTGTGTCCTGTCTTAAAGGACTTTAATGGTTCATTATTTAGAACCTCTTTGCATTTTTGTACCTCTTTGACACTTTGCATTATTTGCACATTTTGTTACTTTATGGTACAGCAGCATATTAGCACATTAGTACCAATGACCTAAGTTTGATTTTGCACTAGGCTTATGATATTGCACCTTATTGATGTTATTGCATATATTTATTAGTAACAGGGAAACTGTGCAATATGGCAGCAGTGCAATATTTTTGTGGTAAAGTGCAATAGAGCCAAAGTGCAACAGATAAAATAATAATTCTAATTGTGTAAATAAATCTGTTACCTATGATTGATGTTGCTATTTTATACAGATCTGCCTTTTTATTTGCACAAAAGGTAATTTATCAGGTAATCTATCATGTAAAAGGGGACTGAGAGAGATCAAGAAAGATGCCTGTGGTCACTAGGGGGAAAAGCCAATGGAATTGATTTGGATCTGCACTTGGATCTGGCTGTGCCCCATCAACCTTGCATGAGGCTCCTAAGAATCCTCAAAATAAAGCTTGCAGATGAGGCAAATAAACCTTTAGCACCATGATGCCTCTCTTAATGAGGAACTTTCTCTTCCAGCTAATATCAGTAGAGAGCAAAATTATGTACCAAAAGAGGAACAAAACAAGACTAAGCACACTTTAATAAATAAATGTTTTTGTACATCTACCCCCCAGTTACACAAAGGGGTGCTAGATATTACATAATCTGCCACACATAATAATAAAGATGGCAGAAGTCATCTAATGGCAACTTATGAGGATGAGAAGACCATTTTTACATTTGATGTGCGCTTGCACACCGAACGTTTTGCTTTTAGTGAAAGGGATTTTGGGGGGGATGACTGCAGAACCCATTGTAGTTCTCAATACCAGGGGCTCAGCAGTCTAGCCCAGTGACCATACAGTGTGGTCGTGATGCCACTGTCTGCTAGCTGGGCAGAAAATTTGTGTACCTCAAAGGACCAAAGCTGTTCCAATCAGAGAGGGCTTCAGTCATTTGATTTCCATGAAGCTGCATCAGCAAACAGCTGAGTGGCCTTTGGAGCCTGTCTTTGTCACTGACATTCCTCACATTCCCCTTTCCCTATTTTTTCCTGGTGTCTAGTGGCATCCCCCACCTAACCCACCCTCCCAGCACCCCCACCCAACATAACATTGACACTGGGAATGCCCAGTATCCACCTCATAGTTCTTTTTTATGGCTGCAGTGAGCAGAGCCTGCAGACATTTTGCATGTACAAAAGGAGTGATGTCATGTTTTCTGTCCGTGGAACTGACTGAAGGTGTAAATAGTCTCCTCTGCCTTATCCTCCTCCAAGAAATGTTTTCCGCTGCCAAATAAATATGCTTTCATGTTAGTCAATGGTTGCAGGACACTATTTTCTTTCTTAAATGGGAGGTACAAGAACTGGAACCTGAGTACTGAGAGGCAGCATTAGTTTTTTGGGGGGGAGTAAGATCCACCCCCACATCCACCCGAGAAGCTCCTAAAGATCCACCCCACCTTTTTTTGGTTCATGTGGGAGTGGCATGAGGTGGATCTATCATGTTGTAACAACTGACTATCAGAGCTGCCTGGGAAAGTAATTAAGGAGTGCCTGAAACTGCATCTAGGCATATCCCTCCCACACACACACACACATAGATATCATTATTTTTTTAATTTTTTTTAACTCTAAGCATGTCAATATTTGGCTCTAACAGTATGAGAAAGTTGGGCATAAAAACAAAATAAAAAAAAAGGATCAAGCAGGTGTTATTTCCTTTGTCAGATATATGCAGACAGAAGGTCACAAATCCTGTACAACAAGTTCATTATATGGATGTTTTCCATGTAAAACAGAAATTTTGTTAATGTCATGTCTGTAGCATCATTTGTAGCCAGTAAACTATTATTTACGTAGGTATGTAAATGACAGGTTTTAATTCAGAAATCCAGTCTTGATAAATTTTGTTTTTTTAGCAGTTCTGTAAGATTTATGTCTCTCTGATGTAAGAGTGCATAGCACAGAAATGAAAGGGTTTCTGTAACTGATTGTTGTTTGCATGAGAAGTTGTCATGACAGTGGCATGCAAGAGTGAAGTCTAAATTGTTTCTTGGCCATTCTGGGATCTGAAGTTTAACAGTAATGTGTGAAGAGAATAAAGTCTTGTGTTTTGTACATTTGAATAGATTTAGTGCTTTGAAGTTAAAATATATAAATATGTATATATATATATATATATATATATATATATATATATATACACACACACACACACATAGTGTCATGGTGTCATGGGCACCTGAAAAGGAATGAGATACTACTAAAATAAATGCTATTCTGATTATTTATTTATTTATGTGTGAGATTTTAAGTGTAGTTCTGCCTAGGTCACAGACACAACAGCTATAAAAAGTACATTTAAGGATGGATGTATTAGTCAAAGCTTGAAGTAGCAAAATAAAGCAAGAAAAATAATATATATTTTTTTCTTTCAATTGTTTAACCAGGAGTGGTACACTAAGCTGAAAGCTTGTTTACAGGGGCAATGTGGAAGTACATGGAAGTTAAGTGACTTGCTCAGGGTCACCCAGTATGCAAGTGGGGGCTGTGGGATTCAAACCCAGATCTCCATGTTTGCAGTTCAGAACCTTAAACCACTGTGCTATACTGCCTCCCTAGTTATGACAGTCATCTGTTTTGTGGTTCATGATGCTCAATAGGAGCATTTGTCTATGCCACAGTACCTGACCTAGCTCAGCCTCTTGAGTAGCTCACTTGCCCTCCCAATCAGCCATCTTTGCAGGACATTTGGTCCTCTTCTCGTTGCAGGGGTGCACTTAGGTCTCTATCTTATCCCCCTTCCAACCTTGCGTACCTATCAGCTAACCCTAGGTCTACAGACGTGCCCACTACTTCCTGTGTACCTGGTATCTAATCTACTATTTAAGATGCTTAAAGCTTAACGTGCTCATTATTTGTTACCTTTATGCTTTCCATTGTTTTGTGTCTGCAAAGATATGTACTCCTACCTGTAAATTACTATTCCACTCTCCAGCCTGTACGGAAATGTTACCTCCTGGTTGTTGTTGCACCCGGGTCGCCCCTGAAAAAGGGACCTCTATGGGCCCAGCGGGCCTACCCGGTCATCAAAATTGTATAAATAAATAAATAAATAATGTTGATGTAGTAAGCAGCAATACATTGCATAGCTGTTGTAAAATGTCAATAAGTAAGTCATGCAACACATGTGCTGAGCAGTTACTGAAGCAAGAAATGTATTTAGGATAGTAAAATATTCCTGATAAACGTGTGACATTTGCAGCTAAATTTCAAGAAGGTCCTTATGGGGTGTTAATGTAAAATATAAAGTAATTATAGTTTTCAAGTTGTCTGAGTAATTGCTTTGTACTACCATTATTACTAAATTTAAATTATTCTATGAAGGAAATTAAGTTTATGTAACTGTCTGTAAATGTATAAAAAACATTTACTTGTCCTTATAATGTAATACATTAAATGCTGTTGCTAGGTTAAGAAGTCACATAACAGCAATAGGGATGAAAACAATGGGATGCATAGGAATTTGAAAAAAGTATACATTATCAGGAGCAGTGTCATGACTTCACCAATTTTTTTATAGTTTCACTCTAGATTTTCAACATTACCATTTTCTTATACCTCCTCATAAACAGTACAGTTGTCATTTTTTACCTCCTGTTCAAAATGTGTTTTTGCACCTATGGTGCCAAATGGCACAGTCACTGTGCAAAATCACCTTTCAGCTCATGAACTGATAGTGTCACTGTTCATGCGGTTGGGTCCCAAAAAGCCCATTCTGAAAACTTGGAGTGAAAATATCAAGAAATGTACAGGGCATTAGGGTTCTTGACTATAACACCCTGCCCTGTAGGGACTGACAGGCATCAGGGGTGTGATTTGAGATTGTCAACAGTAATGCTCACACCATGCCACCCCTTCCCCTCCCTGCAGCCAGTGACAGGCATCGAGATGTGCCTTTGACTCTTCAGCCCCAAAATTCACTCCATTCTCTTATACTGTACCCATTTTAGTGTATTTCCTTATGGAATGGGGTGAGTGTAAAGTCTGAACACCCCAAGACACACCTCGACACTTGTCTGTGTCTGCAGGGTAGGGTGAGGTGAAATGGCATGAGCATTATGGGCAATGACCCAAAGGCACACCCCAATGCCTGTCCATGTCTGCAGGGTGGGGAGGGGTTGACATCACTTCAGTACTTCACTGCCATTCCTAGTCTGCCTGTCTGTGTGTGTGTGTGTCTCTCTCTCTCTCTCTATATATATATATATATATATATATATAATAAAAACTCTATTAAATGCATCAGTTAGGGTTGTTTCACAGTGACAAAAGTGAGGAATTTGGTGTTAGGTTGAAAACCCTAACTCCGTATTCACCCCAGCCCCCCCACACACACAGACACACACACACACACACACACACACACACACATGCAAGTAGGGGGAGGACCAAGGCAAAATGACCAATCACAGACAACCAGCAGCAGGTGACAGAAATAAAATACAACTGTCTAAATGTGCTACAAGACATTCCCACCCATCTGACCAGGTAATGCATGCTCAGAAGAGATCAACAGCAAAACTGAGGCCATGTACAATAAACGTACACATCCCTGATTGCAGGTGAACACAACGTACCACACTTAGGAGTTGCATGGCCTTACCTAGCGATACCCCACACCCCACCACACCTGGTACTGCTCCTCAACTATAAAGCACAGCAAAACTAAGTAGTTGTACAGGTATAATATGTGTGGTTGATTTCACGTATACACAACCTCCCACTGTTAGGCACTGGAGGACCTTCACAAGGCTGTGCCCCACCCACTGAGACCAGTTACTGCATAGTTACTGGAGAACCCCAGTTAAAATGAACCCATGAAGATCAACACAGTTACTCCATGATTGCAGCCTTGCAAAGGTTAGTACAATAATGAGTCACACAGTCTGTGGGAGAGAATGGCCCCCCCTCCCTCCTACAACACTTGTTCCATTGTGACTGAAAGCTATAGTAAAAGAAAGTCTGTTTATATCTACAGTACACCTACTTGATTGCTGGTGTAGTACAATTAGCATAGTTATCACTTGTATGGTGTCAGCCATAGAATGGTCTGCCAAACCCAAAGACTAGGTACTACAACCTGAGTGTAGACCAACTGCAAAAAAGTGAGGCTGTGGACATAAATGATACAGCTCACTCATTGCAAGGATACTCAACTTACCACAATTTGGATTACTGTGGTGTCAGAGAGGCAATGCCATTGTCTTTACCGGGTACTACATCCTCAGTAGAGAGCTACAGCAAAAGTGAGCCTATAGACATTCATGATACACCTCCATCATTGTAGGTACACTAATGTTAGCATGTTTAGAAGTTGCTTGGCCTCAGCCAGCTAATTCCACTCCCTGTTAGACAGACCAGTTACTGCATTCTTAGTATACAAACACACTGAAGGTAAGTACATGGACATCAACAGTACACCTAAATCACTGAAACTGTATCTGTTAGTAACATTAGGAGTTGCACAGCCTTGTACAGGCAATAGTGCCCCCGTACCTCCAGATCAGGTTGTGTATCTTGAGTGGATAGATGCAGTAAACTTACTACTACGCACATCACATACTTGAATGCAACAGTTCTTGTATCTTGATGATGTATGTGTCTTTTACTACATTTACACAGTTGTTTTTATTTCTGTTTACTCATAAGTGTACAAACCTTTGTACAGCTGCAATCAGAGAGTTGCATTGTTGATGTCCAGTCAGGGTACAGTACCAGGTGTGGTGGGGTGTGGGGTACCACTAGGTAAGGCCATGCAACTCCTAAGTGTGGTACGTTGTGTGCACCTGCAATCAGGGATGCATATGTTTGGTGTACATGGCCTCAGTTTTGCTGTTGATCTCCACTGAGCATGCAGTACCTGGTCAGGTGGGTGGGGATGTCTTGTAGTACATTTAGACAGTTGTTTTTTATTTCTGTCACCTGCTGGTTGTCTGTGATTGGTCGTGTTGCCTTGGTCCTCCCCCCTACTTGCATGTGTGTGTGTGTTTGTGTGTCTGTGTGTGTGTGGTGCTGGGGGGGTGAATGCGGAGTTAGGGTTTTCAACCCTAACACCGAATTTCCTCGCTTTTGTCACTGTGGAACAACCCTAACTGACGCATTAAATGGAGTTTTTTGACATGAATATCCTGTCTTTTTGAGAATGAGAAGTAGCAATACTACCCGCAATGTTGTAGTGGCAGCACCAGACACACATAGCCAAATGCACACATATGAAGAATACAGTAAGTCATCTAGCAGAATTGTCTGTTATGAAGAGTAAGACAACATCCATTCCAAGCATATGCCTCTTAATATGCATCTATTTCTTTTTGCTTAACATTGTTATGTCACATACTAATTTATGCTGTTGCACTGTTTCACATGCTATCTTTTTGCAGACAATGAGACTACTCTTGTGGGACATAAACAATGTGGCACTCTATTTCCCAGCACCGCTGTTAAATATCTAGATATCTTACATGGTCCTCTTTTGTACCTTTACTAGACACAAATTCTGAACATAACTCATACTTATTAATGTACCTACAAAAATGTTGTCATAACACTGCAAGATATGTAACACAACAACAATTGTAATGTGTTATCTGTTTAATTCTGAAACTTTGTGTATAATGCCCTTCTTTACCAAACTAAGGAAAAGGAACACTTTCTTATAGAATATACTGTATATTGATGACAAAGATCCCCACAACTTAATAATACCACAAGAAAAAGTGTTATGTTCAAAAATTTTTTATTTCTATATATATTAAAGTAAAAAAAAATTATTTCAAATGTTCAAATGAAACACATTCAGTCATGACAAAAAAAATTGTTAAATAAATTCAATCACGCTTAATAGAAAAAACATAAAAATACATTTTTTATTTAAAAATTAAATGTTACATCAAAAAATAGGTATATTCATTAAAAAAAGTTACAAAAACGACTATTTAAGAAAATATGTAGAAAAATATTTTAAAAACTATATACAATATATACAAACAACTCTCGGAGAGAGGTGTGCTGCTGCTTGAGGCAGCCAAGCCCGTAAGTTGGACTAAATGTGGAGGAGCAATGAAAGTGGAAGCTGTTGCGCCTTCCCAAGGAGATACCAGAGCAGCTGTGGAATCTGGTCGCTGTTTCCCAGGGAAGCTGGATGCCACTGGTGGAGGTGAAGTGCTAGAGCTAGCCACAGTCTCACTAGCCACTGTCACCACAGGCTCAAGCACAAGATTGACAGTCGCTTGTTGCGCTTCCATGAAGGACAGCAATTTCTGCTGCCCTTCACAGAGTGCAACATTGTCTCTTATCAGACTGTCAACCTTGCGCTCAAGCCTGCGGTAACAGCGGCAGTGGCCAGCGCACCACTTTAAGCGAGGGCGCCCTGCAAAGTGACAAAAAACATGAATCAATATATGAGCCTCAAAATGTTGATTACCTACCTGTCTTTCATTTTACAATATTGATATCTAATTCAAAAATTGTAATACATTTTGCTGGGCACTCTCAAGACCATCAAGGAGTGTGATGTAAATCACAACTCCTGTCTTATCAGTTCCGTTATTATATGTTTTTCTACCATATTATGTTCTTCGTGGACAACTTAAAAAGATCTATAAGAACAGTATACTTTCTACACTGTTGTTCTTTATCAGTTAGCATTTGCCAACACTCACTACCTATATGTTTTGGTATAATGAACAACACAGTCTGATATACAGTGATACTAGCTCTTCAATTGTGTATGAACAAGTGAACTTGAACATCTGCACCTATATTATTTGTTTGCACCTGCATGAGAATAATAGCATAACCTGTACACCAACACTACTATTTCCATTATCTAATGTTCATATAATCATCTGTTTAATAACTGCTACAAAAGAGATACACATGTCATATAGTTATTTATTTTGTGTACCATATTTTCATAGAAGCAAATCATCTTTTACTGCTGTTACATTAATACTTGAAATAATGTTAAATATTTAGAAACCAACAGCTCAGTGACATTGGCAAATAATTAATGAAATATTTTCTCTGCACATCATGTAAAGAAACAGTGGGTGGGATATTCAGAAGGGTTGTGCATCACACAACACAGTGTCACCATGCTCAATCCACTGATGCGCCCTGGTGTGATATTCAAAAGGGGAATGTGCCTGGTACAAATGCCGATGTGTCAAAGCACATCAGTAATGTATGCAGCACAATTATGGGGGTCATGCCCATCCATGTTCCACACATCCTGATATTCAGCCCAGGATGTACTAACCCATGCAGTCATAACCCCTACTTGCACTGCACAAAGTTGGTCACCCAAAAAAAGGAGCAACAGCTGGCCACCCATAAGTGAACTGCCATATTGCAGGGTGCAACATGGCAGCTGCCAGCTGTGAGTGGCCAGCCAAGCTCCAGCGGCACCTTCGTGGTGGCACCCCCATGCCTGATCGTGGGCATTAGTATAGTAATAATGGTCCTATATCCCTGGTGGTCCACTGTACCGTTTGCAGCCTGATTGCAGGCATCAGTGATATATTATGTCAAACCAATCCATCCCTGGTGGTCCAGCAGTACACCCTTCCCCACCCACCCACTAAGCCACACCACCCCACTCCCCCCATCAGCAGCAGTCAGCAGCTCCTCACCGGCTTGCCACCCAACCGCCTGACAACTGACTCCGAACGGTAGGGCTGTACACCCATTGGGCCACAGCATAAGCCAATGGGCGTGCAGTGCATAGCATACTACACAACCCAGATATATGAATGGATGCATTCACATTTCTGTACTGTGTAGTACGGTATGGCCTGCACACCCATTGCTTACGCAGTGGACCAATAGCTGTACACTCCTACCATATGGAGTCAGTCAGCAGACAGCATGGTGGCAATTAGATGGGGAACTGCCACCTACCATTAACTGGGGGGGTGCGGGGTGGTGGGGCTCAGTGGATGGGTGGGGAGGGAAGTACCGCTGGGCCACCAGGGATGGATTGGTTTCTCATTATATCCTACTGACACCCATGATCATGCTGCGAGCAGTCCACTGCACCACCAAGGGTATAGGACCATAATTTCATTACATATAACCGCGATCAGACTGAAAGTGGGCAACTGGACCACCAGGGTTATAGGACTTTGTAGTTTATCACATATCCCCGCAATCGGGCTGTAAGCAGTCCACTAGACCACCAGGGATATTGGACTATTATTTCATTACATATTCCCTCAATTGGGCTACGAGTGATTCACTGGACCACCAGGGTTATAGGACATTGTAGTTTATCACATATGCCTGCAATCAGGCTGCAAGCATTCCAGTGGACCAGCAGTGATATGGGATATTTATTATTTATACATATGCCCACAAACGGACATTGGAGCATGTTGCCAGTAGGAGCAAGGGGTTTCGGTCCCCAACAACTGCAGCCTGGCAGGGTGGCAGGCACAAGTCATCGGGGACTGGCACACCTGCATGCAAATGGGGTCATAATGACATGCAAATGGCCCCATTTCCAGCTTGCATGCATGATAGCCCCATTTGCATCTGCACTTTTGTATATTACAGTAGTTGTGCCTAGCGCAACAGCACTTTCGCCAGTGCATCCCCCTGCTCCACTTCGGCCACTTGTGCTGTCACACTGCCACTGTGCTAAGCGCACTGCAGGTGGCCAAGGAGCAATTTTCAATGATGCTGTGCCATGGCACAGCTCCATTGAATATCACCCTGTCAATGCCCAGGTACATCCCAGTTGTGCTGCGCCCAGGCTTGCACCACAGCCTGGTGCAGTCTGAATATCCTGCCCAGAACGTACAAATAATAAATAGTTAATATGATATCAGTCTCTTCTAATTTATTAAAAAGTTGTTTTTATCTCAATGTTGTACACAATACAATTGTTCTCAGAAGTAACACTTTTCAATTCCCACAAACATACTAACTTGTATATGTAAAATTATTTTAACACACATGTAGAGCTTCACCATATGCTGAACAAGGTCTTACACTATTTTCAAATAAAGATGATTATTATAATAACAATAATCTGCAGCCAAAATCATGTAAATAGTGACCTAATCACCCTGTAGTGTCATGTTGCAGTCATGCACACATCGTGACACATTACACCACTGCACAAAGATTGATACACTATAGAATTACACTTGCTCATGCCTTGAAACTTAATACTACTTACACCATGAGAACACTGATGCATACACTCAAGATTGTTAAACTGTTGAATCCCACTTAACCATAAGCTATACAGCAGTATTGAAGTTATGCTTGGAACACCTACATTAGACTATGTTGATGAGTTAAACATATGACAACAGTTTCATGTCATGAAAACCTTGAGAGATATATCCTTGTGTAAGGATCAAAATGATAACCTGATCAGCAGTTTGCTATAATGAAACAAACTGCAACAGTAATTGATGCAAAAAAATAAGTGGACTGTTAACATGCATAGTCATCAGTCTTCATTACTCACTCTGTAATCTGTGTCATATATATAGCTGCACACTAACCTTCCACTCTCTGTGTGCAGGGGTATGGGTGTGAGCATACACCATAAGCAAACAACAACAATATGTACCCACTTACACGTGACTTGACACATTGCAAAGCATTACAGTACACCCATCATCTGTGAATGGCAAGTACACCATGTGACATATCCATTGTACCCCCCCGCTACCATTTATCACACTCTTACAATATGGTAACTAGCTCTATTACTACACTAGGCCCTCCCCATTGAACTGAAAACTTGTTTTGAATTGGTTGAGTATGCATTGTAGTACAGTAGGCCTTATCATCTTGATTATCACAAACTTTCAATCTATAAATGCACTTCTTATCCCAGTACACTCCCCCTTCATACAATAACACTTATGATGACATACATGCATGACACACTGGTTCAGTACACTCCATCACTGCTACACACATATTGCAATAATTATGGTAACATACTCAGAACTGGCTTAGTACAGCTGCTCTCATGTGCCATACTAGTCTTACTACATCATACATTCTCCCGTGATGTAGTACTACCACTTTGACCACCTACCCACTGAGAACCAAAAATGTAATCATAAGTGTACCATCATAATGAATAGGGCACACTGTACAACAAAATTCCTCCCAGCTATGCATGAAGTGACACCATATAGTACACCTGTATGCATAGTAAAGCAAAAACTGGGTATCTGAACATAGATAACAGACTGTGTCACAGAATCTCAATATACAAATGATCCATTCACATGTTGAGACTGTCTACTACAGTACTGTTTGCATCCCCACTTACTCATCCCTTTCACAAATAGCCACACTGGTCTCACAGTACCTAGCAATTAGCAGTTCTATGGCTGCCTTAGGGTGACAAGGTCCTCCATACTACTGAACAGAGGTCAGGTGGTGGGCTGTGACACACATCTTGTGTGAATATCTTTTATGATGGTACTTATGCTCAGAGCTGGTGCCAGGCTCCTCCTTCACCTCCACAGTTCTTACTGGCACTGCTTCTCTGGCCACTATAAAACAAATATAAGTAAAAAATATTATAACATATACCACAATATATTAATCTACCACTAAACTTTTATTATGAAATACATTTTTTTATACTGTCTCATTGTGTAATTCAACCATATACCACATTTCTCTTTGCAATGACACTTCTGTGTTTCTGTGGATGTTGTGTCATTCACCAGCAGTGACATCCACACACTGGCCCTGCTTGTGGGTACAGCAACAAACTCACTCACATGAATGGTACCAGCAGTGCCACAGCCGATCTTCCAGAGAAGTTCCCACACCTTGCCAGCCACATCAGCACTGCACACCCCACTGTAATTCAGAAACTGTCTCTGTGCAGTACTGCACGTGCCCATCCAGCTGTTCAGTGATGCCCACCCCATTTTCAGTTACTACCCCAATGTCACCTTAGACATACAATACTGACCATTCAGAAATGTACAGATTCTGGCAATATATTACCAGGACAGAACAGGCTCAATATCACAATCTGTTAGGTATGCATGGGTCGGCTCCCCCAACCTGATTAACATTACTTTTCTTCCCTTCTCACATCATTATATGAACAACAGAACATTCTCCTGTGTATATTGTGTCTGGTCACATCACTACTTCTCACCTAAGTGGGTAGTATATCAATATGCAAAAACACTTTAAATATATCAGCCAAGCTCTAGATAACATATATTGGGATGAGTACCAGTATTACTCATTTTGAACATGAGATGATACAAAGACACAATTCAGATCTGTACAAATATCTTCTTAGAGTGCAATGAAGACAACATTCACTTATTAAAAAATAGATAAGAAATTCATAAGACAATAATACTTCACATACCATTGGTGTCTAGAAATGTCATCACCAGTTGTAGATCATAGTTAGTTAAACCGAACTGAGATGTATACAACTACCGTACATCTGGCTATAAAATCTATTCCTTTTGAATCACCAGTTATGTTATAAAGTAGTATACCTTGTTGTTTAGAATTTTTAAGCAATATACCACAACAGGGTGTTGGTTTACTGGAGGATTTACCATGGCTCGTGTAGTTCAGTCACAAGGTGCAGCCGAGAGACTTAATCACGCCAAGAGTGGTAATTCCTCCAGTATACCCACTCCCTGGAGGGGTATATTGCGATTATACAAGGGGCCTGTTTGTTGTTTTACAAAAAAAAATATTTAAAACATCCATTTGATTTCAAACTTGCTGCTCGTTTGTTTGCCATCCATCTGTTAGCTTTGCAGTGGTGTGTTTGCAATCAACATATGGATTTGCCAGGGAGTTCCTGGTATGGCTGAGTGGTGGCTGGCACCTTTTACAGTGGGTACAATGGAGTATTTACAAAGCTGAAAAGGTGCCAGCTAGACAATCAAAATTCAGAATTCTATTCAATTTTTTTGTGTACGTTGTATTATTACAAATATTACATGGGTGCTGGAACTCATGTTAACTTTCTGAAGAGTATTTCCTAAAAAGAAGTGCATTAAGTAGTCCAGCTCACACCTTACATGATAGCCTTATACCACCCCAATTATGTAATCCAATTATTTCTATCAGCATCTTACCATCTGGCTCAACAAGGATAACATTGTCAGTGTCAGAGTTCTCAGCCTCCACAGCTTCTGACTGTGCTGGTACTACCTTGGCTGCAACTGGGGGGGTGCCTACGCTGGTTTGTGAAAGAAGATAATAAGTAGATCTACTAAGTTTTTCATGTAAATGTCAACACATTTTAACTACACTTTCTTTAAGCATTCAACATGTTTCAGGCACCTAACATTGCCTGTAATCAGGTATTGCAGAGCCATTGCAGACACATATAAAATCACAATTACTGCAAATAAATATTTCACAAATAAAAGATCATAAGCTGACCTCAGTACACAATACTTAGTATTTATAGTATGTACATGAAATAGAATTCTGCTTCAATAAAATCGATACTGGATAGTAATTCCATCACTGTCATTGGGTTATTCATTCAACAGCATCGTAAAATACATGTTTTTATCTAAGTCAATATCAGGACACATGTATTGTATGAATATATATATATATATATATACACATATATATGTAACACAAAAATGCATTATTTTATTTAATAACAGTTATAAATACTTTTTCCCTTAAGACAAAAAAAACAAAACGAAAGACAAAAAAATGACGTCTATCGTGACGTAGGAAATATTCAGTTGTTTTACACTACAGCTACTTGACTTGTCACATCATATTGTGATACTAACATGGCTACAACAACAAAGACTTCAATCAGAAAAAGATTTTCTTTTACCCGATTGTGTACCTGTACTATTATATCATAGAATCTGAGGATTTTTTTTGAATAACTTACGATGAGTGAGGCGTTCCCCCGCAGCTGACTTCCCTGCAGCTTCCCATAACTCATAGGCGAGGTAGTACCAGCACTTATCATTCTCCGGTATCTCTTCTCCCTGCTTCAAAATACAGAAGCATTGGCGCAACAGCTTCCACTTCCTCTTCAACTGCACGATAGTCTCATTCTTAACTGTTAAGACCATGTGCAGGAAGCTATTTATGCGCCTCCACATTGAGTCCAACTTACGGTTTGTGCTCTGCATTAAAATGAAAGCACCTACCCCATGCTTGGACTGTCTCAAGCAGCAAGCACACCTCTCTCATGCTCCACTGCCTCATCTTTAATTTTTTATTCTGCAATAAAATCAAACACAAACATTCCATTACTGTCATGTCTCAGAGTCTGTATATTTCTATGTATTCTATGAAGTATTCTGATTAGAACATGGCAAGAACAGCATTTTACAACCCTGCCATACTACTTCACACAGAAATTATTTTTCACATGGGTTATATTGTGGTACAGTAACACTGCTATGCATGCTTGACACATCCTGGTATTGATCCCATAATAATGTGAGCATCTGCAACCACAACCCGTACTTCTGCTGCACACTGTTGAGGCCCCCCAAACAAAAAAATTTTAAAAAAATACAACCACAGTGTACCTGCAGTATTGCACAGTACAACATGGCAGCCAACAGCTGTGGGTGGCCACCCAAGCTCCACGGTTACCGTGTGTTGGCATCAGCCCTCCCTCACCAACTGTGATTTTGCTATGAAAAATATATCCATGGTGGTCCACTGCACCCAACCCCCTCACCCAATTGTGGGCTTTCTGTTTAAAGGTAACCATTGTGCTGCAGTGCAGCTACCACTCCAGCCCAATCAAATGAGGAAGTAGAGTGAACAGGGCCATGAGGGATACATTTTATACAGTTAACCCGTGATAAGGTGAAAAGGTAGAGTCCACTGTACCACCAGCAGTATTTTTTTTATTGAAAAACCAAGATCTATTTTTGAGATACATTACCACAAGGCAACCAGGGGAGTGCATCGCTAGCCAACAGGTACGGCCTCACACAATACCAGGGACAAATTACTGATGATCGGCACACCTGCATACTAATGACGCCATAATGTTATCCAAATAGGTGCATTAACACCTTGCATGCATTATGGCTCCATTTGCATATACAGTACTAAATACTGTCATACTTGAACCTACCACCACTGCACTTGAGTGCTGTATCCCCCCTACTTCTCTCTGGCCACTGGCCACTTACACTGGTGCAGTACCAGAGTAACATGTACAATGCAGGTTGCCAGACTGAAATGTTTAACACTGCTGACCATGCCACAACACTGTAAAATATCACCCTGAAAACAACCTGCTGCATTGCAGTTGCACTTTGCCCAGGCTTGTTCCACATCTTGGCACAGTCTGAATATTCCTGACCCATGTGTTACATCTGTGTGAGTGATGTATGCAGCTGTTCTATTTTTTGACCAGCATCTTTTTGGTTCTGAAAAGAACCTTTGTTTGCACTTTGCTATTTGTTCAAACAGTCTGACATTCTTAGAGGACTTTGAGGATTGCATCATGAAGATCTCCCAGGAAATGGCAATTTCCAGCATGCGAGAAGTGTACACCATCTGGTAGGTATAGCCAATCATAACAATACTTAATTTCTGGGTGACATATGTTGTGCATTCCAGACATGTGTAGAAATGCAGATATCTGTCTGTTGACTTTTCTTCGGGCTCTGTCAATCAGGTACATATGGTGTTCTGCTTGCCAGACCCTACGCTCTGTAATATCTGAAAAAATGATTTTACAGGCAGGCAACATAATCATAATAGAAGCAAGGTCAAATTTTGCTTCTGTTACTAAATCTACCCAGTGTTTGGTTCCCAAATTATTGCCTCCAAGACGTATCAGCAATATGTCTGGATGAGCCTGAGTACTCAAAAGTCTGTGCATGGTTGGCATAAGGTGCTCCCACCTTATTCCACCCCTACAAAACCACTTAACACAGCAATTTGGGAGCTGCAGGTTTCTCCCAAAATCACTATTTTGAGCATACGCAGACGCTCATCTCACTATACTGCTTCCAACAATCCACAAAGTTCTTTTGCTGTTTTCTGCCATTCTCAGCTTTTAAACTTAGAAGTGGACAGAGAGCTACCAAAAAAGTCAGTGTTCACCCTGCAGTACCTAAGCAGTAGTGAAAGTAAAACTGCTATTTTCCCTCCTAACTTCAACCCAGCTTCAGTGGGCTGATCCATAACACACAAATAAAACAAATCATTGGCTACTACTATGCCTTCATTAACCAATGTAGTCTATGCACTGACTATCACTGCACTTCTACTACAGCTAAAATGTGCTAAAATTTAAAGGTGGGAAAAATGCATCCTTTTGATAGGCAGTTTTAAACAATTACAACTGCAGAAACATGTCTGATTGGTTCCCTCTTCTGTTGTGGGTACACATGCACGTTGCTAGCTCCTTCCATTTGTAGCTATATCTGTGCAAGTAAGTACCAAATTACTATCTGACTTTAAACACTTTTACCTAAATAATGCAGAATCATACGTTATTTCTAGCAACATAGTCAAATAGAGCAGTAAAAAGCATTTTGATTAATACTACTTACCTGTTACTAACACTTTTTATCATACTAGAAAAATGCTTTATAAAATATAATGTACTTACAGTTATACATGTGGTGTGTCTCAGTGTAGACTAAGATGGCTGCTGTTGACTTCTTCTTCAGTGTTCTCCGTCTCTGATTGGTTGTCTCACATGGCCTGATAAATCTAGCATAACATTGGCAGGACTAGCTGTCAGTCAAATAGCAATCAGATATGATTCAATAATGAATACAGTTGTCACTCCCAAGCTTAAATTTGCAACACTTACACACGCCACAACACTACTTTTGTGACACTTTCGTGCACACGACACTACTTTTTTGAAACTTTGAATTTATGTCATAATTTGATGATTTTTTCCAAAAATGATGATTACTGAAGGGAAAAGTTCCCCTGCTTCTTACCTAATGTACAAATACATAAGTTCACACAATATCACATACTTATTCTGAAATCGTAACCCTACCTGCACAACTATGTAATTGCTGAAGCTACATTTTCGCATTTCATTGTTTTCTGTCCCTCCACAAGTGACCTCGATATTCATTCCTAATCAATTATTGTGATTATATGTCTTAGCAATAACACATGAACAGAGCTTGGCTTAACAATATCTTAAGCACTCCCTAGAGATGTAATGTGGCACAAGGTAGAGCCAAGTGTTATATTGCCCCAAAGACGTAATTAAATAACTGTCAATGTGATTCTTGTGAATGCCTTATGGCTATCATGAAAATTAATATTCAAAAGTTAAGTGTTTGAAGTTAACTTTATTAATCTGTTACTCATTTACAGAAAGATTTTAAATAAAGTAGTTGTTTGACCCGCAGTTTAACAATACTAGGTCAAAATCACTATACAGAATTGCAGTGATTCTGCATTGCTGAACAGTGAAATAGTACGAAAAAAATCTATGTGGCATGGTGATAACACTATACAGGACAGTGTAACATGAATCAAAATAAGACTGTCAAAATTGGAGCAACCAATTTGATTAAAGCACTTTCTGAACCTTTTTTTGTAATATTTTATACATAAATCATATGTGTCAATATACAATGTTAGAAGTGATCAACAAAAGCATATACTAATATTTTCTTTTTCTGTGTCTTTTGTGCAGGTGTCTGATACTTCTGTAACATTGCTGACTGCTACTGTGAACTAACAGATTGAAAGATGCCTAGTAAATACAGACGTGCATGTATAGAAAGATGAAACAGGTATCATAGTACTTCACTGTTGCTTAACTCATTGTCTCCTAGCAGACGCCTGTAGTCTTCAGTAAAAAAACACTGGTGTGTCCTGAGGACATCTGCAGAAGTCGGCTACTGACTCCCAGTGTGCCCAAGCAACGTCTGGAGAAGTCACTTATATATTTTAATATATAGTGTAACAGAATATAATATATATTTGACTGCATAGCACCGTTGGAAAGGTAATGTTATGCTGAACAACTCTGTCACTGATATTTTGTGCATATCATATATACTTTAGGAGTTATTTGCATTTGTTTATGGTATGGTGTGTATGGCTTATGTTGCCTGTTTAGTGAAAAAAAAAATGTTGCTGTTTCGACCAGCTTAAAAAAAATTACATATTATTATTTGCATACATCTATTGGGAAGGTAATTTTGTGCTGAACAACTTTGCCACTGATATTTTGTGTATATCATGTATACTTTAGGAGTTATTCACATTTGTTTATGGTATGGTGTGTATGGCTGACATGTTTTCCATCAAAATTCACCTAAGCAGCTTGAATAAAATTCACTTTTTTGGCACTTCAGCAGGTATAAAATAAAAACTGTATTGATTACAACTGGTTGCAAAGCACCATTGGAAAGGCATTTTGTGCTAATCAACTTTCATGCTGATACTTTTTGTGTATCAGGTATACTTTTGGAGTTATACGCATTTGTTTACGATATGGTGTGTGTGGTTGAGATTCAGCCCTTAAATCTCACCAAAGCACCTTTATTAAAATGGTGAAAAATTATGTTTTATAGTAAAAAGATATCTTTTTTTAACTAACATAATATTAAAACACCATCTAATGTCTGTATGCTTAATTTGGTGTTGATATTTTACATATTTTCCAACAAAAAATGGCTTATGTTGCACTTTTTTAGTGAAAAAAATATTTAGTTTGCTCTTTCAACCAGCATAGAAAAAAAAACAAAATGACTTATTATTACATGCATGCCACCATTGGAAGGGCAATTTTGTGCTGAATAACTCTGCCACTCATACTTTGTGTCTAGCATGTACAGTTATTGAGCTATTAACATTTGTTTGCAACATGCTGACTATGGCTTGATTTTGCTTAGAAAGGACCAGGATTCACTGTTAAAAGTATACAGGAGATTCAGGAGGCAAGTGGTGCAATCTCAGAGTAAGCCTGTGGAGGCAATGAGTTAAGAATGATAAAAAACAGTGATGTGAGTTCAAGACATAAAACAAAATAGAGTTCTACTGGAATAGTGAGCTCTACAGTAACTCACTCCACAACAAAACTACATACTTGCTCAACAGAAAGTAAAACATGTTTACCTGAGCAACAGTTGTGTAGATCTCTCAGACAAAACACAACTATTGCTACAGCAACCATAAACAGACCTTCTAAACAGTGCTGTAAACTCACAGCTGGTGATTTTTTATCCGAGAAAGCAAAAGTATTTCCGATTGCGAGCAAGTATAGCTAAGATTGATAGGCTTATTGCTGCTGTGATGAAACAGGAGTGCAAAAAGACAAAGAGTCATCTGACTTTGATGAAATTGCATCTCAAAGTATGCACATTTGTTAATAGAACAGTATTTGTTCTTCAACGTTTATGGCGTAAGATGTCTCATGTGCTTGAACTATTCAGAAAAGTTGTGTGTGACATCAAGAAAAGACTACAATGGTATCCTACTTTGTGCACAATTTCTGTGATGTATTCACAGGTCACTGGATGCACACACAGCACTCAGAGGCATATTTCTGGGAAGAATCTTATTATTCACAGAAAAAAAAGAAAGCAAGTTCACCATTGATGAGTCTGGTAAGCTGGACAATGTGCTCAGTGTCTGTGATGACACAGCAATGGACACAAATGATGACTGTGATGCAACCACTGTGTCCCATAAATGGCACTGTCTCTCATGGCCATGTGATGAAACCTGCAACCGTAGGCAATCGTCATTTGAAAAAGTTGAACAGTTTGTCAACCTATTTGTGAAAACAGATCACAAAGAAAGATATAAACTGTTTAACAAGATTGACCTTTGTGAAAATCCGTCCACATACTGGACTTATGGGTCACTCACTAGCATGCCTCGATAGTGGTGTTTGTGGCAGTGTCTTTCACAACATGCGGATGCTGGGAGTGCATCAAACAAGCATGCAAAACTTTGTATACAGGGTATATGAAGTCCGATGAGTTGTCAATCAGTACACTTGTTTAAATGACTTATTGCAGTCTGGTGACATGCAGGGTGCCATCACATTTCTCAAACAGCTGCAACGTGTGACTTCTGTACCAGACACAACTATTTATCAGTCAGCAAGTTCTGCTGAAACATCTGTTTCTGTGTTAAAAACTGACATACTGAAAGAGTATGGCAAAGAAATTGCAAAATTGGGCTGTCAAAGGCTCAGAAGTTTGACTCTGTATGTGTGTCATGTGACCATCTGTGCTATAGCAAACAAACAGTCATAGTGAACCTTGAAACCTTGTCACCATACAATGACATGTGGTTCCATCTTTCAGCATTTTTGCTGATGAAATCTGACTTTCAGTTACAGACCACCATTGTGCTGTGCAAACACTGTTTCTCCAAACTAAAGTCCAACATTCTGCCACCAAGGTCACTGTTGAATAATATGGAGGCACATGTTACACCAAGTGAGACTGCGACATTGAATATGTTTGAACGCATTCTAATTCAGACAATGAAACAATTTCAAACCATTCTACATCTGAACACAAAAACATGGAACATTCCACAGAAAGAACTCATTAGATTGCTAAAAGGTTCCATGATGTATCTCCCACGTCCTCTACAGGAAAATGTGGAGACAATCTCTATGGAAAATAGTTTGGTGATTCTTGTAAATGGTGTTCCAACTAAGTCCAAGGTCATCTGGCAAGATGTTGTCAATGTACAGAAGGTGAAGCTTGCTCTTAGTCATTTAAAGAGTACCCTTTTATGCAGACCTTGACATTGATCACATGACTAGTCTCTCTGTTTAACATGATCTCTTAGAAACAACTAAGCCAATGATTGAGAAGGTCAGTGGACAGACAAGTGACAATGTGTATGAACAGTACACAATTCATCCACTGCATGGCAGAGATCCAGTAGGAGACAACATTGATCTCTATCAAATGAAACAGGTGGAAGGTGAGCCTGTCAGCATTTGGGAGGCAACACTTGAAGCATGATGTTTCCCAGACTTATTCCCAAAAGGGTCAGGTGGACAGCTAGATGAAAGGCAAGTGCGTGTACAGGGTGCTAAGTACTGCACTAGCCATGTGCTCAGTAAAGATGGCAAATTCAGACATAACATACAGTACCTGTTTCATCTCCTCCGGGAGAGTGAACTTAACATTCTGTCTGCATCTATTGCACATACTGTTTGTCTCACAACTCCACTAGATGGAATAACAGCTGCTCAATTTCTAGAGAAATTAAAGCAGAAAGATGAAAATGTGTAAGTGAATCTGTCTTCCATACTTTCAAGTCTACGTGGCACCAAAGAATATTGGTATCGCAGACACTCCGAAGTGATGACAATGCTGCAAGAGTATGGTGCAGCCACATGGTTTGTCACACTTAGTTGTGCTGAATATGCCTGGGATGAGCTCATTAAAGTGTTGAAGTGGGTAAATTCTGATGCTGACAGCATTTCATCAATGACTGTTGGAGAAATGTGTTTACTTGATCCTGTGTCTGTCACAAGCCATTTTCATAAGCGGTTCCATGACATTCTGACTTTCATATTGTCAAAGGACAATCCACCTCTTGGTACTGTGAAGCATTACTTTTGGAGGATGGAATATCAAGCATGGGGTGCCCCTCATGTTCATATGTTATTGTGGATCAAGGATGCACCACACATAGGTGAACATGAAGCAGCACAAGTGCTAGCATTCATTAAGCAATATATCACTTGTCACATTCCAGAGAAGTATGACAGTCCTACACTATGGAAGTTGGTACAAAAGTTCCAGTGACACATTTGTGCAAAATACTGCCAACGAGTAGTAAAGAACAAATCTAATTGGTACACACGATGTTGCTTCAGATTTCCTAGATGAGTTTGTCAGGATGGTTCCATGAATGAACTTTTTTCAGCAATGCGACACCACCTGAAGGCAAAATCAACCAAGAGGGTATACGAGTTTCCGAGAGATGACAAAGAGGTGTACATCAATGTCTACAACCCAACTCTTCTCCTAATGTGGCAGACTAGGTGGGCCAAGCGGTCATTATCTGCTGTCAAAGTCTATGTTTCTGTGTTTAAGCAAACATAGATGTTCAGTTCATGGCCAACAACTCATTGGCCCTGGTGTGGTACGTGACTTCATACATAACCAAACATGAGCAGACTAGCTTGCAAGATCTTTGAGAAGATATTGCCAGTTCAAGCAAGAGCCTGACATCTCAGCTGTGGTCATTGGACTTGAAGACCCTTTCACACAGAGAATGTGGATCTTATGAAGCTGGTGACCATTTAATGGGTACACATCTGTATGGGAAGTCTGATGCTGTCCAGTTTCTCAGTGTGAACTACAAAGAGAAACACAAATGTGTACTGATTCCCCATGCTGAGATTGAGGAACTCTCTGCCAATAGACCTTCTTCAAAACCTATCTTGAAGAATAACCTGATAGACACGTACTACCCCCATAGACACGACGACATGGATGATATGTGTCTCTTTCAGGTGGCTAAGTGGTATGACCACAAGGTAGATATATCACCTGACTCAACACGCCACATTTACAAGGTGAATGGAGTGGATGGCTGTCTCATAAAGAGATACAAGCCATGGCTCATAGACCACTGTAAATTAGATCTAGGCACATCGGAGAGCAGAGAGCATTACTACTTTGCTCTCCTATTCCTATTTAGACCCTGGAGGAATGAGTCTGAATTAAAAGTTGACTGTGATACATTCGAGGAAGAATTCAATCTCAGTTACAAGACTTTCAAAACTGAATACTCAGAGACATACATACAGAGACTGGAGGCTGAGAAAGAACAGCTTGAGAAGGCAGAGAAGTAGCTTCAGGAAGACACTCCTGTTAGCTCACAAGACAATCTTGATCCATAAGGACAAGCTATTCTAGGTGAACCTCTGCATTTAAATGCCCCACAAGTGTTAATCTCAGAAATTGAGATGCCATGAAACATGGAACACACCCTACTGTCAACCCAGCTGACTTGAGAGAAAGACTAAATCAGCAGCAGCATGTAGTTCACTCTCAAGTCATTGACTCAGTTCAACATGGCCTACTACATCAAACAAAAAAATGTGACTGTCTTGACTATAAAACCACTACTGATCTTTGTTAGTGGTTGAGCTGGCACAGGAAAGAGTTTCCTTATTGAAGCCATCACTGCTGAAATACGGAGCCTGACAGGGTCATCAATGTCTGTTGCTGTTACTGCTCCCACAGGACTAGCTGCATACAACATTGGTGGAGTTACATTACACCATATCTTTATGTTGCCAGTGGAACATGGCAAAACAGGACAGTATTGTAAACTGTTATTTGAGGTTGCATCTCAGCTCCGTTCCATGTTCACAAAGATGAAGTTACTCATCATTGATGAAATCAGCATGGTCTCCAATGTAATGCTTGCCTGTATACACCTACGTCTACAGGAGATCTTAGGTACTGACGATAGAGTACCATTTGCTGGCAAAAGTATTGTTGTATTGGGGGACCTTTTAAAGCTTGCACCAGTTAATGCAGAGCATGTGTTTGCAACTCTGACTGCCAAGCAAGCTAAGAACATACTCGGCTGCATTGCAGGTTATAACATTTGGGAGTTATTCACCTATGTTGAGTTCTATGAGAACATGCGCCAAAGTGGTGATCTAGTTTACAAATCACTTTTAGATGAAGCTCGTACAGGTTCTCTATCACCAGAACATGTTGCTATGTTAAACGATCGGAGAATCAGAGTAGATATTACATCCATAGAAACAGCATGTAATGTTTTCAGCGATGTGTACTCTACAGGCACACACATAGTGTGTCTTATGCCATGACTAGAGAAATGCACTGAGTTCAACAATGATATGCTGCTGAGAGAAAACCAAGAAATTCTAACTCTGCATGCTGTTGATACAGTTAATGGTGTCATTCTCAGTCACAACCTAGTAGCAAAGATGACTGAACGACTCACTGAACTGAAGTCAGATGTTTCACACACAGCAGGCCTAGAAGCTGTTCTTATACTTTGTAGGAATGCACGTATCATGCTATGACGTAATCTCGATGTTGAACGAGGCATGGTAAATGGTGCCATGGGAAACATCACTGATTTTGTGTACAATGTCCAGAGGACATATATCGAGACACTTGTAGTTCACTTTGACAACATGTAACAGCCTGTACAGATAGAACATACCTGTGTGAAATTTCAGGTATTTAAGGATATCTATGTAAACGGAAACAGTTTCCACTATGTGTTGCACATGCTGTTTCTATTCACAAATCTCAGGGCTTGAGTTTGGATTCAGCAATGGTGGACATAGATACAGACATTTTCAAGAATGGCATGAGCTACGTGGCACTTTCACATGTCCGTAGTCTTTCTGGGTTGCACATTATAACTCTTGCACCTCAGAAGATATGAGCTGACAAGCGATGTATTGTTGAGTGCAACAGGTTACGTACTCTCCATCAGCCACAAATGTCTTTAATACCACTGCCTACATATCTGGCTGTCTCACATCGTACAGTCATTTCTACAGGTGTCAGCAAACAGGCACGAGCTTCCACAAGTGATTCAACTCTAAAGAGTTCAACAAAGGTCACAATATCAACTAAACATTCAGAGCCAGCTGTTCATCAGAAATCAGTTGGTGTAGCTGCTGTTCCAGTCTTTGACAATAGCACTAGAGTGAACTGCTATGCTAACTCAGCTATGCAAGTTTTTCTACACATGCCACACTTTGTGCAGGCACTATCTGCTTCACAAGACACTCCCCTATCAAAGGCATTGAAGCAGATTGTCAACATGACTTCTGACCAGTCTAACAATGTGCAGTCATTAACACCACTACGGCAGGTGTTAGGTACATATGACGGATGTAGTACATTTGCTGTAGACATACAGCAAGACACTAGTGAGTTTATGATGGCTATCATAAACAACTTGGATGAAGATGGCACTCCAGTGTGCCAGTACTTCACTGTGTCATATGTAACCAAATATGTATGTGTATTATGTGGTCATTCACAGCGTGAAACCACAGAAGACATGCTGTGGATTACTCTTTTTTTCCCTCAAGCCAAAAGTGTCAAATTTCAACAGCCATTTACCAATGCTCAATGTGGTCACTCCTGTAAAAGGTGTGGAGGCAGATGTACTCAGTCCATACGTCTCAGGAGTTCATCTCAATATCTGTTGCTTATATTGCACAAATGTGACTCCAAAGGGCTCAGAGTTGACACTCCCATCACAGATTACACAGCTGGTGGAATAGTTTTTAACCAATCAGTGTTTGACACTCACAGTGTAGTCTATCACCATGGTCAATCTATGCATTCTGGCCATTACACCTGTTTGCTAAGGTACAGAAGTGGATGGGTAGAGTGTGACGACTCTACAAGCAGTTTTAAACAGAGACTGCCACGGCACTTAAAAAATGCATGTCTTCTATTATTGAAGAATTATGATGACCTTCATATTTCAGAAGAATAGCAGACAACATGTGACATTTTTAATGACTACTTTGTGACAGAATCAGTCGTAGGGCAGTACAATTGTTTCCAATCTACGACTCTCAATAAACTGTAGCATATCAACAAAATGATATACTGGCAGAGACATTTCATGCACTATGACATCTAAGATCTTGTGTGGATCAGTGACAACATGGAAATTGTTGTAGTGGCTTCAGTCAGTGCCAGTAGTATTCACTGTCACTAGAGAAATCATGCTTACATGTCTATCGAAGATTATACATGTCAAAACAGAGTCCTTTCTGGCTCCCTTGTTCTGTACATATCTTTTCTTGTAGGTGTATCATACCCATACATAACAAGAAGTTGTTGCCAGTTGCTAACTTTTTGCCTCTGCAGAGACACAAAAATTGTCCCTTATCATTTTAAATAAGTGTGTAACACATGTCTCATTCACCAAAGAGAATACTCTGTCACACATTTTCTATCACCATTTTTTTTGTCTATTACCTGTTGACATCTTGACAACAGCATCATTCTTTCACCATGCAACAGTGTTGAACTATGCCTGATGTATTTGTTACACTGAAACTGTACATATGTAAATATAAAACTCTTTAGTCATAATGAAGCAAGTGAAATGAAGCAAGTGTGAATACTGAAGTATTGCAGCTTATTATCAAATGACTTGCATACCTATGTAATGACAAGTAAATAATATTTATATTCTCATTTGTTCTCACCATTGTTGTTAACTAGTTTAATTGTTCTAGTGAAAGTGTTACTATAAGAGTCAAGTAACAATTTCTCCTTAACATATAATAGAATACTATAGTGATTAAGTTCAGTGACCCATATCTTTCATAAAAACAACATGCTACACACATTTGTTATTTACTAGTTCAGAACTGATATAGTAACTAACATATCCATTGAAAGAAATGTATATTGTACCTGTAATAATATGAAATCTGTTGCACTTGTCATACAAGTAAATGTAATCTATGTTAATAATACTGGAAATTGTAAATCAGACACTTTTACTGATCACAACGCACTTCATGCCTGTTTCTGACAATGTTTATGACCACCTCTATTGAGGGGTCGGGTGGGAATTTTCCATATGCACCTAGTCAGTGATATATCTTAAAATATTTAACTGAACATACCAGTTATCTAATGTCACTGAAATCATAACATTTTTATATTCTACTACTTGAACACTTAGCATCTGGTTTTTCGCCCACCCCAGGAACATACGCATTATCAGTCACACAACAACAACAAATCATCACTGTTTCATGTGTGTAATCACTGCTTAGAAGCTCCTGACATACCTTCATTAATGTAGAACAGGACTAAGGGTCGAGACAAGATTGGAACATTCAGCTACTTAAAAGGTATAAATAATATTGTTAACCAAAGTCTCTTCAAGCTGAGTGGCAAACATATCATGAAGGGGCACAGTCTTCAGCTTGATGGTGGGAGGTTTAGGAGGAATGTCAGAAAGCACTTCTTCCCACAAAGAGTAGTGAACACTTACACTGTACTCCTAGAAGTGGTCACCTTGTTAAAGACAGTGACCAGCTATAAAAGAGCCAGGTATATGCATAGGGGGACGATAAGAATCATGCCTAGGGAAGATGGGAGGACTGTGCAGGGATAGCAGAGACATTAGCTCAAGATGCGGACCCTGCAATACAAGCAAACTTAATAGACCAAATTGCCTTCTTCTGCTGCCTTCTTTCTATACTGTATTTCCATACGTACATACAGATTCCAATTCATATCAGCTACTTACTATGCATGACACAAATTTAGATATTCCAAGCAATGATTACAAACATGCAAGGATTGTATTGTGAGACTGATTTTGTAAAAAAATTTAAATCTTAATTGGCCCTTTTTCAGTTTCACCAATTAGCAATAAATCTTTTTTAAACTTAACCACCTGGGTTGAGTCTTTACTGAACCATAACATAATAACATTAGAATGTAACTGTTGTTCCTTTTAAGCATGCAAATCAACTGGAAGAAATAGTACCACACATACGTGTCCATGGGCTTATTTTTTGCTATAGCTCTCCACTCAGTATCCACCACGTGGGCTAGGGTGTGGCACATTGCCTGGCACAGTTCCCGTAACTCCTAAGTGTGTTAAGTAGTCTGTACCACCCTTAGTTTTCCTGTGCCTCTCCAGTCAGTGGGCACTAGCTGCTGTAGCGAGGTGTGGTACATCACTGTCTAACACTATGCAGCTGTGGCTATACACTCAGGATGCAGTGACTGCTATGTGTGCTGCAATTCCCTGGCTGAGCCCATGCAACTCCTAACTGTGCTAACTTCACTGTACCTACAATTACAGAGGTGTGCCGTTGATCTCCAGTGCCTCATTGTTCCTGTGGATCACCACTCATGATGCAGTACAAATTTTTTTTGGGGAGCAGCATTAGCTGCCTAAATTAATGCAAATCCTAACTCAGGTAACTTCAGTGTCCCTGCAATCAGTAATGTCTACCATTGATGTCCATACCCTCACCTGTGTTGTGCATCTCCACTGATATGTCCATACCATCACCTGTGTTGTGTATCTCCACTGACAATGCAGTACCTGCTGTCACATTTGAAGACACATTCCTGCCTGAATCCATTCAAGTGATAACTGTGTTAATTGGACTGTTCCTGTAATCAGGGAGCTGTACAACTGATGTACATTACCTATCTTTTCCTGTGGTTGTTCACTCAGGATGCAGCAAGTGGTCTGCAAGTGCAATTCCCCTATGACACTGTTCATCTCCATGGGTTTTTTGTTCTGTACTCTACACTCAGTATGCAGTATGTGGGCTAGGGGTTTGGACATTGCCTGACAGAGCTCCTGTAATTCCGAAATAAATTAACTAGTATGTACCACCCTTACTTTTCCTCTAAGTCTGCAGTCAGAGTACAGTAGCTGGTTTAGAGAGATATGTGACATTGCTAACTAAGACCATGAAGCTGTGGCTGTGCAGTCACAATCAGTAACTGGTATGCATGACAACATTTCCTGGGTGAGCCCATACAAATCCTAACTGTGCAAACTTGTGTCAACCAACAAATACAGAGGCATACCATTGATGTCCATTGCCTCAGTCTTCCTGTGCATCAGTACTCATGATGCAGTACAAATTTTTTGGGGGGCATTACCTGTCTGACCCCCCACAAACACTAACTATGCTAACTTGAGTGTCCCTGCAATCACTGACATCTACCATTGATGTCCATACCTGTAGCTGTGCTGTGGGTCTCTACTGAGGATCCAATACTTGGTGTAACAGTTTGGAGAGACATTGCCTGGCTGAGGTCATTTAAGTGATAATTGTGCTAACTACACTGCACCTGTAATCATGGAAGTGTACAAGCGATCTGCATAACCCTTCTTTGCCTGTGGCTCTTCACTTAACATGCAGCAAGTGGTCTGGAGGTGTAGTCCCCTACCCCATGAGACTGTGCAACCACTAAGTGTGCTAACTTCTGTACACCTGCAATGACACTCCTACGTGTGCTAACTTCTCTACAGCTGCAATGACAGAGCTACACTCTTCATGTCCATAGGCATATTTTTGCTGTGGCTCTCCACTCAGAATGCAGTATGTAGACTAGTTGTATATTATTTCTGACACCTCCTGCTGATTGTCTGCGATTGGTCCTGTTGCCTTGGTTCTCCTCCATAATTCCAAGTGTGTGTGTGTCTCTGTGTGCCAGTGGTACTAAGGGGGGTGGGGGATGAATGCACATTTATGCTTTTGAACCCTAACACAGAATTTCCTCACTTCTGTCACTGTGGAGCAACACCAACTAATGCAGTAAAGAGAGTGTTTCTCTCTAATTTCCCTTCTTTTTGAGAATTACTCTGGCAAATATTGAATGTAATACAGCGGCAGGAGCACGGGCTCCATGCTCCCACCACATGATGCCTTTTCACATACTAACACAGTGCCCATAAACACACTCCCGCCACATGATGTCTTTACACATAGTAACACAGTGCCCACAAACACAAATGGTAATGCGCATGGTGACACAAAGTGAAAGACAAAGATAAACAGTACTGAGAAATAGTGAATGTAATACAGTGACAGGACCAACAACGTTGTCTTGTCACATAGTAACACAGTGCCCACAAACAAATGGCAATGCACATAGTGACACAAAGCGAAACACAAAGATAAACAGTACTGTAGACATAAATGGTTAAAATTACAGAAACACAAGTGCAAATGAAAACGCAAAGGGTAATGCACAAGGTGGCGTAGACACGAAAAGTAACTGAAACAGGTACAGAACCACAAGCAGAAGCATTAAGGGTAACAGTTATGGAAACACACACAATAGTTTTCCCCAAAAGCTGCATATAGAAAGACAGTGAGTACAAAGAATGTATGCATAATAATGGCTCTCGGAACAGAAAATGAGGACTTGGAATACTAAATTGCTTATATCTCAGGAACCGTACGACATGGAAAAAAAATTTAAAAGTCATATGAATTATCACTTTCCTGGCTAGTTTTGCACTTTGTTTTTCTGACAAAAAGTCCGTATCTCGCACCGTTTCCGGGATACGGGCCCTGAAAGGTGCAGTGAATGCCGTAATGATATCCTATGGGGAAAAAAGACAAATTTGCAGTGCCATAACTTTCCCTCCCTGTAATATTTTTTCACCAAATCACTAAAAGGCACATCTGTGGGGTGTTGCCTTTCTTTCCTCCAAATTGCATCCCAAAAGACCAAACCATTATTTTGCAGCAGGACGACAAAGGATTCCTGTCATGCACCAGACGCGGTAATGTTATCCTATGGGAAAAAGTGTCAACTTTGGAGTGCCGTCACTTTGCCGCTGTGTAATATTTTTTCACCAAAACACTGAAAGGCACATCTGTGAGATGTTGGCTGCGTTCCCTCCAAATTTCAACCCAAAACACCAAACCATTCTTTTGCAGCAGGGTGACAAAGAATGGCTGTCATTTTCCCACAGCCTAGAAAAGTACTGTTGAACTTTACGAAAGCTTTCGCAAATTCATTCAACAGTGTCACAAGTTCGACACTACTTTGCGAAAATACCTTTTCCAGAAATTTTAAAAACATGTTTCTGGGGTGTTTTTCCCCAAAATAAAGACATGCCAAGCATCCTCAGGGTCTGACTAGGTGAATACAAAAAGAATTAGGTTGCTAGAGGGTCCCAAATTTAAATGCCAAGCATTTTTCTGATCACCAACTGAAAACAAAATGGTGGATTTGCAACAGTAAAAGGGCCATTTGCGAAAGTAAAAACTGCATTTGCGACACTTTCAAACTTTTTGTTAACTTTTCCCATTGACATATAATGGGAACTTGTTTTTGAATAACTTTTGAACCGTTTAATATTTTTCACGAAATCTTCAAAAGACACATCAGGGACCCTGACCGCACGTTTGCTGAAGATTTTGGATGGGTCACGCAAACTGTGTGACCTGTAGAGATGAGCAAAGAATTCCAAAAAAGCGTAAAGACACATGCATATCATGCTTAATAACTCCTCAGCCGTATATCTGAACAGTATGAAAGTTGGCAGATCCCAAGATGTATGGTTTTGATTGTGTATTCCAAATTTCAGGCAAATCTGTTGAATGGTTGCAAAGTTATTAAGGTGCAAAGTTTTAGGTTTAATATGTAAAGGGCTCTCAACCCTAACTATGGTAGTAAATATATATATATATATATATATATATATATATATATATATATATATGTAATTATATATCTTTCTATCAATTGCATGTATCACTATTTTTACCTATGTCTAAAACAAACCTGCATATCACATTTGCCTGTACTATGAGCACATACTTATGAAACTGTGCATATTTGTACTCCACTTCTGCAGAGACCTCATACTTTCCTAATATTCCCATTATCACAAGCATAACTACCTTGCTCTTATCAAAAGCAACCCCCTCTGAAAGTTACTATAACAATTTCTTTGCTAACAGTCCATAATTACACCTGACTTACTGACATCAACACATTGTTTAAATATAACTTACATCACCTCATGGACAAAAACCCTGTTTCTCTAAAAAAAAAACAAAAAAAAACTAAATAATCCCAAGGCTGAACATATGCCAGCCATTACTTTTTTATATACTGCCACCTTCTGTACCATCATGGGTATTTGCAAATATTTCCCATGATGCTTTGCACTATTGGAGTATGTGCAATTGTGTTTTCTTTAAAATGTGGCTGTCCAGCCAATATCATCCGGGATAGCACATACATCAGCGGTATTTGCTCAGGGGTTCTTTTGTAAACCTATATTGCTTCCTATTCCTTCCATTAAAATGTACACCATATAGTTTCCTAATAATGTGTATGCCTTCCTTAGAACAGAAACTAAAACAAATCTTACTACTTACAAATCATTGCATTGTTTCTCCATACCTCCTTAACAATTCCACACAACTTCACTAACTTCATTATTCAGCTGTGGTGGATCTAACCAGATTTTGTTTGTTCTTGTCATAGCCTATAACAATGAAACTGTCCATTAATATCTGTGCTGGCACCCCTGTCATTCTGCCCCCACAAGACCCTCCCTCTCAGCACCCACCCCCACCCCCACCCATGTGCAGATACAAACAATACTGACACTGTGGGTACCCAATCCTTGTGTCTTCACCTAAAATACAAAACCTGTCCCTCATTTTTTGTTTTGTTTAAACCTGAAAAAACTGTCCATTGATGTCTGTTGCACTGTTATCCCCTACCCAACCCTCCCACTCAGCACCCATCACCCCACACCCTCAGCCCTTCCTTACAAAACAGGGGTTAGACTCTACAATCCTTTCTGGACTGCAGACACATCTTCATTCTTCAATGCTGAACAGTGAACTGAGGAAATCAGGTATGCAGTTCAATGTATTTCAGTGGGGTTCTGAACTTAGTAGCATAATGTGGCCATTTTCAATATTTTTGCACCAAAGTTTCAACATACCTTTTTTTGGGACACCAGCTCTTGAAAATCCAAGTGAGGTTTGGTAAATTTGTCCCAAAAGGTGATTTTGTGGTTGCTGCATGAAATCACCTTTTGGGCAGGAATTGAACATTTTCTCCACTATAGTTCATGAGCTGGGGTCATAAGAAGGCTATGTTAAAAATCTGGTGTAAAAATATAAAAAAAAAAAGAAAAAAAGTTATGAGCCTACATTGAAGTTTGTGAACACAGGCTTGTAACTATGGTGATTTTCAATATTTTGCACCCAGATTTTCAACATAACAATTTCTTTACAGCCCCTCATGAATGTTACAACTGTCATTATTCAGATCCTGGACAAAATGTGTTTTCTCACCCCGAAAGGTGACTTTGCAGTTATTGCATGAAATCACCTTTCGGGCAGGAGTTGAAAATTCTCTCCACTATTGTTCATGAGGTGGAGTCATAAGCAGGCTATGTTGAAAATTTGGCATCAAAATATTAGAAGAACATGAAAGTTATGAGTCTACATTGAAGTTTGTGAACACAAGCTTGTAACTTTGGTAATTTTCAATATTTTGACCCAGAACTTTCAACATAGCCATTGCTTCACAGCACCTCATGAATGCAACAGCTGTCATTTTTCAGATCCTGGCCAAAATGTGTTTTTGCATCCCGAAAGTTGATTTTGCAGTTGCTGCATGAAATCACTTTTCAGGCAGGAGTTGAACATTTTCTCCACTATTGTTCATGAGGTGGGGTCATAAGAAGGTTATGTTGAAAATCTGGTGTAAAAATATAAAAAAACAACAAAGTTATGAGTCTATGTTGAAATTTATGAATGCAGGCTCATAACTTTGGCCACTTTCAATATTTTTCCCCAATCTTTCAACATAGCAATCTTTGCACATCACATCATCAACATGACATGTGTCATTATTAAAATCCTGCATGAGAAGTGTTTTTGCACCTCTGGTGAGAAATAACATTTCAGCTAATATACTATAAATGGTACATACCATGCCTATAAAGTGAATCCTAAAACAAGTATCTTCAAAAGTAGGAGTCAAAACCTTAAAACAAAACAAAAATTGTTTAATAAGCATCAAACATCCAACATTGACAAATGCTTGTTAGAAATAGCTCATTATCCAACATTTTTTACCAGAAGGATAGAGCTGCTGGGGATAAATTTAATATGCAAGTTCATGCTTTGTCTCATAATGAGATTAATAAAGTAGTTAATTTCCAACTTCCTACACTCACAGATTTTGAATGGGAACCATTTCCTAAATCCATTACAAAACTAAAGCATTATGCTTCTTTTCCGGAAAAGTCTCCAAATCTAAATGCAGATAATTCTATATTGAATAATAACAGAGAATCGGGGTTCCATCCCATACACCTTGAAGACAGTGGTTACTCTGATTTAGTCAAAGATTACCCAACACCCTTTACTACTCGATTAATATATGCATTAAAAGATCAACATATATTGGGTTTGTGGGTCCTAGTTTACAATGGTTATATTTCTATTTATCTGAAAGAACTCAGTTACTTACATTGGGTGGTTGGACATTGAATAGTGTGGTAATTAGTTCGGGGTTCCCCCAGGGCTCAATCTTAGGCCCAATATTATTTAATATATACGTGAATGAGTTAAGTTTTTCATATCCTTCCATTTGTTATCATCTGTATGCTGATGACACAATAATATATACATCGGATCACTTAACAAAAGGAGTTCAAATAAGTTACAGAACACATTTATAGAATTGCAGAATTTTTTGAAGGAGAGTGATCTGACTTTGAATATCAAAAAAACTCAGTCAATTTTATTTTCACGTTCTACTGTAGCACAGGAAGATCTGACCTTAAATATTTTGACCCTGGAGGGAGCCCCAATTCTTCAGACCCAAACTTATAAATAACTATGTATGTGGCTTGATGAGGCCCTAAACTGGGCAACACACATTAATAATGTGGTGACCAATGTTGGGAAAAAAATTAGGTGCTGTTTATCATATCAGGCATTGTATGTGCATTGAAGCTAGGGGAAAAAGTTGTATGTTCAATGGTTTTGCCATCTTTACACTATGGAGATTTTATATATGCAAGTGCTAGGAAGGCTGACTTGGACAAAATAGACATTTGCTACGGTAGATTAGCTAGATTTATTTTGGAAGCAGATAGGACTACTTCACAAGTGCTTTTTGTTTAATCAACTTCATTGGATGAGCCCTTCTGAGTATAGACATGAGCATTTGCTTGCTTTCATGTATGGTTGCTGGATGGGTAAACTGCCTCCATACATTAATGCAAGGATTACAAGACAAACTAAATTAGGCTTGTTGAGAGCTTCACAGGCCCCAGAGTTTACTGTGCCCCGATTTCAGTTGGAAATTGGTAGACATTCTGTTTTTTATAGAGGCCCTATGGCCTGGAATAAGATTCCATCAGATATTAAGAACTGCAGGGGTAAATTATCCTGGCAGAATATTAGGGAATGGTTTAGACTGCAGGTTATAAAGGTTAGGGATTGTTGTTCCTGGTGTTGCTTAAATTTTTTATATCTCATTTCATCTTTATTAATAATTTATTTGTTAAATGTGTGTTTAGAATTTGTTATGTATATGTCTTTTTGTGGTATGGAATTTGTATTTGTACTTTTTTTTTGTACAGGACCTCATTGTAAATGAGCATCGGCTCAATTGAGTATATCCTAGTTCATATGTTTATGTGAATATATGAATAAAACTTTTAACCAGCCAGCATATAGCAACTATTTTGCTTCTTGAGCAATTATACATTCTAACAGATGAAGTTACAACAATTAAAACAACATTAGTTTATCATGATGGTCTGATTAGAAACCTCCTTAGAGAATTGGTAAAAATAGAACTAGGATCAGATGCAGATTCTATGGAAACTGGCCCACTAAACACCCCTAAAAATGATCTTTCCACCTTATCTGCAAACTCCCTGAATCAAGTGTTGCCACTCCCACATTGGGAGAACTTGGTTAAAGGAAAAATGAAGAAAAAGAAGAGAAGAAGAAGAAGAAGAAGAAGAAGAAGAAGAAGAAAACAAAACAAACAAACAAAAAAACACTCTAATATTTGTGATGGGCACTATACAGGCAGTATAACCTAGAAGTTAGAGGAATGAGGTGTGAATGAGTTTGATACATCCAGCAGATCAGACCTGAGTTTGACTCTCACAACCTCCTCTTGCATACTGTATGATTCTGAGCAAGTCACTTAACCTCCCAGTGCTCCCAGGTCACCCCTAAAAACAGGCACTTGTGCCTAATGTGCCTTACCCGGTTACCAAAGACTAAAATAAAAAATAAAAAATCCTACTTCTCAGGTGCCTAGATTAAAAGATAAGAAGAATAAAACCCCAAGAGAAAACTCCCCTGTACATATGCCAAAAAATGTCTCTCAAAAAATTCACTAACCAAACTTACATTGGAAAACTCAGGTTTTGCTACCCAATCCAAAAACAAGAAAGGAAATCAAGAAAGTAACTGTAAACATTTAAATAAAGACATGGACCTTGCCCCCGAGGTGGAACTATGTTAGTCCCTTACTTGGACACATCTATTCCAACTAATCAGGAAAATGTCAACGAGAATCCAAAGGTTTTTGCCTCTCAGGAAATGAAGCTACTATAACAATTTATGCTATCCCTCAAAATACCAATGAAATTCCAGATTTATTATCTAATTTTGTGATTCAATTACTAGAACAGGAGTTAGCTACTCCAAATGGCAGTAATAACTTGATTCATGTGGCAAGGGATGCCTCAGAAAATGGGGCATCAGTTTGTCTGGTCCTTTTGGATATGGAAATTACTAAATGGATCTGGAAACAAATATTTTCATTCCACTACCTAGGTCTTTCTGCAGATTCACCCATTACCATAGTGAACTACTTACATGAATAACAGGAGAACTTCTCACAGGGTAAATTTATCTCAAAAGCTGATCTAGAAGAACATATGGGACAAGCAAGGCTAGAACCCAAAAGGTCACTCACAAGAGATACCAATACCTTTTCACTGTGCATGGTATTGTAAAAACACAAAATGAGGCACAGCATTCTCTTATGAAAACAATTTTCGACATTTTAACAGATACTGTTGGGCTGAGATTGAGCTATAAAGGAATGAATGGATCTGGAGAGAAAATGGATGCACTAACCAGAGGTAAGTTACTTTTGCTATAGGGACATTATTTTGTATAATATAATTTTTATTGAAACCTATAAATTGGATAAATTGATTATTCTTTTATGTGAATGGCCTGATTTTCAAAATCATGGCTCCCAAAGGTAGTACATTTCTTTATAATTCGGCAAGGTCCTCTTCTGATATTGTTATATCTCAGAGCCATAAACAAACAAAGCCACCCCCTTATGTAGCTTTGGAACTGCATCCTGAACTAAAAATTAATATTCCAACTCAAAATGTTTATCAATGTTTTGCTGATTTGGGTCAGGTTTGACTCCAGGAGAATTCGCCTTTAAACATTGAACAAGAAAGTTCCTCAGATAATCACAAGGAGAATTAAATTTTATCTTGGAATGTAGTGGGTTACTCAAAAAGTATTTTTGACCTCACATTTAAACAATTTTTATTGCAGCACACTATAAGTTGCTTGCAGGAAACTTGGGCTATGGATAACTTCTATCAAGAAGGCTTTATATGTATTTTGGCTAAAGCCAAAAAGTTAGCTAAATATGGAAGACAAATAGATAGCACAGTAACTTTTTTTAGAACCTATAAAAACATATATATAGAATATTACTCAGTTGTAACACCAAATTTAATAATTACATTGATTCGCTGGAACAAAGACTTGATTTATGTATGTAATTGTTATGTCCCCTCCCACAAAACACAGGCTACTATGACATAATAATGTAGGAAGACCTTGAGTTCCAACTTCAGAACGCTATAGCAGCATTTCCAGAAACTGGACTATTGCTAATGGAGCACTTCAGTGCTAGACTTGGTACTATGTCACCAGATTTTCTCAAAGAAGATGGGTTGTAAATTTCAAAAAGAATGTCAAAGAACAAAATTGTGAATAGTAACAGCAGGAGACTCTTGTTTCTCCTGGAAAATTAGGTTTAATCATAACAAATGGATCTCTTAAAGGTGAAAATTCTGCAAATTACACCTGCTTAAATTTGAATGGTGCAAGTGTGGTGGACTATATTCTTTGAAAAGAGAAAACCTGCACTCTGTTATAAGAGAGGGTATTTTACCTATGTGAGACAAGATTAGGACTTAAACTTTAAATCATAGTTTCCTTTGTGCGTACACAAATGGAAGATGAGCAATGGATATAGGTCTGGCTTGCATTAACACAGATACTTGTATATAATTAAACCACATTTATTGTGCAAGATAATGCCAACTTGTGCAAATTCAAGTGTTACAAAAAGTGCAAATTCAGCAAGTTCAAAAATCAGATAACAACTAAAGACCTGCCCCAGACAAACTGACCAGCCAGCTGCCACTAACCCCCTGAGAAAGGTATGTGTCAAAGCGATGGGGTTAGTGGTGGGTGGTTGGTCACTTGAATTTGCACAAGTTGGCATTATCTTGCACAATAAATATGGCTTGATTATATATATGTATCTGTGTTCATACAAGCCAGACCTATACCCACTGCTCACCATCCATTTGTGTACACACAAAGGAAGCTATGAGATGGACTATATGTTTGCACTCCCTTGGCAAATTCACAATTTATTTTAATTTGATGTTATTTTACACCCTGAGAGTGATCATTACCCTTTGCTCCTTAAACTAAATTCCCCTGTTGATATTATGCAACAGGAAGAAAATTCCATTGCACCACAGTTAGAAATAAGAAACCCCACAAGTGTTTCATTCTCACTGAGAATTGAATCCAAAATATCTGATGTGTTAGATAGTCTGGAAAACCAAGAGAAATGAAGTGCTGTAATGCCAAATTCATCTGCAAAAGAGATATATACAATCATCCAGGATATTACTAGGACTACTCTGCCACTTTTATATTGTCCAGGAAAAGCAAAAATACATCTCCATCATGATTCACAAGTTTCACAAGATATAATCCATCTATAGAAAATTACTCTGTCCTGAATAAGTTCTGGAAAAAATATAAGAAATTTTTGCTTACCCAGTGCCACTCATTTCAGATAAAACAATGATCCTATATACTAGAAGTCATACAATCACATGATTCAAAGAAATGTTGGCTGTTAGTGGCCAAGGGAACAGGCAATTATGCCTCTAATACCTCAGCACATATTTCACCAATGATGTGGGTCAATTGTTATAAAAAAGATCTTCTGTAATAAATCAGCTGTCAATTCTCAAAACAGTGTCCATATGAAATTGTAGAATGCATCGCAGTCTTTAAATAGTACTCCATATGAAATATCAGTGGCTATTAGACAAACTAAAGCCAGGACCTGACAAGTTTCCTCCATTCCTTTTTAAAATCCAAATATAATAGTGGAGCAATCTTTTGGCTATTCTGAATAGCAAAAGTATAGAAGAGAACTATATCCCTTATTCATGGAAGGGTAATATAATAGTCCCAATCTTCAAAAAGGGTGATCTGAACCTCTCTGAAAATTATAAACCAATTAACCTTATTGACTGCTTAGGAAAAATCTTTTCCAGAGTTATTTTGGCTAGACTGAGTTCTTGGATTGAACAATAGAATATTTTAAATATATATCAAGCAGGCTTTGGGAAGGGATATTCAACTATAGATCAATGTTTTGTTTTACATCATCTATTGGAGAAATATTATATAAAGAAGCATTTTTTATTTATTTATTTATTTGTACATCGGTTTACAACCTTTGGTCATATACCCATCTATCTAGCATTTGTAAATTTTAAAGGTACATTTGCTGGAGTCAATAGTGCACATCTTGAGAAAAATTATATAATTTAGGAATAAACCAGACAGTGCTAAGAATACTTATAGCTCTTTATTCTTAAACTTGGTTTACAGTAAGATACAATCTGGTGGGAAATGTCTCACACTATTTTGAACCAAATAAGGTGTGAAGCAAGGCTGTATTCTTGCTTCATTACTTTTTAATTTATTTGTCAATGATTTTTCAACTTCCTTTTTAATAGGGACATCTCACTCCCCCTCAGTAAGGGGCATTCCAATACCAGTGCTTATGTCCACTGATGACTTCATTCTCATTTCTGTCTCACCCATTGGACTGAAAAAGAAAATCACATTATTACAACATTATTGTAGTCAAAACAAAGTGTCTATTAATGTAAAAAAGACACACATTTTAGCAATAGGGAAATAAAACCCAAAATGTGTTTGATATTTCAATAATGTTCCCCTAAATGTAGTCTCTAGTTACTGCTATTTGGTATTTTACTACTCCAATAATTGTAAGCCAGTAAAACATATTACTTATACTTTAAACAAGTTGACTCAAACAAAGAATGCTCTTTTCAGGTTTAATATCAGGGGATATGGGGGATACATGATAGTTCCCATCTTACATGCAACAGAAATGAAGCTGAATTCTGCAGCTTTATATGTTGCAGATATATGGTATGATAAAAACTTTGAGCAATTGGAAACACCTTTTACCCAGCTATTCAGGTCAAGTATACAAATTCCTACATCAACAACCACAGAAATGGCCAGGGCAGAGTAAGGTCGGGTCAAAATGAAGTATTTAACTCTCTCTGCAAAAACAGCCTAGTGGATCGGATGTACAAGCATTGATCCAAATAGGTTAACAAAAAATGCATGGATGAAAAGGTAACCAGGATATCTAGAAATTCTTCTTCACGTTGGCTGAAAGGCATACTAGACACACTAAAAACGCTGAAGCTGAAACACTTATAGGTTGCTTCACTTAAAAATATAGCTATATCTCACAATTATGTTAAGTTAATTAAAAGTAAACTCAAACAAATAATAATAAATGATAATAAATTTATTTATAAAGCGCCTTTCAACTTACCAAGGCATTGAGCACATTAAAACAATAGCATCAGATACATATCCAATAATACATATAAATAAGATCATACCATAATAACATCACACATTAAAATCAATTAATAAAATAAAATCTCAACACAATAACAGATTGCACTATGAATAACCATCCAAAAAGGCCATTGTCCAAAGATATGTTTTCAAGTTACTTTTGAACTCCTCCACAGTGGTGCACTCCCTTAACCAGCATGGTAGAGAGTTCCAAAGAGTGGGTGCAGCATAAGAAAATGCTCTGCTGCCAGAAGATTTTAAATTCACTCTTGGAATCTCTAGCAATCCCTCCTCGGCTGAGCAGAGTGATCGGCTGGGGTAATAAGGCACCAGGAGTTCTTTCAGATATGCCGGACCCTGATCGTGAAAGGCTTTAAAAGTCAGTAAAATGACTTTAAAGGTGATCCGCCACTGTATAGGGAGACAGTGCAGTTCACGCAGCACCGGGGTAATATGACAGGACCTACTTGTCCCAGTCAAAACCCGAGCTGCCGCATTCTGCACCAGCTGTAGGCGACGGATTTCAACCCCAGAAAGCCCAAAGTATAGGGCATTGCAGTAGTCCAAACACGAGGACACAAAGGCATGGACCAACGTTGGCAAAGAGTCAGATGGAACAAGGTGCCTAACCCTGGTGATATTCCTAAGATGGTAAAAGGAAGTCCTAACAATGGCCGACACTTGAGACTGTAGAGTCAGCCTGTCATCTAAGACAACCCCAAGGCTACGCACCCGTTCAGAGGTCGGGAGTGACATATCACCAAGGAAAATTCCAGAGGATGTGCCAACACGCGACCTCTCTATCTGACAGCCCGGGTCCACAACCAGGACCTCTGTCTTCTCTCTGAGTTCAACTTTAACCAACTAGAATCCATCCAATCCTGGATTTCTTCCAGACAGTTGTTAAACACCACGATAGCTCCATCCTGGTCGAGTACGAAAGACAGGAATAGCTGGGTATCATCTGCATAGCAGTGAAACCTCAGCCCATACAATCTTATAATGTCTCCGAGGGGCAGCATATGCACCGCAAATAACATGGGTGATAGCACAGAACCCTGAGGCACCCCACACAACAAAGGAGTTGGGCCGGAGGAAAAAACTCCCGACACAACTCTTTATGATCTCCCAGTGAGGAATTAGGTGAACCATTGTAGAAGAATTCTCGATATTTCACAAATTTGTCTCAGGCATGCCATCAACACCAGGTGATCCACAGTGTCAAAAGCTGATGAGAGATCAAGGAGAACCAGAATGGAACTTCTCTTCTGATCTCTCGCCCTGAGTAGATCATTAAGCACCCAAACCAGCGCAGTCTCGGTGCTGTGTCTTTTACGAAAACCGGATTGAAAGGATTTGTAGATGTTATGGATGGTTAAATGGTCTTCTAATTGGGCTACCACTACCTTCTCAATAACCTTCCCAATAAAGGGAACGTTAGAGATAGGTCTGTAGTTTGTGAAACAGTCTGGGTCCTAGGTAGCTGTCTTCAAGAGAGGTGTCACCACCGCCTCTTTCAGGGAGCTAGGAAACTCACCTGACTCCAGGGAGCACCAGCCTATTTGCACCAGGACTGGACCGATGATATAACTACAACCCAAGATTAGGGGGAGTTGGTCCAGGATCCAAATTACGGCTTGTAGGACACACATTATGGATGATCCTCATAACATCCATGAAATCAGGTCGACCAAAGGAACTCCAAGAGAACTGAGGTACTGTGAGCTCACACTGTTCTATGGCATCACCCTTAGAGATTGCTTAACACAAGTCCGCCCTGATGTTGGCCACTTTAGTTGCAAAGTAACGGGCGAGCTTCTCGCACTCTAATTGTGAAAAGGCTTCTCGAACTTGCAGACAGGATGGGTTGCACAGTCTGTCTACAGTCCGAAACAGCTGAGCCGGTCAATTCCGAGCAGCTGCAATCTCCCTGGACAGGAATCCTGCCTTCTTACGGGTGATTGCAGATTGATAGACAGAATAATGTTCCCTCAATCTAAGGTGGTCGGCTTCAAGGGCGGACTTGCGCCAGCATCGCTCTAACCTTTGCCCCTGTCTCTGCATCTCCCTCAATGTCCCATCAAACCAAGGGGACCTGGGGTGAAGGGATAAGGGGGTGCTCACCTACAGGAGTAATAAGATCCAGGGCTGACACAATGGCCACATTATAGGCCAACACCAGCGTCTCTGGATTACTGCTCGCCAACACGGGGGATGATAGGTCAAGGACCACCTCAAGGCCTTGGGAAGTAATATTCTGTAATGGCCGATACCTGACCATCTCCACAGGGGAAGGCCTTCTCGGGGTGCAAAAATTGAACCTCATGGTATAGTGGTCTGACCAGGTGACTGGTTCTACCCCCACGTTGGATGCATCAATCCCTAAGAGAAAGACTAAGTCCAGAGAGTGCTCAGATTTATGAGTAGCAGTGGAAACTACCTGTGTGAGGCCCAAAGAAGACATTAATTGGAGGAAGTGATTACCAAATTGTGAGAGTTTGTCAACCCAGGCATTGAAGTCACCCAGAACCATCAATCTGAGTGACTCAAACAACATGTCGATGATGAAGTCTGCTACTTCCTGTAAGAAGCGTTTCCCATCTCCGGGTGGATGGAAGATAAGTACAATTCGAACACGTACACTCGCTACTACTGTGCACTCAAAGGACTCAGCCTCACCCCCTACCACACTCGTGAGGCCCAATCCAGTCTTAAAACAGACTGCAACCCCCCCCTGAGGTCCAATCTCGGGCAGTGTATCACTGAGTACCCGGCCAGAGTCATGGCCTCCAATATGAGGTCTGAATTTTCATCCAGCCAGGTCTCGGTGATGCAAGCCAAGTCAGCTGAGCCAACAAGATTGGCAATAATGCCGGTCTTATTCCTGACGGATCTGGCATTGCATAATACCACCCAAGTTGGACGAACCTCAGAGGCTGTCAGACCTATCTGCCTACTAAGTTCAGTAGTGCCCTTGGGTATGGGCACCAGACATGGTAAACCACGATCTGGGTTCCATTTCACCCTAGGGCACCTTCTGGACTTAATGACCCTGATATGGTGGCCCCCCTCATATATCATGTAACACTAACATAAAGAAAATTAGGACACTAAAACTACATGGATGATATGGCCAAAAACAAAATTAATCATGTACTGGAGCCGTACCTACTTTTTCTTCCTGATAAAGTGGATATGGCCATATTTATCAAATTTTGACTTGAATTATATCCATCTAAATTTCTCCAGAATATCTTCTCTAAAAACAGACCCACTGACCAAGATTTATATTGTGATTGTGGTCAAGATGTGCTTGACTCACATTCTTCGCTGCTACCCAAGATATGAGCACATAAGAAACATATCCATTGGCCATTATTTCTCAAGTAATATATTTTCCAAAGAGGAGACTCTTAGGATTCTTATGAACCAACCTACAGACATAGTAACTAAAGATATGATAAGATACTTAAAATGGATGCATTTAACAATGTCACATTGGAACCAAAATGTTCAGTTGCAAGAACTGATTACAAGATCAGTTGCAAGGGCTGCCAGTAATGCCTAGAGGTTAGAGTAATGAGCTGTGAATGAGCTTGGTACATCCAGGAGACCTGGGTTTGATTCCCACAACCTCCACTTGCATTCTGCACTGTGTGAATCTGAGCAAGTCACTTAACCTCCCAGTGCTCCCAGGTCATCCCTGAAAACAGGACTTTTGCCTAGTGAGCCTTATCTGGTTACCAAAGATTAAAAAAAATCACCTGTTATTAAAACTCAGTTTAATATCTTACACTGGAGTGACAGCCTTTCATGATTTCCCTGTTTGGAAATCCCCTGTAATATCCAGTAATACTGGGTATTTCTAGTGATTACAAGCTGTATAATGTCCAAGCTATTCCCAAGTAGAAGATGTCTTGCTTACATGCTATAGTACCTTTAATTAGGGTGGAGCATTTTCTATGTCCTCATCCAATGCAATATATATACCTACAGAAATCATTTTACATATATGTTTATTGCATTAGGAAATTACATTTTCTCTAGTGAAATGGAGCCTCATAGAAATGATACACCATCCTTGTCTATAAACTAACCAAATTACAAATCTAGGAAATAGTATCACTATATGGATTCCTCTGCGAGAAAGATTCTAATTTCTCTGCATAACTTATGGCCCAAGCTATAATACTATCAACTGCTATTTATAAGTTTTATGTGAAACCTGTACTATATCTGTCTATCTGTGTATACTGAATTTTAGAATATATATATATATATATATATATATATATATATACAGTATATATGAGAGCAGGGGTTGAGGTCTGCACCAGGGTCCTGTGCTCAGCGTTAAGCAGATGTCAATAAACGAAAATTAGTATGCCAGCACCAGGTAAAACTAACAGAGTGCTTTGTCCAAGCCTGCCAAGTAAGGTTATGTGCTAAAATATGCACTGAAGGGAATCCACACCACGCCGCATGCGCTTTTCAAATCCAGCTTTCTTTATTTTTGCACACAACATACGAGGTACAAGAGCTCCCACTCTTCACAGGCTCCTTACAAAATGCAGGCTTACAAGCTGCCAACCTCCTCCATTACTCCATACAAAGTGTCCTAACACGTTTCACGCCACCTGGCACTTAATCATAGGAATGACACTTTCAAAAATAATTCCCATTAAATAGTATTGCATTTAAAGTGATGGTGTGCCAAATTAAAAAGACTACCTAAAACTTCAATTTTAATTAAATAACTTTAAAATATATTATGGAATAGATTATCGCTCATTACTTTTACCACTATTACACCAGTGTCCACCATTGCTCTTCGCCATTGAGAGACATAGGAATCCGCTGAATTTTATTATTGGTCGTGGTACCTAAAAAAAAAAAGTTAAACAGATTATAATCTGGTACTAACTACATTCATCTACATAACAACTAAACAGAACAAAAATGATACATAGGCATAAACAACCATACACTTGTTATTTCTTTAAAAAAGGTTTTATATCAATCCTCTCATTAAGGCCAGGTTTTTCTGACCCTCCTAATGCAAAAATCCAGTATTGTTCTCTTTTAAGTAGTACATTGTCATGATTCCCTCCACTGAGGCTTCTTATTGGTTTTTCTATACCTAGAAATGACCAACTATGTTCCTTTACATTTTTCACTTTCAACATATGGGCTGCTAGAGCATTTTTCTGATCCCCATAATTAACAGCCCTCAAGTGTTCACCCATTCTTTCTTTTAATTTCCTTTTTTTTTTACCAATATAGAAGATTCCACATGTACAAGATGCCATATAGATTACCCCTTCAGTTGCACAAGTTATAAATCCTCTCACTTTGGTTTCCCTATGTGTTTTAGGATTTGTAAAACTTTTTGTTTGTTTCACAAAACTACAAAACTTACAATTACCACATTTGTAGCAACCATCTTGTTGTTTTGGTAACCACATTCTGCCTTGTACTTGTCCCGGTTGTATTGAATGAACTAAAGTGTATTTTAAACTTTTTCCTTTCCTATGTACTAACCTGGGTTTAATTTCACTGAGGTCCCTCAGGCCTGGGTCCAAACTCACTAAATGCCAGTTCTTTTTGACAGTGTTACTAATTTCATTAGACTGTGCATTGTAAGTACTGACAAAATTTATTCTCTGATCTTTTATTTTTCCAGATTTTTCTTTTGTCATGACCTTTGACCTTTCCATTTGGCTAACCTCTTTTCTAGCTTGCACCACTAAACTTGTCGGATATTTCCTTTCTTTAAGTCTTGTCTCCAATTCATTTGCTCTTCTTTCAAATGTAGAATCAGAACTACAATTTCTTTTTATTCTCATAAATTGTCCCTTGGGAATACCCGCTATGGTATGGTATGGTATGGATGACTGCTATCAGCTTGTAACAATGAATTCCTATCGGTGCTTTTTCTATACAAATTTGTCTCAATTCCCCCTTTACTGTCTTTCTGAACAATTAGATCTAAAAAGTTGATCTGTTTGGTACTGAAAGTTAGGGAAAACCGTAAGTTGGAATCACTTATTTCAAGATATTTAATAAAATCAAAGAGTTCGTCCTCAGTTCCTGTCCAGATGATAAATATATCATCTATAAAGCATTTATACAGGTCTAGTCTATCTCTATATGGATTTTTGTCGCTATCCCTGATGGACTCCTCTTCCCATTTTCCCAGGTACAGATTAGCAAAATTAGTGGCAAAAGTGGCCCCCATGGCAGTTCCTTTTTTCTGTATATATTGACCATCTGAAAAGAAAAAGGTGTTACACTCTAATACAAACTTGGCAAACTGAGTCAACATTTCTGTGGGTGGGTCTTGTATTTCTCTGCCATTAAGACAGTATTCCAGGGCACCCAACCCACCTTCATGCGGTATATTTGAATACAAGGCTTCCACATCTAAAGTGACTAGCAAACTCTTTTCTTCAATAGCTACATTTTCTAATAGGTTAATCATGTCACCAGTATCTTTTATATATGAGGGTACTGCTTGAGCTAAAGGTTTTATATAGTGATCAATATACTGTGATAATGGTTCAGTTAAACTACCATTCCCTGAAACAATAGGCCGGCCTGGTGGATCTGGGAGACATTTGTGTATTTTAGGAAGGACATAGAACCAAGCTTTCATGGGATACTGTACAGTTAAAAATAAAAAGTATCTTTACTGATCCAACCTTTCTCTTTTACATCTACAAGGTATTTATCTAGTTCAGCCTTAAATAGTGTGGTAGGATCTGTGGACACCCTTTTATAGTAATCTTCATTACTCAATTATCTATTCACCTCCAAAACATATTTATTTGTGTCCATAACCACAACTGAACCCCCTTTGTCCACTTTTTTTATTGTTATATTTTTATCATCACTTAATGTGTCTAAAGTGGATTTTTCTATCCTGCTTAGATTACTCCTAAGAGGTATATTTGTCTTTCCATACTGATTTTTATCTAGGTTCAGTAAGTCTCTTTCACAGCTTTTTACAAAAGTCTGTAATGCTGGACTTAGAGGAGGACAAAAAGTGGAGGGGGGTTTGAATTTTTGAATGAGTACATCTGTATTCCCAGTCTCTATGCCTTCACTTACCCCCATTTCAATGGGTCCGATGTTCTCTTCTTCCCTTCTATTAAAAAAGGACCACAAACTTAAATTCCTGGTAAATTTATGGCAGTCAATTATTGTTTCAAACAGATTAAATCTACGTTGTGGAACAAACGACAAGCCTTTACTTAAAACACTGATTTCTGTTTCGGACAGCTCTCTGTTTGAGATGTTAATCACATTGTTCACTAGTAACCTCCTTTCATGTTCCCTCTTGCTTTCCAGCCCCTTCTGCCTCTGTTCCAGTGACAGCCACCTCTTTCTCTTCCTGCCCCCCTGCCTGATCCATTTTTTGGGGGCTCAGTGCTGTTGATCCATTGGTTACGTCTCGGGCCCTCTGCTGTCTTGTCTCATCTAATCTCTTCTTCGTCTCCAGAGAATGTCTCTTCTCCCAAATAAGTTTCCTCTCCACTGCTGAAATCTTCATTCGATCTCCTGTCTTGTGGTTTTTCAGGTATTCTCAAAATTGGTTTAATAGGTGTACTACCTTGCCGTTTAAAACTGACTTTCTTGCCCCATTCATACACTGTACCATACAAATAATCATTAGTGTCTCTTTCAGATTTGGTCTGTCTTATACCTTGTATCTTCCTGTTATATTTTATTAGATTATATTTAAAATGTTCACATAGTTCATCATATAGTGGATGCTCACTGTATTGCTGCAACAATTTTTCTTTTACTTTGATTTCTTCCTCATTTTCTAGCTGTATAATCGCATTCTCCTTTAAAATTAATTCCATATGCTGCTTGCTTGCCTCGTGGCTAATTTTTTGCCAGTTCTGTAAAAAGCCTTCTCTTTGTAGACCAAACGATGTTTTTTTTCAAAATTCTCCGACCACCTGGTACACGGTCTACTTCCAGATATGCCTTTAAGGAAACCCTTTCCCAATATAGCCTTTTGGCTCAAAAAGCAGCACGTTCAAATTGATAAAATACTTGTGCTATATTCAAAGGTCTCGTTTCACTGTTTGGTTGCTTTCTCAATAATTCAGTGAATGTATTGATACCTGTTTCAATATCAGGGGTTGAGGTCTGCACCAGGGTCCTGTGCTCAGCATTAAGCAGATGTCAATAAATAAAATTAGTATGCCAGCACCAGGTAAAACTAACAGAGTGCTTTGTCCAAGCCTGCCAAGTAAGGTTATATGCTAAAATATGCACCGAAGGGAATCCCCACCATGCCACATGCGCTTTTCAAATCCAGCGTTCTTTATTTTTGCACACAACATATGAGGTACAAGTGCTCCCACTCTTCATAGGCTTCATACAAACTGCAGGCTTACAAGCTGCCAACCTCCTCCATTACTCCATACAAAGTGTCCTAACTATGGAGTAATGGAGGAGGTAGGCAGCCTGCAGTTTGTAAGGCAAACTAATTTTCATTTTTTGACATCTGCTTAACGCTGAGCACAGGACCCTGGTGCAGACCTCAACCCCTGCTCTCATTTTACCTGTTGAAAAGGACATTCTGCACGGGAGATGAATTTGTGATATGGATTGGAAAAGAGCATGTCAACAGAGTGCTGAAGGTATAAAAGAATCCCTTTTAAAGAAGCTGTGTGGAGCAAAGAGAAGGTAAGAGAGTGTAATGGCAGCAAGCATTAATTTAGATGCTGATAAAGCTAAAGATAACACTCGTGATGACATAGAAGGAACTCTCTCTTTTAAAGACCTGATTTTCAGTGATATTGAAGCAGGTATAAATACATTCACTGAATTATTGAGAAAGCAACCAAACAGTGAAATGAGACCTTTGAATATAGAACAAGTATTTTATCAATTTGAACGTGCTGCTTTTTGAGCCAAAAGGCTATATTGGGAAAGGGTTTCCTTAAAGGCATATCTGGAAGTAGACCGTATACCACGTGGTCTGAGAATTTTGAAAAAAACATTGTTTGGTCTACAAAGAGAAGGCTTTTTACAGAACTGGCAAAAAATTAGCTATGAGGCAAGCAAGCAGCATATGGAATTAATTTTAAAGGAGAATGCGATTATACAGCTAGAAACTGAGGAAGAAATCAAAGTAAAAGAAAAATTGTTGCAGCAATACAGTGAGCATCCACTATATGATGAACTATGTGAACATTTTAAATATAATCTGATAAAATATAACAGGAAGATACAAGGTATAAAACAGACCAAATTTGAGAGAGACACTAATGATTATTTGCATGGTACAGTGTATGAATGGGGCAAGAAAGTCAGTTTTAAATGGCAAGGTAGTACACCTATTAAACCAATTTTGAGAATACCTGAAAAAACCACAAGATAGGAGATCGAATGAAGATTTCAGCAGTGGAAAGGAAACTTATTTGGGAGAAGAGACATTCTCTGGAGGCGAAGAAGAGATTAGACGAGACAAGACACCAGAGGGCCCGAGACATAGCCAACGAATCAACAGCACTGAACCCCCAAAAAATGGATCAGGCAGGGGGGCAGGAAGAGAAAGAGGTGGCTGTCACTGGAACAGAGGCAGAAGGGGCTGGAAAGCAAGAGAGAACATGAAAGGAGGTTACTAGTGAACAATGTGATTAACATCTCAAACAGAGAGCTGTCTGAAACAGAAATCAGTGTTTTAAGTAAAGGCTTGTCGTTTGTTCCACAACATAGATTTAATCTGTTTGAAACAATAATTGACTGCCATAAATTTACCAGGAATGTAAGTTTGCGGTCCTTTTTTAATAGAAGGGAAGAAAAGAACATTGGACCCATTGAAATGGGGGTAAGTGAAGGCATAGAGACTGGGAATACAGATGTAATCATTCAAAAATTCAGACCCCCTCCACTTTTTGTCCTCCTCTAACTCCAGCATTACAGACTTTTGTAAAAAGCTGTGAAAGAGACTTACTGAACCTAGATAAAAATCAGTATGGAAAGACAAATATACCCCTTAGGAGTAATCTAAGCAGGGTAGAAAAATCCGCTTTAGACACATTAAGTGATGATAAAAATATAACAATAAAAAAAGTGGACAAAGGGGGTTCACTTGTGGCTATGGACACAAATAAATATGTTTTGGAGGTGAATAGACAATTGAATAATGAAGATTACTATAAAAGGGTGTCCACAGATCTTACCACAATATTTAAGGCTGAAATAGATAAATACCTTGCAGATGTAAAAGAGAAAGGCTGGATCAGTAAAGATACTTTTTTATTTTTAACTGTACAGTATCCCATGAAAGCTTGGTTCTATATCCTTCCTAAAATACACAAATGTCTCCCAGATCCACCAGGCCGGCCTATTGTTTCAGGGAATGGTAGTTTAACTGAACCATTATCACAGTATATTGATCGCTATATAAAACCTTTAGCTCAAGCAGTACCCTCATATATAAAAGATACTGGTGACATGATTAACCTATTAGAAAATGTAGCTATTGAAGAAACGAGTTTGCTAGTCACTTTAGATGTGGAAGCCTTGTATTCAAATATACCGATGAAGGTGGGTTGGGTGCCCTGAATACTGTCTTAATGGCAGAGAAATACAAGACCCACCCACAGAAATGTTGACTCAGTTTGCCAAGTTTGTATTAGAGTGTAGCACCTTTTTCTTTTCAGATGGTCAATATATACAGAAAAAAGGAACTGCGATGGGGCCACTTTGGCCCCTAATTTTGCTAATCTGTACCTGGGAAAATGGGAAGAGGAGTCCATCAGGGATAGCGACAGAAATCCATATAGAGATAGAATAGACCTGTATAAATGCTTTATAGATGATATATTTATCATCTGAACAGGACTGAGGATGAACTCTTTGATTTTATTAAATATCTTGAAATAAGTGATTCCAACTTACGGTTTTCCCTAACTTTCAGTACCAAAAAGATCAACTTTTTAGATCTAATTGTTCAGAAAGACAGTAAAGGGGGAATTGAGACAGATTTGTATAGAAAAAGCACTGATAGGAATACATTGTTACAAGCTGATAACAGTCATCCATACCATACCATAGCGGGTATTCCCAAGGGACAATTTATTAGAATAAAAAGAAATTGTAGTTCTGATTCTACATTTGAAAGAAGAGCAAATGAATTAGAGACAAGACTTAAAGAAAGGAAATATCCGACAAGTTTAGTGGTGCAAGCTAGAAAAGAGGTTAGCCAAATGGAAAGGTCAAAGGTCATGACAAAAGAAAAATCTGGAAAAATAAAAGATCAGAGAATAAATTTTGTCAGTACTTACAATGCACCGTCTAATGAAATTAGTAACATTGTCAAAAAGAACTGGCATTTAGTGAGTTTGGACCCAGGCCTGAGGGACCTCAGTGAAATTAAACCCAGGATAGTACATAGGAAAGGAAAAAGTTTGAAAGACAATTTAGTTCATTCAGTATAACCGGGACAAGTACAAGGCAGAATGTGGTTACCAAAACAACAAGATGGTTGCTACAAATGTGGTAATTGTAAGTTTTGTAGTTTTGTGAAACAAACAAAATTTTTACAAATCCTAAAACACATAGGGGAACCAAAGTGAGAGGATTTATAACTTGTGCAACTGAAGGGGTAATCTATATGGCATCTTGTACATGTGGAAGCTTCTATATTGGTAAAACAAAAAGGAAATTAAAAGAAAGAATGGGTGAACACTTGAGGGCTATTAATTATGGGGATCAGAAAAATGCTCTAGCAGCCCATATGTTGAAAGTGAAAAATGTAAAGGAACAAAGTTGGTCATTTCTAGGTATAGAAAAACCAATAAGAAGCCCCAGAGGAGGGAATCATGACAATGTACTACTTAAAAGAGAACAATACTGGATTTTTGCATTAGGAGGGTCAGAAAAACCTGGCCTTAATGAGAGGATTGATATAAAACCTTTTTTACAGAAATAAGAAGTGTATGGTTGTTTATGCCTATGTATCATTTTTGTTCTGTTTAGTTGTTATGTAGATGAATGTAGTTAGTACCAGATTATAATCTGTTTAACTTTTTTTCTTTTAGGTACCACGACCAATAATAAAATTCAGTGGATTCCTATGTCTCTCAATGGCGAAGAGCAATGGTGAACACTGGTGTAATAGTGGTAAAAGTAATGAGTGATAATCTATTCCATAATATATTTTAAAGTTATTTAATTAAAATTGAAGTTTTAGGTAGTCTTTTCAATTTGGTGCACTGTCACTTTAAATGCAATACTATTTAATGGGAATTATTTTTGTAAGTGTCATTCCTATGATTAAGCGCCAGGTGGTGTGAAATGCTTTAGGACACTTTGTATGGAGTAATGGAGGAGGTTGGCAGCTTGTAAGCCTGCATTTTGTAAGGAGCCTGTGAAAATGAGACACTTGGCACCTCGTATATTTGTGTACAAAATAAAACGCTGGATTTGAAAAGCGCATGTGGCGTGGTGTGGATTCCCTTCGTATATATTTTACACATAACCTTACTTGGCAGGCTTGGACAAAGCACTCTGTTAGTTTTACCTAGTTATAACCACTTTCAGATATATATATATATATATATATATATATATATATATATACACATATACACGATATACTGAATTTTAGAAATGTGCTGTATACTGTATTTTTTGTATGTCTTTGCTTGTAATGACTCATAAAGAGTCAAATAATAAAGCACATTGAACTTGAAACAAACGTCTTAAAGAGTACTACAGGAATAATACATGGGGTCCGATATTCAGTTGGGTGCACCCGATGCAAGGGAGCTGCAGCAAAGGTGTTTGACGCAACTGGTGATTTTCAGCACAACTTGCATCAAATGGGATTTTACAAAGTGGCCTGTGTCCGATCCAGAGAGAGTTGCTGCAAAGCCCCCTTGAGCCAGTGTTATGTCCAACAACCCAGGGTACCATGTCGCAAGGGGGCTTGTGCCATTGCAGGGCTATCACATCCTCTTCTTTGGGAGTTTGGAAGCCCCACCATGGATGCAGTAGGGGCCACCACTTAGACCAGCCAGGAGATGACCTAAGTGGGTTGCAACAATGGGTTTAGGTGGGACAGGGGCCTGTCGGGGTGCACCAGGGGCAGGACATATCCTGATGGTGGCATGGCTGGGAGGTACCTGTCACAGGTACATGGGTATAAAGATAACACTGGACAGAGTAATAGGGTACAACACACCCACAGTGTGTTTTATTTTATACAGAAATAGAAAAAATAAATATAAATAAAACCGTTCAAACAGAACAGGAAAATAAACAATAGCTCAAGGATATTTCACCTTACATCAGGTATCTCAAAACAATTAATCAGTTTTCCTGCTGTTAGAGATATATTCCTGTTCAGGCACAGGTCCTTCTGTTTACCTTACTTCAGGTAATTGAGACTGGCTATACAACTACTCTGACTCTTAGTGTTTGAGGAGGGCTGATATAGCCTTCTCACTTATGGGAAAGTTCCTCACATAACATTCAATTAGTTCTAGAATGGTCCCTAAAGATGGAAACTCTCCTCTATTACATAATGAGGTTTTACTTATGGGAAAGCCCCTCTATAGAAAATCCCCTTCCTGAGGTCCTGCTAACAGGTCAGCACTTATTTTCTGTATAAGCAAACATTTATTGTATTTATAGATGTGCTGTATTGTTATAGTATATGGCCACTAGCCCTGTAATTTATTTCTCAGTGCTGTATACATAATGGGGCTCCTTTAGAGTCCTGCAGTGTCTCTTTATTCTTTTATTTGCTTTCTTCTTCACTCTATTATGTTTCTTTTACAGCCCTCTCCTTATTCTGAGGGCTACTCTATCTGTAAAGCATGTCCATGCATAGGGACATTCCTGTCCCTTTATCAGTTAATTTCTATATTGCAACAGAGTGGCAGGCTGCCAAAATAATTACTGTCTAGCTGCTCTGCTATAGGGCTCTGCATATACTTTGTAAGCCAGCTTTTTTATTTATTTTGTAAGCTGGGTTGTAGGGGTAAGTGAAAGTTATGACTCATTAAGAGAACTTCTTCAGCAAAATTTGGAAAATTAGCAGAAATTTCTGAACTTTCATTGAAGAAACTGGGATTTTCACCGGGTTCTACTGACTTTTTTGGGAACTATGGGAAAATGCATATAAACTGTGGAATTTATTCTATGCACAGTTCAATGAACTGTCAATGAATGAGCGCATGCTTGTACAACCATGCAGTCATTCACTGAAAGTTTAGTGGGCCACCGGTAGTGGAGGAGAGAGGAGGGCTGCACTGGTGGCCCTGTCAGGGGCAGGGTGGGTGGAGGGGTAGTGGTGGATGAACTGTCAGGGTGGGGTGTTGGGATTCCACTCAACACCAGGGAATTGGGATTACTTTTTTTGTAAGGGATCAGGGGATGGGGGTCCACTAAACACCAGGGATTACTGGGACTAGAGGGACATGAGTAAATGGACTGCCAGCTGTTTTTTTGTGGATTAAAGGAATCCAGGATAGGAAGGGGGGTCTGCTAGACCCCAGGGAAATAAAATGTTTTTGGGGGCCATGATTGGTGGGTGGGAGCCACTAGACACCAAGGAGGGATCAGAGTTTTTGTTTCTTCTTTACTGGGACCAATGGGCCATGATTCCCGAGTGGGGGGGTGGGAGCCACTAGACACAAGGGTTCAGGGATTTTTTACTTGGGACCCATGATCGGTTAGTGGGGGGCCACTAGATACCAGGAGGGTCCAAGAGAGGTATTGGAGTTTTTTTTTTATTTATTTACTGGGACTAATCCACAGGGGGTGGATTAATGAATTTAACTGTGGTTAAAAAAAGCCTCAAAACTGACCACTGGCAGTGATCCATTCTGCAGATTTGTTTTCCTGCAGTTTAATAAATTAACCCACAGTGTGTATATTTATTCTGCAGTTTTAAGGTGGAATTCCTGCGAAAGTTGCAAAAATGATTTCTGAACTTTTGCGGAAATTCCACAGGCAGAAATTTTTTTTCGCACACCCCTACTGGGTTGTAACTTTAAAATCTAGGGACAGCATAGTCCCTTTGTATTTTCAAGCACTTACTTTTCAGAGAGCTCTATTCGTTCAGGGAAGCAGGGCGGCTGAAAGTAAAAGTTTGCCAATCCATGGAAGCCTGCCTCTGTAGCAGCCTGGACTGGCTGTACACATGCCAGGGACTTCTCCAAGGCTAGCTGGCACAATTTTACAGCATATTTAACAACAGAGTGGCAGCAAAATAATGTAAACAAGGGAGACATAATGCCGCTCCATTATACTCATATTCCACCTATCAGAGTGGACACAGATACAGAGATACAGTACATAGACACTGTCAGCAGATAACGGCCTATGGCCCACCCAGTCTGCCCATTTAAGCTTGTAAGTTCACTTTAAGTTTTTCTAGAAGTCTGTTGCCCCTTACCCCTGACATCCAGAATTTCCTTATGTCTATCCCATGCATTCTTAAATCCTGTGATTGTTTCAGCTCCCACCACTTCCTCTGGCAGGGTGTTCCAATTGTCCAGCCCCCTATCTGTGAAGAAATTCTTCCTCACGTTTCTACTGAATCACCGTCCCTTCAACTTCATCCCACGCCCTCTAGTCCTGGAACATCTTTTTTCTGGAAAATAGTGTATTCCTGCACCCTATTCCTCCCTATAAGGTACATGTATGTATATATCATATCTCCTCTCCCTCCTCTCCTCCAGGGAGTACATATTCAAGTCCTTCAGCCTGTCCTCATAGGACTTGTGATGCAATCCCTGTACCATCTTTGTTCAATCAGTCAATCAATCAAAATGTTACTTTGAAAAGCGCCTTTCCAGATCCTAGGAGCCTGTACATAATATAAAAATAATAAAAGAAACATAAAACATTTACAAGTAAAATCCAACAATAAATTGTTATTCAATAATGACTTAAAAACCAGGGTAGGCTAAGCTGAATCAATGTGCCTTAAGTGCATTTTTAATACTCTGGACAGTCAGGCAGTCTCACACCCGATGAGGTAGAGAATTCCACAGGGTCGGGGCCACAAAACTAAAAGGCTGTGCCCCTGATGTCTTTAAGTGGACCCTGGGAATCTCTAGCAATCCCTGGTTGGTGGATCAGAGAGGCTGGAGAGGACAGTAAGGGCAAAGGAGATCTTGCAAGTAACTTGGTCCCTGATCATGTAGGGCTTTATAGGTCAGCAAACTGACCTTGAAGGTGATCCACCACTGAACTGGCAGCCAGTGCAATCTGTGGAGCACAGGTGTCATGTGACTGGTCCTAGAAGTAACAATCAGCAGCCTGGCTGCCACTTTTTGCACCACCTGCAAGTGGGCGGATATCAACCCCCAGTAGCCCTAGGTAAAAAGTATTGCAGTAGTACAGGTGGGAGGTAATGAACACATGGGCCAAAGTTGGAAGATCGTTAGGAGGAACCAGATGTTTTACCCGGGTGATATTCCTCAGATGGTAAAAGGAAGTTTTGACTACTGCTGCCACCTGAGATTTCAGGGTTAGGCTTTCATCAAAGATAACGCCTAGGTTCCACACCTGGTCTGAGATAGTTAATTGAACACCCCCAAGCCACAGCCCAGAGGGTAATCCAGCTGACCTACTCTCCTCCCAATAATTTGGGTCCACGACCAGCATCTTGGTTTTAGCTGGGTTCAAACTCAGCCAGCTTGCACTCATCCAGTCCTGGATCTCAGAAAGAGACTTGTTAAACACTGAGACATGCATCTTGACTGGGTACAAAGGACATGTACAGCTGACTATCATCTGCATAACAGTGAAAACTCAAGCCGTACTGCCTAATAATCTCTCCCAATGGCAGCATATACACCATAAACAACATGGGGGACGAGATGGAACCCTGTGGCACCCCACAGGATAGAGAGAGAGGGGCAGAGGAAAAAATCCCAGACACCACTCTCGGAGTTCTACCCTGGATAAAAGATCAAAACCATCTGTGGACTGTCCCATACAGTCCACAGATGAGCCGCAGGCAATCCATCAACACACTATGGTCTACAGTGTCAAATGCTGCAGAGGGATCAAGCAAGACCAAGACAGAGTGGATCTTGCGATCTCTCGCTATCAGGAGGCCATTTAGTACTCGGACCAGAGCTGTCTCAGTGCTATGTCTCTTCCTAAATCCTGACTGGAGAGAATCATAGACACTGTGGCTGGTCAAATAATCATCCAATTGCAAAGCAACCACCTTCTCAATAACTTTATCCACAAAGGGCAGGTTAGAGACCAGTTTGTAGTTCGCCAGACAGTCCGGGTCCAAGGAGGATTTTTTAAGGAGGGGCTAAACAACCACCTCCTTTAGGGGATCTGGGAAGATCCCCCTCTCCAAGGACTTCCAGACTATCTATCTCTGCTAGGACCGGGTAAGATTTCTCCACACAACCTACTAAAAGGTGGGTAGGGCCAGGATCCAAACTACAGCAGGCTGGACGCAACATCTGGATGACCATCACAATGTCATTGATTGCAGGTCAGATTAATTCAGAACAAGCAAACTGAGGGCCCGTCTCCTGTGGACCACTGCAACTCCCATTACAGGGGTCAGACAGATGCCAAATCTGATTGTGGCAACCTTATCTGTGAAGAACTGAGCAAACTCATCACATCGATCTTGTGAAAAACATTCTCCCAGACTGGAGACAGATTGGACTGCACAATCTGTCCACAGTCCGGAAGAGATGAGCTGGTCTGTTCTGCACAGCAGCAATCTCCCTGGACAGGAATTCTGCCTTCTTACAAGTGATTGCTGATTGATAGATCACATAATGATCCATCAATCTAAGTCTGTCACACTCCAGAGCCAATTTCCACCAGCTCCGCTCTAACCTTTGTCCCTCTCTCTTCAATTCCTTCAAGGTATCATCAAACTAAGGAGACCTTGGATGAATGGTGAGGGGATGAACACAAAGAGGTACTATGGAATCCAGGGCCACCACCACCACCTCATTATAGGCGAGTACTAGATCCCCTGGATCCACACTATTGTCCTGTATGTCGGATAGGTCCGGCACCACCATAAGGTCATCTGGGGTAACTTCCTTCAAAGGACAATATTGGACCATCTCCGTAGGGGCAGACCTATGGGGGGAACCATGAAACTGAACTCAGTAGTATGATGGTTAGGCCACCCGACTGGCTCCACCACCAAGTCAGATAGCTCCATCCCCAGGAAGACTACCAAGTCCAGTAAATTACTGCCAATATGGGTCAAGGAGATAACCATCTGTGTAGGGACCAGTGACCTCATTAGCTGGAGGAAATCTTGATCAAACTGCAAGAGTTCATCATTGACCCAGGCACTGAAATCCCCCAGGATCAGTCATCTGGGGGATCCCAATGCCAGGCTGACAATGAAATCTGTGATTTCCTGCAGGAACACTTTCCCATCTCCTGGTGGATGGTAGATGAGAAGGATCCTGCACCTTACACCTTCGCCCACGATACATTCAAAGGTGTTGGTAGTCCACACTGGTACCGCCATCAGGTTCAGTTCCAATTTAAAACAGATGACTACACTCCCGCCCCTACAATCCATCCTTGGATGATGTATCACTGAGTAACCGGCTGGAACTGCTGAAGCCAACAGTGGGCCAGCATTTACATTCAGCCAGGTCTCGGTGATGCAAGCCAGGTCAGATGACCAAACAAGATCTGCTATTAAAACAGTCTTGTTAATAGACCTGGCATTGCATAATATTGCCCGTCTAGGATGAGCAACAGAGGGAGACCAGGTTTCTTGACTGCCACAGGAAGAGCCCTTGGGTATGGGAACCAGGCATGGAGGTCCCCTGTCCTGGACCCATTTCACCCCAGGATGTCTCCTTGTTCTCACTATCCAAATCCGTCCACTCCTTTCCATTCCTCCACCCAGCCCAGTGACCGCCCTTCTCCCCCCCAACTATTCCTAGAGCCCAACACCATCTGTATACATCTGGGGAAAGTGGGAGACAATTAAAGGGGTGGAGATCCCTGAGCCTGGAGGGGGACTACTGCCTGATTGTCCTAATACCTTCCCAGCACATATTTCCCACACACTGCAGAAACTACACCTATATCCAAAAAAAAAAACAACAAAAACCCCACCCACCCTTTTAACCAAAATTAAACCCAAAATAAAAACTCACTCACCATACACACAACCCTTACAACATACAAACCCAAACACATACCCACACACTCAGCTCGATATTAATAAATATGCTAAACAAAAAACTATAATAAATTAATGTCCAAAAACAGGTAATGTCCAAAAGCAATAGATCACAAGTAGATAGCCCAAACTCTTCTGCAACTTATATTCGTGAGCCTTCAGGTGAGCTCTCACCTCACCAGAACAAAGAAAATTAACCCCCCAACCTATCTCTCACATAGGCAGGGCAGATTAGTATCAGTTCCAAAAGTTATTAAGATAAAAATAAAAACACTCTCACTGCTGCCTGTTCCTCGAGGGATGAAACAGTCAAGGCATCCACTGCAGCCAGTGCTCCTTCCAACTCCAGTTCTAACTACAACTTCCATAACAGAGCTCCCTGACTGGAAGATGATTACTTACCCAGCCATCCCCCGAGGAGTTGCCAGGGGCTCTGACTATAGCCAGCTCAGAGTGAGCAAGCCTTCCAGCCTGACCACCCAAGCCTAGGAATCTTGGCTACACAGTGCCCGTCCTTCGAGGACACCAGACCCGGTTCCTCCTCATGGCCAACAACCCCAGCAAACATCCCCTGGGTTCAGGCCAGGCCTCAAACCCAGACAGCTCTGTTCTTCGTGGAAGCTCACGACTTGGCCCAAAAACCAGGAGCTGCTGCAGTTCACTGAGATCCAGAAGCAGTAGACTAAAACAGTCCGGAACCAACACACCAGCGACACTGTTCCCATCCGAGTCCCCAAGCCGATGACACTCCACAGGACCAAGCACACCTCAGTTCCCGGGCAACAGATCATCATGTTGCCCTCCTCTGAACCTTCTCTGAGCTGTCTATGTCCTTACATAGGTACGGTCTCCAGAGCTGTACACTGTACTCCAGGTGGGGCCTCACTAGTGTCTTGTAGTAGAATTATGACCTCCCTTTTCCTGCTGGTAATGCCCCTGCCTATGCATCCCAGCATCTTATTTGTTTTACCTGCTGCCTTGTCACACTGTTTCCCTACTTTAAGGTCATCAGAGATGATAACCCCAAGGTTCCTTTCCTGCTTGGTGCATGCTGTTTCCTCACCAACCAATTAATAGGTTTTTCGAGGGTTTTTGTGCCCCATATGCATTATCTTGCACTTCTTTGCATTGAATTTCAACTGCCAAACCCTTGACCATTCTTCAAGCTTCTGCAGGTCCCTCCTCATTCTGTCTACACCTCCTGGCATGTTCACTCTGTTACAGAGCTTTGTGTCATTAGCAAACAGGGTAATTCTGCCTTCTAGGTCCTGCGCAATGTAGATGATGAAGACGTTGAATAGGACTGGTCCTAGCACTGCTTCTTGTGATACCCCACTGGTCATTCTTCCCTCTGTGGAGTGACAGCCATTTACCACCACTCTCTGTGTCCTGCCACCCAGCCAATTACCTACCCGCTGTATTACTGTCCTGCCCTCTCCCATATTCCTCAGTTTGTTTAATAGCCTTCTATGTGGCACAGTGTCAAAGGCCTTGCTGAAGTCCAGATAGGCCACGTCCACTGCCCTCCCCTGATCCACCTTCCTTGTCACCCAGTAAAAAAATTCAATGAGGTTGGTCTGGCATGATCTCCCCCAAGGGAAACCATGCTGCCTTGGGTCCTGTAGTCTGTTAGCAACCCAATGTTCCACCAATCTCTCCTTCAGTAGTGCTTCCATGATATTCCCCACTACTGAGGTCAGGCTGACTGGTCTGTAGTTCCCTACTTCCTCTTTGTTCCCACTTTTGTATAAGGGGACTACATCAGCTGTCCTCCAGTCTTTGGGTACTTCCCCTGTTTCCAGTGATCTGCTAAACAGGATTGCCAGAGGTTCAGCCACCACCTCTCTTAGTTCCTTTAGGACCCTGGAGTACACCCCATCTAGCCCCATTGCTTTATTGACTCTTATCCTTCCAATTCCTCTAGGACACTTTCCCATGTAAAGGGATTTTGTGTCTATTTCTGTGCTATTCCCACCACTTGTACTCCCTTCAGGCCCATTACCCTCCTCTTCTGCAGTGAAGACTGAGCAGAAATATCTGTTCAGTATGTCAGCTTTACTGTTGTTATCCTCCACATGGCCCCCATCCTCCCCCTTCAGTCTCACTATCCCTCCCTTTGCCCTTCCTTTTTCACTTATGTACCTGTAAAAGGTTTTGTCTCTTCTACCCACTGATATTGCAATGCACTTTTCTGTCTGAGCTTTGGCTTCCCTTACTGACCTCCCTGCCTCCCTTTGTTTCTCCTGGTACTTCTCCCTATCCCCTTCTGCCTGTGCCTTTTTATGTTGCCTGAATGAGATCTTTTTGGCTTTCACTTTCTCCTCTACTTCCTTGGAAAACCATAATGGTCTCCTCTTCCTTTTTCCCTTGCTAACCTGCTTGATGCATAATTCTGTTGCTCTTGTAATCCCTGTTTTAAATATTGCCCACTGTTTCTCAACCCCTGATTCCCTTCCCATTCCCAGTAATGCCTCTTTCAAGCAGCTCCCCATTTTCCCAAAGTCTTCCCCCTAAAATCCAGGATACGTGTTTTTGTGCGGTTTGTTTCTGCTCCTTCTGTGATTTCAAACCACAGTGATCGGTGGTCACTGTTCCTTAGGTACTCCCCCACTGTTACCCCATCACACTGTCCCCGTTTGTTAGCACAAGGTCCAGTATTGCCTTCTGCTGAGTTGGTTCCATGACTAGTTGCTTGAGGAAGGCACCTTGAAGGGAGTCCAGGATAAATCTTCTCCTGGTCAATGCTGCTGCTTGGATGCTCCAGTCCACATCTGGAATATTGAAGTCTCCAACCAGCACCACCTCACCCTTGTCTGCCATCCTCTGGATGGCAAGCATCAGCTCCCCTATCTGTTTCTTCCTCCTGGGCTGGTGGTCTGTAGACCACTCCTGTGTGGATAGCTGACCCCATTTTCCTTTCCAGCTTAACCCATAGTATCTCTCCCCCATTTTGTTCCTCCTGGATCTCTGTGGCCTTTATGCCATCTTTTACATAAAGTGCCATTCCTCCTCCCTTCATGCCCACCCTGTCTCTTCTGAATATGTTCTAGCTGGGTATGGCTATCTCCCAGTCATGGTTATTATTACAACAGGTCTCTGTGATGGCCACAATGTCCAGGTCTGACTGCACCATGGCAGCCTCCAGATCCTCCATCTTGTTGCTAAGACTCCTTGTATTGGCGCACATGGCTTTCCATGATGTGAACTCCCTGTACTGTTTAGCTGTTCTACTCCAGCCCCCTCCCTGGTTGTCCTTTACCCCTGGTTCCCCTGCTGTCTGCCCTTCTGTTGAATTGTGTCTCCTTTCTTCCTATCCACCCCTTGGGTGCTTATCTCCATCTTTTCCACACTGCTTTGTAGAGATATCCACTCCTCCTGTTCACTGGTTCCACTGCTAGCTGGGGGCAATTAGGTACCCTCCTTGCTGGCCTGCCACTTCCCTTGGCCAGTTTAAATGCTTGTACATGTAGCATTTAAACTTATCATTGAGTGCTTGCATTCCCCTCCAGGACAGATGCAGGCCATCAGGCTTGAACAAGCCCCCATCCCTACAGATGGGTCCCCAGTCACCAATGAATCTAAACCCTTCCTCACAGCATCAGGTCTTCAACCATGAGTTAAAGTTCCTGGTGCATGTGCCCCTATGCTCTCCCATGCCTCTCACAGGTAGTATATCCGAGAAGGTGACAGAAGTAGCTACTTGCTTGAGACCCCTCCCCAATTTACTAAACTCTTTCTGAACTTCCTTAAGCTCTCCATTTGCCAGGTCATTAGTATATAGGTGGACAATGACATCCAGCTCATCCTCCCATCTTGCCTTCCTGGCAATCCCCAGAATCTTCCTCCCATCCTTCCATGACATGGCACCTGGTAGGCACCTCACCTCCCTGTTCTCCCCCTCCTGTGTTCCTAGCTGGATCCCACTTATGGTAGAGTCCCCACCAGGATTTGCTTCCTTCTCCTCTGGGATCCACTGCTGTTCCCACTGAGGTCACCTCCTTGGTTGATCTCCACATCCTTTCCTTCCACTTCTCTGGGTACCTCTGTTTTGTTGTTCCCATTTGCCAGTGCGGTATATGAGTTCTAAAGTGGAATAGGATTTGGGATGTCCCTCTGCCTGACCGCCCTAACCCTCCCCAAGCCCACCATCATCCAAGTGCCCCTCGTTCTTGGCTTCCTTTGGTTCTATGTGATAATGGCGAGCACTGAATGGTGACCCACATTATTGCAAAGTCAGGGCGATGAAAACAATTTCACCACCCTGACAAACTCAGCGCATGGAGGAACAGCGCCAGAGACTCAATGGATTTGCTTTTGCTTGCCCCCCACACCCCCACGTGGGGGACTTCACCCCCGCACCCCCCTACTTTAGGATTCTCAACTCCAGGGGGTACATGTGGGGGGGACAAAAGCAAAAAAAACACAAGTTTTGGGCTGGGCACAACAAAAACGATGTGGCGACCAGACCCAGACCTGAACCCAGAACTCCACGCACCGCAAGTGGTGGCCAACCCACAGACCACAGCCCCACCCCCTACATATCCTCCCAGGCCATGCTCGCCGTGCTCACTACCCCCCGGTGCATGTGTACATACAGTGACATCCTGCCGCTAGGTTTGCCCACCCCACCACATCTGGTCACCCTCCATGCCCCCTTGCCTTTCGGGCTTTTGCCCACGTCACATCACTATTTCAGATGGCACCGTGATTCAGGTGCCCACATCACAGGCTACCCATCTATTGAGGCAGCGGCGTTGGACTGGGTGGTCTCTGGATAGGGTTGAAGGTACTCCTGACCCAGTTTACTTCCACTCTGAGTCTGGCTACCTCATTCTGCAGTCCAGAGAGATGCCTGAAGATAGGGCAGAACCTCAGTGTCCAGAAGGTCTTCCTGAATACAGCTGCCCCACATCCACTGCATTGCACTACTCCCCACATTATACTGCATTTGTACTGCTATTCCAGTACTTGTATGTTACTGAAGCTCTCCTTATACTGTTACTGAAGATGTCTCTTTATATTTAACTGGCATTTTAAACATCTCTTTATCTATTTCATTCTCTGGCACCTTAAATTGTTATTTCTTCCTACACCATATAGACATCTTAGCTTATAAACATAATTAAGCACTGTAGCACTTTAAACACATTATATGCACAAACTGCACTTTATGTCTTTATTTATTCTATGCACTTTATTTCAAAAAAATGCACTTTATTCAACTAGCACCTTATATACTTAAAGGCGCTTTATATTTTTTTGGCATTAAATACCATAAATGCACCTTATTTCATTCTTGCCAGCTGGCCTCAGCCTGGTGCATTATTTTAGAGAGTTCTTGGTTAGGGATGATACATAGAAATTAGAAATAAAAGAAAGGAAAAAATTTAGTGAGAGATAGAAAGACTGATGTAGGTGGCCAATCTACACCAGGTGTGGAAAAAGGTAAAGTATAATATAGGAAGATACTGTTGCACAACCAATTTCAGTAGGAAAAAAGAAGATAAGAAAGGCATCCCTCCACTGGGGTTATCGGACTGGCAGAATGCAGTTCTGCCACACTCTTCCCTCTTTAAGAAAAAAACAGTAACTCTTACAACAACTGGTTTTAGCAACAAACCCCCAGAATGTATGTACGTTCTGTACTGATGTGGGTTTGGGTTGGAGCTTCCACCCACCCATGCTTTAGAAGCTCCACCCCATGGTCCCTTTAAACAATAAACAAATTACAGTACAATCTTTACTGTACACACTGTAATTACATCATTACCCTGGGGGTTAAAACACATTGAACTATTAACCATCATAGTACATCATTTAGAACAATTCAAGATATATACAATGCTACTCGTGTTTCATTCTTCTTCACTATATCTGCCCCATGTCATGACAAAAAAATCATTGTTTTTGTGTTGACTTCCTGACCTATGTTTTACCACAAAATGATACAGTTGCAATGTCAGGTACCACTGCATGATGCGGGCATTTTGATCTTTCATTTGATTTATCCACATAAGTGGATTGTGATCTATATGGAGAGTAAACTCTGCACCCCACAAATGCAAGGCAAGGTAAGGCAAATTTTATTTAAAAAGACACCCATCTCGGAGGTTATGGGTACCATACAAAAAACAAAACAATTACAGAGAAAACCAACAAAAACAATCACATAATGACTATAACAAATTAAATCACACAATTAAATAAATTAAATCATAAAATGGCTGAAAAATAGCTAATAAATAAATAAATAAACTAAAATAGCCTTGGACAAAGTTAAATCACAGAAGTCAGCCAAGAAAAGATTATAAAACAAAATCCTAGAAGGCCTGATTATACAGAAAGGTCTTGAGGTGGGTTTTAAATACCTCTACTGAAGGGGCCTCTCTTACAGCTGGAGGTAGTGAATTCCACAGGATGGAGCCAGCGACACTGAAAACTCTGTCACCGGCAGTTGTAAGGGGGTCCTTCAGGTAACCAGGGCCCAGGTCATGTAGGACCTTAAAGGTGAGCAAGCCCACCTTAAAGAGGACCCTCCACCAGACCGGCAACCAGTGCAGTACACGCAATACCAGGATGATGTGGCAGTACCTAGACTGCCCCATCAGCAACCTGGCAGCTGCATTCTGCACCAGCTGCAGCTGGTGGAGGGTACCTCCAGAGCCCCTGAGATATAACGCATTACAGTAGTCAAGCCTAGAGATCACAAAGGAATGCACCAAGGTGGGGAGGTTCTGGTTGGAACCAGGGGATTTATCCTGGCAATATTCCTCAGATGGTAAAAACTAGTGCAAACAATGGACGATACCTGAGATTCAAGCATCAATCCACTGTCAAGGATAATGCCAAAATTGCACACCCTAGAGGAGGATTACAATGATGCAGATCCAAGAAAAAAACCTGTCTCTGCACCAGAGACCATCCTATCACACCCTCTGTTCGACTCCACCACCAGTACCTCCATCTTATCGGGATTCAGTCACAACCAGCTGGAGGCCATCCAGTTGTTGATCTCAGCAAGGCAGGTGTTTAGCACATCCACAGCGGTGGATGTCCCTGGGGCAAAGGAAAGGTACAGCTGGGTGTCATTGGCATAGGAATGAGAACCCAAGCTGTTCTTCCTAATCAGCTCTCCCAGGGGCACCATGTACTCAGTGAACAACATCGGCGACAAGACCGAACCCTGGTGTACTCCATATGACAGGAGGCTAGGGGAGGAAGAGAAGTTCCCCATCACTACCTGTTGCCTCCTGTTGGTGAGAAAAGACTCAAATAAGCAGATGACAGTGCCGGCAGATCTGCAGAATTCCCTCAGGTGGTCAAGTAACACACCATGGTCCACCATGTCACATGCTGTGGAGAGATCAAGAAGAACAAGAATTGTCCCCTCTCCTTGATCTCTCACCCTAAGGAGGTCATTATGTACCTGAACTAATGCAATTTCTGTGCTATGTCTCACACGAAACCCAGACTGGAGGGGCTTGTATAGATCACAGGCCATGAGGTGCTCCTCAAGCTGAAGCGACACAACCTTCTCTACAATCTTACCCAAGAATGGAAATGGGCTGGTAATTTGCCTTGACATTAGGGTCTAAAGATGGTTTCTTCAGAAGGGGTCTCACCAATGTCTCCTTCAAGACATCGGGGAAGACCCCCCTCTGACAAAGAACATCAGACAATCAAGGTAAACACTGGGCCAACAGAGTCAACACATCCCATCAAGAAACTTGTCAGCAACAGATCCAGCTCACAAAACATGTGCCTCAGCTTGGAAGCCACCCCGATGACCTCAGCCACCTCTACCCGTCTAAACTCATCCTAACGAGGTGGAGTGCTCTCTGGACATCCACGGTGACCACTGTCAGCCATAATGTGGCTCACTGATGTAATTCCTTGCTGGATTGCAGACACCCTGTCTGAGAAGAATCGAGCAAACCTTTCACATAAAGCATCAGAAAAGGCTTTTTTTGGCTATAGACAGGCTAGGTTAAGAAGCCTGTCCACAGTCTTAAAAAAAGCACAGTTGGTCAGTTCCTCCAGGTGGCAATCTCCCTGGACAGGAACTTTGCCTTCTTACAGTTGATTGCCCCCTGGTACACACCATAATGTGCATACAGAGCCAGTTTGTCTACCTCCAGCCCGGTCTTCTGCCAGTAGAGCTCTAATCTCCGACCCATAATCTTCATCACCTTGACCTACCTGTCAAACCAAGGGGACCACAAGTGGGAAAATTTGGGTCTTACATGAACCAGAGCGAGGGAGTCGAGCACACCAGTCATTGCCTTATTATAGGCAGCAACTGCCACGCATGTACCCCCAGCACATGCAGTGTCCACACTAGATAGACTGGACATCGCCAGAAAACCCTCAGGGTTCAAACCCCTCAAAGGGAGATAGCTAACCACCTCTGCAGTGGGAGGGCTGTCGGCGGGGCCCCAAACTGGAATTCCACCATGCAATGACTGGACCAAACAACCTGATCAGTCTTGAGATTATTTATCTCAAGCCCCAGGGAGAACACCAGGTCCAATATGTGGCCACCCCAGTGGGTAGTGGAAGAAACTTCTTGCAACAGACCCAGAGATGACATCATCTGGAGGAAGTTTTAACCAAGCTGAGGCAATTCAGCATCAGCCCAAACATTGAAGTCTCCCTGCACTAAGCATCTGGGGGCCTTTAACGTTTCACCGACAATGATGTTGGCTACTTCTTACAGGAATTCTCCTGCCACCTCAGGGCCGGTAAATCAGGAGAATCCTGCAACCTCCACCAGGACCCCCACAAGTGGCCACACATTCAAATGAACCTGGTGCTCTCACTGAGTGCAGGGTGAAACCCAGTTCAGATCTAAAACAGATGGCTACCCCCGCCCCTGCGTTCCACTCTGGGGAAGTGTACTGTAGAGTACCCGGGTGGATTGGCGGTCTCTAAAATCAGGTCAGCCTCATTGCCCAACAAGTCTCTGTGATGCAAGCCAGATCTACTAAAGAAATCAAGTCTGCTATAATTGCCGTCTTGTTTCTGATCGATCTGGCACTGCATAGCACTGCCCTCAGGGGATTGGTGGACAGTGTAGCCCCTCTGGCTGCCTGCCCACTCAGTCTGGTGGAAACTCTGGTGATGGCTACCAAACACATCTGGCCTCTCTCTTGGGCCCACCAAAATCCAGGGCACCTTCTGCACCTGACAACCTCAATCCTGCCCCCACCACAGTGTACGGGGCACCCCTCCACAAACGATCAATGCAGTTCCTCTTAATCCTGACCTCCCGACAACATCTTGCTGTGGTGGTAGAAACTGGGAGATCAGAAAAAGGCCACAGACTGAGCAGATGGGATGCCCTGTACACTATCCTAACCTGCCCCAGACCCCTATCCTTTCCCAGACACATCCTGCCTGACTACAGAGTCCCAGGCCAAAATCCTAACTATACAGCCATGCAAACCACAAACATACACTAAAACAACAAACCCTAAACCATACGCACCACACATACACATTAACAGACTAAAAAAATCTCACCCTACACCCAGATACCCCCCACCCACAACCCAAAAAGCAGGAATCCCGCAATTAAGTTTCAATACAATTTAGGAGAGCAGAATGCAGCTCACACATAGGATCCCAATGCTCAGGATCACATAAAGTTACAAATAAAAGCAGTAATCTAAGAAAAATACCAGACAAAGAACCTCTGTGCGTAAACACTGAGGCAAGGGTTACCCCAAAGAGCATTTGGCTGGGAAGCCAAGTTTCAAGAAAATACAAAATCACACATGCCCCCCACAATGCAAAGCATCATGAGCTGCATATGCAAATCACCACAGAATGTTATGCTGGTCCAACTTTAAGCAGAATTGCATGGTGCCGAAAGGCCTCTCACACAGGTTGCAAAGGGTGCTAACAGAAGACATAGACACGTGTTTCCGTCTCTACCAGGACTCATCAGTATGCCTCGCCTGTTTGATACCCCAGTGGAATGGACCAGCTACCCCTAAGGCAGTGTGCCTGGGATATATTGTGGTGAACCCATTAAAATAAAAAACTATTTAAAAGACAAAGAACCTCTGTGCGTAAACACTGAGGCAAGGGTTACCCCAAAGGGCATTTTGCTGGGAAGCCAAGTTTCAAGAAAATACAAAATCACACATGCCCCCCACAATACAAAGCATCATGAGCTGCATATGCAAATCACCACAGAATGTTATGCTGGTCCAACTTTAAGCAGAATTGCATGGTGCCGAAAGGCCTCTCACACAGGTTGCAAAGGGTGCTAACAGAAGACATAGACACGTGTTTCGTCCTACCAGGACTCATCAGTATGCCTCGTCTGTTTGACACCCCAGTGGAATGGACCAGCTACCCCTAAGGCAGTGTGCCTGGGATATATTGTAGGAACCCATTAAAATAAAAAACTATTTAAAAGACAAAGAACCTCTGTGCGTAAACACTGAGGCAAGGGTTACCCCAAAGGGCATTTGGCTGGGAAGCCAAGTTTCAAGAAAATACAAAATCACACATGCCCCCACAATGCAAAGCATCATGAGCTGCATATGCAAATCACCACAGAATGTTATGCTGGTCCAACTTTAAGCAGAATTGCATGGTGCCGAAAGGCCTCTCACACAGGTTGCAAAGGGTGCTAACAGAAGACATAGACACGTGTTTCATCCTACCAGGACTCATCAGTATGCCTCGTCTGTTTGACACCCCAGTGGAATGGACCAGCTACCCCTAAGGCAGTGTGCCTGGGATATATTGTGGTGAACCCATTAAAATAAAAAACTATTTAAAGACAAAGAACCTCTGTGCGTAAACACTGAGGCAGGGGTTACCCCAAAGGGCATTTGGCTGGGAAGCCAAGTTTCAAGAAAATACAAAATCACACATGCCCCCACAATGCAAAGCATCATGAGCTGCATATGCAAATCACCACAGAATGTTATGCTGGTCCAACTTTAAGCAGAATTGCATGGTGCCGAAAGGCCTCTCACACAGGTTGCAAAGGGTGCTAACAGAAGACATAGACACGTGTTTCGTCCTACCAGGACTCATCAGTATGCCTCGTCTGTTTGACACCCCAGTGGAATGGACCAGCTACCCCTAAGGCAGTGTGCCTGGGATATATTGTGGTGAACCCATTAAAATAAAAAACTATTTAAAAGACAAAGAACCTCTGTGCGTAAACACTGAGGCAAGGGTTACCCCAAAGGGCATTTGGCTGGGAAGCCAAGTTTCAAGAAAATACAAAATCACACATGCCCCCACAATGCAAAGCATCATGAGCTGTATATGCAAATCACCACAGAATGTTATGCTGGTCCAACTTTAAGCAGAATTGCATGGTGCCGAAAGGCCTCTCACACAGGTTGCAAAGGGTGCTAACAGAAGACATAGACACGTGTTTCGTCTACCAGGACTCATCAGTATGCCTCGTCTGTTTGACACCCCAGTGGAATGGACCAGCTACCCCTAAGGCAGTGTGCCTGGGATATATTGTGGTGAACCCATTAAAATAAAAACTATTTAAAGACAAAGAACCTCTGTGCGTAAACACTGAGGCAAGGGTTACCCAAGGGCATTTGGCTGGAAGCCAAGTTTCAAGAAAATACAAAATCACACATGCCCCCCACAATGCAAAGCATCATGAGCTGCATATGCAAATCACCACAGAATGTTATGCTGGTCCAACTTTAAGCAGAATTGCATGGTGCCGAAAGGCCTCTCACACAGGTTGCAAAGGGTGCTAACAGAAGACATAGACACGTGTTTCGTCCTACCAGGACTCATCAGTATGCCTCGTCTGTTTGACACCCCAAAATACCAGTCCACAGCCAAAACTACTTTAAAGTAAAGGGCCCTCTCACTGCCCCAATCACTTTGAAATTAGATGATTTTAGCAAACAGAAGTGTGACCAAAGATATGCTCCCAAGAATGCCCCAGTGCCACTGTCACCAGCTACTGGGACCCCAAGAGAAATTTCCAGAGATTGGAGATCTTTTTTGGCCACCTAAATAAAACCACAAAGCTTCAATTGCCGACTTGATGGCTAGACATTCTTTTTCGATTGTGGCATACTTTTGCTCCCTACCATGCAGTTTCCTGCTGATATAAATGATAAGGTGCTCCTCTCCTTGAATAGTCTGACTCAGGACTGCTCCTATCCTTATCTTAGAAGCATCCATGTGCACTTTGAAATGGAGACTAAAATCAGGGCACTTCAGTACAGCTGAGACACACAAGGCTGCCTTTGTAGTTCTAAAGGCCTCATCACAATCAGGACTCCATTTTACTAGGTTACTACACCTTTTCTTTGTCAGGTCTGTTAATGGTGTGGCGATAGAGGCAAAATTAGGTATAAACTGGCACTAATAACCAGGTAGGTCTAGGAATGACCTGATATGTTTTTTGGTCTTTGGCACAGGACTGTTAGCTACTGCCTCTACTTTCTCTATTTCTAGCCGCACACACCCATTACCCAAAAGAAATCCAAGCTATCTGGTTTCTGACATAGCCAGTGCACATTTTGCTGGGTTTACAATGAGTCCAGCTTTCTGGATGGAATGCAACACAGCTGTCAACTGTGTGATGTGCATCAACCAATCTGGACTATAGATGACAACATTATCCAGATAGGCGGCACAGTAGGCAGTGTGTGGGGTCAGGATCTGATCCATAAGTCTCTGGAATGTTGCAGGGGCTCCATGTAGGTCAAAGGACATGGTAATGCACTGGTATAATCCAAGTGGCATGCTGAATGCTGTTTTCTTCCTAGACTCAGAGGATAAGGGAATCTGCCAGTATCTCTTAGTTAGATCCAATGTGCTAATGCATCTAGCGTTGCCGATGTTGCCTATGCTATCATCTACCCTGGGCATGGGGTATCCATCAAAGTGTGATACATTATTGACCTTTCTGAAGACTAGGTACAGTCTGATGCCGCTCTCCTTTTTAGGGACCACCTGGAGATGACCAAACACTAGTGGATGGTTTGATTATGCCAAGTTTCTTCAACTTCTCTATCTCCTGTTTCACACCTTTTCTGAATTTTTCCAGAAGCCTATAGGGTTTCTGCCTGATGAGGCTGGAATCAGTTCTAATGTAATGCTGTATCCCAACTGTCTTTCCCAGGACACTTGTAAACATGGGTGCAAAGGTTTTTAACAGCTGGTGTATGCCCTCTTTCTGGTATGTTTCTAGCTTGAGGTTGATTTTTATGTTAGAGAGGTTGTCCCTTACCTCTAATTTTTGATACGAACATGCAAACATATGAAATTGCCAGTAGATACAGGCCATCCAGTTTATCTAGTCTACTTGAGTGTGTAGCACTTCAGTCCATTAGACTGCAGCTGCCCCCCTCCCTCATATGCCCTCCCCATCTCCTGCCCCTCCTGGTTTGTACCTCCCTTGAATCTTTCCAACCCCCTCTTGAAGCCCCCAACACTCTGTAGTGATACAACTTCCTCTGGCAGAGCGTTTCACCCTACCACCACCCTTTCTGTGAAATAGTGCCTCCTTAGTTCCCTCTTGAACCTGCCCTCTTCCAACATCATAGAGTGTCCCCTGGTTTCCCTTCTGCCCATCAGATTGAACATACACCTGGTGTCTACTCTGTTCAAACCCTTCAGGTACTTGAAGGTCTCAATCATATCCCCTCTCTCCCTTCTTTCCTCCAAGGTATACATATTGAGCTCCCTCAGTCTCTCCTCATATGGTCTGTCCCCCAACCCCAGGATCATTTTTGTTGCCCTACGCTGTACCCCGTCCAGTAGTTTGATATCCCTTTTCAAGTAGGGGGGCCCAGAATTGCATGCAGTACTCTAGGTGTGGTCTTCTCAGGGACCTGTGCAAGGGCAAGATGACCTCCCCACTCCTAGAAGTAATCCCCCTTGCTATGTACCCTAGCATCCTGTTTGCCTTCACTGCTGCCTTCCTGCACTGAGCAGAGTGGTTCATCTCCCCAGTTACCAGCACTCCAAGAGCCTTCTCCTTCTTGGATTTTGTTATCAGGACACCCTTCAGCCAGTAATTGTGTCCTGGGTTCTTGCCTTCTAAATGCACCACTTTGCACTTCTTGGCATTGAAACCAAGCTGCCAAGTGTGAGACCATTCCTCCAGTTGTGCCAAATCCTCCTGAAGTACTTTTTCTCCCTCCACCCCATCTACCATGGCACAAATCTTTGTGCCATCTGCAAAGAGACTGATCTTGCTCATAATCCCTACTACAATGTCGGCTATGAAAATGTTAAACAGAACTGATCCCAGCACCGAGCCCTGTGGTACACCACTTGTTAGTGCCCTGGGTTCAGATGCCTCCCCACCCCTACTACTACCTTCTGCAGTCTACCCTGCAGCCAGTTCTTGACCCATCTGACCAGTTTCCTCCCTGCTCCTAGGCTCTTCAACTTGCAGGTCAGGCTACCGTGTGTCACTGAGTCAAAGGCCTTGCTGAAATCCAGGTAGAGGACATCCACTGCATGTACCCTGCCCAGTGTCCTTGTAACCCAGTCATAAAAATCAACCAAGATTGTCTGGCAGGATCTGCCCAAGACACATCCATGCTGCCTGCTGTTCTGGATATTGTTATCCTCAAGAAATTGCACTAGTCATTCCTAGAAGACTGTCTCCATCAGTTTTCCCACAACTGCAGTAAGGCTCACTGGTCTGTAGTTCTCCAGTTCATCCATGGGCCCACTCTTATGGAGTGGTACCACATGTGTTTCCTTACAGTCCCTGGACATGCACCCCAAGTTCAGAGAGGTGTTGAACAGGTCCACCAATGGCCCTGCCAGGAATTCTGCCAACTCTCTCAGCATCCTGGGGTGGATTCTGCATGGGCCAGGTGCCTTGTCCACCTTCAGAGACTTAAGGCCCTCCTTCACCCTTTCATAGAAACATAGAAACACAGACTTTGATGGCAGATAAGGATTGCTTGGCCCACCTAGTCTGCTCATTTCCCTACCTAGAGGATAAGCTGCAGATCTTTTTTAACCAACAGCCTATTTCTTCCTACCCCCCACAAAATTGCCTTATGTCTGTCCCATGCATTCTTGAATTCTCCCACAGTTTTAGACCCCACAACCTCCTCAGGAAGGCTATTCCATGCGTCCACCACCCTCTCTGTGAAAAAATACTTCCTCACATTGCCCCTGAGCCGTCCCCTCTATCTTCAAATTGTGTCCCCTTGTTCTTGCACATCTCTTTTTCTGAAAGATGCTACCCTCTTGGACTTTGTTGATTCCACTGAGGTACTTAAACATTTCTATCATGTCCCCCCCTCCCTCCTTTCCTTAAGGGTATACATGTTAAGCTCCTTTAGCCTCTCCTCATATGGCTTCTCTTGCAGACCCTGCACCATTTTAGTTGCCCTCCTCTGGACTGCCTCCATCCTGTCTATGTCCTTGGGGAGATGGGGTCTCCAGAACTGGATGCAGTACTCCAGATGGAGTCTCACCAACTATCTGTACAGGGGAATAACAACTTGCTGTTTTCTGCTGGTGATGCCTCTCCCTATACATCCCAGTATCCCCCCTACCCTCCCTACTGCCTTCTCACATTGCTTGCCAACCTTAAGTTCATCTGATATGATTACTCCCAGGTTCCTTTCCATTTTTGTTGTTGTTATTACTACCTCCCCCCCACTGTGTAATCTTCCCCTAGGTTTTTGTTTCCCAGGTGCATTGCTTTGCACTTTGCATTGAATCCAAGCTGCCATACTTCTGACCATTCCTCCAACCTTGCTAAGTCCCTTCTCATCCTTTCCACGCCTCCTTGTGAGTCAACCCTGTTGCAGATCTTTGTGTCATCTGCAAAGAGGCATACTTTTCCTTCCAGTCCCTCTGTAATGTCACTTATAAAGACATTAAAAGGACTGGACCCAGTACTGAACCCTGCAGTACCCCACTAGTAACCCCCTTTCTTCAGAGTGGACTCCATTTACACTACCTTCTGTGTCCTGTTGTTCAGCCAATGTTTACCCAGGCTACCACCCTGGGACCCACTGCAAGGCTGGGTTAATTTGACTACTAATCTTTGTGTGGACTGTGTCAAATGCCTTGCTAAAGTCTAGGTAGGCCATGTCCACAGCCCCTGGTCTACTACTTTGGTCACCCAGTCAAAGAACTCAATTAGATTCAACTGACATGACCTTCCCGCTGTGAACCCATGCTGCCTTGGGTCCTGTGCCCCAGTGGCCTCTAGGTACTCAACAATTCTTTCCTTCAGAAGTGATTCCATCATTTTCCCTACCACAGAGGTCAAACTGACAGGTCTGTAGTTTCCTGCCTCTGTCTTGCTCCCACTTTTGTGAAGGGGAATCACATCAGCCTTCTTCCAGTCCTCAGGTACCACACCATCCTCCCATGATTTGTTATAAAGGGTAGTCAGTGGTGTCACTAGTTCTCTGCTTAATTTTAGAATTCTGGGGTGAATTCCATCTGGCCCCATTGCTTTGTCCACTTTCAGTTTTAGGAGTTCTTTCACAACCCTTTCTTCTGTGAAAGGACTGGGATCAACCCCCCTCTCCAGAGTGCTTCTTTTAATTGGATTAGGCACCTCCCCCACTTCCTCTTTTGTGAATACTAAACAGAAGTATTCATTCAGTATCCCTGCTTTTTCACTGTCACTCTCTGCCCACCCACCATCCATTCTATTCCACCTCACTATCCCTCCCTTTGTCTTTCCACGCTCCCTGATATACCTATAAAAGGTTTTATCCCCCTTCTTAACTGAGTTGGCTATCTTTTCCTCAGTTTGGGCCTTTGCTATTCTGACTACCCTCCCTGCTTCCTTCTGCCTTAACTGGTACAGTTCTCTGTCCTGCTCCTTCTGTGTTTCCTTATACTTCCTAAATGCTATCTTTTTCTCCCTAACCTTCACCGCCACTTCTTTTGAGAATCATAGTGGCTTTTCTTTTGTTTTGATTTGTTTATGTGTCTCACACAAAGGCTTGTTGCCTCTGTGATGGCAGTTTTGATATTTCCCATTGTTGCTCCACCCTCCTTCTTGCCTGTTTGCTAGTGCTTTTCTAAGGCACTCTCTCATCTTGCCAAAGTCAGCCCTCCTGAAGTTCAGAACCCTCACTTTTGTATGGCGCGACTCTGTAGCTGAGTTTATCATGAACCACACTGTTTGGTGGTCACTTGTTCCCAAATGGCTACCCACTTCTAGATCTGAGATCCTCTCACTGTCCCCATTTGAGAGTACGAGGTCTAAGATTGCTCCCTCATGAGTTGGCCCTGCTTTTGGATGTGGCTGCAGCAAAGGTGCTCCAGTTAACATCTGGCATATTAAGGTCCCCCATCAACAGTATCTCCCCTTTCTCTGCCATCCTAAGTATGCCTTCTATCATATCCTTGTCCATTCCTTCCCCCTGACATGGGGGTCTGTATACAACCCCTGTGTGGATTGTGGTGCCATTTCCAGTCTCTAAGGTGACCCACAGTGCCTCCTCTCCTCCCTGTTTACTCTTTTGTTCAGTTGCTTTATCCTTCCCTACATAGAGATCTACTCCCTCTTCTGCCTCCCCATCTCTCCTGTAGGTTGTGTACCCTGGTATGTTAACATCCCATCAGGTTCTCTGTGTACCATGTTTCTGTGACTGCTATGATATCCAGGCATCCCTGTTCCATCAAAGCCACCAGTTCAGGGAGCTTGTTGCCCAGACTATGGGCGATGGTACACATTACCCTCCATTTCTTGATGGCCTTACCCCTTTTTGCCCCATCCCTGTCCCTATTGCGTTTGTCACTTTCTCCGTTTACCCCTGCACTTCTCCCTATTGACATCTCTATGTTGGTGTCTACCTCACTTAGTACCCTGATTTTTTGGGGGGGCTAGGATTTCCCTGCTCCTTTCCAGTGCCTCCCCCCTTGGCTAGTTTAAATGCTTGCCAATAAAGTATTTAAATTTATCACCTAGGATCCTGGTTCCCCACCTGGACAGATGCAGACCATTAAGCCAGTACAGGCCTGCATCTGTCCAGGTGGACCCCCAGTCCCTAATGAAGCCAAATCCATGAGCTCTGCACCAGTTTTTCAACCACTGATTGAATCCCATGGTGTGGAGCACTCTAACCTCATCTGTGCCATAGACAGGCAGCACCTCCGAGAAGGTTACCGTGTGTGCTATTTGTCTAAGGCCCCTCCCCATCTCCATAAATGCTTCCTGCACTGCTGTGATCCCTTTCTTAGCCAGGTCATTTGTCCCTAGGTGGACAATGACATCCAGCTCTCTCCCCTGTGCAGCTGCTCCTGTGATCCAGGGATTCGCTCCCTGTCCCTCCAAGCCATGACACCAGGCAGGCACCTTACCTCCCTCTCCCCTTCCTCCCCCAGTTCTACCTTCCTAACAATGGAGTTCCCCACCAGGAGTTGTTTCCTTCCTCTGTGGGGTCCCATGCCACCCTCCTATGGGTCTCCTTTGTGGAGGTTCCCAGCATCCTCCTTGATCTCCACTGTGGGTGCCTCCATAGAGGAACCACACTTTTCCAGAACGGCATAGAAATTGTGGAGAGGTACAACTGGAGGGATGCACCTCTGTTCCACCACCCTCACCCTCCCTGAGCCCACTGTGGTCCAACCACTCCTCTTTCTTGGCAACCTCTGAGACAATGGCAGTGACTCTGGTGGTCCCTGGGTGGGAGAGGAGGTCCCACAAATCCTGGCCAACTCAGCCTGGAGATGAGCAACCTCCTCCCTCAGCCCATAGAGGTGCCTGCAGATGGGACAATACTGCATCCTCCAGAACGTCTTCTGAAAGACTGCTGCTCCACAGCCACTGCACTGCACCACTCCCACCATCTCTTTTTTCTGGCCCCCTAACTGTTGTTTGGAATACTTACTCTTTCCTCTGTTTGTTTATTTTCTTTTTTCTTCCCCTACTTACTTACTGCCTCTGTGCCCTTTTAGCTCCTGATCTTCCTGTTCTAAGACAAGAAGTTCTGATATTTCTCAGTAGTCTCCTTACTTGCTCAGAGTCAGACCTCCAGCAGCTAGAAGGGGATGGAGAGCTACTCTTGCCCTTCTAGGATGGTGAGTCTTTGGTGGCTCTGTGATCTCTCACTTCCTGCTCCCAAACAGGAAGTTCTTGTTGTCAGTTAAATCCTGTGCCTATAAAAGTAGAACTGGTTTAAGGTGGAGGGAAGGGAAGGAGGGCAATATAGTCCCAGTAGAGAAGTTTTAGTTATACCAGTAGCTCCTTCCTTCTGGTGTTCTGTCTGTTCTCTGGTAGAAGCTATCTAGGGCAGTGCTTAAATCTGGTTTTAACCTGGCTTCTTCTAGCTAAGCCACTCCCTCTACTTTGCAAATCTTTCTACACTTAGTTAATTTCACAGATAACAATTCCCTTCTGACACCTGTGACACGCACCTAGATAAGTACACAGATAACACAGATAACAATTTACTTCAACTACCTCTGACAAACACACTAACTCTTTTTTTTTTACCCTAAATTGAAGGTCCCAGTACAAGATTTCTAGTTCTTAGTCACAGTAGAGAAGTTTTAGTTATACCAGTAGCTCCTTCCTCCTGGTGTTCTGTCTGTTCTCTGTGATTTCCCCATGCATGGTTGTTTCTACCCCAACCTCCCCCCCTCGCCCTTCCTCTCAGGTACTGGCCCATCCCTCTCCTTGGTGAAGACTGAGCAAAAGTATTCATTAAGTACGTCTGCTTGCTCAGTCCCCTTTTCTAGCCACCCAGATCCACTACTGATCCTAACAATTTGATCCTTGTTCTTCCTCTTCTCTCTGATACATCTGAAAAAGTCATTTTCTCCTTCTTTGATCCCCTGTGCTAACATCCATTCCCTAGCCGGCTTTGCTGCCCTTACCACTCTGTTCACTTCTCTGGATTTCTTCACATATTCTTCTCTGTCTTCTGCCCTGTTGTATCTCTTGTAGGTCCAAAATGCATTCCTCTTTTCCCTCACCTTCCCCACTAACTCTCTACTCATCCAACTTGGTTTCTTGGTCCTGGCTTTCTTGCTCTGGCTTTTGACACATGTTTAAGTGACTTCAGCCAGTCCTGCCTTGATGATTGCCCATTTTTGTTCCGTGTCCATTTCTGGGTGGATGCTTGCCATATGACTTTCCAGTATGTGTCCCACCCTGCCAAAGTCTGCCTTTAGAAGTCCAGGATCCTAGTCTTTGCAGTGGCTATTTCTCTACCCAGATTGATTGAGAACCACACTGTGTGGTGATAACTGCCTGCCAGAGGTTCCTCCACCCTTACATCTCTGACCTGTATCCCAGCTTCCCGTACCAGGTCCAGTATATTCCCTTCCCTCATTGTCTCCATTACCCTCTGGGTAAGGAAGCCATTCTGGAATGCTTCCAGGAGGATCTGCTCCCTGGTGCAAGTGGTTGCTGGGATGCTCCAATTCACCCCTGGTAGATTAAAGTCCCCACCACCACTGTGCTCCCTTTGCCATTATGCCTCCTTATCTGCTCCCCCAGTTCCTGTCAATGTCCTCCTTCTGGGCCAGAAGTCTATAAACAGCCCCCAGACAGATTTTGGTCTCTTTCTGGCTATTTAGTTGCAGCCAGATTACTTCTGACCTGCCCTCCTCCCCTTCTTCCCCTTCCTCCCCTTCCACCCCTTCCTCCCTATTACATCTGACCCCTTCCCTTACATAAATGACAACCCCCCCAGCCTTCCCTTTATCTCTATCCCTCCAGAATAGTTTGTGCCCTGGGATGGTTAGGTCCCAGTCATGGTGCATGGTTGCCCTCGTCTCAGTAATAGCAGCTATGTCTACTTCCCCCTCTGCGGTCAATGCCTGCAACTCTGCCAACTTGTTCCCCAGGCTTCTAGCATTTAGTGAAACCATTCTCCATGCTGTGCCTATCCTTCCTGCTTCCTTACCCTTCACTCCAACCCCTGTTTTGCCTAAGGTTGTATCTATCCCTGTGGTGGGGGGAGGTTCATGGGACCCCTTCTCATGGTAATTCCCAGCTATAGTGCCTTCCCACCTAGTTTAAATGATAGCTTTCGTTGATGAAATCCCCCAGCTTCTGCTTCAATACTTGTGACCCTGCCCTGCTGAGGTGTAACCTATCCCCTGCATAAAGATCTGTGTTATCCCATGTGCTACCCCAGTCCCCCCACCAATCCATACCCCTTGGTCCCACACCATTTCCTCAGCCATTTGTTGAAGTCACTTATTCTTTTCTTCCTGTCTGTACTAGACCTTGGCACTGGCAGAACTTCTGAGAAGGCTACCATTGTTCCCTCTTTCCTGCATAGTTGTCCCACTTCCCTGAAGCTGTCATGTACCTCCTCTATCCTTCTCACTTCCAGATCATTCGTTCCCAGGTGCACCACAATCTGTGGACTCCCCCCACCTTCCCCTCATATCTGCCCATATGCTGCCCCACTCTACTCGCTGTCATGCCTGACATGCTTTCTACCCAGGTGTTACTTTTTTCTGGCTCCCCTTCCCCCCATCTTACACCCCTAGAATTATGATTCTCTGATGTTTATCCTGCTCACCCTCTTGCTGCCCTCCACTCCCCTGCCCCCCAACTTGCAAGGCCCTCTCATTCCCATTTTCTCGCCTCCCCTTTGACTCCCCTAACCTTTACCCTGTCCTGTCCCATTTCACAAATATGACCGGGCTACTGACCTCCACCTCTGAACTATTTTCTGCCTGTGTAACCTCCCCTTTGAACTCACTTGTTGCTCCAACCACCATGCTACCACCTCCTCTGCTATTACTTCCTCGTGCCTTCCCTGAAATGTGTCCTTCCCCCACTCAAACTCCCCTTGTCTCCCTATCCTTAGCCTTCCCCAGGCTGTCTGCTGCTTCCACCATCCTCCTGTCTCCTTGCTCATTCCTTCCCTCCAGAGAGACTGCATCACCATCGCCATCACCTCACTGCCCCCCGCCACTGTGTCTTCTTTGTGTACTGCCTATTGCCTCCCCACTGTGTACTTTTTCTCCTGTAGCATCCTCTCCCTGATCCTTCACTGTCACCTCCTCTCTGCTACCTGGTCTTCTGGACTAGCCAACACTGAGAATCTGTTTGCAGTGTTAATCTCCTTTCCTTGAATGAGTCCAGTCTCCCTTCCTACAGGATGATATCTTTGTACTGACCCAGTCTTAGTCATGCCCCTGTGCCTGACCCTTCTCCAGTCATCACTTCCTTCCATTGGCTGCACCTGCTTGTGTGGCCCTCCTCCTGTCCATCCTAGTTCCCCCTTATTTTTGCCTGTTTTGAGCTGTTTTGGATACCTCATTAGTTTCCCCTCCTGGCTGTGTTCCCCCCATTCTGTCTCCTCTGTGCCTCCAGTTCCCTCAAAAACCACCTTATTTCCTGCCTGAGCTGGCCCACCTGCCAACACACCCTATAACCCCTTGCTCTCCAAGCCACTCCCAGGAATATGACTGCTCCACATCCTTGGTAACATACAACCCTTCCCATCTCCCACCCTATTTCACTGCCCCTGCACATCCTGTCCTCCCTTAACCTGCTCCTACCCACTTCATGGAACCCTACTCCCACCTTGGACTTCCCATGTCTGTACAGGAAATATGTATCCTTCCCAGTTAGGCTCTTACCTGTCTACCAGCATGGCCTGCTGCCTGCTGTCCTCCCTGCTGATGCCCTGCAGATGCTACTCAAGATGCTATACTCCTGCTTTGTGGCACTCAGGCTTTGGGGGTTGGTTGATCCCCTTTGAAATATAATTGAATCCCAACCCCGTTACTGGCTGGTCCAAGTCATGTGACCAACCCTCTTCCTCCTGTGTATTTCCCAACCTCCCTAAGTTAAATGCCCCCCTCCTTCCAGCCAAGACAAAATCATTTGTTTTGCAGTTACACTGTTTAAATCACACAGCACACATTGCCATCTCATGAAATGCTTTCTCAATCCTAAAAGAAAACAAACAGCACATAGAAAGTACTTATCTTCTAGCTTCAGCTGCCTGCCTCCCTCTGCTAAGTTTCAACTCCAACAGCTGGTGTATGCCCTCTTTCTGCTATGTTTATAGCTCGGCCATCTCTAACTCAGACACTTCCCTCTCTGTGAGTATGTACATGGTCCCCATAGCTTCCTTTTTCTCTACCTATTTCTTTAAAAGATTGGCATGGTAAATCTTTCTCCCTGAGTATTCATCTGGTGTCTCCACTTTAAATGTTACTGGTCCTGTTTGTCTGATGATTGTGTATAGTCCTTGCCATTTCATTAGTAGCTTATTCTGGATGGTGGGGAGTAACATCACTTTCTCTCCTGCCTGCAACTCTTTGGGCTTACAGTTCTGATCATAGTAGGTTTTCTGCTTCTCCTGATACACAGTACTATTTTGGTATACCCTTTTTGTGTACTCTTTCAACTTTTGCAAAGCTGAACCATATAACCAGTGATATTGGCTTGTCCCACACTGGTTCCCTCTTCCCAAAACTCTTTTACCATAATAATAATAATAAAATAATAATAATAAAACTTTATTTATTAAGCGCCTTTCAAGCACCAAGGCACTGTACAAATGAACAATAAAATCAGAAAAGTACATATATAAAATCAGAATAATAAAAACAACCTCAAGCCATAAAAGCTTGACTCCACAGATGGGTCTTAAGTTCCCGCTTGAAAATCTCCACGGTCATGCATTCCCGAAGACTGTGAGGCAGAGAATTCCAGAGGGTTGGAGCTATAAATATAAAAGCCTGAGCCCCAGAAGATTTTAAAGTAACCTTCGGAACCTCCAGCAACTCCTCATCAGGCAAATGGAGCTGTTGTACAGGGCTGTAGGGAATCAGAAGCTCTTTAAGTAGTCAGGGCCAAGTCCATGCAGGGCTTTGAAGGTCAAAAGACCTACTTTAAAGGTGATCCACCACTGTATAGGCAGCCAGTGCAGATTGCGCAAAAACAGAGGTAATGTGTATCCTTCTTGATTCCCCATCAACAACCTATCAGTAGCGTTCTGCACTAGCTGCAAGCAGTGGATATCAACCCCAGGAAGCCCCATGTACAGGGAGTTGCAATAGTCAAGGTGAGAGGTCACAAAGGCGTGGACCAACACAGGTAAATCACCAGACAGAACAAGGTGCTTCACCCTGGCAATGTTCCTGAGATGGTAAAATGCAGACTTAACGACTGCTGACACCTGATAATGAAGGATCAGCCCATCATCAAGTACCACTCCCAGGTTATGCACCCGTTCAGAGGTAAGGATCTGATCCCCCCCAGTGGGCCTCAGGGATTCCTTCCATACAGTAGGGAAAAAGGGGAGTAGCATGTAGCTGCCTATAGGACCTCTCTGTAAGAAAACAACAAGAGGGGGAGGTACCTATCCCAATCCTTTTTCTCATTGTGTACAAATTTCTTTAACATATGTTTCAGTGTTTGGTTGAAATGCTCAACCAGTCTATCTGTTTGTGGATGGTAGGTCATAGTTTTTATTGCCACTACCCCAACAAAAGGTACAGTTCTTTAAGTAATGTAGTCTGAAAATTACTGCCTTGGTCTGATAATACCTCCTTAGGTATCCTATGATGGCTGGAAACCTTAACTAGCTCCTCTTCTATTTGGGGAGTAGAGTCTGTACACAATGGTATGACCTCATGGTATTTTGTTGCATAGTCTCAGAAGACTAGCATGTATTTGTATCCTAGGGCACTTTTCTGCAAGGGCCAACAATGTCCATTGCTATCCTTTCCAAAGGCGTGCTAACTATGGGCAAGTGTACCATGGGTACTACATCCTTTCAGGTTACCTGGGCCACCTTCTGACACTCTGGACATACTCTGCAGTATTCTGACACTTGCTTGTGGATACTGGGCCAGTAAAACCATTGTAATAGCATGGCCAGGGTTTTATCTCTACCTGCATGACCTGCCCATGATAAGTCATGGCCTAAATACAAGATTTGGTTCATGAACTGTTTAGGGACTGCTAGCCATTCACCAGTTTCCCCTGTATGGTGGTTATTATATATTTGGTACAGTATTTGGTTGTTACATTTAAACACAGGGACCCCTGATGGTTTCTTCTGGTCCACCTGTTGAGAAAAAAAAAACAGCTAACATGTCATCCTTACGTTGTTTCTGGGCAATATCACATTTAGCACACAGTTTATCTACAATGTCATTAGGCAGTCCATTTTTATCTCTCCAAATCTTCTGCACTTTCTTCTTTTCCCCCTTCAATCTCCTGTGGGCACTTGGTGTATCAAATACATTCCCCTCAAAATGAAATGTATCTTCAAGGGTTTTCACCTTGGTCTGTGACCTGGTGGTAATGGCTGTCACATTTTAAGGGATCAACAACACTGAAAAATGGGAAAAGTCTTACCCAATAACCACAGGGACTGGCAACTTTGGTACTATTCCAACCACCATTTCTGCTTCCTATCCATCAATGTTTAAACTCACCTTGGTGGTGGAATACCGATGAGTGTCCCCACAGATAGCACCAGTGTAGACATTAGAAAACGGGGCCTTTTCTAGCACATCTGAGTGTACCAATGTCTGTCGACTGCCAGTGTCAATTAAACCCATAATTTTCTTCTCTCTGATGGTGACTGTTGTTGAAAAATCACCCCAGTTAAGAAGGACCAGATGTAGCCACACTCTTTTTCTTGTAACAAAACTGTTCAATATGACCTTTACTTTTACAGTATCATCAGATAATGTCTGGATTATATGCATACATGTGATATGTCCAACTTGCTTAAGAGGGAGATTTGGATCAAATTAGTAGGGAGATTGGCCTGCTGGTAGGGAGTTGCCGTAACGTCATGAGTTTGTCCTTAAATGGCATCAAAAAACTAGGAAAAAAGCATTTAAAAACATTTAATATATCTTATTTTGTCAAGAATAAACACTAAAAAGAATCAATAACTAGTTATACAAAGTTATCAGTTACATTGCTCATCACTAATTTACTTTTTATGTCTATCTGCCAAAAAAACATGAGTGGATATTTTGGATAGAATTTTACTTAAGAAGGAGATTTTGTTTCCCGGGAGGGAGAGAGGGAGTTCAGTAAAAAAGCCAGGAGTCTCCTGTGAAAAGAGGGAGATATCACATGTATGTATATGACCTACCCCCTCTGCCTTCTTGTCTACCTGCATTTTTCCCAGGGGGATGTAATGGGGTAAAAGAAGTTGGTCTTACCAGTTGCTTGGTGGTGGTGATGGTCAAGTCCTTTGTCCAGTATCCCTTCCTCGTTGGTTGCCTGGCTGGCTGGAAATACTCCTCCAGGGTGATTGCAACTTCTGCCATTTCCGGACAGTGTTCCCTCACCCAGATCTGGACCTCTGCAGGTAGAATATGAAAAAACTACTCCATGACTACAGCCTCAGTTATATCCAACAGTGCCTTCCCCTCTGGTTGCAGCCATTTGTTGCAAAGTTTTTTCAGATGTGTATACATCTCTCAGGGAGTATCATTCCCTTGGTGTTTCATGGAGCAAAAACACTGCCGATAAGTCTCGGTATTAATATTGAAGTGCTTCAAAATCTCCTTTTTGACAAGGTCATACTTCTCAGTGCTTTGATGGTCCATGTGGCTATATGCCAGTTGTGCTCAACCTATTAAATAGGGAGCCAACCTGACCACCCACTGCTCTGGAGGCTGCCCACATACCTTCGCTACTCTTTTAAATGTGGTTAAGTTTGCCTCGATGTCATCTGTAGCTGACATCTTGATCAATTTGATGTCTTTATGGAGGACATGCATACCTTCGGTGGATTTACTGGTCCCAGTGATCTGTAGGGCCCTCAGTGTGTCCACCCAATGCTTGTCTTGCTGTCTTCTTTCCCTCTCTCACTCTTGGTTGTCATCCTGAAGCTGCTCCATCTCTATTTGTTTCCTTGCAAGCCACTTCAGTAGCTTGTTCATGTCTTCCAATGATTCCTCAATTCTCACCTCCTCTAGTCCTTCTTCTTCCTCTTTGCCATCTTCTTCTCCAAAGGAGTCTGTCGATTGATGCTCCAGCTTGGCCCTTGATTTCCTCTCAAACTCAAGGCCTGAGAGCAACTGCTCACCTGTCAACTCGGCCTGCACCCTGGTCAGACCAGGTCATACAGGGGTTGTCAAGATAGCAAAAATGTACCACAGGCTACCTTGGTATCAGATCTGACACCTACTGGAATCCACCCATTGACTAGGACTTCCAGTATCCCACTTCAAACTCCATATGTCACAAGTACATGGGTATAAAGATAACACTGAACACAGTAATAGGGTACAACACACCTGCAATGTCTTTTATTTTACACAAAAATAGAAAAAATAAATAAATATAAAGAAAACAGTTCAAACAGAACAAGAAAATAAACAATAGCTGAAGGCTATTTCACCTTACTATACATAAGGTATCTCAAAACAATTCATCAACTTTCCTGCTGTTAGAGATAGATTCCTGTTCAAGCACAGGTCCTTCTGCTTACCTTACTCCAGGTAAGTGAGATGGCTATACAGCTAATCTGACTCTTGGCATTTGAGGAGGGCTTATATAGCCCTCCCACGTATGGGAAAGTCCCTTCCATAACATCCACTTAGTTATAGAATGGTCCCTAAAGATGGAAACTTCTCCTCTATTACATAATGAGGTTTTACTTATGGGAAATCCTTCTATAGGAAATCCCCTTCCTGAGGTCAGCACCTATTTTCTATATAAGCAAACAGTGCAAACATTTATTTCATTTATACATGTACTGTAATGTTATAGTATATGGCCACTAGCCCTGGGCTCCTTTAGAGACCTGCAGTGTCTCTTTAGTCTCTAATTTGCTTTCTTCTTTATCGTACTATGTTTATTTTATAACCCTCTCCTTATTCTGAGGGCTATTGTATCTGTAAAGCATTTCCATACATAGGGATATTCCTTTTCCTTTAGATCAGTTGATTTCTATGTTGCAGCAGAGTGGCAGGCTGACAGAATAATCACTATCTAGCCACTCTGCTGTGGGGCTCTGCATAGACTTGGTAAGCCCCTTTTTTTATTTATTTATTTATTTTAACTTCTCCTTTATCTTGGCTGGGCCACCGACTATTTCTGCCCTAGTCACGGCCCCATTGGAGACCTCCACTACTGCCTATAGCTGCTGAGGACCCTTGCTCACCCTGGCTTACCCTCGAGGGCGGGCTGCACACTGTGGGCCCCGAACTGTGACTAGTCGGGGTCCCTACAGTGGTGGCAGTGAAGTGAGGTCCTCCAGGGAGGGCTTCATTCTTCAGTGGTCCTGCCCACCTTCCATTTTCCTGTTTTCTCCCCAGAGGAGGCGGGGATGTGCAATGATGCCAGCGTCTGCCCCACCCCCCCCATGCTGAACGTCGGCAGCGCAAGATCTCCCAGCCTCTGCTAGGAGTCCTCAGTGCTCCAATTGTTGCCCACAACCTCCCCTGGAGAAGGAGAGCCATCCATTGGATGCTCCATCCTTCTCCCGGCCAACCCCTCCGGCGATCCGGGTCCATTCCTGAACCTGGTCGCCGCTGCCGTAAGCGGAACTCACCACTGCACCGATGGGGCGGCATTTATTTTTTTATACTGGGCAGTAACTTTAGAGTCTAGGCACAGCACAGTCCCTTTGTATTTTCAGGCGCTCATTTTTCAGAGCGCTCTATTCATTCAGGGAAGTGGGGCGGCTGAAAGTGAAAGTTTGCTGCTCCATGGAAGCCTGCTTCTCTAGCAGCCTGGACTGGCTGCACACATGCCACAGACTCCTCCACAGCTAGCTGGCACAATTCTATAGCATAATTAACAATGGAGCAGCAGCAAAATAATATAAACAAGGGAGACATAATGCCTCTTCGTTATACTCCTATCCACCTATCAGAGTGGATGTCTCTTTATATATAACTGCCATTTTAAACATTTCTTTATCTATGTTATTCTCTGGCACCTTAAATCTTTATTTCTTCCTGCACCATAAATACATATAATGGCATAGGTGACTTAGTTTATAAATTTAATTAAGCACTGCAGCACTTTAAATTCATTATGCACAAAATGCACTTTATGCACTTTATTTCAAAACAAATGCACATTATTCAACCAGCACCTTATATACTTAAAGGCGCTTTATATCTTTTGGCATTAAATGCCATAAATGCACCTTATTTCATTCTTGCTAGCTGGCATTTGCCTGGTGCATTCTTTTGGGGAGTTCTTGGTGAGGGATGGATATATTGAAATTAGAAATAAAAGTAGTAAGGAAAAAGTTTAGAGAGAGATAGAAAAGACTGACACATGTGGCCAACCTACACCGGGGCGGAAAAGGGTAAAGTATAGTATAGGAAGATACTGCTGTGCAACAGACTTCAGTAGAAAAAAGAAGATAGGAAAGGCAACCCTCCACCGGGGTTATCGGATTGGCAAAACCTCTCCTGTGTCTTCATAAATCAGGAATGGCATGTGCCTTAGGGTTATCAACCCTAGCACTCACTCCATTCTCATATACTGTAAACATCTCAGCTTATTTAAGGATGGAATGGGGTGAGCATTAGGATTGACAATCCCAAGGCACTTACCATGGCTGATTTACAAAAACACAAGAGAGGTCAAACCATAATAGTTTTTCCTGTTGCCACCTGCAGTGTGGGGGTTGGGGTTTTAGGGATGGCAACCCTAACACAATATTTCCCTACTTTCGTTGGTTTAACCTTTACTAGTGCATTAACAATGTTTTTTTGCAATATATATATAATATATATATATATATATATATATATATATTAATTGCAAAAAAAACTACATTAATGCAGACACTAGGATTGAAGAACACAAAGCGCACAAAGAAGGGAAATGAAAAAACATCACATAGATAGATAGATAAAAACTTTATTTTTATACTGGAATTCTAGTCATTAGGATTATACAATCCTGTTCGCAAGACAGTCCTGTTATATTGCACTTAAGTTACTCTTAAGCATGTAACATGAAATACATAATAAACAGTACAAAGATTACACTAACTTTCAATAAGTACAATCTCAAATTCTAAAAAACAAAAAAGAGTGCAGAATAGTTTACAGTTACGGCCTTACCAAACATAAATTATGTACAGCTATTACTAAGCCAATAACAGGGAATTAAGATTTAGTGGTAAAAATCACATGTTTATCCATGAATCGTAACATACTAAGCAAAAATAGATTCAAAATTTCAGTTTTAAAGGTCACAAGATTATCTAAAGATCTTATTGGAGGGGGTAGAATATTCCAGACTTTGGCTGCCTGGTATGGAAGAGTGCCATCCCATTTTTGTTGTTGTTTTTAATGGGGCAAATTCAGGGATTTGGGTTTTAATGGGCCAAATTCAGGGATTTGGGTCTCTGGAGTATTGGCAAATCAATGGTAGGGTCTTCCTTGGGGCTGTCAACCCTAATGCCCACCCCTTCCCCTAGCCCATAGCCTCCTGTCTGAAGCACAAGGTACGACTCCAAGCTAGTGCCTCATAGTGATACAGTATGGCCTACATAATCTGTCATAGCTACAGGGCCCTGCACGAAGACATCACATCTGAGCTCCTCTGATCAAGGGAGGGGTTGGGCATTAGGGTTGATAACCCGAAGGAAGACCCTACCACTGATTCACCAATACTCCAGAGACCCAAATCCCTGATTTTTTTTTCATTTCCCTTCTTTGTGCACTTTGTGTTCTTCAACCCTAGTGTCTGCGATAACATAGTTTTTTGTGATGAATTTCCCTTCTTTTTATGATAGTGGAATTGTATCCTTAGTTGCACAGGTCCCAAAGGGACCTACGCAAAATGAGATACATACAATACTGGAGGCAGTCCTGACACAGTGCATGGGCCATGCAGGCCTCGGCACACATGTCAATACCTTGTGGGTAAGACTGTTTGACTCGCCACAGGGTTTGGCTTCTGTGTCAAAACACTGCTCAGTCCCTACCTAGGCCAGGGCTGGTGCTGCATTCTGTAGGACCTTCCCTATCAGCTTTGTTCCATTAAACTGGCTCACTGAGTTCACACATAACTCAGTTCACTGGCACAGTATGACAAAGTGGTCCCTTAGCTCACTGGCATGGTAAGGTAAACTAGTCCCCAATGGTGCAACAGACATCCCTGCAAACAATGTAACTTCATAAATTCTTTGTTTTTTAATATTGTGACCCCAAACCTTTAACATAATCTTCTTATGAACCCAGCTCATGAGACCAGTGGACGAAAATGTTAAAATTTCCACTGAAATGCCATTCAAACAACATGAAGTCTTGCTATATTATAACAATTGCAGTATGACCTCAGGTTAGAACTGCTCCGGAGGTGAAATAGTTAACTTACCATGCAGGCATGGAACTTAGAGCGTGAGCTCGGTTGAAAACTCTGTCTGTTGTGCTTCAAACGCAAACTGTCAGATTCTTTACTCCGCCTCACTGAACAGTCGCTCCGGAGATTTCTCCTTCTGCTCGGTTCATTTTGTCGGTTTAAAAGTATTATTTTTCGGTTTTTAGCCTCAAATTAAACCGCAAGAACCGTCGGTTCAAGCTCTGTCTGTGGTAATGTAGTAATAGATAGGTTTTACATTTATTTTTTCTGTGTGGAACTTGTAATTTTTATTGGTTCGGTTTGAACCGATCAGGTTGTATTTAAAATCTACTAGTCCTTTTTTAGAGTGCTGTTCCCCGTTCTTATCGGTTCTAAAAAAACCTGATTTCAATACGGTTTTTTCCACGATCCGTGACATGGTTGGGAACCGATAAGGGTGCCTTGCTTGGTGGATTGCCATAAACGGGCAAGTTGGTTAGGCTGGCATTTGTCTGAGAAACCCAAAAGAAAAACTGGACCCACTGGGTTTCAACACTGTAGTGTTTGTGGGGAAGCTTTTGCTAAGGCTGACCCACACACCACATGTGTCTATTGTCTGGGGTTTGACCACCTCAATTCAGACTGCCAGATTTGTCACAATTTCCCTGCTGCCACCATAGATAAGAGAGTTGGTAGGCTCAGGGAAAGGGAGGCCAAAAAGTCTGCTGACCTGGATGGCCAGCCTGGTTCAGTGCCAACCGAACCGGAGGGAGTGCCCTCTGACCAGGGCGATACTTCCTCGGGCAAATGAAGAGCCGGTTCTGAGGAGCCGGTTCCAGCAAAAAGGACTAGAAAGTCAACTAGTGTAGAGCCAAAAGTTCTCTCCCCAACTGCTGAGGAAATAGCTAAAGCAATTCAAATTGTCCAGTCTCTCTCTCCGGTTCCAACCGAACCGACACCTTCAGGTAAGCGTTCGTTCGGCCGGTTCCACTGGTTCAAGATTATGATTTTGAGGATTTTTATGAACTGGGGAGGGGAAGAGGAATATGAGGAGAGTGAATATGGTTTTGAAGATCTGGATGTGCCCATTGATCCGGACATCTCTCCAGATAGACCCCTAGTGGTTTCTCCTCCAAGGCTTTCTGAGTCCCCTCCTCATTTCATGTTTTATAAAAAAGTTGCTGAAACTCTCCAGCTCCCTGTTGAGGAAGCTGTTGATGACCAAGAGGAGCCAGACTATGTAGAAATGATGGATATTCCAGAGTCTAGGAGACTGTCTATTCCTTTGCATAAATCTTTTCGGAAACAGACAGTAAAGTTTTAAAAACTCCTCACACTATACCTCCTGTGGATAAAAGGATGGACAAGAGGTATACCTTATCAGGCTCCAACACTGATTTCCTCACTCAACAATGCAGCCATGTGGGGTAGTGCAGGCTGCAGCCTGTGACAAGGCTAATATTCCCTAGCTTTACACCCCCTGAGAAGGACTCCAGGAAGATTGATGCTATGGCAAAGAAACAGTACAGCAGCATCTTTGGGACTCAGACAAGCAAATTATATGGCTTATGCTGCTAGGTACCAGAAATCCAGATGGGATACTGTGCTGGCCCTAGCGAAACAAGTCCCTGACCAGCTTGCCAGGGAGCTCGAACAGGTGGCTATGGATGGTTTTGAGGCATTCAAGGTGCAATTTCATGCTGCGGTGGACTCTAATGATGTTTCATCAAGAGTCATGGCTACATCTGTGGCACTTCGCAGGATGGCTTGGCTCAGGTGTACTACCCTGTCTCAGGATACCCAGTCTAAGGCCATGGATTTTCCTGTTAGGGAAATTTCTATTTGGGGAGCAAACAGAGAATTACATGAAGAAATGGATGAATATAGGACCACCTATAGGAGTGCACAGGCCAAGGAAAGGCAGGCCACTCCTCAAAAGCAGCTTCCTAGAGGCAGGGGCAGGCCTTTTCATAGGCCTTTTTACCAAGCCCAAGCTTCCTCCTCTGCCTATGCTCAGAGGGGGTTCTTTAGAGGGAGAGGCAGACGGGGTACAAGCAGGTCTGCTTCCACCCCTCAGCCCAAAGCCCCTGCCAAGCAGGCACCCTGATGGGATTGCCAGGGCTGATTCTCCTCACTCAGAAGGCTGGCTTACTTTGTCCAGGACTGGATATCTTTAACATCAGACAAGCGGGTCCTGGAAGTAGTAAGCCAGGGACTGGTTCTCAGCTTCAAAAAATTTCCAAAGCTGAGAACCAGATCTTTTCCACCTGCAACTCCATCAGAGGCACTCACCCTAGAGGCAGAGGTCTCTACCTTCCTGGCTCTCAGAGCTGTGGAAAGGGTTCCTCTCCTACACCAGGGCAAAGGTTTGTACTCCAGGTACTTCCTTACCCCAAAAAAGACAGGAGAATGGCGGCCCATCCTGGATCTCAGATATTTAAACAAGCACCTTTTAAAGCCAAAGTTCAAAATGGTGACTCTGGGAATTATCTTACCCTCTCTAAGGCCAGGGAACTGGCTAGCTTCCCTGGACCTCAAGGATGCCTATTTCCATATTCCCATCAGAAGCTCCCATCGAAAGTACCTCAGGTTTGAGCTGCCCTCAGGCCACTACCCTGGCTGTAGCAGTTGCCTACCTAAGAAGGCAAAAGATTGCCATCTTTCCTTACCTGGACGATTGGCTCTTAGTAGGCCAGTCCCCAGACCAGGTCAATTTACACCTTCAGATAACGCAGCAACTGCTTACCTCTCTAGGTTTCCTTCTGAATCTCTCAAAGTCAGTTCTAGAGCCGGTCCAGCTTCTTACCTTCATAGGCGCAGAACTGAACACAGGAAGCCAGGGCCTTCCTCCCTGGACAGGGCAAAGACCCTAGTCTCCTGGCCTCCTCATTTACCCTGCAGGTCTCCGCCAGCAAGGCATTTTCTGTAGCTCCTAGGACACATGGCTGCTTCCACAGCAGTTTTGCAAGGAGCAAGATTTCAGATGAGGGACATCCAGTTCCATTTGAGAGATTTTTGGTCTCAAAGAAAGGATCCTCTTACCAAGCTGATCCCAGTAACTCGAACCCTGATCCAAGCCCTACAGTGGTGGTGCAGGATCAGAGCAACCTAAGACAAGGGGTCTTTGTCACTCAGTCTCATTCTCTAATCCTTACTACAGATGCGTCCTCTTGGGCTGGGAGCTCACATGGGCGACCTCACCACCCAGGGTCTGTGGTCTCCCCAGGAATCTCTGCTCCACATCAACCTGTTGGAGCTCAGAGCAGTTTTTCTAGCACTTCAAGCTTTTTCCAAATCTGTTCGGAACAAGAGTATTCAGGTCAGAACAGACAACACCACTACAATGTGGTACATCAACAAGCAAGGGGGCACTCGGTCTATGGCCTTGTGCACCGAAGCGATGAAGTTGTGGTCTCTGGCTTACTCCCTGAGCACCTCCCTTACGGCAGTTCACCTCCCAGGCAAGGACAATGTCCTGGCAGATGCTCTCAGCAGGATTTCCCAGGGCCACCACAAATGGTCACTGGATCCCCTGGTCTTGGGAGTAGTATTTGCCAGATGGTGCACCCTGCAGATAGATCTTTTTGCAGCCCCAGACAATCACCAACTTCCTCTTTTTTGCTGCAGGCCCCCAGTGTTGGGCTCACTCCCACTGGATGCCTTAGCCCTCAGTTGGGAGGGGAAGTTTCTCTATGCCTTCCCTCCCTTTCCTCTCCTGTTAAAAGTGCTAGTCAAAATCAGATCCCAATCATGCAAAGTCATTCTGCTAGCTCTGGATTGGGCCAGACAGCCCTGGTTTCCACTCCTGCTGTCCTTAGCAGTCCATCCTCCCCTGTCCCTTCCCAGGAATCACAATCTGTTAACCTGTGCCTAGGGAAGGGTCTGGTACCTGAATCTCAAATCTCTCAATCTCAAGGCTTGGTTCTTGAAGAGTTAGAGTTTGCTGATTTACCCTTTCCCAAGGTGTAATGGATATATTGAAGGCCTCAAGGAAGCCTTCCACCAGGGTTACTTACAATTCCAAATGGAAAAGGTTTTCCATATGGTGCTTGGAAAAGCATATTTCCCCAGTCTCTGATGATCCACCCACAGTCCTGGATTATATGGTCCACCTGAATTCTTTGGGGCTGAGACCAGCTACCCTGAAGGTGCACTTGGCAGCTGTGTTTGCTTTTATTTCAGCAGGTAAATCCTCTTCCCTTTCAGCTCATCCTGTATTTTCCAAGTTTTTTAAGGGGTTGTTTCACACCAACCCTCCATTCAGGGATCCTGTCCCTGCCTGGGATCTTAATGTTTGCATTGCTCAGCTTATGCAACCCCCTTGAGCCCTTGTCTTCAGCTGAGCTCAAGTACTTGACTTGGAAACTGTGTTTTGGTAGCCATCACCTCTGCCAGACGCATAGAGTGAATTACAAGCGTTGTCAGTGGAGCAGGAGTTTATCTCTTTTCACAGAGATAAGGTGGTCCTTCGGACTAACAGAAAGTTCCTGCCTAAGGTGGTTTCAGATTTCCACCTTAATCAATCTATTTCACTTCCAGTGTACTTCACTGACCACTTCTCCTCTGGGGAGAGGATGCTGCACAGCCTAGATGTGAAGAGAGCCCTTAGTTACTACACAGAGTTTACCAAGGGTCATAGGTTTGACTCCCTTCAACTGTTCCTCACCTATGGTGAAGTTGGTAAAGGGAAGCCAGCCACTAAAAGATCCATTGCCAGGTGGATTGTCTCTTGCATCCAATTCTGCTATGAGAAGTTGGGTAAGTTCCCCCTCAGGCCTGAGGGCTCACTCTACCAGAGGTACAGCTGCTTCTCTGGCTGCTGCCAGAGACATTCCTATTCTAGAAATATGTCAAGCAGCTACCTGGAAAACAGTTCACACTTTTACCAAGCATTACTCCTGGACATCCAGGCTAGGAGTGATGCTCGGTTTGGCACAGCCGTGCTCACAGCCTATTTCCTAGGTAGGTTCTGTCCCTCCTCCATGGGGTACTGCTGTGTAGTCTGTAATTGTCATAATATAGAAAGACTTCATGTTGTTTGAAGAAAAATTACTCACCTTAGTAATGTTGTTTCTTCTAATGGAGCTCTTCTATATTATACCTCCTCCTCCTGCCCCTCTCAGAACCTCTGTTTTGGGATGTGGGTGGGCAGTACAGGGTATGCACTTTTTTTGATGCCCACCTTGTTGTTTTTCACCTTCCTTTTTGGGTGAATTGGTGTTGTGTTTTTGCATTTTTGGGTCTTCTGACTTGAGTCTTTGTTTTAGGCCAAAAATGAGTGTTTATGTTAGTAGCCAGTTGGCTAGCGTAGGTTTACAGCTTCCACACAGAACCTTAGTGAGTTTTAGCTCGTAAAGATCTGACAGTTTGCGTTTGAAGCACAACAGACAGAGTTTTCAACCGAGCTTGCGCTCTAAGTTCCATGCCTGCATGGAAAGTTAACTATTTCACCCCCAGAGCAGTTCTAACCTGCGGTCATACTGCAATTGTCATAATATAGCAAGACTCCATTAGAAGAAACAACATTACTAAGGTGAGTAATTTTTTCTTCTACCCCATAGGTGTGAAAATACATTTCGGCCAGGATGTGAAAAATGACAGCTGTCATGTTCATGAGATGGTGTGACAAAATGGCTATGTTGAAAATTTGGGACCAAAATATTGAAACTTACCAAAGTTATGCTCGTGTGTAGAATAATTTTAACATATGCTTGTAACTTGGTAATTTTTTGGACTTTTTTCACCAAATTTTAATTATGGCCTTTTTGTGACCCCATCTTATGGACAGTCACAGTGAAAATACATTACTTGTGCCTGAAAGGTGATTTACTGCAGCAACAGAGACACAACCTTTAGGGGCCGATTAATGAAATTTCACCAACAGTGTTCATGAGATGGGTCCCAAGAAGGCCATGTTGAAAATTTGGCTAAAAAATTAAAACAAATGACCAGGTTATGAAGGTAAGTGCAAAATGCCATTGAAATACATTGTACAGTATTTACCTGTAATCCTCAGTTCATGGTTCAGCTTTTAATCTGCAGATGTATCTCGGTCCGCAGAGGATGACAGTGTTCAACCTCGGGTGGTAAGTATAGGGTAAGGGGGGTGTGGACTGCTGGGTGCTCAGTGGGAGGGTCAGAATGAGTGGAGGGGAATGGCAGGGATGACAAGGGACAGTTTTCTTTCTTTCAGGTTAAAAAAAGACATTACTGGATGGTTTAATTTTGCAGGAACCTATGAAATACATAAAGCTATTTTGGAACACTGGGGGTGAGCTCCCCACTGTCCCATGCTGCTGGTGGTGGAGCTTGTAAATGCTGACACTGGGATTGGGCTCCCTAATGTTGGCAACAATTAATACAACAATGGGCTGTGAGGGGCCATCCGACTCCGGGGGTGGGCATCCTGGTGTTGGATGATACAAAAAAATATGTAAATAAGCTACCACCAGGGATTGGGGCCTCCTGTGTGCAGATCCAATTTTAAGGCTGCTTGGAGGGAGGGGTGTGTACTGACAGACAATAGCAGGAAGGACTATCCAACACTGGGGATGTGCATCCTGGTGTCAGAATATACAAAAAATAAGTATAGAAATATAGAAATAAATAAATAACTACACTGCCACTGGGGATTGGAATCCCCAGTATGCAGATATAGTTTATTAAGACAGAGCACAGTTAGCAATGCGGGGCTATAATGACAGTAGGCCCATCCCCGACATATGCGTCATGGCACAGCAGGGGTTGCTATACAACACAGCTGTTGTTTGTTAGTAAACAACAGCTGTGTCATATAGTGCAACCAGCTGTTGTCATCTGACCACTCCTCAGAAATGATTCTGGTCCAGACATGCTTTGGATGCTCGAATGGCAAATATTTATTGACACCACCTCCACCATCAGCTTACATTTCTTAAAGTCATTCAAATATTATTCACATAATGTACATTCAGTGTCCTCAATTCAGTCTTTCATTGAATTTCTTTCTTTCCGTCATCCAACTCTTCTTCCTCTTGATCTTCCTTCCTCCTCAGGGTCTGGATGCAGAATCTGACCTCCCATACCATTAGCTTTGTTGCATCTTTCCTTAAATTCCTAGGCCTGGATACAGTGACCCGACACCTAGTACTTCTAGCTCCCTCCCCACCCCTTCTTTACTGACGTCCGGCATTACTGAACCCAGCCCGTGTTGCCTTACCCCCTCCTCCTAAACTGCCCCCTTTTCCTCTAGGGCCCCACTCCTTTTCTTTCTCCCTTTCATGCACCTGCTCTTTCAGCAGACCACTCTCCTCTGCAGGCACTGTCTGCCTGCCTCAGACCACCGGTCAATCGCCGTCTCTGGCTGCTGCCCCCCAGGAGAGTCGATTTAATCTACTGACCTGGCCCTTGCCTTCCTTGTTTAATTTGAGTGGGTGGCTGGGCCAACAAAAATCCCAGCAGAAAGAGGGTAAGCACCTTAGTGCAGGGGCTTATAAACCACTTAAGGACCACAGCAAGGACCCAAACCCAGCTCTTCCCCCTGACCAATACCATGCCACCTAGCATGCCTACATCACCCACCTTGACGTTGTCACCAGTGACCTCATCTAGCTCTGCCCCCTCCTCACCTGGCCTCTGTTCCCCCCTTCTAGTCCCTTCCCCCTCTGTCCTCCATTTACTTTGGGATGCCATCTGACAATTCAGGTTGCCTTTTAATGGCAACCCCATTTGTCATCTGACCACCCCTGAGAAATGATTTGGGTCCAGACGTGCTTTGGATGCTCGAATGGCAAATATTTATTGACACCACCTCTACCATCAGCTTACATTTCTTAAAGTCATTCAAATATTATTCATATAATGTACATTCAGTGTCCACAATTCAATCTTTCATTGAATTCCTTTCTTTCCATCTTCAAACTCATCTTCCTCTTGATCTTCCTTCATCCTCGGGGTCCAGATGCAGAATTCGACCCCCCATACCATTACCCTTGTTTCATCTTTCCTTAAATTCCTAGGCCTGGATGTAGTGACCCGACACCTAGTGCTTCTAGCTCCCCCTTCCCCACCCCTCCTTTACTGTTGTCCAGGTGTGACTGAGCCCGGCACATGTTGCCATACAGCCCTTCCTCTAAACTGCCCCCACTTTTTCCCTCTAGGCCCTCCCTCCATTCTTTTCTTTCTCCTTTTCCACTAGCTAACCTCTAGCTTGCATTGGAAGGTGGACTCCCCCTTGCTGGTTACCTCAGCCCCCCCCCCACTTGCCTGCCAATTCAACAAATGGCAGCAAGAAAAATGACATCCTCACTTCTGAGAGATGGGCCCCTTCTGATCGATACACCACCGGCTTATCAAAGGCTATGTCTCTGTGAGCTACACAAGTGCCGCCCATGTGTGCCAACTGGCCAGCAACCCTCCTATTAAGATACTTCCTAGCCTTCTCTATGGCCTTTATGTCCCTCACGTGCCTCCAAACCCACCTGGATATGACCTCCGACCACCCAATCTAATCCCAAGGCCACCACCCCTTTATGGTCTCCAAATCCACCTTAATGGCTTGAAACAATGCACTCCAAGGTGTTTCCCTAAGGTAATTTCCCCCAAATGGATGATTTATAGGTTCGGCCTTCCCCAAGTTAGCTTCAATTCCTCCAATAATGGAAGCAGCTAGGCCCATCGCATGCCCCGGACCCCTTTCCAATGCACTTGTGTCATCTTGAGTCCCTGGTGTAATTGTCTCCCTCCTGCTGTGGCTGACACACATCTTTCAGCCCTATAAACAAACAAATAACTCACTATCCATATGCTCCTCCTCTTGCAAAACCTGACAAGATACAAAAAAGGAGGGAATGGGTTAACTTAGTTTCTCATGTATCTCTTATAACAACCAGACCGCCATCTCCCAATGCTCTTAATTTCCTCCTCAGATCCACCCCTTGCGGCCACCCCTGAGGCTACCCCAATCCTAAATGAATGGGGTACAAACTCCTTAGTGTCAAGCCCTAGAAAGCCCAAACTTTTCTTCATGACCCCACTTAACTGGTACTCTATAACTGCCATCCCATGCCCATGCCTGAACCATGAACCCTGGCCGCTTGGCCAGATGCTCCTGTATTCCTCCATTGCTTGGACTGCACACCCCCTATCACCTACATCCCGCCGGATCACCGCCTGTGCCCCCTGGCCCAGCTGGTCCATCTTCTACTGTCTGAGCCAAATCACTAGCCTATTCCTTTATAGCAATACATCCCCACCTGGAGCCCCCATACCCACATCAGCTTTGCTCTTTGCCACCATCTTGCCAACCCAAGCATAGAGCCCTCAATGCTAAGAAAGCTTACTCAGAATCTCCCCCATAATGGGCTTCCTGGTGTTCACCTGTGGTCCTTGGCCATTCTGCCACCCTAGCAGCATGTGTCTCTCCCTTTTAGCCTTATTGGGCTCTGGCCACCCCCTAGATCCTCATGCCCAACCTATCCCAGTGAGCTGGACTCCCATGGTGAAGCATGCCATCCTTTTTTCTCATCTATCCACCATGTACCTCATTACCTGTTCTTCCATGGCAGGAATACTTACCACCATGCCCTGCTAATGCCTGAACTCCTGAAAGGCCTCCCACACCTCCTACTAGGCTTACAGTACAACATTTGGGCTCTTGCCACCCAATCACCCATAGTGTTCTGGTACCCGGGTTTTCAACTTCGCTACTGGGGGGGCAATGTCCAGAACCTGCCCAACTAAAGATGGGAAAGACTATCAGCAATTTCTTTTCTGACCCCTTCTACATGTCTTGCCTTGAGTTGAGGTTAAGCTTCAAACCCACCAATACCAACTGGTGCATTACTCTAGTAACTGTGTCTGTTGAGCCCTGTCTTCTGTTTATTACTTCCACCACCCCTTTGCTATCGCACCAGAAAATCACTTTCTTGTCCCTTATCTCCTCTCCCCAAACCATCAGAGCTACCCAAATGGGAAAAGTCTCCAACAGGGTGATATCTTTCAATAGCCCAGCCTCTCTTCAGCTGTCAGGCCATGCCTCCAACATCCATTTTCCCCTTGAAATAGGCCCCATAGCCCCAAAGCCCCTGAAGCGTCTGTGTAAAGTTCTATGTCAACACTGTCAGCCCACTCATTCTGCCAGAACGGCACTATGTTATAATCAGTCAGGAAGGTCTCCCAGACAGCCAAGCCCTGCTTTATGCCCTTGCTGATGTCCACCCAATAATGCGGCAACCTGGCTTTCTCTGTTGCCCTTACCAACTTCCTTGTAAATGCCCACCCCAGGCTTATCACCTTACAGGCAAAGTTTAGGTGCCCCAGCAGTTGCTGTACTAATGCCAGTGGCACCTGTCTTCTCCCCATGACCTGCTCAATAGCCCCTTGAGTTTCCTCATCTTGTCGTCGGGCAACCATAAACACTCCTGTTCATTGTCAACCTCTAGTCCCAGGAATTCCAACATCCTGGTGGGGCCTTCCACTTTTCCCACCACTAGTGGTATGCCTGCCTCCTGGCACAAACCCTTAAAGTCCTCCAACATACCCTCTACCTCCCTGCAGCTCCCCCGAATTAATAGAAAGTCATCTAAATAGTGCACCACCCTCCTGTGGTCACAATGGTGCCCAAACGCCCACTGGACCCAGGAACTAAAAGCCTTGAATGTGGAGCATACTACTGAGCAACCCATGGGCATAGCTTTGCCAAAACAGAACCCCCGGTCAAATTGGAATCCCAACAAATCTCAATTTCCCGGTCTCACTGGCAACAACCTAAGGGCGGACTGTATCTCTGTCTTCATCAGCCATGCCCCTGGTACTGCCCATATCAAACAGACTGCCAGGTCCAAAGAGGGGTTCGGCACAATGTGCATATTCTCTGGAATGCCGTCATTGACAGATGCTCCCTCCAAGTATGATAAATGGTGTATGGCTGTTTCTTGGGCATTATCCCCTGGGGAGGGACCTGAAACTCCATACATGGTGGCTCTTTAAATGGTCCCTCTACCCTGCCCGCATCCAGTTCCTTCTGGATTTTCATCCATACTATGTTCTCCTTCCCCTTTATCAATCCCACATTCTTAGCCCTCATCCCATGGCATACCCTATGGAATGCCAGTGAAAACCCCTGACTAAAACACTCTCTCAGCATTAACCACCCCCCTTTCTGTCAGGATAGACCTCCGTCCATGCCTCCATTACCCTAGCCCTTATGGGTGTCTCCACCAATGGAAATCCCCACCACCCAAGCTTCCTTTATCCTCAGTTCCAACCATAGTTGGAGTTGTATCCACCTCTGTTCCCGGATCATAGAAACAGAGAAGTTGACGGCAGATAAAGACCGCAAGGCCCATCCAGTCTGCCCATTTCTTTTTCTACCTTATGAATGTGCCATTGGCCTTTGTTCTGTCAATGGATTATCTATTCATACTCATCTGTATTGATCCCTTATGCCTATCCCATGCCTGTTTGAAGCCCTGCACTGTATTCATATCCACCACTTCCTGAGGTAAGCCGCTCCATGCATTCACCACTCTTTCTGTGAAAAAGAACTTCCTCACATTACCCCTTAATCGGCCTCCTTCTAATCTCATGCTGTGTGCTCTTGTCCTACTATTTTTCTAATATTGAAACATGTTAGACTCTTTCACCTTGTTAATGCCCTTAAGGTGTTTGAATGTTGCGATCATATGACCTCTCTCCCTCCTTTGCTCTAGGGTATACATATTGAGCTCCATTAATCTGTCCTCATATGTTTTCTGATGCAGTCCCTGCACCATTTTGGTTGCCCTTCTCTGGACTGCCTCAATTTGGTTAATGTCCTTGTGAAGGTGTGGCCTCCAGCACTGTATGCAGTACTCCAGATGGGCCTAACCCATGTCTTGTAAAGAGGGATTATTACCTCCATCATCCGACTTGTGATAACCCTACTAATACACCCCAACATCCCCTAGCCTTACCTACTGCTTAAGTGGTCTGCATGGATGATTTCAGGTCATCGGTGATGATGATGCCCAAGTCTCTTTCTTCCCTTGTGACTGCCAGCATCTCCCCTCCCAGCCTATAGGTGGCTTCAGGGTTTCTCTTCCCTATGTGCATGATCTTGCACTTCTTTGCATTATACCCCAGTTGACACTCTTCCGACCATTTTGCTAGTTTATCCAGATCTCTTCTCATTCTGCCCACCCCATCTGGATCATCTACTTTGTTGCAGATCTTGGTGTCATCTGCAAACAGACAAACCTTACCCTCCAGTCCATCTGCAATGTCACTGATGAAGATATTGAAGAGAACTGGCCCCAGGACAGATCCCTGAGGTACCCGATTTGTGACTTGCATCTCTTCTGACTGTATACCATTTACCACCACTCTCTGTTTTCTGCCCATCAACCAGTTTGCCACCCAGTTGACCAACTTCTGACCCACCCTGAGCTTACCCAGCTTATTTATCGATCTTCTATGTGGAACAGTGTCGAAAACTTTGCTGAAGTCAAGGTAGGCGACATCAACTGCTCCCCCTTGGTCCACCACTCTGGTTACCCAGTCAAAGAAATCTATGAGATTAGTTTGACAGGACCTTCCTTTTGTAAACCCATGCTGTCTTGGATCCTGTGCGCCTATGGATTCCAGGTGTTGCACTATACTTTCTTTAAGGAGTGCCTCCATAATCTTGCCCATTACTGAGGTAAGACTGACTGGTCTGTAGTTCTCTGCCTCCTCCCTGTTACCACTCTTGTGGAGCGGGATCACTTGAGCCCTTCTCCAGTCTTCTGGGACCTCTCCTGTGCTCCAAGACTCACTAAACAGTTCTGATAATGGCTCTGCTAGTTCCACCCTTAGCTCCTTTAGTATCCGAGGATGTATGCCATCAGGTCTCATTGCCTTGTCCACCCTGAGCTTATTGAGCTCTTGTAGGACCCTTTCTTTTGTGAAGGGATGAATGCACACCTCCCTCCCACCTGCCCCCCCACCATAACTTGTATGACCCCTACCACCCAGTGCCTACCTCAAATGGGCTGATCTGCAGCTGCTGCCTGCTTTCCCATTCCCTGTTGGACCTGCATTTTGAGAAAGGGTGCTGCCCAAACACTTTGAACATGCATGTCAGAATTTGCAATTGGTCCAGGTGCATGAGGCCCAATTGTAGGCCCAGCTCACCTTAGCCACTGGGCATCCCACATTCTTTTTCCCCACTTCAGAAACCCCATTGTATTGTCCTGACAATGTCCTGATCCACAGCTATGCAGTCCCATTTCACATCCCCTTTAGCAACCATCCTTTGCCAGAAGGCCTCATCATATTTTAGCCTCCCATATCCCTTCTATGCCTTATTCATGTCCCTTATGATGGCCGTGTATGCTAGCAATGGTATGCCCAATTCTGGCTGCTTCTCCAGCGGTATTGCACTGAATATCAAGAAGCTGGCCTGCTATGTATCTAACTTTTTCCCCTTATACATTGTCTCCTCTTCCTTGTGCCCCATTACTGCCAGAACTACCACCATTTTGGACTTCCTCACCGGCTCTTTTTGTTCATGTTTTTTAGCTGTCTCTTTATCAGCCAGGCCAAAGATATTCACATACTCCCCCTTCCATATTTTTTCTTTAATGGATGATGGTACGTTGTCACCTAAATAAAAACCTGATGGGTCATCGCACAACTTTTTGGTCCCTATCCCTGCACCTCCTTCACCCGGCTCCCCCTCCCCTTCTCTTATTTCAGCTCTAACAATACTTTTTCCATCGTATCCAAACCCTTATCGCCCATATCGCCTAGGATGCCCTCCAGATAATCTTTTAGGTTCCCTCATTGGTCAAATTACCTGTCCCCTTACCCGCTCCCATGTCTGATCCTTTGGCTAAGGAGTGGACTCAAGCAGGGTCTGTGATCCTGGCTCTGAAACAGCCCCTGTTGGGCACTTCCCACCCCTGCCCTTGTCCCTTAGTCCAGTTGTCTCCCTTCTCTTGCCAGCCACCTCTTCCTCCTCCTCTATCTTCTGTGCCTTGTCTATTAGTTGGGTCATCTTGCCCATCAGGGCTGCTGCCTTCTCCCTCAGCTGTGCACTGGTAGCTGGTGCCGGTGGTCTTCTGGGTGCCATGCTTCATACTTACTGCTTCAAAAACAAATCACATTCCTTGTTAACCCCAAACATCATTCCTTGCAGTCTTCCATTATGCCCCTTGACCCCCCCAATCCCCAGTCTCCCTTCCACCCACTCTCCCTGTGCCATCCCCCTCTCCCTGGAAGGGGAGCCACCACCAATGTGGCTGGCCCCCTCACCCACTTAAATGAACTATCCCTCCCCTTAGGCTTGCATGTGGACATCTGCCAATCTTGCTGTGTTTCCTGCACTGCATGACTAGGGAGGGGCCTGTCCTCAGGGGACCTCCCATGCCCTGCCAACCTCACATTCACTTCTTCCCTCCATTCTCTTTCATTTTTTTTTTGTTTCCCTACCTGCTGATAAGGTGAAAAAACTCCCCCCCACCCTCTATAGCCCCTTCGGCTCTCCTGCCCCTTCTCTGCAATACTATGCCAGCGTTGCACTGCCCCATTTTCTCTATGTAAGGGGTTTCTTCCATTCTTTTCCTTTTTTCTTTGATTTTAACCCACCTCCTATAGCAACCCCAATTAAGCACTGACCACACCGGTGGACCACTAGGCCCGTCCCAGGTAACTGTCCCCTCTTCACGTATACACCTTTATTTTGTCTTTTTTTATTTTGTGGTTGCAGGATCGACCTTGGGTCTTCAGCCCCAGCAAAGTGGGCTGTAGTCACTCAGTCATGCTGCCTCACTGGAAGGCCAGCAATAGTAGCTGGTGGGTTCCCCCCCGAGTAAATTGTGCTGCCACCCCTCCCCACTTTTCTATGCCTGCCTATAATTATTCAGCAGGCCGGGGTTCCATCCGCTTTCTGCGCCCCGCCCCATGTGCACCCCATTCACCAAAAACCTGAGCCATTGCTGGGCCCAACAACCTAAAGCCCTGATCTCTTAACCATCCCCTTTGCATTTATTTTATCATTCTTTCCTTTTTTTATGGAAAAAGTGCAGCCGCTTTTGTGTGTTGCCCTGTCTTTTGTCCCCAAAGGTGACTCAATCAACCCTCTTCCCCCCCTCACAGCCCAGCTGGGCTGTTGCCAACCATTGGCAGCCCAGCACCTGTGGTCCACCAGATCCAATCATAAGGCCACCCGGCCCAAACAGCAGAAAATAAATTTCACCCAAAATGACCATTAAACCCACAAGAAGGGGCTCCACCAGTAAAGGCCCCTTTCCCATTCACAGTTCCTGCCCCTTCCTTCCAGCGACCCCCCTTGTGGGATGCTGCCCGATTGCACATCACAGTGCCATGTGGCCTATTCTTCTTGCTGCTCAGTGCTCAGGCCATCCGCTGTCTCCTCACTTTTCCATAGATTTGCCCCAGTGCCTCCTTTTACATTTCATTCTCCCCTTCTGTGGATATAATTAAACTTTTCCCAATCACCACAGAAAAATGTTGGATGTGCTGGAATGCTGCTCTCTATGGTGACCCATCACCACGTGGCCTAACCTAGCCAATTCAGGCTGACCGGCTTGCTGACACACCACCGGTGATCACCCTCCATGATCAGGGAAAGGGGACCAGTTGCAATTCTTTACTCTGTATCCCTTCCCTGCCCTTTTGCTCACCATTTTAATTCCATCTGTATATGAGAAGGGATCCACTCCTTGGCACCGCCAGCCCTAGACGACTTGGTCACATGGTGCCGGCTGCAGCCATGGGCCATGGGCCATGGCATGCATCCTTCCACACCCAGACTGGGACAAAACCTGGAGCGCAAAAGCAACAAAAAAAAACATAAACACCCACTGTGCCCATGCTGCTAGGGTGACCCACCAACAGCAACAAAAGCTGTGCATGCAAGGCTGCTCCCAGTCCCTACCCCCAACAGCAAGACATCAGAGGGCTATGTAGAGCCTCGGCCCTACCAAAACAGCCTCTGGCAGCCTGGCACACCAGAACACTTACTGGGTGGCCCAAACAGCCCACATTAGCTTTTAAACACCACAGCAACATCCAGAAATGTTTTAGTAGGGCCCAATCAGAATGCCCTGAAACAAGCAAAGCATTTCTGGGCACCAAATACCCAAACCAAACAAGGATGTACCAAGCTTCATGAAAAGCACCCTGCTTGCTTCAATGAAACTAACCTACCCAATTACTCAAAATCGTGATATATATCCTAAGGAGCACATTACCAAAAACTTTTTCTTTCATTGAGAAACAACAGCCTGTAGGGGCTACAATTCAGCAAACAAAAGGGGTACAATATCACATGATCCTAATAATATCATCACCCCTCGGGCCTGGGATTAGGCCCACAGAGTTACCCTACCTTACCTCAGGTGCAATAAATCAGGAACTTGCCAGTCAAAGTGCTGGGACCAACTCAAATAAAAATACCAGCAAAAAGAGGGTGAGCACCTTAATGCAGGGGCAAGAACCCAAACCCAGCTCCTCCCCCTGGCCAGTCCTCTCCCACCTGGCATGCCTACATCACCCACCTTGACACTGTCACCAGTGACCTCATCTAGCTCTGTTCCCTCTCCACCTGGCCTCTGTCCCCCCTTCTAATCCCTTCCCCCTCCATCCTCAGTTTCCACTGGGGTGCCATCTGACAACTCAGGTTGCATTTTAATGGCAACCCCATTTGTCACAGAAATTCAGCTACCCATTGAACATTGACTTTTTATACTGCACATGCTCACAAATGGAATTTTATTCTTAGATAATTTAAAAACTACTTAACTGTGAGAGGTAAAACCAACAAAAGCATGTACTGTGGGCCAAACGCTATAAAAACTGAAAGGTTCAGGTTTCAAATCCTTATATTTTTCAAGTTATTGGGGAACAAAAAAAGTCTTAAAACTGAGACTTTTACATTGTTTACACCTCTGTAACTTTGCCTCCACTTAACTGATCTACATGAAAATTTCAGGATCAAGAGACCCTGGCACGAAGGTTGAGCTTTCCAAATGGCATGTAAATCAGCTGAAAGGGGGAAGTTATTAAGGTGCACAAACTAGGGTTCAATATTAAAGTGCTTATTCAACCCTAATATTCAGGTACTACTGTGCCTGTATAATACACACACACACATATATCTATATATATTTATTTATACGTGTGTGTGTATATGCATATATATATATAAATATATATTAGTTGCAAAAAACTTCATTAATACTTATGTTAGGGTTGAACCACACAAAGCAGAGAAATCAAAAATAAATAATTAGTGCTATATATGAAATAGGATATCAGTCCTGTGAGGCCCTTGCTTCTGGTAAATCTCACCCCTAATCCCCGCACTCCACAGCCACCAACAGAACCACTCCACCTACACAAAAAATAATACCCTTGTGATCTATGTGTTGTACCATATGATCTGCAAAATATTCAAAACTGGAAGTTGATGGCATAAAGAAAGAACACTGTAGGGTAAGCATATTTGTTGTTTTTTTCCTGGCTTCAGTGTGGCTGTGTGTACAAGGCAAGGGCAGCATGGTCTCTACATTATTTTTTGTGACCTCCAGATTAGAGATGTGTGAAATTAGAAAATGTTGCGACCTGCACAAAATGAGCTAAACACATTATTGGAGACAGTCATACTGTGCAACATACATTCATAATGTGGCCATGTTTTAGAATATTTTCAACAAATGTACAACATAGATTTTCTGGCACCCCACCTCATGAACACTGCCACTTTCATTTTGTTAGTCAGTCCCAAAAGGTGATTCCACGGAGCGACTGCACCATTCCCCACCATAGGTACAAAAACACATTTTGGGTAGCATATGAGAAATGACAGCTATACTGCTCACAAGGGGGTATGAGAAAATGGCAATGTTGAAAATCTGTAGTGAAAATATTAAAAATTGGTAAAGTTATGAGCGTGTGTAGAAACTGCACAATGCACGCTCGTATCACAGCCATTATTTGGAATTTTTTAATCAGATTTGCAACATGGGCTTTTTGGGACCACACCTCATGAACAGTTGCACTGTAATTTCATTAATCAGTCCCAAAAGGTGATTCCACACAGTGACCACGAAATCACCTTTTGGGACCAAGAAACAAGATGACAGTGACAGCGTTCATGAAGTGGGGTCCCAAGAACCCCATGTTGAAAAGTTGGGGTCAAAATTCCAAGAAATGGCTAAGATATCAACATAAGTTGAAAACCCCATTGAGTACCATTATACAGCTTTTACCTGTATTCCTCAGTTTACAGTTCAGCTTTGAAGAGTGCAGACGTGTTCCAGTCCACAGATGATGAGAGTGCCAGACCTCTGGTAGTAAGTATGGGATAAGGGGGGTAAGAGGAGGTGGGTGCAGAGAGGGTGGGTCAGGATGGAGGAGGTGGCACCGGAGATGACGAGGGACTGTTTTCTCTTTTCAAGTAAAAAAAGGAAAAAGAAGTGGGGGACAGTTTTCTTTATTTTAACAGGTTTTCTTTTAAAAAATATATATGGGCACATTGGTGTGGGCTCCCAGTGTGCCACATGGGTATGAGGGGGGCTGCATGCTGACACAGGAATTGGGCACCCTGATGTCAGAAATTGGATACAGACTTGGGGAGGAGGGCATCCAGCACTGGGAGTGGGCATTCTGGTGTTGGAAAAAACATTTTGGCACATCTGGGTGGGCTTCCAGATGTGCAGAAAACAGGTCACTAGCTCTCAGGCTGGTGGGGCTACAATGACAGTGGCTCCATCCCTGCTCTAGTGTGCCAATGGCAACTACCCACAAGCATTGGCCAGAACTATATGGCATAACTGTCTTCAATGAATGACAGCTCTGTTGTATAGTGCAAGTACTATACGACACAGCTGTCTTTGTTAAATGACAGCTGGGCCATATAGTGCAGTGCAAGAGGGAGGATCATGATGGGGGTGAGCGGGGACAATGAGGGACAGTTTTCTTGTCTTTTAGGTTTAAAAACAATAGACATTGGGGGACATTTTTTTCTTTGCAGGGACTATAAAGCACTCCTGGGGGGAATGCCGACATGGGGATTGGCCCCCCAATGTTAGCAGTGAAAATAAATAAATAAAAAATAAATAAATAAATTAACAAATAAATAAATAAATACACTGCTACTGGGGACTGGGGCCCCCGGTGTGCAGACACAGTTTAAGCTCAGCACAATCAGGCTGGAAAGGCTACAATGACAGCCCCTTCTCTGACCTACGACTGGCGAAAGTAGCAGTGGTTGCACTATACAACAGAGCTGTCATATATTAAAGACAGCTCTGTTGTATAGTGCAAACTGCTGCTTTCACAAAAATTCAGTTATGAATAAGATGTTCATTTTTTTGAACTGAGCGTGCTCAGAAATGGAACATTTTTATTAATTATTTCAAAAACTACTTAATTGAGGGAGCTAAAAAACACATAAGCACACACCTTGGACCAACCTCTATCAAACTTGGGAATTTCAGGTTTCAAAGCCTCTTATTTTTTAAGTTATCAGGTGGCAAAAAAAGTCAAAATGTTCAAAAAAATTGATTTTTGTGTTTTTTTGTACCTCTGTAACTTTGCCTCCCCTGAACCGATCTACATGACCTTTACAGGATCAAGAGATCCTGGCACCGAGGCTGTGCTTTACAAATTTCATGTAAATTGGTTAAACAGAGGCATTGTTATTAAGGTGCAACAATTTTGGTTTACCGTAGAAGTGCTTATGCAACCCTAATATACAGGCGTGACCATGCCTGTATAATATATATATATATATATATATATATATATGTATATTGTATATATATATATATATATATATATATATATATATATATATATACTTTATATATATATATATATATATATATATATATATATATCGACATATATCTGTATCTCTATTGCTATCTCTATCTCTGTCTATATACTGTATATCTATATATATATATATATATGTGTGTGTGTGTGTGTCACAAATGCACTCCAGGAGTCAGACCCTCTGCTCCCACAATGCCCAACCTCAAAGTGCAATATGTGGACAGGAGACAAACAGTGAAACCCTCCTGTCTGTTTTGGGTCTGAGCAACTACCAGGCTCGAGTCCTGGAGTCAAATATGAACCCTTTTAAGCTAGCATGCCCAGGTAACAGGTCCAAATATCACACCCTCTTTGGGGAAAGCAGTGCAATACTTAACCCAGAGGGCACACAGCCTGGTTCACAATCCCCCTTCTGACTCAATTGAGACCTAGGTATTTCCTTATCTTGCTGCATATGGTGACACATTATAAGCATTTTAACAGTTATGTCAGCATTATCAACACTGTCCCAGCATTCACACTCAAAATGAGAAAATGTCTCAAGCAGGATTAAGGAAACCAACAAGTTTACTAAAATTAAAAATGGTAAATAAATACAAAACACAGAGGGTGGGATATTCTAAAGGGTTGTGCCATGCGCAACAGGGTTGCACATGCGCAAGTCCAAAAGTGCGCCATTTTGCGATATTCAGCAGGAGGCAGTTGCGCCACCGAAAACATGCTGAGCAACAGTGCAATGCAAATGAAGGCATGCGCAACCGAAGGGGGTGGATCCATGCATAAAGAGCGCAATGCGATATTCAAAGACTTGCGCAATGCGCAACAGCGGAACAGATGGAAATTGCGCACTAGTGGAAATTAACCAAAATAAAAAGGCTCAAGGAAGCGGCGCAAGAACGCTACAAGGATGCCAAGTGGGGTAGAGAGAGAGAGACAGACAGACAGTGACAGGCTAGGGCAGGCAAGGCAAGCGTGGGCCATACGCTGCAGAGGCCAGCGGGGTGTGCCTGGTGCAGTGGAAGTAGCAGTGAGGACAGCGGGGGTAACCCGGCAACACCAGCCGGGGGGGTCAGAAGCCAGGGAGATGGACAGTGCCAGCTTCCACATGGAAGCTGTAATGAGGGGGGTGAGAATGCAAGCTGTAGGGGGATGAGGCCGTGGAAGGGCCCATCGGCAGTACGCCCCCAACAGGCAGTACTGTGCCCACATCAGCTATGAGCTGTACACAGATGTAGAGATCGTGGGCCGGTACCACCTGAACAGGGCAATACTGAGGTGGCTCTGTGAGCTGTGCAGTGATGTGATGCAGGCACCCTCACGATGGAGTCACACTCTGTCAGTGGAGACCAAGGTGACAGCCTGCATGTGCCTGCTCACCACGGGCACCTTCCAGAGGCCTACAGGGGACACCACAGGCATCACACAGTTGGCCACGTCACGCATTCTCACCCAATTCCTCAGCGCACTGCTGCCACATGCTGCGGAGTACATCCATTTCCCCAGCACCGCGGCAGAGCATACAGCAAACATGCAGGAGTTCCACAGGGTAGCACGTATGCCTGGCGGGCTAGGGCCATAGACTGCACCCATGTGGCCATTCACACGCCACCTGGCCCCAATGGGGCTGCATATAGGAACAGAAAGGGCTTCACCAGTGTCAACTGCCAGGTGGTGTGTGATGCCACTAGGCGCATAATCAATGTCTGTGCCACACACCCTGGTGGAGCACGTGATGCCTTCATATGGTATCAGTCCGCACTGTGCCATCGATTCGAGAGTGGTGACATCCCCACAGGCCATCTAGTGGGTGAGTACGCATGTATGGAATGCAAACTCAGGGCAAGGGTGGGAATGCCACAGGTGCCATGGTAGTGGCACACAGGGATATGGGCAATATGGACCTGAACATGATACTGATCTCCACTATCTCCACACAGGTGACAGTGGATACCCACTCCATCCCTGGCTGCTCATACTGTACCGGCGCCCCATGATCCCATCGCAGCAATGCTATAATGAGGCACATGCTTCCACATGCAACATCATAGAGCGGGTGTTTGGGATGCTCAAGGCATGCTTCCAATGCCTAGACACCTCCGGCGGTGCCCTACAGTACAGCCCCCAAAAGGCCTGTGGGATATTCCTGGCCTGTTGCATCCTGCACAACATGGCCAAAGACTGTGGGATAGCCCTACAGGTTTAAGAGGGGGACAGCGATGGGGACGCCAGTGGCGCCGGTGTTGATGGTGATGAGCAGCCCCCCTTAGGATGGCGAGGCCCCCGACTGATCCAGCAGGCCCAGCTGCACCGGGACACCATCACAGAGGAGCACTATGCACAACACAGGTAAGTCAAGGGGACATGTGCAACCAACACTGTCCATGCGCAAACCACAGGCACACAGGGTAACACACCAGGGGTGCATGATGGCCAGGGGAGTGGAAGGGTCCAGGCATACAAACATACCATCAGGAAGGGGTGAACACTCATATGGACACACACACACCAGGCACAGAGTGTACATGGGCAGATGCACAGCACAGCAGAACCGACATTGCTAACACACAGAACCACTGACTACCCCCACCACCTGTATTGTCCAAGTACGATTGTCAGATGCTGGGCACCCTTGCACCTTGGTGTACAGTACAATGCAGGCATCATCATGCACATGCACCTGTGGACAGAAGTTGGGAGGGTGTGCAGGTGGTCCGTGTGTCGGCGTGTTGAGCAGAGCACCCATCAGTGCACTGCCCACCATGACACACATTGCACACAGGGCAGCACCAGACAGGGCCCTCACTGGGAGATAGGTCAGTCATGCAGCACTGTCCCACAGCCACTGCGGATGCATGGGCGGCCTCGCCGTGACCCAACAGCCCTGGCAGGCTGAGCAGGGGCCACATGGGGTGGCACTGTTGGACCACCAGGGGTCCCACTGTGCGAACGCGACCTTGCCCGCACAGGGGTCTGCAGCATGCCGAACAAACCTGCACCAGGGGTGCTCGGGATGCCCACAGCAGAACCCGGCGTCGACAGGCCTGGTGTCGCACGACGCTGGGAATGGGGAGTGGAGAGTGAACTGTGTGGGGTGTACGGTACAGGGGCACCTGACTGTGTGCCCAATGCATCCACGACAGAGACCACTGCCTGGGTCAGCCTGTCAATGGCGGCGGTCACATCCGTCCGCAGATACGAACCAGCTCTGCACGGTCCAGAGCACACCCCTGCTGTGCGCCCCACAGCCACAGACAGTGCCTCCACGGATATTGTGACCCCGCCTCTGCTGCTGTACTGATTCCTGCAGCAGGCGGGTGTGTCATCCAATGGGTACTGTGCCCCAACGGCATCCAGTCCCCAGGGTGTGGAAGGTCCTGATGCACAACACCCCTTGAGGGTGGGCGCTGTTCACCAGGACCAGGAATGGGTGGATCAAAGGGCGGCGGACATGTGCCACCGCTTGACACTGTACCCCCAGACCTGGTGGGTGACTGCTGCTGCTGTCCCTCCAACCGCTGAGCCCCAGGGTCTACTCGTTCCACCGCTGTGGCTGCAACAGTGCCAGACACCTGCACAGCCACCAGTGCTGCCCCACCGGTGCTGACAGGCACAGCCTGGGACTGTGCCAACATGCTGGTACACAAGTTGGAACCAGAAAGGCCCTGGGGCACGTGCTGGCCTGCTGTGTGTCCGTCATGGGACACACACATATCACTGCCCATTGCAGTCCTTGCATCATCAATGGTGCAGGTACATGCTACAGCCACAGTCACAGCGTGCTGGCATGCTTGCATGCCAGACTGCTGAGACACAGGCTGTGCACCCCCCACACCCGAATCACCGACACCAGAGTTGGCGGCCCAGCGTGCATGCTGCTGCAGTGCATGCTGGCTGGTGACAGAAGTGGATGGACCATCCTCCATGTCCAGCAGGTCATCATCACTGACTGGACCCACCACCACCATCTCCTGAAGACGAACAGGATCTGTAACAGAAAGAGAGTACATGTGAGTGCATGTGAACAACCTTCCCCCCCCAACACCACCACCATGTCATACCGGCAGTGATGGGCTTCCACCTATCTGGAATCCACCTCCGGTACACCTCAATAGCGCCCACTGCATTGATGCAGCCAGTCTCTCCTCAGCCGGGTCAGCTCCAACACCGCTGGCTGGCCCCGCCAGTGCCAGCACATGCCGCCCTGAAGGCTGCCACCTTCTCCTTCAACCTCCTGTGGTCTGTCCCCATCTTCTTTGCATTCCTGCATGGAGCGCTGGTGGCTTCCATGCAGGTTCATGGCCCGAGCTACCCCTCCCATGCAGCCGAGACGAACTGAGGGGTGCCCCACCATCCACTCAGTAGTGGCTCCTCCAGGTAGGCCTGGAAGAGGGCCTCTGTCTCTGCTGGGGTAAAGTGGGCCTCCTTCACGCCCACCATCCTCACCCTCACCTTGTCTCTGCTCGGTCATGGCGATCTGTATGGGGAAAGTGGACACCTGTCACTGTGCAGTCTACAGCATTTTCCCATGACCATTGTCCAGAACATCACACAGCATGCAACTCACCTCTCACCTGCAGTACCCGAATCTGGCCAGCGCAGCCCAATGTCGCACATTTATAGCGCAATGCATGCAAATTAGGAGTGGAGCAACTATAATTAGATGCAAATCGCGCCACTGCGCCTTTGAATGGCTGATCAGATGATTTGCATGTGTCGGCTGAATATCGCGCAGTTGCGCTTTGCGCAATACAGTTGAGTCGGCTGAGCCAATGGCGCAGATCTGTGACTGTGTGGTACACTGCATTGCGCATGCCCAGATAGCTTACGCAGGTGCCTGCTGCGCTGCTGACGTGCTGTGCGCGATCAGCAATTCAGGCCATGGCCACCATTGTGCCAGTGGCGCTACAGCACTGGGCACTATATGGCGCTGTGACACTACTGCGCAATAGTCCACTGTGGCACTGGTATGCAGGTGGTCGGTCACGCAGGATGCGTATACATCAGATGGCACTCTGCGTGGTCTTGCGCCATTGCCCATGACCCGTGTCCGACCTTTGCCCCTGGTGCTGTTCGCCGCCATGTGTATCGGTTTCCATTGGCGCTGTCTGGTGACAGCGCTATGTGATCGGATGGCGCTGTTCAACAGCGCCGATTGGAACCTATGGTGGTCTATTGCGCAACATCTCCACGTGAGTTACGGGCGCAGCGGGTGCCATATTGCCTGCTGTAAAGTTGGTAGCATGGCACGCAGGAGGGCAGTGCAATGGAGCCCCGTGGAAGTGGCTAACTTGGTGGAGCCTCACCATGGGGCACTGTATGGTGAGGTGCCCTCACCATAGCTAGGACCCAGGTCTGGCAGCAAGTGGCCAGTGACCTGGTGGGGTCACTGGGCGGTGCCGGGTCAGCTGAGCAGTGCCGCACCGGTACAGTGACCTCCGCAGGAGGGATCCTGAGCTTTGGTGGCTATGGTCATGTGCCAGGAGGGGCATGGTGCCTAGGCCAGGTGGGTGTACCATCTATGCACCTGTATTCTCTGTAGGGGTGTGACTGTGTTTTGGTGGATGTGCATAGGTGATGGCTCTGACATGGTTGGCTGTGTCAGTGTGTGCAGGTGTGAGATGCATGGGTCTGGCTGTGTGGGCAGGCACTCTCACTGGGGCAGGGGGCAGTCTGCTTTGGAGTCACACTGATGTTTTTCTCAACATTTGTCTCCCACAGGACGGGTGGAGAGGATGCAGGCATGGGGTGAGGAGGGCCGTGCCAGGGCCCCGGTGCCAGTCGGTGGTGCTGTGGGTGGTGTGCCCCAGCAGCAGCAGCCACAGCTGCTTGAGGAGTGTGAGTATCATTACTTCATGGATGCTATTGCATGCTGGGGGGCATGACCACCAGCCATGCACAACACAACCATGCACGACACAGGCGACATTCATCACTGTCCAGTGTCACAGCACATCTGCGTATGCATCACTGGTGGTCCATGCATGCACTGGGCACATGGCTGTGGGACTGGCATCACACCACATTGCCACATCACTTGACAGCCTTGTTTGTGCTGTGATGTACATGGCCAGTGTGTGTGTGCAGTGGTGCACATAGCTGGTGCTGCCTGGTTGGGCGTGTCATGTGCATGGTCACTGTGGGTGGGTGCATACTATCACAGGTGCGGGGCACTAGGCTTTATGCCTTGCAGGATGGGTGGTGTTCAGGGTTTTGGACAGTCACAGCCATTGACTGTGTTCCCTTTTCCTAGGTCTCAGCATCCTAAGAAGGATGGAGCGCGCCCTTCAGCGGCTTACACGTGTGTCAATTGCAACACATGGGATCCTGACTGACATTTACCGCCATGGGATCCGGAGACGGCGGAGGGGACAGCGACGGCGGCAGGCAGCGGCAGACCAGCCTGCCAGGCCATGATTGTGCTTCCCCTTCCCACTTCAACAATCCCTCCCACCCTGCCTTCCCTCTCCCAGTTGTTCACCCCTACCCCTTACCCACCCCTACCTTGTACCCCACCCACCTTGTGTTGTACATGACTGTATATAGTTGTTCTTGTTCTTGTTGTTGTATTTTATTGTTTCTACGATATATATTTTGTTATGAATACTGTGGTGGTCTCTGATTTGCAGCTGGCTATGGTTGCTCAGTTGCAGTGTGTGCATGCCATCTGGGGTGGTATGGTCCTGTGTGTGTGTGTGTGTGTGCATGTGTGTGCATGGGGAGGTGTCTCCAGTGTGGCAGTGTCTTTCTGTTGGTCTTGCCATCTGCTGCCGCCACTGCTGGGTGCACAGGGTGGGTCTGGCTTGTATGCTTCTCTGCTACACGGGGTTGACGTGTGCCGGGCGGGATGCATGGTTTTTCCTGCAGTGCCAGTCACTGCACATGGCTGGTGTCTTGGGGTCACGGTGCAGGATGTGCTGTGCGTACGGGGGGGCTGATGTGTACTGTGGTTGTCATTCCCCTGTGTGTGGCAGTCTCAGCCTGCCAGTGGTTGTGCTGGGGCGTCATGGCCCTGCTGTGCTTTGTTGGCTTGTCCCCAGGAGCCAGTAGATCATCCTTCCCACCCCCAGTGATGCTGTGCTTGGGGTGTGCAGGTGTCTTGTTGGTTCTGCAGTGTGTTCCTGTGCCCATGTGTGGCATGGCTGTGGTGGGCCCCAGCCTGCCTCCCTGGATGTGCAGTTCCATTGCTCTGCGGGGGGGGGCTCTGCTTGTGCTATGGCACCTCTGGACTGCTCAGCTGGGCTGCCCAGGTTGCACTATAGCGCAACCTTTATGCTCAGCTTCCCCTTCCTGGTTGCGCTATGGCGCAGTTTGTGCGATATTCAGACGTTGGCTGCTTGCGCAATTTGTTCTGCTCCATGTTTGAATATCGCGTCTGTTGCGCATATGTGCAATTGATTTGTGCTTGCTCCTGCTGTTGCGCACATTTTGAGCGCAGTTTGAATATCTGGGCCAGAACATATATAGATTAATGCTTACAGTCAAAAAAAAGAAATGGGAATTTCAAAACAAAACACCTTGTAACCTGAATTACTAGTTCTAACTCAGTTTTCAGTTGGGTGTTACTTATTCTTGACAGAAATGCCTCTTAAGAATCCAAAACACAAGTGTCCAATGTTCCCTTAACAACTTGACAATATCGGGGGGGGGGAGTGTCCCACCCAGCTTGTGAGGTCACAGCTCTGTGGTGATGCTGGCTATGAGGTCACTTTCATTCCTGAATTCTGAATTAGTCACAGGCATCTGCACACTGATAAACATTCCACTTAAAAAAATCTATATAGTCTTCCTAATTAGTGCGCTGCATGCTTTATGACTGGTCAGAATTACCTCTTTGATCTTCAGAAGAACATCCTGAAAGACACTTCTCTTAGTTGTATGAATTGTCACAGATATCCAACAGAACTGGCTCCCTCCTGATGTCATAAAATGCAATATTTTATAACAGGATTCCTAGGCTCAAAACAGTGGCTGGTTTTACAACTGGTTATATAAGCTAACACAGGAGCTGACAGGTAGATGTCAAAAGGAAGCTCTTAATTAATTTATCCACTGGGTCATGGAGAGGGCAGACCCTTCTTTTCACTCTGTTTTAATCCTATGTTCCATGATGCTTTGCTGCTTGACCTGTTTCTTAAGCAGAAGTCTAAAACATATATTTATATCAAAACTATATACGCATAACTAGTAGACAGTTATCACGTTACACTCCTCCCTCCTAGATTGAACTTGGGGGTATCTATTCCTAGGTATGGGATGGGTTCCCCAGATTCAGTTCACTGCTCTTACTGTGAGGATAACCCATCTGTGTTTGCGTTTGCTGCTCCTGCCTTGTGAGTAACAGTCATGTTGTAACTCTGCAAGACATGGCTCCATCTTAAAAGCCCACCATTCGTTTAACCCATTTGTGCCAACCAGACAAGGGGGGTTTGATCTGTTTGTACTTCAAAGTGCCACCTGTATAGGTATGGTTCTAATTTCTTTAGCACCCACACCATTGTAAGGCATTCTTTCTCCACTGTAGAATAAGCCTGCTCCCTGGGAAGTAATTTCTTACAGAGGTACACTATTGGGTGATCTTTCCCTTGGTTAGAAGTATGACTAAGTACTGCCCCAATACCCACATCTGAGGCATCTGTCTGGACTACAAATGTCTTTCTGTAGTCTGGACTGGCTAATACAGGAGCACTGCATAGTGCCTCCTTTAGCCGTGTAAAGGCTCGTTCACAGGCTGGTTCCCATTTTACTTTTTTAGGCATTCTTTTCTTTAGCAGGCCAGATGGGGAGCTGCCAGGGCACTGTAGTTTGTTACAAATTTTCTACAGTACACTGCAGTCCCTAGAAAACTCTGAACTTGCTTCTGTTTCAGGTGTGGGCCACGCCTCAATTGCCTCAATCTTTGATTGATTAGGATGGAGCTGTCCCTGCCCTACTATATGTCCTAGGTATGCCACCACAGCCATGGCCACCTGGCACTTTTCAGCTTTTAAAGTGAGCCTGGACCTCTGAATCCTGCCCAACACTTCCTTAAGGTGGGACAGGCATTCCTTCCAGCTGGCACTGAAGATGGCAATATCATCCAGGTATGCCATGGCACATTCTTCAGTACCATGTAACACCTGGTTCACCAACCTTTGGAAGGTGGCAAGGGCATTCTTCATTCTGATAGGCATTACCTTAAACTCAAAGATTCCAATTGGAGTGATGAAGACTGACCTCTCCCTAGCTCTGGCAGATAACTCCACCTGCCAATACCCTTTCATCAGATCAATAGTGGTAAGGTATGTCACCCCTCCAAACTTGTCCAGTAGTTCACCCGTCCATGGCACTGGGTGGGGGTCTGACTTCATGACTGAGTTGAGTCCATGATAGTCCACACAAAAATGAGTAGCGCCATCTGACTTGGGAACGAGGACTATGGGTGAGGCCCAGGGGCTGTGGAATTTCTGGATTACCCCTAAATCCAGCATTTCCTCCACCTCCCTACTAATTTCCTTTTGGACGGCTTCTGACCCCCGATATGCTGTCCCACGTATGGGTGCTTGCATATCCTTATCTACATCATGTGTCGCTAAGGGGGTTAGTCCAGGCTTGGCATTAAACAATGGGGCAAAGTCTGCTAAAACCTCCCTTACTTCCTTGATCAAGTCAGGGGTCGATTGAGGCAACATTTTGATTGCCTCCACAGAGGAAGGCCACTTGATTTTTTTCAGTAAGTCCAGAAGGGGGTCTTCTTCATCTGTCCCCTCCCCAGGACCACACTCTGCAAAGACCATGTCAGCCCTATTTGCATATGGTTTCATCATGTAGGGCACTAGGATGATTAGTTGCCGGATTTAATACCGTGGTCATATGCTTGTGGTTTAAATGTCGCCAGTCCATTTCAGCACTGGATGAAACATCACCGAAAGTGTTGTCGAGATCTAAAGTGGTGACGTATTGTCCATTGGGTAGTCCAATTTAAATCAGTTTCATTATTCCCCTTGATTTCTCTCATACAGACAGGAAGCGATTAATTAGGGTGAAAGGACACAGACTGAACTTGAAAGTAAATGTGTTTCCTGATACCTGATTCATCTTTACCATGCTTTTGCTTCCATTTCTCAAAAGTGCAGCTTCAAAAAGAGGATCACTTACCCAAGAAATGTAAGTAAGTGTTACAAACCGCTAATATAGCTTGAAAGAAAAAAGGTTGCCAGAAAGGTGGTCTCTGGGTCCTGGGATTCAAACTGTAGCACCATAGGGTGACCAGATGTATCTGTAATGATATTGGAGGCAAGAGGGAACAGGATCGCAAGGTAAATAAATTGTTAAAAAAGCTGACAGTGTTCCTTTAATTTGCTCAGGATCACCCAGCTGAACCCCGACATATTCTTTTCAATGCTGTCTGGCTTTTTCCCATTTGTAAGACTGTCTGAACTGAAGCCCTAAAAGGTTAAGTGATTTGTTCATGGTCATATACTGAGTGGCTGGCTGTTGCGGAATTTGAACTTGAGTTTCCTGGTCACTAAATTTGTGCTCTAAACTCTAATCATTCTGCTTCTGATACCACTGCACTATGCAGTGACCACAACCATAAAGTTGTTGTCATAGCCTGAAGATGCAAGATGATGTTTTTGTTGTTCATGTTTTACAGCGGTACAGCACATGCTTTTATCTGCTTAGTTAGTTATCCAGTACTGAGTTTGGCTAGCACTGTATTACAATTTCTGTCAAAACCTGAGGTAGGTTTGGGAAATCATAGACTGAGACAGAAAGCCCTCATGATAAACGTCTGCATGTGCACTGTCTTTTCTGAGATATTGGTAGTTACAAACTACATAATAACGAGCACATGCAATGCCTCCCAAAAAGAGAAAGTCTGTTGTCAATCACAGTGCAGCACAGTGTATCACTCAAATGGCTTTCATTGTGTTTTTCTAAAAAAGACTGCAACCACTTAAGCCTTCAAATAATTCCTGATGTCTGAAAAGTACAGACTCTAACATACATACTCGCAAAAAGTGAGGGCGACATATAGACTGCGACTATATGCTAGACGCGACTTTGAAGTTCAACATTATTTTGACCACTCGCCCTTATTGCCGCATATTATTTCCATGACATTTTGTCCGGGAACAAATCGTCCACTTTTGTCATGTAGACATGGTGCATCCTTTGATTATGTCTCCTGTCAGGCAGTTCTACAATATAATTTACATCATTCACTGGTCTGACAACCTTGCATGGTCCTGCCCACTCGGCCTGAAGCTTATCTTTCTGGACTACGATTAGGACCAAGACCTCCTGACCCACAATGTACGAGCGAGCTCTGGCTCTGCGGTCTTACCATGTCTTTTGTTTCTGATGGGTGGCTGCTAGGTTGCTCTGGACTGTTCCCATAAGCTCCCTCAGCTTTTCCCTGAACTTAAGGACATAATCCACTATGGGAGTTCCCTGGGGGGGGGAGTTCTTGCCTTCCCAGTCCTCCCAGATCAAGTCTAGAGGCCCACACACCCTTTGTCCATGCAAGTGCTCACAGGGGGAAAACCCTGTCAACTCTTGGGGCACCTCCCTGTATGTGAACAACAGGTGGGGATGGTATTTCTCCCAGTTCCTCCCATGCTGTTCAGCAAACACTTGGAGTATCAGTTTTAGGGTACCATTAAACCTTTCCACAAGCCCACTGGCTTGTGGGTGGTAAGGTGTTATGTGTCTCTGCACCACCCCACACTTCTCCCACAAACACTTTATCAGGTCAGACATGAAGGAACCCCCTTGATCAGTGATAACCTCTTGCAGAACCCAACTTGGGAGAAAATTCCTAGCAAGGCATCTGCCACTTTGTCTGTCCTCAGTGAGGATAGGGCGACTGCCTCTGGGTACCATGTGGCATAGTCCACCACTATTAGGATAAACCTCTTCCCGGAGGAGCTGGGGGTATTCAAAGGCCCCACAATATCCATTCCTAACCTTTGGAATAGCTCCTCCTTTATGGGCAAGGGAATTAGGGTGACTTGGGTTTTACTACACGCCATCCCTATTTCTTGACACCAGTGACAAGACCTGCAATATTCCTTCACCTGCTGGGTGAATTTGGGCCAATAGAAATTCTGGGCCAATCACTGCCCTGTGTGCATGATTCCCAGATGTCCAGACATGGGAATGAGCAATCTTGAGCAACCGCTCATGGTACCCTTGGGGAATGACAAGCTGCCTGTTCATCACTCCTCCCTATGTCCTTACATCCTGCGTATACAGCAGTCCATTGTCCCAGTACAGTCTATGTCTCCCATCACCTCCCTGTGTCCCATCAGATTCTGCCCAAGCCCTCAGCCTCTCTAAACTAGGGTCATTTTTCTGAGCAGCTACAAAATATTTACACCTTCCCAAGGCATGGGACAGGTCCCCTTCAGTTCCTAAACTTGGGTCCTTAGCTCTCTGACAATTGGCTACCCCTCCCTCCTCAGAGTAACCTTCTGTAGCTATTCTGTTAACTGCTACCTGGGGAATTTTAACCCCCTTTCACTATTTTCCATATCAGGAGACACAGGCTGGGGAACCAGCCTCCCAGTGTTTTCCACAGGGGCTTCCATGGGGTCCAGGAAACTACAATCTTCCTTTGCCACCTGACTGCAGGTAACTGCACACACTACCCCCTTTTGGAGATTGCTCCCTATAATCACATCCAGGGCAAGAATTTCTGCCACTGCAACATTTTGCACAGTCTCTCCTGTCTCATCCCATTCCAGGAGAACACTAGCAAGTGGCAGAGTTTTCTCCTCCCCAGTGAATCCCTGTACTATAACAAATGGATTGGGTATAAGCTGTTCAGGCTCAACCAAATCCCCTTTTACCATAGTAAGGGATGCCCCCATGTCCCTTAGCCCATGGGTTTGCACCCCATTCACAGTAACTGAGTGTATGTGCTCCCTCATGTTCAATGGCATGCTTTCAGAGACACACAACATCCCTACTTCTTTCCCAGCACCACTTTGTGCACTCAGTGCCTTTTTAGGACACTGTCTTGCAATTTGCCCAGGTTGTTTGCAAAACCAACAGCCATTTCTTTTATCAGACAAATCCTTTCTTTGCAACCTGGGACTGCCCACTTACTGGGGAGGCAGTGAGGGTTTTAGCTGCCCTGAAGGTGCACCTTTCCTTTTCTGTGCTGTCACACCTGCCCCACTCCCTTTCAGAGCGGTCCAAGATCTTGGCAGCCTCCTGCACTGTATTTGGATCTTGGTCCTCTAGCCAGGTTTTCAACTCTGCTGGGCAAGCCCAAAAGAACTGCTCCAAAAGTACAACATCCTCAATTTTCTCTACAGAGTCTCCTTTTATCCATTCCCACCAACATTTCAAAAACTGACATTGTTTTTTGGCTAGCTCCTTGGAGCGCATGTCAGGGCTTCTTCTGAGCTTACGGAACTTAACTCTGTATTCTTTAGTTGTCAAATCATACTTTTTTAACAATGCAGCTTTAAGTTTGCCATGATCATTATTGCCCTGATTGTTCATTTGACTCAATGTGTCATGAGCTTTCCTGGTAAGCAGCGGGGATAGCTGGAAGCTCCAGGACTCTCTGGGAATTTTTGCCTGAATGCATACCTTTTCAAATGAATTTAAAAATGCATCCATATCTTCCCCCTCTTTAAATTCAGCTATCAATTTACAATTTAATTTGTAACCCAGTCCGGGAGGTCCAGGTTCACCCATGCCACTTATCTGCTCTGGTGGTGATCTTTGAAGTTACAGCTTCTCCAGTTCAAATTTCCTCTGATGTGCTCTCCTGTTGCTCGGCCTCTCTCCGACACTGGTTTTATTTTTCCCTCAGTGTTTTGCTGCTCTCAATTATCCTCTCTCTCTCTCTCTCTCTCTCTCCACCTCCAGCTTCCCCTTTTCAAACTCCCTCTGTTGCTGGGCTTCAAATCCTTTCTACTTGAATTCCAGCTCCATTCTCCTCAACTCCATCTGTAGCCTGATGCCTTCTGGCTCCAGCATGGTCAAGACCTTCCCCTGGTGCTGTGGCTCTCAGGTCACACAGGACCCGCTGTCCTCCCCCTGGGACTGGACACTGCAGTGGACCCTGGCCCCACCACGCTGAAGGTGTGGTCCCTTTCAGTCATCAACTATGGCTTGAGGTCTTGGGCCATCGCTTGTACATTGGCTGCCACAAGAACCTCCACCAGGTGCTGTTTGTTTCACCCCTTGCAATGGACTCTTCTCTCCTGGCACAACTGCCTCAGGTATTCTGCAGTGTACTCACTGTAGGAGGAAGCCATCTTCTTCCCTAATCTATGGTGACACTAGCTTGCTCCCAAAAAAAAAATAAAACAAGTAGGGAACTTTGACTTGAACCAAAATGATATATTTCTTTTTTTTTAAAATCACTGCCTTGTTTTATATGTGAACTGTTACAGTTTATCAATCTGACATACTGGATTGTTAATTCTCGTGTCACCAAATAAGTTCACAGTATGCAAACAAATCTTTTTGATTGCAGCACTGCAAACCAAATCTTTTAGCTCATACCACTGTGAACCAAATTCATCACAAATGCTCTCCGGGGGTCAAATCCTCTGCTTCCACAGTGCCCAACCTCAAACTACAATATGTGAACAGGAGACAAACAGTGAAACCCTCCTGTCTGTTTTGGGTCTGAGCAACTACCAGTCTCGAGTCCTGGGGTCAAATATGAACCCTTTTCAGCTAGCATGCCCAGGTAACAGGTCCAAATATCACACCTTCTTTGGGGAAAGCAGTGCAATACTTAATGCAGCAGGCACACAACCTGGTTCACAATCCCCCTTCTGACTCAATTGAGACCTAGGTATTTCCTTATCTTGCTGCATATGGTGACACATTATAAGCATTTAACAGTTATGTTAGCATTATCAACACTGTCCCAGCATTCACACTCAAAATGCGAAAATGTCTCAAGCAGGATTAAGGAAACCAAAAAGTTTACTAAAATTAAAAATAGTAAATAAACACAAAACACAGAACATATATACATTAATGTTTATAGTAAAAAAAAAAAGAAATGAAAATTTCAAGACAAAACACCTCGTAACCTGAACTACTAATTCTAACTCAGTTTTCAGTTGGTTGTTACCTATTCTTGACAGAAGCGCCTCTTAAGAGTCCAGAACTCAAGTGTCTCTTGAAAGTCCAAACACAAGTATGCAGTGTTCCCTCAGCAACTTGACAATATCAGGGAGGGAAAAGTGTCCCACCCAGCTTGTGAGGTCACAGCTCTGTGGTGATGCTGTTTGTGAGGTCACTCCCATTCCTGCACACTGAATTAGTCACTGGCATCTGCACACTGCTAAACATTCCACTTAAAAAAAATATATATATATATATATATATTCTTCCTAATTGGTGAGCAGCATGCTTTATGACAGGTCAGAATGACCCCTTTGATCTTCAGAAGAACATCCTGAAAAACACTTCTCTTAGTTGTGTGAATTGTCACAGGTATCCAACAGAACTGACTTCCTTCCTGATGTTGTAAAATGCAATATTTTATAACAAGTTTCCTAGATTCAAAGCAGTGGCTGGTTTTACAACCAGTTATATCAGCTAACACATGCGCTGACAGATAGGTGTCAAAAGGAAGCTCTTAATTAGTTTATCCACTGGGTCATAGAGAGGGCAGAACCTTCTTTTTGCTCTGTTCAAATCCTGTGTTCCATGATGCTTTGCTGCTTGGCCTGTTTCCTAAGCAGAAGTCTAAAACATATATTTATATCAAAACCATCAAAACCATATGCACATTACTAGTAGACGGTTATCACATTATATATATATATATATATATATATATATATATATATATACACATATATACACACACACACACACACACACACATATACATATATATATATATATGTATCTAGGTTTTTATAATATATATATGTGTATATATATATTGTGGTAGCACGGTAGTGCTACTCGGGTTAGGGTTGAGGAGCCATTTCTATGTTAAACCCCAAAATTTTACACCTTAATAACTTTGCAACCGTTTGATGGATTTGCCTGAAATTTGGAATACATGATCAAGAACTATAGACCTTGGGATCCACTAAGTTTCATACTAGTCAGATATACACCTGCAGAGTTATTAAGTGTGATCTGCGTGCATGTTTACACTTTTTCTGGAATTCTACAGTCGCACCTACAGGTCATACAGTTTGTGCGACTGGCCCAAAATCTTCAGGGAACATGTGGCTGGGGTCTCCAATGTGCCTTTTGAAGATTTGGTGAAAAAATATTAAACGGTTCAAAAGTTATTCAAAAAACAATTTCCCATTATAAGTCAATGGAAAAGTTAACAAAAAGTTCGACAGTGTCGCAAATGCATTTTACTTTCACAAATGGGCCTGTTACTTTTGCAAATCTGCCATTTTGTTTTCAGTTGGTAATCAGAAAATGGTTGGTATTTAAATTTGGGACCTCTAGCAACCTAATTTTTTTGTATTCAACTAGTCGGACCCTGAGGATGCTAACCATGTTTTATTTTGTAGGTAAAACACCCAGAAATATGTTTTTCAAATTTCTGGAAAAAGTACTTCGTAAATTACTTTCATGCTCATGAAAGTGTCGAACTTTAGAAACTTTGCCAATTGCTACAGTAGTTTCTATTCAAAGAGAAAGTGACAGCAATTCTTTGGCACCAGTTGCAAAATAACTGTTGGGAGTTTGTGCTGCAATTTGGAGGGAACGCAGTGATATGTCACAGATGTGCCTTTCAGTATTTTGGTGAAAAAATATTACATAACGGCAAAGTTACGGCACTCCAAATTTGACAGTTTTTCCCATAGGATAACATTACAGCGCCCGACGCATTACAGGAATCCTTTGGCACCCTGATGCAAAATAATGGTGTGGTCTTTTTTCCTGAAATTTGGAGGAATGACAGCCAACAGCCCACAGATGTGCCTTTCAGTGGTTTAGTGAACAAATATTACAGGGAGGAAAAGTTATGGCACTCCAAACTTCTCTTTTTTTCCCATAGGATAACATTACGGCATTCGCCGCGCCTTTCAGGGCCCGTATCTCGGAAACGGTGCAAGATACGGACTTTTCATTGGAAAAATGCTTGGGGCTAAGCACAAAATTAGCCAGGAGAGTTGTAAATCATATGACTTTTAAATTTTTTTTCTACGTCATACGGTTCCTGAGATATAACCTATTTAGTATTCCAAGTCCTCATTTTCTGCTCCGATACACATTATTATGCATACATTCTTTGTACTCACTGTGTTTCTCTATGCAGGTTTTGGGAAAACCAGCCATGTGCGCTTATATTACTGTTACTGTTGCCCCTTCTGCTTGCAGTTCCGTACCTGTTTCACTTACCGTTGCTGTCTGTGCCATCATACATACATAGACAGTGTCGGCAGATAAGGGCCTATGGCCCACCTAGTCTGCCCATTTGAGCTTGTAAGTTCAGTTTGTTTTCCTAGAAGTCTATTTCCCCTTATCATGTGCGTTATCCTTTGCGTTTTCATTTGCGCTTGCATTTCTGTTATTTTTTGCCATTTGTGTGTACAGTACTGTTTCTCTTTCTGTTTTACTTGGCGTCACCATGCCTATTGAAATTTCTGTTTCCAGGCACCATGTTATTATGTGATCAACATCACGTGGCAGACCATTCCGTCCTGGCCACTGTGTGTGTTACTCTTTCTGTTCTCATTCGCGCTTTGCTACTGCGCACGCCACTGTTAGCACTTCTGTTTGCATTGTTGTTCCTGTTACTATGCCACAAGAGATCACTAGCAGGGTCAGGTAGGCATGGAGCACCCAATGTCAGACAAAACAACTGGGCCTCATAGGCTATATGGTACGGTGCTGATGGAGCTGGCTGAGGAACTGGCTGGCCTCTTGGCATATTTGTTTAACTGATTGCTACAGACAGAGAAATGATGGGTGAATGCAGGAGCAGGTATGGTACCACTCCACAAGGGTGGGGAACATGGATGAGGTGGCAATTACAGACCAGTTTGCCTCAATTTAGTAATGTACAAAGTTATGGAGACCCTGATGAAGGAGGACCTAATGGAATACCTGTAAGGGAATGGTCTTCAGGATGGCAGACAACATAGTTTGTGCCAGGTAGTTCAGTTTCTGAGGAATTAGAGGACATTTGTAAGTCAATGTATGAACAGCTAGTCCATATATTGAACACTGAGTTAATAGTATGGAATAGGAAAAAAAATGCCGTTAAACAGTGTGATGGGTGATTGCTTTTCTATAGCATTTGCTGTATTGTAAGTAGTAGCAACAACTGATATGATGAATGTACATCAGGTGTACGGGTCTCTGATTACAGAAATAGTCCAGTTATTACAGTTGCCTTTCTAATGAATTCAGGGAGGCATATGTGTGGGAATGTAACAGTAGGCAGTACATTGTAACTGTAGATGCAGATGACAATTCAGATGGATTTGTAAACTGAAGCATACTGTATACCCTCAGCTTGTATATGTACCACTGTCTTCTATTCCATGTACTTTTTTACTTCCCAGGTCGCCCCTGAAAAAGGGACCTCCGGGCCCCTGTGAATCCTACCGGTCATCAAAAATTCAATTAAGCAATAAGGCATGACCAGAGGGTTATGTTAATGGTCTATTAATCACCTTCTATGGGTGTACTGTGGCACGAGGTGGCTGAGCACATGCCCCAGAGGTGATTAACTGACCATTAACATAACCTTGGTAATGCCTTATTGTATTATAATAAAAATGTTTTTAAACAGTGTTAAACCTTGTTCAGGAAATGGTTAACTTTTTCATGTATGTTAATAAAAGATTAACATAAGGCTGTTAGAATGTTTGCAGCCAATCAGACAGCTCCATTTCTCATACCCTTTTTATAATTAAGCAATAAGGCATGACCAAGGGTTATGTTAATGGTCTGTTAATCACCTTCCAGGGGAGTACTGTGGCACTAGGTGTAGCCGAGTGCCACATGTCCCTACAGGGTGATTAACTGACCATTGTCATAATCCTTGGGAGTGCCTTTATTGTTATTATAATAAAACATGTTTTTAAACAGTGTTAAACCTTGTTCAGCATATGGTTAACCTCTTCATGTATGTTAATAAAAGATTAACATAAGGCATGTAGGATGTTTGCAGCCAATGGAAAGCTCCATTTCTCAGACCTTTTTTATAACAAATAATAAATAAACAAAGATACACAATACAGTTGAGTATGTGTACATCTATGCCACACATGACTGAAAACAGGGAAACTGTATTGACATTTGTTAGTATTTGCATGGATTTAGGCAGCTACAGCTGGTGTGCCTCGTTATATTTTTACTGCATTATGACTGGTTTTTGATATGGGACTGGAGATCTATGGCACAGTTGGGAGTTGCAGAAGCTGAGACAGGGAATTGAAGTACACATAGTAGTGACTGCATCATAGTGTATAGTCACAGCTGTGTACTGTTGGGTGCTGATGTGCGGCACCTTGGTACAGTAATGATGACTGTATAGGTACAGGAAAAGTAAGTACATTGCTGAGTTTTTTACACTCTTAGGAGTTATGTAAAGTGTGACATGCAATGTGCCACATCGATTGTATATGCTGTGATACTGACTGGACATCATAGGGGTACCAAAGAAATTGATGGAGTATAGTTGTAGTACTATTAGTTAACATTGGTTTGTATGCTTGAAGTAAGACATGTTATTTTTTATGTCTTATAATGCTATTTTAAGTAAAGAGTCGACATAGGTGTTATTGTTTTAAAATTTATTACAATTTGTTAAAATGGAGAAAAGCCCAATCAAGACTGAAATTAGTTAACAGAAGCAGTCTCACAATACAATCTTTGTATGTGTGTAATCATTGTTGTCATATATGTAAATGTAAGAATAATAACAACTGTATCATATGAACTGGAGTAAGTATGTATATTATAGGAAACTAATCAGGTGTTGTGTGTTTCTAGTGATGTTTCACTACTCACTACTCTTTATGTGAGGAAGTACTTTCTGACATTCCACCTGGAATTCTAATAGTCAAGCTGAAGCTGTGGCGCTTCATTATATATTAACTATTGAACGTGAAGAGACTTTGTAAAAAAATTTAAAGTTTTTTTTAAAATGGTTGTATATCGTAATTATGTGTAGTGCATTACTTGTGTGGTATGTTAATAAGGCAATGTCAGTAGGTTGTAAACTGTGATTACACACATGATACACAAGTGTTTTTGTTGTTGTGACTGCTAATGTGGATGTTCCTGGGGTGGGCAAAAACATATGCTAACTGTTAAAGTAATACAATATTAAAAATGTTACTTCAGTGACATTTGATTACTGTTATTTCATTATATGTCACTGACTAGGTGCAATGTAGTAATTCCACCCGACCCTCAATTGGAGGCCATCATAAATATTGTCAGGAACAGGTATGCAGTGTGTTGTAATCAGTAACAGTGTCTGATTTACAATTGTTAATATTTTTACATACGTTAGAATTACTTATGTGACAAGTTGAAAAAATAGAATATTCTTATACCTAACAAATGAAATAGTTTTCAATTCTACATTAGCTTCTATGTAATCTTAACTTGTAAATACAAAAACTGTGGAATGGTATGCATTTTGTACAAACTTATGGTTAATTAGAGTAGTTAGTATAGTGCTGTATAATATGTTAAAATATTCAGTTGTACTTAGTGTTAGACTAATACTTTTAGTACAAGTATTAAAGTAGTTATTAACAATGTAAAGGTGAATACAAATCTTTATATTATGTACAATTACAAACAAATGTAAAAAGTCAGTTAATTATATTCTGCAGTTGGTTGGTATTTACAGTTGCGTAATTCAGCTTCTTGCATTATCAATAAAGGTAGTTATTTTTACATATGTACAGTATTAGTATTATACATGAAGGCGGGATAGTTCTACGCTGTTGCATGGTGAGCGAATGATGTTGTTGTCTACATGTCAAGAGTCATTAGACAAATACAAGTGTTGATAGACAAACTTGTGACAGAGTGCAATGTTTGGTGAAATGCAGAGTTTACTGCTCAGTTATTTATGATGATAACTGAGAACTTATTTGCAAAGAGTAACACTTTTAAAACTCATAGCAATTTGTTGTTATGTATGAGTTGATATATTAATAATTAAAGATATGTACAGAGGAGGACAGCAGTAAGGCTTCAGTTTTTAGATGTACAATTTTTGATAGACATGTAATCATGGTTTTCTATGACTGTGGAATATTGTTGGCACCGATTGAAGCCACTACAACAATTTTCATGTAGTCACTGATCCACACAAGATGTTGGCATACAGTGTATGAATGTCTTCTACTGAATAGCATTTTGTTGAAATGCTATGGTTTATTCAGAGTCGTACATTACAGAAAATTGTACTGACCTATGAATGTTTGTGGGACAAAGTAGTCATTTAAAAAATGCAACATGTTTTGTCCTATTGTTCTGCAATATGAAGGTCATCATAATTCTTCAATATTAGAAGATATGCATTTTTTAAGTGTCGTTGCAGTCTCTGTTTAAAACTGCTTATAGAGTGTTCACACTCTACCCAACCACTTCTGCATCTTAGTAAACAGATGTAATAGCCAGAATGCATGGATTGGCCATGGTGATATAGTATACTGTGAGTGTCAAACACTGATTGGTTGAAGACTATTCTACCAGCTGTGTAATCTGTGATAGGAGTATCAACTCTGAGCCCGTTGGAGTCAAATCTGTGCAACATAAGCAACAGATATTGAGATGAACTCCTGAGACGTATGGACTGAGTGCATCTGCCTCCACACCTTCCACAGGCATGCCCACATTCAGCATTGGTGAATAGCTGTCGAAATTTGACACTTTTGGTTTGAAGGACAAAGAGAGTAATCCACAGCATGTCTTCTGTAGTTTCACGCTGTGAATGGCCACATGAAACACATACATATTTTGTAACATATGATACTGTGAAGTAGTGCCACATTGGGGTGCCGTCTTCATCCAGGTTGTTTATGACAGCCATCATAAACTCGTAGTGTCTTGCTGTATGTCTGCAGCAAATGTACTACATCCATCATATGTAGCTAACACCTGTCGTAGTGGTGTTAGTGAGTGTACATTGTTAGACTGGTCAGAAGTCATGTTGACAATCTGTTCCAAAGCCGCTTGATAGGGATTGTCTTGTGAAGCAGATATTGCCTGCACAAAGTGTGGCATGTGAGAAAACTTGCATAGCTGAGTTAGCATAGCACTTTACTCTAGTGCTGTTGTCAAAGACTGGCATACAGAGCTACACCAACTGATTTCTGATGAATTGTTGGCTGTAGAATGTTTACTTGAAGTTGTGACCTTTGTTGAACTCTTTTAGTTGAATCACTTCTGGAAGCTTGTCACTGTTTATTGATACCTGTAGCTGTGACTGAATTGTGTGAGACAGACAGATATGTAGGCAGCATTAAAGACATTTGTGGTTGATGGGAGTACGTAACCTGTTGTACTAAGAATACATCGCTTGTCAGGCTCGTATTTTCTGAGGTGCTATGGTAATAATGTTCAACCCAGAGCTGCGTGACGTGCAGTGCCACGTAGCTCATGCCATCCTTGAAATGTCTGTACCTCTATGTCTACCATTGTTGAATCCAAACCAACCTCCCTGAGATTTGTGAATGGAAACAGCATATGCGACACATAATGGAAACTGTTTCCTGTTTACATAGATATCCTTAAAAACCTGGAATTTTACACAGCTTCGCTTCTATGTGTACAGACTGTTCCATGTTGTCAAAGTGAACTGCAAGTGTCTCGATATATGTCTTCTGGACATTGTAGACAAAGTCAGTGATGTTTCCATGGCACCGCTTACCATGCCCTCATTCTACATCTAGATTACGCCACAGCATGATACTGCGCATTCTTACAAACTGTGAACAGCTGTAGGCCAGCTGTGCGTGAAACATCTGACTTGAGTTCACTTAGTTGTTCAGTCATCTTGTTACTAGGTTTCGACTAAGAATAATGCCATCAGCTGTATCAACAGCATGCAGAGTTACAATCTCTTGGTTTCTTCTCTGCAGCACTAGATTGTTGAATTCAGTATCTTTTAGTCAGGCATAAGACACACTATGTGTGTCCCCAGAGTATATATCGCTGAAGACATTACATGCTGTTTCTATGCATGCAGTATCTACTGTGATTCTGCAATTGTTTAACCTACAGACATGTTCTGGTGATAGAGAACCTGTACGAGCTTCATCTAAAAGTGATTTGTAAGCTAGATCACCACTTTTGCACATGTTCTCAGACAACTCAACATAGGTAAATAATTCCCATATGTTATAGCCTGCAATGCAACTGAGGATATTCTTAGCTTGTTTGGCAGTTAGAGTTGTAAATACATGCTCTGCATTGACTGGTGCAAGCTATAAGAGGACTCCCAACACACATATACTTTTTTCCACTAAATGGCATCTGGCTGTCAGTACTCTAAGATCTGCTGTAGATTAGATGAATACAGGCAAGCATGACATTGAAGACCATGCTGATTTCGGTCAATGATGAGTAACTTCTTCTTTGTGAACATGGAACGGAGCCTAGATGCAACCTCAAATGACAGTTTACGATACTCTCCAGTTCTCCCATGTTCCACTTACAACATAAAGAGACGGTGTAATGTAACTCCACCAATGTTGTATGCTGCTAGTCCTGTGGGAGCAGTTACAGCAACAGACATGGAAGAGTCTGTCAGGCTCAGTACTTCAGCAGTGATGGCTTCAATAAGGAAACTCTTTCCTGTGCCAGCTGAACCACTAACAAACATTAATAGTGGCTTGTAGTCAGTACAGTCATATTGTTTTGTTTCATGTAGTAGGCCATGTTGGACAGCTTCAACTACTTGAGAGTGAACTGCATGCTGCAGCTGATTTAGTCTTTCTCTCAAGTCAGCTGGGTTGACCATGGAGTGTGTGCCATGTTCATGGCTGTCTCAATTTGACATTAACACTTCTGGAACATTTATGACAGATGGTCATCCTAGAACACCTTGTCTCCTTCTGGATCAAGGTTGTCTTGTGAACTAACTGGAGTGTCTTCCGAAGTTGCTTCTCTGCCTTCTCAAGCTGTTCTTTCAGCTTCTAGTCTCTGTATGTATGTCTGTGAGTATTCAGTTTGGAAAGTCTCATAAGTGAGATTGAACTGTTCTTCTAATGTGTCACAGTCACCTTTTAATTGAGACTCACCTCCAGGGTCTAAATAGGAATAGGAGAGCAAAGTAGTAATGTTCTCTGTCTCCGATGTGCCTAGATGCAGTTTGCCAGTGTCTATGAGCTATGGCTTGTGTCTTCACGAGACAGCCATCTACTCCATTGACCTTGTAAATCTGGCGTGGTTGAGTCAGGTGCTACATCTGTCTTGTAGTCTACCACTTAGACACCTGAAAGAGACACATATCATTCATGTCGTTGTGTCTACGGGGTGGTATTGTGTCTATCAGGTTATTCTTCAAGATATGTTTGAAGAAGGTGTATTGGCAGCAAGCTCCTCAATTTTCGGCAATGAGGAATCAGTACACGCTTCGTTTCTCTTCGTAGTTTACATCGAGAAACCGGACAGCATCAGACTTCCTGCATAGATGTGTACCCATTAAACGGTCACTGGCTTCAGAAGCTCCACATTCTCTGTGTGAAAGAGTCTTCAAACCCACTGACCAGAGCTGAGATTGTCAGGCTTTTGCTTGAACTGGCAATATCTTCCCAAAGATCTTGCAAGCTAGTCTCGTTCATGTTTGTTATTGTACGGTGACGTATCAACCAGGGCCAGTGCGGTTATCAGCCACAAACTGAACATCTATGTTTGCTTGCCACATTAGGAGAAGAGTTGGGTTGTAATCATTGATGTGACACCTCTTTTTCATCTATGGTAACTCTATATACCTCTTGGTTGATTTTGCCTTTTCAAGTGGTGTCGCATTGCTGAGAGTAGGTCATTCATGGCACCATCCTGACAAACTCATCTAGGAAATCCAAAGCGACATCATGTACCAATTAGATTTGTTCTTTACTACTCGCGCAGTATTTTGTCAAATATGTCACTGGAACTTTTGTACCAACTCGCTGGTGTAGGACTGTCATACTTGTCTGGAATGTGATATGATATTTTTTGATGAATGCTATCACTTCTGCTGCTTCATGATCACCAATGCTGGAGCATCCTTTTCCACAATAACATATGGATATGAGGGCACCGTGCTTGATATTCTGTCCTCCAAGTAATGTTCCACAATACCTAGAGGAGGATTGTCCTTTACAAGATGAAAGTCAGAATGTCATGGAACCGCTTGTGAAACTGTCTTGTGACAGACACAGGATCAAGTGAACACATTTCTCTGACAGTCATTGATGAAATGCAGTCAACATCAGAATTTGCCCACTTCAACAGTTTAATGAGCTCATCTCAGGCATATTCAGCACAACTAAGTGTGACAAACCACGTGACTGCACCATACTCTCGCAGCATTGTCATCACTTCAGAGTGTCTGTGATTCCAATATTCTTTGGTGCCACGAAGACTTGAAAGTATGGAAGACAGAATGACTTGGACATTTTCATCTTTCTGCTTTAATTTCTCTAGAAATTGAGTAGCTGTTATTCCATCTAGTGGACTTGTTAGACTTAATGGTATGTGCATAGACGCAGACAGAATGCTAAGTTCACTCTCCCAGAGGAGATGGAAGAGGTACTGTATGTTACATCTGAATTTGCTATCTTTGCTGAGCCCACGACTAGTGCGGTACTCAGGCACCTCTGTTACGCATTTCTTTTCTTCATTCAGGCATCCGCCTGACCCTTTGGAAATAGGTCTGGGAAACAACGTGTTTAGTGTTGTCTCCCAAATGTTGACAGGCTCACCTTCCACCTGTTTCATTTGATAGAGATCAATGTTGTCTCAATCGATCTCTTGCATGTAGTGGGTGAATTGTATACTGTTTGTACACATTGTCACTTTGTCTGTCCACTGACCTTCTCAATGATTGGTTTACTTTTTCTAATAGACTCATGTTGACAGAGAGACTGTCCATCTGATCTATGTCAAGGTCTGTATAAAAGGATTGTTACTCTTGAATAAGTAAAAGCGCGTTTACCTTTGCACATTGACAACATCTTGCCAGATGACCTTGGCCTTTGTTGGAACACCATTAACAAGAATCACCAAACTATTTTCTGTTGAGATTGCTTGAACATTTGCCTGTAGAGGAAATGGTAGATACATTACGGAACCCTTTAGAGATCTAACAAGCACTTTCTGTGGAATCTTCCGTGTCTTCGTGTTCAGACATAGAATAGTTTGGAATGATTTCATTGTCTGAATTTGAATGTGTTCAAACATATTTAATGTTGAAATCTCACTTAATGTAACATCTGTTTCCATATTATTCAGCATTGACCTTGCTGGCAAAGTGTTAGACTTCAGTTTGGAAAAACAGTGTTTGCATAGCACAATGGTGTCTTGTAAGTGAAAGTCAGATTTCAGCAGCAAGAATGCTGAGTTGATGTCCATACGTCATTGTAATGGTGACAAGGTTTAGGTTGACTGTGACTGTTTATTTTGTGTAGCACAACTGTTGCATGACACACATACAGAGTCAAACTTGAGACTTTGCTACCTCAGACTTAGTAATTTCTTTGCTGTACTGTTTCTAGAATGTCACTTTCTAACACTGAAACAGATGTTTCTGCAGAAGTGTTACACTGAAAATTGTTGTTTCTTTTACAGAAGTAATGTGTTGCAGTTTTTGAGAAATGTGATGGCACTTCTGCATGTCACCTGATTGCAATAAGTTTTAACAAGTGTACTGATGTACAGCTCACGCATTTCATATACTCTGTAGACAAAGTTTTGCATGCTGTTTGATGCACTGTGCTATCCATGTGAAAAATACTATCACAAACACCACTATCGAGACATGCAAGTGAGCACTCATGAGTCCAGTATGGACTGATTTCTAATGGTCAATTTTGTAAACAGTTTATGTCTTTCTTTGCGATCTGTTGTTACAAATAGGTTGACAAACTGTTCTACTTTTTTCAATGATGATTACCTATGGTTGCAGGTATCATCACACGTCATTCCAGACAGTGTGTTTGTGGAAGATGTGGTTGGCTGACAGTCATCATCAGTATCTGATGTATTGTCATCAGATACTGAGGACATTTAATAGTTTGCTGTACTATCAATGGTGAACTTGTGTTTTTTTTAGGGAATGATAAGACTCTTCCGTAAAATATGCTCTGAGTGCTGTGTATCCACTGTCCGTGAAACATGACAGAAGTTATCGACAGTCAAACAAGGATACTGTTGTAGCCTTTTTTATGCATATACAACTTCTGAATTGTTCAAGCACATGACGATCTACGCTACAAGCTGTAGTACAAACACTGCTCTGTTGATGAAAGTGCACACTTTGATGCACCATCAGAGACAGGTGACTCTTATTCTTTGCAGTGTGTTCAGACAGCAGTGATAAGTCTTTCGATCTTAGTTTTACTTGCAGTGATCTGAAATATTTTTCTTGAGTTGCAACCGCAGTTGTGAGTTTACGTGTTGTTTTGGACGTTTCTTATTTGTTACCTAAATAGTTGTGTCGTCTGAGAGACTACATAACATTTGTAACGGTATACCTTTTTTCTTGCTGTTAGCATTTCGTTTGGGTGTGCAGTGACTTGCTGTAGGTCCTGTTGCAAAGGTCTGTCCGTTCATTTTTGGTGTGACTTTACTGTTTTGTTTGTCGTCTTTTATACAACAGTGTAGTACTATTACCTCTCATTTTCCACATCTGCATCTGTATTGTTGGTGTTTCTATTATGGTTCATGGCAGTAAGCAACTACAGAAGTATCAGGTGCTCCGTATGAGAGACAGAGAAAAAATATGTTAGTATGCTTCAGTACATTTCTTATAACAGTGTGCATTGAGAGAATTGTAATTAAGTATGTTTATAATTTGTCAACAAATTACTAAACAGTAGTTTTATGAATGTTTGCATTTGTTGTCCGTATGATCATAAGTTTGCATTCAATATTTCTGGTCATTTTAAACATTTTCTTTACCAGACCTACTTATGAGTAGTATAGCTATTTTTCACATCTTGACCAAAACGTGTTTTCACATGTATGCATTGCGGGCGCAGTCTGTACGAAATCACTATATGTAGACAAAAACTTGAGTGACACTGTTCATCACCAAAGCTCATAAATGACTATGTTTACATTAGATGGAAAATATGGTCAGAATTACTATTGTGGAGTGTGTAGGCAGTTGTTATGTGTGTTTGTTGTTTGCTAATTTTCAATATTGCAGATTCTCACATTGTGTTTTTAGTACACCTGTTTATGAGCATTGTAGTGTTATTTTTACATCTTGCTCAAATGTGTTTCCGCAGATGTATGAATGCTGCAGTTTGTTTGCTAAATCACTCTATGGGCATAGAGGAAATGATGGTGACACTGTTCATGAGTAGACAACTTAAATGAGTATGTTGACATTTGTGTAAGAATCTCAAAATGAATGTTTTATGTTTTGTCGTGCACTTTATATGTACACTTGTATGTTTGTGATTCATAGTTTTCTGTTCAGATGTCAAATTTAGTTTTAACACACAACCTATGAGTAGTATAGATTTATTTTCACATCTTTCAAATGCTTCCATGTATCATGCTTTGGCTCAGTCGATGTAAATGACTATATGGTATAAATGTTGAAAATCACAGTACACTGTTCATGAGCAGAGGTCTTAAATGGCTATGTTTAAATTTTGGTGAAAAATTACTAAATAACTGTTTTACAACTCATGCTATGCAGTTGTTATGCACGCCGTAGTCTGGAAATGTTCAATATCCAGTCTGAGTTTTCAGTATTGCACAGCACAGAATGTGTTTATTATTGAAAATTGTGCCAGGTTTTTGCCATAAACCTGGAATTGTGGCAATAAATAGACACTTTGGAAAATTATCGTTGAATGCACTAAAGAACCAGTGTACTTTCTGCATTCAGTGTTGTAAATTTACTGTCGTATGTCTCAGTATGGCTAAAAGTAATGTCTAACTCAAACTTTTGTAAATTTTACTATGTATGCAAAGTGTTTAAATTTACTTTTGTGTATCGACAGTAAAGCAATGTAACACTTGGGAGTGGCAATATCTATTATCAACCAGAATTCAGTGTTTGACTGATAGCTGTTTCTACTAATGTATTTAAGATTTGTTGTGGTCACTGGGACAACCAATCAGAGACGGACAATTGAAGAAGAAGTAACAGGAGTCATTTTAGTATTACTGAGAGAGAGAAGTTTCAGAACTGCAAGTAGAGTGATTTTAAAATCATTTTTCTAGTATGAAAATGATAACAATATGTAAATACTGTTAATCAAAACGTTTTTCTGGAATCTCATTATGTTACTTGTTATGTAACATGCTGTATTAATTAGAAAAGATTTAAAGTCAGATAGCATTTAGTACTAACTTGTACAGATACAGCTGCAAATAGAGGGTATAGGAAGGTAATGGAGGCCTATGTGAGCTGGAACCAATCAGATATGTTTCTGTTGTTGTAATTGTTTAAATCTGCCTATGAAAAGGATGCATTTTTCCCACTTCTCAATGTTTGCAGATTTTAGCTGAACAGAAGTTCAGTAATAGTGACTGCATCACTTAGATTGGTTAATGAACCACAGCAGCAGGCAATGTTTATTTTGATTTGTGTGTTATGTCTCATCCCACTGAAGGTTCTGAAATAAGGAGGGAAAATATCAGTTTATTTAGTACTGCCTGGTCACTGCAGGTGAACATTGACTTTCTTTGTAGCTCGTACAGTTCTGAGGTTAAACTTAGAATGGTAGAACATTGCAAAAGACTTGTGGATAGTTGTGCAGTTTTGAGACGAGCATGAGTTTGCTGTTCAATTTTGGGAGGGACCCAGCCCCAGATTGCTATGTATGGTTTAGTCTTGGTGGCAGAGATGTGATCTATGCCAACCATGCACAGACTTTTGAGAACTCACTCTCCTGACATACTGCTAACATCTTGAGGCAATATTAAAACACTGGTAGATTTATACAGAGGCAAAATTGGACCTTGCTTTATATGAGTATGTTTCCCGCCTGTATTATCATGTGTTAGATATTACAGATTAGGGTCTGGTACAGAACATCATATATTGATTGACAGAGTTGCAGCAAATGTACAAATAACTGCTTTTCACACATGCATGCAATGTATACTATACGCTCAGAAATTAAGTACTACAATGATTGGCTCACCAGATGGTGTATATTTCATGCTGGCACCATTTCCTGAGACCTTCAATGAAATCTCAAAGTCCTTAAGATTGTCGACTGTTTATAAATATACATATACAAAGGTTCTTCTCAGGACCATATAATGGTCAAAATAGATCAACTTATGCATCACTTCTACATATGGGACATATATTGGTTTGGAATATTATTGGATGCTGTGTAACAATATGGTGAGACAGCATATAATGTACCATGTTGCTGTTGGTACACAATTGTATGTTGTTATGTGTTCATTTTTTATATAGTTTGACTCTGTTATGAACACCTACTGTGGTCTTACAGTATTGTACTTGTAATAGATGGTATGGTGCAACAACAGAAATACAGTGGTGTTTTTGTATAGGTTTTAGTGTTATGTCTGGAAATAGAGTTATGTTGAATTGAATACATATGTGGAGTAATTTGTATGTGTGCTAATATGTACAACACAATTATGATATAATTTAACTTAATCCGGTTTGTTCTCGCTTCAAATTTATTTAGTATTTGCAGGTGCACAGTTCTGCAATGTGTGGTTCAGCTGTGTTTACATCACTACAACTTACAATGCTGTGTGTATGGTTGAAGGTGAGTTATGGTTTGATGGATGGTAGATATCACATGTTCGTCTGGTACTCACCTGCACACACACACATGGATGCATAGTATGTGATGGACTTGTAACACTGTATAGGTGAGGTGGTGTAATAGTCAATAGCTGTGGTGCAAGACCACAAAAGAGTTGTACAGTCTATGCTGGTGACCACCAGTGTAGTAGACATGCATAGTGATAGTGTAATCTGATGTTGGGTGCATCCCGAGAGTACTGTGGCATGCTGGTGGACACCAGTGTGGCAGCAGATGTTGTCATGCTGAGGTGCCAATCTTTGTTGGGGCTGCATACGCTAGTGAGATGTCTTCTGCCAGCTATGCATGTGCCTTTAATTATCAAGTACTACATGGAATTAGTTGAACAAATCATTTATATTGTTAGACGATAGTATCGTGGATGTATTTTTCTGTTTGTATTTCAGAACTGAATAATAAACAAAAAAATGAGGCAGTGATCTTATGGAGAGGTGTGTGTACCGCGAGGCAGCCAGAGGAATGCCAGAGTTCTTATGAGGAGTACCAACAGGAAACTGATTCATGGTAGGAGAATTGCTTCCGCACGTTGTTTTGAAAGTCAAAAACAAAACAATCGTGCAGCTGAAGCAGCAGGAAGCTGTTGCGCCAGCATTTTTATGTTTTAAACAGCTTGAGGATAATGACAATGACATGTGCTGGTACTACCTCTGATGAGCTATGGAAACCTGCCAGCTGCTGGGGAGGCCTTACGTAATCGCAGAACTTTTAATAATGGATGCATTTATTCAGAATTTTTACAATTATGGCAGACAGCATAATACTTAATACTATATGTAAGGATGTACTATGAAAACATGTAGATAAATTATTGTTTATTAACTGTGGTATTGTTATCGTTGGGCAGAGCTTAGTAGATAGTCAGTATCAGAAATAGCACATCTATCCATATACGCAGTTCCTATCATAGTATGTTGGTAGGAACAATATGTTACCTTATTTACTGTAATGCAGTGTATGAAAGTTGTAACTTGTACATTGTTTATGTATTAAAAGTTAGTTTTGCACACATGTAACAAACATAGCATTGTATACTATTATCAGAGTTGTTCCAGACCCGTTCCATCAGGTACTGTATTTGCAGGTGTTTGCAGTTTCTATGTGTGTGCAGCTGTTATCACAAGTCCAAAATGCATTGTGTACAGTTCAAGGAAGTATCTTCAATGAGCAGTCACATATTGATTGCTGATGTCCTCTGTCCCACACACACACACACACACACACAGACACATATCAATACTGTAGTTGCGCCACCAACCACACACTGTAGATACGGTGTGGTGGCCTCCACAAAAATCCATATGCTGCAGTTGCCACCTCAGCATGGCAAGTTATCATATATCTGTGGCAGGTGGCCACACCGTTGATTCGTCTTACGTGCCCCACCCACACACAGTACAGAGTGCCTATTTATTATTCTCATCAGAAGGTTCCATTGAAAATAGCTCAGGTTGAGCTGCCCTTGCCACTAATTCAGAGCAATGCCTTCTGGCTATCTCTCTGCTCCGGGTGTTCACAAATGGCTGGTAGTAGTTGCTTCCTAAGAATTCAAACAATTGCTATATTCTTACCTCAGATCACTGGGTCATGATTCTGATTCCTCCAGACTGGGACAGACAGCACTGCTACCTCTCCTGCTGTCCTAGCAGCCACCTCTGTCTCTTCCAGAATTATTTCCATGCCATAGTTACATTGAATTTCGCATGATGATCTTCTGGAACATGAACACGTTTGTTTTGAAAAGTAACCATGAACTGAGGAATGTTGATTATCTGTATAATGATAGATACTTATTTTATAGTTTTCTTGTATCTCTTATGAGGAATATTTCACTTTCTACTTAGGGTTCTAAGTTCAGTTTGTAATGTTTTCAGTACAGATTACCACTACTGAAGTTACACTTCTTATGAACAGTGCAGCTGTCATTGTTCAGAACTTGGGTAAATGTGTTTTACAGTTTCACTGCAAAGATACATGCTCGATGCTAAAGTATTGGGGACAGATAAATTAAATAACAGTATTGTGTGGAAACCACCAATCTTCATTGAGAGCACTGCTGTAGTGGTCTTGAACATTATATTTTGGATCAATTGTATGTTATTGTACTATGTGGCCACAATGTTTGTGGTGTGTATAATGAGAAGCAATGTTATCTATGTGATGCATGTTTTACTGTTGTTGCAAGTATTTGAAAATTTAATGTTATTCACATCAACTACTTAAATATACTTTTGTTTTCTGTTTCATGGTAGAACAACGGAGGTCTCCCCGGGCTTCCGCGTGGTATTGCACAGCGTGAAGCTGTGGAGGGTGGTCAGTCAGACACAGAAAGTGTCATTGAGTCCGATGGTAAGAGTGTGATATAATAATTGTAGTGTGTCATTGGTCTATCAGAAAAATGTTATGTGTTAGCTGCAGTTAAGGCTGTATTTTTAAAATGTATTTACTGATTAAGTATTATTTGAATCATATATTTTTTGTAGTTGTTGAGGGTTGCAACATTGTTTGGGTAATTCAGTACAAGAAAGAAGAGCTAGTCTTCATCTGGCAAGAGACAACACTTAAGAATGAGTATGTGTCTCTGCAGTGGGACTAGGTATCACATCCTGTGGAATAGAATCTGTATTTTTAATGCAGTGATGTTTATTCACATATCTGCTTCCTGTTCCATTGCACAATGCTGCATGATGATATGATAGATAAATATACATTGCTACTGAGTGTCTGCAACAGTGAGGTGTATGACTGAAACAGTCACATAACATTGATATAGCTGTTGCCAGGTTGCTGGACTGGTGTGTGGTATTGGAACAATACACCAATTGTAACCTGTCATATTATTTATACAGTGGTTGGCAGGAAATAATTGCTGTTATGTTTGCATTTTGATGTGTGATACTTAGTACTCAGCACACACCTGATTGTTGCTGTGTTTACTGACACCGTGGGACAGATGTTCGTCTATTTTAACAGACTGAAACGATGCTGATGTAGCACATATTATCAAAAAAAATGGAAAGATGTCATTTGATACATGAAAATAGTGTCATTTATACATATGAGTGGATACCATTTTTCATGTATGTAACAATGGATGTATGTCCATAGAACTACTTGTCAGTCCATAGTCTGCTGGTGGGAGGATCTGTTGTCCTTGCTACTTTTGGTGGTGGAGTTTCGTTCAACGAATGTTCATTACCAATTGAATGTTGATGTCTCACTGATATTCACTAGTGTAGTGTATAATTATCTGTTGCTGATTACCACATGCTCCTAGATGGTTATTAACTGATTATTTTATATTGTTGGCAATGTTTCATTTCTATTAAAATATATGTAAATGACAGCTGAGACTGTCTATATGTTTGTTATCAAACAATAATGTGTCTTGCCAATGTTTGTACTTGAGATAAATTGGAATGGTGACAGCCTTGGTTTTATTAAGGCCTGACATTAACTAGGTTATTTTAATGTTATGTTAATAGTCTGTAGGTATTGTTTAATAACACATAAACAACTGCCATATTCAGGTAGAGGTGATTGCTGAATAGTAACATGATATGTATGTTTATGCTCATTATAATTACAATTTTGTCAAACTGTTTAAAAGAGGTCATTCATGTTTTGTCTACATGTATGTTAATTAAAGACACATAGGTTGTTAGATGTTTTACAGAAAAGAAATATGCATTATCGTGCATTTTTAGTATTGGCATCAATGGGAGGTACTGTTTGTTGTGCACTGCATACTAGCAATAATAGATTTCTGTGTTTTCTTTCTGTGAAATGTAATTGGACAAACATTGTTAGGAAGCACCAGAAAAATTGGATTTTATATTAAGTCTGTCTGGATTGATGGATATTTGTCTTGAAGAACACACAGGGTTTCATTATTTCAATTTTGTGTGTGTTGTGCTTTCACAGTAATGCCGTATATGGTTTGAAGTATATACTGACTAGGCACGGTGGTGGTAAATGTTATGTTCCTGGCAGTAACAGTCAATGGGTGGATATTATGAATAAGTATACAGATTACAGTATTGTACACTCATGGTGTGACAAACGCACTACATCGTAAAAATTATGTTGTGTCGCATTATTATAATAATTTTTGTATTTTTCATATCTTTTCTTGTAAGGTGCTTGATCTCTGCAGATGAGAAGAGTTGCTGTATGCATGTAATACTGACTTAAGAACATAACTACCTGAACAGAGAGCTGTTTTAGTAAAGAGACATGTGTTCATATGTTAGCTGTACACAATGATGCAGTATTATAATGAACATTTTATAAAAAGACTTGTAGCTTGATATTTCATCTATTTATGTGATCATTTTTCACTTGTTTGCTTTATAGAGCCCGGGAAGCTGACGGTGCGGAACCAGTGGAGGAAGCAGGAGGTTGGTGCCAGTCCACCACGTAAGTGAAACTGAAAATGTTTCAAGCAAGATGTAGTCCCACAGTACTGTGAACTTAGAATGCATGTTATTATTGTGTCCAGTTGAGCAGTTGTGTAATAATCATGTTATTTTTGTGTGTAAACATTTTTTATATTGCCTGCTGCAACTGCATACAACATGTGAAGAGAGGCTGATTTTAGGGCATGATGTTTTGGAGAATGCAGTTACGAGTAGGTGCACAATCGGATTATGCAATCACCCTGCATATGTGTTAAGGTTCTTCAATCTGAGCAAAGCTTATCATACCTGTACACCATTTGGTTTTGGCGCTTGTTGTTATTATGTTGCAGGTAGTCATGTCAACATTGTGGTGCTCAACTTTGTTGGCAACCATACCTGTTGTTTACTGTGATGACAGGGGAGCCACTGTTGGCATACTCACCTAAATGTTGGATTGTGGGGTGTGCACAATACCCTGCTAGCGGGATTCACTACCACTGTCTTGTTTGTTGGGGCCAAATCCCTTTATTATTGACTTACTTGTGCTGTGAGCTGACAAGGTGGCAATGGATCGATGACTCAGATAACCAAGCTAAAAACAGGCTCATGCTGGGAGGATATCCTATGAGCTAAATGGTCTGGAACACAAAAGTGTCCAATGATGCTTTGCTTTCCCCATGTTAAAGTTAAAATGTGCCCTAGTCTGATGACCCCTCCCAGTTGAACCCAATTGCTGTGCAGCGTGTTCTCTTCACCCTTCCCAACCTCACTTTCCTCTCAGTGCAGGTGATGATCTCTGTGCACTGTGACATGGATTTTGCAAAGGTGATAATGAAGTGAGGAATTTCATGAACTGTATAATGGAGTGAATTGTGGACTGTTTGCATGTCACCATGAATATCACACATTTGTACATGGCACAATGGAAGTAGCACCACATGTTCATGCAGTAGTCTGACCACTTCAGCGGTGTTCCACTACAGCATAGCTGGCTGTGACTGGGGGTGCTATTCAGGAGTTGTTGAATAGCGAACCTGTTGTATATTGCCCAGACACATCACATTGCCAAATTTTTCAACACCATAGCCTTGTGCCACAGAGGCACACTTTGAATGTCCACCCCTACTGTCCAAACTGTGTTTTCATGTCACTGTATGCGGGTGTTGTGTGAAATCACTTGGTACAGTGTGAGGAACAACAGTAAGACTATATGTGAGCAAAGGTGCTATTGTCATGTAAACATTTGTGTCAGATGAGCATTATATTCCATCATCGCAATTATGTATTGATATTTCATGCACTGTAGTAGGTTTGAAAATTTTGTTATTTATATGCCAAATTTTGAACACTGTAATTTATTTTTCACCTCCTAATGTATTGTACAGCTGTTTTATCACGGCATGACCAACATGTTTTCTGCCCCCAATCTAACAGCCAGAGGGATACGCTAATGCCTGTCACTTTCCAGGGTGGGTAGTTGGCATCAGTTAAAACCTTATGACTTTACACTATCAATGCCAATGATAGCAAAGCAACAATCAGCATTGACAACTGTTTGTTTATAATGTGATATAGACGTTTAGTTTATTACTGCTGCAGCACATTGTCTGAACACTTCCACCTGTGTCCTGCAATGTATGGTGATCAGCACATTACGGCATCCAACACTGCACTAATGAATTAAATCTGTTTATTTGTTTAGATTTTTCCCATACCTAGTTTCAGTTTTAGTTAGGCCGAATTTTGTAGTTATGCTACCGAAATTGTTATTTATCTTCTCTTGTAGTCTCAAGATCTCTGGCATGTTTTTGAGTACATTGCTGTTGATATGTAAATATGTAGGTTACTGAGTGACATATAGGGTGTTCTGCAAGACAGAATTGTTTAGATTTCCTGTTGTAGGCAATTCCTAGAATGTAAGTCTATGATATTCTTTATGACAGCTTGTTAATGGTGTTTGTTGAATGAATGTAATATCAGTAACTTAATTAATTAAAACATTTATGTGTGTGTTGGGGCTGAAACAGACTCAAAAGCTGTTTTTTCAAACAACATGAAAGTGATCATGATGATGCACACATTGTGTATCTATGATAGTGTCTGTGAAGGTAGTTTCTTTTCAATTGCAGATGACTAGACATTATAGGCAGACATGGTGAAGTTAAAATTTCACATGATGAGGATCATTATTTGTATGGTACTGTACTGTTGATTGCGGTATACACACACTGAATATTTATGTCTAGTCAATAAAATAGAAGAATAGTATGGAAACCACATGTCAGAACAAGTTTTTGATGCTGCCTGTTGATAATATAGTTAATAAAGTATAATAGAGAGACAAATAAGACAACAGAATAGTTTTGCATCAGACTTAAATATTATCATAAGTGCCAAATTACTTATTAATGATACTGTGTAGCAGAAATTTTGTGTTAAATAATTGGAGTCATAACTGTTTTCTTAGTCTGTGAATTGATTATTTATTTTGATTTTGTAGGTGCCGCGATAAGAAAGTGCACTGTCGTGTATAGATGGCTCGAAAGAAGGTTGCGTCTGAGAAAGATAATGTTATAAGCCCTTGAAGGACAGTATAAACTGCTGTCCTTCTTGAGGCGCAATAGGACTGTCAACTCGTGCCGAGCTCAATATAAGAGGGCTGATGGCACTGTGGCCAGTACTATGTCACCTCCACCAGCACCACCTGTTCCTGCAGCTTCCTGGGCCAAACTGACCACCTTCACAGTAGTTGGTATCTCTGGAGGTCTCAATACTTCCACTTTGCGCCCATCGAATCCAGTTTCCACCTGATTGCCTCAAGCAGCACATTCCTCACAAGTCTTTGCTAAAGACTTTTATTTTCTTCAAAATGACTTTTAGTATTGAACTATTTTTTATTTTTTATTTATGTAAAAAGACTTTATTTTTATAAAATATTTATTTGTGTATGAAACAAATACACAGTTTTACAAGTATTTTTTTATTTTTTCATAATATTTGTAAATATATATTTTTGTACAGTTTTTAAAAGAAATATATTTTGTTTTGTTTTGGTTTTAAAAATCTTCATTTTATAGTAAAAATAGTTAATTTATACTTTCTGTTTGGTGTGTATGTACTGGGATGTTTATTTCAATACTTGAAAAGATTTACACAACTGTTATTTATCATTTGTTGAAAGAGCATACCACACCATTGTGGTATTACACTTTGGTTTCCATAGTACGAGATGTGTGACATGGTACCATACATTTCTGGTACACTGCTGTTGTTTCATAGACCTAGTGCTACAGTATGTGTATGTATCAGTGTTGCTCCCAAATGTTGACAGGCTCACCTCCTCTTCTCCATTTGATAGGATCAATGTTGTCTCCTAATCGATCTCTGTATGTAGTGGGTGATTGTATACTGTCTTACACTTGTCCCTTTGTCTGTCCACTGACCTTCTCAATGATTGGTTTATTTTTCTATGATCATGTTGACAGAGAGACTGGCCATCTGATCTATGTCAAGGTCTGTATAAAAGGGATTGTTACTCTTTAAATAAGTAAAAGCAAGCTTTACCTTTTGCACATTGACAACATCTTGCCAGATGACCTTGGCCTTTGTTGGAACACCATTAACAAGAATCACCAAACTATTTTCTGTTGAGATTGCTTGAACATTTGCCTGTAGAGGAAATGGTAGATACATTACGGAACCCTTTAGAGATCTAACAAGCACTTTCTGTGGAATCTTCGAGTGTCTTCGTGTTCAGACATAGAATAGTTTTGGAATGATTTCATTGTCTTGAATTTGAATGTGTTCAAACATATTTAATGTTGAAATCTCACTTAATGTAACATCTGTTTCCATATTATTCTTGATGACCTTTTGCTTAAGTGTTAGACTTCAGTTTGGAAAAACAGTGTTGCATAGCACAATGTGGTGTCTTGTAAGTGAAGTCAGATTTCTAGCAGCAAGAATGCTGACGAGACGGAACCACATGTCATTGTATGGTGACAAGGTTTCTGGGTTGACTGTGACTGTTTGTTTTGTGTGTAGCACAACTGTTGCATGACACACATACAGAGTCAAACCTGAGACTTTGCTACCTCAGACTTAGCAATTTCTTTGCTGTACTGTTTCAGAATGTCACTTTCTAACACTGAAACAGATGTTTCTGCAGAAGTGTTACACTGAAAAATTGTTGTTTCTGTTACAGAAGTAATGTGTTGCAGTTTTTTGAGAAATGTGATGGCACCCTGCATGTCACCTGATTGCAATAAGTCATTTAAACAAGTGTACTGATGTACAGCTCACCGTACTTCATATACTCTGTAGACAAAGGTTTTTGCATGCCTGTTTGATGCACTGCAAGCATCCACATGTGAAAATACTATCACGCGTACCACTATCGAGACATGCAAGTGAGGCGTACCCATGAGTTCATATGTGAATGGTTCTAATAGTCGGTACATAAACAGTTTATGTCTGTCTTTGCGATCTGTTGTTACCACCGTGGGTTGACAAACTGTTCTACTTTTCAAATGATGATTACACCTATGGTTGCAGGTATCATCACGCCCATTCAGACAGTGCCGTTTATGGAAGACTGTGGTTGGATCACGGTCATCATCAGTATCAATGCATTGTCATCAGCGAGATACTGAGGACATTTACTAGTTTGCCGTGCTCATCAATGGTGAACTTGTGTTCTTTTTTAGAATGATAAGACTCTTCCCAAAATATGCCTCTGAGTGCTGTGTGTGCATCCACTGTCCTGTGAAAACATTTGACAGAAGTTATCGACAGTCAAACAAGGATACTGTTGTAGCCTTTTTTTGGCGTCATATACTGCTTTCCTGAATTGTTCAAGCTTACGCATCTTACGCCAGGCTGTAGTACAAACACTGCTCTGTTGATGAAAGTGCACACTTTGAGATGCAAATCTCATCAGAGACAGGTGACTCTTATTCTTTTTGCAGGTGTGTTCTCAGCACAGCAGTGATAAGTCTTTCGATCTTAGCTTTTCTTGCTAGTGATCGGAAATACTTTTTCTTTCTGAGTTGCAAATCAGCAGTTGTGAGTTTACGGTGTTGTTTTGGACGTTTCTTGATGGTTACACTTTCAAAATAGTTGTGTTTCATCTGAGATCTACACAACATTTGTATCGGTATACCTTTTTTTTGCTGTTAAAGCATTTTCGTTTTGGTGTGCAGTGACTTGCTTTAGGGGTCACTGTTGCAGTAAAGGTCTGTCCATGTTCATTTTGTGGTGTGACTTTTCTGTTTTGTTTGTCAGCCATACAACAGTGTAGTACTATATACCTCTCTCATTTCCTACACATCTGCATCTATGTTTTGCTATTATGGTTCACAGTGGCAGTAAGCAATCTTACAGAAGTATCAGGCACCTGTGTGAGAGAGAGAGAAAAACAGTGTTAGAGTATGCTTCAGTACATTTCTTATAACAGTGTGCATTGAGAGAATTGTAACTTAGAGAGTATGTTTACAATTTTAGTCAACAAATTACTAAACCAATGGATTTTTATGAATGTGCATTAACGGTACTCATTATGATCATAAGTTTGTGCATTCTCAATATTTCTAGTCCACATTTTAAACATTTTCTTTTTACCAGACCTACTTATGAGTAGTATAGCTGTCATTTTCACATCTTGACCAAAGCGTGTTTTCAAGCATGTTTAGCGCTTCTGGCGCAGTCAGTCTGAAATTACTATATGGTAGACAAAAAACTTGAGAGTGACACTGTTCATCACCAAAGCTCATAAAATGACTATGTTTACAATTAGATGGAAAATATGGTCAGAATTACTATTGTGTGAGTGTGCGTAGTGCAGTTGCTATGTATGCTTGTCTGTTTGCGAATTTTCAATATTGTTACTGCAGATTCTCAACATTGTGTTTTTAGTACACCTGTTTATGAGCATTGCAGCTGTTATTTTTTACATCTTGCTCAAAATGTGTTTCCGCAGATGTAGCGTGCAATGCTGCAGTTGGTTTACGAAATCACTCTATGGGGCACAGTAGGAAAATAACAGTGACACTGTTCATGAGCAGACAACTTAAAATGAGTATGTTGACAATTTGGTGTAAGAATTCCAAAAAATGAATGTTTTACAAGCTTGCGCAGTGCACTTTATATGTACACTTGTAAGTTTGTGTATTTTCATAGTTTTCAGTTCAGATTGTCAAAATTTAGTTTTTAACACACAACCTTATGAGTAGTACAGATTTCATTTTTCACATCTTGCCAAAAATGTCTTTTCGCTTACGTACTGCGTTTTGGCTCAGTCGATGTGCGAAATGACTATATGGTACAAATGCTGAAAATCACAGCGACACTGTTCATGAGCAGAGGTCTTAAAATGGCTATGTTTAAATTTTGGTGAAAAATTACTGCTAAATAACTTCTGTTTTTACAACTCTAATTGCGCAGTTGATATACACGCTCAGAGTCTGAAATGTTCAATATCTGAAGTCCACTGAGTTTTAAACGGCTGCACACACTGGGAATGTGTTTATTATTGAAAATTGTTCTATTTTGCCATAAAACCTGAAATTGTGGCAATAAATAGACACTTTTGAAAATATACTGTCTCAGATGCAGCAAAGTGCTCTAAAAAGTACTTTCGTGCATCTGAAAGTGTCGCAAATTTTACTGTCGTCGTGCTCAACGGTATGGCTTAAAAGTAATGTCAACTTCAAGACTTTGTAAATTTTACTTGCGTGCATGCAAAAGTGCCAGAATTTTTTTGTGCATTCGACAGTAAACAAATGTAACACTTGGGAGTAGCACGTACATTCATTATCAAATCAGAATTCAGTGTGTTTGACTGACAGCTGGCTCTTACTAATGTAATTTAAGATTTGTCAGGCCATGTCAGACAACCAATCAGAGGCGGACAACACTGAAGAAGAAGTCAACAGGAGCCATTTTAGGTATTACTGAGAGAGAGCAGTTTCAGAACTGCAAGTACAGTCAATTTTTAAAATCATTTTTCTAGTATGAAAAAAATGATAACAACATGTAAATACTGTTAATCAAAACGTTTTTCAATGCTGAATCTCATTATGTTACTTGTTATTATGTAACATGCTGTATTAATTAGAGAAAAGAGTTTAAAGTCAGATAGCATTTTAGTACTAACTTGTACAGATACAGCTGCAAATAGAGGGAGATAGGAAGGTGCACGTGGAGGCCTATGAGAAAATGGAACCAATCAGATATGTTTCTGCTGTTGTAATTGTTTAAATCTGCCTATGAAAAGGATGCATTTTCCCACTTCTCAATGTTTGCAGTTTTAGCTGGAGCAGAAGTCTGTAATAGTGACTGCATCACTTAGATTGGTTAATGAACCCACAGCAGCGGGCAATGTTTATTTTTGATTTGTGTGTTATGTCTCATCCCACTGAAGCTGTCTTGAAATAAGGAGGGAAAATATCAGTTTTATTTTCAGTACTGCCTGGTCACTGCAGGGTGAACACTGACTTTCTTTGTAGCTCTCTGTACAGTTCTGAGTGTTAAAACTTAGAATGGTAGAACATTGCAAAAGGACTTTGTGGATAGTTGGAAGCAGTTTAGGTGAGACGAGCAGCTGAGTTTGCTGTTCTATAGTAATATTTGGGAGGGACCTGCAGCTCCCAGATTGCTATATGAATGGTTTAGTCTTGGTGGCATGAGATGGGAACATCTTATGCCAACCATCCTGAACTTTTGAGAACTCACTCTCCTCCTGACATACTGCTAATACATCTTGGAGGCAATGATTTGGGCACAAAACACTGGGTAGATTTAGTTACAGAGGCAAAATTGGACCTTGCTTCTATCATGAGTATGTTGCCTGCCTGTATTATCATGTGTTCAGATATTACAGAGCGTAGGGTCTGGCAAGCAGAACATCATATGTATCTGATTGACAGAGCTCGCAGAAAAGTAAATGTACAAATAACTGCTTTTCTACACATGCATGCAATGTATACTATACGTCACCCAGAAATTAAGTACTACAATGATTGGCTCTTCCTACCAGATGGTGTACATTTCTCACATGCTGGCAATTGCCATTTCCTGGGAGACCTTCAAGATGAAATCCTCAAAGTCCTTTAAGATTGTCAGACTGTTTGAGCAAATATTACAGTATACACAAAGGTTCTTCTCAGGACCATATAAATGTGGTCAAAAATAGATCAACTGCATGCATCACTTACACATATGGGACATATATGGGTTTGGAATATTAATATTGTGGGATGCTGTGTAACAATAGTGGTGAGACAGCAATAGCAATGTACCATGTTGCTGTTAGTACACAATTGTATGATGTTGTTATGTGTTCACATTTTTATATAGTTTGACTCTGTTAAGTGAATGTAACACTCACTGTGGTCTTACAGTATTGTACTTGTAACAGGATGGTATGGGTGCAACAACAGTGAAACACAGTGGTGCAGTTTTATGTATAGGTTTTTTAGTGTTATGTCTGGAAATAGAGCTATGTTGAATTGAACACATATGTGGAGTAATTTGTATGTGTGCTAGCATGAATGTACAACACAATTATGATATAATTTAACTTTAATCCGGTTTGTTCGCCCTCTTCAAATTTATTTAGTGTATTTGCAGGTGCGTGCACAGTTCTGCAATGTGTGGTTCAGCTGTGTTTTACATCACTTTACAACTTTACAATGCTGTGGTGTATGGTTGAAGGCTGTAGTTATGGTTTGATGGACAGTGGTAGGATATCACATGTTCAAGTCTGGTACTCACCTGCACACACACACATGGATGCATAGTATGTGATGGACTCTGTAATACACTGTATAGGTGAGGTGGTGTGACTAGCTCAATAGCTGTGGTGCAAGACCACAAAAGAGAGTTGTACAGCTCATGCTGTGTGACCACCTCAGTGTAGTAGACATGCATAGGTGATAGTGTGGGCAATCTGATGTTGGGTGCAGTATCCCCGAGAGTACTGGGTGGCATGCTGGTGGGACACCACAGTGTGGCAGCAGATGTTGTCAGTGCTGAGGGTGCCGAATCCCTTGTTGGGGCTGCATAATGCTAGTGAGATGTCTTTCTGCCATGCTGAAGCAGATGTGCTCTTTAATTTCATAAGTACTACATGGAATTAGTTGAACAAATCATTTATATTGTTAGACGATAGTAATGTGGATGTATTTTTCTGTTTGTATTTCAGAACTGAATAATAAACAAAAAAAAAATGAGGCAGTGGATCTTGCGAGAGGTGTGTGCACTGCATGAGGCAGTCCAAGCCAGAGGGAATGCCAGAGTTCTTATGAGGAGTACCAACAGGAAACTGGATTCAATGTGGAGGCGCTTAAATTGCTTCCTGCACGTTGTTTTGAAAGTCAAAAACAAAACAATCGTGCAGCTGAAGCAGAAGTGGAAGCTGTTGCGCCAGCATTTTTATGTTTTAAAACAGCTTGAGGGGATACCGGACAATGACATGTGCTGGTACTACCTCGCGTATGAGCTATGGGAAACTGCTGGCAAGCCAGCTGAGGGGGAATGCCTTACGTAAATCAGCAGAACTTTTAATAATGGATGTGCATTTATTCAGAATTTGTTACAATTATGGCAGACAGCATAATACTTAATACTATATGTAAGGATGTACTATGAAAACATGTAGATAAATTATTGTCTTTATTAACTGTGGTATTGTTGAGTCACAAGGCACAGCTTAGTGACATAGCCGTACCAGAAATAGCACATCTATCCATATACGCAGTTCCTATCATAGTATGTTGGTAGGGAACAATATGTTATTCTTTATTTACTGTAATGCAGTGGTATGAAAGTTGTAACTCTGTAATACTGTTTATGTATTAAAAGTTAGTTTGCACACATGTGCAACAAACATAGTGCCATCATACGACACATCAGAGTTGTTCCAGACCTGTTCCAATTCAGGTACTGTATTTGCAGGTGTGTTTGCAGTTTTCCTATGTGTGCTGCAGCTGTCTATCACAAGTCCAAAATGCATTGGTGTACAGTTAAAAGGGGGAAGTATCTTTCAATGAGCAGTAATACCATATTGACTGCTGATGTGTCCTCTGTCCTACACACACACACACACACACACAGACACATAGACACGTACGTATCAATACCGTGTGCTGCGCCACCAACCACACACTATGTAGACAATGGTGTGGTGGCCCCCCCCACAAAAATCCACATGCTACAGTGGGTGCCTACCTCAGCATGGCAAGTTATCATATATCTGGTGGCAGGTGGCCAATACCCTGTTGATTCCACTGTCTTACGTGCCCCCACCCACACACAGTACAGAGTGCCTATTTACATATTCTCATCAGAAGGTTCCATTGAAAATAGCTCAGGTTCGAGCTGCCCTCAGGCCATTACCAATTCAGAGCAATGCCCTTCGGCCTATCCTCTGCTCCAAGGGTGTTCACAAAATGGCTGGCAGTAGTAGTTGCTTCCCTAAGAATGCAAACAATTGCCATATTCTTATACCTAGATCACTGGGTCATAGATTCTGATTCCTCCAGACTGGGACAGACAGCACTGCTACCCTCTCCTGTTGTCCTTAGCAGTCCACCTTCCCTTGTCTCTTCCCAGGAATTACCCCCCCCATGCCATAGTTACATCTGAATTTCGGCATGATGATCTTTGCTGGAACATGAACACGTTTGCTCTTTTGAAAAGTAACCATGAACTGAGGAAATGTTGATTATCTGTATAATGGGATAGATACTTATTTTAGTAGTTTTCGCATATCTCTTTATGAGTGAACATTGCGTACTTTCTACGCAGGGTTCTAAGTTCAGTACTTTGTAATGTTTTGCATACAGATTACCACTTCATTGAAATGTTTTCTACTTCTTTATGAACAGTGCAGCTGTCATTGTTCAGAACTTAGGTAAATGTGTTTTACAGTTTCACTGCAAAGATACATGCTCGATGTGCTAAAGTATTGTTGGGGACAGATAAATTAAATAACAGTGACATGGTTGTGTAGAAACCACCAATCTTCATTGAGAGCACTGCTGTAGTGGTCTTGAAACATTATATTTTAGATCAATTGTAATTGTTATTGTACTATGTGGCCACAATGCTTGTGCTGTGTATAATGAGAAGCAATGTTATCTATGTGATGCATGTTTTACTGTTGTTGCAAGTATTTGAAAAATTTAATGTTATTCACATCAACTACTTAAATATGCTTTTGTTTTCTGTTTCATGGCAGAACAACGGAGGTCTCCCCAGGCTTCCCGTGAGGTAGTACTGGCACAGCGTGAAGCTGTGGAGGGTGGTCAGTCAGACACAGAAAGTGTCATTGTCATTGAGTCCGATGGTAAGAGTGTGATATAAATAATTGTAGTGTGTCATTGGTCTGTATCAGAAAAAAATGTTATGTGTTAGCTGCAGAAGTTAAGGCTGTATTTTTTTAAAAATGTATTTACTGATTAAGTATTATTTGAATCATATATGTATTCTTTGTAGTTGTTGAGTGGGTTGCAAACATTGTTTTAAATAATTCAGTACAAGAAAGAAAGAGCCAGTCTCTCATCTGGCAAGAGACAACACTTAAGAATGAGTATGTGTCTCTGCAGTGCGATTAGGTATCACATCCTTGGTGGAACAGAATCTGTATTTCTTTAATGCAGTGATGTTTATCTTCACATATCTGCTTCCTGTTCCATTGCACAACAAGCTGCATGATGATATGATAGATAAATATCACATTGCCTACTGAGTGTCTTGCAACAGTGGAGGTGTATGACTGAAACAGTCACAGATAACATTGGATATAGCTGTTGCCAGGTTGCTGGACTTTCGATGTGTGGGTGTACTTTGAAACAATACACCAATTACAGTAACCTGCTAAGTATATTATTTAAGTGTAATACAGTGGTTGGCAGTGAAATAATAACTGCTGTTATGCTTCTGCGACATTTCTGATGTGTGATAATTAGTACTTCAGCACACACCTGATTGTCTGCTGTGTGTTTACTGACACCAGTGGGACAGATGTCTGTCTATTTTAACAGACTGTAAACGTATGCTGATGTAGCACATATTATCAAAAAAAATGGAAAGATGTCATTTGATACATGAAAATATGTGTCATTTATACTAACATATGAGTGGGATACCATTTTTCATGTATGTAACAATGGATGTATGTCCATAGAACTACTTGTCAGTCCATGTAGTCTGCTGGGTGGGAGGGATCTGTTGTCCTCTGCTACTTTTGGTGGTGGAGTTTCATGTTCAACGAATCATTCATTACCAATTGGAATGTTGATGGTGTCTCACTGATATTCACTAGTGTAGTGTATAATTATCTGTTGCTGATTACCACATGCTCCTAGATGGTTATTAACTGATCATTTCTATATCTGCTGGCAATGTTTCATTTCTATTATTAAAATATATGTAAATGGACAGTATGGAGACTGTCTACATGTTTGTTAATAAACGAATAATGTAAGTCTTTGCCAATGTTTGTACTTGAGCATAAATCTGGGAATGGTGACAGCCTTGGTTTTATTAAGGCCTAAGACATTAACTAGGGTTATTTTAATGCTATGTTAATAGCCCTGTAGGGGTAATATGTTTAATAACACATAAACAACTGCCATATTCAGGTAGAGGGTGATTAAGTGAACAGTAACATGATATGTATGTTTGCGTTCTTGCTATTATAATTACACATTTTGTCAAACTGTTTAAAAAGCAGGTCATCATATGGTTTTGTCTACATGTATGTTAATTAAAGATACACATAAGGTTGTTAGGATGTTTTACAGAAAGAAATATGCATTATCACAGTATTTTTAGTATTGGCATCAATGGGTAGGCACTGCTTGTTGTGCACTGCATACTAGCAATAATAGATTTCTGTGTTTTCTTTCTGTGAAAATGTAATTGGACAAACATTGTTAGGGAAGCACCAGAAAAAAATTGGATTTTTTATATTAAGTCTGTTCAGGATTGGATGGACATTTGTCTTGGAAGAACACAGACACAGGGTTTCATTATTTCAATTTTGTGTGCCTTTGTGCTGTGGCCACAGTAATGTGCCGTACATGGTTTGAAGTATAAGGGTTACTGACTGTAAGTACGGCAGTGGCAGGTAAAATGTTATGTTGTTCCTGGCACAGTAACAGTCAATGGGGTGGATATCAGTGAATAAGTATATACAGATCTACAGTATTGTACACTCATGGTGTGACAAACGCACTACATCGTAAAATTATGTTGTGTCACATTTATTAGTAATAATGTTTTGTATTTTTCATACTTCTTCTTGTAAGGTGCTTGATCTCTGCAGATGAGAAGAGTTGCTGTATGCATGTAATACTGACTTAAGAACATAAATCTACCTGAACAGAGAGCTGTTTTAGTAAAGAGACATGTGTTCATATGTTAGCTGTACACAATGATGCAGTATTAGTAATGAACATTTTAAAGAAAAAGACTTGTAGCTTGATATTTCATCTATTTATGTGATCATTTTTTCACTTGTTTGCTTCTATAGAGCCCGGGGAAGCTGACGATGCGGAACCAGTGGAGGTGAAGCAGGAGGCTGGTGCCAGCCCACCACGTAAGTGAAATCTGAAAATGTTTCCAAGCAAGATGTAGTCCCACAGTACTGTGAACTTAGAATGCATGTTATTATTATTGTGTCTCAGTTGAGCAGTTGTGTAATTAATCATGTTATTTTTTGGTAGTGTAAACATTTTTTTTATATTGCCTTGCTGCAACTGCACAGCAACATGTGAAGAGAGTGCTGATTTGAGGGCATGATGCTCTTGGATGAATGCAGGTTACACATGAGTAGGTGCACACCGGATTATGCAATCACCCTGCATATGTAAGCGTAGGTCTACTTCAATCTGAGCAAAGCTTATCATACTCAGCACACCATTTGGTTTTGCGCTTGCTGCTATTATGTGCATGCTTGGCAAGTAGCCTATGGTTGTCAACATTGGTGGTGCTCAATCCCTTTGTTGGTAACCACACCTTGCTGTTTTACTGTGATGACAGGGGGAGCCCACTGCCTGTTGGCATACTCACTCCAAATGTTGAATTGTGAGGGGTGTGCACAATACCCCTTGGCTAGCGACCCACTACCACTGTCTTTGTTTGCTGGGGGGGCCAAATCCCTCTTGCCATTATTGACTTTACTTGTGCTGTGAGCTGACAAGGGTGGCAATGGATCGATGACTACAGATAACCAAGCCAAAAAAACAGGCTCCATGCTGGGAGGATATCCCAGTGAGCTAAATGGTCTGGAACACAAAAAGTGTCCAATGATGCTTTTGCTTTTCTCCCACTGTTAAAGTTAAAAATGTGCCCTGTAGTCTTGATGACCCCTCTTCCCAGTTGAACCCAATTGCTGTGCAGCGTGTCTCTCTTCACCCTTCCCAACCTCATACTTACCTCTACAGTGCAGTGTGATGATCTTCAGTGCACTGTGACATGTGTGGATTTTACAAAGGTGATAATGAAGTGAGGAAATGTTCATGAACTGTATAATGGAGTGAATTATGGGACTGTTTGCATGTCACCCTATGAATATCACACATTTGTACATGGCACAATGGAAGTTGTGCCACCACATGTTTAATGCAGTAGTCTGACCACTTGCAGTGGTGCAAGTTCCACTACAGCATACGCTGGCTGTGACTGGGGGGGGGTGCTATTCAAAGGAGTTGTTGAATAGCGAAACTCTGTTGTATATTGCCCCAGACACATCACATTGCCAAATTTTTCAACACCACACAGCCTTGTGCCACAGAGTGGCACACTTTGAATGTCCACCCATACTGTCCAAACTGTGTTTTCATGCTTTCACTGTATGATGGCGTGGGTGCTGTGTGAAATCACTTCTTGGTACAGTGTGAGGAAATAACAGTAAGACTATATGTGAGCAAAGGTGCTAATATGCCTATGTAAAACATTTGGTGTCAGATGAGCATTACATTCCATCATCGCAATTATGTATTGGATATTTCCCATGCACTGTAGTAGGTTTGAAAATTTTGTCTATTTATATGCCAAATTTTGAACACTGTAATTTATTTTTCACCTCCTAATGTACTGTACAGCTGTTTTTTATCACAGCATGACCAACATGTTTTCCTGCCCTGCAATATCTAACAGCCAGAGGGACACGCTAATGCCTGTCACTTCCAGGGTGGGGGTAGGTTGGCATCAGTTAAAACTTTATGACTCTTACACTATCAATGCCAAGATAGCAAAGCAACAATCAGCATTGACAACTGTTTGTTTCATAATGTGAGATAGTACATTTAAGAAGCTTATTACTGCTGTGCCACATTGTCTTGAACACTTCCACCCTGTGTCCGAGCAACAGCACAGTGATCAGCACATTACGGGCATCCAACACTGCACTAATGAATTAAATCTGCTTATTTTGCTTAGATTTTCCCATACTCTAGTTTCAGTTTTAGGTTAGGCGTCTGAATTTCTTGTAGTTATGCTACCTGCAAATCTGTTATTTATCTTCTTCGTGTACTTCAAGATCTCTGGCATGTTTTTTGAGTACATTTTCGCTGTTGATATGTAAATATGTAGGTTACTGAGTGGACATATAGGGTGTGTTCTGCAAGACAGAATTGTTTAGATTTCCCTGTTGTAGGCAATTCCCAGAATGTAAGTCTATGATTATTCTTAATGACAGCTTGTTAATGGTGTTTTGCTGAATGAATGTAATATCAGTAACTTAATTAATTAAAACATTTATGTGTGTTGAGGGGCTGAAACAGGACTCAAAAGCTGTTTCTTTTCAAACAATCATGAAAGTGATCATGATGATGTACACATTAAAAGTATCTTATGATAGTGTTCATGTGAAGGTAGTTTCGTTTTCAATTGCAGAGATGACTAGACATTATAGGCAGACATGGTGAAGTTAAAATTCTCACACATGATGAGGATCTATTTCAAGTGTATGGTACTGTACTGTTGATTATGCAAAAGTATACACACACTGAATATTTATGTCTAGTCAATAAAATAGAAGAATAGCATGGGAAACCACATGTCAGAACAAGTTTTTTGATGCTGTCAGCTCATTAGATAATATAGTTAATAAAGTTTAATAGAGAGACAAATAAGACAACAGAATAGTTTTGCATCAGACTTCTAAATATTATCATAAGTGCCAAATTAATGCATTAATGATACTGCAGTAGCTAGGAAATCTTTAAAGTTAAATAATTGAAAGTCATAACTGTTTTCTTAGTCTTGTGAATTGATTTATTTATTTTGACTCTTTGTAGGGTGCCGGCGATTAAGAAGATGTGCTGGCCACTGCCGTTGCTATAGATGGCTCGAGCGCAAGGTTGCCAGTCTGAGAAAAGATAATGTTGCGCTCCTTGAAGGACAGCATAAACTGCTGTCCTTCTTGGAGGCGCAACAGAGGACTGTCAACCTCGTGCTCGAGCCTGTCATAGCAGTGGCTGATGGCACTGTGGCCAGTACCAGTGCTTCACCTCCACCAGCACCACCTGTTCCTGCAGCTTCCCTGGGCCAAACTGACCACCTTTCACAGTAGTCTGGTATCTCCTCTGGAGGTCGCAACAGCTTCCACTTCCTTTGCGCCTCCATATCGAATCCAGTTTCCACCTTGGATTGCCTCAAGCAGTGCATACACCTCTCACAAGTCTTTGCCAAAGACTTTTATTTTCTTCAAAAATGACTTTTAGTATTGAACTATTTTTTATTTTTTTATTTATGTAAAAAAGACTTTATTTTCATAAAATATTTATTTGTGTATGAAACAAATACACAGTTTTACAAGTATTTTTTTATTTCTTTTCTATAATATTTGTAAATATATATTTTTGTACAGTTTTATAAAAAGAAATATATTTTTGTTTGCCTTTGGTTTTAAAAATCTTTCATATTTTTATAGTAAAAAAATAGTTAATTTATACTTTCTTGTGTTTGGTGTGTTATTGTGTACTGGGGATGTTTATTTCCAATACTTGAAAAAAGATTTACACAACTGTTATTTTATCATTTGCTGAAAGAGCATACCACACTATTGTGGTATTACACTTGTGGTTCTCCATAGAAGTTACTGAGATGTGTGACAATGGTACCATACACTATTTCTGGCACACTGCTGTTGTTTCATAGACCTAGTGCTACAGTATGTGTGTATGTGGATCATGATGAAGATGAGTATGTCCCCACTAGTACAACAGTGACATTTCCATGTTGGTGCACCACAACAATCACTGTGTGATTGTATTGATTAGTATGTAATTGAATGGTGTTACACAGTGGTGTTTTTGTGTACTCACACCAAAGTCATCTACTCAGTCCCAGCAAGCCTCTCCCACCTCTCTTCACATGATTGGTGCCACCACCTCAGTTGGTTGTAACCCTAATGTCTATCAAATGACAAGTTACTACGGTAACATATCCATTTGTTCACAAGATGAACTAATGGTATCCATCTCACGTCATATAGTCTTGTACTTACGTACATCTTTTTCTTTACATATCTGTTGTGAGTAGCAGGGCATGGGCTGCATACCCATTGGTTGATGTTGATAAACAATGGTTGTTCAAGTGTACTAACCTGTTAGTTTGTCAGTGGCATGGTGGAAGCCATCTGCACTACAGCCATCTGTTAAGTGTCATACAGTAAATAACGGTGTTAGGATTTACTGTCAAGTGTGCTCTAGTGTATGATTCACCATCAGGGTTTTAGGTTTTTTTTTATAAGGTTCAGATGTTCTTAATCAATCAAGAACTGGCTCTGTGTATCCTAAACAATATTGTAGTTTGTAGTAATGTGTTAATGATGACTGCGATTGGGCTCACTGCACCACACTACACCAGGAGGGTTATTGCAGTTTTGGGGGGGTGCATTTAATGATGCGTGTTATTGGGTCAGAACAATACACTGAACTATTTGTAATATTGCATCTTTTGGTGGGTGTTAATGAATCTGTCTGACTGGGGTGCATGCAGTGTTGTTCTTTATGACTGCTGACTGTGACTGCACCTCCCACTACTTCTGAGAGAATAGTAATTTTGTATGGTGGTCACATGCAAATTGGGCTGTAATAAGAGTCAAATGTTTATCTGTGTGTCTTGTAGAGATAATGAACCTGTTTGGATGTCACATTCTGCATATGTGAGAAGCACTGCATGTTGCAATGACAATTCCACTAGCAGTTCTGCATGACACACTCTGGACAGTTGTGTTGTAGCAGTAGTACTACAACATGCACAGTTAGGGTACCAAGGCTGTGATATTAAAAATACTACACCATAGTGCAGTTCTGTTGAATGTAACCACGACACACCACTGCACAAGCAACTTCTGATGCACCAAGGGTTGTGTCATACCTGGCATACTTTAAATATTCACCCCATACATTGCTACATTCATCATGTGTCTGAAGAGTACTTACATTGAATGCACAAAGAAAAAGAGTAAGACACTGTAACATAAAAAAATGAAATAACAGTGAAAACTTACAATGAATAGAGTTATATAAAAATAATATGATTCACAGTGAAGTACTGTTACTGTAAACAACAGAAAATAGTACTACAAGACTTGAAATATTCCTGATATTGGAACATGTTTGGTATGTATGTGCAGTATTCTTAGAACAATAAATCATGTACTATAGTGAGTAATACTTCTGGAAAAGACAGGATATTCACGGCAAAAAACTCTGTTTAATGCATCAGTTAGGGTTGTTACACAGTGACAAAAGTGAGGAAATTCGCTGTTAGGGTTGAAAACACTAACTCCGAATTCCCCCCCAAGCACCACACACACACACACATGCAAGTATGGGGGAGGACTAAGTCAACACAGCCAATGACAGACATCCAGCAGCAGGTGACAGAAATAACAAACAATTGTCTAAATGTACTACGAGACATCCCCACCCACCTGACCAGGTACTGCATGCTCAGTGGAGATCAACAGCAAAACTGAGGCCATGTACACCAAACGTACACATCCCTGATTGCAGCTGCACACAACGTACCACACTTAGTAGTTGCATGGCCTTACCTACCGATGCCCCACACTACACCACAACTGGTACTGTGCCGTTAGTCAATATAAATGCTAAAGGTGCATGATCACAGTTGTAGAAAGGTTTTAACACTAGTGAGCATACATTAATTAAGAGAAGTACATAAATTAACTACAAGACATTAGCATGCTCAAGAAAAAAGTGGTGTTACATTTAGTATATGATTTTCATAGTAGTACATTTACTGCAACTGTTTACTGAAGATAGAGATGCTGATGTAAACATATGGAAAAGCATTGCCTGTTCAATGCTGTTAAATTCGTACTGCCAGTATCAGATGCATTCTTACTGATGAAGGTGTACTGCTGATATACATACATAGACCTTCAGTGTGTTTCAATACTAAAGATGCAGTAAGTATTCTTTGTAAGAAACAGTGTAATTGCATGGATCAGGCCAAGCAACTTCTAAATATCATAGGACTACTGAGCCAACAATGACATACCTGTATTGGAGATGTCTATAGGATACGGTTTCCTGTAGGCAATTACTGAGTATGTTGTACCTCATAAAGACAATCTCATTGCATCTGTGATGACTAACTTATTCAAATAGTGATACATTTACTATTGTTGCAATGAGTGATCTATGCTACTTATGGACACAGCGTAATTTTTTTAACAGTTGTTTCATACTCAGGCTGTATACCTACTGTTTGGGTTTGCCACGCTTCTGTCACTGATGCTATCAAAGTGATAACTATGTTAATTGTGGTACAACAGCAATCAAGTAGGCATAGTGTGGATATAAACAGAATGTCTTTTAGTATTGATTTAACTCACAATGGGATGTGTACTAGGATGGCAGGGGTTATTCTCTATCACTGACTCTGTCAGTTATAATCACACTAAGGTTTTGATGACTGTAATGATCAAGTTACACTGTTCATCTTCATGAGTTCATATTCACAGACATTCTAGTAAGTAGACAGTGGATGGTGTAAGTGGGTAGGATACTGTGTTGCAAAGCTCCTGCAGTGCCTAACAGAGGAAGAGTATCTACACATAAAGGCAATTAAGCAATAAGGCATGACCAACAGTTATGTTAAATGGTCTGTTAATCATCCTGTAGGGGTTTAATGTTGAATGAAGCATAGACGAGTGCCACATGTAGCTAGACAGTGATAAACTGACCATTAACACAATACCTGGGAGTGGCTTATTGCTATCATAATAAACTGTTTTTTGAAACAACATTAAACCATGTTCATCATATGGTTGGGCTCTACATGTATGTTAATAAAAACTAAACATAAGGCTGTTGGAATGTTTGCAGTCAATTAGAAAGCTGCATTTCTCAAACCCTTGTTATGATCTGAGATATTATACCTGTACAGCTCCTTGGTTTTGCTCAACTCTATTGCTCACGTGGCCCACCACATGTGGGCTCGTCTGGTGTGGGGCATCAGTAGGTAAGGCCATGCAACTACTAAGTGTGGTATGTTGTGTGCAGCTGCAATCAGGGATGTGTACATTTGGTGTACATGGCCTTAGTTTTGCTGTTGATCTCCACTGAGCATGCAGTACCTGGTCAGGTGGGTGGGGATGTCTCATAGTACATTTAGACAATTGTTTGTTATTTCTGTCACCTGCTGCTGGATGTCTGTCATTGGCTGTGTTGACTTAGTCCTTCCCCATACTTGCATGTGTGTGTGTGTGTGTGTCTGTGTGTGTGCGGTGCTGGGGGGGGGGAATTCGGAGTTAGGGTTTTCAACCCTAACAGCGAATTTCCTCACTTTTGTCACTGTGTAACAACCCTAACTGATGCATTAAACAGAGTTTTTTGACATGAATATATATGTATATATATATATACACATACATACATACATACATACAATGTATATATAGCCACATGACTCTGACCTGAGCAACATTCCAGTTCAGCAAGCAATGGGGAAGGCAGCTCAGTTATGTGCTCACAGTTATCCAGTTCAGCCACTCCAGCATGGCTCAGCAAGTCAAGTCAGAGTAGTAGAAGGAATGGGGAGCTGCTGACTGACAGAACATGAGGGGAAAACTTAAATGATAAGAAAAAGAAGAGAGACAGATGTGAAAAAACAAAGAGAACACTGTGAAAGGAGACTCTGCATGTGCGTGTGAGTCTGGGAGCATGTGTGCTGGACAGTTCGGTCTGTGGAATGAAAATTATGAGCCTGAGAAAGCTAATTATGAAAGAAGTAAAAAAAAAACAAATTAAGAGTAATAAAGAAGAATAGAGGGAAAAGAAAAAAACAGAAAAGAAACAGACTGTATCAGATTACTGTATGTGGGGGTGGGTCAAGTGGAAGGATAGCTCATGCTGTGCTCTGCAGAAAGTAGCTTCAGAACAGAAGAGAAAACAATTCTGAAGAAGAACATTCAAAAAGTAAAAAGAACAGAGAAAAAGCAAGAGAGAGCCTATGTGTGGGTGATAGAATAGGCAACAGCTCAGACAAGAGGCTTTGTGGTCAGTATGCACACAAGTGCACAGTACTGTCTTACAGTGCACAACAGCTGTACACAACTGCAAAGAAAATAAAGTTAATAAAATGAAAGAAACATTGTTTTAAACAACAAAATGTTTACAGAACAAAACATTAAGAAAAAAGTTTTAACCAAGAAAATGAATTTCACAGAAAAAAAGAAAGTAAAAGTTTTAAACAAGAAAAACAAATACAGAAGAAAAGAGAGAAGAAAAACATTTTTTCATTTTTACAGCACAAAAACAGGGCAAGTGTAGAGCAACCATTTGCACTGCACTTGCCCATATGCTCCCTGGCACTTGCGATATTCAGATAAATAGTGCTAACCAATGGAGTGGCACTATCCAACCAGATATCCTTCATACTGGTGCAGAGCTTACTGAAACTGTATTGCTCTGGCAGGGACCAGGTCTGCATATGGCCCATGGGAAATAGTACTGCCTAAAATGAGATTGTGCCAAGTCCCCTGTGGGCTATATTCAGCCTGAGCATGCAAACAAGACCATTTGGCATGCAAGGTGCTAAGGTGCAATTTGCATGGTGATTATGGGCTGATTTGTGTGTAGTGCAGCAGCCCTCAGAGCCACTTACGCAGTGCAAATGAGAGTTCTGGTAACACAGTGGTGCCTCCCACCCCCCGATTGTCTGTTCCCTATCATGTTATAATATCCTCATGGTCATGTGGTTCCCACAACCCCAAAATTCCAATTCCTTATCATCTTATAATACCTTGGTGGTTCAGTGGTCAACCCACTCCCCGACCATCTGTTCTCTATCATGTTATCATACCCTGGTGGTCCAGTGGTTCCCCCCTCCCTGACTGGCTGTTCCTTATCATGTTATAATACCCTGGAGGTCCACAGCCACTCCTCACTCCCTGATCCCCTCAGTACATTGTAGTACAGAACTACCTGGTAGTCCAGTGGTCCCCCTCAAACAACCACTCACCTGACCTGCCCACATGCATACCACCCCTGGGGACACTAGGCTAATGGGTGTGGGATATGTGTGGGTGAGGTGGGTGTGGGCTGTTTGGGAGGGAACACTTGACAACCAGGGAGTTCTATACTACAATATATGAGGGGACCAGGGGATGGGGAAACACTGGACTACTGGGGCATTATAACGTGATAGGGAATGGGCAATTGGGGGACGGGGTAACCACTGGACAATCAGGATATTATAGCATGATAGGGAATGGATGATCAGGGGTAGGGGAAAAGACTGGTTCACAAGTGTATTATAACATGATACGAAATGGGCGATCGGGTTGGGGGGTTGGGGAACCACTGGACCACCAGGGTATTATAATATGATAGGGAATAGATGATATGGGGGAGTTGGAGGAACCACTGAATCACCAACATATTATGGAATGATAGGGAATGAGTGATCAGGGGTAGGGGAACCATTAAACCATCAGGGTATTGGAATGGGTCAGTCAGGGGGTTGGGGAAAACCATTGAACTACTAGAGTATTTTGGAGTGGGGAAATGCTGAACCTCCAGGGTGTTATGACATCAGGTCATCAGAGAAAAGATGATTAGTAGCCAGTGAAAATGAAAGTGCAAAGGAAATTTTGCCTGTCACCTCTGCTGTGGGTGAGCCTCACACTCAGTCATCCAGGGAGGACACAGAAGAAAATATTCCATAATTTAACATAAGGTAGACATGCTAGAGGATGATGCAAAAGCTGCAATGCCAGGGAGAAAAACAAATGAAAGGCAACCTCTTTCATTTGTTGTTCTGTTTTTTCCACCTTGACCAAAGAACAGTATGTGAGCAATGTACTGTTTATGTAAGGTCTCTTTCATTAGAAGAAGAGAGGCAAGGAACCTACAACAACCTGTATAATACACTTACAGCAAATACAGCCCCTTCAGTGGACCAGAAATAAGTTACAAGTGACATGGCAGAGAATGTTGCAGAGGCTGACAATGGCACATAGGCTGGTTGTATAGGTGCATTTTTCCATATCAGCACAAAACCCCAAGTTGAAAATACCCACTATTTCACCACCCCCGTTATCTGCAAGGTCTTTATCAGACTCAGAAACCTCCCCAACTGAAAACAGGAGGAGTTCTCATCTGTCTACTCCAGCCCTTTTCAGTGTGCCAGTTGCACCTCAAAAATAGTTAATGAGGTATCAGGCATTTGAACGGAAAACTAAATATGACTATAGTCATCCAGCTGCTCAGCACTTAAAGACCACTCACAATGCTGGGATGCATGATGGTCATGATTGAAATATGGCAAATAGCTAAATGAGTGAACAGTGACCTTGGGATACTCACAAGTGGTGGAGCATAGCGGAGCTATGAGTGAAGGTATTCTGAGGTCACTGTTGATGAATTTAGATATTTGCCATATTTCACTCTTGCCCATCATCTATGTGGTTTATACAATAGGACAGGAGTGAGTATTTTGTAATAGTTTCTTGTGCTGCTATTGAGGAAATGTGTGATTTGCTTAGTGTTCTTTGGTAGCATGTGAGGTTGGGGCCTGAAAGTCGGTGCCATCCAAAAGGGTGACACGATGTGGGAAAAAGCCCTAAAGGCAAGGGGGCAGGGAGGGTGACCTGATGTAGGGTTGTGGGTGACACTTGCGACAGGATGTCGCTATATGTATGCACACACCGGGGCGGTGGGAGCGAGCACAGCGAGCATGGCCTAGGAGGGGGCAGAGGGGATGTAGGGGGTTGGGCTGTGGTCAGCTGCCGAGCTGCACCATGGTGTTGGGGGTTGGCCTCCACTTGCAGTGCGTGGGATTCCGAGTTTGGGTCTGGGTCCCGGCGCCTGGCCCAGAACTTATATTCATTTTGCTTTTGGACCCCCCCAACATGCACTCAACTGGGATTGAGAATCTTTAAGCATGGTAGGTGCGGGGGGTGAAGCCCCCACTTGGTGTGTGTGGGGAGTGCAGCCTCCCCACAGAAAGAAGTATTTAAACCCTCAGCACCATTCTTCCATGCGCCGGATGTCAGGGTGGCAAAATTGTTTTCTACCATGTCATTTATAATGCTAGTCGCCATTCGGCACTCGCTATTATCACATAGAACCGTGTTCTTTTATTTCATTGTTTCTTTGCACGAGTGTGCTGCAGTTCTGTGAATGGGGTTACTTTCACTTTACGAATGAGTGGTGGTTGTACTTTGTCGTTGGTTGTTTTTTTGAATGGAATTTGGTTGTGTTATTTAATTGGTTCTGTCCTTCACTTATGTGATTGGTTGTTTGTACGTTACATGAGGGTAATGTTTACTGTGATTGGGCAATCTGTCAATGTGGGCGTGGTTTCCTCTTGTGACGAGTTTATGTGCTGTGTTTCACAATCTTTTATTTTATAACATTTATGTATTTTGGAGGTTGAAAATAAGTTTATTTTGTTAGTTCTGGGGAAGTTGTATACTGCTTTCTTCATTGGGATGTGTTTCTGGAGATATCTCTGGTTTAATTTGCTGGAAGATTTCGATTGCAGAGCTTCACTTTCACTTTGGAGTGCTTGAAAAGAACAGGCACATATAAAATAAAGGTAATGAAAATAAATTTCTCCACATGTTCTGTGTTACTTAAGATGAAAACTATTCTATTTCATGAGGAAGGTACACACACGGTAATGTCACAGGTGAGTTGCTTAAGAATCATGGTTTCTGAAAGCCCTAGTACATACTTGGAACATGTAGGTTTTGTGATGACATCAGCACAGTGGAAATAACACCAGATGAGGTAAGCATAGTATGTATAAATGGCAAATATTGTCACTGTGCATACCTGCACCTAGATTTACATCACACTGTGGGAAATCCATGATTTTATCCTGTAACAATTCACTTCAGCCTATTGAATAACTATATATATATATATAGATATATATATATATATGTAAAGCGTACAGATGGTATTTTATTACCTGTCATATTTGGTGATTTCACAGAAAATCCCCGCTACGTTTTCAGTCCAGATGGTGGAATCTTAGATAAGTGCAGATATCAAGTCAAGTAACAATGACATAATTTTCCTTACCATCACAGCAGCTCGGTATACACAGAATACATCAGATTATACATGATATTATAGCATTCAAAAGTCAATCTTTGCTTCCAGTTTTCTGCTGGGGACTTTATTAGTCAAATTATTCCAGTATAGCACCATGGGTAAATATATGGCAAGTTCTCTAAGCTAATCACAAACACTATGCGCTCAGAATCCCCCCCCTTCCAAACAAACAAAAAAAGAAACACAATCTGACAGTCTCTTAACATGTACATATTTGTTTACTTTTTTCACTTCTAGCCCTGAATGCACCCCACATCTCCCTCCTTATTTATTTTATTCAATATCATCTTTTTTGTGGTGGTTTCACAACACTAACACTATATTTACCAATGAATCTGCACTCTTCCCCAAATATATGATCCCACAACAATAAACATCTGTCTGTCCCTCCCATTCAACTAATGAAAGACTTAGCCTGTGTTTAAATGGGCTGAGCAACCAGCCACTCCCCCTGCCTGACCTATTTAAACTCCGTCCTTCCTGCTTCACTCAGAAGCATTTTTCTTTGCTGCTGGAGGCTCTTTTGGACTCCGCCTTCCCCAGCCTGGGGCTCTGCCTCCCTCTTTTTTCAGTGTGTGTCTCCCTCCTCTATTGCTTTTGGATCTTCTGTTTGGTTTGTGCTCATCTTTCTTCTAATTTTTGCTTCTTCTGCCTTTTGCTTTCGCCACCAGCTGCTGTTTCTGCTTCTCTCTGTTGTCTGTGTCTGCTCTCTTATTAACCTGTGATTATGTTACTTCAGTTTTTACCTATTTTTTATTTGGGGGGGCTTCAGGTTTTTCTAGCATCCTACTCCTCCCCTTTGCTTGCATTGTGCTATTTAAGTGTTTTTCTGCTATTCAAGCTCCCATTTACTTTTAGCATGCTTTTAGTAATCCCTCAGTTTACCTGCATTAGTTATCTGTGTGTTATTTAGAGATGCAGTGAAATTACATTTCGCTTGCAAAATTCAGGTAAAATCATGAATTTCAAAGCATGAAATATTTCGTGAAATTTATGGATTACGCTGCCAAATTTTGTGGGTACGAAATGCAAAATGATGCTGGTGAAATCACGAATTTCACCCTCAAAATGCAGAATTTCACCCATGAGTGGCAGAATTTCACCTGAGAGTGGTGAAATTCTGCATTTTGCGGGTGAAATTTACGGGTTTGCTGGTGGAATTTCACATTTTGCACCTGTGAATTATTTTGAGAAATGTGTGAATTTCATAAAATATTTTGTGGAATGAAATTCATGGATTTCACACATCTCTAGTGTTATTCAGCTCCTCTTGCTGTTTCCCCTGCCTGTAGCTCCATCCTTAATTATTTACACCTGGCTGCACTCAGTGCTTGGTTTTTCTCAGCAGTTACAATTCCCAACTTTTTCTTATGTGCTTGCTTTTCTAGTTTTGCCTTTACTCCAGCTTTCTTAGCAGTTTAAATTGTTTATACTGCCTTATAAAAATGTGGAGTGTGCTCCCTTAATTATTTACACCTAGTTTCCCCACATACTACCCATTACACAGTGTTTCTGTGGGGACATTGTATTTAAAATGTTAAATTTGTTCCTGCCACCTCTCGTTGCTTCTTCCCGGTGTGGTGTCCCGGTAATCTGCTTGTGCCATTGATTATTCCCATGGCAGGGGACTGCAATGTTGCAGCAGGGCATTGTATCTTCAAGTTAGGAATGACAATTGAGTCAGAAATAATGCACTGTACTGAAAATCTGAATTTCACAATCATTTAGGATGGGCACTTGAAGGAGCCAGCATGAAATTTAAATTCATGGGATCACGTGATGTAGCAGGCCTGAGAAGACGCTTTCCCGTTCTTTCCTGCCCACCGCCATTTTTTTACACATTTTCCTGAGACTAACAACATTGAGAGCCTGTCTAAAGCCTTTATCTGGTGTGGGAAGTGCTTTAGAGTGATTTTGGTGTGCTCGGTGAAGAATGGAGGCTGAAATGAAGAAGCCCCAGCCCAAACACACACCCCCGGTCACCCAGGAGAAGGTCCCTAAAAAGCCTCGAGCTGGTATCACAGGAATGGCGCAGGCAACAGCACACTCCAGCCCTGAGCAAGAGCCATTAACACTTGCTGCTTTCCTGGCCGAATTTAGGCCATTCAAAGAGGAGCTTAGAAACCTCACTTTGGAATTTAAAGCCCTTTCCCAGGCTATCGAAGACATAGCACTGAGAACATCAGATGCTGAGGCCTGAATTACTTCACTGGAGCGGAAGGTAGACAAGCAGAATCCCGAAGTGGCTATGCTTAGGCAAAAAATTAGCAAGATGGAGCAAAAGCTTGAGGACCTTGAAGGTCGAAGCCGCAGAAATAATGCTGTCATTATTGGATTACCTGAGATGGAAGAAGGACAAGATGCTGTGTTGTTTGTTCAAAAATTTATTGAGAAGATGATAGGGCCCTCTCCTTACAGCCCCCACTATATTATAGAGTGGGCCCACAGAGCTCTCCAATCTAGGCCCCCGACGGGGGCCCATCCTAGACCGCTAATCTTTCGCTTTCTCAATTTCCTGGAGAAACAGCATTTTTTGTTAAATTGAAGACCATCCAAGATCTACAGTGGGAAGAAGCGAGAATTAGAGCCACTCAGGACTTACCACTGTCAGTTAGACAGCATAGAGCTGCTTTTCACCCGGTGGTTAAGAAGCTCCTGGCAGCTGGTCTCAAATTTAGAACTCTGTATCCCTCCAAACTACAGGTGCAGATATCCGGGCAGTGGTATTCAGATAAGGACTCAGATTCAGCAATGGAAGGACTAAAGAAAGCTATGCCAGATCTCTTTAAAGGCACTTAAATATCACGGGGGTTACTCGTGGGGACTATTTGGGAATTTCGAGATGTAATGGAATATATGGACATGTTATGTATATTGCTTCCTGGTCCAGAACTGACACTTACTGATCGTTTTTCTATTTTGGGTTAACAAGGGGGAAGTAGCTGTACCTTATAGTTTTAGTTAATTAGGTACATTTCAAATTCACGGGGAGACCGGTAAGGGGAACAGTTGGAATACTTGAGGTTAGAGGTATAAGTGGGTGATGCCTGGTATTGTTCAGGGGCATTATTTTGGAGATCGAGGAGGTCCTTATGGTTCAATGGGGCATTTTTGTGTTGAGCTTCCCGTTATAGAGGTCTGGTATGTTGAAATCAAGCCATAGGGTAGGCCGGTGTTCGTATTTTGCCTTTGAACTGCATGAGTACAGCTTTGTCCTTCCATTCTCTCTCTATGGTTGGTGAGCAGGAGCTCCTTTTTGGACAATGGCCCTGGTGAGGGGAGATCAGGTGGCCGGCTTGTGACTGATGTTGATGGATTTGGTGTTCTTTAAGGCTTATAAGCGTGGTAAGGGACCTTACCATTTTTTCTGGCCTCTCACAGCTTTATAAGGAGACACAGGGCTTATATTTGGGGAGGATGGAGTTGTGGTAGTTGCGATTGGTGACTGCAAGAGGGGAGTATTACCCTGGTATTTATCCAACTACTTGCTGGATTGTTGGGAGCCTTATTAGGAGTGAAGTTGTTGCAAGGCAGAGTTGGTGGTAGCTGGGATATATACCGATGCCAGTCGCACAGCGATTGCTTTAGGATGGAGCCGGCTTTTCCCTAGCACATCCTCCCTAAGGCTGGACAGGTGCAGTATGGTTCCTTAGGATATTGGAAAGCCCATTTCACTACGGGGAGCCTCTCAAGTTTTAGTACTCCCTATTCTTGTTAGAATTATACCCCCCTTTTTTCCTTTTATTCTCACTCCCTTTTTCGCTTGTTACAGGTGAAGAGACCCACTGTTGTTTGTATATGGGAGTGGTGAAATTAGCCGCTTCTCATTTTGTGGTCTTGAGGGGAGGTAATGGAGGGGAGGTATCCTGTATTGTGATACTCAGTACTTGGAACGTTATCCATTGCCGAAAGGAGTAGAATTATGGACAGGACTCTTGATATGTGTTCGAGTTTAACCCGCCGTTTTTAAAAGGGGGTTTTCATAGATAGTTTAGCTGTTTGCGTGGTATACAAATGCACTGAATTTGCCTCATCCCTTTATCCCTTCGTTGGTGGTTTTATGAGGAAGTTTCGGATGGGGTAGGGGGGGGCGGTTGTTGGAGGAGTGCTGCTTAGTGATGCGAGGAACAGCGGGGATGGGAGGGTTGGGGTGTTAGGGTTTGTATATTGGGGTTCTGTGTTTGTTGGTTAGCTTAGGGGATGCTTTTGGTGGGGTGGAGGTGGGAGGTGTTGGGGTCGTTAGGGAAGTTTTAGGGGGACACAGTCCACCGTAGGCTGGTCGAGGTTTGTTTTTATGGTAGTCTGTGACTTCAGGTGTTGTTCTTATCCATTGAAATGGTACAATGGCTAACAAGCTTTGTTTTTCAACATGGAATGTCAAAGGGGCCCGAAAAAAACCTAAACAGTATAAGATACTGAAGCACTTGGATATTCTATGTGCTAATGTCATTTTTATTCAAGAATCTCATTTACTTGACTCGGAAGCCATTCAGATGAGACGGATGCAGATTGGACAGGTCTTTTCAGCCCAAGGAACCTCTAGTACCTGTGGGGTTTTAATTCTTATTAATAGGGGTATCCCTTTCCAGGTTATCCAGGAAATCAAAGACCCCTATGGTAGATTTATTCTGGTTAAGGGCACTTTGTATTCCATAGATGTTGTTTTAAGAAGCATTTAAGGCCATAATAAAGATGACCCTCTTTTCTTTATGAGACTTCTCAACAATATTCTTTCCTTGTTACCTTCCACAATAATTTTAGGGGGGGATTGGAACTTAGTGATGGATCCTGGTAAAGACCGCACTAGCTCACTCTCGGCTCCTCTTTCCCTGGCACAATGTGCAATACATGAACTGATGGATAGGTTGGGACTTTGTGATATATGAAGGGTTCTACACCCTGTGAACAGGGAATACACTTTTGTGTCCCCTGTTCACAGGTCCTCATCCTGCATTGATTACCTGCTATTGTCTCAGGCCTTGTTACCTGGTGTGACAAGCTCTACTATTCAGTCAGGCCCACCCTCTGATCACTCTGTTGTGCTCTGCAAACTTGCCCTTACTTCCTTGCCTAAGCACCAGACTAGGTGGAAATTGAATGGCCAACTGCTCAAGGATCCCAAGAGTAGAGATCGAATTAGGGAGTATATTACACAATTTTTTGACCTGACTGCTACACAGGACACCAGGCCAGATGTGTTATAGTGTGCCTTCAAAGCATATCTCCGGGGCATCCTAATTGGGATGGCCGTGACAAGGAAAAGGGGATGGGAGGTGAAGCAGAAGGAGGTGTTAACCCGGATTAGAACTTTGGAGGTTAATTTACAATCAAATCCATCTGATGAGATTAAACAAGAACTGGCAAAGCTGCGGGACTCCTATTTAACTATGCTTAATGAGAGAGTGGAATTTGCTATCTTATGTAAAAAAGCCTCTTATATAGGCCACGAGGAAAAAATGGGTAAACTATTGGCCCAGAGAATTAAACAACTCGAGTCTGCCCGGTTCATTCCCCCGATCCGTTCTAGAACTGACGGAGCTCTTAGATCCAATCCTCAGGAGTTTGTCTCGGAGTTCATCAGTTATTATGAATACCTTTATGGTAAAATGCCTAATCCTCCTTCTGCCTTTACTCTCTCCTCCTACCTGGCAGAAGCCCATTTGCCTCATCTTTTGGAGTCTCAATGTAGGGCACTGGTAGCTCCTATCACGGAGTTGGAAATCCTGGAACCGATAAAGGGTCTGCCTTTAGATAAATTACCTGGATTAGATGGTTTTACTGCAAACTTCTATAAGTGTTTTAAAGAGTAAATTACCCCCCATCTCCTTTCTCTTTTCCATTATATCCTATCAGGTGTGCAAATCGATTCTTCTCTATTTGAGGCACTCATCATGCTCCTTCCAAAAGCGGGTAAAGATTTAGAATGTGTTGAGAGTTATAGACCCATATCACTGTTGAACCAGGATATAAAAATTTTAACAAAAATAGTGGCGGAGAGGCTCAGTCTGGTCCTTCCCGATCTAATTGGATCACACCAGGTGGGCTTTATGAAAGGCAGAGTTTCTGCAGATCATCTCCGTCCACTCTCACATGTCTTCTTGGTGTCCAGGGATGCCTCCTTTCCAGTAGCATTGGTCTCTCTGGACGCTGAGAAGGCTTTTGACGGAGTCAATTGGAGTTTTTTACTTCAAACATTAAACTCCATTGGATTTCCCCAACAATTTCAAACTTGGATAAAGGTCCTCTACCAGAATCCGACTGCCAGGATTTCTGGGAATGGTGTAATCTCCAGGACCTTTACCCTACACTCCAGAACCAGGCAGGGTTGTCCACTTTCTCCTTTACTTTTTAATCTCTACCTGGAACCATTAATCTGTAAGCTTATTTCATGCCCGAAGGTTCAGGGGATTACCATTCTTGGTACTGAGCTTAAAGTCGCTGCCTATGCGGATGACTTGCTCTTACACCTTTCTTATCCAGAGTCATCTATCCTTGCCATATTGGACATTATTGAGCAATTCAGTAAATTATCAAATTATAAATTAAATGTAGGGAAATCGATCATTTTTCCTTTAAACCACAAAGATTTTAAGAATGATATTACTACCCTAGGCCTAGCCTGGTCCAAATATTCCTTGTGATATTTGGACATTGTGTTAATGAGGGACCTGCAGAGCACCATTAAATACAATCTGGAGGCATTATTGTCCACAGTGGTCTTAGATTTGGCCAGATGGTCGGCTCTACCTATTTCTTTCTGGGGAAGAGTTAACCTGGTTAAGATGAATGTTCTCCCACGTTTATTATACCCTCTTCAGCTACTCGACATTTGTTTGCCAAGCGGATGGTTTAAAAAAGCCCAGAGTCTGATAGGTGATTTCATATGGTCCAAAAAGAAGCCGAGACTAGCTTTTTATCAGCTCGTAGCGCCCAAGTCTAAAGGTGGTTTATGGCTCCCATACATATGTATGTATTACTGGGCTTGTAGTGTGGCTAAATACTTGAGGTGGATGGATCCGAATCCCTCTGCTTATTTTCCCGCATGGCTCAAAATAGAGCTGGAAAGGATTCACTCGGCAAATATATCCCCCTCAGCATTATTATTCCTTAATATCAGTTCTATACCAAAGGAATTAAAAGATACCACAATTGCAACCTCTATGAGAATCCACTCGCAGTTGTGTAGATTCTTAAAATATAAAAACTGGTTGGATGCAGAGCAATCGATTTGGAACTCCCCTGCCTTTAAAATAGATAACAAAATGTTATCCCCTAGATGGTTACCTAGATAGGGGGATGGAAGGGTGTCTTCATTTCTTAAGGAGGACGGTACCTGGTTATCAGCTGAAGACATAGTGGTGAAATTCAGCCATAAGGGAAGTGATCACTTTAGGGTACTTCAGCTTAGGCACCTCCTCAATAAAAATTTTGGAGATGCTATCCCTCTATCTTATAAATTCGCTTTCCTGTCTGAACTGGGCCCACTTGTTAACTCCCCCAGAGTATTTCTAAACAGTACAATATTTTGTATGATTGGCGTTTTCCTGAACCGTTTGGTCCTACACAGTTTTGGTCTGATCTTTTTCCACACTGGGATAGAGACTGGACGGTTATTTGGAATAACTGCCATTGTTTTGTAACACAAGGTAGGTTACGGTTAATGCAGTTTTACGTCCTCCACAACCTTTATCATTATCCACAGAAATTGGCTAAATGGGGAGTAATTCCCTCCAATATATGTACTAGGTGTGCCCAAGCAGAAGGCTCCCTATTTCACATTTTTGGGGATTGTCCTAAGATACTACCTCTCTGGAAGGCTATAAAGGACAAGGTTGATCTACTCCTTGGGCTGAGGGATCTGTTCACCCCAGAGGTTTGTATCCTCAGGGATTATTCCCAGATTTCTGTTAGCAAGCGTAAGTTTCATATTACTTTGATTTCTATGTCAGTTAAAAAACTGGTCCTCAAGTATTGGAAGAGTACTGAGCTTATCTCTTATTCTGAATGGCTAAGCGAGTTTCTGTTTAATCTTCGAGTGGAGAAGACTATCTCGAGTATTAATGATAACAAATCCAAATACGAACGGATTTGGGCCACGCTACATACATTATATTCTATCTAATATTTAATTTTTAGACAACTAGCTATTATGGGCTGTCACGCCTCAGGACTGTGTGGGTGGGGGGATTATGTTGGGGGGTGGTGGGGGGAGGGGACGGGGTCAAGTAACCTGTTCTGTTTTATGTCTAAATGTTTTGGATGTCTTTGCCCTGTCCATTGTATTTGTTAAACTTTCAATAAACTTTAAATAAAAAAAAAGAAATTTAAATTTATGAATTTTAACTAGCTCCTCCTTAGTTTTATTCATTCATCCCGCAATATCTCATATATCAAGGTATGTCTCCCATGTTACTATGCCGTGTGCACAGAAGATATAAACTGTATGTGAATATATGCACCAGACTATGTGATTTTCTACATTGCCTACTACTGGCCTTCCTACTTTATTGCATGGACTATAATGTTCAGTAATGAGAATTTCAAATTTCCCTGTACCCTCACCTTTCATATGCACTGTTTACTGTCTTTCACTCTTTTGGGGCTTGCTCTTATAACAGTTTCACTGTTGCTTCCAGTGCTACTAGTTTGAATGTCACAAAAAATTTGGCATCTTTATGGAACTGGTTGGCATGCATTCCCATATACTGTACTATACTTGTGACATCATGTTGTGACATACGGATTGATGTTTTGCCCAGTTTCTCAGACCCATGTAGATGTCTGATAATTGTTTAGACTAACCAACATGGAGGTTTAGTTTTCTTTTATGCTTGGCAGGCAATATGAGAAACTGAAAAGCTTGTGTGACCTACTTGTGGGTCTAAAATGCTTCTATCACTGAGTTCATGTTCTTCTTTTCACAACAGAGGCACGCCAGCCACAATCATAAACTACTATGGCTCAGGGCCTTCCCTGTAGCTGATGGTCTTGCTCTGTACCCATGAAGTTCGCATCTTGAGCATGTGAAACTTGGGTTGGGATCCTTCTCATCTGGCCCATAGTGGGAATGTCCTCACTCTGGGTGGAGCTTTAGCTGTGCAGATGTATCAGCAGTTCCTCGTGGTGTGGAATTTAAGACTTCAGCCGCCCTTAAGCCCAAGGAGGCTCCTTTTGCTAGCCGAGCAGGTTCAGTGGCACCTTCTAATGTATTCCTCCTATGACTGCCTCTGGCTTACCTGGTTTATTCTTAGATTGGTAGCCGGCTGAGTGCCTCAGCAGTCATCACTCTCCTCCCACCTTCAGGGACTGTTGTTGCAGAAACTGCTCACAACCCTTCAAGGCATTCCTGTTAGATGGATAGAGTGAGAGCCTTTCTCCACATCAGAATATTTTCCACCTCCCCTGACCTGGGTATTTAAATTGCAGCAGCAGCAGTAGAGCCATCACTAAATAAAATATCCCACAGCCTGGAGGGAAGGCAACCCAGGCCTTTGATCCCCAGAGGTTTCCTCCTCAAATAGGAGTTTTTCCTCTCCTCCATGTGAAAGATTGTAATACCTAGTTAGGTTTTAGTAGCACATTCCCTAGGGTACTTAGGTTGGTTTCTGCTGTTGGATGGAGATGGATAGTGGCCTTCTTTTGCCATTCCCTCTCTGCTTAGGAAGACATGCCCACTTCTTATCTAATTGTTCAGACTTACATGATGGTTGCTATGCATTCCCATTGTCTGCTTCAGACCTACGTCAAGGTCCTAAATACACAATACTGATTTGTCCTACATGAAGATCCTCAGCACATGATACTTACTTGTCACCTTCTGCAATGCTTTCTGCTCTACACTGTTTTTGGGGCTCCTTCGTAAGGTACATTTAGCCTAATGGAATCCTTCCCACAGCACCTCTAAGGGTGGAACCTTTCTCCTGGGTTCCTTGCTTTCAGCATCCATACAAGGTGGTATCCCCCAAGGAATGAGAGGCAAACAGCCACAAAGGTTTATTCAACAAGTTGCACAAGCACAACACTACACCAAGTTGCATAACAACATTGAAATGAAAGGCTTAGCCTTTGATTCAATGGGCTAAGCAACCAGCCACTCCCGATGCCTGACCTATTTAAACTCCATCCTTCCTGCTTCAGTCAGAATCATTTTTTCATTGCCCCACCATTCTCCTCTCCTCCTTCAGTGGCTCACCTCTTTACTCAGAGTCTTGTTCTTCAGGTATCTTTAGCCTAAGGGAATCCTTCCTGCAGCACCTCTAGGGGTGAAACCATTCTTAAGGGATCCTTGCCTTCGGCATTCCTACAGAATGGTATTCCCCAAGGAATGAGATGTGAGTGGCCACAAAGGTTTATTCACCAACTTGCAAAAGCACTACACCAAGTTGCATATGCACATTGAAATCCATATATCCACACACCTCTCTCAAGTTTCTAACTGTATCATGCACTGCTCCTCTAATTTCCCTTCTCTGACATACCTCCTATGATTTATACATAGAAGTATGCCCCTCCTAAAATTTGTACCTACTCCTTTTTAAATCTGTGCCCTAACCGTTGATACGCTTTAAAAATTTGTACTCCTGCTCTGCAGCCCTACCAGAATTTGTGCATCCCTTCAAAAGCTATGCCCTTCCACTTCCCACTGAATGTGTACTTATCCCCACTCCTGCAATGTTTTGTGCCTTTCTGTGTGCATCCCAAATTGATACCCCCATTTCAACTCCCATCCAAATATTTTTACCCCTACCCCACACAACTCCTGAAATTGGTACACCACAAGTACTATTTCCCAAATCTGTAAATTTGAACAAAGAGGTACCCTCACTCCTCACAAAATCTGTACCTCCTGCTCTGCTCCTCTCCCAAAATTTGTACCCCTTGCACCAGTAATATTCTAAAATTTTGCCCTATCTGCATTCTCTACCAGATACCCTTATTCCCCATTCCCAAAGAGTTGTATCCTTTCTCTCATACCTCTCCCAGATATCATATCATAATCCATACAACTTCCCAAACATTTTACCCTGCTGAATGTGCTCCCTTTTTTGTACATCAGCATCTCCCATGCTTTACACACTTACCACTGCAAATTAGTAAACTTTTCCAGCACTCCACCAAAAATGTGTACCTTCTCTCCAATACTCCACAAATCTGCACTCTATCTCAAATGTATACCCTCATCCCTGTACCCCTCACAGTATTTGTCCCTTTAACCTCATACTAACTGCAAAATCTATATCATCTACACCTTCTGTCTCCAGAGAGTGCCTCGGCTTCATTGCCCAGCACCCAGCACCCAAACTTCTCTGCAAGTATGTACCCCTCACAAAACTTGCACCTTGCCTTCCCTATGTTCCTCAAATTTTTAATAGTACCACTGCATCCCTCCAAAAATAATAAAATTGTACCTCCACTGAGCTACTACACAATTTGAGCACCACCCAAAATGTGTACCTCTATTTTTGCACCTCTCAATGTTTGCACATTAAAATCCTGCTATCCTCTCAAATTTTTCAGTTCTGTTCCTATACCCTTACCAATGTTTTTACCCCAAACTCAGCACTTCCTACAAAGTTTGTACCCTAACTCCTATCTTTCTCTCATGGTTTGCTCTCAGTCATCTACTATTTTTAAATTGCATATCCCAAGCATCCCCAAATTCCACACAGTGTCCCTACGCCATTCACAAACTTTGTACTCCTACTATTTTGCCCATTCAATAATGTGTAGCACAGTACTACATGATTTCCAAAATATGCACCTCCATTGCACTACCTGCAAACTGGCAATTCCCAAAATATTTACCTCCTATACCACCCCATTTGACAATTTGTACCTCTGCAATAATACCATATAATGTACTCTTTACCCCACCTGCCCCAAACAAAGTGTTCTTCTAACATTAGGAGGAGTGCAGAGGGGGTACACATTTTGGTAAGGATGTGGGACTGGGATAAACATTTTGGGATGGTTGTACATTTTACAAAGAGAGAGACGGTATAAAGGTACACATATTAGGAGAGGGACAAGGGAATATGTTTTGGGAAGGGTGTGCAGATAAAGGGCACACATTTTGAGCAGAGACGTACATTTAAAAGGGGTGAAATGATAGGGGTATAAAGTCTAGGGGAAGTATAAGGAGAAGGATGCTGACTTCAGGAAGAGTGGAAGGGTACAAGGAGAACATTTCTGGAAGCATGCAAGACTAAAGGCACACACTTTCTGAAAGGTGTGGAATAAAAATACAAGTTTTGGGAGGGGTGCAGAAGAAGGGTTCACATTTGAAGGAGTGCAGGAATGAAAAAAGGACAACATTTCAGAGAGGAAGGTGTAAAGGTAAAATATTTGGAAGGGTGCATAGATGAGGTGCACATTTGGTGAAAGAGGAATAGATAAAGGTCTAAGATAAGTTGGGGACATGGCAGAATTACAACTTAGGAAGAGGTGCTTAGCAGAAGTACATATTTTGGGAGGGTTGCAAGGCAGTGGTGCAAACTCTGTGAGGAGAACCCATTATAGATCAGGTGCATAATTTTCTGGTATGTTCAAGAACTTAGAGAAAGTGATGAATTCAGCAGAATGATGCATGACTTCTAAAGATAGCAGGATTTTATCAGAAAGATAATTGTTTGGTATGACCCACTTCAGTATTGGTAAGATAAGAGCACAGTCTGGCCAGCACTGCAACACATGGATCTTTACTATTTAAGCTGAAAAGATCACCATTTGATGGCATATCAATTTGCAGGGCTTGGTATATCTTCAGAAGCTCAAAAGTGGTTCACCAGCTATCTAGCAAACCACACACAACAAGTAAGAATAGGGTCTACCCTTTCTGCTAAACTGCCTGTCTGCTCTGGGGTTCCTCAAGGATCGATACTGAGACCCCTTCTATTTAGTACCTTCCTCAATAATCTTCCAGCATCCTGTTCCGAACCAGTACTCCTCTAAGTGGATGTTATAGTCATTTTCTCAAAGACTGCTGACCCTATCCTTCTTCAGGCCAAATTTCAGAAAAGTTTTACTGAAGCTGAGTCCTGGTTCACCTCTCATAAGTTTGTGCTTAATTGCAAAAAAAACAAAGGTCATGCTCTTCCATGGTACCCACAGCAAGCACAAAGCCAAACCATTGGTGATTAAAAACAGTGCGGGTATAGTCCTTGATCAGACTCAATCTTTTAAATACCTAGGAGTTACTCTGGATAGTATGCTGTCCTATTCCAACTATGTTGGGAATGTTGCCAAGGCAATTAACATTCACCTAGGCCTTCTACACAGGCATAAACACCGCCTTACTACTGAAGCCCTCTGATTGGCTCTCCGAAGTTCAGTTGTGTCTATTATTGACTATGGTTTGGTCATTTATGGTTCCACCACAGACACAACCCAACGTCGGCTTGCCACAACTCTGAATAAGGCATGTTGTCTACTAACTTGTGCAGCATATCATACTCACACTTGTGACCTTTACAGACAGGCAAACTGGCTTCAACTCCAGGCTTGCATTGAATATCAAGCCTGCCTTCTGGCTAAGAAGGCAGATCTTGGTCTCCTACCACCAGGTTCCCTTCAGCCTTTCAGTCCCTTCCGGGGCACTCGTAACACACGACATTCTGTAAGTCAAACTTTTACTGTCCCTCACTGTCTAACTTCACTCTGACAGCAATCCATTGCAGTTAGAGCTGCTAATTTATTTAATTCCCTTCCTTCTGAGATTATGATGACTGCAACCTCAGGACCATTTAAGCAGAAGCTGCGTCAATTCCTAGTTTCCAGAGCATCTTGTGACTGCTATACCTAATCTTTGCTGACAGCTAAATGCACTGGGACCTCCCTCTTTTACCAATCACCCCTGTATAGCCCTACCCTGTTGCTGCGCTATTCCACTTACAGCACTTCCTTTCTTCATCCCTTTCCCATCCCCATTCCTGCCCTCTTTTCATCCTACCTTGTCCCCCCTTCCTTTACCCCTCCACTCCCACTTCCCCCTCCTTCCTCTGTTTCCTCACCTTGTTCTCTCCCCCTACCCCCTCCCCGTAGGTCTTTCCTGCATAAGCTTCATTTTGGCATCTCCCTCCTTGCTCTTATTTTACTCCTTCCACCCCCCAATTCACCCTCTGTCTCTCTCTCCTTGAAATCCCTTTCATCCCTCTTCAGACAAGGCCACTGGCTACACTTGACACAATATTTATCTTGCCATATTATTCTTTTGTTTATGTAATTACTTTCCTCATGTTGTACTACTTACTGAAACCATTGTAATTTGTTATTCTTGTGACTTGACATGGAACCTCTGTAAAAGAGCCCTTGGCTCTAAGGTCTTTCTAGTTTGTTAATAAATAAATAAATAAAAATAGAATCTCAGCACAAAATCATTATAGCAAGGGTTGTCCAAAAAGGGTATTATCAACAAAGCCAGGTTTCAAAGAAACATACAATCACACACACAGTATATCTATAATGTAAAGCATCATGGAACCTATATGCAAATCAGCATGAACATTTAGGCTTGTTCTGCTTTAAGTAAGAATGTATTGTACCAGAGGGCCTCCCACACAATCTGCAAAGGCTGAGAAAAGAAGACAGAAACATGTATTACATCCTGCACTGTACATGCAAGTGTGTCTTATCTGTATGTCACCCCATGGGGAAAAACAATCCAGCCCTTTTATGATCCTATGGATTTGGGTCCAGACAAAGAACCTAAGCAGAAAAACACACACAGGCTAGGGTTATCCCAAAGGGCAGTGGCAACAAAGCCAGGTTTCAAAGAAGAACAAAATCACACATATTTGTATAATGCAAAGCATCACGGAATGTATATGCAAATCACTATGAACATTTAGCCTGGTTCTACTTTAAGCAGGAATGCATGGTGCCAAAGGGCCTCTCACACAGTCTGCAAAGGCTGAGAACAGAAGACACAGACACATGTTTTAAACTACATAGGACTCATCGGTGTGCCTTATTTGTATCTCAACCCAGTGGAAAAATGATCCAGCCCCTATGTGGTCTTTTAGGTTTGGGTCATGGTGGGCCCAAAATAAGAAAACAAGCTAAAATGATAATGAACCTCAGCACAGAAGCATTGGGGCAATGGTTACCCAAAAGGGGTATTGGCAACACAGTCAGGTTTCAAAGAAATACAATGCAGACTTAATTTTCATGGTGATTTGAATGTACTTCCCATGATGCTTTGTATTATAGCGGTATGTGTGATTTTATATCTCTTTAATATTTAAGTTGCCCAGCAGTGGGTGTCTATTCAGAAAGAATATTTAGCCCAGCTGGCTAGGTTACTAATAATAAGTGGAAAAAACTGCTTCAAGAAAATGTTAAAATTCTAACTTTTATTAGACTGTACTATGATGTGTTTGCTAGATGCTCAGGAGTACTTCCAAAATGTTGCTTGGACAGTGATGATGATAAGCCTATTGGCAGCGATGTTAAAGAAACATAGTACTACTGGGGGAAATAATTGCTTCAGACTGTCTCTTATGTCATTCATGTTCTGCTTCATGCCAGTTACCATATTGTTTCTTCCAATGTGAACTACAGGAAAATTAGAAAAGCTAGGGGCTACTTTCTGACTCTATGGAATACAATATATGAATGAATGTCACACCTACACTTATATGTATGTTTTCCTCAATCTTGTATTTATAAGGTCAATTTGAAGACATCCCCGGGTGTTTCAAATTCCCATTTTTCTGATGCACTCGAAAAAGTTTTCAAGGTTGTTTTCTGGCACAAGTACATTCTTAAACATATGGAAGCATTATTAGAATAGTGATTTATCCTATTACTGTATGTCATTTCCAGCTAAGAATATACACAGGATAGCAACAAGGAAATTAGCTTCTACCATTTCAACAGTTGGTATCATTCAAGGCGCTTTACCTAAATATCTGTCTGTCTTTGGTTACACTGTTTAATTTTAAAGTACTTGGCATTCTGCCTGCACTTTTGAATTGTTTCAATTGCTTTCTTGCAACTTTTATTTTTTTATTGGGATGTTTCAATTATTTTTGTCCTGAGCCAACCACTTCTGAAACTGCAACTTTGAAAGCAGATATAACCAAAAGAAGCATGGCAACCCAATTTGTATTTCTTTTTCTGTGTTCATAACCATATTCTACATCTATCAAAAAAAGTTTTATGAAAATAAAATGCTTTTGAAATGGTTTTATGTATAAAAACATACAAATATTTTCCCCTCTTTTTGTGAATATCAGTTCACGAGGGTGTCATGGTGTTGGTAATTTACTCTTTATTTTTACACTTGTGTAAAAAATGAAGTGTAGTGCCTCAGAAGGTGTCTGATGAGCAGATCAGGGAAGACCTCCAGGAGGGAAAGGGATAACCCCCCACCCACCCCATACCTTGCCAGCTAGCTTGCTGATCAAGCTAGCTGGCTGACCACTTCCTGCCCAGGTCCTCCTCTCCCCCTCCCCCTCCTGTACTTTTCCCAGGCTTCAGCCTTTGTTCTGGCCAGGCCAGAGCTCCGGCCAATGCCTAAAGGGCCATAAATCAGCCCCAGGGGCTGTTCTAGGCCCCAGGGACCCAATCACTTGGCCAGAAGCCAAGCTCACCCCCAGGCTAGAAAACGGTCTCCCCTGCTAGCCAGAGGGCAGTTCTGGACTGGGTGGCTAACAGAGTAGAGAGCACAAGGGTACAGACACCTAGAGGATACCTGAAGCTCAGATCTGTAGCTCCATGGTGGCTGCTCCTCTGTAGCCAGAGGTCCTGGGGTCCTCAGCAGCAGCAGTAACATCAGATGTCCTCCAGCCTGAAGGGGTCTCACAGTCCAGCAATCCTCCAGACATTCACAAACAGCCAGTTCCATAGGATGAGTCCCCTTTTATTGTCTGTTCCCTGGGTAGGCAGTTCTTGTTTGGGGTAGCCTGGGGAGGCATAGTTTGGGTGGCTGGTAGTGCACCCTGCCTGGGGCTGCTCTTGCAGCTCCTCTGCCTCTCCTCTTTGTGTGCTTGCCATTTTGGTTCTCTTTTGGGGGGCCTGGGGTGGATTCCAAAGTGGTACTGGGCCCTTTGTGGAGGGCAGATATCCCCTTGTCCCCTTGGTCTGCTGGCATTAGGGCCAGCTGCTGTCCAGCAGATGCTTTCTCATCAGTGTTTTTTTTGTTGTTGTGGTGTTCCTTGTCCCCTCTTGCTCCCATTACCCTCATCTCTCTGCACCATCCTCCTGAAGTGGGTGAAACTCCTCACACCCCTCCCCGACTGAGGCAGAGTTTATGGGTGTGCTAATGGTGGGGAACTGCTCCTGCTCCCCGATGCTTCCTCCAAGCGCAGGTAGCACTAGCATGGCTGTGGGGTTCTGGTGAGTGCAGGAGCTAGTGCAGTGCCTGACAGGGTGGGGAGGAGTTAAAGCTGATGGACTGCTGCGTGCAGCCACAAAGTGAGTCCGGGTGGAATTTAAGCCCGTGACTCAAAGGTTCTACCTCGTGCTCACACCTAGGGGGAAACAAGACATTGGGAGAGAGTGGGGCTTCTTGGATCAGCCCCCCTATACTCATCCCTGGAACTCCTCCACTCTACAGGACCAGGGCCAGGTGATGAGTGGGCTGTATGCCCAGCAAAGCCTGGGGCTGCTCTTGCAGCTCCTCTGCATCTCCTCTTTATGTGCTGGCCATTTTGGTTCTCTTTTGGGGGACCTGGGGTGGATTCCAAAGTGGTACTGGGCCCTTTGTGGAGGGCAGATATCCCTTTGTCCCCTCAGTCTGCTGGCATTAAGGCCGGCTGCTAACCAGCAGGTGCTCTCTTGTCAGTGTTTTTTGTTGTTGTTGTGGTGTTCCTTGTCCCCTCTTGCTCCCATTACCCTCATCCCTCTTCACCAACCTTCCAAAGTGGGTGAAACTCCTCACACCCCTCCCAGACTGAGGCAGAGTTCATGGGTGTACTAGTGGTGGGGAACTGTTCCCATTCCCTGATGCTTCCTCCAAGTGCAGGTAGCACTAGTGTGGCTGTGGGGTCCTGGTGAGTGCTGGAGCCTGTGCGGTACCTGAGAGGGTGGGGAGGAGTTAAAGCTGGCGGAATGCTGCGTGCTGCCACAAAGTGAGTCCAGGCGGAACCTAAGCCTGCAACTCGAATGTTCTGCCTCGCGCTCACACCTGGAGGAAGCAAGACACTGGGAGAGAGTGGGGCTTCTCAGACCAGCCCCTCCACACTCCTCCCTGGGACTCGTCCACTCTACTGGACCAGGGCCAGGTGGTGAGTGAGCTGTATGCTCAGCAAAGCTTCTTTCTCCTTTACTCCATGCTGGAGAGTTTCAGAAAGGGGCAGGGGCACCAGAGGACAGGAGGAAAAAGGTGGTGCAAGTGGGCAAGGTACTTACTAGAAAAATAGGGGCACTGCATGGTATGAGCCCCAGGGGTTAAAGTTTAGCACCAGGTCACCCACCCCCCAGAGCAGTCAGAGTGACCAGAAGGGAAATTGCAGTGGGTACAGAAGGGGCCAGAGAGGGACTCAGCACTAAAATAAATATTTATAAGGGGTGGAGCAAGGCAAGGGCACACTGAGTAGCCCAGTTGCCAACCCCTTACACAAAGGTAGAGGGTGGAGCAAGGCCTAGGAAAATAAAGCCCTCCCCATAACAGGCCTGCCGAGCAAGGAAGGGATCCAGTCAATACTTAAGGGGCCAGCATCCCACATTAGAGAAGGTCACCCCTTTGCTTAGACTGCTGGCTGGTAGCTGCTGGGACTCCGAGCTGAGAAAACGGTTCTGCCTGTACTGCGCTGCTTGCTACTCCAGTTCTGATCAAAAGGGTGAACCCAATCCCCTGCTACAGAAAAGTAAATATTGTGTGTTTGCAGTAATTAATGCCTGCCCCGGTAGCACCCTGGGACATTAATGACCCCAACAGACTTAACAAAGTGCATCAGGGTCTGATCCAGGGTTACAGCAGGGCCTGAACTACCTGCCCTGCACCCACCGAAGCCACCTACCCACATTGGGGCTGAACTTGCCTGCCCTGCATCTTGACCAGTTGGTACCTAAACTGTCTCTGAAGGGACTTGAACTGCCTGCCCCTTCGCCAACTGCATATAGCCATGTCAGTTCCATTTCCACCCCCAGTCTGAGCTGTTGCCATGGGGAAGTGGACGGACTGCCCAGCAGTGGTAGTCCCATCATCCAACTGATTGCCCTAAAAGGACTGCAGTTGCCTGCACCCCCGAGGTCAGGGGTCACCCACCTCTTGGCCAAGCATCCAGTGCCTTCCGCCCAGCCTGCCAGCGAATCCCAAAGATGACAAAAGACTGCATTAGCCAGCATAGTGGTAGTCTGTAATCCCTCCCAGCCTAATCAGCTTTGGAGCCACCTTGGCTTACGATAGTGAGGTCCCCTCCTAAGAATGCGACTAGGAAATTGCCCAATTCTTTTGCTTTTCTAAGGTGGCCATAGCTCCCTTCCCCAGTTGGGTGGCAATTCATCAGGAGCCTTCCAGAGGACCCACCATCACCATCGAAGGACATCACCATGACCATCCTTCATCTTTCCATAACCTGTATCTCCAGCTCCAGACCAGCCTGCATCCTCTTCATCTTCTTCTTAATCTTCATCTTGTTGCCTCCCCACCCTCCTGCTGGGCAAAGAAACTGATTGGTCACCAAGGTACTGTACCCACTCTTCAAGATAGCTAGCCACCACCTGCTTCGCACCAAAAGACTGTTCCTCCAACTGGACTGCCAGACTATAAGCTGACGTGTCTTTAGTTACCCTTGGCTAAGGTGGTTAGGCATTAGTAAATTATTATTATTGATGTCTGCAGACGTAGGGCACTAGGTGACCCTTTTAGAGGTACCTTACGTGTTGACGTTATATATATGACTGTTTGCTTTTACCTCCAATGCACCTAGACCTGTATAGTTGCCTTCTATTACTAAGTACTGTGCTGTGCATGACAATCACTGTAAGTGCCTTGTACTTTGCAACCACATAACCAATTTCTCTCCAGCATAACCAGTGGCTGTCTCAATAAAAGTTTGCTGTTTGCACCTGGAACTGTTGTGCCTGCCTCTCCTTGAAAAGAAGAGACGAACCACCCTCCTAAGTCCAGTCACCACAGAAGCAAGCATAATGGGGCTTGCCATTAAAAGGCAGACCAGGTTGTCCAGTGATCCCTCCAGGAATAAATGCATATGCGGAGGAAGGTGGAGTGGGGGGAAGGGACAGAAGGATAGAGGGTGTGGGGCCTGATGACATCACCAGGCAGGAAATGGGTACTATGACAAGGGCTGGGCGGCGGAGCTCAAAGGGGGTCCTGACCAGGGGCCTATCAGTGGTATATTAGGCTAGGGCTCAGGCAGGATGACCTCTTTTGCTGGGAATATTTCTTGGATAAGAACTCAGCACATCGTTAGCAAGTCAGGTAAGGCACTAAGAACTACTAGGCCTGTAGCTATGTGGCCCACGCGACCATGCTCAGTGGGTGTTTCTTTGTCTCTCATTTGTTACAGTTAACAGTTACATGGAATAAGTTTGTGATAATATGTACTGTGAAGGAGCATTATTGTGATTGCAGTAGGTTTGTGGGTGAGATTGAAGGTGAGCAAGTGTTTGTACACTTAGGCCGGTTGGCCACACGGCTTAGAGGCTAGGACTTTGTGATGGTTTAAAAAAAAAATTAAATTTTGTTTGGTGTTTGGGCAGGCAGTAACAGAGGACTAGCTCAAGTAGTTTTGGTAGGTTTTATCATGGGGTAAAAGAAGCAGTTAAAAGCCTGGGATATAATGGCAGATTTGCTGTACATGCCAGTCGCTGCATTATTGGTAGGAAAATGAGGCCTGCCCAGGGTGTGGTGACTCCGTGAGGCTATTTTTACAAGGCCCGGATATGTGTGAGAAGTTATTTGGGGAAGCGTGTTATAGCTGGGGGGTAGGTTTGAGGTAGCGTTGAATGAAAAACGTTTGCAGTACGGGGGCTTTTTATTTGCATGGCATTTTGTTTGGCAGAAGCTGATGGTATGGGAGCTGGGCCTCCTCAGAGTTTTGTGTCTTGCATCCAGGTGGTATGGCTGCGATGATGCTAGGTTACGCTTTTCGCGTAAGGTTCAAAAAAACATAAAAGGGTTTTAAAATGATTTAAAGTTCACAATGAATAACATGCAACCGAAGCGGAGGAAGAAAGCCTGGCAGTGGCTTAGCAGGTCTTGGCGAGGAGTGGGGGGGTGGCTCCAGGAAAGAAAACAAGCAAGTTGGAATGCAGAGCACATGGGGGGTTTCATCCGGGCGCATGGCAGCCTAATGAGAGCATCAGGGGAAGGGCCGACAGACAGGCTGTTATGCCGGCGAACACATTACGGGGGGTCACAAGCGTGGTAATGGAGGATATAGGCAGAGCCTGCTGTAGTGGAGCCCGTGGCATTTGATGGAAGGAGGCACGGAATGTTTGGGCAGCAAGGTGCAGGCGTGGGAGGATGCAGATTCAGGCGTGCATGAATTGGCCCTTCCAGCCCATGGATCACTGTCAGAGTGAAGTTCAACAGCGAGGGACAGTAAAAGTTTGGCTTACAGAACTTCTTGTGTTATGAGTGCCCCGGAAGGGACTGAAAGGCTGAAGGGAATCTGGTAGTAGGAGACCAAGATCTGCCTTCTTAGCCATGGAAAGGCATGGGCAGAGTTGTTACAGGTGGCATAGAGAGCGGGGACGCAACACAGTCCCTCCGGTATTCCTGGGCATAAGTGGGCATTTTTTAGGAGTGTTTTTTCAAGCTTCTGGTGGCAGGATGAGGCCACATGGTTCAGACAGCTGGGAGCCATAGGGAGGGAGGGTTACTATGGGCATTTTTTCCCCAGAGCAGGGGCGACAAGGGGGACAATGGAGGAAGGAGAGGCAAAGCTAAAGAGCTCGCGGATGGGGACAAAGGAACCGCAAGGACCGGCAGTTTAAAAAAATATGTAAATAAAAGGAACCAGGCCATGCTGGGTGAGGGGGCCTGCAGCATGGCAGGCCGAGGCTAAGGAGGGCTTCGCGAGGAGTAGCAGTGGGGATTGGAGAGGGGCACAAGGGCTGTGTCATGTAGCTGCTTTTTATGAGGCGGAGGCTTTGTGGGCAATAGTAGTCACCAGCATCGAGGATCCAGTGAGGGGCCCAGAGTGGAAAAGGACAGTGGTGCTGCAGAGCACACAGGGAAATGGTGGGGTGCATGGTGGTGTTTGGGGCCTAATGCAAGGGCAGGTCTTGGCCTGCAGCAGCAGGGAGCTCACCTTGTGGGGAGGCAGTCTAGTGCTGTGGTTAAGGCTGAGCTGAAAAATCAGGAGACCTGGGTGAATCCCACAACCCTCACTTGGATGGGCACAGGCGGCTAGAATGGGCCCACATGGCACGGGGCACCCAGATGGGAGGGATAAAAAAAAAGAAGAAAAAGAGGATGATAATAAATAAATAAATGTGAAAGAGAGGAAACAGTATTGGCTCACTATGGCACAGGAACTAGCGGACACAGGGATGGGGGGCCCTGAGCATTGGCTCGGGATTGGCCCACTGGAGCAGGGGGCAGGGCAGTTGGCCAGTCCGTACAACCTTGGCTGAAGGGGTGTAGAACTGATGGTATAGGACTGAACGTATAACCTTTCAACTGCAGACTACAAGGACAGAGAAGCAGGCATGGCACCTAAGTGAGACCAGCTGACCAGTGAAAAGATGCTACAGGAGGCATCAGTCTTGATGGGGCAGATGTTGGAACTTTTGGCAGCAGCAAAGAAGAGAGAAGCAGAGGAGGAGCACAGAGAAAGTGCAAGGAACTGGAGGAGCACCTGGGTTGGGGCAGGGGGGTAAGAGGCCCAGGCAGGAAGTCCCTCACCCGGCACCAATACCAGCACCCCTGCCTGCACTGGAACCGGATGATGGTAACACGGATGGGGGTAAGGATGATGTGGACCTCACGGATGAGAATGGTTTAAAGGATTACCTCGAGGGGCTACTGAGCGGCATGGGGGACACGAGAATTGAGAAGATGGAGCAGGCAGTACATGCCTTAAAAGGCAAAGGGGCTGGGCCAGAAAAAGAGTGGGAGGGGCAACAGCGAACAAGAAATTGTATGAAGGACCCCTGAGCTTTTCAATTGGGGACCGCGTGACGGCCTCAATAAAAGAAAAAATTTGGAAAGGGGAATATATCGACATCTTCAGGCTCATGGACGAGGACACAGCCACAAAGTACGAACAGAAGCAGTCAGTGGGAAAATCGGAAATGGCAGTGGCATTGGCAGTGGTAGGCCACAAGACGGAGGAAGCAAAATATAAGGGGAAAACCATAGAGAACTGGCAAGGCAGTTTCATAATATATAGTGCATTGATGCTGCAGAAGCAGCCAGAACTCACAGTTCCCTTGCTGACATACACGTCCATCATCAGGGAGGTGTACAAGACAAAAGTCGGGTACGGGTGGCTCAAGTATGATGAGGCCTTCTGGAAGTGGATGGCGGTGAAAGGGTCCCTGAGATGAGACTGCACCCACTCGGATCTGTGGGTGAGGACCCTCTCCGGGGAAGGAGGGGGGGTAGTAGGGGACCAAGCAAGGAGAATCACTCCAGTAGCAGGGGCAAAAGCATGTTGGGGTTACAGCAAGGCCACCTGCACATGGGGAAACTGTAAGTTCCAGCGTGTCTGCTCAAAATGCTGAGGGTCGCACCCAGCCTCCAGCTGTCAGCAGAATGGTGACAGAGGGGGGAAGAGTGGGGGACAGTTTTACAAGCAGCCCTTTCGGGGTGCCCAGGGGTGCAGGGCAGGGGCCATGGGGGCAGCCACAGAGGGCAGCATAGCACCCCGGGGGTGGCGGTAGTGGGGTGTCCATGGGCAGGCAGTAGGGATATGCACTGGCGTGCACTCCCATCTCCCTAGCAGCAGTGGAGGAATGGTCCACGGAATACCCAAACAAAGGGGCAGGTGAGCTGCTTCGGGAGGGGTTCCAGATGGGTTTCCCACTGGGGTTTCAAGGGGGATGGGAAAGAACATGGGCCAAGAACCTAGGGTCAGTGAAAGGGAAGGAAGGGATTGAAGGGACCAAGATAGAGAAAGAAATCACAGCAGGCTGGGTGGAAGGCCCATTAGAGGGGCCCCCCATGCACACAATTCTGGATTTCCCCATTGGGAGTGGTGCCCAAGAAGGTGGAAGGAAAGTTCCACTTGATTCATCACTTATCATACCCAGAGGGCTCCTCGGTGAATGATGGCATTCCGGACCACCTTAGGGTGGTGTCGTATGCCTCGTTGGAGCAGGCCATAGCACTGATTAGGGCAATTGAGGGGGCATGGCTGGTGAAGACAGACATTGACTCAGCATTTTGGCTTTTGCCTGTCAGGCCCACAAATTGGGACCTACTGGGTTTTCAATTCCAAGGGCACATCTATTTCAATAAAGCCATGCCCATGGGGTGTTCAGTGGCCAACTCCACCCTTGAGGTGTTCAGCACCTGGATACAGTGGGTTTTTGGGGCCAGGTATGGGCACAGGAGAGTGGTGCATTACTTGGATGATTTCCTCCTCATTGGGGAAATGAGAACGGAGGTGCAGAAAATGCTAGGGGATTTTAAGAATATATGCCGGTGGATAGGGATCCCTCTAGCATGGGGCAAGACGGAGGGTCCCACTCGGAGGTTGGAATTCTTAGGCATAGAGGTGGATACCTAGGAGGGTTGTTTTCAGCTGCCTGGGAGCCAAGCAGCATGCCTAAAAGGTTTGTTGGCCCAGGTCATGGGGAGGAGAAGAGTGCCGCTGGTACAAATACAGCAGCTGCTGGGACATCTTAATTTCACCTGCAAGGCCATCAGCCCAGGCAGCGCTTTTACAATACGACTGGGGAGGGCCACGGGAAAAGCCAAATGGCTGCATCATTGAGTGGACTTATCAAAAGGGGTTCGGGAGGACGACAGCTATAATGGGGTGACATTCTGGCAGGACAAGTGGGAGCGGAACACGGGACCTGGAGCTGTTCACAGATGCTTCAGATGCCCTGGGAATGGGGGCATACTTTCAAGGGGAATGGATGTCAGAACCATGGCTGGCATCTTGGGTGGAAGGGGGAACACTCAAGAACATTACCTTCCTGGAGATCTTTCCAATATAGGTGGCCCTGGAAGTATGGGGTGACAGGATGAAGGGGAAGCACATCTTGTTTTGGTGTGATAACAAGGGGGTAGTTAAAGTGATTAATAGGCAAGGTGGGGGAGGACGGAGATGGTGGGCAGGTTGCTCAGACATATGGTCTTGTAGGGACTGTGGCTGAACCTGTCTTTGAAAGTGCAGCATATTGAAGGTTTGAGGAATGAAGTGGCTGACAGTCTTTCCCGTTTGCAGCTCAACAGGCTCTGGGAACTGAAGCCGCAGGCAGCGACACACAAGACCAGGATCCTGGACCGGTTATGGGAAGTTGGAAGGACACAGCCAGGGTGCTATACTGGGGTGCCTGGGTGGATAGCACACTGAGGGCCTACGAAGCAGGGTGGGTGAAGTTCCAGGTCTTCAGGGGTTGCACAGGTGGGATAAGGATGAACCAGCCCTGGAAGAGCAGGTAAGGAGGTTCATGGTGGAGTTGTGGGAAGAAGGGCTGGCCCATGCCACAATGGTCATGCACTTGGCTCGCATCAGTTGGGTATGCCAGGACAGGGGTTGGCCTGATGTAGGGGGCCAGTAGGTCATAAAATGTATGGCAGTGGGGTGGCATGGGGTACGGGGTCTGGGTGGATGGAAGGCAACCCATAAGGAGGAATTACTGGTAAGGGTCTTGTGGGCCACCCAGAAGGTATGCACATTGGCCCACGAGGGGGTGCTATTCCAGGCCATGTTTGCAGTGATGGCTGCAGGGGCATTATGGGTTGGGGAGGTGGTGGCTCCATGAAAACCGGCCACTGGGCAGGCGTTACAACATGAGGATGTCCTGTGGGGACACGACAAGGTTGTCATTATCCTGGCAAGGTCCAAGATGGACCAGGGAGGGAAGGGGACCCAAATATCACTGGTAAGGAAGCCACAGTTGGCCAGCTGCACCATGAGTGCACTGGAGGAGTACAGGAGTGCGTATGGGAGGGCGGGGGAATGCTGTTCCAGAACGGAGATGCATCTCCGGTCACAGGCTTCCAGGTAGGGGCAGTCCTTAAGAAGGTGTTAGCATTTCTGGGGGAGGATCCCCACAAATATGCCTCGCATTCATTCAGGATCGAGGCAGCCACAGAAGCAGCAGAGAGAGAGATGCTGCAGTGGCGGAGTTACAGAAGGTGGGGAGCTGGAGGGCCAGCAGTTACAAGAGATACGTGAGAAAATAGCACCAGCAACTCACACTGTGTATTTTGTTTCCATGGCAGGTTCCAAGAGGAAAATCTGGATAGTGGGGCACTCCTTTGTGTACTGTGCTGAAAGGTTTGTGGTGGCCACCTCCAGAGGAGTGGATCTGAGATATAACACTGAGCATACCAGGGTGTTATGGAAGGGCATTAGGGGGATGAAGTGGGCACAGCTCATGCCTTTAATGGAGGAAATGAAGTTGCAATGGGGCACTCTGGATTGCATAGCGATACACCTTGGGGGCAATGATTTAGGGAGCCTGCGTTGGGGGGTATTGGGACAGATCATCGTGGGAGACTTTGGATAAATTGAGAGGGTGGTGGCCGAGGGTGACAATCTGCTGGTCTGACATCACCTCAAAGAGGGTATGGAGAGGGATGCAGGAAGTCCGGCTGATCGAAAAGGTCAGGAAGTGTTTCAACAGGAGGGTAGCCAGGGCAGTAATAGAGATGGGGGGGTTTCACCTGCAGCACAGAGACATATCCTTCGACCAGCCTGCAGTGTTCAGGTCAGACGGCGTCCACCTGTCAGAGTTTGGGATGTGCCTGTTCCTGTGACCTATTGGGAAGCTAGTGAACCAGATAGCCAAACAAGGGCTTAGATACTAGACTGCAAGGGGTGGAGCCCCTCCGTCCATCACAAGCTGGAGGAGGGGCAGTGGAAGAAAGGAAAAGGGGGAGTGGGGGGAAGAAAGGGGGAGGGGGTAGGATACATGGGCTGGGGACAAAGAACCCAGACATGGTGGTAAAGCAGGGAGGGGGATAGGTCCAGGCGCCGGATTCAGAAGTGTCTGGGTCTGGAAGGTGAAAGCCCAGGAAAGTAGACTGGCCTGGTTCTGGTGTGGAGGAGGGGGCTGGATTCACAGTACCCGGGCCCTGAAAGCAAGATGGAAGAAATGACCAGAAGAGGGACAGAGGCCAGAGCCAGAAAAACTTGGAAAGAAAGTTGATGTAAATTGAATTATGAATTCAAAGTTATATGGTTTGTAAATATAGTCCTTTGTGCCATGAGTAAAAGTTTGCCAGCGAGCAACCAACAAGTTAAATGGTGTGGCGTCCATCATTCCTTGGGGGATTTAGGGGACAATGACACATGATGTGCCCTTGTTTCATTTTTTCTTTCACACACATGTTGATATCTAAAATATTGATGTTATAACCACATAAACAATCTGACCCCTTCCAGATTTTTTTCCATAAAGAGAGATGAAGTTTCACCACTGTAACTTAAAAACAAACATGACAACCCATGTATTTTGTTGTGGATTTTAAATGTTTAGATGATCATCATGTACTGGTCAAAACATTATGACATTGACATGGGGTTGCTGAAACACCAGGGAACGTCCTTAAATTTGTAAAAGACTAATGCTGGCACTCTCTGACTTAGATTTCTTCCAGTTATGTACAGTACTCTGTGTCAGATCTGTTTGTTCTTTATAACAGTCTCCTGAATATAACTTCACTTTGAGTCCTGGCTGATCTATTTTTAAATGAACAGTCATCTATGAAAGAAAGAAGCTGAAATGAAAGATGATACTAATACATCACATAAAAGTTAGTGTACACTTTCACAATGCTACCCCAGTCTGTTTCATAATTAGACCTTTTCATTATGTTGTATTAAAAAATGTAAAAAGTTAAAACAAATGTAATGTGCATGTATATCACAATTAATTAAAGTAAAAAAATTGCTAAAACTGTGGAAGCCTATTTCTGGCAACTCAAACAACAGTCAGATTATAAAACAAAATAACATCTATTCAAAATGGGGGGTGGGAGGATCCAGATATACACTCTGTGGATGCTGCTACACTTTTTCTTAATATGCTTCTCTCCCTCTCTATTATCTGTCATTTACTGTGTCCTCCTGTTACCCTTCAGTCACCAAGTCACTTTTGTCAGCAGTGCACAACTGGCTTAACAGACAAAACAAGCCAAGGGTTACTCAAACGGTATGCTGCCTCAGCCTATGTTGCATCATTCAACATGCTTTATCTCCTGTCATTTACCTTGCCTCATCTCTCATCAGTCACTGTATCACATGACTCTTCTGCACATATGGATAACTACTAGAAATTTAGACTACAACCTAATGAAGCTCTCAACTTGTGAATGTAGCACCATTGGCAAATCGGGACAAAACATCAAACTCTCTAGTACATCAGGCTATAAATAGTAATGGTAGTGTAAAAACAGTAGTTGGGGAATACATAAAATATGTGACAGTGGTCAGAAGGGAAAACAATTCCTACTCCCATTCTTAAGTGATTGTTCATAGAATAAAATATTTTCATATTCATTATCTGGATTAAAAATGTTTTCATACTGCAAAGTATTCAAAAATGTATATTTCCATTCATTCAAGGGAAACAGCACTATCAATGCCTATTTAAAAATTAATGTTTTCAAAGCATTGGTGGCTATAGCTAATACTGTGTTTTCCCTCTCATTAAATAATCTAAATTTAGCATTTAGGGATAACAAAATTAAGAATTGTATATACTGTAGTCACATTTGGTAATATTTTCTTCGCTGTTACATTTAATTTGCTCTACCAATTATGGATCATAGGACAAGTCCAAAAAAGTGTGTAACATATCAATATCTGTAACTTGGCAGTGCCAGCTATTAGAATTAGGTGACACTCCCATTTTGTACAGCTTATAAGGAGTAAATGTGTCCTATTGATTGTCTAAACTGAATTGTTCTGTTCTACATACTTTTATGAAAAGTGGTTGAGGACAATTTTAAATTCAACAAAATATCAGATCTACATTAAGATACTGTGACCATTTTATTCTTATATTTCTAAAATGGTCTTGATTAAAAGTTAATGGGCTCAGTTCTCTAAGCTCATGGTGCAGCACAAGGGGCTTGTGCTGCAATAGAAACATAGAATTTGACTGCAGATAAGGTCCACTTTGCCCACCTAGTCTGCCCATTTTCCTACGTAACAGATAAGCTGCAGATCCTAGTTAACCAACAGTTTACTTCCTCCTACCCCCCACTAGGACTGCCTTGTGTCTGTCCCATGCATTCTTGAATTCCCCCACTGTTCTTGACTCCATGACCTCCTCAGGGAGGCTGTTCCATGCATCCACAACCCTCTCAGTGAAAAAATACTTCCTCACATTATCTCTGAGCCGTCCCCCATCTTCAAATTGTGCCCCCTTGTTCTTGCACATCTCTTTTTCTGAAAGATGCTACCCTCTTGGACTTTGTTGATTCACTTGAGGTACTTGAAAGTTTCTATCATGTTCTCTCTCTCCCTTCTTTCCTCAAGGGTATACCTATTAAGCTCCTTTAGTCTTTCTTCGTATGTCTTCTGGTGCAGACCCTGCACCATTTTGGTTGCCCTCCTCTGGACAGCCTCCACTCTGTCTATGTGTTTGCGGAGATGGAGTCTCCAGAACTGCATACAGTATTCCAGATGGGGTCTCACCAACTGTCTGTACTGAGGGATAACAACTTCCTGTTTTCTACTGGTGATGCCTCTCCCTGTGCATCCCAGTATCCCCCCAGCCTTCCTTACTGCCTTTTCACATTGCTTGCCCACCTTTAGGTCATCTCATATAATTACACCCAGGTCCCTTTCCATTTTTACTGTTGTCAGTATCTCACCCCCCATTGTGTACTCTTCCCCTGGATTTTTGTTTCCCAGGTGCATTGCCTTGCACTTCTTTGCATTGACTCTGACCTGCCATACATTTGACCATTCCTCCAACCTTGCCAAGTCCCTTCTCATCCTTTCCACTCCATCTTGTGTATCAACCCTGTTGCAGATCTTTGTGTCATCTGCAAAGAGACATACTTTTCCTTCCAGTTCCTCTGCAATGTTACTTATAAAGAAATTAAAAAGGGCTGGTCCCAGTACTGAACCCTGTGGTACCCTGCTAGTAACCCTCCTTTCTTCACTATGGACTCCGTTTACTACTACCGTTTGCATCCTGTTGTCTAGCCAATTTTTTTTATCCAGGCTACCACCTTGGAACCCACTCCAAGGCTGGCTAACTTGTGTATTAATCTTTTGTGTGAGACTGTATCAAATGCCTTGCTAAAATCTAGGTAGGCCATGTCCACAGCCCCTCCCTGGTCTACTACTTTGGTCACCCAGTCAAAGAAATCTATTAGAGTCATCTGACATGATCTTCCCATTGTGAATCCATGCTGCCTTGGGTCCTGTGCCCCACTGTCCTCTAGGTACTCAACAATTCTTTCCCTCAGAAGTGATTCCATCATTTTCCCTACCACTGAGGCCAAACTAACTGGTCTGTAGTTTCCTGCCTCTGTCCTGCTCCCACTTTTGTGAAGAGGAATCACATCCACCCTCCTCCAGTCCTCAGGTACCACCCCATCCTCCCATCATTTGTTAAGGAGAGTAGTCAGTAGTGTCACTAGTTCTACCCTTAATTTATTTAGAATTCTTGGATGAATGGCTCAAAGTGCCCCTTTTGCAAACAGTGTGCCAGGAGCAATTCTCAATGGCCGCCTATGTCAACCAAAGGCTGCCTGCCCCAAATGGGGCTTGCACCTCCTGTGTACTCAAAAATGGGCTGCAATTTGGTGCTAGGGGGCATGTGAAAGACACAAGCTGCCACATCCCCAAATGTGGGATTCTTGGAACTCTCCCAGAGGGGGAAATTCTAGGTACTGTTAGACCAGACAGGGCTGGTGTAAGGGTACTTAGAAAAATCTCCTTTGGGAGAGTTCCCTACTTGTGGCAATGTGCTGCAGTCCCCCTCTCCCTAATCCCCTATATCAGCCATCATAATATCATCTATAAAGCCCCCTTCATTGGTGGTCTACTGGCCCCCCACCCAGATGCCCAGACTTCCACCACTTAATGATTTCACTGGGCTTCACACAGGTTATTTCCTCCTTGACCCATATTGGTGGTCATTCATTAGACTTGGTGTTCCTACTGGGGATGAAGATATCCGATTTGGTGGTGGAACCAGTTGGGTGGTCTGACCATCACACCATTGGGTTCAGTTTTGAGGCCACCCCTAGTAGGCCAGCCCCTATGGAGATGGTCCGGTACTGGCCTTTGAGGGGTGTCTCCGCAGATGGCCTGATGGTGGTACTGGACCTATCGGGTTTACCGAGTGATTGTACGGATCCAGGGGACTTGGTACTCGCCTATAATAAGTCAGTAGTAGGGGTCCTGGATTCCATTGCTCCTGTTCGTGTTCATCCCCTCACTCTTTGCCCCAGGTCTCCTTGGTTTGATGAGACTCTGAGGGAGTTGAGGAGAGCTGGATGAAGGTTAGAGAGGTGCTGGTGGAAATCGGGCCTGGATTGTGACAAACTTAGTTTGATAGACCATTATGTGGTCTATCAATCAGCAATGTCTTGTAAGAAGGCAGAATTTCTGTCCCAGAGAGATTGCTGCTGCACAGAATTGACCAGCTCAGCTTTTCTGGACTGTGGACAGATTGTGCAATCCAATCTGTTTTCAGCCCAGAAGAGCCTTTTCTCAAGAATGGTGTGAGGAGTTTGCTCAATTCTTTTCAGATAAGGTTGCCACAATTGAGACTGACATCCGCTTTACCCTCCCTAATGAGAGCTGTGATGGTCGGCAGGAGATGTCAGACACCCAATTCATGTGGTCTGACTTCAGCCTTCCCACAGTCAGTGACACTGTGATGGGCATCCAGTCATTGCGTCCAACCAACTGTGGTTTGGACCCGGGCCCCAAACGTCTCTTAGTGGGCTGTGTGGATTAAATTCGTCCTGTCTTTGTTGAGATAGTCTGGGGGTCTTTGGAGAGGGGGATTTTTCTCCAAATCCTCTGAAGGAAGCTGTGGTTCAGCTCCTTCTTAAGAAGTCCTCCTTGGACTTGGATTGTCTGGCCAACTACAGGCCTGTCTCTAACCTGCCCTTTGTGGGTAAGGTTATTGAGGAGATGGTCGTGTCGCAGCTGGATGATCATTTAACCAGCCTCAATGTCTATGATTCTCTCCAGTCTGGATTTAGGGAGAGACATAGTACCGAGACAGCTCTTGTCCAGGTACTTAATGACCTCCTAATAGCGAGAGATCGAAAGACCCGTTCCATCTTGGTCCTTCTTGATTTCTCTGCAGCATTTGACACCGTGGACCATTGTGTGCTATTGGAGCGCTTGCGGTTTATCTGTGGGCTGTCTGGTACAGTCCTCAGTTGGTTTCGATCTTTCCTCGAGGGTAGGACTCAGATGGTGGTGTCTGGGATTTTTTCCTTGACATCATTCCCCCTATCCTGTGGGGTGCAGCAAGGCTCCATTTTGGCACCCATATTGTTTGTGGTGTATATGCTGCCATTGGGAGCGATTATTAGGCAGTACGGTTTGAGTTTTCACTGCTATGCAGATGATACTCAACTGTACATGTCCTTTGTGCCCGGCCAAGATTTCGGTCTTTAACAACTGTCTAGCTGAAATCCAAAACTGGATGAATGTGAGTTGGCTGCGGTTGAATCCAGAGAAAACTGAGGTGTTGGTTGTGGACCCAGGTTGCTGGGAGGCGGGTTTGTTGGTGGGATCACCCTTGGGTTTGTGGCTTGGGGGTGTTCAGCTAACTACCTCAGACCAGGTGCAGAACCTGGACATTGTGTTTGACTGTTTGACACTTAAATCTCAGGTGTCGGCAGTTGTCAAAGCCTCTTTTTACCATCTGAGGAACATTGCCCGGGTGAAGCACCTGGATCCTCCTGATAATCTTCCTACTTTGGTCCATGCCTTCGTTACCTCCTGCCTTGACTATTGCAATGCCCTTTATCTTGGGCTACTGAGGGTTGATATTTGCTGCCTGCAGCTCAGTGCAGAATGTGGCAACCAAGCTATTGACTGGTTCTTCTAGGGCCAGTCATATAACGCCTGTGCTCCGCGGACTGCATTGGCTGCCAGTATGCTGGTGAATCACCTTCAAGGTCAGTTTGCTGACCTATAAGGCCCTACACGTGCAGGGACCTGGTTACCTGAAAGATCTCCTTTGTCCCTACTGTCCCTCCCACTCTCTCTGATCTACTGACAAGGGATTGCTGGAGATTCCCAGGGTTTGTTTAAAGACATCTGGGGCCAGATCTTTTAGTTTTATGGCCCCAACCCCATGGAATTCTCTACCTCGTCAGGTGTGAGATTGCCTGACTGTCCAAAGTTTTCAGGAGGCATTAAAAAAATTTCTTTTTAGCCATGCATATAATGATTTTTAATGTTGCCGCTTTGGATAAATTTTTAACATTGTTTTAATTATTTATTGATTTTTATTATGTTATGTACAGGTGCCTTTTACAAATAAAGTTTGATTTGATTTGATTTGATTATAATATCATTTCATAAAGTCCCCTTCATTGGTGGTCTAGTGGCCCCTCCCCGATACCCGATGTTGGACAATATAATATCATTTCATAAAGCCCCTTCATTAGTGGCTTAGTGGCCACCCTCCCCAATCCCCAATGTCACCCAATATATGTGATTAACAAAACTCTCCTGGTGATCCAGTGCCCCCTGATCCCCGATGTCTCCACAAACATGTTATTAAAAAAATTCCCTAGTGATCTAGTGGACCCCCCACTCCCTGATCCCCCATGTCACTAGTATTACTGATCCTGTTCAAATTCCCTGGTGATGTAACACCTCCCCCCCCAGCCCTGAACACCAGTTATAGAGTAAAACATCATTGGTGGTCTAGTGGACCCCACCCCAACCCAGCTGGTAGTGTTCCACCACCCCACTCTCCCTATCCCAAAATCAAGGTGGCAGAGGGCACAGCCCACTACTCACCACCACCACTGCCAGCCACTGACTGAGCTCTCAATTAGCACTGTACTGTATTCAGTATGCCCACTGATTGTACAGAAACAATGCTGCATGTACATATGCTGCCACAAGTCATTAAGTCAGTGAGTTCCAGTGGTTACCTGGCATACTGTAAGAATTCAGGCTATTACACAGTGATGCCCATGCCTATTCTTCATGGTTCATCCCTCAAGATAGTTACCTGACACTTGGCATTACTATATGTACTTTTACCATGGAGTGTCCTATGTATGCTATCTTATTGCTGCTTTACCCAGCCTTTACCTTCCTCTACAATGGCAACTGAAGTGTATAACTAGGCAAAATGTATGGACATGGCTTCAGTAAAAGCATCACAACATTCCACAATTTCACAAATGCTCATGAAATTCAACTTTAATTACTGATGTTATTTTGGAATCTTTGACTGCTTATGACTTGATCAGCCTTTGAGCAAGAGATTAGACAGTTGTCACACATAGCCTCAGTTTTTTCTGTATTGGTTTTTCTCCTGGCAGGCAGCCCATCTCTCAGGAACATTTCTTATTCACAGGGATATACCCTGATCAAGCTGAATCCAGACATTATTCAGTTGTCTACCGGGTTTTTCTCCAACATTTCTCCCTCCCATCTCCCCTGGTGGGGGCAGTGTCTTTGTCATCCTCACACAGCCACAGCTTTCCCTGCAGCAGGATCAAGCTTCCTGTCCTAGCTTAGGGGGTCACATTGTTGGTGGCACCCACTGCCAACCCTCCCTAACTGAGATTCACTGTTGAGCATCAGCTGTCTTGGCCATGGCCTGCTTCCTGATGTGACTTCCTGGACTTGCTTCCAAATCCAGGTAGACAGCATGGTAGTGTTACATTAAGCTGCCAGATCATGGAGGCGGTCTAAAGCCTAATATTTATGTCAATGAATGTAAAAAATTGATGATATTCTGTTTTCTAGTTTTATAGTTATAGGGCCTAAAATTCTGCAGTTTACATAACTGCAAACTGTACTGTAATTTAAAAAAAATCCAAATGTTTGGAAGTCAAGACTACTTTTAAAGCCAGAGATACGAAACTTGGTACACTTCTGTATGGCAAAGTCATCATATCAAATGTAGTGCAATTTGGACAAATACTTTTAGTTTATATACTGTAATTGTGAAATGTAATTTTAAAATTACAGAAAGTTTGGAGGCTTATAACTCGGTCTTCTTTAAAGATAGAAATCTGAAACTTGGGGTACCTCTGTATGGGAAATGGCAACATCATCATGTCAACGTTTGTGCAGTTTTGACAAATACTTTGTAAATTAGCTAGCGATAAGTGAAATCAAAATTTTGGCAACATTTCACAAATTGTCGCAGAAATTTCATGAAATTTCACCAAAGCAAAATTGGAATTTCACCAGAATTTTGCTAGTGGAAAATAAATTTCACCGAGCCTCATATTCTGTAAATAATTGTTTTTGACTGCACTTGACTGATGTGACTGCATAGTGGTCAATGTGATATCTTTTATTTCTTGTTTAAAAGATGCTGCTTTGCAGAATAATTAGAAAACAGTATCACCTTTTGGACCCGGTAGTGTACCATAGGACACTAGAACATGCAATGCAGTTGCATCACACATGTAATGTGAGTGGGCTCTTAATTGGATGGCAATGAATCCACTAGGTGAGGACTTAAGGTTTTCCAGTCCGTCCGTCCCACACACACACACACACACACATGCTTCCTGGTGGTTGATAGTTTCTATAGTAATGGCTTCTGGTGAGGGACTGGACACCAAAAGATGTGCAGTTCTATTGGTCATAGCCAGGCAAGGGTGTATGATAGATCCTTAAACTGAATTAATAAGCTGCTGGTTTAGCTGAAATGTTACACTAGTGTGAGACATTTCTTGACCTTTCTGGAAATTAATCCTAGGAACAAACTCTTTCACTCTACCAAGGTATGGTGGTTGTGAACTCATTCACTAGTTAGCGTACTTGAGGATTGGTCTGTCCTGCACTCATGGCCGGTGGGTCCACATTTGCTGGGTCTCCACTTAACTGAAACAACAGAACATCATTGACCAGATCTACACATACACCTAGTTATACAGGAATATTCAGGTGCACATGGGGGACATCAGGCTCTGTACTACATTTACAGAAACATGGACACTGATGGCAGATAACAGCTGCTAGGCCCACCCAGTCTGCCTATTTTTATTATCTTCATTTTTGCTGCCGACCCTACTTTCTGTGCCCTATGTGCATGCACTCTTTTGCATATAACCCAGCTGCCATACCCTTGACCACTCCTCCAGTTTTTTTCAGATCTTTGCCCATCCTTTCCACCACACTCCAGGAATGTCCACTCTATTGCAGATCTTGGTGTCATCTGCAAAGAGGCAGGCTTTCTCTTCCAGCTCCTCAGCTATGTCACTTATAAGGAAATTAAAGAGGAATGGTCCCAGTACTGACCCCTGAGGTTCTCTGCTGGTCATCCATCCTTCCTCAAAGCAGACTCCATTTTCCACTTGCCAATGTTTCTTATCCCCTAATCAGTTTCTTAACCAGGTTACCACCTTACTGCCCACTCCCAAACTACCCAGATTGCTTACCAGTCTCCTATGCAGAATGGTTTTCAAGGCCTTGCTGAAATGTCCACCACTCCTCCCTTATCTAACTCCTTTGTCACCGAGTTGACTATCCTCCATGAATCCATGTTGAATCAGATCCTATAACCTGTTAGATTCAAGATATTCTACAATCCTATACTTTAGTAGTGTTTCGATTAACTTACCTACCAGTGAGGTCATTTAGACTGACAGGTCTATAATTGCCCACCTCTTCCTTGCTACCCTTTTGTGAAGTGGGACTACTTCTCCAGTCCTCCATGATCACTTCGGTCTCCAGTGATCTGTTAAATAGGGCTGTCAGAGGTGCAGCTAGTACCTCCCTGAGCTCCCTCAGCACCCTTGGATGCACCCCGTCTGACCCCATGGCTTTGTCTTCCTTCAGGTTAGTGAGTGCTTTCCTGACTCTTGCTACAGAAGAAGGACCAGGGTCCATTTCACTCTTATCAAAGCTCCTGGTGCATTTTCAGGTCCCTTCTCTTCCCCTTTCTGCTGTGAACACTAAACAGAAGTATTTGTTCAAAATGTCTGCCTTTTCTTGATCCTTTTCCATACAGTCCGCCCTCCCACTTAAATTGCACAATCCAACTCTTTGTCTTCTCTTTTTTAGTAGCATACATAAAAAAAATCTTGCCCCCCCTTTGATACTGAATGAGTTATTTTTTCTTCAGTTTGCGCTTTTGTACTGCATACTGATTTCCCTGCCTCCCTCTCTTTTTCCTGATACACTTCCCTATCCTCCCCTTTTTGGGTGTCTTTATACCATCTGAATGGCAATCTTTTAGCCATTACCTTTTCTGCCTCCTCTTTTTTAAACCACTACGGTGTCCTCTTCCTTTTACTTTTACTTTTGCTTACCTGCTTGATATGGTCTAGATCTATGCGGTGCCACCAAGAACATGTGGTCAGTTCTTGCACAGACAAAATGCCATCAGCAAAAACCATGCATTGGCAATACAGCATGAACATATGACTGCACGTCCAGGGGAATGGAACTCAGGGGGTTGAGAAAGTCGAGGAATTTACTCTTACAATTTCTGGGGAGACACAACTCAGGGGAGAGGAGAAACTTGGGGGTGGATTTACTGTTACAAACTCTGGGGGGGGATGCAACTGGGGGTTACTATTACTAACCCAGGGAAGGTGATAGTCGAGGGGCTGGGATTTATTAGTACTAACCCCGGGATGGTGATAGTCGGGGGGGTGAGATAACATCCCAATGCTCTTTTGTTCCATTCTCTGTTTTTCCAGATACTATTTTAAGGGCACATTTTTTGTGGCACAATTATTCCCAAGCAAAGTGTACTGGATATCTGCTTATCATATATTTAGTGCAGTGTAGTCTATCTGGTTGTTTAAACCCCTGACTACTATGATTTTGAGGCTGCTTTTATAGTTTGGAACATCCTTCAGCCATTCATGCTGGGCCACAAGAGTTAAGTCAGGCATCTACCCTCCTAACATCAGTTCCATGTGAAAATAGCGAACTTAAAATCACGATCGCTATGTAAGTGAGTTTTAAATGGTGATCCCAAAAACAGCACCGTCGCATAAAGACTACACACATAATAGTGGCACTGTAATAATCGCGATCGGCCGTTATGTAAACAATCTGTCTGCTGACTGCCTAGTGAGGGCGATACTATGCTCTATTAGATACAAGATGGCTCTAAGGGAGGTACTGTACTTTTTATAGCAACAAACTGCATGCTGAACACTAATTTCTGAAAGCTGAAAGCTGACTACAGACCCATGAGTTTTGGCCACTGTGCATTTTTTCACCTTTCAAGAGTGCTATTATTTGAAAGAAATCTGTTTTTACAGCAGTCATTTATGAACTTTTGTGAATTAAACCTGCTGTTTTACGCTATCTGGGGGACACCAGACATGTCTTGTTTCTAGTTAAATGCCCACTGCATTGTCCCTTAAAACTGTATTGCTGCTCAACATATTTTTGCAAATGCAGTGGACTAATAAATGTTGCATAATAATTTTATGCCCTCATTCAAAGTCATAGTCCCCTCTGCCTGTGGCATAATGGCAGTTATTTTGGTAAATGATGTCACGGAAACAGAATTATGATTTCAGATAGTAAATTAGCAGCAGGAGCAGGTGAAGCTAAACAGGCACAGTATATTTTTTTAAATTTCTGTTATAAATGTTCTCAGTGGTAAAGAGTGAAAGACAACTGCTGAAAAAAAATATATATATAGTGTTCTAGTTAAATGCCCACTGCATTTGTCTCTTAAAATTGCATTGCTGCTCAACATTTTTTTACAAATGCAGTAGACTAATAAATTTGCAAACTGTGTGAGAGGCCTTTCGGCACCATGCAATTCTGTTTAAAGTTGGACCAGCATAATATTCTGTGGTGATTTGCATATGCAGCCCATGATGCTTTGCATTGTGGGGGCATGTGTGATTTTGTATTTTCTTGAAACTTGGCTTCCCAGCCAAATGCCCTTTGGGGTAACCCTTGCCTCAGTGTTTGTGCACAGAGGTTCTTTGTCTTTTAAATAGTTTTTTATTTTAATGGGTTCACCACATTATATCCAAGGCACACTGCCTTAAGGGTAGCTGGTCCATTCCACTGGGGTGTCAAACAGACGAGGCATACTGATGAGTCCTGGTAGGACGAAACACATGTCTATGTTTTCTGTTAGCACCCTTTGCAAACTGTGTGAGAGGCCTTTCGGCACCATGCAATTCTGTTTAAAGTTGGACCAGCATAATATTCTGTGGTGATTTGCATATGCAGCCCATGATGCTTTGCATTGTGGGGGCATGTGTGATTTTGTATTTTCTTGAGACTAATAAATGTTGCATAATATGCAGTGTGTGGTAGTTGGCATATCATGTCAGTAGTGCAAGGGCCAGCAGGTTTGTCAGCTTCATTCTTGGTGGACTGTGGCTTTTTTCCTGTATGTTTCACCATTGTATTGCTCAGTCATGTGACTATCATTCAGGTACAGTATGCAAGTCACTCTGTGTGCAGCCAGAAACTGATGAGTTGGAGGCAGGTAAATATCTAACAAGCATTTCCAGTATTGTAGCACTGTCTCTCTCCATAGTAGCAGGGCATGTTAATGATGCAGTAGTGATTTTATCACAGTCGTGACTTCAGACAGCATTTGACAGAGATTGGTCGCTATTCTGGGCAACCACTTTTTTTGGAGTATTCGACATTGTGATTCTCACTATTTTTGACTCAGTATTTTAGAGTTGCAGTTTTTGATTCGTGATTATCACTGGCACTCCAAACATCTTGTAGAACAGGTCCCTGAATAGGCAGCGTTCATAAATTAAGCGTAGCACAGAAGTAACCAAAAGCAACTTCTCTGTTTTGACTGGTATCCAATAATCAATTTGCAAGCAACAAAAGTAGTAGTAGTAATAGTAGTAGTAAAAATGTTATTCTGATATCCAGAAAGGGATAAACCAGTTGAGCTAGGGCTCATTTACAATGGAGTAACGTGCATAAAAAGTGACAGGCAGGTTACACATATATAATGTACAAGAAATAAACAAGATTTACAGAATTTACAATCAATGTATATGAAACTTGATAACATAATTATGGAGATTTTTAAACAAATTGGTCAAAGCAAACCTTAGGCAGGACAGCATTTTTCATTAGCCATAGTTTTATAGAGCTCTAGGATGGGACTTTTTTTGTAGCCATAAATGACATGGTAGATTATTCCATAAGTTAGGTGCTAAGCAGATAAAGTTTGAATCTCCTTTTGCTGTTTTCATAACTGGCACTTCGTATTCAATCAATTTAGCCATATGTAGGTCACTCTTTACATTCCTAACCTTTAGTATTTCTTTTTTTTTTGTTTTTCAACTTAATTTCTGCACCCTACCCCAATGGACTCTCTCCAGCATTGTCGTTTAGCGATACCAGCTTATCCCATCTTCCTGAAGCCTTCAGTCTCTCCTGGTATGTGCCTCCTCTTTGCCACATCTCCCGAACCCCCCCCAGATCTAAGTCCCCTGGGAGCAAGGACCACCATTCCACCCGGTGCTCTTTCTACAGTATCTGGTGGGGACAGATGAGAAGAGAACCAGGAGGGCTTCTAAGCCCAGAATTGGATGTGGTGTTGGAACCCCCTAGCCCGACCTTTGCCTAGTAATAGGAAGGGGGTATTTCTGATGTTGCTGTCCTCCAATTGGCCTGGCAGTGCAATGTGCTCCAGCAAGGTGTATGAACGCTCCCACTGACACCTGCAGAAGTGCCACCGTGGCACTCCCCTGCATTCGTTTGTATCCCAACTGCTGATTGACCCCCAGTCACCACTAGGGGTTGCCAGATGATGAGTCCTATGTCCACCCTCCCTCCCAGGAAAGGAGAGCTGTCCTCTGGATGCTTAGTCCTTTCCTCCCCTGCCAACCGCTGATGACCTGAGTCTGTTCCTGAACCCGGGTAGCTGGCATGGTGTGAGGTGTGGCATCCAGTGCCTCAACCCTCAGCTCTACCGGGCCAGCTTGACCTTTTGTATTTCTGATAGTTAAGCAGGTACTTTGTTAAGATAACATTTAAAAATTAAGTTGGTCATGTGAATATTTAAACCTTCAGATAAGTTTGTCCAATTTTGTTGCAATGGTGGGTGTTCCTTGGAACATCAAGGATATATCGAGCAAATCTGTTATAGATCACATCCAATCTGTGAAGCAATAATTTTGTTGCCCCACCCAAACAGACTATCCCCATAATCAAACAGTGGAATAACCATCGAATTGACTATTTTTAGTCTTGCATCCTGCAGAATATATCATCTGTATTTATATAAACACCCTAGCTTTCTATTTAATTCACTAATTAAGGAGTATATATGAATATTCCACTTACTCTGAGTCGACCCAGACCCCCACATATTTATAGGAGTCAACTAGGTAGAACTTATGTTTGTCTAAGGTGTTTATTTTCAAGACTTGCTTAACTGTATCTGGTTTGTTGCTGAATAACATGAGCTTTGATTTTATAGAATTTAACACCAGACCATGTTTACAAAAATAACCTTGTAGCTTGTCAAAGTCACTCTGAAGTGTTTTCTGTATTTGGTCAATTGATCGACCCTCAATATACAAAATAGTGTCATCTGCATATAAATGGTGCCGGACACCCCCCAAAAGGTGCCAGACATCATTCATATACAGCTTAACCAGTATACGTCCCAGAACGGACCCCAGGGCACCCCTGTTTTGATAGTTAAGTGTCAAGATTTGAAATTATTGTTCAATGTTACTTGTTGTTGTCTTCCAGACAGATAGCCATGGAACCATTTTAAAGTCTCATGGCTGAGGCCTATGGATTGCAACTTATTGATCATAACATCATGTTTCAAAGTGTCAAAAGCTTTTGACAAATCCATGAATATGGCCCTGAAAAGAGCTCATGTTGTTGTTCTCAATCAAAATCATGACAATAATATTGCAGTGATGCTTTCTTAATACCCACTATTTCCCCATAAAAAGCTAAAAAGCATTAGCACAGCAGGTGGCATGGTAAGCTAAGCAGGAAACCCCAATAGACAATGTCCAACATAACACTATTACAGTGCTTTGTGAAGGATGAGCTAAAAGTTACATAATGTCCCTCTTACCTCTTACATCTTGTTATGTTCCAGTCTTACTTGGCTATCTGCCCCTTCTCAATGCCTATATACCCTGGGTTATGTTAGCAACATTAACAGGTCATCAAAACTTGCCATACTGGTGGCTCTGTTAACTCCTTCAGATGAGTATCCAGTGAGGATGGTGACTAAATATGAGCGAGCATCAAAACTGCGACTCATATCCAGCACTTTCCTCATGGGCTACCCTGCAAGGGTAGTGACCCTACACAAAAGCAAACATAGAGAAATGTGACTGGAAGTGGGGATAGCTAGGGGAAGGGGAGGGATAGGGAAGAGGGTTTGTAAGGGGGTAGTGAAAATGCTGCAGCTGAGTTAGCCGCGTTGTGTGGTGGTGAGGGTGGCTAGCTGTGGCACAGCAGGTACTGGGTTTGAGGTTGGGTGTGGGTAAGAATTTGCTGCTGGATACAGATTTGTCATTATTTTTTTCTTGGAGTCTGCAGTGACGCCCTTCCCTGACATGCACCCCCCTGGAGTTGAGAATCCTTACGTAGGGGTGTGTGGGGGATGAAGACCCCCATGAGGGGGGTTGGGGGCACAGCCTCCCCCACATAAACATTTGGACTCCTTGCCGGATGTCTCTTTGCTGGCATGTGTATATCGCCGATTTGGTTTTCTGCAATATACACTCACCATAATAGCGATTGCTGTTTTGTGATCGCTATTATGACATGGAACCCTTCAGATCAGGCCTACCCCATGTGATCTAATGACCTGTCTCTCTTGACTATACTCAAGAGCTCCTCTAAAATCGGTGAGGAGGCATTTGCCATTTTTTCTTCAATGGCTTGGAACTCCTTCCTTATCTTCAGGTCTCTAAGCCCAATCACAATTTCAAAAAAGAACTTCACAAATTCTTAAAGTTCCACAGTTCTTGTACTTTATACTCTCTTTCTGTAGTGGTATTCTTGCATTGTTATGATCCCAGTCTGTATGCTTTGTTTATCTCTTGCCACATTATTGTATTTATTATCTTTAATCTTTTTGTGAAATTGTTTTTGGGCTGCACTATGTTTTCTGCACTGTACTCCTTGTTGCTTCATCTGTGCTTGTTTGATCTTTACCCACTCATAGTGACACTGTTACTAGAACACATTTTGTGTTTCATTGTTATTCTTCTGCATTTTTTGTTATACTGTTGTGTTGCTACTTTATGTAATTTCAACTGTCTTTGTAATCTTCTGGGCCATGCCTGAAAATAGGCATTTTCTTGTCTAGTGCATCTACCTGCTTAACAAACTAAATATAAAATATGCACACCCACTCACAGTATGACATCACATCATTAAGAGATGTCACAGATCCTGATTCAATTATAACACAGTTTCGGCACGGGGTCATGTTGTCAAATACTACAACAGTGCGGCACTATACCATGCTGTCAAAACAGTGACTAAAAATAAATACAGTAGAATACTTGCTTTCTATGGGTGCCTGCCCCACACACTCCTCATTATGGGGGGATACACCCCAGAACACCCCCCTGTTAAAATAACCTCCTCTGGAGGAGGACAACTCGGGGACAGGAAAAAGACAAGAAAACCAAAAAAAATTAACAAACCTAATCTGGGACCAAGAATAGAACCCCAGTCCACAGCCAGTTCATTGTCCTCCAGCCCTGATGGCTCTACTCCCTGAGCCATGGCAGCTGCTTGGCAGACCCCCTTCCAGCAGAGCTCTTACCTGCCTGCAGCAGAGCTCTCCAGGAAACAGTTACAGGGTCACCGCTACTGTTCTACATAATTTGTGTCATGTGGCATTGTGCACCCTGTAGCTGTTCTTTCACGCATTGTTCCTGTTGCATGGTTTTGCCCTGCATCATTGTATCTATGACATATTGATCCGGTACGCACAGTTTCAATCATGCCAAGATGCACACAGCATCAATACATAATGAAATACAACACAGAATTGCTTATACAAATAAAAAAGAAGTTTGGTGCAAATGTAGGTATTAAAAACAGCATTGTGCTTATTTTAAAACATTCAATAAAAGTCAATTGAATAAGTATTATTGATAGGCCATTTGATCATTACAAGAACAAAAAACATAACGCAGAAACTACAAAACAAAGAGAAATTTGTATACTCTGTTCCAGATGTTGACACAGCCTTAGACAAATTCATGCAATTATTCACAAGTGTCTAGGACTCCCAACCCCCGGCTCGAATCTAGGATAAAGAAATGACACCACCCCAGGATCTCCACTCCACTCATTACTACATGCAAGCCCGAGATAAGGCTTGGTCCCACTTTCAGAAATGCTTGCACCAAAGCCATAAGGTATGCAAAGGCAGACTAATTCAGGGCATACCTGGAAAACACACAGACTTCCTCCTTCTGGAAAGTTGTGCACTCCCTCAATGAGTCCACTACCAAACCAACATGCCTCCTCTAAATAATAACGATCCACCAATCGCAGACCTTGTCTGCCTAGCAAATACTCTTATCAAATTTTTCACCTCTTGTGCCCTCCCTGACAGTCCTTCACCCCCTCCAAAGTAGCCTCTGGAACCTCCCAAAATGATAGCCACAATACCTTCCTTCTCACTCTCATCTCTCCTCAAGACGTTCTAGCTGCTCTCAACTCCCTAAACATCTCTAAAACCAGCCCAAACGGGATTCACTCAATACTACTACAAATAACAGCCCCTGAAATCACTTCTCCACTGACTTTTTTACTAAACCTGTCCTTCTCATCAGGGACTGCCCCTCGAGTCTGGAAAATAACCAGCGTTATTACACTGCATGACCCAATAATCCTGGGAAACTATAGACCAATCTCCCTTCTCGCAGCCCTTGCCAAAATCCAAGAAGTGTTTGTCCTTTCAAGACTTTCTGAATTCCTCACAGCCTCTCACTTCCTTTCTCCATACCAATCAGTTTCAGAAAGCATCACTCCACCATACTGTCATTGCTATGAGTCACCGGGCACATCCTCTCAGCATCAGATCAAGATCACTTCACTGCAGCAGTGTTTGTTGACCTGGCAAAGGCCTTTGATTCCATCTCTCACACCCTGCTTCTCACTAAACTTGAGGATGCAGGCATGCCCCTCCCCCCCCCACAATTCAATGATTCACCTCCTACCTTCTGTAACCAACAGGTATCAATCTGTCAGAGTAGGTAACTCCTCCCCCCCATACTCTCAGGCATTCCCCATGGCTTAATGCTCGGTCCCATGCTTCTCTCAGTATTTATCAATGACCTGCCATCTGCATGCTCGCTCTCCCACATGCACATGTACACGGATGATACTATCCTTTTTTCATCTGGGCCTGATCTAAACATTGCACAATCTCAGCTTCAGCAGGATTTTCTCAACATGCAGGCCTGGTTCCATGCAAACCAGCTCAAAATCAACACCACTAAAACTGTTGCAATAACATTTGGGTCTGCACAAAAGCTAACCAGAGTCCCCCTTCTCCCTGCCAGCACCTACCTGGATGGAAACCTGCTGAATGCAATCTCTTCATACAAATACCTAGGTTTGTGGCTTGACCCCCACTTAAATTTCTCAACACATATTTACACCATCACCTCCAAACTCCACCCCAAACCTGGCATGCTTTACCATAATAAAGATTCCCTCCCTTTGTCAGTAAGATGTGAAAATTATCACTCTTGTCTTTGACCAACACAGATGTAGTTTACTGTACAGCCCCTGCATCATCTCTTTCCAGGCTATACTCTACCCTACATGTCTTCTGCTGTTTCACCATATACTCCCCCCCAAACGCATCACTGCTTGCTCTACTCTGCTCTCAGCATTGCACCCCTATCCCATCATTGTTACATCCACTCTATCTCCATAATATCAAAATTCTGGGTCAGCTTACTGCCTCCCTACCTCTCAGTCTGGCTGGCCCCAGTGAATCCCTCTAACTACATCCTAAGATCAAGGGACATCCATTCTTTCTCATTACCCTTACCATCCACATCAGTTGACAAATTCACCTTCACCTATAGACACCCCTTCCTTTGGAACCAACTACTTCCCCTCCTAAGACACTCACCCTCACACTTCTCCATCAAATGGCAGATTCGCTCCCTACCTCCCCCCACTTTTTCCTGCCTCCTACATTGCCTGGATGCCACTTCTGGGTACCCCACTCCTACCACTTAATGCTACCTACCTCTTTACACAATAGTCAAAATGCAGCATGGTACCTAATTAGCTTTGTATACTCAAAACCCAAACTAGTTCTGACTTTGCTCTGTGGCCTCCATCTGTATCCCATTTTACATATTCTGCCCAAAAGTGGTATCATGTCAATATGTATTCCTAGTCCATTGTTAGGTAGTGTCCTATTTTGAATCACCATGTGTACTTTCTTTCACAGAAAATTATCTCTGTATTTGTTAATGTAAATGCTATTTATATACTCCCTGTTACCCTGTCCCCAGGTCTCACCTGGAAACAAACCTCGGCTCAGTGTGCCTTTCTCTGTTACCAAATGTTTAAGTAAAAATAAGCAAGCACAATATTCATTATAGACATTCATCATTATGGCAGGGTGTATCTATTTACATGTAGATAAATAATTAATGCTACAATATCAAAGCTGATACAAAACTTTTCATACTGCAAAACCTTTTATGGATATTAAACAGTTCTCCAAATGTAAAGCATTACAATTGCTAGTTTTTTTAAATTACAATACTAGACAGTGATCATTAAGTGCCTAACATTCACATATGTCATACCAGTAGTAACCGTGTGAAATGGGCCATACGTCCAAATGTTTTTTAGCTAACTCATTCAAGAGCCAACATAGAGCTCCTCTTGAATTTAAACAGGGCATTGCAAGGTTCAAGTCTGAGTACCTAGACCCCTTACAATGTTTTGTTGCCTGTAATCCCTATACTCAATGAAGAGACAAAGAAATGTCTGCAAGACTTAAAAATATTCAGTCACGTGACCCATGTCAGTTATCTATAGAGTTCTATTCCGAATCTTTATGGCTTCCAGGAGGAGTATAGCACGTTCCTCCAAAATATCCATGTTTTGTGCATCAAGAAGTAGATCAGTATGAATCCTGGTAGTACATACTATGTTTCTATTATCTTACTTAGACATACTTGTTTCTAATTTGAGTATACCAAGGGCAGTACAATATGACATGTAGTAGATCACCAGTTTCCTGTAAACCACAGTTATAGTTAGCACTTAAGACTGCTTCTGTCCTATATGTGTGGTTTATAACATTACTGGGAAATGCCTCAAATCTAAACAGTCAGACTATCTCTATATCTTGGGTTATGAATTATATTTAAATAGAATTTCAATGAGTGTTCCCTGGTATTATTTGCTAGCCGTTTAGAAATGTTAAGTTTCATAATTTGAAGTAAATTCTTTTTTTAGAACTTTACTGGATTAATTTATTAATATATTTTGTATACAGCTGACTTAATCATATTCCTTACTCTGCTAAAGTTTTGAAATAAGCAATATTGTACAAATCCAACAGCTTATAAATGTTAATTAGCCAACCTTCTATTATTTTTTTTAATTTTTTTTTTTTCCTTTTAATACAATCTGTCAATATTGTTCCTGAAGGCTAGGACAATATTTTTAACCAAAGATTGATCAGTCTTATCTGTGCAATGTAATTGATGCTTAACTTACTAACTGTATCCTAATAAAGGAATTAGGTGTTCCCTTAGATAATTTTAATGTTTGTTTATATTAAGAGTTTGCATTTAAGTCTGTAGTTTCAAATACTTCTACATCATAAAGTCCCTGGTTTACAAGCTTGGCATTTATAGCTTTTATCATAAGTGGCACTGATGAACCTCCAAAGATTCTGTTAAAACCTTTTAAGTGCCCCTGCTGAAATCTGTATTTTGCTACTATAGTTTAATATGCCTAATCCATTTCAGATTATAACAAAATGGTATGCCCAAATATGAAAATTCTTGAACAATCTCCAAGAGTTTTTTATGAGGAACTACTCAAAACTGCTCAGCTCAGTGGACTAGATTTCTGTCCCTTAGATACTCTCAAGTGCTGGATGTAGTTTCAAGTTTCAAGTTTATTGCAGGAAAACTCCATTGAGCAAGCTCATTCACAAGGAGGTCCTGTGACATAAACACTTAAAGTACAAACACAGATAGGTAATAACAGTATATACATGAAATGCACGTTACATGATACAGGCTGGATATACATACAAGGGTACCACATAGGGTGACCGCAGGTGGTAAACATTGATATGAGACAGGGAAGCGACTTACAGGTTGCATACTGATAAACGAAACATGATGACTGGTGTGTGCAATACATATACAGTATTTTGGCAGCTAGAACAAACAACAGTCTACAACTGATCTGGGGGGGGGAGTGATTTGATAGAGTAGCAGTGGAGCGTAAGCAAAGATAAAGCCAGGAGTAGAAGGGGAAGGGAAAGCAGTTAATATGACAAATCAATTATACCTTACCAGTAGATAAATATGGCACACATGGGGAAGAAAGAGACTTAAAGACAGTTACAGGTGTCTTTTATTTTGGCTGAACTTAGTGATTTGTAGAAGTTTATTGAAACTGTGCTAGTTAGTTTCAGTACGGTTTGTAATTGGTTCCAAATGTAGGGAAGGGTATATGCAATAGCCGCGATTTTTAAAGGAAGTCACGTCCTTGGTATGTCAAGCATAATAAAGTCAGATTTTCTTAACGAGTATGCACTATGTGAGATACTAACAAGGAAGAGAGATAGCTTTGGCAATTTCTGCAGGAGCAGTTTAAGAGTCCATAGCCCAGCATGGAGCAGGCGTCTAGTTAGTAAGTGGATGTCAACCAACAGCTGCATATAAGTCAGCAGTGATGCGTAACGGTAAGGAGTTGGTAATGCGAACCGTAATGCACGTGATAAAGGATGTCCAGTTTACTTAGATTTGCAAGAGTGGTGGAGGAATAGATTACATCGCCATAGTTGAGTAGGGGAAGAAAGTGGCCTGTACAAGCTTGTTTCGAGTTTCAGGAAAGGGCCTATTTCTGTAGAAGAAACCTAACCTTGCTTTAACCTTCTAGAGACATCTTCACGTGGTCACTGAAAGATAATTTATTGTCGATCCAGATACCTAGATATTTAAATTTGGTTACAACTTCCAGAGGCTCGTTTAGCATGGTGACAATGAAGTCTTGGGCAAGGGTATTGGGGGGGCCTGAGACAGCACTGCGGGAGAATATCATCGCTTTAGTCTTCTTAGCATTGAGCAGAAACTTTGCCATTATTAGATTATGCTTAAGTTGTGCGAAGTCCGCTTGAAGCACTCCCTTGACTTCAGATAACGATGAGCCAGAAGTATACAACACAGAATCATCTGCAAAAAAGTGCAGATTGGACGTAGATATGTTAGCATCTAAGTCATTAATGTACAGAGAAAACAAGATAGGGCCTAAGATGGATCCTTGGGGGACTCTTCTTGCAACTGGCAAGGCAGCAGAAAAAAAGCCTTCCGCCTTTACTTTTTGGAATCTTCCAGTTAGGTAGCTAGAGAACCACTGGGTGGTATGGTATGTGGCACCCAACTTTGCAAGGCAATTGACTAATAGTTTGTGATCAACAGTATCAAAAGCTTTGCTGAGGTCCAAAAAGACTGCACCAGTTACCTTCTTAGCATCTATAGCAGAGATCCAATCATTGGTTACTTTTGCTAGTGCAGTGATTGTGCTATGATTAGCCCGGAAGCCAGATTGAGCTGGGTTAATGAGAGAGAAGGTTTCCAAGTGAGATTTTAACTGAATATGGATCAGTTTTTCAAGAACTTTAGAAAGAATAGGCAATATGGAGATAGGCCTATAGTTGTTTACATCGCATGGGTCACCAGATTTAAATAGAGTGAGGATATGTGCTGATTTCCAGCAGGACGGCACAGTAGCAGATGTAATGGAAAGATTGAAGATGTGGAGAATTGGGGCAGTGAGATGGGCGTAGCCTGACCTTAGGAAAAAGAGTTCCACGCCATCGTCCCCTGCACTTTTTTTGGTGTCTAAGTTAAGAAGAGAATCTTCTACTTCTTTATAAGTTATCTCATGCAGTTGGGAGGGGCTGGGTGCAGGACTAGATGTGGCGGGAGGGGTATGCTGGCTCACCGCAGCACCAGCATAAGGAGACGAGTCAAAAGCTAATCCAGCTGTGGCAAAGTGGGAGTTAAGTTCCTCCAGGATTAGGACTTGTTTTCCACAATCTTGCCACTTGCAACTATCTTTGTTGGGACAGAGGGGCCATGGGCCTCTCTATAGCTTTGATAGTCTTCCATATTTTATGAGGGTTACCTTTAGCTTGTTCGAGGTAGAAATATAAAGTTAGCTTTAGCAGAGCAAAGTTTTTCACACAGTTATTCCTGGCTGTTCTAAAGGCCTGCCAATCTGAAGATTCTTTGTAATGTCTAGCTTTAGCCCAGAGCTTATCTCGAGCTGTAAGGGCTGCCTTGAGATCCGAGGTGAACCAGGGGTTGGAATTGTTCTGTACCCTTACTTTGATGAAAGGGGCATGCTTATTTATTATTGTAGTGAGTTTGTCATTAAGGATGCAAGCTGCCTTGTTGACATCTTTGGCTAGGTAAAGATCTTGCCATCTGATCATGCTCAAGTCAGATAGGAAGTTTACTGCACTGAATTTGCGAAAGGATCTTTTTGTTATAAAGATGGGTTGCGGCCGGGCCTTAATTTGAGATCTTATGCAAGCAACAATTCCATGATCGCTCATGTCGTTGGAAACACTGCCAAATGAGATATTTTGTGTGGATGGGTGGTTAGTACCACATCTAGAATGGAACTGTTGGCAGTATTTAGAGTGTTGTTCCTAGTAGGTTCACTGACTAATTGCCCAAGACCCAGCTCTCGTCAAAGGGATTTGAGGCCGTGTGATTTAGGTGACAGCCAGTCCATATTTAGATCTCCTAGAAATATTGTTTCAGTTTTTGCATCTACGAACATGGATTTCAAAAGATTAAGGACTTCATCACCACCAGACGGGGGTCTATAGCCACCTAGGATAGTGATACATTCCGAGGAGGGGAGATGAAGGCTCAGCGAAACTAACTCAAATTCCTTGGCTAAAGATTTGCAACTAATATTGGTGACCAAGTACTTAGATTTGGCGTAGATAACCACACCCCCACCTCTAGACTCTCTATCTGCTCTAAATAAATTGTAGCCCTGCAGTGATATTTGTTGATCAGTGTTCGTCTTTTTTAACCACGACTCAGTAATGTAGGGTTAACATTATAGTTTCATGGGCAATCCAAAGGATTAACTAATCCACACTCCATCTGTAGCTTAATCACAAAACTACTACTGACTTTTTTCACTTTTAATTTAATATAGATATAGAAAAAACAAGCTAAAAAATGGCAACTTGTAGTACAAATATCTGCATTTTGTGCAAAACAATAACTCTCATTATCATAAAACTTTGTGCAAACAGTGCTTGTGCAAAACATTGTTTAAAACATTATTTGCTGCTGAGTCCCAAATTTCTGATCCAATTAGGTAGCACTGCAATCTTGTTTCCACTTTTATTCTGGTCAATTTCCTAAAATCCCAAGTTTGCTTCAAGTTTGCTTGTAACTGGTATTCCATGCTTTGTTATGTGCTTTGTCATGTGCTTTGTCTGCTGCTTATCTGACCTGCAGTCTTATTAGGTAGAGCAATCTCTTACTCTTTACTGCTGCCAAATGAAAGAACACCATCCCCCCTGGCTAGGGGCAACTACAATGAACATTGTAATTGGTTGGCATCCATGGCACTCCAGACATTACCTCATGGGTTATAGCCCACCTGATAGGCTAGTGATGCACTGACCCAGATCAAATTTCTAGCATATCCAGGTCCCAGAAACCCCTGCTTTCCAGTTTGAATCGTGCATCTGATCAGGCAAGAAGCACACCAGGAATCCCTGTCTGCTCCTACAAAGTAAGACCTTGAACCACATCTTAAAATATTTCTCTTACTTGGCACAAAATACCTAATACCTGTTGGTGCAAACTATAGCGATAAAACCTGAGAAAATCTGGTCTCTGAAATGTTCTAAACTAACCTGGGCTCTGCCCTAGTTTATAGATGTAGCCCTATTAGTTAGCCAGCTAGGCCCTTCCGTCTGGTGATGAGGGTTCAGGGTTCATGCTCCGTTTTTCAATCGATACAGTATTTTCCTGTGGGCAGTGGTTAAAGCATGGGGCAGAGATATTTAAAGGTTGTAGGCAGAATTACTGGACCTTCATTTTTCTCTGGGTCTGGTAAGTTTGATGAATGACTGGGGCAGCTAGCGCGATGTTTTTTCCAGCTCCTCGCTGCTCCCGGTATCCAGGGTCTGTCCCCAACACTGCGTTGTGCGGTCCCCCTCTCCCGCTTGCTCCGTTTCATGGGAGCTTCCTGGGGAGAGAGAGTGAGAGTCCTTCCCTGGCCCAAGGCCTGGCGCGTTGTGCCCTTTTTGCAGGAGCGGCCTGGTCACGCACGGCCTACCCCAACCACGTGGCCTTCTGGCCTCAGCTTCTTCTGCTCCCCCACCCACCTACAGACCTCCTCGGCCAGGCCAGTAGTACGCAGTGCTGGAACTGCCACAGGCGTCTTCCCCTCATGCTCGGCATGCTCCTAGGCCCCATTTGGGCCTCCTCCCAGAGAGGATCACTCTTGCGCTCTCCTCCCTCTCACTCCACAGGCACAACAGCCTCAGAGACGCTTCTCACCGCCGCAGTCCTTCTGGCGGGGGTGCAGACAGAGAGAGAAAGTCTCTCTTGCGGAGGGTAAAGAGGGATCTGCTCCAGGTCGCACTCTGCTTACTGTGGCCCTCAAATCCTGATACAGTATGGCCTAGAAGTTAGCACCAGGGGAAGGCAGTATAGTACAGTTGCTTAAGCTCTGAATCTGGAGACTTGAACTTGAATCAGCCCCCCTTGCATTCTGTGGACTGAGCAAGTCACCTCACCCCCTGTGCTCTACAGTTTTGCTCCTGTAACCTTTTCAACCAAGAGGCAGTATAGTGCTGTGGTTTAGGCTCTGAGCTGCAATCTGGTTACTTCCAGCAGATCAGACCTCGGTTTGAATCCCACCACTCCACTTGCGTACTGGGTGACCCTAAGCAAGTCACTTACATCTGGTTTTAAAAAAAAAAAAGGGGGGAATTCTTTCGTTTAAAGGGGTCTCCCTCTGGATGGCCGGTCAAGGCTGGCCGATCTCCTCTCCGCCCACAGGGTCCCTCCCACAGTGACCCTTCGGCGACTCCCTCCTCGCCCTTTACCTCTCGGGTCCCTCCCATAGCGACCCATGCAGATAAATGCCCCACCGGTCTCCATGGCTCCCTCCCATAGCGAGCCATGGCCCTGACCTCCATACTCCATCCCCCCCCTTCTTCATAGCCATTGTGGGGGTCCTCACACAGCACCCCCACACCTGCACACTTCTCAACCAGGAGGAAGAAACCCCTCCTCTGGGCTTGGGGGGTAAAGAAGGGCTCGGCCCTGGGCGGCACACAGTTTGTGATCTAAGGTATGCCTTTTCTCTCTTCCCCAGATGGTAGAGGCAAAGAAATGCTCCTCATGCAGCACCACCCTCCTGCCCCAAACTCTGGGCCCCCTCTGCGCTGCCTGCCTACTGGACGATGATGATTTCTCCTTGGAGCAATCTCCACCTTTAGGCCCCGGCAATCCGGGTCCCAGCAACCCCATGTGGATGGACCCAAGCTTCCTCCTAATTCAGAATCAGCAGGCCGCAGTCGCCATGATGGAGAGCCAACAGAACTTCATGCTCAAGATCATGGAAAAACTGGAATCCCTCACCCAACATAGGGCAAAGCCACCCAACCCAGAACCAGACAAGGCAGGAGGGCAACCAGAGAAAATCCCGATCCCGGAGGACACACCAGATGACCCTCACGACAACGCAATTGAGGACGGGGAGAAGGACGACATGGGGGAGGAGGACGAACTGGATTCAGATGAGGAGGACATGGATCTCCAAGCAACACCCTCCCTGACATCGAAGTTATGCTCCTTCAACATGATCTCAGGGCTCATGAAGATTATCAAGGCCACCATGGGGTTCGACACCGAGGAGAGCAGATCCGAGTCAAAGCTCGACCCCCTGATCCAACTGAGACAGTCAACCACTGAGACCTTCCCGGTGTGCCCCGCCATAGAAGATATCTTCAGCAAGGAGTGGCAATCCCCCGAACCGGGCAGAATGTCAAACCGTAAGAACCTAGATAGGATGTACTCGGTCCAAGGGGAGAAATCAGATGCCTGGTGCAAGGCTCCCACCATTGACCCCCAGGTGGCGGCCCTTAGCAAAAAGACTGTGTTGCCATGTGGTACGATAGCACTCAGAGACCTGACAGACAAAAAAGTCGAGGACATGCTTAAGAAGGCCTTCGAAATTGAGGGCACCGCCACCAAGGCAACCACCACAGCCATCTACACGGCCCGAGCACAGATCCGTTGGCTCGAAGAACTTCAAGAGCAAGCCACTCCCAAATCCAGGGAGGCAGAACTTTTGGATTGTACCTTGGACACAGCTAAATACCTGGCCTACATGGCGGTGGACACCCTGCGCCTTCATGCCAGGGTGACTGCCATCACCAGCCATGCTCGAAGGGCACTGTGGCTCAAGCTGTGGGATGCGGACAATGAGTCAAAAACTCTGCTCCAGAACTTACCTCTGAAGGGAAAGCATGTTTTTGGGGAAGGGCTACAAGATTACTTGAAACAGAAGGAGGAGGGCAGAGATCTCCTCAAGAATAAGTCTAGGTTCTCCTATCTCCCCTCCTTGAGGCTTAAGATCCTGGGGGCATAGGCCCTTTCAACCACGCAGGGACACACAGCAATCTGGCCACCCTTTCGAGGCAGAGGCACCTCCTCCAGCTTCCGCAGCCTGTACCCTCAGAACTATCAGTCCTCCTCCTCCAGAAACCGAGGCCAGAAATCCAGAGGACGAGGCAGAGGCTACAGGGGTAAGCAACAGTGACTACCCCACCCTGGCACCCCAAGGCCGCAACCCCTAACCACCGGTGGGACAAAGGCTAACTCTATTCGCTCACCACTGGCTCCGCACAACAGCAGACAGGTGGGTCCAAGACGTGGTAACCAAGGGCTACTCTATAGAGCTATCCCACGCCCACATCTCCCACAGATTCGTATCCTCTCCCATAACCAGGAGAAGGGCTTCCCCACACCACGTCCAGCAAATCCTGTCAGAACTGGTTCAGAACAGGGCCATCCAGCCCGTACCGGTGCCGGAACAGAATCAAGGAGTATACTCAATCTTCTTCCTAGTACCCAAGAAATCGGGCGAGCTCCGGCCCATCCTGAACCTCAAACACCTAAACCGCCATGTGGTCACACACCGCTTCAAAATGGAGACCATCCAGTCCACCCTTCGATGCATTCGGGGAGGTGACTTTCTGACGTCCATAGATCTCAAGGACGCCTACCTCCATATCCCCATCATTCAGAAGCACAGACAATTCCTTCACTTCCACATCCTGGGCCACCACTTCCAGTACCAGGCCTTACAGTTCGGCCTCTCCTCAGCTCCAAGAGTCTTCACCAAGGTCTCCATAACCTTGGTGGCAAGACTCAGGGAACAGGGACTGGATATCATCCCATACCTGGACGACTGGCTCATATGGGCCAGGTCTGAACACCTGGCACAGATGCAAATGGAATCCACCCTACAGGCACTCAAGGACCACGGCTGGGTGGTAAACCAAGAGAAGAGCCACCTCATCCCCACCCAGCAGATCGAGCACATGGGAGCGCTCATCAACTCGTCCCAGGGGTGGGCAAAACCATCCACCTCGAGAATTCACAACCTGAGGGACCTAGCCCGTCAGTTGAAGGCCCGACGCAGCATGATGGTGGGGAAGATAGCCCAGTTACTGGGCTGTATGGCCTCATGCATAGACCTGGTACCCTGGGCCAGGTGGCGCATGCGCCCACTACAAACCTACGCGCTGAATCGGGGGGCAACGAGCGAACTCAACCTCCAGGTGGTGGTCCCTCTACCCAAGATGGTAAGACTGTCATTGGTTTGGTGGATGGTGAAGGAGAACTTATCCAAAGGAGTTCCCCTAGAAGCACCTCACTTGATCCCCATAGAAAAATATGTGAGTCTCTCCAGCTGGGGAGCCTGCCTGGGAGACACAACAGCACAGGGCCTGTGGTCACCTGCAGAGTCACAGCTCTCCATCAACATACTGGAGATGAGAGCCGTGTTCCATGCCCTAAAAGCATTCGGACATCTGATACACGGACAATCGGTCCTAATCCGGTCCGACAATCGGGTCACAGTGGCCTACATAGCAAAGCAAGGTGGGACCAGGAGCAGAGCTATGCTGAGGGAGGCAACGGCAGTCCTCGACTGGGCCCAAGCCAACCTCAGACACCTGACCGCGGTTCACCTGGCAGGAAGGCTGAACGTCCGAGCGGATTGGCTCAGCAGGCAGCAGGTACATCCGGGGGAATGGCGGTTACATCTGGACCTGTTCCAGATGATTCAAGTGACATGGGGAACAGTGACCATAGACCTTATGGCAGCACGGGAGAATGCTCAGGTCAGAGACTACTATTCGTGGTTCAGGGACAATTTGTCCGAGGGAACGGACGCCCTATCACAACTGTGGAGACGGAGCCACGCCTATGTTTTCCCACCACTCCCCCTGATCCCTCAGGTTCTGACCAAAATAAGGGAATCACAACACACGATTATTCTGGTGGCCCCCTATTGGCCACGCAGGTCGTGGGTCGCAGCGGTCTGAGAGATGGCATTTGCCAGCTTCAGGATACCGTACCGAGCAGACATGCTGTCACAAGGGCCAGTGCTCCATCCGACCCCGCGGACCCTCAAGCTCATGGCCTGGCTCCTGAAAGGAAGAGACTGAGGGAGGCGGGGTACCATGATTCCGTCATCAACGCCCTACTCCAGTCCAGACGGTCATCTACCACCTCCACATATAGGAGACAATGGTCCATTGTATCCCGATGGTGCTGGGAGCGGGGCCAAGTTCCCGAGCAGACCAACATGGCCAACATCCTACTGTTCCTCCAACAGGGAGTAGACAAGGGGTTAGCACTGTCCTCCCTCAGGGTGCAATTATCAGCCATAGGGGCAGCCACGGGTCTCATTGGGGGGATACACCCCGGGAGCTCACCCCGATGCCACCCGCTTCCTAAGGGCAGTGGAGATCCTCCACCCGAGGACTCGGCCAACTGTCGTCCAATGGGACCTACCGCTAGTCCTAGAGTCCCTCAAATCCTCCCCTTACGAACCCATCCTCCAGGCGGACCTGTTCTGGATCGGCCTCAAGACATGCTTCTTAGTGGCAATCTGTTCAGCTAGGAGGATCGGAGAACTTGGGGCCTTATCCTGCGCGGAACCTTATACGGTCTTCACCCTGTTAGGGGTCCGCCTGAGAACAGTCCCAGCCTTCCAGCCAAAGGTATCCACGGGTTTTCATAGAGAACAACCCATTGAACTCCCCAGCTTCCCGGAGGGGTCCCAACAGGGCCCCAGCGCGGCGGTCCCACATTATCTTGACATCGGATCCGCCCTCTTGGTGTACTTGGCCAGAACCCATCCCATCTGCAAGACAGAGAGACTATTCATCATCTCGAAGGGACAGAGGCAGGGAAGAGCCGCCTCCAAGACCACCATTGCTGGGTGGTTAAGGAGAGTCATCCAGAACGCTTACATAGCTAACCAAATGCCCCCCCCCAGGGGATCAAGGCCCACTCCACCAGAGCGATCACCACCTCCTGGGCGGAAAGGGCTAGCGTGTCCTCTGAGGACATTTGTAAGGCAGCCACATGGAGCTCCCTCCACACTTTCGCCAGGCACTACAGGCTAGAACAGCTGCAGGCTATTCAGCCCACATTCGCCACTCAGGTCCTGACAGCAGCTTCCTCTACCACTCACTCTTAGCTCACTCTGTTTCCCTCCCTTGGGTACTTCACTGCTTCTTATCTACCCATGAGGTAATGTCTGGAGTGCCATGGATGCCAACCAATCACAATGGGTATTTACTCACCTGGTAAAGGTGATTGTGTTGGTTGGCATCCATGGCACTCCAAGGCCCACCCTCAGAGAGCCCAGAGTGACCGGAATTGGAATAGGGGATCTCAACCATGACAGGACGAACAGCTAATACTGCTCTCAAAGTTATTCTACCAGTCGGACCTTTGGGACCGAGTCTAGACTGTAAATAATAGGAGGGAATAAAAACCGGCCCACGGGCCTCTAATACTACGTCATGGTCCGCATTCTTCTTTGGCTCCAACCATCTTCTCCTTATTTGTCATAAATTACCTGTGCCTAGATTGTATTTTGTCTTTCTCTTATACTAACTGACCTTAATTTCAGCTATGGAAGATTCGAACTGGAGAGCAGGGGTTTCTGGGACCTGGATATGCTAGAAATTTGATCTGGGTCAGTGCATCACTAGCCTATCAGGTGGGCTATAATCCATGAGGTAATGTCTGGAGTGCCATGGATGCCAACCAACACAATCACCTTTACCAGGTGAGTAAACACCCAGTATCACTGCCTACAAGCCTGTGCACCCATTCATTAATGGGAGGCAGTTTCAGGTACTGGAATCAGCTTGTAACCATAGATACACAAATGCAAACCACATAACCTATGTGTAGTGTGATACAAACCCACATTACATACAGATTAAAACTATTTAAAACCTATAGAGATTTCTTTAATTTTTGAGGTTAAATCTTTAACTAAACACATTGGCCCAGATATTCAAACTCGCCAGTCTGAGGCGCAAGCCCCTGCGCCGCTCAAAATAGTTGCGCGAGAGGTGAGCCGGGTGAGCATCTGAAGGAGTTGGGCGCTGTTGAGCAACCCTTTGAATATCACCCCGAAATGACAGCACTTATGCGGATGAGCGAGTGGAACTTGCGCTCACCGCAAGTTGCCAGAATTGAGCATTAAACTTGCGGTGGCGTAAGTACCATTGCGCCATGCGCAAATTTCCGATATTCAAAAGGTGACATGCAAATGGGGCCATAATTTATGCAAGGCACAGGGGGGGCCATTTGCATCTATTTATGGCCCCATTTGCATGCCATTTGCATGTAGGTGCGCCGATCCCCGAGGACTTGCTCCTGGCCACCCTGCCAGGCAGCAGCCGTCGAGGACCTATACCTAGCGCAGCCCGATCAGGGCATCACAGTTAATGACAATCCCCACATCTCCCACAGCCCGATCGCGGGCAGAACCGTACATGTCGCCCCCCACACATCTCCCACAGCCGATCGGGGCAGAACCGTACATATCGCCCCCCACACATCTCCACAGCCCGATCGCGGGCAGAACGCGTACATGTCGTCCCCCCACACACATCTCCACAGCCCGATCGCGGGCAGAACCTATATGAAGCCCCCAGTGCCCGATCGCGGGCAGAATGTAACCCTCCCCACAACTCGAATAACTCCCTGGTGGTCCAGTGGACCGTAAAAGCCAATCGCGGGCAGAATGTCACACACAACCCCCAAACATCTCCCTGGTGTCTAGTGTCCCCCCACCCACAAGCCCCTCCACCCGCTCCCCGCGGCGGCAGGCGACAGCATCCACCGCCTGCCGCCCGCCGCCACGCCGACTGACTGTCCGGTAGGGCTGCCGCCATTGGTGCAGAGCTACAGCCAATGGCGTGCAGCCCATACCGTACATGACAGTCAGATTTGTGAATGATCATTCACAAATCTGGACTGTCATGTCTGATATGAGCTGCCCATGCTGTAACTCTACGCAATAGCTGCAACTACCGACAGTCAATCGGCGGCGCTGGCGGGTGGGATGCTGTCGCCCGCCGGCTGCGGGGAAGCGGGGTGGAGGGCTTCGTGGGTGGGTGGGGGACACTGGGCACCAGGGAGATGTTTGGGGGTTGTGCTGTGACATTCTGCCCGCGATCGCTGATCACTGGACCACCAGGAGTTATTTGAGTTGTGGGGAGGGTTACATTCTGCCCGCGATCGGGCACTGGGGGTTCATACAGGTTCTGCCCAGCGATCGGGCTGTGGGAGATGTGTGTGTGTGGGGGGTTCATGTATTTGTACTGCCCGCGATCGGGCTGTGGGAGATGTGTGTGGGGGTTCATGTATGCTACTGCCCGCGATCGGGCTGTGGGAGATGTGTGGGGTTTCATAACTGTGATGCCCGCGATCGGGCTGGTGGGGGCACAGGGACCGAGTTGGGGCCAGCCAGGGTGGCAGCTGCTGTGTTGCGCCCTGCAATACAGCAGCTCACCTGTGGGTGGCCCTCAACTTGATCCTTTTTTTTTTGGCTCAAGGTTGTGCAGGCGCAGGTTGGGGGTTGCGCATGCACAACTCTGCACAACCCGACTGAATATCAGGTTGCGCAGGTTATGCATGGTTCCTCCCCCTCCTGTTGAGCATGCATTCATTTGCATTGCTCTTTTGCGCAACCTGTTGCCAGAGGAGCAACTGCCTCCTGCTGAATATCGCAGAATGGCGCAATGTAGGACTTGCCCATGCGCAACCCTGTTGCGCATGGAGCAACCCTTTTGAATATCTGGGCCCTTATAGCTACTGAAAAATGCATATACTATAACTAACTGTTCGGTCTGTCTTCTTCATTTAAACCTCTTGGGTGCAAACTGCTGAGTTCATAAATCCAGTATGCTTCTCGTTGTAACAGTCTCCTTTGCAGGTCTCACCCTTGAACTGTCAAACTCACTTTTTCAATGCCTAAAAAATGCAGGCTTGCTGCTGATCCATGTCCTTGTTCTGCATAATGACATGCAATTTTATAATTCATATTCCCCACTGGAATAGCAGTTTTTTTCCCTCCTAATCTTGTCTTGAAAAATCTTTTGGCTTGACCTGTGTAAACTAGCTCACATGGGCACTGCAGCATATAGATTACATTTGTTGTAGTACAATTTATGAAGTGTTTTATTTCATACTTTTTTTGTTCTGGGATGGTTTAATGTTTTGTGTTGTAAGTACAGTAACAATGAAAATAATACCCACATGTAAAATTCCTTGCTGGTAGATCAGGTATCCAAGCTAGTCTCAGATTCACTTTTCTTTTATAGATAAAGATTTAACAAGGGTGTCTTTCAAATTATTGGATCATTTATTTGTTATTCTTGATCCTACTAATTCACATTAATCAGACTTGGTTCTGTACTTAAAACATCCCAGTGATTTATTTTTAATAATCATATGATTTCTGAGGACACTCTTGTAAATGAGGTGCTAAACATAACTTGTTCTTCTTTTTCAGGTTTTTTTGGCTCTGTTTTCAAAAGATTTTCCCTGTTTAATATACTAACTCTATTAACAGCATTTAGAAGTATACTGAGTGCATAGAGCCTGTGTCAGGAACCTTTTACATGTAACTCTCCTGGTCATACCTAAAAATAGGCAGTGCACTCACCCAGTTACCAAAAGCAAATAAATAAAACTGCCATTTCTATTTTCATGACATCTTCTTCACTGCATTTGTGTTTGACCCATATGAGATGACCATAAGGAATGTTCCTTTGTAATTGTTGTGGGTGATCACTAGTGTAGCACAACAAACTATATATATCAGTTTCTCTTTGATATAGTTTAGTTTGTAGGGTGGTTCCTGTTTCATAAACTGTCAAATCTAGAAGTTCACTGAAGCAAAACTTTTGCATTCCATGATTTTCAAATTACTGTTGCAGGAGTTATTGAATTCAAAAATTCATCTAAGTCTCTTTCATTACCTTCCCATGAAATCAATACCTCATCTATATATTGAATCCATTTGGAAACATGTACATGCCATTGTGTTTTCTGTGTCTCAGATGTTCATATCTTCCCACTCCTGCATGTACAGGCTTGCCAGAGAGGCAGCAAATATAGTTCTCATGGTTGTGCTGTGGATTTGTTTGAAGAACACATTCCCAAATAGAAAATAGTTAGATTTTTAAATAAAGTTAGCCAGATCCATGAATAAGTTTGATGGGGTAAGGGCATCATTCTGTCTTTGTTTCAATTTGTTGTACTGTAGCTAGCTTTAAACCTCCTTAGTGCAGAATGTTATTGTAGAAATTTTCTACATCACAATGTACTTCTAGGCCCGGATATTCAAACTTTGACAGGCTGTGGCGCAAGCTTGGGTGCAGCTCAACTTGGCTGCTCAGGGGTGTGGCCTGGGCTATATTCAACAGAGCTGCACTATGGCTCAGCAGCTTTGAATATCGCACCCTGGCCACCTCCACTGTGCATGGCGCAGTGGCACTGTGCCAGCGCAAGTGGCCAGAGTGGAGCATGGAGATGTGCTAGCACAAGTGCCATTGCACCAGTCACAGCACCTGCGATATTCAAAAGGGGACATGCAAAGAGGGCCATCATTTATGCAAGGCGCATATGGGGCCATTTGCATGTCATTATGGCCCAATTTGCATCCCATTAGCATGCAAGTGCGCCGATCACCAATGACTTGCGCCTGGTGCCCTGCCAGGCAGCAGCTGTCAGGGACTGACACCTCCTGCAGCCCAATCATTGGCATCTGTGTAAATGTAGAAAATTGTCCTATATCCCTGGTGGTCCATTGGACCACTTTCTGCCCGATCATGGGCATCTGTGTAAACATAGAAAACCTGTCCAATATCCCTGGTGGTCCAGTGGACCGCACTCTGCCCGATTGTGGGCATCTGTCGTGAAGAAGAGACCCCCTCCAAGATCCCTGACTACCGATCACAGGCATCCCTTGTAGAAGAGACCCCCATCCAATATCCCTGGTGGTCTGGTGGTACTCCCCCACCCACCCACCCACTGGGCCCCACCACCCCACCTGCTGACGGGCGGAGCGGGGTGGTGGGGCTCAGTGGGCGGGGTGGGGAGGTATCACCAGACCACCAGGGATACTGGCGGGGGTTAATTCAACAGATGCCCATGATTGGGCAGCAATCGTCCACTGGACCACCAGGGATATAGGATGAAGATTTCGTTTTATTATAACACATGCCCGCGATCAGGCTAATAGTGGTCCATGGGACCACCAGAGATATTGGGGGTTTATTTAAACAGATGCCCATGATGGGGCATGGGGGCACCGCCAGGTACGGCAGGAACTCGGTGGCCACCCACAGGTGGCAGCTGCCGTGTTGCGCCCTGCAATCGCGGCAGCTCACCTGTGGGTGGCCATCATTTGTTCCTTTTTGGCTTATTTGTGCAGGCACAAGTAGGGTTGTGCATGCATGGCTCTGCACATCCCGGCTGAATATCGGGCTATGCAGGTTATGCATGGGGACGCCCCCCCCACCTGTGCCTGCATACATTACTGATGCGCTCCAGCACATCGGGATTTGTACGGCGCACTTTTCCCTTTTGAATATCGTGTAGGGCACATCAGTGGGTTGCGCATGGCACAACACTGTTGTGCCATGCGCAACCCTTTTGAATATCTGGGCCATTGTATTTTTTGTTGTTCTATATTCTTTAAGAATTTTTAAAACATCTTTTGTGTCTGCTACATATGATTTTGTTTGCTGAACAAAAGATCTCAATAAGAAATTGACAAATTTCGATGGGGATTCTGTGATAGAATCAATACTGATGACAACTGGATGTCCAGGGGGATTTTGTTTATTTTTATGAATTTTAGGCAAGAGGTATATAATTGATCTTACAGGGTGGTTAGTTATCAGGAAATTCCATTCTGCTTCTGTGATCCAAAGTTTTTCTCTTGCAGTCTCTATCATATGTTTTATGTTTGCTTGTATATTTTCATTTGGATCACTTTCCAATTTCTTATAGAACTTTTTGTTTGCAAGTTATGCCTCCATTTCCCTGATACACATATTGTTTTGCCAAAGCACTACCCCACCTCCTTTATCTGCTTGTTTCACTATCACATCTTGCACATTTCTGATTTAATCTAATGCTTTTCTTTCTGCTTTTGTAATGTTTTATGTTTCCCTTGTTTTTTTCATATCTTTTTAATACTTTTTTGACATCATTGTCCACCAATTTGCTAAAATAATCATTGCTTGACTGATGGCTTTATTGGGCATAAAAGTGGGTTTGGGTTTAAATGGTGCTTTTTTGTCTTACACATCTCATTTCAATTTCCTCCCTATGCACTGCTACATTTGTAGTGGTATACAGTAAGTATTGGTATTCCTTTCTTCTAAACTTTGTACTCTGTCAAAATGTACTTTTAGGTGTAATTTTCTGTACAATTTGAAAGTATCAGTTTTGACATTCATAACATTTATTTTGGAACTTACTACAAATGTTAATCCCTTTTTAAATATTTGTTCTTGATTTACACTCAACGCTTTATCTGTTAAATTTAATAATTTCAATTTCATGGTTCTCTGTGACCTCCATGGACCTTTTTCCCAGTAGTGTCCAAAGTTCCCACTCATGCCTCTGCCTCTTCCTTTTATGCCTTTTACACACACCCCACCCGCTCATACTTGTCCCTTTCCCCCTTGAAAATCCTGATCCTGCATATGTGTTTATTGTTGAACCTCATGTCCTTTGTTTTCACTCTTATCTGTTGTACTGAAGTTATCAGCTTTAACTTTTTGTTTTTCTTGATATGTAATCCTGTTGTTCTCCTTTTCCCATGTTAGTTGTATACTATTCCTGCTCTATGATCTCATTCATCCCTTATCTGTTTTCTTTTTATACTCTGTTAATTCATCTTTATATTTCTTAATGTTTACATCTAGTTTGGAAAGTACATTGAGTTTGTCTTTTCAGGCATATTTTAAATAACTCCTGTTCCATTTTTGATTTCTTCTTGCAATTTCTCACTGTCATTCCTGCATTTTTAATCATAGCTAAAATGAAATCATTAGATGCTTTATTTAGAATCCATTCCCAGTCATGCATATAAAGCTCATTATCTATACCAAATGATGGTGGCTTCTGCATTCTAAGACCTCATGGAATTTCTTTTTCATGCCAGTATCTGCTTAGAGAAAGAGTATGCATTTGTGTTCTAATTTGCTTCTTTTTCAGTGCTTCAAGTTCACTTGCATTTGTATTGCTGTAATTTCCATTTGATGTGCTATTTCAAACATTTCTGTGTATAAATTGGTTGCAAAGGCTAACTGTTCACCTTGTTGTTCAGTGAAATCCGCATGTTGCTACTGGAGTGTTTAATATGTCTATTCCATTTCATATTATAACAAAATGTTATGCCCAAATATGAAAATTCTTGAACTTACTCCAAGGGATTTTCTGTAAGATAATAATATTTTATATCTTTTTACAACCAAAGATCATCACTTTTTTTCCTTAGTATTGGGAAAAGATTCAGTTTAAGACAGAGTGCATCACATTTTCTTCATTTTCTTAGGATTCTCTGTAGCCCTAGTCTACTAGTAGAAATAATTGTCAAATCATCTGCATATGCAAGAATAGGTACATACTGTTGTAGGGTCTTTGGTGGATGTTATTGTGATTTATTTAATTTGAGCACTATTTCATTTATATAAACGTTAAAGAGAGATGGAGTGAGGACATATCCTTGCTGCGCTCTCAAATTGGTTTCAATATTTTCAGTTATTCCCCCACCCATGCTTGGTATATTTAATTTGATTCTATGTGCTGGAATAAAAATGTTTTATCAGAGCCAATAAATTATGGTCAGTCCCGAGTTCTCTTAGTTTGACCCATAGGTAAGATCTTATAATAGGATTGAATGCTGCAAAGAAATCCACAAAGGCTACAAAGAGTTTCTGCATTTTAATTATGCAGTATTTTTTCTATTAAGAGTGAAAATAAAACAAAAATAAAAAAGTGTGTCATGGTTCCAAGTTCTCTTCTAAATCCTGCTTGCAAAGGGGAAAGTATTATTTGTTTTTCAGTCCAACACAAGAGTCTCTTTAAGACAATTTGTGCATCTATTTTAGTCATATTGTCTAATAGACTTGTTGGCCTGTAATTTTCAGGGTTCCCTATCCTTTTTTTTTTTTTCAAATAGGGACTATGCAACTACATCTACATGTAGCAGGTGTAAATACAGACATGATAGCATTATTGTAAAAATTCTTTAGAAGATACGACCACCACGCCACATCAAGTTTGTAGAATTCAGCATGTGCTGCATTTCATCTTGACCTGGAGATTTATTGCTTTTAAAGAGGGACTCTGGACATAAGTGATAAATTGCAGAATTAGAATAAGCACACCTCCAATAAATCACACACCAAAAATTAGGTTTCTGCATTACTTCTTTTTAAAGTTATGAGCTACCGTATTTTGTAACCCTGATTTCACTACATGTTCAAAAAGGCCAGTTTCAGTGAAGAGCTGCTGATGTCATCTCCTGAACTCAAACCTAGTCCTCCCTGTCAGCAAGCCCTGTTTCTCCAAAATTTGAAGATCATGCATAATGGTTTTCAGAAGTAAAACAGGCTGCACCATTCAATAAACATTGCTATAAAAACTATGTGATTTTCAGGTTTTGTAACAACATTGACAAATTCATATTTTGTAATACCTTTTTGGTGCAGACCATTTCTCCAGGGCTGCTGGATGTTAAGTCAGCATGCCTCCAGACGGCTGATATCATTTGGGTACTACTCAACTGTGCCTGTTGGGAAGTTGTATTGCTATTAGTATTGTAATGTTAGTAACTTCATTACTGTTTGTTAGAGTCTGGTTTACAATAAGATTTAATAGGGCCTTATATGTGTTAATTCCTAGTAGCGGTGAAAGTGTTAGCGCTTGGTAAAATTATCATTTTAATAAAGGAATAATGCACAACAGGGTGTGTGTCATGCTGGATAAGGCCAAGTGTGTCCAACACATAAGAAGTAACATTATCTAAGCACAATGTACTTCCTGGAATGAATTATTAAAAACACATTTTAGAATACTTTTTCCCTTACATTTTAATATTAGGACAATGGTTAGAGCAGTATAACAGCTAATATGCTGATTCATGTACAGCAACAAGAAATTCTGGGTAGATTATAAAGTTAATTTAAATTTGCCTTACTCAGCAGTGCAGTTTCCTATTTTGGTAGTGGTGAATGCAATATAGCACCTAATGTGCAGATGTGTGTAGCAAGGCACTGTGGGTACAATATGAAGCTGGTTTCCATTTTATTTACTGGGAAGTGCAGTTTCCTATTTTTGTAGGGGTTAAAACATAAGAACTCAGATGTTTATTTTCAAAATGAAGCATTGTGCACACACTATATAGCTGACAAGATTTCTTTACTGAGAGATGTAGTCTCCTGTTTCTGTAGTGAGTACAGAAATAGAATAGCCTGTATAATAATTTGCATAATGAGGAATTGTGGGTACAGTAAATAGCTAATTTTTTATCGCCCTACTAATGACATTTGGCTATGTGTGTGCTGGGACTAGATGCATGATGATATGCTGGGATAACATAATGGGTCCAGCCCAGATTAACCAGAGCCCAGTATTCTTTCTTGCCATTGTGTAATATGGAGTACAAAATAGATGAGCCTGAATGTAAGTCAAGTAACAGCCTGCCAGGGAGAAAACACTGGGTTGGCTACTGCATAGAAACTTGTAGTAAGGTTTCAAAACAGCATTATCTCTCACACCCACATTTATTTACAGGAAGATGGGATAATTGTTTTCAAGTGCCATCCTGAGTAATCACCTCAACTGAATGACAGGTTTGCATTATCACAGCCTTTCACCACATCAGAGTTATCTAGTCTGCAAACCTCACCACAAAGAGCTATGACTTATCATCAAGAAGCCCTGGAGAAATGGACCACAACAAACAGACATCAAATAAACAGAAAAAAATACCAATTTGTCAACTTTGTTACAAAACCTGAAACACACATAGTTTTTAAAGCAATGTTTGTTGAATGGTGCTGCCTCCTTTACTTGTGGAAACCATTGCACATGATCTTTAAAGTTTGGAGAAACAGGTCCTATAAGCTTGTTGGAGAACTCTGTGAGTTCAGGAGATGACATCAGCAGCAGCTCTTCACTGAAACTGACTTTTTTGATCAGGCAGTGAATTTAGGGTTGTAAAATTATTTGTAACTTTTAAACAAAGTAACTTAAAGATCTCAGTTTTGGTATGTGGCTGATTGGGGCTATGCTTATCCAAATTCTGAATTTATTGATGCCAGAATTTTTGGCCTGAGTCCCTCTTTAAAGCTAACTGTTTCATCTTTCACATCTTGTTCCATAATCCAATTGAATGGTTCTTCAGCAGGTTGCAGTCAGTGACCAAAGGAAGGGGAGTGGAATGGAGCTGTAGCTGCAGTCAGTAGCAAGGGGCACAGGTCACAGTCAGTGACTGAAGGAGGGATGGCCAATTGCAGTTGGCGGTGAAGGATCAGGCCAATCAGGGAGAGTGGCACCAAGGCAGTCAGGCTTTAAAAAGCCAGCCAGACCACAGAGCTGAGACCTGTTGCTTGTCAGCAGCCGGGGAGCAGGTCACAGTTGGCAATCAGAGGAAGGTGAGCAGAACAGAGCTGTAGCTACAGTCAGCAGTGAGGGGTGCAGCTCTCAGTCGGCAGCTGAAGGAGGAATGGTCAACTGCAGTCAGCGTTGAAGGATCAGACCAATCAGGGAGAGTGGCACCAAGGTGGTCAGGCTTTAAAAAGTCAGCCAGACCACAGAGTTGAGAGCTGTTGTTTGTTCCCACACTCCCTCCCCAGCCCCAGCCTCTATTAAATATAGAGGGGAGGAGGAGCCATATATGGAGTGGAGAACCTGACTGGCTGGTCTGAAGGAGGAGTGGCTGAGGACATGGACAGACAGAAAGTGAGAGCAAGGATGGTCCTGAGCTAAGGAAATCACTGTTAGGAGCTGGTTTGCAGCAAAGGAACTGGGTCCTGCATTTCTCCACAGGGGACTTGGACTTCAACTTTGGTGGCTATTGGTAGTTAACACACAAATCCTTCACAAAGGAGCTGAAATTGCAGTGAACTGAACTGGGTCAAGCCAACTAATGCTGGAGGTGCTGGGGACTTGGACTACTGATGCTGGAGGTGCTGGGGACTTGGACTTGGCCTTGTACTTGGTGACTTGGACTGGAACTTGGTGACTATGGTTATAAATTCTTGATGTCTATGGTTTGCACGTGGTTTATTGTATCTAAAAATTCTTGCCTATGGGTTGGGGCTGAAGAAGGAGTGATGAAGAAGAAGAAGAATCAGCATTTATATAGTGCTTTTCATACATCCAAAGCACTTTACAAGCAATGCTAGACTGGTAGTGAAGTGACTGAATGTGTGGTGGCGGCCATATCGCACATCATCACCCACACACAGCCTGGATAATTGCATGAACCAGTTTATGGGAAGGGGAATGTTGGCCAGGGCACCGGGAATGTTCCCTACTCTTTGCGAAGAGTGCCCTGGGTTCTTTTACTTCCACCTGGACACTCACCAGGACAACACCAGGATGGGTAGAAGGGACCTCGGTTTAACTTCTCATCTGAAGGACGGCACACCCCAGCAGTACAGTGCCCCCAATACTGCACTCGGATGCCAGCGATTTTAGGTGAAAGTCCAATCCCAGTGTGGGGACGAGAACCGACCTTCTGGTCCAGAGGCAGATGTGCTACCAACTGAGCTATGCTGACACCATGCTGATGGTGAGGGTGAGGGTTGGGGTCCTAAATACACAAGGTGTATTATATGACTGAATCTGAGTGTCACGGCCTGTATCTGAGTGTCACGGAAGAAATAGAAGGGCAGCACAAAGGAGGGGTGACCAAGGGAGGAGGATCCTTGGCAGGGTGGTGGGGTGCAGTGGCTGTGGAATGGCTATGATCCTAAACTGGGCTTGGAGGATGGGGGATGTATGATGTGTAAGCAGCTCACTCAGCTGAGGGAGGAAGTGGTGAGACTAGGGTGGGTGTTAAATGGGGGGAAGCTGGGAAATGGGGGTGGAGAGACAGGGCTGGTATAAGCCAGGAAAGGAGTGGGAAGGGCTGGGTGGATCCACTGGAGGGTCAGATACACTGTTCTGGAAGTCGAGAGTGTGGGTGGGAGAGGATGGAAGGAGATCCAGATGGGATAGACCAGAAGTGATAACTGACAGCAGGAAGTTCAGAGTTGGGACAAGAATGCCCAGGACAGGAGGAAAGGGGTCTGAGGAAACTGACAGCAGGAAGTCTAGAGGCATGATAATGACACGTGTAGCTAGAGAAAAGGGGTCAGTTGATGATTAGGAAGAGTGGAAGACAGTAGGCTCAGGAAGAGGCAGACAGATGCCCAAAATGAAAGATGACACAGGCATAGGTGGAATGGGCCAGTGGCCAGAAGTAACAAACAGTTTTCCCCTAGATATTCTAGTCAAGGACATTGGGAGGAAGGGACTGGCAGGGTCCATCAGAGAAGGGAGGAGCAGGGTGGCTGGGGGCGCTCTGTGGGAGAGATCTCAGGTGCAGTTGAATGGGGGAGGGGTGGGCACATCGCATGTAGGGAAAGGGGTGGAAGAGGGGCGGCATGGGGTCACACCAGAAGGTGGCACTAGGGAACTATGGCACAAGAAAAGGGGCAGGAAGGAAGGAAACACTGGAAGAGCTGGAGTTGGGCCCCTGGGAGGCTGCAAATGGATGGGAGGAAACCCGTCAGGACAGAAGCTGTAGTAGGAGGCTGGGGGATGCTCCGGGCAGGGTGCAGGAGAGGGGAAATATGCAAACAGGCAGGTGGTGAGGAGGAAGACTTCCCCAAGTGGGGTACAATGCTGAAAATCTCCTGTAGAGATAGGTGGGACATTAGCAGTTGGAAGGGATCAAGCAAGTTGGCACAATCTCACTGAGCGATGCAGGCCAGTGCAGGCCAGTAGCAGTTAGAGGGGTCAGGTGAAGTTGGCTCATGCTCAAGCAGTGATGCAGTAGGGGCTTGCAGGGCTGAAGGAAGCCAGGTGGAGGTACAAGGGATGAAGGGTACAGGAAGAGGAGGTCTGAGGAAAGGTTAAAGGAGAGGGTGAAGAGGAAATATACTGGATGTGGGTAAAAGCAAGGATAGGTTAGTGATGAAACAAATGATGAGCGGGCAGAAACCAGGGCAGGTTGGTAAATGAGGAGGGTCAAGGGGCCAAGCCCTGTGACACAAAGCTGGAGGCCTGAAGGACACCCAGGAAGCTGGTGAAGTAGGGTGGCATTCCGGGAGACTCAATAATTAAGGGGATAAAATGGGAAGGAAGGGAGCCAAAAACAATGCAGTATGGGTGCAGTGCATGCTGGGGTGATGGCATTGGAGGTGAGGCATCATATTCCTTTCTGGGGCAAGCAAAAGGATGAAAGGACACACCTGATGTTTCACCTGGGCATGAACGACTTGGATGGGAACAGTCTGATGGAGGTACAGGCAAGGTTCAAGGAACTTGCTAGATTCAGTAGTAGCAACACTCTTTTTCTTTCCATTTCCTTCTCTGAGGTGTTGCCAGTACCAAGAGTGGGCACACCCAGAAAGGAAAAGATTAGGCATTCAACAATTGGCTACAGGGTTGGTGCAGTCAGATGGGGTTTGGCTGGATAGGTGACTGGGGCTCTACATGGGAGGAGAGGACTGTATGCCAAGATAGGCTGCACCTGAGCTCTGCAGGGACAGCTGCACTAAAGAGTAAACTGGGAGACTTCATGGCAAAGAAATTCAAGTTAAACTAAATAAGGGGGGGGGCTATGGACAGGGCCAACCTTACGTGAGGCAGAACGGAGATGCTATCAGCCTCCCCCCCAGGTCACAACAATTATCAAGAGAACAGTTAGCATCAGGGAAGGGCGGGATGGGGCTAGATGTTGGAGGGTCTTGGTTGCAAATGCCAGGAGCCTGGGGAACAAAATGGGAGAACTAGAGGCCACTGTGATGGAGGATAACCCAGACATTGTAACAGTGAGTGAGACTTGGTGGAATGAACACCATGCCTGGAGACGGTGATCCCAGGGTATCGCTTGTTTAGGAAGGATCGGGGGAAGAGGGAAGGGTGGCATTATATGTCAGGAAGTGATTGAGGCCATGGAAGGGTGGGAAGAGGAGGAGAAACAGAGATATGTGGGTCACCCTAGACAGGGGATGGGGAAACCTACATGTTGAAGTAGTCTATAGGCCTCCTATGCAGGGGGAGGAAAAGGATAGACACTTTGTAGAATCAGTAGCCAGGATGGCATGCAAAGGGGAAATTGTGCTGGTGGGGGACTTAAACCTTCCGGACATCAACTGGGAGGCCCAGACACCAATCTCCACAAGAAGCAGGGGCATCTTAGAGGCTCTGCAGGACATATACCTGCAGCAAAGGGCCAGAGAGCCCACTAGGGGTGTGAACCTGTTGGATGTAGTCCTCACAAATGGGGACAGTGTGGAGGAGGTGGAGGTGGGGGAAGAGCTTGGTACCAGTAATAACAGGGCTGTCAGTTTCAGGGTGAGAGCGGGCAGGGAGAAGGTTTGGATGAGGACCAAGGTAATGGACTTCAGGAAGGCTGACTTTCATGGAATGAGGAAAGTAGTTAGGGAAGAAATGTCAAGGATAGGGGATGTGCAAGGGGTGGAGGAATTCTGGGTAGCCATCAATAGAGGTGTATTTAAAGCCATGGACTCATGCATAAGAAGGTTAAGAAAGAATAGAATATGACAAAGACCTCTATGGTTCACTAGAGAGGTGGTGTTTGGGATCAAGGAGAAGACTAGAGCATTCAAGAGGTACAGGAGGACACATAACGATGAAGACAGGAAAACCTACAGGAAAAAAAGAAGGGAGGCAGGGCAAAAGATAAGGAGGGCTAAGAAGGCCACTGAGGAGAGGATAGCGAAGCAGGCAAGGGGGGGGGACAAAACCTTCTTTAGGTACGTTGGAGAAAGGAGGAGGGCACAGCATAGGATTGGAAGGTTAAGGGGGGAAAGTGGAACAATACTGCAAGGGATTTAGAAAAAGCAGAGGCATTAAATAACTATTTCACCTCAATCTTCATGGAGAGAAAAGCGCGGGGACCAGGGTGGGAGGGTGATAGCCACAGACAGGTGGGTTTGGCAGAATTCACAGCTGAAGGAGTAATGGAAGAGCTGGGAAGACTTAGGGTGGACAAGGCAATGGGGCCTGATGGAATGCACGCAAGAGTTCTCAAGGAGGTGAGGGATGAACTGGCGCCACATCTGATGAGGCTGTTTAACTTGTCCTTGGTCACAGGGGTGATGCCAATGGACTGGAGGAGGGCAGAGGAGGTTGCAGTACATAAAGGCGGGAGGAAGGACAAGGTCAAAAACTACTGTCCCATTAGTCTGACCTCAGTGTGGGGAAGGTAATGGAAACACTACTTAAGAGCAGGTTGATAGAATACTTGGAGATGAATAGCATGCAGGATAACAGGCAGCATGGTTTCACCAAGGGAAGGTACTGCCAGACTAACCTGATAGAGTTTTTTTCGATGGGGTGACACAGATAGTGGACCAGGGAGGAGAGGTAGACGTGGCCTATCTGGATTTCAATAAGGCCTTCAACACTGTTCCACATAGTAGGCTAGTGCATAAGCTGGACAGACTAGGAGTGGACCAAAGGATCACCAGGTGAGTGGAGAACTGCTTGAAGGGATGGAGTTAGATGGTGGTAGCAAATGGGATACATTCCAGGGAAAGGGCAGTGACCAGTGAGGTGCCATAGGGGTCAGTGCTAGGACCAATATGCTCTTTAACATCTATGTTAGTGACCTAGTGGAGGGTCTGGAGGGATGGGTGTGCCTGTTCGCAGATGATACAGAGGTCTGCAATAGGGTGGATTCATCTAATGGGGTGCAAGCCATGAGGCAGGACCTAGAGAGTCTGGAGAGGTGGTCTGACACCTGGAAATTGAAGTTTAATGCACAGAAGTGCTCGGTGATGCACCTGGGGAGGAGAAATAGGAGGGAAACTTACTCCCTTGGAGAGTGGAGATTAAGAAGAAAGAAACAGAAAGGGACCTGGGGATTATGGTATCCAGTGACTTTAAGGTGGACAGCCAGTGTAGCAGGGCGTTGGGAAAGGCAAATGGTATTTTGGCCTGCATTGCGAGGGGTTTTACTAGCAGGAAGAGGGAGGTGCTAATGCCATTATACAGAACCATGGCCAGTCCGCACCTGGAGTATGGGGTGCAGTTCTGGAGGCCTCACCTATGCAGAGATAGTGAGATGATGGAGAGAGTACAGAGAAGGGCAACCGAAATGGTATGAGGGATGCAGGATGTACCTTATGAGCAAAGATTGAGAGGGCTGAATTTGTACCCTCTGAAGACTAGGAGGGAGAGGGGGAACATGATTGAAACTTTTAAGTATCTGAAGGGAATAAATAAGGTAGAGGTGGTAGCTTGTTCAAATTGAAGAAGGAGAGAACACGAGGACATAGCCTCAAACTGGAAGGTGGGCAATACAGAAGGTGATGTCAGGGGTAGTTTTCATGGAGAGGGTGGTGGAGGCCTGTAACAGGGTACCAGAGGGGGTGGTGGCAGCTGAAACAGTGTACGAGTTCAAGAGGGCTTGGGATAGATTTAATGGTTTGGGAAAAGAGGATGGAAGCATAACAGAAGGGAGGAGGCAGGGTGTTGAGCAGACTAGATGGGCCGTTGGGCCTTTCTCTGTCGTCACATTTCTGTGTAATCTGTGTCATCATTATCTTGTTCAGAGAGATACAATGCATTATAGAAAATGCTCCTATAATGATCTAACCATTTATCTGGAATATAGAGGATAATGTATGGTCTTTGGTTAATAACCACACCGTAAACACTTCGAGAGGTTTCCATGACATCATAGTAAACCTCGAGAGCGCAGCTTGAGAGGTGTTCAGATGTCATGGCAATCTGGAGAAGTGTTTTCAGTGCAGTTGTTAACCAAATACCATACATTATATTATAAAGTGTATGGGCTACCAAGGTTGTGTAATCGTGGATTGAATTACTGTACTTTACTGAATTACTTTACTTGACTGTTGTGAGCATTCCATTTTGTTATACCATTCTCAAGAAGGGTTAACAACAGAGTGATGTCATAACAATGGCATAACAAAGTTGTAATCTGCTTGATTTCAGTTAGTAATAAGGGCCCCCATACATTATATACAGAAAATTGGATGGGTGACCATCCACAACTAGGCTGTGTTTCCATCGAGGTTGTTGATGACATCATAGAGACCTCGACAGCAAAGCTCGAGAGGTCTCCATGATGTCTTCAACAACCAAGATGAAAACACAGTCATAGATGTGGATGGTTACCATCCACTATTTTATATAGTATATAGTTCCTGGCTTGTCTTTTTTTTTTTTTTTTCATTTTTTTACCTTAGTTATGTCCTGCTGCTCCTGCTCCGGCTTTCTCATGCTTGTCTCGCTCTGACTCAGTTCAGCTTCACCCCGTCCCGCTAGCTCGCCACCCATTTAGCTTAAAAAAATGAATAAGAAATGAAATGACTGTGATTCACGATTTGTGACACAGAGCCTTGTAAGGCTGTCCTGTCCAAAACGAGGAGGTCCCCAACCAGCGCTCGCTAAGTCACGCCGCCATGTTGTACGATTTTGTTTTCCTCACAGCATTGTTCAATGAGCCAAACAGGTGGCAGGGCAAGGCAAAAAAGTTGTTGTACAATCAATGTGACGTCAGAGTGATAGTACAACTTTTTTGACCTTTGAACTGTCCTACAACAAGATTTTGAAAGCCATAGCTTTCTAGTCACAAAAAGCCCTTACCATATACTATAATATAATAAGCTATTTATTGTTTGTATTGGTTGGTTCCCATGGCAACCAGTTTCCAGAATTGCTGACTGTTCTTTTTTCTATTACTGTAATCATGTTTCCCACAGTTCTTGTGCTAAATACTGTTTTCTGTGTCTGCCTTTCTGCACAGCTTACGTGTTTTGGGGCTGACTGTTTTCAGAGCACAAGTCACCAGGCTCTTTTGGGGCTGGGGAGGTTTACCTGTGTCTGACTTGGATGTTTGGATTTTTCTCTGTTTGATTAGCAGGGTATTTTCTCTGTCAAATTGGTTTGAAGCAGTATTACAAATTGTCGTGTATGGCATCTTGCTGACAGGAAGGCACTCATCGCATCGGTAGGTCAGAGCGTTTAGCTGATTGTTTCATGAGGGCACAGTTTAGGCCCACCCACCCCTGGAAATAGTTCATTTATACCTGTGGTTCTGACATCATTTCCTCAAGAGGGCAAGGTACACATCACTGTCATATCCTGTCTAGCACACTGCACTGACAATATAAGCATACACATTATATAAATACATATATTTCTATATAACGCACCAATCACACACACACACACAAAAAAACACAAGGTAGACAGTTATGTGGGAGTAGTACAATGTAATGGCTGTGGGGCAGCAGTCTTCGGGAGTCTTTCTGAGGCTGAGATGCTGCCCTGTTTGCAGACAACTATCTGCCCTGAGGAGGAAGTTGCCCATCTTCAGGCCGCACTGGACAGTGGCAAGGAACCTCCCCATCCAGGGGCACCACAGCCACCACCACTACCTCAGAGGTTGCGAAGAAAGCACAGCAGTTGGACCACAGTGGGCTCAGGGAGGGTAAGGGTGGTGGAACAGAGGCACACCAGTCAGTTGTTACACTCCACAATCCATACACCATTCTGGGGAGCATAGTTCCCCTATGGATGCACCCCAGAGGAGACTAAGGAGGGTGCAGACAACTGTCTGAGGAGACCCTCAGGAAGGAGCAGAGGGCACCACAGGAAAGCAGCTCCTGGTGGGGACTCAATTATGGGGGGATAGAACTGGGGGCAGCAGGGAAAAGTGAAGTAAGGTGCCTGCCTGGTGCCACGGCTTGGAGGGGACAGGAGCGCATCCATAGGATCACGAGAACAGTTGCAGGGAGTCTGAGCTGGACATCATTGTCCACCTAGGGACAAATGACTGGCTCACCATGAGATTAGAACAGTGCAAAAGACTTTGTAGAGTTGGGGAGGGGCTTAAGACAATTAGCACACACAGTATCCTTCTCAGAGGTGCTGCCTGTCAGTGGCATGAGTGAGGCGAGGGTACTTTGCACCATGCAGTTTAACAAATGGTTGAAAAAATGGTGTGGAGCACAGGGGTTTGGCTTCACTGGGGACTGGGGTTCCACCTGGAGGGACACCAGCCTATACTGGCAGGATGGTCTGCATCTGTCCAGGAAGGGAACAAGTCTTTTGGGCAATCGGTTTAAATGCTTCATTGGCAAGCCTTTAAACTAGTCAAGGGGGGAGGCACTGATAAGCAGAAGGAAAATCCCAGCCTTCACCTACAAAACAGGGTACTAAATGAGAAAAAGACCAAGGTAGAAAGGTCAGTGGGGGTTGCTGCTACAGAAGGTAAAGCCATCAAAAAATGGAGAGCAATGAGTACCAATGCCCGTAGTCTGGGTAACAAGCTTCCTGAATTAGTGGCCTTGATGGAGGAGGAAGATCTGGATATTGTGGCAGTCACAGAAACATGGTACACACAGAACCATGACTGGGACGTAAACATACCAGGATACACTATCTACAGGAGGGACACGGAGGTAAAAGGAGGAGGAGTAGCTCTCTACATAAGAGAAGAAATCAAGCAACAGAACAAAAGGGTAAACAGGGAGGAGAAGAAGCACTGTGGGTCAATTTGGAGGCAGGCAATGGCACCACAATCCACAGAGGGTTGTATACAGACCCCCCTCTCAGGGAGAAATGGACAAGAAATGATAGAAAGTATACTTAGAATGGTAGATAAAGGGGAGATATTGCTGATGGGTGATCTGAATATGCCAGATGTTAACTGGAGAGCAGTTGCAGCAGCCACTTCTAAGAGTGGGGTTATTCTGGATGCCCTACAGGGGGCATGCCTTAGACAACTAGTATTGGAGCCCACTCGAGAGGGAGCAATCTTAGACCTGGTTCTCTCAAACAGAGATGAAGAGAGGATCACAGATGTAGAAGTGGGTAGCCATCTAGAAACTAGCGACCATCGAACAGTATCGTTCACAATAAACACAGCAATAGAGTCAAGCCATACAAAGACAAAGGTACTGGATTTTAGGAGGCTGACATTGCCAAAATAGGTGAGTGCCTAAGGAATGCACTAGCAAATGGGCAGGAAGGAGGGTGGAAGAACAATGGGGAATAATAAAACTGCCATCACAGAGGTAACAAGCCTTTGTGTAAAGCAAATAAACAAAAGCAGAGACGAGGTAAGAAACCACTATGGTTCTCAAAGGAAGTGGCAGTGAAGGTTCAAAGAAAAAGAAGCATTCAGGAAGTACAAGGAATCACAGAAGGAACAGGACAGAGAACTGTATCAGTTAAAGCAAAGGAAGCTGGAAAGGCAGTCAGAACAGCAAAGGCCCAAACCGAGGAAAAGATAGCCAACTCAGTTAAGAAGGGATAAAACCTTTTATAGGTACATCAGGAGCAAAGGAAGACCAACGGAGGGATAGTGAGGCTTAATAAAGGGAGGGAGGGTGGGCAGAGGGTGACTGTGAAAAGGCAGAGATACTAAACAAATATTTTGCTCAGTATTTACAAAGGAAGAGGGGGAGGTACCTAAAACAAACAGTAGAAACACTCTGGATACAGAAGTTGATACCAGCCCATTTACAGAAGAAAGAGTTGTGAAAGAGCTCTTAAAACTGAAGGTGGACAAAGCAATGGGGCCTGATGGGATTCATCCCAGAATTCTAAAAGAACTAAGGATAGAACTAGTGACACCACTGACTACCCTCTTTAACAAATCATGGGAGGATGGGGTGGTACCTGAGGACTGGAGGAGGGCAGATATGATTCCCCTTCACAAAAGTGGGAGCAAGGCAGAAGCAGGAAACTACAGACCTGTTAGTTTAACCTCAGTGGTAGGGAAAATGATGGAATCACTTCTGAAGGAAATAATTGTTGCGTATCTAGAGGCCAGAGGGGCACAGGACCCAAGGCAGCATGGATTCACAGCGGGAAGGTCATGCCAGACAAATCTGATAGATTTCTTTGACTCGGTGACCAAAGTAGTAGATCAGGGAGGGGCTGTGGACATGGCCTACCTAGACTTTAGCAAGGCATTTGACACAGTCCCACACAAAATATTAATATACAAGTTAGCCAGCCTGGGAGTGGGTCCCAAGATGACAACCTGGGTAAAGAATTAGCTGGAGAATAGGACACAGAGAGTAATAGTAAATGGAGTTCACTCTGAAAAAAGGGGGGTTAGCAGTGGGGTACCACAGGGTTCAGTATTAGGACCGGTCCTCTTCAATGTCTTTATAAGCGACATTGCAGAGGGACTGGAAGGAAAAGTATGTCTCTTTGCAGATGACACAAAGATCTGCAACAGAGTTGATGCACAAGGTGGGGTGGAAAGGATGAGAAGGGACTTGGCAAGGTTAGAGGAATGGTCAAATGTATGGCAGCTTAGATTCAATGCTAAGAAGTGCAAGGTAATGCACCTGGGAAACAAAAACCCAGAGTACACAATGGGGGTGAGATACTAACAACAACAAAAATGGAAAGGGACCTGGGGTAGTCATATCAGATGACCTAAAGGTGGGCAAGCAATGTGAGAGGGCAGCAAGGAGGGCTGGGGGATACTGGGATGCATGGAGAGGCATCACCAGCAGAAAACAAGAAGTTATTATCCTCTGTACAGACAGCTGGTGAGACCACATCTGGAGTACTCGTGCAGTTCTGGAGACCCAATCTCCACAAAGACATAGACAGGATGGAAGCTGTCCAGAGGAGGGCAACTAAAATGGTGCAGGGTCTGCACGGAAGACATAAATAGTGAGACTTAAGGAGCTTATGTATAGCCTCGAGGAAAGAAGGGAGAGGGGACATGATAGAAACTTTCAAGTACCTCAGGGAATCAACAAAGTCAAGAGGTAGCATCTTTCAAAAAGAGGTGTGCAAGAACAAGGGCACAATTTGAAGATAGAAGGGGTGGCTCAGAGGTAATTTAAGGAAGTATTTTTCATAGAGAGGTTGTGGATGCATGGAACAGCCTTCCAGAGGAGGTTGTGGAGTCAAAAACAGTGGTGGAATTCAAGCATGCATGGGACAGTAATAAGGCAATTCTAGGGGGTTGGGGTAGGAAGAAGTAGGCTGCTGGTTAACTAGGATCTGCAGCTTATCCATCAGGTAGGGAAATGGGCAGACTGGGTGGGCCAAGCGGTCCTTATCTGCCGTCAAATTCTATGTTTCTATGTTTCTTTCTGATGGGCAATCTTCTATGTTTTCACATAGGCCTTATACTGTTTTCTATGCCTATTTAAGAACAGTTGCTCTAGTCAGATTTTTTTTATGTAACATGCACACTTTGCCAGTTTCTTTTTCTCCACTTTACAGGACTTGTTGAACCAACACTCACACTGTATCTTATTTGTTCCATTTCCTTTTATGTAGGATTCTTTAACTGATTTATAACAATTCAGCTTGTTTGAATATAAAACTTTTGTTCAGGTTCTTCTTTCCAGAACGGATTTATTTTTTGTGTGTGTTATTTATCTCCCCAAGCACCCCATCTGCCACTCCTTCGGGCCAATTGCCAAGGACACTCTCCTCCATGGCTCCAACGTGATCCCGACCCACCCAGCCACCTCAGGGTAACCCTACATAACCTTTCATTGGGTGGGTCCTCCTCTTCTGAGGAGGAAGGGCCTGGTGGCCAATGGCATTGGCCCTGGGTGCTGCCGAGGTCAGGTCAGTTTCTTGGAGTTCCGAGGAGGTATTTGGTCTGGGTGGCCATCATCTGGCAGTATGGAGGTGCCATTTTCTGTGTTCCTCCTCTAATTCCCTGTGTGCCACATCTGTACTGCCCATGGTCTCCATCGTGGGCCACTACAGAGTGATGCCTCTCCCTAACCGACCCCAGGAGAGGAGAGCAGTCCTCCGGACACTCGATCCTTCTCCTTTCCCTGCCGACCTCCCGGCACCCGAGCCCATTCCCAAACCCTGGTCGTCAGTGTGGCTTGAGGTAAGGCGCCAGTGCCTCAACCCTCTGCACTGAGCTATTTATTTATTATTTGTAATTTGTTTTTCTCAAGGAATTCTGTCCCAGTATTTGTTTTTATTATTAACTATCTCAAATAGCTCATACATGCTGTCTGATATGGTCCCAGCCAACGTCCTGTATTATAGCAGTGGAAAGTTGTCATGTTCTGTTCATGTAATGATCTTTAAGTCCTCATAGCTATGTAATCTTATGGGGATGCAGTTATTACAGGATTTTCCCCTGGAAATGATTCACACCTACACCACCACTGGGTGCTCGATTGGCAGTATTTATTAATACCACATTCTCATTATACATGACTTTAAAATCCCTGTAATCAACCTCCACATCTTGTCCAGATCCACAATCATCTTGACATTCTTACTTGCTCCATTATATTTACATCCAGTTAACATTTTACAAGCACACTTTATACATTCCTGAACACAGTCCTTTTTCTCTGTAGTCTTGTAGCCTCATGTCCTCGGCCATTTGCTCTCCTGGGATGTTGTTCTTGGAGCTCAGATGCATGTATCTGACATCCCTCCCAGCTACCAGCACCTCTTCTCCTTCCTGGGGTCGGATGCCTATAACCTGACCCCCAGCCTCCATCCTATTCCTACCTACCCTATCCTTTTTCTAAGCCAAGGCTGGGTGTCAACCCAGCCCATGTCCCATTTCCCCTTATTGCCTCCTATCTGCCCCTTCTCCCCCATACTCCCTCCTTGCACATCTCTACCCCTCCCTGTTCACCCCGGCAGGGCCTGCTGCCTTCTCACGGCAGCCCAAAATGTTCCAGCCATTACCCGTTGCCCTCTGTCGGCAAGCCAATAGTTCACTCCTGCCACCCTCACTCAGTGGTTCACCTGATCAGTTCTTCCTTTTCCAAGACCCCTTACCAATCCTCTCATGCTCTCTCCCTGGTTTGCTGGGCTGGTGGGATGTGGCAGAAAACCTAGCAGGAAAAAGGCAGAAGGATTCCCGGCATGCCAATATATACCCTTTGCTGGCCCTTCCCTAGCCTCCCAACCACCACCTCGGCAAATAGTGATCCACCTTTACCCCTCTCATCACCTGCCCCATCATCCTGGTCTCACCCAACCCGCCCCCCTCAGCATACCTTCCCTTACCTGACCCCTCCCCCTAGCCTAGCTCTTTCCATGCCTTACCCTCAGGCTGCCCCTGCTAAATATCCTGGGAAACCCCATGACAATCAAGGTTGCTTTCAAGTGGCAACCCCCCTTGTCACTGGATTTTCCCCTGGAAATGACTCACACCTACACCAGCACTGGGTGCTCGATTGGCAGTATTTATTAATACCACATTCTCATTATACATAACTTTAAAATCCCTGTAATCATCCTCCACATCTTGTCCAGATCCACAATCATCTTGACATTCTTACTTGCTCCATTATATTTACATCCGGTTAACATTTTACAAGCACACTTTATACATTCCTGAACACAGTCCTTTTTCTCTGTAGTCTTGTAGCCTCATGTCCTCGGCCATTTTCTCTCCTGGGATGTTCTTCTTGGGGCCCGGATGCATGCATCTGACACCCCTCCCAGCTACCAGCACTTTTTCTTCTCCCTGGGGTTGGATGACCATAACCCGACTCCCATGCTCCATCTTATTACTATGTACCCTACCCTTTTTCTAAGCCATGGTCAGATGCACTGCCCAGCCATGTCCTCCATTCCCCCTTATTGCCCCTATTTGTGCCCCCTTTCTCCACTAGCCCATCTCCAGTCTAATGATGGAAGATGGGCTTCCCCTCACCTGACCTGAACCTGCCTTCCCATACCCCCAGTGCATCAATTTAATGTAAAATGAAGGCTGACAACCCTACCTCAGACAAGTGCACCCCATCCCCTTTATAATAAGCAGGAATTTCATATAGCACTCTGTGGGAAATATATATCCCCTGCAGCTCTCAGATGGTCACCACCACCCTCCCATTCAAGCACTTCCTGGCCTTCTCCACCGTCTTCACATCCCTCGCGAATCTCCACAACCTACTTGAAATCACCTCTGACCATCCAGTCATGACCTGAGGCCACCAACCCTTAATCATATGAAGGTACCTCCGAATTTCTTGCCAGAGTGGTCCCCAGGGCCTATCCCCCAAATCATTGTCCCCCATCTGGAGTATTAAGAATTCTGGTCAGGGCCATTGCTGTTTTAACTCCTCTAAAACCAGCAACACCTGCACCCGCTGTATGCCCATACTCCTTTCCAATGAATTCTTGTGCCGTGTGCTGCCCACCTTAGCTGGCTTCTACCTGATCTTAGTGCTGCAAATTTCTCTGCCCAGTACACGAATGAGTGGCCCACAATCCAAACATGCCTATACCTGTTTCCATCTGCTGGAATAGAACAAAACAACATTAAAGCAGCTCCCTCATGTACCTCTTGAAAAGTTAGATCTCTGTCTATCCACCTTTCTTATGTTCTCCTCCGACCCTCTGCCCCATGGCCATGGGTGCTGCCCAATTCTAACGAAGTGCAGTGAATAATGCCTGGGGTCCTTTCCCAAAAATGGCATGCCCTTCTTCAAGCACCCTGCCACCTGGTAGCAGGTGACCAGCTTCCATTACCGTAGATAAACAATTTCCTGCCCCCAGGTTTACAGCCTTATACTCATACAGGGATGTCATAGCACACCAACTAGCAACTTTTTGTCTTTCCAAGACTACCTCAGTCCCCACTCCCGTCTGGTCCATTTTGGACCTGCGCAGCCAAATCAGTATCCTCTTTGAACCCCAATGAATGTCCTCCTACATGAGTCCCCTGCTCCTATCCACTTTGCTTTTGACCACTACCTTGCTAACCTTAAAAGTTCCCCTGCCATGATGGCAAATATTGCTTGAAATCATTGAGACTCAAGACCTAACATACAAACCTGACCATGGCTCCCAGTTGATCCACCAATAGCTGTCCCGCTACCAATTTCCTACTGTTACTATGCCTCCCTTGAATTCTCTGCCAGCCCACCAACATGTGGCAGACCACTTTAAACTTGTTTGGCTCCTTCCATCCCCTGTTGCCGCAGGCCTACCCTATGCCCACCAGCTGAACAGCCATGGTGGAATGAGCCATTTCTTCCCAATTCTGCAGCATGAACCGCATTATCTGCTCCTCCATTACAAGTTTACTTAGCTCATAACTCTCCCTCTGCTGGAACTCCTGGAAAACCTCCCATGCACCCTTGTATGCCCTCAGCATGTTCAGTGACCAAGAACTTTGGTAGAGCAGTCGGGCTCCTTCCATCCAACCTCCCACATCCAAGGCGGCACCTCCGTCTTCTTGGTAGCAGCATGTGGCACCAGAGAACTGAACCTGTCCAACTGAAAACAGGAAAAGCTGTCAACTATTTCATTCTGAACTCCCACTACATGTCTAGCCTTGTAGGAAAAGTTGAGTGTAAGGCTCAGTAACACTAGCTGACAGACCCTCATCACCGTCTCAGTGGACCCTCTGCCTGTTGATTACTTCACCGCTGCCCGGTTATGTCAATACAGTATTATGTTCACATTCTGTAACCTCCCTCCCCATACTAAGATTGCCAGCCAAATAGGAAAGCTCTCCAAGAAGGTGATGTCCCTAAGCAAGCCCCACCAGTGCCATTCCTCAGGCCATGCCTCAGAAATCCAATCACCCTGAAAATATGCCCCCATCCCCAGTGCCCCGGCAGCATTTGTGTACAGCTCAAGGTCAGTGCTAAACAACCACCACTCCTGCCAGAAAGTAACTCCATTGTATCCTTCCAATAACTGCTCCCACCTCTAGGTCCTGCCTTACTCTCACTGTTATGTCCATCAAATGGTGGGGTAAACTTGCCTTCCCAGTCCTCTTGCCAGCCTTCTGGTGAACACCCTCCCTGGGGCTACTACCGTGCATGCAAAGTTGAGATGATCCAGTAGATGCTTCGCCACATTAAGGGACACCCACTGCCTCTCTTTTACTATCTGCAATGGCTCCCTAAGCCTCCTTACCTTGTTGTCTGGCAGCCTAAATCTCTCCTGCTCTGCATCAACCTCAATGCCCAGGAACTCTAGCCTTCTGGCTGAGCCCTCAGTCTTCTCCTCCACCAGCGGTACCACCAGCTTTTGACAAAATTCCTGAAAGTCAGCCAACATCCTTGCCATTCCTTCTTCCCCTACCCAATCAGCAGAAAATTATCCAAGTAGTGCACCACCTGGGTATATCTGTACTACTGTACAAATGCCCATTGCATCCACATGCTAAAAGCCTCAAAAGTGGCACAAACAGTGGAGAACCCCATCGGCATGGCCTTATCAAAATAAAACTGACCCTGAAACTTGAATCCCAGAAGGTCACAGTCTTCTGGTCACACTGGAAGCAGCCGAAAGGCTTCCTCGATGTTGGTTTTTGCTAGCCAAGCCCCCTCCACCACTCAGATCTTTTCTATAGCCTGATCCAATGTAGTGTACAACACTGAACATAATTCCTTGGGTGTGCCCGTATTCACTGAAGCCCCATCTGGGTAGGATAAGTGATGAATCAACCTGTATTCACCCGGTTGCCTCTTTGGAACCACCCCCAGAGGGGACACCCTGAGATTCTGGAATTGGGGCTCCTTAAATGGACCCTCAACCCTACCTGCTGTGATCTTTTTCTGGATCTTCCGTGCTACCACCTCTTCCTTGCCCCTCACCGAGCTAAGGTTATTGGCCCTATGCTAACCCTTGCCCCCTGGTAACTCAAGCTAAAGCCCTGTGTAAACCCCTCCAGCAGCATGTCCCACTTGTCCCTATTTGGGTATCCCTCAGTCCATTCCAATAACCTATCAACCCTTATGAGTCCATGCCAGGTGGAACCTTGCCACCTACCCTGCTTGCTAGCTGCTTAGCTGCTGCCATGTCCCAGACCAGATGTCCCCTCCTAGTTCCCCCTCCCTGGCCCCTCCTGGAAACCACCCCTCCTCTGGGTGCTGAGTACCCCCGAAGGAATGCTCACCCCAGAAAGGCTGGCCATTCCTCTCTGCCACAAGCCAGTAGCGAGAAACGGGTGCTGCCCCATGAATTTGGAACAGTCATGTTTGAATTTACAGTCGGCCCAGGTACAGAAAGCCTTGTTGTACCCCAACATGTTTTTTAATCCTGCTGTGAATTAGCCTTCCTACTCCCTCCCTGCTACTAGAACTGTGCCTGATAGAGCATGTGGACACAACTCAGAATCAGTACAGTCCCACTGTAGGTCCCCCTGAGCTGCCATGCACAGTCTAAAGGCAGACTCCTTATCCACCAGGGTGAAAAGGTAAACATATTCCCCTCTCCAAATATTTTCCTTTATGGAGTGTAGGACATGGTCATCCAGTGTAAAACCTGGTGATCTGATAGTGCCTGCAAGCCATCATCCCCTGGACTCCACCTTCAGGCTATCTTCCTTATCCCCCTCAGCTCCCTCAGCACCCTCTCCATCCTGTCCTAACCTTATCCCCAATGTCATGAATTATCCCTTTAAATAGTCCTTTAAGCTGCCCTCGTTGGACAGATTCACCCTTTCCTTATTCGTGCAGGTGTCTGATTCATCCAATCCCTGGTGGGTTCTGGGACTGCCTCAGGCTCAGGCTCCATTCTTGACTGAGGGTGGGTGCAGGCTGAGGGTGGGTGGGGTGGCCTTTCCCTTTCATCCTGCCTGTCTTTCCCGGAGGCCTCTTCCTCTTCTTTGACTCTTCCTCTTTCTGCACTCTCCTCTCCATGGTGTTACTCAGCTCCATCATCTTGCCCATCAATGCTGCAGCTTCCTCTCCAGCAGAGGCACTGGACCGATCACATGCTTTTCTTGGGTGCCATCCTATTACTCAGAAAACACATAAGAAATTCATGTTAAACCCTTCCACATACTTGAAATGCCCATATCCACCCCGTTCCCACAGCCCCAATCATTGGTCTGTTTTTTTTGTTTTTATATGTACCCCATGGCTAAGAGTTAAATTAAAAATTTGTGCTCCCACCGGCGGCCGTGAAAATGTACCTACCAAACCACCAGCAACGACTTAGGATGTTGCAATACAAACCAACCCCCAGCAGACATGACTGAATAGTTGTTAAGAAAGGAAGAAACTAACTCCCCCTTCCTGCTCTTGGCAACAGCCGTAATGCAATCTGCCCAAAAAAACTGAAATTGCACAAACCAATACTTATTTAGCATTATGTACTATTAACGCACCTTCCATCTCCCATCGTTTCACTGGAGGAAACTGCATGCACCACAAGCTAACTCTTGGAACGAAGGACATGTTCGGTGGCCACCTAGCTGCTGGGGACACGGACTAATCCAGCTCACACCCAAGCAGATGTTATAGGTGCTGTACTAACTGGCCTCCTAGAGTGAAATTTTGCTATACTGTTCTTATCTCCAGCCCAACACATCCCACCAAGAATACCTCGCAGGTTACTTGAAATTTCTTTCTTTTTTAACTTGTATCCCCCAGTTCCAATCTTGTCTGTTTAAACCTCCAACCAGCTATTTTATTTATTTTCTTTATCTCCTGACCATGACCCAGACCACCCTCCTGCTCTCGTAGCTTTACATTAGACTTTGCTTAATATACTGCAATCAGTTTACAACCAGTAAGAACTCACGAGCATGCATGGATCCATAAACTTATGTAACTTGCATTCATTTCAAATACATTATGTTACAGTAGTACTGATCTGCTTTAAAAATCCTATAGTTTGGAGCAGCACAAGTGTTCCCCTAACCACCGTGAACAGCGAGATGCTCTCAAGTTGGTCCATCACTAGGCAGATGCTGCCCCACACCCTTTGCATCCAGGAAGTCAGGGCATCTACACTCAAGAACCCCCATCCTTATGGGCAATACCCTCAAGGTCTTCATTCTTATAGCCCAAGGAACTGTATAATCACACAACAATCCTGAACCTTCTGATGCTCCTGCTGCCTCAGGCCCCCCAGCACACCCTGCCACCAAAAAAAGTGCTCACAGACACACTTAGCCTATTGCCAGACTATTGAATAACCCTTTACCTCCCTGTTTCTGCCTGAGGTCAACTCCAGACCGCATTCCCAACCTTATGAACAGGTGCGCTCTCCAGGGTCTCCCCTCCAAGAGCCAACTGTGGCTCAGATTACAACTTGCATGCTGTCTTTCCTTTACTATTTTTATATATATTTTCCCCAGTTGTTTTCATTCATTTCTGTGCCTTTTATCCTTGGAGGAGAGAGAGGTAGGAGGTTGTCCTCATGTAATCCATTCCCCTGCAGCCCCACTCGATTTCGCACACACTACCCCTAACCCCTCAGACTTCATTGGTGCCTACTGCAGCCTGCCCCACTCCCCCTCCCCGCCAATAGCAAACCATGGTGATTCCCGACCAGAAGCCAAAAAAAACCCATCTTAGCCTCTGAGGCCTGGAGCAGCCATCAAATTCACCACGATGTGCCAACTGAAGGGCAGGATGCTAACAGGACCTCCCACATCCTGAAAGCCAGCTCCATTCTGCCATCCTCTAGCCAATTACTGAGCTGACTACTTGTCCTCTAACCAACCACTGCAAGTGGGCCACCCACTTACCAGGAACAAGGCCAAGAGAAATAGCTGAACTCCATGTGATGGGAACAAAGGAATCAAAACCACAAAGGCCCCAATCCACCACTCACTCTAGCTTTGCCACCCTTACCCCAGACCTACTGCAGGAAGCATCTGAAGGAAAACTTTCAAATAAAGGTAAGCTTTTGATGTAATTAAATCCCCCCCAGGGAGAAAAAGGAGGAAAAATACTGCAAAATCAGACCCCTGCTCCCTACGCGACGCCTTACCTGCTTGCTAAAAACCAATCTTCCTTGGGCCCTACTCCCACCTGCATGCTACCCCAGTTCCCCAGCCTTACCTCCTAAATATCTGTGGCCTACGCTCCTGACTGCCAGTTGACTGTGCTGGGTCTGTCCACATGAACATGGCAGAAAACCCTGCAGGAAAAAGGCCAAAGGCTTCCCTACATGAAAATATATACTGTTTGCTGACCCTCCCCTTGCCCCTCCAACCACCCCCCTGGCCAATAGTGATCCACCTTTCCCCCTTGGATCACCTGCCCATCATCCTGACTTCACTCAATCTACCCCACAGCATACCTTCCCTCATCTGACCCCACCCCCTTCCCCTTAGCCTAGATCCTTTCACTCCTTACCCTCAGACTGCCCCCTGCTAAACTTCCAGGAGCGTGACAATCAAGATTACATTCGCATGGCAACCCCTTATATAGTCAATTAGTGAAGTCCCTCTTTAATTTAAGCAGCTAAATCTTCCCTTTGAGTCAGATGGGAGCTTCCATTGTACATTATCAAATCCAAATGTTCTAACAGTATTTTCATTTGATCAGTGGTATCAGTTTTTCTTTGTCAAGCGCCTCCACACCCTATACCACTATTTCATTTCTTAGTTGGATTTCTGTTTCACCTTGTAGACCAGCACTATCAAATCTGATATTAAAGTCCCCTACCAGTAGTACCTCTGCATTATTAAGCTGTTTTTGTGGAAACAGAATATCTTGAATACTTTTGAGGAGAGTATCCTTACTATATATTGATGAATTTATTGGCAGATTGTAAATGTTAATCAGAATTAATCTATCATTTAAGATCTTTACTATAATCATATAGTGCTGTTTATTATTAATTACTTCCTTCACTTGCAAATATTCAATTACTTGAACACAGGTAATCAAACCTCCACTTGCTGAGCCCAGTTTTATCAGTTTTTGTGCTGGAGTTTGGAAAAGTTGATAACCATTTAGGTTAATCGAATGTATTTGTTATTTACTGTGCCAAATTTATTGCAAATTTATTATATCTGCCATCATTAAAAATTATAAATATTCTGGTTCTATTAGCTTTGTGGCATGTCCAACAACATTCTAGAATAATATACCAAGATAAAGTACATTTTCAAAGGAGCTGCACCAGTGCATCTGAGAAGCACTGGTGCATCTCTTAAAATGCGCCACAGTGCAATATTAAAAGAGCAGAGATGCGCAAGACTGGATGTGCAACAGGCAACTATAATGTATGTTGCGCATCTAGGGGGAGGGCGTTCCCATGAATGTGCTGCACATCTCTATATTCATCCCAAATGGGTGGCGCATGTGTGGTGCATCTCCAAAGATGTGCCCCCCAAAGTTAGGCATAAATGGAGGTGGCCTAAGTGCAAGCCACATACAGGCAGCCAGCAGAACAGCAGTAGGCAAAGCAATGGATGGGACACCATTCCTCATGGTGGAGGTAATGAGGGGTGTGAGGAGATGGGTAGAACTGCAACCTGGACATGGAAGGGCCTGTAGGCAGCATGCCTAACAGAGATGGTACCGTGTCCGTGTCACATTCGAACAATTGACTGACACAGAGAAGGTGGGCCAGTTCATACTCAACAGGGCAATTCTGAGACAGCTCTGTGAGCAGTGCAATGATGAACTGCTGGCACCCACCACAAGGAGTCATGCCATGTCAGTGGAAACAAAGGGGACAGAAGCAATGTGCTTGCTCACCATGGGCACCTTCCAGTCACCAGTGGGTGAAACCAATGAGATCACACAGTCTGCTATGTCCTGTCTTCTCACATAGTTCCTTATCACTCTACTGCCACATGCTATGGAGTTCATAAAATTCCCTAGCACACATGCAGAGCAGACAGAAACCATGCAGCAATTCCACATGATGGCAGGCATGCTAGGGGCCATTGACTGCACTCATATGCCTACCAGGGCACCACCTGGCCCAGATGGCATAGAATATATAAAAAACAGAAGGGCTACCATTCCATTGACTGCCAGGTGGTGTGCAATGCCACAGGATGCATCACCAATGTCTGCGCCATGCACCCTGGGAGTACACATGATACCTACATCTGGCACCGGTTATCCTTGTGCCACCAGTTCAAGAGTGAGGACACCTAGTGGATGAGTGGGGCAGGATACAATGCCCACCTAATGCACTCCTTGGCACAACACACAGCTGTTGGTAGTGAGGAGGCTGGGGGGAAGAATGACAGGGAAAGTTCAGTGGCCAATGGCCATGTTGAACTGTGGAACCAGGGGGCCTGCCAGACTGGGACACACAGATACTGAAACAGTGGTGTGTAAGGCCACAGGGCAAGTAGGGCAGAAGTGCTGCACAGTAGGCACATGTGGCAGTGTGAGAAGCAACAGATGCCCCCTGCAACTACCATTGTCTAAGGATTTCCATTGTGTATACCTCTTGTATTAAATATTTTTTTTTCTTTGTTGTTCTACATTTTATATCTCCTTTCTATGTAACTGCGAACTGTATGTGTATGTGCCTCAGGACCTCCTTGTGAATGAGTTTGCTCAACTGAATCTTTCCTGCAATAAACTTGAACTTGAACTTGAACATGGAAAAGACAGTGGCCAGACAGGACAGTGGCACAGTGTCCAGTCAAGCTGTAAGCAGTAAGAAAGTTTATTGTTTGACTATACAACCATTACAAATTACAATACAAATACATATAAATACTTTAAAATTATTTAAAATCATTGGACTGAATTACACAGGGTCAAACTAAATCCATATAATATTACACTAGATGCTCCTTTATTTGAAAAACATTTTAACACTAAATAATCAAACTAATATCAGTTCTATTCATATTGCACATTTGTTTGACATAAAGAATTCCATTAAGATACAGTCATTAAACTAAGTTGCAGATAAAATCAGATTAATTACACTTGACACCTTTGATTAGGAACACTTTTCACACTTAATAGTCATACTGGTAAAGTTCAACTCATGTTACACATTCATTTAATATACTCCTATAATTTCATCAAAATGTAGATTGCACTTTTCTAATGGCACTCTTCTTGCCTTGATACAAGAGACTGTATGGAAAATACAGCCAAGCTCTGACTGTTGCTGTATTTCATCCTTACTATATACCAAGATTTTCACAATAAAATATTATCAATTAATAATTGTCTTGGAGCATCAACATTGAAACTCGTTTTGAAAAGTGGCAATCTTGGTCTACTGTACCATGGACATTGACATAGTACATGGACAAGGTTCTCAGGTTCACCCATATTACAGTCACAGTTGACTGAATGGTCTTAATTCTTGCTATGCCTTTTGCACAGTATATTACTATCAAAGGTTTCAAATCTGTAAGTCAATAAGGCAGATCTTGATTTGGACCTACCAGGATCTCAAGTAAGACTGTAAGTTGAAGTCCTCTTCATTATTATTAGCAAACCACAGAGAAAATCTAGAGATTTTGATTATTTCTTTGTCCATGCTAACCCAGTAGTGTTTAACTTTGTTGTTAATAAACTTCTTATACTATAAGCTTAATATGACATTATCTGCTAGATATTTTCACAAGATGTTTTGTTTGCATCTCTCCAACATTGTATACACTGCATTAAGCCAAGCTGATATATAACAGGAATTGTTCACCCAATTTTGTTTCTCTAACAGGCACATTTTAGTGATTTTATGAGAGTGCTGCCTAATCAGTCTATGCCAGAAGTTAATTGTGTTACTAACTTGTACAGCTTCTATGTTACCAAGGCCTAATTCAGCTCTACTATATGAAGCAGGGAAAGAACCTGGGACTAACAATGTTTTCCTTAGTATCTTATGTATAGGGATCATGACTCTCTCTCTTCTTTTCATGTCCCATGTTTCAGCTGCATCGTCATTTGAGCTATGTACTTTGCCCCTAACGGCTAGCAGCATTGGTCTAATAGATAATCCTCCATAGGCAAAGTTACATTTTCCCAAAGTCAGGGCATTTTTTTCGCCTGGATAAGCAATCTTTCAATATGCTTATTCCAAGTGCCCTTCGGGGTCATTGCTAGGCCCAAGGAAACATAAGATGGAACTATATCTAGTTTACAAGATCCCAGCCTTATAGAGCCTGTTGGTTTGCCTTTACCAAAAATGATTATCTGTGTCTTTGTTTTATTTCTCTGAATATCCAATTCTTTGGATATTTTAACCAAATAATCAGTCTGTTTTGCAGCCCTTTTCTAGTTAGAAAATAATAAAATATAATCAGCAAAGGCTAAGATAGGGCATTTTGGTTCAAAACTTTGGACCGTCTGCATCAATCATCTCTTGCTTCCTGATGGAGTATCAATATATATAGAAAAGAGAATCAGTGCTAAGATGCAACCCGGTCTTACTCCTCTATAGGTCTTTATTGGCTTAGTTAGCTGGCCATTTGTACCATATCTAATTTCAATGCATGTGTGTTTATACAGTCTTCTAATTATGTGTATGAGCTGAGTGTCAATGCTCTTATCCACCATAATGTTCCACAATATACCTCTATTAACAGTATCAAAGGCCAATTTAAAATCTAGAAATAATACATAGATGTTTGTTTACGTAAATCGACATACTTTTCTAGTAGATGAGAGAATATGTAGCAGTTGTTGGTAGTATTATAATCTGCCCTGAAACCAGCTTGAAACTTGCTAATGCCGACCACTCTCTCCAAGTCAGTCAATAATTAATCTAATATGATTTTAGAAAAGAGTTTTAAGATACATCATGCAAACTTATTGGTCTGTACATAGCTGGGTCATGACATTTCCCTTTTGTGGATGGAGAAATCGCTCCCTGACAAGTCAGTGGGAGAAAAGAATCCCATAGGATCTGATTGAATATGATAAAATTAAGTTAATCCAGGCAGATGCTTTAATGAAAATTACCTCCACAGGGATTAGGTCTGGTCCTGGTGATTTATTTTTCTTCATAGTTTTAAGTGCCAGGTAAATCTCCTGTCAAGTAATAGTTATAAGTTGACCTTCATTATCCATATGTAGGGGGACCGACTTTGGGGGATTCACCAAAAATGCATTCAAAGTAATGGATCCACTCCTGCCCTTTAATGTACATATCAATATTGATGTTATTTGTACTTAATATTTCCCTCATTTATATCATGTAACATCTCCTTCCATTTATTCCATTGGTATTGCTGTTTCTTACTCTTCAGGAATGCATTATAAGCCTTTCTTTGCTGGTTCAAAGTTTTGTATTTGTTGATAACACTAGAATATCTCACCTCCCTAATTCAAATATTTAGTAAATGTTTCTGAGTAAGACGATCTTTATTAAACCAAGTATTGGTTGGATTGAACTTGATTTTAAAACAACTTGCTTATATAATTTCAATTTTATATTATCAGATATAGCCAACGAGAGTTCCATAGATCTTCAGATGTTGGTCATAACAATTTCTCGCTAGTGTCCTTGTAATTAAGTCTTCAGTTTGTACTGCTAACTCTGTTTCTAATTGTACTTTCCACTTTAGTTTATTATATCTGATTTCCAGCAAAGGGTTTCCTCCATCAGTCATTATTATTTTTAATTTAAGTATTTGGTAACTGGGTAAGTGCACTTATCCAGGGGCCGTTTAGGCACTACCGGGCCACACAGGTGGCAGTTACAGAGGTAGTAACAAGTTATACAATGAGTACAAGCCATGTGGATCTACAGACATCATTGGTGAACAAAGAAAGTGACATAGGAAAGTAAAATTAATGAGAGACTGAAAAAAATCAGTACATCGTGATAAGCAACAATTATTATATAATTATTTATGAAGGATAAGTGGTCAGTGCAAATTAAACCATGATGTAAAACAAACAAACAAACAAACAAAATATACACAAGACAACAGCCAAGTGGGAGAGCCCAAGAAGCAGGCAGTGAGGAATGTAAGACAGGAGTCCAAAGAAATGAAAGAGGGCAGGGGAGGCCAAAGCAGCTCAAGAGGAAAAAGTCAGAAAGGTAGTGAGCAGGGTTATGCAAGCTAGCAATGGCATGTGGCCTTATCAAGCAGCCAGGATTTGAGATGTGTCTTGAAAGTAGCATTGGAGTCCAAGAGCAGGCAGGCATGGGGATTTTGTTCCACAGAGTGGGAGCAGCAACAGATAACTCTGTGCTACCATAGCCAAGGAGTCTTTCAGAATATCCATGGGGGGACTGAGGATACATGCAGAAACCTCGATGGAGTTCTGGCCCTTGATGAGAGATGTATAAGGAGGCTTCACCATGCCTGATGGTGCTGTCCAGGAGGCAGCCAAGCCCGTAATTAATATGCAGTGTAGTGGGTGCCAGCCAAGAGTCTGGTAGAGGTGGCAGTAATGAGTGTAATATGGTGCCAGGAGAGTGAAATGACATATGCTGTTATACGTGGAGCAGAGGTGCGCACACAAGGCTGAGGATGTGTGTGAGTAAATAGGGGAGCAGCAGTCAATCAAGGGTAGCAGGTTGCCTTGGGCAATGGCCAAATGGGCTTCCCTGGTCAGGAGTGACTTTATCCGATAAGCTGCAGCAAGTTTCTGGTTAATACGGCAGATAACTGAGGAGATATGATCGGAAAAGGAGAGGGATAAGTCCAGGATAACTCCCAGATATTTGAAAGTTACTACATTTTCAAGTACAGTGTTAGCCAGTGAGACTACTGAGAGGGTGGACCCAGCGCTTCAGATAAGTCAATTTTGGACGTATTTTACGTCCAAAAATCAGCTAAAAACGTCCAAAAATGCACTATCTGGAGTCAATTGATGTCAGTAATACTTATGTAGTTTAATGCTGACGCCTGGTTTTTATAGTGTGGACGTCACGTCATCATTTGTTTTACTCAGTTTTGGAGTAGTCTAGCCGCCCACTGTGGAGACGACAAAAATTTTTTCAGTGCAGTCCTGTCCATCTGCTGCACACCATCAAAATGGCCAATAATGCTCCTTCTGGCTCCTGTGACGGTGTAGCGTGCCAACTTGTATATGCAAAATGCACCAATAATGATGGATGATTGAGTAAGGAGGAGGAGTTGGAGCTGCTTTACTGGTGGTGCTTGCTAAAGTTTAACCATGCAATGCACCACGACTTATGAAGAGGGAAATTGTGTACCACCAACGTCTGCACAGAGGAGGAAAAGAAAGGCTAATGCTACACAGAGAACCGTGTTGATCATCGGTGTGCATCTTGTCCGTTGTCCCATAAGCGGCCGCATTGTACAAAATATAGTTCAAGTCATTATCAGACAGAGATCTGATCTGTCTGTGTCATCCTGTCCACTTTTACTGTAGAGACAGTAAAGACGAGTAGAGGCCAAGAGCAGGCTGGAGACCCTGTGTGGTGCCCAATCCCATCGTCCTTGAGCGGCAGTACGTAGTAGTACCAATACCAAACACAACTTCGAATCGCAACTGAAGCCAGACCAACAGTGAGGCCCCTGGACCTGAGGAGGAGAGGGCTCGGAGCCACCTGAGGGGACAGCCAGTCAGGAACAACAGCGGAGGATCGAGTCGAGATCAGAAGTGCTCCGTGACCGTGCGCATAAAGAAAATGCCCATAGCTCAGCCTGGGTGAGGCCTAGTTGGAGCCACGACTCACGAGTGTGCCGAGTGAGTGGACAGAGAACAGGACCAACTGAACACCTGCAGCAGCAGCCAGTCAGTTCTCAGAGGTGGGTGGCAATTAAAATTAAAATTTAAAGTTTAAGTTAAGCTAAAAGTTGTGTGGGTGGGTCGGTGTGTATTTAGATTAGGATGGGGTCGGGAGGGGCACACACGCACACACACCACCAGTAGGTTGCAAGGGAAGGCTCAGAGGCTGAACAGCAGACTAATGGTGTTGGCCGTGGCTGCTGTAAAGGGGATCGGGGAGTGGAGCAAGTGGTGGGTCGGGCGACTTGAGCACACTGGGTGGGGTAGGGAGGGAGGGAGGTTGGTTTAGGCAGGCGGCAGGCCTACAAGTGGCCGGACTCTCCGGGTGGTGGTTCCGTGGTTGGTAAGTGTCCTCCGGCGGCCGGCGGCACAACAAAGCACCAGGCAGCAGAGTAGCAGGTCAGTTGGAGCCTCAGAGGAGCGAGGTGAGTAGCAGAGGAGTTCAGTGGAGAGCTGCCATCAGCACAGCCAGCCAGCATCTTCCCCAGCAAAGGTAAGCAGCTGTTGGCAGTTGGACATTGTTTCTTATTTGGCCTTGCCCTTACCCTTAAGCCAGGAACACTAGTACAAATACCTCAGTATGAATTAAGGAAGACCGCCATTTTGCAGTTCCTTACATCATGGTCTTTGTGGGTTCGGGTTTATCAGAGCAGGTGCCACTTCCCAGCATATAATTTAAAATGCAAATTTGTCAGCAATCCCACCAAGGCAACATCAGTGGGGTCAGCAACACTGGGTACACAGGAACTTTTATAAGGGATTTTTATCAAAATAAAAGAAAATATATGAATCAGCGACTGAGTGAATATATTGGAATGTAGTCCTGAGCTCCCAGCTTTTGGTTTTTCTGGACGACTTTAGAACACCTTCTGAGCTCTACTTAAAAGACTTTTGACACCATTACCCAATTTTTGTATTATGGTTTGTATGAAATCTAGGTAGGTCACCCATCCACCTCCCATCTCTGATCCACTTCCCTGGTCACCCTGTCTAAGTACTCTATCAGATTTGTTTGACAAGATCTTCCCGCTGTGTATCCATGCTGGTTTCATGCCCAGGTTCCTAAACTTGTGCTGTAGCTAATCACAACTGGTCGGCGGCAGCACATTTTGTGGTTTTGGATTGTCTGTGTGTGCCAGTCGGGTGGGGGTGGGATCACTCCAAGTCTTGAAATGAAATGTTTGGTTTTCATGCATACAATCACAACAATGTCAGTGCAGAAGCATCTTGCTTCAAAATGTAATAGCCCATGTAGAGTAGCAAGCAGTAGTAGAGTGGTGTCATACGAGGTGGCAGTGGCACCCTCCACAACCATAGAAGCACAGCACAGCACTGTCTCTATAAAAACTTCATACGTTTCGTTTGCTTTTTCCCTGATGCAGGCAGCATAGCATCTGACTGACGGTGAGCTGAGCTGACTGAAGGAGTCACACCACAAACCAGTAGAAGAAGTCAAGCAGCAGCAGGGTACCCTGGGTAGCATGTGGTGATCGTACACGTATATCATTCCGAGAGGAAGCCATCACCAGCGACAGCATTTCATCACCTTTATTTGCAAGGTACTTACCGTTACTGTTACCTCTACTGTACCTCTTCAGTAGAGAAATGTTAAAATGCTTTTTTTTTTGTTGGGTTTGAGGCCAGGTTGCTGGGGGTAGTTGGTGGGGGGAGAAGTAGTACTGTGGATGTAGGGTAGCTACCATAGATATAGAGGAAGGGATAATGCATGAGCATCAGTGGTTAACCATAATGATGAAAAGGGACTTGGCAAGGTTGGAGGAATGGTCAGAAGTATGGCAGGTTTCATTCAATGCAAAGAAGTATAAAATAATGCACCGGGGGAAACTAAACACAGGGGAAAGAGTACACAGTTGGGGGGGAGGTAGTAACAACAACAGCTTTGGGCATGTGTACTAGGTTCAGTCTGCACAGTTGGGGTTTGTGTTTACAGAATAAGCTGTGTATTTACCACTGGGTCCAGGAGATTGATGGGGCCATGCTAGACCTATCTTCTGAGGGAACCCAGTAAGTCCATGCATGAAGCAATAACGTAATGTCAGACCTGCAGTCTGCAGATGGGATCCTACAGACTAGTGTGACTTTATTAAAACAAATTCTCTTTAGAACAACTTAGAGTAGTCTGGTCACCCAAAGCTTTACAACATAACACTTGGCAAATGTATTAACTTCCATTAACCCCATACATTACAATGGGGTTTCGTACTTGTTTTGTCACTATGTGATGACAGTCATGTGTGATTGCTTTGCTGGTAAAGTAGCGTACACATGTTGAAGTGACTTTTATATATGCTTTAGATAACCTGCTGGCTGACAACAACCTGAACCAACTGTGCATAAACAACACCTCGTGACACAAATTTTGAGAAGGGAACTGTCGTGACACATCGAATATGTCAAGCTCAGGTCAAGCCAGTGTGAAGACCCAAAAGAGAACCACCACCACTACCACAAACTCTTTATTAGACTGCTGGTTAATAAAAAATGTCCTGCAACTCAGTGCCTTGCACTGACTCTGAGGGAGTTCATCATCTGTGAATGGACCGACTGCTGATTGTTCTTCCAATTCCAATACTGAAATGGAAAGTGACAGCTGCAACCTTGCTGTAACTTCAATTTGTTATTCTGATGACTTTCCTACACTTCAGTTATCAGATAGTGATGATTGTTCTTCTTCTTATGATATCCCACAATCTGCAGTTTCTCAGGGTCACACACAAGTACACAACAATTATCAGTTGTTCAGAAATCATGCAGTGGTGACACTAGAAATCAGAACAGTCAATTATCAGATGCTGTAGAAATCTGTTGTTATGCGTAATTACAGACATCAGTGGAAACTGAATTTGATTGGCTGGAGGCAAGAGATGGGAAAATGTTTTGCTCTGTGTGCCGTTCAGATCGCCGTCTCACAAACAAATTTGCTACTACAGGTGCAGGTGCGTTAATGTGCATGCAGTATGTCTGACAGTAACGGTTCCGAGTAGCCTGATTGGCTGTCACAAAATGGGCTTTGGCTTCTCCAGTTCACAGCGTGGTGGTAGTGAATTAAGTGGTAAGGCATGCCATGAGTGACATCATAACCATCTAGGGGAGTTATGGTGTGATAACAACCCGCCCACCTCCAGATGTTTTGAAGCACGAAAGGTGTGTGTAGCCAAGTGCTTCCACCACTCCGAGCAGGGCCCCTGTTACCAATCATAATTCACCCCATGAAGTGCCATATTGTGCTAATGAAATGTGTCCTTTGGAAACCATTATGAATTTTTAAACAGGTTATTTCAACTGGACCACATTGTGCTGTGATAACAGTCCAGAAGTTCAGTATTTAGTTGAAGAGAAGACTGGTTGTTGTAGATTGTCAGTTATAGTAGCACTGTTTGTTAATCAATTCAGCATTTTCTACACATTTATAATCTGATATTGAAATCGGTAGAAGGGATGCTGAATTCTGATTGGCAGACAGATGCTTTTTGTATGACTGACCCATAATCCCACCACAACAGCCCAGGTTAACCTCTTTAACAAATTAATAACATTTCAAAAAAATTACCGATTTTATTACCACAATACAGCACTTCAGGGGGTGGCGGGGGTGCTTTATGTAATCAATAAGACATGACAGGGTGTGCATGGATGGAACAGATTTTAATGCACACATGGCCAGGGGCATAATTTGGCACAAGGCCTTGGCCGAGTACCTTTAGCCCTTGACGTAAGGGTAAAATCTGTTCCATGCATACCCATCTTATTGCTTATTTTATATTCATCATAGTTCATCTAGTGAAGGCTTGCTACTTTTATTAATAATTTTTAACAGAAATGACAATTTCTGACTCAAGTATGCTGACTTTGTCACCTGTGTTTCAGGACTGCACTGTCCTCCCCACCTAGATGCTATAAGTTTGATAACTTGTAGCCGGACATAGCATGGTGGAGTGCAAGCAACCAATAGAATCCTGCAGTCTATCTGTACAGAGAATGTAATACTGAGTCACCACACCAGTATTATCTACTTTAGAATATCACAGAACATACATAGATCTTCTTTGGGTGATCTCACTCATCAGGTAGGTATGGTACCAGTACCGCAGCAGCACCACTAACACTATAGCGATAGGAATGTCACTGTCAGTGAATGGAAATCCACATGGAAGATTCTCCGCAGTACATTGCTCACCCTCAGTTCTTTTCCACCATCGAGTTGCAAGCACATTCTCCAGTGAAGAGCAGCAGTGCAGTGTTGGTGGATTTAGCACCTTTTCAAAGTAGGGCCTACTGCCACTTGAGTACAATAGTATCACACAGTTGTTTCACCGAGGTGAGTATTATCTGTCTTGATATATTTAAGAGCCCATGCATTTTTGGAAGGGATCCTCACAGGACTTCTGTCTTAAGTTCATGGAGTCACGGGCAGATTCACTTGCCAAGCTCTTCTGTTTTGAGCTTAAGAAGATCCTTGCTTGGCCATTTGTTCCAAGTCTCCTGTCTTAAGTTTATGGAGTCACGGGTAGATTCAACTTGCTACAAGCTCTTCTGTCTTGAGCTTAAGAAGATCCTTGGTTTGGCCATTTGTTCCAAGTCTCCTGTCTTAAGTTTATGGAGTCATGGGCAGATTCTACTTGCCAAGCTCTTCTGTTTTGAGCTTAAGAAGATCCTTGGCTTGGCCATTTGTTCCAAGTCTCCTGTCTTAAGTTTATGGAGTCATGGGCAGATTCACTTGCCAAGCTCTTCTGTTTTGAGCTTAAGAAGATCCTTGGCTTGGCCATTTGTTCCAAGTCTCCTGTCTTAAGTTTATGGAGTCATGGGCAGATTCACTTGCCAAGCTCTTCTGTTTTGAGCTTAAGAAGATCCTTGGCTTGGCCATTTGTTCCAAGTCTCCTGTCTTAAGTTTATGGAGTCACGGTGTTGGGCAGATTCACTTGCAAGGTCTTCCCCAGGGCTTGCAAGTTGTGCGTTGATCTGATCCCTTCTTTACTAGAGTGATGGTGGGGAAGGACTGCGATGGAGGTGTGTGAATGACTAGTGCCACAACTATATTGGGCTGGTGAGGTCTTGCTGATGGTGTCACATGTGGCCAAAGTTGCAAACTTAATAAAAACCTGGTGTTTACTGTCATTCCATGATGGTGAAGAGTGCCTATGGTGCACTTGTAATCCACCTGGTGAGTGAGATCACCTTATAGATCTACTCTTATGGTACATTCTACATATCTGTTATTTCCTGTGTCACTGATGTATGCCATTTCATTGTGTGGTGAAAGCAGACAGCAGCTTAGCCTTTACAGTTTTATTCTTCTTTATCCAATTCCATAGTATTTACAAGAAAATAATTTTCCTATTTTAGAAAATTGTCAGAAATCAACCCTCAGGAAGCACAGTCAGACAAAGGACCATCGTACAGCACTGGAAGCAGACATTCTTAGAAGGAGACTGTATGCAGTTAGTGACAATGATGCGGCAGAAAGTTCAGAAGATAATGATTCAGCTATTAAATTTGTAAAAGACAGTGAACGTGAATCTGTTTAAAGCGTGTACTTTGCAGCAAAACAGATATGGCAAATTGCAGTGTCAACCAGCTTTTACATTTCATTCGCTGGACAGGAGGTCAATGCTCAGTACATGATATAAGTGATTACACTGTTCATGATGTTCAGAGAAGTATTGTGAAAGTATTAGATAGCAAAGTCATAAAGAAGCCTTGCAAAGTCCTGTGTTTGGCTTTGCTAGTTGATGAATCCACAGATCTTTCCAGTCCACAAAACTGTAATAATGTATATTCGATATGTCAGTGAAGGGAAATGAAAACAAAACTAATTGGCAACATCAGGGTAAAGGATGGTTCAGCACATCACTTAACTGAGGCTATTGTAAACAGATGTCAGGCCCTGGGCTTTGTCATGAGTAAACTTGTGGGGTTAGGTAGTGATGGGGCTTAGTGTAATGATGGGCAAGTCCAATGGTGTTGGTGCACTTTTGACTTCACTACATTCACCTTTTATGGTTCATGTCCACTGTTTGGCTCTATAGATTGGCTTTGGCCTGTTCACAGTCTGCTACTCACTTTAGATACCTACAAGACTTTCAGAGTAACATTAATGGTACATATGCCTATTTCAGTACATCTGCTGTTAGGCAGGCAAAGCTAGAAGATATGCAAAGGGTGATTGGTACAGTAAAGGAAAGCTGAAAGAAGCAATTAACATACGTTGGTTGTCAATGCAAAATGCTGTAAATGCATTACATAAATGTTACTCGCTATTCTCCCTATACTTAAAGAAGACAGAACCATGCCAAAGCTCAGGGCCTTCACACGTTTCTCACTACTTATATTTCTGCAGCTGTTCTATGTATGTTCTGTGATATCCTTAAAGTAATGGGAACTCTTTGTAAATCCTTTCAAAAACAGGATGTGCTGTATGTGGATGTGAAACCACAAGTGTTCTGTGCAATTGGTGAGTTAGAAAACATGAAAAGTGAGCCAGGCCCAATCCTGACAGCGCTTCAAGAGGCATGTGAAATTGAGACTAGCGATAGTGGACAAATGACAGCATGTTGGAAAATAAAGGAATCTCAGCAAGATGACATTCAGATTGAACTCAAGTGTTCACATAAAATGACAGCACAATTCTCAAAACTGAGGGAGGAGTATCTCAATACTCTTATAAGCAACATGAAGTGTAGGTTGTGCCCAAATTCTAAAACGGAAGCACTTCTGGATGCCATTGCCAATCTAACTGACCCACAGTCTGTAGTAGACTGTAATACAGTCAATGTTCAGAAAAGTTTAGAAGTTGTTTGTGAAAAATTTGGTTCCAACACACAATATGACACTGATCAAGATGATACTGAGACAAATATTCATAAATGCAAGCCTTTACTAGATGAAAATTGTCTCCGCTCAGACTGGGCAAAAGCAAAGGCAATGATGCTTGGATGCTATAGGAACCTTAGTTCCGAAAGCTTTATGAGAAGGGTAATTTCAAAGTACTCTGATACAATGCCAGTATATTCAACATTATGTAATATCGCTTTATGCATTCCACTGACATCTGTAGAATGTGAGCCGAGGTTTCAGTGTGCAGAATAGGATAAAGACAAAATTTCGTTGTTCACTAACAGAAGATAGCCTACAGCTACTAATGAAACTAAACATGGGCCTGACTCTCGACTTTGAAGTCGATAAACCTGTGACGTTGGAAAAAAGAGAAAAAGGCGTATATGTCTTTGTGGCAAAAATCAAAAGGAGGAGACTGGAGAAGCCAAAGTCCCAGACAGAGACAGTCAGGTTTCATGTTTCTGGTAGCAGCAGCAGCAATACTGGTGGTAGCTGTGCCAGATTATCCAGAGGTAGCCACACATCAAACAATGATTATGTCAGTATGTCACTATGTATCAGCAGCAATACCTGTTCTGACACTGCAGATGATGGCAGCGTATGCCAGTGCCACTGCAGTTTATCCTACAAGCAGTACCAACAGAAGTGCTCATGATGGGGAGGGCTGAAGATAGTGAATTAGGCGATGAGGATTTCCTGAAATAATAGAGGGCATGGATGACAACAATAGCGAATAATTACATAACTTTCAAATTGGACTCGCTTGATCCAGGTTCAGGTACACATTTGGCCCAAATACAACTTACTGACAGACATACTGCTGCACATTGAATCTGCAGAAGTAATTATCTGAAAACCAGTATTATAAATAGTAAATTCACTCGAAAGCTGTGAAGAAAGCAAAATGTTTATTTTCTTTTTTGTTGCATACTACTGTCACAGTGCTGCTGTGCACTGTACATGGATGGAGTGTATGGACAAGGCAGCGATAGCTGGTGCAGGAAGCATTGTTGCAGCCTAGCTGCTGCAAAAAGTGCAGTGGTGATGGCTGGGAGAGGTGGGGACTGGTGTGACTGTGAGTTGTTGAACAATGGAATATGGTAGGGCATTGGATAATGAAAAATTAGTTGCTTACTGTTAAAAGAAGACACAAAGCCTATTGTTCACATCACATGATGATGTGCTGTACCTTAGTTGGTAATTTATGGTGACACAGACACTAGCAGACGTAAGGTACATACTACATCTAGTAAGTACACAACAGGTTGCATTGCCTCACATTGTTTGCAGGTAATGGATGTGATACAGCAGTCACATTACATAACGCAAGAATGGGTTATTAAATGTATCATGGGTCGGACATACAGGGATAAGTGCATTGTTAAGGCTACATGTTTTCTGCATTACTCTGTCTCCCAAATCAATTCTCCACACGTAACCAAAAACTGGTTTATGTACTCTAGCAAGACAACATCTTGCCAGGCCATTAGTCACTCACTGTTATATATTTGACAAATTTTAGCACTGACTCACACAGACTGATTTTTTGGCCTTGATAAGCATCAAAATGTCATCACTGCAGGAGTCACCCATTTCTGCAAAGTGTCAACTAAGTTCATCCAACCAAGTGCCAACACCTATGGTACCAGCAAGTTGAAATGTTTTTATGTTTCAAAGTATAATAATTGTGGCTTACCAATTTAAATGTTATCATTAGCACTTTACCTTGTTAAATAAGTTCAAGTTAGAATGGTAAGGTAGGTTTAAAACAGCTGTTCCTTGATTTGAAAAGACTGTACAGTTAAATCTCATGGACGATGCACACACAATACCCCACCCAGGCACTGTCAGGCTGCAGCAGACACCCATGTAGGACTTGGCTATTTGTCCATGATGTGTTATATTACAATACATATACACAATAAACAGGCAGGGCCAGCCAAATACATTGGGTAAATACATGTTATTTGGAACAATTATGTAAGTTTCACTTTATACAACATCATATATTCACTGTACTACAATTTAATTAACTTGTTATAATGTTATTTCCACTTGTAGAAATGGAACGGACAAAAAAACACAGATAACAACAATGGGCCAGATAGGAAACTTACAACAGAAAGAAAGGCAGCTTTGAGATAATACAAGGTAAAACACAAAACTAATACAATACTTTAACAAACAGTACAGAACCATTGAAAATGGTGTTAAGGACTACTGTTTTAAGTTTATGGAGTCCTTTGCAGATTCAGTTGTCCTTTGTCAAGATCTTCTGTCTTAAGTTTAAGAAGATCCTTGCAGGTGGCTCTATAGCATGTGGTGGGTGTGTGGTATATAGCAGGGACTCCTGTCTTAAGTTTATGGAGTCCTTTGCAGATTCAGTTGTCCTTTGTTAAGATCTTCTGTCTTAAGTTTAAGAAGATCCTAGGTTCTATATAATACCACCACACACCATTTGTAATGATTGTTTGTGGTGTTTATCTTTGTTTTACCTCAAAACTTCCTTTCTTTCTATTGGAATATCCATATGTGGCAGGAAGCCCATTATTCTGAGTTCAATTACCAGGCTATAAGTGGAGAAAACATCTTGTAATACATTACTAAATTGTAATGTAAGTGAAATAAATGGTGTTATAAAGTGAGAAAAAATATTTATGCAAAATAAGATTTATTTAGCCAGTTTATTCGAGATTGCCAGACAGTGCCACTGAGTATTTATGATGCAGGTGGCAGTCGGCAGAATAGCCCATTTTCCAACACGAGTTGTGATGGTAATAAAATTACTAAAGATTTTACTTATAACTAAATAAACAATGGGTAGAGTAATCAATCACTGATTACCACACTATGAATCATAATGTAGGTGGCAGCAGCCTAGCATACTGCTAGCAGCAGGCATCTATCTGCAAGCAACTGAAAGAGCCGCTAATGCCAAAAGTGCTACATTGCAGATTCTGAATAAGCATACTGCCAGTAAATCTCATACCAAAAACTAGATTTTTACCTTACTGTTTTAAAGTCAGTAGCCATTTTGTAACCTTGACTGCACTACCTGTGCAATAAAGCAGGTGTCGTTGAAGTGCTGTGTAGCTCTGTAACATACTAGATAATATTGTATACAGTGCACAATGATTATTACTAATCTATGCACAGCAATGATTTGAAGATACTGGCATGGCATTGTCTACTATACAAGAACTGAACAATTCATGAAATAAACACATTGTCTGAAAAGCGATTACTAGTGCTTACGTTTTCATTTCTTATCATTGAGAAATGTATTTATGTGGATGTAGCATGGATTACAGTAATGTACTCAGAAGGCCAGTGAGTTGACTTCTAAAACTATAGGAGTTGGAGTATTTTGACTGCCAAAATTTGTCGACTGGAATTATTTTGACTTCCAAAAAATTGACAACTGGAGTATTTTGACTCCAGTAAAACTGAAATGACTTCCAAATTTCAACCCATGGAAGTATTTGACTTCCACCCAAAAAAAATTATCTGAAGCCCTGGGTGGACCCAGCCTTGGCAACCTTAGATAGGAAGGTTTTAGATCCAAATAGCATGGATTTAGTTTTTTTAGCATTAACAATCAGGTGATGTGAGTGGAACCAGGTGTGTGCCGCAGAGTAGTTATTGGATAAAGCCCTGGATATATTCTCAAGAGCCTTGTCACTAGTGAAGAGGACAAGGGCATCTGCATAAAATAGGGCATCACAAGTGAGACAGTCAGAGGCGAGAGTGTTTATAAACAGGGAGAATAAGAGTGGGCCCAGGATGACACCCTGGTATACACCAGTAGTGACTGGGAGGGCGGGGGAGGTGGAAGGTCCTACACATACCGACTGAGATCTATCTGAATGGTAACTTTGGAACCACCATGTGGTCTCAGTAGAGCAGCCAAGGGTGTGGAGGGAGGAGAGTAACAGGGTGTGGTCGACCAGGTCGAAAGCTTTAAACAGGTTGACAAAGATGGCACCCGTTGCCCTTTCAAGGTCCATGTTCCTAAGAATATTATTGGTAAACAAAGCAAGGGCAGATGTGGTGGAGTAATGTTTACAGAAGCCATGTTGCTGTCTGGACAGTAGGTTGTGTGTGTCAATATAGTCAGACAGTTGTCAGTAGACAATTCTTTCCAGGAGATTACTAAGATGGGGAGCAAGGATATAGGCCGATAATTATCTGGGGATAGCCATCACCAGTCTTAAAAATCAGGCCCACCCTGGCATGCTTCAAGTGCTGGGCACTGAGGAAGTTGTCAATGCCAGATTAAAGAGGTAGGTAAGTGGTTTTAAGATGGCGGGTGATATAAGTTTAAGCATAGCAGGGAAAAGACCATCGCTGCCGGGCTGCCCTGGCTAGGCAGGCTCTTCAGCAGTTTGGCAGTGTCCCTGGGGGTGATGGTCTGGAAGTAGAATGAGGGGAGGGGAGAAGTGTGAGGGGTATGGGCAGGGGGATGATCAGAGAGACCAGGGGTGGCAGTTTGCTAAGGAGGGTAGACAGGTCTGTGAATTTTTTATTGAAGGCCTCAGCCACTGCAAAAGGATTGGCCAGATGTCTGGAGGGAGTGTCAAGGTGAATAATGGGGTTATGAGTGCATGGGCTGAGTAATGAGCTGACCTCACCCCAGAAGCAATGGGGGTCACCAAGACTGTCTCTTTGTTTGTCCTGAATGATGGCTCTCTTTTTGGCAAGGGCTAAATGTTTACTAAGGTTTCGCAGCTACTGGTATTCATTCCATCGGGCAGTGGAGGGGGCCTTTTTGTAGGCTGACAATAGCTTATCCCTTTCCCTCATGATGACCAGGAGATCTTTGGTAACACAGTACATACAGCCACTCCAAAACTGACTAGTAGTCAGGGGAAATGTTGACTTTGGAGATGGAGAAGGCGGTTGTGAAGAAACTGTCAGCTCGACACATCAGAGAGGCTGTAGAAGGCTGACCAGTTTATCGCTTGAACATCATGAAGGAGGAGGGACATCTGGGCAATTGAAATTATAATCTGTTACTTGGGCCAGTTTCCCAGCCAAAAGGACAGGTAGGTGGTCACTTTCTGGCCTAGTTACTACAATATAGGTAGTTCCAAAGTTCAATTACTCCAGACCAGTACAACATATCTAGCAGAGAGGTCCCTGTTGATGTTATATAGGTACACGAACCTGAAGGTCACCACTAAGTCTATCATTTAAGGGTATAGGTAAATGATTCCAATATATCAATTAGTTTATTTCAAGCATTATTTATTTTCTTGTCCATTGTGCTTCTGATTAAGAGGGGAAATGATTGATGGAAATTAAAGCAAGATTTGTCAAAAAAACTGTCATAATTGTCAATTCTAGCATTTAGCTCCTCCACCATCAGTATGTCCAAGTTGGGATATTTCAGTTGAACTTCTAGTAGTGCATTATTCAGAGTACTCCACAGGTCATCCTTATAAAATTGAGACTATTTTGGGGAAGTAGACATTAAGTACTATAAATATTGTACTCGTGTTGGTTAATAACACTGCTATTAAGTTCTTATCAATATATAGCGGAAAGTGTTCAGAAAATAGACCTATATAATATGAACACACAAATGTGCCAGCAGAAACAGACCACCCAGTCTATCTAAGTCTGCTCGTGTGTGCAGCTAGTACCCCTAGTTTGCAGCTGCTCCCCCCCTTTGTCATCCCACTACCACCCCTCATCTCCCCCAGCCTCACTCTCCCGTTCCCTGCCCCATGCTCTTTTAAAGCTGTTCACAATTTTACATGATACCACCCATTCTGTTAGTGTATTCCATTTTGTTACCACTCTGTCTATGAAATAGTGTCTCCTCATTTCCCTCCTAAATCTTCCCCCCACTATTCTTAGCCCCTGCCCCCTGGTGTCCCTCCCCCTTCTTAGCTTAAAGACCCCATCTGCCCCATCCTTATTGATCCCCCTCAGATACTTGAATGTCTCTATCATGTCCTCCTGTCCCTTCTATCTTCCAGAGTGCACATATTCAGGTCTCCCAACCTGCTCTTATAGTCTCTACCCACTCCATTCCGCATATCATCTTTGTTGCCCTCCTCTGCACCCCCACCAGTAGCCTGATATCACGCTTTAGGTATGGCCTCCAAAACTGCTCACAATACTCTAAGAAGCTTTACCCCCCCCTCCCCGAGCCAGTATTCTCTCCTTGGGTTCTTCACCCCGAAGTGCATAACCTTACACTTCTTTGCATTGAACCCCAGCTGCCACCTCTCTGACCACTCCTCTAGCTTGCTTAGGTCCCCCTGCAGCTGCTTACATCCCACCCCTCCATCCACCACTGCTCTGATTTTGGTGTCGTCAGCGAATAGACTTACCTTGCTCACCACCCCATGTGCAATGTCCGATATGAAGATCCCAAATAATACTGGCCCCAGCACAAAGCCCTGTGGCACCCACTTGTCACCAGCCTTGGAATTGAGAGCTCCCCTCTTACTACCACCCGTTGCAGCTTCCCACTCAGCCAGCTTGTAATCCAGTTTGTCATTTTTTCCCCTACCCCTACACCAGTTAGCTTCCCCCCAAGCCGCCCATGAGGCACTGAATTGAAGGCCTTGTTGAACTCCAAGCAAGGAACATCCACCATGACCCTTATCCATCTCACCTGTCAGCCAGTCATAATATTATATCAGGTTGGTTTGACAAGATTTCCTGAAATGAACATATGCTGCCTCACATCCTGGAGGCCATTGTCCTCCACGCAACACCAGTCTTTCCTTTGGTATCGTTTCCATTAGTTTTCACACTATAGAGGTGAGACTTACGGACAATAATTACCTGGTTCATCCCTTGGTCCACTCTTGTGAATTGGTACTACATGTGCCATCCTCCAGTCCAGTGGCACACATCCTGACTCCAGTGAGGTAGTGTACAGATCTGCCAGTGGCTCCACCAACACCTCTACCATCTCCATCAGCACCCTGGGTGGATACCATCCAGCCCTGGTGCCTTGACTACCCTTCAGTGCCCTCAGTCCCTCTAGTACTCTACTTGCCTCAATTCTTCCATCTGTCGCCTCCTCTCCTCCTGTCCCCACCCTCCCAGCCTAATGTGGTAGCAGTCCCCCCTTTCCTTCCATAAACACTGAGCAAAAGTATTCATTCAGTGCTTCCGCCTGCTCTTCCCCTTTCTGTCCACCCTCTCCCTTTTATCCTCACTATTGTCTCCTTGCACTTCCTTTTCTCCCTAATATATCTGGAAAAGTCTTTTCTCCTCCTCCCCCCTCCCGTTAATTCCTGCGCTAATCTCAGCTCCTCTGGGCCTTGGCTTCTCTCACTTTCTGGTCACCTCCTGGATCATCTTGCATACCCTCCCTGTCCACTTCCTTCCCTGTCCTCCTAAACCTCTGGTGCACCTCTTGTTTTGCCCTCACCACCTCACTACCTCGCTGTTCAACCAGCATAGTTTTCTTGCTCTGCTCCTCTTACTCTGTGTCTTGGTGCAGGCTCTGTTGCCTCTGTAACACCCGTTTAATAATATCCCATTTCTGCTCCATGTCCATCTCCTGCCTTATGCCTTCCAGTTTCCCTTTCAGTATTTTCTGCATTCTCCCAAAGTCCACCCCTGAAGTTTACCACATGAGTAACTGATTCTCTGGTTCCCCACATCGTGATATTAAACCACATCATTTGGTGATCACTGTGGCTAGTAGATCCTCCACCTTTATTTCCCTTACTGCCTCCCGTTCAACAATACCAGATCTAAAGTGTTCTTTAGCCTAGTAGGTACATTAACCAACTGTGCTAGGAGACCCTCTTGGATTGTGTCCAGGAGCACTTGCTTCCTAGCACTGGAGGTGACTGGAATGCTCAAGTCAACCACTGGCAAATTGAAATCCCCACGATGACCACCTTCCCTTTTCTATGTACCTTTCTGATTTATCCCACTAATTCCCTGTCAAGCTTCTCAGACTGGGACGGTGGCCTGTATACCACCTCAAACCTCAGTTTCCTACCCCTTGAGTCTAGGAGCTGCAGCCAGATTGCTTCTGTTTTCTTTTTTTCCTCCTTATTCCTTGTGCATTTGATCCTGTCCCCTACAGACTTCCACCCCACCCCCCTTCCCTCCGTATGGTCCTTCTATATAATTTGTATCCTGGGATAGCTAGATCTCAGTCCTGGTGCTCAGTTGCCCACGTTTCTGTGGCAGCTGCAATGTCCAACCTCCACACTGCTAAGAGTGCATGTAGCTCAGCTGATTTGTTGCCTAAGCTTCTTGCATTTAGCGAGACCACTTCCATCCTGCCCCTTCCTTCACCAGTCTCCATCTCCTTCCTCTACTCCCTCCTTTTTGCTGCCCTGAATTCTTCCCTGCTAGACTGGGGGTAGGCTGTGACTCCACTCTATCGATCCCTGCCCACCTGCTGCCCACTTGCCACCCCCATGTAGTTTAAATCCACCTTTTTGCAATATACCTCCCCAGTCTTTGTTTTAATACCTCCTCTCCTTCCCACTCAGTGTAGCTATCCCTTGCAAACAGATTGTTATTATCCCAGGTACTGCCCAAGCTGCCCCACCCCTATCCCTTAGTAGAACACCATTCTACCAACCATGTTTTCAACTCCCTAATCCTCTTCTTTCTCACTGTGCTTGCACAGGGTACTAGGAGCACCTTGGAGAAGGCCACAGACACCCCAGTCTCTGCGCACAACCTACCCACTTCCTCAGTCCTCTCCCTCGTTACCACCACCATTTCCCCCGCTAGGTCATTTGTCCCTACCTGTACCACAATGTGTGGTTTCCTCCCACCCCTCCTTATGCATCTTAGGAGGCATGGAAAGGATGAGAAGGGACTTGGCAAGGTTGGAGGAATGGTCAGAAGTATGGCAGCTAGGATTCAATGCAAAGAAGTGCAAAATAATGCAGCTGGGAAACATGAACCCAAGGGAAGATTACACAATGGGGGGGAAGTAGTAACAACAACAACAAAGGAAAGGAACCTGGGGGTAATCACATCAGATGACTTTAAGGTTAGCAAATAATGTGAGAAGGCAGTACGGAGGGCTGGGGGTATACTGGGATGCATAGGGAGAGGCATCACCAGCAGAAAACAGGAAGTTGTTATCCCTTTGTACAGACAGTTGGTGAGACCATATCTGGAGTACTGCATCCAGTTTTGGAGACCCCATCTCCGTGAGGACATAGACAGTGGAGAGGCAGTCCAGAGGAGGGCAACTAAAATGGTGCAGGGTCTGCAAGAGAAGCCGTACGAGGAGAAACTAAAGGAGCTTAATATGTATACCCTTGAGGAAAGGAGGGAGAGGGGGGACATGATATAAACTTTTAAGTACCTCTGTGGAATCAATAAAGTCCAAGAGGGTAGCATCTTTCAGAAAAGAGACGTGCAAGAACAAGGGACACAATTTAAAGATAGAGGAGCAGTTCAGGGCAATGTGAGGAAGTATTTTTCACAGAGAGTAGCAGATGCATGGAATAGCCTTCCCTAGGAGGTTGTGGGTCTGAAACTGTGGGAGAATTCAAGAATGCATGGGACAGACATAAGGCAATTCTTGTGGGGGGTAGGAAGAAATAGGCTGTTGGTTAACTAGGATCTGCGGCCTATCCTGTAGAGGAAATGGGCAGACAAGGTGGGTCAAGCGGTCCTTATCTGCCATCAAAGTCTATGTTTCTATGTAGGATTGTCTGTCCTGCTTTGTCTACCTTTAATCCCGGTATGGACTCCACCCATATCTGACTGTGCCTCTCCCCCTTGCTGCCCCATCTGATCCCCTTGAGTATGGAGTCCCCCAACACCAGTACAGCCCCATCCTCTTTCCTTGGGCCCGTCACTACCACCCCCACCCAGGTTCTCATTCCTGGGGCCACTCAAGATGGTGTTTTTATCATTTGCCCCAGTGTCTTCCCCCTGCCCCTCTCAATTGAGACCCCTTCCCCTCCTCCTATTTGACTGCTAACCTCCCTCTCCCTCCTCACCTCTCTGAGTAGGATCCCTCCCCCTGCCACGCCATGCTCAATCTCTCCACTAGTAATGCCCCTCTCCCTCCTCTTCGTGAGTTCTATCCCTTGTGCAATCTCCTCCTGCATCCTGCAAGATAATCAAACATACACTGCTAATCCACCAGAGGGTCTGCTTATTTTTTTTTCCCTGGTTGCTAATACATGGGTTAGTTCGCACTCATTTAATATTGCAATTTCTTCTTTTTCATGCCACGTCTCCTGTAGACAAATGATATCAACAGTCTACTATTCAATCCTGCTATGTTCCATGAAGAACTATATTACTTCTCCCTTTGTTTTCCTCTAGCTGTGCTAGTGTATTATCCGGAAAAGGAGTGAGGCAGAAGCCTGTCCCCCCACATTATTTTGAGTACAGTTACTCCTGGCAGAACACCTAAAGATTTCCTCTGGGTCAACCAACTAAATCAATAATGCAGCCCACTTGGTACATTGCTTAAGTAGTTCCAGTGCAAGACTTCTGTCGCTAAACTGTATAGTAGTAGCACTGAATTACTCAAAGGATTTTTAAGAATTTTTAAAAATCCTTATTGAGAATTGTGAAACCTTTAGTTAGGGATTTTGTTTTGTTTGTTAGTGTGATCACTGCTACCCAGAGAGGGTTGTCTCATCTAATCGTGTAGTTGAAAATCTACCAGATGGCACTTAAGTACTATAATCACGAGCTGGACTCTTTCTATGGTATAACAAAAAGAATTTTAGAGGATATTTTTCCTGACTTTTGTGAAGGATAAATACAGAATCTCACAAAATTGCTTGACAAATTTGGCACTACTACTGTATATCGATTTGTGAAGTCTCTTCTGACCCTGTTACTTTCATTACTCCTTGGTTTCCTAGTTTTACCTGAAATATATTTCTAAACAAACTATAAATAACACCCTTCAGTTTCCAACTATTTTCTTTGTGTATAGGAGCCATTCCATACATTGAAAGAGTTACTGAAGCTTCATCCTCTGTGTTTTGAGGCTTGATATTAAACAACTCCCTATCTGGGAAGCTCACTATCAAGCCTCAGTGTTCAATTAATTCTGCATTGTACCAGATGTAGTTTGCAACCTTTGGAGAGCATACAAAAACTCTAGCATACGTTCCCTACCATCTCTAGCTTTGTTCAGATGTATCATGTCATTAATACTGATATCTAAATCATAGAAATAATTGTTCAGGGCATACTCTTTCAAATCTTTCTCAGTTGCCATAGGCCAGTCACAATGAGCAGTACACCTTGTCATAGGTAGGTTTCCCTCTACATCTGAGTGGTTTATTTTTTGTCACCTATCAGATGGATCTGCTCCAGTAATAACATTAGGCTTATCAACATCTAGGATGTTACACATAGTCTCCTGATTAGGGACATCCTTTTCTGCTGTAGCATCTATTTCAGTAGGTCAGCATTTTCTAAGAGCATCGATCTCCTTTTCTAACATAACTAAATGATGACATAAATCAGACAACAGAGCAGTTAAATCGTGATTATCACGAGTATCTTTACTATCTTTACCACAGCCCTTTACTTCCATTCCCTGGTTTCTAAACTCTTTCTCATGAGGTTATTGCAGTATTGTCCCTGAGTTAGGTATTAATTATAAATTAATTGTAAATTATGTAGTACTTGTTTTTCACCCTTTCTTATCTGTTTTGATTTTGTTTTTGTGTGTTCTTTGTCTTTGTCTTTTTTCTTTTAACTTCTTTTTGAATACTCACTTTCTTTTCTTTTTGTTTCCCCTTCATCTTTTTAGATTTTTTATTATCTATTTTCTCAGTCTTCTCAGGTATAATTACAGGTGAAAAGTCAGGTCTTAGACATGGTTTGCATCAGTAGGAGGTGTGGGAGATATATATTTTTTTTCAATTTGTTTTCTATAGTGACTAATTTTGCATTACTTGCTGCAATGTCATATCTAGTATAGTCAATCTCGTTTTGAGTATAATCAGTTGTTACTTTAAAATTAAATTTGTCGTATATTGGTGACTCGTGGCCACCAAGTCATCACTAAGACTTATTGGCAGATACTGTGGAACATTTTCTTGGTCAGTGCTATCAACATTTTGTAAAATCTGGTTGGAGACAGGGTTCATCCTACTACTCTCTTTACTCATAGTTTTTTTTCATATTTAGATGCTAGGTCCATCATTCCTCTGATTGTCCTTTGCAATTGAGCATTAAAATTCCTTAGTTCTGAACCAAGAACCAAGACCAAGTCATTAGCTAGAGCGCCATTACCACCCTTCAGGTTTATTCTATTTGGCTCCATATTTAAATCCATATAATCATTAGACCCATTACCTTGGTCATAGTATGTCAAATTAAAAGAGGCCTCAAAGTTGATAGCCTCACATTCATCATTATTTTTATTAGGGATATTCTTATTAGTATTATCCATATTAATATCCTGAGCGTTGTACTCCATATTGCCAGAATCAATTGTCTCCTCAAAGGGCTCATTACTATATATAAGCAGATCAGGGGAATGCTCTAATGAATCTCTAAATTAAGCACTCCTGTTTTGTCAGTCTTTGTTCTTATGTTTAGAATCAGTAAATGATAGTCGAGTGGATGTTTTATCAACTTCTTGCCTTGCTAATCTGGCAAATGGTCTGTTATTTTGTCTGCCTAGTTCTGGCTATTTTATTTTTTGTTCTTCTCTAGCACAGACTCCCAAGTAATTTGATCTATTTAGTTTTGTTTACGGGTAGGTACACTAGCCAAAAGACTATTTTCAGGCATGACCCGGGAGGGTATAGAGACAAATTTCAAGAGAAACATAGTTGTACATAATACAGGTTACATGTAAATGTTTGAACAATTTACAGCAGTAAATATGACAAAAAGCAATATAGTATTTAAGTTTACATGTAAGAGATAGCAATCAGGTCATTTTTAAAGTGACTGAGCAGTATACAAACAATGAGGAATAAAGTGCTGTGAGAGCGAGTATTAGCCAGGTGGAGTTAAGTGAAAGGGGAGATAGACAGAAGGTGGAGCAAGGAGGAGGAGGCAGTAGTTGGGAGGGAAGATACGGTGTGGAAAAGTGCAGGTTACCCAGTAAGGTTCAGCTGGTGATGGAAGAGGAGGGCTGTGCAGTTCAAGACGAGAAAGCAAAACAGAAAATCTCCCAGAAAGGAAAAGTAAATGGAAGAATAAGATACGAGAAGTTAAGAAATGAGATTGAAAAGTGCTCCCTGTTGGAGTGGACCCAGGCTCTCAGGGACAAACAGAGAGGGGTGGGATTAGAGAGTTTGGGCTATGGCAGTTTGAAATGGGAGCATACATAGGAGGAGAAGAGATAGTGGCATAGTGCTCTCTTAAAGGAAATGTGGGATGTGGTTTGATGTAAGGTTAAAGGAGTTTGTTCCAGAAAAGGGGTGATGACAGGCAAAGGCATGACCACCTTTTGAAGTACGATGTCTTGAATAAGAACAGGGACATGGTCTGCAGAGCACAAATCATAGTTGGTTTTGTGGTAAAGGAGGAGACTAGCCAGGGGTTTAGGTGAGTGAGATCTGATGATGTTATCAGTAATGAATACAAGTGCATAAGACCTTAGTTCTTGGGGAGGAAGTCAACCCAGATCTGAGTAGAGGAGACAGTGATGTTTCAGCCAGGGGGGAGCAAGATGCGAAGCGACAAATATTATTGTAAGTAACATCCCACTTTCATAGACTTGAGTTGCAGGCAGAAGCATATGTGGCAACCCCATATGTGAGAGAGGGAAGTAGTATCCCATGGGCAATAGCAAGCCTTGCTGAGGGGGGGTGAGCACATAGCAAGTATGGTAGGCAATACCAAGTTTGGAGTTTACCTGCTTACAGGTAGTTTGAATGTGGAGGTCGAAACTCAGAGATGGGTCAAGAGTGACCCCTAGGAATTTGAAGGAGTTTACCACACCAACAGATGTGTCATCAGGGGAGGAGACATTAAAGTGTGCCTGGTTTGAGTTTGAGACTGGAGCCAAATAACATTGCTTCGGGCTTTGATTTATTTAAAATAAGTTTGTGATTTGTAAGCCACTGTAATCGAGAAAAGCAGAGGACCTAAGATAGACCCTTGGGGTACACCAATATTGATGGTAACCTTGTCAGACAGGGTGGAGTTAAATTTCACATATTGAGACTGATCAGTCAGGTAGCTATTAAACCAGTTCACAACATTTGATGAGAAGCCTAGAGAGTCCAGAGTGGCAGTGAGGATGCAATGGTCAACAAGATCAAATGCCTTGGTCATGTCAATGAAAATGGCCTCCGTGAGCCAGCCAGAGCCCATGGCCACTAGGGTGTCGGATGTCCGTTTGAGCAGGGCAGTAGTGGTACTATGACCCTTGTGGAAGCCATGTTGAGCATCAGTTAAGAGGTCATGTTTCAGAAGAAAGTCAGTGGTTTGGATGGCAACTAGTTTCTCTAGAACTTTGCTGAGTGCAGATAGGATGGCAATGGGTCTGTAATTGGTAGGGTCAAGCGGGTCATGTTTTTCAAGTGGGGGGTAACTCTGGCCGACTTCCAGATCTCCGGGACAGAGCTTTGATACAGAGAGAAAGTAAAAATCTTAGCTAGGGGAGCAGCTATGTGTGGGGCAGGTAATTTTAGGAGCTTAGGTTCCAAGTTATCAGACCCCATGACTCAATACTCTGAAATGTTTCGTAAACATCTGACAACCTCATTTTTTCTGGACAGACTTGAAGTGGAAGGTGTGCCCGGTGGAGTTTGCTTGTATGACAGGATTTGTTGGGGTAGGGAAAGTGGAGGTGTATTGAGCAAGGTCAGCAAATTAGTGTTAAAGAAGTTAGCAATAGTGAGGGATTGTTACAGTGGATGCCTTTTAGAGACATCTTATTAGAGTGGCGGACTGGTTTGAACCCAGGAAGAACTTATTATGGGACCAAAATTTTTCGTGTCCCCCTGGGAATCTGTTAATAGATCCTTACAGTAGAAGCTTTTCGCTTGCTTGATTTCTATTTTGCAGGTATTTCTCAGAGCTCTGTAGGTATGAAAATCTTCTTATAGACCAGATTTCTTGTAACAAAACCAGCTTTTGTCCATCAGTCATAATTTAGAGAGAAGGTCAGATTTCAGCCTGCGGGTCTGTCTATTTCTTACACACTTAGTCACAAGATGGTTGTGTTTTTCTTGTACAGCTAGGAATTTGGTCAAAAATATGTGTAGGGCAGACTGAGTGTCCGATGAGCTATAGAGGGAGGATGAGTCGGTGCAAGCGACGACAAACAAAAATGCCTGAGGGTCACAATTCGTATAATTATGGAAAGTAATGTAACAGAGCTTCATAGGATCAGGTCTGCCTTTCACCTGAGATACAGAAGGTGGGAGAGTGGTCAGTTATGGCATCAGACAAGATGCCAAAGTCAACAATGTTCTCAGGGCAGTTTGTCATAATCCAATCCAGCAAGGTACTGGAATTTGAATGAGGAGCAGTTCTGGTAGGTAAAGAGATAAGCTGATGCAGGTTGTAGCATTTCAATTTAGTCAGGGCTGTCACTTGTGAGCCTCTGTGCCAGTTTATATTAATGTCTCCTAGTAGAAGAACTTCACTATTTCCTGAGTGAGAAGTGGTTTGGTCAAGTAGTTTATCCAGTCTTTTTAGGCCATGGGTAGGGGTAATGTAAGCACAGACAATATGTAGCTTCTTTGTGCCTAGGGTGAGGAGGACATGAAGGGCCTCACAGTGGTCTAGGGGAGATGAGCTAATTATAGAGAGCTGGAGGTGAGACTTAAAACATATAGCTGTGTCAACCCCCCTTTTTGGGGCTGGTCTGTCATTTCTTAGGAGATTATAAGATGGTAGGGAGCACAGAGAGTCGGGGTGGATGGCTTCAGCCAAGTTTCAGTGAGGCATATTATATCTGGCTTATAGAGTGCAGTCCAAGATTCGAGTACAGCAAAGTTCCTCACAAGGCTCCAAATATGTAATAAGTAGACCTTTAGTGTTTGGAATAGGAGCAGTTGTGGGAGTTTAAGGCACTGGGTTAGGTTGTATATCCTCAGAGAGCAGAATGGCCAGTAAGAGGAGGTACCAGAGCTTGCGATGCAGGAAAAGTGATAGGGCATGAGCTCGTAGGGAGCTGCATTTGTGTGCATAGGCAATCAAATGGACTCATGTCTTGCTGGGAAGTAACAGCGTGGGATCACAGCGAAATGCAGGTCCCACTAGAAGATTTGAAAATGTAAAGTCATATTTTTGATAGTGTGGGAGAATGGATTCAGCATGACGGACATAAATAACTGATAGGTGTAACAAAGGCAGAGTGCCTATGAAGAGAAATAGTAGCAACTGATTATTCATTTTTCAGGCCCCAAAGCTAGTTGCTCAAAATAGAGTGAGGGACTAAAGAAGATTTAGAGCTTAGTGAGGGGGAGAGAGATGTAACAGAGAGCGATCTCTTATTCCAGGGTTAGGTAGTCAGATTAGAAGTATAGGTGTCTGCAAGGAGCTGAGGGGAGAAGCTTCAAGCCGTCAAAGGGAAAAATAGAAGCTTATAGGCAATTTGAGTTTGAACAGCTTGAAAGCAGTCAAATTAACCCAAAGATTAGGAAGACCAAAAAATAAGAGCTTCAGGTGCCTGAGAGGGTCTGAGGGGAAAACTACTGGTGAGAGAAAAAAGGGAAGAAAACAGATAAGTTAGACAGCTAGAGGGGGTTCAGACAGCCTGGATAATACTGAGCACTAGCTGAGATGGGCAAGAGTGAGGCACGTTATTGGCAAGGACAGTATATAGAAGGCTTTGTTTAGTTAAGAGAGGTGGGCATGTACAGGATAAGAAAATAGGAAAAAAGATAGTACTGGAAGTTTCTGGTTACAGTTTAACATATGTGGAGTAGGTCAAGAGAGAGTGAAAGATACAACCATGATGTATGCACCTAGAATTGGCTAAAAATGTGCCACATAGTGATGGGCAGGGGATAAATGAGTGAGAGAGCAAATAGGGTTAGAGTGAAAGACAAGGTGGGTGGGGACAAGTAGAATATTTAATAGGAGGCCTGGGTGGAGGTGAGAAGAAAATTCAAGTGAGTCCTGGAGCCTAGAAACCAAAGTTTGAGGCAAAGAAATAGCAGTTCAGAGAGCCGGCTTTCAGACGCACCAATCAGAAGCCTTAGCACTGCCCACTAGGCTAATCGGGAGTCACCAGCAAAAAGGTGAACCAATTGGAAAGTGCCTCTGTCGGCTCTGGAGGAAAAGATCAGCAGCTGTACCTTGCTTCAGGGTCAAGAGCAGGACCGGGAAGGCAGCAGGAGCCAGCAGTTTTGTCGGTGATGGGGTGGCCAGGTAAACGGCCGTGAAGGCACCTTTAGTACGAGGTGCCATCGTGGCGCCGATATGGTCTAGGGAGAAAAGGAGAGATCAGTGATAAATATAGGGGATAAATACAAAAGAAACTAGAGGTGCAGGAGACTGGAGGCAGACCATCAGCGGAGGGTGGGGGTGCTTAGGTTAGGACAAAAGACTGAAAATTAACAACTTGGAGTAAGGTAGGGAGGGGTTCCAGAGGGACAAAGAGGTAGATACATCAGTGAGTTAGGTTTCAGCTTAGGTAAGGCGGATGGTTTGAAGTCCAAGAGCAGGTTCAAGATACACAGCAGGAGGGGGACTGAGGTCTGAGAGAGTAGTGAGAATAAAAATGTAAGAGTCATATAAATGAAATCAGAAGCACAACTGTCAGCTCTGGAGGAAAAAAGATCAGCGGCTGTACCTTGCTTCAGGGTCCAGAGAGCAGAACAAGGAGGGTGGCCAGGAGCCAGCAATTTCGTTGGTGATGGTGGTGGCCAGGTAAACGGCCGGAAGGTGCTGCTGAGTCCAAGGGCGCCTGCCTGGGGCATGGTACGGTCTTCCTTCAGGGTCCAGAGAGCAGGACCAGGAGGGTGGCCAGGAGCCAGCAGTTTCATCAGTGATGGTGGAGGCAAGGTAACAGGAGGAAGGCGCTGCTGAGTCCAAGAGCTGCTCAGGGCATGGTATGGTCTTGCTTCAGGGTCCAGACAGCAGGACCAGGAGGGCTGCCAGGAGCCAGTAGTTTCATTGGTGATGGCGCCGCCATGTAAATGGCCAGAAGGCGCCACTGAGTCCAAGGGCGCTACTGGGGCACTAGCACGTCTGATGGAGAACAGGAAGTCTGTATTTTCTTTGTAATCTGGTATTTACCATTTTAATTGGTCTCTTCCTAGTTAATTTATTTATGTTTTAGGGGACAAATAGAACCTAGAGGGCTGCTATACTACCTAATTACACCTTCTAGGATGTTTAATTCAATCAGTATCAGTATAAATATTGCCCATATAAATGAAATACAAACCATACAAATACTCAATTGCTTAATTAAACTCGGAAACTCAGATGTTGAGCAATTAGGGAGTTAACCAGTCCAATTATAGCGCAGTTTCCCTTATTCTTCCTTTCTTCCTTTATCTCCTTTAAATTGTCTTTAAAATGTTCCCTTCTACTTGATCAAGCAAAATGTGCAAACAGCAAACATCAAGTTCAGGAACAGTGTAATAAAGTACCTTTGTGTTGAGCTGTGTAAATGACTTCAAACACTCTGAGCACAACTCGGAATAGTCCATTTTCCTGCCTGTAAATGCAGTCTGAGTGCAGATTCTGTTTCAATAATAGCAGCAGTCCTGCTTTTTTAAATGTGATATCTTTCTGTGAACCTCTTGCTCCAATTCTCTTTCTGATTCTCCACTAAAGCAAAGAATTAGATTTAATAGCAGGCCTCAGCAAATATAAAATTATCTGATATTGTTTAATTTAATAAAATACATCTATATTTATGATCTATTTCTATAAAACAATAACTTTTAAATGCTTACTGGTGGCAATTTGTATTAAAATAATTTTACTTGTATCCTCTGAGCTGTTCTGTATCTCCAGCACTGCAACAAAACTACAGCATCTATTAGACAAAAGTGGTGTCTGCCTAACAACAAATGAACTGTGAAAGAGTGCACAGTAGTTCAAACAGAGCCAAATCAGACTGATATTGTTAGAAGCACTCACTTAGATATTTACTGCTACTCAGTTTCATAAACCAAATGAAAAAAGCTGCTTCAACACACTGAAAGAATAAATTCCATTTGAAACTTCATCAGTAAAGTCAGCATCAGTCAAGTCATGGATCCAAACAGTGACTGTGATCTGTCTCAGCAAGTAAAACGCTGACATACATAGAGACTAACCATGTGATCAATTTGCTTATGGTGCTAAAGTCAAATTCAATCTAATAAAATATATTAGGCTTTTCCATTTTTATTTTTTTAAAAGGAAAAACTGTTAGTTTAAAATGAGGAATAGTACCCAGACAAAATGAAGATATTGCTGTCCAATATAGATTTTTCAGAATGCTGACTGTTAACTAGTCACAAAACAGGATTTTTCCTCACAAAAATTATTTTTTCCTCATGAAAAGAAACAGATCTCATGAAAATGAATCCTTTTTCATGAGCTCAAATTCTTTGTTGAACTTTTTACCTCTATCCTGAAAATGACCTTCCCATAGGAAATCATGGGAACTTAAAACTGAATAACTTTGCAACAGGTTAATATTTTTGCACCAAAGCATGGCAGTTGTGTTTCCCAAGTTCTTTCTACCAGAAAAAATCATGCCAAAATCCCACTCCATCTGGGTGCAAGGCAATGAAGAAACAACTGCAAAAAGTGGTGACTTTTCACTTTTTTACACTATCTTGCTCTTGGAATTTTCTCATTCAACTGGAATGATCTACCACACAGGACAGCACATAGTAAATTTTGTGCAAATCCGTTGAATTTTTGCAAAGTTATTAAAGTGCAAAACTCAACCCTAACTACATGGGATATATATGGGATATACAATGGTGAGCTGTCAGATAAATGATTTATCTACACAAGTGCTGTTTGACCTCGGGGAACTTCACGAGTGGCGTAAGCTACGAGTGAGGTGTCCGAGGTCAAACAGTACAAGTGTAGATAAATCATTTATCTGACAGCTCACCATTGTATATTTCATTTATGCAATAGGGATGCTTCTTATCAGTGTGGGAACATTTGGTTTTGACTGTTTATGTTCTTTTTTTAAAATGGTAATTTCTGGGACTTTCTGGGACTTTTGGTTAACTTTCCTGGTGTATGTCCGCCTAGCGGGGTGGTTGCTATTAAATGAAACACCACTAATTTTGTGGAGAACTTCTTGCTGAACAAATGTCATGGTGACAGTATCATGCTACCATTTTTGTTTTAAAGTTATTCACATTTGTTTGATGAAAAGTGAAACAAAAATTTAATTTTATGCTGTTTTTCTAATTATAAAAAAAAAAACTAAAAGGTGTTTATTAATGAAATGCCACTCATTTTGTAGATATTTTCATGCTGACATATTTTTTGTGCTCATAGTGCCATGCTATCATTTTAGTTTTAAAGTGATTCACATTTGTTTGTCAAAAAGTGAAAAGAAAACTGAATTTTATGCTGATTTTTGCTAATTTTGAAAAACTAAAAGGTATCTCTGAATGAAACACCACTCATTTTGTAGATATTTTTATGCTGAACATTTTCGTGCTCACAGTACCATGTTATCATTTTCATTTTAAAGTTATTTATATTTGTTTGTCTGAAAAGTGAAAAGAAAATAGGATTTTTGCTGTTTTTGCTAATTATAAAAAATTAAAAGGTATCTATAAATGAAACACCACTCATTTTGTAGATATTTTGTCCAGAACATTTTCGTGCTCACAGTACTATGCTATCATTTTCGTTTTAAAGTTATTCACATTTGTTTGTCAAAAAGTGAACAAAAAGCTTTGATTGACAGTTTGCATTTATCCCACATATGTGGGATAAATCTAGGTGGTTAGATTTATTCCACATATGTGGAAATAAATGGATTTATTCAATGGCTTTTGGTCTCACACCTATTGCATAAATATATATATATATATATATACATATATATATATAGATATATGCAGTTTAATGTAAAATTCCAACCTTAAGAACACCTTAAGAACTTTGCAACCGTTTAACGGATTTGCACAAAATTTGAAATGTGTGGTCTCATGTGGGAGATCTCTTGATTTACCAAGCTGAGTTTTGATCAGACTTGTGAGTTTTGTGCAGTGAAACACCAAAAAATGCGTTTTTCACTCTTTTTTGCACTTTTTTGCTGATGATTACCCATTGTGCTGCAGCCACACCATTTGATATGTTGGTCTGAAATTTTCAGGGTAGAAATAGGTTTGGTCAAAGAACAATCCAACACTGGTTTGGTGAAAAAATATTAATGTGTTCCAAAGTTATTTAATTTTGAATTGTTGGGTTCTGAGCATGCTCAGTTCAGTCTAAGATTTATATGTATGTTTTGAAAAGGAGATTGGGCTCGTGATCAAGGATTTTGTCACCTTTCAAAAGGGATTATAATATCCCTGTTCATGAGGAAAAAGTCCACGCTTATGAGCTGCCATCTTGTTTTCATTTTTCCCCAAAACAAAATTTTGTAGCTTACCCCATGGATAACTTCTTTGGCAAATGAAGCATGGGTTTTGTTCAGGGAGACACCCTCTACAAACCCATGCCTTTGGTTTCCTTCATTTTGGCCAAAAAACAGCTGTTTATAAATCTGAAATTCTTTGTTTGTGACTTGCTTCTGATCCTCGTTTGAGAGGTAACAAAATCCCCTTTCACAAGCTGGTCCCCTTTCATGAGGTAACAAAATCCTTGATCGTGACTTAGGGAACACATGGCCCTATCTCGTGAACAAGGATCAGCTCACAAAAGGGAATTTTGTCAGCTTGTGAAAGGGGATTGGGTTTTTGAATCCCCCTTTCCCATGCTGTCAAAATCCCCTTCTTGAGCCAATCCCCTTTCGCGAGCTGATCCCCTTTCTCGAGCTGACAAAATCCTTGATCATCATTTCCAGACCAGATGGCCCTTCTCACAAACAAGGATTGGCTCATGCCATGTAGTCGTTAGGCCTAACTCTCACCCCATACTCCTATGTTGTACCATGTCAGCCTCTTTTCATATGGAATTGGGTGAGAGTTGGGCCTAACTCCATGCACACCCGATGCCTGTTGGTGTGTGGAGGATGGGGATGGGGGTAGGGTGGGGGATTGAGGCTCAACCCTAACGTGTCATTTCCCTACTTTTGTCGCTTCAACCTTAACTAATGCATTAATGATGTTTTCTGCAATTAATTTATATATATATATATACACATAAACATATATACACATACATACATATACATGTTGCAAAAACTTTGTTAATGCTCCAGTTAGAGTCAAAGTGCCAACAGTTGTGAAATGAGGTCACCCCACCCTCCAACTCAGGCAGGAGAGCAGGTGGGGTAAGCCTTACACTCATCCCATTCTATCTGTAAATAAGGGCAAATGTGTAGACTTAATGAGAATGGGGTGAGCGTTAGGCTTGAGAAGCCCAAGGCACCCCATATATGCAAAAGGCATGGACACAAAAGCTGTTTCATAAATTTGTGTATTTTCATGGCTGTTATATAAATTTAATTTATGTACTTAGTAAACACATCATCATGATTTAAGTACATAGTAGACATGTCACTGTCCAAGAACTGACTGGATTACTTCTAACCATCTAAAGTGTGCCACCTGCCACTGCCTTGTACCAACTAACTCCGGACTTGATTTCCCATTCCTAATTCTTGTCACTGAAAACAACCAATGGAATGAGATGCTAATGCAACATGTTATAAAACACATGCATATGGGAAAAAAGGTGCTCATTTCAAAGTGCTCCTTTTGTATTGATGCTCGTGCCATGCTGTAAGCATTGTACCAACCTGTACTGCATCCTCTGTAATGTCACTACCTTTTTGCACTATTTCTGCGCTGCAAAATAATTAGGGGCCTATGATGTAAATGTTTTTCTAGATTTTTCAGGTGCAGTCATTAGGATGCTGAAGACACCCACAAAGAAAATACAATAGAAAAGCAAGTGTGACACGTTCCTTTTCTTACTGGATATAAACAGGGCCATAAAGCTGTGAGTGAGGATGTTGCAAGGTGAGGAAAGGGCAATTTGACCCAGCAGATGTGATCACGCACACACATGCTCTTGCACATGCACACTCACACACACATGTACACACACACATGCACAGGCATGTGCACACACACACACACACACATACACACATGCCCACAGGTAAGGAACATTGAAGATGACTGTCACTTCAGGAAGAGGGCTCAGCCTATAGCCCATAGCATATAAATAGAACAGTTGACCCCCAACTCTTTCTTTAACTTCCTATAGAATTTGAAGAGGACCTGGGGCTGGATTCACAAAGCTTTCAGAAGGTGCAAAACCTTCCCTAAGTCCCCAAAACTGCTGTAGCTAAGGAAAAAAGGGGAGAGTGCTCTAAGTGCTATTCACAAAAACCTCTACAGCTGTGGAAAAAAAACATGATGGACTGTGGAAAAAAGATAAGCTGTGGAAGTCTTTAAAGGAAACAAAGGTGTAAGATAAGTAAGGCACATCCCCTGAAGGTCTATTCTCAGACAGGTTTTCCCCGTAGTTGCAGAAATAAATGTTTTACATGGTGGAATGAGGTGTAACTCTCCCTCAGCAAACTCAGTAGTGCCCTAACAATTGCAATCAATTAAGGTGAAGGTGAGGCACAGGTAATAGCATCCCAGATAGTATAGCAGTGGCTGATGTTACAGCAACAAACGCACACATTGCCATTGTATGGCAACAGCCAACAACCACCAGACCCAGTGCAGCTCATGACTGGATCCCCACAGAAACAGGAATGCCCCAGGAGGGACAACCAGCGGTGACAGTCAGCCACTGTGGTGCCATGGTATTGCTGGTACCTGTGGTGCTGCAGTGGTCCCAATTGAGAGACTGGTTGCTGGTATCTTTGTGGGTGCAGTCAGCCTCATACTGTGGCAGCAATGTTAATGTCTGCTGCTTGAGCTATTTGTTGTACTATTGCTGTGCCTCCTCAGCCTCCTCAGCCATTTCCACAGCTGCGAATCTGCAGCTGCGGATTCACAGCACTAGTGGAATTCCCTGCAGTTGCTGGAATTCCACAGCTGCAGGACATTTTGTGGAATTCCTTCAGCTGCGGGATTTTCTTTAAGAATTTCATGCAACTGCATTTCCACAGTGCTGCAAGCCTTTTTCCACAGCTGTGGGATTTTTACTGGTCATTGATAATCCTGCCCCTGATGTCTGTCTTTTTCAGTGATCCTAGAGGATGGGAGACCCTGCTCTACAGCTAGCTTATCTGGGTGAGGAAAGAGCAATCTTAGTGAATGTTTTCTTTCAAGTTGTTTGGCAGTAAATATACATCATAATGAGAGACTAGGTTGTGAGCTTATTCTAGCAGTAAACTATCTGTTCAAACTGAAATATTTATTTTTCCTGTAAATGTGTGTATCTTTTGGTTGTGATACATACCCTATTTGTAATATCTGTAGCATTTAGTCATACAAAATCTATTTTTATGACACCAGTGGTAGAGCATCTTTATTGCAAAGGTAAATGTACTATTTCTGCTGGCAAGGTGCTAATTCTCTGTTTAAAGTCTGCCATTTGAAGTGCACACTATCAAATACTACGTGTGCGACCTTCCAAGTCCCTGCACAGGACAGAGGTATTTTCCAGGTATAACCAGGTGGGGACAGCAGAGAAGTGACTAAGACCAAACTACCCCAGAAGCTAGTGCGGGTCAGTGTTTAAATTTGTCACAAACTAGTGGCAGTGGTTAGGATCAGTGCACAAATTTAAAGCCAGAATCTGAGGGCAGTGTGCTTTCCTGGTGGAACTAGAAACTCAGAGAGGGATACAAATCTTACCTGGCACATAGAGAACACAGATTGCCAGTAGAAAAGTTACCTAACATTCAGGAAACAGGATATACAGTACAAAAAGATTACATATTTTACTAATGCTCTTTTTATTTCTAGAAACAAAGCTTAGTGCAATGTAGTAAGCAAGCATGAGCTCCTCAACATACGTCAAACTTTATGTGCATGAGCTCCATCAGCTGTGCAAAGGGAGAGGCATTGTCTGTGAGGTTCTGACACAAAATGGAATTCTACAGTTGCAGCCACAGACATGGTCAGATATTTCCTGAAATGTCTGTAATATTGCTGGAGAAATGCCTTTCCTGCCTGCAGTGCCACTATGGCCACCAAAGAGAGAATCTCTTTACATATATTGCCAAGTATCAGAATGTATTTATAGCTGCAACTGAAGAAGCCCTGGAACAAATGTGTGACCAAATGCATGGGGTCTCTGAGGAGTATTGTCAAATGCAGATGGAGCAGGCGGTTGCTGAAGAAGATGACCAAAGTAGTGAGACTGAGGTCACAGAGGCTGTGCCAGAGTTGTATCATGAGCCATGAACTGGTGACACAGTGCAGCCCAAGCCTGAACCAAGAACTGGTGCAGCAGAGACTCAGAATCAGCCTGAGCTCATGAAAATGAAGCTTGTACTGAATGAGGCAGAACTGCAGAGAGCAAGACTTGAGGCCAAAAGGAGACAGTAAGACTAGAGGTTGAGGAAAAGAGAAGACACACCAGTACAAACACCTGATTCAACAGGAAAGAGAAAGCAGTGGCATCAGTTTACAGGTAAGAGAGAAGGAAAGAGCAGAAATGAACAAAAAGAGAGAAAGAACATTCAGAAAGAGAAAGGATGAGCAGAAACAGAGAAGGAACACTAGCATGAGAAAGAGATGGTGATCCTGCACCAGCAAGCGCCACAGCAAATAGCAAGTAATGGCAATAGGGGGTCAAACCATGAAGCCGCAATTAATTCTAAAATGTTTTCTCAGTACTGGGACTTGGCAGAGGAATGATCTTGATTTGCCTTTAAAATCATTTGAGAGAGTACAGTGTGTGTGCAGTTTATGGATGACCCGCCTTTTACCGTTGCTTCAGGTTGTGCTTTGCATGCATTTGCTAGAATGCATGATAAGAACTGTATGGACTATGATAATGTTGAGGGAGTGTTACTGAAACATTTTATGCTAACTCCTGAGGCTTACCGGTGAAAATTCAGGGAGTTATGAAAGGGCCCAGGAGTCAGCTATGTACAGTAGAACTGCATGATCAAATGTGTACCTATCTAGACTACTGGGAGGATGGGGCTAAAGATATAGCTGTGGAGCAAATAAAAGAATTGTTTGTAAGAGAACAAGTTCTTAAAATTGTACCTGAGGATCAGCACATGTGGTTGCTGGACCAGGCATGCAGCTTCACAAAGGAGGCAGCAGAAACTGCTGTTCTGTATGTGGCCAGCAGACTCACACATACTGTGTAATGACAATGGGGTGGGTGGGACAGCACATGATATCAAGGGAGTCAGGAGGTCAGTCTTAAGTAAACCAGCCTGCACCTTAGCCCAAACACTACTCACTGGCCCTAATGGGAACAAGGAGTCAGGGCAAAATGATACATTGCCAGACAGTGGGGCATCTGTCCTATGACGCCTTAAAAATATGAACCAAGGGCAAAGTCTGGGAGAGACAGTGATCAAGACAATGTCTAGCAGGTAGTATCCTGTTCACAAATTGTAGTACTATCTAACTCCTCTATACATATGTACACTGTCCTGGTTAATGAAACTGTAACACAGGAGAGAACCTCCATCTTCATGGTGAGGAAGGATTTAATCCAGGCAGACCAGATTCTGTTGGGGCAATTTTCCAAGCTCTGGGGAGTCATGGGTCCAGCGGTACAAGTTCCAATGGCTTGGGTCTTCCTGAACTGGAAAAGTGAAAATAGTATACAGCAGGTGGCAGTCATATTTGATCTCCCTGTGGATGTGTTAATGGGGAATGATTTTGACCACAGAGAAATTCTGGTGTGTGTTATTACCCACTGTCAGACAAATGACTGAGCTCCTGAATGTGAGGAAGGGGCAATTCAGCCTGCCTTAAACCCTCCCAAAGCAGCTGGGGAAGCAGCTAGTGTGGTTGAGAGGCTCCCTTCCATTTGGAAAACTACCCACGTTATTCCCTACTCAAATCTGGTGACCCAATTGATCTAAACAATTACAGACCGATATCTCTACTTCCCATCCTCTCTAAACTGCTCAAGATAGTGCTTAACATGCAGCTTAGGAAGTACTTGGACTCCACCAATCTGCTTAACCCTGCCCAGTCATGATTTAGAGCTTGTCACAGTACAATATCCACACTCGTAAGGGTAACCAATGACTGGCAAAATTCTTTGGATGTCAAGAAATATGTATGTGCCTTATTGCTTGATTTTAGCAAGGCATTCGATGCAGTGGATCATGGCCTGCTGTTGGACACACTTCAAAGCATTGGCCTAAATTCTTCTGCCTTGGAATGTTTCAATGGTTACCTCTCTGGGAGATTCCAACAGGTTAAAGCCCAAGGGGATCTCTGTCCCCTAAAATTGCTCCAAGGAGGTGTGCCACAAGGGTCCATTTTAGGACCACTGCTCTTTACTCTTTATATTAACAATATTGACTCTGGAATCAAAGCAGCGGACAGTCACCTCTTTGCCGATGACATGGTCATATATATTGCTAGGCCTACCCCGGAGCAGGCCTGTATGGATCTACAGGTGGACTTTAATCAGCTGCAGTTAAACTTATTGAGCCAAAAACTACTTCTAAATGCAATAAAAATGAAGACCATGCTTTTCTCACCTTCTGCCATAGGTCAAAATCCTTCTCTACATAGCTTAACTCCGCAGATTCTATCACTTCTAGGTGAACCTACTGAATATGTGATAAACTTTAAATATTTAGGGCTTTGGATAGACCACAAGTTTACATTCTCTGACCATATTGAGGGACTGTCAAAGAAGCTAAGGTAGAGACTGGGCATGTTCTTCTAGATCAAGCATCTCCTATCCCACGATGCCAAAAAAAAAGACTGGTCCAAACCACCTTTCTATCCTAATTGGACTACGCTGACTTCTTTTATGGCCAAGGCTCTGCCTTCACACTCTTTAAACTTGATTCACTCTATCACCGAGCTTTGAGATTTATCTCTGGTCTACCATACCTCACCCACCACTGCTCTCTGTATGCTGCAGCAGGCTGGACATCCCTCAAGTTCAGAAGGCAAAGAAATGCAGCCTTTTGGACTTTTAGAGCTATCACACATAAGCTTCCCCAGTATATCTCTGACTGTTTGCCCTGTGCACTGTAGGCAATTACTCCTTGTGCAGCCTCTCATTTATTTCCTTATCCATTCCTAAAGTTAATTCACATTTTGGTAAAGCATCTATAATCTTTGTACTCCCTCACTTATGGAACAAATTACAAAAAACTCTGAAGCTCGCTGCCCTGACAACCTTCTCCTCCTTCAAAAAGCTATTCTCTCATTCCTTTATAGAATCCTGCAACCGCCCCCCCCCCCCCCAAGAGGCCAGTGAAATAAGTGTCGGACATCTGTCCCCAGGCCTTGTGATTCCCTGTTTATCACTCCTTCTCCCTTCTTCTCCCTATCACCCCTCCTTCCCCTTTTTCCTGAACTGTTCAAGTACATGCTGTATAATAATGTATATTGACAATATTTTTTTCTTAGCCTCTTGCATATTGCCTGTATAGACCTTGCCTAATACTGTACTATGTTTATATCCTCTTCCACATTGTATTCCTTGATTGAACATCCAACTTTTCCTTTGTATATTGTTTACTTTTATGTGTACTTGTCCAGGTCCACCTTGCAAATGAACTCGCTCAATGGTGCTTTGCCTGGTAAAATAAAGACTGATTGATTGATTGATTGATTTATTGATTGACTGACTAGGAGTAACAACCCTGATCCCCAGCTGCAAACCAAGGAGATTTCAGCCAAGGGCATATTTCCTTTAGAAGGAGAGTAGAGGAGGGTCAGATGCGATTAGCTGGGAAGAGCTCATCTGACTGATCCTTCCCTGCAGAAACTGGGAGAGATAACCCATAGTGCTAATGACTCTCAGGGGAGTAAAAAGCTAGTCTAACAGGAGACTGGGCAATTGTACATGGAGTGTATACCACAAAAGAGGCTGGAGGGAGAGGCACTATGGCAGCTGGTAGTCCCTCTGGCATACTGCAAGCAGCTTTTTGCCTTGGCCCATGACATCCCTTTTGCAGGCCACCTGTGGATTAGTCACACGAAAAGGCAGTTCACCAACAATTTCTTTTGGCCTAGTATGTACACAGATGTGGCAAATTACTGTTAGACTTGTTCACAGTGAGGATGGGAATGGTGGGGGACAAGGCTAAGGTAGCTTTGATACTCTTTCCTATTACTGAAGAACCTTTAAGAGGGTAGCCATGAACATGGGGGGGGGCATGTAAGCACCAAAGTCACACAGGCAAAGGGTACACACTGGTTGTCATGAACTACACAACTGTGTGCCCCAAGGCAGTGACTTTGTTCTCCACCGAGACAGAGGAAGTGACTGATGAACTCTTGGGAATCTTTAGCTGACTGGGAATTCCCCATGAGATTTTGTCAGACCAAGGGATGAATTTCACGTTGTCACTCCTGACTAATCTGTGGGAGAAGTGTGGGGTGAAACAGCTCCATGCCTCACCAAATCACACTGAGACTAATGGCCTGATCTAGAAGTTTAATGAGTCCCTGAAACCTATGTTCAGGATGTTTCCTGACAGCACAAGAGGGAGTGGGACAAGTATTTGCCTATTTCTTGTTTGCTTACAGGAAAGTCCACCAGGAGTCCACAGGGTTCTCACCCTTCAACCTTCTGTGTGATCATAGGGTAAAGGGACCCCTAGATTTAGTTAGGAATGACTGGGAGGGTGATCTTACCTCCCAAGGGGAATCTGTTGTGGAGTATGTCCTGAATGTCAGGACCTGGCTTAAGGAGCTCATGGGGTTTGCCCAGGAACATTTAGCAACTGCACAACAGTGGCAGAAAGCGTGGTATGACTGTGGGGCCAGAACATAAATTGCAGGCAGCATGGGAGGGCCCATTCCCCATAGTCAAGAAGGTGAGTGAGATCAATTATGTGCTACAGTTTCCTGACTGGAAGTGCAGGCAGAGGGCATATAATTGTACATTATGAAACCCTACTAAGATAGGGAGGAAATGATCCTCACTGTGTGCAACACTCAGAAGAAGAAAATGAAGCTGACCCACTGGTAGACCTCATTGGGCAGGCACAGGAGGGATCCTCAGTGGATGACCTAACCCTCTCAAAGCAGCTGACAGCAGCCAAAGAAGAGGAGATGAGAAGGTGTTGTGAGCATTTGGGAAGAGGTTCTCTGGGGAACAGGGGTACACCAGAATGGCTTAACAACTCGTGGCCACTAGGACCTAAGTGCTGCTGGCAGGGTACCAGAGGGAGTTAAACAGGATAAGTTCACTGTAGCCACAGATCATAATCCTTTGACATGGCTTCAAAGGACCAGTGGGCAACATACAAAATTACTGCACTGGAGTCTGATATTGCAGTCTTAAAAAATAGGGAGAAAAGTCCTTCAATCTAATTGGTCATTACCTGTGCATCAGATCCATTTGATGGATAGGTAAAAACCAGTTCTAAAAATCAGAACTGCAGTTTCCCCAAAAAATCACTCTGCCATAGAACCCTGAGTTTTTGAAACACCACCATTTTTCCCCTCTCTAAGTGAGGAAACATACTTCAATAACAGCACTCCAGTAGATTTATTTCATACTTTTATATAGGGCATTTCAACCTAACAGTTATCACGCATTCAAATATAATTAAACCATATATTTTTTAATTTTTTGTGTTAAGTATCAGATGCTGATTGTGCTGCTACCTTGTGCAGCATGTCTCCTCCCTCCCTCTCTGATACTGATAATGCTTCTGTCTCTCCATGTGTTAAAATTAAAAAACTTAATTTTGTTTGTTTTAATTTTTAAATCCTGCCATCAGGTACTCACAAACTAGTTGGTGGACAGTGAGAAATACAGCAGCTCCGTGATGCTGCTTACGCTATTGCTGTTAGGAGAGGATTTGAAGGACTGCCAATCATTCACGTATTTAACAAGTGCGAACAGATTGAGCTGACAGGCTCTTCTCCCATGCCATTTCTGCTCATAAAGGAGAACTAGAAACTAGTAGGGAGGAAGTAGACATGGTGCAGGATGCGGCAGCATGATCGACATCTGAAACTTAACACAAACAATTTATAAATATAGAGGGTTAATTATATGTGAATGCATGATAACTGTTAGGCTGAAATGCCTTATAATAAAAGTATGAAATATGTCTACGGGAGTGCTGTTATTAAAGTATGTTTTTCCTCACATACAAAGGGGAAAAAACAGCATTGTTTCAAAAACTTGCTGCTACACTGTGGTGGAGAGGGATAAACATTAACAGTAACTACGAATCCTTATGAAGGACACATGTCCTTAAAGATCAGATTTACAATAAACACAGGAATTCAAGTGTTTGTCTCATGACTGGTGTTTCCTGAAACTATCACACTGTTTGGTTTTGTGGTTTTCTTTAAATCAACATCTGTTACTGTGCTCTGCAGTAACTGAAAACAGTGAAGAAACAGTGAAGATTTTGCTGTCCCCATCAGTGAGTGATGACATTATTCCTGTCCAGCCTGTTGCTGCAGCAATGAAGTCCTTAATTGCCTGTAGTAGTTGTTGCACTTCCCTGTCAGAGTAATCTGTAGAGCTAATTGTCTTTGCTCCAAGTGTGTTACTAACCTATTTGGTTTGTGTCTAGATAATTTAGTTTACACTCTATCGTTCTGTTCTCATAAAGAGTTGTCCATTTGTGTTTCAGTGGGTAACTGAAGTGGTATAAATGAATGTTTGTGAGAAATCTCTTGTCTGTATCACAGCTGAGTTCTTTCACATCAAAACTCTGCATTGTTTTTTGGCTATATAAACACAAGGCTGTTTAATGGATCTAAAATAAATCTAAAGTTTAAGTCATAGAAGTAATGTGTCTTTAATGTAGCATCCATACATCTATTTATGTGAGAACAATATTGTTATGTGAGATTGACAACAATGTGTTTGCCGCATTTTGTTATTTCAGGAACATGTACTGTATGAAATCACAAAATTCAGTTTTCCGAGGGATTCTGTGTGGAAATACATTAGGTATCTGTGCAACTAGGCATACTATATATCATCCTATGCCCCCATCTCTTGCCCTTCAGTTGAGGCTGCTGCACCCTGCTTCCCTCTGCCCCTTCCCCAACAGGCAGGTCCAATGCCATCCATTGCCCACTGTTCCAGTCTCCACAGACAGGACTGCTGCACTCTGCTAAGCCCTCAGTCCCAGGAGCTCTTTCTCCACAGATGGGGGTGCTGCACCATGCTGCACAAGGCCAACAAAAGATGATGATTTTGCTGCACCCTGCACTGCCCAAAATGGGCAGGACAGCTGCAACATGTGCACCTTGTCTCACAGTCAGGGCTGCTGTACCCTGATGCCCCACTGTGTCCTGCCCCACAGTCAAAACTTCTGCACCAAGCTGTCCTCTGCCCCCTGCCACCACAGTGCTCTGCAGCATCACAGAGCCTCTTCATTCCCTACAATTAGGGTTGTTGCACCATGCTGCTGCCTACCACCAAAGTCAGATCCTTTGGTACACTACCCAAGCTGCTCGAAAGAAAAAAAACAAATACTTTCATCTTGTGTTATAGGGTGGGGACAGAGGGTAGCATGGTGCAGCAGCCCCAACTGTGGAGACAGATGCCCTGGAATTCTAGGGCTTAGCACAGCACAGCAGTCTTGTCTGTGGAGACTGGAATAGGGAGCAACAGGTGGCATTGACCCTGAATGGGGGGGCAGAGGAAAGTAGTGTGAAGTAGCCTCAACTGAGGGGCAAACGACAGGGGCATCTGGATGACATATAGTATGTCTAGTCACACAAATACATGATGTATTTCCACACAAAATACCTCAGAGAATTGAATTTTGTGAGTTCATACAGTAGTACGTTACTGAAATAGCAAAGTGTGGCAGACACCTGTTTGTCAATCTAACATAATAATATTGTTCTCACATGAACATATAAATGGAGGCTACATCAAGGACACACTACTTACATGACTTAACAAATTTTAGATTTATTTTATATCCATTGTGGATGGGTGTGGGTAGTCAGGATAACAAAATCTTGGCAGACTTAGATTTCAGTGCATAAAAAATGCCAGAAGGCATTTATCATTTTATTTCACCATAAAAGGCAATAATATTTACAAAAATAAGAAAAATGAGTTAGATAATTCACTAAAAAAATAAATTAAAACTATAAAAGAACACTGCTTTGTATTTGCCAACTCTAAGGCTTTGCTTCTGCCTTACCAAGATGGCTGGTGTGAGCACACCCCCAAGAGGTCTTGCTCTTACCTCCGTCAGTCTCCTACTGACACCCTATCGCCTATCTAACACCATGCCATTAGTGGCAGGGGCTTCCTCTTAGTTGCCACACAATATTCATACCTGTATGCAAATTCCATATACTGGTTCTATTCCAATAAGGTTTATGTAGGATGAAAAAGATGAGAAAAAGAGAAGACAAAAACATTGGTGGGGTTTTACTCCCTTCCATTAAACATCCATTAAACAACCCTGTGTTTATAGAGGCAAAAATCAATGCAGCGTTTTCCTGTGACAGAACTCAGCTGTGATACAGGCAGGAGACTTCTCACAAACATTCATCTATACCACTTCAGTTACCCACTGAAACACAAATGACCAACTCTTTATGAGAACAGAATGATAGATTGTAACCTAATCTATCTAAACACAAACCAGATTGGTTGATAGCTCACTTGGAGTAAAGACAATTAGCCCTACAGATTGCTTGGACTGGGAAGTGCAGTAGCTACTACAGGCAATTAAGGACTTCATTGCTGCAGCAACAGGCTGGACAGGAATTATGTCATCACTCACTGATAGGGACAGAAGAATCTTCACTGTTTCTTCACTGTTTTCAGTTACTGCAGAGCGCATTAACAGATGTTGATTTAAAAACAACCACAAAGCCAAAAAGCATGATATTTTCAGGAAACACTAATCATGATACAGGGACTTGAATTCATGCTTTTATGTAAATCTGTAAAACATTGGCATTTGATCTTTAAGCAATAAGCAGGCTAAAGGACTATTTTAAATTAAAAGTAGTTAACAGTTTCATTTTTTTCATATTTAAATTTATTTTTACATGACAACATTATCAAAAAATAATCCCATTTTATAAGAACAATAAGACACTCTGGGGGTGTGCATTGACTAGATATTACTACACTTCCTGGGGCTGAAGGCACCACGGCATGCAGTAATATCCGTTCAGTGTACACCCCATTGTGTTTTATTGCTTACTATAACATGACCATCCAGAACTGCAGCAGTTCACAGAATACCAGTGTAAATGGGTTGCCTAGTCAGGGCTAAGTGCATGGCATGATACTTAGGCACTTCCCAGTTCCTACATGAATGGCAGTGTCTCTTGGGGGTTGCCCAAAAGAGACCCACCTTCATTTCCTGGGGAGTGCTGATGTGACAGGAATGTGACCATGTAATGTAATCTCCTTTTTGATTACTATAATTATTTTTGCTTCTACTGATTTTCATATAAGTATTTCTGTTTGGAATGGCATAGGGCAGACAGAATGGGGTGCAGGTCACATGGCCCAGCAGCTACTACCTTGGGAAATCTCAGGGGAAAAACAGTTGCCATATGACAGGGTACTATTTTTCCACAAAGACATCTGAGCAGCCAGGATGTAAGCATCGTCATAAAGCTGTGAGTGAGGATGTTGCAAAGTGAGAAAAAGGCAATGTGTCCTAGCAGATGTGATCAAACAAACACACACACACACACACACACACACACACACACGCACCACACACGCTCACATTGGTGGGGAATACTGAAGAGGGTTTCCACTACAGGGAGGGGGCTCAGCCTACTGCCCTGAGCACATAAATAGAGGAGTTAAGACCCATCTCTCTCTCTTTGACTTCCTGCCATTTTTGAAGCAGACTGGGGGTCTATTACAGTGAGTGATCCCAGGGAACAGAAAGTGCTGCTCTATACCTAGCATATCTTGGTGAGGAAAGAGCAATCTTTGTGAATGTTTTTTTTTTTAAGTTAGCTGACATGTAGATATAGATATAGATCCCAGTGGGAGATTAGACTGTGAGCTTATTCTATCAGTAAACTGTCTGTTCAAACCGAATCATTTTCTTCTTCTGTAAATGTGTATATCTTTTTGGTTGTTGCACATATCCTGCTTGTAATATCTGTAGCATTTAGTAGTAAATAATCTATTTTTATAGCACCAGTGACTGAGCATCTTTATTGCAAAGGTAAATGCACTATTTATGGTGGCAAGGTGAGAATTCTCTGTTTAAAGTTCACCATCTGAAGTGCACTATACAAAATATTACTGTGTGTGACCTTCCAAGTCCCTGAGCAGGACAGAGGTATTTTTCTGGTATAACCAGGTGGTGGTAGCAGCATAGTGACTGAAACCAAACTACGCCAGAAGCTAGTACAGGTCAAAGGGTAAGTTCGTCAAAGTATTTGTACTGGATGGAGTACTGTGTGCAGTTCTGGAGTCCCTACCTAAAGAAGGAAATCACACTGCTGGAGATGGTCCAGAGAAGGATGACAAAGGTTATTAGTGATTTGGAGGAAATGACATATGAGGATAGACTTAGAGAGCTGAACGTATATTTCCTAGAGGACAGGAGGGATGGGGGGATATGATAGAGGCCTTCAAATATCTGAAGGTAGTCAATAGAGTAAACATGGAGGGACTGATCAAATTGAAGGGGGAGGGGGCTACGAGAGGCCATAGTCTAAAACTGGTAGGGGGCTATGAGAGGCCATAGTCTAAAACTGGTAGGGGGGCAGTACAGATGGGAGGTGAAGGGACATTATTTCATGGAGAGGGTGATGGCACCCGGGAATGCACTTCCAGATAAACTGATAAAAAGTGGATACTGTGGACAGTTCCAAGAGGCACTGGGACATACATGGGGCTTGGTATGGGTTGAAGATAAAGAGAACATCAGGGGTATGCAGGGAGGAGAGGGGTTGATGAGTTAAAGGAGTAGTCCATCCAGAAATTGGAAAAATGTATGTTGTGCAGAGTGTTTTGATTAGTGTGTGAAGTCCTAGTGTGTCCTTCCCTCTGTCTGCTATTAAGATTTTTTCCTAAATGAGCCTGCTAGCTTTATGATAGTTTCACAACTCCTGAGGATCTCCAACTGAGCTAGGTTTATTGCTTTTCTAGTACCTGCAATACATCCTGTCACATGTAACAGTGATGAAACCTTATTTCACAAATATTTGTATCTCCCCACCCTGAAGTGAAATCCTGGGTGGTCCTCATGTGCCATACATGCTCTTCTAACATGGCTCAGAAGCCCCAGTAAAATCGTGCATGAACAAATTAGAATTTTCTCATACCATGTATGTAAACTAAAGTAATCTTTCTAGAACTCTACACTTTCTCAAGCATTGCTGAAATGAGCACTCTGACATAATGAAATCCTTATTTGAAATATAAAGCCGTGACTTTGGGCATGCACACTGGTGCGATCTCACCAGTGATCTTTCTAATGGAAGGATCACAACTCAGCGTCTTGACAGCCTTCCATGCTGCCTTGTTGCTCTAAACTGTGGGTGTCAGATTTGTCAATATTTTTACTCCTAGCTTTTCTTTTCTTCTATGATTTCCTGTTACACCCCTACCCCATCATATTCTGCATTCTCAGGTTATTTCCCAGATCTGCATTTTATTAACTTTATTTTTTTGTGCAGAAGCACAGGCGCCATCATTTGACTATTTTACCTGCCCACTCAAGTCCTCTTTTAGTGGCATAATTCTGTCCTCACTGTCAACCATTGGGCAGATCTTAGTGGCATCCACAAAAAGGCAGATCTTGTCCTCTATGCCTATGTCTTTGTCACATATGAACATGGTAAAGATGACAAGCCCCAGGATTGAGCCCTGTAGTATCCCAATTACAAATTTTTAAATATCTGAGCATTCACTCTGTGTCCATCTGAAAACTCACTGGGTGCTGCACTCCTGAAGGGAAAGGGCTCCATGACTAAAGCTGTTTGTGCAGTTCAGTGCTTTACTAGTGGAACACACTCTAGATATCTAAAGGCAGTTACCTCACAGTCTCAGCATCTTCAATCCACAATACTATCAAAATGTTGTGCAGACAATACAAAGTGCAAGAATCTGACCCAACCTCACCACAGAGCAAACACCCCTAAACCCAGGGGCATTTATGAAATACAGAGAAGAAATAGATGATGACAAACTATTGGGGTTTGAAAATCAGTTTATTTATAGCCCACTATATACAAATATTTTGGTGAAATTTGATACTGAGGATGCTACTTTGCTGTTATTATGGACAGGTAGTGACACTAAGCTGAAAGAATTCCATGAATAGCTAAATCAATGTATAGACCATATTAAATGTAGTCTAGAATCAGACAGAAAGAGGGTGGCATTCTTAGATTTGGAGATTTTTTTTTAGATGAGGTAGAACTCTACACAACATTTTACAGAAAATTGACAGAGAAACAGTATTCTTGGAGCCAGTAGCTTCCATCACAAACCACAGAAGGCACACATACCATATGGACAATTTGTAAGAGCAAAAATAAATTGTTCATGTCAAGAATATTTTAATGCAGCAAGCATAGATCTCAAGGGGAGATTTATAGAAAGGGGATATTTAGAACATGTAATACAGGAAGAGAGAGAAAATGTGAAAGAATGTAGGGAAATTCTGACCTCTAAGGAGAACACAAAAGAGAACAGCAACATAATGTGCATTACAACATACTAAGATAAGTTTAACAATATAAAAACAGCTATCAACAAACACTGGGGAATTCTGAAGACAGCACCTAATGGACAGACAATTTTCAAGTATAGACCTCTGGTGGTTGCCAGAAAAGCAAGAAGCACAAGGGACAGGATTGTGCACACAAAACATAAGACAACAACTGACACAATACAGACAGGTATAGCTATCAAGGATAATACCTGTGCAGCCACTGCAGCACCTGTACTAGTATATACAGGCTAAAAAGTACAGTAAATGTGGCTAGGGATGAAACTGTTGAAATCCGTCAATGTAATACATGCCAGACTACTTATACTGTGTACTTACTAAAATGCCCATGCAACTTAGTCTACATGGAGCAGACCACCAGAGGACTGCAAAAAAGAATACTGGAACATAAAAGTACCATTAGAAGAGTAGATGAGAGGGTCACCTATCACAATATATTTCATTTATCAACTTCATCCTATACCAACAACAATAGGATTTTTCAGTTGTAACATGCCCCTTCCCCCCAATAGGGTAGGTGACAAGAGAAGAAACCCCCTGTTTAAGGAGGCTTATTAAATTGACAGACATAAAAACAAACTCTAGTCAGAGCCAATATGGCTGCACAGAGCTCTTACCTCTTGAGGAGTGGGAGCAGCAGCAGGATGGTTATCAGGGCTGTGGTGTTATCAGAGTGGTGGCAGCAGCGGTGTTTAAGGAGTGGATGGCACAGCAGTTGGAGCTGCGATGGTGTGCCATTCAAAAGATGGCAGTGTCAACAGAACTGCACATGTGCGATACTCGTGCATGTGCAGTCTTGAAGGAAGTTCATGGCTAAAGTATTGCACCCGTGAGGAGGGGGTGACCATGCTGCAGAGGGGCACTTCTCAGCAGAGGACAGCAGCAATGGAGGTGGCACTGTCCACTGGTTGCCGTATCACTGTAGGAGAATATAGGATCACACTCCAGAGGTGACCCGCTGTTCTCCTACAGTGATAGCCAAACGTCTGTGGAGCTCTGCCCACGCAGCCGTAAAAAGACTAAATGAAGAACTGGACTGGCTATCAGTAGCATAAAATGGATATTTTGTATGGACAATTTCATGGAATAATATCTTGGTCTTCAAATGTACCCATTATGTACTTCTTGGATATTCTGTAAGTATCTGCATATGACACTAACTATTTGCATTCTCCACAGAATGTTCTAAAATGTGTATCTTTTTCATTTGTTGTGAATTCATGTCATCACAATGTAGCCATGTCCCTTTATCATTATACGGGCATTTGTAAGTACACATTTGAATGCGGGCATTTCATGTGGATGTGCTGGATGATCAGCGCCAGTCAGGATGTGTCAACATGATCACATTAATGGCATTACCAAGTCCATGACATCTGCATCTTGACGCTCATTTGGCAACATCCATCTCAAACCCAGGATCCTCTATACTATATTAACAGTCCCTAGAGTGTGTTTGGTGTCCTTGTTAGTTGGCAAACAAGGAGCACACTAGTTTACCCTGCAGAGACTTTATAAGTGTTACTGATGCACATTTCCAAGATCAACATATAAACACTTGACATAGACTGCTATTGCAAAGTAGAATACATGATTGGTGGGTTTTTTTTGTTACATTTTATGGGAAGCAACAGATTGGGAGACAGGGGTTTCTTCGTGGTATGCCAACAAGGCAGGTAAACTGCAAACGTCATGCTCAAAACTGCCCTATTGCTCATGACAGATGTTAATACTAAGGATTATTGTTAGATGAAGTATTCTAGAGAAGCAAGTCAGATGACTGGTTTATGATGTTTGCTATTTAGAAAAAAAATTTAATTTGCCACTTACTAAACTATTTTGAATATGATGAGGCATCCAGCATATAAATCACTAACAACAAATATCTGTGTAGACCGAAACTACACATCCCCCCAGCAGAGAATGCAAGTTAAAATTACTGAAGTTAGGAGTGAGCATATGAAAATTTACACATACATTTGTAAATTGTCATTTTTACATATTTTGACCCTAAATTTTCAACATTGTCTTCTTATTAACCCAACTCATGGACACGAGTGGTGACAATTTTCAAATCCCACCCCAAAAGTGATTTCACCAAATGACTGCAAAAATGCCTTTGGGCATGATTTGCATAATCCCACCACGCTGATCATGAGGTGGGGAATTTATAAAGCCCATTTTGACAATCTGGGGTCAAAATATGCAAAAACAACAAAGTTATGAATCGATGTTGAAAACCCCATTGAAATACATTGTACCTTAGTTTACACAAAAATACGTGTTGCAAATTACGTCTCAAATTATGTCACAACTTACATCTCACGATAGCATCTTTTTACCATTAACATTTTTTGGTTAACTCCAAAACCTTATAATTCAAAAACAGTATAATTTTTTTTTCAGGAATCCTTCCAAAGGCACACCCTTGGCACAGGCCCCTTCAACCATAAAAATTTAATGAAAAAATGCTTTACCATCTAGGCTATAAGTGACAGCAAAAAATACATAATGGTAAATACAGGCTATTTTCTTCTGTTCTTTGGTGCTCTGTGTCTTGGAAAAGTGAACAAAGTGCTGTCACAAAACTTTTCATGTCTTTCGACTCTGACAGCCTGACCTCGCAAGCCAAATGTTGGGCTATTTTGTCAAACAACACCAAAGTAATTAAGGGGAAAAAATTGGGGTTTAACATTAAACAGCCTACTCAATCCTAATTATAGGGCTGCCACCACCCTACTGGGTCATAATATCATACGCTTAATAGTGTATGACATTAGCACTAATCTGGAATAGCACTGTACGAGACAGCGAGTGGTGCAATACCACTAATACTGCTGTACACAGTATTGCACCACTCTCACTATCCCAGGTAGAGGATAAGACCTCTGCAGGGATGGGGATCCACAGAGCAGGTGCCGTGGCTCAATGGACTGAACCACTGCAGCAAGGAACCCAGGTGCTGCATCTGGGACCAGGTTTGATTCCCGGTCCCAGAAATGTTTATTTTGTTTTCGCACTTTGAGTGATGTCATGTTGATCCCCCCCCTAGAGTTGAGAATCCTTATTGGGGGGAGTTGGGGTGCAGCCCCCATAATGGGGTGTGTGGGGCCTGAGCCCTGTGGAAGGTTTGTGGGATAACAGATGGACCAGACACCAAACAATGGGTACAACACACAATCTTTGTGTGATGTTTATCCAAAATACAGGAAATAAGTTTCTGCAATGTCATATTCCTTCTTCAGTACATCAGTTTGCAGCAACAGACTATGTATGTCCTTTCTTTGCAAGTAGCCAGCACCTACTGACACTGATCTCTGATCTAACCACTTTTCAGTGAACACCCTTCTTCCCAATATGGGCCCCATTTGCTTGGGTGGTGGGTGCTCAAAAAAACCCAGAAAGACAAAACAAGCTATAGACAGAGAACATCAATGCAGAATCACTGAAAAAAGTTTACCCCAAAGGGCATTGGCAACAAATCAAGTTTCAAAGAACTACAACAGCTTACATATTTCCATAATGCAAAGTATCATGGGATATATACAAATCACCATTAAATTTCAGACTTGTTCAGTTTATAGCAATTTATATGCATTTTAAATAGCACAACTAACTTAATTTCTAAAACAGTCACCTAGTACTTTTTACCATTATCAAAAACCCCTAGTGCCATGGTATTTTCAACATTTACAGGTTTCATAAACATAAGGGCCAGGATATTCAAAGAGTTGCGCATGGCACAACAATGTTGTGCCATGCAAAACCCAATGATGCTCCCCGGTGTGATATTCAAAAGGGAACGTTGCACTGTGCAAATCCCGATGCGCCAGGGTGCACCAGTAATGTACGCAGTGCAAGTGCTGGGGACGTGCTCATGCATATTTGGCACAGTCTGATATTCAGCCCGGGATGTGTGGCGCATATGTAGGCACACACCCACCTTGTGCCACACAGGGGGGGTGCATAGATCCACCGAGAAAAAACAGGAGCAAGGCCTGGCCACCCACAAGTGAGCTGCCGTATTGCAGGGTGCAACACAACAGCCGCCAGCTGTGGGTGGCCACCCCACCTTCTGGGCCATGGACCATTGTCATCATGCCCCCCATGCCCAAATATGGGCTTTGTAAATGTAACATTATCCCTGGTGGTCCAGGGAACCCTACCCCTTCACCCTATCACGGGCGTAAGTAAAGAAATTCATTCCCTGGTGGTCCAATGGACCTGCTCCCCAGCCTGATCATGGACTTCCTAGAATTTATTCTATCCCTGGTGGTCCAGTGGACCTGCACCCTGGCCTAATTGTGGGCTTTCTAGAATCAATTTTATCCCTGGTGGTCCAGTGGACCTGCTCTCCAGCCCAATTGTGTGCTTCCAAGAATTAATTCTATCCCTGCTGGTCCAGTGGACCTGCTCCACGGCTTGATTGTGGGCTTCCTAGAATCAGTTCTGTCCCTGGTGGTCCATGGACCTGCTCCCCAGCCCAATCATGGGCTATGTAACATTAATTTAATCCCTGGTGGTCCAATGGACGCTCCCAAGCAATCATGGGCACTGTACGAAAACCCTGGTGGCCCAGAGGTACCCCCACCCGCCCACTCATACCATACCCGCTCCCCTCCGGTCAGTGGTGGGCAGCAGCTCCACCCACAAGCCACCCAGCTGCCTGCCAGCTGACGCAGCATACAGCTTTCTACGCCTTGGTCCAGAGCATGAGCCAATGGGTGGACCATACTGATTATATTAGACCCGATATGTGAATGGATCCATTCACTTATCAGGGACTGTGTCACACAGTATGGTCTGCACACCCATTTTCCCACACTGTGGACCAATGGCATACAGTCGCACTGTACGCCTCAGTTGGCGGCAGCCGGGCGGCTTGCGGGTGGGGGAGCTGCCACCCACCAGTGACTGGGGGGGAGCAGGGTGGTGGGTCTGAGTGGGTGGGGAGGGGGGTACCGCTGGACCACCAGAGTTCTTCTCATACAGTGCCCACGATCAGGTTTGGGAGTGGTCCACTGGACTACCATGGATTAAATTATTTCTACAAAGCCCACGATCAGGCTGGATTCGGTCCACTGGACCACCAGGGATAGGATTACTTTTAGGAAGCCCATGATCAGGCTGGGGAGCAGATCCACTGGACCACCAGGGATAGAATTATATTTATGAAGCCCGCAATCGGGCTGGGGCACAGATCCATTGGACCACCATGGAATGGATTTAATTAATTATTCCCACGATCAGGTGAGGGGGTAGGGTCCACTGGACCACCAGGGATATATTACATTAACAAAGCCTGTGATCGGGCATGGGGGCTCATTGCCGCTGAAGGGCAGGGGGTGTCGGTCCCCAACAGCAGCAGCCTGGCAGGGCACCAGGCACAAGTCACTGGGGATCTGCACAACTGCATGAAAATTGGGCCATAATGACATGCAAATGGCCCCATTTGCACCATGCATGCATAATGACCCCATTTGCATATCCACCACTGAATATCATAGTTTCTGCACCTAGCGCAACCGCACTTGTGCTGGCACATCCCCCTGCTCCTCACTTTCCACTTGCACTCTTTCAGTGCCACTGTGCCATGCACAATGTGGGCAGCCACAGTGCCATATTCAATGGTGCTGAGCCATGGCACAGCACCATTGAATATCGCAGACAGCACATGCCCTGGCGCATCCCAGTTGCACTGCGCCCAGGCTTGTGCCCCAGCCTGACGCAGTCTGAATATCCCGACCAAGGTATATACATCAAGGTATTTTATGACATAGTGCTATTACACACCAAATCCAACAACGATAAACACAACCTGTTTTATATATGTTTGGAGGTCACCACAATAACCTCCCTGTATGAGGACCCAAGAGGGAAAAGAAAAATTAAAGAGGACACTATAGCATGGTCAATAAAGGGAAGGGGATGCCCATAGGTGGCCAATCTTATGTACTAGAAATGATAAATGATAGATTAGGCTAAGAAATAGAAGAACTGTTGCAACAGATTTAAGAAAAGGTCGGTCCTCAAGAGTGGCAGAAGCTCTCTGTCACATACCCCCCACCTTAAGAGGGAAGCAGTTATTGCAGACTGCTTACCGCCTTTCTGTCCCAGGAAGGGATGGAGCTTCCACCCATCCATCTTCAGAAGGCTCTGTCTCAGGGTCCCTATTAATGATAAACATCCCATCATAAACATAGTGGATATTGTCATTCTTTGCCCTGAGACATTAACACATTTCTCAACAGAGACTAACAGTGCCTTCCCTGAACTATCTCCTTTTAAGGGAAAGTATGTCATATTTCTTAACCAAAAAAATCTGGACAGCTGTAAAGTCCAGCACCAAAGAAACAGTTTCTCTGGGGTGAGTAATTACCTGCTCCAATCCCACCAGACATGTCAGTTTTAAGCAGAGGCCCAGTCCTAGGTTCAACCCCTCTACATAAACCCATTATGTCTCTTGATTCATTTCACTTGCTACAGATACAGACACCTGAGAGTAGACACTCTTTTGGTGTTACCCCAACACAGGTTCCAATCCATATTCCACCCACCTACTTCTTTGTAGGTTTTTCATCAAAAAATAAAACACATGTAACACCTCCTTGACCTTAACATAATGTAACATTTTGACAATATTAGCATATTTAACCTGCAGTATACCTCAGTCAATACTGTTAATAGAAAAAGTCCTTTCAGCCTCATAGGCTTCTTCTTGCTTGCTTGGAGTCTTCAAACCAAGCACAATATCACTCAGGCACAGCTTACCTGGGGTCTCACATTCAAGTTCCATACTTGCATCTCCAACCTCCAACAGGTAACATCCAGGGAACACAGGCAACAAAGAAATATACTGCTCAGTGAGGGAGTCTTCCTCCAGCTGAGCCCATGAAAATCCTCCTCTGACTCTTTATCCAAACTCTCTAGCAGGAACCTCACAAGCACCTGGCACCAGTATTCTGTCTCTCTGTGTAGTCGGTCTGCCTCCAGCCATGGCCCACTCATCCAGTGGCGCATCCTCATCAGGGTCTCTACCTCCAGGGTGCTGTATCTCGCACCTCCAGTCTGCCTTGACCTTGCATCTCTTTGTCATCTTCAGGCTTGGTCTTCCACCAAAATCCCAGGTCCAGTCCAGGCAGCAGCTTCTCTCCGTCTGTCAGCCATGATTCTGGGCAGAACTCCATGGACTTTCTTTTCCGGGTTCTTCTCTGGCAACTCCTGCTGCATTGGTCCACCTGGGATATCTGGGCAATATCCACCAGAAAACATCCCTTTTTGGCCAGTCCTGATGCTTCCAGCAAGTTATCCCACTTCTGACACCAAGTCTGTGGAGGGGTTGTAGGATAATAGATGGACCAGACACCGAACGTCAAGTACAACACACAATCTCTGTGTGATGTTTATTCAAAATACAGGAAATAAGCTTCTGCAATGCCATATTTCTTCTTCAGTACATCAATTTGTAGCAACAGACTATGTATGTCTTTCCTCTGCACTTAGCAAGCACCTATTGACACTGATCTCTGATCTAACCACTTTTCAGTGAAAACCCTTCATCCCTATGTGGGCCCCATTTGCTTGGGTAGTGGGGGCTCAAAAAATAAAAAAACAAGGTATAGGCAGAGAACATCAATGAAGAATCACTGAAAAAAGGGTTACCCCAAGGGCATTGGCAACAAATCAGGTTTCAAGGAAATACAACATCATACATATTTCAATACTGCAAAGCATCATGGGTATTATGCAAATCACCATGGAATTTCAGACTTGTTCAGTTTACAGCAATTTATATGCATTTTAAATAGCACAACTAACTTGACTTCTCTAATAGTCACCTGGTACTTTCTACCATTATCAAAAACACCTAGTGCCATGGTATTTTCAACATTTACAGGTCTCATAAACATAAAGTACATACATCAAGGTATTTTATGACATAGTGCTATTACACACCAAATCCAACAATGATAAACACAACCTGTTTTACATATGTTTGCAGGGCACCATGATATTATCCCTGTACGAGCACCTGAGAAGGAAAGGAAAATTAAAGAGGACACTATAGCATGGTCAAGAAAGAAAAGGGGATGCCCACTGGTGGCCAATCTTATGGACTAGAAATTGTAAAGGATAGATTAGGCGAAGAAATAGAAGAACTGTTGCAACAGATTTAAGAAAAGTCAGTCCTCAAGAGTGGCAGGAGCTCCCTATCACAAGCCCCCACAAAAAAAGAATGATGCCACATGCAAGAAATCGCACTGTTTTGGCAGTGCGATTTTTGCATGTGGCATAATGTCTTGCGACACTATGACCCCGTGCCACTACCACACCCCTATAATATGTATAAACACATATGAAGTAATGATTTGCTATGTTAGAAAGCAGAGAATTTAAACATTTAAATTTAAAATACTTGATATTTAAAAATGTACAAACTAGTATAAAACACCCCCCAAAAAATATTTTTTTAAATAGTAACTGTATGCTCGGAGGAAGAGTGGCTTTCCACTCCAAAACTGACAGATTGTACAGTACTGACACCAAATGGTTTATGATTGAAAGGGAATGTTTTTGGAAGTTTATTTGGTGAGTGAGTCTTCTTTCTCCAGTAGAGGTAAATATCTTCATAGCAGTCCCAACCCTTTGTGGGGAGTATTACCATATGTGTACTGAGAAAATGGAAGAGGAAGAAAAAGACAATATCAGCCACAGGTCTGTGGAATGTATGGTGTTGGAGCAGAGTACCTAACTCACTCAAAGAACTTGATCATTAATGAGGAGCCACTTTAATACTGGGCAATAAAAGTTAAAGAGTGGCCAGCATTGTCTTTGTTGCCATATGCTAACTGAGCTGCATACCATCCAGTGACAGTTCCAAAAGAGTATTCATTTTATCAGTGGGCCAAGATTACTGCCAACCTGTACCTTAGAAGACTCATATTCATAAAGTGAATAGCCACCAAATCACACTCAACGTCACCTCTCTGCTGCCACAAATTAGAGAAGAGTCTGCAGCACCAGATGTCTCACCTGAATTGTGATCTTGTTCCAGTTCATGTACTGAAAATGGATGGAAGGGAGGATTTCAATATGAAGATGATTACAAAGAAGAACAATTAGATGAAATTGTCACTAAAGAAGTGAGTCCGTTTGCCCAACCATCTTACTTAATATTGTACATAAAACAGCAAGTCAGAAAGGTTGGGCAACATGTGACCCTATTTTGTTTTCATTGAAAGAGATTCCAGCCATTTTCCAGTTTCATTTATTGATAAAATGTCCTATTTCCACCTGAATTTAAGTATTTTGAAAATGCTTTTAATTATTTTTCTCAAGAAAAATATGACTGCTTTCATCTGATTTAGAAATAACTTTATGTACCTAACATGGTTTGATTAAGATAATACTAAAATATATACAGTAATGTACAGCATAGGAACTGCTTAGAAAAGCAGACTAAACAGATCTGCTAATATTTTATTAGTTGTAGCTGAAAACTAGTTTATAAAAACATTTTGTTGCACTGCTGCATAACAAGCTCTGCAATGCAAGTCCATCATCTTCAGGGGCCAAGTACAATGGGACTAGCATCAGTCACTGCAAGCCTCCACCTCTTTACATGCCAGATAGGCACACATTTTTGAAACAGCAGCTGCCTACCATGTGCACCTGTGTACAATGTATCTGCAGTTCTGACAGCAACAACAAACATGTCAGACAAGCATAGGTTTTTTAAATAGTAGCAGCCTATACCCATGGGCTGCTGTATGTAACTACATCATCCTTACACAAAATTATGAGTCCCTATCAAACTACAACTCACTTTTAATTCACTTTCAGTCCCTGCTACCGGTTTCGAGAGTGCAGTCAGGAAACTTATCTGTGAAAAAAAAAACAATTCTTTGAAACCTGGCTCAGTTCCAAATACTTATAATAGGAACAGCAAAACTGCACAGATATCTGCTTATGTCTCATTTCCAATCACACCTGCAAGCACTTAAAACTATCAAAATACATCTGCTCTAAATCAAGCAATGTGTTCTTGTCTGATGTAATTTACAGCACGTTGGAGACACCTCTTACTCCTACCCCTAAGGCCATGTCTCCTCCCTATCATGCTTATTGTGCTAGTTTTTCTATCGTATGTAATTTGCCTTGTATTCAACCTATGTAGTAATTCTCCTACATCAAGCCTAAAAATAGACATTATTTGCCTAGTGCACCTACCTGGTTAATAAAAACTAAATAAATGAACAGGCTAAGACTGTACAGTGTTACATGATTACATCCCTATACTTCCTGCAGGTGCAGTATGCGCCTTTGCTATAGTAGTGCTGACTTTGCTGGTAAAGCACCTCATGTAATTTTGAAAAGTGCATTGTACCCCAAATTTAGTAAAGTGGGTCACTTAACTAAGTTTACACAAACTGTGAAGTCTGTGATTTCCTCACATGTTCACTGGGAAAGGTATACTTTGTAATGTCTCTAGTGAATGTACTGTAAAGACCACCATCCCCTCCACATGGCTTTTGTCTTCCATATCTCTGCATGTTGGTGGCCCTGTGTTGTACCCTCTCAACTGCTTTAATGTCATTGTTGCATTAAGGAACCCAGAACTGCATGTAGTAGTCCCAGTGGGCCTGACCATGACTTTGTATAGAGGTAGGAGTACTTCACCTGCCCTGCCTGGTGACCCCACTTTTCATACACTCATTCTCTTGGTCCTTTTAAAGTGGGTACAATGCACCTGTCATGATTCAGTCCCTTGTCTATATGGCTGTAAGATCCTTTTCTCCTCCACTGTAGCAACAGAGGTAACATACAGGGTGAAAGTGCTACCTCGGTTTTTCTCACTGTGTGTAGCACCATACCATTAAATGCACAGAAACACAGAAGTTGTCAGCAGATAAGGACCTAATGGCCCACCTAGTTTGCCATATTTTCTCTACCTACAGTGCCGTCACAGACCCTACTCGATCTCCTGGTTTCAACCCCCCTTTTGCCTTTCTAATATCCCTTGTGTCTATCCCATGCATCCTTGAATCCATAAACATTTTACCCCCCACCACTTCTGCTAGGAGGCAGTTTCAAGCATCCAGTACCCTCTCCATGAAGAAGTACTTCCTCATGTTTCCTCTGAGTCTCCCCCCCCTCCAGCTTCATAGTGTGACCCCTTGTCCTTGTCCTTGAGCACCTTTTTGGGAGGGGGGAAATGCTACCCTCCAGTACCTTGTTTATACCTGTGAGTTATTTGAATGCTTCTATTATATCCCCACTTTCCTTCCTTTCCTCTAGGGAGTACATATTTAATTCTTTAAGCCTTTCATCATTGGGCTTTTCGTGCAGATCCTGCACCATTTTGTTTGCCCTCCTTTGTACTGCCTCCACCCTATCTATGTCCTTTCAGAGATGGGGCTTCCAGAAATGGATACAGTACTCAAGTGGGGTCTCACCAGTGAACTACAAAGGGCATTAGTACCTCCCTCTTTCTGTGGGTGATACCCTTGCTTATACATCTGAGCATCCTGCTAGCCTTCCCATTGCCTTGTCACACTGTTTTGCTACCTTCATGTCATCAGAAATTATTACCCCCAGTCCCTTTCCTGTTTTGTGACTGCTAATATCTCTCCTCCCAGTTGGTATGTTGCCTCCAAGTTTCTGTGCCCCCAGTGCATGAATTTGCACTTTTTTACATTAAAACCTAGCTGCCAAATCCATGACCATTCTTCCAGCTTTTTAAAATTGTTCCTCATTCTTTCCACCCTACCGGCATGTCTACTCTGTTGCAGATTTTTGTGTCATCCATGAACAGGCACACTTTCTCTTCCAATCCTTCTGCAATGTCACTAATCAATACATTGAAGAGGACCAGTCCAAGTACTGACCCTTGTGGCACCCCTCTGGACACTTTGCCTTCTCCAGAGTGAATGCAATTAATCACCACCCTCTGACTCCTATTGCCTAGCCAACTCTCTACCTATTTTACTATCTAAGGACCTACACCTAGGGTACCCAGCTTGCTTACCAGTCTTCTATGTGGAATGGTGATTAAGGCCTTACTGAAATCCAGGTAGGCTAAATCTATTGCACCTCCATGATCCACTTTCCTGGTCACCCAATCAAAGAACTCAATCAGGTTTGCCTGGCAGTCTGGCAAGACCTTCCCCCTGTGAAACCATGTTGCCTTGGATCCTGTAGACTATGGGTAGCAAGGTATTCCACAGTCCTTTCCTTCAGTAGTGATTCCATTACTTTGCCCACTACCAAGGTCAGGCTGGCAGGCCTGTAATTTCCTGCCTCCTCTCTATTTCCACTATTGTGGAGTGGGACCACATCTGCCCTCCTCCAGTCCCCTGGTGCCCCCCTTGTTTCTAGTGACAGGTTGAAGAGGGCTGTCAGAGGTTGCATCAGCTCCTCCCTCAGTTCCCTCAGTAACCTGAGATGCACCTCCCTGTCTGGTCCCATTGTCTTGTCTGTCTTTAACTGTGTTAGTTCCTTGAGGACTCTTTCCTCTGTAAAATGACTGGTGTCCACCTCTCATCCCTTAATGTCCTTGTCGTTTATCATTGGCCCTTTACCTACCCATCCTCTATAAATACTTAACAGAAGTATTTGTTCAATATGTCTGCTTTTGGTGGTCCTCTTCCACACAAATCCCTCTGTCCCTTTTAGCCTTGCTATCACTCCCTTGATGGACTTACACAGGCACTTACCAACAAGTTCCCCACTCATTTCAGATTGTCTGCCAACTTACTGCTGGAAGCTTCTCCTGATAAGCCTTTCCTACATCATGCTCATTACCCCCAGAGTCAGAAGCATTTTGGTAAATCCTTGATAAGTCATGCCATTCTGGTCTTGTGGAATAATCTCCAAAAACCGGAAGCTAGCCATCCTGTTAAATTGGCCTCTTTCATAACTATGATTGTATGTTCCTTCAGTGAGACTTGTAATTGCTTCCCTTAACCTCCTGTATACCTAGAACCTGTATCCCTGACTTACACCTCATCCCTTGGCTTGCACAACCTGTTGATGCTCTTTCTCCCCGTTCCTTCATTTATGATTCCCTATCTTCCTCCTAACCGTTCAAGGGTCTTATTATGATCCTTCTCCTTTTTCCTGGTTTTGCTTAGTTTTGATATACATCTGTATTATATTGTGTTCTGTAATGCTGATGACTCTGTTATGTTATTTTTTTGTTTCAATGCTGAGTTATGTAACCCTGCCTAGGTCCACTTTGTAAAAACATCTGTCTCAATGGTGTTTCATCTGGTAAAATAAAGATTGATTAATTCATTGGTCCTTCTCTTTTCACTTACATATCTTAAAAATGTTTTAAAACACAAAGAGCCTTGCCAGCCCGGTGGTGCTGACTGTTGAGACACTGGACGCCATACCTCATGCCACACTGGTGACCCAGGTTTGGGAATGGACTTGAGCCACTGGGGGTTGGCAGGGAGGAGTAAGGATTAAGTGTCCCACAATGGCTCTCCTTCCTCTGGGGAGGGTTGGGATACTACAGCACACTGCAGTGGCGACTGATGGAGGGCAGCCTTCACTACAGCATTGGGTAAGAAGCTGGGAGGAGCACTGCAGGTGTCAGTATGTATGTGCTTGGATGCCAATGCATGTCTGGCTCTCTGGGGAGAAAAACTAGGGTGGAAAATAGCAGGGTGGTGGTCTTGGTGGCTGATGGCCATGCCTGGTGCCCCGGCTCCTGAAAAGGATCCTGCCATGGAGTGCATGAGCGATAATGGCCAGCTCTGTGGGAGTACCAGACTGGTCCTCAAAAGGGTGCTGGCTGCCGGAGATCGTGGAGACCCACTCCACTGGTAGGAGCATAAAGAGATCTGCGATAAAAAACAAAAACACAAAGAACCTTAATGCACAAGCATTGAAGCATGGGTTATCCCAAAGGGGAGCCAAGTTTCAAAGAAATCACACATACCCCCATAATGCAAAACATTGTGGGCTGTATATAAATCACCACAAAATATTATGCTGGTTCAACTTTAAGCAGAAATGCATGGTGCCAAAAGGCCTCTCACACAGTCTGCAAAGGATGCCAACAGAAGACACAGACATGTGTTTTGTCATTACCTGGTCCAGTAATGCCCCTCATGAGTGGGTTCCTTAACTAGTTGACTGAGGAACGCCCCTTGCAAGGAGTCCAGAATGTCCCTACTCCTGTCTGTTGTCACTCTGGAGAAGCTCCAATCCATGTTTGGTAGATTAAAATCTCCCACTAGTAACACCTCTCCTTTGTGAGCCATCCTTTGGATTGCTTCTATCATTTTCTTACCTACCCCCCTCCCATGTTGGAGGTCTGTATAATATGCCTGTGCAAGTAGAGGACCCTTTCTTTGTCTTCAGGGTGACCTACAGTACCTCCACTCCTCCCTGATTCTCCTGCATTTCTGTGGCTTTTCTGTTGTCTCTTACAAAAGAGCCACTCCTCCCCTCTCTCTACCCTGTCCTTCCTGAATAGAGTATAACCTGGTATGGCCACACCCCAGCTCTAGTTTTCATTACACCAGATCTCTGTATCGGCAACTAAGTCCAGGTCTGCTTCTGCCATGGTGGCCTGTAGGTCTGCAACCTTGTTGCCCAGACTTTGGGCATTTGCACACATGGCTGTCCAGGTTGTGTCATCACCTTCCCCCCTTCTCCCATTTAAGTTCCCTTGTTTCGACCACTATTTTTCATATTTTCATTATTTTCTTCTACCTCCTGGACTTCATTATTATTATTTGATTCTTTTTGGGGCAACATTGAATCTGAGACCTGGGGAGTCCTAAGAATTGCCCAGCTTGTTCAGCTCATCCTAAAGGGGCTCCCTGACAAAGTACCATGCTATAGACATGCATCACTGGGGTTTCTGTTCTACACTTTCAGTTCTTGAGCTCTGTAAAGTTTGTTTCCATCCTCTAGGGATCCATCACCTTGGCCAGCTTAGTGTAATTAGCAAATATAAGCACTAAGAACATGTTGTTGCACAGCAAAAAAGAAAATGAAAAAGATACAAATGCCAAATGCAAACTTCACAACTTTATTGATCCCCCAAACTGAAGATGTAACACAAAAGCCACAGCGCTTCACATCTATAGCAAGATAGTTTGTTAGGGGGCCACTAATGTAGCGTCATATTATAAACACACAATATGCTGATATTTGTGTTACACCTTCACTTTCTGATGTCAGCAAAATTGTGCATTTTCCATTTTGCGTCTTCCTAGGTAGCTTAGCGTACTAAAATACTGCCTTACAGAGTACTGAGTTGTGAATCAGAGTTGGGGACACTTGAAATCTTGAGCCCTATATGTATTTTTTTTAAAAACAACTAAAGGAGACTATATTAAAATTGAGCCATATACTGCGAGCCCTGTTACCAAGCAACGGCAAACAGGAAGAGAGCGTGGTAGTTCAAAGTGCTGAAACTTGAACTACAATAGTGCTAAATTGGGTTTTCTGTGCTAATTTTAACTACTGGGACAATTGCTCTCATTGCCTGTGCCTCATGCGAGGCAGATGCAGGGGGAGATTATTTTGGTGATTATTTTTAATTTTTACCTGTCCACACAAACATGACCTTTCGCGGTCACTTCTGGGGTACTTTCCCCTTTATCTAGCGCCACTGTAGTGAGCGGGGCAGTCTAGGTAGCTTAGCATACTGAGTTTGAATCAGAGTTGGGGACACTTGAAATCTTGAGCCCTATGTGTAATTTTTTTTAAAACAACTAAAGGAGACTATATTAAAATTGATCCATATACACTGAGCCCTGTTACCAACAACGGCAAACAGGAAAGGAGTGTGGTAGTAGTTCAAAGTGCTATAACTTGAACTACAATAGTGATAATTTGGGTTTCTGTGCTAATTTTAACTACTGAGACAATTGTACTCGTTGCCTGTGCCTCCCATGAGAGGCAGATGCAGGGGGAGATTATTTTGGTGATTATTTTTAATTTTTACAAGCCCACACAAACACAACCTTTCGCGGTCACTTCTGGGGTACTTTCCCCTTTATCTAGTGCCATTGCAGTGAGCAGGATGAGCACGGAGCAGGGCATGTGTTGCCACGCGCAGAGACATGCGCAGAGACATGCGTGTCAGTGCGTGTCAGCTGTGTCTGCTGTGACACTGGGATCTGGGACATAAAATAAGTTTGAAGTCTATTCAGCAAAGAAAATGAATATGAAACAATGTAGTAAGTGTGGTATGTATTTAAAGGGAGAGGAAGACTCAGGATTTATCTGTGATAACTGCATATTATTTGCTGAACTACGTGTTGAGATATTATTTCTTTACAACAGAGGGTCAAAATACAGGCCGAGATTTCTATGCTGTAACAGTATATAGACACAGTTGAAACTGACCTTTCTAGATTATGTTTACTAAAAACATCCACAAATATTACACCAAATGAAGATGATGACACTGAATGGTGTACTGTACATAGATCAAGAGGAGCAAAAAGGGGTAGGAGAAATATAGGAGGCTCTACCAACCAGCTTACTCCAAAACCTTTTATGCAATGGATAGACAACATGATCAGAAAGGGTTACAGGAACAGAATACATTTAATGTTACCCCAAACCTATTTTCCCGAATAGATTTCAAGCCCTTGATGGAGATCCAGAATTGGATACATTACAGGAACCTGTTCCACTTTGTTTAAATAATTGTGATATAAATCCCTTACCACTAACACCTCTGGACAAGGCACTAAAACACCAAAGGATGTCCTTGTAATAGGAGATTCAATTTTAAAATATTCAGATCGGGTTATCTGTAAAATCATAATGATTTTATGACAGTATCAGTTCTACCAAGGGCCTTTATTAATGATATACGTCAATTGTTAACTGGGTTATTAGAATACACAAACCCATTAACTGTTTTACATGTGGGAGTAAATGATATAGGAAAAAGAAATCTCACGAGATACAAAGGCATTTTGAGAGTGTGGGGAGGAACTAAATAAGAGGGGATGTGAGCTGATCATTTCTGATATTTTACCAGTCCCTCGGGCAAGTCAGCAACAGACAGAGAATATTAGAAGGTTAAATGGTTGGCTAATAAGATGGTGCCACAGAGAATGGTATGGATATTTAGACCATTGGGATGATTTCCAGGCATACCATAACTTCTCACATGATGGCTTACATCTGAATAGACAGGAGAATAGGATACTTTCTTCCAAATTAAAGCAGAGTATAGAACAACATTTAAACTGAATGATGGGGGGCAGGTAAGGGCTATAAATACTAACATGACCCATAAGCATAACAATGTGTGGAATTGCTTAGTCTTAAATGCCAGAAGTCTCAATAATAAAATGGACGAACTAAAACTCAAATTGTATAATGATAAAATCAAGGTTTGTGCCATTACTGAAACATGGTGGCAGGCAGATGATGCATGGAATAAGCAAATTCAGTGGTACACATTATATAACAAGGATAGGCAATATAATAGAGGGGGTGGAGTGGCAGTATACATTCAAAATAACATCACATCTGAGATTAAGGACTGTACAGCATGGAAACAGGAAGAAATCTTATGGGTAAAGATTATCCCACCTAGATCACCAAAGATTAATACAGCAGTTGTGTATAGACCACCAACTAGGTTACCTGAACAAGACACTCAGTTACTAAATTGTATTAAATGTATAGCCCATGAGGACACTGTTGTTATACTGGGAGATTTTAATCTCCCAGGTATAAAATGGGAACAATTACAGGGAAATTCAAAGGTTGAGAACAGATTCCTGGAAGAATTACTAGCCGCAGGATTGGACCAATTGGTCCAGAAGAACACAAGGGGGAACCATATCCTTGACTTAGTTCTATCTAACATGGTTGACAATATTATAAACTGTAAGACTGAGGCCCCGCTTGGAAACAGTGACCACTCTATGGTCAGTTTCCAACTTGATAGGGGTTATTATATTAAAAGTGGGAACACAGTATTGCAAGACTTCAATAGGGTTAATTATGATATGTTTAAAAATGATTTAGACACCTGGAATTGGCAGCAGGAGTTAACAAATCTCCAAGTTCATGAAATGTGGGACATACTTAATAATAAATTAAATGAGCTGATTTGAAAACATGTCCCAATTCAGTAAAAATACAATAGCTCCAGGAAAATCTTGCCCCCTTGGATGATGACTACATTAAAAAGCTGATAAAAATAAGTATAAGGCTTTTATTAGGGCAAAAAGTAGAGGAGCCCAAGGCATTGCAGTTTATAAACAACAGTTAAAACGGATTCAAATGACTGTTTGTAAGGCAAAGAAGTGTTATGAATTAAAATTAGCAACAAAAACACAGGTTAATTACAAGAGCTTCTACATGTATATAAATAATAAAAGGGGAAAGGGTAAACAAATTGGACCACTGAAGGATAAGAATGATAAAATTATATCTGACAATAAGCACATGGCTGATAAGTTTAACACATACTTTTCCTCTTTGTTTAATCTAGACAAACAACACAGCCTAGTGGATTGCAATACAATGGGGGCTCCTTGATTTCAAAATTGAACCAGAGGACGTAAGATCAATGCTTAGAAATTTGAACCATAATAAAGCAAGTGGACCAGATGGTCTGCATCCTAGATTGCTAAAGGAACTGGCAGATTGTTTAGCAGGGCCAATTACACAAATATTTCGGCAGCCACTGGAATCAGGACAACCTGTACAAACATGGAGACTGGCTACGATTATCCCTATCCATAAAAAGGGACAGAAGAACGAGGTGGGCAACTACAGACTGATTAGTTTGACGTCAGCACTTGGAAAAATACTGGAAGGTACTGTCAAGGACCATATTATGGACTATGTGGAGCTACAGGGGAAACAGGATAAGTCCCAACTTGGCTTTACTAAGGGACATTCATGTCAAACCAATTTATTGGAATTTTACAGCAAAGTTAGTAGATCACTTGATGAAGGCAGCCCAGTGGGTGTGATATTCTTGGTCCTAGCAAAGGCATTCGATAAGGTCCCTCATGAAAAGTTGATTAAAACTATTTCTAATTTAGAGATACATCCCAAAATAGTAAACTGGGTAGGTGATTGGCTGTCTGCTAGAAAACAGAGAGTATGTGTCCTTGGAGAAATGTCAGACTATGCAGCAGTCACTAGTGGGGTCCCACAGGGATCTGTATTGGGACCATGTCTGTTTAACCTTTACATGTCAACTATGCAGGTAACATCTGACATTTGGCTTTCCAAATTTGCTGACTACACACGTATAGGACATCCAGTTAACATATCTGATGCTTCAAATTTAGTTAGCACTTGGTGAATTAGATTTATGGGCAAAGGAAAATGGGGCCACCTTTAACGTGGAAAAGTGCACGGTTATGCACTTTGGTAATAAAAATCCGGAATTAAATTACAGTTTAGGTGGTAATATCCTTAAAGTGGTATGTGAGGAAATGGACTTAGGTATAAGGGTCAGCAATGACCTTAAGTTCCATGCACACTGCAATTTAGTGGTTAAGAAGACAAATAAAATTTTGGGATGCATACATAGACACATTAAAAGCAGGAAGAGAGAGGTGGTGCTTCCTTTGTATACCTCTCTTGTGAGGCCACATACAGAATACTGTGCGCAGTTATGGGCACCAGGCTATAAAGGGGATGTTAGAGTCCTGGAGAGGGTACAGCGAAGGGCTACTAAAAAAATATCTGAAGTTAAGGAGATGACATACGAGGACAGGTTAAAGAAGCTAGATTTATATCCCCTGGAATAACATAGAACGAGAGGGGACATGCACCTAGTTTTTCAGCATTATCTGATAATCAGCTTTGGGAGCAATTGGACCTGCACCTTAGGGTTCAGCCATACAACACTCATGCCCACCCTTACAGCTGAGGGTGGGTAGATGCAGGACAAAACTGCATTTGTTTTGGTTCTCAGATAGGGTGGCAAGAGTATGGAATGATTTACCAATCGAGGTGGTAGCTAGTCAAAGTATGACATCTTTCAAACATTCTTTGGATATTTTTTTAAGGGGCAGAAACACAGTGGGCTATTAAATCTCAAGTTTAAAGTAGCCAAAATGGACAACAGTCTTTATGGATCTCTGTATTACCAATGATACCAATGGCATTTACATCTTTTCACTGTCATTTTGCAGTGCTCTAAAGTGCGCTTAGTGTTTGTTTTCAGCCACACCACTCTATGCTTGTGTAGGCATGGTTTTGTGCTTTTGCTCACAAATATAATCAGCATGATAGAGACACCAGATTTCAAATCATTCATGCATATGTTGAACAGCAGTGACCCTGAAACTAGTCCCTGTGAGATGTCATGTACTGACCCCATCCACTCAGAGTGGTGTCCATCCACAAAACACTCTGCTGCATGCCTCAAGCCAGTTTGCTAATCTACCTTTGTATGCTTCCACATACACCAGTCCATACTGATTTACTGTGCCTAGAAACATGTTATGTGTCACAGCCGCCAAAGACCTTTCTGAGGTCAAACAGCCTATATATTTAGCCTGCGCCTGCACATTTCCTGCTCCCAGTGTTAACCCCTTCAGAGAAGGTAATCAGGTTGATTTGGCATGATATGCCTCTCAGAAAGTCATGCTGAGATAGGGCATGAACTCTGGCCTCAACCAAGGACTCCATTATTCTGTCCTTAATAATGGCTTCTAGAACCTTGCCTAGTACTAGTGCAAGCTGGTCGGCAGTTGCCGAGGTCCAGTCTTGCCTCTTTTTAAGGATTAAGATTGTCCAATTTCCAGTCCTCCAGCAACACATCTGTAGGGACAGACTCATGACATTTTGCTGCAAGTGGCCCTGACAATTCATTCCTTAGTTCCACTATGATCCTGTTGAATATCCTGTCACCCCTATGGTACTTACTGGCAGGGCTACAGTGATTTCTGCAATTCTGTGATTGCAGCAGTGGCTGCAGAAATCAGGGCTGACTGCAGAAATCAATACTGGCTGCAGAAATCAGGAAAACCAGCCATATGGCTGCAGAAATGCTAACTGTGCTATGTTATTACTACTGCTGCTTAAGGCATAGCTACTGATATGTTAAGTATGCCATGACATTCATACTCATTAGAAGGGCAACAATTGGATGCCACCACTACAAAGCTGAAAAGCTAGTGGCTGCATGGCATCTTGGCTCATGCTGGCTGTTATTACATAACTCCGCCCATCCAGTATTGTTGGGGGGACTGACACAAGAGTAGCAGAGCTTGATTAGGTCCACAGTAGTTATGATTTGCTGCTGTGTAGGTGTGACTAGCTCAGCCACGTTAATTTTTAATTGTTAGGCTGCTCACAGTGCATGCTGAATCCCTGAAAGATGAATTTGAAAGGAAGAACTGGAAGGTAAGCAGTAGTCAAGAAGTGAAAAGATTCAGTGGTGCCCATATAGGTGGCATCAATCTTGGTGTGGCGGCAGGTATCAGAGGAGGAGCTGATTGCAGAAACATGTGGCTGGCAGCAGACTGAGCAGAGGACTTGGTCCCCACTGATGGACATCGATCACAGTTTTGATTTGAGTGCTGCAGATCTGTACCAGCAAGTGTGAGAGTAATTTCTTGGCAGATCTGAGCTTGCAGCCTAAGTGGTAGCATCAAGCTCAATTTTTAAGGAGGGTCAAGTTGCCCAGCTGCAGCAGAGTTGGGGACCTGCGTATACTAGAACTGGAGTGAGCAGATAAGGAAAAAAATCAGAATGGAGAGTTGTATTGATTGCTGGTATACATAAGTGAAATGAGGGTCACTGACTGAAGAGCACCACCCACCCATTGAGTTGCTGGGAGAAGAGAACATGCTAACCAAGGTTACTCCAGCTTAATAAGAATGACTTGCTTACAATTTTTTAGTGTTCCCCAAAAGAAAAATCAGGAGCCAACAAATCCTACAGACACTGCAAGTTACACCCTCCATCACTATTATAGGAAGACAACACCCCCCACCCCAAACACACATATTTGCACACTGCACTCAACATGTTTGTTGAAAGACAGTTGGGGTATTCCTGGTTTTAACAAATTATAATCTTAAAGAACATTGATCAAAATCAGAAAAACAATAAAATGGCTTTCAAGTTGGGGTCTCTCTTTATGTCTGCTAACTGTAAATGTAAACCAGAAGAAATCCAAGCAGGTTTTGCTTTCTGTGTAGTTTTAGCTGAGTGTTTTTGTCCTCCTCCAATTATAACCTAGAAGAACAGCAAAAGACACCAATTTCCAGATTTAGTAGTTGCCGTATTGGTCCTTGCAAGAATAGATCCAGAAGCAAATGATTTGATATCTTTTGCAGAAGAACAGATGAGCCTTCAAATTTGGGGTGGGAGGAAAAGTCTTTAAAAGAACACTGATGCCCATGGTTGCACCAGGTTTTGTTTATTGCAGTTTAATATTTGTGATAAGAAGATTACATACTGTTAAATGGCCTGCTGTTCCACTTTTAGTATAGTGGAGTGGTAGCGTGAAAGCAGTCAAAGGGTAAACTAAGAGTTAATCCCCTTGAAGGTATGCTGTTTAACCACAATTTATCTGCCACAGAATGGCTGCAGAATCAGTAGTTGTTCTGCCACAGAAAGTATGAGGTCCTGCCACAGAATGTAGGTCCACTTTGCTGCAGTAAACACGGGGCCCTGCTTACTGGGCTTTATGCTGCATAGTCAGCTGCCAGGAAGGGTGTGATGTTCACAGGCTGCATAATGGCTTCTCCAGATGCCAAGAGCCCTCCTCATGAGCACCCTCCTTCCCCCAGGGGTTCCTTGTTGATCACTGATGCAAATTATTTATTCAGCATCTTTGCCATTGTTGCTGACTTGCTTACAGGTTCCACTCCTTGTTTCCCTATTTTCATAGTTTCTATCCATTCTTCTTTCATTTATGTACTGAAAGAAGACATTGGTGATGCCTGAATCTCCTTCTGATATTCTGGCTTCTAATGCCTCATTTTCTTTATAATGTCTTGTTTTGTATCCTTCAGTGTTGCACTGTACTATATCAGTGTGGGAGAAAAACTCTTTTCAGTGGTCATAGATTTTCTTTTTATTCAGAATTATTTACTGTGTGCCATTTATCCCCTTACTTCTTACATATATGCACACCTCAGCAGCTGTTTTGATCAACCTCTTCAACAAGTCCCACATGTGCTCTGCATTGCCAGCCTCATACAGCTGCTCCATATTCTTGGACACCATGTCCATCATATCGCCACCTATCTGAAGTTCTGGTCTGGGTGGCTGAGGCCCATCTGGTTTTTCCAATCACCAGAGAGAAGGATGTTCAGAGAGGTGACCCCAATGCTGAGAACATGGTCAAGATGATCTCAATCCATGTCCTCTGATAGACATGCTGATCTGGAAAGCAGTCCATGAAACAGGATAGGAGCTCAGTCTTAGTCATGCTGTTATCCATTTCTCTTAGGTTACTAGTCTATATCCAGAAGATTAAAGTCCCCTGGGATCACCCCTACAACCAGTTTTACTGCTCTCATCATTTTCCCAACCACCAAGCTACCCTGAGCTGTTTGGGGGACTGCAGCACTTCCCTGGGGGACTCTCCTAACCCTTTTGCTCAATAGTAGCTTGACCTAGATGAACTCTGTAACACTGTTTTAACCTGCTCTCCTCCTTGTCTTCCACAGTGATGCCCTTTCTTACAAACACAGTCAATCCTCCTTTTTGGTCGTATCTACCCCTTCAGAATTGTCTCTATGTTTTTATTCTGTTATCTAAGTCATTCTTTATCCCCAACCGGGTCTCACTGAAAGCCAACAGATCCTGGCCTCAAAGTGAATTACACCCTCAATCTCACCAATTACAGTATGCTGAGTGTGCTCCACATATTGGCCTGCAGGTAAGTGAGGTTAGCTGCCCATTTATGCTCCTTCATCCACGCTGGAGGATGCTAACCTGGTGTTTCCCTGTTCTGTTCTCCTGTGTTCTGTTGTTCTCTCTCTGTATCCCTGCATCCCTACATTTACTTCTTTCCCTTAGTGATCCCCTGCACTAGCCTTCTCATCCCATACTCCAGCTGAAATTCCTCCCGGTTGCCCTGTCCATTCTCTTTGCCAATATTCCTCCTGTTCAGGCGTTGGTGCAGCCAATCCTGGAAAACAGACATCACTTGACCCAAAAAGTACTCCAGTTGACCAGGAAAACAAAACTGTCTGTCTTGCACCAGAATTTCAACCAAGCATTAGTCTGCCCTAATGGTTCTCTGCCACTCCTCAGTAGTCCCCGGACTGCAAGGATCTTGAAATAGAAAACTCTGGATACCTTTTCTTTCAGTAACATAACAAGTTCCTTGAATGACCTCCTTATGTCCTTAAACTTGTGCTTTCTATGTAGTTCATGCCAACGTGTACCAGTAAGGTCTGCTCTTCTCCTAGCTCTGTTGCATGGTCCTGGATAGCACCCTTTTGACCAATGCTGAAGCAGGCAAACTACCTTGTCTGAGATGTCAACTTTGTCCAGTAATGTTTTTACTACCTTGCCCACTGCACCAAGTATGGAGTTAACAGTGACAATTAGTGTCCTACCACCTCCTCCAGCATTTTTCTTTCCTTCTCCATGGGTGGAGAGGTGCCCAGTTTCCTTCATCAGGTCTAGATATCTGTTCACCACCTTCAAACTGACCAGAAAGATGTTGTTGCTAGTGTCCACTGGTGATGGTGCTCCCTTATGGACATGCCTGCTTGGGCTTCTTACTCAAATCCATCCCCATCCCTACCAATAGAGGTTACAGACCCTGCTATTTTGTCTCTATCCTACCATTGCAGCAGTGGACATGATCAAATATTTCCTTACATTTCTGTGATATTTCTGGGGAAATTCCCTACCTGCCTCAGTACCACTGTAAGGACTGGAGGCAGAACCTTTTTTAGAAATATCAAAAATTATCTAGAAACCTCTGACGAGATCAGCCACTCCAAATGCATCTGTCCCTGATAACACACTTGGACCTGGTGCTCAGTTCCATAACCTTGTAACCATCCATACTGCTCAGCTGCAGGCTCACCTCTCTGTACCCCTGTGGTGCTTCCAACTGCACAGCAAGCCTGGCAATTTAACTCTTGAGAGTGTTGGCAACCTCATAGTGATTACAGAAGTATCCCTCTGCCCTCCATAGGCAAGATAGTGTACAGTGCACAGCCTGGTAGTGCACAAGGTGTGCTTTCCTCCCAGTGTCCTGGATGCAAGCCTTCCCCATCCACCTCTGCCATTATGTTTTCCCAGCTAGAAGCCCTCCTTTCTTTTCCACCATTGCACAGCCAATTGTAATTCTAGACTGGCAATATGCCTCTACAGAGCAGCAACCAGCTCTCAGCAACTGCACAAACACCCATGGCATACTCTGTATCAATCAATTAATGAGCAGGAGCTCTCTTTTTACAATTCTGTTCAGTATACAAAGACATTGACAGTGAGGAACAATAAGAAATTACATACAGTATCAATACATATTCACTGCTGGCAAGAATTTATTACAGTAGGTGCACAGAGAAGAAGAGGGATTAACTGTAACAGTCACAACAGCTGTACAGAAATCTAAACAGCCCCTGAATTGGGTGATTGGTGTAATGTTAGTTATCAGCAATGTTTTCCTAATGATCTCCTAGGTCCGTAGGATTGTTGTTGCAAGAATGTGTTCCCTAGCCTTCATACAAAATCTTGGCTCTACAAAAAATTTGTCAGTGATGTGGATCTGAGATTGTAGGTATTTAGTGATCTATGATTTAGCATGTTCAGTAGGTAGGATGGGACTGAATTTGTAATGAATTTATATATAAAGGTAAACCAGGGTAGTTGTCTCCATATGGCTAGAGAGGTCCAGCCCACAGCCTCGTATAGGTGACAGTGATGGGTGTTCCAAGACAGACCTGTAATGAATCTCAAGACACTATGATAGAGGGGGTCCGGCACTCCCAGGATTATTTCTGAGGCAGTTCTAAAAATACAGTCCCTGTAGTCTAGTTTGGACAAAAATAATGAACTGGCCAAATTCTTTCTAACTGGTAGTCTAAAATATACCTTATTCCTATAGAAGAAGGCTAGGAGGCCTTTTAGTTTGGTGGACAGGTTTTGGATATGGGAGCTAAATGATGGTTGCTCATCTAGGTAAATACCCAGGTATTTATAGGTAAATACTCTAGAAATTATATCTCCCCCTAGGGTATTTAGAGAAAATTGGGTGGAGTCACCAGCTTTCTTGCTGAACATCATCCATTGCAATTTTTAGAGTTAAGCAACAGCCTTAACTCTGATAGTATCTTCTGAATTTTATGGAAATCACTTTGGATGGTGCTCATCATGGTGATGGCATCGTTATTGTGCATGTAAAGGATAGTGTCATATGCCAAAAGGAATAGCTTTCTGTCTACAGAGCTGTCATTGACATAGATCAAAAATGAGAGGGGTCCTAGGACTGACCCCTGGGGTACCCCATTTTTGATAGTGGCTAGATCAGAGCAGTGATACCCTGTCCTAAAACATTGTGGTCTGGAAACTAGATAAGCTGAGAATCAGAGTAGTGTGTTGATGCCCAAGACGGAAGTTTTGAGCCTGTTTAGTAGGATATTGTGATCAACAATGTCAAAAGCTTTTGACAAGTCTACAAAAATTGCAGGGGAAACCAGTCCTTTATCGAAGGCACTAAATGTGTGCCCTTTCCTGAAACCTGACTGGTACTTGGTTTATACATTGTATGTTAAAGGCATTCAGTAAGGTGCTTTGGCCTTTTTTGCAGGCATCCCTGGTGAGCCTTGGCTTCTCTAAGGCCTTCTGCAGACTTAGAGTCTGATTATACACCACCCCGCATGGATGTGTGCAAGTGAATGGCCATGTGGGGAGGTCATTCCAATTAGAAAGGGGTACAAGACAGGGTTGCTCCCCTCACTCCTACATTTTGCCATCTTTGTACAGCCTTTGGCTCAGGCAATCTGCCTGAATCCAGCAATACGGGCATGGAGATGGGAAGGCAGAACATAAACTAGGGCCTTTATGCAGACTATGTCATGTTGTTTCTAAGTAGCCCAGAGACTTCTCTTCCAAAAGTGTTTAAGCAGATACAGCAATTTACCTAAATCTCAGGATACTCACTAAATGCAACTAAGACAGAAGTCCTGACCTGCTCCTACCAGGTTCCCCACAGCATCAAGCAGAAGTGTCTGATGAGATGGGAGATGAATAAACTGAAGTACCTGGGAATATTCCTAGGAACAAACCCAGGAATCCTTTTTGCAGACAATTATCCTACCCTAATACATGAAATATCTCAGGATTATAAGAGATGGCCCCTTTTACCACTCCCCCTGCATTCTAGAGTCCAATCCACCAAAATCAACATACTCCCTCATCTCCTCTATCTTTTTCAAAGCATGCCATGTGTAGTCCTGCTTCAGACTCAGCTGTGCTGGCAGAGACAGTTGTTTACCTTTATCTGGGGGGGCTGGGAAACCAAGGAGAACCAGAGATGTTTTATACTTGCCAAAGGGGGAAGGAGGCCTAGCAGTTCCTTCCTTACTTACCAGGATACTGGGTTGCATTTCAGATGAAGATCATTTTATTGTGGTGTCACCTCAATATCTCTCACTGAAGTCCATAGAACTGCATCAATTTAAAGACCCCTACAAGCTATACCCCTTAATCACCAATTACAAATGTTGGGAGACACACAGCAACCAATAGGGGTCCATGGGGCTCAGGAGGGATGGAGACAAGGTACCATCAGGGGAGAAACTGCTCAGCACATGTGGAAATACAAATGATGGGTCTGGGATGAACATTTTGAACCTGCCACACATGATCCATGGTTCAGGAACCAAGCAAAGGAGGGCTTTCACTCTCCATGGAAGGTTTTAAGTGGCGGCTGTCCTGTCTCTTTTGAAACAGCTATGGCCCTATATGATCTAAGACCATCTAATAGATTTAAATATTACCAAATTAGGAAATGGATATATTTTAACCTCAGCAACCCAGTGGTGCTGAGGAGTTCTGAGTCCCCCACCATTTGAAGAAATCTGGACTTCCCTTCTGGGAAGGGGGCGATCACAGTGTTTTATATACTCTGACTTTCTGATGGATCAGGGACACAGTACACTCAAGGCTAAAACAAAGTTGGAGGGAGAAACAGGAGACAGAATAAAAGCTGGGGGGTGATCTGGGGTGCCACCTCCTCCCCAACATGGCGGGAGTTTATGTGGAAAATCAGTATAAGGTATTTTTGGCCCCTGAAACACAAGCTAAGTTTAAAACAGGTGGTAGCCCCACATGATGGAGGGGCTGCGGTGAGTCCAAAGCTGGACATCTACATGTTCTGTGGTCATGCCCAGGAATGCAATCTTATTGCGAAGAGGACAGCAAACATCTGAAGGTAATATTTGATGGAACAGAGAATCTGGGCCAGAACCATCTGGTACTGGGAATTGAACCTAGGTCTTTAAGAGGAAATGAGGCAAAATACCTCTGGTGGGTAGTGTGTGCTGTTGACCTCAAAGCCCTTACCAGATACTGATTGCAGAGGGACTGCCCTACAATAAGTGAATGGGTTAACATAGTTAACACAATACAAGAAATGGAAAGGATTACCTTTGCAATTCAGCACAGGCAAACCCAATTCACCAATCAGTGGACCAGATGGAAAATGCATGCCACAGACATACACTAGTATAAAATTTGGGGACCTTCTGACTGGAGTCAAAATATTATGGATGGGAGATGGAGGGGAAAGGGGGAGGTAGGCTTGGGGCAGGGGAGTTAGGAGGCAACAAGGGTGGACACAATTAAAACTTAAACTGACGCAAACCTAATTGGGTTTGGCATGGTCTGAAGCAAATTAGGGAATCTGAGGTTTGGTAGAATAATTAAGCTATCCAAAGGAAAGTGGGAAACAAGTAAGAGTGAACCTAAGGACATGTGTGGTGTGTATGAAATAAGACATGAGAAATTTAAGAAATACAGCAGGTGAATTTTGGAAGTTACAGCAGAGGATGACAGCTTTAAAGCTTTAAAGTTTTATAGGTTTTAAGTTTTTTAAAGTTTATTAGTTAAAATTTTAAAGTTTTTGAATTAACTGTTATATGACTGTTATTCATTAAGCAGAAAAATTTAACTTTTCTTAACTTTTAAATGTAAAACAAAACTGTTGCAGAGGTTTGATATAAGTGAAAATGTAATTATTCTGCTCTCGGTGTTTTAATGTAATGTGTCATCCTTTGCTTTTATAAAATAAAGTTTAAAAATACATTGTGTGTAATAAAGTAGGAGGTTAGTTGCTTATGTACAGTACTAGTGTCTGAATATTTTAACTATGTATGTAAAGTATAGCTATAATTGTAGACCTGTAACACTGGGGTCGGAGAGGTCACCCTCCTTTGAAGACTGGATTATGAAGACAGTTTTCCAGTCACCGGTTATCTGGGATGTTGTTAGGGATAAGTTGAATAGATAAGACAAGTGCTTTGCCAGAAGAAGTACAGCACGTTTATAGAAAATGGGTTCTATTCTATCATAGCCAGCTCCCTGTTTTACATCCAGTTTAGTGAGTTCTTAGGACATTCTTCTCTGTAATGTTTCTAAAGGCAAACAGGGGTCAGTGAGAGACACCAGTGAAGTTTGTATCTAGTTGTGTTGGTTGCATGTCAGGATTTTCCTTTTCAAAGGCTAGGTCTGCCTTCATGAAAAATGTGTTGAATGCTGCTACCTGATCCTTAGGGTCATGCAATGTGGTGCTATTGACTCTGGGTAATGTTGATCTGGACACTTTGCCTTGAGAGTTTTTATGCCCACCCAGACCTTTCTTGAGTGTTTACAGTCATTGAGAAATCGCTCGTTGAAGTACGTAAGCTTAGCTTTGCAAATTTCTGAGGTGCACCTGTTTCTATCAGATTTATAGTGGGGGTAATTAGTGACCTGTGATTTAGCCCACAGACAATCCTTTTCTTTTAGGAGTCTTTTTACATTTTGGTTAATCCAGGATGCTGGCAATGCCCTGATTCTTTTTTTTTTTTTTTAAGCAGGGGGCATGCTTGTTTATTACTTCAAGGAGATGCTTTGAAGAATTCCCAGGTAGAGGAAACATCTGAGCAGGTATACATTAGGGACCAATAGATGCTGTCAATTTCTAGTAGGAACACTTGATCACAGAAGGATTTAAAGTTACAGGAGATAACTGGTCAAGCTGGTGAGTGGGTTCTTTTGTGTTGTCTTATACAGGTGATGTAATAGCAGTCACGTATATCTGGGGCAAATATAGATGCAATGCATTTTGAGGGTGTGGTGGTTAGAATCAGGTTCAATAAGGAATCCTTGTTGGTGCTAGCTATATGAGGTCATTTTGGGGAGGTAATAATCTGTATCAGGTTCAGGGCAGCTAATTTATTTAGGAGTGTCAGGAGGGGTGAAGCATATTCTGATTTAGGTCTCCCATTGTGTAACTAGTGATTAGTCTATGGGGCTATTAGTGAAGTCAATTGCTGGAGGGATTGGATAGACCCTTCAACAGTAGTAATCAGGTTGTGTGGGGCCTGGAAGTCCTTCCAGTTAGAATTTTAGTGTGTTCCAAAACCCTTTGGAGGACCCCAGTTTTAAAGAGATCCTTGAAATAGCTTGCTTCACGAGTGAATCAGCCTAGTACAGGAGTTCCTTGCAGCTTTGTATCGAATATATTCTGCAACTTACCTGTGGCCTTAGCTTTGTGCCACAGGTTGTTTCTATCATGCATTTGATCTAGGAGTGTGGTATTGAGCAAAAGGATGTGGGTCCCTTTAAATTTTTGGGTTTTAAGAGGGGGCAAAGATGTTGCAAGCCTGGGAAAAAGAGTTGCGGAAGAACTCTAGGATGAGGTTGCCATCAGTTGCGAGGTCCAGTGGGGACCAGTCAATCTGGGATAAGTAGTGTTTGAAGGCATTTAGTATCCCCGATCTCTGCACACGATTAGTTGAGACCTTCGGCAGTCACTTTAATTGCAGGTAAAATGCTAAGTCTTTTTTCTCTCTTTAATTCTACCAAAGCAGTTTTCAGTTTTTCATACAGACCTCCAGGCTGATACCTTTTCCAGGCAACACCTTCACCAGGTAAATTTCTGGTGTCCTGTTCTGTGTCTTTACACTCGTAGCGCTGGAGCCCATAGAGCTTAATTTCCTTTTCAGACTGCATCTCACATTACCAATAGCACTGTAATTCCAGGGACACTATCGCTTAGCCTTGCTGGGCACTTGTTGGTTTTAGCATAGATTTTAGTGTGAGTTTTAAAAAGAAATACATAACTGGAAGTGGATACTTTCTGCCCCGCTGCACTGAGCTCTCTTTATTCCGCACTAACAGGGGCCATCTTGCTCTGCCCCTTGAACTCGTCTAAATAGCATCTTGAATAAAAAAATATGGAAGTAGAGCAGAATAGAAAATCAGTTCAGAAGTCACAGTGCACATGCTACTGTTACCATATATAGAATAATTTAAGACTATAAACTCAGAGTCTCAAAGTTTAAGAGATTCTACCAACAGTCAATAATAAGTTATTAAGTGAAATAGAAAGGTAATGCAATTAAACTGTGTGGGTTGCTTAGCTCATTTAGGGTTCTGCTTTAACAAATGCAAATCATTAACTTATAGAAATAAAGAGTGACTGTGCCTTTAAGAGTTGACCTTCCAGAAGGAGACAGAAAGGAGATATATCATCATGCTTCAGTGTAGCTACAGTTCCTTCAGTGTAGATGGGATCCTTTTTTCAACACAGCTAATTTGCATGCAGGATTGTAATTGGCTGTTTCACTTTACATCTTTTAATCCAATCAGAAGTGCTCTTGTTATGTGATAGACAGGATCAGTCACATTTTCTCAGACTGACTGAGAGAAGGCAATTAAACAGAAAAGTTAACATGTTGCTAAAGTTGGTTATTCGGCACTTTTTTTGAAAATATAATTCTCATACATGGAGGTATCTGGAGGATTGATTTTCTGTCATGCCAACATCACTAACCTCTTGAAAAGGATGACAAAATTTAGGTATGTTTCCTGTGTTACACTGTTTGAATTTTGCGGGAGGGGGAGCTCACCTTCCATCTCACCAGACCATTCGTTTACAAGATCAACAGTTTACTTGTTCTTATTCTCTTTGTGTTCTGGGGGAACTCAAGAGGGAGTGTGGAATTTATGAATTCTGTTTTATGCTGTTGAACTCAGTCTTTTTCTTGTTGAATATATTGATGAGAAATGTTTGCACAAAGTTTGTGCACTTTTGGGGTTGACTTCCTTTCCCAGAACACCATGGACCTTGTTTTATAAGCACAGGGTTTGTTTCTGGCACCAGAGGCTTTTGTTTATGCTCATGCTGTGACTGAGTTCGTGCTTGGAGGTTTAGTGGAGGTATTCTGAATGGCAGATCCAAACTCAAGCACTGAGTCAGGATTTACATTGCTCATAGTAACAGTAGATTTCCGTTTGGAACATTGTCTTGAGCTTTAAAAAAATAAAAAGTGAAAGCACCTAAGATTAGCAGGCAAGGAAATAGTGCAGCGAGAGAGAGAGAGGGAAGGGAGGAAGCAATTGCACTGTTCTGAATGGAGAGGATGCAGAGAGATTTGACTGAAGTTCACTTGGTGGAAGGAGACAGGTTGTGTTGTGTTAGGAAACATTTCAGAGCCCCATGTTTCAACTACGTCATAGCAATACATCAGTGTAACTCTAGCTATACAGCTGTAAAAAAGATGCATTAATTATTTGCCAGTTGTTATTATTTGTGACTGTAATGATCCTTAGTTTGTTTTTTGCCCTAGAAATTTTTCCCAGTTTTCCCTGTGCCCAACTGAATGATTGGGGTCTTGACAGTGGCACTTCTCCTCAAGCTTGGATGGTGGGAGAGAGTCTGGTTTCACAGTGCCATTCCTTGTCTAACTGGTGGGGGTTGCATGAACAGCAGGGGGCCCATGCCCTCTTTCCCCCAGAGATTAATGCTGCTACTCTGTTGTATGCTTGGCTACCAGTCAACATCAGTGTGAGGTACTGTTTAAACCATTGATGTAACAGTAGAAAAATGCAATATTTGCAGCAGGAAAATGTAATATTTGCCAGTGAGTCTCAGTTGATTGCATGCTGTAACAGTACATGACACGTTTGTACCACCTTACTGAAAACACCTTCCCTTTACTGTCCCTTATGCCACACCCATCACCATAGCAACAAAATAGAAGATAATGGATGGGCACCAGTCAACAACAACACTGTGTTCCCTTTGAGAGGTTGTCATGACAGAGGTTTACTGATGGCATGATAATCTCGAGAAGGGAACTCTGCTTTGTTGTTAACTGGTGCCAATCCATTGTCTTTTACAGTGTATGGCAACAGTTAAATAAAATGTGTCTTTACTTTTCTGTTTTTTGTTTTGCGCCGCTCTCCTTTGGGGCCAGTTGTAACTGTCATGGCCGTTTGCCGAAATGTGGACATTTGTGAGATGTGCATGCATAAAGTTGTTCAATGTTGTTATACTACCATTGTGATATACTCAAGAGGGTATAACAACTTCTTGGTGTCACAACGATAGTATAACAACAGTAGGAATTCATTGAATTCTATCTTTAATAGCCCTCTCCCATACACTATTACAGTATTATGCACTGTAAGAAATGATTCTTCTGCTGATGACCTTGCTGTCAAATAGTTCAGCGACTGTCTCTGGGTGGGGACCTGGAATCAATTACTGATCCTGGACTCTCAGTTAGACTAGCAAGAGGTATGGGCCATGCATTTCTCGGTGGGGGGATTAATCGCACTCTGCTGGATGTGCCCATCTGGCTGCCAAGAGGAATGGAAAAACCACATCCAAGAAAACCATAGAAACTATGGCAATATCATCAGGCATTGCTGCCAGGGTCTGCCCACCACATGGTGTTAGTTTGAATCCCCACAAGATAATTGGTGCCTCTATCCCTTTTGGATCCTGCTAGGTCAATGGGTTTTGATAGGTGAAAAAGGGAGATGCATTGATGAGGCTGCTGCGGTTGAGAGCGTTGACTCACAGTGGACACCATTGAAAGAGTAAGAGGGAGAATGAGGAAACAGGAAGGCAATGATGAAAGAGTGCCTCATTGGTAGGTGTGGAATGAATAAAGGTACAAATCGGAAAAACATAATGAAAATAACAAAAAACTGATTCTCTTGGACCCAAAGTTATAGAAACAGAGTTTGTGGAAGACAGTTAAATTGTATATCGGTATTTCTATCTAATCATTTTAAAGTGGTTCACATATAGTGCATATAATGATTATCTTCTTCTAGACAGTGTCAGAATACTGCTGATATCACTTGGAGCAGGGGGAACATTATACAAAAGCTATGGGATAAAAATAATAGTTGTTGGGTATGCCCAAACTAAAATACTTCCTTTACATGTAGTGCATATGATGCAAATGAGCACCCATGCAATAAAACAAATGCAGCAAGAGGAGATCATAAAAATGCATTACATCTCATCCATGATGATGAACATAAGGAAGAAGTACAAAGTTGCGGTGAAATGCTGGAAAAGTCACACAAAGAAAAACACTGCATACAAAGTTAAATGGACAGGCAAACACAGAAACATGAAACAAAGAGGAAATAGACATTTTGGCTCTGTAAGCTAGCCCTTTAAAGAGAACTGCCTTCATCACCTTCCTGCAGTTTCACAATATACCTCTATTCTTTCCTTCAGAAGACATTAATCTAGGTCTCTCTTGAAACCACATATAGTGTACCTTACCCTTCTAACTTATTTAACTTGTATAACACACATTTTATCTAAATTCCCTGTTCAATATCATATAGTGTATGGTGGAACTTTGTTATCCACTGAATTCAGTTGGCTCAAAAATGTTGTTCTGCTGCAGTAGTGATTTCCGTAGTGAAGCAGAATGACTTTTGTTCTGCAGCACTATGGACGTCACACAGCACCTATCATCACAGCCAGAACTGGCATGCTCAACCAGATAAGGTTTTGGCATGACGGCAATGGCAACAGCTCGATCTACCGTATGCCATATTTGCACAGAGCAACAAATCTTTAGTACTGCAGGATCAACCAGACATTTAGAATGAAATTAAAATGCAGGATCAGCCAGATATCAACATTTCATTTATAATTTGTACTCCTTGAGCATTCTCACTGTCACCACTTCTCGCTAAGTGAGAAATTTGGCTACCATGTTTTTTTTTTAAATCCTTCCCACAACCGATTAGCAACCAATCAAACCTGTGCTACCCAATGATTGATGTTTGCTCCTTAGCAACTTCACAACCCCACCCTAGCAACCAGCATAACTGGCAGTACACCTGAAGGAAACTGCCAATTTGATTTTCTTATTCTGGGAATAAAAAAAGAATACTTTTTGTACCACACACTATACAAAATAGTAGATTTTCAACTTTATGCACAACCTGTGGGTTGTGCCACCTCAGGGATCTGATTCCCAGAGACCTCTTGAGCTTTGCTCTCGAGGTCACAGGGAATCAGATCCCCTAAGAGGCATAAACCACTGGTAGTGCATGTGCCATCCACTATTCTATTTGTTATATATTTTGCAGTTACTCATTTTCAAATGTAAGAGTGCATAATGGTTACTAATTGCTATATAATGTTAAGAGCAACTCTACACTTCAGCATGTATTTACATAAACATGATGGTTCAGATATTATAATTTAGATAATTCTTTTTTTTTTAATTTTCAGTTTTCCTTTCCAGGGTTTATAACATATGCTGGCAGTCTATCCAAAAGTCCTAATAAAAGGATCTGCATGTTCCAGTAGACTTCATAATACCTTTAGTATGGCATCATAGTGCTCATCGTGGCAACAAATTGTGATGCCTCAAACAGCAATTGACAGGTCAGTTGGGAACAGATGCATTTAAAGACTAAGTGAAATATGTTTATTTTATTCAACATTTGGTAGCCAGGAAAGGAACACTGAACAGAGCTCATCTTCCAGGTGCGACCTGGGGTAAGGGAGCATAGAAGCACAGTTATACAATCATTAGATAAGTACAGTTATTCAGTCAGTAGAATAAAAAATACACAGTATACGAAACTTATAAGATACATGGAAAAATGCAAATTGCATAGCATCAGATTATGACAGAAACAATAAATATAAGTAAGTAACTAGTAACATATTAACAGACTGGGAGCAGTGTTTGCAAACCCACTGTAAAGCTTGGAAATGTCAGAAGTGCAATTGGATTAAGCCAAGAGATAACTTGGGTGGTGGCAGCAGTAATAGCCTGGAGGATGGGCTTAAGCAGGCTGGAGAGAGGAGGAGTGTGAACACTGTAGTCAAGGAAGAAGTCTGATGAGTCTTTTAAAATAGGAGACAAAGGGGGATAAGCAAACATTTTATTTAAGTCTTTGGTATTGGATAAGTGCACTGATTCAGGTGACCATTTTCAGGCGTGACTTGGGCCACACAGTTGGCAGTTACAGAGGAAGTGACAAGTAACACAATGAGTACAAGCCATATGGATAGACAGACATCATTGGTGCACAAAGTAGAAAAACAGACCTCTTTGGTGAACAAAGAAAGTAGCATAGGAAAGAAAATGAGAGCCTGAAAAAAAAAACTTAGGGGTCAATTTGTTCCATAGTAGGGGAGATGACAGGAGAAAGCTGACTGGCCTGCAGCAGGATTGGGATGAGGAAGAGAAAAGGTACTTTAATCACTGTGTTGAAGGGAGTATGCTGAGGGGTTCATTTGTGAGAGGCAGGAGGAGAGGTAGGGGGGAAGAGTCCTAAATCAGAACTTAGCAACGAGGGAGGTGCAGTGAATCATGCACCTGTGGGATAGTGGTAATAGGGAGAGAGCAGAATAGAGAAGAAGAGTGGAGTAAGGAAGGGAAGAAGTGGCAAAGCAACAGAAGGAATTTAGGAGAGTATCCAGTCTAGATAGGTACATGACAGGGAAGTGCTATAGAACATGTCAGCAAAGTCAATGACAGGGGAAGCATTTTTTTATAATCGCAGTAGGATGGATAGGGGAGATTGTCTTAGTCTCGCTAGAGGACTGCAAGCTTTGGAAAGAGTTTGGAACAGATGTCATCTATATGGGTGGAAAAATTGAAGTGGGTGTCTAGCCATATCCTTACAGTAGACATTGAAAAGTGGGAGCATTTGCTATCGGGAAACCATACAGTATAGAAAACAGGGGTAGACTGGAGGTAGCCAATTTCTGTCTGGTGCCAAAAATCATGCATATTAGTTGAGTCCCACCTCCTACCTACCTGTTAAATAATCCTTGCTTTTCCTTTTTTCCCAGTGTCCTAGGAGGTCGTGAGGGCCAAGCTGGTCCTGCCCTCCCCCAGGCTGAACCCCTGCTGTTCTTCAGGCATTCAGGTATGCCAGACCACGCTGCTGTGGCTTGAAGTGGCAGCTATTTCCATCTGCATTACTGAGGCCCCACCAGTGCTATGCTCCGGCTGCCCCACTGCCCCTGCAACCACCCTAGGTGAGCACAGTCTTATACAGGCTGTTGCAATCATGTGATAACACTACCAGCCCACTTTCCCACTAGCAGATTATCTGCTTTCACCACTGGTGGCTGTACTAGCCATTCCATCTGCCCAAACACAGTAAAATCAATATGTTACTACTTTATCTCACTGTGCTGGTGCGCTGACACCCTTAACAACCCTCCCACATCCTACCTACCCTATGCCGCAGCCAATCCACAGTTTAACAGGCAATAGGGCAGCTCCTCCTCCCTATCATGCCACCTCCACTACTGGGTTGGCACCTCAACGTCTCCTGGTTTACTGGGATCCCGATGCTTCTATGCTGCTGCCCTCCTTCCATGCTGGGCTGACTGCACTAAGATTCTCTTATACAAAGAGCTCTCCATAACCCTTCCAGTGTCATTGTGCCCTCTGCAGATCGCAAGGGTTCTTGCTCAAATCTAAACACTTTCTCACACTGCTGCTACTTCTATCAGGCGATGTTGAACCTAAACCTGGACCAACCCACCCCAACCCCTTCCCCTCATCTTAAATTACCAAGGGTCTCAGAATAATACACCTAAACTTATGCAGCATCTGAACAAGCTCACCATCCTACAACCAAGTGTCTTAACAATGCGGCCAGATATTCTGATCATAACCGAGACATGGGTGAAGCCTTATAATCTGGACACTGAATTGTTGATCCTAGCTACCCCCTCATTCAGCACGATCAATAGGGTAGTAAAAGAAGTGGAGGCATTGCCATGTTCATCTCCTCTCAGCTCCAGTTCACTCCTTTCCAGCTCTCCAAGCCCACACCGTCCATTGACTCCTTGCTAATTAAACTCTCACACCCACACTCAATTCCATTATTTGTAGCTGGGTCCTATTGAACCCCTGGAACTCCTATGCCATTCATAATGGACCACCTGAGCACCTCAAAATCACTCAGATCAGGGGGTGAGCTGCTTATCCTTATAGACATCAACTCTAACTGGCTCTCCAGTGCTAGCTCTAAGCTATGCAGCCATGTAATTGCACTAAATCTGTCCCAACAAATTTCTGAACCCACATGCCTGAATCACAAATGCCAGAACCAGTCCCTGTTAGACTGGGCCCTTACCTCACACCCGCATTGAATTCTTGAGTCAGGACTCATTCTGGACTCGCTAAGTCACCACAACATGATCTACATGGTAAGAAGAATATTCAGGCCCAAAGCTCGTCCCCCGCAAACACTGCTCACCAGGTCATACAAATCCCTCAACCTCACTGTACTCCTATTCAACCTGACAAACACTGATTGGTCCTTCATCCCTTGGGCATCCTCCACCAACACTGCCCTTGAGCTTGTTAACTCCAGATTCCTCACCGTTTGGAACCACCATGGACCGCTGAGAAAGACCTGTGTAAGGTGTGCCTACCTGCCCTGGGTTACTGCCAATATAATTGATCAACTCCATGCCAGGGACCATGCATGAAAGCCAATAAGGCTACTAACACCCAGGCGATACTCCAACTCTACTAGGCACTCCACAACTCCTGCACCAGGCTGCTACATCAAGCCAAAGCAAACTATTTCAGGGCCTCTTTCTACTCCAACCTAAATCACCCGCAAAATTTTGGAAATCAATCAAATGCTTCTCTTCCTCACTGCCCAGGCCCCCACCCCAGTTCTAAATGCTGATGGCTTCACCATCACTGAACCAGGTGCTGTGGCCTCAGTCTTTAACACCTTTTCACTAGCTTCACGTATAACTCTACTATCCTCTCTCCCCAACACCACTCAAGCCTGGCACCCACACTCCACCCACCTCCCCATACTTTTCCTTTCTCATGGTCACCCCAACCAAAGTGCTAAAAGTCCTGCAGGTGCTTAACCCCCTCCAAAGGTAAATGCCCCTCAGACCTGGACTCCAAAATGCTCCACCTATCTGCCCCTGCCATTGCCACACCACTGACCAATCTCTTCAATCTCCCTTTCTCACTTGCTGCAGTCCCATCTGACTGGAAACCTGCCACAGTCATCCCCCTCCTGAAAGGGGGGCAACCCCTTCTCACTAGGTAGCTACCACCCTATCTCCCTACTCTTGATTCTTGCCAAACTTCAGAAGCACCTTGTGCTCACCCAACTCTCCTTCTTTCTTGATTTCTTCTCCTTCTTCACACCTTATCAATTTGGATTTGGGAAGTCGCATTGCACCATCACCTCCCTTCTACAGCTCACCGACACCATCCTCATGGGTATGAATCATGGGCATATCACCTCAGCTATTTTTGTCAACCTTGCCAAGGTGTTCAACACTGTCTCCTACCCCGTCCTACTATCCAAACTCTCCCATGCAGGACTCTCTGGATCTACCATCAACTGGTTCCAATCATACCTAGCCAGCAGTTTTCAATCTGTAAGAATTGGTCATCATACTTCAACCCCCCTCCCCGTAACTACTGGGGTCTCCCAAGGCTAGGTCTTTGACCCGGTACTGTTCTCCATTTTCTGAATGACCTGCCTTCATTATGCCTGCAAACATCCATCCACATGTTGCCGATGACACTGCACTGATTGCCTCAGGTCTCTCCCCCACAGAAGTGGCCTCTAGACTTCAGGAGGACTTCAATGCTGTCCAGCTCTGGTTTCACTCAAACCAACTCTTTCTAAACCACAAGAAAACTATCTACCAAACCTTCAGCACTAGACAGAGACTTTCCTGACTCCCGCCACCCCGCTTTCCATAGCAGTGATGGGGCTCCTCTGAGGCCTACACCTCTTTCCAGTACCTTGGGGTCTGGCTCGCCAGCACCTTGACATTTCAGCACATATCAATTCAATCCACAAGAAACTTCACCCCAAGCTGGGTGCCATATATCAAAACAGGGGCTGCATCCCGCTGGAAAGCTACAAGGCAATCCTACTGAAAATTATTCTCCCTTTAATTGACTATAGTGATGTTGTTTACAGCACTGCCCCTAAGACCGCCTTAGCAAGACTTGACCCCCTCTTCCATTCCTTCTGCCATTTTTCCCTGAATTGATCCCCCCTCAGCACACCACTTTGATCTCTACAAGTCTTTAGACCTACCCTTGCTCCAGGATTGGAGACTGGTCCACTGTGCTAGGACAACAGCAAAAGTCTGGGCACAGTCCCTCCCCCCCCCCACCTGGAGTCTGCCTTCTCAGTTCAATCCCCCTCTGTGTATTCTCTCAGGAACATTGACTGCTGGCTTCTGTATGTCCCACATATGACCACAGCCAAAGGCCAAGCTGCCTTCACTACCGGATGCCTAAACTATGGAACTTCTTACCAGCTGACATTAGGCACACAGACAACACTCAACAGTTCAGCCATCTCCTCAAGTTACTTTTCACCCCACTTGCACATGCAGGCTGCCCCACTGTGATGCCATATATCCCACCCCCACCTTAATTTCTACACACTATGGCACATCGTTAAGAGTTTATAGACCTAGGCACACAGCCAAGTACGTGGACTATATTGGCCTGTAGCTGATTCTTAATACCATATGTGTTTCTTCTAGTGCTCTCAGCATGTGGGCCTTCATGTGTTTATATAGTCACTTACTGCATACCTTCAAATTGTAGTTCCTCTGGACATGTTAGTAGGTTAGTTCTCTCCTGCTCTTCCTACTATTCTATTGTACCCAGTGTACCCATTGCTTTCTCAGCAATGAAGTTACATGTAGTGTTTTTTTACTGTACAATCCTAGTGTATAATGCTGTAGATGTACTTTATAATCCTTGTGTATAGTACTGTATATGTCCCTTCCCCCCTCCCCCCAGGATGCATCTGGAATCGAGTGGTACTCCGCTCAGTATGCCTTCCTGGTAAAACTCTTAAATAAATAAATAATATTGTTCAAATTCTAAATGTATGTCTTTCTCAGAATTAAGTGTATAACCATTCTTTCTTATCTCTTGAATATGTCTCTCCTTTTTCTTTGGTGTTGTGTATGCCAGTAATTTGCCATCTCTATCTATATTTGAATAGTTTTTAGCACTGGAAAATAACATTTGTATTTCCATCTTTTCATTATAGATAAGATTATACTCTGTTTTAAGTTTCTCTAACTTTTTCAAATATAGATTACAGTTCGAATCTGAATGTAATGTGTGAATTATCTTTATTTCCTTTTCCAACTGTTCCAATCTTGCTTTTTGTTGTTTTTGCTTTTAATTGCATATGAAATAGTTACTGCACATAAAAAGCTTTGTATGCATCCCAAACTAGCTCATTCAATAATTCAGGATCCTCATTATAAGCAAAATAATTATGGGATTCTTCTTTCATTTACTTACAAAGAGCTCTTGTTTTAACAATATTGGATCTAATCTCAGTGCTTACTTGTGGTGGTGTCTCTGAATGCTATTGTAACACAAAGTGGGGCATGGTCCGATATAAATATCTTTTTATATTCCACATCAATAACATCTTTCATCAATACCTGAGATCCCACAAACATGTCTATCCAAGAATAGGTCTTACATCTGCCAGAAAGATGTGAATATTCTTTATTACTAGGATAAGTATTTCTCCATACATCAACTAAACTGAGATGGTCCATCCTGTTCCCCAGTCTCCACATCATTACCCTTATATTGTCTTTTGATTGCGGTAATGTCCAATTGTTGATGAAAAATTAAATTTAAATCCACACCTATTAGGTACGGTTGTGGATAATCTGTTAATTTTGTGAAAAATTATCCTAGTGTGAATTTCACCTCTTCATTCGGTAAGTATAGTGAGACTATTGTTAGATAATTGTTCTTTACTCTTTTTTAGCTATTGCAAATTGACCTTTTTCATCCACAAATTGGTTGCAAATACTGATATTTGAGCTTTTCCTTAACAGGATGGATACCACCTCTCGATTTAGCAGTAAATAAAGAATGCATTGCTTGTCCTCCCCACATTTTGTTCACCTTAACCACTTCTTTCTCTGTTAAATGGATCTCTTGTAAACATACCCACATCCAGATTGTTTTTTTTAATGCAATTAAATATCTTTTTTCTTTTTGTAGGATTGCTAAATCTGTTAATGTTCCACGGCATTACTTTTATATGATCCCCCATTTTTTAAGTTTTGTTTTCATCCCGAATCTGGTTGTTGTATATTTAACCTCATAATAGAATACATTCTTATTGAGACAAAACAGATTTTGGTTTTTTCATTTAAATTTATCTTTCCTAAATATAAAGCATAGCATATTTTAACAATTTTACTTTCACCTGGTCAGTATACCCTAATTCCCCCTCAAAAGATAATACTGCTACATTTGTCTCCTTATACAATGTCCCCCATTCAAAAATGAATGCTCCATTGAAGAGCACTGCCTACAGCAGTTCTCCTCATATACCCTTCCATAACTAGCACTACAAGAAAAAGACCCTGTTATCTCAGTGTTACGGTGTCATATCCCACCCCAAGCAAGCTAAAAGGACTAATAATTTTTTTCAAAACATTCAAAAGGCTTTCCACTCTAGATCCAGTCTTTAGAAGTAGTATCACCCTTCACATTCTCTTCCCTTAAGGGAGAGTCTTGATTAACCAAAAGCACGGATTCTCACTCTCATTGTTATTTTCCACAACTCTTTTCTTTCCTCCACTCTTGAACAATTTCTCAGCATTTGCTACCTTGTTTTTTTGTTCTGTTGATTTTTAGGTATACTGTAGTTTCCTGTAAGTTATTTTTAAGTCTTATACCCAATATTTCCTTAGCAAATAGCTCTGCTGGTTCACCAGATTAGAAGCTATTAAATGTCCCTTGAAATGTTATCCTTAAGATATTAGGATAGCTATGTTGAAATCTGATGTGCTTTTCCTAAAGTACCTTTTTAAGTGGGTTGAACATCTTTCTCTTTTTATGTAATTCTGGACCTGAGTCTGGAAACACCAAGAGCTGCTTTCCATTAATTGTCAATCCTTTTCTTTGGGCATATGTTTAAACCCTTTCCTTATCTTGATATCTTAAAAAGCATGCCATTATTATTCTGGGAAATCTCTGTGTTGGGCTGTTATTAGATTTATATCCTGGTATTTGATGGACTCTGTCTAACTCGACTCTGTAGCCATCAGATATTTCATCTTTAAGGACTTTGTTGACCCATTCCTCAAGCGATATATGCATGTTTTGACCTTCCCAATCCTCTGGTACATTTAAACATTTTAGGTCATTTCGCTGTGAACTCCATTCCAAATTGTCAATTTTTGTTTTATTTCTTCAAGTTCTTTGTTATGCTCCATTAATTTGGGTTCTGATTGAGGAAAAAATCTTCCACGTCCAAAATTCTGTTTTCCATTTTCATTATTCTGTTGTTGATTTCTTTAATTTCCCAATCTGTTTCTACTAATTCTGATCTAATTTCATCCATTTTACTTGTATACCCTTAAATCCTTGCTTGATTTATTCCAGTAGCTTTTGACATTGATCTTCTCTTTTGGGCTAACTTGTTCTTTCACTTGCTTGTCCATTTCCTCCTTTTTATTTTTTCTTCCACCTTGGGATAGCTCCAGTCTGACAACCATGAACATACAAAATTCAAAATCAGTCGGTATTTGAAAAGAAATTGAAGGTTCGTCACTTTTTGTGCAGCCCATGGATTTTTTTAAATGGGCCATGTCTATGTCTTTTTTTCATTATAAGTATCAGTTCCTGCTGTATTAACCTTCCCTGGAGTGGTCTGCTCAGTGTCTTCATTCAACTCTTCCATATCTTCTAGATTTCTTTTTTTAACCCACAAATCCAGTATTCTTTTGTCTTTAGTTAATATAGCTGATTTCCTCACTGTGTTTCTTTTTGATTTGTACTTTGGGTTTACTGCATCTGCTTTGAGTTTGTTTTTACTTTTAGCACCTGATTTTCTAAAGAAGTCCTTCAAATCTCTCATTTCTTTGTTACTCATACTGCACCTTCCACCTTGAATTCTTTCAATTTCAATGCTCACACAGTCCCCTTCTGTACCAACTTACAGAGCTTTTAGATAATTACTATTTTTCTCTTCTGCAAGACTTGCAACAGCATTGTCTCAGACTTCTCACCACCCCCAACTTGGGAGGGAGAGCAATACTGCTACTTTGCATCTGCCGTGCAATTCTACACAGTACACTCTAAAATGCATGCAATCCCCTCATGCCGACTTATAGTGCTTCTATTGTTTAGATGGATCTCAATACCATTTCTGGAAGTTACTTTAATGCTCATGCAGCCCCTTAAAGTACCGACTTACAGAGCTTTCTAGATACAACGGTTCTTCCCTTCAAAAGCAGACCATCCATATTTTCAGCATTACAGAATTTGCACTTTCTCATGCAGAATTTTAATGCTCCACGCAGTCCCCACTGTACCATCTTACAGAGCTCTTGATACTTATGTGCATTTCTTATACTGGTATAATGCTTAACATTCAGAGACATGCAGGAATATTAACATCAGCACTGAAACCTTCATAAAAGGGCTTTACAGAGTAGATATAATTTTGACTCCTTTTAGTTATCAATCTTATGCCACTTAGCATCTCAATTCCTCCCAGCTGCTTCAGAATTTCAGTAGAATACAACAATGGCATAAACACTCTGATACTAATCACGGTCCATGCCACTCTTGTGTTTTTCAAACCAAGACAAATGCATTCATTCATTCAGCACCATGTATGAATACTTTCACTAACACTTTAACAAACTGAGGGGTTCTTTATATAAAAACAAAAACTGAGTCACTTTTACTTAATTCTGAGGTATTTTTCAATGACTTTAGTCAACCCTGCCGTTCCAGGTTTCTTCAATTTACAATGTTGGCCACAGTGCCTCCAAACAAAATCATGCCCAGTACCACACTTTTAATAAAGGAGGCACAGGAGTAGCGGTGCAGTTAATCATCCTCAAGTGCCCTTAATTGCAGGTAAAACACTAAGTCTTTTTTTCTCTTTAATTCTACCAAAGCTGTATTCATTTTTTCATCCAGACCTCCAGGCTGATACCTTTTCCAGCTTACACCTTTACCAGGTAAATTTCCAGCATCCTGTTCTGTGTCTTCACACTTGTACTGCTGAAGCCCATGGAGCTTAATCTCCTTTTCCAACTGCCTCACACGTTATCAATAGCACTGTAATTCCAGGGACACTATTGCTCAGCCTTGTCGCATACTTGTTGGTTTTAGCATAGATTTTAGTGTGAGTTTTAAAAGGAATACATAGCTGGAAGTGGATAGTATCTGCCTGCTGCACGAGCTGTCTTTACTCTGCTCTAACAAGCACTATCATGCTTCAGTGTAGCTGCAGTGCCTTCAGTATAGACAGGATCATTTTCAACACAGCTAATTTGCAAGAAGCATTGTAACTGGCTGTTTCACTTTACATCTTTTAATCCAATCAGAAGTGCTCTTGCTATGTGATAGACAGGGCCAGTCATGTTTTCACAGACTGACTGAGAGAAGGCAATTAAACGAAAAGTTAACAGTGTTGCTAAAGTTTGTTATTCAGGGCTTTTTTGAAAATATAATTCTCATCCATGGAGGTATCTGGAGGATTGATTTTCTGTCATGCCAACATCACTAACCTCTTGAAAAGAATGACAAAATTCAGGTATGTGTTTCCTGTGCTACACTGTTTGAAATTTGGGTGAGGGAGCTCACCTTCCATCTCACCAGACCATTCATTTACAACATCAACAGTTTGCTTGTTCTTATTTTCTTTGTGTTCTGGGAAACTCAAGAGGAGTGTGGCATTTATGAGTTCAGTTTTATGCTGTTGAACTCAGTCTTTTTCATTTTGCATAGACTGATGAGAATTGTTTGGACAAAGTTTGTCTTACTTTTCCAGAACACCATGGACCTTGTTTATAAGCAGATGGTTTGTTTCTGGCACCAGAGGCTTTTGTTTGTGCTCATGCTGTGATTGAGTTCGTGTTTGGAGGTTTAGTGGAGGTATTCTGAATGGAGTTCCAAACTCAGTTACTGAATCAGGATTTCTGGTGCTCATAGTAACAGTAGATTTCTGTTTGGAACATTGTCCTGAGCTTTAAAAAATAAAAAGTGAAAGCACCCAAGTTTAGCAGGCAAGAAAATAGTGCAATGGGGGAGAGAGGGAAGGGAGGAAGCAACTTCACTGTTCTGAATGGAGAGGATGCAGACAGATATGACTGAAGTTCACTTGATGGAAGGAGACAGGCTGTGTTGTGTTAGGAAACATTTCAGAGCCCCATGTTTCAACTACAGCATAGCAATACATCAGCATAACTCTAGCTATACAGCTGCAACAAGATGCAGTAATTATTTGCCAGTTGTTAGTATTTGTGACTGTAATGATCCTTAGTTGCTTTTTGCCCTTGAAATTTTTCCAGTTTTCCCCATGCCCAACTGAATGATTGGGGTCTTGCCAGTGGCACTCCTCCTCAAGCTTGGATGGTGGGAGAGGGCTGGTTTCACCATGCCATTCCTTGTCTAACTGGTGGGGTTGCATGAACAGCAGGGGCCCATGCCCTGTATCCCCAGAGATTACTGCTGCTACTCTGTGATATGTGGCTACCAGTCAGCAACAGTGTAAGCTTTGTGATATGCCTGGCTACAGTCATCATCAGTGTAGGTTCTGGGGCTTGAATGGGAACTATGGTCTCCCAGTTGGCAATGTAATACTCCATTTCTGCTATGCCACTGACCAGTCATGCAATGCTGAAATTTAAAACTGAGGCCCAGATATTCAAACTGCACCAGGCTATGGTGCAAGCTAGCGCAGCACAACTTCACTGTGCAGGGTGTGGACTGGGCAATATTCAACAGAGCTGCGCCAAGGTACAACATGGTTGAATATCACACCCTGGCCACCTGCCGTGTGCATGGCACAGTGGCACTGCACCAGCGCAAGTGGCCAGAGTGGAGCATGGGGATGCGCTAGCGCAAGTTCCATTGCGCTATGCACAGCAACCATGAAATTCAAAACTTGACATGCAAAAGGGGCCATAATGTATGCAAGGTGCAAATGGGGCCATTTGCATGTCATTATGGCCCCATTTGCATGCAAGTGCACTGATCCCTGATGACTTGCACGTGGCACTCTGCCAGGCAGCAGCCATTAGGGACCGATGCCTCCTGCAGCCAGCAATGTGCTCCACAGCCCAATAGCAGACTGCAGTAAAAATGAGGAAAAGCATAAACCCCTGGTGGTCCAGTGGACCGCTGTATGCCCAATTGCAGGCATTTGTAAGAAAAATAGACTGCTGTCCAATATCCCTGGTGGTCCATTGGACTTGCCCACCTGATCTCGGGCTAAGTAATAAAATTATAGCCCTGATATCCCTGGTGGTCCAGTGGACCTGCCCACCCGATCGCAGGCTAAGTAATAAAATTATAGCCCCAATACCCCTGGTGATCCAGTGGACCCCCCACCCACCGCCACTGGATCCCACCACCCAGTTCCCCAGGTCAGTGGTGGTGACAGCACCCACCAGTCTTCTGCCCACAGCCCACCAACTGACACCATCGGTGGGGCTGTATGCCCATTGGTCCACAGCATGAGCCAGTGGGCATGCAGCCCATACCGTACTACACATTCAGATATGTGAATGGTCCCATTCACATATCTGGAATCGCCATTAGGCTACATGCCCATTAACTCGCACAATAGACCAATGGGCATCTCTACCAGCAATCAATCGGTGGAGTGAGTAGAAGCGGAAAATGAGTGAAAGTGCTGCTACCCGCCTTACCGGCCCGAGGAAATGAAGCTACAGTGGGATTCGGCAGTGGGTAGCATTGACCAGTGAAGAAGTCCACTGAACCACCGATGCATGTTGGGGCACTGGTGTACGTAAGCTTACAATCGGGCGGGCAGGTGCACTGACCACCAAGAGACAATGAGGCTATAATTTTATTACTTAGCCGCGATGGCGGGCAGGTCCACTGGACCATCGAGACATATTGAGGGCTATAATTTTATTACTTAGCCCATGATCAGGCAGGCAGGTCCACTGGATCACCAGGGATATTGGATAGCAGTCTATTTTTCTAACAAATGCCCACGATCGGAAGACGCGTCCGCACTGGACCACCAGGGATACTGGACAGCAGTCTTTTTTTACAAATGCCCATGATCGGGCATGGGAGGGTGCCACCAGGTGCAGCTGGAGCTTGGGTGGCCACAACAGGTGGCAGCTGCCGTGTTGCACCCTGTAACGCGGCAGCTCACCTGTGGGTGGCCATCAGTTGTTCCTTTTATTTTGGATCAGCTTTGAGCTGGCACAGGTAGGGGTTGTACATGCATGGCTCTGCAATCCTGGGCTGAATATCGGCCTCTGCAGGGTATGCATGGGCACACCCCCACCTGCACCTGCATTCATTACTGATGTGCTCCAGCGCATCAGGATTTGTGCCGCACTTTTCCCTTTTGAATATCGTACAGGCGCATTAGTGGATTGTACATGGTGCAACACTGTTGCACAATGAGTAACCCTTTGAATATCTGGGCCTGAGAGTACATTTGTGGTTGTAAGAGGAAATGTGATTTGCAGAGCAATCTAAATTTAATGTGCTGCTTCTGAAATCCATATCCATGATTTACAATGTAATGTTGTCTGGCTTTCCATACTTTGACCCACATGTCATGAAATGACATCTATTTTCACTTAAGGTTATGTACTGTGTTCACTAAAGCAGACAATGCATTAGCACAAAATAAGTAACAATATAGAGTAACACTAGTGTTGGCATTTGAATCTTGATTATGTGTTTTTCTTGTTTTTCTCAATATTCTTTAATTACTGGAATTTAAAAACAAATCTACTGTTACTACTAGCATTACTACCATAATTGACCTACTCTAGCCACTTATTTTCCTATTTACTTTATGCCCCATGTACATCTCAACAGTGCCATCAGTAATGAGAGTCCTGTTTGTTAACATCATTTTCTGGAATACATAATAATACAATAAATCAAGCTAATAACAGTGCTTCAATAATTAAACCACATTACAAGGAGTCAAAGCCCATATTCTGTAACATATTACATGCCACATTAGGACAGAGGGGATATTTTTTTTACTGTAGTACAGAGTGGCCCAGCCTTTTCACATTTTAGGAATCAGCTACCAATTGACAAATCATATTAAACCCCACAGCCCACATGCATGTCATGGTGAGAAAGAAACACCATCATTGGTAATAATATTTACGAATCCAAAAGTACTGTTTAAACCAATGATGTAACAGTAGAAAAATGTAATATTTGCAGCAGGAAAATGTAATATTTGACAGTGAGTCTCAGTTGATTGTGTGCTGTAACAGTACATGAAATGTTTGTACCACCTTACGGAAAACACCTTCTGTTTACTGTCCCTTAAGTCACAACCATCACCATAGCAACAAAATTAAAGATAATGGGGTGGGCACCAGTCAACAACAACACTGTGTTCCCTTCGAGAGGTTGTCATGACAGAGGTTTACTGATGGCATGACAATCTTGAGAAGAGAACTCTGCGTTGTTGTTAACTGGTGCCAATCCATTGTCTTTTACAGTGTATGGGCAACAGTTGAAAGAAATGTGTCCCTACTTTCCATTTTTTGTTTTGCACAACTCTCCTTCAGAGCCAGCTGTAACCATCATGAATGTTTGCAGAAATGTGGACGTTTGTGAGATGCGCGCATGCACAAAGTTGTTTGATGTTGTTATACTATCATTGTGACGTACTCAAGAGGGTATAAAAACATCTTGATGTCACAACGATATTATAACAACAATAGGAATTCATTGAATTCTATCTTTAATAGCCCTCTCCCATACACTATTACAGTATAATGCACTGTAAGAAATGATTCTTCTGCTGATGACCTTTCTGTCAAATAGTTCAGTGACTGCCTCCTGGGTGGGGACCTGGAATCAATTACTGATCCTGGACTCTCAATTAGACTAGCAAGAAGTATGGGCCATGCATCTCGGGGGAGATTAACTACACTGGATGTGCCTTTCTGGTGGCCAAGGGCATGGCAAAACCATATCCAAGAAACCTTAGAAACTATGTCAATATCATCAAGCATTGCTGCCAGGTTCTGCCCACCACATGGTATTAGTTTGAATCCCCACAAGATAATGGTGCCCCTATCCCCTTTAGGGATAAGGATCTTGCTAGGTCAATGGGTCTTGATAGGCAACAAAGGGAGATGCATTGATGAGGCTGTTGTGGTTGAGAGTGCTGACTCACAGTGGACACCACTGAAAGAGAAAGAGGGAGAATGAGGAAACAAGAAAGAGTGAGGAAGAAAGAGTGCCTCATTGGTAGGTGTGGAATGAATTAAGGTACGAATCAGAAAAACATAATGAAGAAAGCAAAAAATTGATTTTCTTGGACCCAAAGTTATAGAAACAGAATTTGTGGAGGACAGTTAAATTGTATATCAGTCTTTCTATCTAATCATTTTAAAGTGGTTCACATATAGTGCATATAATGATATCTTCTTCTAGACAGTGTCAAAATATTGCTGCTGTAACTTGGAGCAGCAGAAAAGTTATACAAAAGCTATGGGACAAAAATAATATTTCATGGGTATGCCCAAACTAAAATACTTCCTTTACTTGTAATGCAAATGAGCACCCACATAATAAAAAGAATGCAGCAAGAGGAGATCATAAAAATGCATTATATCGCATCCATGACATAGAACATAAGGAAGAAATATAAAGTTGTGGTGAAATGCTGGAAAAGTCACACAAAAAAACACTACATACTAACTTAAATGGACAGGCAAACAAAGAAACATGAAACAAAGAGAAATAGACATTTTGGCTCTGTAAGCCAGCCCCTTTAAAGAGGAACTGCCTTCATCACCTTCCTGCAGTTTCACAATATCCCTCTATTCTTTCCTTCAGAAGACAATAATCTAGGTCTCTCTTGAAACCACATATAGTGTACATTTTGCTTCTGTACTCTTCTAACTTATTTAAATGTATAACACACATTTATCTAAATTCCTGTTTAATACCATATAGTGTGTGGTGGAACTTTGTTATCCACGGAATTTAGTTGGCTCAAAAATTTTGTTCTGCTTCAGTAGTGACATCCGTAGTGCAGCAGAATGTCTTTGTTCTGCTGCACTATGGATGTTACACAGCACCTATCACCACAGCCAGAACTGGCATGCTCAACCAGATAAGGGTTTTGGCATGACTGCAATGGCAGCAGCTCGATCTACCGTATGCCATATTTGCAACAGAGCAACAAATCTTTAGTACTGCAGGATCAACCAGACATTTAGAATGAAATTAAAATGCAGGATCAGCCAGATATCAACATTTCATTTATAATTTGTACTCCTTGAGCATTCTCACTGTCACCACTTCTCCTAAGTGAGAAATTTGGCTACCATGTTTTTTTAAATCCTTCCACAACCGATTAGCAACCAATCAAACTGTGCTACCCAATGATTGATGTTTGCTCCTAGTAACCTCACATCCCCACCCTAGCAACCATCATAACTGCAAGCACACCCAAAAGGAAACCGCCAATTTGATTTTCTTATTCTGGGAATAAAAAAGAATACTTTTGTACCACACACTATACAAAATAGTAGATTTTCAACTTTATGCACAACCTGTGGGTTGTGCCACTCAAGGATCTGATTCCCAGAGACCTCTTGAGCTTTGCTCTCGAGGTCACAGGGAATCAGATCCCCTAAGAGGCATAAACCACTGGTAGTGCATAGTTGCCCATCCACTATTCTATTTGTTATATATTTTGCAGTTACTCATTTTCAAATGTAAGAGTGCATAATGGTTACTAATTGCTATATAATGTTAAAGAGCAACTCTACACTTCAGCATGTATTTACATAAACATGATGGTTCAGATATTATAATTTAGATAATTCTTTTTTTTTTTTTAATTTTCAGTTTTCCTTTCCAGGGTTTATAACATATGCTGGCAGTCTATCCAAAAAGTCCTAATAAAAGGATCTGCATGTTCCAGTAGACTTCATAATACCTTTAGTATGGCATCATAGTGCTCATCGTGGCAACAAATTGTGATGCCTCAAACAGCAATTGACAGGTCAGTTGGGAACAGATGCATTTTAAAAGACTAAGTGAAATATGTTTATTTTATTCAACATTTGGTAGCCAGGAAAGGAACACTGAACAGGAGCTCATCTTCCAGGTGCGACCTGGGGTAAGGGAGCATAGAAGCACAGTTATACAATCATTAGATAAGTACAGTTATTCAGTCAGTAGAATAAAAAATACACAGTATACGAAACTTATAAGATACATGGAAAATGCAAATTGCATAGCATCAGATTATGACAGAAACAATAAATATAAGTAAGTAACTAGTAACATATTAACAGACTGGGAGCAGTGTTTGCAAACCCACTGTAAAGCTTGGAAATGTCAGAAGTGCAATTGGATTAAGCCAAGAGATAACTTGGTGGTGGCAGCAGTAATAGCCTGGAGGATGGGCTTAAGCAGGCTGGAGAGAGGAGGAGTGTGAACACTGTAGTCAAGGAAGAAGTCTGATGAGTCTTTTAAAATAGGAGACAAAGGGGGATAAGCAAACATTTTATTTAAGTCTTTGGTATTGGATAAGTGCACTGATTCAGGTGACCATTTTCAGGCGTGACTTGGGCCACACAGTTGGCAGTTACAGAGGAAGTGACAAGTAACACAATGAGTACAAGCCATATGGATAGACAGACATCATTGGTGCACAAAGTAGAAAAACAGACCTCTTTGGTGAACAAAGAAAGTAGCATAGGAAAGAAAATTGAGAGCCTGAAAAAAAAAAACTTAGGGTCAATTTGTTCCATAGTAGGGAGATGACAGGAGAAAGCTGACTGGCCTGCAGCAGGATTGGGATGAGGAAGAGAAAAGGTACTTTAATCACTGTGTTGAAGGGAGTATGCTGAGGGGTTCATTTGTGAGAGGCAGGAGGAGAGGTAGGGGGGAAGAGTCCTAAATCAGAACTTAGCAACGAGGGAGGTGCAGTGAATCATGCACCTGTGGGATAGTGGTAATAGGGAGAGAGCAGAATAGAGAAGAAAGTGATGAGTAAGGGAAGGGGAAGAAGTGGCAAAGCAACAGAAGGAATTTAGGAGAGTATCCAGTCTAGATAGGTACATGACAGGGGAAGTGCTATAGAACATGTCAGCAAAGTCAATGACAGGGGAAGCATTTTTTTTTATAATCCGCAGTAGGATGGATAGAGGGAGATTGTCTTAGTCTCGCTAGAGGACTGCAAGCTTTGGAAAGAGTTTGGAACAGATGTCATCTATATGGGTGGAAAATTTGAAGTGGGTGTCTAGCCATATCCTTACAGTAGACATTGAAAAGTGGGAGCATTTGCTATCGGGGAACCATACAGTATAGAGAAAACAGGGGTAGACTGGAGGGTAGCCAATTTCTGTCTGGTGCCAAAAATCATGCATATTAGTTGAGTCCCACCTCCTACCTACCTGTTAAATAATCCTTGCTTTTCCTTTTTTCCCAGTGTCCTAGGAGGTCGTGAGGGCCAAGCTGGTCCTGCCCTCCCCCAGGCTGAACCCCTGCTGTTCTTCAGGCATTCAGGTATGCCAGACCACGCTGCTGTGGCTTGAAGTGGCAGCTATTTCCATCTGCATTACTGAGGCCCCACCAGTGCTATGCTCCGCTGCCCCACTGCCCCTGCAACCACCCTAGGTGAGCACAGTCTTATACAGGCTGTTGCAATCATGTGATAACACTACCAGCCCACTTTCCCACTAGCAGATTATCTGCTTTCACCACTGGTGGCTGTACCAGCCATTCCATCTGCCCAAACACAGTAAAATCAATATGTTACTACTTTATCTCACTGTGCTGGTGCGCTGACACCCTTAACAACCCTCCCACATCCCTACCTACCCTGTAGCACAGCCAAACCACAGTTTAACAGGCAATAGGGCAGCTCCTCCCTATCATGCCACCTCCACTACTGGTTGGCACCTCAACGCCTCCTGGTTTACTGGGATCCCGATGCTTCTATGCTGCTGCCCTCCTTCCATGCTGGGCTGACTGCACTAAGATTCTCTTATACAAAGAGCTCTCCATAACCCTTCCAGTGTCATTGTGCCTCTCTGCAGATCGCAAGGGTTCTTGCTCAAATCTAAACACTTTCTCACACTGCTGCTACTTCTATCATGCATGTTGAACCTAAACCTGGACCAACCCAACCAACCCCCTCCCTCATCTTAAATTACCAAGGGGTCTCAGAATAATACACCTAAACTTATGCAGCATCTGAACAAGCTCACCATCCTACAACCAAGTGTCTTAACAATGCGGCCAGATATTCTGATCATAACCGAGACATGGGTGAAGCCTTATAATCTGGACACTGAATTGTTGATCCTAGCTACCCCCTCATTCAGCACGATCAATAGGGTAGTAAAAGAAGTGGAGGCATTGCCATGTTCATCTCCTCTCAGCTCCAGTTCACTCCTTTCCAGCTCTCCAAGCCCACACCGTCCATTGACTCCTTGCTAATTAAACTCTCACACCCACACTCAATTCCATTATTTGTAGCTGGGTCCTATTGAACCCCTGGAACTCCTATGCCATTCATAATGGACCACCTGAGCACCTCAAAATCACTCAGATCAGGGGTGAGCTGCTTATCCTTATAGACATCAACTCTAACTGGCTCTCCAGTGCTAGCTTCTAGCTATGCAGCCATGTAATTGCACTAAATCTGTCCCAACAAATTTCTGAACCCACATGCCTGAATCACAAATGCCAGAACCAGTCCCTGTTAGACTGGGCCCTTACCTCACACCGCATTGAATTCTTGAGTCAGGACTCATTCTGGACTCGCTAAGTCACCACAACATGATCTACATGGTAAGAAGAATATTCAGGCCCAAAGCTCGTCCCCGCAAACACTGCTCACCAGGTCATACAAATCCCCAACCTCACTGTACTCCTATTCAACCTGACAAACACTGATTGGTCCTTCATCCCTTGGGCATCCTCCACCAACACTGCCCTTGAGCTTGTTAACTCCAGATTCCTCACCGTTTGGAACCACCATGGACCGCTGAGAAAGACCTGTGTAAGGTGTGCCTACCTGCCCTGGGTTACTGCCAATATAATTGATCAACTCCATGCCAGGGACCATGCATGAAAAGCCAATAAGGCTACTAACACCCAGGCGATACTCCAACTCTACTAGGCACTCCACAACTCCTGCACCAGGCTGCTACATCAAGCCAAAGCAAACTATTTCAGGGCCTCTTTCTACTCCAACCTAAATCACCCCGCAAAATTTTGGAAATCAATCAAATCGCTTCTCTTCCTCACTGCCCAGGCCCCCACCCCAGTTCTAAATGCTGATGGCTTCACCATCACTGAACCAGGTGCTGTGGCCTCAGTCTTTAACACCTTTTCACTAGCTTCACGTACACTTCTACTATCCTCTCTCCCCAACACCACTCAAGCCTGGCACCCACACTCCACCCACCTCCCCATACTTTTCCTTTCTCATGGTCACCCCAACCAAAGTGCTAAAAGTCCTGCAGGTGCTTAACCCTCCAAAGGTAAATGCCCTCAGACCTGGACTCCAAAATGCTCCACCTATCTGCCCTGCCATTGCCACACCACTGACCAATCTCTTCAATCTCCCTTTCTCACTTGCTGCAGTCCCATCTGACTGGAAACCTGCCACAGTCATCCCCCTCCTGAAAGGGGCAACCCCTTCTCACTCAGGTAGCTACCACCCTATCTCCCTACTCTTGATTCTTGCCAAACTTCAGAAGCACCTTGTGCTCACCCAACTCTCCTTCTTTCTTGATTTCTTCTCCTTCTTCACACCTTATCAATTTGGATTTGGGAAGTCGCATTGCACCATCACCTCCCTTCTACAGCTCACCGACACCATCCTCATGGGTATGAATCATGGGCATATCACCTCAGCTATTTTGTCAACCTTGCCAAGGTGTTCAACACTGTCTCCTACCCCGTCCTACTATCCAAACTCTCCCATGCAGGACTCTCTGGATCTACCATCAACTGGTTCCAATCATACCTAGCCAGCAGTTTTCAATCTGTAAGAATTGGTCATCATACTTCTACCCCCTTCCCCGTAACTACTGGGGTCTCCCAAGGCTAGGTCTTTGACCCGGTACTGTTCTCCATTTTTCTGAATGACCTGCCTTCATTATGCCTGCAAACATCCATCCACATGTTCGCCGATGACACTGCACTGATTGCCTCAGGTCTCTCCCCCACAGAAGTGGCCTCTAGACTTCAGGAGGACTTCAATGCTGTCCAGCTCTGGTTTCACTCAAACCAACTCTTTCTAAACCACAAGAAAACTATCTACCAAACCTTCAGCACTAGACAGAGACTTTCTGACTCCCCGCCTCCCCGCTTTCCATAGCAGTGATGAGGCTCCTTTGGAGGCCTGCACCTCTTTCCAGTACCTTGGGGTCTGGCTCGACCAGCACCTCGACATTTCAGCACATATCAATTCAATGCACAAGAAACTTCACCCCAAGCTGGGTGCCATATATCAAAACAGGGGCTGCATCCTGCTGGAAAGCTACAAGGCAATCCTACTGAAATTATTCTCCCTTTAATTGACTATAGTGATGTTGTTTGCGCACTGCCCCTAAGACCGCCTTAGCAAGACTTGACCCCTCTTCCATTCCTTCTGCCATTTTTCCTGAATTGATCCCCTCAGCACACCACTTTGATCTCTACAAGTCTTTAGACCTACCCTTGCTCCAGGATTGGAGACTGGTCCACTGTGCTAGGACAACAGCAAAGTCTGGGCACAGTCCCTCCCCACCTGGAGTCTGCCTTCTCAGTTCAATCCCCTCTGTGTATTCTCTCAGGAACATTGACTGCTGGCTTCTGTATGTCCCACATATGACCACAGCCAAAGGCCAAGCTGCCTTCAATTACCGGATGCCTAAACTATGGAACTTCTTACCAGCTGACATTAGGCACACAGACAACACTCAACAGTTCAGCCATCTCCTCAAGTTACTTTTCACCCCCACTTGCACATGCAGGCTGCCCCACTGTGATGCCATATATCCCACCCCCCACCCTTAATTTCTACCACACTATGGCACATCGTTAAGAGTTTATAGACCTAGGCACACAGCCAAGTACGTGGACTATATTGGCCTGTAGCTGATTCTTAATACCATATGTGTTTCTTCTAGTGCTCTCAGCATGTGGGCCTTCATGTGTTTATATAGTCACTTACTGCATACCTTCAAATTGTAGTTCCTCTGGACATGTTAGTAGGTTAGTTCTCTCCTGCTCTTCCTACTATTCTATTGTACCAGTGTACCCATTGCTTTCTCAGCAATGAAGTTACATGTAGTGTTTTTTACTGTACAATCCTAGTGTATAATGCTGTAGATGTACTTTATAATCCTTGTGTATAGTACTGTATATGTCCCTTCCCTCCCCCAGGATGCATCTGGAATCGAGTGGTACTCCGCTCAGTATGCCTTCCTGTAAAACTCTTAAATAAATAAATAATATTGTTCAAATTCTAAATGTATGTCTTTCTCAGAATTAAGTGTATAACCATTCTTTCTTATCTCTTGAATATGTCTCTCACTTTTTTTTGGTGTTGTGTATGCCAGTAATTTGCCATCTCTATCTATATTTGAATAGTTTTTAGCACTGGAAAATAACATTTGTATTTCCATCTTTTCATTATAGATAAGATTATACTCTGTTTTAAGTTTCTCTAACTTTTTCAAATATAGATTACAGTTCGAATCTGAATGTAATGTGTGAATTATCTTTATTTCCTTTTCCAACTGTTCCAATCTTGCTTTTTGTTGTTTTTTTGCTTTTAATTGCATATGAAATAGTTACTGCACATAAAAAAGCTTTGTATGCATCCCAAACTAGCTCATTCAATAATTCAGGATCCTCATTATAAGCAAAATAATTATGGGATTCTTCTTTCATTTTACTTACAAAGAGCTCTTGTTTTAACAATATTGGATCTAATCTCCAGTGCTTACTTGTGGTGGTGTCTCTGAATGCTATTGTAACACAAAGTGGGGCATGGTCCGATATAAATATCTTTTATATTCCACATCAATAACATCTTTCATCAATACCGAGATCCACAAACATGTCTATCCAAGAATAGGTCTTACATCTGCCAGAAAGATGTGAATATTCTTTATTACTAGGATAAGTATTTCTCCATACATCAACTAAACTGAGATGGTCCATCCTGTTCCCCAGTCTCCACATCACTACCCTTATATTGTCTTTTGACTGCTGTAATGTCCAATTGTTGATGAAAAACTAATTAAAATCCCCACCCTATTAGGTACTGGTTGTGGATAATCTGTTAATTTGTGAAAATTATCCTAGTGTGAATTTCACCTCTTCATTCGTAAGTATAGTGAGACTATTGTTAGATAATTGTTCTTTACTCTTTTTAGCTATTGCAAATTGACCTTTTTCATCCACAAATTGGTTGCAAATACTGATATTTGAGCTTTTCCTTAACAGGATGGATACCACCTCTCGATTTAGCAGTAAATAAAGAATGCATTGCTTGTCCTCCCACATTTTGTTCACCTTAACCACTTCTTTCTCTGTTAAATGGTCTCTTTGTAACATACCACATCCAGATTGTTTTTTTAATATAATTAAATAACTTTTTCCTTTTGTAGGATTGCTAAATCTGTTAATGTTCCATGATATTACTTTTATATGATCCTCATTTTTTAAGTTTGTTTTCATCCCAATCTGGTTGTTGTATATTTAACCTTATAATAGAATACATTCTTATTGAGACAAAACAGATTTTTATTTTTTCATTTAAATTTATCTTTCCTAAATATAAAGCATAGCATATTTTAAGAACTTTTACTTTAACTTGGTCTGTATACCTTAATTCCCCTCTCAAAAAGATAAACTGCTACATTTAGTCTCCTTATAGCAATGATCCCCCTCATTCAAAAATGAATGCTCCATTGAAGAGCACTGCCATACAGCAGTTCTCCTCAATACCCCTTCCACAACTAGCACTACCAGAAAAGACCCTGTTATCTCAGTGTTAGCTGGCATAGTACCCACCCCAGCAGATTATTGCTAAAAGAACTAATAATTTTTCAAAACATTCAAAAGGCTTTCCACTCTAGATCCAGTCTTTAGAAGTAGTATCACCCTTCACATTCTCTTCCCTTAAGGAGAGTCTTGATTAGTCAAAAGCACTGGATTCTCACTCTCATTGTCATTGTCTACAACTCTTTGTCTTTCCTCAACTCTTGAACAATTTCTCCAGCACTTGCTACCTTGTTTTGGTCTTGTTTACTTAGACTTTGTTCTGTTGATTTTTAGTTATACTGTAGTTTCCTGTAAGTTATTTTTAAGTCTTATACCCAATATTTCTTAGCAAATAGCTCTGCTGGTTCACAGATTAGAAGCTATTAAATGTCCCTTGAAATGTTATCCTTAAGATATTAGGATAGCTATGTTGAAATCTGATGTGCTTTTCCTAAAGTACCTTTTAAGTGGGTTGAACATCTTTCTTTTTATGTAATTCTGGACCTGAGTCTGGAAACACCAAGAGCTGCTTTCCATTAATTGTCAATCCTTTTCTTTGGGCATATGTTTAAACCCTTTCCTTATCTTGATATCTTAAAAGCATGCCATTATTATTCTGGGAAATCTCTGTGTTGGGCTGTTATTAGATTTATATCCTGGTATTTGATGGACTCTGTCTAACTCGACTCTGTAGTCATCAGATATTTTATCTTAAGGACTTTGTTGACCCATTCTTCAAGCGATCTATGCATGTTTTGACCTTCCCAACCCACTGTACATTTAAATATTTTAGGTCATTTGTGTGAACTCCATTCCAAATTGTCAATTTTTGTTTTATTTCTTCAAGTTCTTTGTTATGCTCCATTAATTTGGGTTCTGATTGAGGAAAAAATCTTCCACGTCCAAAATTCTGTTTTCCATTTTCATTATTCTGTTGTTGATTTCTTTAATTTCCCAATCTGTTTCTACTAATTCTGATCTAATTTCATCCATTTTTACTTGTATACCCTTAAATCCTTGCTTGATTTATTCCAGTAGCTTTTGACATTGATCTTCCTCTTTTGGGCTAACTTGTTCTTTCACTTGCTTGTCCATTTCACTCCCTTTTATTTTTTTCTTCCACCTTGGGATAGCTCCAGTCTGACAACCATGAACATACAAAAATTCAAAATCAGTCGGTATTTGAAAAGAAATTGAAGGTTCGTCACTTTTTTGTGCAGCCCATGGATTTTTTTTAAATGGGCCATGTCTATGTCTTTTTTTTTTTCATTATAAGTATCAGTTCCTGCTGTATTAACCTTCCTGGAGTGGTCTGCTCAGTGTCTTCATTCAACTCTTCCATATCTTCTAGATTTCTTTTTAACCCACAAATCTAGTATTCTTTTGTCTTTAGTTAATATAGCTGATTTCCTCACTGTGTTTTTTTTGATTTGTACTTTGGGTTTACTGCAATCTGCTTTGAGTTTGTTTTACTTTTAGCACCTGATTTTCTAAAGAAGTCCTTCAAATCTGTCATTTCTTTCTTACTCATACTGCACCTTCCACCTTTAATTCTTTCAATTGCAGTGCTCATGCAATCCCCTTCCATACCGACTTCAGAGCTTTTAGATAATTACTATTTTTCTCCCTCTGCAAGATTTTCAACAGCATTGTCTCAGACTTCTCACCCCCAACTTGGGAAGGAGAGCAATACTGCTACTTTGCATCTGCCGTGCAATTCTACATAGTACACTCAAAACTCATGCAGTCCCCCTTGTACCAACTAATAGTGCTTCTACTGAGTAGATGGATCTCAATACCATTTCTGGAAGTTACTTTAATGCTCATGCAGCCCCCTTAAGTACCGACTTACAGAGCTTTCAGATACAACGGTTCTTCCCTTCAAAAGCAGACCATCCATATTTTCAGCATTACAGAATTTGCACTTTCTCATGCAGAATTTTAATGCTCACGCAGTCCCCACTGTACCATCTTACAGAGCTCTTGATACTTATGTGCATTTCTTATACTGGTATAATGCTTAATACATTCAGAGACATGCAGGAATATTAACATCAGCACTGAAACCTTCATAAAGGGCTTTACAGAGTAGATATAATTTTGACTTTTAGTTATCAATCTTATGCCACTTAGCATCTCAATTCCTCCCAGCTGCTTTCAGAATTTCAGTAGAATACAACAATGGCAAACACTCTGATACTAATCACGGTCCATGCCACTCTTGTGTTTTTCAAACCAAGACAAATGCATTCATTCATTCAGCACCATGTATGAATACTTTCACTAACACTTTAACAAACTGAGGGGTTCTTTATATAAAATACAAAACTGAGTCACTTTTACTTAATTCTGAGGTATTTTTCAATGACTTTAGTCAACCCTGCCGTTCCAGGTTTCTTCAATTTACAATGTTGGCCACAGTGCCTCCAAACAAAATCATGCCCAGTACCACACTTTTAATAAAGGAGGCACAGGGAGTAGCGGTGCAGTTAATCATCCTCAAGTGCCCCTTAATTGCAGGTAAAACACTAAGTCTTTTTTTTCTCTTAATTCTACCAAAGCTGTATTCATTTTTTCATCCAGACCTCCAGGCTGATACCTTTTCCAGCTTACACCTTTACCAGGTAAATTTCCAGCATCCTGTTCTGTGTCTTCACACTTGTACTGCTGAAGCCCATGGAGCTTAATCTCCTTTTCCAACTGCCTCACACGTTATCAATAGCACTGTAATTCCAGGGACACTATTGCTCAGCCTTGTCGCATACTTGTTGGTTTTAGCATAGATTTTAGTGTGAGTTTTAAAAAGGAATACATAGCTGGAAGTGGATAGTATCTGCCTGCTGCACCGAGCTGTCTTTACTCTGCTCTAACAAGCACTATCATGCTTCAGTGTAGCTGCAGTGCCTTCAGTATAGACGGGATCATTTTTCAACACAGCTAATTTGCAAGAAGCATTGTAACTGGCTGTTTCACTTTACATCTTTTAATCCAATCAGAAGTGCTCTTGCTATGTGATAGACAGGGCCAGTCATGTTTTCACAGACTGACTGAGAGAAGGCAATTAAACAGAAAAGTTAACAGTGTTGCTAAAGTTTGTTATTCAGGGCTTTTTTTGAAAATATAATTCTCATCCATGGAGGTATCTGGAGGATTGATTTTCTGTCATGCCAACATCACTAACCTCTTGAAAAGAATGACAAAATTCAGGTATGTGTTTCCTGTGCTACACTGTTTGAAATTTGGGTGAGGGGGAGCTCACCTTCCATCTCACCAGACCATTCATTTACAACATCAACAGTTTGCTTGTTCTTATTTTCTTTGTGTTCTGGGAAACTCAAGAGGGAGTGTGGCATTTATGAGTTCAGTTTTATGCTGTTGAACTCAGTCTTTTTCATTTTGCATAGACTGATGAGAATTGTTTGGACAAAGTTTGTCTTACTTTTCCAGAACACCATGGACCTTGTTTTATAAGCAGATGGTTTGTTTCTGGCACCAGAGGCTTTTGTTTGTGCTCATGCTGTGATTGAGTTCGTGTTTGGAGGTTTAGTGGAGGTATTCTGAATGGAGTTCCAAACTCAGTTACTGAATCAGGATTTCTGGTGCTCATAGTAACAGTAGATTTCTGTTTGAACATTGTCCTGAGCTTTAAAAAATAAAAGTGAAAGCACCCAAGTTTAGCAGGCAAGAAAATAGTGCAATGGGGAGAGAGGAAGGGAGGAAGCAACTTCACTGTTCTGAATGGAGAGGATGCAGACAGATATGACTGAAGTTCACTTGATGGAAGGAGACAGGCTGTGTTGTGTTGGAAACATTTCAGAGCCCCATGTTTCAACTACAGCATAGCAATACATCAGCATAACTCTAGCTATACAGCTGCAACAGATGCAGTAATTATTTGCCAGTTGTTAGTATTTGTGACTGTAATGATCCTTAGTTTGCTTTTGCCCTTGAAATTTTTCCCAGTTTTCCCCATGCCCAACTGAATGATTGGGGTCTTGCCAGTGGCACTCCTCCTCAAGCTTGGATGGTGGGAGAGGGGCTGGTTTCACCATGCCATTCCTTGTCTAACTGGTGGGGGTTGCATGAACAGCAGGGGGCCCATGCCCTGTATCCCCCAGAGATTACTGCTGCTACTCTGTGATATGCTTGGCTACCAGTCAGCAACAGTGTAAGCTTTGTGATATGCCTGGCTACAGTCATCATCAGTGTAGGGTTCTGGGGCTTGAATGGGAACTATGGTCTCCCAGTTGGCAATGTAATACTCCATTTCTGCTATGCCACTTGACCAGTCATGCAATGCTGAAATTTAAAACTGAGGCCCAGATATTCAAACTGCACCAGGCTAGGCGGTGCAAGCTTGGCGCAGCACAACTTCACTGTGCAGGGTGGGACTGGGCAATATTCAACAGAGCTGCGCCAAGGTACAACATGGTTGAATATCACACCCTGGCCACCTGCCGTGTGCATGGCACAGTGGCACTGCACCAGCGCAAAGTGGCCAGAGTGGAGCATGGGGATGCGCCAAGCGCAAGTTCCATTGCGCTATGCACAGCAACCATGAAATTCAAACTTGACATGCAAAGGCCATAATGTGCAAGGTGCAAATGGGGCCATTTGCATGTCATTATGGCCCATTTGCATGCAGGCACTGATCCCTGATGACTTGCACGTGGCACTCTGCCAGGCAGCAGCCATTAGGGACCGATGCCTCCTGCAGCCAGCAATGTGCTCCACAGCCCAATAGCAGACTGCAGTAAAATGAGGAAAGCATAAACCCCTGGTGGTCCAGTGGACGCTGTATGCCCAATTGCAGGCATTTGTAGAAAAATAGACTGCTGTCAATATCCTGGTGGTCCATTGGACTTCCACCTGATCTCGGGCTAGTAATAAAATTATAGCCCTGATATCCCTGGTCCAGTGGACCTGCCCCGATCGACAGGCTAAGTAATAAAATTATAGCCCCAATACCCCTGGTGATCCAGTGGACCCCCCACCCACCGCCCACTGGATCCCACCACCCAGTTCCCCAGGTCAGTGGTGGTGACAGCACCCACCAGTCTTCTGCCCACAGCTCACCAGCTGACACCATCGGCTGTATGCCCATTGGTCCACAGCATGAGCCAGTGGGCATGCAGCCCATACCTGATACTACATTCCGAATATGTGAATGGTCCCATTCACATATCTGGAATGTAGTACGGTATACGTATGCCCATTGGCTCACACTGTGGACCAATGGGCATACAGCCCCATCGACGTGTGCCATCGGGTGGGTGTGGGCGGAAGGTGGTGGTGGCAGATGCCACCGAGCTGACCGGGGAGGCAGGGCAGTGGGTGTGTGGGGGGGTCCACTGGACCACCGTGCATGTTGGGGCTTTAATTTTATTACTTAGCACACAATCAGCGGCAGGTCCACTGGACCACCAGGGATATTGGGCTATAATTTATTACTTAGCCCACGATATGGCAGGTCCACTGGACCATCAGGGATATTGGGGCTATAATTTTATTACTTAGCCCATGATCAGGCAGGCAGGTCCACTGGATCACCAGGATATTGGATAGCAGTCTATTTTTCTAACAAATGCCCACGATCGGAAGACAGGTCCGCACTGGACCACCAGGGATACTGGACAGCAGTCTTTTTTTCAAATGCCCATGATCGGGCATGGGAGGGTGCCACCAGGTGCAGCTGGAGCTTGGTGGCCACCAACAGGTGGCAGCTGCCGTGTTGCACCCTGTACGCGGCAGCTCACCTGTGGGTGGCCATCAGTTGTTCCTTTTTATTTTGGATCAGCTTTGAGCTGGCACAGGTAGGGGTTGTACATGCATGGCTCTGCACATCCTGGGCTGAATATCGGCCTCTGCAGGGTATGCATGGGCACACCCCCCCCCACCTGCACCTGCATTCATTACTGATGTGCTCCAGCGCATCAGGATTTGTGCCGCGCACTTTTCCCTTTTGAATATCGTGCCAGGGCGCATTAGTGGATTGTACATGGTGCAACACTGTTGCACAATGAGTAACCCTTTTGAATATCTGGGCCTGAGAGTACATTTGTGGTTGTAAGAGGAAATGTGATTTGCAGAGCAATCTAAATTTAATGTGCTGCTTCTGGAAATCCATATCCATGATTTACAATGTAATGTTGTCTGGCTTTCCATACTTTGACCCACATGTCATGAAATGACATCTATTTTCACTTAAGGTTATGTACTGTGTTCACTAAAGCAGACAATGCATTAGCACAAAATAAGTAACAATATAGAGTAACACTAGTGTTGGCATTTGAATCTTGATTATGTGTTTTTCTTGTTTTTCTCAATATTCTTTAATTACTGGAATTTAAAAACAAATCTACTGTTACTACTAGCATTACTACCATAATTGACCTACTCTAGCCACTTATTTTCCTATTTACTTTATGCCCCATGTACATCTCAACAGTGCCATCAGTAATGAGAGTCCTGTTTGTTAACATCATTTTCTGGAATACATAATAATACAATAAATCAAGCTAATAACAGTGCTTCAATAATTAAACCACATTACAAGGAGTCAAAGCCCATATTCTGTAACATATTACATGCCACATTAGGACAGAGGGATATTTTTTACTGTAGTACAGAGTGGCCCAGCCTTTCACATTTTAGGAATCAGCTACCAATTGACAAATCATATTAAACCCCACAGCCCACATGCATGTCATGGTGAGAAAGAAACACCATCATTGGTAATAATATTTACTAATCCAAAAGTACTGTTTAAACCAATGATGTAACAGTAGAAAAATGTAATATTTGCAGCAGGAAAATGTAATATTTGACAGTGAGTCTCAGTTGATTGTGTGCTGTAACAGTACATGAAATGTTTGTACCACCTTACGGAAAACACCTTCTGTTTACTGTCCCTTAAGTCACAACCATCACCATAGCAACAAAATTAAAGATATGGGTGGCACTAGTCAACAACAACACTGTGTTCCTTCGAGAGGTTGTCAGACAGAGGTTTACTGATGGCATGACAATCTTGAGAAGAGAACTCATGTTGTTGTTAACTGGTGCCAATCCATTGTCTTTACAGTGTATGGGCAACAGTTGAAAGAAAATGTCCCTACTTTCCATTTTTGTTTTGCACAACTCTCCTTCAGAGCCAGCTGTAACCATCATGAATGTTTGCAGAAATGTGGACGTTTGTGAGATGCGCATGCACAAAGTTGTTTGATGTTGTTATACTATCATTGTGACGTACTCAAGAGGGTATAAAAACATCTTGATGTCACAACGATATTATAACAACAATAGGAATTCATTGAATTCTATCTTTAATAGCCCTCTCCCATACACTATTACAGTATAATGCACTGTAAGAAATGATTCTTCTGCTGATGACCTTTCTGTCAAATAGTTCAGTGACTGCCTCCTGGGTGGGGGACCTGGAATCAATTACTGATCCTGGACTCTCAATTAGACTAGCAAGAAGTATGGGCCATGCATCTCTCGGGGGGGAGATTAACTACACTCCACTGGATGTGCCTTTCTGGTGGCCAAGGGCATGGCAAAACCATATCCAAGAAACCTTAGAAACTATGTCAATATCATCAAGCATTGCTGCCAGGTTCTGCCCACCACATGGTATTAGTTTGAATCCCCACAAGATAATTGGTGCCCCTATCCCCTTTAGGGATAAGGATCTTGCTAGGTCAATGGGTCTTGATAGGCAACAAAGGGAGATGCATTGATGAGGCTGTTGTGGTTGAGAGTGCTGACTCACAGTGGACACCACTGAAAGAGAAAGAGGGAGAATGAGGAAACAAGAAAGTGAGGAAGAAAGAGTGCCTCATTGGTAGGTGTGGAATGAATTAAGGTACGAATCAGAAAAACATAATGAAGAAAGCAAAAATTGATTTTCTTGGACCCAAAGTTATAGAAACAGAATTTGTGGAGGACAGTTAAATTGTATATCAGTCTTTCTATCTAATCATTTTAAAGTGGTTTACATATAGTCATATAATGATATCTTCTTCTAGACAGTGTCAAAATAATTGCTGTAACTTGGAGCAGCAGAAAAGTTATACAAAAGCTATGGGACAAAAATAATATTTCATGGGTATGCCCAAACTAAAATACTTCCTTTACTTGTAATGCAAATGAGCACCCACATAATAAAAAGAATGCAGCAAGAGGAGATCATAAAATGCATTATATCGCATCCATGACATAGAACATAAGGAAGAAATATAAAGTTGTGGTGAAATGCTGGAAAAGTCACACAAAACACTACATACTAACTTAAATGGACAGGCAAACAAAGAAACATGAAACAAAGAGAAATAGACATTTTGCTCTGTAAGCCAGCCCCTTTAAAGAGGAACTGCCTTCATCACCTTCCTGCAGTTTCACAATATCCTCTATTCTTTCCTTCAGAAGACAATAATCTAGGTCTCTCTTGAAACCACATATAGTGTACATTTTGCTTCTGTACTCTTCTAACTTATTTAACGTATAATACACATTTATCTAAATTCTGTTTAATACCATATAGTGTGTGGTGGAACTTTGTTATCCACGGAATTTAGTTGGCTCAAAAATTTTGTTCTGTTTCAGTAGTGACATCCGTAGTGCAGCAGAATGTCTTTGTTCTGCTGCACTATGGATGTTACACAGCACCTATCACCACAGCCAGAAACCGCATGCTCAACCAGATAAGAGTTGGGGCATGATGCAGTGGCTCAATCTCCTGTATGCCATATTTGCACAAATCAACAAAACTTTAGTACTGCAGGATCAACCAGATGTATTGAATGAAATTAAATGCAGATCATCCAGATATCAACATTTCATTTACAATTTGTACTCCCAAGTATCCTCTATGTCATCACCTCTTGCTAAGTGAGGAATTCGGCCACCATGTTTTTTTTAAATCCCTCTCACACCTGATTAGCAACCAGTCGAAGGTTGTGCTACCCAATGATTGATGTCTGCTCCCTAGTAACCTCACATCCCCACCCTAGCAACCATCATAACTGCAAGCACACCCAAAAGGAAACCGCCAATTTGATTTTCTTATTCTGGGAATAAAAAAAGAATACTTTTTGCACCAAACACTATAAAAAATAGAGGATGGTCAACTTTATGCACATCCTGTGGGTTGTGCCACCTTAAGGATCTGATTACCACAGACCTCTCGAGCTTCGCTCTCGAGTTCACAGGGAATTGGATCCCCTAGGAGGCACAACTCACTGGTTCTGCATAGTTGCCAATCCACTATTCTATGTGTTATATATTTTGCATTTACTCATTTTCAAATGTAAGAGTGCATAATGGTTACCAGTTGCTATATAATGTTAAAGAGCAACTCTATACTTCAGTATGTATTTTCATAAACATGATGGTTCAGCTATTATAATTTAGACAATTCTTTTTTTTTTTTTAATTTTCATTTTTCCTTTCCAGGGTTTGTAACATATGCTGGCAGTCTATTCCAAACATCCTAATAAAAGGATCTGCATGTTCCAGTTGACTTCATAGTACCTTTTGTATGGCATCATAGTGCTCATCATGGCAACAAATTGTGATGCCTCAAACAGCAATTGAGAGGTCAGTTGGGGACAAATGCATTTTAAAAGACTAAGTGAAATATGTTTATTTTATTCAACCATTTGGTAACCATGAAAGGCACACAGAGCAGGAGCTCATTTTCCAAGTGTGACCTGGGGTAAGGGAGCATAGAAGCACAGTTATACAATCATTAGATAAGTACAGTTATGCAGTCAAGAGAATAAAAAAGACACAGTATACAAAACATTTAAGATACATGGAAAAATGCAAGTTACATAGCCTCAGATTAGGACAGAAACAGTATATATAAATAAGTAACTAGGAACATATTAACAGACTGGGAGCAGTGTTTGCAAACCCACCATAAAGCTTGGAAATGTCAGCAGTGCAACTGGACTAAGCCAAGAGATAACTTGGGTGGCGGCAGCAGTAATAGCCTGGAGGATGGGCTTAAGCTGGCTTGAGAGAGGAGGAGTGTGAACACTGTAGTCAGGGAAGAAGTCTGATGAGTCTTTTAAAAAAGGAGACAGAGGGGGATAGCAGAAGATTTTATTTAAGTCTTTGGTACAGGATAAGTGCACTGATTCAGGGGATCTTTTTCAGGCATGACCTGGGCCACACAGTTGGCATTTACAGAGGTAGTGACAAGTAATACAATGAGTACAAGCCATATGGATAGGCAGACATCATTGGTGCACAAAGTGGAAAAACAGACCTCTTTGGTGAACAAAGAAAGTAACATAGGAAAGAAAATTGAGAGCCTGAAAAAAAAAACTTAGCGGGGAGTTTGTTCCAGAGTAGGGGAGATGACAGGAGAAAGCTGGCTGGCCGGCAGGAGAACTGGGATGAGGAAGAGTAAAGGTACTTTGGTCACTGTGTTGAAAGGAGTACGCTGAGGGGTTCGTTTGTGAGAGATGGGAGGAGAGGTGGGGAGGAAGAGTCCTAAACCAGAACTTAGCAATGAAGGAGGTGCTGTGAACTATGAACCTGTGGGATAATGGTAATAGGGAGAGAGCAGAATAGAGAAGACAGTGGTGAGTAAGGGAAGGGGCAGAAGTGACAAAGTGACAGAAGGAATTTAGGAGAGTATCCAGTCTAGATAGGGACATGGCAGGGGAGGTGCCATAGAACTTGTCAGCATAGTCAGTGACAGGTAGAATCATTTTTTTTACAAGCTCCCATTGGATGGGGAGAGGGAGATTTTCTTAGTGTCACTAGAGGACTGCAAGCTTTGGAAAGAGTTTGGAACAGATATCATCTATATGGGAGGAAAAATCTAAGTGGGTGTCTAGTCATATCCTTACAGTAGATGTTGAAAATAGGACATTTGCTGGGGGCATACAACGAGAAAACAGGGTAGACTGGAGGGTTGCCAATTTCTGACTGGTGCCAAAATCACCTATATAAGTTGAGCCCCACCTCCTGCCTACCTGTTAAATAATCCTTACTTTTCCTCTTTCCCAGTGTCCTAGGAGGTCATGAGGGTCTCGCTGGTCCTGCCTTCCCCAAGCTGAACCCCACTGTTCTTCAGGCATTCAGGTATGCCAGACCAGGCTGCTGTGGCTTGGAATGCCAGCTATTTCCATCTGCATTACTGAAGCTCTGCGGCGCTATGAGCAGGCTGCCCCACCACCCTGCAACCACCCTAGGTGAGCATGGTCTTATATAGGCTGCTGCAATCATGTGATACCACAATCAGCCCACTTTCCATTACCAGATTATCTGCTTTAACCACTGGTGACCACAATAGCCATCCCATCTGCCCAAACACAGTGAAATCAATATGTTACTACTTTATCTCAGTGTGCTGTATCGCTCACACCTTAACATCCCTCCCACATCCATCCTACCCTGTGCCACAGCCAAACCAAAGTTTAACAGGCACAGGGAAGCTCCCCTCCCTACCATGCCACCTCCACCACTGATTGCCACCCCAACGTCTCCTTGTTAACTGGGATCCTAATGCTTCCATCCTGCTGCCCTCCTTCCATGCTGGGCTGACTGCACTAAGATTCTGTTATACAAAGAGCTCCAAAACCCTTCCAGTGTTGTGCCCACTGCAGATCGCAAGGGTTCTTGCTCAAATCTAAACACCTTCTCACACTGCTGCTACTCCTATCAGGTGATGTTGAGCCTAAACCTGGACCAACCCACCCCAACCCCTCCTCCTCTTAAATTTCCAAGGGGTCTCAAAATAATACACCTAAACATGCAGCATCCTGAACAAGCTCACCATCCTACAACCAAGTGTCTTAATGCTGCAGCCAGATATTCTGATCATAACCGAGACATGGGTGAAGCCTCATAACCTGGACGCTGAATTGTTGATCCCTGGCTACTCTCCCATTCTGCACAATCGCCAGGGTAATAAAAGAGGTGGAGGCATTGTCATGTTCATCTCCTCTCAGCTCCAGTTCACTCCTTTCCAGCTTACCAAGCCCACATCATCCATAAACTCCTTGCTAATTAAACTCTCACACCCACACTCAATTCCATTATTTGTATCTGGGTCCTATTACGCCCAAGAAACTCCTATGCCAGTGTTAATGGACCACCTGAGCACCTCAAAATCACTCAGATCAGGGGTGAGCTGCTTATCCTTATAGACATCAACTCTAACTGGCTCTCCAGTGCTAGCTCTAGTTATGTAGCCATGTAATTGCACTAAATCTGTCCCAACAAATTTCTGAACCCACACGCCTGAATCACAAATCCCAGAACCAGTCCCTATTAGACTGGGCCCTTACCTCATACCCACATTGAATTCTTGAGTCAGAACTCCTTCCAGACTCGCTAAGTGACCATCACATGATCTACATGGTAAGGAGAATATTCAGGCCCAAAACTCCTCCCCATGAACACTGCTCAATGAAGGTCGCAATCCCTCACCTCACTGCACCTACTATTCTAATTCCGTCAAACACTGATTGGTACTTTTATCCTCGGGCATCCTCCATCAACACTGCCCTTGAGCTTTTCAACTCCATATTCCTCGCCATTTGAACTACCATGCACCGCTGAGAAAGACCCGTGTAAGGAGAGCCCACCTGCCCTAGGTCACTGCCTATATTATTGATCCACTCCATGCCAACCATCACCTCCCTTCTACAGCTCACCGACACCATCCTCACAGGTATGAATCACAGGCATATCACCTCAGCTATTTTTGTCAACCTTGCCAAGGTGTTCAACACTGTCTCCCACCCCCTTCTACTATCCAAACTCTCCCATGCAGGACTCTTGGGAACTACCACCAACTGGTTCCAATCATACCTAGCCAGCAGTTCTCATATGTAAGAATTGGTCATCATACTTCTGCCCTCCCCCATAACTACTGGGGTCCACTCAAGACTTGGGCCTTGGCCTGGTACTATTCTCCATTTTCCTGAATGATCTGCCCTCATTATGCCTGCAAACATCCATCCACATGTGCACCAATGACACTGCACTGTTTGCATCAGGTCTCTCCCCCACAGAAGTGGCCTCTAGACTTCAGGAGGACTTCAGTGCTGTTCAGCTCTGATTTCGCTCAAACCAGCTCTTTCTAAACCACAAGAAAACTATCTCCCTAACCTTCGGCATTAGATAGAGACACTCCTGACTCCCCGCCTCCCCCACTTTCCATACCAGTGATGAGACTCCTTTGGAGGCCTGCACCTCTTTCCAGTACCTTGGGGTCTGGCTCGACCAGCACCTCGACTTTTCAGCATATATCAATTCAATGCACAAGAAACTTCACCCCAAGCTGTGTGCCATATATCAACACAGGGGCTGCATCCTGCTGGAAACCTGCAAGGCAATCCTACTGAAAATTGTCCTCCCTTTAATTGACTATGGTGATGTTGTTTACAGTGCTGCCCCTAAGACCGCCTTAGCAAGACTCAACACCCTCTTCCATTCCTTCTACCATTTTGCTCTGGATTGACCCCCCTCAGTGCACCACTGTGATCTCTTCAAGTCTCTAGACCTATCCTTGCTCCAGGATCCACTGTGCTAGGACAAGTGCAACAGTCTGGACACAGTCCCTCTCTCCCCACCTGGAGTCTGCCTTCTCAGTTCAACCACCCTCTGCAAATTCTCTCAGGAACATTGACTCCTGGCTTCTGTATGTCCCACATATGACCACAGTCAAAGGCCAAGCTGCCTTCACTACCGGATGCCTAAACTATGGAACTCCTTACCAGCTGACATTAGGCACACAGACAACACTCAACAGCTCAACCATCTCCTCAAGTTGCTTTTCACCCCACCTGAACAGGCAGGCTGCCCCACCGTGATGCCATATACCCCACCCCACCCTTAATTTCTACCACACTATGGCACATCGTTAAGAGTTTATAGACCTAGGCACACAGCCAAGTATGTGGACTATATTGGCCTGTAGCTGATTCTTAATACCATATGTGTTTCTTCTAGTGCTCTCAGCATGTGGATCTTCATGTGTTTATATATTCACTTACTGCATAGCTTCAAATTGTAGTTCCTCTGGACATTTTAGTAGGTTAGTTCTCTCCTGTTCTTCCAACTATTCTATTGTACCCAGCGTATCCACTGCTTTCTCGGCAATTAAGTTACATGTAGTGTTTTGTACTGTACAATCCATGTGTATGATGCTGTAGATGTACTTTATAATACTTGTGTATAGTACTGTATATATCCCTTCCCCCTCCCCCCAGGATGCATCTGGAATCGCGTGGTACTCCACTCTGTATGCCTTGCTGTTAAAACTCTTAAATAAATAAATAAATAATATTGTTAAAATTCTAAATTTATCTCTTTCTCAGAATTAAACGTATAACCATTCTTTCTTATCCCTTGAATGTCTCTCACGTTATTCCTTTTGTGTCATGTATGCCAGTAGTTTGCCACCTCTATCTATATTTGAATAGTTTTTAGTGCTGGAAAATAACATTTACCTTTCCATCTTTTCATTATATATAAGATTATACTCTGTTTTAAGTGTATCCAACTTTTTCAAACATAGATTACTTTTTGAATGTGAATGTAATGTGTGAATTATCTTTATTTCCTTTTCCAACTGTTTCACTCTTGCTTTTTGTTGTTTTTTTTCCTTTTAATTGCATATGAAATAGTTACTGCACATACAAAAGCTTTGTACACATCCCAAACTATCTCATTCGATACTTCTGGATCCTCACTATATGCAAAATAATTCTGGGATTCTTCTTTCATTTTACTTATAAAGAGCTCTTCTTTTAACAATATTGGATCTAATCGCCAGTGCTTACTTGTGGTGGTGTCCTGAATGCTATTGTAACACAAGTGGGTAATGGTCCGATACAAGTATCAGTTTACATTCCACAACAATAACATCTTTCATCAATACCTGAGATCCCACAAACATGTATATCCTAGAATAGGTCTTATATCTACCAGAAAGATGTGAATATTCTTTATTACTTAGATAAATATTTCTCCATACATCAAGTAAACCAAAATGGTCCATCCTGTTCCCCGAAGTCTCCACATCACTACCCTTATACTCTCTTTTGACTGCTGTAATGTCCAATTGTTGATGAAAAACTAATTAAAATCCCCACCTATTAGGTACGGTTGTGGATACTCTGTTAATTTTGTGAAAAATTCTCCTAGAGTGATTTTCACCTCTTCATTCGGTAAGATAGTGTGACTATTGTTAGATAATTGTTTTTCACGTTTATTTTAGCTATTACAAATTGACCTTTTTCATCCACAAATTGGTTGCAAATACTGATATTTGAGCTTTTCCTTAACGGGATGGACACCACCTCTCGACTTAACAGTAAATAAAGAATGCATTGCTTGTCCTCCCCACATTTTGTACAACTTAACCACTTCTTTCTCTGTAAAATTGGTCTCTTGTAAACATACCACATCCAGATTGTTTTTTTTTAATATAATTAAATAACTTTTTCCTTTTTGTAGGATTACTAAATCTGTTAATGTTCCATGATATTACTTTTACATGATCCTTCATTTTTTTAAGTTTTGTTTTCATCCCCAATCTGGTTACGGTATATTTAAACTTATAATATAATGCATTCTTATTGAGACAAAACAGATTTTTATTTTTTCATTTAAATTTATCTTTCCTAAATATAAAGCATAGCATATTTTAAGAACTTTTACTTTAACTTGGTCTGTATACCTTAATTCCCCTCTCAAAAAGATAAACTGCTACATTTAGTCTCCTTATAGCAATGATCCCCCTCATTCAAAAATGAATGCTCCATTGAAGAGCACTGCCATACAGCAGTTCTCCTCAATACCCCTTCCACAACTAGCACTACCAGAAAAGACCCTGTTATCTCAGTGTTAGCTGGCATAGTACCCACCCTCCCAGCAGATTATATGCTAAAAAAAATAAATTTTCCAAAACATTCAAAAAGACTTTCCATTCTAGCCCCAGTCTTTAGAAGTAGTATCACCCTTCTCATTTTCTTCCCTTAAGGGAGTGTCTTGATTAGTCAAAAGCACTGGATTCTCACTCTCATTGTCATTGTCTACAACTCTTTGTCTTTCCTCAACTCTTGAACAATTTCTCCAGCACTTGCTACCTTGTTTTGGTCTTGTTTACTTAGACTTTGTTCTGTTGATTTTTTAGTTATACTGTAGTTTCCTGTAAGTTATTTTTAAGTCTTATACCCAAGATTTCCTTAGCAAGTAGCTCAGCTGGTTCTACAGATTAGAAACTATTAAATTTCCCTTGAAATGCTATCCTTAAAATATTAGGATAGCAATGTTGAAATCTGATGTGCTTTTCTCAAAGTACCTCTTTAAGTGGGTTGAACAACTTTCTCTTTTTATATAATTCTAGGCCTGAGTCTGGGAACACCAAAAGCTGCTTTCCATTAATTGTCAATCCATTTCTTTGGGCATATGTTTAAACCCTTTCCTTATCTTGATATCTTAAAAAGCATGCCATTATCATTCTGGGAAATCTCTGTGTTTGGCTGTTATTAGGTTTATATCCTGGTATTCGATGGACTCTGTCTAACTCGACTCTGTAGTCATCAGATATTTTATCTTTAAGGACTTTGTTGACCCATTCTTCAAACGATCTATGCATGTTTTGACCTTCCCAACCCACTGGTACATTTAAACATTTTAGGTTATTTCGCTGTGAACCCCATTCCAAATTGTCAATTTTTTGTTTTATTTATTTAAGTTTTTTGTTATGCTCCTTTAATTTGGGTTCTAATTGAGGAAAAAAATCTTCCACGTCCAAAATTCTATTTTCCATTTCTGTTATTCTGTTGTTGATTTCTTTAATTTCCCACTTTCTTTCTACTATTTCTCATCTAATTTCATCCATTTTTACTTGTATACCCTTAAATCCTTGCTTGATTTCTTCCAATAGCTTTTGGTATTGATCTTCCTCTTTTGGGCTAACGTGTTCCTTCACTTGCTTGTCTATATCATGCCCTTTTATTTTTTCCTTCCACTTTAGGATAGCTCCAGTCTGAATACCATGAACATACAAAAATTCAGAATCTGTCGGTATTTGAAAAGAAATTGAAGGTTCATCACTTTGTTGTGCAGCCCATGGATTTTTTTTTAAATGAGCCATGTCTATGTCTTTTTCTTCCTTATTAGGATCAGTTCCTGCTGTATTAACTTTCCCTGGATTGGTCTGCTCCATGTCTTCATTCAACTCTTCCATATCTTCTAGATTTCTTTTTTTAACCCACAAATCTGGTACTCTTTTGTCTTTAGTTAATGTAGCTGATTTCCTCACTGTGTTTCTTTTTGATTTGTATTTTGGATTTTTTTAATCTGCTTTGAGTTTGTTTTAACTTTTTCCACCTGATTTTCTAAAGAAGTCCTTCAAATCTGTCATTTCTTTCTTACTCATACTGCACCTTCCACCTTTAATTCTTTCAATTGCAGTGCTCATGCAATCCCCTTCCATACCGACTTACAGAGCTTTTAGATAATTACTATTTTTCTCCTCTGCAAGATTTTCAACAGCATTGTCTCAGACTTCTCACCCCCCCAACTTGGGAAGGAGAGCAATATTGCTACTTTGCATCTGCTGTGCAATTCTACACAGTACACTCTAAAATGCATGCAATCCCCTCATGCCGACTTATAGTGCTTCTATTGTTTAGATGGATCAATACCATTTCTGGAAGTCACTTTTAATGCTCATGAAGCCCCTAAAGTACAGACTTACAGAGCTTTCAGATACAACAGTTCTTCCCTTCTAAAGCAGAGCATCCATATTTTCAGCATTACAGAATCTGCACTTTCTCATGCAGATTTTTAATCCTCACACAGTCCCCACTGTACCGTCTTACAGAGCTCTTGATACTTAAGTGCATTTCTTATACCGGTATAATGCTTTAATACATTCAGAGACATGCAGGAGTATTAACCCTTAGGCTGCTGACTGAATTAGAATGTATAGGTATTTTGGCCTGATAGATCAGTCTGTGGCCCTGCAAGGGTTAGCATCATCACTAAAACCTTCATAAAAGGGCTTTGAAGAGAAGACATAATTTTTGACTCCTATTAGTTATCAATCTTAGGCCGCTTCCGCATCACAATTCCTCCCAGCTGCGTCATAATTTCAGTAGTTCACAACAATGGCATAGACACTCCCGATACTAATCACTGTCAGTCCCACACTTGTGTTTTTCAAACCAATACAAATGCATTCATTCACTCAGCACCATGTAAGAATATTTTCACCAACACTTTAACAAATTGAGGGGTTCTTTTCATAAAATACAAAAACCGAGTCACTTTTATTTAATTCTGAGTTCTTTTTCAGTGACTTTAGTCAACTCTGCCGTTCCAGGTTTCTTCCGTTTACAATGTCGGCCACAGCGCCCTCCAAAAGAAATCATGCCCAGTCCCACTCTTTTAATAAAGGACAGCACAGGGAGTAGCAGTGTGGTGAATCAGCCTCAAGTACCCTTTAATTGCAGATAAAATTCTAAGTCTTTTTTCTCTTCAATTCTACCAAAACAGTTTCCAATTTTTCTTATAGACCTCCAGGATGATACCTTTTCCAGCTTACAGCTTCACAAGGTAAATTTCCAGCATCCTGTCCTGTGTCTTTACACTCATAGCACTGAATTGCATGGAGCTTAATTTCCTTTTCTGACTGCCTCTCACGTTACCAATAGCACTGTAATTCCATGGACTCTATCATTTGTTGGTTTTGTATAGATTTTAGTGTGAGTTTTCAAAAGGAATACATAGCTGGAAGTGGATACTATCTGCCTGCTGCACCGAGCTCTCTTTACTCCGCTCTAACAGGTGCCATCTTACTCTGCCCCTCAAACTCTTCTAAATAGCATATTGAATCAAAAATTATGGAAGTACAGCAGAATAGAAAATCAGTTCAGAAGTCACAGTACACATGCTACTGTTATCCTATCGATAATAATTTAAGACTATAAACTCAGAGTCTCAAAGATTAAGAGATTCTATAAACAGTCAATAATAAGTTATTAAATGAAATAGAGCAGGTAATGCAATTAAAACTTGTGGCTTGCTTAGCTCAATTAGGGTTCTGCTTTAACAAATGCAAATCATTAACTAGTAGAAATAAAGATTGACTGTGCCTTTAAGAGCTGAACTTCCAAAAGGAGACAGAAAGGGGAAATATCATGCTTTAGTGTAGCTGCAGTGCCTTCAGTGCAGACAGGATAATTTTTCAACACAGCTAATTTGCATGCAGGATTGTAATTGGCTGTTTCACTTTACATCTTTTAATCCAATCAGAAGGGCTACTGTTATGTCATAGACAGGGCCAGTCATGTTTTCAAAGACTGACTGAGACAAGGCAATTAAAGAGAAAAGTTAACTGTGTTGCTAAAGTTTGCTATTCAGGGCTTTTTTTGAAAATATAATTCTCATCCATGGAGGTATCTGGAGGATTGATTTTCTGTCATGCCAACATCACTAACCTCTTGAAAAGAATGACAAAATTCAGGTATGAATTTCCTGTGCTACACTGTTTGGATTTTGGGCAAGGGAGAGCTCACCTTCCATCTCACCAGACCATTCATTTACAAGATCAGCAGTTTGCTTGTTCTTATTTTCTTTGTGTTCTGGGAAACTCAAGAGGGAGTGTGGCATTTATGATCTCAGTTTTATGCTGTTGAACTCATTCTTTTTCATGTTGCATACATTGATGAGAATTGTTTGGACAAAGATTGTGCACTTTTGGGGGTTGTCTTACTTTTTCAGAACACAATGGAACTTGTTTTATAAGCACAGAGTTTGTTTCTGGCACCAGAGGCTTTTGTTTGTGCTCATGCTGAGATGGAGTTCTTGTTTGGAGTTTTAGTGGAGGTATGCAGAATGGCAGTTCCAAACTCAGGCACTGAGTCATGATTTCTGTTGCTCATAGTAACAGTAGGTTTCTGTCTGGAACATTGTCCTGAGCTTTAAAAAATAAAAAGTGAAAGCACCCAAGTTTAGCAGGCAAGAAAATAGTGCAGTGGGGGAGAGAGGGAAGGGAGGAAGCAACTGCACTGTTCTGAATGGAGAGGATGCAGAGAGATATGACTGAAGTTCATTTGGTGGAAGGAGACAGGCTGTGTTGCATTAGGAAACATTTCAGAGCCCTGTGTTTCTACTACATCATAACAATACATCAGCATAACTCTAGCTATACAGCTGTAAAAAGATGCAGTAATTATTTGACAGTTGTTAGTATCTGTGACTGTAATGAACCTTAGTTTGTTTTTTGCCCTAGAAATTTTTCCCAGTTTTCCCCATGCCCAACTGAATGATTGGGGTCTTGACAGTGGCACTCCTCCTCAAGCTTGGATGGTGGAAGAGGGGCTGGTTTCACAGTGCCATTCCTTGTCTAACTGGTGGGGGTTCCACGCCCTCCTTCCCCAAGAGAATAATGCTGCTACTCTGTGATATGCTTGGCTACTAGTCAGCATCAGTGTACGGTTTGTGATATGCCTGGCTACAGTCATCATCAGTGTAGGGTTCTGGGGCTTGAATGGGAACTATGGTCTCCCAGTTGGCAATGTAATACTCTGTTTCTGCTGTAACACTGGATCAGTCATGCAATGCTCAAGTTGAAAAACTGAGAGTAAATTTCTGGTTGTAAGAGGAAATATGATATTCAGAGCACTCTAAATTTAACTCGAGAGGGAGCAATATTAGACTTGATTCTCTCAAATGGAGATGGAGAGAGGATTACAGATGTAGAAGTGGGTAGCCATCTGGGAACTAGCGACCATCGAACAGTATGGTTCACAATAAACGCAGCAATAGAGTCAAGCCATACAAAGACAAAAGTACTGGACTTTAGGAGGGCTGACTTTGCCAAAATGGGTGAGTGCCTAAGGAATGCACTAGCAAATGGGCAGGAAGGAGGGTGGAAGAACAATGGGAATAATAAAACTGCCATCACAGAGGTAACGAGCCTTTGTGTGAAACAAATAAACAAAACAAGATGATGTAAGAAACCACTATGGTTCTCAAAGGAAGTGGCAGTGAAGGTTCAAAGAGAAAAGAAAGCATTAAGGAGTACAAGGAGTTGCAGAAGAGCAGGACAGAGAACTGTATCAGTTAAAGCAAAAGGAGGCTGGAAGGCAGTACAGAACAGCAAAGGCCCAAACCGAGGAAAAGATAGCCAACTCAGTTAAGAAGGGATAAACCTTTTGTAGGTACATCAGGAGCAAAGGAAGACCAAGGGAGGGATAGTGAGGCTTAATAAAGGGAGGGAGGGTGGGCAGAGGGAGACTGTGAAAAGGCAGAGATACTAAACAAATATTTTTGCTCAGTATTTACAAATGAAGAGGGGGAGGTACATAAAACAAACAGCAGTAACACTCTGGATACAGAAGTTGATACCAGCCCATTTACAGAAGAAAGGGTTCTGAAAGAACTCTTAAAACTGAAGGTGGACAAAGCAATGGGGCCTGATGGGATTCATCCCAGAATTCTAAAAGAGCTAAGGTAGAACTAGTGACACCACTGACTATCCTTTTAACAAATCATGGAGGATGGGTGGTACCTGAGGACTGGAGGAGGGCAGATGTGATTCCCTTCACAAAAGTGGGAGCAAGGCAGAAGCAGGAAACTACAGACCTGTTAGTTTAACCTCAGTGATAGGGAAAATGATGGAATCACTTCTGAAGGAAAGAATTGTCGAGTATCTAGAGGCCAGAGGGCACAGGACCCTAGGCAGCATGGATTCACAGCAGGAAGGTCATGCCAGACAAATCTGATAGATTTCTTTGACTGGGTGACCAAAGTAGTAGATCAGGGAGGGCTATGGACATGGCCTACCTAGACTTTAGCAAGGCATTTGACAGTCCCACTAAAAGATTGATATACAAGTTAGCCAGCCTGGGAGTGGGTCCCAAGATGACAGCCTGGATAAAGAATTGGCTGGAGAATAGGACACAGAGTAATAGTAAATGGAGTCCACTCAGAAGAAAGGAGGTTACTAGTGGGGTACCACAGGGTTCAGTATTAGGACTGGTCCTCTTCAATGTCTTTATAGTTTACATTCTGGAAGGACTGGAAGGAAAAGTATGTCTCTTTGCAGATGACACTAAGATCTGCAACAGAGTTGATGCACAGGGTGGGGTGGAAAGGATGAGAAGGGACTTGGCAAGGTTAAAGGAATGGTCAAATGTATGGCAGCTTAGATTCAATGCTAAGAACTGCAAGGTAATGCACCTGGGAAACAAAAACCCAGGGGAAGAGTACACAATGGGGGGTGAGATCCTAACAACAACAAAAATGGAAAGGGACCTGGGGGTAGTCATATCAGATGACCTAAAGGTGGGCAAGCAATGTGGAGAGGGCAGCAAGGAGGGCTGGGGGGTTACTGGGATGCATAGGGAGAGGCATCACCAGTAGAAAATAGGAAGTTATTATCCCTCTGTACAGACAGCTGGTGAGACCCCATCTGGAGTACTGTATGAAGTTCTGGAGACCCAATCTCAGCAAAGACATAGACAGGATGGAAGCTGTCCAGAGGAGGGCAACTAAAATGGTGCAGGGTCTGCACCGGAAGACATATGAAGAGAGATTTAAGGAGCTTAATATGTATAGCCTCGAGGAAAGGAGGGAGAGGGGGGACATGATAGAAACTTTCAAGTACCTCAAGGGAATCAACAAAGTCCAAGAGGGTAGCATCTTTCAAAAAAAGAGGTGTGCAAGAACAAGAGGGAACAATTTGAAGATAGAGGGGGGTGGCTCAGAGGTAATTTAAGGAAGTATTTTTTCACAGAGAGGGTTGTGGATGCATGGAACGGCCTTCTGGAGGAGGTTGTGGAGTCAAAATCAGTGGTGGAATTCAAGCATGCATGGGACAGTCATAAGGCAATTCTAGGGTGTGAGGGTAAGAAGAAGTAGGCTGCTGGTTAACTAGGATCTGCAGCTTATCCAGTAGGTAGGGAAATGGGCAGACTGGGTGGGCCAAGCGGTCCTTATCTGCCGTCAAATTGTATGTTTCTATGTTTCTGTGTTTCTATGTTTCTATGTAATGTGCTGCTTCTGGAAATCCATATCCATGATTTACAATGTAATGTTGTCTGGCTTTCCATACTTTGACCCACATGTCATGAAATTACACATATTTTCACTTAAGGTTATGTACTGTGTTCACTAAAGCAGATAATGCATTAGCACAAAATAAGTAACAATACAGAGTAACACTAGTGTTGGCATTTGAATCTTGATTATGTGTTTTTCTTGTTTTCTCAAGATTGTTTAATTACTGGAATTTAAAACAAATCTACATTTAATATTAGCAGTATTGCCATAATTTAGCTAGTTTAGCTACTTATTTTGCTATTTACTTTATGCCCATGTACACCTCAGCAGTGTTGGCAGTAATGAGAGTCCTGTTTGTTAACATCATTTTCTGGAATATATAATAATACAATAAATCAAGCTAATAACAGTGCTTCAATAATTAAACCACATTACATGAGGTCAAAGGACATATTACATGCCACATTAGGACAGAGGAGATAATTATTTACTGCAGTACAGAGTGGCCTAGCATTTTCACATTTTAGGAATCAGCTACCAATTGGCAAATCACATTAAACCCCACTGTCCACATACATGTCATGGTGAGAAAGAAATGCCATCATTGGTAATAATGTTTATGAATCCAAAAGTACTGTTTAAACCATTGATGTAAGAGTAGAAAAATGCAATATTTGCAGCAGGAAAATGTAATATTTGCCAGTGAGTCTCAGTTGATTGCATGCTGTAACAGTACATGATACGTTTGTACCACCTTACTGAAAACACCTTCTCTTTACTGTCCCTTATGTCATACCCATCACCATAGCAACAAAATAGAAGATAATGGATGGGCACCAGTCAACAACATAGAGGATTGTGTATGCGCAAGCATATACAACAAGGCAGTTGCGATCGAGAGGTTTCCGTGGTAACCAGGAGACCCCGAGAGCGTAGCTCGGAGAGGTCCGCTACCACGGAAAACCTCAAGATCGCACAACTGTCTTTTGTGTATGCTTGCTCATACACAATCTTTATAGTGTATGGGCAACCATACGCAGTACACCGGACAAGTTTTTGTAAAAAAAGGCGGCTTACTTCAGTTTCTGCCCCACGCCACTTCCTGCTGTCAGGCGCTACACTCACTGCGGCAGAATGTAGCTCGATTTGTTGTGCTGACCAGTGACGCACCTGTGCAGCACAACAAGATCATGACGCATCGAGTAGGAAAACAACGCTGTTCCAGGCATGATTTCCATGCGGAACAGCGTTTACCATACACTATAACACTATGTTCCTTTGAGAGAAGTTGTCATGACAGAGGTTTACTGATGGCATGACAATCTCAAGAAGGGAACTCTTGCTGTTGTTAACCGTGCCAATCCATTGTCTTTATAGTGTATTGTCATCAGTTAAATGAAATGTGTCATTAATTTTCCATTTTTGTTTTGCTGCACTTTCCTTTGGGGCCAGCTTTAACCATTGTGGATGTTTACCGAAATGTGGACATTTGTGAAACGCGTGATATGCAGAGTTGTTCGATGTTGTTATACTATCATTGTGATATACTCAAGAGGGTATAACAACCTCTTGATGTCACAACGATAGTATAATAACAATAGGAATTTCTTTGAATTCCATCTTTAATAGCCCTCTCCTATACACTATTTCAGTATAATGCACTATAAGAAGTGATTCTTCTGCTGATGACCTTGCTGTCAAATAGTTCTGTGACTGTCTCCTGGGTGGGGGACCTGGAATCAATTACTGATCCTGGACTCTCAATTAGACTAGCAAGAGGTATGGGCCATGCATCTCTCAGGGGTGGGGGATTACCCACACTCCACTGGATGTGCCTATCTGGTGGTCAGGGTCATGGGAAAACCACATCCAATAATCCTTAGAAACTATGTCAATATCATCAGGCATTGCTGCCAGGTTCTGCCCACCACATGGTGTTAGTTTGAATCCCCACAAGATAATCGGTGCCCCTATCCCTTTAGGGATAAGGATCTTGCTAGGTCAATGGGTCTTGATAGGCAACAAAAGGGAGATGCATTGATGAGGCTGCTGTGGTTTGAGAGTGCTGGCTCACAGTGGACACCACTGAAAGAGTAAGAGCGAGAATGAGGAAACAGGAAAGTGAGGAAGAAAGAGTGCCTCATTGGTAGGTGTGGAATGAATAAAGGTATGAATCAGAAAACATAATGAAAAAAACAAAAAAGCTGATTCATTTGGACCCAAAGTTATAGAAATAGAATTTGTGGAGGACAGTTAAATTGTATATCAGTTTTTCTATCTAATCATTTTAAAGTGGTTCACATATAGTGCATATAATTATATCTTCTTCTAGACAGTGTCAAAATACTGCTGATATCACTTGGAACATAGAAAAATTTATACAAAAACTATTGGATAAAAATAATATTTCAAGGGTATGCCCAAACTAAAATATTTCCTTTACTTGTAATGCAAATGATGCAAACGAGCACCAATGTAATAAAAAGAATGCAGCAAGAGGAGATCATAAAAATGCATTATATCTCATCCATGATGAAGAACATAAGGAAGAAATACAAAGTTGCGGTCAAATACTGGAAAAGTCACACAAAAAATGCTACATACTAACTTAAATGGACAGGCAAACACAGAAACATGAAATGAAGAGGAATAGACATTTTGGCCCTGTAAGCCAGCCCCTTTAAAGAGGAACTGCCTTCATCACCTTCCTGCAGTTTCACAATATCCCTCTATTCTTTCCTTCAGAAGACATTAATTTAGGTCTCTCTTGAAACCACATATAGTGTGCATTTTGCTTCTGTACTTTCTAAGTGTACATGGTATGCCTAAAATTAGAAGAGATGTTCTGCCCGTTCCCCAATGCACAGACTGTAGAACATGATTTGGGATGAGCATGGCAGGTGGCACAAGGAAGCTAAATCAAAAAATATCTGTTTAGCTCCAACTTGGACACAGACATGGGACCCTGTAGAATAGGAAAAACAGCGACAGGCTGGTTGCAGTACAAGTGACCCCAGGGAGGTTGTAAAGGAGTTTCTGGACATTGTCTGCACCAATGCTGTGCAAGGCTCAGATGAAGAGAAGTGTTCCACACAGCAGAGGGCGGAATTGGATGCTGCCACTGCAGGTTCAGTGGATCTGTGGGTGGAAGGCCCAAGTCCAAGCATCATCAGAGAGTCCGAGGTGGAGGAAACATGTCATTGGGAGGACAGTGACTCTGACAACAGTAGAGAATGGACAATTGTGGGGGTTGGTGCAATCGCCAGCTGCTGGGCAGACTGTGTGGAAGAGGAGGAAGCAGCAATGGCTACAGTGGAAGCTAGTGGGTCAGCATTGGCCTGGACTTCCCTGGAGCCTCCCGATACCTGTGAGGAGGAAGACTCAAGAAATGTGCCCTTGAGTGTGGAGATGGACTGCTCTTGCTTTGTACCAAGTGTTCAAGACTAACTCAACCAGGACTGGCTACCCCCAAGCAGTGTTTCTGGTCGTGAGTTAGTGGAAAGCAGCAAAGAAGAGAGGATTGTGCGTAGACGAGCTGAGGCAATGTATGGACAGTCATACCCTTTCTACTCTTGAAAAATATGGGAAGACATAGAGAAAGACAAGCATGTCTGACTGTGGGAGGAAGCTTGAGCCAACCTTTTCCCTAGAGTAAACAAGAAGGTCCGAATTAAGGTGTGCAATGGGAGACTGCAATTCTTGAGGAGTGGCAGGATTTTGCTGATCAATTCTGTGAGAATAGTGGACAAAGCTAGCCAAGAGAAATTTCATTATGTTCAAATGGTTCATCCAGATGGAGTGAGAGTCTGTGCCCCAGATCTGGATTGGTACTACCCCAGAGATTGGTACCATTCTTGAAAATTGTGCCCACCTGTCATAGGGAAATTCAGCCATTGCCAGCTCAGCCATCTGTCACCAAAGAGGCAGCAACCCAGGATGGAGGTTCCTTGCTTCTGGTGATCCATGTTCATCTGTAGCAGCATCCAGGTTCAACTCCAGCAGCATCCAGGTTCATCTCTGGTAACATCCAGGATAATCAGCCCAGCAGGTTCGGAGAATATTTCCAGTCCAGATCCAGAAGGAGGTTGTGGAAATGTCTGATCCAAAGATTTAATCTACCCAGCAGCTGAAGATCATCAGTCTGCAGCATCAGAGAGGTGATGTTGACATCCTTTTGTCATCAGGAACTTGTAAGAGACCGTTTTTCATTTTTCATTTAACTGTGTCCTGCAAAATGGAAGATTCTATGGAATATTAATCCTCCAAATGACATTACATCTAGACTGCAGTGCTTGCAGGCCTTTTGCCTGTTCCAGGACTCTGCTTCATTGGGCTCCAGCCTAGGAGAGACTCTTGCTGCAGTGCTTCAACACTCTGGACTCCTCCTTAGTTTGAGACTTTGCAGGGTTCCCTTCCCCAAATGTTTTGCAAATGTCTTTATGTTTCCTGTCTTTTGCACTTTTGTAGAACAGCCTTTTAAAAATGCTTTTTGGGCTTGTACAGTATTCAGTGGGAGGGTTGTTGGTCATTGTTTTTGGCTTTACAGGTTGTTGTTGTTTACAGAAATGTTTTTGCTGTGTTTTCTTTTGCAGGTGTTCCTGGAAGAAGACAAGAAGACCTGAAGAGGATGGGTAGGACTCATCGGAGTCCTTCCTTTGTGCAGATTGTTAGGCTTGTGTAACTGTTTAGTGTAGTCACTAACCTTTTTCATTTTACAGGTGTGAGGTATAAAATGATCTTGTTTTCATTTTGGGTGTGGGTACATGGTAGGTAGCATTGGTCAGACAGTTTTCCCCTAGAGGGTTGGGGGGAAGGCAGGTTGGTGGTTCTGATTCTGGATATAGGGATCACCAATTCTGTTGGTAGGACATGCTTCAGGGAGTTTCTTGGAGCCACTCAGTACCAATAGATAGTACGGTAGTAGGATAGGAACTGAAGTTTCTTCAGTGGGCCTCTAGCCTTTAGTGTCACCTGCCTGTGCCTGGCACATGGTAGGGAGGACTTGTGAAACCCTCCCTATAGGGGGCATCAGAGGTAGGATGGCCTGGTGCTGGGTGAGGGAATGACTGCAGACAGTCATTTACCTGGCAAGGGGTGAGTGCAACGACCCAGTCCCTGGGGTTACTAGACTCCTATCAGTATTATTGTTAGGAAGGTAGCAGGCAGCTGGCAGACAGCTCATTAGGGGATCTTTACAAAATGACATCATTTACTCAGCTAGCCTGAGGGAAGAATGATTAAGTCATTTTGAACTCTTCAACAGCATAAGCCACATTATGCGGATAGCTGCTCTGGGGAGCTTAGAATGCTCAGTTCAGTTTGGAGTCTGAAGTAGTCTGTATTGGAGTGAGGAGGTGAGAGTGGCAGAAGGCCTGCAGTGGGTTCCAACAGAGGGCCCAGGATTTCTCACCCTAGTCATGTGTCATTTCCAGCTTCCAGTGAAGTGGTGGAGACAAGACTACAATAGGTGTTCCTGATTTCTATTCCCAGTGAAGCGGAAATATCTGCTTGTTCTCTGTGGCCTTAAGGGGGAATCCTCTGAATGTTCTGAGGTATTTTCAGCTGCTTTGGTATAGTACCTGAAATAGATAGTGTGGACCAGCTACCCAGAAAAGTACCTTTCCTGTTTCTTTTTGGTTATTCCATGCCCAGTGGACAGAACACGTTCTGTGAGTACTGAAAGGGAGACTAGATCTCCACAAATGTTCTTAGGGGAGTGGATAGTCTGGGGTGCATGTGCCCATAGATAATGCTGGCTCACACCTGTCAGTGCCCCTTATTTCACCAGTGTGAGTGAAGAAAGTTAAACTGTTGATCCCAGTGAGTGCAGTTTATTTTCTGTGTGTCACCCAGTGTTGTGACAAAGTATGGGACCTCTAGCATTTCAGTGGGGAATGGGGGTTTCAATGATGTAACCCTGAAGAATGGCATAGTCTGTCGGTTAGGGCCAAGGTTGGGAGGAATGCCATCTAAGTGCTTACAAGGCAGGGCTTCCTGGTTTATAAGGGGCACCAGTAATTTTACCTGAGCGAGTGGCAATGCTGAAGGTTAAGGTGTGTGTGACTGAGTTTTCACATAATTACACCTATGTTCGAAAGGAGTTATGAGTGTGTGGCTTGGATTTCACTAAATAACGCTCATGGGAAAGAAAGAGAGATGTTCATGTGTGTGACCCAGTGTCCACAGATGCACTTTGGGAATTTGGGAAGAAGATGTTTCTATTTTTGTTCATTAACTGTACTGCAGTGCAAGGAGAGTTCTTGGATTTTTGCACCTGTCCAGCGTGGACCAACCCTTGGGGGTCCACTTCAGCTTTACTTGCCATCTTTGAATAAAGCCATACTGCACAATCCCAGTCACTGTTATGGACATTCTGATTATTGCTACTGGTTGTGTGGATTTACTGGGGCCCCCTCAGCAGGTTAGATCAAGCATATGCCGACACCCAGGACCTGGGTTGTGTTTTTACACAGGGTTCCAGTTGTTTGTTTCTGTACCCCCCAACCCTCTCTTCCTCTAGAGAATGAGCCAGGTATACATCCTAACGTCAAGGGTGGTGCCTTTTTAATAAAGTAAATAGTATGCCAGTATAAGGCACCAATTTAGCTGGGTAAGCATTACAAAAAATGGATGGTGTGCACACTAGTTAAATAAGTGGCCTGGGGATTACACAAGACCACGGTACAAAGGTCAGTAGGGAGCAGGACAGGGGTGAATGGAAAAAGCAAAGTCAACATAGCACACTCACCTCTGAAGCCAGGAGATCAGAAGGCTGTGGGTTCAGTTCCCACATCTGGCACTTGGGTTAATATCCCAGTACTGACACTATAGTGCAGCATGAGAGGAGTGCTGCACTTCTGAGGTGCCGTCTTTTGGATGAGACATTAAACCGAGGTCCCATCTGCCTGGATTGGTGGTAGCTCAGGTGGATGTTAAAGATCCCATGGCACTTCTCAAAAAGAGTAGGGGAAATTTTTATTTAGGAGAAACTGTGCATTACATTCCAAAGAAACATGATACATAAAAAAACAGAAACAAGAAATCCCCCAAAAAAGGTCCAAGAAAACTATCCTATTTTATCCTTAAGGAATGGTACCTTTGTCCAACAGAGGGCCCAACAATCTGAAGGCATATGTTGTTTTTCAAACATACATTGTTTCACGAGTTTGTTCTCTATAATAATAACAGTCTGTTTAGGGTTTTGATATAGTTCCTGTAAAACAAACTTACATCTTGTTTGCCATAAAACAAACTTTATAGAAGCAAAAATGATACGTAATGTATCCTTATAAATACCCAAGCCCTGGAAAGTAAAGCCACCAACAATTTCTTCATATGAAATATTATTCCAGTATCCATTGTGCCACCTAGTGGCTATTATACCCCATACAGTTTTAACATATGGACATTCAATAAAAAAATGTACCACTGATTCCTCTTGTGCAATATAAGATGCCCTTGGGCACATCCATTCCTCTATTTTTTTATGTTTAGCATTACCTTTCACAAAAAGATGACCATGTGCGCTTAACCAACAAACATCCCATATTCTTGGTGGAATATAAGAGTCTTTCAAAGATTCCAATACAAGTTTAGTATAACCCGGCTCTATCTGCCTAAAGGAAAGAAATGGTGGATTACTAGACGTATGAATTGTAGAATAAAGTGAATTTGTGGTGAATTTGGACAACATATTAAGCTGTAACTTCCAAGATTTTAAATTACTACAGTAAGAGCAGGCCTAAAAAAAACACAGCTCGTCTTAACCTGTGCTTTCAAAACCTCTTGTTCTTCCCAAACGTTATAAAGAGGCTTTAAAGGGACACTGTCAACCCCATTTGGTCTCGAAGTGTTCCTGGTTTAAAAAACACATTTTATGATTGTTGTCATTCTATAGAGACTGCTGATGTAGCTATTTGTTTGATTCAGACTCCTTTTTCCTTTTAAAAAGTAAAAAACTGAGTGTCAACCATACTGGTGTTACCACACCACAACATGTTTATTTACATTTCTTGACCAACTACAACTGCATCTTTCCTGGACTCAGGAACACTCCCAACACTATCTAGCTACTCATTATGCAGTGGGAGTAAATGAGACTGTTGTATCACGAGTGGCTGAACTGTTTGAGGGTGTTTCTAATGTTCAGGAAGTATGCAGGTAAACAATTTGGAGCAAAACAAGGCAGTGTATAACTATACATTCCCATGCATTTCCGTTCTAATAAGCAAGGAGGCAGATTAAACAACCAGCAACATCAATGAATTTTAGAGAAGGTAAGCAATCGTAAAATGTGGGGTTTTACCTAGAAATAATATTGTGCAGAAAAGGTTGACAGTGTCACTTTAACCATTCACTAGCAAATAAGGATCGTATAGCAAGACTTGGTTTAGTCAACTCAATGAAATTAACATGGAAAAAATTACAAAAGAAAAAAAGTAATGGATTAATCAAATTTAACCTGCCTTCTGCTACCGATAAATATATTATTTCACGTTTGATAGGATTCAGGTGGCTTCCCCATATTATCTGGAATACGAGTCCTAATAGTGTATTTTCCAAAGATTTAGGTAAAGGATAAACAGAACTGAGGAAAATAAATATTGGGAGAAAAAAGTTTTAATTACCGCCACCTTTTTCTTTTTAGTCTGATTCCATTTTTTCCAGACTTCCACCTTTGTTTTTGCAAATTCTAATTTCTTTGTCCAATTGTATACTCCATTATCCCCCCGTCCAAATCAACTTTCCAAACACTGAAAGGGGTCAGTAGACACCTGAATACCTTTCCAGGACATAGGAGAAATACTGGAATTATTTAATGGATAAATAATACTTTTTCCAATATTCAAACATGCTCCAGATAATCTAGAAAATTCTTCAATACACATAAGAGCCTGAATACCTGAAGCACAATCAGCTACTAGAACACATAAATCATCTGCATAAGCAGTCACCTTAATGTCCATATCACCCCCCAGTATAGGGATCCCAACAATACATGAATCCTGCTGGATAAGACGAAGCAGTGGATCCAAACACAAGACACACAGTAAAGGACTGAGTGGACATCCTTGTCTTACTCCCCTTGATATATCAATATAAGAACCCAGATGACCATTAACAAAGGGCATTGCCCTGGCATTTTTATACAACAAGGAGATCCAGTTTACAAAACTAGCTGGAATCCCGTAATGTGTTAATATTAAAGAAATGTAATGGTGTGGTACATGATCAAAGGCTTTTTCCTGATCTAGGGACATGACAAATCCCTGAGTTTGACCATCCTTACCGCTTTCTATAATCTCCCGTAGTAATAATAAATTATGAGTAATTGAGCACCCCAAAACAGAACATGTTTGAGTTGATATAATTAGCAATGAGGCTTTATTAAGCAGTTGATTATGTAACATTTTCAATAATATTTTATAATCAGTATTTAACAAACTCAACTACCTCCAATTATCCAAAATCCTCTTGTCATCTTTCTTATAAATCAAAATCTGTACTGCTATACAAAAACGCATATCCACCTGCAGGGTACCCAACACTGTATTAAATACCATCATTAATATAGTCTGTAATATCTCAGTGAATTCTACATAAAATTCAGAAGAAAAACCATAAATGCCTGGGGCTGTGGACTTTTTCAAATGATTAACAACCTCTCCAATCTCAACTTTAGAAATAGGTAAAGTAAGATTCCTTAATAGATCCTCAGGTATATATGAAACCTGAACCGATAACAAAAATGAAGTTAATTGTGAAATATCAATTGGAGCTGTTCTATACATATCTGATAAATATTGGGAAACAGCCTGTAATATTGCTGACCCATTGGACGCATAAGTTCCATCTCGTAACCTAACAAAATCTAGCAGTCTATCAAAGGCCCTGTGTGAGCAGGCTTTAAAGGCCTCACCAAACCCAGTTTTCCCTGGGGAGCAAATCCTATGCTCATTTAGCATAGCTGCAGCTCTTGAATATTGTAAGGACAACATCTCTTTTTTTAAATTAAGGATCCGAGGTGTCAGCCTAATATGTTGAATACTAATAACAGACTAGAGTTTGTTAAGTTGGAACCGGAGTTTAAGATAATCTTTATACTGACTCAACCTACTTTTAGAAGAATGTGTTTGAAACACTATTTTTAAACCTCTTTTTGTTTCCTCCCACCATGTACTAATGTTACCCACTAAACAAGCAACAGACATTCGTGCCTTAAGATATTCAATAATCTTGTGTTTTATACTCTGTTCCTTTAAAAGTGTAATGTTTAGTTTCCAGTATCCTTTACCATATCTTGGTCCAATGTCACCTCCCAGTACAATCAGAAGGACTGCATGGTCAGAAGTCGCTAAAGGAATGATATCTGCCCTTGAAATACTAATATTCTTTTCTGTAAATATAAAATCAATTCTAGTAGAAAGTGAACCTCTATAATAAGTATGACCCCCTACTTTATGAACACATCGAACAAAATCTTGTAGACTACTCTGGTTAATAAGTGAAGTAAGATAGTTGGAATCACAGTACATTTTAGTTGTATTCGCTCTCCTATCCAGTACCCAGTTAAAATCTCCCCCCATATCACTATTTTTGCTGTGTATAAATAAGGACTGACTTTTTGATATAAATCAATATGTTCCCTTTTTGTGAGAGGGGCATAGATGTTAATCACTCTCCACCCAAATCTCTTGAAGGTAAAATCTAAGAGAAGAGCTCTACCCTCTGATATACCAACAAGATGTGACACCCTAAACCCATCCCCTTTAAACAATATCCCCACTCCCTCACAAACCCCTATGCCAAATGAAAAAAATGAGGGGCCCCAACACCACAATTATTGTGCTGAACGAACTAAAGAAAGAGTATTTAACCTAGTATCCTGTAATAAACAAATGTCACAATGTAAGTCTTTTAACACAGATAGTGTTATCAACCTACTTTTAGGATTCCGAATACTATTCACATTAACAGATGCTACCCCTAAACAGGAAATGCCATAGGCGTAATATACAGGATATTTAAGGAGGTTTCCTTAATCTAGAACTCCTCAGAATTCTAGTATGAATCCTAGGAGTCTGGTCCTCATCAGCTCCCTCTTCAATTCATTCCCCATCAGATTCAGAGGAGAAAGGAGCAAGGGAAGAAGCCTCTGGGTCTCCTCCTTGTTCAGAATCTACCGTAGGGGGCCTAAGAACAGCAAATTTATTTGATAAAATAATACCTTCATCCCCTGTGAAACTAGCTTTAGCATCTTTAGACTTAGGCCACATTTGCTTCATACCCCTCCTTTTCACGTTACTCTTGACCATGGGGGGGAGGAAGCATTTGGATTTCCATGTCCTTGGTCACTAAATGCAATCCAGAAACTGCAGGAGAAAGTACAGTATCAGTACTCTGAGGAGGTACTATGGGGGGGGGTAGAAATTGCTTCTATAATCACATTGTGGGCTGCAGCATTAGAAGGGCCCGAAGGGGGTGGGGGTGGAGAGTTTATATGCCCAGGAGGGGCCTGACTAGTTTTCTGTTTTCATTTCTGTATTTCTTTTTTGTGGGCTTCTTATAAAATAAAATCCTGACTAACACAATCATTTCTATTGTGAGTAGCCCAAGGGCAGGCTCTAAAAGCATGCCCAACATCCTCACATAAATTACAACATAAATCCTCAGTGCATTCTGAGCTATGGTGGCCAAAAGCTAAACACAGATTACATTTAATTCTGTTGCATGCTGAACCCAAATGAGTATATGCCCTGCACCTAAAGCAAGTTCTTGGCTGACCAGGGTAAAAACAATGGCCTTTCTCATTACCTAAAAATAAACTATTAGGAAGATGTACTGGACCTAATGTATTGTGCCTTAAACAAACCTGTATAACCCACCCCTTATTCCAAAGACATTCCTCATCAAAAATAGGTCTAGGATTCCCCAACACATCACAGCGTTTCTGCTACCAGTAAACAATGTCATGAATAGAGACAGTTTCATTACGAAATAAAACAGTGACATTTTTTATAGATGGTTTTGTCAGTGGTATTGCCTTGAAAGGCAACTATAATTCAGTATACTTGAAAGCATCATATGTGGTCCAGAATCTGTCAAGACCCAGTGGGGAAGTAAAACTTGTATCATAAAGGACAGAGCCAGAAACATTTATCAAAGCATGTATTTCTGTTGAAAAAAACCCAAAAGATCCCTTCAATAAATCATGACCAATATACTGTATAAGCGATCAGGAGCTACTTCCAGGCTCCCAAGGTATTCCAGGCGAACTGCATTGAGTCTTTGCAAGGGGGGGGGATGCTGTAAAGGGGTCCTTCCTCCAAAAAGACTCCCAAGCAGTTTTTGCACGCTCTTGAAAATTAGGAGCAGTTCTAGGAGCTTCCTGCTCCTCACCCCCTGACTCAGCCCAATGAATTGATGTTACACCATCATCTTCTAAAATTGAGGTCTCTATAACTTATTTTGGGCTTAAACCAGGCTGGGAAATGCTTTCCTGAGTAGAAATACACTGTTGTGCTAATCCCTGGGCAACAGCTGTAACATTATCAGGTATAGGCCCAACTGTACTAGGAGAAGAAGAGTCCCCTGGAATCAGGCTATGGTCCGGATCCAGGATCCAAATTCCTGCAGTGCCCTGCTTCCAACCTGCAGTTAGCAGGGAGTGCTCCAATGATGGTGGGGAGGACCCCTGAACAGGCTGTGCTGTAAAATCAGCCTCTCTACCTTTCTGTAACCCCAGTGAGGAAACAATTGCAACAGATGATTGTTCAGGAAGACTGTTAGGTGTACTTACAAAAGGTGTAGTTTGAGAAAACAAGTCAGAATTCATTGCTCCTGCCAAGGGATTTTGCTACTGCAACTGAGAAGCATTCACCAGAGGTGACTCGGGTGTCTGGAATGAAGGTAGTGTGCTGACCTCATTTGGGCGAGGCATCCCGTCCTGAACAGGGTTTTCACAGCAGTCTCTTGCTGTAAGATTAGCTTTGCTGCTTCTTGCATAAACTCAACAGAAACATCCAAATCCTGCTCAGTAGCAGTGTCAGGTATCGCAGTTTTTTTATTGCATTTTCAGTAGTAGCACAATACAATTCCTTGTTTTGCTGCAGAATATTATTCAACCAACTAGCGTCAGAATCAAAAAGTCCATTACATCCTTGTTCTTGGGTCTGAGAGGTGGCAAATTGTTTCATACTCACTGCATTTGATGCATCCAAGTTCTCTAGTGTGGTCTCCTGAGCTGGACCTGTGGGCTGGGAGACCTTCTCACCCACAGGTACACCAGCAGAAAGATCCTCCAGTGCGCCTTCCTCCATAGCAGCAGCTCCCCCTACTGACAAACAGTAGGGGAATTTCCCCGGTGTCCTGGCCAAATTTCCCTCATTCACTAAAAATACCACCAACAGCTTAATCTGGTTCAATTTCAGTTGCTTACCATCTGTATCCCCCTTCCCCTGGGTGCCCCTGAAAAAGGGACTTCTAGGCCCAGTGGGCTTACCGAGTCAACAGAACAAAATTCAACAAAAAACAAAACAACAATGAGAACAGGGATAGTGCTACAAGTGGTAAAGCCATCAAAAAATGGACAGCAATAAGTACTAATGGCCGTAGTCTGGGTAACAAGCTTCCTGAATCAGTGGCCATGATGGAGGAGGAACATCTGGATATTGTGGCAGTCACAGAAACATGGTACACACAGAACTGTGACTGGGACATAAACATACCAGGATACACTATCTACAGGAGGGACAGGGAGGGTAAAAGAGGAGGAGAAGTAGCTCTCTACATAAGGGAAGGAATCAAAGCTACAGAACAAAAGGGTAAACAGGGAGGAGAGGAAGCACTGTGTGTCAATTTGGAGACAGGCAATGGCACCACAATCTGCACAGGGGTTGTATACAGACCCCCACCTCAGGGGGAGGACATGAAGAAAGAAATGATAGGAAGTATCCTTAGAATGGCAGAAAAAGGGGAGATATTGCTGATGGGGGATCTGAATATGCCAGATGTTAATTGGAGTACATTTGCAGCAGCCACTTCTAAGAGTGGGGCCATTCTAGTTACCCTATAGGGGTCATGCTTTAGACAACTAGTATTAGAACCCACTCGAGAGGGAGCAATCTTAGACCTGGTACTCTCAAACGGAGATGGCGAGAGGATCACAGATTTAGAAGTGGGTAGCCATCTGGGAACTAGTGACCTTTGAACAGTATGGTTCTCAATAAACACAGCAGTAGAGTCAAGCCATACAAAGGCAAAAGTACTGGACTTCAGGAGGGCTGACTTTGCCAAAATGGGTGAATGACTAAGGAGTGCACTAGCAAATGGGCAGGAAGGAGGGGTGGAAGAATAATGGGGAATAATCAAAACTACCATCACAGAGGCAACAAGCCTTGTGTGAAGCAAATAAACAAAACAAAATGATGTAGGAAACCACTATGGTTCTCAAAGGAGGTGGCAGGGAAAGTTAGGGAGAAAAAGAAAGCATTCAGGAAGTACAAGGAATCACAGAAGGAGAAGGACAAAGAATTGTATCAGTTAAAGCAAAAGGAAGCTGGGAAGGCTGTCAGAACAGCAAAGGCCCAAACCGGAGAAAAGATAGCCAACACAGTTAAGAAGGGGGATAAAACTCTATATAGGTACATCAGGGAGCAAAGGAAGACCAAAGGAGGGATAGTGAGGCTTAATAAAGGGATAGGGAGTGGGCAGAGGGTGACTGAAAAGGCAGAGATACTAAACAAATATTTTTGCTCAGTATTCACAAATGAAGAGGGGAAGGTACCTAAAGCAAACAATAGAAACACTCTGGATACAGAAGTTGATACCAGCCCATTTACAGAAGAAAGGGTTCCGAAAGAACTCTTAAAACTGAAGGTGGACAAAGCAATGAGACCTAATAGGATTCATCCCAGAATTCTAAAAGAACTAAGGGTAGAACTAGTGACACCACTGACTACCCTCTTTAACAAATCATGGGAGGATGGGGTGGTACCTGAGGACTGGAGGAGGGCAGATGTGATTCTATTTCACAAAAGTGGGAGCAGGGCAGAAGCAGACAACTATAGACCTGTTAGTTTAACCTCAGTGATAGGGAAAAGGATGGAATCACTTCTGAAGGAAAGAATTGTCGAGTTCCTAGAGGCCAGAGGGGCCCAGGACCCAAGGCAGCATGGATTCACAGCAGGAAGGTCATGTCAGACAAATCTAATCGATTTCTTTGACTGGGTGACCAATGTAATAGATCAGGGAGGGGCTGTGGACATTGCCAACCAATGCTTTAGCAAGGCATTTGACACAGTCCCACACAAAAGATTAATATGCAAGTTAGCCAGCCTGGGAGTGGGTACCAGGATGGTAGCCTGGGTAAAGAATTGGTTGGAGAACAGGACACAGAGGGTAATAGTAAATGGAGTCCACTCTGAAGAAAGGGGGGTTACTAGTGGGGTACAGCAGGGTTCAGTATTAGGACCAGTCCTCTTCAATGTCTTTATAAGCGACATTGCAGAGGGACTGGAAGGAAAAGTATGTCTCTTTGCAGATGACACAAAGATCTGCAACAGAGTTAATACATAGGTGAGGTGGAAAGGATGAGAAGGACTTGTGAGGAGTTGGAGGAATGGTCAAATGTGGCAGCTTAGATTCAATGCTAAGAAGTGCAGGTATGCACCTTGAAACAAAAACCCAGGAGAAGAGTACACAATGGGGGTGAGATACTAACAACAAAAATGGAAAGGGACCTGGGGGTAGTCATATCAGATGACCTAAAGGCGGGCAAGCAATGTGAGAGGGCAGTAAGGAGGGCTGGGAGGATACTGGGATGCATAGGGAGAGGCATCACCAGTAGAAAACAGGAAGTTGTTATCCTTCTGTACAGACAGCTGGTGAGACCCCATCTGGAGTACTGTGTGCAGTTCTTGAGACCCAGTCTCTGCAAAGACATAAACGGGATAGAGGCAGTCCAGAAGAGGGCAACTAAAATGGTGCAAGGTCTGCACCGTAAGACATATGAAAAGAGACTTAAGGACCTTCATATGTATAGCCTTGAGGAAAGGAGGGAAAGGGGGGACATGATAGAAACTTTCAAGTACCTCAAGGGAATCAACAAAGTCCAAGAGGGTAGCGTCTTTCAGAAAAAGAGGTGTGCAAGAACAAGGGGACAATTTGAAGATAGAGGGGGGGCGGCTCAGAGGTAATGTAAGGAAGTATTTTTTCACAGAAAGGGTTGTGGATGCATGGAACGGCCTTCTGGAGGAGGTTGTGGAGTCAAAACAGTGGTGGTTTCCAGCATGCATGGGACAGTCAAAAGGCAATTCTAGGGGGCGGGGGTAGGAAGAAGTAGGCTGTTACTTAACTAGAATCTGCAGCTTATCCATTAGGTAGGGAAATGGGCAGATTGGGTGGGCCAAGTGGTCCTTATCTGCCGTCAAATTCTATGTTTCTATGTGAGAAGGCAGTAAGGAGGGTTGGGTGATACTAGGATGTATAGGAATAGGCATCACCAGTAGAAAACAAGAAGTTGTTATCCCTCTGTACAGACAGTTGGTGAGACCCCTTCTGGAGTATTGCATGTGGTTCTGGAGACCCCGTATTCTCAAGAACATAGACAGGATGGAGGCAGTCCAGAGGACGGCAACTAAAATGGTTCAGGGTCTACACCAGAAGCCATATGAAGAAAGACTAAAGGAGCTTAATATGTATACCCACGAGAAAAGGAGGGAGACGGGGGACATAATGTATGTTCCAATATATTGTATCCTCTTTAACTCATTGTATGTAAAGCACTTATAAATTGTTATTCTGTTAAGTTTCTGCATGTCTGTACTCTCCCGGGTCGTGCCTGAAAATAGTCATTTTATGGCTAGTGCACTTACCCAGTTAACAAAAGCTAAATAAATAAAATAAATAAATAATAGAAACTTTCAAGTACCTCAAGGGAATCAACAAAGTCCAAGAGGGTAGCATCTTTCAGAAAAAGAGATGTGCAAGAACAAGGGGGCACAGTTTGAAGATACAGGGGGGATGGCTCAGGGGCAGGGCAATATGAGGAAGTACTTTTTCATGGAGAGAGTGGTGTATACATGGAGCGGCCCTCCTGAGGAGGTCATGGGTCAAAAACAGTGGTGGGATTTAAGAATGCATGGGACAGACATAAGGCAATTATGATGGGGGTTCAGAAGAAGTAGGCTGTTGGTTAACTAGGATCTGCAGCTTATCCAATAGATAGGGAAATGGGCAGACTGAGTGGGCCAAGCGGTCCTTATCTGCCATCAGATTCTATGTTTCTATGTTTGTTCCTGAGCAGATTTTTAGGGTCTGGTTTGGTCACAAGGAATATGTTGTGTGCTGCTAGGCATCAATTGTTAGCTGAAGTCATTCGTACAGTTCTTTTTTTACAGTTAACTACAGTAAGCAGCAGGGATATTACTTTCAGCCAGATGTTGGGCACGAAATCTAGACCCAGAAGTTTCAAGTGGAGCTTTCTTTAGCTTTACATCACTTTCCTTACTGTAGGTGTAACATGTTTCTGCCTTGGTGGTAATGTCTACAGAACTTGGGGTTTCTGAGTACTCATTAACACACGTGACGCTAAGCATATCTTCAGTGCACATCAGATTCTCTCTCTTCTCTGCATGCAAGTATATGAGCCTTTTACTGTTAACAAACTTCATCTTCTTCTAGTGAAATTAAAATAGTTAATAAAAGTACATTTGTCTTTTTAAATGTAAACTTATGGTTTAATGTTAATGTACTCTCCCCTGTGAGTTCGCTGTCTACTGTGTACATACTATAGATTATCAATAAGAGTTGCTGGTTCCAGTATTTCAGAAACAGTAATAAGCCTAATCATCCTATCATGATACTGCCCAAGATTGCTACAGAAATTCTTGCACTATCACAAACTAAGGATTATGACCTTTTATGTACATGAGCAGTAAAAACAGATAAAATATATAGAAAAAAGTAGTTTCTATGCAAATACTTTTAGAAATAATGATGGGAAAAATAACTCAAAAATGTATCGAATACTGATTTTTTTCTAAACAATGCATTTACCTACGTTTTCCCTGTACCACTAACAACTCTTTAAGGACAGCTTACTGAAATAATGTTGTTTGCTTTTCGTACATAGCACCCACAAGGCACTTGGCAGGGATTAATATGAAATAGTCCAGTGCTCCCTGTCCCCCACCCCCCAAAACATTTACACCAAAATTAGTCCTCTGAGTCAAAGAGCCATTGACAGTTTCTGCCATTGGCCACTTCGTGGGATGCAGAATAAAACTCAGTAAAACAAGCATTTTTTCCCCTCAGTGCACATGTCACTAAGCAGTCCATCTCGGATCTGGATCTTTCATTGGTGATGCACCACCTAACATATCTAGGCATATTGCTTCCAAGCCAAAATTTGGATCCATTACTTAAGACGATCACATGTAATCTTCAGAGATGGCCATCCTTGCTAATTTCTGTTATGGATACTCTTAAAACAGTCAAAATGAATGTGTTATTCTGTTTGATGTACCCCATGAGCATGTTTAATATATTTTTACTCCTGTCCTGGTTTAAGGCCCTCCATTCCACGCTTTCTGCTTTTTTGTGGTGGGGCAAGGCTCTTCGCCATGCTTATCTTAAACTTACTTTCCCAAAAGATAAGGGTGGCCTTAGATTCCCCAATCTTCAATTCTATTACTTCACTCTTCAGGCTGTTTAATATCGCCAGTGGGGTACTCCACCAGCAGGGGTATCAGTCAGTTGCATCTCACAGTGGTTACAGGCTGAAATAGAGCTTTGTGAGGACCTAGGTATTAGGTCAGAGTCTCTTCTTTTTCTTCTACTATCACATGTGCCTAAGGGTTTATGCAATACCCCACTTTTCTGGTCCTTAAAAGCCTGTAAACAAATGTGCAGGACATTGCTTTGTAGGCTTAATAAAGACCTGTCTCAGACAGTGTTAGGTAACCTTAACATTCAAATAGCTTGAAGCCCTTGAGTCCCTGCTTTTGGACAGGTTTTCTGGTGTCCTCTTTATGGGACCTGATAGAAGGAGATTCTTTTCTCCCTTCATACTTTTCAATGATTATGTCAAATACCAGATTGTGACAGTTATAAATTCTTGCAGTTCTGTAGTTGTATCTTACAGTTTTTGGGCTCTTCCCTGTGGTCCACAGCAGATGGTGAGGTAATCTAATGATTAATCTCACTGGTGAGGTCTTCTCACCCTATTTCACAATGATATTCCACCTTACAAACTTTGGATTCTCGATTTCAGTCTGAGAGATGCCCTTATTGGGAACTTACTTTGTTTGAACCTGTCCCCGAATGAGATAGGTTGGTGCAGAGTTTGTAGAGATTTATGTTTATACTTGAGACAAGACAGGCTTTTTAACAACAAGTTTGTATTCTACATAATTTGTATGTTACTACTAGTAAATTACATAAGCTGGGCTGGCAGGAATCAAATCTTTGCATCAAATGTGGGAAATTCAAAGGCACGCTTTCCATAACTTTTGGAAATGTCCTAAGAGTTACTTTTGGAAAGACATTCAGAGTCATCTGGACCCCTTCCTAGGCCTACAAGATAGTTTTCCCTAAGATATGTATTGTGGGGCTTTATTGCGATTACATCTATGAACCCAGGAAGGGTTACATAGTCTTAATTGCAGCAACTGCCAAATTAGTCATTCTACGGCACTAACTGGATACCAGTGACCTGTCTAAGGAGAAATGGCATAGGGAGCTATTGCTAGCTCTGAACATTGACAAATCAACTGCAGATAAGACAGGGCATCATTCATCCCCTCAAAAGAGGTGGGAACATTTGCACACACTCCTGTCAACTTCGTGACAGGATAAGGAGGTTTAACTTAAAAGTCAGCCCAGTTTCTCTTTTACGTCTCTGCCTGGTAATCTAGGTATGAGGGTGCCCTAGGTCCCCAATTATTGCCCAGAAAATATGAATGCTTCTTCTTTCTCTGGGCCCTGGGAGAACTCATTCCTATCCTTTCTGTAGTTCTAGCAAGGAGATTGCTGTCCTGTATAGGGGTGGGTGTGTATTTGTGATCAGGGTACAAATGGATGGTTAACACTGTCAAAAAGCTGTAACTATGGTAAGCACAGCAGGATAAATGTTCAAACTCAAAATCTAAAGAACATCAAGTTCCAGCTAATGGAATAACTGTTTTAGAGAATAAACAGGTAAATATTTTAATGTATATATATAGATAAACATGTATATTGTAATTGCTTATCACATTCAAATAAAAAAAAACATTTTAAAAACACAGTAACACATGGAGGGGTGCATCGTGCTGAGATAACCGCATGTCCAGGGGTTGAAGACACTTGGTCTGTGGCCTGGTGCCTCACTACACCCCTGGGTGTGAGGTTATCTTAGCACAATGCACACGTCATCGTGTCTTACTGCTTATTTGCAAAAAAAACAGGGTTCCCAGTCTCTTGGTCTTTATCTGGTCTGATTGCCTTATTGATTGATTGATTGATAAATTGATTGATTTGATTATTTTTGTCACTGAAACATACAGAGTTCAAGAAGAACTCATTTAAACATGCACATGCAACCTGAGTGATGGGATAGTATAATGAATACAGTAGGTATAATACACAGTACTAATACTCTGGCTGCTTGTCCACATATGACATCCTGGTCTTCTGCTTTTAGCATCATAATCATTTCTACAGCAACCAGTTGTGAAGACATAGGAGAAGATTACAGTCTCACAATCTGACAACCAGCCAGAGCACAGGAACATCAAGTGTGACAGAGACCTTGTTTTATGAACATTTCCTAAGTAATAAAGTATGAGATGTATGTTGCCGAATCAGGCTCCATTTTCCTCCCTCCTTTACCCTCAAAAAAACCTTCATATTCTAACCTGGAGTTAAAAGGCTACAGTCATACACTTTAATTAATAATATCACAAAAAGCTACATTTAGCCCTGTTGTGTGGAGCTAGTGAATCTCTGATCCACCTACCCAAAAGGGACCAAGCCACAGCAACTGCACCCCTCACCCAAGTGGATGGTGTAACTATGTCCCCCCGACTGAGGGACCTCCACTGCTGTAGAACTGACATCCACCAAAAGGAGTCAGCCTCACCACAGAAGGCAGTGTTCAAAACCCCCTCAAGTGCTTAACTTGTTGCCTCCCATCTGCTTGCCTTTCAAATCCCAGCCCCAGGTGGCCTTTGTACTCCTGCTGGCACCGAGGTCCAAAAATTAATTGAGAGACTGAGGAAGTGAAGTAAAAGTAAAAGTGCTCGCTTTGTGGTTTGACCGATTACTGTACTGCTTTAGTGTGAAAGCTGCAGCGGTCAGCTAGCTATCCCTGTAAGTGCCATGGTGCTCTATGTAAAAGCCACTCTGGCAGCTCCTGAGATCTCTTTCTGTGTGCCACAGTCACTGTGGGCACAAAAGTAGTAAAGGGGGTCTGGATGAACAAAGGGGAGAAGTAAATAAAAAAAATTTTAAAGGAAATTTTAAGTGTCATAACCTAAAGGGAGCTCTACCACTTCAAGAGCAGCCGAGGATGCTGTATTACTGTATTGCTCTGCCTATTGCCTCGGGGAATACCACTAAGGTGCAAGTGACCAAAGGTGTAAGCCCCTGTTAAGCCCCTTTCTACCAGCAGACTCCAGGGCAGAGGGGCATCTATCATATGCTGGGGCAGGTATTTGTTATAATATTGTTTGCCTATAAAATGGACTGAATGATGGGATATTGTATGAACTGTTTTCCAGCAGGTATATTTGCTGCCTTTGACTTGTAGGCAGCCAGTGTGAATGCCAGGAGCCCTACATGACTTTTCCAAGGGACTTCTGGGGAGGAGACATGGATAATGTCTTGGCATCAGAACAGTAAGCAGGGAGGCCAGTCCGCTGGTGCAGTGGTGGATTTTCTGCTTGCGACGCCGGCGACCCGGGTTCGGGAATGGACCTGCATCATCGGAGGGCCAGCCGGGGGAGAAGGATGGAGCATCCTACGGACTGCTCTCCTTCTCTGGGGGGAAGGTGAGGGTAGTGTTCAGAGCACTGAGGACTCCTGGTGGAGGCTGGGAGATCTCATGCTGCCGACGCTTAATATCTGGGAGGTGGGGTGGACGCAGGCGTCATTGCACATCCCCACCTCCGTGAAGGAAAAAGCTAAGAAAATCAGGTGAGGCAGGGCCACAGTCTCTATGAAGCCCTCCCAGGAAGACCTCGAGTGGCTACCATCACTGCGGGTCCCCCCGACTAGTTACAGTTCCGTGACCATGGAAGAACGTGGCCATGGCCCCGCCCGCCGGGGGTGACTGGGGGAACCCGGCAGCCATAGATGGTGGCTGAGGCTTGCCATGACCAGGGCCAAAAATATGACTGGTGGACCAGCCAAATAAAAAAAAAAAAGAACAGTAAGCAGGACATCGAGTGAGGGGTAGTGAAGTCCACCAGAGCCCTAAAGGTAACTATTCTCCTCCTGCAGCTGAACTCTGTGAGGGGTGGTCAATGCTATGCATCAACTGCCCACCCCAGGCTGGCCCGCAATTTAAGGACCACCCTAGTCACATAACTTCCTGTTCTAAGTCCTTACTTTCTCATTATCATGTTATACTTTCCTGCCACCAGGTGGCTGAGCCAAATCACCTCCCACAACTTCCAGCCTCTCTAGCCTTCTCTACTGCTAACTATCTCTACTCCTTCACCACTCTCATCCTCCCCAAGCCCAAATTCCATAGCCCTGCTTGCAGCACCCAAAGTTCCCCTAGGAGTTACTGCTGGCCCTTGTTCTAACCCCCCTTGCCATACATTTTGGATGTGCATTTATACCCTATGTGCATTAGCCCCCACCAAGTTTCCAGACCTGGGGCTTGAACCTTGCACTCTTTGCATCAGAGTCTGAGACACTGCCACTACTCCAAAGTGGTTGCCATATTTCAGTACATCACTAGGGACCTCTTACACCTCGGTCCATGACCATCACTACAATGCTGCAGGTACCTATCAGACCGACGCTCCTCATACTAATATCGCTTAGCATGGCCACAACCTCTCCCTACCACTCAGTGTCACAACCTCTCCCTACCACTCATTGCCACCCCTGCTTCCCTATGCTGCCCACCCATGCCACACCCCCCCACCAACACACGCACCCCTCCAGCAGTCTTACCCCTGCTCACCATGGCCACCAATCTCCCCCATGATCTGACATTCTCACAGTGGTTGAGACATGGCTCTCAAAGAAAACCCCCGACTCCCTCATCTTCCTTCCAGGCTACTCGCTCTTCAGACTGGACAGAGTGGGCAAGATGGGCGGAGGATGTGCAATATACCTGTAGGACTCCCTACTAGCACAACCCATCCCCCCCCACCTGTGCTAGATCATGGTGCCCAAGCTATGTCCATAAAGGTCTCACCAGACCCCTCCAAGGCCCCTAATGTAATCTCTGTGGCTTATATACCACCCCACAAGCAAACCCATAACCTGCTGTGTGTAGAGTAGCATGGGTTCTGAGCCGGACACAGCACTACAACAGCTCTCATTGAATTCTTGAGCTACATTCACTGAGCCCTAGACAAGGGACAGCTGGCAGGGACTGTGTTCATTGACCTGTCCAAGGCCTTTAACATGGTTAACCACCCCCTTCTGCTGAACACCCTGATGCACACGGTCCCTCTCAAGGTCCCCTAAACTGGTTTGCAAGCTATTTGACCTCCAGGATGCAGTGCATCAGGATAAATGATACTGTATCTAGCACTTGCCCCACCTGCTCTGGAGTCCCTCACAACTCCATCCTAGGGCCATTACTTTTTAGCCTGTTTCTGAATACGTTCCCACCTCATGCTCTAGCAAAATACTTCTATATGCAGATGACACTGTCCTCTGTGCCTTCCACACAATCCCACCAACCTACAGGCCTCACTGCAGCACTCATTCAGCCAAGCTGAGCAATGGTTTACTGAACACAAGCTAGTACTAAACCAGAAAAAAACTAAAACCATGCTGTTTGTGCACCACCAACGCAAGCTAAAAAATGCCCAACTGAAAATCCTGTCCAGCTCACACCACCCCCTAGAGCAGGTCTCATCTTATAAATACCTAAGGATCACATTCCACCCTGCTCTCAATTTTCACGGCCACATCAGCACACTGGCATCTGTGACTAATGCGCGAATTGGCCTCCTCTACCGACACAGGGACTGTCTACCCCCGAACCCCTTCATCTAGCCATCACCTTGTCCGTTATTTCACTGGTCGACTACAGCCTGCTGGTCTACGCCGCCACTGACACCACTGCTCTCAACAAGATTAAAGTAACCATCAACAAAGCCTGCAGGCTCCTGTCAGGGGCTGATTGCATGACCCACACCAGCACCCTCTATGACCATGCCCAGTTCCTCAACCTTGATGAAAGGCTTCAGTTCCAAGCATGCCTCATGGCCAAAAAATTCCTCCTTGGACAGACACCACCAGGAGTGTCGGCCTCCTTGCCCCTAGCCACCCCCAAAGTCCATACACGCAGAATAGACACAATAACACTGGCCTTCCCCAGGGTCAGGACAATGCTTGCTCAAAGATTGTTCCTATTCACAGCCCCTGCCTGGTATAATGCCCTACCATCCTCAATCACTACCGACACCAAGCTCGGCCCTTTCAAAGTGGCCCTCAAGAATCACCTCTATGCCACATGTACCTGCACCTGTCCACACTAGTCCTACTGCCATTTCAAACTACAGCCCAGTCACTAGTAAAGTGGGCCCACACCAAGACAAAGTCTAACCCAAGACTGCTTCACTTAACCCCACCAGGGTCCACTATCCTGTCTCTGCTGTCTTGTTATTCTGCTTTCTGATTTGCATGGCATCTGGGGAACTGTATATAGCTGCCACAAAAGGGGTTTTGAATGGGGCCATCCAGCCTAAAGTTGTCAGGTTTCTCCAGATAGTTATTGCAAAATCCAAAATGGTTTGAATCCAACTTGTTATTAAAGTGCACCAATGCTGGCCAACCAGCCGCACCACATCAGGCCTACAACTAGACAATGGGTACCTATATAGGACTCTTAGGGGTTAAACTGGTACCAGTTGGCAGGGTAGTAAAGTATGAACAGGTGGGGCTAACCTCTGTTTGATGTATATGCTGGTGGGAGGTGGGCACTGTGAAAGTTGGTTCCAGACAAAGTGATTGATCAATTGTTTTCAAGAATGCTAAAAGTTACTTAAGCTCTAAATCAATTTCCCTTCTAATCCTCCTCCATGTAAATAAATTGTTGGTTAACCTTTTACAAAAGTCTCATGAGCATATTATTAGTCAGCATATTATTAGCTCAAATCAATAATTGAATGTATATTGCAACATGGTTTGGTTTATGGTACTCCATGTGTGGGGCAACAGTAAAGAGATGTTGGTAAGTACAGCATACCAGGGTATTGTACTGCTCCAATATTTGGCCCACTATATTTTAACTCTGGGCAGAGGAACAGCACTATTTATTTTGTCTTTGGAAAATGTCCCCAGTCACTATCAGAACTAAGCCAAGGCCCCTCAACCTGTTTTGTGGCCATCAGTCAGGGGTAGTAGCCTGCTGGTACATAGCACCCCAGTTACACAACTGTCAGCTGAGCAGTTTTTTATCCCTCCCTGATTGTTCCAAAGAAAGACAGTACCAGAATACAACAATGCAGGGCAGAGTCTAATGGCGACTACCCTCCTTGCTTGCCCTTAGGGGACCTGCCCACTCTTGGTGCAGGTCCCCCCTCCCATTTCCTGCAAACAGTACAACATGATCAGAGACTGTCCTGACACAATCTTTGTAGCTGTGACATGTGTTAATCAGCAGACAACCTGACACCCTTTGGAGGAGGTGAAAAACCAGGAAAATCCTTCTGTCTGCCAATTATCGGAACGTTAGTGAAAATTATCCCCCAACCTCTACTATAGGTCCCTCTTTGTGCGACAAAGGGGCCTAGCACTACTTAGAAATCACACATGCCACCATAACACAAAGTATCATGGGCTGCATATGCAAATCACCACAGAATATTATGTTGGTTCAACTTTAAGCAGAAATGCATGGTGCCAAAAGGCCTCTCACACAGTTTGCAAAGGGTGCCAACAGAAGACACAGACATGTGTTTCATCCTACCAGGACTCATCAGTGTGCCTCATCTGTTTGACACCCCAGTGGAATGAACCAGCTACCCGAAGATGGTCTGTCTGGCTTATGGTGTGGTGAACCCAAGTAAAACAAAAAAACAAGTTAAAAGACAAAGAACCTATGTGCGCAAGCACTGAGGCAATGGTTACCAAAAAGGGCACTGGCCAGGAAGCCAAGTTTCAAAGAAATACAAAATCACACATGCCCCCATAACGCAAAGCATCATGGGCTGCATATGCAAATCATCACAGAATATTATGCTGGTTCAACTTTAAGCAGAAATGCATGATGCTGAAAGGCCTTTCACACAGTTTGCAAAGGGTGCCAACAGAAGGCATTGCTTAGCCTTGTGCCATGTCAACATTTATGAGGGTGGGGTGGGATGTCTGTTCCAGGAGAGGAAGAGAGAAAGGAGGGCATCTAAAAGATGCAGCTGCTCTTAGACCCCTTTTCTCTCATCTTCTCACTTCTGCGTGCCTGACCCCTGGCTACCACAATGACCCATCCCCACATGGCAAGCCAGCCCCCCCCCTTACCTGAGAAGGGGCGGTGCCAACTGCTTGTCTGGCCCACATGCAAGTGGTTGTTCCTTAACTAATGAAAGACTGGTGGGAGGAGGAGGAGGAGGAGCAGACACCAATGCCATCTCTAACTACAGTACTTTGCAGACCTGGCATTAATGAGTCAAGCTCCATCTTTCTCCCCCCTTTACCCTTCAGAAACCACCTACACTCAAATCCAGAGTTAAATGGCTGCAGACATATATTTATTAATCATCAATCAATCAACATTTATTGGAAGGCAAATTGAGAGAAGCTGTCATTTACAATTGCGTCCAAGTACATAAAAGACAGACCAGTGCAATTACAATTATGCACACAACACATAAGTCCAAAAGATATATTACATGGATTAAGTACTTAAAAAGATAAAGTTCATCTGTAGCAATCGCACTGGCTATGCAACATTGACATCATTAGAAGCTACATTTAGGTATGATATGCACAATTAGAGATTTCCTAATCTGACCAACTGACCTGCAACTAGCCTCAGTAAAGGTCTCCCTTTAGCCCAAGGGGGGAACCACACCCTCTCCCCATCACCTGATTGGGTATCCTCTACCATTGATGTCCACCAAAAGGGGGTCCAGGCCTGAACTGGAAAAAGGCAGTGTTCACCTACCAGACAAGACCCTCTCCCTCTCAAACTGTTCTGATAGTGGCAGGACCAGAACCCATCATACAGGACAAGCGTCTGGCAGCAACTAGTCACCCCTCCCCTTTCCTGCATGCCACATGATCAGCAACTTTGCTGTTATTACAGGGTGGACTCCCAGTCTTCTCACCCAAGCATATCACTAGTATCATTATCAAAATGCTCTGAACAAACTTTTCTTTACTGTCATCCAAGAAGTGCACTCCCATCATATCCATACAACCTGGGGATGTAGGTGGAGATATCATTGTGTTTTAGCATACTCCCTTGAATAGATGACATAAAGGCCCCCACTTCACCATCAGTGTACCTTCTGAATTTCTATGGCTTTTACTTCATGAACATGTCATTAACTCATCTGCTAGGTATGTGTCCTCACCAGATGTGTTGACGTCACCAATGTCTGAGGGTTTGCAAGTCCTTCTATCCCTGCCTCAGCAACATGACTGACTTCAACAATTCTAGTTCATTACCTGCCAGGTAAGTGAATAATAAATCAGGAAACCTTCACTGCCTACCTACCAACCATAACCCAGGGATCTATGATCTCTAACACATCCTCTGCTGATCAAGCCAGGACACCCAGGCAATTGTCAAACAGAGACTGGGGCTGCTCTTAGACTGCACAGCCCACTTTGACACCTTATGTATTTACTGGCTATGTATTAATGGCTGAAGAGCCATCCTCTGCATCAATATGGCTTGCTCCTGCTGTGTTGAGAAGAAAGAGACCAGAAATGTTATATATATATATATATATATATATATATATATATATATATATATATATATATATATATATATATATATATATATATATATGTATATATATATCAAAACTACAAAGGCATGATGGCAGCCATCATATGGTATTTTGAGACCAGTAATGAATCCAAGCAATAACGTTAGTGCCTCCTTCCTGTTGGAGAATTTATCTAACCAGAGGTTAAGCCACTCCATCTTTATCAGTGTCACTGGTTTTATGTCCCCATGGGCTGCTCCGATGAACACTGTGAGAAGGGGTGGCCTTTCCCACAGGAGACGAATGCAGATATATATATATATATATATATTTTGACATATATGTACCCAGTGAGAATAGCGCTGCACAAAATAGCGCCAGTCTAGAGAGCACTAGTTCAAGTAGCGCTAGCACGGGCAGCGAGAGGAGATGTACAGCGCTTGCTGTATGCGCTCCCCTGGTCACTGTCCATGGTGCTGCCAAAAGGACAAGGGTAGCCAGATTGAGAGATCTGGCCAAGCTTCTTCTATGGCATGGAGGGCTGGGGCATGGAGCAGCTTGGCTGGGAGGCAATGGAGACCAGGGTTCTAATCCTGGTCTTCTGCCATTTTACCAAAATTGGGACTTGTCTTTTTTTAACAAGGGGCCATAGAAACAGTATTCCACAGCCCCACATATTTTAACTTTCCCAGTGATCCACTCCCCCCCCAACGGGAGTGAGAATCTTTAAGTCTGGGGGGTGTGGGGGCACAGCACCCTTGAAAACAAAAGTGACAGCATTTTTGCGATGCTATTGTTGCCGACGGCATTCTTGTCAGCGCTATTCTGACCCAGTGCCATATATTTATAGATATTTTTGCAGTTTGCATAATTGCATAACCCTTTTCAGTTGTATTCATGACAAATAAACTGGGTCTGGACAAATGTGGCCCCCTTGGCTCAGACTTAGTGGCAACGCAAAATTCTTCTGCTGTGCAATCATGCTTGTAATTCTGTCAACCCACGGAGGCATGTCCACACTGCCACAATCTTAGCAGGGTATAACTGCTTCCTCCTCCTCCTCTGGAATTCTTCATCATAGTTCAACTAAGCTATCTAGCCTAGCGCCTACAGTATGTGCACATACTGAACATCTTGTACCAATAATAAAACAGATTGATGCATTTTCCCAGGGAGGCCTAACAAGTGGTTGTGGCCATCATGGTGAATTCATGATGAACTCAATTTTGGTATCTGGGTTTGACTTTAAGTTTTTCAGCCTCCTTGTCATCTGTGTCCTTATCTTCCTTATCCAAACACTCCCAGGGATGGTGCAGCGGGGAAAATATATCCACATACACCCTGTTCTTGATTGCTGCCAAACCCTTTCAGTAAGGTGGGACCCAACTGGCTTTACCACAATCACATACAGTAATGTTGGGGAAGCTTCTGTAGGATTTGTCATTACAGACACTGTCACTGCAGTTATCACTCCATCCCCATGGCTTTCTGTTGCTGAAACACCACAGCTGTTATAAGGCTCTGACCACCTCCAATACATAACTGTGTCAGCTGTCAATGCAAATCAGGGGAGAGCAAACTTGGGACATTGGGGGGCAAGCCTTCTGTGACTGGTGTAGCAGTCAGTGAGAGTTGAGGGGGTTACCCTGGCCAGTAAGTAGGCCAGCAGTAAAACGTCTGGTTGTGATAGAAAAATGGGGTGCTGGAGTGGTGGCATCACTGGTTCAGCCCTGCGAGATGGTCCTGACTTGTCCACTGCTTTCCTTCACATTGGGTGCTGTGGCCTGTCTCTTCAGGTGACCCCCTCTGCCTTCTCTTTCAGGAGTACTTGGAACATTGCTCAAAATATGCTCCTGGGTACCTTAGCCATACTTCAGATTTACCTCCACTGCCTCATGGATCCATGGCAGGAGGTGGTGGCTCCTAACCCCCCTCCCCAGTTTAGTGGGTGCCAGTGCCTTTTGACTTCCTCTTCATCCCTATAAGTGGTTGACTTGACTCCAGATCATCCTGTGAGAGGGACAAGCAGGCTTCCAGCCATGCTTTACCTTTCTCTACCACCATGTCATGCAATCAGTCTCATAAGGCCTTTGTTGCCAGATTCTACAGTACTCAACAAAAGCCAAACCAGCCTGAAGCCTGATCCTAAACAAGCCCTACCTAAGTGTGGGTGCTCATCAGCCAGGTTGACTTCCCGAAGAGAAAGAGAGGCAAAGAGAGGCAGTCAAAGGAGGTACTGTAGCTGCTCTTAAACCCCCTTTCTCTCCACACCCACTTCTGCACCCGAACCCCCTTACTGGCCCAAGGACCATGCTCACACAGCTAGCAAGACTTACCTCCACCTTACCTGAGGAGGAGAGGTGTCAGCTCCACCCGTCCCTACCAGGTAAATACTATGCATGTAAGACAGTGCGGTATTAACCATGCTGTATAGTGAGCACCTGGGATTACAGTGACAGGGATAGAACAGCGGTAGGGGAATGCCACTACCCCTGTCACTGTATACAGATTGGGATACTGGACAAGTTGCAATGTGCTGGGTGCCTGTTTGAGCTGCTGCTGTGGAGGAGTGGCTAGGGCACCAGTACATGGCATAGTTGGGAGACCTAGCACCATGGTTCGTCCCCTCTCCCCTGCTACACATTTTGCCACTTTTTTTAAAACAAAGTAACCCCTTTCAGTTTCTCCCACCCTGAGGTCCCCCAGAGTTAGTTATTTGAGTTCCAGGGCTGTGGGGGGCAAAGCCCCCGTGCAGGGCATGCGAGGAGTTAAGCCCCCCTGCAAAAACACATGAAGACCCATTGTGATCAACGGGTACGGTGCGCAGAGCAGGTCGGTGTTTTGCACAACTCTGTTTTTGTCTGGTGGTGTTTTGCTGCAGCATTTGTAGCCATGCTATTTTGCCGTGCAGGGTTATGACCCCATGCCCCACTCATCTGGTCCATATGGGAGTGGTTGTTCATTAACTAATGGAATTTATTTATTTATTTATTGCATTATTCAGAAAAAAAACCTTTGCGTGAAAGCTCTTTTACAAAGGTTCCATGTCAAGTACATGGCATATACAGTACAACAGAAGGGGAACTGCCCCCCTCTGTGGTTCACACTTCATGGGAAGGAGTACACGCAATAAGAATAACTCAGGGAACATTGAAACAAACAGTGCAATGGTAATGCAAACAAAGAGACATAATGTGGAATATAAGTACAGAATAACAAGTAACCACCTTCTGAAGCTACTTCAAAGAACTTAAACAGAGTATGACTATGAGCTTATGAAGGAACACAGAGACAAGGACCTCAGCAGCCCATAGTACAGGCTTTGTCCTGGAAACAGGGATGGGGACTGAAACTAGCCAACTTGGGGGGGATGACTATAAGGGGGTCAGCTAGTTCCAGGCCCTGTCCTGGTCAGGGGATGTTGTGACTGTGCCTAGCTCCCATTTCTCCCACATACTCTGGTTGCTCCCTTTTCCCACCAGTGCTCAACTCAGCCTATGACAAGGTCGCCTCTGACTACTTCTCATTTCTTCCCCTTCACTCCCTCTGTCCTACACTCCCTAATTATGACAAAGTCCTCCTGGACTGCGCCTACGCTTACCTCATCCTTAATATTCCCTTGGTGGTCTCTCCCTTAGTGGTGGGCCCTCCTCTACATCTTATCTATTGTACAGTGCTTGGGGCTGCAGCTTGCATTTTGCATTTCTCTATTTTGCATTCCTGTATCATGTATTTTTGCATTCAAGTACCTTTTCTGTTTTGTGCAATCCTTGGATTATATTCCTATGTTTATAACTGTATATTTGTATTTTCTGAATCTTGTTGTGCCATCTGATGTGGAGCCTTTATAAAGGAGTCATTTACTCAAAGGTTGTAATTCTGAAAATTCAATAAATAAAAATAAAAAACGTCCTCCAGTAGGACAGTAAGTGCTAAAACAAGCAAAGTGCAAGCCTGTAGAGGAGAGATCCAAGTCAGGCCCACCTAATTGCAGAGGCAGTTAATGTGGAGGGCAGGTGAGGAAACTCTGCCCACTGCTAAGGCCAGTTACAACAGTTACAATGTGGGGCAGGTGAGAGAGGGGGTTAGTGTATCAAACCTCACACATATTAGGAGATTGGTAGAGAGGGACTGGTAGGACACCATTTATCTGCAACAACAGGCGCATTAAGGTGCCTCTTCAACTCCGACTTAAATATGGGGAGGCTGTCAGTAAATAATAGGTAAGCAGGGATGTTGTTTAGCCACAAGGGTGCCCTGTAGGCAAAGGACCACTGTCCAAGAAACATTTTCCTAAATGGGACAGCCAATGAGCCCCAAGTCTGGCTCCTGTTCTGGTATCCTGAAGAAAAGTATGGAGCAGTTCGCTGAGATATGGAGGAGCTTTGCCTATCCCTCTGTACAGACAGTTGGTGAGACCCCATCTGGAATACTGTGTGCAGTTTTGGAGATCCCATCTACGCAAGGACATAGACAGGATGGAAGCAGTCCAGAGGAGGGCAACTAAAATGGTGCAGGGTCTGCATCCGAAACCATATGAAGAGAGACTGAGAGAGCTTAATATGTATACCCTTGATGAAAGGAGGGATGGGGGGACATGATAGAAACTTTCAAGTACCTCAAGGGAATCAACAAAGTCCAGGAGGGTAGCATCTTTCAGAAAAAGAGATGTGTAAGAACAAGGGGGCACAATTTAAAGATAGAGGGGGGACGGCTCAGGGGTAATGTGAGGAAATTGTTTTCAGAGAGAGTGGTGGATGCATGGAACTGCCTTCCTGGGAGGGTTGTTGGGTCTAAAACAGTGGGAAATTCAAACATGCATGGGACAGATATAAGGCAATTGTAGTGGGGGGTTGCAGGAAGTAGGCTGTTGGCTAACTAGAATCTGCAGCTTATCCAATAGGAAGGGAAATGGGCAAACTGGGTAGGCCAAGTGGTCCTTATCTGCCATCAAAGTCTATGTTTCTGTGTTTCTATATTAGTGATTTCTTGCCTAACGGGCATGTCTGGAATTTAATCCTATTGGCGAGCAATTGGTTTGCTCGTAAAGGGAGCAGGAGTGGGTGAGTCAGTCAACTCCAAGTGTCAACCTACAGGTCTTATTGAGGGCTGTAACCACACATTTGACCACCATGTCTGAGGCCGCTCTGTACACTACAAGGCCATAATCCATAACTGACAGGATGGAGGAGGAAACAGAGAGTCGTAGGGCAGCAGGTGTGAGAAAATGCCTATGTCTATAAAGGATTCCCAGTTTAGTGTGAACCGCCTTTATGACCAGGTCAATATGCTGCACAAAGGAGAGGGTGTCATCAATGATGACTCCAAGGTACTTAAATGATTGAACCTTCTCTAGCGTGTCACCTATTTTATTGGTGATAGTCAAGGCCGGGATGGTTTCTTTAGCTGACGAATGTATAATAGCATCATCTTCATCTTTTTGTAATTAAGTAACAGTTTCTGGGAGCTGAACCAGTCTTCCAGGCAATGGAAGGAACACTGTAGCTCATCCTGCAGAAGATGCAGCTGGGCACTACTACTAAGGATAATTGCACCATCAGCGTAAAGGATGACTTTGCTATTGCAAGCTTTAGAGAGACAGTTAATAAACAGATTGAAAAGGAGAGGGCCCAATATGGACCCTTGTGGAGACCCCGAGCTTAATTTCCTTAGAGGAAGAAATTACTGTCCCGATTTTTACACTCTGGATTCTGCTGGATAGATAGTCCTTAAACCAGAGGACAGCTTCGTCAAGAAGCTGATCCAGCAAGATGGGGTGGTTGACAGTGTCAAAGGCTTTAGTGAGATCTATGAAAATAGATTCCATTAAATTACCACCATCCAAGGCCTTGTGGACGAAGTCTGTTAATTCGACTAGGGCTGTCGCAGTTCTGTGATACTTTCAAAAACCATGCTGCTGTGTGCACTGGAGATCATACTTCAAGAGGTACTCAAATAGCTGGTCGGCCACAATCCTCTCAAGCTCCTTGGGAGGGGGGAGAGGATTAAGATCGGCCTTTAGTTGGATGTGATGATCGGTCCCTACTTTTTAGCACAGGAGTGACAAGTGCCAACTTCCAAACAGCTGGGAACTTTGCAAGAGTGAGCGATTTATTAAAGAGTTTAGTAATAGGAACTACAAGCTCATCCAGTGCAACTGCCACCAACTTCATATCGATGGTGTCACTACCGAGCCTAGTTTTTCTGAGCACCTAATTTATATAGGTCCTGGCTTCCTTGGCCATGACATGCTTAAAATAGAAGTTTGGGTGGGAGGGGTTGACACAAGGTCTTGGCTGGAGAGGCATCAGAGAGTTAAGATAGTCAGGAGGGAGTAGGGAGCTGAGATCAGAAAATGCCAGGTTAAAGGATTTAGCAATTGTGAGAGGATCAAGGGTAGGGGAGCCATTGATGCTAAGCATAGTTGGGTGCCTTCGGTCCTCCTTGCCAAGCAGGTCCTTAATATTACCCCAGAAGCATTTCCCATTGTTCCAGCTATTCTCAAGTTGCTCTTTTTAAAATTTTGCTTTTGCTAACCTTGTGAGTTTGGTGCATTTGTTCCTAGCAGCCCACCATTTTTGAAGGTCAGCAGGGTTACCAGAGTTTCTGGCTAAACTCCATAGATTGTTCCGCTCCCTCATCTGGTTCAGATCATGGGTGATCCAACCACTTTTGGCAGCCCTGATCTTTCTTTTCCTCAGGGGTGCAAAGATGCTGCAAATACCATTAAATGTATTTGAGAAAAACTGCAGTGCCTGATCAATGTCAGGGAAGCTATCAAGGGGGGACCAGTCAGCATTGGCCAAGGCAGTTTTAAAGGCTTGTGTGGTAGCACCCGAGTAAGTATGGAGATGGGCAGGGTCTTTTTTTTCTTTATTAACCCAAGTGCAGGTGACAGGCAAGTGATTACTGAGGCAATCAGGTATTACAGAGACTTTTTTGCTCTAGAGGGGCAGTTGGTAAGTATCCAATCTATCAGAAAGCCCCTGCTATTGCCACAATTGAGTCTGGTAAGCTCAGTGACCATCTGCATGAGATACAGTTCATCCACCTGGTCCTTATGGGGGTCAGTTTCATTACAGGTCCAGTTTAGGTTAAAGTTTCCTTTGATAATGAGCTCAGAGTTCTCCTTTAACTTGGAGGTAGCCTTGCTCAGTGGCAGATACACAGAGGCAATAGTAAGTGCCTTATTCTGCCTTCCTATGAGTAGTTTCACAGCAAGTATTTCATACTCACTGGTGATCTCAGAGATCAGCAAAACCCTCCCTTTTAGTCCTTCCTTAGCATAAATAAGACATCCCCTGCCTCGTTTCCTAGGTCTATCAAGCCTAAAAGTTTCAAACCCCTGTAGTGCAATAGAGTTATCCTTAACTGATGGTTTGAGCCAGGACTCAATCAAGCAGATGATATTGGGGGTTGTATAACCAGGTCCAGGCTTGAAACTGTGCCATCTTTGGGAGTAAGCTGCAGATATTCATAGCAATTATTTTTATGCAGCAGCCAATCTTTCCCTTAGGGGGGCTGGAAGCAGGAGGCCCAGGGTTAGAATGGACGTCATCGGAGAGTATCAGCAGTAGGAGGAGGGAAATCCTAGACGCTGAGTATAGTAACAGTTTCGTCTTATGCCTTTTGCTGTCCAGTCTATACTTAGAAGGGTTCATCCTATGTTCATTAAGAGGAGCAGCCAATGTCCCAGTACAAGGGTGCTGCTGCTGATTGAGAACAAGGCCTCATGAGATGGGTGGGAGGTCAGCTGTACAGCCCAGTGTATGTGGGAGCTGGTGACAGTGGGAGGAGAAGCCATCTCTTGCTGTGGTTTTTGCAAACCTGTCATACAGTAAGTATATGAAATACAAGCTAAAAAGTGAGAACTTATTGTATATACAGTATTTTAAAACATGGCCCTGTAGTGTCAGAGATTGTAAAAGAGAAAGCCCTTAACTCTTCAGGAAATGCATGTCTCAGGGTTTTTCCTGAACTTGTGTAAGAAAGACACCAGTTGAAATGAACGTAAAGTTGAGGAAACATTCTCCTGAGAGTCAAGGGGTTTAACAACTACAGGTTAATATTAATTCCTTTTTTGGAAAGGCCTCATTCACCGTTATGCATACCACATTGCTGGACAAAGAATCCCAGGTAGTAATCTTCAGATGCAGCAAGTGTGTGAATTTTTGATAACATCAGATTTGTGCTGATACAGAGACACATTTAATGGTGTTGTAAGATGTAAAATCACACAGTATCATCCCATGCTGCATTTATCTATGCTAGAGTGAATGGACAAGTTAGCATCAAGTCTAAACAGCATCTTGATGAATGTTCAAACTAGAGAAATCCCATTAGGTATTTAAGTGCTTTGGCTTTATATGTGGTTTTTAAACACTAAGTAAGCTGTGTGCGCTTCCTCTTAACAATTCTGTGGTCAGCTTGACCTCTTTAATATGACAGTAAAGGATGCAGTGGGAAACAAAAACGGGGTTTATTTAAAATGCATGTGTTTATGGTCAGCTAGACCACAACAATATCCCAAAAGTCCCAGCAGGCATAAAAAAATAAGTGAAAGATAATTAGAATTAGTTCCACTGCAGTCAGGACTCAGCTGACTTCTCAGCGATTAGGGCAGCCCAGGTAGGAAGAATTAGTATCCCGAGCACTCTCCTTTCCTTAGAGACCCATATTCATTTATTGGGCCATTTTACTGTACAGTGAAATCAAAAACAGTCCAAAACCTTTTATCTCCATTGCAGCTGTGGATATGTAACATGCAATCTCCTGTCTTCTTCACCATTGCAGCCATATCTTGCAAGGGAGGCAAACACCTATATCTTGAGCACCCTGAATCTGAAGTTGTTTCAATTAAAGAGGCTTTTTATTGGAACTATTAGCTGTAGGAATCCTGCTAAGGGAAACCAGCCATTGTATTAACACGCTACCAAAAGGACACCCCAGCATGCTCAAATCTTTTATTGTACATAGTGCAATTCATAGCATTCACCAGAGCCACATGGATAGCCCTGTGCAACAATGCTGTGTGCACACAGCCTGAAAGTGTACTTGGGAAATTGTGCTAGTTCCTGGTATGAATATAATATTTACAGTATAGCTATTTTTAAAAGGCCCGCAGAGGACATTGAAATCATGACTAAGTACTGCCTTATACACTCTCAAACAAACAACATATTAAATGTTATTCAATTTTATTTTTAAAATAGCTGTCCTTGAAAGTCCCTCTCTGACTTTATCTTTTTTTAACAATTTTGTTTCAGAAAAAGACAGTTTAAATTACTAAAATGTCTCAAATGCCATAGCTCGTTTTCCCTTGGGGAAACTAATTGTCTTACAGTACTTTAAACCTCAAATGGGTTTGTTTATTTATTTAAAAAATTTAGCCAGAAAATAAATAGAGCCAAAGCTAATTTCCAGGTACTACTGGGGTGCTGTGTAGGATAATACAAATATACAGCAAGAGAATTAATACAGTAAATACTAAATAGTAATATTATATAATGACTACAGAAGAATAAACAGAAATATTAGACTAAAGCAAATAGTAACAAAAACAGCCACTGTGCAGGGCCAAAATGACTATGTTAAAACTGTCAAAACATTTACAGTAGTTGTAAATCAGAACCATCTGGTTGTATACCGTAGGTGTAAGCAGTTGCATGGAGGCAGGTATAAGGACAATTCGAATTGAAGGGGTAATGGGAGGGGGATAAAAAGAAAGGAAAGTGAATAGAAACAGGAGCAAGAGCAAGAATGAGACATGTAGCTAGCAAGTGGGGAGGCAGTAGCGCAGTGGTTTAAGGCTCTGAGCTGCAAATCTGGAGACTTGGGTTTGAATCCCACAGCCCCCCCCCCGCATACTGTGTGACCCTAAGCAAGTCACTTAACTTCCCTGTGCTCCCAGGTCACACCTGTAAACAAGCTTTCAGCTTAGTGTGTCTCTTCTGGTTAAACGATTGGGAAAAAAAAGTAAGGGCTTCATAGTGGAGGAGGAGGAAGAGTAAATAGAAGGAATTGTGCCCCCTAGGTACAAAGTCTGTTTTCAGGAGTGACCTGGGAGCACTGGGGAAGTTAAGTGGTTTGCTCAGGGTCACACAGTATGAAAGTGGAGGTTGTGGGAGTCAAACTTAGGTTTGCTGGATGTACCAAGCTCATTCACAGCTTATTACTCTAACCTCTATTCTATACCGCCAGCGAGAAGGAGATCTGTAAGAAAAGGAGGCTTCCCAGTAGTGGTTTTGCAGAAAGGTCTTGGGAAGAAACGAGAGTCAAAATTCCTGAGAGTGTACAATGGGGACAATGAGTGTGGGGGAGAGAGAGAGAGAGAGAGAGAGAGAGAGAGATAGGACAGAAGGGAGCATGAGGATGAAGGAGACCCAGAATTTTGATATGAAGGTAGAGGAGTGTAAGAGACATCTGCCTTCAAGGGAGGGAAAAGATGACAGCAGTGATGGGGACAGGGTTAACTGTTAAGAGCAAACCGACAAATGGATTGATAGTGGAAATCCTGTCAAGTAAGGGTGGATTTGGTTACTACACTGTAAACCATATATCCATAATCAACCATCAGAAGGATAATTTTTGAGAAAATCTGATGAAGAGGAGGAAGTGGAATAGATTCATGTTCTTGTGCAGTGTGCTCACTTTGGGGAGCAATTTTGAGTGGATGGAGTCAATATATTATTGGGCACTGGTTAAGTATGTCCTATTCTTAAGTCCAGTTGGTACAATGACATTGACTGGATTGCTGCATGTGCAGTTGCATGTCTGTTTATGCAGCTGTTCAAGAGTATATAACCACATACTCCCTGTTAACCTACACTCCCTTAACTGGTAGCCTAATTTATTTATTCAATGGGCCTATGCAACCAGAGTAGTGTTATACTTGTGCAACTGTGATAACTGTTTGGCATTTCACACCCTCTATTCCATGAGCAATTACCACCCTGTAGGAGAACTGAAGGCAAGGAACCCTCAAAGAGGGTTCCACCCCAACAGGTGCTGTGGAAAGATTCCCTTGGCAAAAGATACCTTAGGAAGGATCCCCAAAAAGAACACTGAGCAGTAAATATTGATTATGAGGTAGAGAAGCAGATTGACAGCAATGAGACAGCTTGATGAAACACAAATGAGATGCACAGGTTGTCAGGATTGCACTGATAAAATGGATTGCACTGATGACATCAGGGGGCTTCCTAAGGAGAGAAGGAACAGTGAGTAGGGCCACCATCCATCTCCATCCACCAGCAGAAACCTACCTAAGGAAACTAGGGAATATACTATAAACAAGTAACTACATATTATGACCTTTCCATGGAGAAGAGGGTAAGGAACTTTTAAAAGGAGGAAAACTCTGGGGATCCAAGGCCTAGGTTGCCTTCCCTCCAGGCTAGGGGTAATTTATTTAGTGATGGCTCTGCTGCAGTAATTTAGAAACCCAGTCAAAGGGGTGGAAACATTCCAATCTGGTGGAAAACTCTCATGATCCCTCTAATGGAAATACTGTGAAGGGTTGCAAGAGGCCTCTGCAACAACGAGTACTCTAAAGAGAGACCAGACCCCAAGATGGGAGGAGGAGAGCAACAACTGTTGAGACACTCAGCCAGCCTATTGACTAAAACAAACTGGGTAAACCAGAGGCTGTCATAGGGAGAATAGCTTTTGAAGGTGCCAGAGCAATGACATAGCCACAGGAGCATTCTTGGGCTGTAAGGGCCCCACCCTTCAGCAGTTGAAGTCTTAATTTCTGCATCAAGAGGTGCTCTGTATGACTGCATGCTAAAGCTCCACCCAGAGTGAGTACATTCCCATTATGGGCCAGATGAGAAAGACCCCACCCAAGGTTCACATGCTCAAGATGCAGACTTTATGAGTACAGAGTGAGACCGTCAGCTTACAGGGCAAGCCCTGAGCCAGAAAAGGCAATGGACAAGCCAACCCAGTGGCACTGAGGGCTGAGGCACTGGACACCTTACCTCGTGCTACACCAGTGACCTGTGTTCAGGAATGAGCACGGGCTATCGGGGGCCGGCAGGGAAGGAGAATGATTGAGCATCTGCAGGACTGCTCTCCTTCTCCAGGGAGGGGGGGCACCTGCACTCAGTGCATGACTAGCACCTAGCAGAGGCTGGGGTCTGGTGCACCAATGCTACAGAGGGTAGAGATGAGGCAGATACCTGGAGGAGAGCGTGCGGACATGTGCGTGCTCCTTCCTTATGATGTCATTGCATGCCTTGGCTCGGGGAAGGAAAAAGAAGAGGAAAAAAGGGTCCTGGTGTGCCAAATGAAAGTCAAGCTCCACCGAAGCTGCCCCCATGATTGGCAGTAACCTCCTCCAGCACCGGATCCATGTGTTAAGCGGGTTGAGGGATCCCTGCTACCCCACCATGGATGGGTAAACCATGGGGAAGCTGAAGAGAGGTATGCTGTGAGTGGGGGATGGGGCTGGGGGTATCGTACAAGATGCACCACCACCAGGGACCGGGAGCAAAAATAGATTAACTACAAAAAAAATAAAAGGCAATGGACATGGTTGGCATGCCCCCAATTTATGAATGAAATCATGAATCAACTTTGAGTGCTAGATAGGAGGAGGCCAGGAGAAGCCAGTGGCTGTAGATATTGATGAGGAGGCCAGCCTTGACTGGTTGTGAGAGAACTCTGCAACAACAAGAACTACCAAAGCAGGGTCTGGGTGTGGTAGGAGCCAGTGTGAGGTAGGAGACTGCAGTGTGAGCCAGCATTTGGTAGTTTGATAGTAATAATATTCAACAGAAAACAAGCCAACCAGTTCCATTATGGAAGCTGAACTGATGAAGACATAGAAGGTAGGTGTTTAGAGAGTAACAGGCTGTGATGCCAGTGATTGAATCAATGAGGTTTAGTGTAAATTAATTAATGAGGTTTAGCAGATAAGAGATATGTAGCAGCATTTGCAACAGCAATAAAGTGGCAGCAGCATAGGTAAGCATGATGCATCACATATGAGATAAGCTGAATTACATATATGCTTGGCCAACCAGTTCCATAAGGGAGCAAATCATAGTTTATATACAAGCATTTGATAATATGGTTTCAGCATAAATAGTGAAGTGATATGATTGCATGAATAGTATATTTATATGATTGGCATGAATACCTTAAATGCCATTAAGATGGAGATAGGTTATTCCAGTGAGGAACATGCAGCACAGTAACAGAAAGCAATGACTGTCTGAAGGCCATGAAGGCTGAGAGGTTAATGATTTATGCATGGATAACTGAAAGCCACACAGGCAAGAAAGCAGGTAAAATTACATAGCTTACATAAAGCATGCTTCTGCTACTTGGAGTCATGATGCTCCACCATGACATCACAGTCCCCCACCAAGGGAATAACAGGAAGCCACAAGCTGAGCACCATGAGGCCAAACAGCACTGTAATGATATGGCAGGAACACCCAAAATAGAGGTGCATTTACTGGCAAGGTACTAGTTAAGGACAGCCAAATGATAGCAAGCTGCTGAGGCAGTACAGCAACAATAAACTGCAGCAGAACCACACTACACTGCAGAAAAGCAAGCAGGGAAATTAAAAGCTGGGGGTAGCAGCTGCCTGACTGAGCTAACACTGAATGAATTGAGCAGAGCTGCTGAGACAAATAGAGCACAGCAGAGAGTAGCAGCTAGCTGGAGCATGATGAGCCTGGACCAGGTGCAAACAATTAAGGTGGATAAGCACACAGACAGCATAAGCAGGAAAGTAGTAGCTGAGCTTTAATATACAGATAACAATTGCAGTTGCACTGAAGGTTTGCTGAAATCTGGTGAGTAAATGGGAGCCTAAATAGCACAAACACAGGATTAGCACAATACAAACAAAGGGCAACAGGATGCTAGAAAAACTAGAAAGCCCCAAAAATGAAAGAAAATGCAAAACAAACAAAAAAACATAAACACAGGAGGACAGGAAAAAGTAGCACAAAGAAGCATTCAGCTGCCAGAGGCAAGCAATACTAGACAAAAAGCAGGAGAAATGGAACAAACAGAAGCCCTGCACAAACTAAGCAGAGCCCAAAGCACAAGGGAGAGAGGCAGATGTGGGGGGGGACTCAAAGCTCCAGCAGGCCCCAGAGTAGAAGATAGAGAGATACAGATCCTTCTGCCACAAAGAAAAAGTGCTTCAGAAGGAGGTTGGGAGGAACTTCTATTATAACTTAGGAAGGGGGAATGGCTGGTTGCTCACCCCATTGAACTACAGGCATAGCCTTTCAAAACAAATCATAGAAACATAGACTTTGATGGCAGATAAGGACTGCTTGGCCCACCTAGTCTGCCCATTTCCCCTAACTACTGGATAAGCTGCAGATCCTAGTTAACCAACAGCCTATTTCCTCCTAACCCCCCACTATAATTGCCTTATGTCTGCCCCATGCATTCTTGAATTCCCCCACTGTTTATGACCCCACAACCTCCTCAGAAAGGCCATTCCATGTGTCCACCACCCTCTCAGTGAAAACTACTTCCTCACATTGCCCCTGAGCCATCCCCCTCTATCTTCAAACAGTGACCCCTTGTTCTTGCACATCTCTTTTTCTGAAATATGCTTCCCTCTTGGACTTTGTTGATTCCTTGAGCTACTTGAAAGTTTCTATCATGTCCCCCCTCTCCCTTCTTTCCTTGAGGGTATACATATTAAACTTCTTCAGTCTCTCTTTGTATGGTTTCTGGTGCAGACCCTGCACCATTTTAGGCACCCTCCTCTGGACTGCCTCCATCCTGTCTATGTCCTTGCAGAGATGGGGTCTCCAGAACTGCACACAGTACTCTACATGGGGTCTCACCAACTGGCTGTACAGAAGGATGACAACTTCCTGTTTTCTATTGGTGATGCCTCTCCCTATGCATCCCCGTATCCCCCAAGCCCTCCTTACTGCCTTCTCACGTTATCTGCCTACCTTTAGGTTGTCTGATATGACTAGACCAAGGTCCTTTTCCATTTTTGTTATTGTTGGTACCTCCCCCCCCCCCCATTGTGAACTCTTCCACTGGGTTTTTGTTTCCCAGGTACATTACTTTGCACTTCTTTGCATTGAATCTAAGCTGCCATAGTTTGACCATTCCTCCAACCTTGCCAAGTCCATTCTCATCCTTTCCACCCCCCGTGTATCAACCCTGTTTGCAGATCTTTGTGTCATCTGCAAAAAGGTATACTCTTCCTTGCAGTCCCTCCACAATGTCACTTATAAAGACATTAAAGAGGATCAGCCCTAATACTGAACCCTGTGGTACCCTGCTAGTGATGCCCCATTCTTTGGAGTGGACTCCGTTTACTATTACCTTCTGTGTCCTGTTGTCCAGCAAGTTTTTTACCCATGCTATCACCCTAGGACCCACCTCCAGACTGGCTAACTTGTTCATTAATCTTTTGTGTGGGACTGTGCTACACTCCTTTCTAAAGTCTAGGTATGCCATTTCTACCACCTGGAAAAGCAGTAAGCAGCCACAATTCCTGAAACTTAGAGTCAATGACATTGCTGAGAAACCTTTTATAAACCTAATATTTACACACACTTCTGGTTATATTTCTTAGATATATACATCTGTGTGTGTATATATATATATATATATATATATGTGTATATATATATATATATATATATATATATATATATATATATATATATATATATATATATATATATATATATATATATATATATATATATATATATATATATATATATATATATATATATATATATATATATATATATCATTAGGGGCAAAAGATGCCACCATAGTAGTTCCTTTTATTTGATGGTATTAATTACCAAGGAATAAGAAGTGGTGCATTTATGCACCTTCTCTGATAAATGTGTTTTGATCAGAGGGTAAGCCTTCTTCTTGTTTTGCCACATATGCATTTGTGATACAGGACCTTACCCATCTATCTAAGGTGGCCTTTCATGCTGTTTTCTCTTTCTTGCTGCTCCAAACATAACAAAGAAGCTTTTCAATGTTCTGAACACCTCTGTTCTCCTTAAGTATGTCTTGACCACTCTGCACAAATCAAAATCATGAAATTCTTTTTCATGTGGATTGGCTGGCCTTGGGCAGAAGAATGGAAGACAGACTTCCTGGCTCACATGGAAAGCCCAAGGAGCATTGGAAAGAAAAGATGGTACTGTCCCCATCACTACCTTATCCTTATATATGACAAGGTAAGTTTCCCTATGCAAAGGAGCCTGGATATCACTAGTCTTCCTGCCCATGCAAATTGCAATAAAAAAATGTAATAAAATATGCAGTGGAACTGACAAAAGTGGCTCAAATAGAGCCCTGCACAGAGTGTACAACACCAAGTTCAAGTCCCATGGCAGAACCGGGGGCCAAACAGACAGATGGCAACTGCTGACTTGTCTGAGAAGACAAATAACATCCATGCTGGTCCCAAGGTAGCCCTTACAGATGGCCCCAACACTGCACCAGGAGCAGACACCTGACCCGATAGGGTACTCAGTGTTAGGCCATTGCCCAGTTCCATCTTTAAAAAAAATCTAAGACCTGCAGTATCATAGCCTTGGTTGGCCTACTACCCTGGCATCTGTTTGAAAGTGAAAAGATGTTCCTCACTCTATCATAGGCTGGCAAGGAGGACATCTTTCTGCAGACCATCAGGGTCCTTATGACCTTTTTGGGAAAACCCCTGCTTTAAGAGCCTCCTCCTCTTAGGAGCCAAGCTGCCAGCTGCATTGCCTTTGGGATGGAATGCAAAATGGTCTCCTGACCAAACATGTTCTTGTAAAGTAGGAGCTGTAATAGTGCCTCCATTGTCAGATTGCTCAGTTTTGAAAACCATGGTCTTCTTGGCCACTCTGGTGCTATCAGAAGAAATCGTTCTCTAGATTGCCAAATCATTTGTACAACCCTAAACAACAGTGGAAGCAATAGAAACATGTACACTCTGTTGAAATCCAACTGCTGAGATAGCAACAAAATCTACTAAGAACCTGGGCACCTGAGTGTTTACCTTTGACATGAACAGATCAATCTGAGCCTGGCCAAATCTTTGATACAACAGGTCGAACACCTCTGGAGTCAGTGCCACTCACCAAGGTGTACTATCTCCCTTGACTTAGCCAGTGAGCCTATACATTCAAGCTGCCCTGCTAATTTGGCCACTCTAAGGGACATTAGATTGTCCTCTACCCACTAAAGAACCCTAGTCCCTTCTGCCAGCATTTTTATATTTCTTTTGCCTCCTTGGCTGTTTATGTATGCTACAGTGACAGCATTGTCTGATCCCACCTTCACATCTTGGAACAGGACTGGGTCTTGAAAATGCATCAAGGCTAGATACATTTCTAGAACACTTATCTGGAGACACTGTTTCTGAGAGCTGTAAGCTCCCTGAACCAGACTATGGCTTTCAACCACTCCCAGCCTGACAGTCTGGCATTGGTGGTCAAAATCAACTCTGGAGAAACCTTGAGAAAGCCCCCTCCAGAATGTTCTCGGGGTCTACCACCATACAAGCGATGGTAACACCATCCTGGTGGCAAGAGAGGGCAGAGGTGGGAGGATACAGCAGTGGCAGGGTGCTCTTGGGGAGAGGAGAGGATCATGGAGAATAGTGGGGTGCAATAGATGTGGGGCAGCTGTATTCATGGGCACACTGTGGAGAATTGGGGGGTGCCCAGTATGCATAAAAATTGCGCACCTGGAAACAGAAATTAATAGGCTGAGAAGGGAGGTGGCAAAGCAGGGCATGGTGGGCATTGGGGGAAGGGAGTATCACCACAAGGTGCTATGAATAGCTAAGGCAGGGACTACAGCAAGAGTGAGGAATACTGGGGGGAGTATAAGGCTGGGAGACAGACTGAGCTGCTAGTGGAGCAGAGGCTGGCAGGTGGTGAGTAGGAGAAGAGTGGAGGAGCATGGTGAAACTATACAAAGAACAAAGAGAAACGGAAATTACATGGCACGTGTGGGAAACAGGGTTTCCACTGGGATGGGGTTAGTGTGTCAAACAGGTTTACACCATTAGAAATTATGCAGTGCATGGGAAATCATGAGGGGGCAGGGGCCATGGTGAGCAACTACAGTAAGAGGGGGAGAAGGAGGTGGATAGCAGAAATACGGATGAACACGGGGGTCTGAGAGGGAAGGAGAAAGTCAGGTGCAACAAAGGGGGTACTGGAAAGGAAACTGGGTCAAATGGGGACTTTGGAGATGGCTGTCAGGTGGAGGAAGAAGAGTGAGAAAGACAAGGGGAGATGATAAAATGGATGAGCAGTGGGTTCAAAGGGAGGCAGAAAGGAGGGGCAAGAAAGGGGGCTTGGGAGGAAATGAGATCAAATGGGGAATCACTGGAGCCCCAGTGGGTACGCAGGGCAAGAGGAACCAGATAAGGTAGGGGATAAGGCCATGGGGTGGGGTTGGATGAGCGGGGCAAGCAGCTAAAGGGGGGTGGACTTAAAGAAGGCCAGCAAGGAGTTGGTAGCAGAGTTATCATACTGGGGGACTCCATGCTTAGGGGTATCAGATGGGGAGGAAGGGGGACAGGAGGAGTTCTATCTGGGTAGATTGCATGCCAGGTATAACAGTGCACAGAGCAAAACATATGCTTCCCTCAAGCATAATGGGTCAGGGGGACAAGTTCCACATAGTGGTGCACCTATGTATGAATGATTTAGAAGGAAATAGTGTGCAGGAAGTACAGGCTACATGTAGGGAACTGGCCAGGATATGTAAAATGGAAGGGAATACAGTTGCTTTTTCTGATGTTCTGCCTGTGTTGAGGGCAAGCACAGACAGAAAACTGAGGATAAGGGAGTTCAATGAATGGTTGGTGGAATGGTGTAAGGCTATGGGGTTTGGACTGGTGGGGGGATGGGGAACAACATGGGAAAACAGGGCTCTGTATGCCCAGGACAGACTTCATCTGAGCAGGGAGGAATCAGGTGTCTTAAAGAGGAAACTGGGGGAGTTCATTGCTAGCACATATGATTTAAACTAGGAGGGGTGGCTTAGACTTGCATAACAGGCAGGGACACACAGTGTGGGAGGTCTTGTGCCTCTCCCCTCAACTGCTAATTTGGTGAAAGTTAAGAACTCACAGAGGAGAAGAATGGGGAGCAGGGAATGGGTATGTTGGATTGGGGGGAAGATTGTAGGGTGGTCTCCACAAATGTGAGGAGCCTAGGTAACGAGTTACCTGAGCTTCAAGCACTGATAGCAGAAGGGGAGGTGGATGTAGCTGCCATCATGGAGACCAGGGTCACTCAGCACCATGACTGGACTTACTACTCCCAGGGTACAGATTGTATAGGAAGGACAGAAAAATTGGAAAGGGAGGAGGGGTGGCCTTATTCATAAGGGAGGGAATATAGTGCAGAAGGGAGGAAGGAGAGGAGGGGAATTTGGAGATGTTGTGGGTTACCATAAAGGATGCAACTGGCAGGAGGGTTAGTCTGGGAGTAGTGTATAGACCATCATCCAAGCCTGAGGAACTCGACAAAGAACTGGTGGTTAACATAATGAATCACTGTGGCAAGGTTAGGACGATGGTGGTAGATGACTTCAATCTGCCAGGGGTGGACTGGAGCACAATTACTTCCTCTAGTGCCAGGGAACAATGGATACTGAATGCTTTCCAAGATGAATTCCTCGCATAACTGGTGGTAGAGCCGACTAAAGAGGGGAACATTTTAGACCTTGTATTGACAGATGGTGAACAGGTATGGGATGTGAAGGTTGAAGATTCTCTGGCGGGGAGTGACCACTGCATGGTGTGGTTCTCCCTTGATCTGGGGAGGGAAGGAAAACTTACCAAAATGAGGATAGTGGATTTTAAGGGAGCAGACTTTGGTAAGATGGCAGCCTTACTTGAGGGGCATAGAGTGACAATCAACCCCGACAAGGATACTAAAAACAAATGGGCCATCTTGAAGTTGGGCCTGATAGAGGCCTCAAAAGCTGGCACAAAGACCCACAGTAAGAAAGCAAGGTCCAGAAATCCCAGCTGGTGGACTACGGAGGTGCAGGAGAGGGTAAGGGAAAAAAGGCTACACTTCAGAATCTACAAGAGAACCCACAGGGGGGAGGACAGGGAGGAGTACATTAGGAGATTGAGGGAGGTGACCAGGGTGATAAGGCAGCCAAGGTCTTGAATGAGCTAAGGCTGACTCAGGGAATTGGGGTGGTGAGAAAGACTTTTAAGTTCAACAGAGAGTGGAGGAATTGTAGGGGCCAGATCACCAGGATAAAGAAGGATGGTGGGTAGGCAGAGGAGGGAGCTGAGTAAGCAGAAGTACTAAATGAGTACTTCAGTTTAGTTTTTACCAGGGAAAAAGAAGGGCCAATTCTGTAGTGGAAAGGTAGGGTAATGGGTGGGGATAGGGGAGAAATAACGGATGGTGACATCCAGGTGAAGAGGATGTGAGAAGGCCTTAGGTCCTTGTGAACAGACAAGGAACCAAGACCAGATAGAATCCACCCCAGAGTCCTGAAGAAAATGGCAGAGGTCCTGGCAGCACCTCTGTCAGATTTGTTCGATACCTCCCTACAGTCAGGTCATGTACCACTGGACTGGAGGATGGCACATGTGGTGCCCATCCATCAGAGCGGACCCAGGAATAATCCGGGTAGTTACAGACCAGTCAATCTTATGACTCTGGTGTGGAAATTGCTGGAGACTATCTTAAATGAGAGGTTGGTGGCATTCCTGGAAGTTTACAGCCTTCAGGATGTGGCTCATCCAGGAAAGATCTTGTCAAACTAACCTGGTCAAATTTGATGGCAATAGGCCAGTTGATGTCCTGTATCTGGACTTTGGCAAGGCCTTTGACTCTGTGTTGCATAGGAGACTGACTGACAAACTGAGGAACCTGGGGTTAGGGGTGAAACTGGTTAAGTAGATAGGGAACTGGCTGAGTAACAGACAGCAGAAGGTTGCGGTTGGTGGGGGATTCTTGAAATCCAGGATGGTCACTAGTGGGGTCCCGCAATGATCAGTTCTGGGCCCATTGCTATTGAATGCATTCATAACTGACATAACAGAGGGTGTTAAGAGCAAGATGAGCCTGTTTGCTGATGACTCCAAATTAAGTGCAGTGGTGGACAGCAAGGAAGGGAAGAGGGTAATCCAAAAGGATCTGGAAAGACTTGAACACTGTTCAAACACATGGCAGTTGGGGTTCAATACTAGGAAGTGTAGTGTACTGCATTTTGGGGTCAGGAACCCATGGTATTGTTACCACTTTGGGGGAGAGCAGTTATCCACCTTTAAGAAGGAAAAGAATCTGGGTGTGGTGATCACAAGAAATATGAATCACTTAGCATAGTGTAGAAAAGCAGCAGCAATGGCCAACATAGTGCTGGGGTTCATTACTAGGGATATCACTTCCAAGAGGGAGGAGATTATTCTGCCACTGCACAATTCATTGGTGAGGCCATACTTGGAGTACTGTGTGCAGTTCTGGTGCCTGTACTTAAAGAGGTATGTCAGGCTCCTGGAGGGAGTCAAGAGGAGGGCGTCCAAGATGATCCAGGGAATAGGGGAGAAACCATATGGGGAGAGTCAAGGAGAGCTCAACAAGTGCCTTTGTTCTCTGTAAACCTTTACTATCTGTAATTAATTCTGGGTCACCCCTGAAAAAGGTACTATAATGGTCTCAGTGGGCCTACCTGGTTACCAAAATAAAATAAAAATAAATAAATAAATGTACTCCTGGAGAATAGAAGGGATAGAGGTGATATGATTGAGACCTTTAAATACCTGAAGGACATAAACACAGTACTAAGGGTATGTTTTGATTGAAGGGGAGAGGATCACAAGGGGACATAGCCTGAAGCTGAAGGGGGGGGGGAGTTCAGGAGGGAGCTGAAGAAATATTACTTCACAGAAAGGGTGGTGGAGGATTGAAATACACTGCCTAAGGAGGTGATCTCACTGGATTCAAGTGGGAGTCTTAAGAAGGGATAGGATAGGTTCACAGGCAAGGTACAAGTAGGGAGAGAACTTAACGCGGGGTGAACCAAGGGAGGGAAAATCTGATTGGGGTGAGGGGGGCAGCAGCAGTTGTCTGAACTGTGAGCTGTGCATTTGAGCAGATGCGATAAACGTTGAGGCGTAAATCTGATGGCATTGTCATATGTTCATATGTTTGCATTATTCCCATCCTGGATACAGAATTGAAGACTGGTAGTCCACTGAGGCCTAAACCTGATGGCATTGTCATACGTTCATATGTTTGTATGTTCCTATCCTGGATACAGAATTGAAGGCTGGTAGTCCACTGAGGCCTAAATCTGATGGCATTGTCATATGTTCATATGTTTGTATGTTCCTATCCTGGATACAGAATTGAAGACTGGTAGTCCGCTGAGGCCATGGACTATTGACAGCATCCTGTTCTGGAGAGGTCTCAAGTGAAAGTTGGCCCATGGCACCACTATTATTGCTGCTTTTATCAGACCCAGTACTTGGAGCAGCTTGTGAGCAGGAACAACTGACTGGGACCTCAGCCTCTGAATCTCCCAGACTAGATTGTGCTTCCTGGTTGTGAACAGGAAGGCATTTACTTGTCCATCTGGAACACCATCCCCAGGAGTACCAACCTCTGCAATCTAGCTTCTCTGATTACCAAAGTTCCAAAAGGACCCAAATCTGCCCCTCCACTGTTTGGGAGTGGCCAGACCCTTGCCACCTTGGCCCTGAATTGAACTCCTGATGTTACTTAGAAGCTGGAAACCGTCCTTTCTTATCCTAGATGTCATTCAAAATCCTATCCAGTTTTGGGCTAAACAGCAAACCCCCTGCAAAAGACATATTGTAGAGCATTATCTTAAATGCATGATCTGTGGTCTACTACAAGAGCCATAGCCTCTCACATGGCCATCACAATAGAATAGGTTAAGTAAGACAACATACATAAATGGTCTACAGCAATATCTCCCAAAAAAAGACGAGGCCATAGAAATGAGCTGAAAGATATTTATCCCTTCGGAATCCTGTAGAACAAACCTATTTAAATCAGTGACCCAGGCACAAAAGCCCTGGCAATAATGAAAGAGGTGTGTATCATTTGCAGATTGATGCCATTCAAAATAAAGGTTTGCCTGCATGCCACATCAACTTTTTTATCATGAGCATAAGCCAAGGTTGCCGAACCTTCTAAAGGTACAGCAATGTGCTTCACACTACTCAAGACCACCTTGGCTGTTACTGGAGGAACTTTCTACTTCTTTTTTTTTTTTCAATTTAATGAACTTTATTAATTTTTCAAGAACATCCAACAAAAAAGAACACACCAAACAATGATGTACAGATCTGTAAAAGGCAGGTGAACATACACAAACAAGATCAACAAATAAACAAACAAAGAACTGCCCAACCAATCCCCCACCCTTCCCATCAAACACAGACCATCCACCTATCCCTTCCATCCCCCCTAGAGCACACCACACGATGCACACTGCCAGATGGTTTCCACGAGAAAAGGGACAAAAGGTGAGTGATCAGAGGGCCCAAGCAGGAAGAAATGAAAGGTAGTAGCTGAGACACGAGCTCAATGAGACACCCGAGGGTCAGCCAAGATGGGCAGCAGAGCATAAAATGGATCCCAACTCAATTTAAAATGGTGAGACCTGCCTAATCAGAAAGCAATCTGCTGCTCCATCTTGAGTGCTATAAGAATCTCCTGGAGCCACTTCTTTTTTTTGCAATTCAAACTTTACTGGATATTATCAACCACAGGGTACATCCAGTGAAGCTTGAAAAATAGTAATAGCGAACATTGATACAATAATGACATTCCGGATGCAATCCAAACCCCCCGCCCAGCCCCCTCCCCCAACAAAATTAAAAATATAAATGCCAATAACAAATATATATGAACCCTCCCCTCCCCTCTGCACAGCACACAAATATATAAGCTTTAGGCCAGAAATAAATATGGGGCCGGTCTAATCCGAACAAGAACACCAAGAATATAAAGGACCCCAAATCCGGTTATATTTAGACAATTTATTTTGGAGACTAGCAATGGTCCTTTCAGTTCTAAGATTAGCTAGGAGTTCTTGCAACCATTCGCCATAACTGATCTGTGAAGTATCTTTCCAATGCTTCAAGACCAATTTTTTAACCGAAGCAGAAATCAAACAAATATGATACTTCCTATTTTGACATCAATAGTAGAGACATCCCTAAAACACATATCTGTGCTGTAAAAATTATGCAACCCAGAAGAGGATCCAGCTTCTGTTTGATAGTGTCCCACAAAGGGGCTATTTTAGAGCAGCTCCAAAAATATGAAGGAGGTCCCCTTCTGACTGTAGACATCTGAAACAACCAGAAGAAGAAATCATGCCGAGACTAGTCAGTTTCGAAGGGGAAAAGTAAATATTATGTAGTAACTTGAATTGCATAATTCTAAGTCTGTCTTGTGAGAGGAATTTATGACAAGACTTCCAGATGCTAGCCCAATCAAAATTACAATCTGGGAAAAGCTGAGACCAATATTGCTTGGGCGCCAAGACTGCGGGATGTACCCAACTGAGTAACACACCGTATATAGATGAAACAGCATGGGCTTTCTGGCTCAGGGGTTGCAGTGTACCGCAAAAATCGAGGAGCACCCTATTAGGGGGAAGGACACCAAATTTGCTCACAATCAGATGACGCAATTGAAAAACTTTAAATATCATCTTCTGAGAGACTTGAAATTTATTTCAAATGTCAACTGAAGTAAGATGAGTTCCTCCATCAGAGAAGAGGTCCTTAACTAAAATGTCCTTTGGTAAAGGTAGCCAATCCCCCCTAATGGGTTTCCTATCTATTAAAAGATTAGGGTTACCCAGTAACGGTTGAGAAAAATCAGTGATATGAGAGTACTTTAAAAAAGTGCACAGCTGCATATGAACTTTAACAGATGTCTCAATGAGAGAATTACATAACGACATGGGAAGAGAATTTGGACTGGAATACATTAAGGCCCTGGGTGAGAGGCCCAAGGCCAAAATTTGGGAAGTCTCAATCTTTAACCAAAGGGGAACATAACTGGTGTCTACAAAATCATCATTAGTCATGAGCCACTTAAGATATTTATTAGCATGACTGGCCCAGTAATACAAACCAAAATGGGGCAGCCTCAAACCTCCAGAGAGTTTAGGGGCAATCAATTTGTGATAAGACAATCTGGGTTTCTTATGGTTCCAAATAAAGCAAAGATTATACGATGAACTTTTTGAACCATTTTAACGGAACCAGATGTTTAACATATTTATAGGGTAAAATAACCGGGAAAAACATTCATTTTAACTAAATTGATTTTACCCCAGATAGATATGAGAGTAACGCCCATCTATTAAGGTCAGATTCAATACATTGCAAAACCGGATCTAAATTATGCTGAGCTAAGTGGGTGAACACCCTAGGTAACGTGAGACCCAGATATTTAATTGCTACTGGATTCCAGGCCAATCCAAAAGGGGTAACATCCTGGGCAAAAGTTTTGTAGTTTAAAGGGAGGACCACCGATTTTCCAGTATTGAGCTTATAATTAGCCACGGCACTGAAGTTGTCAATGGTTTCAAGAAGGGCCGGAATAGAGGAAGACGGATGAGAAACTTGCAATAAAAGATCATCTGCATACGCAAGTACTTTCAAAGTGTGCCCAAAAACCTGAATACCTTGAATACCTTGCTCTTGCTTAATCCGCCTAATAAGAGGTTCAATGTATAAATTAAAAAGAAGCGGGGATAATGGACAACCTTGTCTGGTACCAACAAAAAGATTAAAAGGGTCAGAAATTAGACCATTAAGTAACCCTTGCAGTTGGGAACTTGTAGAGACAATTGACCCAACAACAAAATTGTGGGGAAAACCAAAATTTGCCATGACTATCGATAAATATTTCCAATAAACCTTATCAAAAGCCTTCTTGGCGTCAGAGAAACCAACACCATCAGGCAATCAGAATCCCTGGAGGCCGAGAAAACATGCCAAAGCTCTCAAATGGTCAGTTGAGGACCTTCCTTTCATAAAGCCAACCTGCTCGGCACCAATTAGCTCCGGGAGAACCTTACTGACCCTCTCAGCAAGTAACTTAGTGAGAATTTTTATATCCTGATTAAGAAGTGAAATAGGTCTATAACTGGCCACTGAATCAAGAGGTTTGCCAGGTTTGGGCAAAAGCACAATTAAGGCCTCGAAAAGAGAAACATCAGTAACGGCACCTGACAAAATACCCTGGAACAGCTTCAATAGGGAAGGAATTAGCTCATTAGCGAACCTCTTATAAAAATTGGCCGAAAAACCATCTGGGCCAGGGGTTTTATCAGACTGGAGAGAATTAATAATCTCGCCTATTTCACATTCTGTAATGGGTGCCATAAGCAAGGCTCTACTAGCCTCACTTAAGGAAGGCAAGTTAAGACCACTTAGGAAGGACTCAATCCTTTCATTAGAAGGAGGCTCTCTCATAGGACCATAAATCCCTTCAAAATATTTCTTAAATTCACCCAGAATATCTCCGGGAGAGGTCTTCATTAGACCATCTTCCAAAGATCGAATAGCCGGTATGGACCTAGAAGACTCAAGCTGCTTTACCCTCCTAGCTAACAAATGACCCGCTTTTTCCCCTTGGTCTGTATATACTGCCCTTGTTTTAATAATAGCCTATTCGGCCTGCTCACTTAACAGCCTAAGGTATGAGTCTCTAAGCAGAGTTAATTCCTGTCTATAGTCATCAGAGGAAGAAAAAGAGAGCCCGGATTCTTTTTCCCGGATCTGAGTAAGTAGTTCCGAGATGCGAGTCAATTTTTCCTTTTTCCTCCGGGGAGCGAGTCCTATTAGAATACCCCTTAAAAAAGCTTTGAGTGCCCCCCATTCTATATCCGGCCAGGTGGTAGAATTTTGATTAAAAATTAAAAACTCCTTTATTTGAGAAGAAATATATTTAACCAATTTCGGATCTTTCAATAATTGATTATCAAGTTTCCATCTACCACCTGGTTTAGGTAGGACTGAGAAGGCCATTAAACAAGAGACTACCGCATGGTCCGATGGTAGCCCAAGGGATATCTCCGTATTCAAAACACCGGGCAAAAGCACTTTTGAGATTAAAATATAATCAATTCTCGATAAGGTATTATGTACGGAGAGACAAAAGTGAATTCATGGACCTCAGGATGGAGAATCCTCCATACATCGCACAGGCCTAATTTATTATTTATTTTATTTATTTATTTATTTAGCTTTTGTTGACCGGGTAAGTGCACTAGACAAATCCTGCCTATTTTCAGGCACGACCCGGGGGAGGGGGAATACAGATGAATGCCAACTGACCTTGAACCAGATTAAGCTGTTGGTGGTATTTTTAGTGAATTGATCCATCATTTCTCTTACCGCTCTCTGGCCAAGGGATAAACCCTTTCTATTAGAACCAGATCTGTCCATAAGCGTATCCATGACCAGATTAAGATCCCCTTCAATTATAATAGGGAGATTACAAGAAGGTGAGAGTATTTCCAATACCTGAACAAAAAATTCCGGAGTGTCAACATTAGGACCATATATTGAGCCCAGGAGAATTTCTAAAGTATGTAATGTACCTTTAACAAAGATATATCTTCCAGACTTATCATGAATCACCTGGGACGGACAAAAAGGGACTGACCTACGTATCATAATCATCACCCCCTACTCTGAGTGTTACCTTCAGATGCAAATACCTGGCCAATTTGTAATCTACGCAGCTGAGTAGACTCGGAATTAAGTAAATGGGTCTCCTGTAGGAATGTAATATCTGCTTTCATATATTCCAAATGTTTAAGGGCCTTATATTGCTTTGATTTATGGCGAAGGCCATGAACATTCCAAAACATAAAGTTTATATTCCTAGCCATACACAAAAACTCAAGAACATATCCCAGGCAATAATGAGAATATAACCACCCCAAATTACCATACGCAGTTCAATGTGTGCTGTGCAGACCCTCCCTCCCTTTCCAAACTTACTAAAGCCCCAACCAAAAATCCAGAACCAAGAAATCCCCAACTCCCCTATCCCCTCCACCCACACCCCACCCGAATTATCAATAAGCATGATTGCAGTGCAATGAAATTTGCCCCTCCCAGCCCGTCCCCAACCTATTACATTAGCACTACCAGATATAAATTAAAAAAACAGAAAAACCGTGCCAATAAACCTGCAGAATAGTTTGGGTCCAATAACACGAAATAAGTAAAATAATTGCCATATAAACATAATAATTGATGAAATATCCGTATGTCAGGTTAACCTGATAAATATGAGAATCATGAGAAAATCTTAAAAGGTTAACCCCCCAAAAGAGGCCCCTTTCCTACAGCCATACGAGACGAGATCAGCATCCTTGATCATCTCATAAGCACATGTATACGGTAGAATATTAAAATAACTTTACAGCTCAACTCCAGGTAAAATAATACAATCCAAACCAGAAACTGAAATGGAGATTTGTAGACAGTCACCTGGCGGAGAATAAAATAACATCTGTTCTTGAATGCCATTAAACACACCAGTGCCTCAAAAAGTAGGCCCAAAAAGAAGAGAGCAGCAAAGCAAACGGAGCCAACCAGGTGATCCTCGCCCAAATGGCTCATCAGGGCAGAAGGAGAACACACACAGCCCCAAAAGCCCCATCGCACCAGTCCAAAATCAATGGGAGAGGAAAGGGAACCAGGTAAGAGGCTAAAAAAAAAAATAACCCATATTGAAAAAAGAACAGGCTATATCAACCCCAATTCCAAACACCCTATAAATTTACAACCCAAATGCTAAACATTCATAAAGCTGAGATTAGAATAATTTGAGTCCGAGATATCAGACGTTGTTGAAGAGATCCGGAAAGGCCTGCTTGAGAGCAACCAAAGCAGTGTCATAACTGTCAAAACTGCACCAGGAACCAGCCATCAAGACCTGAAAATGAGCAGAATACCCCATTTTAAATTTAATGCTTGCAGCAATCAGTTTGGTAATAATGGGATGATAAGCTGCTCTTTTCTGCCGAATAGAAAACGGCAAGTCCTGCATGACCCTCAAGGTTGCTCCCTCCCAGGTCAGTTCTTGAATTTCTTTAATTTTAGCAAGAAAATGCTGGCGCTCTAGATAGTTAAGAAAGCACAAAATAAAGGTACGAGGAGGGGATCCAGGAGATGGAGAAGGTCTTAAAGCACGATGGGCTCTCTCTATAACATAGGCATGCCCAAAAGGTGATGGACCAGCAATTTTCTCGACCAGTCGCTGTGCAAACTTGATAGGCTCGCTTCCTTCTTGTTTTTCTGGGAGGCCAATAATAACAATATTATTCTGGCCGACTCTGACCTTCTAGATCTTCAACCTTATTTTCTAATCGAGAAATTCGCTGCCTCATCAGGGCTAATTCGGGATCCACTTCTCAGTTCTCCTCTGACTGCACTTTAATGCGGCTTCATTATCGGAAGTCCGAGAGCTAAATCCTCCAGAGCTCGGGTAATATTTTTAAATTCTCCTGCTAACTCTTTCATTTCATCCATGAAAGGTTGGAATTCCTTACGAAAACTGGCTAAAGTGAGCGGTTCAGCATCTGGAGAGTCCACATTCTGGTTAGAGCATTGTTGGGTAATTGAGGCCCTGGCTTTCTTTGGGGCCTTCTCCGGGGTGGCCGGAGGAGTGTGCCGAGGTAGCGCATCTTTTAATTCCACCTCCATTAAGCACCAACAGACGACAGCTAGTGACTCTCGGAGCACAAATAGAAAACTTTAGGCAGTGCAATTCGGAATAATGAGAGATTAGCCGTGAAAATATAGGCTGGGCTGACGGAGCTCAGGAGAAAAGCAGCTAACTCATGCTCTGCATCATGTGACCCCCCCCTCCTGGAGCCACTTCTTATAGGATGGAGTAACATCATCCAGCCAATGCTGACAAATAATTAACTTTGCCTTCATAGAAATCAGTGACATGTAAGCTTGGCATGACCCATTGAGCTCCTTGAGGAACAGACCTACCAAACAGACCTCTGGGGTAAAAACATAGAAACATAGAAACATAGATTTTGACGGCAGATAAGGACCGCTTGGCCCACCCAGTCTGCCCATTTCCCTACCTATTGGATAAGCTGCAGATCCTAGTTAACCAGCAGCCTACTTCTTCCTACCCCCAACCCCTAGAATTGCCTTATGACTGTCCCATGCATGCTTGAATTCCACCACTGTTTTTGACTCCACAACCTCCTCCAGAAGACCATTCCATGCATCCACAACCCTCTCTGTGAAAAAATACTTCCTTAAAAGAATTCTAAACCTAGAAAAGGGTCCAAGGAAAGCCAAATAGTGTTCCAAAAGGGAACAACCTTCAGACACTCCTAGAGAATGTGTTTCAAATGCCTCTCTTTGATACCACAATGGGAACAGAGGAGCGAGGCACATTTGCCCAACTTATAAAGCCTGACAGGTGTAAAATAGAAGTCATGCAAAATCCTAAATTGCAAAATACGGTAACGGTCCTGTTTAACATATTTATAGATGTGTAGCCAAACACCCTGACAGTCCTTTACCTCCGCCGAAAGTTGTAGAGCATGCTTCCAGCACTAACTAACACCCTCAAGACTAGCCAGGTCATAAGATTGGTAAAAACATCAAAGGCCTGCCACCGCATGGGGCTATACTGCCAAGTGAAAAAGATTTGGCAACACCTCCACCTGTGAAAAGGACCAAGGACGGGGGTCAAAGAAAGAAATAATAGCCCTGGTGATCTGCCAGTACTTAAAAGGGTGAAAAACTGGGAAAGAGAATTTCAGCTGTATATCTTGCAATGGGACAATTCCATCTCCATCAATAAATGAGGAGAGGTTGGCATCTTTAAGATGCAGACAGAATAGAAGAGGGATCGGCGTTTGAACGATTCATATGTTGGGATTACCTAAAAGTTGTTGAGACAAATCCCATCCCCACTCCCAGCCCATATACTTACACAATTGTCTTATGGCCCAGAGAGACCACCAAAAGGGAGTGTCATGCAACTTGGAGGGCAACTGAGAAGGTTTAAGGAAGGATACAAAGGTGAATACCAGCCTGCTCACAAAGATGTTGCTCCAACAATAACCAAAGTGGACGATAACCCAAGACCTCAAAAGAACATAATGGGGAGTTCCACAGAAAACTTTTAGAACCATGCAAAGCACGGTAATATAAGAAACAATCAGGCAAGCGAAGTCCACCCTTTTCCCTAGCTAAGGTAAGCTAATAATAAGCTCTACAAGGAGCCCCCTCTTTCCAAAGAAAGGCTGAAATAACCAAGTTGAGCTTAACAAACCGCACCTTGGGAAGACAAAGATCCAGCATGCCCAGCAGATAAAGAATATGGGGGCAAGATATTCATCTCAATGAAGTTTACTCTGCCCCAAGGAGACAGGGGAAGATGCATCCATCTCTGTAAATCCGCTTCCACTTTCTTTCAGCAAAGGTGCAAGATTGGCACTCTGTAAGGCAGCCAGGTCCCTGGTAACCTTGATGCTCAAGTAGGTGGTTGAATGCGGCTCCCATAACAAACCTAGTCCCACTATTTGTTGCCACTATACCAAACTGTTCAGTGGCATAACTTTAGTTTTGTCTAGATTCAATTTATACCCTGCTACAGCAAAAAAACGGTGTATTTCCGCAAACACCACTGGAATCGAAAAATGTGGATTGAGAAGATGTAATAACAAATCATCCACTTAGACTGAAAATTTACAAGTAACCCCACCCACCTGAATACCGGCAACCACCGAATTCTGCTGCAAATAAACTAACAGTGGTTTGTGATAAAGATTAAAGAGAAAAAGGGGCAGGGGGGAAAGCTTGACGAGTTTCCCACTGCAAAGCGAAAGGGGCTGACAAAATCCATTGCAATGAATCCTTGAAGTAGGATTAGTATATAAAACATGCACCCAATCACAATACCCTCTCAGAAAACCAAATTTTCAGAGAGTGGCAAACAGGAAAGACAATGACACCCAATCAAAGGCCTTTTCTGCATCGAGTGAGACCAAGGCTGCAGGGACCTTGCTCCTGCTCAATGCAGAAATTAGATACCAAAGTTTATGAAGGTGATCAGAAGAAAATCACCCCGCCATTAAGCCAACTTGCGCTGAGCTGATAAGCTCCAACCAAACCTCAAGCAGCCAAGCGGCTAAAACTTTCACCATGATTTTCAAATCTGAGTTAAGTAAGGAAATGGGCCTGTAATTATTGGGCAACAGAGGATACCTACCAGGCTTTGGGATTAGAGAAATCCATGCCTGAGTGAACAATCCACCTGGAACCAATAATTCACTGCACTCAATATAAAAATTATTAAGAAAACTGTCTGGGCAAGGAGCCTTGTTGGGGATAAAGACTTAATAGCCGTCCGGACTTCACTCTCCATGATGGGGGAATCCAGCAAATCTTGCCGGTCAGGGGTAGAAGTGGGCAAAGTGTCCAAAATTCACCCCATGAAGCAATTCGCAGAGTAATGCAGAATCCGCAAAGTAATCCGCAATGTGAAACGGAGTACTTCGCGTCATAATGAGGAATACAAAGTCCATTGATAACAATGACTTTGCGTTACTCCTCCTTCCCCCAATCACTTCTGCACCAATTTGAATGCGAAGTACATAGAAATCAATGTACTTCGCATCATTTTGCCTTGTTATTGAGCTCCAAGGAGAATTTTGCAGTTATTCTTGGGATTGCAGGTCACATGGGCTCTAGATTGTTCTGCACAGCCTCAGTTCTGTGTAGTGTGTGTGTGTAGTGGTAGATGAAGACAGTTTCCTCTCAGAGCTTTGTGATTCAAATCCTCTAAAAGCTGTTAAAAAAGCATTTTTCTTGAGCCACTTTTTGCTCAAAATTTAGTACGTCGATGTAGAAAACCCTCCTGTGCTCATATCATCGAGTGTTTATTGTTTGTGTGTGGATTTTGAATGTTAATTTAGAACATTCAGTCTGTGTACTGACAGACACTTGAAGTGTGCTTTGGGGGAGGGAGTGATGGATCCATCTGTGATGGAGGTAGGTTAAAACTGGAAGAAAAAGGCAGTCTTTCTGTTTTGGTTATATTTTTCTTGTTTAACTGTGTTAATGTACACACAGTAATATTTTCAGTATTTCTTGCCTTTTTTTGCAGATTGTTGTGGTGCAGCAGTGCATAATTTCAGTTTGTTTAAAATATTTGGTTATATTACTGGTGTTCAGTTTGCTATGTATTACTTGTAGTGTGTGTGTGTGTGTGTGTGCGATGAGTGCCATCAAATCTGACACATTTTATTGTGCTACAGAGTAACTGCAGCAGTGTGAACCTGCTATCCACTGCACCTGCGTGATTTTGTACTGCTTTGTGGTATCTTGGTTTTGGACTGTTACTGTTGTGCATTACAACCCGAGCTCTTTTCAGGATTGGATTGTGACTTGTGAGCACTGGTTAAGGTGTTGTTGTGACTTTGCATCTGCATCTCTTCTTGATTGTGCAGTGCAATCTTAATCTGTCCATCCTTTTACATCTGTTTAGTGCCCATCTCCATCTGCAAGCCACAGTTGTTTTTTTTGGCTTCACATCCACCAGCCCAGACTGAAAAGTTCTAAAATCTAAATTTGTTTAGAATTTTCTTGGTGATCCCCCAAGATGCCTGCAAAGAGATATGCAAGCAAAGCTGTTTCTGGCCATGGCACTGCTGCCAGTGGCAAGATTGTCTGTGGGCATGTTAGTACACAGAAGTGCATAACTGATGTCAGTAAAGGGATTTCTCCACCAATGCTTTTTACAGTGCAATCTGTAGCTTTTATTATAGTTGGAGGAGATGATGGTTTCTCAGCTGGTGGTGTTAGTGCAATTTCTGCTGACATGAGTATTGCTGCCTCAAGTTCCACTTCTGACCAGATAACCATTTCAAAAAATATAGTTGAGTCTAAAGCTGTGGCTCACAGTGCAGATGATGTCATACTCCCCTTTAACATCCCCATGATAGTTGAACATGATTCTGATCCTGGCATCGATAACTCACAATGTCACATTTCTTTCAGCTGAGGTCATGCCTTTGCCATCCAATGATTCAAAGTGTGGCACAAAAATGCCTTGAACAGCATGGCTTCAGAATAGGGCACAGCACCACCACAGCTCTTCTGGAATTCATGAGTTTCATTCACTACACGCTCGACAAAGGACACTGTGGTGGTGCAGTCTTCATTGACCTCACGAAGGCTTTCGACACCGTTAATCACCCTCTACTTCTTAGGCAACTGTCCTACATTGGGTTCTCTAATGAGACCCTTCAGTAGTTTGCTAGCTACCTCAAGGATCGGACCCAAAGGGACAGGATTGCAGGTGTCATGTCCAATGTCAAGCCTGTCTGCTCCAGAGTCCCCCAGGGGTCCATCCTGGGACCTCTACTCTTCTCCCTCTTCCTCAATAGGATCTCTGGTGTCTGCCAGCAAAACATTCTACTCTACGCGGATGATGCAGTACTATTCTCCTCTCACCATGACACTAATCTCCTTGAAACACAGATGCAACTTGACTTCAAGCATGTTGAAGATTGGTTCACCTCACATAATCTCATCATGAACTATAGCAAGACCAAAGTTATGACATTCTGTAATCCAAGGAGCAGGTACAAATCTCGGTCCCTCAATATTGTGAACAGCCCTGGGTTTCTGCTCAAACACGTCCTGGAGTTCAACTACCTTGGTGTCACGCTGGACAGTCCCTCTCCTATATGTGGCATATTGACACTGTTGCCAATGCTGTTAATATGCGAAATGGATTGCTACGAAAACACAAGTCCTGTATGACTGTGGATGCCCTTAGACTGGCCATCTACAGCTCTGTCACCTCTATCATTGACTATGGTCTGGCAATCTATGGCTCTGCTTCCTCAACTGCCCTCCGTAGAATCTCAGTCTCGCTCAGCAAAGCCTGCAGACTCTTAACAGGCGCTGCCAGAGACATGCACACATGTGACCTCTATACACAGACTTGTTGGCTACCACTCCTCAGCAGGATTCAATACCAGACCTGCCTGCTTACCAAGAAGATTCTCCTTGGACTCATGCCTCCTGGTGTTTATAAGCTCCTCTCTGTCTTCAGTGGTACACAGTAAATACGTAATGCCCATTACCAAACCTTTCAGGTTCCAAGATGCTGTACCTCTTTGGGTCAGCAGTCCATCTGCTATAGGGCTCCTTATTGGCTTAATACCCTCAACAAAGAAGCACTTTCCTCCTCTACAATTGGACCCTTTAAAAAGAATCTCCTACTTTACCTCACCTCTACCTCCAAATGTGACTGCTTCTCCTAACTGACTGGTCCATTCTCTGACTAGAAGATCTTGACCTGTGCCCTGCATCCCTCCTGACACTACTTCCACTGGCAAATGTCTCCCTGTGCTCCTTTTCCCTCCTCCATCGGTCCTTCCTCCTTCCCTTTCCTCCTACACACCTTCTCCACTGTTCTACCCCCACCTTTTCCCCTGTTTTGATCCCCTCCCACCTTCCTTCTCCCCCTCATGACAAAGGCCCCTCAACCGGCCTCATCTCTCTTGCAATTATCAGGCCATTTGTCCCCATCCTTCTTAATTCCCTTACTCTGCTGTATCTTCTATCTGCCTACCTTCATTGCTCCCTACTAATAACCTTTATCTCTAACGTAAGAATTGTCAACCTTGTCTATATTATGCCTGGTTACCATTACCAACCTTTGTATGTATGTTTCCCATTACTTTGATGTGGAACCTTTGTAAATGAGCAGCTCCTGCTCAAAGGTACTAGTAATCCAGAGTTTAATAAAATAAAATAAAAAATAAAAATAAAATATCATGTGATGATGATGGTGATGATGATGATGATGATGATGATGATGATGATGCTGAGGTTGGAACATGTTCTCCATATGACAGCATTCAAGCTGAAAATGTGGATGGGGATGATGTTGATGAATATGTAACGATGTCAGTGACCCCTGTTGGGAACTGGAGAAAAAAAAAGTCAAGGTGGCTGTGTCTGAGTCTGTTGGCATTAAATCCCCCCTCCTCAGAAATGTTGTGATTTAGCGATTCCTGCTGATGATAATGATGAAGACCCAGTAATAATCATAGGTAGTCGTGGTGACCAGTTGGAGTCCAAGTGTGTCCAGCCTGAAAAATCATGTAGCACCCCACCATTTCTGGGATTAAAAAAAACAGAGTCCAATAGGCAGCATCAGGGACATGTTAAAAGTAGGGGATCACATTCCCTTGTTTGGGATTTTTTTTGTCCAAGATGAAATGATGAGTCAATTGCAATCTGCCAGCTTTGCCATACATGTGTGAGTTGAGGTAAAAAGGGGAGTCATCTGGGCATGGGAGGGCAGCATACACATCTTAAGAACAGACACACGGCACCATGTACCCGGCACCAGATGGCAGCTAATGCTATAGTGGGGCATTCACCATCATCATCAACCTTACTGAGCATGTTACCCCCTTCCATGAGTGTAAAACCAAGTAGAAATGCCTGCGGTAGTGATGAAATAACACCAGAGGATTACTACAGGCATGATGAGGGGGAGGATTATGATTTAGAAATCTTGTCCAGTGGTGGTCAGAGTAGCAGTGGTGGTGGTGGTGGTCAGTGCAGTATGTCTAGTGCAAGTGGTACATCAACCCCTGAATGTAAAATGGGGAAAATAACTTCATTTGTGGACATGTCACCTGTGCACCCCTCTTCATCACACGTCCACACCCCACAGCCAAGCCATTTGTCACACCCCATGCAAAACATGTAAATCAGCCCACGTTGGAGAGTGTTTTTGCCCATAACCTCTTGCCTGCCTGCCTGAAGCGTGTGACCTACACTGTGTAAGCCATGTGATGTGTGTGGGCTGCCTGTGAATTCTCACTCTGCCTTAAAGTGGAATAAGGCAGAGTGCACAATGTGAAGTCATAATTACAATACAAAGTGGTGAAGTGAGGGTTTAAAATGGGCACACCGCATAGCAGAACACTAATGTGAAGTGGCCACTTCATGACCACTTCATGGAGGGAATTTTACTTCGCTGCATCTCTAGTCAGGGGAGAGCAGAAGGAAATGAATAGAACTCAGATAGTTAGAGGTTTGATCAGGCAGATCAGACAGGGAAGAATCAGTGGTATATAAAGATTGATAATGTCTATGGAAAGCCTCCACAATCTCCCATGGCTTTGTAAGAGGTTGCTCCTGCAGATCTGGCTGGAGAGACAGAATGGCCTTCCTTGCCTCACCCTGCCAAAGATGCAAAGCTAACAACCTTCCAGCCCTCTCTCCAGACTCAAGATACCTCAAGTTTTGTATGCTGTAAGGCTAAATCTGCCTTCTTGATGACCAAGTCAAAATATTGTGCACAAAGCGCATTTAGCTGATGTCAGACCTCAGGAGCCGAGGAGGTGAAAAGAGATACTTCTAGGGTTTGAATGCATCTAAACAAAATTCATCTGTCTGTGTTTTGCGCGTAGAGGCAATCCGAATAAGGTCTCCCATACGGCATTGGTGCCCCCCCCCCACAACATATCAAGAGAGGAAACAGTACCTTCATTCCTCTGAAAAAACATTTTCAGAAAAGATTTAATCCCAGCAAAGGGTGTCCAGGTCCCTGAAGTAAAGAAGCTTTTGATTTCTTGAAGACTTCCTCCTGAAATTGGTAACGTCAGAACCCATGCCTGGTAAACTGCTTTTGCTTGTCCTGCTCTGTAATTTGGTCACAGTAAAGGAAGTTTAGAAAATACTTTGGAGTGGATGCCAAAGAAGAAAAATAATGGATCTCATGTCAAGAGTCTTTACGTTCTGGACTTCCATTAGCTGCAACATACCACAAACATCAGTAATAAGGTAGGATAGCAATTTTTTTTATTTTTATACTTCTTTTATTGCATTTTTCTTTTTTCTTAATACTTGTTTAAAACATCACTTCATCATACAGATGCCTTTGCTTCTTAATTCCAAAGCATCAGGTAGCATTTGATATTTGTAAAGCATTTAAAAAGTACAGTTTTCCAAGTACATATGTAGAATAAAAAATAAAAAAAAGAACAAAAATGATACATACATAACTAAAATACATGCAAAACCAAACATGTCAGCAATTGTGTCTTTTTTATCTCAAAAGTAAATTAAGATCCTGTTCATGGAGTATAAGTTTTCCATTACTGTTTGTCTTATTTAGTAAAACTTCTAGATTATTCTAAAATTTCTCTCACTCTTTTTATTTGTTTCTTAAGGGGTCCAAGAGGTATATTTAAAAAGGGATAACTTCTCAGCTACCAAAAAGGGGAATTACCTCTTAATATTCTCAGGGCTTGCTTATTTCCCCCAAACTCCCAACTTAGGTCACTTGTTGAGGTCCCATCTGGTCCAGCGGTTCTGGTATGATGCTGCCCTGTCTTGTAAGTTATGCGTTAGCTGTTCCATGTGTTGCATATAAGTTACTATTTCTTGCCATTCTAGCAAGGTTGGGGGTTTAGGGAGCAGCCACTTTTTGGTAATAGCTTTATAAGCTGCAGCTATACAATTAGCCCAGAGATATATGGTGTCTCTGTCTTTTAGGGTTTTAGAAGGTATGTCCAATAGAAGATTTTGAGGGGTCAAGATTTCCTGTGTGGTCGTTATTTTAGTTATTTGGTGAGTGATTGCTTGCCAGAATGGCTTAATCACTGGATAATTTAAAAATATATGAGCATGGGAAGCCTCTAGTGTCCCACATTGTCTCCAGTAGGATGAAGATGCTTCAGGGTTATGCTTTGCTTGAAATAAGAGTACTAAAAAGTACCTAGTGCGGACCTTCAAAATATACTTCCTCCAGCTAGGGGACAAAGTTGTGGACCATGTTGATTGCCACACCTTCGGCCAACATTGTTCTAATAGGGGGATATCCAGGTCCTTCTCCCATCTCCTTTTTATTAAATCAGTTAGATGGTTATGGGAAGTGTTAATGAATTGGTATAGCAGTGATATGGTATGGTCTTTTCCAGAGATTGTCCATATGTGAACAAAGGGACTACAGTCCTCTTCTAGTATTGATCTAGAGTTTTGAGTTTTTATTTGCATATTAATCAATCTCTCATCTGTAAGTAATATATAATCACTGGAAGCCAAGCCATACCTTGTTTGTGCTTCTGTGAAAGATATTATGGTAGAATTTTGAAGTATTTGCAAGGCCCACAAAGCCTTTAGTAGCCTGGTGAGCATACCATTTATATTCTTGTGCTGGTGGAAAGCAGGGTTCATTGAGAACCAACAGTATTTCCAGGTGTGGTTAGAGAACCGTTTTGAGGTAGCCCTCCTCCAACCCTCCAGGATTGTTCCTGTACTATTTGGTAATAGTGCTTGAGTTGTCTCATCGGGGGCAAAAGGGTCGAGGGTAAGGGGTGGGGCAAAATTCTACAAAGATCAATTTGCTTCCAATGTTCCATATAGTGGGTGTTTCCCCATAACAACACCAATCGCATTTGGGAGACATTCCAATAATAGTGTAAATTAGGAAGTGTTATTCCTCCTAGGTTTTGGAAAGCATCAATAATTGGAATTTAAGACGGGGTATTTTGCCTTGCCAAAGGAACTTCAAAAATATTCTTTGTCAATTATTCAGGGATTGTAAGGGCACTATACTAGGTACAGATTGAAACAAATATAATAATCTTGGCAGAGCATTCATTTTAAGTGCTTGATTTCTCACATAAAAGGATAGCGTATCACTGTCCAATGGTTAAAGTCTGTCTTCAGGGTCTGTATTAGGGAATCGTAGTTTGGTTATTTAGTGATCCAAGGTCAGCTGGAATATTAACCCCTAAGTATCGTATTGTTTGGGAATTCCATTTAAATTGGAATTTTTCTTTAATTTGTCTAGAGGGGTTATAATTAAAGGCCAATAAATCAGTTTTGCTAGTATTTAAGGAATATCAAGCCAAGGATGAAAATAAAGTAAGTGAAATAAATGTGGAAGAGAGTTATTCAGGTTTGCTGAATATATCAAAACATCATCAGCAAATAGTGCTATTTTGTGCTCCATTCTGGCCAAGTTAATACCAGGAAGATTTTGATCTTGTTGAATTACTTGGGCCAAAGGTTTGATGTAAAAAGTGAACAGAATGAGGGAAATAGGGCATCCCTGCCTGGTTCCTCTATGCAAGTGAAATTTATGAGACAAATGGCCATTAGCTCTAATATAAGCTGAGGGGTCTAATAAAATTTAAATATGGTGGTTATAAATTGTTGTGGGATTTAAAAATATTCAGTACTTCCCTTAAAAAGGGCCATGCGACCTTATCAAATGCTTTTTCAGCATTTAGACTAAGTAGAAGGGTCGGGGTTTGTACTTTTTGGATATGTTCAATTAGGTATACAGTTCTCTTAATATTGTCTTGGGCTAGACGACCTTGAATAAACCCTGATTGATCTTGCTGAATTAAAATGGGGGTTAATTTAGTTAGTCTGGGAGCTATTATAGATGCCAAAATGTAGTAGTCAGTATTCAGAATGGAAATAGGACGATAGGAACCAGGCAGGGATGGGTCCTTCCCAGGTTTTGGGATTACTGAGATAATTGCATATTGCCAGGATGGAGGTTAGGAGTTTCAGGGAGGGTTATATTTCTAAACAAATGGTGTAATATAGGGGTTATGGCTTGTTTAAAAACTTTATAGAATTCTCCTGGCAGACTGTCGGTCCCTGGACATTTATTAGTTTTTTGATTTCCCACTTCTCCTTCCAGCTCTTTGATTGAAATCAGGGCCAGTAATGTTTCCGCTAGGGTTTTAGGAAGGGTTGGGAGGTTTAGGGTTTGAAGAAAGGCTCTGATTTTTGTTGCTGTAGGTTGTGGTTGGGGTGCTGCATAGAGTTCCATATAATACTTAACAAATATATTTTATATAATAGCTACAGCGTGTTGGGGTGGGTCCTTAGGCGAAGGTCTCAACGTGGTGATCATGGCTCTAGCCTGTTGCCTTCTTAGCCATCCCACCAGGAGTTTCAACAAGTGGGGACCACCTTCGTAATACCTCTGTCTGAGGAATAACAGGTTTTGTTCAACATAATAATCCAACAGAGAGTTAAGCTCTTGTTTCGGTATCTTTAATTGCTTAGTGGCCTCTGTTGTTATTTTTATATTTTGTTGCTCCTCAGGAGTTTTTATTTGGACAAGTAAAGTATTTCTTCTCTGGTCTCTTAGCTATTTTTATGTGCTACCACTGCAATAAATTTACCTCTGCAAATGGCCTTGACCGTGTCCCACAGTATAGATATATCTATTTCTGGCATGTCGTTATCTAACAAAGTTTGTTTAATTGTGTTTTTAGTCTCCTGTATAATTTCCTTATCTCTTAAAAGAGATATATTTAGCCTCCATATTGTAGACTTTTGAAATAGATCATTTCTGAAAAGAGATACTGTGGGGCATGGTGGAGAGGACAAATTTGCCTTGCCAGGCTTTGAGTGACATTTGGGTGTGTCCTCGAGACCAGAAAATAATCAATTGATGAATAACTTTGATGGGCTTGTGAAATAAAAGTGTTGTGGGTACCAGTGCCATTGTGATATTTCCAGGCATCTGCCAATCCCAGTTCCTTGATCAGCTTTACTATATTCCTTGCCTGTCTAGAGACTTTTTGATTTTGTGTAACTGGGTTATATAGTTGAGATGGGTTCAAATTAAATCCCCCAGTCAATTAGGCCTTCTGCCCATTGTATTAATTTCAACAGAATCAACCTATAAGTTGTAAAGTCAGAGTTTGGTGGAAAATACAGTGATGCCATCATGATGAATTTCCCATTTAATTTCCCCTTTAATAGGACATACCTTCCTTCTTTGTCAATTATTTGGTCTGTTGCTTGAAATGGGACTCTATATGGTATTAGTATAGCAGTTCCCCTTCTTCATCCTCCCTTAAAAGAAGAGGCGTAGACCTGTGCAAACCACAATCACTCGAACTTTTGATGCTCAGCTTTTCACAGGTGCGTTTCCTGAAGCATCAGAATATCGGCACCAGCTCGCTTAAGTGAAGTTAATATTTTTGTTCATTTTATGGGACTAGTCAGTACATGTACATTATATGTGCAAAAAGGGTAACTCATCGTGTTGCCTTAAAATACTTACCATTAAGCTTACCCCATTTCTCTCAAGAAAAACTCATGCTTCAGGAACTTTTCCCAGACAAAGTTATTCCCTTAATTGGAATACCAGGATTGCATTAAAACAGAATGTATAAAGACACCCTGACTTTAACAATAAAAAACTTGGTGGCACCAAATGGGCACCTAAATGAATACCTTGCTTGAACTTCCAAGGTAGGAGGTCCACTATCTTAAGTGACCTCTGTACCCACCTTGATGTTATACGTGGTAGGCTGAAGAGGAGATTACTCCTTCTGGGTGGAATGACCTCTTCAAGGGTCTGTACCAGACTAGACCCTCAGACATGCTACTGTGTTGTGTAGTATAGCTTCAAGTGCAGACTGCTCAATATAACTTGTTCAAAAATAAAAATAACCAGAGGGAAATGGTTTATATTACAATTAGACAGTATCCGGGGGGGGGGGCAAGAGCTAAAGATTGGCTTAAAGGGCTCAGTACTTTAACTACCTTATTCCCCATCGCTCTTTATCCCACCCTATTCATTTTCCTTCTCCAGGCCCTTATATTAAGTGACTTTTCTTACAATAACATAAATGTTATTTCAACTAATTGTTAAACATGTATAGACCAGCATTATAGATATATCTATTTCTGGCATGTCGTTATCTAATAAAGTTTGTTTAATTGTGTTTTTAGTCTCCTGTATAATTTCCTTATCTCTTAAAAGAGATATATTTAGCCTCCATATTGTAGACTTTTGAAATAGATCATTTCTGAAACAGAGATACTGTGGGGCATGGTCGGAGAGGACAAATTTGCCTTGCCAGGCTTTGAGTGACATTTGGGTGTGTTCCTGCGAGGCCAGAAAATAATCAATTGATGAATAACTTTGATGGGCTTGTGAAATAAAAGTGTTGTGGGTACCAGTGCCATTGTGATATTGCCAGGCATCTGGCATCTTATCCCACCCTATTCATTTTATTTCCCAAGGGCCCTGAAATGACTTCTCTTACAATAACACAAATGTTATTTCAATTAATTGTTGAAGAGTTATGGACCAGCTTTGCGTGATATGTCTCTTCGTATTAGCCAGCCCTACATGTAAGTCTCTTTAAGTCCAATAGCCCTGTGGACTCCTCTGAGCACTTTAGAATTTGTTCAGGGTCTTAGTCGGGGCTTCCACATGACTTGATCTAATGAATCTAGTCAAGGAAAAAAGAAAAAAAAAAGGGGGGCTATCCTATTGTATGTCCGTCGCTACTCACTGTGTAGCATCGGATGCTGTAAAGACCTATTCTATGTGTTTAGCTCTGCCTTCAATTTGCAGTAGGTCTTGCGCCATGATATCAGAGAGCTGTGGGGGGCAAGGGCTTAAAATTGACATAAAGGGTTCAATACTACAATTAGTTTATTCATCACTCCTTATCCCGTCCCTATTCATTTTCCTTCTCCAGGCCCTTATATTAAGTGACTTTTCTTACAATAACATAAATGTTATTTCAACTAATTGTTAAACATGTATAGACCAGCATTATATACTATGTCTCTTTGCAATAGCCAGCCCTACATGTAAATCTCTTTAAGTCCAAAAGCCCTTTTGATTCATCTGAATACTTTAGAATTTATATAGTGGCATAGTCAACGCTTCCCCATGGATTGTTCTATTGAGTCTAGTCAAGGAAAAAAGGCTATCTCACAGCACAGCCACTGCTACTCACTGCGTAGCATCTGTCGGTGTAAAGACCTATTCAAGGTGTTTAGTTCAGCCTTCAATTTGCAGTAGGTCTTGCTCCATGATACCGGGGAGCTTTTTAAGTAAGTCTCTGAAGATGGAGATACTGTTCGAGGTTACAGCATTATTCAGGTTCTTGTTTCTCTTAGGTGGAATAGTCTGCCACGTTTCATCTTGATCTCGTCATTTTGGCCCATCTTCGTTGGTTGTTCCGGTAGTTCAATTCCCTTTTTAATCATTGCTTGCCTCACTTCTTGGAAAGTATTATATACAGTATCTCAGTCCCTTCTTTCCAAAATACCCGTAGTCTGGAGGAGTATGGTGTCTGAATGCGTAGATTTTCCCTTCGGAGTATCTTTATAAGGGGGGGCATATTCCTGTCGCTGTTTTTGGATAATGAGTGGATAGTCCTGATCGAAAAAAAGGCAAGATTCAAGGTATCTGACCTCTCATTGTTGCCAAGCCCTTTTTAGGATATCCTCTTTGGTTTTAAAGTTGTGAAATTTGATAATCACTGAGCGTGGCCTAGCAGTTGGATCTTTAGGTTTCGGAATCAGGGCGCGATGCGCTCTATCAATTTTAATTTTATAGTCAGGAGGAAGATTCAGTACATCCCAGAGCATATCCACCAAAAACTCAGGCATATCACCCTCCTCTGCCCCCTCCGCTAGACCATACAAATGTAGATTGTCCCTCCTGAACCTACTCTTGAGGTCTAAGTATTTCTGCTCTGTAGAAATTGTGTGTAGGCAGAGGGCTGAGATTGTTCACCCAATATGCTGTAGGCCATCTTCAGTTGTACTAATTCATTCTTCTGCCTCCTGCATTTGATTTTCCACCATAGATAGCTTTTGATTTAATTGTTTGAATTCGTTTTTGTTTTCTGCCCTCATGTCTTTCAGTTCCCTCATCAGAGTCTCGAATCTTGTTCTGGAAAGCTGTTCCGTTTCCTCATCGGTATCATAGCTTGGGGCCGAGCTGTTATGGCGTGTGGACATAGCTAGACCTCGCGTGGGAGAGTTTGTTCGTGATCCTTGGGTTTCCTTTTCACCCCACAGGTATGGAGCGCAGGTTCTTGTCCCTCTGTCCTTCTGCAATCCTCCAGTTGCCATTGCATTTGGTTTCAGTTAGTTTAATCTTTCAGATTAGGAGGATTAGTTAGCAGTTCAGGCGGAGCGGTTCTTTCAGCTGCTGATCGGAGCCGTAGTGGAACTAGAAGTCCAGGATAGCAATTTTAAATCAAATAGGGAATCAGAGTCTCCTTTTTCACAGCTGCATGAGCGGAGCCCTGCAGGTGTTTTGATATCACTGTAGGAGAGAGAGAAGGGACCATGACTGGATTAGGTCCCAGTCATCTCCTACAACAATGTGGTCATTTGTCCACATTGCACATCTCACTGGTGTTGTGTGGTGTTTCCCCTGCCCCTCCCTACCACAGCTGCAGTTCCCTCCGTGGTGCAGTAGCCTCCCTACACAGGAGGCATTTTAATTTAAAGAAGTTTCCAACTGCCTTATACAGCAATATAACATGTTTATTTAGAATAAGCCTTGCTTTCTATTGCCTAATAAGCACTTTTTATTCCAATCTTAGCAGTTTACTTAGAGGAATTATTTTAAATCTTCCAACTCCATTTTTCAGTTTTCTCCATTGTTTACATGAAGGAGGCTTACCATGATGTATTTTGTGCTTCCAACACAGCTCAGATCAGGGATGGCACAGCAGCAGGAATTTCAAATGTCTCAGTCACATTGTTGTATAGGAATACCTATGAAATCTAGAAACTCAGTATCCTGAACCCTACAAGACCGAGTTCTGGATATTGAATTCTTAGATGTAAGGCAGTGCCCCCCCTACCACCACCCATGTGTGAGGTTCTGCCCTCCCCCGCACCCCTATAACAAATAACCAACTCCAAGGGGAGGGCCTTGGAGCAAAAAAGGTGTTACGGGAGACAGTGTGACAGAAAACTTTCTGGTGGCTGGGAACAGAACCCAGGTCTACCAGACCATGCTGGCCAAGCTGCTAATGGCTTAGACCTCCACTCCACAGGAGCAGCTCACCAGCTTCCAGATTTTTTTCTCCCTTGTGGTGCCTGACTAGTAGTAGGGTAGCAGTTTGTCACATCCACTGCTGTATGCCTGTTAGCATCAGTTTCCTTCTTGTTGGGTTTGTCACTGTTGGGAGACTGAACTCAGTCCCATGAGTTTTAGGATTCCGAGTTTCAGTCTTTTAAACATATACCATTGTATATTGTTCTGCTATGTGATCGTAGTCTAGGTGTCCCGATGTAGTTAGTCTTGCTGGCATAAGAGATGTCTTTTTTAATCATTGTGCAACAGTGGACATGTATTAATAAGGAAAGAAGGGCTAACTTTTTTTTTCTGTGTTATGCACATAGTGTTAATAATAACACTATCTGCAGAACACAGAAAACAAAATTGTTAGCCCTTCTTTGCTTATTAATAGATGCCCACTGTTGCACAATGATTAAAAAAAGGCTTCCCTTATGCCAGCAAGACTATCTACATTGGGATACCTAGACTGTGATCGCATAGCAACACTATATACAGCAATGAACTAGAGACATTTGAGATTCCTGCAGCTGTGCAAATTTAAATTAAAAACACATAAGAATTAAACAAAATGCTGCCTTGAAATAACCAGTCCTGTGCCTCGATTTTTTAAATTTCTGTATAGTTTTCTTACTAGCAAGTATGCAAGTGTAGTGCATTCCTACTGTACATTAATGATAGCCCAATGTTGGCAGTTAATGTGGTCATTTATTAAAATATACATTTGTTCTGTGTAGGCAGAATGACAAAAGAGTTATACTGTAGAGTTTTATTTTTAGTTATCTAAATTGTGCTTAGTTGCAGCTGTTTGATAAAAATCCTTTGTGCTACTACTGTACAGTAGGACTGACTATCAGCATCATTGTGATTTGATTGTTTCAGCAACAGTTCAGTTCATCATTACATTTTGGGCAGGACTGTCTTTGATCGGGGTGGACGGATTCCCTTAAATTTATTATGTGAAAAAAAAAATTAAACAAACCCAGCAATCTTCTGTTTGGTAATGTGATGTCCAGTCTAGTTTATTTTTTCACATCACTTCAGTCTTCCATTCCTGAGTCCTGCTTCTCTGGAATTGAGAGTTTGGCACACGCTTTATTTTTTATTTTATTTTATGCCTTTATTAATCTGTTCTTTTTATTTATCGCTTATTTCAGGCTGCAGCTGCTGTTTGGTTGTAGGAGTGTTTCCAGTGCCGTAGTTTCCTGTGGATGCCCTACTTGCCACCCCCCTTTCAGTTTCCCTGACTAATACTCCAGTCCTTTCTGCTAACTGGTGAACTGCTGCTCCTGATATCCTGGGCATTCTTTCACTCTCCATCTGTGAATGTAGGAAGCAAGAAGTCCGCTGCCCCCTCCCCAATTTGGCTTAGATGGGACCAAGACTGGAGCATGGGAGTGGGACTAGTCAGGACTCGGGAGTTGGCTTGGGAGAGAAAACAGAAAAGCACTTACTGGTGGCTGGACATTGAAGTGCGGGGCAGAGTCAGGCAGTGACATGTTACACACTGTAATAATTCATTTTAGAATCTGATCAGTTGGATTTTGACTTTCCTTCTGAACTGAACTAATGTTCACCAGCTGAGTTTCTAAATCCTTATTAATATCAACTTCAAGGTGTTTAACCACCGGCATGGCACCTTCTGCATCTCGACCAGTCTTCACAGGTATTTTAAAAAGTTTCCTTCTTCAGCTGTTTTCAGTTTAAGTGGTTTGTTTCACCCTGAAAAACCACATCCAAAAAAGGCACTCTGATAAATTTGTAGTGTCTGTCATGAAGTGGCCATGCAGTTTGACTGCCCTCAGATATGCCCATGCTGCTCCTGTGCGCAGTTCTGCACTGTGATCTTCTAACCTATTATTTTGTCTTCTGGTTAAAAATATTCACTTACAGTGTTCGAACAACCAGTGAATTACTTTGAATGCATGTAGTCTCACACTTTGTAGTATCTGTGTGTTTGTCTTCATTTTTTCTGTGTTGACCTTTGCATCTGTGTATTTTTATAAGAGACCAGGCATATTAATTTTCATAACAGGAACAGTACACAGTTCAGCTTTTCTCTGTTGAAGTGTTTGGTTTTGTCTTAAGAAGCCACATCCAAAAAGGCTGAATCCTGTAAAAAAATAAAATGGTAGGTTCTGTTATGAGGTGTATGTTCAATTTTACTGCCTTCAGATGTACCTATCTAAGATTCAGACATAGGTGTGATCACAGATGGTCCATGTGCACATGGGAAAATACCTGTTGTTCTCAGTGGAAGTCGTTTTGTCTCCTGTGAAACAACATCCAAAAAACTGATATAAACAATGTCAGGTCAGAGCTAATATGGATGTGTAGAGTTTTAGGAGTAGCAAGAGCAAAGAAAAGAATATGCTGTGCCCTTGCTGCACCGGAGTCAGCCGTAATACTGCAGCGATTACAGTACTGCGCATGTGTGATACGTTACTCGCACATGTGCAGTTTGCCCCAAAGTCATCCCTGTGCAACATGGCAGTGCTGACATAACTACGTGTAGCAACCCAGTTCCCTTGGGTTACTAGAATCCCATTAGTACTCATCTTAGGCAGGTAGGACGAGGCAGCTGGTGGGGAGCTCAATAGGGGCTTTCTACATAATAACATCACTGTTTACTCAGCTAGCCTGAGAGAAGGATGATTGTGTCATTTAGAACTCTCACAGCAGCATAACCATTTTAGAGTCAACTGCTCTCTGGGAGCTTAGAATGTTCATCAGTAAGTTCAAGTGTGGCAATCAGAGTGGCGGAGATCTGCCACTGGGGCTCTGTCAAAGGAAGCCCTGGTATTTCTCACCCTAGTTTGGTAGAATCTTCAGTTTGCCTGCAGGACTCTTTAGTTTTTCTCCAGGAGTGAGAGGGAATGCAATTCTTGTGGATTCAAGGGATAATCCCCTGAAGTTCCTGAAGTTCACAGCTGCCTTAAGGAAGAACAATGAGTAGAATCTGACAGCTAGCAGAGAAAAAAAGGTATCTTTTGTTCTTTCCATGACTGGGAGGAAGGAAAAACTAATCTCTGAGTACATAATTTGAGACTGTTCTCTGAGGGAGTTGTCTGAGGTGTGTGTGCCTTAGATAAGGCTAGAACATACCAGTCAGGACCCCTTTCACCACAACTGTGCTGAATTTAAAGTTAAAGTTGGGAGTCTTTACCAATGCATTGCAGTTTGGAGACTCATTTGGTGCAACTCTGAAGGAATGATAGAGGCTGTGTGGGGCAAAGGGTGAGAGGAACGACATCTGGAGTTTCAGGTAGGGCTAGGTGGTTCATGGATGGGCATCTCTGTTTCTTTGGCAAAGACCATGCACCAGGAGGATTTTAAAATGAGTGGCATATCCCACAGATATACACTTTGGAAATGGAAATGTGTGGAAAATGTTTAAAGTGTGTGGCATGACCCACAGATATACACTTTGGAAAAGGGTTAGAGATTTTTTTGTGTGTAAAACAGTGCTGCCTAGCAAAGTGTCCTGCAAAAGACAGTGTGCCTGTATTGTAATGATAAACCTTTTGGGGACCAACCTTGCTTTAAGTAGCATCTGTAAATAAAGCCATACTGCAAAATCACAGTTACTACTTTGGTCATTCCACTTGTTGCTTCTAGTGTGAATATTATTGGGGCCCCTCAGCAGTTAGGTCTAGCATATGCCTAGTATCCTGTCCCTTGGACCTGGTTGTAAATAAAAAGGTTCATTTTAGTATGTACCCCCATCCCCTGTCCTCTAGATAATGAGCCTGGTATACACTCCAACACTAGGGGTGGTACCATGAGTATAGTTCTGCCAAAAGAAATTGTATGCCATGTAGTTGGAGAGTGACAGTGAGCCAGTGAGCCAAGGTGGCATAGGAGTTACATACATATGCACAATACTCGTGCATAGACACTTTAAGTCTGCAACACCATGTTTCACACAGCATCCGTTACTTCTGCAGTTGCGGAAAGGAAATGTAGTGTGCCAGGAAGTGGGTATGTTTATGCAGCCTGCAGAGGAGAAGGGCTACATAAACAGAAACACTGGAAACTATGCTGGAGCACTGTGGCAGAATATCAGACAGTGGTCCAGTCACATGCTTCCACAGTGCTCTTATACAAATCTGATGATGGCATAACATCTGTGGAGCTTGGCCCACACAGCCATAAAAATCAGACTCGGGAGGAGACTGTTAACAAACTAGAGATCTGGTCTGGGATTTGCTCATCATCACACTTACTCATTCTTTTCTAAGCAGTAATATCTGGTAAATGTACCTTAACCATATTGATCTCAGTGCTGGTAGACTACTTCTGGTTCTCCCTGATTGTATTAGGTGGGGTAGTAACAGTCTTGAAGTGGTAGCTGCCGTGGTGGCATGCTCTGAAAAAGTGGTCCCCATGCTTGTCTGCACATTTTAGAAATGACCTCTTTCCTTGTTTTTGCTGTAAAAAAATGACACCTTTAACACAGAAACAATGAGTAATTTATGGCCTCCACCCTCTCCCCTTTACACTTCAAGTGAGGAACGTGATTATGGGTTTGCATCAGATGTACAGTAGCAACCATAGATGCATACAACAGTAATCAACTGTAAGTAAAAGTTTTTTTTTTTGAATGTGTGCTTTCTTAATGTTGTCAATACCACTCCACCCATTTTGTACTCTTCTGTTGGATTTCTGTTCCCCAGGTGCATTATTTTACATTTCTGAGTTCAGTATAAAAAGGCCTTTCAAATGAGGGTAGTCACTAATCTAAATTCTTTATAGTTTTTTTTTTTTTTATAATTGCCATCAGAAATGTGAATTTTGTAAAAACAAAAATGGAGATGCAGGTAATAAGATGACCATATTTTACAAAATATAAGGAATTCAGATTAGTGACTACCATCATTTGAAAGGTCTTTGTGACCTGAACAACTTTCAGACTTAAATATCCTTTCTATGCCCTTTTTGTTAATCCCCTTCAAATATTTGAAGGTCTCAAACATATCCCCCTGATCCCTCCTCTCCTCCAGGGTGTACATATTCAACTCAGTCAGCCTGTCCTCATAGGTTTTGCCCTCTAGCCCCCAAATTATCTTAGTTTCCCATGCTGTACCCCATCCAGCAATCTGATATCCTTCTTCAGAAAGTGATGCCAGAACTGCCTGCGGTACTCCAAATGTGGCCTGATTAGTGACCTGTACATTGACAGGATCACGTCCCTATTTCTGGATGAGATTCCTCTTGCAATACACCCCAGCATCTTGTTGGCCTTAGCTGCCACCTTTCTGCACTGAGTTGAGTTGTTTATGTTACCCATTATAATCACCCCATGATCCTTCTCCTCCTCTGTGACCTCTATCTGAACTCCTCCCAACTGGTAGCTCCTCCTGGTTCTTTGCTTCAAAGTGCATAACCTTGCACTTCTTCACACTGAAGCTCAATTGCCACTTTTCCAGCCATTCTTCTAGTTTAATCAGGTCCTCCTGCAGCCCCTAACAACCAGTTTATGTCATCCACTATTGCCCCTATCTTGGTATCATCTGCAAACAGATTGATTTTACTCCTAACACCATGTGAGATATCGACATGAATAACCCAAACAACACCAGACCCAGGACTGAGACCTGTGGCACCCTGCTTGTCACCACCCTTGGAGAAGAGAGTGCCCCCCCACTACCACCTGTTGCTGTCTCCCCTTCAGCCAGTTCACAATCCAGTTTACCATCTTTATCCCTGCCCCACATATTGCAATTTACCCCCCTGTCTCCCATGAGGCACTGAATCAAAGGCCCTGCTGAAATCTAAATATAGCACATCCACTGCATGGCCTTTATCCAGTCGTACCTTGGGATAGCTTTCTTTTGATGGAACATTTTCTGTTTTTATATGGATATTTTTTTTTTTTATGTAGTTTTAACCCATGGGGCCCTTAACAACTTTTCAACAGTTTTTTTTTGTATGATCTGGGTTTTGAGAAAGCATGTTCTTCTGAAACAACTGTCAGTGTTTTCTGATGAAGGATTTTGTATAATCCAAAATCTAAAAGCACCTGTGTTCTTTTGTAACAACTCTGTTGGTCCAATAAATGGTATCAATCATCTGTTTCTGTGGCTCTTGTGTTACAAAGACCAATACAGCAGCAAGTTTTTTCTGTGGCTTCACGGTTTCAAAAATGTTAGCAGGAGCTTATCAGTACAGTACCCACGGTTCTGAAACCATGAAGTGACACAGTCAAAACTCTAAATTCTTGGTTCCATGAAAGGAACTGCACAGAATGTTGTCCATACAAAGAAAACAATACCAAACACAACTGACAGTTTCAGCTTTTTTTCAGGCACAGTTAACTTGAGATCCTTTAGAGGTATAAATGTAATTTATGAAAATACAGACATTTCAGACAGCTGCACATAAGTAATCAATTCCTGTCCATTTTAAATTAGGCATGACAAAAGATGAACAAGGTGGTCTGGTTTAGAATTTCACTTAAGTTGCACAGTAATTTGCAAAAATGAGGCTGTTTAGAAGTGCAATAGGAGTTATTACAAACAAATGTAAATATCTCTTAAAGTTTAAAAGTTACAGATAAAAACCAGTATGGAAGTTGTTCAGGACAAACAGACCTTTCAAATGAGCCTATTCATTAAGCTGCGCTAATTATATTTTTTAAACTATGGCCTTCTGATTACCTCAATTTTCATTTTTCATAGGAGTTATGCCAAACAAATGTAAATATCTCAAAAAGTATACGTGTTACACATAAACCATCAGTATGATGCTTTGCATTGTGGGGGCATGTGTGATTTTGTATTTTCTTGAAACTTGGCTTCCCAGCCAAATGCCCTTTGGGGTAACCCTTGCCTCAGTGTTTATGCACCGAGGTTCTTTGTCTTTTAAATAGTTTTTTATTTTAATGGATTCACCACAATATATCCCAGGCACACTGCCTTAGGAGTAGCTGGTCCATTCCACTGGGGTGTCAAACAGATGAGGCATACTGATGAGTCCTGGTAGGACGAAACACGTGTCTATGTCTTCTGTTAGTACCCTTGCAAACTGTGTGAGGCTTCTTCGTCACCATGCAATTCTGCTTAAAAGTTGGACCAGCATAACATTCTGTGGTGATTTGCATATGCAGCCCATGATGCTTTGCATTGTGGGGGCATGTGTGATTTTGTATTTTCTTGAAACTTGGCTTCCAGCCAAATGCCCTTTGGATAACCCTTGCCTCAGTGTTTACGCATCGAGGTTCTTTGTCTTTAAATAATTTTATTTTAATGGGTTCACCACAATATATCCCAGGCACACTGCCTTAGGGGTAGCTGGTCCATTCCACTGGGGTGTCAAACAGATGAGGCATACTGATGAGTCCTGGTAGGATGAAACACGTGTCTATGTCTTCTGTTAGCACCCTTGCAAACTGTGTGAGAGGCCTTTCAGCACCATGCAATTCTGCTTAAAGTTGGACCAGCATAACATTCTGTGGTGATTTGCATATGCAGCCCATGATGCTTTGCATTGTGGGGGCATGTGTGATTTTGTATTTTCTTGAAACTTGGCTTCCCAGCCAAATGCCCTTTGGGGTAACCCTTGCCTCAGTGTTTACGCACGGAGGTTCTTTGTCTTTTGGAGTTCTATGTCCATCATTCTAAAAAGAAAGAAGGGAGTATTTTTTAACTGCCATAGGTATTTGCAGTGTTATGGAAGGATACACTGAAAATTACTAAAAAATGTGTTCCACGGAAACCCTTTTTCAAGGTAAAGCAATATAGCTGTAGGCTCCGCCTACAACCCATAAAAAATGGTAGTAGTTTCTGTCATTAGGTGTCTCTGCAGTTTGATTTGACTCAGTGAGCTTACCTTTTGGATGTGGTTTCTTAGGGCAAAACCAAACACTTCCAGAACTTGTAGCATGTGCACAGTTACGGTCATGATTGCTAATATGCCTGGTCTCTAACAAAATATACAGATGTAAAGGTCAGCATAGAAAAATGAAGACAAACACACAAAGACTGAAAAATATGAGACTGAATACACAAAGTAATTTTTGTTACATGAAAGACACAACTGCAGTCCATGGACTGAGGTAACTGGGTCAATACCTTCAGTTTAAAAGCAAAGCCTATACAGCAGTCAGAACCACAACCTGTTTTGCTTTTACATTTATACCGATACATTTTGTAGCTGATACATTCAGCAACTTACTGCTTCCATTAAAACTGACTGGCTAGTCTGTGAGAAACACAAATCTTTCAAGAGTTACAGCTTGCCATTCCAAATAGCCGTAATTTTATAACAGCACCTCGACTCAGCTATAGAGCTTCACATGAACTCGAAATGGTACACCTCATCCACCTTGCTGAACCTGTTTTCCTGTAAAGCTGCATAGCTGAGCCAAGGACTAGCCAGCCGATTGTTGGATTTGAATTTTAATGTATTTTCTGATGTTTTGTATAGTAATCCACGGGGTATCCGAGACGTACAGTGACATGCATTTTCTCTTACAAAACATCATTGTGAGGAAAGGATGGTATAGTGCTATCTATATAATTATTTACTTCATAACTTTAGAGGAGCTAGTTGTGCAACATAAATCTCAAAGGTTTAGGATTGGCAGACGTTAATAAAGACATACTGAAAATTTGCAGTTTAATTCACAGACTTGTAAAAAAACGTTGTGCCGCTGCCTCAAGCACTGCATTCTGCTCTTTACCTAAGTAATAGGCTGTAAGCATAATGTTACTAAGCAACGTAGTACACTAACTCTTTAATACAGATGCTTTAAACTGTGTGACATTGTCATCCACTCCTACTGATCTGATGGAACATTTTTTTTTCTATCACAGTCTCTTTCCTGACTGAAGTTCATTAGTCTCGACATTATCTGATACTTTATACTCCACAAGAATAATGAATTTCAGGCAGAAAAGACAGTGCTGTGTAGTTTAATCTAGTTTGTATTGTAAAATCTCTATTTGTTATTGCTTGGTCATATAAAATATACTCCCAGCAACACTGTCACTGCACACCACCATCCAACCTCATCACTTCTACATATTACTATGAAACTGGAGCAATAATCTGTGAAAGCATGAACATACAAATCGCACCCACCAAGGCAGAAATGTGGAGAGAAAGGAAGTGACACTTCTAGGGATGCAGAACATTAATACCTAGCATTCACTGAAAGGGGTCAAGCCAACAGAAATGTGCATTGGGTGTCACTCATAGCAAAAATCGGAAAGAAAGGAGGGACAGGCAGTCCAGTCCAATTCTCTGCTAAAGTCAAAATCTCCATTTACACTGACTAGTGCTATTTTTCCAGGGCCCCTTTATATCCAATAGTGCTTGCTTGCAAAGATCTAAAGTGAGAGAGAGAGAGAGGCAGAGACAGAGACAGAGACAGAGACAGAGAGAGAAGTGACTGTGATTTAAAGTTTTGTGAGCTGCCCCCTCTAATTAGTGCCAGTTCAAACTTAATGACAGCCTTTTAGAGCTAGCCAGCACAAGAGGAGAGGAAACTGATTAGAAAAGAGGAGATTCTTGGCTGCAAACTGCTGTTGAATGCCTCTGTCTAATCCAGTTCTGAACAGCCAGAGAAAATGTGTGAGAGAACTGACAGGAGGGGACTGGCTGCTGCTGCTGTCCAAGACAGATTCTGAGGAATATAACAAGTGAAATAAATGCCACCATCAGATCTCTTTTGCTGAAGGAGGTCTGATGTGGCATTTATTCATCTTCTTAAATTCAGAGAATGCTGAGCTCTCCGCCCCCAATTGTCTATCAGTGGACTTTCTGATGTTTAGCCCCTGTAACGTGTCAGACTGAATCCTTCAGGCAAGGGCTATCCACATCTTCTCCAGTAAGCCTTGCTCCTATGCCATGATGTGTTGAGGACTGGGGCAATCTAAAACCAATGTCTCTGACATGCTGAGAAACACATGGCAGGAGGACATGGTATACAGGTCTGGTTCACCTTGCAAAGCAGTGTGACCTCTTAACATGTTTCTGTGGAGGACATGTTCTTCTTTCCTGTCCATAGCTTTTCCTTGGCTGCACTCTCCACACCTTAGCTGCTCATGGTGGCCTATATCAGGATTTGGAATATCCCTGTTGGTGATCTCTTTGACATCCCAGCCCCTCCTATGTCGATTGTCACATTCCATGATGCTCACTATACCACACTGCACAGCTGCATTATAGAAACACATTGGTGCTAAGTAGAATTTTAAGTCCCAACTGCAACTCTTTACAGCTACCTAAGCACCACCAACACTTCTGCTATGCCTGTCCCATTGTCTAGGAGCTACCCTGATTTTTCCACTCAAAGGGTTGTTGCATGAGTGCTGGGATGCAGCCTGTTTCACCTGATAGAAAAGTCCACTCCATGGGCATCATGACACAGTCAACCTAACACAATACCGGCTGCTTCTAGATCCCCAATTCCATATGCCAGCTCTCTCAACTGAGGCAGCACATGAGCATTACTGGAAATCCCAGCTGTCCCTTATTAACATTAAGGTAGTAATAGACCTTAAACAGGTGTCAGAAATGTGACAGGTAATCTTCATTGTAACTCACTTCCCATCTTGCAGCTTTTTTTTTTTAATTTTGACTGGCACCAGTGGATTTGGTTTTGAAGAATATTTGTCAGCTCCCTGTTCCTGTATCTTACCTGTTTTGCTGATCATGAAGACAGAAACAACCCAGCATCACCAGTGCCGATGTGTTCTGTTAGCTTTAGTAGCTTTAGCAGGATAAATTCTTTTACAGCCGATGAATGGTCAAAGGTACTGGAAGCCCCCCCCTCAAAAAAAAGCATCTGATCCTGTGTTGGCTTTTTACTCTACAGTAAACGTTCCTGTCAGACAGATGACATGATTTTGGGAGGGTGGGGCCAGACTCAGTTTGCACAACTTTTAAAAAAAATTATGTATAACAGTAACTTCAATTGCCCATTCCTGACATTTTCCCCAGTGCTCCACTAGGCCACAGTGTCCGGCAATGTGCTTTAGATCCCAACACACAATCGATATACAGTAAACGTAGAGCTCAGTGCAGTGTCCTACAGAATTAAAGTGGTTTCTCAATGCTCCTGGAACTACTTTGGTAATGGACAGTCAACAGCCAGCTTGCTGCACTGTTCTGTGATTTTTCTTTTTGGGTGCATCATAATGGTAATCATTTGTTTTGGTGGCCTGGGGGCAGGGTACAATATTAACTATTTTCATTTTATTAATTGCATGTGCCAATTTGATTTTGTGATTGATCTTAAGGACTGAAGGCCTATAAGATACTTTGCATCACTCATCTAGTCGTGGTCCTACTGCTTCACTGAACCAGAAGCATGCTAAACCAGATAGCAAATGCAAACTCTAAAAATAAATTTTTAGCTATTGCTTGCTTGTTTTGTGTCAGTGTGCATTAAGCTGAACTTTTTTGTTCACAGCATTAACCTGTCCCCATTTTACTTCTGTTCCCAAGGACTACAAATCAGGAAGAACACTGTATTATTTCCCCCCCTGAATAATACATTGATTTTAGGGGTCCTTTTATATGTGAAAACAGGGCATGTTTCTTCTTCTGGCTACCTGAGATTCTCATCCTTTATCTCTTTTTGTCTCTATCTCCACCATGAAGTAAAACAATGCATGACTAGTGTCTGTCAGAGAGCCACGACAGCAGATTTTTTGATGATGCAGCACATTATGTCACTCATTTGCTGGGAATGGCGGAAGTGCCTTGAAATTAGAGAGGATAGCTGTGAACAAGCTAGGTTCACCCAGCAGACTGGGTTTGATTCCCACAATGTCCTTGTGCATGCTATGTGATCCTGTGCAATTCATTTAACCTGCATGTGCTCCTAACACACACGGAAACTAGCTTTGGCTAAGTTTGCCTTTCCCAACTAAATGGGCCGATCTCAAAAGTAATAAAATTAAAAACATTTGCAACCTGACCACGGGTATTGTATCTTCATTGCAACAAAATCCTTCAACTGAGAATGACATGGGGCTATGCAGCAAAGACACTTATGGGCAGGAAAATAAAGCATTGTCATTGGGGGAAAGGAGACTCATACAGTAATCTAATATTTTGAATTATTGGGCAGGGTTCTGTTACAGTGGATCAGGAAATCATTGAAAAGAAGAAGAAGATGACATGCTAAGTGACAGAAACATAACAGGATGCAGGCATGGGGAAGCGAACATGAAATCATTGGAACAATGGGAAATGGTGATGGCATAAAACATATTGGGTATGCCTGCTAATCTGAGAGAATTCCAAGATTGAATGGCAGAGTAGTTATATTGTTTTCTTTGTCAATTGCATAGCTGATGTATATACTATGAAAACCTGCACTGAAGAAATAAAACTGTTCTTGATTTCTGTCAGGTAGTGGCTGTTGTTGATGTGTTCATACACACCCCATTTGCTCCTTTCACCACAGATCTGAAGAGTAGGGAGGCAGCAGGTTGGGAATAGGGATGAATTATGCATTACTTTTTACCGACGGCTGAAGTCAGTTTTGGGAAAGAGGCAGCTGGAATGGGTGGAGAGTTTATGAGCTGGGTGATGAGCTATTAATAGTGGTCAGTGGTTTCATCTGATTCCTATACATACCTTTATGGGGTGACATCAAAATTACTATTTAGACCAGGTTATGTGCATGCCCTGAGGGTATAAATCCAAAATCCTTGCATTGCAATAGTAATCTATTAAGACCATCACCTCGGGGCTTTGCACACACTTATCAATGACCGAAATAAAATCCATGTTCTCTCTTATTTTACTACGACTAATGTGCAGAGCCCTAGCATATTTAATATCCCACTACTGAATATCTCTACAGTGCTCTGCAACTTCAGAGCCTTTTACTTTTACCAGTGTAAAATGGAAAAAAAATGCTCTGCATTTACATATAGCCTCACATATATATATATATATATATATAACTCCAGAGCTCTCAAATGTAATTTACTAATACTGTATTAAGAGACAGATTAGTCCATAACAGACAGGCTAAACCCATGAACTATACTTGGTTTACCAGAACTGTAACAGGGTGCTATACTCATGAAAAGTGTGCATAATGCAAATTGTCTCCACATGGACTCTTTTAAAAACCCACATAATGGTAATCAATACAGTATAAGTGCATTACATGTGAGAGCTCTGGAGTTATATATGCAGCCATATGTAAATGCAGAGTGTCTATTATTGGTAAAACTAAAAGAATCTTTAAAACCAGAGTTGCAGAGTACTGTAGAGACATTCATAAGGAGATATTAAATATGCTATGACTGCACATCAGCCGAAGTAAAAATAATGGAGTATATGGGTTTTATTTAGACCATGGATAAAGTGGCCCAGATATTCAGAGCAGTTGCACAATGTACAACTGAGATGTGCAGGTGCAACACAGAAATGCACCCCGCAGCCATAGTCAACCAATGTGAATGCGTAGCTCAAAACCCAATGTGCAGATGTGCAACAGTAATATATGTGGCACAAGTACAAGGGGGCATACCCATGAATAAGCGGCACAATGGCATATTCAGCTGAAAAGCATGGCGCAAGTCAAGAGCAACCCACAGAATACACCAGGCAAAACTGAGCATAAATAGGAAGCTTAAACATACACACAGCAGATGTGCAACACTGAAACAGACAGAGATGGATGCAGGCCATTTCACATGGAAGCAGTAATGAGGGTGTGAGGAGGAGGAAGGAACAGCAACATGGCAGAGGAAGGGTCCAGCAGTGGTATGCCCAACACAAATGGCACAGTGCCCACCTCATCTTTGAGGATTATGGGACATGGAAGTGATAGGGAAAATGATGGAATCACTCTGAAGGAAAGAATTGTTGAGTACCTAGAGGCCAGTGGAGCACAGGACCCAAGGCAGCATGGCTTCATGATGGGAAGGTCATGCCAGACAAATCTAATAGATTTCTTTGACTGGGTGACCAAAGTAGTAGACCAAGGAGGGGCTGTGGACATGGTCTACCTAGATTTTAGCAAGGCATTTGATACAGTCCCACACAAAAGATTAATACACAAGTTAGCCAGCCTTGGAGTTGGTCCCAGGTGGTAGCCTGGATAAAAAATTGGCTAGACAACAGGACGCAAAGGGTAGCAGTAAATGGAATCCACAGTGAAGAAATGAGGGTTACTAGCGGGGTACTGCAGGGTTCAGTACTAGGACCAGTTCTTCTTAATGTCTTTATAAGTGACATTGCAGAGGAACTGGAAGGAAAAGTATGTCTCTTTGCAGATGACACAAAGATCTGCAACAGGGTTGATACACAAGATGGAGTGGAAAAGATGAGAAGAGACTTGGCAAGGTTGGAGGAATGGTCAGATGTATGGCAGCTCAGATTCAATGCAAAGAAGTGCAAGGTAATGCACCTGGGAAACAAAAACCCAGGGGAAGAGTACACAATGGGCAGTGAGATACTGACAACAGTAAAAATGGAATGGGACCTGGGGGTAATTATATCAGATGACCTAAAGGTGGACAAGCAATGTGAGAAGGCAGTAAGGAAGGCTGGGGAGATACTGGGATGCATAAGAAGAGGCATCAATAGTAGAAAACAGAAGTTGGTATACCTCTGTACAGACTGTTGGTGAGACCCCATCTGAGTACTGTGTGCAGTTCTAGAGACCCCATCTCCCAAAGACATAGACAGAGTGGAGGCTGTCTAGAGGAGGGAAACTAAAATGGTGCAAGGTCTGCACCAGAAGACATACAAAGAAAGATTAAAGGAGCTTAATATGTATACCTTTGAGGAAAGAAGGGAGAGAGGGGACATGATAGAAACTTTCAAGTACCTCAAGGAATCAACAAAGTCCAAGAGGGTAGCATCTTTCAGAAAAGAAGATGTGCAAGAACAAGGGGGCACAATCTGAAGATGGGGGGATGGCTCAGAGGTAATGTGAGGAAGTATTTTTTCACAGAGAGGGTTGTAGATGCATGGAACAGCCTCCTGAGGAGGTCGTGGAGTCAAGAACAATGGGAATTCAAGAATGCATGAGACAGACATAAGGCAGTCCTAGTGGGGGGGTAGGAGGAAGTTAGCTGTTGTTTAACTAGGATCTGCAGCTTATCTGTTAGGTAGGAAAATGGGCAGACTAGGTGGGCCAAGCGGTCCTTATCTGCCATCACATTCTATGTTTCTATGTTTCTATGGAGATCATGGGCCAGTACTAGCTGAACAGGGCAATTCTGAGGCAGCTCTGTGAGCTGTGCCATGATGAGTTGCAGGCACCCACCAGAAGGAGTCACACCATGTCAGTGGAGACCAAGGTGACAGCAGCGATGTGCTGGCTCACCACTGGCACCTTCCAGAAAACAACAGGGGCAACCACTGGGATAACCCAGTCACCACATCCCACCTCCTCACACAGTTCCTCAACTCTCTGCTGCCACACGCTTTGGAGTTCATATGCTTCTCAAGCACACAGGCAGAGAGTACTGCAAACATGCAGGACTTCCACAGGTTGGCATGCATACCAGGTGTGATAGGAGCCATAGATTGCACTCACATGGCCTTACATACACCACATGGCCCAGAGGGGGCCACCTACATGAATAGGAAAGGGTAGCCCTCGGTCAACTGCCAGGTGGTGTGCAATGCCACGGGGCGCATCATCAATATCTGTGCCACACTCCCTGGGAGTGCACATGATGCATTCATTTGGCACAGGTCCATCCTGTGCCAAAGATTCATGCGTGGGGAGATTCTCATGGGTCACCTGTTAGGTGAGCATGGCATGGGGAGTGTTGCATGGGCAGCTGCTGTGGGCAGAGGCCCATGCCACACATGGCAGGAGCTAGGTGGGTGGCAGCAGGTGGCAGGGGTGGGGGGGAACAAGCAATGCAATGTGATAACCTGCATCTTCTACCCACACATGTGACAGCACCTACCCCCTGTGGCCCTGGCTGCACACCCCCTTCCAACACCTATCCAGTGCTGCAGAGAAGAGGTAGAACAAGGCACACATCACTACACGCAATGTCATTGAGCATGTGTTTGGCATGCTCAAGATGCAATTCCATTGCCTAGACAGGGCTGGTGGTGCCCTACAGTACAGCCCTGTGAAAACCTGTGGCCTATTCCTGGCCTGCTGCATGCTTCACAATATGGCCATTGACCATGAGATAGCTGTCGAGGAGGATGAGGGCGACAGCAGTGATGAGGATGGGGAAGACGGGCCAGATGGGTGGGTGCAGCCACCCTTGGTGAGGAGGGACCCCAGGCTTGCTGGACTGGCAAGGAGGCACCGGGCCACCATCGAACAGGAGCACTATGGGAACTGGAGATGAGTGAACAGACATGCCTGCCATGCATGCTCAGACTACCACCCCCCACCCACACACACACAGGGTGCACAGCCACACAGGGATGCATGCACTGACAGTGGCACACACACAACATGCACAGGGACCACACAACCACACAGCCACATGCTCACAGCACAGTGCAGAGGCATGGGTGCACACACACACACACACACACACACACGTGTGCAGCAGAACATGGCATGGATCAGAGTGAATACACCGGCACACAGGCAGGGCCAGCACGGTGCTGCCATTATCATGCCTATGCCACAAGGCCCAGCAGCACAGTATGCACACTTGGAGGATGCACCTCATGCCACACATATGTGCCACCACATGCACAGGGCTGTACCCACATATGTGTGCACTAGACATCAACAGCGAGCAGCAGGATAGGACAGCACACACAGCAGGCCTACTGAGTGGTGCCACAGCTGCCACGGCCATGTGGGCAGTCACGTCCAGGCTGTGTGGCAGCCACTGGCTGTGCAACAGCCACTGGGGGTGTGACCAACACACTCTCATGGGTAGAGGCCTGAGAATGCAACCGAGTCCTCACTGGGGTGAAACGTCTATCAAAGAGATCAGTGCTGGGGGTGTCGGGGATGGCCATGTTGGATCCTGGCATCAGCCGTGCTGGGGTTGCCAGACGCCAAGTCCATGGTGTCAAAGTGGCACTGCAGGGAGTCCAATGTGCATGGCCATACCCAGTGGATGCCAGTGATGCAAATCCAGCAGCAATGGTACCAGCAATGTGGTCCAGCTGATGTGGTCATGGCCTCCCACAGCTGCAAAGCTCACCAATTAGCTGGGCACACCCAATGTCTCCACGCTGGCCAGCTGATGCACCTCAACCCACAGTGCATGGATCTCAGCCCTGAGCATTGCCTGGTTGTCCACAGGTGCCCACCACAGCCCAGTGTGTTCATTCAGCCTGTCAGCACCCTGCACATCCTGGGGCAGACACCAACCTGCTGAGGAGATGTGGCATGCTGGTCAACGTCCCTCTCCTGTGGGTGCTGCACAGGGGACTGTGCAGGGGGGATGTATGTGCTAGCACACCAGTAAAGGCCCCTGTGGTGTGCTGCATGGTTGTCACTGCAGCCCGCTGCCACTGCTCATCTGCCTGCTGGGCCATTCCTGTGGCACCAGCATCCATGGCAGCACCCACCCATGACTGGTGACAGCAGCATCACCACACGCCACTGTGTGGCCATAGTCAGGGTGCGGCTATGTGGGTACTGTTATGCCACTGGTGGCAACCTCCACCTGTGTATGGCCCTGTACTCTGGGTGGCATGCCAGGCCCATGCAATCCAAGATCAGTGTCATGTCATCATCTGTGTTGGATGCCCCACCCAACTGTGTGCCTGGTACCAACATGGGTATGTCCTCGGTGAGCAGGAGGTCCGACAGTATGGCATCATCATCCAGGCATAAGAAGTCCAGCAGTCCCACACTGTCATGATGCCAATGGTCTCTGTCCCAGATGCCTGTGGACATGGATGGTGCCTCCTCTTCGGGTCTAGCATTGGCAGTGGCATCCTGCAACGCACCCTGAGGGGTAATGGTGCTGGAAGACAGAAGAGCATTATCAGTGGTGGTGATGGCACTGTGCAGGCTGTGCCTTGGTCACTGCAATGGTGCATGTGCACCACACCCATGCCAGCATGCAACAGTGTACACCCATGCAGCAGCTGCAGCAGGGCAGACATGCCACAGACAGTGCCCATGCCAGCCCAGCCATGGTGTGTGGCAGTGGCACATGGTGCCACAGCAGCACGCGGCTGGCATGTGTGGAACCCCCACAGCAACAACACCAGTGGTATGCCAAGATGCAGACGTTGTCCCAGTGGACTATGCTATGCACAGGTGTGCTGAGCATGCAGCACTGTGGGGCTGGGCAGCTGTGCCACACACCCTGGAGCAGGTGCCTTGTCCAGAGTACAATGCCTCTGCTGCCATCCCACTGCACATAGGTGCACGATACCATGCACAGTGGCCCCACGCATGCCATGTACTGCTGCATGCTGCACACAAAGAGCCAAGCAGTACAGCAGCTGGCATGCCTGCACGGTGCCGGGAGCAACACCCCACATTGACAGCCAACACATAGTGACTCACAGTGCTTTGAGGGCTGCCACCAGTCTATAATTCTCCAACTGGTATGCCCTCAATAGCAGCATGGCTGATGGTCATCACCACCAACTCCTCACCTGCCATCAGTGCAGAGGCGGTGCTACATCCTCATCCATCCTGCTGTGGGATGCATTGATGGATGTCACCTTCTCCCTGATGCAATGTCGGTCCATCCCCACTTTCTTCTTAAACTCCTGTGCACTCCTCTGATGCCTCCCAAGGGTATTGACATAGGTTGTCATCTCCTCCCACCTGGCGGTGCATTCCTAGGGGTTCCTATGGCACCCCTCAGCAGTCCCTCCCTGTTGAAGTAGGCCTCAAACAGGGCCTGCTGCTTATCCTTTGTGAAGTTAGGCCCGCGCTTCCGTGCAGGCCCCTGCTCATCAGCTCTCTCAATCTCAGACATGTTGCTACCTGTGAACAGTGAAACAAAGAAACAAAGGCCCATCAGTGGCTTGGCAGCCCAACCAGTAACTGTGGAACATTGTCAATATGGCCATCCGATTCCCAACGTGTGCCACCCCTTACCACACTGGCTGCAATACCTGTCAGTGGTCTGTGCTGTATTGTAGCACTTTCATGGAGCAATGCATGCAAATTAGCCCCAGCACAACTGTAATGTGATGCAAATTAGCCCAACTGTGCCATGCATTGTCTCATAAGGCAATCAGCATACACCGGCTGAATATTGTGATATTGAGCCTTGCGCAATGGGATTGTACCAGAGCAACCGTGCGGCGCATGTCCAGCACATGCTCAATGCATTGCTGCATGGTGCACATGTGCACCATCGGTGGCACCACATCCTGTGTCCAATTGCATGGCTGTGTGTTGCACATTGGTCCTACATTGCGCATCTGGTGCATGGTGCCTATCGCGCATCTGAGCACACTTCACTGCCTGGGCCCATTGTGCAGCACTGGATGTGCCATGCCACTGACTGCATATTGCTGTAGCCTGCACAATGTTGTGCAGGGTCATGCATGATACCTACAAGGGTCACTGACGTGACGCCGTACCCCCGCCATGCCATGACATAGTGCACATGTGCTGTACTGTGCGATAGGCCTCCACTGTGCACATCTATCACGCATCCACATGCTGTGCAGTCACAGTCATTAGTCCGCTATTGCACATCGAACCTGTGGTTTACCACGTGCATGCCGTGTAGGCCACAGTGCTCGCACTAACACCCTGTCATTTCATGGTGCAGTATGACGGTGTCCAGGACACTTTCTCAATGTGCATTGAACTGGAAAGAGGTGGAAATGTGTAACCACATGGCACTGGTGGAGTCTTATGCATCTCAGCTGTTTGGGCATGCTGACCTGTAGGAGCTGAGGTCCCAGGTGTGGGACAGGGTGGCGGCGGGACTTGGATGCTGCACAGGTGTTCCATGCATGGGGGAGCAGTGCTGCCACCATTATGATGACTTGTGGCAGAGGGATCTAGGGTGCCAACACTGTCTACAGGAGAGAGCACAATGGGGTGCTGTGCTGACTGGTGCGCTGCATGTGCGGTTGCCTGGGGGGTGGGCCCTGTACTGATGGGTGCTGCGTGTCCTGCATTGCCACCCCACATACCTCTGTAGTGCGTGGTGCTGTTGGCCAGGCACCAGGGCACACAGCTTGGCATTGTACTGTCCCGTGCTGTGCCAGCGGTGTGCATGGGGTTGTGGAGGGGGGATTTGCATGGCATTCCACTCATGTCCATGTCTGTCTCTCTATTCCATCCACAGGACTGGAGGACCACAGGAGGGCCAGGGTGGCCATGGGCAAGGCCAAGCAGCATCATGATGGATGTGCCGTTGGTGCACCAGCACAGAGAAGGGCAGGTAAGCATGTGCAGCATGTCATACTGTGCATATGTGGGGCTCTGTAGGGTGTTGTGGTCCAGCCTTGGACACTGCCACCATGAATGGCCACTGCATGGGTGGGTGCCTGCCTCCATCACCAGTGCCATGCTGTGCTGGGTGTGTGGGCACCATGCACATGGCCTCTGTGTGGTGGCACCCTGGTGCTGACCCTATTGGGGTGGGTCAGTGTGCATGGCCCCTATGGTGTGTGATGGCTGCTGGGTGTTTGCGGTCTACCTGGGATGGAGTGCACCTGCACTGTGGCATCCACTATGTTAGTGTGGGTGCATGTCACCCCAGGGTTGCCTGGCCATCCAGCTGTGGGGTTCATCAGGGTTGGCTGTTGCAGTCCACCGTACCGCGTGCCTTTGGGGGTCTGTCCACGGTGGCTGCATCTGCTGTCCAGTGTGCATGCATGGGTGGGCATGGCCTCCTTGTGGCATGCCACTTATCGCCAGTTCTGTCCCTTCTCCTAGGTCGGGCTGGGCCACAGGCCCAAAGACGACAACTGACCAGGTGGTGAGGGCATGCTGATCCTGCACTGTCTCATGCGCGGCCAGAACATCGGCTGCACAACAATGCTGCTGAGGGTGGACGACGCCTGCTATCAGTGACTGGAGGTGCTACTGCAGGAGGTGTGGTGGCTGCAAGCAATGCTGCATTGGTAGAGGCGTTAATCCATGCATCCACCCTGATGTTGCCTGGATGTCCCCTGCCCACCTCCACTTTGCTTAGTCCTCCTTCCCCACCTCTTTATCTCCTCCCAGTCCCTGACCCGTACTGACATGTTGCCTTTCCCTGTGTTGACCCTATGTTCCTTTTGCTGCATGCCCCATTGGCACACCAGTGTTTTGCTTTGTTTAGTAAACCTGTCTTTTTCTACATCATCTGTGTCTCTGTCTCCTTTGCAAACAGCCTGTTGCGCTGTACTGCAGTTGTATGCTTGTGTCCTTGGGCGTGTTCCCTCCTGTCCCACCGCTGTGTCCTTTGTGTGGTGCTGCTGTGTGCACTGGGTCCCGTTTGCTGTGTCCCGTGTCTTGCGTGCCCATGGGTGGTGGGTCACACCCTACCCTGTGCACTGTAGAGCACCATTTGTCCCTGTCTGCCTGTGCTGCCCTGCTGTCCACTAGCCGTGCTGCCATTGCGGAGCCAGTGTGCCCTGCAGTGCTGTGCCCTTTGTCCTTGCCTAGTTATGGTCCATGTGCTACTAGGTGCCCTGTGCATCCTGTCTCCTTTCCTGCTGTCCACTGTGCATGTCTGGTGTCCCAGCACCATGGCTGTGCCACTGTCCACTGCATCTCTGCCTGTCGGGTTGTGTTGCTGGTGCATGGCATTGGCATGCCCACAGGCATGCCTTCAGGGTGGGTGGATTGGTGTGCTTTGCAACATGGGTTGGTGTTGGCAGCCTGGCATCCTGTTTGGGCCTTCATCCAGTGCCCCTGTGGTGCATCTTGGCCAGTGTGCCCTTATGGTTTGTGTCTGGCAGTGCAGATCTGGTGCTCTGTACATGCACAGCCCTGCTTGTGCTCCCCTTTGCCTGTTGTGCTTGCTCAGCCTGCTGGCATCTACATCCTTGCTTGCTCCTGTGCAATCCTGCTTGCTCCAGTGCATGTCTGGTTGTGCGGTGGTGCATCCTTGCTAAATTCAGTGCGCTTTGCATCAGTGCATGTCGGTGGCACATTGTCTGACTATGGCATCTGTTTCCTATGGCACATCTGCATTGCGCTGTGCATTCCATTGCACACATCCTGGGAACAAGTCTGAATATCTGGGACTGTGTGTGCAAAGCCCCGAGGTGGTGATTCCAACAGATTACTACTGCTTGTCTGAGAGGAATGATGCTGTATAATTTTTCTTAATTATGTCTGTTTCTTTGCATTACAGACTTGGTCGGCACCAGCTAGTTTGAGCTTTGAACCATGATTTAGATGAGGCCCTGGTTCAAATGATGCCCAAGTCTCTCACTGTGTGACCTTGAACAACTAACTTGTGCAGCTAGTTGCCTGATCTTGGAACCACAATTTTTTTTTTTTTTTTTTTTTATTTATTGAGAAATCGGAATTACAGCCTTTGAGTCAAGGACTCATTTACAAAGGCTCCACATCAGAAAACAGAAACAGATCACAGGTAGACTGCATACCGCATACACATGCTTACTCCAATGAATTAGAACATTCATACAGTAGATACAAAATTCATGCAGTAGATACAAAGAGAGGAGGAGTGTAAGTCTATACAGCTTGGTAGCTAGTCAGGCCTGGCTAATGAGTTTGAGTTACCAAAATTCAAGCAGCCGGGGGTACCAACATTGTCAATAACACAGTCAATCTTGAATGGAGAGTTGATGCACCTGCTGGTATCTAAATTCCAGCTTCACTACTGTGACAGGACCTGGAAGATCTAGTCAGGGACTGGTAGCCAGCTATCGGTAGAACCTATGCAGCAGTCCAAACCTGGCTAGTGCACTGGCAGTGGCGTGCGGATAGTAAGTGGTTTCTGAGGGCTATTTTGAATGGGCCAAATCTGGTGATAGAGGTAACGGTCGGCGGAAGATCATTGTACCATAGTGGTGCTCTGTAGGAAAATAACTTTTGGGCAAGTGAGGTTGAGACCTTGGAGACAGTCCATATCTGTTTATTTGCTGAGCGGGTGAGTACTGAGGCACGGGAAGAGCGCAGGGGAAGCAGAAACTCCGGGGGGGGAGAGGCCTAGATTAATTTTTTTGGAGAGGAGACGAGGTCTTGGTTCAAATGATACCCAAACCTCTCACTGTGTGACCTTGAACAACTAACTTGAGAGCAATGTACAGGTTTATGGGCAATTTCAATGAGAGGTATATGAATCCGTTTCCCTATAAAATATACTATCATGTTCTTAACTGAATCCATATGAGGAGAAAAAGTGCATTATATTTACTTGTAAAGGAAGGTATGTACATCACTCATATTTAGTGGCAAACATAGACTCTATGGAAAGGTATAAGTTGTATACACAAGCCACAGGTGATTTTTGGGGGGAGATAATGTAAAAGAAAAGAAGTCCTCTAGCTGTGGGATACACTGTTGTGATTTAGTAAAACAAAAAAAATTTAAAGAGATTAACGTAATAAATAATATATGTATGAATTTTCAACAGAAAAGAACATGAAGGGTCTGATGAAGTGGTGTGGCCATGAAATTGTGCCCGTGAGTGTGGCATAAAAATAAATAAACTTATATGAGTGGTGTTCATCCAATCATTTTGTGCGTATGGATTTTGGGGTCATATGTGGATGATCCAAGACTTTAACCGATACCCTGTGGAAAGGGAAAAGGGCAGCCTGAACCTTACTTTGAACAGTTCAGCTGGGGAGATCTGCATTAGACATGATACATTGCTTTACACAGAGAGGACAGTATAACCCCATACGTGAGGTTCTAATAGCTATGCAGCAGGCCTTACATCTCTTAAAAACAATTGGTCTGTGATAACCCACAGTGCCCTTGAACTTTACTGAAAATGCAAGGCTTCAATAATAAGGCACTGTCCCCTTAAGCCACAAACACAATAACCTGGCTTCTGGAACAAACTTTCCCTTCCAGTACCTATAGATTTAATTGCTGTCTACTAAAAAATAGACTGCTGACAATCTCAGATGAGTCCCTTCTCAAATGTATACTCCAACAGAGCTAGACAAACATAATAGCATTGTTGTAAACAAGGGACTGGCTTCACTGGAACTGGAGTACTGTGCCTCACCTCAGTAGTTAATGTATCATGTGATTGTGCATGATGGCATTATGACATGCATTCCACTTGCTCATGTCTCTCTCCTCTCGCTTGAAAATCATAGAAATCATAGGAAAATTACAAGCCAATCAGCAGTAGCCTTTGAGACTTTCCATTGCTCAATGGAAATACCCTGTAATTTTATTTTCAGTTAAGAGCTTGTCTAGTGCTATCTTGAAGGTATTTAAGGTCTCACATTTAACCATGTGGTCAGGCAGGCTATTCCAGACTGATATGACTTTCTGATTTAGCCATTCCCCTTTTTTACTAGTCAGAAAAATTTCCCTTTTTAATTGTAAACTATGTTGTCTGCTGCCTCTTTCCCATTCTTTTCTTTCTAATCCTATGCACTCCCATACTGTAGGTCTGCTTCATTTTGTGTTTCATACACTAGAGACAAATCCCTCCTTACCCTACTGAATTCCAGATTTTACATGTTTAGTTGTTCCCATCTATGTTCATATGGCATATGGCTGGTCCCTGATGGTTGGCACTATTTTGGTCACCCTACATTTTACCTCCTCCAGCCTTCTTATACAGCCGTTCTTATACAGTGCCCAAAACTACTCACAGTACTCCAGGTGTGGTCTTATCAGGGCTCCATACAAGGGTACAACCACCTCCCTAGATCTAATAGTAATGTTCTTGTCTTAGAGGCAAATGCCACTCTAAACAATCCTAGTAGTAATAATGCAGCTAATATACACCCCAAGATTTTAGTGCATTTTTTCAACCTCTTGGCAGTGATTCTTAAAGTTTATTTATTATTAATGTCCCCAGGTCTTTTTCTTTATCAGTTTTCTTTTTGTAGTTCATGCCCTACTAAAAAGTTTTTAGCGTTCCTATTTTTTGCCACAAAATGTATCACCTTGCATGTTTCTGTGATAGTCTTAGTTACCTGTGATATAGCTTAATGTAGCTTCACTGTTTTTCAAGTAAACATACTGTCTAGTTAAGTGGGTACCTACCCCTGCATAAGGGGGTAAGCTTTTGATAAACTGTTTTATCTTTTAAATTAAATTTAAAATAAGTTTCACAAGATTGAAGTGCTGTCTCTTTAAGAGACAATGGGTATAACAGGATTCACTTTACTGGGTGCCAGTGACTCTTGAGAAAGGTCTTGAGCAAAACTGGTTGGGTCATTGTAGGCTCTGCACTCTCTGATAAATTTGAATTGATGTTGCCTGAAGTAGTTGTAAGTATGTTTTTATCCTTCGTTAAATAAAATTGGATTTTACCTAGATACTCTGTGCCAGCTATTCTTGTTGTTCCTCTTTACCTAATCTGAGCCAGGCATGAGATATCTGAAGGAGCCATGGTTCCTGCTTGTTCCTTATTTTAAATGAGTGGTTAGTAATAAACACAGGTGCAGAAGAACTGTAATTGAAGGCAACTGACTGGAAGCCAGCAGAATGCAAATAAAACAGAAATGGCATGAAGTGCTGTACCATTAGGTAAACTGAACCTCAGTGGTCCAATGATGGAGAAAACAGACATTCCAAACACCAGAATAATTATTTAGCAGTATATTTCAGCCATAAAACAACTTCACTTGCACCACAAGCAGATAGCCTACACAGAAAACAAATGCTAACAGCAGACCTACAAGGCACACAGCACCCAAGAGTCAGTCTAATAATAAAAACCCCAGTTCCAAAGGCACTTTTTGATTAAGGAAGGCAATCTCAAGCAATAAATCAAACCAAATGAAAAGGGGAGGGATAACCACTGCACTCATACATGTTAAAGGGTGGGAGAAACAGTAAAAATATACACCTGTTAGTAACACAGCCCAACTATTCGTCTGACTATGCCACCAATTAAAAACTTACTTACCTGAGATACCAGGCTAAATCATTTAATCAGACTTACAATACAACACCGCACAAATATAAGTGGTGCCAATATAGATACTGTAGTTCCTGATAATGGAAGTTTGTCACAGAAACAGGTTATTCAATTTGAAAGCCTCAGCTTAACAGGATTTCTAAATTCAGGGGTGCTCCCTATACTCAGGAAATCCCAACCTACCATAAAATCACACATAAAAGCAATGAACTGTAAGTAGAAGAAAAAAACCACGCATTTTCAAGAGAGTTCAGTCTGCACTGCTACCCCCTCAGTGGTACAGCAATACTGGAAAAACTGTTGCATCCAGAATGTTAATGGGTTCTGAGGTCACAGCTTTTGGGCTGTACCACTACTCCTACTAGGGGCACATTACCCATACATACTAATTACAATCGACAATATTCATCAATAGAAAATGTATTCATATCTAGTGATTCACTGAGTCCTTTGGATGACTAACCTGTAATTAGTGAACCCACTAGGACTAACACTGGAGAAGGAGTTGTGAAAGATCACTGCTTCTGCCCCAAAAATAGTGTGTGGACAGTACCCATTAACTGAATTTCAAAATCACAAGCATGCCATTCAGAAAAATTTGCCCCTAGAGCATGCTTAGGTGGACATCTCAGATTGCTCCAAGGTGCTCCTGGATTTTTGTTTAAGAGGTCTGGTAGTAAGACAAACATAGAACATAAGGATGAGGCACCATACTGCACATATATACAGCACCACAGCAATTGTGGTGCAGCCAGTTTAGTGTTTAAATCAGATTTTTGACCAATGTTAGGGTGGGTGAAAACTTAACAGTATGTGGACATGTAGAATTACAATCATAATAGTAGTAACATTATTAGCAACCAACTAGATTAGTAAATCAAGTAGTCTGCTTAGTATCTTTAAAATGACTATGGACCAAGAGGTCACCCAGATTTTTGTCTCTTCTGAAAGTAACTCAGTAATAGACCCAACACAGTAATCAATCTTATACACACACATACATACCTCAAAAAGATCTTGTTTCTTTATGATTTTCTTTACTTCTAATGCCATCTGACCAAATTTTTCACAAGGATTATCTTGTTTTTGTCACTTTGCTGTTGCCTTTTGAGTATTAGTAAAGCATCCATTTAAAAAGACTTTTTGACAGCACTACATATGTATCAGTATCAGTCTCAGTCTCAAACTCCTTAGACAGAGGATCAAAGATCACCTGGAGAGCAATCTGAAATGACCACCTTGAGAAGAGGAAGGTGTTACTGTTTTGAATTTTTTTATTAAAGTTGTCTTACCTAGGATAGCTCACTTGAGATGAAACATTTCATTTCCCATGAGGCTCCTGCTTCTACCCAATGCATCTACTAGCAGAAATATAGACCAGGAAGTCAAGCACTTTGTTCAAAGTTACATAGGAAGCAGTATTGGTGTGTTTCAAATCAGTGGATTTCCTAAGCTACATTGCCTCCAACTTGATTTTGTAAAAAAAAAACATTCTTTAAAAATGTTGGCTGACTTAATGGGTCTATTAAAGGGAAGGGTGGGCTGTACTGAAGGCAAAACCATGTTTCCAGAATACCTTAAAGGCAGACAGTCAGTACTATGAGGCCTACATCCAAGTGTGGGGCTTGTCTCAATTTAGATGTTGTATGAGTTACTTACTGTTTACTGCAGTACAAAAGATTGCATCAGACTCATTCTGCGGACTTTCAAAGCTGACATTTTCTATAACATAGAAACATAGAAACATAGACTTTGATGGCAGATAAGGACCACTAGGCCCATCTAGCCTGCCCATTTCCTTACCTACAGGATAAGCTGCAGATCCTAGTTAACCAACAGCCTATATCTTCCTGCCCCCCACAAGAATTGCCTTATGTCTGTCCCAAACATTCTTGAATTCTCCCACAGTTTTAGACCCCACAACTTCCTCAGGAAGGCTGTTCCATGCATCCACTACCCTCTCTGTGAAATAATACTTCCTCACATTGCCCCTGAACCGCCCTCCTTCTATCTTTAAATTATGTCCCCTTGTTCTTGCAAGTCTCTTTTTCTGAAAGATGCTACCCTCTTGGACTTTGTTGATTCCATAGAGGTACTTGAAAGTTTCTATCATGTCACCCCTCTCCCTTCTTTCCTCAAGGGTATACATATTAAGCTCCTTTAGTCTCTTCTCATACGGCTTCTCTTGCAGACCCTGCACCATTTTAGTTGCCCTCCTCTGGACTGCCTCTATCCTGTCTATGTCCTTGCGGAGATGGGGTCTCCAGAACTGGACACAGTATTCCAGATGGGGTCTCACCAACTGTCTGTACAGAGGATAACAACTTCCTGTTTTCTGCTGCTGATGCCTCTCCCTATACATCCCAGCATACCCCCGGCCCTCCCTACTGCCTTCTCACATTGCTTGCTAACCTTAAGGTCATCTGATATGATTACCCCCAGGTCCCTTTCCTGTTTTGTTGTTGTTACTACCTCCCTACCCATTGTGTATTCTTCCCCTGGGTTCTTGTTTCCCAGGTGCATTATTTTGCACTTTTTTGCATTGAATCCTAGCTGCCATACGTCTGACCATTCCTCCAACCTTGCCAAGTCCCTTTTCATCCTTTCCACGCCTCCTTGTGTATCAACCCTGTTGCAGATCTTTGTGTCATCTGCAAAAGGCATACTTCCTTCCAGTCCCTCTGCAATGTCACTGATGAAGACATTAAAAAGGACTGGACCCAATACTGAACCCTGCGGTACCCCTCTAGTAATCGCCCTTTCTTCAGAGTGGACTCCATTTACAATTACCTTCTATGTCCTGTTGTCCAGCCAATGTTTTACCCAGGCTACCACCCTGGGACCCACTCCCAGGCTGGTTAATTTGACTAAAAATCTTTTGTGTGGGATTGTGTCAAATGCCTTGCTAAAGTCTAGGTAGGCCATGTCCACAGCCCCTCCCTGGTCTACTACTTTGGTCACCCAGTCAAAGAAATCTATTAGATTCGTCTGACATGACCTTCCAGCTGTGAACCCATGCTGCCTTGGATCCTGTACTCCACTGACCTCTAGGTACTCAACTATTCTTTCCTTCAGAAGTGACTCCATCACTTTACCTACCACAGAGGTCAGACTGATAGGTCTGTAGTTTCCTGCCTCTGTCTTGGTCCCACTTTTGTGAAGGGGAATCACATCCGGCTTCCTCCAGTCTTCAGGTACCACACCATCCTCCCATGATTTATTAAAAAGAGTAGCCAGTGGTTTCACTAGTTCCTTCCTTAATTCTTTTAGAATTCTGGGGTGAATTCCATCAGGACCCATTGCTTTGTCCACCTTCGGTTTTAGGAGTTCTTGCAGAACCCTTTCTTCTGTGAAAGGACTGGGATCACCCCCTATCAAGAGTGCTTCTGTTAATTGGATTAGGCACTTCCTCTCTTTTGTGAATACTGAGCAGAAATATTTGTTCAGTATTCCTGCTTTTCACTGTCCCTCTGCCCACCCACCGCTCATTCTATTCAGCCTCATTATCCCTCCTTTGTCTTTCTACACTCACTGATGTACCTATAAAAGGTTTTATCCCCTTCTTAACTGAGTTGGCTATCTTTCCTCAGTTTGGGCCTTTGCTATTCTGACTTCCCTCCTGCTTCTTTCTGCCTTAACTGGTACAGCTCTCTGTCCTGCTCCTTCTGTGTTTCCTATACTTCCAGAATGCTATCTTTTCTTCCTGACTTTCACAGCCAACTCTCTTGAGAACCATAGTGGCTTTTTCTTTCATTTTGATTTGTTTATTTGCTTCACACAAAGGCTTGTTGCCTCTGTGATGGCAGTTTTGATAATTCCCCATTGTTGCTCCACACCTCCTTCTAGCCTGTTTGCTAGTGCTTTTCTGAGGCACTCTCCCATCTTGCCAAAGTCAGCCTCCCAAAGTCCAGTACCCTCACTTTGTATGGCTTGACTCTGTAGCTGAGTTTAACGTGAACCACACTGTTTGATGGTCACTTGTCCCCAGATGGCAACCCACTTCTAGATCTGAGATCCTCTCACTGCCCCGTTTGACAGTCACGAGGTCTAAGATTGCTCCCTCATGAGTGGGTTCCGAAACTAGCTGTCTAATGCCTGCCACCTGTAGGGCATCAAGAATGGCCCTGCTCTTGGATGTGGCTGCAGCAAATGTGCTCCAGTTAACATCTGGCATATTCAGGTCTCCCATCAACAGTATCTCCCCTTTCTCTGCCATTCTAAGAATGCCTTCCATCACATCCTTGTCCATTCCTTCCCCCTGACATGGGGGTCTGTACACAACCCCTGTGCGGATTGTGGTGCCCTTTCCAGTCTCCAAGGTGATCCACAGTGCCTCCTCTCCTCCCTGTTTAGTCTTTTGTTCAGTTGCTTTTATCCCTTCCTTTACATAGAGAGCTACTCCTCCCCCTCTTCTCCCCTGCCTGTCTCTCCTGTAGGTTATGTACCCTGGTATGTTAACATCCCAGTCATGGTTCTTTGTGTACCATGTTTCTGTGACTGCTATGATATCCAGGCATCCCTCTTCCATTAAGGCCACCAGCTCAGGGAGCTTGTTGCCCATACTACAGGCATTGGTACTCATTACCCTCCATTTCCTGATGGCCTTACCCCCTTTTGCCCCATCCCTGTCCTTCTTGCCTTTGTCACTTTCTCCATTTACCCCTGCCCTTCTCCCTATCGACACCTCCATGTTGGTGTTTGCCACACTTACTACCGTGATTGTTTGGGGGCTAGGATTTTCCTGCTCCTTTCCAGTGCCTCCCCCCTTGGCTAGTTTAAAAGCTTGCCAATGAAGCATTTAAACCTATCACCTAGGATCCTGGTTCCCCTCCCGGACAGATGCAGCCCATCATGCCGGTATAGGCTTGCATCACTCCAGGTGGACCCCCAGTCCCCAGTGAAGCCAAATCCCTGAGCTCCACACCAGTTTTTCAACCACTGATTGAATCCCATGGTACGGAACACCCTAGCCTCTCCTATGCCATAGATGGGTAGCACCTCCGAGAAGGTTACCGTGCATGCTACTTGACTAAGGCCCCTTCCCAATTCCACAAACTCTTCCTGCACTTCTCTAATCCTTTCTTAGCCAGGTCATTTGTCCCTAGGTGGACAATGACATCCAGCTCCCTCCCCTGTGCAGCTGCTCTGGCAATCCTGAGGATTCGCTCCCTGTCCCTCCAAGTCATGGCGCTGGGCAGGCACCTTACCTCCCTCTCCCCTTCCTTGCCCAGTTCTACCTTCCTAACAATGGAGTCCCCCACCAGGAGTTGTTTCTTCCCTGCAGGGTCCCCTGCCACCCTCCTGTGGGTCTCCTTTGTGGAGGTTCCCAGCATCCTCCTTGGTCTCCACTGTGGGTGCCTCCATAGAGGAACCACACTTTGCCAGAATAGCATAGGAATTGTGGAGAAGTACAACTGGAGGGATGTGCCTCTGTTCCACCACCCTCACCCTCCCTGCACCCACTGTGGTCCAACCACTCCTCTTTCTTGGCAACCTCTGAGGCAACGGCAGTGGCACTGGTGGTCCCTGGATGGAAGAGGAGGTCCCACAAATCCTGGCCAACTCAGCCTGGAGATGAGCAACCTCCTCCCTCAGCCCAGAGAGGTGCCTGCAGATGGGACAACACCGCATCCTCCAGAACATCTCCCGGAAGACTGCTGCTCCACAGCCACTGCACTGCACCACTCCAATCATGTCTTATTTCTGGCCCCTTAACTGTTTGCAATCCTTACTCTTTCCTCTATTTTTTCTCTCTCTCCTTACTTTCTGCCTGTGTGCCCTTTAAGCTCCTGATTGTCCTGTTCTGAGACAAGAATATCCTATATTTCTCAGTAGACCACTTACTTGTTCAGAGGCAGACCTCCAGCAGCTAGAGGGGGCCAGAGAGCTACTCTTGCCCTTCTAGGATGGTGGGTCCTTGGTGGTTCTGTGATCACTCACTTCCTGCCCCTAAACAGGAAGTTCCTGTTGTCAGTCAAATCCTGTGCCTATAAAAATAGAACTAGCTTTGGGTGGGGGGTGAAGGGGAGGGAAGGAGGGCAATATAGTCCCAGCAGAGAAGTTCAGTCACACAGCAGTCCTTTCTCCTGGTGTCTTCTGCCAAGCTATTAGCAGAATCTTTCTAAGGCAGTCTTTAAATGTAGCTTCCTTCTAGCTAAGCCACTTCCCCTACTTACCAGATCTTTCTACAAGTAATTTAAACCTCACAGCAGTTAAGTCCTTTCAGTCACCTGAGATTTACACCTAGATGACTTTTCAGTTACCCATTCAGTTCAGTTAACCCAAACACACACTTTTTTTTTGTATGTTAGTTTTTTTACCCTAAATTAAAGGTCCAAATACAAAAGTTCTTCTACTTTAGTCCCAGCAGAAGTTCAGTCACACAGCAGTCCTTCTCCTGGTGTCTTCTGCCAAGCTATAACTACAAAGCCATAAGTGCTTGCAACTGACATAAGAGCAGGGCTGCAGCAATGGGAGATTCAGAAGCCTGGAGTGCATATTAGAGATTTTATCAGCTTTGATTTAGCTTAGACATCAACGTGGCTCAGTTGGTAGCACATCCGCCTCTGGACCAGAAGGTCGTGGGTTCTCATCCCACACTGGGATTGGACTTGTACCTAAACATTGCTGGCATCCGAGTGCAGTATTGGGGGGTGCTGTACTGCTGGGGTGTGCCATCCTTCGGATGAGATGTTAAACCGAGGTTCCTTCTGCCCATCCTGGTGTTATCCTGGTGGGTGTCCAGGTGGAAGTAAAAGAACCCAGGGCACTCTTCGTAAAGAGCAGGAACATTCCTGTGCCCTGGCCAACATTCCCCTTCCCATAAACTGGTTCATGCAATTATCCAGGCTGTGTGTGGTTGATGATGTGCAATATGGCCACCACCACACATTCAGTCCTTCACTACCAGTCTAGCATTACTTGTAAAGCGCTTTGTGATACTGTATGAAAAGCGCTATATAAATGATTCTTCTTCTTCTTCTTGATCAGATGTTTGCCAGTCCTGCTGTTCTCCCTGGCCTAGATACAATCCTCTGTGAGCTGTACTTAGCCCGGGAGGATAGTGGGACCAGCAAACAAAAGATTAGAGCTAATGAAATCCCTAATAAGCACTGTAGGTTATTGAATCTCCATTCCTAGAGCTCTGCTCTGATGTCAGCTGCAGGGGATTCTGCGGTTTAGATGTAGCAGGGAAGTAATGATTAAATAAATTTTACATTTATTAATTTGTTTTAAATAAATAAATAAATAATGATTCAAGAGATCCACAAAAGGGAGTATGCAACTCAGAGTGGCCTTTAAACTCTGTCTTAGGAAAAGAGTAACTCCCTGTGTTTTCCACTGCAAATATAAGTCATGCAGATAAACTGTGTTCCCTTAATGTGTAATACATTCATGATTAACAGTAGCCATCCATAAACAATTTTGATTGGTATCCATTAATTTGAATTCTAAGCAGTTGATGTAATGTATATTGAGTGGTTTTATGCTGTTATAGAAATAAAGAGTTAAAGGAAATGGGCTTGTTATGGATTATGAAGTAGCTTATTAAGCCTGCTTTTAACGTTTATATAAAATAATAAATGCTCCAAGAACTAGCTCCTGCTGTTACACTGCCAATATAGCTATCTATCTATCTATCTATCTATCTATCTATCTATCTATCTATCTATCTATGTATTATAGTGGCATGGTAGTGCCACTATAGTTAGGGTTGAGTACCCACTTTATGGTTAAATCTCAAATTTTGCACCTTAATAACTTTGCAACCGTACGACGAATTTGCCTGAAATTTTGCATGCACAGTCTGGTGCCATAGATCTCTGGATCTGGTAAATTGTATTGAGGTTTAATGTACAGTTGTGGAGCTACAGAGCACCCAAAAAATAAAAAAAATTGACTTTTTGCGCATTTCTTTGCTAACACCTACAGCCTGCACGGTTCGGTCCAAAAACTTAAGGGAACATGCAGCCAGGGTCCCCGATGTGCCTTTCAAAGAGTTTATGAAAAAATATTAAATGGTTCAAAAGTTATTCAAACAACAAGGTTCCCCATTATAGTCAATGGGAAAAGTTAACAACAGAAGCGAAAGTTTCGCAAATAGCCATTTTTACTATCGCAAATGACCCTTTTACTTTCGTGCGTCAGCCATTTTTTTTTCACTTACAGCTCAGAAAAATGCCTGGCATTTAAAATTGGGACACTCTAGGAACACAATTCTTGCTCTGTTTACCTAGTCAAGTCCTGAGGATGCTAGCCATGTCTTTTTTGGGGGGAGTTAAACCCCCAAGAAACATGTTTTTGTAATTTTTTGTAAAAGTACTTTCGCAAAATACTTTTGCAAATGCAAAAGTTTTGTGATTTTTTTTTTAGAAACTTTTGTGATTTGCAAAAGTATGGGCAAAACAACAGGAAATCTTTGCCACCCTCCTGCAAAACAACGGTTTGGTCTTTTGGGCTGAAATTTGCAGGGAAGAAAGTCAAGACCCCACAGATGTGCCTTTTGCTGGCTTGATGCCAAAATATTACAGGACTCCAAATTTATGGCACTCTGAATTTGAAAATGTTTCCCATAGGATAATATTACGGCTCCACTGTGCCTTTTGGGTCCTATATCTCGAAAACAGTTCAAGATACAGACTTTTTGTCGCAAAATTTCTTAGTACCCCACTGGGGGGATAAGTGCAAACTAGCCTGGAAAGTCATAAATAATATGAGATTTAAATTGTTTTTCTACCTCATGCAGTTCCTGAGATATAAGCAATTTAGTATTCCAAGTGCTCATTCCTAGGGCCACTATTATGCCCACATTCTTTGTATTCACTGTGCTCCTTTATGCACCTGTTTTGGATACAAAGTGTGTGCGTTTACCGTGTAGCCTTAGTCTTTGCATTTATGTGTGTGCTTCCATTTCTGTTACTGTTTGAGTTAGCGTTTCTGTTTACATCACCATTAGCATTTGCATTTGCATTAGCATTACTCTTTGCATTTGCATCACCATTATCGTTACTGTTAGTGCTTCAGTTTGTGTTTCCATCAACATTAGCATTATGGTTAGTGTTAGCATTTGCATTTACATTTGTGCTTGCGTTTCCGTTACCATTTCCGTCACTGTTTCCATTTATGTTTGCATTTCCATCACTGTTAATGTTATGGTTTGCATTTGCACCTGCATTTCCATTGCCATTTGTGTTTACATTTGTGTCACCGTTAGTGTTACCATTAGCATTTGCATTTATGTTACCGATACCATTACCATTTGCTTTTGTGTTTGCATCACCATTACCATTACTATTTGCATTTGCATTACCATTTGTGTTAACATTTGCATTTGCATTACCATAACTGTTTGCATTTGCATTCACACCTTTGCGTTTGCTTTACTGTTACCATTAGTGTTTGTGTCACTATTACCATTACCGTTTGTGCTACCACTACCGTTAGCATTCACTTTTCTGTTTGCATTTGCATCATCATTACCATTAGCATTACTGTTAGCGTTACCGGTAGCATGTGCGTTACCGTTAGTGTTAGCTTTACTGCTAGTGTTACCGTAAGCGTATGTGTTACTGTTACCATTTGTTTTGAGTTTGCATTTGTGTTTATGTTTTGTTATTCTTTTGTAACCATTTGCATTCCATTACCATTTGCACTTGCATTTCTGTTTCCATTTGCATTACCAGTAGCGTTAACGATAGTGTTACGTTACTGTTTCCGTTACCGTTAGCATTTGTGTTTGCTTTAACGTTACCATTTTGCATTTCGTTACGTTACTGATAGCATTACCGTTAGCGTTACTGTTAGCATTACCATTACTGTTTGCATTTCTGGTACCATTGCCACTACTGATAGCATTACTTTTACCAGTACCATTTGCATTTGCATTAGCATTTCATTACTATTCACATTTGCGTTGGCGTTTCCATTACTGTTCGTTACCGTTACTGGTTGTGTTCCATTTCTGCTTGCATGTGTGTTACAATTTGTGTCACCCGTTACCATTTGCCTTTGCATTATTGTTTGTTTTACATTTTGCATTTCTGTTTGCCTTCCATTTGCATTATCATTACTGTTACATTTTGCCACCATTAGCAGTTATGCTTTGTGTTTCCATTGCCATCAGCATTACCGTTACTGCTACCATTAACATTACCATTACCATTTCTGTTACCATTAATGTTACCATTATCTTTAGTGTTAGTGTTGCCATTACCATTACTGTCACCCTTAGTGGGGCAAATCAGTGTTACAAGATTTTCTTACACTACAGAGGCTGCACTATGGCGTTCTTCTCTGTGTATGTGGAAGTGCAGGGCCTGGATGACCCGGCGCTCCTAAACACATGTGATTAAGATGGAATGGGCAGGTTGGTGGGAGCGTGGGGCCTGAAACCCTAACTCCACATTCCCCCCACCCACCACCACCACACACACACACACACATGCAAGTAGGGAAGGACCAAGGCAACACAACCAATCGCACACAACCAGCAGCAGGTAACAGAAACAACATACAACTATCTAAACCATGAAACCAGATCATCCCATCTTCCACTCACCAACAGTGTTTGGGGTGTGGCATGGGGTCATCACTGCTAACTCTGATCCTGGAAGTTCCACACTCTGCCACATACATATCACTATGGGTAACTGGGCATTCTGGGCCCCACGCTGCCAGCAACACACAACACAGACTACAAATATGCTTTTGGGGGGGTTTACAAGCCCCAAAACAAGATTTTGAACATTTCCTGAAAATAGTTTAACAAAATACTTTCGCAAATGTGAAGGTGCCGTGCTACACATTTGCGACACTTTCGTATTTGCAAAGGTATTTTGCAAAAGTATTTTCCATGCTTTCGCAAATGCGAAAGTGTTGTGTCTTCAGTTTGTGACACTTTCACGTTTATGAACATATTTTGTGAAACTATGCTTCTGATAACTGCACATCTTTGCCATCCTCCTGAAAGCAAATGGTTGGGTACTTTGAGCTAAAATTTGCAGGGTGGCATGCCATGGTCCCACAGATGTGCCTTTTGCTGCTTTGCTGCAAAAATAGTTAAGGATGACAAAGTTACACTGTTCCAAAACTGAGCAATTTCCCATAGGCTAACATTGCAGTGCCCATCATGCCTTTCACTACCCATATGTCAAAAATGAAGTGAGGTACACAGTTTTCACTTCTGGCAGCTTGGTTCATGTTTAGGTGAAGTAACCTGCTGAAACAAGTTTGGAAATACTGTATGATACCTGAACTTGATTTTTTTTCCCTACTTGCTATGCTAATGGAGGTATAGACCTCCTGCTGTTTGTGTGTGATTGGTTGTGTTGCCATGGTCCTTCCCCTACTTACATGCATGTGTGTGTGTGTGTGTGTGTGTGTGTGTGTGGAGGTGGTGGTGGGAGGAAATGCAGAGTTAGGGTTGTGAACCCTAACATCGAATTTCCCTGCTTTTGTCGCTGTGTAATAACCCTAACTGATGCATTAATGGAGTTTTTTGCCATGAATATATATATATATATATATATATATATATATATACACACACACACACACATATATGTGTGTATACATATATTTTTTTTTTTGCAAAAAACATTGTTAATGTATCAGTTAGAGTTGTTTCCACACCTGTAAAAGTGTGGAAATTCCATGTTAAGGTTACCACCCCACCACCCCATCCCATGCCCCCTCCTCAAAACCCTTACTCCGCATTCCCCCCAATAACACACACACACACACATATGCAAGCAAGGCAAGGTCCAAGGCAAGACAAGTAACCAGGGGCAAGGAGGCTCAGGTAACAGAAGTGACAGACAACTCTGTTAATATTCCAGAAGGCAGAGGCATCATCGCAGTCCACAAAGTACATGAGTTCTGCAGCCATCATAGTGGCTTGGGGTACACAGACATGCAGATGTTATCCACACATAGTGTATTAGAAATGACAGTTTATGTGAGCCTAGCAACAGTCATTGGATGTTTGCATTTTGTGATACAGTGAGTTAGTCCTAATAACAAATAGCAGTTGTAATAAAGTAATGTCTTGTAGCATAGTTTACAAGAAAGATGTAAAAGCAACAGTTATAACATGCAATGAGAACCATAAGATACTGTTAATCAGTGTTTCCTTGTAACACAGCAGCAGAACAACATGTGTTAGTGGTAGCATGCCACCAGAGCAGTATCTCCAAAGTACTGTGTACGTGTCAGGTGTATATGTGGTGCTACCAGATACCTGTGTGATAGGGGTGATACTTGCAGTGATATAATTGTTGGAATATGAAACATATAAATCAATATTTTGAAAATCTAAACAGATTAAGTGTAATTGTATTAGGAAGATATGCCAGCAGTAATGTGTGATCACACTGTGCTAGCAGTATAGAGTCACTTATACTGTATTTGTTTTCTATTACATAGTGTTATGTGAAAGTAGTACAGTGTTGTGAATATGTGCTTACAGATGTGCTGGAGTGATATAGTGTTGTACAATGTTGCATGTGTCTTGCATGTGAGTGTTGGGGTAGGGGAGAATGCGGAGTTAGGGTTTTGAGGAGGGGGCGTGAGAGTGGGGTGGTGTGGTGGTAACCCTAACATGGAATTTCCACACTTTTGTCTGTGTGGAAACAACCCTAACTGATGCAGTAATGAAGTTCTTGAAAGAATTTCCTTTCTTTTTTTAAAAAGTGTAATGCAAGTGGTAAATGGAATGTGTTGGTGGGAGCGTGGGGCCCCACCAAGCCACTCATTTGTGTGTAATGGTATGTGTTTGTGGGAGCATGGGCCCTCTGGGCCCTGCCCTCCCACTTACAAATACCTATGGAGCCATACCACAACCTTGTAAGGCAAGGAGCTTTTGTAACAGTAAGTAGCCCAGATCTCAGGAACCATAGGAGGTGGGAAAATATTGAAGTGTGGCTATAATGGTGAGAGTGAGTAGTTCTCACAACATAAGTTGATCAAATCTGTATCTTGCATCATTTCCAAGATACAGGTACCAAAATGCAATGTGAGTGCTAACTCTGAGGGCATAATAGTAGCCCACACGCATGAAAATGATCAATTGGAATGCTAATTTACAAATATCTCAGGAACCATCAAAGTAGGAAAAGAATTCAAATTTCAGGGTTTTCATGGCTTTGTAACCTAGTTCTCTGCTTAGTTCCCCTTTATGGGGGACTAAGAAATTTTACAATGAAAAGTCCATATCGCGAATCGTTTTTGAGATATGGGCCCTGAAAGGCATCACAGGTGCTGCAATGTTATCCTTTGGGAAAATTTCTGAACTTCAGAATGCTGTAACTATGGGCGTCTTTAATGGTTCCATACCAAACCACCAAAAGGCACACCTGTGGGACTAAGCCTTTCCACTCTGCAAAATTCAGGCCAATACCGCAATCTATGTTCACACAATGAATGGACAAAGGAAAACAACTGCCTCAATGTTATCCTATAAGGAAATTTCTGAACTTCAGAGTGCTGTAACTATGGGTGTCTTCAAGCGTTCTGCACCAAACCACTAAAAGACACATCTGTGGCACTATGGCTTCATACCCTGAAAATGTCATGCCAATAGCACAGCCCACCTTGCCACAATCAAGTGACAAAGAAAAGGAACAGATAGCAAAAATCTCTTTATAATGGGATGTGATTGCGATGAAAAAAGTGTGATCGTGATCATGTTTAAAGCTGCCGCGATTGTTTTCACAGCACAAAAAATGTTGTTGCAATCAAAAACATAAAACTAAATTCAAAAACATGTTTCTGGGCTGGCTAGCCACAAACTAATGCCATAGGCATGTTCCTCAGGGCCCATTTAGGTAAACCCAATGATCCCTGTGTTCAGAAGTGCAGTATTGTTGGAGTTATAACATTTTTTTCTCCATCGCTAACAGAAAACAAGATGGTGGCAGCTCGACAACATTGCTGGCAAGCTCAGTCAAAAAATTTGATCGCAATTGTTTTCACAATGCACATATGAATTTTCCCATTGACTATAATGGGAGACAAAAGTGGCATAACTTTTGAATGGAACAAGATTTTTTCATGAAATCTTCAAAAGACACTGGTGCTAGCCAGTACCCATGCAGCCAATCCAATTTGAACCTACTTAAATGCATTCTTCTGTGCATTATGAGTGGACAAAGAAAGTGGAATGTTTGGGATTTTTCAATTTTTGAGCACACTACAATTCTGCAATTGTATATCCGATTGACACAACAATTTCCAGATCCAGAGACCTATGATACATCTTTCTACATTCCAAATTTCAGGTAAATCAGACAAATAGTTCAAAAGTTATTAAAGTGCAAAATTTGAGGTATAACATAGAAATGACTATGCAACCCTAACTCTAGTGGCACTACTGTGCCACATATATATATATATATATATATATATATATATATATATATATATATATATATAAAATACTGGCACAGTAATGCCAGTATAGTTAGGGTTGAGCAACAGGTTCTATGTTAAACCTTTAAATTTGCACCATAATAGCATTGATATTCTTTGACAAAATTAGATGAAATTTTGCATGACTTGTCTGGTAGGCAAGTTCTAAATATGTGGAAAGTTTTGTAATGGCAGTTTGTGTCATTTCTGAGATTCGCATATGCCATGTTCCTGTGATGTCTAATTTTTCCCCCTATAGTTAACATGGGTTTTTGAATTTGCTCTCACATACAGTCTGCAGGGAATGGAATTTTTCTCCAAAACTTTCAGGGTAGAAGTGTGCTGTGACAATGTAGTGCCTTTGGAAGTTTTCATGAAAAAATATTAAGCGGTTCTGGAGTTATAAGGATTTAAAGTTTAGTTTTCTTCCTGTTCTGAGCACGCTCAGTAGTTTTTTTATAACATTCTGATATGACACAAAACAATTCCATGTAGCAAGACCATTTTTTTATTCTCACCACTCTCTTCTCACAGCACACAATTTGTTTTGTTGAATGATAGCTGCCATCTCGTTTTTCCCCTGAAACTGAAAAACAAGGAAAAAAACATAAAAATGCTATAATTTAAAAAAAAAGCAAACACCTGATTCTAGTGAGACAGGATATGTTTAGCTACATTCTGTTTTTTTTTTAAATGGCAAGAAATACCCTTTCTGGGCTCCCCAAAATTCAGTGTCCCCAGCTTAGCCAGAGGAGTTGTTCGCCTGCATTCTCTGTATGAGCTCAGTAGGAGTTTCTTGAATTCTAAAGCCACAGCTGGAGTTGTGCTTTCAGCTTTAGTTCAAGCAGTGAGCTGGCAATCCCCTGATTGATCTATCTATCTATCTATCTATCTATCTATCTATCTATATATCTATCTATCTATCCTTCTATCTCTGATGGTAGTAAAAATGTAAGAAATTGCAAACATTGACCACCCCCCAAAAAATTATTTGCTGGACTCAACACAATAGATGCAATTCAGCATGGAAATGTATTAATTAATTTATTTTCTTAACAATTTCAAAACTCATATTGAATACTCGAACATATGCAATGCTTCTGATGTGGAACAGGAGCTAGACAAATGACTGTCAGCTATACAGTGTTCCATGTCTTGGAAATGCAAATGGCACCAGCTTGGAGTTTACAGAAAATCTGTCACCTGTAGTTCACATCTGCCTATCGCTTCTCATGTAATGCAATTGCTTGTTGTAGGATGGTATGCTTCCTGCCTCTTATATGACCAATGTAATGTGCCATTAGTACATAAAATGCTTGCATATTTTGTATTTTAAACCCCTAAATATTCAATATGGAGTACATGCATCAGCCATAGCATATATCATGAGCTTGTTATTATTTGTCTTTTATAAATGTGATCAAAATAAATGCAGAGTGTTCTTCCTATTACCATGACTTAAAAAAATATAAAAAATACAGTATGCACATATTTTATGAAGAATTTGTTTTTCATGAATCAAAATCTTAAAGAACCAGAAGCTGAGACCAGATTTAACTCTATCTTCAAGACTATGTATCATTCTGATGTCCTTCATCCCTGGTTTGAGTGAAATGTATGTGATGCATGCAGAGATAACTGAGGGGGTTGGTTCTCCAACTTGAATTGGAATTATGCAACATAAACTTAACTAATAAAAACAAATTTTACATTTTCCTCTCATCCTAATCATTATTTTACTATATGAAATGTGTGTTCCCTATCAGAAACTCATCAGTCATAAATATGCCTCACACACTGAAAGTCACTGTCTCCATTGGCATCAACACCCTCTAACAGAAATCAGCAGTATTTTCTTGAAATTCACTACTGTTTATGGTAGCATGCTGATGGCAGGACTGGCATGCCTTCATGGTCTTGGCACTGTAGTCAACAACATTGCTTGACATCTCCCTCTTGGCCTAGTAGTGATTTATATAATCATACTGTTTGTGTATTGGGTTGGGAATGTCAATAGTTTATTCTAAATGCAACTTGTAAAAATGATGCCCCATGCTTTCATAATTGAATCATGTAAAAATCTTTAAGACAAAAGAGAGAAACAACTGAACATCAGCTGTAAAAGTGTGAGATGTAATTTGAAAGTAATTATTGGGTTCTGAGCAAGTATAAAATAAACTGTCTGGAAATGCTCAAATTCTCCAAAAATTGGCCTCATTTTCCACCTTCACCAATGTACGAAAGTGAAGACAGCAATCTATTATGAGGGTATAAGAGCAGGCCCAACACACCTTTTCCCTTATGGAGACTGGGTCAAAAGGATGTAAATCTTCTATTTTGTATGCTTCTATACTCTGAAGGGGACCAGGATGCTACCCTTTATATTACCTCACATCCTGATTGACTTGGGACCTTAAGCCAATCAGAAGGACAAATCGTGAATCTGACCAATTTTGGTATATATTTCCCGAAGTGTCAAAGTTAGTAATTGTTTCTAACTGGTTAATTATGCCTTACACGACTGGTCGTGAAGAAAAAGTAGTTAGCAACCAATTATTTTACAGTTAGACTGTCATAACTGATTTGGCAAATAGATGGCAGCATTGTTACATTAATCTTTTACTGATCACATCTTAATGAATCTCGAAAAGACTGACAAAAGTTTACATTAATCCAAATAACTAGATACGTCTATAACAAAGATATTGGCATAATGTAACAACTTATATTGGGCATTAAACACACTTAAATAACATAAGTATATGTTTCTTGTATTTGATCAAAGCAAGTAAGCTGAGATACTCTTTTGGTTTATAAAAACAGTTCAAAACTCCATTTTCTTTACTGAGTTACTTTTCAGGAAGCTTAGCTTAATTGTAGAATTTCTGTCATACAGCAAGTGACAGCTATCTCAGCTAGGTCTGAGTTTGCCAAACAGTTTTATCCAAAGAGCAGTACTATTTAAATGATACATGCAGTCAGACTTGAAACATTTTACAGTAAATCATAAAACATTATAAATGCAGCATGTTGTAGGCATCCTATAATCTCTATCTGTCAAAGCATAGAAAATACTGTTGTCTTTTCAGTCATGAAGAAGCTTTGGAAAGTACCTTCAACTTAATTACAGAAAATTCCTAACCATAAGCTTCTTGTTTTCAGTAACATATGTTTGACCAAACCTACATTCTGACTAAAACTAGCAGATGATTGACAAAGTGAAGATATTTTGACTGGGTTTTAACTGCAAGAGGAATATGTCTAAAACTTATATCTGGCCTGACAACGACCATTGTAAACTCTTTTTGCTTGAAATGCACTTATAGGCCCAATTTTCATCATTTGACTCTCATTGAGCATAACCAAAGGCTGGCATCCATTTTAAACTTCTGACAAACAATACAAACAGTTCTTTTCCTCAAAATATGACTCTAAATTATAGCTCATGGCTCACCCCAACAATCCCCACATTGACATCAGTGAAACAAGGCATCACATGGATACTTAAGATAATTAAAAGCAGGCCAATTGTGGTGTGTGTAAAAATTATGTTATAAGCAATATGAAATTGAATCACCCAGCTATTAATTAGGGTGATACTTACATTCCATTGCATAACAATTTATTTGATTTGTTCTCGGCCTTGTGCATGTCATTACTAATTTGGATGAGATGATTACATTAAAGGAGATAAGTACTTGTCAATGGTTCTTGGTGGTCAGGTTTACTCTGAATAACAACTCATCGTATGTAGGAACAAGGATGATCACAATCTGGCCAATTCGAAATGCACCTCATAGGGAGTAAAGCAGAAATTTGGAGTGACAACATCACAAGAGAGGGATCCATAAGTATATTTTATAATTAGTGGCCACAAAACACAGCCCATCCATACTGCAAGTCACCTTTACCATTGGGCATCACCATTTGGTCAGGTGATCTAGACACAAACCCATTGCTTTGGTCCAGGCCTGGCTGGGTGGTCTTTTTGAGTACCTGAGCTTCACTTTGCAAGATGTGTTTTTCTGACAAATAGCCACACACTGCAGTCACAGCATCAAACACATCTACATATGTACTGATACCTTCTTGTGAAGCAGCAGGCGATGTGTGGAGTAACCCACATTTGTTTCACTGCATGGAAGACCAAAAGCTGTGGTGGATACAGGTGTTTCTTATAAACTTCTCCTTCTAGAAAAACCTACTGAATGAACAGTGGCCAATCTATCAAATATCACAGTGGCAGGATCAAACACTGACAAGGACACCATGAGGTATATAATGCCCTGACAGGGCAAGACCCCACCTCTGTATAACAGGGGTCTCTGTTGGGATGTGGTGTAACATACCCTAGGTTTTGGACAGTACTAAAGGGAATTCTCTTACATGCCTGTATGCATTTTAAGTTGACCACTTTAGGCCAAGAAACACAGTGAGGGCAGTACCACTTGGCCTGGTGCTCATCCCTTATGAGGTCTGGGATGTGTCCATTTTCCACATTCTGTAGCTACTTGGTCAGAACATAACCATCTTATGCTGTGTGAATGCACATCTGTGATAAATGTATGCTTGTTACAGTACAGCAAACAGAAATAGACAATCTCAGGAAAATAACTGATATGTATGGTGCACTTAATAGCATACAGCAAACAAATGCCCCAAACATTGCAGGTGGAACTAAAGAGAGCTGGGAACTAGAAAAGTTTATTGATTATATGGTCACGTTTCTTTACTAGAATGGGTTGTTCCAGGGCACACAAAAAACAGGGAAGAAGGCAGTGACAAACGCAAGAGAATACAATACGCAAGACAGGATAATTCTGAGGCATTGTTAGGGGATGACTGTGTAAAGTAACACAGGTATGTAAAAGATGGAGAAGACAATCTTTTGGGAGGATGCATATATCATTATCAGCCATTAATGAGTGTAACTAACCTGGCTCACAATAGTGACAATGGTCAGGGGGATGACCAGAGTGATGGAAAGACAGGATTCCAGTGTAGCAACTCACAGCCCTGATACAGTATTGAACTTGCAGGGGAAATGAGGCACAAATGAGGAGATGATGGAAATCAGTGTTCCAAGTACAAGTTCTCAAAGAACAGACACTAGTACAGGAAGTACTACAAAGGCAGTTAGCAGCACTCAAGCCAAAATAACTGCTTGTATACCTACCAAGGATAGGAGTGCAAATGATAGAGATAGTTATAATCAAGCAGTAAATCAGGAGCACTTAAATGTGACTAACAACAGTAACTCCTTAATACACAAATGAGAGATAGTGGTTATTGGGTACTTAATGCTAAAATTCACAGACACAGTTAATTGTGAGGGCAGAAAGGCCAGCACACATGTAGCATCACTGTCAGATGCAACGATTGCAGACAGTAAACAAACAATTGGAGAATATATAAATACAGTAATGTGGCAACCTAATACCGCCTCCTACATGTGGGTACAACCAATGTGGGAGAAGGCATTTAGAGGAAATTCAAAAGATTTTGTTGATCTAGGCACCATCTCAAAAGAGAAGAGATGCACTATAATCATTTTCTGAATTGTTACCTGTGACAAGAGCTGGAATTGGAAAGAATAGAACCACCTGTCAATTAAAGATTTGGCTCAGACATTGATGTGCAAGGGAAGGGATTATATTTTTAAGAAACTGGACAGCCTTTAAAAATATTAAGTTATTTAGGAATGATGGCCTACATCTTATAAAAGCAAGGTTCTCAAATCTTTGTTCATAGGATTAAGAAAAGCATTGACATGCATTTAAACTGAATAAGCTGAGGGATTGGGGGAAGGAATTCAATATTCCAAAAAAGACTTTAAAACCTCTCAATCAGAATAAAAATTAAAAAAAAAACAATAAAGAATGTAATTGCTTATTAATCAATGCTTAAAGTTTAGTTAAAAAAGGAGGAACTTGAAACAATATTAAGTTCAGATGACATTTCATTATGTGCTATCACAGAAACGTGGTGGAGTAAATCAGATAGCTGGGATAGGAACATCCAAGGCTATAAGCTTTTTAACAAGGACAGGGAGGTATCCAGTGAACATGGTGCCTGTGATTGAGCGACTGCAAAAGGGGCAACTCAGTTATGGTGACTGTGTTCTGGGCTACCCGGCAGGGTAGCCACAGGATACAGGGGTTGATGACTACAGTAGCAGCAACAGACACTGCCGGATATTTTCTGAAATTTCTGTGATATTTCCAGAAATATCTCCTGCTTTCTGCATTTTCACAGTAGGGGCAACAAAGAGAAACTCTTCAGAAATTTCATGAAATGTCTGGAAATAGCTAGCAATGTCTCTGGCTACTACTGTAGGCAACAAGATGTGTGTATATATACAGCATGGGGGACCATGCTGTACCGGCAGGGTGGAAGGGGAGGGTATAGGGAGGTAGTGTGGCAGTTGGCTGCTGAGCTGGCTGCGTGGCATGGTGGGCAGGGTGGCAGGCTGGGGTTGGGAGGGTGCCAGGTTCGGTTCTAGGACACAATCGCTTTTTGCATTGGGGCTGTTTTTATTTTTAAGTCTTACCCCAACATGCACCCCTGGAGTTGAAAATCTTTAAGTAGGGGGGTGCAAGGAGCAAAGCCCCCATGGGGGAGCACATTCCCCTGCATAACATAGAAAACCTTCACCGGTTTTGTAGTCACTGTGAGTGTACATCACCATTATTTATTTTCTGAGATGTACACTCACCCAAATGGTGATTGCCCTTCAGCAATAACTGTGATGACATAGAACCAGACAGGGATGGTAGAGCAGGAGGAGGAGGAATAGCCTTATATGTGGCTGAGAATATCCAGGTGGAATCCATAATAGACCAGGGAGAAAACATACTAGAAACTAGTTGGTTAAAAGTGAAACTAGAAACTGAAAATCAGATTTTGGTGGGACTGGTATATAGACCTCTATCACATGCACATGACATGGATATAAAGCTTCTAGAACAGTTATATAATTTAGATGGGGACACGTCAATATTTATCTTAGGTGATTTTAACTTCCCTTTAATAGATTGGCTTAAACATTTGAGTAAAACCTCAGTGGAAGGTGAATTTATCAGTATCCTTGAGGAACTTGGTCTAGAACAGCATGTTAACACCTACAAGAGGGGAACATACTTTAGATCTCATAATAAGTAACTTAGGTGAAGAAATTATTAACTGTCACACAACATATCCTCTTGCTAATAATGACCATATCATGGTAAAATTTGGAATTAAAAGAGAACGTATACCTAATCTGGGAACTGCAACTTATAAGTGCTTTAAGGAAGCTAATTACAAATCCATGAGGGACAATCTGAGAAACTGGAATTGGCATGAAGCTTTTTTTAACAAACATTAAATGAGATGTGGGTAACACTCTCAGATAAACTGAACACTGTAGTTGAGTTATATGTTTCCACTAGAAATAAATACAATTCCAGAGGAAGGATTCCATCCTGGTATAACAGGACAGTAATCAGGGCCATGAATAAAAGAAGAAATTATATAAAAAAGCTAAAAAGACCAATTCAAATAAGAATTTGGGAAGTTTATAATAAGGCTGCCAGAAAATGTAAAAAAATAACTGCAGAAGAAAAGGAAATATGAAATTAGTTCAGTGGACAGAGTAAGAGATAATTATAAATCCTTCTACTCCTATGTAAATTCAAGAGGTGAAGAACTAAAAGTGGGTCAATTATTAAACAATGATGGTAAATTAGAAATGAATGATAAAGAGATAGCAGATATGCTTAATAAATACTTAATGAGAGTCCAACCTCAGATCAAGTTACAATCATATGTTGTGAGGAAATGTTACAAGATCTAGATCTATTAGAAATAAGGGATAAGCTTAAATCATTAAATGAGAATAAAACACCAGGCCCAGATGGAATGCATCCAAAGATCCTGCACGAACTGGCTGCAGTATTAGCAGCTCCGATAATCAAAATCTTTAACTAGTCTCTGAGAACAATCACTGTGATTGAAGCATGGAGAGAGGCCATAGTAGTTCCAGTTTTTAAAATGGGCAGAAGAGAGCTGTACTCTAACTACAGGCTTATAAGCATGACATCCGTGTTATGTAAAGTACTAGAAGGCATTATTAAGGATATGTTAGAGACACATCTTAAAAACACCAATAGTGGGGATCCATCACAGCATGGATTTGTGCCAGGCAGATCTTGTCAAACTAATCTGATACTGCTCTGTGATCGTGTGAGCAAGGAACTGGAAAGAGGTTTGTTGGTCGGTGTGATCTATTTGGACCTCAGTAAAGCCTTTGATATGGTCCCTCACAGGGAGCTAGTTGCAGATGTAACAAGATTAGGGGTAAATAGTGTACTGACCAAATGGATTGAAGGATGACTCTCAGGACAAAACCAAAGAGTTGTGATTAGAGGATATGCATCAAGCTTGGAAAGTGGGTTACTAGTGGAGTGCCACAGGGGTCAGTGCTGGGGCTGTCTCTCTTTAATATATATATATATATATATATATATATATATATATATATATATATATATATATATATATATATATATATATATATATATATATATATATATATATATATATATATATATATATATATATATATATATATCTTCGATGCATTGTGGGCAAAAGGGTTAGGATATCAAAGTTCACAAATGATACTAAACTTGGCTGCACAATCTAAAATGTGTCTGATATACAAACCCTACAACAAGAACTATGGAGTTTGGAAACATTGGCAAAGGAACATAAATTGCAATTTAACTTGGATAAATGTGCTGTTATGTACTTTTATTTATTTAGTTAGTTAGTTTTTGTTGACCTGGTAAGTGCACTAGACAAAATCTTACTATTTTCAGGCATGACCCAGGGGAGGGGGATACAGATGAATGCCAACTGACTTTGAACCAAGTTGTTGGTGGTATTTTAGTGAATGGGAGTTCCTACTATTTTACTAACTTAGATCACTCAAATCCATCAGCAGTGTACTTGCTGGGAGGGATGGTACTATAAACAACCACTGAGGAAAGAGACTTGGGAGTAATTGTCACCAGTGATCAGAAAAATAGTAGGAACTCCCAAGCTGTGGTAAATAAAGCAAGAGGCATTCTATCCTATATCTCTAGACACATATCTAGTTGAGAGCAGAATGTAATTGTTTCATTGTATAGGTCACTGGTGAGACCACACATGGAATATTGCTTGCAGTTTACATCACCCTTTAATAAAAAGGACATAAAACAAATGGAGGGTGTCCAGAGGAGAGCAACCAGAATGGTTTGGTCAGTAAAGGATATGAATTATGATGATAGATTGAGGGTTTTGTATCTGTACAGTTTAGAATACAGATGACTTAGAGGGATATGTGCTTAGTATACAGGCCTGACATAGTACCAGCAAGTTGTTTCAAATCTTGAACCTGTCTGGTATGGAAAATTCCATCTTTGTTTTGTTTTTTTCTTTTTGTTGTTGTTTTGTTGTTTTACATAGCTTTGAAATGTTGGGCTCTAGCAGAATAAGGAACTAACATTATCTAAAATAACAATAACCACTTCTTTACTGGATACACCATCAAGACCATGTAGCACAGGCTTGTATGTTTTGCTTGGTTTTGAAGTACCCAATATGTTGCCTATGACCTCTAAATAGGCTTTGTTCCAAACTGACATCCCCAACCAAAAATTAACCTGACAGAGACCCAATAATTCAATTCAACCCTTATAAATGTCTTGGGAAGAAGATGCTGTGGTGTTGGTAAGTTTCTTGCCCTGCTGCAGGGTCTTGAGCTCATGCCTAATATAACATTTATATATTTGCTTCCACACAAGGCCCATGTTTCATCATATCTCAAGTGAAAGCAAATTCACAGATTAAAACAACATGTTTATGCATAAACTGTACTTTATTCAATAAAGTCTTCGGACCAAAGGTAGTAGTCAAGCCACTGAGTGTTTTGCACAGTTCGGTCTTTGTAAAAAGTCTTTAAGGCAAGGGAGGGCATAATATTGGAAGTCAAGAGTGACAGTTGACCCTCAGTACAATATGAGTCACTGCATCAGGTTCTGGATTTTGATTGTTCCTGTCTTTATAACAGACACTAATGTAAATGCTTGGATCAGATTGGTGCAGTGTATTGATGAGCAGTCATGAGCAGTTATACAGCTGTATGTTCTCTTGGTAGTTTGCTTCAAGTTGTCCATTGTTTGCTGTCATTGCCTCAAGTGTGCCCTGGTAGTTGGAATGTCGATGGCCTGAGGCTGTCAGGCACATATTAAGCTCAGTCTCTGAAAGACAGATTAAACAAAAATGAGATGTTCTGTCCCCATCCCTTATTGAGAGGTTAGTAACAATTTAAACACACAATGTAATTTTCAGAGTGCCTGTGATTTTTTTAACGACTAGCCACCCCTGGTTGTCTGCATTTTCAAAATGATTTTGTGTGCTCCCCAATAGCCTCCCATGCAGGCATATCGGTTACTGTAAAAAATAAACTGCTGTTCCAAAACTGTTTTTCTCTTTTTTCAAAAACACAAAAAAAAAAACGCAATATAGCTGCTAGCTCAAGGCAGTTAGTCCCTGTCATGCTTCTGTAAACCATTAAGGTCTATGGGCTTGATTGCTTTTTTCCTGTGTGACCTGCCCCAGGTTGGGTTCCATACCAATTCCTGACTGTCAAAATCCGACATGGATTTGCCCGACTCTAAAATCCTGACTGGGTTGCCTGCCCGACTTTTGTCTGCCCACTTGTTATTTGCTTTACATGTACACTCCCACACATCATAATCCTAACTATGCTTGTGCCTCACAAACACTGTCCAGTAAGCATATATTGCTGTTTGCCACTGCAACACATGGAGTCAGTTGTAAAAAGTAAATGGTTATTTGAAAGCTGCTGCCAGTTCTGAGTTTAACTGTGGCACTGGAGCAGCTGCCTGTCAGTCAGAAAAGGAAAGGTATGTTATTCTGGTGTTTCTACATTCCTGTTTGTCCCATTTCATGTTGTTTTAGGTCCCACTCACACCCAAGGCCCTTGCCTGCCCCTTCTGCTGTTTTTTTCCTTGTTTCTTCGGTCCTTTCTTTGATGCACAGCTGCTGCCAGTAGTGTTTACTTACTATGCTGATGCATGCCTCCTGTTGGTAGTTCCCTGATGACCGCTCTCCTTCAGCTGTGAGTTCCATAATCAGCTTCCTTTCAGGCTCTGTGTCACCACTGGGAGTCTTTTGTTCTGTGTTCCTGACCCATTCTTTCTCTATCTGACCCCCACTCACCTGGCTCAGTCTCTCCATTCTGAGTGTTCTACTCTACACATTTCCCATTTGACCCTATGTGCATTCATCAAATTAGGTGCATCAGCAGTGCTCACTTACTGTGCTGATGCATGGCTCCCACTGGTAGGTCACTGATGCCCTCTCTCCTCGAATCCCCCCCTCCTGGCATTCAAACCACGTACCTTCAAGCACAGCTATAATGGGAGATAGAGCAGACTGATACAGTAAGTGCAACAGCACTCAGCCTGACACGGCACATATCAGGATTTTAACTTATAGGTTTTTTAACCTGTCTGCCATTTGTTATTCGGGATTTTGATGTCAGGCAATAGTGCGGTGGGATTTAGTGTGTCAGGAAATTGTACCTAACCCCCCAGGTTATGGCAGTTTGTAGACGGTAGTTCCATGCCTCCAAACTTTGACTCAATGAGGCAGCAGTGGTAACAATAACTTACTAACATTCTGAAATGACAAGCAGAAATAGGTAAAGGTATTACCCCCCCATAGAGATGGATGTTAGAAGGGAGGTTTCAGCTTGGTTCTGGGTGGAAGGAAATGTAGAATGTTGTTTGATCCCCAACAAATACATTGTCTACTGCATCAGAGCTTCCTCAAAGGATGATCCCCTATCTGAATCTGGGCTCAATCTGACTCTCATTGAGCATGACTAAGTCTGGCATCCATATTAGACTTCTTAAAAGCAGCATAAACAGTTCTTTTCCTCAAACTATTAAACCCAAATTATGATTCACTCCAACAAAAGGAGGAACTAAAGCTGTGCACTGATGTGTCACATATAGATATTGGTTCTTTGAATGAAATTTGGAGCTGTGGCCATTGTCATCTATCATTTTAATGATAGAAAAATAAAAAATCTTTAATTTGTATGTATTAGAAGAATAAAATATATTATGATTTTCCTAGCTTTACTGTCAAAAATGAATGAGTTAAGTGAAGCAGATAAATTAAATGGTGAATATTGATGTTACGCTATATGCAAATCTTTTCACCAATACTAAAGTAAGAGTGACTAGACCACTATAATGAATTGAGATGAGTCACCACTTTAATTATTTGTATATCAGATTCAACTGTCCTCCAGAGTGATATAGTACCAGTATATGAAACTCAGGGCTCCATTTGTATAATGGTAATTGGGAGCTTATCAAACCTGATGAATAGCAGTGGTGTGATACAGATACTAGCTAAATGCTCCCGTTTTATAATGAACATAGTTGTTATCTGAACATTTGTTTCCTAAAATTTTACAGATAGACTTGAAAACCTGATTCATCAACTTCTCATAGACAGTAACAGAATTATCAAATGGCCACACATTTTTTTACTAGTTTTTTTTATCATGAAAAGGCAAAAACAAATGCACTAGGGAACAGTGGGAAAATTCCCTCTGAGTCAATGAAAAAGAGCAAAAGCTCAAAATGTCAAACAAAGATGCAACATAGTCAAAAGGTACTTTCTGATATAGACCATGATCTCTATTCTTAGAGGTCACATCTTTACTGCTCATTTGTAATCATTGCTTCTGTTTCTATTATGCTTGTGATCTTTGCTAAAATTGGTACTTATTGGATTTTTAAACTGCGATCTCTACCAATAGAGGTCACAACTTTACCTGTCATATGCAACTGCTGGTTACAGCTTTGGCCGGTATCGGTACTTATGGCATTTACATCACATTTTGAAGACAAGTTGTTTCATAACTCATGCACAATGGCGTCTAAGCATTTATTGTTTAAAAAAGTCACCCTTTTTCTCCAAACATTTAACTTGGGTAGCGCATTAATTTGCAGCACCACTTTTCTATTTATAAATAAACTTTCTAGCGGAAACTATAATTCTCTGATTGTATGCTATTTTAGTATTTACACTAATTATTTCAAGTCTAATGCTTTGTGTATCCTCATATGAGCAGTGTGATTGCCTGCCATTCATTTTTTTACAAGAATCTGTGGAATAAATATTATAATCATTCTTTTCCATCAGATATACATATGATAGTTACTTTCCTTCCCCTTTTTCTCAATTCTTTTTTGTTTTGTCAGTACCCAGTATCTTTGTTAGTCTTTCAACTATTTTGTTACTATTATTCACAACTATTTCTCTTTGTTCATTTAAATTAGGGGAGTGTATGCACTCATAATTTATTTATGCTTTTATGGCAGTTTGTTGGCCATGCAATTTAAAATATTGTATTAACAGAGTTTGGTATCTTCAAATCATTGATATAAAAGACACTTGTAATTAAGCAATAATGCATGACAGGTGTGTGTTGTGCTGGGATAATGTCACGCCTGGGGTAATTAAGCACAAGGCTGCAGGCTGAGGGACTCATCACCCCAGAAGTGACGTTATCCCAGCACAACAAACACCCTGGAGTGCATTATTGCTATTATACAAGTCTAGTTCTTTTGTGCAGTTCTTGTGTGCTAACAGCTGCTGTTTTGTCAGGAATTGAGCAGAGTGAGAGAGCCGTGTGACCACAAAGTATGGTTTCCCTGGTAACTGAAGCCGCTTGGTTTTGGGAAGAAATGTGTGTAAGAATTTTATTTTTTGGAACCTTCTGTGTTGGGGGACTTAGGAGTGATTTGATCGGAGGGAGATTTGAAGTTTTAACAGTGAACACAGAAGACGGCTTTGGAGTGGGAATTACAGAAGCAGGCTGGCTGGTGGGTAACATGACAAGTGTGCTGTAGTGGAATGATTTAGGTAGCCATTTATGCAGTCTTCTGTGTGCTGGGACTAGAGCCATGATGTTGAACTGGGATAACATCACGGCTCCAGTCTGAGACGGTGCAATCAGAGTCCAAGATTCTTTCATGCCATTGTATAATCTAGCTTTAACCTCTCCTTTTGAAGAAGTCTCATGCCAAGTTGAAGCACTGGGGAATCAGTGACAGACTCACAATTTTCGGCAAATAAATTAGCAGTTATTGTTCAGTTTTGGATTACATTAAACCTTTGTTTAACTTTTTGAGCTTTTGCACTTTTTCATTAACTCAAGGGAAATTTTCCCACTGTCCCTGAGGGCTGCTGTTTTGTCTTTTCTGATACCAGTGTTTTGGCTTGCACCCAACAGTTACCCCATATCACTTGAATTTACACTTAGTTTTTTATCATGCCTTCATTTAGTGCTACAGATCCCCATTACAGAAGCATATACTCCTGAGCAAAACAGAAAGCATGACATGTAACTGTACAGTGTGCAGTGAAACCACTTTTATATGTACAATTTGCAGTTTAATACTTCTAAGTACAACAAGAACCATGCATTTAATATCAAAAGGTTAAGGCATTTTGTATACCTCTCCAAGATGGGCAAACTATATCAGAAATGGACTGAAGAGATGAGCTACAACACATTTTCTTAAAACAAATGGTGATCATAAAACCAGATGGAAAGGTCAGATATGAATTTCATTAACATTATGAAAACAAGAAGATATTGATTCTTTACTTTAAGAATACCATATGAATGATTTTATTAACAAGCAGGCATGGGAATTTTTAACTGTCCCCTTCCCTGTAAGAGTGATCCTGTATGGCTTACCAAAAGTACATAGGACATAAACAACCCCCAGCGAGACCCATATTAGCAAGTATAGGCTCTTAACAGAGTTGTTGGCTCAGTATGTTGATTATCATATTAAGAAGTTTGTACCCATGGGGAAATCTTATTTAAGGAATACTACACATTTATTAATACACTGAAGAAGTAAAATTTATGGCAGATGAAATATTGGTGACATTAGATACAACAGCTCTTTACACCAATATCCCAAATGAAGGGGGTTAGAAGCTCTTTGAGATACTCTAAAGGAGAAGAGCACATACAGTAGTGCCTTTATAGAATGCTTGGTGACATTTATAGAGAAAGTCCTGACATATAATACTTTTTGTTTGATGGTCATTTTTATTTGCAGATAATGGGAACAGCAATGGGGGTGTCTTTGCCCCAATTACGGTAATATATATTTGAACCAGTGGAAATTCAACATGTCCTTGTGAAAAACCCTTATTTGCACAATATCAAACTTTACAAACATTACATTGATGACTTGTTTATTGTATGGGGCATAAATTTAATTGTCTCCTTGTTTAGCTTATCTGAGAAACCAATGAGAATTTGAAATTCACTATGAACATTAATAACAATGAAATAAGTTTCTTGGATGTATTGATTAAGAAAAATGTATGAGGAAATTTAGAAACAGGCTTGTTTAGAAAAGTATCGGATAGAAATGCTGTGTTAAAATTTGATAGTTGTCACCCTAGGAATCTGATAGACAGTATCCCAAAAGGACAACTTTTGAGGGTTAAACGCAATACCAGTGAACAGTGTAATTTGAAAGAGAGTATGAATGAAGTCAAAAAGATTTACAGATAGGGGTTACAGTAAGAGTTGTTTAGACAATACAAGAGAACAGGTGGACAAAACACCTAGAGAAAGTCTGTTGCAAACAAAAGAAAAGGATAAGAACCAGAGGCTTCATTTTGTTTTTGATTTTACTCATCAGAGCCATAAAATAGAAGGGATTATCAGAACAAACTGGTATATACTGAAAACAGAGCCTAAATTGAACAAAATTACTTCCCCCCCCCCCCGAATGGTCCATAGGAGAGGTAGAAACATCAGAGATGTGGTGACCAGCAGTCTATCTGAAGAAAAAAAATCCAGTGGAGAATAATTTGCCAAAGGGAACTTTAAAATGTTGCAACTGAACTTACTGCAAGACTGTACAAACAGGAACTGCTTTTATACATCCTAAGACAGGACTGACGTATGAATTGAATGCCTTTGTAAACTGCAGCACAACTCATGTTGTGTATGCAGCAATGTGCAGTAAGTACTAACAGTTTTATGTAAGGATAACAAAACACAATTTTAAAATTAGAATAGCAGAACATTTGCATAGCATTGAAAAAAATAAATTACAAATGCATTGGCACTGCACAATATGCATAAAGGCAATGAACATACTTTTTGTTTCAGGACTTGGAAAGATTGAAATGGGTCCGGGGGAGATATAGAAAGTAAATTGCTCCAACAGGAAAGTAAATGGCAGCATATATTGAGAGCTGGCTCAGATCGGGGTTTAAATGAGAATTTCAGTCTTGTTCCATTTCTTAAAAAAATGTGATAGTTATATCTATAACAATATAGGAATCAGAGGTTTTTAAATTAGTAAAGTGTTATTGTCTTACTGAGTTATTTTGCTATACTGCTATATAGTGGAAGGGGTTTGAACGCTTTGCACATTTATTAAATGTAATGGTGTTTTTTGATATGGTGCCTTAAGATCAATGATGATGTAAGTTTGATACATTGGATTGGCTTATTTAAATATGTCATGTGATTTAGCAAATGTATTTGAAAGATTGAGATGATGTGCTCAGATCACACCTTGATAAAGTGTTGGTAAAACGTGAAACGTTGGTACTTATATTGTGGTTATCTGTTTGCTTCTATTTTATATAACCTTATGGTTTTAATAATAAAAAATGAACGTCACTTAACTAAGAAGTGGATGCCAGTCTTTTACTGAGTTGCTGGACTATTAACTTTTCAATTATTATTAAAACAGGACTAGCACAAGTGTCACTATTCCACTGATTCTCTACCATACTGAGTGACAGTCAATAGCTTACCAGATGAATGATATCAATATTTTAGCTGAATCCAGTGCTGCAATAATCCCCATTAGTCATGCTGCAAACAATCCAGTTTTAGAAGAGCATAGTTCAGGGCTGGGGTGGGGGGCATCTGATGGTGACTGATGAGACAAGAAATCAGGGTAGTAAAATAGAAATCTTAGATCTGAGGTTAAAACAAACACAGTAAAACTGTTTCTATTTATATTATTTTTTACATACTGTAGTATCAACTCAAGTGGTAGGTTGATCATTTTTGCTACAAAGAAACAAAATGCAATTCGGATATTCAATATAAGAAGCCCAGATCAAACAGCATTATTGCTGAGTACAACCAGAAAAATTATGACTGATCATTTTGTATATTTTGTACTGCTGGTTCAGGGTAATATAATCTTAGGTACTATGCTTCACTTTCAGTCGGGGAGGGAGCAGGGCATCTACTTGAACAAGCACATCAGCTTTTTTTGTTTGCTTATTTATTTTGGTTTATTCAAAAGCTATTAGAATTCTGTCTTGAACAGAATCTTTTGTCTCCTTGCTGATAACATTCTGATTCGGGAGACGCAGATGGGGGGCCCGTGCCAAACAGAGGACTCCTTAACATAACAATAATTCTGCCAATATACGTCTTGGTTTCTGTGTGAAATAGCTGGGTTGTTCAATTCTAATTATTAAAAGTGGATTCTTTCTAGAAATCCCAGTAAATCCCATACTTCTTTTGTTTAGCTAAACTGCTGAAAAGCAGCATGCAAGCAAGCACATTTGTGAAAAGTACCTTTGGGGTTTGGTGGGGGCAGGTGGGTGGCTGACGGTACAAGCAGGGCAGCTTTCTTTCTTTCTTTCTTTCTTTCTTTCTTTCTTTCTTTCTTTCTTTCTTTCTTTCTTTCTTTCTCTTTCCAGTATAGTTATTTGGTGCAGTATGATAATTTGTTTAACAGTGCTGTAAACATCCTTGCTCGGAGCATGGGGTGGAGCGTGCACCAAGTGGAGCACGCCTTACAATAAATTCACATCAATTTGCAAAGTAATGACCAAGAACAGCATCCATATTTTGTAAGAACTGCTCTCAGGCTTTGTGCTGTGAGCAAGATCCAACTTTTTTGTCTTTATTTTCATCCTTCATCCTTCATTGCTTTGTGATGAGCGTCGTTCAGGACTGGCATTGGGACTGTTGGGAGGGGATTGAGCTCACACCAAGCAGAGGACTCCTTAAGAGAAAAGCAAATCAATTTCAAATGAGCAAGAACCGCCTTTCCTTATAGTACTCTACAGGTAACTGGGAACAGAAGAGGCTGAACACTTCAAAGGAACTAGGACTCACCCAGTTATAGTACTTTAAATACATGGGAGTATTTATTTCAGAGATTCCAACAGTAACCTGATCTCCCATGAGTCAACAGATTACTGTTTGATTCTCTGAAAATGTATATTTGCATTTATTTAAAGAAACTGGGTAAGTCCTGTCAACTTTCTGAGAATGGGGCTTTTAAAGTATAGGTAGACTGCCATATCCCCTATTAATTTTTAGGGATCAAGCTTCATTTCATTTGCCTGGCTTAATCAGGAATTTTACTATTGAATGTACAGATTGATAATATTTATTAACTATTCAGTAATGTGTAGGTAACCTTGGAAGGAGAAAAGGCTGAATGCTGCAAAGGAAATATTGTTCACTTACCCAGTGACAGTATTTTAAATAAATGTGAGTATTTGTTTCAGGGAATCCATCAGTATCCTGATCTCTCATGGGTAATCAGCTTATTGTTGGCTTCTCAGAAAAAAAAATTACTAAATCCTTAATGAAAAAAACCAGCTTGCTATCAAAATAAGTTCCTTCAGTATATGCTACTTACTTGGGAAATTATCACTAAAAAGAGTAGAAAGAAAAGGGAAATTAGCAAACGTTCTACTATCTGGAGAAATAACTTTCACAAAAGCTAATCTTAAACATGCCAAGTGAAATTATCTGCAAAATGTCCATATCAAAAACTTATTCAACCCCAAAAACATCTGGGCCCAGATTAATTTACTTTTAAAAGATCTGCCTAACCCCCGTCCACCCACCCACTCATGTCATCCACACTATTGGCCAAACTATATCTGATCCCCTCATAGTGGCCTCCTCTTTCAATAAATTCTTTACTGACTTGGAGAGATTTAAATCCTCCATTCAGGCTAACTCCCAGTGCCCTCTACCCTGTCCACAACTCGTGCAGTTATGAGAGATCAACATGGATGGCCCACCTAGATATGACATGCTACAGCCCTGATTTTTAGAATGGTGGCCCTTGCCATTACCACCCCTCCACACACACACTCCTAATAAACAAATCACTTCTTCTGAGAGTCATCCTGGAAAAGTGGAAAATAGCTGTGCTAGTTCCCATCCATAAAGGCAGCCACGAGAACCCATTAAAAATTACAGGCCCATCACTGTGTTTTGTACCCTAGCAAAGATACAGGAAAGGCTAGTGCCCCAACAATTGATTAAATACCTTGAGACTCACCATATTCTTGAGCATTGCCAGCATGAATTTTAAAACACCACAGCACAGATACTGCCCTGATTACATTAACAAATGACTTACTTCAGGCAACCAAACATGGCAGGGAAACAGGTGCAATTTTCATAGATCCCACCAAGGTCTTTGACCCTGTGAACCATTCCATACTAATAGAAAAACTCAGAACTATTGGTCTGGATGAGCTGTCCCTTTGCTGGTTTCGACATTATCTGTCTAACCACAAGCAATTGGTTAGGTGGCAGGGCTGATTCTCTGAAGAAAGACACATCTCAGATGGTGTGCCTCAAGGCTGAATCCTGGGTCCCCTATTGTTTTCCCTATTCATAAATGATATGCCAGACCACTGTGGCAGAGCTTCTCTCCAACTTTATGCAGATGATGCTAGCTTGTAAAGGTCCTCTATCAACATCAACCAGATTAGCCTGAAGCTGGAAAATGACTCCAAGCAGCTTGAAGCTTAGCTTCAGTGAAATAACCTGGTTCTTAATGTCAAAAACAAACACAAAAGCCATACTCTTTGGTCCCAAAGAGCTAGTTGCTGGTAGAATGAAACTACTTAAGTTAGCTACTATGGGTGTTTCTCACCTTGAGGTAGTTAGTGCCCTGAAATACCTCGGGGTAACACTTGACCATGAGTTGACTTTTACTAGCCATGTAGAGGTTGTATCCAAATCATTACATCAAAAGCTGGGTCTAATGTATAGGCTGTTTCCTTTCCTCTCTAAGTCTGCTTGCTTTGCCATTGCCAACAGCACTTTGTTGCCTACCCTAAAATATGACACTCCTGTCTCACACCCCTTTCAGGCTGCTGAGTACAATAAGATCAACTCTCTGTACAACAAAGATGGTCACTTTGCTGCTGCCCCCCCCCCCAGGCTGCACCACTGTGATTTATTGTCTTCACTGGGTTGGCACCCTTTCATTGCATGTTTATAACTTCCCCTGCTCTGCCTAGCCTTCAAATTGGTAAATGCCCCCCCCACCTCTGCCTTGAAGGGGTCCTCAAGTTCAAGCAGCATTCCAGACCCTTTTGATGCTCCTCCAGCCCCCAACTTGAAATTTCCAGAGTTCACGCTGCCTCCGGTAGGCATCCCTTCTACTACACTGCCTGTCCTCTGGAACACTCTACCAAATGCAATTATATATTTTGACCCATTGGCTACATTGGAAGCACCAAGTTATGTCGGCAACAATCAGGCGACCTCCACCACAACGCTGGCACAGTACTGACGCAGGTATTGTACCACCTGTTCTGTGGGTATTTTTCTAGGGGCTGTGCCCCAACACCCCCAGTGGAGAGCTCTGCCCCTGCACCCCCCGGACTTTAAGATTCCAACTCCAGGTCAGAGTTGGTCCAGGAGGGGGCAGAACTCTGGGGAAGGCAAACTAGAAAAGGACCATTACCGCGAATGTCACCGTAATGGTCTTTTGTCCTGTTTCACCGCCGGGTGTCGCGTAAAGAGGTGCACCAGGCTACATTCAAGAACAATCTAAAAGCCAACACAATGGTGGTGACAAGCAGCAGATGTAACCAGGCAGTGATTAATGAACTGCTTCCCTGATAATTCTACTTGTTTCTCACTCTATTCAGGTTATCTTAGCAGCTGCTTTTGTTATGAACCTGCACCTATATCATGGTCTTGACATTACCCTGTCTCAACTATTGTACTCCTGTGCAGTGGTTCATTCCTATAGTAATGTACTCCTGTATTCAACTACATTATATTTGTCCCCTACTGCATTGTTTGTTCAGAATATCAGTTGTCCCCTCTCCTATTGTGATGATGTTCAATTGATGTTACACTGCAGCAAGTGTGATGTTGTATGATATCTCCTACATGGTTTTATATCTGCCTCCTATTCTTGTATGACTTTGTATATTACCTACTGTATGTGTATGAATTTTGCTGCTGTATGTTTTATTAATGCTGGGTCACCCTGAAAAGGGACACTTTGTCTCAGTGGGCTTACTAGGTTAACAAAATTCAAATAAAAATAATAAAATGTTAACAGTAATGAATTTTAAATTATGAAACAGTTTGATGTATGCCTAATAGGGGATTTATATCAAGGTAACATCTTCAAATCTTTTCAACAAATAATGGATCAATTTGACTTGCAGAAGAAATACTTGTTCAGCTATTTACAACTAAGAGCAACTGTTGGGGAGATAGTGGGTAATATGTTAAGTCAAAAGGGGAATTAACTTTTTGATATGATATATTTTGCACGTTATGGAACTAAGCTGATATAAAAAAAAATTTAAATATATGATTTACTCTGGATGTTGTTACTAGCTCATACTTAATGCACTACCCTCAACGACTGTTATTTCATGTTCTGTTTACTATGTCCTGGATCCCCTTAGTTATTTGTATGAACACTAATTGTTTTGATTACTTTTGCTATAGACTGTTCATAGATATAGCCTTATTGTTTGTATTTCAGTTATTTGTACATTACTACTGCATATTCTTTTGACAGCCATTTGGAAACTCTTGTTGTACCTTTCTGTGCATTCCACTGATTGTATATAATGTTTTGTTTGTTGCTACCTGCTATTAAAACTCTCCTGGTCATGTCTGAAAATAGACATTTTTTTGTCTAGCCTTACCTGGTAAACAAAATCTAAGTAAATTATAGAATCAAAATTTCTGGATCTGAACATATTGAAAACTAAATGGGAAACTGAATTAAAAGTTTCATTTACAATGGATAAGTGGGATATGATATGCTCATCCTGGAAATAGTCTATGGGCAATAGATTAAATCCAATTCAGTTTTACATCTTACATAGGGTTTACTATATTCCTTATCTTTTAAATAAATGTAATCCCATTATTTTTTTAAGTTGTCAGAGATGTAAAACTTAAGTGGCAAATCTGTCCCATCTAATGGTGCTATGTTCCAACACTTTTATGTTCTGGTAAAATATTTTTACATCGATTAATAGCATATAATATTGATTTGTTTGTTGAAATGGAACTATGTTTATTTGGTTAAGCTATGTCACAAACCCTCGCAGAGGGAGCACATCTTAAATTATTTCAATACAATACTTATTAATACTAAGAGGTGTATTGCCAGAATGTGGAAAGACCCATTAGCTCCAACTTGGGAACTTTGGAAAAATCTCTTATTGAAGTGCATGAGAATCAAAAAGCAATATTTTCTAGGTTTGCTGACATAAAGCACCTAGCTTTACCTGAGCTCTTTTCTTCTGGAGTTTACTTGAAAGGACAGAGAAATGAGCAACATTAACAGAGCAAGGAGGAAACATTCAGGCTTCTTTTGGCTAAGCAGAATTACAGTTGTGTTACTAATTTGTTTTGTGCTTACAGGTTTTATTACTGTTTTGCTTACAGGTTGTACAGTTTACTGCTTTATTTTTCTCTGTTTGAAATTGTTTTTGCTGGGTATATTTTCTGCTACATTGTTACAGTTGTGCTTACAGATTTGTTACTGTTTTGTGCTTATAGATTACTGCTTTATTTTTCTCTTATTCACATTTTTTTTGCAAGGCATATTTTCTATTAAATTGTTACATGTTGTGCTTACAGGTTTTGTTACTGTTTGTGCTTACAGGTTTTACAGTTTGTTGCTTTATTTTTCTCTGATTTAAATTGTTTTTTGCAGGGTATATTTTCAGCTAAATTGTCACAGGGTGTGCTTATAGGTTTATTACTGTTTTTTGCTTATAGGTTACTGCTTTATCTTTCTCTGATTCTCAATTTTTGCAAGGTTTATTTTCTGTTAAATTGTTATAGGTTGTGCTTACAGGTTTTACATTTTGATCTATCTTTAGGATAAACAAAATTACTGTTTTGTTACTATTTTATTTTGTGCTTACAGGTTTTTGTTTTGGGCTTAAAGGTATTGCAGTCTCTTTCTCACATTGAAGGAGCTAAATGCTTTTCTCCCACAGCTCTTACATGGGATTACTAGTGTAACTGGGTGGGTGGAGCTGACAAAGGCTTAGTAACTTCAGGGAGGAAGATTTAAAAGGTATGGGTAGTTGGTGTGTTGTGGTGAACACTAGGGCCTGGATATTCAAAGCAGTTGTGCATGGTGCAACAGGGTTGCGCATGCGTAACTGCAGAGATGCGCCAAAGAGTGATATTCAGTAGGAGCAACTGCACAGCACAAGTTGCAGTGTGCCAATGCACAATAGAAATGTATGCATGCACAAGGGCAGGGGGAGGACCCATGAATATGTGGAACAGCGTGATATTCAACCGCTGAGCAATGGCAAGCGAGGAGCAACTGCCAGTTGTGTGGAGCAGTCTTGAACCTATAACAACAGGGAGAAAGTAGGAGGAGAGCACTTGTGCCAGAGGGGAGCAGGATGGTGGGAGACAGACAGGCCATCTGAGAGAGGAAGAGGGAGACAGGGAGAGGAAGAGAAGGACAAGGGGAGAGAGAGAGAGAGAGAGAGACAGAGAGTGTGAGAGTGCCACACAAGGAGGCCCACTGAGAGGGGGAGAGAGTGGGTGCCCAACAGACCCACAGGCCCAAGGGAGTGACACAGGCACCACAGGGGTGGGTGACAGATCCAGCAGGCAGAACCCAGTCAGGGGCAGGGTACACGGGGCCCTGTTGAGTGACAGGCACTGCCCCACAGAGCCAGGGGAGCCAGTGGAGCCAGATGCCCAGGGGTGACAGGACAACAGGGCCATGGCCAGTGCAGCATTCTGGATGGAGACTGTAATGAGGGGTGTGAGGAGGCAGGAGGCAGAGCAACATGACCATGGAAGGGCCCATCGGTGGTACACCTGGAACAGGCAGTAGTGGCCCCACATCAGCTTCGAGAGTCACGCTGACACAGAGATCATGGGCCAGTATTGCCTGAATTGGGTGATTCTGAGGCAGCTCTGTGAGCTGTGCAGTGAGGAGATGCAGGCTCCCACAAGACGGAGCCATGCCCTGACAGTGGAGACAAAGGTAACAGCTGTCATGTGCCTGTTCACCACGGGCACCTTCCAGAGACCAACAGGAGACACCACAGGCATAACCCAGTCAGCCACATCATGGTTCCTCACACAGTTCCTCAACACCCTGCTGCCACATGCTGCAGAACACATCCACTGCCCCAGAACACAGGAGAGCATACAGCAACCATGCAGGAGTTCCAAAGGGTAGCATAAATGCCTGGCATGCTAGGGGCCATCGACTGCACCCATGTGGGCATCCACATGCCACCTGGCACAAAGGGGGTAGCCTACATCAACAGAAAGGGCTACCCCAGCATCAACTGCCAGGTGGTGTGCAATGCCATGGGTGCATAACTAATGTCTGTGCCACACACCTAGGGGAGCACATGATGCCTTCATCTGGCACATCTCAGCACTGTGCCACAGGTTCCAGAATGAGGACATCCCACAGGACACCTAGTGGGTGAGTATAATGAGACCATGGGCAGTTGGGCACAGCAGGGCATGGAAGAGTGTGACCATGGCAGGGGACCACCATGTGCAACTTGATGTGGCATGGGGCACAGTGACAGGGGTCACTGGTACAACTCTCTCTCTCTCTCTCTCTCCTCACACAGGTGACAGTGGCTACCCACTGAGGCTCTGGCTGCTCACCCCTTACCGGTGCCTGTCATCTCCAGTGGAAGAGCAGTACAATGAGGCACATGCCAGCATGCGGAACATCATTGAGTGTGTGTTTGGGATGCTGAAGGCATGGTTCTGTTGCCTGAACAGGTCTGGTGGTGCCCTACAATACAGCCCCTCGAAGGCCTGCGGCCTATTCTTGGCCTGCTGCATGCTGTACAACATGGCCATTGACCGTGGGATAGCTGTCGAGGCCAATGAGGGGAACAGCAGTGGGGACAATGTGGGCATTGGGCAGGAAGGTGGTGGGCAGCCCTCCCTGGGTGGAGGGATCTCCAGCTCATGTGGCTGGCATGCCACTGATGAGACACAATTGCACAGGAGTACTACAGTGCATGCAGGTAGGTGGACAAACACCCATGCACAGAACCGACACAGTGGCAGGGCACACAGCCATGTGTGGGCATGGCTAAGGCCATGCACAAACAGGCACGGAGCAGTGGCAGTGCAGTGCCACACAGTCACATGCAACACCACACCACACTGCAGTGCACTGCACAGCATCACACACACACACACCAGCACAGTGGCACCCACAAGCATGCGACCGGGTGCAACCGGGTGGCATGGATCAGACACAGGGCACCAGTGCACATGCACAACCAGTGTTGAGAAGCATTATCATGCACATGCAACACGGTCCAGCAGCTGGGCAGGTGCACACACGGGCAGTGTGTGGCATACCACATGGCTGCCATGACCATGCCATGCACACACGCACACACAATGCCCATGTGCACACAGGGCGGTGGCTGCAGACAGCAGACAGGGAGGCATGCACATCAGGTCTGCCGTGCAGATACACAGCCACCACAGACATGGGGATGATCACGCCATGGCTGCCCAGCAGACACAGGCTGCGCGATGGCCATGTGGGGGTCTGCAACCACCCCCAGGGGTGGGACTGCAGGACTGCAACCAGGTCCTCACAGATGTCTGCAGGTTCCTAAACAGGCCCACACCAGGTGTGCCTGGGATGCCCACAGCAGAGCCCAGCATCGACATGGTTGGGGTCACCCGATGCTGGGGCCATGGGGTGGACATTGCACTCCGCGGTGTCTGAGGCGGTCAGCCATGCCCTGTGGCAGCCAGTGGGGCAAGGCTGACTGAGATCACATTGGCAATGCAGTTCAGGGCTGTGGTCATGTCCTCCTGCAGGCATTGATTGGCCTCCAGGACCTGCAAGGTGCCCCTCTCGCGCTGCTCAGCTGCCTGGTGCACCTCTGCATGGAAAGCCTGCACCCCAGCCATGAGCAGCACTTGTTGCTCCACAGAGGCCCGCAGTAATCAGATGTGCTTGGCCAAGGGTTTGGCACCCTGGAGTGCATGGGTGAGGCGCTGACCCACCGGTGTTGTATGACCATGCTGCATGGCCCCCCGCTCAGGTGGGTGCTGCACAGAGTGGTCCTCATGGGGATGGGCAATGACAGGTGCCCCGGCAGTGGATGCATTGCCCAGCCTCCCATCTCCAGCCATCCACAGCTGCCACCCCTCTGACCTCTGTGCTCTGGCCAGCACCTGTGTGGGTGCCCCACCACCCTGTATCACTGTGCCTGCACACACAATGGTACCAGGGGCAGTGGCAGGCATCTTTTCCACCATCAACAGGCCACTGGCTGCACTGTCAGTGCTGGTGGATGGTATGGGTGTCTCCCCTCCAACAAGACCACCGCCATCCAGGACTATGGTCAGATCATCATCAGTGTCGGACCCTGCTCTGATCTGTGTCTCCACACAGAGCACGCTGTGGCTGGCATCTCACTGGAACACAGCTAGGGCCTCATCTGCCACCACACCCAGGATATCTGGCTGGATGGCAGTGGTGTTCTGCTGCCTATCAGGCCCCCAGATGCCCATGGAGGTGGATGGCTAGTCCTCTGGGGCTGAGCAGGCTACCACGACAGCTGCAGATGCCCCTGCCACTGCATGCTGGTGAGCCAGTGCTGTAAGGGAACATAGATGTGTTAGAGCCGCCGACTCGACAGGCCCCAGGCCCCCTACCTGCCTGCCATACCTACCATGCAGTGATGGGTTCCTCCAGTCTGGAAGCCACCACCCGGCACACCCTCCACCGCACTATGCCACATGGTGGCTGCCACCATCTTCTCCTGTGGCATGAGCTGTATCACAGCAGACTGGCCCCCACCTATGGCCAACCTGGCGGCCCTAATGGCTGCCACCTTCTCCTTTATCTGATGCTTGTCAGTGCCCACCTTTTTCTTGCACTCCTGTGCAGATCACTGGTGGCTGCACTGCTGGTTCACAGCCTCCACCACCTCCTCCCAGGTCGCGGCCCTGGCCTGGGGTGTGCCATTGTCCAGGTACGCCTCGAACAGGGCATCTGCCTCCATTCTCATAAAGTTGGGCCTGTGCTTCTGGGCAGGCCCATGCTCCTCACCCTCCCCGTGCTTGGACATGATGCTACCTGTGGACATGGACATGTGGTTAGCGGCTGCAGTGGCCCACCACAGCCATCCAGCACCCTGTGCTGGCCATCCCTTTGGCAGGTGCAACTTACCTCTGAGGGTTGCAATACTGGTCCATGGCCTGTGATGTTGTGCAGCACCTTTATAGCGCATCGCATGCAAATGAGCTGATGCACAACTGTAATGACATGCAAATGTCCTCATTGCACCACAGATAGGCTGATATGCTAATCTGCATATGACGGCTGAATATCGTGCTGTTGCACATTGTGCAATGGACTTGCTCCGGCACATGTCATTACGCAATGCCATGACATGCGCAGTGGGCACTCGCCAACGTGCATGTGCAATGGCATATACTACCGCCTACTGCACAGCATGTGCTAGGTGTGCTATGGGGCCATCTTGCCCTATGTGCCATGGAAACTGTGGCGCTGGGGCACTAAAGGGTCTATGGTGCTTGGGTGCTATAGGGCCTATGGCTCTCAGACACTATAGGGCCTATGGCACTCAGGCACAATTGGGCCCATGGGGCGTGGTGCCTTCATGGTCCTATTGCGCAACATGTGGCATGGGCCCAATAGCACTCATGCACACATTCGCATGCTGACCCCTGACCCCCATCCTGCCCTATGCCCCCCAGGGACCTCTGCCCCATGTGCCGGTGTGGCCATGCCCATGCTGCACAACCCTGGAGATGCACGATTGTCACAGACAGTGCATCTCTGTGCAAGGTGCACATCCTGTGCATGTTGTGCATGTGTGCTACTGGACACCATATTGGCCTGTTACATTACTGCAGAACCATGCTGTGCCATGCAGTGCCCCATGCCCATAATTGGAGCCAGGTTGAGATGGTCAACCTGGTGTCTCAGGTGGACCCCATGCTGCCTGCCTGTATGGCGGCAGTCCCTGCAAAGACCCAGGACTGAGGTGTGGCAGGACATTGCCGATGGACTTGTCAAGGTCACCAGTGTGCTAAGCACCAGGAAGCTGTGTCACTACCGGTATGGGGACCTGGTACAGAGGAACCCAGAACATGGGCACTGCAGGTGTGCATCCAGAGGGGGGCAGTGCCACGGCCAGGTAGGTTGGCTGTGACTGCGTCTGGTCATGTCCACTGTTCCATGGGGCTGGCATGGCTGCATGCCATGCCAGGGGGGCCTGTCATTGTATGCCCTGTGACATGGCATTGCCAGTCACTGGGTGTGCTGTGCCACAGACCTGCAGTCTTGCCAGGCCGGGGTGCACTCCATGCATGGGTGGTGGTGGCAGTGGGCCTATGCTGTGGCTGTGTTCTGATGTGTGCCTGTCTGTGTTCCCGTCCTAGGACCTGAGGACCAGAGGAGAGCCAGGGTGGCTGGGGCACCTGGCAGGTCACAGCAGGCTGCTGCGGGCCCATTGGCCACTGATGGAGGACCGGGTGGGCATGCAGCACCAGGACCAGTGCATGGAGCACCACAGGGAGCAGGTAGGCACTGTGCATTCCTACATTGTTATGCAGGGTGGGCGGAGGGGTGGGGGTCTGGCCTTGGTCTCCTGTGCCTTGTGTTGTGGCAGCTGTGTTTGGCTACGGTGCAGTGTGCATGGTGCCACGGGCAGCCATTGCATGTGTGCCAGCTGTTGGTGGGCTGAGGTGCATCTGGCTACCACTTGTGCCGCCTGGTTCCACTGCAGCACCATGACACATGCCTGCCTCTGTACTGTCAGGTGGCCCTTGGGCAGTGGTCTCCAGTGCTGTGCACTGCTGTGGCTTGCCGGGTTGGTGGCAGGCATAGGCCCACCCACTGCAGGTGGCAGGTGTGCCACTCCAGGGGCATGTGTTCCCACTGTCCACTGTGCACAGGGAGGGCTAGGGTGCTATGGATGCACACTGATCACCTGTCCCTTCCTCTGCCATAGGTGTCTGGAGGGGATCCTGCCTGCCACTGTATAGTCGTCTCCTGAGTGATATTCTCCTAATAACATCACATACTATGGAGATAGCAGTGCAGACCAGGATAATCATGCTCCAAGACTGGTGCAGGGGGACGCGCCAGTTGCCAACAGGCCGTGGCCAGCTGTGATGGACTGCAGCTCCTGTCCCACCTCTGTCCTCCCATCCTCTACCTTCCCCTGACCAACTGTACAGACCTTGTCCCCTGTCCCCTTCCCTCCCTCACTTGCCCTCCCCCTTGTTCTTGACTGCTCTGTTTCATTCATGTTGTTATCTTTGAATTATATTTATTGCTTGTTTACCCGTCTGTGTCCATGTCTGCTTTGCAGCTGGTGAGTAGGTCCATGCTACAGTGGTGTTGTGGTGGCCATGTGGTGCGCCTGTGTCATTGTGTGACCGTGCATGGTGGTGCCAGCCTGTCAGTCAGTGGCTGTTCCTTGGAGTGGCCATGGGCTGGCTGTACAGGCTGTGCTGTGTGTGTGTTGGGTGCTGTGTGCCAAGGTGTGACTTATTCTTGTCCAGGCGGGTGCACGCTATCTGGAGGGTGGTGGCCAGTTGGTGCCCACCCTTGGATGTCGGTGCCACTGGTACCATGTGTCCACCACCTTGGGGTGGGGTGGCTGCATGCCTGCGCTCTGTGAGCAGTGGTCACCTGTGTGCCGGCCATGTGTCCCTGCCAGTGGTTGTGGCCTGGTTCCCCACCTCCCCATGCTGTCCCTTTCCCCTCCATGCTGCCTGTGGCTGTTCCTGCTGTGCCTTGGCACATCTTCCTCTGCCCCTTGCACATCCCTGGTTGCACTATGGTGCATCTCTGGTTGCTCTCTGTTGCACCTCTCACTGCACCATGGTGCAGTGCCTGCGATATTCAGCCATGTTGTGCTGGCACATGTTGTGGTGCAACCATTGAATATCACAGTCACTGAACCATTGCACAGTTGACTTGCACTATGCCGGTGTTGCAGAATGTCTTTGGTGCATTCTGAGTATCCCACAATAGGTTTGCTGGCAAAAGCACCTAGCTTCACCTGAGCTCTTTTCTTCTAGGGTTTACTTGAAAGAACAGAGCAGGGAGCAACATTAACATTAAGGCTTTTTTTGGCTATGCAGAGATACTGTTGTGTTACTATTTTGTTTTGTGCTTACAGAATGTGCTTGCAAGTTTTATTATTGTTTTGTGCTTACAGATTGTACAGTTTACTGCTTTATGTTTCTCTGCTTGAAATTGTTTTTGCAGGGTATAGTTTCCTTTAAATTGTTGTGCAGGTTGTCTTGCTGAAAGAAGGGAAAACATTCACTGGGGTGGTGGGTCACAGCTGTAGCTGATCATTTCTGGAAGGCACAGGCTTGGGGTTTGGCTTCATTGTTGGGACTGCAGGTCCACCTGGAGGGATGCAGGCCTCTACTGGTGCAATGGTCCATCTGTCAGGCAGGGGAACCAGGATCTGAGATGATAGGTTTAAATGCTTCATTGTCAAGCATTTAAACTAGCCAAGAGGAAAGGCACTGAAAAGAAGCATGGAAATCCCAGCCCCCCCCATAAAAAAACAGAGTAATTAGTGAGGTAAACACTAAGGTAGAGAAGTTCAAAGTGAGCAGGGCAAGGGATAATGGAAAAAAAGGCAGACAGTAAGGACAGAGATGAAGCTAAAAGGGGTAAGGCTATTGAAAAATGGAAGGTGATGAGTACTAGTGCATGTAATCTGGGTAACAAGCTCCCTGAACTAGTGGCCTTGATGGAAGAGAGATACCTGGACATCATGGCAGTCACAGAAACATGGCACACAGAGAACCATGACTGGGATGTCAACATACCAGGGTACACAATCTACAGGAGGGGCAGGGAGGGTAAAAGAGAAGGAGGACCATCGCTCCACATAAGGGAAGGGATCAAAGCAATGGAACTAAAGGGTTTACAGGGAGGAGAGAAGGCACTGTGGGTCACCCTGGAGACAGGAAATGGCAGTACAATCCATTTGGGGTTGTATATAGATCCCCAACTCAAGGGAGAAATGGACAAGGAAATGAAAGAAGGCATCCTTAAAATGGCAGAAAAGTAGGAGATATTTGATGGGGACCTGAATATGCCAGATGTTAACTGGAGCACCTTTTCTGCAGCCACATCCAAGAGCAGGTAAGTCTCGATGCCCTACAGGGGGCATGCCTCAGACAGCTAGTGTTTGAACCCACTCGGGAGGGAGCAATCCTAGACCTGGTACTCTCAAATGAAGACAGAGAAGATTTTGGATTTAGAACTGGGTAGCCATCTGGGAACAAGTGACCACCAAACAGTGTGATTCATGATAAACACAGCAGTAGAGTCAAGTCACACAAAGGTGAGGGTACTGGACTTTAGGAGGTCTGACTTTGGCAAAATGGGGGAGTGCCTCAGAAAAGCACTAGCAAATGGGCAAGAAGGTGGGGTGGAGGAACAATGGGGAAAAATCAAAGCTGCCATCACAGAGGCAACAAGCCTTTGTTTGAAGCAAATAAGCAAAACAAAATGAAGTAAACAACCACTACGGTTCTCAAGAGAGGTGGAGGGGAAGGTTAGGGAGAAAAAGATAGCATTCAGGAAGTATAAGGAAACACAGGAGCAGGATAGAGAACTGTACCAGTTAAAGCAGAAGGAAGCAGGAAAGACAGTCAGAATAGCAAAGGCCCAAACTGAGGAAGAGATAGCCAACTCAGTTAAGAAGGGGGATAAAACCTTTTATAGGTACATTAGGGAGCAAACAAAGACCAGGGAAAGAATAGTGAGGCTTAATAAAGGTGAGGGGGTAGGCAGAGGGTGATAGTGACAAAGCAGAGATACTGAACGAATACTTCTGCTCAGTATTCACAAGAGAAGAGGAGGGGGAGGTACCTAAACTAAATAATGGGAGCACACTGGATAGGGGGGTCGATACCAGTCCATTCACAGAAGAAAGGGCCCTGAAAGAACTCCTAAAACTGAAGGTGGACAAAGCAATGGGGTCTGATGGCATTCACCCAGAATTCTAAAAGAACTAAGGGAGAATTAGTGGCACCACTGACTACCCTTTTAACAAATCATGGGAGGCGGGTATGGTACAGTACCTGAGGACTGGAGGAGGGTGGATGTGATTCTCCTTCAAAAGCGGGAGCAAGGCAGAAGCAGGAAACTACAGACATGCTAGTTTGACCTAAATGGTAGGAAAATGATGGAATCTCTTCTGAAAGAAAGAATTGTTAAGTACCTAGAGGGCAACAGGGCAGAGGACCCAAGGCAGCATGGATTCACAGTAGGAAGGTCATGTCAGATGAATCTAATAGATTTCTTTGACTGGGTGACCAAAGTAGTAGACCAGGGAGGGTTGTGAACAAGGCCTACCTAGACTCTAGCAAGGCATTTGACACAGTCCCACACAAAAGATTAATAAACATGTTAGCCAGCCTGGGAGTGGTCCAGGGTGGTAAACCGAGGTAAAAATTGACTGGACAACAGGACACAGAGAGTAATAGTAACGGAGTCCACCCAAAAAGGGGAGTTACTAGCAGGGTACCACAGAGTTCAGTAGTGGAACGGTCCTCTTTAATGTCTTTATAGGTGACATTGTGGAGGGACTGGAAGGAAAAGCATGCCTCTTTGCAGATGACACAATGGTCTGCAACAGGGTTGATACACAAGAGGGGGTGGAAAGGATGATAAGGGACTTGGCAAGGTTGGAAGAATGGTCAAACGTATGGCAGCTTAGATTCAGTGCAAAGAAGTGCAAAGTAATGTACCTGGGAAACAAAAACCCAAGGGAAGAGTACACAATAGAGGGGGGGCAGTATTAATGACAACAAAAATGGAAAGGACCTGGGAGTAGTCATATCAGATGACCTAAAGGTAGGCAAGCAATGTGAAAAGGCAGTAAGGAGGACTGGGGGGATACTGGGATGCATAGGGAGAGGCATCATCAGTAGAAAACAGGAAGTTGTTATCCCTCTGTACAGACAGTTGGTGAGACCCCATCTTCACAAGGACCTAGATAGGATGGAGGCAGTCCAGAGGAGGGCAACAAAAGTGGTGCAGGGTCTGAACCAGAAGCCATATAAAGACAGACTAAAATAGGTCAATATGTATACCCCAAGGAAAGAAAGAGGGGAACATGATAGAAACTTTCAAGTACCTCAACAGAGACAACAAAGTCCAAGAGGGTAGCATCTTTCAGAAAAAGAGATGTGCAGAAAAAAGGGGGCACAATTTGAAGAGGGGGGGGATGACTCAGGGGCAACGTGAGGAAATATTTTTTCACGGAGAGGGTGGTGGATGCATGGAACGGCCTTCCTGAGGAGGTCAAAAACAGGGAAATTTAAGAATGCATGGGACAGACAAGGCAATTCTAGTGGGAGGTAGGAGGAAGTAAGCTGTTGGTAAAACTAGGATCTGCAGCTTATCCAGTAGGTAGGGAAATGGACAGACTGGGTGGGCCAAGCAGTCCTCATCTACTATCAAAGTCTCTGTTTCTGTGTTTCTCATGATTAATAGTATTAAAAGTATTTGGGACCCAGTACAAAATGCTATGGAAGATTAGTTATTGTGACATATCAGAATGGTGTCATATTCATTCAGTTGGTGGAATGTATAGTCGTCTTGCTTGTTGATCTCCTAGATATTCATATGGAATATATGTATAATATTGAGTAAATGGATATGAATTATAATCTATTTAATATATGGCTACATTTGTAATATGGAATGCATATAGTGTACTGTCTCTGGATATGTTTGTCTTTTTATATGCAAGTAAAATATATTTAAAAAACATAAATATTAGCATTTCTTTAAAACAACTGATTAAGTCCTGTGCAACTTTCTGCGGATAGTTTTTTTAAAGTTAGTTTAGTTTCTTTTTGTTGACCGGGTAAGTGCACTAGACAAATTCTGTCTATTTTCAAGCACGACACAGGGGAGGGGGATACAGATGAATGCCAACTGACCTTGAACCAGAATAAGCTATTGGTGGCATTTTTAGTGAATGTAAAGTAAAGTAAAGTGCCATATCCCCATGTACAATTACTAACATACTAAAATGCCAGCAGAATAGGCCTACCGGTCTTTCGTTTCTGCTCGTTTGGTCATCCCCCACCCTGGGAGCTGACCTTGCTGCCCCCCTCGCCCTCTCTGGCTTCTCCTTTCCCAGTCCCGGATTTTCTCACTGCATTGGACTTTGCTTCCAGAACCCTTCCCTTGTACCTATCCCACCCCCTCTTGAACTCCTCCACCGCTCTCTGCTCTCCACCAGCCCCTCTGAACGATTCCATGGCTCCAACACCCTCTCAGTGAAGTAGCAGCCCTCCTTTCTCCTGAATCTCTCCCCTCCAGCTTCCACCCATGCCTCTAGTTGCCCCCCTTTCTTGAGCACCCTGACTGCTCCTCCTATTTACCAATTAAAAGATTAAAGATTTACTTGAGCTTGTCTCGAGGTGAGTGAGCTGCTCTAGTATGAGACCTATATTGATACCACTGTGAAAGAGCAGAGAGGGTAGGAGGGTGGGTGGGCTTCACTTATGTGTCAAAAATGTAGGCAAATGGAATAATCTTGTTAGCTGGCGGAAAAGAGTGTTTTTTTCTTATAGATTTGGAGGGGGCTTAAACAGAAGGGGACAGATATTCAAAAGTTATCATGGGCTCTCATGGGTGTTTGCCTGCATTATCTGGGATTTGCACCCAGTTTTGAGGGGGTCTGTATTTAGAGACCTCTGTAGCGCAGGCTAAACCTATTAGCATCCGATCACTAACAATGCTGTCCCCATGCAAACGAGGGGTTCCCCTCCTGCATATGCTCACAGTGTCAGTTTCAAAGTTTTGTATCAGTGGTAAATGGCATCCAAAAGGGTGCTATTTACTGCCTTCAAAAACCCCAACTTAAGTGGACGCAAAGCCCACATCCCCCCAATGGCAGTTCAGTTGTCCTGCAGCCGCCTGCCCCCACCCAAAGATCTAGTCTAGCCAATTAAAATACTTGTTAAGCAGATCAGTATGCCCACCTCAGTACCACTTCTTTCTCCCTGGCCCCATCTCCTCCTGGTCACCCCACTCCTTCCCAATGTTTATGTTTTTTATATTTGATATAAACAGACCAGGGTGAGCACCCATGGTACTGCTTCTCTTGACCTCCATCCCCTCCAGCTTCCCTGCCCCACTTCCCCTAATGCAACACTGGGGTCCCCAATCCCCAGTGTCAAATTCAGATATCTCATGACCCCTGAAATAAAGAAAATGGTCCCTCTGATATGACCCCATCTGTCCGACACTGTCCTCTTACTCAGCACCCACCATCACACACGCCTCACTCACCTGAAAATGTCCCAAGGTGTAGATCCACTTTCTGATCAAAGGCATGTCTTGCTGCTGGAACCAGCGACTGCAATATGAGAAAATCAGGTAAGGGTGGTTCAATGTATTTAACTGGGGTTTGAATTTTTATTCATAACTTTGTCAATTTTGAATATTCTTAGACCAAATTTTCAATGTGGTCTTTTGGGACCCCACCTTATGAACAATGATGGTTGAATTATGAAAATCTAGGCCGAAATGTGATTGTATGGTCACTTTGTAAAAATCACGCTCAGGTGGGATGAGGACAATTTCACACCCTTTGCTCATGAGGCAGGATCATAAGAAGGTTATGTTGAAAATTTGGGGTCAAAATGTGAAAAATTGAAAATGTTGTGAGTGTACATTAAAATTATTTTACGCTCGCTCATAACTGTTAATTTTCAATATTTTGACACCACATTTTCAACATAGCCATTTTTTCACACTACCTCATTAATGTGAAAGCTGCCATTTTTCAAATCCTGGCAAATTGTGATAGGGATTTTAAAATTTTCACCTACAAGGTTCTTGAGGAGGGGTCATAAGAAAGCTATGCTGAAGATTTAGTGTACACATAAGGTAAAATGACAATGTTATGAGTGAACATTGAAATATTTCAATGTCCACTTATAACTTTGCTTATTTTCAATATCTTGACTGCAGACTTTCAACATAGCAATTTTTTCACACCACCTCACAAATGTGACAGGTGTCATTTTTTAAATCCAGAACAAGTGTATTTTTGCATTTCTGGGGCACGATTCTCAAAACTTGGTGCAAGCCATGCCAAAGGAGGCTTGTGACAATTGTCCATATACCACAGACCCTGCACCAGATTTTCTATTGGTCAGGATCCTGGTGGCAAAGTTCCATGGCTTGCGGCAACACTAGCAGTGAGCCAGGCAGAATGCACACCTGAACAGGTGGCAGCAATGTGCATAAACAGATGCTAGTGCCCTCAAGCCCTGATCTCCCATTATAATCTTTAAAATATCCCTGGTAGTGTAGTGCCCCACCAAGCCCTGATCTCCTGTTATAATATATAAAATATCCCTGCTAGTGTAGTGCCCCACCAAGCCCCGATCTCCTGTTATAATATATAAATTATCCCTGGTAGTCTAATGACCCCCACAAACCCCAATCTCCCATAATAATAATTAAAACAACCCTGGTATGGCCCAGTGGCATGGAGGGCTGAGGCATCCTTGCCTTACCTCCTACCACACTGGCAACCCATGTTTGATGGTGAGCAGGGGCTGCTGGGGTCACCTCAGGGGAGAACTGGGTGAGGATTGAGCTGTTAAACGGAAGCTCTCCTTTACCAAATCAGGAGGTTACATACCCAGCCTTTGCTGCCACTATGTGGAGGCATGGAGGTAGTGTGGCTATTTGAGGGGGGCTAGGCATTAGGCCAGGGGTGGCGGGAGCAGGCTGTCAGGCCAAGGCATGAGCATGCCTCCATGCCCATGTTACGTCCTTGCACTGGGGACTCTGGGGAGTTAGGGGGAAACCATGGGGAGAAAATGGAAAAAGGGAGTACCAGGAAAGGCACATGAAGCCCCCAATATGGACAGGGCTGAATGAGTCCTCTCAAGGGATGGGACCAAAGCCAGCCTGCTCTGGTGCCCCAAGAAGAAGAAAATGTATATGGAAAAAAAACCCTAGTGATCTAGTGGATCCCACCCCCACCCCTCAGTGCCCTACCGCCCCGCCTTCCCAAACCCATAGCTGAGCTGGTACACAGACCACCACTCACCACCGCTACCAGTCAAACTGAGCTCTGAATGAATGCGTACTGCATATAGAGTATGAGTAGTGATTGACAGCAGCTGTCAATCACTAAGCACGTACTGTATACAGTACACACTCATTCAGAGCTCATTCATAGATACATAGATACATAGATACATAGACAGTGTCAGCAGATAAGGGCCTATGGCCCACCCAGTCTGCCCATTTGAGCTTGTAAGTTCAGTTGTTTTCCTAGAAGACTGTTGCCCTACCCCTGACCTCCAGAATTCCTTTATGTCTATCCCATGCATTCTTAAATCGTGATTGTTTCAGCCCCACCACTTCCTCTGGCAGGGTGTTCCACTTGTCCACTACCCGTTCTGTGAAGATATTCTTTCTCATGTTTCCTCTAGATGTCCTTCCTCCAACTTCATCCCATGCCCTCTAGTCCTGGAACATCTTTTTCGCTTAAAAATAGTGTTTTCCTGCACCCTGTTCCTCCCTGTAAGATACTTGTATGTCTCTATCATATCCCTCTCTCCCTCCTCTCCTCCAGGAGTACATGTTCAGTTCCTTCAACCTGTCTTCATAGGACTTGTGATGCAATCCATGCACCATCTTTGTTGCCCTCCTCTGAACCTCTTCTCTACCCTGTCTATGTCCTTACGTAGGTATGGTCTCCAGAACTGTACACTGTACTCCAGGTGGGGCCTCACTAGTATCTTGTATAGCGGAATGAGACCTCCCTTTTCCTGCTGGTGATGCCCCTGCCTACATCCCAGCATCCTATTTGCTTTACCTGCTGCCTTGTCACATCGTTTCCTACCTTGAGGTCATCAGAGATGATAACCCCAAGATCCCTTTCCTGCTTGGTGCATGCTATATCCTCACCCCCCAACTGATATATTGTGCCAGGGTTTTTGTGCCCCATATGCATTATCTTGCACTTCTTTGCATTGAATTTCAACTGCCAAACCCCTGACCATTCTTCAAGTTTCTGCAGGTCCCTTCTCATTCTGTCTACACCTCTGGTGTGTCTACTCTGTTACAGAGCTTTGTGTCATCAGCGAACAGTGAAATTCTGCCTTCTAGGTCCTTCGCAATGTCACTGATGAAGATGTTGAATAGGACCGGTCCCAGCACTGATCCCTGTGGTACCCCATGGGTCTTTCTTCCCTCTGTGGAGTGACAGCCATTGACCACCACCCTCTGTGTCCTGCCACCCAGCCAGTTACCTACCCACCACACTACTGTCCTGCCCACACCCATATTCCCCAGTTTGTATAATAGTCTTCTTGTGGCACAGTGTCAAGGCCTTGCTGAAGTCCAGATAGGCCATGTCCACTGCCCTCCCTGATCCACCTCCCTAGTCACCCAGTCAAAAATTCAACGAGGTTGGTCTGACATGACCTCCCCTGGTGAAACCATGCTGCCTGGGTCCTGTGGTCCATTGACAACCAGATGTTCTTCAATCTCTCCTTCAGTAGTGCTTCCATGATCTTCCCACTACCGAGTGTGAGGCTGACTGGTCTGTAGTTCCTGCTTCCTCTTTGTTCCCACTTTTGTATAAGGGACTACATCTGCTGTCCTCTAGTCTTTGGGTACCTCCTGTTTCAGTGATCGGCTAAACAGGATAGCCAGAGGTTCAGCCACCTCTCTTAGTTCTTTAAGGACCCAGGGTGCACCCATCTGGACCCATTGCTTTATCAACTCTTATTACTTCCAGTTCCTTCAGGACCTTTCTTGTGTAAATGGACTTGTGTCCATTTCTGCACCATTCTCACCCCTTGTTCTCCTTCAGACCCATTACCCTCCTCTTCCTCAGTAAAGACTGAGCAGAAATACCTGTTCAATATGTCAGCTTTACTGTTGTCATCCTCCACGTGGCCCCAGCCTCCCCTTCAGTCTCACTATCCCTCCCTTTGTCTTTCTTTTTCACTTATGTACCTGTAAAGGTTTTGTCCCCTCTACCACTGATTTTGCAATGTGCTCTTCTGTCTGAGCTTTGGCTTCCTCACCTTCCTGCCTCCCTTTGCTTCTCCTGGTACTTCTCCCTATCCCCTTCTGCCTGTGTCTTTTTGTTTGCAGATGCAATCTTTTTGGCTTTCACTTTCTTTGCACCTCTTTGAAAACCATAATGGTCTCCTCTTCCTTTTCCTCTTGCTAACCTGCTTAATGCATAATTCTGTTGTTCTTGTAATCCCCATTTTAAATACTGCCCTGTTCCTCAACCCCTGATTCCTGTCCCATTCCTCTTAATGCCTCTTTCAAGTATCTCCCCATTTTCCCAAAGTCTGCCTCCCTAAAATCCATGATACGTGTTTTTGTGTGGTTTGGTTCTACTCTTTCTGTGATTTCAAACCACAATGACTGGTGGTCACTGTTTCCCAGGTGCTCCCCCACTGTTACCCCCATCACACTGTCCCTGTTTGTGAGCACAAGGTCCAGTATTGCCTTCTGCCTAGTTGGTTCCATGACCAGTTGCTTGAGGAAGGCACCCTGAAGAGAGTCCAGGATAAATCTGCTCTAGTTGATGCTGCTGCTGGGATGCTCCAGTCCACATCTGGAATATTGAAGTCTCCAACCAGTACTACCTCACCCTTGTCTGCCATCCTTTGGATGGCTAGCATCAGCTCCCTATCTGTTTCTTCCTCCTGTGCTGGTGGTCTATAGACCACACCTGTGCGGATGGCTGTCCCCATTTTCCTTTCCAGCTTAACCCACAGTATCTCTCCCCCATTTTGTTCCTCCTGGATCTCTGTGGCCCTTATGTCATTTTTCACATACAGTGCCACTCCTCCTCCCTTCCTGCCTGTCTCTTCTGAATATGTTGTAGCCAGGTATGGCCATCTCCCAGTCGTGTTTATCATTACACCAGGTTTCAGTGATGGCCACAGTCCAGGTCTGACTGCACCATGACAGCCTCCAGATCTTCCATCTTGTTGCTAAGGCTCCTGGCATTTGCACACATGGCTTTCCATGATTTGACCTCCCTAGACTGTTTCACAGTTCTACTCCAGCCCCTTCCTTGGTTGTCATTTATCCCTGGTTCTCCTTGCTGTCTGCCTTCTGCTGAATTTTGCCCTTTCTGCTTATCCACCTCTTGGGCACTAATCTCCATCTTTTGCACACTGCTTTGCAGAGATAGCCCTCCTCTGGTTCATTGGTTCCACTGCTAGCTGTGGAGGGTGAGCAAGTAGGTACCCTCCTTGCTGGCCTGCCACTTCCTTTGCTAGTTTAAATGCTTGTCAATGTAGCATTTAAACTTATCATAGATACTTGGATTCCCTCCAGGATGGATGCAGGCCATCAGGCTTGAACAAACCTCCATCCCTCCAGGTGGGTCCCCAGTCACCAATGAATCCAAACCCTTCCTCACAGCACCAGTTCTTCAACCATGAGTTAAGTTCCTGGTGCATGCACTCCTTGCTCTCCTTGCCTCTCACAGGTAGTACTTCTGAGAAAGTGACAGAGTAGCTACCTTGAGAACCCCTCCCCAGTTTCCTAAACTCTTCCTGAACTTCCTTTGGCTCCCCCATTTGCCAGGTCATTAGTACCTAGGTGGATAATGACATCCAGCTCCACCTCCCGTCTTGCCTTCCCAGTGATACAGGATCTTCCTTCCATCCCTCCATGCCGTGGCACCTGGTAGGCACCTCACCTCCCTGTCCTCCCCCTCCTGTGTCCCTAGCTGGATCCCTCTTATGATGGAGTCTCCCACCAGGATTTGCTTCCTCCTCCTCTGGGGTCCACTACTTTCCCCGCTGAGGTCACCTCCCTGGCTAACCTCCACATCCTTTCCTTCCACTTCTTTGGGTACCTCTATTTGGTTGTCCTCATTCGCCAGTGTGGCATATGAGTTCTTGAGTGGAATAGGATCTGGGATGTGCCCTATGCCTGACCGCTCCTAACCCTCCCTGAGCCCACTGTCATCCAAGTGCTCCTGGATTCTCGGCATCCTTTGAGGGGCAGTTGCATTGGACTGGGTGGTCCCTGGATAGGGGTGATGGTACTCCTGACCCAATTTACTTCCACTCTGAGTCTGGCTACCTCCTCCGCCAGTCCAGAGAGATGACGCAGATAAGGCAGCACCTCAGTGTCCAGAAGGTCTGCCTGAATATGGCTGCCCCACAGCCACTGCATTGCACCACTCCCACATTGTACTGCAATTCCACTACTTGTCTGCTACTGAAGCTCTCCTAGTTCCCTTTTATTAAGTTACTGTCCTAAAATCCTGCCACTGATCCTCAGATAATTTTTTTTAAAGAAAGAAACAATAAATAAATAAATGAATCAAAACACTTGTCATGCTGAGGGTGGGCTTCTTCCCCTTTATGCCCCTCCTACTTCACACCCCTTACTATACCCTGTGTTTAGCTCCTGTCAATCAGATTTAACAGGGCATATAATTAAGAGTTGGGGGAAGGGAGGGAGGGCGAAAATTTGCAGCAATTAAAGACAGCACAGAATTACACCACCACTATGTTTTAAATTTTCAACAGCCCAAAAACAATTATAAGTAAAGACAACAAAGAAATTATAGTGTCACTAAAAGCCCTCAATCTAAGTTTAAAAGAAAAATAGCAATTACCAGTTACTCTAAAGCACTGAATTGAATATGTTTCCTTCCTTCCCCTTCTGGCTTCTTCTGAGAAAATTCATCAGCTGGCTGTGGTGGTGAGTGGTGGGCCATGCCAGTTGTCAGCTTGGTTATGGGTTGGAGGTAGTGGTGGTAGGGGCATCTGTGGGTGGGGCATCCACTAGGCCACCAGGTATAGTAAAATTTGATATAACGGGGACTTGGGGCTCAGGCGGTCCATTAGACTACTAGGTATATTAAAAATTGATATAACAAGGGATTGGGGCTCGGGAGGTCCACTAGACCAACAGTGTTATACTAATTATTATTACAGAAGATCAGGGCTGGGGGAGGGGGGCCTCTAGACTACAAGGTATAATTTATATATTATAACGGGGATTGGGGCCTGGGGGCCATTAGACTACCAGGGATCATTTATATATTATAACAGGATATTGGGGCCTTGGAGCGGGTGCTAGACTATCACAGTTATTTTAATTATTATTACTGGAGATCGGGCTTGGGAGGCACTAGACTACCGGAATTATTTACATAGTATAAACCGGGATTGGGGAGTGCTAGATCACCAGGGATAATCTAAATAGTATAATGGAGGATCAAGGCTTGAGGGACGATAGATTGGCACACCCTCCCAGAGGATTTCTAAATACTATGAGACCAGCCCTTGGCTGGTCTAACAGTACTTAGATCATTTCCCTCTGGGAGGGTTTTGAGAACACTAAATGAAGGGATATGACAACCTGTATCTGCCACAAGCCCCTAGTACCATGCTGCAACCAATTTTGTGGTGCAAGACTTGTGCAAGCCTCCTTTGGCACATGCAGCTTTGATAATTTGCTGCCTTCGAGATAGCTCAGGGTGCATTTTGCAAGGTGCCACTTGCATCATTTATGTTTGATGCAGGCACCTTGTGTTAATCACACTTTGAGAATTGGGCCCCTGGTGTGAAAATGACATTTTGACCAATATACTATAAATGCCACATGTCATGTTTATAATGGGAGTCATTAGAGGTGTGTTAAAAAACTTCTCCGGCAGAATTGAAGCAAAAAATCAAACTTTCGCTTCAAAGAAAGTTCAGAAATCCATTTCAAACTTTTGCAGAAATTCTGCAGCCCCTCTGACCTACAATAAATTACTCTTCCCTGGTGTCTGGTGGCCCCCCCCACCACTACGGTCATAGTGCCACCCAATGTATAATAAATTCCCTGGTGGCTAGTGGTCTGTCACCCTACCACATCACTGGCTGCATACCTAAAAAATACCAGGTGTGTAGTGGCTCCACTCGCTGGTCACTGATCACTGCATGATGTATAAGATATTAATTCCCTGATGGCTAGCAGTCCCTCCCCACCCGATCACCCATCCCCATATTTTTAAAAAATCCTTGGTGGCTAGCCATCCTCCCCACCCTGATCACCCACCCAACCAGAACATCATGCCCTGGTGTCCAGTGTAACCCCCATCATGATCCCCAAATAGTAAAAAAACAATAACATTTCTCCCTGGTGGTCTAGTGACCCCCATCCCTAATCTCCAGTCTGAGAATTATGATTTTATTCCATGGTGGTCTAGTGTACCCCCAGCCTCAGCAAGCAGTGTCCCACCATCCCACTCCCCATCCCAAACCTGAGCAGCCAACCAGCACAGCCCTCCTCTCTCTCCTCCATGGCTGGCCACCCACTGAGCTGTCAGTGAGTGAGTGCATGCTTGTACAAGCATATTATGTACTGTATGCACTTGGGTACCAATCAGTTTGAGGCTGGTCGTGGCATGGTGTGGAGGGCTGTGCCAGTCATTGGAACAGGTTCAGGTTGAGGGGTGCAGAGGGTGATTAATGCCTACTGACGTGGGGGTACACTACAGTAATGTGATGTGGTTTCATATACTATTTAACACAGTGCTTGGGGTTGGGAGGGGTTCCTATACTATGGAAAAGGGGAAGTTTTATTAATTTGCTGTCACTCTGTGCTCATGGCTGGGAGAGGGGTCCACTACACTATTGAAATGGGGAACCAGTGGGTTTATTTTTCTATTGGGGATTGTGGCTGGTAGGGAGTCCACTACACTATGGAAATGGGGAACCTCTGGGTATATTCTTTTATCAGGGATCGGGGCTGGGACAGAGGTCCACTACACTATGGAAATTGGGCTATGGTGTTTTGTACATCGATCGGGGATTGTGGTGGGGAGAGGGGACCCTACACTATGGAAAAGATGATACGTGTTACTGTTGTTGGCACTCAGTCATCGGGGTGGGAAGGGGGAACCCTACAATATAGAAAAGGGGATATGTGTTACGGTTGCTGGCTCTCAGTGATTGGAGCAGGGGGATCCTGTGACTGGCCCTGAACTGTGCACGGTGCACACCAGCCCAGCACAAAGTTAGGACAGGGTTTTGGTTTCCTAATTTTGTGCAGGTGCATCTGGCCATGTCTTCACCAGGGGAGGTTTCAATATTTTGATGTGGGTAATATGAAAGAGGGACCTCTCATTTGCTTGCCCTCATCACAATATTATGCACTGCAGCACAGTTGGGTTTGTGTGGCACATCGGGGACTTCTGAATACTGCCATACCTCTGATGGCCATCGCAAGTCCAGAGATGCATGGGCACATCTAGGGATGCACCACACATCTCCTTTCAATATGTGGGCCATATTTTCTTTGAAAAGGGCTAACTTTGGAGCCATAAGGTCATAGTACTTTTAAAAAACATTAAAACAGCAGTGCAACAAAATTGTGCAAAAATGTGACCCTACCCTTTTCACTATAAAAGACTGCAGACACCTTCCAGTTTTATTTGCTGGCAAATGTTCTAGTTCCACCAAAACAATAATATTTTATAAATGTTTTAATAGAGTTTTTCTCAAGAAAAAAAGATGGCTACCACATTTGACTTAGAAATAGAATTGTAGAGCTGGCAACGGTTAGGATCAAGAAAAACAAGAAAAACATTAGTTCATAGCACAGAAGGTCCCTAGAAATTAGATTTGATAGGTGTGCTAATACGTTTATTAACTGTAGCTGAAACTAGCATTTTTGGAAAAAAAATTGTTGCACTGCTGCTTTAAAGCTTAAAGTCAAGTTGACATTGTTCTGTCTTATCATCTCAGTATCCTTGTAATGATGCACACCAATGTACACTGAGATAGTAAAAAATACATTTCAGTATACAGTATCAATGCACTGAAAGTGCATTAACAAGATTTCACTATATTGATGACTTCAAGCTTTTATTTATTTTTTTTAATTCCTAGACCTGATGGTCCAAAAGATAGACCTTTCTGAAAATAATTCCTTTGATTTGAAAAGTCTAAGTCTGGAACCATAAGAGAAAAATTACTTTTTGAAATGATAGATTGGTGTCAGGTTGACATGGTGGTATAATTTCATACAGTCTCATTGTACTGATAAACACTGATATATTGGGACAACATAATGGAATCAAAATATGCTATTTATTTTCACAAGGGAGAGGAGGGACAATATCTCAGGGCTCTATCCTGGATCTAGTTCTAGTTACACTTTTACATCTCAGATATGCACACTAGAACCAAAAGCAATATGTCAAAGCTGCTGATGACACTAAGTTAGGGGAACTGCATTATCTCATACAGATGCAATAAGACTGCGTGATGTCCTGAATATAATTTGAGTGGGCCACAAAGTGGGGCATGTATTTCAATGAAGAAAAATGCAGAGCAATGCATTTTAGCAGACATAACCCAAGGAAACAATAGCACCTAGGCCAGCATATATTAAGTAGCATAGAAGAAGAAGAAAGAGTTATGGGGATCATTATTCAGCCAGATTTGTCCTTTGCTGACAATAATAGGAATAACAGCAAAAAGGCACTGTGAATATTGGATAACATCAAAAGAAATTTCTGCAGAAGGCATAAGGGTGTTATTATGCCACTGTACAGATCTTTGGCCGAGCCATACCTGGATTATTTTTCACAGTTCTGGTCCCTCACTTAAAGCCAAAATACTGTCAACAGAAACAGTACAAAAAGATTTTACCAAGTGCATACATGGATTAGAAGGCCTATACTATAAAGCAAGATTGGATTCATTGGGGTTGTACAGTCTTTTAAGAAGAAGAAGAAAAAGAAGAAAAGGGGTTCAATTGTTATTATTCAACATAATCAGGGAAAAAACACCTATGCTCTGTACTGGGACTTGAACAGAAGGTCTGTACCTATAACATCAGGTGGCGTAGTTTATAACTGCAGGGAAGGAGGTACAGAATAAATTCTAGAGGGTCATATTTTACCCAGAGAGTAGTGAAGCTGTGGAATGAACTACCAGATGAAAGTTATGGCAAAAGATACATACATTACTTTCAAACCCTGCTGGACAAACATATGAACAAAGGATCAGATGAATCCAGTTAGTAGTGGGGAAACATGCTAGAAGGACCACATTAAGTCTATTCCTATTCCTACTGTAATTATCCTTAGTATCCTTAGTAAACATAAAACCACTGTGGTTAAAAGTACATTGCTGTATATGTAAGTAATAAGCCGTGGCAGGGTGGGCATTACATGATTTTAATGCATGCCACGGGGACATAGTAAGGCACGAGCCAAGTGCTGAGTATCCTTACTCCCTGGGAAGTGCATTAAAATCTGAAATGCATACCATGGAGTGGCTTAGTGTGCTTATAAAATGGCTCACTGTGTTTAATTTTCTTTAAATTTTTGGATGTGGTAAAACAAAAGTGTTAAAATGAGTTTGTTTGTTTAAAACTCATACTAATATTCCAAATAAAATAAAAGGAAATAATGTTGTATGTGTCCAGCAGAAGCTTTATGGTGAGTTTGTTCTTGATTTTGCTTAAACTTTGAATTTAGTACTTTGTGATTTTGTAGGTGTTGTATGGGTGCCTGTTTAGAGAACAAAGGACAGTAGCAATCCAATCCTCTTTGTGGTGAACATAAGATAGTGCTAGCCTGTCTGGAATGCGATGAAGATATGATATAGTTCTGATCGATGCCAGGAAGCAAATAAATGCTGAGTGAGTCCATTTTTGTCTGACGAGGTAGCAAGCTGAGTGGGGGATGGAATAACTGCTGACTGTTGTATGTCTTGCTGGAAAGTGAAGCCAATTCTGGAGCTCTAAACCCCTCCCCTACTTTGCTTCTGCTGTATTGTTCCCCGCTTCTCTCATATTGCCCCCCCCCCCCTTCTGTGACATTGTTTGCAGCACGGTGTTTCTGATGGGAGCCCAGATGCAGATAGTACACAGGATGCCATCCCACTCCTTCTTTTGTACAGAGCAGATGACAACCCAGCTCAAAATGTCTTTCAATACTGGATGTCTGGCAGGGGAGATAGCATTCATTTTTGTTATATTTTATTCATAAGTAGTGAGTGGCACAGTCTAGTGTCTTTAAAAGTATGAGCAGCACTGTGATCTTGGATGCTGCAGTGTGGGGGAGTGACCAGGAAAGACCACATAAAAACAGTGTTGTTTCATGCAAAGGCCACGGAATTGTGGTCCCAGAATGTTAACCATAACATTTATTTTTAAATGAGTCAGCACATTAAAAATGTATAAAAGGAAAAACAGGTATCCAGCTGCTCCATGGAGGTAGACAGTGCTTTGTACAATATTAGATATTATATTGAACGTACTAGTGCTAGTGCTATTCTGTCAAGGAGAATCACTTTCGTTTTTCTAAAAATAAGTACTGTTCACAAACAATTCAGATGGAAGCAGGCATGTTAGACCATAGTAACAATCTCCAACTTCTCAGCAATTGTAGCACTGAAGGTTTTCCTCTCCCTCTATTTCCACATACTCTGGCAAGCTGTTTCAAGTTCTCACCACCTCCTGTGTAAAAAGTGCTTCCTCAGTTCTTTCTTGAATTGCTTGCCCATCAGTTGCATTGCATGCCCTTAGTTCTTTCATTGTTGTTGACATTTTTCAGGTTTATGTTTAGACCTTTTAGAAGCATTATGTCATTACCAGCCTTATACACTTATATCATACCCCTAATTCTTCTCTTGACAAGGCTGAATACATTTAACTCAGTTAGCCTAGCCTCATAGCTGAAGCAAGCCTCCTCTCGACATTTACAGTAGTTGCCTTCTTTGCACCTTCTCAGTCCTTTCAATGGCCCACTTATAATGTAATGTCATGAACTGTTTGCAATTCTCCAAATGTGGTCTCAGCAGTGACCCATTCAGTGGCACTACAACTTCAGGTGCTGTGGAAAATTTATCTTTATGTACTTCAACATCTGATTGCATTTTTGCAACCTGCTTGCATGGTGTTCTAGTTCATTAAAATTTTGTTTTCCATGGAAGTATAACTAATATACCTCATTTACAGGGCTGGAACAGCAGCATCACAGCAAACATACATAAAGACAATCTAACAGGTACACACATTTGTGAGACAAAATCCAAAGTATTGATAGAAAAACTCCAAAGGAATTTACATTACCAACTAGTTAGTTAGTTAGTTAGTCAGTTATTTAGTTAGTTAGTTAGTTTCTGATTAATGAGTAAGTGCACTAGACAATAATATGCCTATTTTCAGTCACAACCCAGGAGAGTGCAGTTACAAGCACAATGGAGTACAAATACAGTGAAGAAGTAATGGCACTAGAAATATTACTGTTTCACAATACAATGCATTAGCAGAAACCTACAATACAATGCACAACTGAGGAAGCAAGGAGATAGTACAATGCGACAAAAAACAACAGGAGCTTAAGGTGCATCAATAAAAAGGTGGCTTATAAAATGAGTCTCAAAAATCCTGTAACCTCATTGGTAAAAACAGGTCACATGACATGCATAAATCCTGCAACAGACAACTGGTAAAGATCCTGCTGATCAAATGTTTACCTTCTTTGAATCTAATTCATTTTTATTTATTTATTTTATATTTTTAATACACATTCATTTTATAATCACAATAATGTACTTCAGGGCATGTGTAGTAGTGGGATGTATATACTTCTTGTGTGGTTAAAGTCACTCAGCTGCACCTTGTGACATACCACACAAGGCGTGTGTAAAGGTACCCGGTTAGATTAGTGCTACCAGAATAGCAGCGTAATTCACAGTGCTTGCTGTAAGTGCTCCCCTGGTCACTGTCCATGGTGCTGAGGGCAGAGAAGTGCACCAGGATCCATGAGGTTGGCCAAGCTGCTCCCATGGTATGGAGGGCTGTGTCATCGAGCAGCTCGGCCAGTGCCATTGGAGACTAGGGTTCTAATCCTGATCTCCAACAATTTTATTGCATTCTGGACTTTGACTCATTTACGCGGTGCTGTGGAAACAGTATTCCATGGCTCCACGATTTTTAACTTTCGCCAATATTCACTCCCCTGGAGTTAGAATCCTTTAGTCTGGGGGGGATGCTGGGGGCAGAGCGCCCTGTGTTGCAGTGTGTGTGGGGGGGGACAGGCACTTGCAAAAAAAAAAGATGCCATTATTGCCTCATAGTTCTTGACCATGCTATTCTTCTAGGCACTCACTTGACCCAGTGCTGTGTGTAAATACAACAACACCCACCCTGTCATGCGTTATTGCTTAATCATTACAGAGGTAACACATCCCAACATGGAGCAGCCACACATTCAAAGGTAACTTGAGTATTTCTCCTTTGCAAGTCCAAAAACAACATGATTATAAGGTGAAAAATTATATAATTCTTAAGTTGCATTTATCTGATGGGGACAGGTTAATTGCCCACTCTGTTTCAAAATTTGGCAAGAATCTCTTCATATGTACAGTTGCACTGCTTTGCAGATATGTTCCTTCACATCTGGAAAAAGGGTTATTGTTGCCTTATTATTCACTTGTTCTCAAGCTGTGCAGTAAACAACTTTTGAACATTTGATTATATATTTTGCTTGGTTGGAGTAAGTTACTGTAAAAAGCAACACGGACATACCACATTGTGCAATACAAGACCACATAATGAAGTCAGTTAATGCCACAACCAATACAGCAGGAAGCAATAAGGCAATCAGTAACTTCCTCTGAAGAACATTCTACTTCAACATTTCCACTGGTCCCATGGGTGTTCTTCTAAGAAAAATACATTGTATCATCACCAACTGCTGGAGGTTCACAGTCAATATCCCTTCAGAGAAAACGTTTAGGGTTTGCACAGATCTGTACTTCCATGTACAAGCTAGACATTTTATTATTTACCAAATAATCTTACAACCTGAATATTTTCTCCACGTGGGTAACTAAAGCCTGAATGCCTCTTCTGATATTAGATAGATAGATAGATACAGTAGATAGATAGATAGACAGACAGATAGATAGACAGACAGACAGACAGACAGACAGACAGACAGACAGATAGATAGATAGATAGATAGATAGATATTTTTTTTAAGCACCTATTTCCTTAGACTCTGGGTGCTGTACAATAAAACCATACAATTCATTATACTAAAATACAAACATAAAATCACTATGGCTGGGAGCAAAATTTATCTATCAAATTTAAAATAGTACACTATTAATCAAGTAAAGCTTGCTGGAACAGAAATGTTTTCAACCCTTTCATAAAGGCTTCCACCAAGGAAGCCTCCTTAAACATCCAGGCAGTGAGCTGAGATATGGAGCTGAAGATTTTAATTCAGTGTTTTAATTGAACAAATATTGTAGATCAAAGCAAATAATATAAACCAGTTCTACAGGTGGCCGAACATAGTATGTATATGTGTGTGTGTGTGTGTGTGTGTGTGTGTGTGTGTGTGTATATATATATATATAATAGAGAGAGAGAGAGAGAGAGAGAGTTTGCTTATAGTAGCAGTACCTGTTGAAAATATTTGATATACTTTAATTATGCATGAATTTTTAATCTATGACATGCACCTCACACAATTTCTGAAACCTACTTCTCTCTTTTCCCAAAATATGTCTTTTACTGTATACCCCAACCCAACTGCATGCCCCTCAGTCCTTCTGAAATCTACACCCCTCACCCAGTCTTAAAATTGTCACCTATCATCCTTCCCATAATTTGTATCTCTCACCATTCTCAAAACATGCACCTCGTACCTCTCCCCAAATATGTCCCTCTTAGCCTTCCTGAAACGTGCACATCTTAACTTGCCTCTCCCAAATAGTGTACCTCATACCCCTTCCAAAGTTTGTGGACCTGATCTCTGCTGACAATTACGCCCTTTAACATTCCCAAAAATGTACCCCACATAAATTTACATCTCTCTCAAAATACATACTCCACTGTATTCCTAAAACATGTACCATTTACTCCTCTCAAAATGTGTGCTCCTCTTCCTTCCAAAATATACACCCCTTACCTGTTCTGAAATGTATGCCATTCACTGTTTTTGAAATTTGTGCCCATCATTCTCCCCTTGATTTGTATTCTTCACCATTCTAAAAGTATGCATTCATTAAACTCTACCAAAATATTTGCCCTCTTATCCTTCCTGAAATGTGCATGTCTTACCCTCCTAAAATGTGTACCTTTCTCTTCTGCCAAATGCTGTGCCCAATACTGCTCCCAAAATGTGTGACCCTCTTCAATTACTACTATACATTATGTTACTACAGCAGATCACCAGTCCAGAAATGTGTGCCCTGCACGGTTCCCAAAACTGAACCCCTCTGCCTTCCCAGAATGCATTCACCTTATATTCCATTAATTGATATCCCTTACCCTCCCAAAATTTGCAACTCACCCATTCCATGATATGTACTCTGTCCCTCCCAAATCTTGCCCTCCTCAACCTTAAAATAATTTGTGTCCCCTGTCACTCTTAAGATGTCTAACCTGAATGCTCATTCCATGTGAGATTTGAAACCCTCTACACTCCCGATGCTTGTACCCCACCCAAAAATGTGCACCCTCAATATTCATAAAATTTATGCTCCTTCCTACTCTCAAAATTTGCACCCCCTCTCAAAGTCTTCCCTAGCTGATCCAGAAATAGTTACCATTTTCCAACACCAAAATTTGTTCTCCAACCCTTTTCCGAAATTTCTACCCTCACTCCTTTATGAATTTGACATATTTTGTTATTTATATTGGCACAACATTCATCCCAGAACTTTATACTCTGCAGTCCTTCTGAACGTTATGCCAACACCTACTTCTGAAGTATATCCCTACTTCTCAGAGTCTCTTTACCCAATAGGATGTATGTTCTTCCACTAAAATGCATACCCATACTTGCTTAGCACCCCCTTATTCCACAATACACACTCTAATCCATTCCAAAAATGCATAACTTCCTACTCTTGGGGAGTTTCTTTTTCATTTATTTTACAATCTTAAGGTTAAGAAACTGTTTAGGTAGGCAGGTGGGCAAGTAGAGGAAGGTGGTTACTTTACATGTAGACTAGCCTACGACTGAGAGAAGTGGGCCACTGGCAGCTTTGGTTTGGCTTTGAGTTGGAGCTCATAAATTTAGATAGGCTTTGAAAATCTGATTGAACCACTTTGTCTCCCTGTGTAGTAATTGGCATGGGGTAAAGCAGACTACAAATGGGGGGCCTTGAGTTCAGCAGTTGATATTAATTACTGTACCTTACTTGTGGCAGGTGCTGTTGGCATGCATCTGCTGTGGATTATTGTTTGTAGTGTAGTGATAGCATCTGCAAAACCCATTAATACTACCATGGCCTTGTGTGAGCTAGTGTATTAGTCACATTAATATTCATTACTGCTGTCAAGGTGTTACATCACCTGTAGTCTCTGATTTACCTCCATGACAATCACTATGTTCTCCTTGGAGTCTAGCCCCATTTATTCTAAATTAAATATCAATACCCCTACACACCAAAAAATATATAAGAAAGTATGCATCAAAAAACTTAAAAAAAGAAGAAAATGAAAAGGCATTAAATTGGGGGTGTTATGTTGCCCATGATGGGTGTTCATGAACAGATGCTGACTCACTGTTCTGTGTTGTCAGTGACACACCTGATCCTATTAAGCTTGTTGGTGAGGACAGTGTGAAAGCGGTTGAAAATGTCATCAGGAGGAGTAGTTAAGCCACTACTGCTGGATGGTGAGCCAGACGTGGGTGCCAGTGCCAGTGAGACTTGTCATCATGAGGTGTAGAAGTGGGAATAGTAATAGATGTCACTTGTTGGACATGTGAATAATCCAATGAATAGCTAAAACTGATCCTTGGTAAACTGAGTTTGAGAAAAGCTTAGATTTCATGAATTTCAGGATATGGCCTTGGTGTGATGCCAGCAGAAGAGGAGGAGGAGGAGGAGTGGACCAGGAGGTTGTGCACTCACAATCTCACTGTTTTCCTCGAGCTCCCTTTGCTGCTCCAACATAAGTGTATGCAACAGCTTCTGTTTGATAGTCGATGCATCCATGGAGAATTAACACATTTTTCATCTGGGAATCAGAAATGTTGCCATGCCAAATTGTGTGTCCAAGCTAATGCTGCCAAACCTCTATGCAATCTGTGTCAAAACATATCACTGCCACTTCTTTTATGAGTATTGAATCCTGCTGCTGTGAAGACTTAAATGTACTAAGGTTGCTACCACCCACTTCTCCATCACCAACATCACTGTCATTCTTGCTGCCCTCACCAGTGCTGCCAAAGCTACCACCACCGCCACCACCAGCCTTGATTTGGTAGGTTGCTGTAGAAGATCATAAATAGGGATGTAAGTTTGTCATGGCAGTCATACACATCATTGATTCCATGACGTTTGATCTTTATTCAGGACTTCCATGACTTTCACTAGTGTCATCAGAATGTAGCAATGCTGACTGTGCCACAACATTTACTACTGTTTACTAATGATTTCATGAACAAACAATGAGTCATTAAAACCTCATCCATGACAAACTTACATCCCTAATCATAAGTAATGGCATGTGCAGCATTCAAGTAGACTCAACACGAGGATCATCATGCTAGGGGCTACTGATTCAGCATTGAAATCTTTAGTGGCCTGTTCATATGGTTTCAAAACTACAGAAAGCTTTTGCAGAACACACCGCTGCATCCCAGACAGATATCCTGCATAGACCCCATCATATTCAAATGTCATAACTTAAACAAAGGTTTTTGCTCCATGTGTCTCTGCATATAAAAGACGGAGTTCCACCTTGTGGAAATACCTTAAATTAAAAATGCTGAGAAACATTGTCATTGTGTTTCTGATGGTAATAGTATAGGAGCCGAACACCTGGGTAAGAAATGTAAATATCTAGTGCTGTCCTAAAAAGTGTCAAATGTTTCTTTTAACTGTGTATGTTTGTACAGCATGTGACTTGCCACCAGATTTAGTTAATGTGCAAAACAAGGCGCATGGGGAAGTCTTCATCACTCATCGCCTCCAGCATGTTACTGCCACTGTCCATCATGAACGTCCCACCCTGAAAATGTAAAGGGGACATCCAGATGTCTAGCAGAGATTGGATAAACTGCAGAATGTTTAACACACTATTATTTCCCTCCATGACCAACACATTAAGTAAGACAGTTCATCTATTGGTGCGCCTGTGTGAGTCTGTCTCCTTCAACATAACTCCTGAAGGGGCTGGTGATGGAAAAGGCAGGATGGAAATAGTGGAGAAGTTTTTTTTTTTTACACAACCCAATGATCAGTGAAACTTTGGTACCCAATGATCAGTGAAAATTTGGTTTGCACTACTGTTCCAGATACCGACGTGGAGCCTTTGCAAAAGAGTCTGTGACTCAAAGGTTTGTAATTCCGATTGTTTCCAATAAATAAATAAATAAATAAAAAGATATAGTGCAGTGTAACTCACCCCTTCAGAAGTGGAACCATCTGCATGCAAACTACCTCACACAAGGTGGAAAGAACACTCTGAGAGAACATGACCCAAGAAAATGTGGTTTGAGAAAATATGATTTCAGAAAACATTACTGGTCTTAACTTACCCTGTTTCTCCTCATTTTACGTGAAGTGAATTTATTAGATTCGAGAAAACATAGGGGTGGAGCTAGCAACTAATCAGTTTGGATGTCTCCTGAGATCTCCTGTCAGCAATCTGGAACAATTGCATTAATTGATACTTTCTTGGCCTTATTTGACTTTAAAAGTAAGATATTTTTTCCTGATTATCTTTACTTTTGAGTGATACTGACCATGAGCAATTCCAGTAAGAAGTCTGGCAGCGCAGACTTCTTCAATCCCAAGGAGAAAACAAGCTGTGATGGCCCAGGCAAAAGTGGTGGAGACCTCAACTGTTAGCACAACCCCAGCAGAACCAATCATTTCAGCTATCTGTAATAGGCATAAGATTGTAACTAAAGAAGTTTCCAATATTGACAAACATCTGGACTCTTACAACCAGTGCATGGTGTAAGTGGAAGCAAAGGCAGAAGCAACAAAATAAATAGTGGGAGAAACAACAGTGTCAGTCATGAAGGTGCAAGCAACTGTGGCTTCCATAAAGAAAGAGAATATTATTTTGCGCTCAGTACTCAAACATGTGGAAAACAAAGCTCATGACCAGCATCTCTGAACTATTGGCCTGCTAGATGGATATGAGGCATAGCATATAGTTATTTTTCTTGTGGATTGGTTATATCAGCAGTTGAACTTAAAAACTGGTGTGAGGCTGCAATAAGCTGACTGTATTATTCACAGGAAATCGACGTGACCAGACGTTCCACCCTAAATGGTATTTGTAGTGCTCACTAGTGTGGGTGAGTGGGATAGACTATGAGAGGTGGATAAATAGAAGACATTGAGTTTTGAAGACACACTAATTAAGATGTTTCCTGACCTGAGTTTCTCTACAAGGCATTTTCAGCAAGTGTTGTATGGGGCACGATGTAGACTTTCCAAAATTAATTCTACATCCTTTTTTATGATGCCTGCCAAGTTGCACATGAATAATGGTGGACATATGTACATTTACACCAGCTCGGCTGATTCTAATAAGCTAGTGGGCAAGACTGCAGTGGAAGTAAACCATGAAACTGAATCTGACAATTCTGCAGCTTAAAGAGATGTAGTACAAACATTCCAGTTTCTGTTTGCAATTAGACATTGTGTGACTAAAGAATGTCTGTTTAAATGTTTTATTTGGGTAAGGGAATGGATCATGTTACTTCTGTGAGGATTCACTGACTGAAGAGATAAATCCTTTTGGGGGTATTTGATCATGGTATTTGTAAATGGTGCTTGTGCAATGTTTTGTTTCATCCTTTGCATCGAGCCCAGCCAATTGATGCCGTGGTTGGCCTCCTTGCACATTTACCTGCAGAAAGTGGCCAGGGATGTAGCAGATTAATTAAATCAAGGGGACTGTTATATTTTGAGGACAACTGTTCCAAGTTGATTGTTTTAACTTAAACTTTCTTACATATTGGCAGTGTACAATTGCAGTGTTTTATTCTGTTTACTTTTCTCAGCTAACTGCACATTTGATACTGCAGACTCTGCACTGTCCAAAGTTAGATTACTGGGATAGCTCCTCTGGAGCACTGTTAATTCTTTGTTTCTTTACAGCTTATTTAGGAAGATTATGACCAGATTCAAAAAAATTAATTCAAGAAAATGTGATTTGAGAAAACATTGCTGGTCTTGACTTTGCCTTTCTCATCTCAGTTTATGTGGATATATTAGATTCAATAAAATTACATGACCTGAGAATTTTGATCAAAACATACAAATACCTCACAGGAGGGAATAGAGTGCAAGTGGAGGGTCTGTTTTAGAGAAAGGAAGGTACTAGAACAAGGAGGCATGCAATGAAGCTAAGATGGGAGGTTCAGGAGAGATGTGCAGAAATACTTCTTCACCAAAAAGGTGATGGATGACTAGAATAGCCTTTCAGAGGAGGTAGTGGCTCAAAGACTGTAGGGAGCTTCACACATGTGTGGGATAGGCACAGGAACATATTAGGTAGAGGAACGGGGGAGGGAGTGACACATACAACTAACTAGACTCAGTGGTGATAAAATAGGCAGGGTCAAGGGCAGACTATATGGGCCTAGAGATTCTCTTCTTCTGACAAAATCTGTGTTTCTGTGTTTATATGTTAATACTGTATGTGATTTGAGAAAATGTGACTGATCTTGACGTTGTCTTTCTAACCTCATTATATCAAGTGGATATATTACATTCAAGGAAATCTGATTTGACAAAATGATTGCTCTTGAATTTGTCTTTCACTCTTCATTTTAAATGAAGAGGAAATAAAGGCCTGTGAGAACTGGATATATCTCAGAAACAGGAAGCTTTTGAAGGAGGAAGAGTAGAGGTTGGTGTACTTGGTTTGCTCAAGGTGGTTTCATCACAAGATGCACTGGACAACTGACTGCAAAATGACTTGCAGTGGGAGGAACCAGTGAACTTGTGAGGAGTAATGAAAGGACAGTTACTTACCATTAACAGAAGATCTTTGAGAGAATTTCCTCTAGTGAGCAACACCTATGGAATATAGACACCACTGGCTTCTGACCTATCCAGAAACGCTTGCCTAGCAGGCTACCCATGATGATGCACATCATTAGTGCTTATATTATGTGAACAGCCACAAACCTCCTCAGTTCTGCCTGTCCACCAGAGACAAGGAAACAATGCCATGCCAGACTGACAAATGCCAAAGACAAGCATGTCAAAGCCCTAAAAGGGAGCAATGATGACCAACAAAGAAAACTCAGTACAGGGTAAACAGGGCGAAATGATGACACCCAAAACACACACTAGACCCCACCAAACCAAGGGCGAAGGCAGGAGGGTGCACTGTGTAAGGGAAGGAGATTCCCTTGAACATCTGCTTTACTGGTAACTGTCCACATAGATGGAGTAGAAGTGGTTCAGAGAAGGGCAAAAAAGGTGCAGGGGCTGCACCAAAAGTCATATGAGGGGAGACTGAGGATCCTCAATATGTATTCCTGGAAAAGAGGAGAGGGGGATATGATAGAGACTTTATATAACTCAAGGATATAAATAGGTTCAAAGGGTAGCATCTTTAAAAAAAAAGATGTTCAAGAACAAGGGGCCATGATACAAAAATAGAGGAGGGGTAGACTTAGGGGTAACGTTAGAAAGTATGTTTTCATGGAAAGGTGGTGGATCCATGGAACAGCCTCTCAGCAGAGGTTGTAGAGGCAAAAATGGTAGGAAAATTCAAAAATGCATGGGACAGACATAAAGGAACTCTAGTGACAGGAAAGAGCGGGTAAGCTACAGATCATTTAGGATCTGCAGTATATGAAACAGGTTTCGAAAATGTGCAGCCTAAGTGGGCCAAGCAGTCCTTATCTACTGTCAAAGTCTGTGTTTCTATGTTTCTATCTTCTTTGGGGACATCTCCCTCCAGTGAACCACACATATGGAATGATTTCCAAGCAGTACTCCAAACAATGGTGAAAATGCCAGAATGAAGGCAAACAAGCCAACTAACATGCAGGCCAATGTTCCAAAGGCCACGAAGAAGGAAGCTACAACTAGACAACCCCAACAGAGCATGGGGAACAGGTAACAAGACACCCAGAAGCCCCACCTGACAATACAAAAAAAGGTGTGTATGGCAGACACACACACCATGGCCAGCATACAGACATGGAGATCAGGTGAAAACCACAATGTCAACAAGAAACCTGATGACAAAGAATGCAGCTGAAACAAAGCTGAGTAGTGACCAAACATGAAACAGTCAGCAGGGCAAAGCCACATGACCAGGGTCAAGAGATCCACAGCCCCATGATCTGGGGGGGCTGGCCAGAGGGCACAGACTGAGTGCAGCATCCTGAAGGATATGGAGAATAGCCAAACCCACAGTCAATGGAAAAGCAGACAACAGTGTCGGGGAAACAGCCTTGTAAGAAGCAGAGGGACATTGATGAACAAAGCCAGGTGACAACCAGCAAGAAGAAGGACACTAACAAATAGAGACTCCATTGGGAACAGTAGAAACCATAGATGAGCCAAAGCTAGGTGAGCCCCAAGCACTGCAGGGCATGCCATTATGCCAGGAACCAACCAAGGCATCCCAAGCAAATGGCTGGACCAGTGGCAAAAAGCCAAGGTGAAGGCAAAGTCAACAATGACAACATTCAAACACCCCAGCACAAAGTAGGAGACCAGGCACACAGTAGGCATCCTAACAAGGCAAAGTCCAGTGATGGCCAGTCAAAAATGGAGGTGCCATAAATGGCAACACCAACCCAGTCAGTGAACATGTTGAACAAGTCCAGGAGATGAAGTCAGATGAGATCATTGGCTCTGCAGAAATGATGGCTGGGAAAAAAAGGCTAGGAATCAACCGAGGTGTCTCAGAGGATGGCTGGACCAACCACATAGCCAGGTCAAAGGCAAAGCTGATGACATAAAAACATGAAAACAGCCAAAGCAGGGGACTGCACACATAGCGAGTATGATGAGAAGGCAAAGCTAGGCAATGACCAGCAAAAAAGGAGAATGCTAAAATATGTCAAACCCCAATGTAACATGGAGACTGTCAATGGGACAAAGGCATGCATCGAGAGGGCTGAAAGGAGCCAGAGCCCCACACACTACCAGGGGGCTGAGCAGGAAGTCAGGAACTGAGTGAGGCACCCCAGAGGATTGTTGGTCCAACCATAAGGCCAGATTGAAGGCAGAGCCAATGACAGGAACATGAACAAAGCCATGCACAAGGCATGGACTGGACATGGAGAGGGAATGTTGATAAGGCAGAGCCAGGGATGACCAGCACAAAGAGAACACTAAGAAACATGGCAACCATAGCCCAAACAGCAAAATCCATGCTGAGGCAAAGCCAGGTAATGGAGCTGAATGGAACTATGAGCCATGCAGTAATGGGGGCTTTGGCAATTATGTCAAAGCCTGACCTTGGAGTCTGAAGACAGTTGAAATGGCTGTAAAGGCCACAGATATGACCAGTACTCACCACCTTAATGAAGCAATGCAGCCACCAGTGGAGACCCATATCTGAAAGGGTGGGATGACAAGCTGGCAGCGGGAACCCAGACAGCAGTGGCAGAATGGCAAGGATCTCTGTAAAAGGTGAGAATAGAACCAGCCAACATTCAGAGGTGATAAGGTAGCAGCCAGCATCGGCAGCACAGAAAACAAAGCCCATGCAGGAAGCAGAAGAACAGACCTACATCACTGAAAACAGGAGATGCTGGCAGGTGAAGCATACAGCAAAAAATTCCAAGGAGGAAGTTCTTCCATCTGATATGAAGTCAATGGTGGAAAAGTAAAGAATGGAGGAGGTTTGGGGTAACCCATGTGACATAGCCACTGATGATGCATGTCATCGTGGGCGGCCTGCTAGACAAAAGTTTCCAAATAGGTCAGACGTCAATGGTGTCTATGTTCCATAGGTGTGGCTCACTGGAGGGAGACAACCCCAAACAAGATCTATGGTTCCTTTGGTTGTACTGTTAGTCCCCAGCCCTAGTCCTTCTTTCAGGTATAGCTCCTATCCCCACCACTATAAATCCCAGTCCATGTCCTGACTCCTTCTTCACCATCACTGTTTACTGAATTGATACTTGGTGGAACTGGCATAGTAGAATTGTGTCCTGCTCCTGTCCTCTCCTGCATTCCTAACAGAACTGCAGATACCCACACACACAATTGCTGTCCACTCTGACACACCATCTGAATCCTCCTCACCCTCATTGTGAGACCTAGTGTCTCATTGCAGAGCCTAGTTCACTTAGTTTTCACTCACAACCAAAAAATGCAAAAAATAAAGATGCATTTCTGTGCCCCAGCCCACATCATTAGCAATCATTTTTTTTTTGTCAAATAAATCCTTCAACTTCTCCCCTGCATCTTTCTCAGTCTGCTAAATTCACTCTGCTCTGCACCTGTATTCACACTGGTATGATCTAAAGACCTCCAGCACAGGGGAGGAGTTAGATAAGGTACTGATTAAAGCCATTGGCAAGATGGCAGAAAAACAGGAGGAGCATTTGGTGGAGGACTTCAGTCTACTGGATGTAGATTAGAGTCTCCCAGCTGTGCTGTCAGCTAGAAGCAGGGAATTCTTGGACTCTATTGGGAGGATTCCCTCAGGCAACTAGTCAGTGAACCCACCATGATTGGGCATACTGGGGCTGCTACTGTCCAACGTAGCAGTGTTGCAGACATCAAGCTGGGGGCCACCGGATCAATGATCACCTTACAGTGTGGTTCAATATAAGGATGGTTGCAGAACTGAATCACACAAAGATGAGGGTCCTGGACTTCAGGAGGGTAGATTTTAAAAGATGGGTGAATGCCCCAGGGATGACCAGGTGAGGGATGAACTGGGTGGGGTGGAGGAACAGTGGGGAAAACTAAACAGGGCCATAGTGAAGGCAACAACCCTCATGGAAGCAAAGGAGCAAAAGAAAGAGGGAAAATGAGACCACTATGGTTCTCAAAAGAAGTGGTGGAAAAGGTAAACGCTAAGAGGGTAGCATTCTGAAGGTACAGTACAAGGAAATGCAGAGGGAGGAGGATAGGAAGGGATGTCATAGGAATCAATGGGAAGCAGGAAGAGCAGTAAGGAACACAAAGGTGCAAACTGTAGCGAGACTAGCCAAGGCAATAACAAAAAAGGGACAAGACGTGTTTTAGGTATGTAAGCAAAACTAGGAAAACCGGGGTGGAATTGTAAGGTTAGGAAGGGAAGGGAGGACTGTGCAACAGAGCAAACAGGAAAAGGCAGATATCCTGAACAAATGCTTTTGTTCAGTGTTCACAGAGGAAAGAGATGGGGAGAAACCACAAATATGTAACAGGAGCATTGGAGGGAGAGAGGTGAACACTAGTCCATTTTCGGAGGACAGAGTCCTGAATGGACTAACAAATTTGAAAGTGGACAAAGCAGTGGTGACAGACAGGGTCCACAGAAGGGTTTTGAGAGAGCTCAGGGAGAAACTGGCTACATCTCTGATGGCCCTATTCAACCGCTCATTGGAAACAGGAGATGTCCTAGAGGACTGGAAGAGGGCAGATGTAGACCCACTTCCAAAAAGCTGTAGCAGGGAAGAGGATGGCTATTATAGGCCAATCAGCATGACTAAGGTGATAGGAAAGTTAATGGAATAACTGCTGAAAGAAAGGATTGTGGAGCATCTTGAATCCAATGGGTTAGAAGATCAGAGGCAGCATGGATCCACAGGAGGAAGGTTATGTCAAACAAATCTGAGAGTTCTTTGACTACATGACCAAGGAACTAGATCAGAGTGGAGCTGTGAATGCAACCTACCAAGATTTCAGTAAGCATCATTCAACACTGTTCCACGTGACAAGACTGGTAAGCAAACTGGGTAGCTTAGGAGTGATTCAAAAGTGGTAAACTTTGTAAGAAATTAGTTAAGGATAGGCAGCAGAGGGTAGTGATAAACAGAAATCACTTAGAGGAGGGAGGGTGACCAGTAGGGAGCATCATGGATTGGTGCTGGGACAGGTCCTATTTAATGTCTTTATAGTGACATTGCAGACAAGCTGGAAGGAAGGTCTGCCTCTTTCTGGATGACACCAAAATCTGCAATAGGGTGGACACCTGGGGTGTGTGGAAAGGATAAGCAGCGAGCTGAGAAAACTTGAGGAGAGGTCAAGGGTATGGCAGCTGGATTTCAATGTGAAAGTGTAAAATAATGCATTTGGCACTCAGAAACCCAAGGGCAGAGTACAAATGGGAGTGGTGGTACTGTCGACACCAAACAGGAAATAGATTGGGGTGATCATATCAGATGACCTAAAGGTGGCCAGGCAGTGTGGCAAGGCAGTTGGGAGAGCAACTGGGATGCCTGGGTGCATAGAGAGGGGTATCATGAGCACAAAGAGGGAGGTGGTGTTGCCTGTGTATAGATCACTGGTAAGACCCCACCTAGAGTATTGTGTTCAGTTCTGTAGGCCACATATCAGAAAGGACATAGACAGAGTGGAAGTGGTCCAGAGGAAGGCAACTAAAATGGTGCAGGGTCTGCACTAGAAGCCCTAAGGAGGAGAGATTAAAGATCCTAAATATGTACACTCTGAAAGAGAGGAAGGAGAGGGGGGGATATGATAGAGACCTTTAAATACCTCATAGGGCAAACAAGGTACAAGAGGGAAGTATTTTTCAGAAAGAAGGGCTCAAGGACAAGGGTCATGATAAGAAGTTGGTGGGGAGTAGATTCGAGGAGAGATGTGAGAGTACTTCTTCACAGAAAGGGTGTTGGATTCCTGCAACAGTCTTCCAGTGGATGTGGTAGCTGCAAAACAGTGCAGGGGTTCAAGAATGTATGGGCTAGTATATGGGAATCTTAGGAAAAGGGAAGGAGGCAGACTAGATGGTTCAAACAGTCCTTATCTGCTGGCAAATTTTATGTTTCTATGTTTCTTGCTGCAGGTGGCGAAAAATAATCACAGATTTTTGTCCTCTACACCAGGAATACTCGGTAAAATATTTGTCAAATAAAATTTTCAAAAATCGCTTGCAACTATTCCAGTCTGCCTAAATTCACTGTGCCCTGCTTCTGTTGCAGGACCTGCCAGTGAATACTCACATTGTGCACTGTCTCCTTTTCTACAGCACACTTTAACTAGCCCACCTGCCTGAATCTACAGTTAAATGTAATAAATTAGTCAACTGGAATGTTAATGCATGAATCTCTGATGATTTTGAAGGTACTATGATCAAAAAGCACTTTTTTCACATAAAATGTCAGGTCCTTCTGTAAAGAGAGAGAGCCAGAAATGTCACTGAAACATGCACAGCATTAGGATTGACTGCTGCAGGTCATGTGGTTTACCAACAACTTGGTCACGCCAGTATGTTCTCCCTATAAAAAGGTACTGTGTGATGACATCAAAAAGCCAAAATGCTGAAGGAAAAACCATAGAGTTCAATATATAGAGAGAGGCTAGAGTGCAGACTCCAGTGTCTCAGTTGAAGCCACGCATCCACCAGATTAGGGGAGGATTGAGGTACCAGCAGATAGCAAGAACCCTTCTTGACATTTAGATAGTAGCACCAGCACACTGTTCTGATAACAATCGAGTAGCACACTGCTTATACAAGCAAAGGACAAATGAGTATACCTTGTTTTTGTCTCCACAATGTGCGTCCGCGTCATCATTTCCCTGCTGTCAGTGGTACTTCTTACCCAACTGAATCAGCAGATTGCTGTCAGAACAGTGTGCTGGTGCCACTATCTAAGTTTCAAGAATGGTTCCTGCTATTCTGCCAGCACCACAATCCTCCTCTAATATGGTGGATGTGCGGCTTAAACTGAGCCATTGGAGTCCGCACTTTAGTCTCTCCATATATTGAACTCTATGTGGAAAGCCCAAGACTTCAGCACATTCACTGAAGGCAATCTTGGAACTGGCTTATGCTTAAAATACAGTAAGTCCTCCCCCAGAAAGCATAAACATCCAAAATATTTAAAATCATGTGGACACACACACAACTCTTATTTTGGTGATCTAAAAATACTCACTTGTTTCTCAAATGTCTCATTAACCATATTTTTTAACATGTTATGCAAACATCCGTCTTCGCAAACCACAGCTAGAGTAACTGAAACTGAAACAGTCTTAATTTATGTTTGTTCACTACTGTATGTGCCATCACAAATATTTAACTTGACTTAGAATTAGTCTTGCTGTAAATTGTTTTTGCACAATTGACTTAAAATAACACTTGAAGATTAGAATAAGTCTAAAAACAGTCATAAAATCTGACATTACTTTTGTGCAGCTGGACACTTATAATTTGTTCATCAAAGTCTCTTCTGCTGCAAACCCTCAAGCTCCCTCATAATGGTCATCTTATTAATAACATTACTCTGTTTCTGAATGATATCAGCATGTATGAAGAGTAATAAGTATGGGGTCACGGTCCGATAGCACACATAACGCCCACACAAAGGTAAAGAGTCAGTTGGTGTATCTCCAGTGCCCTGCTGAGCACCAAATGTAAACCATTACATGACAGCACCAGCATTAGAGGTAGGCGAAGTTGGCAAAATTTGCTCCTCGAATGAATCCAGGAATACAGCAAAATAAATTGAGTACTAAATGGTCCACGAAGTGTGAAGTTGCACCACGAGGTGTGAAGTTTCACTTGCAAAGTACGAAACTTACATATGAACATACGAAGAAGCCAGCAAAAGATGGCCACCAGGTCTATCTTGTCTGCTCATATTGCAGGGTCCACAGCTTGAGGTACTGTCCCTGCCCCCTCCCCACTCCTCCTATCCTCCTTACCCATGATATTTACTTTCCGCCTATGCCTATCCCAGCCTCTTGAAGCTTCTCACTATCTTCAATGAGACTACCTCTTCTGGCAGTGCATTCCAAGTGTCCACCACCCTCTCTGCGAAGAAGTGCTTCCTGACCTCCCTCTTAAACCTCCCCCTGTCCAGCTTAAGACTGTGCCCCCTAGTGTTATGGTTGCCACTTAGCTCAAATAGACACTCCTTGCTCATCTTATATATCCCTTTCAAGTACTTGAAGGTACCAATCAGACCCTCTCTCTCTCTCTCTCTCTCTTCCTCCAGGGAGTACATGTTCACTACCCTCAACCTCTCCTCATATGCCTTATCCTGCTGATCTGGTATCATCTTTGCAACCCTCCTCTGGACCTTCTCTAGCAGGTTAATATCCTTTTTAAGGTGTGGGCACCAGTACTGAACTCAATACTCTAGATGTGGCCATAGAATGGGAACTTTGCATGTAAAATTCTGCACTTCGCGAGGTGAAAACTTGCAATCGGGCATAGTCAAAGTTGCTGAGAGCAGGAAAACTTGAAACTCCATGAATGTGAATTGAGGCCATTTCACGGCAACTTCATGGGTGAATTAAAACTCTCACATCTCTAGGCAGCATACAGTAACTGAAGAAAAGAAAGTGTCTGCAGTACACTGGAGAAGGTAGTGTAGTCTACTGGATACCATTCAACCCCGTGAACTTGGACACCAGGATTGAATCCTCCACCCCAGAAGCATAGGAAAAGAGAACATTTATAAGCACAAATAGACAGAGGTCCATTGAGTATACTCTGTTCTCTACGTAATGCCCACCAGCCTAACACCAAGTAGACTTGGCTGTGCACTGTAGTTGTAGTTCAGCCCCACGCTCACCCTTTCCCACCATTTCTCACTAGCCCCTTACTGTATTTCTATCCTACCCCACCTTAAATCCTGCCATGATTTCCACTTCCACCACCTCACTGGGTATCCTGCTTTCATCGTCCACCACTCTTTCCATGAAGAAACGTTTCCTTATATCATTCTGGAAATCCCCTGACCCCCACCAGATTGTTCTCATGAACAATAACTGTGGACCCCCTACAGTGCTTGAATAGCTTCTGTAATTCAACTCTATTTATTCCCTTGAGAAGCAGGAATGTTTCGGTCATGTCACCTCTAGGGTAACCACCTTTTCAGAAACCCAAAGTAGGACATTTTTATTGAAACATGATTTTCACAGCACAATATGTAACTTCGACAAATGCAACAGACTTGTTTTCTAAATAATCAGAATTAAGACTAAATATTGTAGCTTTTTAGTTGTTTCTAGTGTTTTATCATTTTAAAGTATTTTAGTTAAGGTATTATAGTTTTTGCAACATTTAGAGGAAGTCAGAAAATATTTTTTCTACTAAAATGTCAGGACACGTAGTACTTTTCATGTTTTGTTTTGCAGGACACAGCTGCCCAAATCAGGACTGTCCTGTGAAAAATCAGGGCAGGTGGTAACCCTAGTTACCTCATGCTCTTTTAGTCCTAAGTGAGTACATATTAAGGCTCTTTCCTCATAAGTTTTCACTTGCTGCCCCTAGATCATCCTGCTCTCCTTCATCTGCACAAGTTTCAGCCTTTTTCTACCCTCCTCAGGTGGGACTCCATAATGGTGTACAGTACTCCTGGTGCATCCTTACCAAGGACTAGACTCCAAAATGAAATAGTAGCACTCGAGACTCCAGGTAGTAAATCAAAATAATTTTATAGCAGAATGCAGAATACAAATAAAGAAAGCTACCACAGTCTAACAGCAACCTGCTGTCACAGTGGCAAAACCCCGGCGTTTCAACTCTATCATGAGTCTTCCTCATGGAGTGGGGCTTGCAAAAAGGCACAATACTTTTAAACACAATCATCGTTAATATTCATGAGTGAGAGGTGCAACCATTTAACAACCTAAGTGATAATTAAAAAACCTTTCGTGAAAACACTGTCAGAAAGATGACATCAAACTCAAATCCAGAAGGAAAAGCTGCAGGGGTCTACGCTAATCATCTTTTAAATTTCTCATTTTTAATACATATGTTTGCAAAAGGAATACTACAAGAGGCATAATTCATGACATGTGTGAAGTTAAATAAGGATGCAGGGCTGGTGGACCCCACTGCAGCCTAGAATTTCTCAGTACTCCAATATGACAATGACGTGGACAATGAGGGTGAGGGGACCCACCCTGTCACACAGGATGTCTATAACTTAATTCATGTTCCCATTTATTAAAATTGGTACTGGGCCCAAGTCCAATAGGACCTGAGAGATAGCACATGGAAATAATGGGTATTGTCTGTGTTGGGGCCGTAGACCGATTCCAAGATCAGGGCTGACCATCTAACCTACCTTTAACAAAAGCCATTCCCCTCTTTGTCCCTGCTTGACCTTATCTGCAACCCAATTAACCTCCCAATGACAGCAACCCATCACTTTTAGAGGAATAAGAGGACTCTACACTGCTTCCACCCAAAACTTCCCCAACTTATCTGCTTCTTTCTTAATGAGGTGGGTCTCCTGCAGGAAAACTATCTGATTCCCTAAACGCGTCAAAAGCATGATGACCTCTTCTGCTTAGTAGGGTATTGCCCTCAACATTCCACTAAATTACTTCACAGGCATATAGCAAAACACCCCAATCTTCTTCGCAATTCCCACCCAGCCCAGGATACAGAATGCCTAGATAAGTCACTCTGTCTCACTTTACAAACAGAGAACCAACAGGAGAAAAATTGGCTAACAGAGAACAAATGAAAAGGTACAACATAGAGTGAACTATATACAGAATAACAATTGATCAGTGCCCCAATCACCATAATGAAAGAGGCATGATGGCCAGTGGCCATAGGGTGACTGCCATAAATTGTTCAACAATAAACCAATCTACCCCACCCTTCCATCAGAGCCAGACAGCAGCTGGCTGAGCACAGTACAAAACCCAAGGCAGAGATCTACTGATAACTGAACTAAAACAAACCTGCGAAATCGAACCAGAGTACAGCTCCTATCTATAAATATAGTGGGGCTAAGAAATTACAAAGTACACATTTCATGCACTCACTAGTATGGAAACCAGAGCCCATCCCAGAGTGAAAACTCAAAACAGACACGCCCTCATTAGCACAATCTACCAATAGGTAGATTCCCCAGACCCACATTACCACCATGACAGAAAGGGCTCCATTAACAATGGCGGACCAGCAAAGGATAAAGAAAGGAAGTTAGCCCCTGGTGACCATTGCAGGAATACCAAAACCAGTCGCCATATGGAGTGACACCCATCTTAGAGTAGAGGCATTACAAGGTGAATAGTTGGTCTGAGGTAAGGAAAAATAAATACCCCAACAATTCAAACAATGCATAACCAACTTCAGAACCCAACTATTCTATAGCCAATGAAGGACAGATGCATTCAGTAGAATCCCTCCTCCCCCTGTAATTGCCCACTTTCCAGAGACAGAACAATTATATTCAAAAACAGTATACAATATAGGAGCAGCCCAAAACAAAACGGTCAAGTGCTCCAATGCAAACCAGAAACAATAAGAGAGGCATGAGGTCACTCCACTGCCTGACACCCACCTCAAAAGCTCAGACTATGAGGCTGTACCAGCAGCAGATAACAGTAGAAAATAGCAATGCTGGTAGCCCAACCAGAGTGCACTTACTACCAAAGTCCAGTCCATAGTCCATCAGGTTGCACTCGAGAAAGTTTTGATAAGCTCCAAGTTATCCACATCAGGCTGAAGAGGAACTGTAGCTGGAACTGCCCCGAGACTACAGGTAGAGTACCAGTAAAGGAAGAATCTGCAGGTCAGCGAAGTGCTGAGGTAGAGCTAGACGTACATTGCGTCTTGGGCTCAACAGTAGATAGATCCTCTTTTGGCTTACCATTCCACCCAGGTCACAAGTCTTGCTGCACATTAAATTGATGGGCAGCAGCCACATTAGTGAAAGTCTCCACCAATCTGCCCATAAATACTCAGAGCATTGCCAGAAGGCTAAGTATACATTTGATGCCCCACTTCCAGGAAGGGTCTCGCACTTTATCGAAAGCCTTCCAGCGATCAACCATACGCTTGGGGTAGTCTGGCTGGAGAAATAACTTGATGCCCTGCCATAACAGCTCCTTCTTGTTTCAGGCCTTATTTAAAGTAATTTTGGTCCTGATACCACAAAAGCTGAAACACAATCGGTTTGAGGTGGGCTGACGACTGGGTGGAGGGCCAGAGGGACCTCGTGGGCCTGATCAATTTCCACCGTGAGTCCCAATAGTAGTCCAGCAATTTAGGGGGCAAAAGTTGGAGAAAGTTCACTGAATTTGTGCCTTCAGATGTCTCTGGTACTCCCAGGAGCCACAAATTGTTCTGGTAGCTCCGTGTCTCTTGGTGATTGATCTTATCCCAGATCATCTGTATCTCCCATTTCATTGAAGCCATGTAGCACTCCATCGGGTGGGCCCAATCTTCTTCTTTACCGACCCAGTCCTCCACTTCTGTTAAGTAGGAGCCAGGGTTGTCGACAGCTCCTTTGACAGCCTCCAGGGCTATGTTCATCCTGGTCAACTGGGTAGTGATGTTACTTATGAATGATTTAATCTCTGAAAGCTCCTGGGAAATAGGAGTGTCAGGATCTGATGGAGGAAATGCAGCTTGACTGAGGAGCCAATGGAGCTTCCAGATAAATCATCAGTTTGGGGCTTTTTGGGCACCCTAATCTCCAAATTAATGTCTGATTCTAGCTTTCTGATCTCTGGAGTAGCAGGCTGATAAGTCATAATCCAGCTGAGAAGCAATAGGGAGGCAGATTGCTAGTGATTAGATTCAGGAAAGGCAGAGCCCCAAGAGCCAAGCTCCTCTTAGCTCAGCTGCATCACGTGACCCTCCCCTTCTGGCATTTATTACCCCAGGGATACTCTGGTCTATGGCTGGCAGGTTAAAATCTTGTCAAGTTTATATTTCCAAATGCAGTCTCCTATTTAATTTACATCCCAAGTACACTATCTCCCTTTTCTGACTGGTTCAGGGCCAGTAGATGCACCCCAAGCCTGATGTTCCTGCCACCCTCCATTAATAATTGCATCCACAGTTATTCTACCCCTGCTTCCTCCCCCATGTATTTCTCTTCCAGGGCAGTGATGCCCTCCCAAAAGTGCAAGGTCATCTCCTCCCAGTTGCTGTCCTTCCTAAACAGGGAAAAGCCAGGTATTGAAAGGTCCCAGATGTGGCTAGATGTGGCCCATTCTTTTGTAACTGCTATGATATCCAGCTATCCTTCCTCAGCCAACCCATGGATGTTCTCCATGTTTTTCCTCAGGCTCCTTGCATTTGAAGTACTAGTAGCACTAAACATAGCAGACAGACAACATTATCAATTTGACAAATGTTGTCCATGTTTACTTTTATTTCTGAAGTATTTTTCCTTGTGCCTTTTACCAGTTGGATGATTTTCTTCCTGATACAATTAGGAGTGCTGCATAGAGCAGTACTTTAACTGGAGGATAGAAACATAGAATTTCTTGGCAGATAAGAACTATTTGGCCCACCCAGTGTGACCACTTTTTTCCCTGCCTCACTGTCACTGCAGATTCTACCTGATCTCCAGCTATGTTCCTACCAAGATTCCTTTGTACCTATCCCATGTATGTTTGAAGCCCACTACTGTTTTCGCCCCCACCACCTCCACTGTAAGACTGTTCAGGTTTCCACCACTCTTTCTGTGAAGAAATGCCTCCTTATATCCCTCTTAAATTTCCCCCCTTCCTGCTTCATTGCATGCCCCTTGTTCTTGTGCACCTTCTCTTCTAAAAAAATACTCCCTTTCTGTACCTTATTCACCTCCATGAAATATTTAAAGGTCTCTACCATGTACCCCTTCTCCATTCCGTCTTCCAGGGTGTACATATTAAGATTCCTCAGTCTCTTCTCAAAGGGCTTATGATGCAGCCCCTGCATTTGTTGCCCTTCTCTAGACAGCCTCTACCCTGTCCCTGTCCTTCCTGGGATATGGCCTCTAGAATTGGATACAATACTTCAGGTGGGGTCTCACTGACAATTAATACAGTGGCAACACCATCTCTCTTCTTCTGCTGGTGATACCCCTCCCTATGCACCCCAGCATCCAGTTGGCCCTGCCTACTGCCTTGTTGCACTGCTCACCACCTTGTGGTCATCAGAATGATTACTCTAAGGTCCCTTTCATGTTTAGTGACCGGCAATACCTCATTTCTCATTTTATATACCACCTCTGGGTTTCTGTGCCCTAGGTGCATGATTTTGCACTTTTTCATGGTGAAACTCAGCTGTCATACCCTTCACCACTCCTGGAGATTTCTCAGGTCTCTGCTCATTCTCTCCACCCCTCCTGAGTATCAGCTATATTGCAGATTGTAGATGAAGGTTAATAATAATTCAGGCAGTGTACTAGCTCTTGAAGCTGGCCACTATCCAGGAGTAGGTATCCTTGACCCAACCTTCCTGCCACTCCTTCTTCCTGTTGACCCTCCATTCCTACCTTGTGATTTGCTTTTAAATCCTCCTTATTAGGTCTCTGTATAACTTCACTAGTTAGGTGAGTGTCTGCTCAGCCTGGCTACCATACCTGGCGACTCCCATTTCCAACACATCTCTTACTATCCTTTCTATTCTGTGTGTAACCCTTTCTGCTGATGCTCCTGGGTGGCATCTGACAATCCGTTCTTCCTGGACACACTACTCTCTCTGCCCCCGCCCCCGAGAATGGAGTCCTCTACTACTAATACTTTACTATTAGCCGTCTTGCTCTTGAACTCTACTTGCCTCTTAGATGTCACACTGCAGCGGTCCTGGCTGATACAGAAATGACAGGTGCCAGTTCCCTTAGGGGAGTATTGTGGTGAACTAAATCACTCAGTAAAGCAGAGCAGTTCCCTATTACAATTGTTGGATTCCCACTGCCCTGGTTGATCACTCTGTATGACCCTCCCCACCCCGTGACTACCCTTCACCTTCAATACAGACTCTTGGGGCTCAATTCTAGAAGGTTTAAAGGCCACCACAAGCCTGGGTGTGACAAACACATGGCACATAGGGCTTCTGGCGAGTCCATGGTCACCAATTGGGATTCTCAGTCCTGAGCCCCTATGTGTTGTGATGCTATAAGGTTAGATCAGCTTATGCTGGTCTAACTTCATGGACCTTTTTAGAGGGGTTGCACCAAATATTTAGCATAAGTTGCCATAAAGAAATGTAAAGTGTCACAAATGCACGCAACCTGTAAGAATTGGGCACACGGTGTGCCAGTGCAGTCAGTGTAGTGCAGGATTTGAGCTCTACATCAACCTCTGAGAATTGAGCCCTTGGTGTCTGCTGGGGAAGAGGAACAGCAGCTGCATGCCCCAGCTCCAGCTTATCTTTACCTCTAAGAAGGTCTGCCTCAACTTTTGCCACGGTCAGATGTAGAGTGAGTGCTATGCCTACTGTGCACTGAGCCACAGCCATGACTCCAGAGCACCACACTTACAGTCACTCATTTACTCACTGTGTGATCCTGAGCACGTCACGTAATCACCTTGCTTGATTCTCATTCATTCTCATATCTCTCTCTCTCTCTCTCTCTCTCTCTCCCTCTCCCTCTATCCTCAACCTCCTGGGCCTTCTTTAATCTCTTTTCATCTTTATGCATGCGTCATGGCTGCTGGCATTCTTAATTAATTTAAAGTGTTCTGAGGTATACTGTAGTATGAATGAAATTGTAATATAAAACCATATTTTTATTTATTTTATTTTTTAGTTGTTTAACCAGGAATAGCACACTAAGCTGAAAGCTTTTTTACAGGAGCAACCTGGGAGCACAAGGAAGTTAAGTGACTTGCTCAGGGTCACACAGTATGCAAGTGGAAGCTGTGGGATTCAAATCCAGGTCTGGTCTGCTGGATGTCACCAGATTTGCAGCTCAGAGCCTTAGACCACTGCACTATTATTTGTATTTAAAAATTGGTAACCAGGAGAGGCACACTGAGTCGATGCTCATTTCCAGGTGCAACCTTGGAGAAAGGAGCACAGGAAAAGCACAATTACAAACAAAATACAGCCAGTCAGGTGATGTGGTGACAATGACATAAAGAGCATATGTTGAGTACAGTAAAGACAAAATGACAAAACATTGCATAAGGAGGACAAATAAATCAGCATAGAATTCATCTGTACAAAATGGGCAAACTCAAACAGTGCATAATGCCAGAGGAAAAGGAGGCTGAGCTGGTGCTGAAAGGAGGCATTAAAGCATGTTGACAAACTTAGGGTAAGGAGGGGATCAGGAAGAGGGTTGGCAGGAGCAGGGGAAAGGGGAGGAGTTTTAGCTGGTGTCTCTAATGGCGGAAAAGGAGGGGAGAGATGGATGGAGGAGCATAGCTGGTTCCAGAAGGAGGGGAGGTGGTACGAGAGAGCAGATTTCCCAGCTGAGGAGTATGGATGGGAAGGGAGAAGGTGTGTAGTCCCCCTGAGTGCAGGGGGTAGAAAGAGGAGGGGACAGGGAGGGTAAAAGAGGAGGAGGAGTAGCTCTCTAAATAAGAGAAGGAATCAAAGCAACAGAACAAAAGGGTAAACAGGGAGGAGAAGAAGCACCGTGGGTCAATTTGGAGGCAGGCAATGGCACCACAATCCGCACAGGGGTTGTATACATACCTCCCTCTCAGGTGGAGGAAATGGACAAGGAAATGATAGAAAGTAAACTTACAATGGCAGATAAAGGGGAGATATTGCTGATGGGTGATCTGAATATGCCAGATGTTAACTGGAGTGCGGTTGCAGCAGCCACTTCTAAGAGTGGGGTTATTCTAGATGCACTACAGGAGGCATGCCTTAGACAACTAGTACTGGAACCCACCGAGAGGGAGCAATCTTATACCTGGTCCTCTCAAATGGAGATGGAGAGAGGATCACAGATGTAGAAGTGGGTAGCCATCTGGGAACTAGCGACCATCGAACAGTATGGTTCACAATAAACACAGCAATAGAGTCAAGCCATACAAAGCAAAAGTACTGGACTTTAGGAGGCTGAATTTCAAAATGGGTGAGTGCCTAAGGAATGCACTAGCAAATGGGAAGGAAGGAGGTGGAAGAACAATGGGAATAATAAAACTGCCATCACATAGGTAACAAGCCTTTCTGTGAAGCAAATAAACAAAACAAAACGATGTAAGAAACCACTACGGTTCTCAAAGGAGGTGGCAGTGAAGGTTCAAGAGAAAAAGAAAGCATTCAGAAAGTACAAGGATTCACAGAAGGAGCAGGACAGAGAATTGTATCACTTAAAGCAAAAGGAAGCTGGGAAGGCAGTCAGAACAGCAAAGGCCTGAACTGAGGAAAAGATGGCCAACTCAGTTAAGAAGGGGGATAAAACCTTTTTTAGGTATATCAGGGAGCGAAGGAAGACTAAGGGAGGGAGGGATAGTGAAGCTTAATAAAGGGGAGGGGGTGGGCAGAGGGTGACTGTGAAAAGACAGAGATGCTAAACAAATATTTTTGCTCAGTATTTACAAATGAAGAGGGGGAGGTACCTAAAACAAATAATAGAAACACTCTGGATACAGAAGTTGAAACCAGCCCATTTACAGAAGAAAGGGTTCTGAAAGAACTCTTAAAACTGAAGGTGGACAAAATAATGGGGCCTGATGGGATTCATCCCAGAATTCTAAAAGAACTAAGGATAGAACTAGTGACACCACTGACTACCCTCTTTAACAAATCATGGGAGGATGGGGTGGTACCTGAGGACTGGAGGAGGGCCGATGTGATTTCCCTTCACAAAAGTGGGAGCAGGGCAGAAGTGGGAAACTACAGACCTGTTAGTTTAACCTCAGTGATAGGGAAAATGATGGAATCACTTCTGAAGAAAGAATTGCTGAGTACCTAGAGGCCAGAGGGGCACAGGACCCAAGGCAGCATGGATTCACAGCAGGAAGGTCATGCCAGACGAATCTAATAGATTTCTTTGACTGGGTGACCAAAGTAGTAGATCAGGGAGGGGCTGTGGACATGGCCTACCTAGACTTTCGTAAGGCATTTGACTCAGTCCCACACAAAAGATTAATATACAAGTTAGTCAGCCTGGGAGGGGTCCCAAGATGATGGCCTGGGTAAAGAATTGGCTGGAGAACAGGACACAGAGGGTAATAGTAAATGGAGTCCACTCTGAAGAAAGGGGTTACAAGTGGGGTGCCGAGGGTTCAGTATTAGATCGGTCCTTCAATGTCTTTGTAAGCAACATTGCAGAGGGACTGAAGGAAAAGTATGCCCTTGCAGATGACACAAAGATCTGCAACAGAGCTGATGCACAAGGTGGGGTGGAAAGGATGAGAAGGGACTTGGCAAGGTTAGAAGAATGGTCAAATATATGGCAGCTTAGATTTAATGCTAAGAAGTGCAAGGTAATGCACCTGGGAAACAAAAACCCAGAGGAAGAGTACACAATGGGGGGTGAGATACTAACAACAACAAAAATTGAAAGGGACCTGGAGGTAGTCATATCAGATTACTTAAAGGTGGGCAAGCAATGTGAGAAGGCAGTAAGGAGGGCTGGGGGGATACTGGGATGCATAGGGAGAGGCATCACCAGTAGAAAACAGGAAGTTGTTATCCCTCTGTACAGACAGCTGGTGAGACCCCATCTGGAGTACTGTGTGCAGTTCTGGAGACCCAATCTCCGCTAGGACATAGACAAGATGGAAGCTGTCCAGAGGAGGGCAACTAAAATGGTGCAGGGTCTGCACTGGAAGACATATGAAGAGAGACTAAAGGAGCTTAATATGTATAGCCTTGAGGAAAGGAGGGAGAGGGGGACATGATAGAAACTTTCAAGTACCTCAAGGGAATCAACAAAGTCCAAGAGGGTAGCATCTTTCAAAAAAAGAGGTGTGCAAGAACAAGGGGGCACAATTTGAAGATGGGGGCGGGCGGCTCAGAGGTAATGTAAGGAAGTTTTTTTTCACAGAGAGGGTTGTGGATGGTTGAATCACCTTCCTGAGGGGGTTGTGGAGTCAAAAACAGTGATTGAATTCAAGCATGCATGGGACAGCCATATAAGGTAATTTAGGGTGGGGTAGAAGAAGTAGGCTGTTGGTTAACTAGATCTGCAGCTTATCCATTAGGTAGGGAAATGGGCAGACTGGGTGGGCCAAGAGGTCCTTATCTGCCATCAAATTCTGTGTTTCTATGTTTCTATGGGGGAGTGGAGATGGGATATTTCTTTCCAAATTCTTTCTATTTCAGTTTTAACATAACAAGGAGTTAACACATGACAGGCCGTACAATGCAGCAAGATAATGACTATCAAGGGACTGAATGCTCTTGTGCTAAGAAGGTACAGCGATTAGCCAGTGACTTTGCACCCTGGAATATGCATTCAGTCACTAGGAGTGCATTATTCCTTGCGTTGCACAGTCTATAAGTGTGTTAACCCCAGTAGAAAATGTTATTTGATTAGTAATAAAAAGAAAGGATGAAGATGCATTTTGCAGAGCAAGCAACTTGATTGCTGTCACAGTCAGCTATCTGTACATCTGTCAGGCAGATAGTTTGTAGGGTAATCAGCTAATTGGAAATTTAGCAGGTGCTATTCAGCTACAGTAAATAATCAGCTAATGTATTTGTCACAATGAACTACAGTACAAGGCAGATAGCAGCAGTCATCAGCTGTCTTATTAACACTTATCAGTATCAGTGACTCAGCAGGTTGCACACTCACATCTAAGGGTGGAAGTCCTGGAAGGCTGTGGGTTCTAGCCCCATGTCAGGAACTTGGGGTTCATTCCAATACTGGCATTGTAGTACTGCATGAGGGGTGCTGCTGCACTCTCGAGGTGTTGTATTTTGGATGAGACATTAAACTGAAGTCCTGCCTGCCAGTCCTGGTGATGAGACATTAAACCGAAGTCCTGGTGATTGTTCAGGTGAATATAAAAGATCCCATGGCCCTTCTTGAGAAGAGATGGGGTATTTCCCTGGTGTCGTTAACCAAGTTATACCAATTTGCTAAAAATACCACTAACAGTTTAATCTGATTCAATATGCCAGTTTGCATCTGTATCTCTCCCTACTCTCGCCACCACCACCACTCATGTGATGAGGCTAAAATAGGCAGAATTGCCTAGCCTTTCTTTCCTGGTAAAAAAAAAACAACAACTTTCAGGTAATTACTTACCGGGTAGTATCAGTAAAACAAAACTATTTTAAAGCACATTTTCTCTAGTAGGTTATCAGAAGATAAACAATCGTCATGGAGTACAATAGTAACACTGAGGTGGCTGAATTTCAGCAATCCTCTCAGAACCATTTTACTGTGATCCTTATCCAGTAGATCAGCTGATCTTTTCTGATCAGTTTGGTATTAACCCCTTCCCCAAGCTTTTATAAACTCTAGGAGCTTACCCTCTTCATGATCTGTTTTGTGGTAAACAACTCATTAGTGTTGCCTACAGTGTTCACAGCACCAGAGCTACAAGATGAAAAATGAAGACAGTGCATGCGTAATGAGAAGTGGTTAAAAATATTACAGCAAAGAAACAGTTTTTTATCTTTTATTTTAACATTAAACACCTTTTTGTGACACAGCAAGCTCTTGTTTACAGTTGCTACTGTATGACATTTACCAGTTCTAGTCAAGAACTAAGGGTAGTGTTAACCTAGCTAAGCCCTGGCAAAGAGCAGAAGTTGTTTAGCTGGTTTTTAAGGTCAGCTCCTTTGAAGCTATTACCAGACTTATTAACAAGTCCATTTACAAATCATTTCTTCAAGGCCTGTCCATTGCATGGAATGGCAATCAGTTCATCTTTTCTCCTCTTTGTGTAGCTAAATAATTATACTATTGATATCCTATCAATGTCACTTTCTTTAATGGTTACACATGAGTTAATAATTCAGAAATCTATAAGTGACCTCTGCATACTTGTGCTTATTTTTTTTTCGGGGGATCAGTGCTTTAATGGGAGCTGCTTCATTGTTACCAAGAACTGGTTCTCCAGCATCTGCATTGCACAAAGTGTCCTATTGGCTAGTGACCTGGCTTTTAAAATGTTGCTGCATAATGTTGAGTCACTACTGAAGCTAATGAAAATATGTAGAAGATTCAGGTAATATCTACAAAGATACTCGAGATTTATAAAGTGCACTCACTGCCAGAACAACAAACCTTATCCCCAATATCTTCTTATTCAGCACTGACATAAATTAAGGAGATGTATGTAAAAAAAAGATTTTGATTTGGATATCTGTTCTCAAGAACATTCATATGTATTCTATTTTCCAAAGGTTTCAGTCACAAAATGGTGTAATCCCCATGAAAATGGACCCCCTGTATGGGAAACAAATCAGCCCTCCTTAACATCTTTATAAGTGACATTGCAGAGAAGCTGGAAGGAAAGGTCAGCCTCTTTGTGGATGACACCAAAATCTGCAACCAGATGGATGCTCTTGGGGGAAGGGATGAGCAGAGACCTGAAAAAACTCAATGAGTGATCACGAGTATGGCAGCTGAGATTCAATGTAAAAAAAAGTGCAAAATCATGCACTTAGTGCATAGAATGCAAGGGTAAGTACAAATGGGTGAAGAGGCAGTGACAACCAGCTAACAGGAAACAGACCTGGGTAATTACTGTATATCTTGGAACCTAAAGGTGGCTAGCAGTGCAACAGGGTGGTTTGGAGGGCTAGTAGGATGCTGGGGTGCACAGGGAGGAGTTTATCCAGCAGAAAGAGGGAAGAGGTGTTGCCTCTGCATAGATCGCAGATGAGACCTCACCTGTAGTACTGTGTCCAGTTTTGTAGACCACATCTCCTGACGGATATAGACAGAGTAGATGCTGTCCAAAGGAGTGCAAGTAAATGGGCAAGGTCTGCATCAGAAGCCCTATGAGAAGAGAGACTAAAGGGTCTCAATATGTACGCCTGGAAGAGGGGGGATATGATAGATTTATAAATACCTCATGGAAGTAAATTAGGTACAAGAGGGAAGTATTCTTCAGAAAAAAGATGCTCAAGAACAAGGGGACATGCAATAAAGCTGGAGGGAGCAGATTCAGGAGGAATGGGAGATTCACTAAGATTCATTAAGAAAGTAGAAGCAATAAAAGGCTGAGGCCTATGTGGTAGCTCCTTTAAGACATAATGAAGTAATTCATGTTTCCTCCCTGATTTATATAGGTATCTAGATTTATTTTAAAGTGTTTTTTGTTTTTAATTATGATCACACTTTCAGGTAATCTATTCCATAGGTTAGTTGCTCTGATCGTATAAAGGTTTTTTTCTTTTATTTGATTTATACTTTTTAGATTTGACCTGTAAGAGGTGACCTCTTATTTAAAATCTACCAGGTTTATACTGTATGTTTAATTCAGTCTTTAACTTGGGGTCATTCATTAGGTCAAAATAAAATAACGTATCACCCCTCTTTCTTCACAGTTCTAAATTGTGAAGTCTTAGAAGTCTAGCCATTTTTCAGATGTTTTATCTCTCAGGTTTTTTTATCGATTTAGTAAACCAACGTTGTACTCTGTCTATTCTGTTTATGTCTCCTTTCTTATAAGGGTTCCACAGCTGGCTTCTGTAGTCAAGGAGGCCTAACATATGAAAAACATAATTGAGGAAGCACGGTTTCAGATATATTTTTATGTTTGTTTTTTTTACTGTTCTAATAGTGCTATCAGCTTTTGAGATAGCATTGCACATTGTTGTTTAAACTCAAAATTTTCATCTATTAATATTCTCAAATCCCTCTCAGATAATTTATTCTGAATATTTTATTGTTCAATATATACCTATGTTTTTGATTCATGGTACCCATGTGTAAATACAACATTTTTCAGCATTTAATTGCATTCCCCATTTCGTTGTCCACAAGGCGATAACGGTTATATCATGGTGTAATGATAGTATCTCTTGTTCAGTTTAGTTCTTCACAAAAGAGTGGTGTACGCTTTGAACAGTCTGCCAGAAGAGGTGGTGGGGCAAAACAGTGGTGGATTCAATAATGCATGGGATAGGAATAAGAGAATCTTAGTGGGGAGAAAAAACAGAAATCAGTTCAGGTCTGAGGTGACACTGTAGGCTGGGAAAAATGGGTAGACTGGGTGGCCAGGTGGTAACTTATCTGTTGTCAAATTCCATGTTTCTATGTAAAATTTATTTGGTAAAATTACCTTTGCCTGTAAAAAGTTATCTTGCTCAGAATAGGATGGAATGGAATGGAATAGAAAGGAACAGAACAGAACACAACAGGAGTAAGAATTGAATGGAATGGAGTGGAATGGAACAGAACAGAAAAGAACAGAATTAAGCAATAATGCATGACACACTGGGTTAACATCATACCTCAGGTGAATGAGCACGAGCCCACAGGCCAATTGTGTTCAACACCCAAGAAGTGATGATATCCTATCACAGTACACACCCTGTAGTTCATTATTGATATTATATAATGCTTCATGCAGCACCTGAGAATTGACGTTATCCCAGCACATTTCACACCCTGGAGTGCATTATTGCTATCATACAATGTCTCATTTTTATAAAAATATAAAAAATTAAAACATTTGAAAAATATTTTGGTAGATGATGGACTGTAGTAGCATACTTGTTAAAAAATGTTTCTGTTATCCGTTTGTCCAGGTGGTGGTGATACAGTATGTGTTGGGTTTATGTCCTGCAAAATCCTTCTTCATTCAGTGCAGCCCCCCCCACACACACACACACAAAGCTGTCTCTGTGTTTTGTTTTGGATAAACCTCCAGTTCTGTTGTCTGTTCTGGGACTGGAAAAGGTTTCCATTTCATAGAGACTTATGTTTACAGGGACCCAAATGAGGATCATAATCTTTGAGGGAACTGAGTAGCATGGACAGAGACATCCTGTTCTCAGAAGCAATTGGGTAAGTTGCGTGGTTCACACTGCATACTTTGTCAGGGAGTCAATTGGTAAGAAACATTTAAAATATTTAATTACAGGAGGCGTGGCTAAGCACCTAACAAAAGATGGATGGTAGAGTGGTGTGAGCTCCTCTACCCATCTCGGCATAATCTAGTAAAAATCCTGCTTTGGTATTTTTTTGTCAACCAAATTAATAGAGAGAGTGCCTTAATGAACTCTGCACCACCTGGAAACTAACTCTAAATAAGCAAGACATTGCGGATTATCTTGCAGCACTCCTCCTCAGATCGGACAGCCTGCAACCCATATCAACCAGCATGGCACCAGGATAGGAAATTACTCTGGACCTGGTGGCAATCCTTGAGATGTTTGCCCAGCTTGTTTTGAAAATGGACATGGTCACTGCAGCATCCAACAAAACTACAGAGGTGATCCAGCATATAGAGAGATCTGTATTTGCTGAGTTGAGCGGCTGTACAGACCCATGACATGGCTATAGGTGAGCTCAATGAGGGCAGTCAAGAACACCACAGGATTTTACAAACCCTAATCAATAAGGCGGATGACCTAGAGAACCAGAGTAGGCACAATAAACTCTGATTCCTAGGTTTTCTGGAAGGGGCCTAGAGGTCAGATGTGGCAGGCTTCCTCCAGAATGTGCTTCCTGAGATTCTTCAGTGTCAAGAATGGCCCCCCCTCCAAATCTAGAGGGCCCACTGCGCATTAGCACCACGACCTAAACTAGGAGACAGGCCTTGCCCTCTCCTAGCAAGATTCCCGAATTACTGGCAGAAAGTCTCCTAGTTTGCAGCTGCCCAGTCAGCTGGTCCCCTCTACTGGCAGAATCAAAGGATCTCCATTTACCAGGACTATTCAAAGGATCTGACTGACCGGAGGAAGGCCTATACAGAAGGCCGCAAGCACCTCCATAGACTCGGACTGACTTTCTCACTAAAATACCTGGTGACAACGCTGGTTATCAACAACAGGGTGCCGCTGGACTTTGAGTTACTGGAACATCTTCTGGACTATATTAAAAGAACCTGGTCAAGAGAGATGTGATGCTCCGGCTCTCAAGTGCACAATCGACCCAGCCACTCGAGCCCCCTTCAGACTACCTTCCAAAATACAGACTGGCTCCCTGAGGTAACCCATATGGAGGGAGAATGGACTATGCCCCCCCAGGAACAGGAAAAGGCAAGCTGCTAAACAGCTGCAGTGAGGGGATGTACCAGTTGCCAGCACAAGCCTGCGCAGCCCCAGGAAAGGAGATCTACACACAGCAGGATAGATGACAGGGAGGAAGTGCTGCTGGGAGGGAATCGATATGGAGTCCTGTGGTCCCCTCCCAAGCCTGCGTCAAATGGAAATCCCTGAACCAGATGCCATGGAAGACCCTCAAGACCATGCTGAAAAACTGCTGAGGAACCAGAGCAACAGGCTACAACCCCTGGATCATGGAGCTGAATGGGCCCAGGAGGAGGACTGTGTGTGGGTTAGTCTGCTTGACCAAGAGATCCATGGATTTGCAGAGGAGGCTTCTCCAATGCCCCCCTCTCCCTGCAGAGGTGCCTCAGGATCCGAAGAGAGAGAGGGGTGCCGAAGACCTGAGAGGAACCCCCTCCAACATAGAACTGCTCAGATAACTACCAGGGTCTAATGGGTTTGGGTGGAGAGAGAGAGGCTTGCATTTACAGGCAGGATATGAGGAATAAGCTGCATGGACTGGCATAGGTCCCCACCGTGACTACATGGTTTGGAGCGGTGATAAGCCCTCTCTCCCCATTCCTTCTTTGGATCTCTCCCCCTAACCTCCCCCCCCAGGTTATCCTTGTGCTAACACAGTATTTAAAAGTGACCCTTGTGGCATTATTGAGTAAATGGAGGGATGTGGACTGCTATTAACACATTGACTGAAATGTTATAAACGTTTAAAAGTTGTGTTGGTCACACTGTACGTTTATGGTTTCTCTACTGTGTCACATGACTCCTTGAAGGTGCCAGAGGCTATGCACTGGCTGTTGAGCAGATTATAGGCAGTGAGACTAAGGGGAAGTTAAGCCTGTGGACTTCCGGGAGGAGTTCACCGGGCATATGGTGCTACAGGGGCTGTTTCCCCTTCCCCCCTTTTTTGAGTAACAGCCCCCCCCACTCCTTTTCTTTTTTCTCTATGAGGATACTGACTCCAAGGAGCCCCTCTCCCTTCCCTCCTTCCACCACCACACTCCTGTAGAGGCTGAATAATAGGTATGTACTGGCAAAGGGTTTTGGAGGGGCCTATCAGAAGGAAAGCCCTTCATAAGCCCTTCCTTTGGCACTCTCTGAATCCCCTTTTTCTCCTATCCCTCTCCACGTCCCCAATTCGTGCAAGTGTGAATCATCCAACCTCTGAAATGGAGCTTATTCCTAGAAGCAAGGAACATGCACCCCTAGAGATGAAGGCATAAGGCAGGCCTCAGGCAAATCTAGTCCGGTGGTAGCCGCCATCCAGAGGGGTAGAGTCACCTCTGAGACTAATATACCCCCCACATACCCCCTTTCTCTCTCTACTGACAACTAGTGGTAGATGGCATATGTTGCACCCAAACACAACCTAACTCTATACTTACAACCAAGAGTTCCCAACATTCTTTTTCAAGAACTTGATATGCTGATTAACACCCTCCTACCTCCACTACTACACTACTAGAGATTTACCCTCCTGTCCTCAACCCCTCTCCACCCAGCCCCCATTGGCCCCACCTTTGCTTCCTCCCACCACACTACTCCCACTCTACTAATTTACTGCCCGCACTCTGGACTCACCTCCCACCCATACTTACCCCACCCACTTATGTTGCCAACCCACTTCGTCCTCCCCCTCTATCTTCTCCACATCCCTATTCTCTCTAATGACCCTACCACCACCACTACCACCAAGCACAAAGCCATCTCAGGCTGCTACACAAGCTAGCTTCTACTAAGCCTTCTCTCTGGTAGACCTACCCTCACTAGCATGAGTTCCTGAAACCTTTCTGCAGACCTGTGCACTCATCATCTGGGAAGCTTACATCTAGTAAATGGCCTGTCTCTATATGTTGGATTGACGGTGACATTTCATTGAAAATTTCCAGACAATTTGTAACCAAAGTGTAACTTGATAATTAAGCACAATTGTTTTGATGTAACCTATGTAATCTGAAATCATGCTATCTTTTCTATGCCACTGTACGTCTTGCCTATGTACTGTTTTTCTGCTGTTTAGTCTGTTCTATACTATATCTGATTTGGAACCTTTGAAAATGAGCCATTGGCTCAAAGGTTTAATCCCAAACTGAAATAAATAAATAAATAAAATCCTGCTAACAGCAGGCAGGACTGTAGGGATAATGCAGGGTTACCCATCCCCACAAGGAAGGAGATGGGCCTTGGAAGGCTAAAGGCAACCCAGACAGGACTCACTCCTTCCCCTGAATGGAGAGCTAGGTTCAGTGTACATAGTTTAAGATGGCTAGCAGTACTATGTAGTAGTAGTAGTAGTAGTATGTTGATGTTCAGTTTATTGTTGAACTGCAGATGGTACCAGTGTTACTGTCTAAACTGTGTAGGTGTCGGTGCACTTGTGAGATGCTCTTTGGTCTGGAAATGTCATGGGAAGGGGAAGTGGGGCTGCATCTGTCTTCAGGCCTCAGTCCTTTTTTGCTTGCATGCCCCACTACTCCCCATGCCACTCAAAATGGGTGAGCTCTCCTGACCACTTGGAATGTGAGAGGCTCACACATCAGTTAAATGCAAGCAAGTGCTTTCTTATTTAAAAGGCTGAAGACAGATCTAGCCTTCCTATATGAGACCAAACTAACCCCTGAGGACCACACCAGGCTAGCAAGGGAGTGGGTTGGGCAAGTGTTTCACTCCTCAGCCCCTACATGCAAAAGAGGTGCAGCCATATTGGTAAGTAAAAAACTGAAGTGGACCCCACGGAACACTGCAACTGACATAATGGGCCGATGGGTGTTAGTGCTCATGGAGATCCACAGGGGCCAATACTACTGAGGAATATATATGGCCCTAATGTGGATGACCCCAAGATGTTTCAAAATTGGTAATCTTGCTTCAACCCCATCCCTGTCCTGACAGGAGGAGATTTTAACCTGGTACTGGAGCCCACTATGGACAGGAGTGGGTGTGGTGTGGAATCACACCATAGAGGGGTAGCGGCCCTGCAGCAGTTCATGGCTGACATGGGGTTGGTCGAACACTCCACCCTAGAGACAGGGGCTATTCCTACTACTCCCCAGTACATGGCTCTCATAGTCACCTGGATTATTGGCTAACATCTGCACTACTCACTCAGGCCACTGTGGGTGCCAAAATAGCCCCCATAGTGATTTCTGACTATGCCCCGGTACAGCTACACTTACCGTGCCCTCCCCCAATATCCCCTAGATGGATGGTGGACCCCTTACTGCTAAGAGACCCTGAGTTTATAGTCTGGGCACATAAAACAACAATGCTCTTTTTTCAAGAGAACCTAATGGAGGACACGTCCACTGGGAACACCTGGGAGGCATTCAAAGCCACCCTCCATGGGGGAATAATTGGATATGCCATGGCAAATAGAAGGAATAGGGAGAAGAAGCTAAAAGATCTGGAGACACAGCTGAGGAAAGCAGAGCTGGCCTTTAAGGCCACACTCCAAGCAGGGGCCAACTCCAAATTGGGGAATGAAATTATTCAGATATGAATAGAAATTAATGATATCCTCACTCGCAAGGCAGAAAATGCAATACTGAGGCTTAAAGATAAGTACTGGGAAGGAGGGGGAAAAGGGAGGGATAGTACTGGCTTCATGCAACAGGTCGAAAGATTTATAGCAGGTTTCCAGGACTCCAGAGGGCAAATCCAGACCAAAACACAAGCCATAAATAATATAATGCAAATGTTTTATGGTGCCCTGTACTCCCCCTCCTGCTCCCCCAACCCAACAGGGGTTGAGGCCCTTTTGATCTCCCTGAACATTCCTACTCTAACCTCAGAACAGGCTGACTTGTTGGATGCCCCTGTAGAGGAACAAGAGGTGACTGCAGTGATTAAGACCTTACAGGCAGGAAAATCCCCTGGAGGACAGCTTCCAGCAGACCTGTGGAAGCAACTAACCTGAGAAATAGTGTCCCGCTAGGTAGGGTATACAAAGAGGCACTGCAAAAGGAGTATTACCTCCTGCACTAAACGAAGTGGTGATAACAATCCTTCCAAAGAAGGGCAAGCCCCAACAAACCCAGACAGCTACAGGCTGATATATATTAATGTGGACAGCAAAATATTTGTTAAGATCCTTGCCCTCAGACTTAGCCCCTTCTGTCCCAACTAATTCACCCTCCCAGGTGGGCTCCATTCTAGGCAGATACAGTGCAGAACATATTGGCTCACTGTTTAATCTAACCTCAGTAGTGAGAGACCTCCCGACCCCCTCTGCAGAACTGGCTGTAGACTTTGAAAAGGCCTTTGATTCCATAGAATGGTACTATCTGCAGTCAGTGCTGAAGCATCTGAGATTCAGGGAGGGCTTTCTAGGGTGAATCTGCACTCTGTACTCTGCCACAACAGTCTGAATTCTTACAAACTCCCTGGTATCCTCTCCCTTCCTGCTAGGAAGAGGTGCCAGGCAGGGATGCCCACTGTCCCCTCTATTATTCATGATTGTAGTGGAGCCTTTGGCCACTGTAATCAGACAACACTCAGGAATCCAAGGGATCATGATGGAAGCAGAGCTACTCCACCTTGATGTATGCCAATGACCTGCTGGGCCTCTAGCAGATTTAGAACACTCCTGGGTCCCCTGGTAAAGCTCTTAGATAGGTTTGCTATCTTATCAGGTATTAGGGTGAATAAGAGCAAGACCGAGGTGCTCCCATTAAATCCCTTATGCCTGGAAACAATGATTATTCCCTTCAATCTGAGATCGGCCCCTCTGGGCATAACATACTTAAGTATTAGGTTCACTAGTGACATCCCTTGGCTCTGGGATCTCAACCATGCACCCCTCTTATTCCAAATCCATGCAGAGATGGAGAGGTGGAAGCTGCCTCATCTGATACTGGTGGGGAAAATATCTGCCATCAAGATGGTGACTTCCCCCAAGATCCTGTATTTCATCTCACACCTGCCAATGCACCTTCCCCCTAAATGGTATGCCCAGATAGATAAGTTAATAGGGAAATTCCTCGGGGAAGGGAAGCCCCAGATATAGCCATCAGAAGCTGAGGTCTCACTGGAGACAGGGAGGGATGGAATGTGCCCTGGTTCAAAGGGTATACACTGGCCTATTGTGCTGCCCAGACACTCAGGTGGTTCTCCTCCCACACCTCCTCCTCCCCACAGTGGTTCCAGATGGAAGAGGTACAGGCCAGAATCCTGGTTCTGTCATCCCTGCTGTAAGGCCTTCAGGTAAAACAGCTGTCAGCCCACTGCACAATTGGGCTCACCATAAACTACTGGAAAACTGCCACGTACGGATGGGCACCAACCGTACCCCCGCATCATGCACCCTCTTGTGGGATACACAGCTACTTCAAGGGGCAAAGAGATGATGATATGGTCACACTGGATACAGGGTGGACTATTCAGAATCCACCAACTCCTGGACCCTGCAACCCACCAAGTAGCTCAATTCCAGGAACTCCAGAAGGTATACCAGATCCCCAGGTCAGACTTCTGGAGATATCTGCAAATTAGAAGCACAATCCATCAATGCCTACATTGAGGGCCAACCTCTACCAAACCCACCAATCTGCATAGGTGGCTAAACATGAGGAAAGGGATGGCTAGCAAGATTTACTCAGCCATTAGAGAAAATATCCCAGACCAGATGCACAAGTCCAAAACAAAGTGGGAACAGGCACTGGGGATAGACATCACTGAGCAGCGATGGAAAGCCTGCTGGAGGATGGTACATAAGGTATACCCTGACCCCAGGAGTCGAATGATACAGAACAAACTCTTACATTTTTGGTATAGAACCTCCAGAGCATTATTCATTGCCAAACTTCTTCCAAATGACAGATGCTGGAGATGCTCAGGTCTCCTAGAGATCTCCTGCACATCATCTGGTCTTCTCCTAGCATCTCATCCCTGTGAACACAGACACTGACCCTCACCCAAACCACACTACATAAACAAATCCCTCAGACCCCAAACTTCTGGATTTTGGGAATCCCTCCAGAATCTGAACAGTTCGCCTCATTCAAGAGAAGGTAACTAGCACTTCTGGGCATGCAGGTCAAATGGCTCTTGCTCATGAAGTGGCAAACAGTGAATGTACCCAGTCTTACTGAGCTACTTAACTCCCTTGTTGCAGTAGCCTTCCTTGACAAAATGATGCAGACAGCAGGAGATTTTCTGGCTACCTACCATGGCACATGGGCACCCTTCATGGCATATCTGAGTGCCAGGAGAGGGGTTGGTTGAGCCCTTAATAACCCCCACTGAGTATACAAATTCCATTAAATGAATTACACTTCTCTGGATAAGGAAAGACAAAGATGTTGTATATTAGATAGATAGACACCAGACAGTAAGCAATTGCACTATAGAGAACTTATTTGTTGGTTGCCATGTTGCTTTGTGATATCAGTTCCAAATAGGGAGTTTGCGCTCACGTAGTTACAGTTGGTGTGATAGGGTAGCTAGTCCCAAATACAAACACAGTTTCCAAGTTTCACAATCAACCTCAGAGAATAAAAACCAAGACACTGCGTTTTTCTTTTTTTCAGGTTTAATTCCTTTCAGAAAGGCAGTTTTTTTAATATAAATAACTGTTGTGAGAAGCAAAAGCCCCTAGCGCCTCGCCTCTTCTATGAGGCTTCAAAGAGGGTAACAAGTAATCAAATAGTTCCACTTTTTAAGGTGCATACAATCGCGACATCACAGCCCTAACAGGCTGACAATTATTATTCAAAGTGATAAAAACATGTGCAAAACATAGTTCTCTCTATATTATATACACATCTACAACCCTATATATTCACATGAAATCTTAATTCTATTTTCTAAGATTTAAAACAGAAGTTTTAAACTAATATTATTCTGGCTTCTAATCCTGAATTTTTGAAAAAGTATAAATACATTTCAGAATTTTAGTGAAGAATGCCCAGAATGTCAGCTCAAATGTTACTTCAACATTTCTTTATTTCATTAAAAGAGGACCCCATTAGTGTGTCTCAGAGATCTTTGGAAAGTAAATCACTTTTCTTATCATATTGAAATAAACTGCCCATTCTTTTTATATATGTGGTGTCAAGTTGTTTAGAGATAGAATAGAATACATGCCCACCATTGCTGGGTCCTTGTTCCTTATTATTTTTTTTAATTTTTATCCAACTCCAATCTTGACTGTCCATTTTAAAGGAGTTCCACATATTTTATTGTGTATATCAATATGTACCCAAAAGAAAAATAATAAAAATGAATGAAAAAGGAAGAGAATAGGAGGGAAAAAGAAGAAGAAGATAGGCAGAAAAAGAAAGGAAAAAAGTAAGGAGGAAAGAGGAGAAGGGAAGGAGAAGGAAGGAAGAGATGTTTTGGATATATATTGATATACACAATAAAATATGTGGAACTTCTTTTAACATGGAGAGTCAAGATTGGAGTTGGATAAAAAATTAAAAAATAATAAGGAACAAGGACCCAGCAATGGTGGACATGTATTCTATTCTATCTCTAAACAACTTGACACCACATGTATAAAAAGAATGGGCAGTTTATTTCAATATGATAAGAAAAGTGATTTACTTTCCAAAGAGCTCTGAGACACACTAATGGGGTCCTCTTTTAATGAAATAATGAAATGTTGAAGCAACATTTGAGCTGACACTCTGGGCATTCTTCACTAAAAGTCTGAAATGTATTTATACTTCTTCAAAAAATTCAGGATTAGAAGCTTGAATAATATTAGTTTAAAACTTCTGTTTTAAATCTTAGAAAATAAAACTAAGATTTCATGTAGAATATATAGGGTAGTAGATGTGTATATGTAATATAGAGAGCACTATGTTTTGCACGTTTTAATCACTTTGAATAAGAATTGTCAGTCTGTTAAGGCTGTGATGTTACGACTTTATACAACTTAAAAAGTGGATCTGTTTGATTACATGTTACCCTCTTTGAAGCCTCACGAAGAGGCGAGGTGCTAGGGGCTTTTGCTTCTCACAACAGTGATTTATATAAAAAACTGCCTTTCTGAAAGGAATTAAACCTGAAAAAAAAATGCAGTGCCTTGGGTTTTATTTTGTGAGGCTGAGTGTGAAACTTGGAAACCATGTTACTTTGTGGTCCCTTTTGTCTGCCTAGTTGTATTGCAGAGGAATGTGTGGTGACGACAGAGGAAGCATTCCCACATGTGGAGCTTGCTGCCATGACATCCCATCAGCCACAGTATCTTTATAGAAAATTCCCTTCTCCCTTCACCAGGTACTCTTTTAAAGTTTCACATTGTTTTATATGCACTGCAGCAGCACTCTTAAATTACCTGTACACCACTATTGTAACCGGTGGGAGGTAGAGATCCTGGGCCCTTTAGGTCACAGAGGACAGGTATGATTGTCTTCCTTTTGTTTACACCCTTCTTCTGTAATGTTGTTTTGTTTACGTTGGAAAACAATAATAAGTTTGTGCAAAAAAAATGCATTTAATTACAGGCAAAAACAGTCAGTTAAAACTCACTGCTGTATGTAGTTGTATAAATTCAGTTGTGTTTTTTGTACGGTGCCCAGAGCCTTCGGGATTGGGTACCAGAAAAATAAAATTGCCTTGTCTTGCCTGTAGTTCATGTATGGATGGGAAGACGGCGTATCGTGTTGAAATCTGAGAAATGAAGCTGAACACAGCAGTGGTTTCAGCAGGAAGTTACAGTTTTGGTTGTCTCTGCGATGAGAACGATTGAAGCCACACGGGTAGTAGTATTTCATGAAGTACTTGTGGTTTTGGTTCAAGTTGGGGCAATGGAATACAATCAGATTTGGGGAAGGGGTAGTGAGTCTGTGTGACAGTAGGAGTCAGGAGTCAGGGAAGACTTCCAGATGTAGGCACATTGATTTTTGTTTTGGTTGCTGAGGTCATGCAGGTACCAGGCCTTCATACACTGATATTGTGCTTAGATAACATCACTAGTGAAGGTGGGCACTGATCAATCAGAAAGCAAGAAATGTACTTGCCATTGTATAATTTTCCATTACAGTATGTACTGTATGCCCTTTCATGTAAATTGTATCTCAATATGCGTTACAAAGCAATGACTTAAATACTGTTAGTGTAGTGACAGAATGCAGACAAAAATGGCAGTCATGTAAGCAATAAGACCTTAAAGGGTGTGGGATATTGGTAGATACCCACATGCCTGGTGCCTGATGAGGCCCAGCATTTCTGACAGAGGGCCTTAATTACCCTGGAAGTGTTGGTATACACCAATACCCGACACCCTGAAGGGTCTTAATACACCACAAAAATAGGTTGGGCAAATTAAAAAAAAATCTCTAAAAGATAAAAAAGACACAAAAAATGCAATGAAATATTGGTTAGAAAATGTAAATAGTTCTTCCACAAATGGTTTCTACCTGTCATTCATCTGTCTTTCTACACATGTAGTAGAAAGTTTGTTTACCATGCAACATACTGTATGAAATCAATTTTCTGCTGTATTCCTCTAACAGAATGTGTACCCCCTCCCAAAGCATAGAATATTAATGTGGAATGCATGAATGTAACATTTTGCAAAATTCCACTGACATACACTCACACACACTCACAGGCCTCATAAAGAGCCAGGGGCTCAATTCTTTCTGGGGCAAGGTTAGCAGCAGAGATTGCTGTGTCAATCTGGTTAGGCTGTCAGAGGGATTTTTCATGGTCATCAAAGAAAGACAAGAAATAAAAAAAATCTGAATAGGGTTGCTACCTGTGGATGAGGCAAAAACCGAATCCTAAACTCTGCTCCTATCCAAGCCCCGTTTCATGACTGATCATGCATTGCTCCTCCTCTAAAGCTGTTTGTTATGTCAGTAAAAGACAACACTTAAAGCAGCCATTCAAGAAAAATGTTAACATTCCATACCTGTTAAAGTTAACTTTCCTAGGTTCTTCCTATTTATTTATTTCTGTATTTATTTATTGACATTGATTTACCAGATAAACATAAAGAGGTAAAATAAATATCATTTACAGATATTGTCTAGGTGGACACAAGGGAAATACTGTAAACAGCATAAAGCAGTATACATGGAAAATAATGATATACTGAATATTAAAGAAACTGTTTGTTTCCTGTTATGTGTACTTTGTATCTTTTTCTGGCTCCATTTCCTTTCCATGTCCATATTACTATTTCAAAGCCAAAGAAGTGACCATATGTTTTTCTTGAGGAAATAATAATTTGAAACATGAAGAAAAATAGATACATTGCTATTGAATGAAGGGTCTTATGCTAATGCTAATGCAGGTGGACAGTATAATGGGCATATATTCTTCCATTCATCTCCCAGTATAATGAGCCAGTGTAATTTAAAAATGCCTGAACTCTGTTAGAGATGAAAAAGTTTACCGGCAAATGAAAGTGGAAGTCAACTGGATCTTTTACTGTTGCAAAAGGTGGGTGGGGCATGCTTTTTGCCCAGCTTTGCTGCTATGCCTCTTTGAGATGTAGAGTGGAAAAGATTAAATTAAGTTAAGTAACTGCTAAGGGTCTTAATGTTCATACTTTACACCTCCCAGGTTGACTGCTTTCACAGACAAATGCTTTCACAAACAAAAGGCAATAGTGACAACAGAATTTGTTTGTAACCTGGACATGCAGCTGAAACAATGAATGATATGACAAAATCTGTTTCAAAAGTACTGTATGTGAGAAACCAAAATGGCTCACAAACCTGGCCAGTACTGAGCAAAACCAGACTACCGAATAGGGACCCTGAAAACTGAATTACCAGGTAAAAACCTGACAGGTGGTAACCCTAAACCTGAATAGTGCTTGATTTTCTTGAAATTTATGTATGTGTCTAAGAAAGGTTAATGAGTAGGAAGAACATTCAATTATTTACTTTTTTTATTTTTAAATTAAGGGAGGTTTTTAAGGCCTAGTTGGAGGTTTCTATATAAGAATAAAGGTGGCAGCCATGTTTGTGATGGAAATCAAGAATGAGGGAAGTGGTTCATGAATTCTGTATGTGATGGATCCAAATTCCAGATCACATGTTGGACCTTTTTACAGGGGGGAATTGACAAATAAACATATGCCAGTTGAATGGAAACAGCCAATCAGAATACAGTATTTGTCCATTTTCTAATATATGTTTAACAACTTTCCATGCATAGCCATAATTACAACAGAAACTGTTGTGAGAGAGGGAGAGGGATAGTGAGAAATAAAGAGAGAGAGTGAATGAATGTTGACCTGACTTCCTGGGTTAATCATCTGCTATTTTCAGAAAGTGTTATATGATCATTAACTTCCACATGGGCCACATTGTGCAAACACCAAGTACACCCTTGTGTGTAGTGCTATATGGTGGCATCTCTCATCAGAAAAGCACCTGCCTTACTCCATAGAAACTAGCACCTTCACCATTACCTTGCCACCATGCATCTGGGGTGATGGGGCTAAGGGTGCCATAACCATGCACTAGGGCACCATTAAACATGAGCCCACACACAAATAGAGCTCCAGACATGGTGCTGGGATCAAGCTGGTTGTATTTCTTTTGATGCTAGGTGGTACACAGTATGAAGGGCATTCCCTTACCACTCTGAATCTTCGCTTCCGTTTATCAGTCACAGTACTCAATGTATCACACAGAACCATAGCATTTCACTGGGGTTCTGATCTCCAACCCCACCAGTCATCCTAGGGCCTACTTACCCTCCAGCTTTTCCAAAAAATTGTTGCAAGGTGACCTCCCTTCATATAAAGGCTGGGCTGCATTAACAGAAGGGCAAAATGGGCAATGTAGCAGAACCCTGAGCCTTGGGGAAGCATCTCCTCCTTAACAACATTCCTTTTACTCTTTTTTTCTTTACTGTGCCCAGGTTAGATGACTTCATGGCAGGATTGCCTCTCCTCACCCTGTGCACACACTCACATGCCACTGACAACCTAGAAAAAGGATATTCTTTTCTTAGCTTCCTTCCATGACCGTCCATTGCTAGGAGATGGTGGAAACCCAGTTGTGACTGTGTGCAGGCGTGGTGCAGGCTGTCAGTATTGAAGGCAAAATCATGTGGGAGAGGAGAGAGATCAGGTCATGCCCTTGAAGGAGTCTTGAAGAGTCATAGCAGGTTTGGCAGGCAGGGAATTGAATAATTGAATCAGATCAACTGTCTGTGTGAGGAGGAGGGAAAGATTGTAGTCTGGATTGAGCAGTAGATCAGCTGTGGGCTGAGCTGCAGAAAGAGAGACAGAGAGAGAGACCAAAAAACTAGAGAGTCAAGTCGAGGCCGCTAGTTCAAGTAGTGTATTACTTGTGGTGATGCCATAGGTGCAGCAGAGGCAGAGCAGTGTAGAATACCGAGACTGAGAGTGGGAGGTGGGAGCAAAAAGCCTAAAGCCAAAAAGTCTAACTGGTAGGCATAAATAAATGTCATGATCCTCCCAGTGTGTTCACTGATGTTATCTGAGCACTAGCTAGAGCCCAATGAGACAATAATTTTTCAATGCCAAACGTTTGATGCTTTACGGGGACACGGAATGGAGGGCAGGGGTGGAATGTAAAAACAGCATTCAAATTCAAATTTCCACTATTCTAAAGTAACCATTATTCAACAGGGAATATAGCTAGAGACTCCTCAAAAGAAATAAACCACACCCCACCACAATGAAGGGGTAATGTATGAATCACCTGGATGGCGATACTTTACCATGAGGCTACAGTGCAAAAAGGAAATAATGAAAATCAAAGTGACAAAGGCTTCCCAATTATCATAAAATCACATAACAGAGAAAATGGGAAATGTCAACTTGTAGAAGCACTCGCCACCACCACCACCACCACTGGCCCTTGCCAAACCTTCTGAGAATAATGAATAAGATGTTAATGAAGTGGTGGTAAAATATCATACCCCAAACTGATAGTCCCCCATTCACTACTCAGCAGATGCAATCTATGATCCCAGGGCATCCAGCCATCAGCTGCCTCTCAATAAGGGGGTGGTAACAATGATACATATTCAGCCACCATGGAAGCACTCCCTGAAATCATATTTAAACATCCCCAATGTCATCCAACATTGTACCATTGAAAATGTCTGGAAACACATTGCATATATCCACAAAAAGTCACAATCTATAATGATGGAGAGACAAAATCCAATACCTAATAAATAATATAACACAAGGTAAAGGAAAATCTAAGATTTACATACACAGTAAATTTCAACAAGCACTTTCCCAGTTTGTGAAATGTATCCCACCACAGTAGTTCACCATCACTATGAACAGTAATAGGAGGACTACATGCAACCTCCTGAAAAGCTTAATTTAAGACAGGCTTACTTACGGAATATCTCTCTATTCAAAAACTCTGTTAGGGTAGAGCCAGGGCCAGTGCAGGGGAACAAATTCCACAGGGTTGTCAACTACATAAACAGTTAGGGGTCACAGCTAAGCCATTTTTTATTTGTTTGAAATATTCAGAAAGACCTTTGAGTCAGAGACTCATTTACAAAGGTTCTACGTCATAGTGATTACAGCGTTGGGACAGGGAAGAAGTTTAGGATAGCAGCCCCATCTCCACTCCCTAGCTGCTGCCATAGTTTCCTTAAAATACATACTGTGAGGGACATGGTTGGGATGGGTGCGACTCAGTTCTGTGCACTGTATTTTAGCGCTGGTCATTACAGTGCCACACATTCCAGTGCTGTTCCTTTCAGTGCTACAATAGTGACAGCTGTGTTAATTCAGCGCTCTACAGTAGAGGCCAGGTGCTGAGGGATGTCGATGGCGGAGCCCATCTTGTCAAGGAAACTATGGCAGCAGCTAGGGAGTGGAAATGGGGGCCGCTATCCCAAACTTCTTCCCTGTCCCACCCTTGCAATCCCATTGCTGCTAAATTATTCCGCCGTCTCTCGTCATTCACCGTCTTGTGCCACTGTTGGTCCCATGGCTTTATTATTGCTACTCTCCATGTGTGCGGCAGGCCCTGTTTTCTATACTTGGTCACCTTCCCCAAACTTTGTACATTTTTCCTCACTTCTCTCTGCCTCTCCTGGTGAGTGACTCCTCCATGGCCCAGACCTCTGGCTCCCTCTTAAAGGGACAGTCCACTCCCTGTGTACAGAGTAGCAACCCAATGGGCAGGCAAGGCAGGTCCTCTCACAAAATTAATTACTTGAGATTGGAAACTTCAAAATTCCCCATAACAGATTCCTGAAGCACAGGTTTTAGAAATGTCTGTAACTTTGTATGCCCTAATTTCCCTGCTTAAGTTATCACCTTACAATGTGTGGCTCGACTGCAATTTCTTGAACAGATCTTGTATGAAAATGCATGCCATACTTTTTTAGCTTTTTATGTATCCATTTTGTCACATCAGAGGATAGCAAAAATGCTGGAATGGCACAAATAGTTTTTAGCAGTTGATTAGTGCTGTTTGGAATTTTAAAATTCCAGCGGAATGAAATTCCGTGGAATATTTAAAATTCCAGCAAAATTCCACCGAATTCTGCCAGAAACAGAATGGCAGAATTCTGCAGCATAAAATAGTTGCAGAATGATTTTCCATGAAAAAAATCACTGTTCTGCAGAATATTATTCCTCGGATCTCAATAGTTTCCTCGGAAATTGTTGTGGAATAATTTTCCACGAAAAAAATACTGTTCCGCAGCATACCATTCTGCAGATCACAGTAGGCAGAATTCTGCTTGCAAACAAGTGAAATTCCAGTGGAAATTCTTCCAGCAGAACGGTCATTCTGCAGTAATTCTGCCAGCAGAATTCTGCATTCTGCACAGCACTACAGTTGATAATCCTCAGGAGCCCTTTGTTAATTAATTTTTAGGCATTAATTTCCTTTATTGCAACAGAGCTGAAATGGTTTCCTGTCAGCACTGCAATGGGAAGAGTGCTGTAATAAGATGGCGCTGAGCTGGGTGGTGCTAGAATGAAAGCGCTGAACTGACCAGTGATTAAATGAAATGTATTGAAGTGTGTTACACCTGTGGGGACTAACCTAATAACCTATATAATATTTTTAAAATCACTTAAACAGTGTTGGAACACTGATAAAGATGACCTCCATCTGATGTCACCATGCACCGGATACAGCAAAAAGTAATATCCATAATGACAAGCCAGGCATAAAACATATACCAGGGAAGATAGCAACCACTGATATAGGGTACCAGTTATACCTGAGACTTACAACTATAACTGCGGGAGTTTTAAAGAAAGCCAACTGTAAAATTAGTAACCAATTCAGCAAAGTGTATGAATGCATCAGTAACACTGAAGGCTGGGGGGATGGAAAGATGGAACGGAGGATGGGGGAAGGACAGTACATAGATGGACAAAGTGGGAAAGGTTCTGTTTTCCTATAAATGGGGACACAGAATGGGGATGGGGTGGGACAGTACACTGAGGCAGGAAGTGGAAGGTTTTGTTTCCTATAAACAGGGACAGGAAGCGGAGGGTGGAGATAGGACAACACACAGAGAAAGGAGTTTGCTTTCCTGTATATGGGGACATGGAATGAGGGTCGCAGTGGCAGCACACAGAAGGAGGGAGCAGGACAAGTTTTCTTTTGCATAAGGCACACTCAAGTTGCTGAGCGGTCTCTCATAAATTAAAGCAGCCAGCGGCTGCCTGATAGGAGCAGCTGAGTCACTTTCAAGTAGGAGAAGTTTCCACCCAGTAAGCAGTGAGTACTGTTATGACAGGCTCCTGACATTGAAAGCTGATCAGCTGTTGCTGACTGGCTTCATGCAAATCAAAGGACTGAAGCCCTCTCTGACTGGAGCAGCTACGGGTCCTTTAAAATACACAAAGTTTCTACTCAACAAGCAATGAGTGGTTTCACCACCACCCTGCTTGTTCATTAGTCTCTAGACTGCTGAGCCCCTGCTATTTTAAACTGCAATGGGCTCAGAAGTGACCCCCCCCCCTGAAATACCCTTTCAGTGAAAGCAAAATGTTTGGTGCACAAGTGCATCAAACATAAAAATATGTGAGTGAGAAGGGTTTACAATTACAAATGTATAGCATGTCATGTCACCCATGTGAGGAAAATCATAAGAGATGTATGTAATGATCCTGAATATACATGGGGGGAATGCATTATGAGAATTTAATGCACATCCAAGGTGTGGGATGCTACATAAACCCCGAAGGCGAAGCCCAAGGGGTTTATCAAAGCATCCCATACTGAGGGTGTGCATTAAATTCGAGTTTTGCACTCCCTCCATGTATTGTTTTATGTAATTATTGGGTGGCATTTTTTTCTCCAACTTGAGAGAAAAAGTATGTTAGACACAGAGTTGTCACAGAATTTTATTGAATTCAACATGAAATTCAACATGAGAAAGCTTCAAACATGTCTGAAATAAATAGTAAACATTTACAAGAACTTAAAAAAAAAACAGTTTTATGAAAAGCAGTTAAGTAAATAAGTTCCTGAATGTGTTTCTGTTAGAATTGCATGGTGGGATTTGTATGAGAACAGCATATGGTATAATCAGTCACTAAGAAAACTGTTGTCTCCAAAGAACTGCTGTAAATAGGAAGAACAATCGTAAAAACATTAACTTGAGTCTTTAAAACTGCAACTTGAGTCTTTTTTTCCACTTGAATTTTTTTTTTTATTTCTTTGATTGCCTCAGATATAATATAGTGAGCTGCTGAGTTGAGAGTGTATTCAGGTTTCTGTGGAGATATGAAAGAGAGCATGTAGGACTTAGGGACTGTCTGATGTGGACTGCAAGATCGATGACTGAAGACTTCATTTTGGTGTTTTAAAAGTATTTGAGAGTGTTTTTAGTCGCAGTGTTATTCTCTGAGGAGTTTCAATTGGCTTCAATTGATGACTGCTTTAACCACACTGTGTGAATGAGCGTGAGTCAGGTTGAGGGTAGCTGGCACATGTTCGCCGTTATAACTCACAGGTTGTAATGGTGAATTATAACCAGCTAATCCTAAGAGAAAAAATGCCAACCAGTTATTAAGTAAGCAATAATATCCAACAGGGTGGGCGGTATTGTGCTATACCGGATCACCCAGGGGCATAATGAGGCCCAACGCTGCAGGTATACTACAATACCACCCACCTTGGAGGATATTATTGCACTTAGAAAATGAGCACAGTAAAAAAAATATAAGTTTGATATAAAATAATTCAATAAGAAATTAGTTTAATATTATTTTTGTAATAAAATAGTTCCTCCGCATGTATTTGAACACTGTTTTTTGGGGGAGGTTGTTGTCATGGTACCCCACAGACACACACACACACAGGAACCACTTGTTGGCACACTATGGTATCGTGGCAGCAAAAGGGAAAAAAAGAGACAGAGAGAGTGATACCTTCGGTAGCTGTGTGTGATATAGAATGCTTGCTGTCACTGAAGTGCCCTGTCAGCGATCGCGATAAATTGAGTACCGCATTTAAGTAATTTTTTTTATTTGGAGGCAGTTGGGTGGAGTAAGGCACTCCTAGAGGCACTTGTGAGCTGTGGCTGGCTTGAATTTATAATATTCTGTTTTATTGAAGTTGGACTGTGTATCGCAAGCAGCGCGAGCAAGCAGCATTTAAGGTGAGGCTTACGCTGCTCTGGAGAGGCTCGTGCTGCACTTAAAAAAAACTCGCTTCCCACCGCCATTTAAGATGTGAAGCTGATCTGACAGATGGCTTCCTTTTGTACTTTTAAAATTGTATTTTGGGAGATGGTCTAGTTGCAGTTTCCATTAGTGGTGTTGCTGGGGTTGTAATCAGATGTGGGAGCGTGGTCTGTTTCAGGCAGAAGCAGTCTGTTGGAGCCGAGATGAAGCAGTGTTGGGAGCTGGTGTAATGGCGCTGCAGTTAGGATACTGCAGTCTGCAGTTTCAATGGGAACAGCAGCTGGGCTAAATACTGTACATACAGGGCGACTCTAGTGTTCATAAACGAGCATTCGGGGGCAAGTGTCTCGCTAAGTAAGACAAAAAATGGCGGGTATTTCAAATTAAGATGAGGGGGGTTTAGCCAATTAGGGAACAAGGTGGGCATCAGGATTCTTGTGATGGGGCAGGCTGGGTTGGTACTTTTAATAGCCGGGCATCTGTTGTCTGATAGATGCCCAGCTAGAGAAGTCCCTCAGTCAATCAGGAGCCTGAAACAGTTTTACCCATTTTCTAAAATTGTATAACAGACTCCTCTGTACTATAGTAGGATGCCAAGACAGCTAGCAAGGATGCATACACCAGATTCAGCTGCACAGCCTACTATAGATTGGGGGTGGGGCTCAACGCTATATTGCTGCTGGTGGCATCTGTAATGGGACCAGGAATGAACTTAACCAGGGAGGAAGTCACAGGTTGATGTTAGTAGTTAGGAGTCACTCAAAGGCCCCAAGAAAAATCACATTATTTGAATACACCACCAGGGCAGTCTGCAGCAGGCGTGAAGGCAATATGCTCATAAGGATTCACTCTTCCATAAAGCTACCCTGAGAGTCAGACCCTGACCTAGCCATAGTGCAGCCAACTCCCGAATGACTCCTGGGCTTGATTTTCAAAGCTTCTAATTGCCACAAGTCCTAGGTGCACTGAAGAATATGGCACACAGAGCTTAGGCAATCACCTGCCCAGTGATCAGGAGTTCCAACCTGTGCGCCAGGTGTCACAAGTTAGACCAACTTTTTCTGGTCTAGTCTGTGGCTGTTTTTATGGAGTTTGCACCAGATATTTGGTGGAAGCTGCCATAAAATGTGGAAACTGTTGCAACTGAGCCCAAGATTCAAGAATCAGGGAGAGTTGCAGCAATAGGGTTTGGCACACTGCAGAACCTAGGTGTCATGGAATAGAGCTTGTCACAAGCCCTGTGCCACGCTTTGAAAATTGAGCCCTTGGTCTCATTATTTTGTCTCACTTGACTTGTCACATATTAAGACTTGTGGGGGGGACTTAAAGGAGAACTGTGCTGAATCTGGGAGTCATTTAAATTTATTTATTTTTTTTTTTAATTTTACCAGGAAGACATACTGAGCAGACTACCGCTCAATTCCAGATGCATCCTGGGGTAGAGGGAATGGGATAGTACATACAAGTAAACATACAGAAGTTTTTGAACAGCCAAATTTACAATAGGTTACATACAATATGTACAGGTTTTAATAAATACAGTGAATAAATTATCTCAAAGTAGTTAGTACAAGAGGTGGAAACAGAAAGATAACTGCATAAAAGTACGGTAACTAAGTAGAACAGGTAGCGAACAATCAAAAATGTGATAGTTAAAGCATCTGGGTGGACAACGTAGATCACATTTGGGTAGTTGGCCGCAACATTGTGCACGCCCGTTAAGACATGGGTCAAGCTAGTGCACATCAAGTTGACATGAGCAGCTTATGGGGACTTGCCCTTTTAGAAGGGAGATTTGTTGCCGAGGGGAGGGGGAGAGCCGGATGTCAGCTGGCAGAGAGTTCCATATTTTTGGTAGACAGACTCTAAAAGTCGACTGTCCAGCAGAGGTAGTCATGTGTGGGATATGTAGTAGACATTAGTCGAAATTTCTGAGTGAGTACGCTGAAGGTTTTTGGGCTGTTAGGGTAGAGGCTAGGTAGGAAGGCAGTAACTGGGTCCACAATTTGGCTGTGAGTCTGTTGCAGTGGTATTGGTGCCTGTTGGTGAGGGAGGGTAGATTAAGGTGACTGTAGAGGTCGCAGTGGTGAGTGGAGGGAGGACAATCTAGTGCACAGTGGCAGAAGGAGTTAAAAAGAGAATCCAGTCTAGCCAGGGTGGATTTAGGGGCAGAACTATAAATGACGTCTCCATAGTCGAAAATGGGGAGGATCATTTTCTGTAGGATCTCTTTGTGAGCAGGCAGAGGGTTGCAGCTGCGGTTCAGGTATAGTGCTCCCAGTCTAGGATGTAGTTTTTTGTGGGTAGCTTCGATATGCATGGAGAAGTCTAGGTGTTGGTCCAGCCAGACCCCTAAGTATCTGAAAGAGATGCAGACTTCTAGAGGGGTCCCATCAAGTGTTTTGAGAATGGGGAAAGCGGGGAGGTGGGAGAGTCTTTGTCTTGTTCCAAAAGTTACGGAGATTGTTTTTTGGCATTTAGAGTAAATTGATTTCTGCAAAACCAGTGCTGGACTTCACTGAAGTCTAGCTGGATCTTGGATACAACTTCCAGTGGGGAGTGGCCAGAGGTGTACAGGACTGCATCGTTCACGTACATGTGAATGTCAGCATGCAGGCAGGTCGAAGGAAGGTCATATAGAAAGATGGAGAATAAGATAGGGCCGAGGACAGAGCCTTGGGGGACTCCAATGGAGACAGGAAGGGGGTTTGAGGTGGAGGCACCAATTTTTACCAATTGGGACCTGCCACCCAGGTATGAGTTGAACCAGTGTGTAGCTGCACTGGAGAGGCCTGCCTTAGAGAGTTTTGACAGAAGGAGGGTGTGTGAGGCTATGTCAAATGCCTTGGCTAGGTCAATGAAAATGGCAGATGTGATATGGCTATTATCCATGCCTGTGAGGATCTAGTCTGCGAATCTGAGGAGGGACGTGACGGTGGAGTGGGATTTTCTAAAACCAGATTGGTAAGGGGTGAAGAAGGAGGAGGAGGAGTCAAGGAAGGTGGTGAGTTGTGAGAGGACGGGATGTTCCTGGATTTTGGCTAGGGTAGGTAGGAGGGAGATTGGGTGGTAGTTACTGGGGGAGGATGGGTCACCACTTTTCAGGAGGGGGATAACTGTGACATGCTTCCATGTAGAGGGTATAGAGGCGGAGGTGAAAGAGAGGTTAAAAAGAGATGCTAGAGGCATGGCGATTGCAGGTGCAGAAAGGTAGAGCATTTTGGCGTCCATGCCTGTGATGCATCTACCCTTGGAGGGATTTAGGGCAAGCAGGGCTCTGAGTACTTCTGTTGGGGTAACCAGAGACAAGGAGAAGGCTGGTTGAGGGGTCGGCATGGGTGGGGATGAGGATTTTGCATTTTGTGTGGCAGGTGGGGATTGAGAGCGAGGGGCCTGCTGCTAGTAAACACAGAGTTGAAAGCCGTGGCAACTGCTAGTGGTTCACTTATGACAGAGCCTCCCACATCTAGGGCAGGAGTGGGTGGCTGGGTGGGAGGGGAGAAGATTGATTTTATAGACCTCCAGAACTTGGCAGGATGGTTTAAATTTTTTTGGAGGGATGATGTGAAGTAGTGAGCTTTAGTCTGGTGGATAAGCCTGGTGCAGGCATTTCTAAGCATTCGCTAGTGGAGGTGATCGATGTGCCTCCCTGATGTCTTATAGGCTTTCCACACCTGATCTGTGACATGGAGGTAATCCATGAGGTTGGCAGTGATCCATGGCAGGTGAGCTCCCCTTACTCTAACCTTTCTGAGTAGAGCATAGTTATCCCAGACAGCAAGAAAGTTTGACTTAAAGAAGTCAAAAGCATGATCCATGGAGGGCCTGGGTTATGTAGGACCAATCCAAGTTAGCCAAGTCTTGTGAGGAGACCATCGAGGTTAAGGGATTTGTAAGATCTGATAAGGAGAGTTTTCAGAGGGAGTGACTTGGCTTTGAATACTTTGTGCATTATGTATATCATATGGTGATCACTCAGCGAGTCCGGAAGGAGGCCTGAGGTTAGGATCCTATGTGGGTGAGAAGTGAGGGCCAAGTTGAGCAGGGAGTGGTTTTGCATTTTGTGGTTGAGCCGTGTGGGCTCGGTGATGAGTTGAGTCAGAGTTATGTTGTCTACATGGTTTCAGAGTTTGGTACTAGCACAAGTGAGCCAGTTTAAGTTGAAATCACCTAGGAGGTGGAGCTCCCCCCCCACCGAGGTTATGGTTTTGAGGGTGTCCAGATGAGTTGCTATGGAATTTAAAAGGGAGTCTGGGGAGCAATAGGTCCCAGCTATAAAGATCGGGATGGAGTGGGAAAGGGAGATTTTTATTAGTAAGGAGTCGATGTTGTCAGGGAAAGCAGGTAGCAAGATAGGGGAGAATTGTACCTGGGAAGATACATAAATGGCTGTACCACCGCCTCTTTTTGTGCCAGGGCGGTCCTGGTGGGTGATGGTGTATCCAGGAAGGGCCACTTCAATATCCAGGTTGTGTGGTTTCAGCCAGGTCTCGTGATAATTAGGACATCAAGGCATAGAGTTTGTACTAGCGCTTTGTAGCAGAGGATTTTTGTAGGATGCTGCATATGTTTAGGTGGGTATTTTTAGGCCTCTGGGAAGTCGGCCAGTGGGGGAGGGGTTGGCAAGCTGGTAGCAGGTCCAGGATTTAGCTCAATGTCCTCAGCGAGTAGGGAGCACTAAAGTTAGTACCAATTTTAGGTTTGGTAGTATTTTTATTGGCTTGTGGTGGGGTAAGGGAAACTGGGAGGCTGTGTGAAAATGGCTGAGGTGTGTAGTTTTACTATTAGCAGCCCTGTGTGGAGGATGGAGGGATGATGGATGGGCCAGGTATCCAGGAGCAGTGTTACCCCAGGGCGAGTTGGCAAATTATGGTGGTGGAGCTGTAGCTAGGGTGGCAATAGAATGGGGAGAGGTTTGGGGGGCCTGGCTGTGGATTAGGGTAGAGTGTGGGTGGTAGGGATGCAAGTTTTGCAAGGAGTGCTATCCCCGGCATTGTTTTTAAAGCTAAGTGTAGCATGGTGGTCCAAGAGGTGATTTTAGTGCAACAAGAACTAAGGGAAAATGCTGTAGCGGCCACTAGTGGTGAGCTCTGATAATCTGCAGATGGGAAAGTTGACTGATTGGTTAAAACAGTCACCTGATGAGTACTGTATAATGGAGTGCTCACCAAGGGTGGTGGTGGGGGCAGTGGGGCAGCTGACATGGAGCGTCAGCGGGGAAGCAACAGTGAAAACTGTAGTACTGCATGTGGTCCCTGATCCGGGGAATTGTTGTACCTGGGCATGGCTTTGTGTGAGTCCTCGGGGAGGGCAGCTCCATGCACCCACGACCACCAACGAGGCTATCTCTGTGGGGGCTCCTGGAAGGAAACAAACACATAGGTATTTAAAGGAGAAATCAAAACCGTAGGCGTTTTTTTTTTGGGGGTGGGATTACAGCTAGTCAGGTAAGGTTTACAAAGAGATAGGCTTATTCGATTTTCTAAACAATTCGTGATAGGCTTCGCTTTGTTTTATGTGAAGCGCGAGAAATATGGACATTTAAGCAGTTCCTGGTAGGCTTTTCTTTAATATGTACCAGCTAGTATGTAGGTGCAAGCACGCACTCGCGAACCCTGAAGCAGCCCTCCTAGGGAGCCAGCAAAACGTCCCCTACTGCTTTAGTCTGTTGCACTTGCGTATTAGGAATAGCCTTAATAAGGGTTAGTAAGACTGGTGCACCAGGGGACAGGTGTTGCAATTTGGGAAAAGAGAAAAAAAAGCACTGTCTTTTTCTCCAAGTTAATCTACCTACACCACAGATACGCCCCTCCCCCAAAGCACACTTCCACTGTCTCTTAGTACACAGACAGAATGTTGTACATTAACATTCAAAATACACACACAAACAATAAACGCTTGACTATATGAGCACAGGAGGGTTTTCTATAATCAATGAACTAAAGAGGAGAAGGGGAAGGGGAAGGGAGAAGGAAGGAAGGAGATGTTTTTGGATATATATTGGTGATATTTCTTGTATAACTGTGTTAATGTGCACACAGTAATATTTTCAATAATTCTTGCCATTTTTGTTGATTGTTATGGTGCAGCAGGGCATAATTTTAGTTTGTTTAAAATATGTGGTTATATTACTGTAGCTTTCAATTTGCTACGCATTACTTAGTGTGTGTGTGAGTATGTGTGTGACACGTGTCATCAAATCAGACACCTTTTATTGTGCCACATAATTTCAGCAATGTGAACCTGCTATCCACTGCAGCTGTGTAATTTTGTGTACTTCTTTGTGGTGTCTTTACTGGTACTCGTACTAGTGACTCTTACTGCAGCAGTGCAGTACACTGCCCCTCCCTGACCCTTCAACTGGCAAAGTTATTCTTTTCCAGATTTGAATTTCTGATGGTGAGCACTGGTTAGGTGTTGTGCCTTTGCATCTGTATCTCTTCAGTGCTCAACGCAATCTTAATCTGTCTGTACATTTGCATCTCTTTAGGGCCCAATCTCCATCTCTCACTTCAGTCACAGTTGTTTCTTTGGCTTCCCTTCAGAGTACTGGACAGGTGTGGTGAATAATTCAGCATGAACATTGTACTCATTAATATGCATTTTTAAGTCAGGACCATCATCAGGAGTCACTCATGATACAAATCATGTTCTTCATCATCACGGTCACAAATGCAGTCACAAATTACGATTTACGATCACGTCACAAATCACAACAGTAATTTTTTTTACTAGTTACTTGGATGTATTGTAGGCCTGTTTTGTAGTATCTCTCCATGCTTCACCACCCCACCATTGTACTCATTAATGAGTGTTTTTAAGTCAGGGAGTTTTGTGCCACTCCTCATCGGGGCTCGGGGAAGTACAGCCATAGGCATTTGCATTTCTTTATCATCACGGTCACAAATGCAGTCACAAATCACGATTTACAATTACGTCACGAATCACAACATTAATATTTTTACTAGTTACTTGGATGTTGTAAGCCTGTTTTGTAGTATCTCTCCAGGCTTCACCACCTCACCATTGTACTCATTAATAAGTGTTTTTAAGTCAGGGAGTTGGACAGTGTCTGCAGTACATACTCAGACTGGAAAGAAAACTGCACCCGTGCAGTTTAGCACAGTACACTTCCACTGCTTATAATACATATGGAAGACAAAAAAAAAAGGGCATAATTACATACAAGGGTCGAGGATGGCGGAGGAATGCATATTATAACACAGCTAGGAAGGTGTGGGGGGCACATGGTGTGAGGAAAAAAATACTAATGTGGGATCCCATGGTGATCCAGCAGCAGTTCCACATGGACATAATTTGCAACTGATGTCCTCTGTGTAAGAAAAATAAAATTTACAGAAAGAACAAATTAAGTAAAAAGAGTACAGACAGAAAAGACAAAAATGTAGCTTTTAAAAAGCTGTTGAGTCTAAATCAAGTTTAAATCTCCTCCTCATTCTGATCTCAAAGTATCAGCAGTCACAAACACACTCTCTCTCTCCATCTGCACAGGAGAAAGTAAAAGTGTCTGCTTGTATGATTCACTTTATTCCTGCCTAGCTAAAGAGCATGTGACTTACAGTACTGTAAGCCATGTGATGTGTGGGGCTGCCAAATCTGAAACACCAAGTGGATCACTTAGAATCATAATGAGGAATGCGAACTCCATTAAAAACAATGACTTCGCCTTACTTCACATTGCCATTCCGCCTTAATGTGAAGTGGTAATGAAAGGCGGGTGAGCATTTTGCATTGCTCCTCCACATATGGAGTGGCAACGCTTAAGTGCCCACTTTATGCTTCATCATTTAACGGATCTTTAAATTGCTGCATCTCTACACAGGATGGTTCTCGTGGCTAAAGTACCTTAGGAATCCCTAAAGGAGAGTGCTGCTGCTGGAGGAGGGGGAGGATGGTGGGGCAAAGAAAAAGTGCTTCACAGTGAGGCTGAGAGGAACTGCTTATATAGCTCAGGAAGTGGGAGTGGCTGGCTGCTTGGCCATGAACTCCAGGCATAGACTTCCAATTTAATGTCCTGAGTAGCTAGTATAGTGTTATGCTTGTGCAACTGTGTTAGTTTGGTTTTGGCTGTTTGCACTCTCTATTCCAGAGGAATTACCACCCTGTAGGGGTACGAAAGCAAGGAACTCTTGGAGAGGGGTCTGCCCATAGAGCAGCCATGGGATGATTCCCGTGGCTAAAGGTACCTTAGGAATTCCCAAAAGAAATGTAGTATCATCCCCAAAGGAGGCAACATGATGCGTATGAGCAAGCAGTAACCGTGACGTAGAAGCAGTAACTGCAACATAGTAGTAGAGAAGAATAGTGATGGCTTACATTGAGAGAAGGGGATCCCCTAAGGAGAGAGGGAATGGCAGGACATCCTCCACCTCCATCCAACAATGGAACCTACCTAAGGAAACTAGGGGGAACAATTATGCTAACAGTGTTATGACCTGAGGCAATGGAGGAGAGAATAAAACCCCTATGAGGAGGACATCTGTGGGAATCCAAGGCCTAGGTCGCCTTCCCTCCAGGCTTGGGAAATGTATTTAGTGATGACTCTGCAGCTGCAATTTGGAAAACTCAATTAAAGGGAGGTGGAAAATATTCCAATTTGGGGAAGGCTCTCACACAAACCTCTAGCGGAACGTCGTGGAAGGTTGAGAAAACTCTGCAACAATACGAGCATCCAAGGCACAGGAGGAAAGCAACAACTGCTGAGGCACTCACCTGGGTTACCTGCCCTAAATCAAACCAGGTGAACCAGAGGCAAGTGTGGGGAGAATGCAGTGAAGGTGCCTTGCTAGGGAAACCAATAAAGTCAATGGCCAACCATTATAGTGGAACACTAGAGCCAAAGGAAATCGACGTAACCACCCTTCACCGCTAGTCTTAAATTCTACACCAGGAGCTGCTGTCACATAGCAGGCAGCTAAAGCCAAGCCTGGGGTGAGGACATTCCCAGCTAAGGGCCAGGTGAGAAGGATCCCACCCCAAGTTGGACACGCTCGATGATGCGGACTAAATGCAGAGCGAGAATGTTGGCTGCAGAACCTGCACCAGATTAGAATGGCTGGCATGCCCCAGAATTGATTGAGAGCTGAAAGCTGGTGAGCTGAATGAGCATGGTGTGCTGAGATCATAATGAGTGCGAGTGCTGAGACCTTGCAAGGTCGAATGCAGATTGAAAGCAGTAGAATCCCAGGCGAGCGAGGGGATGGCACTAGGCATGAAGCAATGGCTTGCATAAGCAAGGAGCAGCGGTTGTGTAAGCAAGTGTGGACCTGATAGGTCAGTAAGCAGTAGTAGTAATAGGTGGACCTGTGTAACAACTGTACAAGTAAACAGCACTGAGTTAGGGGCAAGCTAGCCAGACATGAATAGCCAAATCAAGGTGATGAACTCTGAGGATTTTTGGCAGCGAATACAGGATTTAGAACAGAATTAATTAACCACATAGGCCGACCCCAAACACCTCCCAGTTCCGCTGTAGGACAAACAAGAGTAGCGATGAAAGGTCGAGAACCACATGCAGATATAAGCTAATTTAATAGCCTCAGCAGGAGCTTCAGCTAACCTCAGAGTAAACAAGGTACAATAGGAATGGGTGTAAACAATGCAGCAGCAGGAAGCAAGAAGGCATGTGCAGCAATAGTAAATAAATGAGTACACTGAGTTGTAAATGCAAATAAAGGAGGCATAAAGCTCTTAAGCATTGTCAAACAGGCAGAGCAATGAGACTGCAGCAATGAGGTAAGTAGAACAAGCATGAGTAAGCTGTATAGCTAGGTTCAAGTAATCTGAGTCAGGTGAGACCAATAAATTATGCCACATGGACCAGCTATAGTTGAGTAACTGAAAGATAGCATTATGAGCTCTGAATAGCAGTATGCTAGGAGCCTAGAAAAGCCACCCCCAAAGGAAGGAAGCATACATAGCTGAAGGCAAAATATACACCAAAGCAGGAAAACAAACACAGTAGCCCTGCAGAGACAAGCGGGGGCTCCAGCCAGAGAGGTCTGACCAGTTCAGGGAACAACTGGCAAAGCCTTCAGCTGCAAAGACAAAATGCTTCACAGTGAGGCTGAGAGGAACTGCTTATATAGCTTAGGAAGTGGGAATGGCTGGCTGCTTGGCCACTGAACTACAGGCAAAGCCTTTCAATTATCTAAATGTGCTACAACAAACCTCTTCATTTTCACATAAGATCATATTTTCTCAAACCTGCTTGCTCCTATGTTTCATTTCTATAACTTACTTTCTGTAAAAGGAAGGAAGCTCATATTTCAATTTTGGCAGGGGTACATTCAGCTTGAAAATGAGCAGGGGCCTTCTCAGACGTAATCAGGTCCTGCCTAAGGGGCACTGCTCCTAAAGTTATACTGGATCCATGTCCAAGTACAATTCAGTTTTCACTCACAGTCACCAACCTCCCTGGTGGAGTCCATGGAGCCCCGGTGCTCCCAAGGTCATTCATGCAGCAGCGCTCTCCCAGGCAGGGTGAGCACTTCCCTTTGGGCAATTCTCTGCCCGCACATGTCTCTGTGCTCACAAGGGACAACATTATGAATAGTAAGTCAGACTGTAATATTACAACTAAATTCAATTAAATACTGGATCTGAAAATGCCTGTCTCCCTACAGCAGTTACACTGATAGCCTAGTGCCCCTAAAGAATAGGCTACCATACCTGGCCCCATCCTGGGGCTTACTGACCCAACTCTTGGCAGGCCCCTCCTCCTGATGACCCATTCATTTAGCTTCCATGCTGGGGATCTACTCTACTGTACCTAGGGCTTTAAATCACTACAGGATATCTTTAATTCAAGGATTACTTACAACTGTGCTCTTTTTAGACTATGGCTGTTGTTTCAGCCAGGCTGTCTGGTGAACCATTTCATGGTGGGACCAGATCCTCACAGATTCCAGTGACTTCCCTTGAGGGGTGACATTCCACTACACCTGGTGGTATCATGCTGGTTCTTGATCTTCTGGGTCCTCAAGGCAACTAATGCAATGCTCCATCCTTCCAGCCATTCCTTGATGGTGTTCCTGCAGAGACCTTGCCAGGGTCCAGTGCCACCTGGACCCAGGGACCCTGACACCATACCTGGGCATGCATGCTCCTTAACTCAGTCACAGCTAGAAAGCTGGGCTCCCTCTTTAGATCTTCCCACACTGGAACCTCTAACAATCCACTCAAGTAACTCTTCCCATGCTTGCCTCCCCTTCTTATAGACAATTGGGGAAGGGGAGAGGTTAGCAGGGGAACTGCTAGTTCAGGCTTTTAAAAATGGTGCCTTTTATGCATATAAATGAAGTTAGTAAATTTTAAAAACTTTAGAAACTACATCTAGTATATTCACAAAACATGGTGGGGAGATGCTACTGTTTGGTATGTAAACTATATTTGAACAAAGCTTTATCTTTTCCTAAACATTTTGGGATTTTTGGCAATCCATGTCAGTGAGCCTGATTTTGTGGTTTTGGATCTGTTATATTCACATTTTTATAAAAAGTGCTTCTCAAATAAGTGGATACACAGAGTACCATGGTTACAGTATGCAGATGTTCTTAGCTAATAGTAGTTAACTGGCATTGCTATCCCGCACTCTTAAAAAGACATTATCGGAAGTTTATTCTTCCTTTCAAACTTTTCTAATGTACAGGCCTTGGTTGAAGCAAGACAACAGTTCCCTGGCAGCAGAAGTCACGTACGCCATAGTATAGCCAAGCAGAGAGAAGTGGGACCATAAAGAGCAGCAAGAACCATACGAACTATAAATTGGAAACATCTTTTTAACTCAAGTCTTGGGGACTACTCTTAAAGGAGAAAACTGGAACCTCTTAAAGGGAAGTACTAATGATGTATGCCTTTTTCTGAACTATTTTTATGATCAACTGAATATAGACATGTCTGATATAACTCTGCAGCACACTTTAGACTGGAACATTTTGAAAGTTTGCACTACTAAACAGAACACTTTATGCAGGAAATGTGACTTCACTGGACCCTTGTTTCAACTGCATTTGTAATGCATTATAGATATTTGAAGATCTACATTGTGCAATTGATATTTTATAAATATAATTTTTTTATCACAGAGATAAGATGGGTACTAGAAGTAAAAAAATGAAGAAATACCCTGGATTTTAAATAAAAGGATATCTCCAAAAACCCCAAAATAAAAAACAAAGAGTGTTAGTGCAAGTCATTATATAGAGAATAATGGATAGGTAAGTGTGTGATATAGATTTTTTTCACACACGCGAGGTGTATGACCACCCATTAAACTCAAGAGTGAAGCTTGAGAGGTTTATGTGGTCATCACACACCGAGGGTGTGTGAAAAAAATCCATAACATCAAACTTACCTATCCCTTCTTTTTCACAATTGCTGATATGGAGGTTAGACTGTATTTCTAGCAGCTTGAAAGAAAAATAATTTTTTTAGCTAGAGTGCAGTTTTATTTTTGAAGAAATTGAACTGTACATGAATAAAACACAGTTGAAAATACTGCAGTTGACTTCCGGTAACGTCATGCTCTGGGAAGCAGCTTAGCTCTGCAGCTCCGTTTCTACCTAGGCCATTAAAGCTTAAAAAAATATTTTTTGACCTTAAATTTATTTTATTTACATCTGGTTCTCCATGGGAATGCCCAAAAAAAGACCCGACGCACAAAAATTGCGAGCTGCTGATGCCGAAATGAACGGAGCCGACTCGGACAGTGATAGCTCGCAAATTTCTGGAAAGAGCGAGCGACCGAGAGGAGGTGGTTCAAAAACACTTAATACAGCCAGGCAGATGGACATAGTACTTCAGGAACTAAGAGATTTCAGGAAAGAAACCCGCTCCATGGTCATAGCCCTGCGTACTGACCTCGGGAAAATGGAGAAACGACTGGATGTCATGGAAGAACAGGCCACGATTATCGACTCTCGCGTAGACTCTGCAGAACAAGCAATAGTCCAGATGCATCAAACCCTATGAGAGTTGCAGGAATGGGCAGAGGATGCGGAGGTGAGAAGCAGATGAAACAACTTAAAGGTCAATGGATTCCCAGAGGGTTCTGAAGGTAAAGACCCAGTTCAGTTTATGCAGCAGTTCTTTAGATCTAAATTAGACTTGCCGGATAACTGTACTCTTGAAATGGATCGTGTGCATCGTTACATTGGGCCAGCAAACAAAAACAGACCACGTGCTATCTTAATCTGATTTCTTGATATCAAGAAAAGCAATTAGTGCTACATAAATCATGGTAGCAGGGGGACCTGACCTATCTAGACCATAGGATTTATGTAGATAATGACTTCCAGACGGCAATCGCCATGAGGTGCAGAGCATATGCACCCATACTTAGAAAGCTGAAGGAAGCAAAAATTAAGTTCAGAACCCCTTACCCAGCAAAGTTAGTGGTACAGTTAAAGGAGGGCCCTTAGACGTATGAAACAGTGGATGAGGCAGCACAGGAACTTTCTAAACATGGCATTGAAGTGTCCCTTACTCAAAAGCAACCAAGCATATCATTAGCGACTAAAGTGGCCCAGAGAGCATGGGTAGGATGCCGCAGAGGGAGCAGCATCGCCACAGGGATGGAGCCCTTGTGCTCCAACAGATTATCAAAGGAATGAAACAACAGCCTAAGTTAAAATCTGGGACCTCCTCGGATGTTCGGGATGAGAATTGAAGTGCTTTGTGGACATGCTTCTCTTTCTCATTGCTGTGGCCCTTCTCCCAGATTGGACCCTTTGGCCATTGGGGTAGTATGTTTGTCTGTCTCTGGCCCTGTAGGCTTGATTCTGCCATGATGCTTGACCTCCCTGTGGTTCCTCTGACAATAGGCCCCACGCGGAGCAGAGGTGGTCACTGGGTCTCCCAAGCAGGTGGGGTATTCTCAACAGCTGCTGCCACATTGCTTAGTTAGGGCCCTACCACAACTCATATGCCACCTGCACATGCTATCTGTTACATGCCATTTGGATACCCTTGCAGGTTGCTCATTAGTGTGGGCTCGCTTGGCCAGAGGGGTGGGCATGGTTGAGGGCTGAAGCACAGGCAGATTATCAAAGCTTGAAGGCAGATGGATGAACTCACCAGAGGGCCTTCATGAGTCACGGACAATGCCAAATCATGGGATGTCCCCTGGGCATCCATAGCTTCTATGTCTGCTATACTAAGTCATGAGGGGTGACCCCCCTTTTTTTTTAACACCATCAGTGCCTGTAGATTTGATGGACCTCGAAATCTCGAAGTGGAGGTTTGTTTCCCCTCAGGGGCTGTTGTGGCCCTGTTTTGCTTCCCCTGGCCTTACCCTGCCACTAGCTGTACCGGTGGGGGATGGTCCAAGAAAGGGCAGACTTCTTATTACTGCGGAGCTGGGACTTATGGGGAAACTGAGCTGCCAGTGGTAATCCCCATGCAACAGGGACACTGATAATCACCTTCCACAATTGAATCCCCTCCCACCATTATTCCTAATTTGCATGGCCGATGCTGACGAAGAGGTCTACATATTTCATCACTCGGCCAGGGTGGAATAAGAGAACTGACCACCTTCTTCTTATCCCCCCACACACATAGACGCTTGTGTCTAGTCTATCAAGTTGATAGACCCAGCCAAATCTTGGCATACCTGAAGATTGGTGGCGTGTTTGCCATCAGTCTCATGGAAGCCCATAGAAGTTTAGTGGCTCTTGCCCAGTTGGCAGAGTACTGCTTGTTTTTCTTTTGGTTAAAGTTCACATTTTACTGTTCCCAGTTTGAGGGAAGTTGTTTCTCACTTTTCCCCATACAGGCAGTCACATTTCGTACAACCTGAGATGGAGCGTAGATGCAGTTATAATCCAGAGATAAACCTGGAGCAGTTTGCTCTATTTATTTTAAAAGGTTAATATTAAGTGTAATGGCTAGAATACCTCTCCAGATTTTTTCTCTGAATGTTAATGGCTTAGGCAGTCCTGATAAAAGAGCCAGAATGATTTCCAGGTCTAAAAAAGCACAGGCAGGAATAGTATACCTGCAGGAGACTCACTAGAATGCTAACGAGCATAGGAAGCTAGCCAGAGGGGGGGTTTACCCAGGTATTCTGTTCTGATTTTGCAAATGGGAGACAAAGGGAAGGTCACCATATTGATATCCGTCCCACACCCCATTCCAGTCCATCCAAGAGTAGGTTGACCCAGAGGGATGCCTGGTAATTGTATAGGGCCCTCTCCAGAATGAGGAAATTACCCTGGCCAATGCATATTTCCCACCGGGATCAACAATTCAAACAATTAGATTTCTCTTAAATAAAATACTTCAATTAACCAGGGGTACCCTGATACTGACTGGGGATTTTAACATTACCCCTAATCCTAACCTGGATACTACAGCAGGGGTCAGAGGTAAACAACCTACCCCTCACAAATTTTTTAAACGGTTTCTGCAAGAGGTGGGGTGGGTTGATGTGTGGTGAACCCTTCATCCTAGAGACAGGGGATACTCCTTTTATTCCACTGTACATGGGTCTTATTCTAGAATAGACCATTGTTACATGCAGAAGGAAAATGTGAGGATCCTGATTGAGGCAACCATAGGGGACATAGCTGGTTCAGATCATGCCCTGGTGATTACAAAGTGGGAACTAGGTCTAGAAAAATGGAATACAATGTGGAGGTTCAATCCTATTTACTTTAGAAACCCCCTTTTTAAGGATTTTTTAGAGGAGAAGATACAGGAGATCCAACAGGATAATTCAGACCCAGAAGTTCCCTCCCCAGTTCTTTGGGACACACTGAAAGCGGTACTCTGTGGCCATTTAGTTAGATATATGTCAATGCTGAAAAAACAACCCAGCGAAAAACAATACCACTTGGAGCAGACTCTTAGTTTTCTCCAGTTGGCTCACTAGCAGGGGAACAACTCTGTTTTACCTCAGCTCAAACAAATCAGGCAGAAGCTAGATGCTCTGGTGCTCCAAAATACTGAGACTGCCCTAGCCTTTCTTTGGCAGAGGTACTGGGAAGTTGGCCCCAGAGCCGCCCGTCTGTTGGCCTTCCAACTACATAAACAGAAGCGTCTTTCAGCTATAGCCACAATTAGAGACCCCAATACAGGTTCCTTATACACTAGAACCAGTCATATCACTCAGGCTTTCTGTGAATATTATAAAAGCCTGTACTCCCCAGACCATCCCTCAGAACACAATGATATCACTGAGTTTCTTACCCCCTTAGGCCTCTCACAGTTATCTAAGGATCAACAAGAATTATTGGTTTCTCAACATCGCACACTGAACTTATAGCTACCATATCCTGATATAAAGCAATGAGGCACCTGGTCCCAATGGATACGGCGAATTTTACAAAATATTACCCAGAAGATTGCTCCACTCCTCCTTCAGGTATACAATGAAGTTCTACAAGGGCAGGGGATCAACCACCCAGCTGGTCATATGTGGTGGTATCCCTGTTTCCTAAACCAGACAAACACCCTCAATACTGTGCCCATGTCGTCCAATTTCAGTTTTGAATATGGATTATAAACTATGTCCATTATGGCTAAACGATTGGACACAGTCTTACCATCCATAATCAACCTGGACCAAACCGGTTTTGTGAGCACCAGATCCATAATAGACAATATAAGAAAAGCATTGCACCTGGTACATGAGATGCTATCTCAGATATCTCCTTCAGTCCTTCTCAGCTTAGATGCTGAGAAGGCTTTTGATGAAGCCTCTTGGCCCTTTTGTTTCTACAATGAAAAAGATGCAGTTCCCATTGCCCTTTGTCTCACTGATTAGAAATTGTACTCCCACCCAAATGTGTGTGTAAAAGTTTCTGGACACCACTCAGCGTACTTCCCTCTTTTCAGAGGGACGAGGCAGGGATGCCCTATGTCCCCAGGACTATTCGCACTCTATCGAGCCATTGGCACAAGCCATTAGATGCTCATCCCTAGTTGAGGGGATTCAGATGAAGGGGATAGAACACCGCATAACCTTATATGCAGACGATGTCTTGCTTTTTTTGTCCAACCCTGCTCAGTCAATCCCAGCCGTCTTTGATATACTGGAGCGAGTTGGTGTTTGTTCAGGGTATAAGCTGAACACTAATAAAACTGAGGTGCTAACTTTTAACTTTATTCCCCCCAACCCTGGCTCAGATTTATCCCTTCCGCTGGGACTTAGCTAGATTGAAATATTTGGGAGTTTTTATTTCCCACCGGCAAGGAATGCAGAGAAGAATAACTATACTCCTTTCTACACTCAACTTCAATCAGACCTTTGAGATGGAATGTACTACCATTGAATCTCCTCCAGAGAGTTGAGGTCATCAGATTGGTAGTCTTACCCCGCGCCCTCTACTTATTCCAGAATATTCCCATTTATATCCCAGCACAGACATTTTGAATATGGAATAAAGCCATTAGTAGATTTATCTGGGTGGGAAAACATCCCAGGAAGAAATTTTCCATTTTGACCCTCCCAAGGAAAGCAGGGGGACTGGCCCTACCCAATCTCAAACACTATTATTGGGCATCACATATATCTTTTATACTGACCCGGATGGTGCGGGATTGCTCTGCTCATTGGAAGGTAATAGAAGAGGGCCTGATGTCCTTTCAGAACCTGATTGAGGCTACTATGTATTGTTCCCTCCTCTTCTGCCAGAGCCTGAACTTAATAACCCATGGATTACCTACCAACTAAAATTATGGAAGGTGATTAGAAGGCACTTCACTCTTTCTCCATACCTATGGTTACTTACTCCTATAACTCTCATTGAGAATTTCCTTCCAGCCAGCTTTGACCATACATTTAGCACATGTGAGCATTTGGGGATTTTCAATATCTCACATCTTCTCTCCGCTGGAGAATTTAGATCCTTTCGGGAGAGTTGTCACTCCCATGGGTTGAGACAATGTGATTTTTTTAGGTTCCTGCAACTGAGACATTTTTATTACTCTACCCCAGCAGAGATGCATTGTAATGAAAACATTCCCCCCTTAGTCTCTTTCCTCCAGCGAAGTATCGCTGAGGGAAATGCACCTCATAGTGTTTCAGCCATATATCAGGCTCTAGGGGATACACAACGATTGGACACTGCAGAGGTATATACAAAGTGGATTCAGGAGTTTGGATTTAATATCTCTCCACAACAATGGGACAAATGCTGTTTATCAATATCTAAGCTCACCTTCTCCCATGGTTGGAGATTGTTTTCCTGGCAGGTGTTGATTAGATATTTTTGAACACCTGCCATAACAGCTCACTTTACTGCCACAGGACTAGGAGCTTGCTGGCACCAATGTGGGGAGCTCCAGACCCATCACACCCACATATTTTGGCAGTGCTCAAAACTGAAACCCTTTAAAGACTCCTACAGACTGAAATGAGTGAGCTACTTAACACCCGATCACTTTAACTGTAGACCTGTTTATTTTACGTAACTTTCTTCTTGGATTTAAAGATCCCATGAGGTACCTGCTGGGAATTTCCTGATGGCAGCCAAGAAGGCCCTAACTCATGGTTGGTTGACCCCCAAGATCCCCACAGTAGGAGAGTGGAGGGAAATAGTAACCCATGTGTATAGGTAAGAAAAAATATCATTCCACTTGAATGACAAATCAGACCTATGTACTATGAAATGGTCCAGATGGATTTTCTACATGGGCCTGAAGGATGTGTCCTTTGTTCCTTGAATAAATATTCTGTTTACTAACTTGAAGGTTTTATGGGTATTTAGCCCTGTCTGTCAGGGCGTGGGAAGAGTTCGAAGGGTGGACAAGAAAGGAGCATTAGGGTTCAATAATCCTAGGCTTTCAGGTGTCTGTCTATTGTAGATTCGAAGTGAGATGTATAGAGAATACTGTTTGAAAATTTTTTGTGGCTCTACTTTCCACTGGTCAAAGTTTTTAAGTTATACTCAAGATGGACTGCCATCATATAATGATTTCATATTAATGGCTCCATGTATTTCTTATTCTTTCTTTCATGATTATGTATAAAATGAATTGTGACCCTTATGCCTGTAGCCCCCCTTTTTTAACTGTTAAAATCTTAATAAAAATTATATTAACAAAAAAGAAAATACTGCAGTTGAAATATTTTTGTGAAACAATGGAAATCAGCAGTTTCTTTGGGGAACGCCATATCAACTGGATTTCGGGTTATTATGAAGTGTCATATCAACTGGATTTCAGGTTATTATTGCCTTTGGAGCATAATAACCAGAAATCCAGTTGATATGCGTTTTTAACAAAACAGTAATCCAGTTGATATTTATGGTCACCAGTAATTATAAAAACATTCTTCATGTGTTGCTCCAGTAGCTAAAAATGATAACATTGAAATCAGAGAACATAAGTTTAATATAGCGGGAGATGATTTTCTGTAGCTACTGCTAAAAAAAATGTCTACTACAAGAAATTAGAGACCTGGAAAATCCACTGATAAAATTGAGCAGTACCCCTCCACCCCAATAATAGGGGAATACATTCTGAAAAGGAAGAGGAGAACCCTTAGAAGTAAAAAGTAAACTGTGAGACCACTAAGAAAAAAAGAAACAAAGAAAAAGCATCTAATAAAGAAGGTTTGCCTGTTAACCAGGTAGACCTACAGTGAAGCCCACCAGGATGAAACGCAGCACTACAGAATTCTGCAGTAGAGTTACTGCAGCAAACAATGCAAGTTCAATGGGAGTTAATACCTTTTGTCATGCAGTAAACCTGTGACACTGCACTTCATCCTGATGGGCTTCTCTGTAATTGTCAGGGGTTTCTGTGGGAGATGGCCAAGGGAAAGGGGAGAGGCAGAGAAGGGGCTAGTGATGTCAGAGGAAAAGGGAGGGGGAAGGGGGGTCGATGGGTGAATGTGGGAATAGTGATGTCAGCCAGCCAGGAATGGTGGGGAGGCAGTGGGGTGGGGGAGGGGCTCAAGAGGGGTATTTAAGGGCATGCACATAGGGTGGAGCCCACCTTTTGTTGGAATTTAATTTTATTAAGTTTCAGCACAGTCGACTGACTGAGGTTTGAGAGAATCTGGTTTGTGTTTTCATCAAGCTGACGTAAGATAAGGGATTGTAAGGGGTCTTCTGATCAAAGGTAAAAAAAATGGTAAAGTGTTTTAAGTCGACATGACAAAATATTAGCTATATAACAGGAAAAAATTGTTGGTTTGTTTGTTCCTTTTAAGAAGGTAAATTCAAATGGAAAAGAATCAGCTGGTTTAATAATAGGATAGAATTGTTGTTTTGTTTGTTTCCCCTGCTACAGATGGGCTGAAAACTGCAGCTCTGCCAGATTTGTAAGTGCTACTGGTGGGTAGTAGTAGTATGCCAGGGACTGGATGGTTTGGGGCTGCCATCCCGGTAAGCTGTGATGAACCTAGTAGGTTGTGGCTGGTTTGGTGGTAAACTGCTGTTTAAAAAAAATAAGAGAAAGGTTTGAAATATTAAGATGGATTATGTGAATGGCAAAGTATAGAATAGAGGGGCAGTTCAAGTGGTGCAGAGACGCCATGTGGTGATGGGTCTGCCAGTTCGGGCCACGAATGGTAAAGTATTAGTCATTAGTGGGTGACCAAGGGCTCCTGAGTGCAACAAGCTGTTTTGTTGCCCAGAAGGAGGATAGCAGAAAGAGTTTTAAATGTGGCAGTTTAGAGTAGAAGTTCAGAATTGGCATTTGCAAGAATTAGCATTCATAAGACCACTTGAGGGACAAGGCAGGCCATGATAGGATATGGCTATGGTGGCATCTGATGTCATCTGGCAGTGAGAGAAGGAGCTAGGATACAGGGCTGAGCAGGAGGCGCATTGTGGGACCTGGGCGAGGAGGGTCGTTGATTTCTAAATTAGTTTTCTACTAATGATCCTGGAGTGCAAAAAAAAAAAAAAAAAGATTAGTAATCATTTGTGAGAGAGACGGACAGGGGCATGTAAGGCAGGGATTGGGGAAAAGAAAGGCACAAGGCCTTGAGCAGCTAGGGAGAAAATGGAGACCGTGATCAGGGAGCAGATCCAAGCCTGGGGCATGGCCAGATTAGGCCCAGCAGTGGAGGTGGACATGCGGGCTCACAACCACCATTTTGAGAGATGGGACATGTGGTCAGGCACAAAATGGTGGATGGAGCAGCTGGGCAGTTTGGTAAAGGGGTGGAGCTTTATTGTCTGGGCCCAGAAGTGATAGGGGTTATACAGTGGCCACAAAAGCACAAGAATGGGGGCAGGGAGGAGGAATTTGTATGGCAAGTATGGGGTTTCTTTTAAAAATAAATAATAATATAAAATAATCAAAAAATAAAATAGTAATATAAAATACTCAGTAAACAGATTAACAATAAGAGATAGTCCCATTCCTGGGAGCGAAGCATAGTACCAGCAAAATTAAGTGGGAGGTCATGAAACAGGGGAACCTGGGTGAGGTCAATGCAACAGCTTGGTGGTATCAGGGCACAAAAAAACAAAAAGATTATGAAGAACAAAAAAGGGAAAGGAGATAGAGCTTATATATCCAGGCAGCGGCCTGATGGGATGCTGTAAGGCTAGGATATAAGGTACAGGCAAGGAAGCAGGGGTTTCGCCTATATCAGCGGCACTCCACACACGACGAGTGGAATAGGTCACACGGCAAGTGGTTTAAGAAGAGGTGGGTAGGAGAGTGGAAAAAAGAACAGAAAGAGGAGGGTGATGAAGGTATAATACATATTAAGGTAAGGGAAAGTATGATAGGGACAGGAGAAGAAGGATGAGGACGGGGGGGCCGGGCTGGACAAATGGATAATAACATGCCCCTATTTTGTGACCAATAGAATTTCAGAATTGCACCAAAGAAGGTTGAGGAAAGAAGGCACCATCTGCTGGGGAGAAGCTGGCTCAGCAGGCTGCGGATTTGATGGGCAAGGTCCAGGAGCTGTTGGACGAGGCAAGAAAGGTTATGGACCTGGAGAAGGCAGATGGGAAGAGAAAGGCCCAAGAGGAAGAAGGGAAGGTGAGGGGGAAGTGAGGCAGGAAGGCCACGACCCCATAGAGCCAGAGGAGCAACAGAATGGGGTAAGGAACTTGACATAGATTAAATGGTGGAAGGTAGTTTAAAGGATTACTTGGAAAGGATGATCACGGAAAAAGGAGATGTAGAGTGGGGAGATCTGGAGGAAGCTCTGTTGGAATGGAAAGGTAAAAGAAAGGAAGAGCCAGGGAAGGGGGTGGCCATGTGGGGGGTGGAGGGTCCCAAGGATGATGCTGGGAGACCACGTACCTCAATCAATCAAAGAAAAGATTTGGGAAGAGGAGTACATGGACATGTTTGCTTTAGTAGATAAGGAGGCAGTCAAAAGGTATGAGCAAAAAGAGACAGTGGGGAAATCAGAGATGGCAGTGGCATTGGCCATTGTGGGGAAAATGGTGGAGGAAGCACCTTTCAAAGGGAAATCTTTTGATGCTTGGATGGTGGTTTTACCAGTTTCAGTGCCATTAAACTGGCAAAGCAACCAGAATTGGCCATACCTCTTCTAACTTACTCAGCGTTAATTAGGGAAGCTAATAAAAAGAAAGGCAGCTTTGGATGGCAGCATTATGATAAGTTCAGACAGATAATGGCAAATCATGGAGACGTGGGATGGGACTCCAGGCTTACATATTTGTGGCTCAGGGCTATGTCAGGGCAAGGGGGCAGATTTACAGAAGACACCAGAAGCACCTGGGGGGGAGCGAAGGCATGTTGGGGTTATAACAAGGCCACCTGCAACTGGGCAAATTGCAGATTTTGACACATATGTTCTAGGTGTGGGGGTTTACACCCAGTGCTAATTGCAGATCGCAAGGTGGGGGAGCATGCACTAATATGTTGGGCAGTCCTTTTGAGGGAAATTTGGAATGGCAAGGGGTCAGGGAGTGGGACCCAGTTTCAGGGGTAGGGGTTTCGGGAGTAGGGGGAATTCCAGACAGGTGTCCAGAAGTAGATATAGTAAAGGCAATAGGGGGATCCAGGGTCTAAGGAGAGGATTCAGGCTGGTCAAGACTCCAGCACAGGGGTGGCATGGGATTGGACGGACAGATACCCAAATGAGAAGGCTAAGATTATGCTACAGGAGGGTTTTTGAGAAGGTTTCAACTTGCATTACATGGGGGTCTGGAGGCCCATGGCAGCCAGAATTTTGGGGTCTATGAAAGGAAAGGAGGAGATAGTGTAGAGGAAGATAGATAAAGAGGTTACACCTGGGTAGGTAGAGGGGCCTTTTCGGGAGCCTTCATTCCTGGAACTATGGGTGTCACCATTAGAGTTGATCCTGAAGAAAAGCCAGGAGAATACAGGTTGATCCACCATCTGTCATATCCCCTGGTGGAGTCGGTAAATACGCCATAGTGGAGGAGCAGCGGGTAGTGTCCTATGCCATGCTGGAGCAGGCAGTGGTCCTGATCGAGTGGAACCAGGGCGTGATTGCAAAGATGGACATCGAGGTAGCCTTTCGACTCCTTCCGGTGCGGGCGAGAGATTGGGACCTTTTGGGTTTCCAATTTAAAGGGATATTATTTCAATAAGGCAATGCCTATGGCCGCTCAATCACCTGAGCAGCATTTGAAACTTTCAGCACATGGTTACAGTGGATTTATGGGGAAATGTATGGACATAGGAGGGTGGTGCACTATTTGGATTACTTTTTGTTAACTGGGGACAGTCGAGAAACAGTGGAGCAAATGCTCCAGGATTTTCAGGATATGTGCAGTACAATAGGCCCCTTGGCCCCAGAAACAGAGGGCCCATCACGCAGTCTGGAGTTTCTGGATAGAGGTGGATGCAGAAACAGCATTTTAGGCTCCCACCTGCTAAGGTGGAGTGGCTCAACACTATGATTGATAGGGTTACAGGACAGCACAGAGTACAGCTAAAGTTAGTGCAGCAGCTCCTCATGCATTTAAATTTTGCCTATAAGGCAGTGGCACCAGGGTTGGTTTTCACCCGCAGACTGGCGAGGGCTACGGTGGGGGTACGGCATCCCCACCATTGGGTAAACATAACTAAAGGTGTTAGGGAAGATTTGGAGGTATGGGAGCAGTTCTTGCAGTGATTTAATGGGGTGGCATTTTGGCAGGAGAAATGGTTATTCAACACAGATTTGGAACTATACACAGATGCTGCAGGGTCCCTAGGGATGGGAGCATATATAAGGGTGACTGAGTTTCAGAACACTGGCCGGTAGAATGGAGTGACAGAGGTTTACCAAGGGACATCACATTCCTGGAGATATTTCCAATTTAGGTGGCAGTCAGGTTATGGGGTGATAGGTTGGTAAATCAGAAAGTAATATTCTGGTGCGACAATCGGGCCATGGTGGAGTTTTTAAACAAACAGAGGGGGTCCACGGAGTCAGTCACCAGGGTGATTAGGCAGCTGGTGATTGAAGGCCAAAGGCTGAACATGTCCCGTTATTTATTTTTGCACCCTGGGAGCCTGGCAGGCGGCTCTGGTCCCTCCCTCAGAAGGACTCAGTCTATGACTCTCCATGCCTTGCCTGACTTCCCATATGATCCCCCATGGGTTCCTCCCCCATGACAAGGTCGAGGTGAAGGGGTGCTGGCTTTCCCCTACCCCTGGAGTAAAATCCAGATGCTCCAGGAAGCCGAGACAGGCACAGGAGAGCCAACACACAGCCTGCCAGCTCCATTTTGCACACTTTCTCCACCCACCAACGGCATATATCGTTACGTGCCTCCCACCTCGCATCTCTTCCAGCCACCACCAGAGGAGATCGATGGGTGGGACAGCAATCCTTCCTTCCCGAGAGAGGAGAGCAGTCCTCTGGATGCTCAGTTCTCTCTCTCTTTCCCCTGCTGACCCCTGGTTTCCGACGTGGCACAAAATGTGGCGTCCAGCTCCTCAACCCTCAGTGCCACCAGGCTGGCTTGGAACATGTCCTTTAAAGCAAGCCATATTGAAGGGGTGAACAACAAGGTGGCTGAAAGCCTTTCTCATCTTCAGTTGGACAGGTTCAGGTCATTGCCACCTTAAGCAGCAGCAGAAAGAACAAGGGTCCCATCAGACCTGTGGGTGATTGGCTGGAAGGAGCCTAGATGCTCTTTCATGGTTCCTGGGTGCCCAACACGTTGAGAGTGTATGAAGGTGTGTGGAAGGCATTCCAGGAATTTTGTGGGCAGATGGGTATAGAGGTAGGTAAGAGGGTGTCAGAAGGTCAGCTAATGAGATATATAGTCCAAAAATGGGTAAGGGATAGCTCATTCCACCATCAGTTTACTTTTGGCTGGGATAGGTTTGGCATGCAAATTTTAGGGGTGGGGGGAACCCAACAGGGCCCCAGTGATCCAGAGAATGGTGCAAGTTTGGCAGAGGCTGCAGGGCATAGTCTCGGACCAGAGAAGACCCATATCATAAGGTCTTATGGAGGGATTAGTGGGCAGCCAGAGGTACATGTGCACATCGGCGTATGATGTGTGCCTATCTGCAGCAGCCTTCTGGATGCTACAGAAGGGGACATTCCGGATGGAAGAAGTAATGGTGAAAAATGAAAGTGACAAGGAAGCAGGCCTGCAACCGGGAGACATTAGATGGAGGAAGAACAGCTTGGAGGTAAAGCTTCGACAGTCGAAAACAGATCAGACAGGGTGAGGAGCAAAGGTGGTCTTCCACAGCAAGGTGGAAGGGGAGAGCTGATGGTAAGGGCCATGGAAGCATATAGGGAACTGAGACCAGCAGGTGGGAGCAGGGTTTCATACATGGCAATGGGGACCTGGTCACATGTTATCAGGTGCCTGCACTGGTGGAGAAAGGTATAGTGTTTTAGGGAAAGACCCAGATGGTTTTGCTCCACATTCATTTAGGATCAGGGCGGCATCAGAACTGGTGGCCAAGGGGACCTCTTCTGACAATATTAAGAAGATGGGCAGGTGGCAATCCAAGTGTTATAAGAGATATATAAGAAAATAGATGTTTCACCTGTTTCTGTTTTTCTTCAGACATGGCTCACAGAAACAATGTATGGATCCTGTACAGACAGCTGGTGAGACCCCATCTGGAGTACTGTGTGCAGTTCTGGAGACCAAGTCTCCACAAGGACATAGACAAGATGGAAGCTGTCCAGAGGAGGGCAACTAAAATGGTGCAGGGTCTGCACCAGAAGACATATGAAGAGAGACTAAAGGAGCTTAATATGTATAACCTCGAGGAAAGGAGGGAGAGGGGGGACATGATAGAAACTTTCAAGTACCTCAAGGGAATCAACAAAGTCCAAGAGGGTAGCATCTTTCAAAAAAAGAGGTGTGCAAGAACAAGGGGGCACAATTTGAAGATGGGGGCGGTTCAGAGGTAATGTAAGGAAGTATTTTTTCACAGAGAGGGTTGTGGATGCATGGAATGGCCTTCCGGAGGAGGTTGTGGAGTCAAAACAGTGACTGAATTCAAGCATGCATGGACAGCCATAAGGCAATTCTAGGGATGGGGTGAAAGAAGTAGGCTGCTGGTTAACTAGGATCTGCAGCTTATCCATTAAGTAGGAAATGGGCAGAATGGGTGGGCCAAGCGGTCCTTATCTCGCCAAATTCTATGTTTCTATGTTTCTATCCTGGGACACTCGTTTATTTACTGGGTGGAACAGAGAGCAGCCATCAGGCCTGGGGAGAAGCAGTTCCGGAGGGCACTAGATGATATCAGAATTTATTGGAAAGGGATCCAGGGTTTACGATGGGGGCAGATGTTGCCATTGGCTGAGGATTTGAAATTAAAATGGCCAAAACCAGACATGCTAGTGGTACACGCCATGGGCAATGATTTTAGGGAGTGACCCTGGGTGGACCTGCTGCTGGAGATCACACATGACTTTGGGGGTTTCTGGTCCTGGTGGCTTGAGGTAGTGATCGCTTGGTCATCCATGGTGCCCAGGAGGGTGTGGAGGCAGGCACGGGACACTGAAGCAGTGGAAAGGGTGAGGAAAAAGGTTAAATAGGAGGATGGCAGCATTTATGGAAAAAACAGAGGACATATACATCAAACCTGGCTAGCCCATGACTAATCGGGGGATTATAGGCCAGATGAGGTCCACTTGTCTAACATTGGGAATGATTTATTCTTATTAAAATTGGAAGAAGCAAATGAGAAGTTTGAAGCCCAGGTAGCCAAGCAGGAAGGGAGCCGGGAGGGAAGCCCATCTTCCCTAGCAGGAGCTGGAGAGGGGTTAGTGGAAGGATGAGGAAGGAGGTAGAGAGGGTACCAGGAAAAGGGGGGTGGGGGGTTACCTGGGGGAGCCAGGCACTTCCTGGGGTCAACACCCCAGTGGGCATCAAGCAGAGAGGGTGATTGGGAGGTACACCAGACACCAAAAGAAAGGAAAGAAGAGGGGAGCGGGGGTATCGGGTAATACACCCAAGCCCAAGAAGAAAGGAAGAGAAGAAATGTATAATGGAGTGTGAAATAAACGTGATCTTGTATATATGGAGAAATGTGTTTATTATATTGGATGTATAAAGAGAGATAAGTTAGATTTATAAATAGGAATGTTGTGAAAATAATACATTGGCCAATTGATAACCACAAATATGGTCTGAGAGTCTTATTTCTTAGGGAAACCCCATGATAAAAGGGGTTTGCCTGTTAACAAGGCAGGCCTGATTGTCAGGGGGTTCTGTGTGAAATGGCCAAAGGAAAGGGGAGGGGCGGAGAAGGGGCCTGTGATGTCGGAGGGAAAGGGAGGGGGAAGGGAGCGGCAGGAGAATTGTGGGAGTAGTGATGTCAGCCAGCCAAAATTCGGGGGGAGGCAGTGGGGGGGAGGGGCTTAAGAGAGGGTATCTAAGGGCATGCACACAGGCTGGAGCCCACTTTTTGCTGGAATTAAATTTTTTCTCTCACCCACCCACCCAACAGGAGGTGATGAAGGTAAGGGGGCACATAACACGTTTTCTTTGGGCTGGTAGCTGAGGTCAGCAGGCCCAAAGATCTGAGGTTGGGAGAGTTTGTGACAGGGTTGCAAAGCAAGGAACAACACCCAGAGATAAGATGGGTTGCCAGTTGAGGGCAACCACTGCCCTGGTAGGGAAGGGTAGTGATGAATGAGGAGAAGGTAAGATGGGGGGAGGAAGGAGGTAGAGGGGCAGGAAAAGTGGGGAGTATGGGGTTACCTGGGGGGCAAGCACTCATGGGTCAACACCCAGGGGCATCAAGCAGAGAGGGTGATCAGGTGGTACAGCCAACAAAATGAAAGGAAAGAAGAAGGAAGCGGTGTATCGGGTGATACACCTGAACCCAAGAAGAAAGGAAGAGAAGAAATGCATAATGGAGTGTGAAAATAAATGTGATCTTGTATATTTGGAGAAATGTGTTTATTATATTGGATGTATAAAGAGAGAGAAGTTAGATTTATAAATAGGAATGTTGTTGGCCGACCAATAAGCACAAATACAGTCAGAGAGTCTTATTTCTCCAGGAAATCCCCATGACAAAGGGGGACACAAAAAAAGAAAGTGAAGAAAACCTCCACAACCAGAAGGTGCACAGCCATTAATCACTATGCTCATAGATAAATCAGCAAAAGAAAATATAGTGATTTTATAGTGATTCTACATACCCCACTTTTTGTCCCACAGACTACAGACTCCCAAGTCATTTTGGACAATTTTCTGGAACAAATCCAGCAGCATAATAATACACCAACAAAAGCAGATAGTACTACTGGTAGCTTCAGATTGTTTAGCCCCTATCACCAGAAGAAGCTTTGAGAACATCCTGTCTTTTATCAAAATAAACAGATAAATCTATATGTACCAGAAACATCCTTAATGAACTGAACAATGAAGTCTGCAGTAATGCTGTAGACACATCAATATATAATCAATATCTGACTATGTTATCTAAGGATATGGTAAATGCATTAGGCCACAGCAAAAAAGCCCAGCAACACACTCAACCACAATCTGCACAAGAAGTCACCAAGGCCTTTTTAACCATTCAAAAGTAACAATTTTATTTCCAATACATAATATACTTCTTGATTAAGAAGACTAAAGACAGTACTTGTACAAAATGCTCCCTGAATAGGGCTATATGGAATGCAAAATTCTGCCATCGGAATTGCTGCAGAATGTCAATTCTTCTTTTGAAATGCTTTGCAGAATTTCTTTTTAAATTCTGAGGAATTTCGAAAAGCATTACCATGCAAACTGTGGAATAATTTTCCACAGCTCATGTCAACTATGGAATAATTTTCTGTGGATTGTGGAAAAAAATCTGTGGTTTATGTGAACTGTGGATTAGTATTCCTCAAAAAGATTTCTCATGCAGAATGTCAAAATTCTACAAATGACAGAAATCAGTGGAATTTTCTAAAATTCCGTGGAATTCAAGTTTGTTGGATAATTCAACATTCCGCAGCCCTATCTCTGATGTTTTACACTACGTGCTTTATCAAGAGTTGGGTTCCCACTGCAAAAAAATGTATTTGTATAGTGGCCACAGTTAAGACCTCCACTTAGAATAGCTAATGCCACATGTGAATATAACTAACAAGGCCACCACCTGAACACAATGCATCATTAAGCAGGAACATGAACCAACCTTTTGCCACACATTATAGATACGTATTGCGTGTAAAAAAGGGCTCAAAATGCAATTATTAATGAATAATAATAGATTTAAAAATGAACAGACGATTGCTCTTGGATCATTATTTCAGGTAATTGTCCTCAAATTCCATTTCTTTGCTTGCCTTGTCTTCTCAATGACTTTTGCAAAGTATGATGTCACCCTAAGCTTCCACATCTGTTGGGAGGGCCATACCCAGAATTCAGTACACCTGGGGACCAGTGATCACCACACAGTGTGGTTGAATATAATTGCTGAGCCAGAATCAAACCACACTAAGCCAAGGGTCATGGACTTCAGGAGGGCTGAATTTACAAAGATGGGAGAATGCCTCAGGGATGCCCTGGCAGGGGGAGAGGACATGGGTGGAGTGGAGGAGCAGTAGGCAAAACTAAAAGGGTCCATAGGGAAGGTAGCAAACCTCCTCTGCGTCAGTCAAGTAAGCAAAACCAAGAGGAAAAAGAAACCGCAATGGTTCTCAAAAGAGGTGGCTGGGAAGATAAGGGCAAAATGGTCACCATTCAGAAGGTATAAGGAGACTCAGAGGGAGGAGGGAAGTGTACGAGAAGCAGATAGAGGCAGAGAAAGCAGTCAGGAGTGCAAAGGAACAAACAGAGGAAAAAATAGCCCAGGCAGGAAAGAAAGGGACAAGACATTTTACAGGTATGTAAGCAAAAGGAGAAAGACCAGGGGAGGGATTGTAAGACCAAGGAGGGAAAGGAGGAGCGTGTGGAGGGGCAAAGAGAAAGCAGACATCCTGAACAAATATTTTTGTTCTGTGTTCATGGAGGAAGGGGAAGGCGAGGGACCACAAATAAGAAACAGGAGCTTTGAAGGAAGGGAGGTGGACACTAGTCCATTTAAAGAGTAAAGAGTCATAGAAAAAGAGAATCATAGAAATCTGACGGCAGAAATGGACCTCTCTGGCCCATCGAGTCTGCCCTTCCCCCCTACTCATCACCTATGCCACGGGCCCTCCCCTTCCCCCCAGTTGCCAACCCCTTATGTCTGTCCCATGCCCACTTAAAGCCATCCACCATTTCAGCCCCCACCACTTCCTCTGGTAGTCTATTCCAGGCCTCCACCACCCTGAAGTAACGCTCCCTCACATTGCTTCTAAATCTTCCTCCTTCTAATCTTAGACTATATGCCAACTAGTTTTAGCTCTCACCTTCCTTTTAAATAACCTCCACTCCCTCACCTTATTGATCCCCTTCACGTACTTAAATATTTCTATTAAGTCCCGCCCTCCCTTCTAGTCTCCAATGGATACAGATCTAATTCCCTCCACCTCTGCTCATATGGCTTCCCCTGCATGCCATGCACCATCTTGGTTGACCTTCTCTGAACCCTCTCAATACCATTTATGTCCTTGTGTAGGTGTGGTCTCCAGAACTTGACCACGTACTCCAGGAGTGGCCTCACCATGGTTTTATAAAGAGGCATCAGTACTTCCCTTCTTCTTCTCGTTGTACCCCTCCAAATGCATGCCAACATTCCATTTACCTTTCCCACCACTTTGTTGCATTGGTTACCAACCTTAAGGTTGCTTGATATTATAATCCACAGATCCCTCTCCTGCTCAGTTGTCTTAATTACCCCCCCCCCCAAGAGTGTAAGTGGCTTGTGGGTTTTTACACCTCATGTGCATCATAGCACACTTTTGGCATTGAATTTCAGCTGTCAAGTTTCTGACCACCCTTCCAGAGTTTTCAGGTCCTGCATCATGTCCCCATCCCGCTGGGGTGTCCATCCAATTGCAGATCTTTGTATCATTTACAAATAGGCACACCCTCCCTCTAGTCCATCCATTATATTGTTGATATAGAAATTAAAAGGAGGGTCCCAGTACCGACCCTGGGGCACCCCACTCGTAACCCCCTCTCCTGGAGTGTACTCATTAACCACAACCCTCTGGCTCCTGTCACCAGTTCTCCACCCACATAGTTATTTTCCATCGCACCCTAAGCTTTCCAGCTTATTTACCAGCCTTCTGTGAGGGACAGTGTCAAAGGCCTTGCTAAAGTCCAGATAAGCCATGTCCACCACCCTTCCCTGATCAACCACCTGCATCATCCCATCAATGAACTCTATTAGATTCGTCTGACATGACCTTCCATTTGTGAAGCCATGCTGCCTATCATCCTGCAGGCCACTGTCCACCAGGTAGTTTACCACCCTTTTCTTTATTAGTACCTCCATAACCTTACCCACAACCGAGGTGAGGCTGACCAGGCGATAATTCTCCGCCACCTCCTTGCTGCCCCCCTTATGCAGTGGCACCACATCTGCCTTCTTCCAGTTGCTTGGCACAAGGACAAGTTAGACACCTCATCAGTGATGCTGCCAGCTTCTCCCTCAGTTCCCGGAGTACCCTCGGGTGCAAGCCATCCAGCCCCATTGCCTTGTCACCTTTAACCTGCCTAGTTCCTCCTTTACCCTGTTTTATCCCTCCTTTTGGCCTGCATATCAATTTTCTCCTCAGTGTTAGCTTTAGCCCTCCTTATATTCTGCCCTGTTAACCTCAGCTTCTCCCTGTAAGCCTCCCTGTCCTCCTTCCTCTATGTCTTCTTATACTTTTTTTTACTTTCCCCCGTTCCCTGCCCTGAGAAATCCACTCTTTGGGTCTCTTTGGCTGGATCCTGATGTAGCGTTGACCCAGCATCATTCTGCTCGGGATCAGATTTTTTGCCTTTTTGGTTTTTCTCCTGGTCCCATCCCCCTGAGGGTGCCAATGCAGAGCACTGACATCCGGACAGGTGGTGTGCTTACGCACGTGACTGTCAAGTGTCCTCAGCGCCCTCCCCAACCCCAGCTCCTATGTAGAGAGCCATCCTATGCCCTACTGCTGATGTTTCCACCAGCAGCAACGCATGTGGGTATTGCTGCCCTTGGAATCAGCCCCCCAGAAGGAGGCGAGCATCCATGGGGATGTTCAATCTTACCTCCCCTGACTGACCCCCGGTGGCCCGAGTCCATTCCCGAACCCGGGTTGTCAGCGTAGCGCGAGGTGTGGCGTCCAGTGCCTCAACCCTCAGCACACCGGGCCAGCTTCTTATACTTTTTTAATGTCCTTTTCCTTTCCCTAATTGCCCCTGACATCTTCTTTGTAAACCAGAGGTTTTGTTCTTTCTTACCATCTTAATGCATATGTCAGTGGCTTTCAGTAACACCTCCTTAATAGATTCCCATAACTCCTCCATGTCTCCTGTATTCCTCTTCCCCACTATTTCTTCCCTAAATATCCTCTTCATTCTGGTAAAGTCTGTCTTTCTGAACTCCATAACACTTGTGCTGTTCCGATTTGACTCTCTCCATGTCTTTACCTTGAATCCTACTGTCCTGTGATCGATTGTACCTAGGTTGTCTCCCACCACCACCTCTTTCACACCTTCCCTGTTAGTGAGGACCACATCCAGTATATTATCACCCCTGGTGGGCTCCTTAACCAGCTGTTGCATGAATGCACCTTGTAGCACCTCTAGGATCCCTCTGCTCCTGGCTGATACTGATGCTGAGATCTTCCAGTCCACATCGGGAAGCTTTAGGTCCCCCACTAGCAGAAGCTCCCTCTGAGAGCCATCCATATAACTGCCTGCATCAGATGCCTATCCCCTTCCTCTCTCTGCACAGGAGGTCTGTATAGCACCCCTAGCCTTAATGATTCTCCAGTCTGTTTATCCAGTGTGACCACAGGACCTCCATCTCCCTTTCTCCTCCTGCCCTTCATTGCCCTAATGTCGCTCGATGTATAATGTCACCCCCATCCAGTCCTGTCCTTCCTAAAATTCTGTCCCTGGGATACCTGTCTCCCAAGTATGATGCTCTGATGCTAGGATGCATAGAGAGGGGCATCACAAGCAGAAAGAGGGAGGTGGTGATACCGCTGTATAGGTCATTGGTGAGACCTCATCTAGAATACTGTGTCCAGTTTTGGACACCGCATCTCTGGAAGGACATAGACAGGGTAGAAGTAGTCCAGAGGAGGGCAACTAAATTAGTGCAGGATCTGCTCCAGAGACCCTATGAGGAGAGACTAAAGGACCTTAATATATACACCCTGGAAGAAAATAAGGGAACAAGGAGATATGATAGAGACTTTCAAATACCCCACAGGTATAAATAAGATACAGGAGGGGGGCATTTTTCAGAAAAAAAGATGCTCAAGAACAGGGGGCAAGTTATGAAGCTGGAGGGGAAGACTCAGAAACATGAGGAGTACACGAAACCGCCTCCCAGCAGAGGATGTGGGGGAAAATACTGTAACTGAGTCAAGAAAGCATGGGATGTGCAAAAGGGAACCTTAATAGATAGGGAAGGGAGGGTTATGCAGGAGATCAAGTAGGGTCTGCAGTGTTACAGTAGGTAGGGAAAATGGGCAGACTAGGTAGGCCAAGCTGTCCTTATCTGCCATCAATTTCTATGCTTCATGCTTTTACATATCCATGGCAACCATAATAGAAACATAGAAACATAGACTTTGGCGCAGATAAGGACCACTTGGCCCATCTAGTCTGCCCATTTCTACCAGATAAGGCTGCACATCCTAGTTAACCAACAGCCTATTTCTTCCTACTCCCACAAGAATTGCCTTATATCTGTCCCATGCATTCTTAAATTCTCCACACTTCTAGACCCCACAACCTCCTCAGGAAGGCTGTTCCATGCATCCACTACCCTCTCTGTGAAATATTACTTCCTCACATTGCCCCTGAACTGCCCCCTTCTATCTTTTAAATTGTGGCTCCTTGTTCTTGCGCCTCTTTTCTGAAAGATGCTACCCTCTTGGACTTTGTTGATTCCACTGAGGTACTTAAAAGTTTCTATCATGTCCCCTCTCCCTTCTTTCCTCAAGGGTATACATATTAAGCTCCTTTAGTCTCTCCTCATGGCTTCTCTTGCAGACCCTACACCATTTTAGTTGCCCTCCTCTGGACTGCCTCTATCCTGTCTATGTCCTTGCGGAGATGGGGTCTCCAGAACTGGACGCAGTACTCCAGATGGGGTCTCACCAACTGTCTGTACAGAGGGATAACAACTTCCTGTTTTCTGCTGCTGATGCCTCTCCCTATACATCCCAGTATACCCCAGCCCTCCCTACTGCCTTCTCACATTGCTTGCTAACCTTAAGGTCATCTGATATGATTACCCCCAGGTCCCTTTCCTTTTTTTGTTGTTGTTACTACCTCCCCCCACCCATTGTGTATTCTTCCCCTGGGTTCTTGTTTCCCAGGTGCATTATTTTGCACTTCTTTGCATTGAATCCTAGCTGCCATACTTCTGACCATTCCTCCAACCTTGCCAAGTCCCTTTTCATCCTTTCCACGCCTCCTTGTGTATCAACCCTGTTGCAGATCTTTGTGTCATCTGCAAAAAGGCATACTTTTCCTTCCAGTCCCTCCGCAATGTCACTGATGAAGACATTAAAAAAGGACTGGACCCAATACTGAACCCTGCGGTGCCCCACTAGTAACCCCTCTTTCTTCAGAGTGGACTCCATTTACAATTACCTTCTGTGTCCTGTTGTGCAGCCAATGTTTTACCCAGGCTACCACCCTGGGACCCACTCCCAGGCTGGTTAATTTGACTATTAATCTTTTGTGTGGGACTGTGTCAAATGCCTTGCTACAGTCTAGGTAGGCCATGTCCACAGCCCCTCCCTGGTCTACTACTTTGGTCACCCAGTCAAAGAAATCTATTAGATTCGTCTGACATGACCTTCCCGCTGTGAACCCATGCTGCCTTGGGTCCTGTGCCCCACTGGCCTCTAGGTACTTAACTATTCTTTCCTTCAGAAGTGACTCCATCACGTTCCCTACCACAGAGGTCAGACTGACAGGTCTGTAGTTTCCTGCCTCTGTCTTGGTCCCACTTTTGTGAAGGGGAATCACATCCGCCTTCCTCCAGTCCTCGGGTACCACACCATCCTCCCATGATTTATTAAAAAGAGTAGCCAGTGGTTTCACTAGTTCCTCCCTTAATTCTTTTAGAATTCTGAGGTGAATTCCATCAGAACCCATTGCTTTGTCCACCTTCAGTTTTAGGAGTTCTTGCAGAACCCTTTCTTCTGTGAAAGGACTGGGATCGACCCCCCTATCAAGGGTGCTTCTGTTAATTGGATTAGGCACTTCTCCCTCCTCTTTTGTGAATACTGTGCAGAAATATTCATTCAGTATCCCTGCTTTTTCACTGTCCCCCTCTGCCCACCCACCGTTCATTCTGTTCAGCCTCACTATCCCTCCCTTTGTCTTTCTACGCTCACTGATGGACCTATAAAAGGTTTTATCCCCCTTCTTAACTGAGTTGGCTATCTTTTCCTCAGTTTGGGCCTTTGCTATTCTGACTTTCCTCACTGCTTCCTTCTGCCTTAACTGGAACAGCTCTCTGTCCTTCTCCTTCTGTGTTTCCTTATACTTCCGGAATGCTATATTTTTCTTCCTGACTTACACAGCCACCTTTTTTGAGAACCATAGTGGCTTTTTCTTACATTTTGATTTGTTTTATTTGCATCACACAAAGGCTTGTTGCCTCTGTGATGGCAGTTTTGATGATTCCCCATTGTTGCTCCACACCTCCTTCTAACCTGTTTGCTAGTGCTTTGCTGAGGCACTCTCCCATCTTGCCAAAGTCAGCCCTCCTAAAGTCCAGTACCCTCACTTTTGTATGGCTTGACTCTGTAGCTGAGTTTAATGTGAACCACACTGTTTGATGGTCACTTGTTCCCAGATGGCAACCCATTTCTAGATCTGAGATCTCTCACCTGCCCCATTTGAGAGTATGAGGTCTAAGATTGCTCCCTCATGAGTGGGTTCCGAAACTAGCTGTCTGAGGCCTGCCACCTGTAGGGCATCAAGAATGGCCCTGCTTATGGATGTGGCTGCAGCAAATGTGCTCCAGTTAACATCTGGGCATATTCAGGTGTCCTGTCAACAGTATCTCCCTTTCTCTGCCATTCTAAGAATGCCTTCTATCATATTCTTGTCCATTCCCTCCCTGACATGGGGGTCTGTACACAACCCTGTGCAGATTGTGATGCCCTTTCCAGTCTCCAAGGTGACCCACAGTGCATCCTCTCCTCCCTGTTTACTCTTTTGTTCAGTTGCTTTTATCCCTTCCTTTACAAAGAGCTACTCCTCCCCTCTTCTCCCTGGCTGTCTCTCCTGTAGGTTATGTACCCTGGTATGTTAACATCCCAGTCATAGTTCTCTGTGTATGTTTCTGTGACTGCCACGATATCCAGGCATCCCTTTTCCATCAAGGCCACCAGCTCAGGGAGCTTGTTGCCCAGACTACGGGCACTGGTACTCATTACCCTCCATTTCCCAATGGCCTTACTCCCTTTTGCCCCATCCCTGTCCTTCTTGCCTTTGTCACTTTCTCCATTTACCCCTGCTCTTCTCCCTATCGACACCTCTATGTTGGTGTTTGCCGCACTTACTACCATGATTTTTGGGGGGCTAGGATTTCCCTGCTCCTTTCCAGTGCCTCCCCCCTTGGCTAGTTTAAATGCTTGCCAATGAAGCATTTAAACCTATCACCTAGAATCTTGGTTCCCCTCCCGGACAGATGCAGTCCATCATGCCAGTATAGGCTTGCATCACTCCAGGTGGACCCCCAGTCCCCAATGAAGCCAAATCCCTTAGCTCCACACCAGTTTGTCAACCACTGATTGAATCCCATGGTGTGGAACACCCTAGCCTCTCCTATGCCATAGATGGGTAGCACCTCCGAGAAGGTTACCGTGCATGCTACTTGACTAAGGCCCCTCCCCAATTCCACAAACTCTTCCTGCACTTCTCTAATCCCTTTCTTAGCCAGGTCATTTGTTCCTAGGTGGACAATGACATCCAGCTCCCTCCCCTGTGCAGCTGCTCTGGTAATCCTGAGGATTCGCTCCCTGTCCCTCCAAGCCATGGCGCCAGGCAGGCACCTTACCTCCCTTTCCCCTTCCTCCCCCAGTTCTACCTTCCTAACAATGGAGTCCCCCACCAGGAGTTGTTTCCTTCCCGGGGTCCCCTGCCACCCTCCTGTGGGTCTCCTTTGTGGAGGTTCCCAGCATCCTCCTTGGTCTCCACTGCGGGTGCCTCCATAGAGGAACCACACTTTGCCAGAATGGCATAGCAATTGTGGAGAGGTACAACTGGAGGGACGCGCCTCTGTTCCACCACCCTCACCCTCCCTGAGCCCACTGTGGTCCAACTGCTCCTCTTTCTTGGCAACCTCTGGGGCAATGGCAGTGGCACTGGTGGTCCCTGGATGGAAGAGGAGGTCCCACAAATCCTGGCCAACTCAGCCTGGAGATGAGCAACCTCCTCCCTCAGCCCAGAGAGGTGCCTACAGATGGGAAAACACCACATCCTCCAGAACGTCTCCTGGAAGACTGCTGCTCCACAGCCACTGCACTGCACCACTCCAATCATGTCTTATTTCTGGCCCCTTAACTGTTTGCAATCCTTACTCTTTCTTCTGTTTTTTCTCTCTTTCCTTACTTTCTGCCTGTGTGCCCTTTAAGCTCCTGATTGCCCTGTTCTGAGACAAGAATATCCTATATTTCTCAGTAGACCCCTTACTTGCTCAGAGGCAGACCTCCAGCAGCTAGAGGGGGCCGGAGAGCTACTCTTACCCTTCTAGGATGGTGGGTCCTTGGTGGCTCTGTGATCACTCACTTCCTGCTTCCAAACAAGAAGTTCCTGTTGTCAGTCAAATCCTGTGCCTATAAAAGTAGAACTAGCTTTGGGTCGGAGGGTGGAGGGGAAGGAAGGAGGGCAATATAGTCCCAGTAGAGAAGTCCAGTCATACAGCAGTCCTTTCTCCTGGTGTCTTCTGCCAAGCTATTAGCAGAATCTTTCTAAGGCAGTCTTTAAATGTAGCTTCCTTCTAGCTAAGCCTCTCCCCCCTACTTACTAGATCTTTCTACAAGTAATTTAAACCTCACAGCTATTAAGTCCTTTCAATCACCTGAGATTTACACCTAGATAACTGTTCAGATAACCATTCAGTTCAGTTAACTCAGACAAACACATACTTTTTTTTTGTTTGTTAGGTTTTTTTTACCCTAAATTAAAGGTCCAAGTACAAAAGTTCTTCTTCTTTAGTCCCAGTAGAGAAGTCCAGTCACACAGCAGTCCTTTCTCCTGGTGTCTTCTGCCAAGCTAATAAACATAACTAGAAGAAATAAATGAAGAATAGAGGTTATTTTACAGAAATTATATATACATATTTTTAGTACTTAAGAAACAGCTCTGTGCTGATTCTATTATTTAGACTGCAATCACTCATTGCCCCAAGGAGTAAATAGAGATGTTTTCTCTTTGTAGTAATCTGTTGTCTTGAACACAGGGTCCTGCACCTGAAGCAGTGCGTGTCAGCCGAAAGGCAGCATCACCGGCCAAATCCATGGTTGCCACCCGACCATTCTCCCATTTCTCTGGCCGCTCCCTGTGGATCTCATTGCCGGATCTCTACCTTGGTCCTGCTCCTGAAGTGGCACATGTCAGCTGAAAGGTGGCATCACCGGCTGAATCCACGGCTGCCACCTGACCATTCTCCCATTTCTCTGGTTGCCCCTGTAGATTGCATCGCTGGATCTCTACCTCAGGGTCCTGTGCCTGAAATGGCACACATCAGCTGGCGGCATCACCGGCTGAATTCACAGCCACCGCCCAACCATTCTCCCATTTCTCTGGCCACCCCTGTAGATCTCATCGCTGGATCTCTACCTCAGGTACTACCGCCAGCAGGGCTAAGGAGCTGACGCTTCTGATTGGTGCGATAATATTTAGGCGAATCCTGATTGGACAGCCTCTCCTCAGTATCGCAATTGATTGGAGCGCATTTTACATTGATTTTGCACTGGACTTTTGGCACCTCAGCTAGCTCTGACTGCCGCCAAACCACACTGATATTTTTATTCTGTTACTGTATAGCTGCCTAAGACTCCTAACTGTATGAGTTTAATTAGTTCTTAAATAATGCTGCCATAGTGAATAATCCAGTGTTGCACCTTTCTTATCCCTGCATTTTGTAAACCGCTTGCTTGCTGATTGAGTAAATACTGTGTTTCCCCTTATCTTTTCTAACCTTGGTCTCAATACCCTTTAGCCTAAAGCTACTTTCTCCCCAGTTTCTGCTAAAATCTTGGCCATTGTGCTGTTTCCTCCATCACAACTCCATATTCGCAGTTTTTCCCTGCCCTGCTCCCTCCTCCCTCTCTCACTTAACTATTCTCTGCTCCCTGTAACACTACTTCCCCTCGTAGTTCTTCTCACCCTTGGCTACCCCCTTCCCTATCTATTATTCTCACCCAACACCTCCTCCCATCTGAACTCAGCATCTTCACTGCCTTTGTCTATCTGAAATCACCACCCCCCAACTGACGAACTGTTGCCAGACACCCACCCTTGTGTCTCTGCTGCTATAATTCCCTGTGTTTTCTCCCCCTTTCTCCACAGGGTCCTGTGCCTGAAGCGGCGCACATCAGCCAAAAGGCAACATCACCAGCCAAACCCACGGCTGTGACCCGACCATTCTCCTGTTTCTCTGGCCACCCCTCTGGATCTCATTGCCGGATCTCTACCTCAGGTACTACCACCAACAGGGTTAGGGAGCCAATGCTTCCAATTGGTGGGGTAATGTTTTGGTGAATCCTGATTGGACAGCCTCCTCTCAGAGTCAACTGATTGGAGTGCCTTTTGCAAGGCTTTGCACAGGACTTTTGGCACCTCAGCTAGCACTGACTGCCGCCAAAGCACACTGGTATTTTCTCCCACCCCCACCCCTCAGGCCTCCTTTAAATCGCTTTTACTCCACCCACTCAGTTCTCTACCACTCCTCTTCTCTGCATCCCTGCCCACCTGAGTAAACCACCAATAGTTAGCACTGCCCCTTAAAGGCAAATGGGACCCTATCTCACCGGGTGCGCCACCTACAGATCGAAAACACAGGGTGGTGCTGCATCCTACAGTCCCAAGAGTACACACACCATCACCGGAGAGCAGACATTGCCCAGGACCCAATCCCAATCTAACCTGGAAAGTATAAGCACCCCACTCAACCCAGTGAGCTGCCAAGGGTGCACCAAGACAAATCAGAAAAAAAACTCCCACTCTGAACTGCTTTCAAACTCCCATAGCACTCCCCACCAATCTCATGAAGCCCATCACTATGAAACCAGCAATGCCACCACGTGCAGCCTGGCTATAAACATCCATCATGGCCTGCCTGCTACGTCACACTGCCTTGCCACATGCCAGTTGCAACATAGTCCTGGGACAGCATCCTACGTGCAGGGATGGGATCCCAATTCCACATCAGGGCCTAGCATCCCAATAACCAAAGCCCCCAGATGCTGGGCCTCGGTCTCTGCTATCCGCTGACCACCATTACCCCATCCCGCCACCTACCACTCTAACAAGCCATCCCACCTACAACAATAGTAATCAACCCTGGTCCCAACTCCTTCTGCCTCACTCAGCCAAGCAACTCAAACTCCTTGTGATCAGAGTAGCCTGGCTACTCTACTCGTTCTCGGGCAATATTCATCTAACCCTAGCCCCGGTTACAATGCCTCAGGCCAACCGGAAAAGTCATCTGATCTCCATAGCATTCGTAAATATCTGCAGCCTGCTGCCAAAACTTGACCTACTGCAAGCTTGGGTAGTACATCACAACCCAGACATTCTGGCCTTAACTGAAACATGGCTTACTCCCAGGACCAAGGACAGCCAAGTCCAGCTCCATGGGTACACCCCCTTCCGCCATGATCGGCTTGGAAAGAGAGGTGGTGGTTGTATAATCTACATAAAAGACCACCTGCAGGGGATAGCTCTCCCACGTTTAAGTTTGGGAAAAAATGTTCAGATACTCTCGGTACACTTAACCCTAGGCACTCAGGGCAAGGGCCTTACTCTCGTCTCAGCCTACCTATCCAATAGGGAAGTAGCTGAGGGATTTAAAGTGCTGCATGAGCATCTAGCTGATATCTGCTCTAGTAGTGAAGTCATAGTACTGGGAGACTTCAACATCAATTGGTTGTCTCAGGACTCTGCCTCCTGTAAGGATGCAGTCTCCTCAATCAACTTCCTTCAGCTTGTGGAACAAACCACCTGTACAAACTACAGATCAGGCTTCAGTATCTTGCTAGACTGGATGCTAACTAACCACCCAGAATGCATCTCTGGCCTAAAAGGGCTCCCAGACTCCCTAAGTGACCATTCTCCCATCATCTTCGCCTGGTCCAACAAGGCCCCTAAACCACCCACAAAGGTGATAATATCCCGTATTCTAAAATAGGGCATGCTAGGACTATTTAAGCAACAGTTTCTACAACTGAGCTGGGCACCTATCCTACATGCCAAAGACATTGACACAGCCGTGAGTAAATTTATAGCTAGCTTCAATACTGATTGCAATATATTCACCCCTTATCTAAAAGGAAAATCCGTGGTTCACAAAAAACATGGGTAACTCCTCACCTCCTTGCCCAGATGAGCACCAGGGACCGCCTATGGTATAAGTACAAAAATACTCTCTCTGACCAGGATCTGTAAAACTATAAGGATGCACGGAATAAATGCACCGGTGCAATCCATCAGGCTAAAGCTAACTTCCACAGACTTGAGCTTAACTCTGCCTGGGGAACAGCCGCCACTTCTGGGATAGCATTAATGCAATCATTGGGAAGTGAGATACCTCAGCACCCACAATGCTGTGCAACAATGGATCCTTTACATAAGACCCCAGATCCATTGCTTACATCTTCAACAAAGCCTTTACTGACCTCAGCACAGTGTTCCCCCCAGCTTCCAAGACCAAGCCAGGACCAACCAGCCCAGCCCCATAAATCCCCCAATGCTTTGAGCCCCCATTCTACCTTAGAGTACTATCTAAAGGAGAGGTAAAAACATATATCTCCAAAGTCCTTGGAAAGGCGGGCACAGCTCTGAGGGCCTCGATCTAAAATTAATCTCGCTTACCCTTGACGAACTGCTAACCCCACTGACCTGCATCCTAAATCTGTCCCTCACCACAGGTACCTTCCCTAAACTCTAGAAAGCCACAATCATGACCCCAGTCCACAAAGCAGGCAGTAAGTCTGACCATGCCAACTACCTCCCAAATTCAATCCTCCCACCTATCTCAAAAGCCCTCGAGTGTATAGTCTATGATCAGCTGGTGGAACACCTTGACAAATACCAACTACAATGCCAGTAGCAGCATGGCTTCTGTCAACAACACAACACTACCACAGCACTTCTCGAATTCACAGGTTACATTCACAGTGCCTTCGACCAGGGCACTTGGTTGGGGCAACCTTCATTGACCTGACCAAGGCCTTTGACACGGTCAACCATGACCTCCTTCTGGCCCAATTAGAGGTAATTGGGCTTTCTCTGACTCTCTGCACTGGTTCTGGAGCTACTTCTCTGGACATGTTCAGCAGGTAAAAATAAGCAATGTACTCTCGGACCCACTTCAAGTGTCAATTAGAGTCCCCAAGGATCCATCCTGGACCCCCTCCTCTTTAGCCTCTTTCTAAATGACCTACCACTTGCCTGTCAACAAAATCCTTCTATCGCTGATGATACGGTGATCTACTCCAGTCATCCTGACCCGATCGCACTGGAGCAGCATCTTCAACAGGACTTTTACAAGGTGAAAGACTGGTTTAACAAATCTAAACTCTAGTCAACCACAAAAGGCAAGTCCATGTTCTTTGCCCTGTGCACAGCCGCCACAGGGCAGCAACCCTGCACATCCTGAATTCAAAAGATTGTCATTGAAATGGTCTCCACATTCAAATACCTGGGCCTCACCCTCAACAGCTCCCTCTCCTATGCTGCTCATATCGATCATGTTGCCTCTTCAGCTAACATGAAGCTCAGCCTGCTATATAAGCACCACAGCTGCCTCTCCGATAAAGCCCTCCAGCTTGCCATAACCAGCTCGGTCTTCTCAACTATTGATTATGGCCTTGCAATCTATAGTGCTGCCTCTGACAGCACCCTCAGGTGACTCGCCAACGTGCTCAACATAGGCTGCAGACTTGCTCTTGGAGCCCCGTGCCAAACCCATACCTGTCACCTCTGCCAGCAAACCGGTTGGCTAAATCTGAATGACCAAACCTGTCTTCTTGCCAAAAAAACAACTCTGAGCCTTCTGCCTCCTGGGCCCACCTCCCTCATATACAAGGTCGCATCAACCAGGACCACAAGGACATCCAATAAAATCCCTATCAGGATCCCCTATCGTCACACCACCCAAGGTCAGCGGTCCTTTGAACCAGGGCCCCACTATGGCTTACCTCACTCCCACCTGAAATAGCCACTTTAAGCAAGATTAGCTCATTTAAATCTGTACTTAGATCCCACCTACCCAGCCTTGAGGAATGCACCTGTCCTACCTGACCAACTCTCCTGGTTATAATTCTGACTACCCCACATTAGCACACTTAAACAATCACCCACTCTGCTATCCCCACTTTGCTATCCCCACTCCACCCTCCCCACCAACCCCTTCCCCGACCTCAGCCCAGTCCCCTCATCTTCCCCTTATTTTACTAACTGAAGTCCTCACCCCACCCTTCCCTGACAAGGCGACCACATGCCAGTGGGTCCGCAAGCTGAACATCTCCTCTAGTTCCCCACCTCCCTTCACTCTTGTCCCTACCTCCCATTTCCCCACCCACACTCTCTCGTGCCACTTACTACTGCTGCTCCAACTCTGCCTGCTTATTTATGGCACTATCCCTTTCCCATGTACTCCTCATTCATATTACCTTTAAAAACTTGTTGAATGCTCAATGTAACCCTGTATTTCTTTTTTACTTTTGTACGTTTGTATCTACTTCCTGATGTGGAACCTTTGTAAACAAGCTTGTAGCTCAAAGGTTGCAATCCGAGAATTCAATTAAATAAATAAATAAATAAAAACCCTTGTGGGGTTCTGCCCATACATTTTCCAGTTACATAAACTTGAAACTGTGTTCCCTACCACATTAAACTATGTGGTCTGCCAAGGCACTAGTAATATATTCATGTCTAATGCTATATGATGTTCACGGATCTATTGTTTAAATTTCTGCCTAGTTTTACCCACATAGAATTTTTCACATACACACAGTGCCAGATATACTAGCCCCTCAGTCTCACAGTTTATGAAATCTCTCACATAGCATGTTTTCTCTGTACTTTCACTTGTGAATAAATTTCATTGCGTTATTTATAACCCTACAAAAGGTACACTGGCCACAAGCATAAGTACCTTTCAGTGGATCTGGCATCCACTAGGTCTTGCAAAAACAGATTTTATTTTTCTTCTGGAAAGTGGACACAACACAGTCTTTTATATTGTGTCCTCTTCTATATACTATTCTCAGTTTATTTTCAACATACTTTCTCAGTTCCTTTTCAACCTTTAACACATGCCAGTGTTTGAAGATAATCTCACTGTCATGTTTTTGATTCCAGTGAATAGGTGGAGACAAATTGAATCAAACTTGACTACCAGCCCCTTGTGTTCCATTTCAATTATTTCTCTGCAGCAGTTCTTGTCTGCTGACTCTATTAGCAAAATCCCTCCCATACTGAAGGCTCTTGTCACTATACAGAAAACAATGGATGGGCAACTATGCACAACTAGTGTGTTCTGCAACAGAGGGGTTCCAATTCCCTCTGACCTTGAGAGTGAAGCCTGAGCAGTCTGTGGGAATCAGAACCCCAAGGTGGCAGAACGCATTGGTTGTGTAAAAAAGTTGCTTATCCTGTACTGTTTGAAATTTGTGAAATATGCACAAATCAGTTCTTTTGCTTTCAAAACAAAACTGACTAGTGTAGTTTCTAGAGGTTTCAGAATGCTGTTGTACCACAGAAGAGCAAGCACATTCCATGACCTTTCAACTACGGTACAGCAGCATTTTGAAAAGGATGGAATTCTATACAGAACAATGGTCTGCTATGCACTGTAACCCCTTTCTAGACGGTGTCTATCCAGGTTTAATGTTTGTCTCTTGTAATAAATTTCCCTACTACAACTACACTTTACACATAGGTACTTTACTGGCTTTTTGGTATGCTAGCGTCTCGTGGAAGGTACCCAGAGAGTTCAGAAAACTCATTCCAGTCTCTAGACTTCCTAAACAGATCTGTGTACACCCCCCATTCCCATCCTTCATAATTAGAGATGTTGCGAAGTTAAACTTCGTCCACAAATTTCATGTGAAGTGCCAAAAATTTGCACTTCACAGAATTTGCGGAGTTTTGGCTGGCCATTAAGACTTCAATTCACACGATTTGTGTGAAATTTTAAGTGAAATCCATGTGTTTTATGAAATTTGCAGGCAAAGCATGAAATTCAACATTAAATTTGCATTTTGTGGCAGAATTTGCGAAATTGCTACATGAAATCCGCAAATTACCTCGTGGAGCGTATTTCGCGGACTTCGCACATCTCTATTCACAATTTTTAAGTCCAGAAAACTAATCTCACTTTTATTGTATGCCAATGTGCATTTTAGATTTGGGTTAGTCATCTCCAAGTAACACACAATTTTCTTTCATTCAGAACTGCTCCACCTTACCATACAATAACAACCTTATTAGAAAATGGGCTTAGAAAGCTAAGGATTCTGATTGGCTGCCAGTAATGCTGGGGGGGTACATTAACTTGCAGAAAGAGCCCTGAGAAAAACAAGTACCAGCTACATGCCCCAGGGTTAAACTGGTATCCTTGTGTCAGTTAGAATTTAAAAATTTATTAGCCACCATTTTGTTCCGCTTGCTAAATGACAAGAAAAACATATTCTGCCTCACAACACATACACACACACACACACATGCATGCAAAGCCTGCCCACAACTCTACAGTCATAGTTTCATTTAAAAAAAAAGTAACCCTGTTACCAAAATCCACCCTTGTTTCACAAAATGAATGTCACCATTTAAAAAATCTGCCAAGATACAAGCATGTTTCTCACAGTGCTTACCTAGCATGTCTCATGATATTTCCCCATCCAGCCTTACTGTTTTGACTGCAAAGAATCCCCCCAAGAAAAATTTTCAGAAACAACAGAAATCCTTCTCTTATTTAAGTAATGTCACTTTTCTGAACTGCCTACGAGATTCCTGATCACGCTCCATCTCCAGTCATGGTACACTTTAAAACTAGTGCCAGAGACTCCTGCCACATTTAAAAAGCTGATCGTACATAAAAAAAAAACTACTTCAGTTCACATGCACCTCAGCAATACATTCCCCTGATCAGACTTGGTGCTGATAAAAACAACTGCTTCTCCACTGTTTTATGTGTTTGGGGTGGGGGGAGACAAAGAAGCAAGCAGACAAGAGCTGGAGGAGATCCTAATCAAAAAGAAACTATTAATCAATAAACAGCAGTGCTCTCCACTGATCATTCTACCAGTGCAGGGACTACACTACCTGAAAATGTAACGTTAATTGTTATTTATTTTATATATATATTATTATTATTTTTATTTATTTTTCCAAAAATATCACTGATGGCCCATTTTCTAAGCACAATAATACCCTCCAGGGTGAGAGTATTGGGCAATACCAGACCTTCCAGTGGTTATAATGCTCTCTGCCTGTGGCGTTGGGCCTCATTACACCCCTGGGCAGTCCAGTATTGCCCAGTACCACCCACCCTGTTGGGTAGTGCTGCTTGATCAGTAAACCTGTGGTATAATTTCAAACAGGAAAAAGGGTTATTGTCTGGATTTCTAACCAATTCATTCTCACATTCCCCTGGGTAAACATTCACATAATTGGGGGAAAAAGATGCACCCATAGCATTTCACTTTATTTGATGGTAATAATTACCTAAGAATTAATAAGTTTAAAATGATGATTGATCACTGATCATAGAGGAAATTAAAGTTTTAAATAGTTGTAGGGACAATGAACAAGTTACTGTCTAACCCATCAACATAGTGGGTTCAGTACTGATTTTAAATAGTTCTTGGTATGAACAGGAACAGTTGTCACAGTTAAATGATGGAGATTTTTATTGAAAGTTGGAATGTGACCCCACAATGATCTCTAAGAAAGAAATTGATCAGCTATTCCAGGCAGCTTTTATGAACAAAATCTTTACTAAAAAATTAGTTAAACTTTTTGATTTACCAGTATGTCGCACTATCTATTCATTACCAAAGTTGTACAAAAATTGTGAGCACCCACCTAGCAGGCCGATAGTGATGAGCATTGGCTTACTCACTAAACCACTGGCCCAGTATATGGACATTCACTTCAAAAATGTGGTTAGCACATTTGGATCTTATGTCTGAGTCACCATACACACACACGCACACACACACACACACACACACACACACACACACACACACACACACACACACACACACATATACATATGTTGGAGGTATTAGAAAATATAGTGATTGACCAAGAATGGCTTTTGGTCTCTCTGGATGTAAGTGCACTTTACACTAACATCCACACAATGGTGGTCCTTGGCATTGCAAAAAATAAAAATAAAAACTGGGAAACAGGAGGTAACAGGCCACCACACCCAGAATTTGTGTTACAGTTATCAGAGAAGGTACTTAAGTACAACACCTTCTCATTCCTAGGTAGATATTATGATCAATTGAAGGAACTGCTATGGGGTCATCTTTTGCCCACAATTATGTGAATACTTACCAAGGGATGTGGGAGAATGAATTTGTTAGAATTCCAGTCAATAACCCTTTCTTCTCTGAAATTATACTGAAGGATGATTGATGATATTGTTTTGCATGGAAGTGCAGTGTCTGAATTAAAAATTTTGTGTGTTACCTGGAGAATACTAATCCAAACTTAAAATTCACAGTGACATATGATAAAAAGATTTGTTTTCTGAACTTAAAAATTGTAAAGGATGGTGTGTGTACACTGATCTGTTTAGGAAGACTACGGATCAGAATGCATTTTGAATTCTCCAGTCGCCCCATGGGGTGATGAAGAAAACAATATTACAAAGAAAACATCTAGATATACTCCTTGAGGGCAGTTGGTGACTGCTGTTTGCTGTATAAATTATGGAATCAGCTTAGAGGCTATTTCTTATATATTAAAAATATGTAGACATGAGTTATGTGAAAATAACATCTTCTCTGCATATGTTTCTTTGAGTTATGTTTATGGTTGCCATAGATATGTAAAATAATGAATTCTGGGTATGGCCCTGCCAACAGACGTGGACTCCCAGGATGACATCATACACTGCCAAAGTCATTAAGAAGACAAGACAAGCAATAAAATGTAATTCAAATGGGGGAATTTTGTACTGTGTTATGTCTTTTTTTCCAGAAGAAAAAAACATGTTTTTGCAAGATCCAAGAGGATCCCAGATCCACTAAAAGGTACTTATGCTTGTGACCGGTGTACCTTTTTTAGTGTCATAATGAAATGAAATTTGTTTACACATGAAACTAGATGGAAAACATTCTGTGTGAAAGATTTCATAAATTGTGAGACTGAGGGACTGGTATACCTGTTTCTATGTGTATGTGGAAAATTCTCTGTGGGTAAGACTTGGCAAAATGTAAACAACAAATCAGTGAACATCAGTATAGCATTGCAAGCAAAGATATTATTAATGTCTTAGCAGACCACATGATTAAATCTGGTAGGAGCATAGTTTCATGTTTATGGATGGGAAGAAGTTTGGGTGGGACCCTTAGCACAGCAAGAGTTTTTTTTTTTTTGTGACATGCCAGACATGAACATTGGTTCTAATCTCAAACTACTGTATGAATCAGTCCAAGTGGTTTCAGACCAGTTTAACAGTAACAGGCCAAAGTATTTGCTTACCCATTCCTGCCCACCCCATAAACACAAAAACTAAATATTGGTGTAAACATTCACCAAAATAAAACTGGCTTCTGGATGAGCATCACACTAAGTGCCTAAACTGCACATAATTTCTGAGCAATAGTGATTAAAGTGAGACCTTGTATGCTAATAAGTAGAAATGCTGATCTGTAATAAATGTTTACCTGCTATTCAGTTAGGTTTGCTTCAGATGAAATTGATACACAGTTTTGGGAAGTCAATGAATGGGTGGAGCTGACCCCAGAATCTGAGTTTAGATTATTCAACTTGTATTCAATTTAAACAAGAAGGAATGCAGCATACTCAACCCTAATCCTCTCTTTTTATTTCAAATAGAGTTAATATAAACTTAGATATTTTACAACGGTAATGGTGGGTGGTGGTCAATATCCATTTACAAAAAAGTCCCACACCCTCGCCTCTCCCCATCCTTCTACAAAGTGAAAGTGTCTGTAGATCAGTATTTTTTTTCTTCTTGCACTGGTTTTAATAGGAATGTTTGGCTTCATATTTCAGAGGAATAGTGTGATTAAGTAACAAACCAAAAAAGCCAGTCAGAATGCCATGGAGTGCATGTCAGAGTCAAGTACTAAAATAACAAACAGTGATGCACTCACCCTCCATTCAGACTGTTTTTAACAATAGGTTGAAATATACAACTCAGGATTCTAAAGTAGCCAATTTATTTAGCGATAAGGTGCAATATGGTGGGACCTTGAGAAAGTACCACACGCAGGCACAAAATGTTGGGTTGCCAGCGGGAGCACCACTGCTACTGCTTGGTATGTTTGCTGCACTTAATCTCTAAATAATTTGCTTCTTGGGGATTCATAGAGACCTGATAGTCCATTTCATTCTGTTATCAGAAACAGTCTGAATGAGAGGGTGAATGCATGCTTTGGGTAAGTTTGGCTACCTTGTCAGGTAATTCCTCACAAGCCAAGTCCTTCTATTTTCTCATCCCGCTTACACAGAGCTGAAGTCTTGCAGTTATCTCTCTTATTTGCAAAGATAACTCTCCAAACATCATTCTCTCAAATTTGTAGTCTGTCTCTTCACTGCTAAGCAACTCTCCAGTCTTAATTGCCTCAAAATTATAAATATAGGCATAAAAATGAAATCTAATAGGGCTGAGTATGTTACAGTACATCTGTTAATTGTTGGTTCAGGGGAGGTATGACCCACTCCATCTAACATGATTCCCACTTGGCAACCTAGGTGCTCTTTATAAATTGGATTAAATAAATCTGAGATAATGAAGTTTGGAAGAGTTCTCTTTGCTGATAAGAGTGGTAGCAGCAAGGCTTCAGTGCTATGTAGGTGGGTTGAAATAATGGACCTTATATGACTTGGCTTATGAGAAGTTACCATGGCATTGGAGCCAAGTTTACCCACACTTCAGTGTGAAATATGGAACCAAAAACTCCCATTTTTAATTTGGGAAAGAAGAAAATAATTGAAAAAAGGAAAAAACTTTGTATAATACTTAAAGGAACAGTCAGCACAAATAGCCCCATAGTCATGTGTGGGGCTGGTCCCAAAATACACCTATTATTACAAATATTTTAGTTTTACTTACTGTTTATTATTGTATAGCAGATTGTATAAGACTAATTTTGCTTAGTTCTAGAGACATTTTCTGTTACTACAAATCCCTGTGGCGGAGTTAGGCTACAGCCTCGGCTGTGACCACCTTTCTATCTCCTTATTTCCTAGCAACAGTTAAAGCTTTTCTCTTTGCTTTTCTTCTTTTTCCCCCTACCCTAGGTTGGTCACCAAGCGTAGCTCTTTACTATCCCTACTAAACTTCCAAGCAATTCTCTCTTTTCATTTTTTTTCCATTTCCATCCATCCAGTCTCTGGAATGATGCCAAACACCCAGAGAGGTGTTGTGTAAAGTGTATAAGTGCATTTTGTGTAACAAAAAACATGAAGACTATTTTAAATAGGAATGAACACAGTTAGTAAGCTTTTTTTTAAATAAAAGGATTTAGAAATCATATAAAACAATAATAATGTCATGATTAGTACAGTTATATGAAATCCTTATGATAGTTTCCTAAATTCACACTATAGACCTGTCACTGTATAAGGTTCTATGTATGAGAATATGGTATATTTTATAAAAGTGCTTAGTCACTATGGATCAGAGATATAGAGAGTCAATATCTGTGGAGATATAAACTGTACCTTTAACTGAACCAGGAAATCCCCTGAAACAACCACCCCCTTGGTTTTGAAACCACATGTTCAGACATGAAACAGCACGTCCAGACATGTGACTAGAAAAGTTCTCAGTCAGGTGACCCCACCAAAAAGATATAAAAACCTCTTCACTGAGTTCACTTCAGTTCAGCCCAGTGGGGCTCAGTCCTGAGAGGGATGAGACAGGCAGATAAGCTGTTGAATGCAGATGAGAAGGGTCTTTGAATCTCTAAGATCCAGGACTGTATTATGTGAGAAACTACTGATGTTAAGCAGTGATTTTTTCAATTTCTTTTATCTTCATTTATTATTTTCTAACTTTTGAAAATAAATATCACTCAAGGTGTATTTTAAACCTGTAAATTTGCCTCATCTGATGTTTCTCCCACATGCCGTGACAAACTTGATGTTAGAAGTGGGATAGTACTGGTTGTCCAGACAAACAAGGGGAGACCAGTACCCAGATACTAGTCCTGGTATCCAGGCGTAAGGGGAAAAGTAGGATGGCATACCTCCAGGATCTCATTGATGATAAGGATCTGTTGGAGGAGGGCTTCCGTGTGTATACAGAGTCCAGGTGAAGAGAACTAGAGAGGAGCTATTGATTGGATTGGAGTTTGATGGAGCATGAGGTGGACCAGCACCATAGAAGGTGGAGCACCGCTGCCAAGTACTGATGGAGGGTTCCCAGCTGGATGATTTCATGGCAGAGGACCAGGATCCATGGGTTCTAGAGGAGGAGGACCCCTGATGGAATCTTTGTTGCCAGTCACTTTTGAAATCCTGTTGTTGCCCATTTTCTGGGCTGCTGCTACTGGAGGATGATGAGATGAGAGGCCCCAGGTAAGACTGTTTCAGGACATTTGCATACTAGGGTGAAGACTAAAAGCAACAGAGGAAGACACCATGGTGGTTGAATGGACTTTCCCATGTTTTAACCCCCTGTGATTTGGGAAATGGATAAATGAAATGTAGAAATGATTATAAAAGAAATGTCTATACTGCATGTTATAAAATGAGGAACCTAGGGTCATGGAGGATCTAGGTATGGGGTGGAACCTATGATTGGGCCCTTGAGTGGAAACAATGCCAAGTGATGGGTATGGAAGAAGCTCGAAGTCAGCATAAAAGTGCTGTGTATTACTTCCTCTTTTTTAATGTAATGATGAAGGTATGATAGTGGGTGCACAGGGCTGAAATGATGCCAAGTGATGGGTGCTGAAACGATGCCAAGTGATGTATTCTGAAATGATGTCAAGTAACGGGTGCTGAAAAGATGCCTATTGATGGGTGCCTGATATTACATATAAAGTGTCTGAGTTGTAGTAACCAGAGTGAAATATTTATTTATTTTATTTATTTCAGTTTGGGATTAATACCTTGGAGTCAAGGACTTATTTTCAAAGGTTCCATGCCAGTGTTGAACAAACATTACAAAATACAAGGTTTCCAGAGGAAAAAAAGAAAAACATTGAAGCGTATACACTGGCAGTAATAGTATTTGAACTTATACACATCAAATTAGTACATATTAACAGATAGACTGATTAGATAAGAGGGGGTTGGGAGGTCAGCTGGAGGTGGCATAGTCTGAGGTGGTAGAGAGGTGGAGCTTGCAACCAAGTGAAGCCATCATCAGGTAATTGAGGGTAGGGGAGCGGGTTAAGAAAAAAGTTGTATATAGCTGAAAGATATGGGGGGTAGGTAAATGGAAAACTGGGGGTGAGGTACTATCACATTAGCACAGGTAGATACAATTCATTTTAGAGCCAAGGAGAGATTTAAGCCCAGCTTTGAAGAAGGGTACTAATCTTGGTAGTATCAGTGAGGTCAGCAGGTAGTTCATTAGTTCATTAGAAATAGTTAGGGGATAGAAAGTCACTACAGACTGAACTCCTCTGAGAGCATAGATGGGTACTGTGCTGAACTGTATCACAGCCCCAGGGTAATGTTGTGAAAGTATTGTTATATTGCAGTAACTTGGTATGGTGAACAATACTAAAAATAACTGAATTAAGGGACCCTGGGGTGAAGCTTTCATAGTGGGCAAGAGAAAGTTTCAACCAACCCCTATACTACTTTTTTGGTAGAATATTTATGACTGGGGGTTCTTGAAAAAACAGAATAGTTTTGAGAACTGTTTTTTTCTTAAGGAGGGAGGTGTGTGGTGGAGTTAGGCTACACCCTCAGCTGTGATGGATGGACCACTTTTCTATCTCCTTATTTCCTAGCAACAGTTAATGCTTTTCTCTTTGCTTTTCTTCTTTTCCCCCCTATCCTAGGTTGGCCACCTAGCGTAGCTCTTTAATATCCCTACTAAACATCCTACTAATTCTCTCTCTTTTCATTCTTTTCCATTTCCATCCATCCAGTCTCTGGAATGATGCCCAACACCCAGATAGGTGTTGTGTAAAGTGCATAAGTGCATTCTGTGTACACAAAACATGAAGGCTATTTTAAATAGGAATGAATAAGAGTTAGTAAAGCCTTTTTAAAGAAAAAGGATTCAGAAGTCATATAAAACAATAGTAATGTCATGATAAGTACAGTTATATGAAATCCTTATGATGTTTTCATAAATTCACACTGTAGACCTGTTACTGTATAAGGGTCTATGTATGAGAATGTGGTATACTTTATAAAAGTGCTTAGTCACTGTGGAGAATTAATATCTGTGGAGATATATACTGTACCTTTACCTGAACCAGGAAATCCCCTGAAAAAAACCCTTGGTTTTGAAACAACATGTTCAGACATGAAACAGCATGTCCAGACATGTAAATAGAAAAGGGATCAGTCAGGTGACCCCACCAAAAAGATATAAAAACCTCTTCACTGAGTTCAGTTCAGCACAGTGGGGCTTCAGCCCTGAGAGTGAGGAGAGAGGCAGACAAGCTGTTGAGTGCAGATGAGAAGGGTCTTAGGAGCTCTAAGATCCATGACTGTATTATATGAGAAACTATTGATGTTAAGCAGTGATTTTCTTTGCAATTTTCTTTTGTTTTCATTTATTATTTTTCTAACTTTTGAAAAATAAATACCACACCAAAGAGTGTTTTAAACCTGTAAATTTGCCTCGTCTGATGTTTATCCCCACATGCTGTGACAATCCCAGATCCCCCTACAGCTGAAATCAGAGCAGTAGACAGCAGTGGGAGATTCAATAGCCTGCAGTGCATGTTAGAGGTTTTATAATCTCCAGTCAGATGTTTTCATGATCTGGTTTTCTCCAGGGGCTAAATACAGTCCTCTGTGACTGTACTTAGCTCAGGGGGGACAGCGGGACCAGCAAACAAAAGTTCACTGCTTATATAAACTCTAACAGGCGCTACAGGCTATTAAAGCTCCCATTGCTGCCTACTGCTCTGATGTTAGCTGCATGAGATTCTGGGATTTAAGATGTTAGCCTACAAACAATCAACTATCCTATAGTAAACAGTTATAAATGTTAGTAAATCAAAATATGTTTTTTTTTCACACAAATGCATACTGGGACCAGCTCTACACTTGAGTGTGATGCCCCTTGGTGCTGGCTGTTCCCCTTTATATGTCCTAGTGTGCTCTTCTCTGAGATAACAGTGTAATTTGTATACTGTTGTATTAGCCACTGATTAGCACTGGAAACATGTACTATAGTCTGAAGCAACAATGTGGCCTAATTGGGCTTTGAACTCAGGTTTCCTGAATACCCAATAGGTGTATTATCAGGCCAACATCCCATTGCCACTTTCTTCTTCCTCTTTTGCATTTACACTTGTTTCCCTAGACTTCTCTTGGCTACCCTTCCTACCACTGGACCCTCCACTTATCCCCATTCACCTGGACTCTGCAGCTTGTCCCATACAATGATGGCCTGCTCTCATGGAACTCACAAAATACTCGCTGTGGAAAGGAGGTCAGTGAGAGCCCCAGGCATTCATCTTCCCTTGGTCTTTCATTTTTCCTGCTGTGTTGAAACTCCATCCTACAAGGAGGCACTGAATTGCTGGCATATGGGTGAGCATATGGATGAGCTTGCAATGACACATTCTGTGTGTAGTTCTGAGGCACCTCCCACACCACCACCACAAAGGTCTTGCAGTTGCCTCCTAGTATACTGTGAGGTAAAAGATCACTGATGCCACTCATCCATCCATCCTGGAAAGGGAGAGAATCCTACAAGATTCTCTCCATCCTCCTTCTGGCACAAAATCTCAGACTCTGTCCCAGAATGCAAATTTATCATTGATATGCTGCCATTGGACCATAAGGGTGGCCCAGATACTTTATTTCTCAAAGAACACATCCTGAAGAATGTTGCTGGTATAGCAGCCACCACTATCATGGTTTGAAATCACGCATATCACTGGATCTCAAGTAGCATCTATATAATCATAGCTCCATGATGTGCAGTATGAGGAGGAAGGAAGGTGGGAGGGAGGAAGAAAGGAGGGAAGAAAGGAAAGAAATAAGGAAGGAAGGAAGGAAGGAAGGAAGGAAGGAAGGAAGGAAGGAGATGGGTTATAAATCTTGTTCCTGGAGTGGCCTATTGCTACTATGAAATTACTTAATAATACTTATCTAAAATTACAATGTGTTATATGGCTGAAATAATTATATAAACAAAGTGTGTGGGCACATGTGTGTTTAAGCAGCATTTCAGCTGCATTTTGTGGGGACCACCTGAAGACCCAGTGATGGGTTAGTCACCAGGTTTGGGAGCAGACCAAGGATGTGGACAATTGGGTAGTTGACTGGTGACAGTACAGTTAATGGCCCTGGCAGGGTTGGTGGTCAACCAGCCCAAGAACATGCAATCTTGTTATTTAAAAAAGTATTCTGTTAGGAAAAAAGTTCCACTGATGCTCTCCCCCATTCCAGTAAGTAGTGCTGGGAGCACTGTGCCAGTAGTAGGGATGAGGCAAATGACTCTCAAGATGAAGAGGCAGTTGGAATGACAATTGTGGTGGTCTCAATAGAAGCAGTGCAATTTTTTTGTTTAGATGGCCCCTCGATAATGATGTAATTTCCCCACCCAGTATTCATATTTAATTACTTACTAGTTCTGTAGCTCAGTGATGTCACTCGAGCATAAACTTATATTGAACCTTTCCATGCAATGCTTCTGCTCAAATGATGTCACCAAATTCCAGAAATGATCAGTTATTCAACAAGTTCTAGCCAGAGCTAATATTGCTGTGGTAAGCTGCCAAATGACCAAAGTTACACGTGTCCGTAGAAAACTTTGAATGCCCGGGTGTAACCTGGCCATTTTATGGAGCTGTTTCAGCAAATTTTCAACGTGGCCTTTTTGGGACCCCACCTCATGAAGAGTGCCACGGTCACTTTGTTCACTTGTCTTGAAAGATGATTTTGCAAAGTGACCAAGCCATTCTGTGCTATAGGTGTGAAAACATGTTTTGGGCAGGATGTGAAAAATGACAGCTATACTGTTAATAAGGAGGTGTGCAAAAATGGCAATGTTGAAAATCTGGAGTGAAAATATAAAAAATTGGCGAAGTTAGGAGCATGTGTAGAAAATGCTCGATGTATGCTTGTAACAAAGTTATTTTTTGGAATTATTTCTTCCAATTTGCAACATGGGCTTTTTAGAACCCCACCTCATGAACAGTGGCATTATCATTTTGTGAATCAGTCCTGAAAGGTGATTTTGCGCAGCAACTGTGAAATCACCTTTCAGAACTGAGTAATGAAATGACAGTGACATTGTTCATAAGGTGGGGTCCCAAGAACCCCATATTGAAAATTTGGGGTTAAAATTCATAAAAATGGCTGATATATCAACATAAGTTGAAAACCCCATTGACTGCCATTATACAACACTTACCTTTGCTCCTTCAGTTTGCAGTTCAGCTTTGAAGAGGAAGGCGTATCCTGGTCTAGAAGATGACAGTGCTGACCTCCTTAAGTAGGTGTGGGGTAAGGGGGTGCGGGATGTGGGTGCTCAGTGGGAGGGTGGGTATGGGGAGGGACACAGGGGTGACAACGAGGGACCATTTCTTTTACAGGTGAAAAAAAACAAAAAGCTCGGGGACAGTTTTCTTTATATAGTGTATTGTGAGGGCTTGTTCGGGATGGAAATCCACCTTAGCTGAAATATTGTTGTACCACAGTTCAAAGGTCATGGAATATGGTTATAGCCAGGGTGGGACAAATCAGGTAGCCAGGTGGCCAATGGCTACCTAAAATGTTGATTTGGCTACCAGATTTGGAAAGTTACTGGCCAACTTGGCTACCTATCTATAAAGTGCTTTTTGAGCCTTTAAAAGGATGGCCACTACATATATTGGATTTGCTACCAAATTTTGAAAACTAGTGGCCAAACTGACCACCAGCTCACAAACTGATTTGTCCCACCCTGGTTATACCACAGTGTGGTACAACAACATTTCAGCTCGTTTTGAAAGGGCACGAGCCGCGCTGTTCAAAAGAACAGCTAACGGCAACAGAAATGGCAGGATCAACCAGATAGTCAGGGAGGCATCACTGTCAATGAGAACACAACTTCAGCAGGATCAACCAGATATCTAATAAAAACACAGGATCAACCAGATATTTTTAACTATAACTAAAAAATACACCCACAGAATCAACCAGATACTTTAATGGAAGAGATTCCCCCGACTCAGTCCTCTCGCTTAGTGAAAGATACCATCACCATGTTTTATTTTTTGAAAATCCCTCCCACATGAAACTTTCAGTCAATAGCAGCCCACATTATATTGTAGGGACATCTGGACCCCAGCAACCATACCACTGACCCTAGCAACCAACATAGAAAATCAGAATGAAACGCAGCAGAACAAATTACTTTTCTCTTCTAAGAAAACATAAAAAACATTTCCACTTTATTTTAGGGGCACCATACACTATAAAAAATAATGGATGGGGGTACATGATGCCAAAATAGGGACTGGGCACCCCAATGTTGGTGGGGGGAGTACAAATCACAAATTTGGACACACTGGGGTGGTCTCCCAGTATGCCACATGAGTTGGGGGGGTACATGATGCCGACATAGAGATTGGGCACCCTGAAGTTGGTGTGGGGATAGGAAACAGAGGGAGTGGGGAGAACAGCAGCAGTGGGAGGGAGCAGGAGGGTTTTCTCTGCTGCCAGTGCTGGGATGGAGCGGGGAGGACAGGAGCAGTGGGAGGGTATCGGAGGCGTGCCATCCAAAAGATGGCAGTGACGATGCAACTGCACATGCACGGCACTCATACATGTGGAGTTGCGGTGAATGGCATTCTGCCATTCACAAGGTGACAGTGTCAGTGGAACTGTGCATGCTCGTGAGTTGCGCATGCACAGTTCTTGCCCTAGAATGTGGAAGTAACAGTCGAAATAGTGCGGCTGTTACTCCATAGCGGCCGATCGTGGTGGAGTGTTTCAAGCTCCATTGGACTTTCGGAAGGATACTTCCAAAAGTCCAACAGAAGGTGTCACGATCAGGCCGCTTTAAGGCAAGACATGCCAAAATGGCAGTAGGCTCAGCCCACAGCTGTAAAAATTAATATTGGGCAGCAAACTGGTGGCATGAACAAGAGACCCTAAATAAGGAAGCCAAGGCAATTTTACAAACAAACACATGAATGAATACACTGGGGGATGTATAAGGTTTATGTTCCTTTTTGGAGCAGCTATTTAAAATGGGCAGCAGTAGTTTGGCAGAGGCAGCAGGATATTTCACAGTACAGAGACTAGCTAAGAGTTCTGACTTATAACTATAATGTGGATATCGTCAATTAAGAATCACAACTCCTTTTACTCAATTTTATAATGGGTCATTTTATAATGCAATATAACACAAAACACTGCACCATATTCAGAATGCAGTTAGGAAAGGGATTAATCCTTCCTGCTTTGAGTTTAGGTTGTTTAGAAGTTGAACACAACAAGGACAGTAGGTTTGTGGTGCCATGATAGACTCAGGAAAATCTAGTATACTTTTTTGTGGAATATCTTTTATTAGACTAACTGAAGGTTTTTAAACAAGGTTTCAAGACCCACAGATCCCTTCCTCAGGTGCAACAAGGATTAAGAAGATTCCTATTTAAAAACTATTTTTAAACAGGTAATTTAATTAACAAAGAATATGCATGGAGAAAATATGCAAAGTAATACTTATTACTCAAGTTACTTATCAATTTAGGTTTTCCCATCTTCCTGGTCTCTAATTGGAACTTCCTGCCACTGTCCAACTTTTGCCTTAGGTAGGAGCCCAAGCATGACCTGCAGCCCTACTCCCTAGTCTAATATGCCCCAAAAGCTTACCCAACACATTGAGGAGCAGCCGGCATCCACCCTGCTCAGCCAGGGGAGAACCAAGATCAAGTAATGCAGAAACCAGAAATGGCCACACCAAAAATCCCTGGTGAGCATGTGGGGGGAAACAAAATAATCTGCCCAGTGGGGCCTTTATTTTACATTGTTTTTATGTCACTCCACCAGGGATACCAAATGTGAGCAAATGTCAACCTACAGGACATGGACAGTCAACACCACCATCAACAAGTGTTTGCTAAGACTGCCCCTGCCACCCATGAGCACTGAGACGGAAACAGAGTTGGGCAGCCCTCCTGCCTGGGAGGTGGATTTCATTTTGTGGACCTCTACACCACTCCCATTGGCCTGCTGTGGCATTTCCAAGTTGGGCATGAACTGGGGTCACCAGCTTGTCAAGTGAAGAGACTCCCTCCCCTGCTGCTGCTGTGCTCTCAAGGCAGCCACACCAAACTATTTTTTACCAGAAAGTTTTGTTTCTTTCCAAACTTTAGAATCAGCCTGTATTCCAGAGGGTCTGATTGTTTCCAAACAATGTTCACTTATCCTTAAATGCAAACTATTTCTTGTCATATTTTTCAAGATCTGCTTGTTATATTTCTTAACTTTGTTGCACTTTGCCCCTTCATTTTAATTAAAATGAAACATAAGAATGGAGACATCATGCCTGAAATTAGTAAAAAGTTTTCATTTCTGAATTTAAGTTCTAACACCTGCTGTTCAGATGTGTTCAATTTCCAGAGAAGTTCCCTTGTTCGTCCACAGGCCCACAACTGTGATGCTTTGCTCCCTTTATACAGAGGAAACAAAAATGTACCATGTCATATTCAGCCAAGAAATGGGGATTTCTGACCTCTTGCTTGATTCTTTTCATAAACTGCTTGATTTGAACCATAACTCAATAATGTTAAATAGGCTTGCCAGGGCTCTGGAGGTTTGAAGAAGGAAATAGTTTTGACTCTGATTGGAATTAACATGTGCTTTCTGTTTCCTTTTGTCAGTTTTTGTGAAGATGAACCTGGGCAGAAATGCAATGTGCTTGAAATTTCTGTTTAGTTAAGTTCTCTTGTGAATTATGTACTAATTCTTAATGGGGAACATCCTAAAGAAAGACACAGTAAAACTGAGGGGTTGCCAGAATACTGAAAACTACTTTGCACAACTATATATACAGTGGAGTCAGCCAGCATGGAATACCTCTTATTACAGTTTCTGCCAGTGACCTGCTGCAGAATACAGCAGGAGCGTATTGTAATCCAGTGGCAAGTACTCCAACTTGGCATGCAGGAAACTGTAGCATGTTTATATAAGGCTCCTCCAGGTATCTTTACCTCCATTAGACTCCTTAAGTCAATGCAACTGTCTTATCCTTAGTTATGCACGGGGTCATACATCTTACCCAGTTATTCATATGTTAGGCATTACCATTGCAGGCTCCCTGCAAAGTTAATTTATCAAGTTGCACATTGTTACTCCTGCCCCTGGATTCTGCTTACTTATTTTGTTACATTATTTCTCCACTGCTGTTATAAGTGTCATGCACGATAACTTTGTTTTTGTAGTTCTAGTTGCATTATTCTCCACTGTTGTAATTCACTGCTTTATTTTAGTTCACTGCTGCTGTTTCAATTATATACCTTTATCGTATTGATTTTTTTACTGTTTTGTAATGTTCCCCATTCCATCTCGCCCCAGGACACATCTGGAAATAAGCTGTCACCAGCGCAGTATGCTTTTCCTAGTAAAACTTCTGAAATATATAAATGACTATATGTAGCTCTGGGGAGTTTAGGCTCCCCTGTAGGTCTACTAGGCCTATAAGGGTTAACTCCAGCAGCCTTGGTACTCCTGGTCAGCTGGACTGGCTGGGAGTTCCAAGGGGGCAACACTAGTTGCATGGGACTGGAGAGTCTCTGGGAGTTGCTTTACATTCAGTTCCAAGAAGAGTTCAGAGGAGCAGCATGCTTCTCTTTAGAGTGCTGAAGGCCTCTGCTGTAAATTGATCCCCCCCAAATCCTTGCAGATCATGGCAGTGGATGTTTCATCATGTCCCCCCAATAGGTGAGTCCCCATGGCTATGCAGATTCTTATGGGGTAGCGTAATTTGTACCATAACAGATAAGGTGCAGCCTCAGGGGAGAACTGTGATTTGCTTGAACTAAGAGAACTGTTTGGGGTATCCTTTGGTGCCCCCTCCTTGCTCAGTAGAGCAGAAGGATGCCCCAAGTTGAGATGCTGTGTCATTAATTCAGCCATGGCCCTCTACCCCATGAGGGCCAGAGCTGGAGAGAGTGAAGTGGCAGGACCCTAGTAGCTGTGGTTCACCAGTGGGTAATGCCCCTTTACCTTTTTTCAAAATTGTGTTGCATTCATCACTGGTCCCATTAAAGCAGGGATGTTGCAGGAACTTGGTGGGGTATGCTGTAGATCTAATGGCCCAGAATGCTGTCATAAGCCCACAGGGATGCAGTGTAAACCTTTAAGATGCACAGTAGCCTAACCTGGCTACTCTGAGCACTCTGATGGCAAGTAGTAAGGTTGGAGGTATCAGGTCTATGGGAAGGAAGATAAGAAGGTATTTCCAGGGTTGCTCTGTACAGCCAAATGTTGCATTACTCCTACGAGATGCCCTCACTCTAGGAACATTGAAAGAAGTAAAATAATATGCTTTGTTTAAATCTAACTAATTTCTGGCTCCTATCTACATTCTAGGTGCTTAAAGCCCATCCTGGCTATCCGCAAGCTGATCTAATTTGGAGACCTACGTACCCTGGGTTGTATGCAGCCCCAAATGTAAAAGGTATTCTGAACCTGCTGTAACAACATCTCCTACAAGAACTGTTGAATTTTCACCCTTGGCAACATACCCCTGAAGAACTATGGATTTTAACATCGCAAAACCATTATACTGTGATTAATACATGTTTACAAATAATGGCCCCTATGCATGAAGGGACAGATTGCCTATATGCTGTGTATCTGTGGCATGTAGGCAAGTCTTAGTGACAATGTCACACACCGAGGATCCCGCAGACTCCCCGGTGGCATGCATAGAAGGGACGAGTACCCTTTCCACACTTGAACCCCCCTGCCATTCATGCAGCCATGCACACAAACAATCCAGGGGCATGTCTGGGAGTATGCCTATGCTCCATGCCATTCACCAAGGTGCAGAGTGCCAGATGAGGGTAGCACAGGATATGGTAGCAGGAACCCTGCTATATCCTCTATGTGCCCTCCTAGGAAGACACTGGCAGGCCACAGCAGGAAGTTAAATTATGATGTTGTGTCACCCTGGCCCGCCAATTAGCAAAGGAGGTCTGGGGGTGTCCAGTTAAGTACTTGTTCATTCTGTTTTTGTCTCTGGGACTTCTGCCATTCCACAATCCCCTGCTCTGTGCAGAGCAGGAGATCCACTTAGGAACCAGATTGGCATTCAACTGGATGCTTGCCTATATCCACTGATGTGCCCCCACACCCCAGCATGCCAGGGAACAGGCCCTCTGACAGGCACCTTATGGAGGTGTGCATTAGTGCATGCTATGCCCCACATGCTGTTCACAGGTGTGGAGCTGCATGGGTTGGGTACATGCCTCTTACGCATACCCGGCTCACATTCATACATAGCCCCCTGTGAGCCCATGAGCTTTCATTTAATAAAGGGTTTCTGATTGAACTTATCCATGTTTTGGAAATTCACTTATTTTGGGAGATTGTTTGTTTGCTTAACCCTTGTTTGCAGCCCTGTACTAGCGAAGAGAGCATCAAAACACCCAAGAGGTAATCTCAAGCCCAGGAGGTCAACTAAGTGGTTTAAAGTATAAGCACCTCTCCCCAAAAACAACTAACTCTGGCTAGTGCCGATAGGACTGTAATGAACTGCCAAGTGAGCAATGTTACATGTGTGCATAGAAATTATTGAATGCCCAGGTGTAACTTGGCCATTTTTTGGTGGCGTTGCATTAAATTTTCAACATGACCTTTTTGGGACCCCTCCTCATGAAGATTGTCAGTGTCATTTTGTTCACTTGTCCTGAAAGGGGATTTCACAGAACAACTGCGCCATTTTGTGCACAGGTGTGAAAACACGTTTCGGGCAGGATGTGATAAATGACAGCTGTACTGTTGAAAAGGAGGTGTGCAAAAATGGCACTGTTGAAAATGTGGAGTGAAAATATTAAAAGTTGGCAAAGTTAGGAGCATGGGAAGAAACTGCACAATGCAAGCTCATAATGCAGTCATTTTGTGGAATTTTTTTACCAGATTTGCAACATGGGCTGTTTGGGACCCCACCTCATGAACAGTGCCACTGTTATTTCATGAATCGGTCCCAAAAGGTGATTCTACACAGTGACAGTGAAATCGCCTTTCGGGACTGAGTAACAAAATTACAGTGAAAGTGTTGATGAGATGGGGTCCCAAGAACCCTATGTTGAAAATTTGGGGCCAAAATTCAAAAAAGTAGCTGATTTATCAACATAAGTTGAAAACCCCATTGAATGGCATTATAGCTCACTTACCTTTGATTCTTCAGTTTGCGTTTCGGCTTTAAAGATTGCAGACTTGTCCTGATCCAGAGAAGATGACAGCACCAACCTCCGGAGGTAAGTATGGGGTAAGGGGGGTGTGTGGGGATGTGGGTGCTCAGTAGGAGGGTGGGAATGTGGAGGGGAACTGGGGCGATGACAAGGGACCGTTTTCCTTTTTACAGAAAAAAAAAACAAGTCGGAGGACCATTTTGAGTAGCCCGTGATGTGGGCCCATGTAGAAGGGCATTGTCCCTACTGGCAGCCCCTTCAGGGTGAAATCCAGATGTGATGGTCAGCACCCCACAGAAAGCATGATATTCTAAGTCCCGGCACCGTTGTTCCATGCCAAAGTGTCGGAAGTCTGAGAAAGGTTTTGCCACTCTGACTTAGATAGCAGCAATGACCTTTGGGCAGTTGCCGTTATCACTGGAACCCATTTTCTTTTATTTAGAGGGAATGGAAAAAACAGACATTTAAGCACACTGGGTGGGCTCCCAGTGTGCCACATGAGTGGAGGGGAACACATCAGAGGACCATGTCAGGGGAACCATTGTACACTCAGTATGCAGAGTACTATAAATAGAATTAAACATTAGACTTTCTCTAGAGTTATTTTCAAAACAAATGTATTGAAAATACTTTTAATAGACCATCTCAGATAACTTAAGTCAGAACATCAGAATTGGGAATATATTTAAAACTGCAGAACAGAAAACAACAAGCAACAGTCAAGACGAACTGCTGAAAATGCTGATTTAAACTTGAGATTTTTTTTTTTTGACTTGATCTTCTGTCATTTCTTCCCTCATTTTTATACTTTGGTCCCCCTGTACACCAGGCATCTTGGATATAGGATGCGATTGGCAGATCTCCCAGGTGAATTGTTTATCTGTGGGAGTGCCAACAAATATTAAATGCACTACTTGCTGGTTAGATCCTCTGCAGGGACCCCTGCAGTCAGTGTCCCCCCTCCAAATTACAAGTGTGCTGCTGAACCAAGTGTCACCGCAGTATAGATCTAGCAGTCTTGCTATGTGGCTTTGGGAGCAAGCTGGCCTCCCAGTGTGGGGAGTAGAAGGCCGTATTATAGTTGGGAGCTTAGTCGGGGTTAGTTCTCCCCATTGCTGAATCAGCGGGGTATCTAATGCAGCACTTCATGTCACTCCACCACAGAGGCCATCTGCTCGCTCCCCAGCCTCTTTTCCTTTTCTGGTATAGATTAATGGATCCCTACTTCTGAACAAAACTGGGGACCGGGGAATAACTTAAACAGTGTACATTCGTTTTTATATAGCAGGGGTTTATTAACTTTCCCCCTGTGGTAGTACTTTTAACATAGCTGCAATGGCAGCTTAAACCAGCATATAAAATAAAGTCAGTTAGTTGGAGGGAAGGGGTCCGCCACCTCAGGCCCATCACTCACAAAGATGTGATGCATGGTCCCCCCCAGCCATTCAAACAAAAGCTATGTCAGTGTAAATGGGAATGGAGGGAGTGGGGAGGACAGCAGCAGTGGGAGGGTGCAAGATGGTTTTCTTTATTGCCAGTGCTGGCAGCAGCGATGCTACAGCATATGCATGGCAGTTGCACATGCACAGTTGTGGTGAATGGCATGTTGCCATTCACAACATGACAGTGCCAACAGAACTGCACATGCGCACAAGTCATGCATGCACAGTTCATGCCCTGGAATGTGGAACTAACAGCTGAAATAGTGCCGCTGTTATTCCATGGCAGCTGATTGCGGCGGAGGGTTTCAAGCTCCATTGGACTTTTAGAAGGATACTTCCAACAGTCCAATGGAAGGTTCCATGATCAACCCTTTTTAGAGCTACTAAACGATCACAAAATAACTTTAGGCTCCACCCACAGCCCTAAAAATGCCATATTTGCCCCTAAACTGGGGAGAGAGTGCCATATAAACTTCTTGAAGTAAATCACTGAAGCGTAACAGGAAAAGGACCTTGCAGTAACAACAACAGCTTTAAATAGAGGCAACAGTTTGAGCTATAGCAAACTAAAGAAGCATTGGCCAATGCCAACCATGTTTGCTTGCTTGTGTTTGCTGTGTAATTGGGCATACTATAGACTGTGCACCAGTTACAGTTAACAAAATTAATAACATGATTTATAACAGTGAAATTGTTATGATTGAAAAATGAAGAGGCTCATACATAACCTTGTTGTTCTTGTACATTCTGACCCTGATTTTTATGTTGATTGCGCGCATGCGCAAGAAACATATTGTGGCAGCTTGCTCCACAAGCAGGTTGTGGAGGCACAGCACTGTTGTAGCCAATGCCCCCACAGCCTTTTAAGGCTTGGCCCACTTTCCCCAATGTCATGGCACACACTGCTGACACTAGTTCAGCCAACATGCCACAACTTTGAAACGTTTCAGCCGCAGCAATCAGGGGCTGCCTCGTCATTGCAGCGTCAGCCATTTGCTGCAATGAGGGAGCGACTCATCATTGCTGGGCAGAACGTTAGTACTGTAATATTGTTTGTGAATGTGGCAGTGGCTTGCCACCACTGCCATGTTCACAAACAATATTCCTGACCCCCAGGGCCGAGGAGGTGCCCAATACCCCTTGGCAGCATGCACCCCCCCCAGAGTGTTTGTGTGCCAATGGGGGCCCCTATCCCCTTCGGCTTTAGTGCTCCTAATAGAACATTTATTTTGCCAATGGGGGAGCCCACTCTCCATTGGCATTATGGCCGCCCCAAAGATTCATTTGCCAATGGGGGAGCCCACTCCCAATCAGCATAACACCACCAAACACCCAGTGTAGTTGTGCCGAGGGGAGGCCCAATTCCCCTTGGCTCTTGTGCCCCCCTTTTGTGATGACAGGGGTGCCGAATCCCCCATCGGCTAGAGCTTCCCCCCTCAAACAAACACTGTTGGCCTGCTGGGAGCCCACCCCAGTGTGCCAAATAGTCCTGTAAAAAAAGAAAACCTTCCCGCAATTTTTTTTTTATTTAACCTGTAAAGAAAGGAAACGGTTCCTCGCGGTCTCCTTGCCCACAACACATGCCCACCAACTGTGCACCCTGCCTCCCCACACCCCCTCACCCCATACTTACCTTGGAAGCCCGGCGTAATGATCTTCGGTGGACCGAACACGCTCAGACTCTTCAAAGCTGACCGCGAACTGAGGAAATGCCGGTAAGCTGTATAATGGAATAAATAGTTATTTTTTCAACTTTGATGCATATCTCAGGCATTTTTTGGAATTTTGGCACCAAATTTTCAACATGGGGTTTTTGGGATCCCTCCTCACGAACTCTATCACTGTCATGGCGTTAATTGGCCCCGAAAGGTGATTTTGTGGTCACTGTGCGGAATCACCTTTCGGGACTGATTAATGAAACAACAGTGCCAGTGTTCATGAGGTGGGATCTCAGAAAGCCTATGTTGCAAATTTGGTGGAAAAAAAATCCCAAAAATTACTGTTTTATGAGCATGCACTGCGCAGTTGCTACGCACGCTCGTAACTTCATGAATCTGCAATATTGTCACACCAGATTTTCAACATTGGCATTTTTCCCCACCTCCTTGTGAACAGTACATCTGTCATTTTTCATATCCTGGCTGAAATGTGTTTTCACAGTTCTGGGGCAGAATAGCACAGTCGCAGTGGGAAATCAGTGTTCAGGACAGATTACGAAAATGACAGTGACACTTTTCATGAGCAGAGGTCCTAAACTGCCTATGATTAAAATTTGGTGACAATACTCTATAAAATGACTGTGTTCCTAGCATGCGTTGCACAGTTTGCATGCACACTCACAAGTTTGCGAATTTATAATATTTTCACTCCAGATTTTCAACATTACCATTGTTCTGCACCTCCTTATGAACAGTACAGAAATGTGTTTTCACAGTTCCGGTGCAGAATAGCGCAGTCACTGTGGGACATCCGTGTTTGGGACACATTATCAAAATGGCAGTGACACTGTTCAGTAGCAGAAGTCCTAAAATATCTATGTTGAAAATTTGGTGATGAAAGTCCATAAAATGAGCGTGTTATGAGCGTATGTTGCCCAGTTTCCACGCACATTCATACCTTCGCAACTTTGTAATATTTTCACTCCATATTTTCAACATTGTCATTTTTCCACACCTCTTTATGAACAGTACAGCTGTCATTTTTCACATCCTGGCCAAAATGTGTTTTCATTCTTCTGGCGCACAATTGTGTGGTCGCTGTGGGAAATCAGTGTTTGGAACACATTATGAAAATCACACTGATGCTATTCATGAGCAGAGGTCCTAAAATGCCTATGTTGAAAATTTTGTGATGAAACTCCAGAAAATGACTGTGTTACAAGCGTGCGTTGCACAGTTTCCATGCACCCTTGTAACTTTGCAAATTAGTAATATTTTCAAGCTACATTTTCAACACTGGCATTTTTCAACACCTCCTTATGAACAGTACAGCTGTCATTTTTCACATCCTGGCCGAAATGTGTTTTCGTGTTTCTGGCACAGAATACCGCAGTTGATGTCGGAAATCAGTGTTTGGGACAGATTAGGATTGAGCGAGTAAGATTTATTTTTATTTATTGAAATTTGTTGACCGGGTAGGCCCACTGAGACAACAAAGTCCCTTTTTCAGGGGCAACCCAGAATTAATTACAGATAAGAGACAGATAAGAGACACAAGAGCATACAATAGGCAAAAATAGTACAGTTAAATTGCTTAGGTACATACATAGGTAGTAATATAGAACAACACAGAGAACAGGTAGCATTAGAAACAGGACAAAAACTGGTCAAGACTAAGTAGAGTAAAGGGCACCAGTAATTCAAGTGCAAAAGCACTGATTAACAACCATTAAGTGAGATTTAAGGGCCGTTTTAAATGTGTACAGAGTAGAGCAGTTAGCCACAGCTGCAGGTAAATTGTTCCAGAGTGACGGGGCAGAAATGGCAAAGGACCTGTCACCAGCTATGGTTCATGTCCTGGGGACTTTCAGGACAGGAGGGGCAGGTCACTTTTAGCTGATTTATATAGGAGAAGTCCATTTAGGCTCGGGGGAGCCGGGATCTTGGCTGTTTTGAAGGTCAGGCAAAGTGTAGGGAATGCAAGCCTGGCCTCAAGCGATGGCCAGTGCAAAGAGATGAGGACATTGTAGTGGTGATCACGGAGGTGGGCAGAGGCTGCAAAGTGGGCGATTTTATAATAGAGGACTCTGAGCTTGTTGAGATCCAGGCCACAAAGAGGTTGAAGTATGGGAGCACCAAAGAGAAGTACAGGGAGAATGGTACCAGTGGTGATAGCCATATGGGCTTCCCTGGAGAGGAATCCTCCAAGTCTATATAAGAGGCCAATTCTTTGATGAAGGATTTTGGTGGTAGTCTCAATGTGTGGGCTTAGGGTTAGCTCCTGATCCAGGTGCATTCCAAGATATATTGTGGATGCACAAACCTCAGGTGGAGTCCCATTGGCAGAGGAGATCTGTTGGAGGTTAGATCTATTAGCTCCTGACTGCTTGGAACCGAAAAGCATGGCCTTAGATTTCTTGAGGTTAAGGACTAGTTACATGTCCACTAGCCACTTTTCCACCTCTCTGAAGTCCTTATTGAGGTTCTGGCCTAGTTGACATAAGTCCTTCGAACTCCTATAGATAATGGCATTGTCTGCATGCAGTTGAATGTTGGCATAACAAAATGCTTTGGCATGCTGTTGATAAAAATAGTAAATAGCAGGGGTCCAAGGATGGAACCTTGGGGGACTCCTTAGTGCACTGGCTTAATTGAAGAAGGTGTGCCCTTCCATTTTACTAGCTGCTGCCTTCCACAGAGGTAATGATGAAACCAGGAGGAGGCAAGTGGATCAAGTCCGAGGTGCTGAAGACAGGAAACAAGGAGATTGTGGTTCACCAAATCAAAGGCCTTCATTAGATCAAGGAATAGTGCACCAGTGGCTAGCCCTTGATCTATAGCTCCTAGTACATCCGAGGTAAACTTGACTTGGGCAGTGTCAGTGCCATGGTTTTTCCTGAAACCATGTTGCACCTCTGTGAGCAGATTATGAGTTTCAAGGTAGTCAAGAATCTGTCTGTGCACCAGTTTTTCCAGTGTTTTTGCAAGCCCACTGAGGATTGATATGGGATGGTAGTTTTCCATTTGGCCTTTATCTCCACCTTTGTGAATGTGGATAACGGTGGCCATTTTCCATTTGGTGGGGAATTTCCCAAGGAGAAGAGATTTGTTAAACAGGTCCCTTAGTGGAGCCGCAATAATCGGGGCAGCTATTTTCAGAAATTTAGGCTCCAGATTATCGAACCCAGGAGAGGCATCCGGTTTGATGGTGTTTAGTAGGGATAGGATGTCCTTCCGTGTAACCAGGTGGAAGTGAAAGTTGGGGACAGTGTGGGTGGGAAAGTGAGAGAAGTTGGTGTTGCTAGGTGAGGGATCAGTATATCTATCAAGGTCTGTGAAGAAATTATTAAAAGCATTGAGAAGGGAGAGTGACCGAGCTCAACTGAGCTCTGTCAGGACTGCTGCGGATTTCCTTATGGGCAGGAAAAGGCACCAACACAGGCAGGAGCCCAGTACAAAAGGGCAGCCTGCAGCACTGGGAGACACAGAATGAGTGAGTGAGTGAGGGGGAATGAGTGAGCTCAACGGAGATCTGTTGGGACTGCTGCGGATTTCTTTGTGGGCAGAAAAAGCCAGCAATGCATGCAGGGGCCCAGTACAAAAGGGAAGCCTAGAGTGGTGGGAGAACCAGAATGAGTGACTGAGAGAGGGGGAGTGAGTGAGGTCAATGGAGCTCTGTCGGGACTGCTGCAGATTTCTTTGTGGGCAGAAAAAGGTGCTAACAGAGGCAGGAGCCCAGTAAAAAACAGCAACCTGCAGTGCCAGGAGAAACAGAATGAGCAAGTGAGACAGGGGTAGTGAGTGACCTCAATGGAGCTCTGTCAGGACAGCTGCAGATATGTCTGTGGGCAGAAAAAGGTGCCAATGCAGGCAGGAGCCCAGTACAAAAGGGCAGCCTGCAGCACCAGGAGAAACACAATGAGCACGTGAAAGAGGGAGAGTGAGCGAGCTCAGTGGCGCTCTACTATGACTGCTGCGGATTTCTTTGTGGGCAGAAAAAGGCAGCAATGCAGGCAGAAGCCCAGTACAAAAGGCCAGCCTGCAGTGCCGGCAGAAATGGAATGAGTGAGTGAGAGAGGGGGACTGAGCAAGCTCAACGGAGCTGTGTCAGGACTGCTGCAGAATTCTATGTAGGCAGAAAAAGGCAGCAATGCACACAGGGCCCAGTATTAAAGGGCAGCCTGCAGCAGTGGGAGAAACGGAATAAGTGAGTGAGAGAGGGGGAGTGAGTGAGCTCAACGGAGCTCTATCATGACTGCTGCAAATTTCTTTGTGAGCAGAAGAAGGCGGCAACTCAGACAGGAGCCCAGTACAAAAGGGCAGCCTGCAGCACCAGGAGAAACAGAATGAGCGAGTGAGATGAGATTGCGTGACCTCAACAGAGCTGTATCATGACTGCTGTGGATTTCTTTGTGGGCAGAAAAAGGTGGCAATGCAGGCAGGAACCCAGTACAAAAGGTCAGCCTGCAGCACCAGCAGAAATGGAAAGAGCGAATGAGAGAAGGGGAGTGAGTGAGCTCAACGGAGCTGTGTCAGGACTGCTGCAGATTTCTTCATGGGCAGAAAAAGCAAACAACACAGGCAGGAGCACAGTAAAAAAGGGCAGCCTGCAGCAGCGGGAGACAAAGAATGAATAAGTGAGGGGGAGTGAGTGAGCTCAATGGAGCTCTGTTGGGACTGCATCAGATTTCTTTGTGGGCAGAAAAAAGGCAGCAATGCACGAGGGCCCAGCACAAACATGCAGCCTGCAGCGGTGGGAGAAACAGAACGAGTGAGAGAGGGAGAGTAAACAAGCTCAACAGAGCTCTATCATGACTGCTGCAGATTTCTTTGTGGGCAGAAGAAGGCGGCAATGCAGGCAGGAACCCAGTACAAAAGGGCAGCCTACAGTGCCAGGAGAAACAGAATGAGTGAGTGAGAGAGGGGGAGTGAGCGAGCTCAATAGACCGTTATCGTGACTGCTGCGGATTTCTTTGTGGGCAAAAAAAGGGAGCTATGCAGGCAGGAGCCCAGTACAAAAGGCCAGTCTGCAGCACCAGCAGAAACAGAATGAGCGAGTGAGAGAGGGGGAGTAAGCAAGCTCAACGGACCTGTGTCAGGACTGCTACAGATTTGTTTGTGGGCAGAAAACAATGCAAATGCAGACAGGAGCCCAGTATAAAAGGGCAGCCTGCAGCAGCAGGAGAAACTGAAAGAGCGAGTGAGAGAGGGAGAGTGAGTGAGCTCAATGGAGCTCTATTGTGACTGCTGCAGATTTCTTTGTGGGCAGAAGAAGGCAGCAACGCAGGCAGGAGCCCAGTACAAAAGGGCAGCCTGCAGCACCTGCAGAAATGGAATGAAAGAGTGAGAGAGGGGGAGTGAGTGAGCTCAACGGAGCTCTATCATGATTGCTGCAGATTTGTTTGTGGGCAGAAAAAGGCGGCAATGCCGGCAGGAGCCCAGTACAAAAGGCCAGCCAGCAGTGCTGGCAGAAATGGAATGAGCGAGTGAGAGAGGGGGAGTGAGTGACCTCAACAGAGCTGTGTCAGGACTGCTGCAGATTTCTTTGTGGGCAGAAAAAGCTGCCAACACAGTCAGGAGCCCAGTACAAAAGGGCAGCCTGCAGCAGAGGGAGACACAGAATGAGTGAGTGAGGGAGGGGGAGTGAGTGAGCTCAACAGAACTCTTTTGGGACTGCTGCAGATTTCTTTGTGGGCAGAAAAAGCCAGTAATGCATGCAGGGGCCCAGTACCAAAGTGCAGCCTGCAGCACCGGGAAAAAACAGAATAAGCGAATGAGAGGGGGAGTGAGCAAGCTCAGCAAAGCTCTATCGTGACTGCTGCAGATTTCTTTGTGGGCAGAAGAAGGCAGCAATGCATGCTGGGGCCCAGTACAAACATGCAGCCTGCAGCAGTGGGAGAAACAGAACAAGCGAGAGAGGGGGAGTGAGCGATCTCAACAGAGCTCTATCATGACTACTGCAGATTTCTTTGTGGGCAGAAGAAGATAGCAATGCAGGCAAGAGCCCAGTACAAAAGGGCAGCCTGCAGCACCGGCAGAAACGGAATGAGTGAGTGAGAGAGAGGAAGTGAGTGACCTCAACAGAGCTGTGTCAGGACTGCTGTAGATTTCTTTGTGGGCAGAAAAAGGCCCCAACAGAGGCAGGAGCCCAGTCCAAAGGGAAGCCTGCAGTTCCAGGAGAAACAGAATGAGTGAGTGAGACAGGAGGAGGGAGTGAGTGACCTCAACAGAGCTGTTGGGACAGCTGCTGATTTCTTTGTGGGTAGAAAAAGGTGCCAATGCAGGCAGGAGCCCAGTACAAAAGTGCAGCCTGCAGCGCTGGGAGAAACACAATGAATGAGTGAGAGAGGGGGAGTGAGCGAGCTCAATGGCACTCTATAGTGACTGCTGCAGATTTCTTTCTGGGCAAAAAAAGGGAGCTACGCAGGCAGGAGCCCAGTACAAAAGGCCAGTCTGCAGCGCCAGCAGAAACAGAATGAGCAAGTGAAAGAGGGGGAGTGAGCAAGCTCAACGGACCTGTGTCAGGACTGCTGCAGATTTGTCTATAGGCAGAAAAAGACGCCAATGCAGCCAGGAGTCCAGTACAAAAGGGCAGCCTGCAGCAGCAGGAGAAACAGAATAAGTGAGCGAGTGAGGGAGGGAGGGGGAGGGAGTGAGTGAGCTCAACGGAGCTCTGTTGGGACTGCTGTGGATTTCTTTGTGGGCAGGAAAAAGGCAGCAATGCATGCACTGGCCCAGTACAAAAGGGCAGCCTGCAGCAGTGGGAGAAACTGAACAAGCGAGTGAGAGAGGAGGAGTGAGTGAACTCAATGGAGCTCTATTGTGACTGCTGCAGATTTCTTTGTGGGCAGAAGAAGGCGGCAATGCAGGCAGAAGTCCAGTACAAAATGGCAGCCTGCAGTGCCAGGAGAAACAGAATGAGAAAATGAGACAGGGGGAGTGAGCAACCTCAATGGAGCTCTATCATGACTGCTGCGGATTTCTTTGTGGGCAGAAAAAGACACCAATGCAGTCAGGAGCCCAGTACAAAAGGGCAGCCTGCAGCAGCGGGAGACACAGAACGAGCGAGTGAGGGAGGGGGAGTGAGTGAGTTCAACTGAGCTCTTTTGGGACTGCTGCAGATTGCTTTGTGGGTAGAAAAAGGCAGCAATGCACGCAGAGGCCCAGTACAAAAGTGCAGCCTGCAGCGCCAGGAGAAACAAAACAAGTGAGTGAGAGAGGAGGAGTGAGAGAGCGCAACAGAGCACTGTTGTGACTGCTGCAGATTTCTTTCTGGGCAGAAGAAGGTGGCAACACAGGCAGGAGCCCAGAACAAAAGGGCAGCCTGCTGCGCTGGCAGAAATGGAATGAGTGAGTGAGAGAGGGGGAGTGAGCGAGCTCAATAGAGCTTTGTCTGCACTGCTGCAGATTTCTTTGTGGGCAGAAAAAGGTGCCAACAAAGACAGGAGCCCAGTACAAAAGGGCATCCTGCATTGCCAGGAGAATCAGAATGAGCGAGTGAGACAGGGGGAGTGAGCAAGGTCAATTGTGACTGCTGCGGATTTCTTTGTGGGCAGAAAAAGGCGGCAACACAGGCAGGAGCCCTGTACAAAAGGCCAGCCTGCAGCACCGGCAGAAATTAAATGAGCGAGTGGGGGGGGGCATTAGCAAGCTCAACAGACCTGTGTTGGGACTGCTGCAGATTTCTTTGTGGGCAGAAAAAGTCACCAACAGAAGCAGGAGCCCAGTACAAAAGGGCAGCCTGCAGCGCCAGGAGAAACAGAATGAGTGTGTGAGAGAGGGGGAATGAGCCACCTCAACAGAACTCTGTCGGGACAGCTGTGGATTTCTTTGGGAACAGAAAAGGGTGCCAGTGCAGGCAGAAGCCCAGAACAAAACAGCAGCCTGCAGCACTGGGAGAAACAGAACAAGCGAGTGACAGACGGGCAGTGAGCGAGCTCAACGGACCAACACAATCAACATTCGGCATTGACAAATGCTTATTTCAAGATGCGGTAGTAGTTTTTATTACCCCAGCATATGAACATGATAGGTGCCATTTATGAAATGCTGATTAAAATATGATTTTGTGGGACAACCATGAAAATAGGTTTGCAAGGGTTATTTGAAAATAACACTTAGCACGTTTATGTAATGGGTAAAAAATGACTATGTTGAGAATGTGTTCAAAATACTGTATTACAAATTATAAAGTTGTTTGTAAATGTTTCAATGTTTCAACATTTATTTATAAAATTTTTGCTTTCAGAGATTTTAACCCCCATATTCTCAACATAGTCTTTTTAGGACACTACCTTATGAACATGACAAGTATAATTTATGAAATCCTGACCAAAATATAATTTTGCAGCATGAACATGGAAAGAAGTTTTGGGCAGGATTTGAAAAATTACACCTTTTTACTATATTCTTATTAGAGAGGTAAAAAGAATATAAATTACAATGCAAAACAGTACATCCAAAGTGCAAAACATTACAATACATCGTACAAATTGTGTAATAGTTAGAGTTTTAAATATACATTAATGATCACAATTCTGGCCTATGCATAATAAAAGTTTGGATCACTTGAGAAAAAATCAATATAGACATTGAAAATTCATGACCTACTATGGCCTAGTTAAGAATGAGTGAAGAACTGGGGAGACCAGACCATGATTGGACATACATAGGCTGACCAGAAGTCATCCTCCAGAATAGAAAAAATTTGTTTTACAAGGAGCCATCATGAGAAGTTGCTTCCATTCATTATATGGGAGCAATGCAACATTGTTATCTATTTTACAATATTTTAAAATAAGTTGTTTAAATGCTACTACATTAGCTTTTACTATTTTAATTATATGGTTAGATAATAAACTTCTGTTAACATTTTCCAGAATAATTTAACCTACAACTTGACTTATGCTTATATTGGAAATACTATGAATAATCTTAAAAGACTTGGACCACCTTTTATTAAATAACTTACAAGATTATATATCAAGCACAATGTCTGCATTTTCCATTTGACAATACCAACAGTCTTGAACTGTCTTTAAGCTTGGCTTTACATATTGCAAAAGGGGTAAAGTAGGCTCTGTTAATTATTTAAAATTATATTAATCTATTCCTGGAGATGTTGTACTCATTAATTGCAGACAAAATTGAGTTTCATTCGGCTTCTGAAATTGTATAGTTCAAACCTTTGGACTATTTATATTTTACATTTCTATAATGTGAATTTTGATTCAGATACAGTTGTATCATAAAGTGTTTAAAAAAACTTTCCTTTTTTTTTTTTGCATTTTCTGCCCAGTTCTTCCTCCAACCTTTCACTTTTGCAACAACTTGGAACTGTTTCCCATCTTGTGTATGCTTTCAGAAATAGGTTGCATAAATTAACATATTTTAAAAAATCTGAGATAGTTTGATCAAACTTTTCTTTGCACTATTCCCAGTTCATAAATTTCCTGTCTTTTATCAAATCTGACCAGTTGAAAAATATTTGTTTCCACAAATGAAAATGTATTGATTTACCACTAATCTTTACATTTGGGTTGTTCCACAATTTGTTAGATTTGAAGAATTTTGTATTGATGTTAATTTTAGACAAATAAGATTTAACCAATGAACTTACTTTTCTAATTATTTCACTTTTGCTTTTCTGAAAATATGTAGGAGCATACCACAACATGTCTATAGAAATATTTGTGTCCAAATTAGTATTTACCAAAGTGTTTTCTAAGAGAAAATCTGTTTGTTGACAATCAGCTGTTATTAGAACATATTTAGCAATATATATTTGGTAACTGTTTTGGGGGGCTGGGCATGCAAACCCTCCTGATCTTTAGGAAGACAAAGCTTTTACAAAGCTATCCTCATTTTTTTTAAAGTTCCACAAGGAATCTTTGAATAATGTGACCATTTTAAGATGCAATTTAGCAGGAATATCCTCCAGTGTAGCTTGCAAACATATGAAATTTGAGGAATGGCAACCATTTTTAGTACTTGAATTTTGCCCATTAATGACAAAAGCAGCTTAGACCAACTAGGAATTTTGTCTTTTATATATTCTATCAGATGAAGAAAGTTATGTTTATAGAAGTTATCTAATGAGTTGGATAATCTTATACCCAGATACTCCATGAAATCAGATTTAATTGTGTCTTTAAATGTAGGGTGGATTTCTTGCTCAGATGGTATATCAAACAGCAACATTTCAGACTTAGATACATTAACTGTATAGCCAGAAACTGCAGAGAAATGAGAAATAACTGCCTTAACCCTTACAGATATAGAAGTGTGCTGTGTACATCCAGAATGCATGCCACATGCTTAATTGTGCTGTTCGCATGTGGTTCACATAAACAAAGTGAACCTAAGTGATCCAGGTCTAAAAAGTGAATCAGGTTCTCATGCTGCAAGCTTGATATGTGTGCAGCAGGAATGCTGGCATGAACATCTTATAAAAATCACATCAGGTTCATGTGTTGCACGCTTGACATGAGTGTAGCAGTTATGCTGGTGTGAACATCATTTAAAAATCACATCAGGTTCACATGTTGCACGCTTACCATGCAAGCAGCAACTAAACTGGTGCAAATTTAATCTAAAAACACATCAGGTTCTATTTCTCATACTACTGCTAGCAATTAGAGCCATTAAAATACATTTTCATTGATTTCCCATTAAAATTAAGTAAACTCATCAATTCTGATCCTTTTGCAAGTTATTTAATGGCTTTGATTATTATTAAATTGCCATTAATTTGTAAAGTATTGTTTGCTTACTGAATCAAATGCCTCATATATAGTCAGCCAACATCCCCCATTCTAGATATGTGAAGAGGGGCCTCCGTGTTGTGAAGCCTGACCTTTTTGTTTTGGGTCATGCATACCCCTTATACATATTTAGTGTTACAAATGTGTTTCTCCATGATGGTTTCAGCTCACTTACTTTCCCTTTGTCATTCTGTGTGGAGCATATACAGTATGACCATGCTCAGTACTCTTTGTGCTGAGTAAGGTCTTGTAGGCATGCACCATACCTCACATTTTGTCACTGAAATGAGGGATATGGACACTCAAAATGAGGGACAATGAGAGACACTAACCCTCACGATGATCAGGACACATCCTGAAACATGGAGATACAGCACATCAGAACACAGTGGAAACCATTGTATTTACTTGTACCAATACTAGCACCTGAGAATGAATTTCTACCATAAAACAGGGGTGCCATTTAGGTAGGGCAGATGGGACATGTGTGCCTAGATTGTTCTTATAGTGTGGCAATAATGGCATTAAATTTGGATTTCATCTTTTGCACAATAAGTGCCCCCAGCCTGTGTGTTCTCATGCTGTAGGTGCACTCCTGACTCGACCATGTCTGTATTGTGTTGTCCACTCTCTCCACCTATTAGCAGTGGCATCATCACGCATTACATTATAACTCGAATTTTACATACACCTCTTGGTTTAGGATGTCTATATAAACCCCTTGAACTTTGCTCTCAGGGTTTATGTGGCATCCCACACCTTGGGGAGTGTGTAAAATTCTCATTATAACCCCCTAGCCAGACATTATTCCCTATGTCATTGAACCTCCCTTTTTTACCATATAACCCAATTCCCCCCATCCATTGTCACTCTTAAAGCCTCCCCACCTTCTACAAGTGATGCCAAGGACCCCATTACTTGGCACATTGGCATGTGTGAAAGCTATTGCCCCATTACCCACAGATTAAGTTCAACTATAACAGTCAGCCAGGTTCTTACCATAAACCCCTAATGCTTACTTAAGGTATTCAGGGGAGAGTAAAGTATTCATTCCTTCCAGAACCATTAACATTTGTGCTTTTAGAAAAAAAGAGGCAAAAGAAGTTTAGAGAAAAACTAAATCATCTCCTCCCATGCCTTTCTGGATTTATTTTAACCCCCTAGATTACCAGAAAAGGGGAGATAAAAGATAATTAATTTTGACTAACTAAAGTTAACATTATAGAGTCAAAATTCAGGTCCCTTCTCTCATGTACCAACTAAGAGACAATTTAGAGTCAGCTTGCCCCACCCCAGCACAAATAAACTGTAACAAAAATCAGCAGTTATGAATGAGATACCTAAGTTTGAAACATTGAGAAAGAAGGGGATTTAAAGAACTCTGTTCTAAGAAATAGTGACACTGAAGGGAGTTCGGAGAGATGGAATAAATTAAATAAATATGTCAGAGAAAATAGGACAAGGGTCAATTTGCTGTCTATAGAAGGCCACACTTCATTAAATTTACAAAAATGGAAGATTTTGCTGGCCCACCAGTGCAGCAGTTGTATTTCTGTCTGTGATACCAGTGACCCAGGTTCAGGAATGAGCCCAGATCACTGGAGGGCTGGCTGGGGAGAGAAGACTTGCACATCCCATGACTGCTTGTCTTCTCTGGAGGGAGGGCAGGGACCATGGCCGCAGCTTGCATGACCCCAGGCGGAGGCTCAAGGAACAAGAAGCTCAGCAAGCACATGAGATGTGTGGTGGATGTCAGTGTATAGCACTTAGATGTCTTGGCATACACCACACGCAGGGGAGAAAATGGCAGAAAAAGGGAGTAATGGAGCACCGAGGGGAAGGTGCACCAGTACAAACCCTGATTACTCCCACCTACCTGGCCTCAATAGAAGAAACCGATGAAACTAGAAAGTTTGGGGTGCACAGCCCCACCTCTTACCCATCTGGGGGTTAAACTACAGCTCCATGGGGGATTCTCTGAGGTTCCAGGGGGGTGGAGAAGCGGGGTGTGTCTAGGCATCTCCTGACTGAGTGGGGTTCCAGAGCTGGGAGTATAAATAAAGAGTAAAAATTAAAAAAAAACAGAAATGGAAGATTTTGGGCCTAAGATGCCTCCTAAAACTAATCATGATAAACAAAGCAAAAAAAAATCCAAAAAACAAAACACTTAAATGAGGACAAAAAACAACAGATAAAGACGCTACCATTAAACAAACCCTGGATAAAATTTCAGAAGAGAGTGAGTGAGTCAGTTACCCAGCCTCAAGCTACTTCCTCTTCTCAATGAAAAGGGGACACTCAGGAGATGGAGGAGAGACAGGGGCAAAATGACTAGGATGTGATCAGTGACAAAAATCCATCAAGTTGGACAATGCAGATTTTGGTCAGTCTAGCTACTCTCCAAAAATCATAGAAAAATTATGAGATGTTCCGGCAGATGTTCAAAAAATAAAAAAAAGGATTGATGCTTTGGAACACAAAATGGAAGAAGTTTCAAAAAATATAACAGCTTTGGAAAATAGGCAATCTGACTTCAAATATAAAATTAATCCTGTATTGGATGAAGTTAAAAAAAACTTAAAACTCAAATGCAGCAAATATCCACTAGACAAGACGATTAAGAAAATAGAGCAAGGCAGAAGAATTTGAGAATGTCTGCATCCTAACTAAATGGGAAAAAGACACTGCCTTGAAAATTATATCTAGTTATATTTAATTTCATCAATAAACCTATAGACTCCAGTTAAGAAACAACTAAGATTGCTAGAGTCCATTGGATTGGTTCCTAAAAAGAATGGGGGATAAGAAAGAATCTTGTCCCTTAATAGTAAAATTATTGCACAGTGAAGACAAATGGAGAATTATTAACACCATATCTCAAAATAACAGTTTTACTTCTCATGATCAAGAACTCAAGAAATAAACATTACACAAGATTTCTCACAAGAACTTTGGAAACTCAGAAAACAGAATGTTCATATTCAACGGTCTCTCTGGTTTGTAAAAGTTAAATCAATAGTAACTTTTCTTTAAAAAAAAAAAATATTGTATCTCCCACTGCCAGTGGGTTTTGGTGGCAGTTATACTGATCATTCACGCTCCCTCCCCTCCAGCTGTCAGAGATCATGCTGCGTGGCAGTGGGGGCTTGTTTTTTGTGTTTTTTGCTGTTGCTTTTGTCCCCAAAACCCAACACCTGAGAATGCTGTCACAAAGAACATGAGTCCAGGCTATAGACATGCTGGTGCACATCTTAGCCAAACACCTAATGGCATCCTTCCCTCCACACACTATGAGTTCCATTCAACCACTCGTGCATCCACAGGTAGTGATAATGGGGTAATGTGATAGCCCCGAATATATATAGTGCCTCAGAATTTGTTGTTTTTGGTGAATTTTCATATAAATATGATGTTTTTCCATAGTGTCAGGCTTTCTTTCCCACCTCATTTATCCTGAAGCTGCTCCTCTATGCTCAGCATATGATGTCATTGATGACATCACATCATATTTAGCCAATGACAGGACTACATTCTGCCAGAGAAATGAATAAATCCTGCCGCAGAAATCAGAAAATGTTGCCACAGAAGTCAAGGAGCCTTGCCGCAGAAATCAGAAAATTCTGCCGCAGAACACCAGGGGCCCTGTCTATAGGATGCTCAGACCTCCTCCCCCAGGCCGGCCCCTGATGACCCAGTCTCTCATTCCTGGTTTTTCAGCTGGTAGCATTATCACTGTGCTGATGGGCTGGCAATAGTAACTTTTCCAGCAAGATTTATGGTGTTTCTCAATGGCCAAATCTTAATCTATAATGGCAAGGATGAGACTTTTAAAGACCTGAAAATCCAGCTACTTGAACTTTTCTCCTCAACATAATGATGACGAAGAAGTTGCTTTTAGGGACTGGAGTTGAAAAATGACACCTGTCCTGTTCATGAGGTGGAGGAAAGGCTATGCTGAAAATCTGGGGTGAAAATCTGGCAAAACAGCAAAGTTATGATAAAAAGTTGCTAAAATTGAATATTCCTTCATAACATTGTTGGTTGACATCAAATTTGCAATGTAGTCTTTTCATGACCCTACATTATGATCAAGACAGGTGGAATTTTTTAAAACCCATCTGAAATGTGACTTTGCAGAGCAACTGCAAAAACATGTTTGGGAAGAAATTAAAAAAATCACCCCTGCCTTGTTCATGATATGGGGTAAAAAAAGGCTATATTAAAAATTTGGAGCAAAAATGTTAAAAAATGTAAAAGTTACGAGTGAAAGTTGAAAATGCAACAATCAGCCATTAACCATACTTACCTTGTTTTCATTCAGTTTGTGACTGGGTGCCAGAGCAGCAGGATAGTCAGTGATCATGACAGGATTACTGCATGGGACCCTTCTTAGGTAAGTGAGGTGTGGTCATGTATGGGGCAGTGGGTGTTGAGAGAGGGGTTAGTGGGGGGGGTTGCAGGGGAGCAACAAGACATTGATGGACATTTTTCTTTTTTACAAGTTAAAAAAACAACACTGGGGGACTTTTTTCATTTACAGGTTCCAACACAGGACTGGGCACCCCTGTGTCAGGGTAATGGGCACCCCAGTACTATTGAGTTGTTTGGCAGTATTGGAGGGGCAACCCAATGTCACATACAGTGGTGGAGGGTATTTTATGGCACCAGTGGTTGGGCACCCCAGTGTTAGAACAGTGTCATTGACAGGTGTTTGTACTGTATGAGTTGTGGGGTTGTTGTTTGGGTAAGTATATCACTTTTAGTTTCTGTAGGGCTCTGTGGGGCAGGACAAGAGAATACTGATGGAGAGATTGAGCACCTGCTGCCAGTTTTGTAAAACAGCTGGGTTGGGCAAGAAAGGGAATACCAGTAGCAGGATTGAGCTTCGCACTCGGTTTATGGGGGGGTTCTGGTGGTAGGACTGAGCACCCCACCAATGGTTTTTAAAAGCATTGGTTTGGGTAGGAGGAGAGATAACTGATGAAAGATTGAGCACCTGCCCCTACATTTTTTATGAGTTGGGTCAGGTGGGGAGGGTCATACTGGGGGTGGTGTTCAGCACCTCCTGCAGATTTAGTGCTTATTTAGATAACAGCCAAAGATAGGAAGAGCTGTCACCATTGTGCAACATCTTTGCTATCCCTAGGAAAGCAGAGAAACAACAAATGAGTGGACAGCAGCAGCAGTAAAGGAGAGAAACTGCATAAGAAATGTTTCAGGCAGAGTCTACAAGCTACACAAGCAAAATCAACTTCCACCTTGCATTTTCCAGAGCTGTGATTGGCCAAGTACTTGAAAGGGAAAAACAAAGCAGAGAGTGAATGGACAGTGGGCAGAGAAAGGCAGAGAGTGGGTAGAATTGGGCAGCAGCGGCTCTAGTTACAAATGGTTACTGGGGCACAGCTGGGGCACAACAGATGTCAGCCAGGGCACTGATACATTGTTACTATGGGGGAAGCTCTGCACCATATGAGGCACCAACTGGGGCACAGCATTTTTTTACCAGGGTGTCAGCGTGGCTCAGTTGGTAGCACATCCACCTCTGGACCAGAAGGTCGTGGGTTCTCGTCCCACACCGGGATTGGACTTGCACCTAAAAATCGCTGGCATCTGAGTGCAGTATTGGGGGGTGCTGTACTGCAGGGGTGTGCCGTCCTTCGGATGAGACGTTAAACCGAGGTCCCTTCTGCCCATCCTGGTGTTGTCCTGGTGGGTGTCCAGGTGGAAGTAAAAGAACCCAGGGCACTCTTCGCAAAGAGTAGGGAACATTCCCGGTGTCCTGGCCAACATTCCCCTTCCCATAAACCGGTTCATGCAATTACCCAGGCTGTGTGTGGGTGATGAGGTGCGATATGGCCGCCACCACACATTCAGTCACTTCACTACCAGTCTAGCATTGCTTGTAAAGTGCTTTGGATGTATGAAAAGCGCTATATAAATACAGATTCTTCTTCTTCTTCTTCTTACCAGGGCATGTGCCCTGGCGGGCCCTGGTGTAGAGCCGGCCATGGAATTGGGGAGGAGACTGAATATTCTGAAGCTGTAATAGGTGGAGGAAGGGCACACCCTTAAAGCCCTCTCACAGCGCCGACTGACACCAATATGTCTGCATGCTTTGCAAGTGAACAAAATAAGAACATGGTGTGCATCGAAAGAAATTGCAGAAGCAGACTGAGAAATAATATAATGTTCCTGTACTACTCAGACCCAATTTTGAGCATAGTTTAATGTTCTGGTCCCCATAGCTGAGAAACAATACTGACAGGGTTGTGAAGGTGCAGAGAAGAGCAACCAAGGTGACTGATGACTTGGAAAAATTGGACTACTTTATGTGGAATGACTGGCAGAACTGGGACTGTTCTCCATGGAAGACAGACCACTCAGGGGTGAGATGATCCTTGTTTTTAAATACCTGAAAAGGATGACACAATCAAACCAGAATTCAATTCTTCTGGTTGTTCTACATGAGAGGACAAGAGGGGCACTTAGTTTCCTTCAACAGAGGAAGAGTCAGTGGAAAGATCATGAGGAACTACTTAACAGTATGAGTGGTGAGCACTTTGAATAGGCTTCCAGGACAATTGATGTCAGTTGACACTAGATCTACCTGCATTAAAGCATGAACTAGATAAGTACCTTGAAGAAACAATGGTAACAGAATGAAGCTAAGAGGCTAGAGTTGCCACCTATCTGGTTTTTGACTGGATAATCTGTTTTTTAGGGTCCTTATCTGGTCATCCAGTTTTAATTAAATGCAGTCCAGTTTTTGGGCCATTCTGAGTGCTTACATACTCTTAAAACTGATGCAGTAAATCATTCAGTGTTTTGGCTGCATTGCATGTCCAGATTACAAAGAAGTTCTGATGGCACAGTCATTCAGACCTGCCTTTGTTTGTTAAACCAGTCTGTCTGGGAGGTGTAAAGTACGGCCATTAAGATCATTAGCAGTAAATTAACCTAATCTTTTCCACTCTGAATTTTAAGTATGGTCTTTTACTGCTATGACAGGAACAAGCTTTTACACCTTTATTTGCTCTCATGTGTTTCTTTTTGCTTGTCCTATATTGTGGTATGTTTTAGACCCATTTTGTTAAAGTAATCTTCTAGCTTTTATTGCCTTTATCACTACATTTGCTCTCATTTTTTTGTATTACCTGAACATTCCATGATATTAGCTACACTTTTACAGGTCATTCAGATTAGCAGCATGGAATGGTGTGTTTGAAATTGTAGAATGCTTAAGAAATAAGAAAATAAACAGCAGTAGCTAATGAGGTAAAGAGGAACATAGTGCAGTATTAAGGGTACCACAAGCACCAATAATTGAGTTATCAAAAATTGGTCAAAGCATCAGAATACATGACTGACATGGAAAGGAAAATGGGAGAGTGTTTAACAGAGGGCTGAGCAATAAGCTGTGGATGAGCTTGGCACATCCTGCAGACCTGAGTTTGGTTTCCCACAGCCTCCACTTACATACTGTGTGACCCAAGCAAGTTACTTAACCTTCCTGTGCTCCTGGGTCATGCCTGTGAAATGGGCTATGTGGCCTATGGGAGTTAACCTGGTTGCCAAAGAATAAAAATAAATAACTGAATAAATAAATAAATAAAATAAACAACAGTATAAAAATGATTTCCTATCACTAGTAATGTCTGTTGCCAACAATACAAATGGCTTTGGAGGAGGAGCGATATACTCGCCAGTCATAAAAAGGGGCGGAGCCAGAGGTGGAGTTTGGGGTGTGGTTTAGCATTCGGTTTTTACCTCATCCATAGGTGGTGACCCTATAAGAGGGGGAAGTTTAAGAGAGATGGGCAGAAATACTTCTTCATGGAAGGGTGGTGGATTAGTGGAACAGCCTGCCAGAGAAGGTAGTGAGGGCAAAAGTTGTGGGGAGCTTCAAGAATGCATGGAATAGGCACAAGAGCATATTATGCAGAGGAACCCAGAGGAATAATACACAATGGGTGGGGAGGTAGTAACAACAACAAAAAAGGAAAGGGAACGGGGGTAATCATATCAGATGACCTTAAGGTTAGCAAGCAATGTGAGAAGGCAGTAGGGAGGGCTGGGGGTATACTGGGATGTATAGGGAGAGGTATCAGCAGCAGAAAACAGGAAGTTGTTATCCCTCTGTACAGACAGTTGGTGAGACCCCATCTGAGTACTGTGTCCAGTTCTGGAGACACCATCTCCGCAAGGACATAGACAGGATAGAGGCAGCCCAGAGGAGGGCAACTAAAATGGTGCAGGGTCTGCAAGAGAAGCCATATGAGGAGAGACTAAAGAAGCTTAATATGTATACCTTGAGGAAGAGAAGGAGAGGGGATATGATAGAAACTTTTAAGTACCTCAGTGGAATCAACAAAGTCAAGAGGTAGCATCTTTCAGAAAAGAGATGTGCAAGAACAAGGGGACACAATTTAAAGATAGAAGGAGGGCGGTTCAGGGGCAATGTGAGGAAGTATTATTTCACAGAGAGAGTAGTGGATGCATGGAACAGCCTTCCTGAGGAGGTTGGGGTCTAAAACTGTGGGAGAATGCAAGAATGCATGGGACAGACATAAGGGAGTTCTTGTGGGGGGTAGGAAGAAATAGGCTGTTGGTTAACTAGGATCTGCGGCCTATCCTGTAGGTAGGGAAATGGGCAGACTAGATGGGCCAAGCGATCCTTATCTGCCATCAAAGTCTATGTTTCTATGTTTCTAACAGCAGAGGGAATAACACAAATGATTCACTAGGATCAGTGGTAACACAATAGGCAGGAACAAGGGGCAGAATGGATGATCCTAAAGGCCTTTTTCTGTTGACAAGATCTATGTTTCTAGGTATCTATGACGGGGTATTCCCACTGAGTTGGTGGGGGAAAGAACTTGATGGACTGCAGGTCTTCTTAATTTCCTATGTTTGTATGTATTGTACGAATGATCCATATACAATTTCTTGTTGAGTTATCAGTATATTTATGCAGCTGTTTAGTGCTTTACCTGTAGATTCTGCATTCACCTTGTGCACAGTGCTGTTGTACCATCATTCTGATGTCAGCATACTATAGTTCCATCATTCTTACAGCACATCAATGGCGCAAAAGCATTCTGAGTAAAAAAGATCTCACACCACACTTTCAAATTGTCACCCATTAATAATTAATTTCTCAGACATGAGATAAAAATTACAGACCAATCAGCTGTTTCATCACTTGCAAGCAGCAAAGATACATCCTCAAACAGAAAAAATGTGTATGCCAACACATGAATAGCCACTGATGTTAAACTTATAAGAGGTTACTTCACTGATTTCAGAAGCAGAAATGTTTGAATTGTCTGTTTGTGTACTTAATGTGTTGCTTACTGGTTTTGTGTTTAAAAGTGAAAGGATTGACAGTTCAGAGTCGAAGGCTGTATAGCGCAGTGGTTTAAGGCTCTGAGCTGCAGACCTGGAGACCTGGGTTGGAATCCCACAGCTCCCACTTGCATACTGTGTGACCCTGAGCAAATCACTTAACTTCCTTGTGCTCCCAGGTCATACTTGTAAACAAGCTTCAGCTTAGTGTGTCTCTCCTGGTTAACAAAACAAAAAAAAAATAATAATAATACAACCCTTTGACCAGATGTTGTGAGGTCCTGCAACCCACTGAGCTACTTCTGATGTTGTTATAACTTTCCTTCAGCTGAAACTGACACTATATGATAACCCTTTCTTGATGTGAGTGGGGGCTGGGCATAACCAAGGGATTCACTCTTTGTCTAGGAGGATGGAGGGATGCTTGCTGCAGTGTCCCCTGCAATATCAAAAATACTACTTGCACCTTCTCACGCCAATGTGTAACCATACCCTTTCTATTAGAGCTGGACATGTCCATGTTACACGGTCTTTTCTGAACACTCACTGTGTTACACATAAAGCAGCAGTGTAACAACACACTGCTTTACCAAAAAGCTAGTTTTATATCTACAGTTAATACAAATATTAACATACCTGTCACATTTACATTTCTAGGTACCTCATATGCTGCACACCATGAGTTATTATTTTTCTCCATCCTAACCCTTTCAAGGTCCACAGTGCTATTTTTAAGCCAAATGTGGAGGTTATCTTTTTTCCTAGAAAAAAATAATTGAAACATTTATAAAATGCTTACATTTTGATGGAACTAGAAATGTTTACCACCAAATAAAACTGAAACATGCCTGAAATATTTTATATCAGAAAAAGGTAGGGTCAAGTTGTTTGCCCTACAGTATTTCACTGTACTGTTGCTTTCAGTACTCTGGAAAGGCAGAACCCCTGCAGGGATACTCTGGGATGGAAATAAAAACTCAAAAGGGCTGCATTTATGACACAGAGAAAAGACAGTTCTGCAACTTATTATGGGTATTTGAGAATTTAAAACAGTTTACAAAATTGGCTTATTTCTTGGCATCTGATTGGCTAGTACCCTTGCCGGGGGGGTATATTAACTTTTAATAGATGCTCAGGAAATAAAAAGTACCAGCCTATACAGCCCCTTCACTGACTGAAGTATCCTAGTGCCTACCCTGCTTCTTAATTGGATAAAACACCTCATTTGCATTTAAAATCGCAATTTTCCCCTCTCTTAGCAACACAGCTACCAAGAGACCCCATTTAGTCCTTAGCCCAGACACTATCCCCCAAAAAGATCACAGCAGTATAAACTGTAAAGAAAGGTAGCCATGTTTTTACTCAACCACTTCTTCTAAAATACTTTACAACTGTTGCACTGTTGACCTCACTCACACATTGGAGCCACTGCGCTCCCCCACACCTCCAGTCATTCATAAGTTCAAACAGTTCTTTACACTATTTTAGTACCTTAAAGTGATCACTGGAGCCGTTAATCTTTCTTTGCCATTTTTCAGTCAAACAAAAGCTGAAACAGCATGTCTTCGCTCTGTTACGATCAGAGCAGCACATCTGTTCATGATGTTTGTCCCGATTTAAGGAGCACTAACCGGACACTCTGCCCCAGCCCCCTGCTAGTAATTCATTGCTTCCAACAGTTGCACCTCTGAGGAAAATACCGAGTCAGCTCGCCTGTATCCTTTGGCTCACTCATTTTGTCACGGTGCTCTTCTTTACACTCCCAGTCCTCAGGACAGGCAGTGAGGACCAGAAACCAGTAAAACAAAGCAAAAACAAAAAAGACAGTAACGACTCATTCCCTGTCCTCAGGGCAGGCAGCGAGGACCAGGAAACTAGGGGGGAAAAGTATGTCCTGTCCAATCCCTAGAGCTCACAGTGAGGACTGGAAATACTTCACAGAAATCACATACCATTCCAGTCCCTAAGGCAGGCAGCGAGGACCAGAAAAAAAAACAGGAAACACAGTCTACTTACCCATTCAGTCCTGATCCTCAGGGCAGGCAGCGAGAACTGGGAAACTATAAACACATAAACAAAAATGGGGGGGGGGGGAATAGAACAGGACAGTCATTCAGCAGTGAGTCAGCATTGTCAGCAGCAGAGGGACTACTTTAGCCAAACAAATTCTGGTCAGAGCTGATATGGCTGTGGAAAGATTTTGGGATGCTTTTACCCATTATTTCTAATGAACTTGCACAATGCAGATCTGCTGAGAGGCAGTTTCAATGTGGTATTCCTTTTACACATGTTTACAATGTGTTTTCCTGGAATATGCCTGCTGATTGCTATATGTTTAGCCTGGATAGTTCACAGAAGACATATCATCTTATTTTCATTGGGGCTCTACAGCTACACAACATTATGCCATATTGCACAAAATCAGAACACACTGAAAACAATATTTTACATCTGGACTTGGCTACCCTGAATAAATACTTTATAAAAATGGTAAAATCATGACCCCACTGAAAACAAGATACTGCATCTAATCTGGGACACCCAGAGTAAATACAGTGCAAAAATGTGTAAATGAAGATCCCCATGACAATGAGATGTAGCATATCCCTTGCACTATCCAAGATACAAAATATAGGATAAGAAATATTTTAAAGGAAATCTACTGTAAACTGAACTTCATTGTGTTAACTGACATAAAGTTTCTTTATTGTTTTATAATATATTAGATTCTAGTATTTATTTTAAATGTTGTGGCCATGAGGATGGTGTGTACAGTGTGTGTGTGTGTGTGTGTGTGTGTGTGTGTGTGTGTGTGTGTGTGTGTGTAAACTGTGTCAGTAAACTGGGTCAAGAGTACCATCACCCCATCCAGAGACCACCCAGTCCAATGCAACTGCCTCAAAGGCTGCCGAGAACGAGGAGCACTTGGATGACAGTGGGCTCAGAGAGGGTTAGAGCGGTCAGGCAGAGGCACATCCCAGATCCTATTCCACTCAAGAACTCATATGCCACACTGACAAATGGGAACAACCAAATAGAGGTACCCAGAGAAGTGGAAGGAAAGGATGTGGAGGTTAGCCAAGGAGGTGACCTCAGAAGGGAAAGCAGTGGACCCCAGAAGAGGAGAAAGCAAATCCTGGTAGGGGACTCCATCATAAGAGGGATCCAGCTAGGAACACAGGAGGGGGAGGACAGATAGGTAAGATTCCTACCAGGTGCCACGGCATGGAGGGATGGAAGGAAGATCCTGGGGATCACTAGGAAGGCAAGATGGGAGGGTGAGCTGGATGTCATTATCCACTTAGGTACTAATGACCTGGCAAATGGGGAGCCAAAGGAAGTTCAGGAAGAGTTTAGGAAATTGGGGAAGGGTCTCAAGCAAGTAGCCACTTCTGTCACTTTCTCAGAAGTACTACCTGTGAGAGGCAAGGGAGAGCATGGGAAACATGCACCAGGAACTTTAACTCATGGTTGAAGAACTGGTGCTGTGAGGAAGGGTTGGATTCATTGGTGACTGGGGACCTACCTGGAGGGATGGAGGTTTGTTCAAGCCTGACAGCCTGCATCCATCCTGGAGGGGAATCCAAGCACTCAATGATAAGTTTAAATGCTACATTGACAAGCATTTAAACTAGCAAAGGGGGGGGGGTGGCAGGCCAGCAAGGAGGGTACTTACTTGCTCACCCCTCCAGCTAGCAGTGGAACCAGTGAGCCAGAGGAGTGGCTATCTCTACAGAGCAGTGTGCAAAAGATGGAGATTAGCACCCAAGAGGTGGATAGGCAGAAAAGGGGCAAAATTCAGCAGAAGGGCAGACAGCAAGGAGAACTAGGGATAAAGGATAACCAAGGAAGGGGCTGGAGTAGAACAGTGAAACAGTCTAGGGAGGTCAAATCATGGAAAGCCATGTGTGCAAATGCCAGGAGCCTTAGCAACAAGATGGAAGATCTGGAGGCTGTCATGGTGCAGTCAGAACATGGACATTGTGGCCATCACTGAAACCTGGTGTAATGATAACCACAACTGAGAGATGGCCATACCTGGCTACAACATATTCAGAAGAGACAGGGCAGGCAGGAAGGGAGGAGGAGTGGCACTGTATGTGAAAAATGACATAAGGGCCACAGAGATCCAGGAGAAACAAAATGGGGGAGAGATACTGTGGGTTAAGCTGGAAAGGAAAATGGGGCCAGCCATCCGTACAGGTGTGGTCTATAGACCACCAGCCCAGGAGGATGAAACAGACAGGGAGCTGATGCTAGCCATCCAAAGGATGGCAGACAAGGGGGAGGTAGTACTGGTTGAAGACTTCGATATTCCAGATGTGGACTGGAGCACCCCAGCAGCAGCAACAACTAGGAGCAGATTTATCCTGGACTCTTCAGGGTGCCTTCCTCAAGCAACTGGTCATGGAACCAACTTGGCAGAAGGCAATACTGGACCTTGTACTCACAAACAGGGACAGTGTGATGGGGTAACAGTGGGGGAGCACCTGGGGAACAGTGACCACCAGTCATTGTGGTTTGAAATCACAGAAAGAGCAGAACCAAACCACACAAAAACACGTATCCTGGATTTTAGGGGGGCAGACTTTGGAAAAATGGGGAGATACTTGAAAGAGGCATTAAGGGGAATGGGGCAGGAATCAGGGGTTGAGGAACAGTGGGCAGTATTTAAAATGGGGATTACAAGAACAACAGAATTATGAATTAAGCAGGTTAGCAAGAGGAAAAGGAAGAGGAGACCATTATGGTTTTCCAAAGAGGTAGCAAAGAAAGTGAAAGCCAAAAAGATTGCATTAAGGCAATACAAAAAGACACAGGCAGAAGGAGATAGGGAGAAGTACCAGGAGAAGCAAAGGGAGACAGGGAGGTCAGTAAGGGAAGCCATAGCTCAGACAGAAGAACACATTGCAAAATCAGTGGGTAGAGGGGACAAAACCTTTTACAGGTACATAAGTGAAAAAAGAAAGACAAAGGGAGGGATAGTGAGACTGAAGGGGGAGGATGGGGGCCGCATGGAGGATGACAACAGTAAAGCTGACATATTGAACAGGTATTTCTGCACAGTCTTTACTGAGGAAGAGGAGGGTAATGGGTCTGATGGGAGTACAAGGGGTGAGAATGGTGCAGAAATGGACACAAGTACCTTTACACGAGAAAGGGTCCTGAAGGAACTGGAAGTAATAAGAGTTGATAAAGCAAAGGCGCCAGATGGGGTGCACCCCAGGGTCCTTAAAGAACTAAGAGAGGTGGTGGCTGAACCTCTGGCTATCCTGTTTAGTCGATCACTGGAAACAGGGGAGGTACCCAAAGACTGGAGGATAGCATATGTAGTCTCCTTATACAAAAGTGGGAACAAAGAGGAAGCGGGGAACTACAGACCAGTCAGCCTCACCTCGGTAGTGGGGAAGATCATGGAAGCACTACTGAAGGAGAGATTGGTGGAACATCTGGTTGTCAATGGACTACAGGACCCAAGGCAGCATGGTTTCACCAGGGGGAGGTCATGTCAGACCAACCTCATTGAATTTTTTGACTGGGTGACTAGGGAGATGGATCAGGGGAGGGCAGTGGACATGGCCTATCTGGACTTCAGCAAGGCCTTTTACACTGTGCTACATAGAAGACTATTACACAAACTGGGGAATATGGGTGTGGGCAGGACAGTAGTGTGGTGGGTAGGTAACTGGCTGGTCAGCAGGACACAGAGGGTGGTGGTAAATGGCTGTCACTCCACAGAGGGAAGAGTGACCAGTGGGGTACCACAGGGATCAGTGCTGGGACCAGTCCTATTCAACATCTTCATCAGTGACACTGCTGGGACCTGGAGGCAGAATTTCACTGTTCGCTGATGACACAAAGCTCTGTAACAGAGTAGACACACCAGAGGGTGTAGACAGAATGAGAAGGGACCTGCAGAAACTTGAAGAATGGTCAGGGGTTTGGCAGTTGAAATTAAAAGCAAAAAAGTGCAAGATAATGCATATGGGGCACAAAAACCCTGGCACAATATATCAGTTGGGAGGTGAGTATATAGCATGCACCAAGCAGGAAAGGGATCTTGGGGTTATCATCTCTGATGACCAGGGCCACTGGAAAATTGCGAAAAATTTTACCCAAAAATGCAGGGATTTTCTTGCAAAAATTGCAGAAAAATTGTGGGGGTTCACTATACATCCCCACTGCCCCCTAGTAAATACTTTATTGTTTGTTGCAGCATGTATTGATCACATAAATTGTTAGATAAACGTATTGCCACTTGTAAATGCTTTTAATATGAAGAAAGATGTGTGTTTTTGAAATGCACTGTAAACTAATTATGTAGCATATCTTCTAAAAATCAAGACATCTAAGTCATGCAGTGCTAACTAGATTTTATTCAGTAATTTACAGTTAGACTGTACTGAATACATCCTGAAACAACATATTTTGCCAGTTTCTAGATGTTAAATAATGAAGCCTGTTTAACCTACTTGTTTTGGTGCAAGAAAAAAATAAACAGATAACCAGGGTGCCTAATAAAGGTCTAGTAAGAAAAATATTTATTTTGTTAAAATGATTACTGTTCTTAATCAGCACTGTGAGTACATTTTAAAATCACATGATAAAAGTATCAAATCATACCAATAGTTTTTCATTACATCATACAATAGTTTTTAATACATTGTACTTTTGTTCTACTCGGTTTGCAGTGATTTTACTTGGGTTGCAATTATTTTGTCTATTTGAAGGTAACTGTTTAACTGTACTTAACCTGTTCAGCATGTTTTCAGAAATGTTTGCTTTTGTAGGCTTTGTATGTGAGTATACAGTTGTGGCAAACTGACATTAAGAATCACTGTCACCAACCCCTCAGAAGCACATTCAAGTTTATAATCAGCAGGGCCATCCAAACTCTTGACACATTTGAATCAAAATCCTTTCAGATGAAAGTATTTATTCAAAGAAAATCTACCTTACCATTCAAAAACAAGCATTGTGGTCAAGGCTTCATTTAGGTGAATGAGGCACTTTGCACCTCTCACAACTATTGTTTCAGTCTCTGTGTCAGCAAAAAGTTCTCTGATAGTCTGCTTTAACACAGATTTTAAGTGTTCAAGTCTACATATGCATGACCAGAGGATTTTGAAACCAAAGCAGGGAAGTGTATCACATGAAAGCAGAGTCACATTTGACCCCTTCTCGCCTCACACTGTACTGTTTTGGTCAAATCCAAGTCTGTGTACCATATCTGAGTAGATTCCTTGAGAATTTAAATATTTTTATACAATTTCAGTCAAAATTCCATAAATGTAAGAAATTGCAGTTTTGTACAGAGAAGGGTGAAAATTGCGAGTGCTGGAAAATTGCGCCTGCACTTTCCAGTGGCCCTGCTGATGACCCCAAGGGGAAACAGTGTGACAAGGCAGCAGATAAAGCAAATAGGATGCTGGGATGCATAGGCAGAGGCATCACCAGCAGGAAAAGGGAGGTCATAATTCCACTATACAAGACACTAGTGAGGCCCCACCTGGAGTACAGTGTACAGTTCTGGAGACCTTACCTATGAAAGGACATAGACAAGGTAGAGAAGGTTCAGAGGAGGGCAACAAAGATGGTGCATGGATTGCATCACAAGTCCTATGAGGACAGGTTGAAGGAACTGAACATGTACTCCCTGGAGGAGGCGAGAGAGAGGGGATATGATAGAGACATACAAGTATCTTACAGTGAGGAGCGGGTGCAGAGATACACTATTTTTAAGCAGAAAAGATGTTCCAGGACTAGGGGCATGGGATGAAGTTGGAGGAGGACGATTCAGAGGAAGCGTGTGGAAGAATTTCTTCACAGAGCGGTGGTGGACAAGTGGAACACCTGCCAGAGGAAGTGGTGGGGGCTGAACAATCACAGGATTTAAGAATGAATGGGATAGACATAAAGAATTCTGGAGGTCAGGGATAAGGGGCAACAGATTTCTAGGAAAACATAAACTGAACTTACAAACTCAAATGGGCAGACTGGGTGGGCCATAGGCCCTTATCTGCTGACACTGTCTATGTATCTATGTATGTTTCTTTAGCTGTAGCTCAATATATTTTTTCCCCAAAAAGCATAGTAAAAGCCTGGATAGTTCACAGAAGACCTGGCATATGTCAGAGACAGTTCTTATCAGATAGTGTCTTAAGAGGTTAAAAAACTGTGTAAATCTGTTTAGATTTGTTCCTGGGAAAGGGTGACATTTATGAGTTATGAATCTTTCTTGAAAGACAATACTTGCCCCACTGAAGCTAGTAGCAAGAAAATGTTTAATTGCTAAGTATTTAAATGTGCAAGTTGTTGCATTCGAAAGGGGTAAACAAATCTCAGTTTAATAGACAATCAAGACTAAGGATGTTCTCTGTGACTTTTAGACCTTATAGACTCTTTTCAAGTTATTTTTCTTTTATTCTGTGTTTACTCTGTATTTGCCTTGCTGCTTGTGTTAAAAGTATCTAAAGGGGTTTGTAGGAGTCATGTTTTTTTTTTGCACTTATAATCTGTATTTATGTTCCTAGGGGGCCAAATAAGGAGATGGGGATATAGAAGTATTTTTATTTTTATGGAGAAAATTGGCTTTTGGACTAAAGTTTTTTAATTTTATTTTTTGCTCCTTTTGGTCTTTGTGTCATGTGACCCAGGCACTTATAGTGCACAGACTCCACTCAGGTGCTAGAGTCAATCGGGAAGCCATTGGGGAGCATTAAATCTATTACTTGTTCTTTTCTGGAAACTGGGCAAGTATTTTGGCATTGTTTCAAAAAACTTATAGTTCATTTATAGTGGACAACTAAGCTAGTAGTTTAACACATTGCAATAGTCTGCTACAATTTTAGCTGAGACATAGCCAAGTTGCAGTATAATGGAGTTGTTGCTCAAATAAGCTGGTGTGGCCATAAGCTCACATCTCCTTAGAAGCAAGTAAATAGAAAATTGTATAAATATTTTAAGACTTTTTTAAAGGTCACTAAGGAAATCTTGTGTGTTTTTAGAATTTGTTTAGATGAAATTGCTTTTGAAACTGCTTTTGAATTTGTAAGAGACATTACAGCCTTTTGGTGCTGTGTTAAGTTAAAGTTATATTAGCATATTTGCAGATTTGCACAATCTGATAGAGTGATTGGAATAAGTGTTTTTGTATTTATTTATAGTAAAAATATTATGGAGAAACAAATGAAGGTACATCATGTTCTTTAAGCCATAAAGAGAACTGTGAGCTGCCTTGCTCATATTTTCAACTTTACCACATTATTTCCAAGTTGCAGTTCATGAAAGGTGGACTTTAAGGTGAACTATTGACTTTGAGAACCCAAGAGCAGGTCTATCATAGATTAATGGAATATTGGCAAGAGCCTGTTTTATATTGGGGATTTAATTACCTTCAGAAGGCTCTTGACATGATCATGGGACTTGTAACTTGTGGAAACCTCAATTTCAGCTGCAACAAAATAATAAAACAGAAAGGATTTTTTTGAAACACGAGGTTATTGGAGGAGAATTGGCTCAGCTCAGTGAATATTGAGCATGGAAGAGTGATTATGTAACCCTGTATAATATTGGATACTGAACATTTTTGAGTTTCAAGTTTTGGGAAACTAGTTGGGACTTTCAAGCTCCAGCAGTGTTTGAACCACTATACTGATTTATTTTTTGAAATTATATTCTGTTTCATACTAAGCATATTATATTATATTATAGTGATTCAGAGCTTTGCTGATAATTTTTGTTTACACATTTTCCCTTACTGATCTTCTCCCTCAAATAAGTTTGTCTCCTATAAAAAGGGGATAGTAAGCAATCAGTGAAACAATTTGAGATCATGCCGGTGGAAACAAGAGGGAGAAAAGTCAATATAGGGGAAAAGTAAGTTATAAGAATTCATCTGAAAAAGAGTTTATACATATAAAAAACACAAAAGAACCAAAAAAGCTAAAGGGGACTAAGAGAATTGATATAATGAATAATTCAACTATAATGTTGGAAGAATCGTTAAAGGTGGATACAGAGAAAGAGAAAGAGAAAGAGAACAATGTTATTGAGATTATAGAGATGGGGGAAGAGACTATTAATGAGAATGGGAATAGTGGGACTGTTTGGGTAACTCAAACACCAATTAAAAGGGTAGAATATGAACAAGAACTGGATTGCTCTAAAGGCTCACAACATCAGAGTTATAACAGATTGGCTAATAAAAAAAATCTCATTAACCCAACCACTCATTTGGGATTTTTTTGAGAAGAAAGGACGTGAGGGGGAAATAGTACAAACAATTAAGGATGGCAAAGAAAGATCTAAAGTGGGAAATGGAACAGCTACCCTTTTTAGAAAAGAGGGCCTGATAGAACAAGTTAATAAGAAAGTATCTAAAACAGTAGCAAGCATAAAGGAACAATTTTGGTAAACAGTAGAATTGAACAAAGAATTAAAGAAATAGAAAAGATTAAAAGAGAGATGAGGGACTTATGCCCCTCACCAATGTTAAAAAGATGAATCTATGGAACAACGGGTAGTAAATAGGCAGATAGAAAAGAACTATTCATTAAGGAGTGAATCAACAGGAGGGGGAACACAATCTGAAACTCAGTTAATGAGCCCAATTGAATATAGTTTACCAGTATTGGAAAATGCAACCAGAGACTGTGTTACTGCACTTAGAGACCCACTGATAGCTAACACAATGTTTTATGAACAATTAATGTTGATAAAACAAGATATTTCCTTTATCAAAGGAATATGTATTGAGAATAAAAAACAAGAGGATAAGTTTTTGGAAAAAATAAAAATAAAGTGTATGGAGCTGAGAAAGATGATGTCAATGGGATAAATACACATAGGGAAAAAAATCTGATGAAGGTGGGGGGAGGAGATCACAAAATATCTTGCAGATCTCAACCCCCTGGACTGCTTCCACGCCCCTGGTGAAAGAGTCAACTACAATAAGCTTTGCATTTGATGATTCTACAGGATCTGAAGTAGAGATAATAATGTTACTAGAAAGTTATGATAACAACAATAGTATAATTAAGTATTTAAAATGAGAAACCCTCAATTATGGGAAAAATGGGAGGAGCAAGCAGAGAGAGAATAAAGCAAAGAGAGCAGATAAGGGAAAAAGAGGAGAAAGAAATATCGGAGCTTGAAGAGACTGATACAACCAAGGAAATAATTTCCAGAGCTTTAAAGAAAAAATAAACGTGGAAAGGAGAGAAAGGTGTGGAAAATAGAGAAAGGAAATTAACATCTAAGGACTATAAACAAAATGGGAAAAGAGAAACGGGGGAAAACATATAGCGGACAGAATTTGGTGGAGGTAGGATACTTCATGAATAAAGAGGAAGATATAGACAATACACAGGAGTGGGATATCCATGAAGAAGGAATATTTAAGGGGAAAGGTAAGGGAATGAGAATTATAGAGAAATTTGAAAAGGAAAAAAAAAAGGATTTGAATAAAGTGAATAAGGAAAAGACTATTAATAAGAAGTACTCCAAAATTAGGAAAGAAGAGAAGGAGAAAGAGTTGTATAAAATAAAGGATAGAAAAAGGTAAGAAAAGAACTAATTAAGACACAAACAGATAAGACTTAGAGGATAACAAGAAAATAATCAGAAAAATAAGGAAAGTAAATATATATATATATATATATATATATATATATATATATATGTATTACAGACACAAATAAGGAACAAAACCTAGAAATAGTATACAGGCAGAAATGAAGGAAGAAATTGAAGTGGGGTAGATTAAAAGGCATGCTAGAAAGGGTATTGGAGACTGATTATGTATTACCAATGTATAATGTTTCTTTGATACCGGACAAAATAGAAGAATTGTTAAATACACATTTAAAACATCTATTAGGGAATAAATTGCAAAATAATAACTCAATGACTCCAGATAGACTGAGTATAATAAGACCAATGGGGAATTGTGAACTGATATTTTTAATATCAGATAAGTATTATGTGCTAAAAGCATTAGAAAAGAAGAAACATGGCCGGCCTGGTGGCTCTGAGTGTTGAGGCACTGGATGCCACACCTCGCACCACGCTGGTGACCCAGGTTTGGGAATGGACTCGGGCCACTGGGGTTGGCAGGGGAGAGTTAGGATTGAGCATCCAACAATTGCTCTTTTCTCTCTGTGGTGGGTAGTGGGGCTTGCATTGCCCTGTAGCAGTGACTGGTGGAGGCCAGCCACACTACAAACGGCATGCAACAGCAGGGGGGAGAGCACAGTGGGAGTCAGCACTACATGCTTGGACACCATTGCACATCCAGCTCTCCACTGGGGACAAAATGTGGAAAATGTGGAGGGCGATCTTCACGGCTGATGGCCATGCCATGCACCCCCCAGAGAGACCGAGAGAGGCGCGTGCAGGGGTGCAAGAGTATGGCTGGCCCACTAGGGGAGAAGGTTGTGTGGCCTGCACACACGACTGGAGTCCGGGCGGTAGGGATGGCAGCCGGAGATCATGTAAGGCCGCCTGCTGAGGAGAAACAATAGTACGATAAAAAGAGAAAAGAAGAAACATAAACTGAAGGAATTAGGATTTGAAATTGAAAGTGTGGTAAATATTAGAAGATTTTCCCAGAATATTTTAGTGACAGATTTAAGCAAAAAGGGAACAGAAAAGTATGATTTCAATTTATGTGGTAGGGAACTTCTTAAATGAAACAAAGACCAATTTGAGGATGAAAGTGGTAGATCTGCTGCAGAATCTATTAAGAGAAAAACAACTAAATAAAATAACAAAAGCTAAAAGTTGGGAAGAAGAGGGCCAAGTGACACTTTGGCTCAGAAACTGCCAAGATTATCAATATATTATGACCCATATTGAGAAATTGGATTGTGTGCACATCCATCTAGTTGGGGAAGTGGAGTAAACTAGTCAAAAGTAACAAGATAACAAATGAAGCCAACTGGATATCACTGGTGAAAACATCAAATAGATATCAAGTGCTGAATGAGACGGTTAAATGACATAAGAGAACATTATCAAAAACAGATAGACCAGAAGAGATAAGGGAGAATTACAATTTGCTATTGTGGAATATTACAGGGTTAAAAGAGAGACTTGTAGATCCATCTTTTATTGACTACATTAATTTTTTTGATTATGTTTGTATCCAAGAAACTTGAGTTAATGTCGAAATTAATGTGAATGGGTATAAGCTATTTCACAAAAAAAGCAAGGAGTATAAGGAAATATATAATGCTCTCAGCAGGGCTTATAACCTGGTGCAAGATTGTGGAATATGCCATCTATGAAGAAATAAAAACAGATATGGAACATGTTCTAGTGGTAAAGACATCTTTTAAAAGGGAAATTTTATATATTGTAAATGTGTACTTTCCCGCGAAAGGCTCAAATTATGAGGGTAAGAATAATATAAAAAACCTAGGGATCTTGTTTGAGACACTTACATAGAAGGAACCAGAGAGTAGAATAATTGTTGTAGGGGATTTAAACAGCAGAGTTGGGATGGATCTGGAAATGGTGGATGAACTGACCGGAGCATGTGCTCCCCAGGAACCTTTAGCTATAACCATAGAACATAGGATGAAGGATTTAAGAACTTGTGAAAGAGGGAAACAATTGCTAAAGTTGATGGAGGATAATAGGTTAATATTACTTAATGGAAGAACAAAGGGACATTATATGGGCTCCTTTACGTACATGGGATCAAGAGGGGCTTCAGTAATTGACCATTGCTGGTACTCTGGCAACATTGTCCATAAAATAATTGATATGAGGATAGGAAAGAGGGCAGAGAGTGAACATACTCCTTTAGAAATTAGCATTCAATTAGGGAAAACAAGGGAAATCAGATCAGTGAAGAAACAAGAAATAATTAGAATTAAAAAGGGGATAAAGTGTGATTTATTAAAAGATTATAAATCAATTGAACTATTAAAAGTACATGGGATAAGGGAAGAAATCATTAACATGGTAAATAATAAGAACAAGGTAAGTTGCCTACAAGAATGCCAGGGAATAATGAAATCCATATCTTTTATACTACTGAAAGTTACTGAAAATAAACCAAAAAAGGAAGTAAATGGTATGATGCCGAATGTAAGGCATTTAAAAAATAGATTAATAAAGCAGCAAGGAAGGTTTATAAAAATCTGAATAAAACAAATAAGCAATGGCTTAATAGCACGAGGAAAAAATATAAGAATTACTGAAAACTAAAAAGGACAAATAAAGAAACATATTGTAGAATGAGTTTGAAAAGGCTGTAAGTAATAAGGATAATAAAAAATATTGGTACATGGTGGCAAAGGGTTGGGAAAGATATTTGGAGGATATGGAAAATTATATTGACCCTAAGACCTGGGAGAAATATTATAAAGATCTATTTTTTGATAATAACATAGTCCAGGAAAGTAGGGAAATACTTCATGAATGGATACCTTTAGATGATTTGATAACAGAAATTGAGTTATATAAGGCCATAGAGGTAGTAAAAAGACACAAAGCCCCAGGACCCGATGGGGTGGCAATAGATTTAGTGATAGATTATCCCAGTTTTGATGCCTGCCCTAAAAACTGTGTATATAAGGTATGAATGATTGGAAATATGCCTCCCACTTTGAAAGAAACATCATTATACCAATCTTTAAAAGGGAAACAGGGCTAACCCTAGTAATTATAGACCCATAAGTTTGATAGATACCTCACAAAAATTATTTATAAAGATCTTACAAATGAGAATACTGGAGTGGATAAGTAATAATAGAATAATTTATGAAGCCTAAGCTGGCTTCATGCCACAGCATTCAACTATAGATCAATGTTACACTTTAGTTCATTTAATATATAAATATACATGGGTTAAAAGACAACAACTATTTTGCATTTTTATAGATCTAAAGGCTGCATTTGATAAAGTAAACGAAGGAAAACTTTGGGTGGTATTAGAGGAAAGTGAGATGGATACAGCAATGATTAATATACTGAAAACATTATATCAGGATACCGACACAAAGGTAAGACATAATAAAGAAGGAGATACCACTGATAAATTCCCCTCTAACATAGCAGTAAAACAGGGATATGTTTTGTCCCCAATACTATTCAGTGTTTTTCTGAATAGAGTTATGTGGGAAAGGTATGCTCTTGAGCTGCACATGCCCTGGCTAGGGAACAGATATTGCCCCTATTTGGCATACGCTGATGATCTGGTTCTAATCTGAACTAGTTTTCTAGGAATACAAAGGAGTATAAATAAATTCTATGAGAATTGTCAAAAAGCATCATTGGTGATACATTTTGAGAAAACCAAGTATATGGTATTTGATAAACATAAGACAAATCGGGGAAATTACAGTTTGAAATGTAAAAATGTCAAATTAGAACAAGTTATAAAATGTTGCTATTTAGGGATAACATTCTACAAGGGATTTAAAATGGAAAGAACATATTAAGAATATTACATAAAAAGTTAAATGTTGCTTACCATCAATGGAAAGATTTTTTTATAAATATACAGGGCAATCAGTAAAAGAAATTATAGGAGCACTAAATGCCAAAAAAAGGACTCAACTTTTATACAGGGCAGAAATATGGGGATTAGGAAACATACAAGAATTAGAAGTGATCATGACTAGATTCTGTAAAAGAGTTTTGGGGTTACCAAAGAGCGGCTTCTAGCCTAGTTAGACTAGAGCTAGGTCAAGCTACTATGGAACAAAGCATAGAAGAGAGATTATGTTTATATTGGATACAAGTGTATAACAGGCAGGAAGAATGCTTACCTAGGATTTGTCTAGAGGAAGCAATTGAATATAATGATAGAGGTTTAATTTTTCCTAGCATGGTAGTTGCTGATTCCTATATCAAAATTTATGGATTATTAGAATGTATTGCCCAAGCTTATAGGACACCGCACAAAATTATAGAAGAACAAAGAAGGCTTAGAATTCGGGATATGCATTAACAAAAAGAGAATAGTATGGCCAATAATTGAAAGTTAAGTTACTGGCTAACTAATAATAAAAAAAGAAATTTTGCGATGGAGGAGTATTAAATAAAAGTAAGAAACCCAAATGATAGAAAAGCCATGACTAGATTTAGATTTGGGTATATACCGGTCAGTCATTGAGAAAAATTTTCAAACAAACTAATTCTAGAGTGTGTGCCTGTAGGCTTGGTGTTGATGATCTTCTATATCTTCTAATATTATGTCATATGTATAAAAAGAGACAGAGAGAATTATGGTTGCTGTACTAGCAGATTTGAACATGGAGCCAAGATACAACTAAACCATGTTCTAAGGACTAATAATAAGGAGCTGCTAAATGAAGTAACAAGATTCTGTAGGATCATTGAAAGAAAACAGAAACACATTTTTAAAAATATTCCAGAAAAAGATAAATACAAATGTTGAAGAACAGTCTATGAAAGAGGAAATGAATAGTGTATGTAGGGGTTCTTAACCATTAAATTATATATATGCTGAATTTTTTAACTGTTGTGTATAAAGTTACGTGGACTGTGGTTTTTATATGTCTTAAATCATTGTAACGATAACATTGAAATTTTTTATCATACAATAAAATGAAACTAAACTGCATGTAAACACAATGGTTTCTACTGTGTTCTGAGATTTTGTATCTCCATGTTTCAGCATATATCCCGATCATTGTGAGGGTTAGTGTCACTCATTCTCCCTCATTTTGAGTGTCCATATCCCTCATTTTAGTGACAAAAAGTGAGGTATGGTGCATGCTTCCAAGGTTCTAATCAGCACAAAGAGTGCTGAGCATGGCCATAGTGTATATGCTCCATTACGAATGGCAAAGGGAAAGTAGGTGAGCCATAACAGTCATGGAGAAACACATATGTAGCACTAAGTATGCATAAGGGGATTTGTATAGCCCAAAGCAAAAAGGTCAGGCTTCACACCATAGATGCCTCTCTTCTCACATCTGGAATGGGGGGTGTTAGCTGACTATATCTTAAGCATTTAATGCAGTGAGCACACAACACTTTACAAATTAATGGCAATTTAATGACAAAAATCAAAAGTCATTAAACAATTTGCAGAAGGATTTAGTGGTCAGAATTAAGACGTTTGCCTAATTTTAATGGGAAATTAATGGAAATTGTACTTTAATGGCTCTAATTTATAGCAGTAGTATGAGAAATAGGAACTGATGGTTTTTAGATAATATTTGCACCAGCTTACCTGCTGCACACCTGTCAAGCTTGCAATATGCAAACCTGATGTGCTTTTTAGATCTGGTTCATGTAGGTCCATTTTGTGTATGCTAACTGCATACAAACATTCCACAATTAAACATGTGGGGCCAGATATTCAAACCTTTGCCCAGGGGCAAAATTAGCACTACCCGGTGGGCAAACTGAGCCCGGAGCACAGAGCAAGCCATATTCAAATGGAATAGCCCAGGGCAAACAGCTTCTGAATATAGCATGGTAATGAGGCCATGCAAACTGGGCTGGGAGTGCAGGGCAAACATTGCCCTGGAATAAGACAGCACTGAATAAAGCAACCAGGAAGTGCAACCCACAACAACAACACAGTCACAGCAACGTGAGGCAGGTACAGGCAACTACGTGGCCAATGTGTGTGCCAGCAAATGCATGGACTCAGTACAGTTGCAGGAAGCAGCAGATGAGAAAGAACAGTGATCAAAACTGTATAATATTCCCCGTACCGTTTGCGCCGCGCTAACACATTAACGCGGAGCTAAGCAGTTAGCCTGGAGCAAACACGCTTGCCCAGAGCTAAAATGTGCCATATTCAAAAGTGCCATGCAAATGAGCCTACTTAGGTAGTCTCTGGGCAAACAACCGGATTAGCATCTCATTATACCCTGATTTGCACGCAGTTTGCCCTGCGTTGCACAGGGTCCCATAGAGCCACCTGTAGGTCAGTCTGGAAGTACAGGGGCAGACCAGGTCCAACCGCAGCTCTATCTGTAGGTCAGTCTGGCAGTGCACGATGATAGCTACAGGCTACATGTAAACAGTACAGCATAGCTAGCATAGCATATTGTACCCCAGGGGACAGGACAGCATAGGCACAGGTGGTGGTGGTGGTGCTGCATGCAACTGTCACACTGTAGGGCATGCTACAGTGCACAGCAGACACTACAGTAGCAAGGGAGACAGTAGTGTGAGGGACGCAGCACTGCCTATGGTGTGTAGGGCAGTGATGCTGATTGCACTGTACACAGTGATAGGCCCAACCTGCAGGTGTTTACTGACAGTCGGCATTACTGTTACACTGTTGTGTGACCCACAGATGCTGTACCTGTGGCATGGGATGCTCACAGTGACATGTACATATCTGGCTTTGTGTGTTGTGGCAGTTGTACAGCTGTGTGGTATGTGGCTGGGGGGAGCATATATTATCGAAAGGCACACTAGTGTTGGGGGTATTCCTAATACTGGCCCATGTGCACTGCATGATGAGTCCCAGCCTTGTGGCCACACCTGGTCTGTGGCACAGCCTGGCCACCCATACGCCCCTCAACATCCTCCATGCCCACAGTGCTGCAGTGTGTGCTGGCATCTGTTTTGTCCACAGATATGTGTGGTCCATGAATGTGTGCTGTGTGGCTACACTGCCATGCCTGTCCACTGGCGGCAGGGTCACCACTTACTGCCTGGCATGGCTGGGACTGGTGGCAGATGATGGCATCATTGTGATGCCATTGGTTAGCAGCAAGATTCCTCTATGTTTGGCTTTATCTTATGTGTCATATTTATTTGTTAGGATCGCGCAAGACCCACGCTAAACCCCAGCAAATCCCGCGCAAAGCCATTTATGTCACGCACAGCTGATTGCCCAGGGTTAAGACCAGCTTTTTCTGGCCGGTAATCTACACCGCGCTAAGTGTCGCGCTAAGTCACGCAAAACCACTTAGCACGGCGCTAGTCGCTGAATATAGCATTGCGCCTGTATTCATGTCAGTTTGCCCCTTGCATACATTATAATTTTGCCTGCCGCTAATGCAGTTTGCCCGCTCTATTTGGCCTTTTGAATATGGCAGACCCGGCTAATCCCTGCTAAACCTGTGCAAATGATTTTTGCCCGGCACAAAGTTTTGAATATCTGGCCCGTGGGATGCATTGTGCATGTCTGCAACACACTTATATTTCTGTAAAAGCTATCACACTAAGAACTCATCAAAGGAATGAGGAATGTTATTTCTATACCGTATACATGAGAAACACCTAGGTTATAATATTTAGTACATAAACTCAGGTCATACATGAAAGGATCGTGTTAAGGGAATATAAAGTACTTTCATTATATTTTTTTGTTTCTTGATGTATTAGGAATCCTAGAAGACAGTTATTTCCAGGGATTGTTTAAGAACATGTGATTACATTACACAGGCACCTGCTTAACTGTAAATACTATAGAGTTTGCCAGGCCATTAATTATCACAATATAATTAAACAGATAGAATGGTGGCATGTCCCATGGCAATGGGTGCAGCCTCAACATTACAGCTTACCTACCTACTGTTGCATAAGGATTAAGCAGGAGATCTCTTACTTGGGTCCTGGCAAGCCTGGGTAGGGGTCATAAAAGCAAGAAATTCATCATATCTCAAAGATAAAGTATAGCAAACGGGTCACAAAGGCTTCATAAGTCTTTTGGGAAGATGATAGGACTGAGTAAGTTTAAACATAAACTAATACTTATCTGATAAGCAGTGAAATTATGTCACTCTCATGTTTTCATTAGACTGGATTTTCAGCAAAGAAGTCCCATAATTGTATTTTGCTAAGGACTTAATGTTAATTGACACAAACTTAATGTTAAATGATTGAGGTGAAAAATATCTCCCCACCAGTTCTGGTGTCAATTTATGAGTGACAATTTGATTTTGTGATTACACTACTCAAATCTGTCATGCTAATCTTTGTTTGATAGCCCAAACATAATTTTATCCCACTGTTACTGTTACTTTAATATTGTTTTTCTTTTCTCTCATTTTCAAAGCTGTGGGTGGAGCCTACAGTAGTTTTGCTTTCTCTGGCCTGAAAATGGATGATCGTGGCACCTTCCATTTGACTTTTGGATGTATCCTTCAGAAAGTCTATTAGTGTTTATAACACTCTGCCACAGTCAGCCACTACAGAGTAACAGTCGCACTATTTCAGCTGTTACTTCTGCATATTGAGGCAAGAACTGTGCACGCACGCATCATGAACTCTGGCCATGTGCATTAGAGTGCACAATAATGCACATAGCCACAGTTACAGTCTGTCTTTTTGCTCCCTCTGACCCCCAGCCCTAAAGCTTAAATATTAACTGCAGTGAAGATTTGTCTCCCAGTGCTCGGTTCTCTGCCTCCCCGCCTCAAAATTAGCCATGGTGCAGCTTTTTTAGCCGACATTGGGGTGCCCAATTTCCATGTTGGCATGTATCCCCCCCCCATTAGTGTGGCACACTAGGAGCCCACCCCAGTGTGCCAAAATGTGAAATGTGAAAAAAGAAAACTGCCCCCGATGTCTTTTCTTCAGTGCAGAATCTTGCATCAAAACTTTTGATGCAGGATCCTGCATCAACAAACTAATTTGCTCCCCCAAAGTCTTTTTGCCAACATCTGGGTGCCCAATCCTCAGGTCAGCATGTATCCCCCCTCCACATTGTGGTACACTAGGAACCCACCCCAGTGTGCCCAGATAATTTTTTTTATGTTTATTTATCTTTACAGCACACAGGATGCCCCCCAAACCCACTTTCTTTGCCAATGGGAGTGCCCAATCCCCTCATTGGCAGCATGTATCACCTCCCCAACTCATGTGGCACACAGGGAGCCCATCCCAGTGTGCCCAAAAGTATATATTTTTTTAACTGTAAATAAAGAAAACTGTCCCCAACGTATTTTTTTTTTTAATATGCAAAAATGAAAACAGTCCCTCATTGCCTCCTCAGTTCTCCCTCCCCATCCCCACTCTCCCACTGAACATTCACCCCCCAAACCCCTCCCCTTACCCCATACTTACTCTCCGGAGGTTGGCACTGTCATCTTCTTCTAACCGACACATGTCTGCACTCTTCAAAGCCGACAGGCAAACTGAAGAATCAAAGGCAAGCACCATATAATGGCAGTCAATTCAACTTATGTTGATATCTCAGCCGTTTAGGAATTTTAGCCCCAGATTTTCAGCATGGGGTTCTTGGGACTCCACCTCATGAACATTGTCACTGTCATTCATTTCTCGGTCCTGAAAGGTGATTTCATGGTCGCTGTGCAGAATCACCATTCATGATTAATTAATGAAATGACGTTTTAATATTCACGGTGGGGTCCCAAAACCATGTTACAAATTTGGTGAAAAAAATTCCAAAAAATGAATACGTTATGAGCGTGCATTGTGCAGTTTCTACACACGCTTGTAATGTCACCTATTTTTAATATTTTCACTCCAGATTTTCAACAATGCCATTATTTCACACCTCCTTATGAACAGTATAGCTGTCATTTTTCACATCTGGCCCAAAATGTGTTTTCGCTCCTGTGTCACAGAATGATGCAGTCACTGTGCAAAATCAACTTTTGGGATGGAGTAATGAAATCACAGTGTCACTATTCATGAGGTGGGGTCCCAAAAAGGCCACGTTAAAAATTTGGTACAAAAATACCCCAAAATGCTAGAGTTACATGCGGTCATGGAAATTTCTCTATGCATGCGTGTAACTTTGGCAAATTTTATATTTTCACTCCAAATATTTAATATTGCCAGTTTTTCACACCACCACATGAACAGTATAGCTGTCATTTTTCGAAACCTGCCTGAAATGTGTTTTTGCACCTGTGGCACCAAAGGGTGCAGTCGCTGCATGCAGTCACCTTTCAGGATTCAGTAACAAGATGATAGTGCCACTGTTAATGAGGTGGGTTCCCAAAAAGCCCATGTTGAACATTTGGAGTGAAAATACCAATAAACACCCAGGGTGTTAGGGTTTCCAATAGTAACATCCCACCCCCAACCCCGTAAAGACTGACAGGTGTCGGGGGGGTGACTTGGTGTTGTCGGCCGTGATGCTCATGCCATACCACCCCCACTCTGCAGCCAGTGACAGGCATTGAGGTGTGCCTTGGGGTCTTCGGCCCCAATGTTCATCCCATTCTTCTATACTGCACACACCTATCTCAGCTAGAGTTACATGTGGTCGTTGAAATTTCACTATGCATGTGCTTAACTTTGGAAAATTTTTATATTTTCACTCCAAATATTCAATATTGCCAGTTTTTCACACCACCTCATGAACAGTATAGCTGTCATTTTCACATGCTGCCTGAAATGTGTTTTGGTACCTGTGGCGCGAATGGCGCATATTCGCTCATGAAATCACCTTTTGGGATTGAGTAACAAAGTGATAGTGCTATTGTTCATGAATTGGGGTCCCAAACTGTTCATGTTGAAAATCTGTAGAGAAAATACAACAAATGCCTGGGGCATCAGGGTTTCCAACTGTAATGCCCCTCCACCCTGCTCAGCATGACAGGCATCGAGGTGTGACTTAGGGTCGTCGGCTGTAATGCTCATGCCATTCCACCCCACCTCCACCTGCAGCCAGTGACAGGCATTGAGGTGTACCTTGGGGTCTTGACCCTAACATTTGACCATTCTCCTATACTGCACCTATCTCAGCTATTTCCTTATGGAATGAGGTGAGTGTAAAGCTAAGGCCCAAGGCACACTGCAACACCTGTCGGTGTCTGCAGGGAGGGAGTGGTGGAATGGCAAGAGCGTATGGATGATAACTCAAAGGCACACCCCAATGCCTGTCAGTCTCTGCAAGGTGGGAGTGTGGGTTGATGTTAGGGTTGGAAACCCTAATCCCTCAGTAAGAAGTAAATCAGGGAGGAGTGGTGGACATCACCTATCTTGATTTCAGGAAAGCATTTGACACCAATCAATACAGAAGACTGATTAACAAGATGGGTAGTTTGGCCACAGGGCACAAGCTGATAAATTGGGTTAGAACTTGGCTGATGCACAAGAGGCAAATGGTGGTAGTGGTAATGGTATCTGATCTGGGGAAAGGGTGGTGACAAGTGGGGTACCTCAGGGATCACTCCTGGGACCAGTCCTGTTCAATGTCTTCATTACAGGCATTGTGAAAGGGCTAGAAGGAAAGATCTGTCTGCCCATTTGCAGATGACACCCACATCTGTAACAGAGTGAATACTCCAGAAAGGGTGGAGAAAATGAGCAGGGACATGGAGAAGCTTGAAAAATGGTCTGAGGAGTGGCAACTGATGTTCAATGCAAGAACTGCAAATAATGCACCTGGGAAGAGGAAACCTGGGAGAGTTACAGGATGGGGGTAGGTGCTGGCGATCACCAAGGAAGAAGGCCTAGGAGTTATCACTTCTGAGACATAAAGGTATCAAAACAGAGCACAAATGTTGCAAGTAGTATCAGTGGCATGCTGGGGTACATAGGCAGAGGTATCACTAGCAAAAGGCATGAGATGGTGATGCCATTGTATAATGCACTAGTGAGGCCTCACCTACAGTACTGTGTGCAATTCTTGAGGCCCCAACTGCGCAACAACATTGACAGAGTGGAGGCAGTCCACAGAAAGGCAACCAAAATGGTACATGGCTTGCAACACAGAACATATCAGGAGAGATTAAAGGACCTTAATATGTACTCATTGGAGAAAAGGAGGGAGTGGGTGAACATGATAGACATGTCCAAGTACCTCAAGGACATAAACAAAATGCAGGGGCAGACATCTTCCAATGCATCAAACGTTCGGCATTGACAAATGCTTTTTTTAATTTTGCTCCACAGATTTAAATGTGAATGATCAAAATTCATTGTCAGACCCTTCAGCCACAAAAGTGACCCCCTTGACCCCCTGACTCCATCACCGAGGAGTTCTGATTTAGATACTCAGAAAAAGTACAATTTTGGAGCTCTAGGATGTAGTTTATTTTCCTCTCATCACAGAATTGTGTATTAGAACATGTTTTTGTTGTTGTTGAGAACTGTGCAAGAGCTTGCCAAGGACTTGAACTTCACAGAGTTCTGAAATGTTCCTTACAGTTAGTGTGTGTATTACAGATAACTACTGAATTTACTAAAGGTAAGGATAGAGAACTGAAAGCTGAAAACAGTATTTAATAAAGAAAAAAATCTTCTACTTGGAAAAAGAGAAGGCAAGCTCAACACAGTTCTCCATTAAAATAAGTGACATTGTTGTTCATTATCAAGTACTAAGAAGAGCAAAAGCACACAAATACCATCTAGGTATTTTGTTGTGGTACTCTAAGGGTAGACATACTTATAGAAACATAGAAACATAGAAGTTGACGGCAGATAAGGACCGCAAGGCCCATCCAGTCTGCCCATTTCTTTTTCTACCTTATAAATGTGCCATCGGCCTTTGCTCTGTCAGTGACCTATCTATTCATAGTCATTTGTATTGCTCCCTTATGCCTATCCCATGCCTGTTTGAAGCCCTGCTCATAGTCATATGCCACTTCTTGTGGTAAGCCATTCCATGCATCTACCACCTTTCTGTGAAAAAGAATTTTCACATTCCCCTTAATCGGCCTCCTCTAATCTCATGCTGTGTCCTCTTGTCCTGCTATTTTTCTTATATTTAAACATGTTAGACTCTTTCACCTTGTTTATGCCCTTAGGTGTTTAAATGTCTCGATCATATCACCTCTCTCCCTCCTTTGCTCAAGGGTATACATATTGAGCTCCGTTAATCTGTCCTCATATGTCTTCTGATGCAGTCCCTGCACCATTTGGTTGCCCTTCTCTGGACTGCCTCAATTTGGTTAATGTCCTTGTGAAGGTGTGGCCTCCAATACTGCACGCAGTACTCCAGATGGGGCCTAACAATGTCTTGTACAGAGGATTATTACCTCCCTCTTACGACTTGTGATACCCTACTAATATACCCTAACACCCCTAGCCTTACCTACTGCTTTGAGGTCTGCTTGATGATTTAGGTCATCAGTGATGATGATGCCCAAGTCTCTTTCTTCCTTTGTGACTGCTAGCAACTCCTCCCAGCCTATAAGTGGCTTCAGGTTTTCTCTTCCTATGTGCATGATTTTGCACTTCTTGCATTAAATCCAGTTGCCACTCTTCTGACCATTCTGCTAGTTTATCCAGATCTCTTCTCATTCTGCCCACCCATCTGGATCATCTACTCTGTTGCAGATCTTGGTGTCATCTGCAAACAGACAAGCCTTACCTCTAGTCCATCTCAGAGGTCACTAATGAAGATGTTGAATAGGACTGGCCCCAGGACTGATCCCTGAGGTACCCCACTTGTGACTTGCATCTCTTCTGACTGTATACCATTTACCACCACTCTCTGTTTTCTGCCAGTCAACCAGTTTGCCACCCAGTTGACCAACTTCTGACCCACCCCAAGCCTACCTAGCTTATTTATCAATCTTCTATGTGGAACAGTGTCAAAAGCTTTGCTGAAGTCAAGGTGGCGACATCAACTGCTCCCCTTGGTCACCACTCTGGTTACCCAGTCAAAGAAATCTATGAGATTAGTTTGACAGGACCTTCCTTTGTAAACCCATGCTGTCTTGGATCCTGTGCCCTATGGGTTCCAGGTGTTGCACTATCCTTTCCTTAAGAGTGCCTCCATAATCTTGCCCACTACTGAGGTAAGACTGGCCCGGTCTGTAGTTCCGCGCCTTCTCCTGCTACCACTCTTGTGGAGCGGATCACATGAAACCCTTCTCCAGTCTTCTGGGACCTCTTCTGTGCTCAGAGACTCACTAAACAATTTTGCTAATGGCTCTGCTAGTTCCTCCTTTAGCTCCTTAAGTACCCTGGGATGTATGCCATCAGGTCCCATTGCCTTATCCACCCTGAGCTTAGCAAGCTCTTGTAGGACCCTTTCTTTTTGTGAAGGAGTAGTGCTCACCTCCCTCCTCCCTGTGTCCATGATGCTGAGCTGTGGGCCCTGCCCTACCTTCTCTTCAGTAAATACTGAGCAAAAGTATCTATTTAGGATAGATGCCTTTACAGGTCCTCCTCCTCACATGCTCCCTTTTCTCCATTAAGCTTAGCATACCCCTCTGGACTTTCTCCTTTCACTAATGTATCTAGAAAGTCTTGTCACCTTCTTTTACTGTTCATGCTAGTGTTTCCTCAGTTTGGGTTTTGCCTGACTTACTGCCTTACCTGCTTCCCTTAGGGCAGTTTGGTATGCCTCCTATCTTCATCCCGCTGTGTTCCTTATATTTCCTGAAGGCCAGCCTTTTGGCTCTGACCTTTTCTGCTACTGTATTTGAGAATCAAAGTGGTTTCCTTCTTCTTTGCACTTCCTTTTCTGTCTAACACAATGGGATGTTGCTTCAAGTATTGTATCCTTAATGCTTGCCCACTTTGCCTGTACCTCCTCACCTGTGTTTCTTTTGCCAGGGCTAGCTTAACTCTGTTGGCCATCTTATCAAAGTCAGCTCCTCTGAAGTCCCATTTTTTGCCTTGGAATGGGATGATTTAGATGTATTAGCCAAATTGAACCATATCATGTGATGGTCACTGGCCTAGGTGACCTTCTACCTGGAGATCTGTGATCCCTTCTTTGTTAGTCAGTACTAGATCTAGGATAGCCTTGTCTCTTGTGGGTTGCTGTACCAGTTGTTTGAGGCCCTCCCCCTGCAGGGAATCCACTATAAGTTTAGTTCTGGCAGATGTTCCTACTGGTATTGACCAATCTGTATCTGGCATGTTGAAGTCTCCCATTATCAGAACCTCCCCTTTAGCTGTCATGTTTTGTATATCTTCTAATAGTAATGTGTCTATGTCCTCCCTCTGGTCTGGGGGCCTGTAGACAACCCAGTTCTTATGGCTGTCCCATTTCCTGTTTCCAGGGTGACCCACAGTTCTTCTGGCTCATATGTGTATTCTGAATTTCTGTAGCTTTGATATTTTCATTAACATACAGGGCCACTCCTCCCCTTTTTTGCACCTCGGTCTCTTCTGAACAATACATAGCCAGGTACTGAAGTCTCCCAAGTGTGGTTACTGGTAAACCACATCTCACTAATTGCTACTATGTCCAGTTTAGCCTCTGACATTATTGCCTGTAGGTCTGGGATCTTATTTCCCAGGCTGTGAGCATTGATGTACATGATTTTCCATTGGCCAGATTTTAGTGTGTTAGTTGTTGGGTGAGTTGGCATTACCCTGTGCATCGTGTGGGAGACAAACCTTTTTCTTACCTGGTGATGCAAATGGAGCGCAAACACGCTGAATTCCTGTTTGACCACTAGCTGAGGGGAGGGTGTTCTTCCCATTCGGCGTATGGGGTGCTGCACCCTCCCCATTTGCTAGTTTAAATATTCTGCAAAGGCGTCAAACTTCTGCCCCAATGCACTGACTCCTCTTTAGTCAGATGCAGTCCATCAAATTTAAGAACTTTGCTCCCAGAACTGTTGCCAGTTCCCTACAAATCTGTGTCCTTTTTCCTGGCACCAGTCCTTGAGCCACGTGTTTAGCTCCCTATCTCCTTCTCTGACCTTCCGTCCATCTGCTCCTTCTCCCAGACTGGCAGGATCTCAGAGAAGGAGATGCCAAACGAAATAGATGATGGTTTGTCACCAGCCTAGTCAGGTGTTCCTTGGTCTCCACAACTGACCGGTGGCGAGATCATTAGTCCCTATGTGTACTAGGACATCAATGTTTTCTCCTGCTTTGTGAACAATTTTAGCAATGTGGTCAGTGTCTCTCCATGCTGATGTACCTGGGAGACATCTGACCATCACCTAGCTGGAGATGGTATCAACTCCCGAATCATAGGTCTCCTTACGGTCAGGAGTTTTTGGATTTTCTTTGTGCTTGTTTAGTTTTGGTTCCTGATTTGGTGAGTATTGATCAAATCGTAGTGTCCTGCTCTTCAGCAGTGCTCTGCCTCTTTATTTGATTTGGTGAGATAGAGGCAGCTACCTGTTGTGTATATATTTTGAGTAATGTGTTGGAGAGCGAGGATGGGACATCTGATTTGCTCCTCCTAACCACCTGCCAACCTCGGACCAACTACCTCTGCGGTCGAGGTTTTCTGTTGGATGCTGGGGAAATGGCGGGTGGTTCTTATAATGTATTTCCTCTTCAATATGAAATTTGAGCGTGCAATCTCTGCCCATGCTGCCCGGAGCCGAGACCTAAGATCTCCAAAGGCCCAGCATGTAGGACAGTGTCCTAAATCCTGTAAGACTGTCCTTCTGAAAATTGTTCCACAGTACCTGAAGTTAATGAAATCCATTCCAAATAAGTTGCTGGGTTTGTAACCTAGTCAGAGTAATTAGAAGGAAAACAAAAGGAAAAAAATGCAAGTAATGGTTTAATTGTGCTTTGTTTAACTTGTTATAACAAGTTAAATTACTAGTGCCCCTGTAAATGAGATTACCTTGTGGAGGCCCCACTGATCCGTCCTTCCTGCTCTGCCACAGGAAATGTCACAACTGTGGTACCTATAAAAGGAGTGTAGCGTGGGGTGGTTGGATGGGGTGGGTGGCTGGGCCCTTCCCTGCTCTAAAAGAAGAACCACGGACGAAAGAACAAGGAGGTAAGAGCAGAAACAATCAGTCAACAACAAATGCAGTAACCCTGAAAGCTTATCCTAATGTTAGATAAAACTGTAAAACCTGTAAAGCACCACCTGTAATAATTTCAGAGAAGATATACCCTGTAAGAAACACTTTGCTCAGAAAAATAAAGCAGTAACAGAAGATATACCTTGCAAAGACAATTTGAATCAGAAGATTACAGCGTAATCTGTTAGCACCTGTAGGCACACCTTGTAATAATGCAGAAGAAGGTATACCAGCAACAACAATTTGAATCAGAGAAAAAAATAAAGCAATGAAATGTTAGCAACAAACAGTAGCAATCCCTGTGGTAAAAATAAAAACACCACCACAGTAAATCTAGTAGCCAAACTAAGTCTTAATCCTTCTCCTTGCTCTGGTAAGTTTTCTACTCTGCCTTTCAAGCAGTCTTAGAAGGAAAGAGCTCAGGTGAAGCTAGGTGCCTTGGCCAGCAAACCAAGTCTTATAGCACAACTATCCTGAGATCAGGCAGTCCAGTACTTTGTGTGGTTAAATACCTCTTTGATGTCATTTTTATGGCTGTGGGCAGAGCCTACAGTCATTTTGCTTCTCTTGCTGGAAAATGGCCGATCGTGGCACCTTCCATTGGACTTTGAAGTCTCCTTCTGAAAGTCCAGTGGAGCCTGTAACTTTTCGCTATGATCGGCGCTACAGGTAACAGCCACACTATTTTGGCTGTTACTTCTCATTTTTGACAAGAACTGCACATGCTTCTTCATGCACAAGCACATCCCACTGGTGCTGCCATCTTGTGAGTGGCAAATGTTATTCACCGCAACTGTGCATATGCAACTGCCTCATTTGCACTGTTGCATCACCACCACCATCTTGAGATGACACTGGCAGCACTCGGTCTCCTCGGAGTTTCCCAAGCTCGCTTGCCAGCCATGTTGGCTCTGGCTAGAGTCTGTTACAGTTGCAGTTGCAGGTTTGAAGAGGACAAGCGCATCCTGCTCCTGTTCCCTATCACCGATACACAGAATTGTGTCCTTAAATGATATGGTGGATGCTCCCGACTCCAGGCACACTGCCTTACTAGTTCTATCTTTATTACCATGCGCCTTGCTATTTTACTACCTTTATAGCTCAGTTGAATTCCATACTATTTTTTCTTGATACATTACAGAAGTATAGAAAGGTATTAGTGGTGCTTACAAGTTTTTATGAATTGATAGTACATTAAGGTTTTGTGATCAGTGAACCCAATTAGGCTTTACAACAACATCACAGTAGACTGAATACATTATTTTCATTTATTCTGTTACTATTAGTGTGCTCTTTCTCATATATTAATTTTCACAGTTTGTTCCAAATATCAATATATCGCTGTCTGTATCTATTAACAATGCATCTCTTGTTATGTAAGCATTTCATTGGTTGGTCATTCTTACATGTCAGTATAAACAGACTTTTGTAACTTCAGGTACCCACCATCTGATGAATGTTCCATGGCAATAGGTGAATCCTCAACATTACAGCTGACCGATATGTCAACCGCACATTGACACCACCACAGTGAAGACCATCACAGAGATAGAATCCAACAAAAAGCATCGGCTCACTGTGAAGGTCCCTGCAGACACTGGAGGTGCAACTCCAGGTGCTTTGCCCCCTCCCCAAGACAACTCCAACTCAGACTTGTATATTTAGAGACCCGGGGGTGTGGGGGCCGAACTCCTCACAAAGCCACCGAAGAAAACACCAACATCCCGACACTACAATGCCGACACTCGTCATTGTGTTTGTATGTCAGAGATGTCAGCATCTTAGATGTTGCAGTACTATAGGTAATCCCATTTTAACTACCTACCTACTGTAGCATAAGAAGTAAGAAGGGTGTTTCTTACTTGGGTCCTGGCTAGCTTGGGGGTGGTCTTGAAAGGATGACATCCATCATACCTGAAAGATAAAATACAGCAAAGTGCTGACAAAGGGTCCATAAGTCTTGAAAGAAGACAGGACAGATGAAGTTTAAACATTAACCAATACTTATCTGGTAAGCAGTGTGTCTGTGTCCTGTGAGAGCTGTAAAGAGCTGTAAAACTAAAGGAAAAATGAATTAGTAAGAAAAACATTTAGTTGTAAGAGCAGAGACGAGTAGCGAAGAGGTACAGTACTAAGGGTACAGAACAAGAACAGACATTACGTAAAATGTAGTTTAGAGGTAAGGATGCAGTTTAAGCTGAAAGTAAGAGTACAAGAAAAACAAGAGGATATCAAAGAAAAACAGAAAGGAACAGAGAAGTAAAAAAAAAAAACAGGAAATATGAGTGCAATGTGCAGGCAGCCCCCTCCAAAAAATACGTGGCCTGTATGTAAAAAAATGTGTCTCACTGGTGGCCTAATGGCCTCTATTTAATATAAACTGAGAGAAATTATGGAAAGCCAACTCCATGGAAACTCAAGGAGCTGCCAACCAACAGCATTGTTGAAAGTCCACTTCATGGGCACCCGAGGAGCTGCTAACTGAGGCTTTCCTTTCATAACTCCTATCAATGACAGAAAGAAAACAAAGAAAGCAAATAATTCTGAAAAGCAAGACTGTTGGTGGAGGATGCTTTTTCGTCTTCTTCCAGTTTCCTTATTCCAAATTTGGCAGGGATTTATTATTGCTATGTGGACGTGCTGATGCAGCACTAGCAGTCCAGTGGCAACCCTGATCTGTGGACAACTGAAAAGCTGCCAACTGACAGAATTACTGAAAGCCACTCTGTGAGCAATCAAGCAGTTAACAAATGGAAGCATTAAGAAAGGCCACTCCACAGGCACGCAGAGGCTGCCAACTGACAGCTTTACTGAAAACCTGCTCTTTGGCCACTCAAGGGCGCTGACCAGCAGCATTACTGAAAGTCTTCTCCATGAGCTAGCAAGGATATGTTGTCGGGCAGCATTAGAGAAAGCATACGACACTTGCCTACCAACAGAATTACTGAAATCCCACTTCATGGGCATTCAAGGAGTTGTTGACTAACAGCATTACTGAAAGCCCACTTAATGGGCACTCAAGACTTCTGAGCAGCAGCATTGAGAAAGTCCACCTTGGGCCTGGAGGAGTTTCAGATCAGCAGAGTTACTGAAAGCCCACGACGTGGCACTTGAGGAGCTGCAAACAGGGCAACATTACTGAAAGCTTATCCCAAAGCATTCACGGGGCTCCTGACCAGCAGTGTTACTGAAAGCTTTATGAGCATTCAGGGAGCTGTCCATGGCAGCATTAGAGAAGGCTGGCTCCATGGGCACTGAGGAGCTACCAGCTGACAATATCACAGAAAGCCTGCTCCATGGGCAATAGAGGAAGTGCAAGTGGCAGCATTAGAGAAACCACAATAAAACCAAAAACTGACACATCTTACTAGTGACACTGACCTGGTGCTAATCAGAAAACACAGGGCTGACAGAAAACAGAATGAGGAACACGGTTCTCAAACTTGGTAGCGATAAAGAAGTCCACACCATAGATACTCAAGGAGCTGCGGCCCAGCATTAGAAAGCCCACTCCATGGCGCATGAAGAATTATGGATTGCAGCATTCTGAAAGCCTGCTACACAGTCACGAAGTTGCCCACTGATAATATTACTGAAAACTCATTCTGTGGCTAATCAAGCAGCTGTCAGTCAGCAGCATTAGAGAAACTGCTTTGTAAAAGACCACTGGCATAGCAAACGGTGTTCCAAATCCAAATGTTCTTGTCAGTACTGGAGATCTGGAACTCAGCTCCCAAGAAAGCAAAACACTCTATTTTCTGTGCTTAAAATTACTTTATTCCAAAGTGCAGATACAAGTGCAAAAAAATGAGCCCACAGGAACCCAACATTTCACACCTGCAATTCCCCAGTGCTTTTCTGTGCTTCTTTGGGAACTGAGTGCTGGATCCCTAGTACTGGCAATATTAGAGAAAACACACTCTGTGGACACTACAGGAGTTGCCAATTGGCAGCAAAAGAGAAAACCCACTCTGTAGGCACTCGAGGAACTGCCAGGCAGAAAAAAAGGGAAATATCACTTGCAAGCACTCAAGGACCTGCCAACCAGCAACATTGCTGAAAGCCCATTCCACTGCAAATTAAAGAGTGGGTGCTGTTGGTGTTGGGGCCAGAAACACAGACCCACATGACTCTACATATTGGCTACATAGTTGCCTCACATGCAGAATAAAACATCAACCAACGAATCACATCCTCTCAGTGGATTGGCACTGCAGCACAAATCACACCAACAGACAACAGGAACGTGGATGATTGTGCTATGCAACAGGCTACAGCTCCTTGCCTAAATGGTCACATCTCTGACCGAACTGATGTGTGCACCTTGTCTGTGTACACACTACATACACCTTAACTGCACCCCATTCACACATCACAAATATTGTTCACCTTATAATCTTTTATATTAACTATTATGCATGTACACCTCATTTGCACATTACAAACCTTACATTTACCTGCATGTCTCAGTCTCCCAACTTCCTCTTATATTATTGGGCTAACCACTTTGCCAAGCTTGGCAAATGGCTTTCTAACTCCACAGAGGACTATACACCTATGTGGTTACAACTTGAAACTCATCTTTTAAAGCAACGCTACCTTTATTCTTCTGCTGTTTATTATGTCCCTTGTAAAGCCTTACCTGATCCACTTTGCCATTCAGTTATTGGGATTTCGCTTAAGGTGCTTTCTGAATGTTGTTTCTTCCACAAAATATCCCCACGCCAGGACTTTGCTCAGTCTCTTGTTCTTAACCCTAACATTAAGATAGGTGGCTCGCACATCCCTCTTAGTTGGCTGCCCCCATTACGGAATTTCACGGTAGTAGACGTTTGCTCCCCTGTTTCCCTTCTCTCATCTCCCAACACCCTAGAGAAATATAACCTATCTCCTGTGCACATCTTCAAGATCTTCCAGCTGAGACACTTTATTGGCCGAACTTTTGGCACGTCCCCTCAATCCTCTAAGCTACAATCTATCCTGGACAACTTCCATGAGTTATCCTCCAAACCCCATTGTCTGTCCCTTTTATATGCCTACCTCTTATCTTTTGGCCACCCAGATCCTTTACCTGGTTCTGAAGCATGGACCTCTCTGTTATCCAAGGTAGTCATCGATTGGGCTTAGGTCTGGCAGGACCTCAACACCAACAATTCTCAAGATAAGTTCCAGCTCACTCAATATATTTTGAACAATTTATACTATACTCCTGTCAAACTAGCCAAAATTGAACACCTTTCTAGTCCCACCTGCACTAGATCACGGTAAGGAAGAAGGGCACTTATTGCACATATTTTGACACTGTGATAAAGTCCCCGTGGCACATAATTCAATCCAGACTGGATCCTATTTTGGGTCTGGGAGACCTTTTACATCAGAGATCTGTATGTTGAACATATATACTAATATAAGGGTTAAGGAATGTAATTATCACATGGCTCTAATTTCCATCGTGGTTAAGAAACTAATGATCAAACACTGGAGGGATCAATTAACCATATCCTACAATGAATGGTTGAATGAACTTTCAGCCTGTCTTAGGACTGAACACCTGCCTGCAAGCTCGTAATAGACTCACTCTGTTTGATAGTAAATGGGGCAAATTTTATGCTCTATATCTGCATTAATGATTGTGGTCTGTGACTCCCCATGCATATCTTATAATCTGAATAATTTCTTTCACAATCCTTAGGGGCACACTCCAGGGTGGAGGGTTGCTTGGGGAGGGCGGGTGTTGGGGAGGCAGTTAATTTTTCCCAATGTATTATCACAATATTCCATCATGTGTTGTTAGTGTTTTTATTTGTTTTTATAAAATCAATAAAGATGTTGAATTTCAAAAAAAAATGTACCTGCATACACTCTAACTACACATTAACTATTTAACATTCATCAGTATACATCTCATCTGCACCTCAGAATATAACTTTTATCTGTATACACCACAACCTCACCTCAACTTCTGCCTTGTGTTGCTGATCTTTTTGAACCTGCAAAAACACCACTGGCAGTGTTGATTTCAGCACTCTCTTTCAGCACTACTGTTTACTGGGAGTTTGACCTCAGGCAGCAGTTGGAGCTCTATATTTAGTTCGGCAGTGCTTACAAAATTACCAATCTTTTTTCAGAGTAAGACAATTCCTTGTTTATAATAACAGTGTTATGTTGCAGCAAATGGTATGATCTTACAAGGGTGTGCACATTTATGTGTGTGTGCCTTTTCTGTATATTTAATTGGGGATGGAGGTGCGGGCCTGTAACTCCTTAGTATATCCCCAGTATTTTTTTCGAAGGTACACTATTTCCAGTGACAAATAGTAAGTAAGTAAAGTAAGTAAAATTTTATTTGTATCAGGTGCCTTTCCAGAGCTCAGGGCGCCTTAATCATCATTAAAACAAACAATCTTCATTATACATTAAAACCATAAATATAATTACAGTGTTACAACACTGACTAACTAGGTCCTTCAAATGACTGATCAAACAGGTATGTTTTCAAGGATTTTAAAATCCTTCTATGGTCAGGCTATCTCGTTTCTGGCATGGTAGAGAATTCCCTAGGTAGGTGCGCTTAAAGGCAAATGATCTTCTTCCTGATGTTTCTAGGGATACCCTGGGAACCGCTAGCAATCCCTCACTGGAGGATCAGAGTGAGTAGGTGGGGCAGTAAGGAGACAGGAGTTCTTTCAGGTAGAGGGGTCCCTGCTCATGTAGGGCCTTATAGGTCAGCAATGCGACCTTTAAGGTGATCGGACACTGTATCAGCAGCCAATGCAGTTCACGCAGCACAGGTGTTATATGACTGGATCTAGGGGTTCCAGTCAACAACCTGGCAGTTGCTTTCTGCACTAGCTGCAAATGGTGGATATCCACCCCCAGAAGCCCTAGGTAGAGGCATTGCAGTAATCAAAATCAGTGGTGACAAAGGCATGGACCAAGGTAGGAAGATCTTTGGGGCGGTACCAGGTGCTTCACCCTTGCTATGTTCCTCAGGTCATAAAGGAGGATTTGACCACGGCTGAAACTGCACCCTCAGGGTCAAGCCTTCATCAAATATCATGCCTAGGTTATGCACCTGACCCAAGGCATACAGTGGGCCCCCCCCCAAGATGTAAACCTGAGGGTTTTCCCACCCATGCCCCTATCATCCTATGATCAGGGTCCACCACCAATACTTCCATTTTGCCTGAGTTCAACCTCAGTCAACTAGCACTCATCCAGGTCTGTGTCTCCGACAGGCAGTTGTTGAACACCAAGACAGGGTCTAACTCCTGTTTGGGCACAAAAGACATGTACAGTTGCGAATCATCTGCATAGCAGTAAAAACTCAAACCGTACTGTCTTATAATGTCCCCTAATGGCAGCATGTACACTGCAAACAACATGGGAGACAGCACCGAGCCTTGCGGTAACCAGCAGGGCAGCCAATGAGGGGCCGAGGAAAAAATCCCTGACACCACTATCTGGGATCTTCCCTCAAGGAAAGTCAAAACCAGCTGAGGACTGCCCCCTCAGTCCACAGAAAAAACGCAGGCACTCGAGCAGTACCCCATTGTCCACAGTGTCAAATGCTGCTGAGAGATCAAGGAGAACTAAGATGGAATGGGATCTCTGATCTCTCACCATCAGAAAGTCATTAAGCACCCATACCAGGGCAGTCTCAGTGCTATGCCTTTTCCTGAAACCATACTGGAGAGGGTCATAGATAGTGTGGTTGGATAAATGATCCTCCAGTTGCAGAGTGACCACCTTCTCAATAACTTTCCCTATAAAGGGCAAGTTCGAGACTGGTCTGTAGTTAGCTGTGCAGTCGGGGTCAAGGGAGGGCTTTTTCAGGAGGGGCTGCACTATCACCTCCTTTAAGGGATCCGATCCATAAAGATCCCTCTCTCCAATGAAACCCCACTATCCCAGCAAGGACTGGGCCAATGACCTCAACACACCCCACAAGGAGGTGGGCTGGGCCTGGATCTAAACTACAGCAACTTGGCTGTGATCCTCACTATATCCAAGACTACCAGTTGGCTGAAGGTGGATCAGGTCAACTGGGTATTAGTACCACTCAATTGATCAATGCAAGGTCCAATGGGAAGGCACTAGTTGATCTCATTCCTGATGGCAGATACCTTATCAATGTAAAACTGTGCAAACTCCTCACACTTTTCCTGTGGCAGTGCTCGACCAGAATGTAGACAGGCTCGACTGCACAGTCTGTCCATGGTCTGGAAGAGCTGGGCTGGTCTATTTTTCACTGCAGCAATTTTTCTGGACAGGAACTCTGCCTTCTTATGGGAGATTGCTGATTGGTAGGTTTTGTAATGATCTAGCAATTTAAGTCTGCCCTCCTCTAGGTGAGTTTTCTGCCAGTGTCTCTCCAACTTTCGCCCTCACCTCTTAAACTCCCGAATTGCCCCATCAAACCAAGGGGCACCCAGGTGAAGAGTAAGAGGGTGAACATGAACCAGAGCAATGACATCCAGGGCCCCAGCTGCAGACCTATTATAGGCTAATACAAGGGGCCCTGGGTCAGTGCTATCCACCGTAATTCCTGAGAGGTCCAGTACCATCATTAGGCCTTCTGAGGTAACTCCTCTCATAGGACAGTACTGTACAAACTCCTTTGGGGCAGGCATATTTTGGGGAGCTGCAAAACAGAATCTTAGTGCCAGTCCTTTTTAATGTCTTTATAAGCGACATTGCAGAGGGACTGGAAAGGAAAGTATGTTTCTTTGCAGATGACACAAAGATCTGCAACAGGGTTGATATGCAAGGTGAGGGAAAGGATGAAAATGGACTTGGCAATGTTGGAGGAACAGTCAAATGTATGGCAGCTTAGATTCAACGCAAAGAAGTGCAAAGTAATGCACCTGGGAAACAAAAACCCAGGGGAAGAGTACACAATGGGGGGTGAGATACTAACAACAACAAAAAATGGAAAGGGACTGGGATTAGTCATATCAGATGACCTAAAGGTGGGCCAGCAATGTGAGAAGGCAGTAAGGAGGGCTGAGGGGGATACTGGGATGCATAGGGAGAGGCATCACCAGTAGAAAACAGGAAGTTGTTGGCTCTCTGTACAGACAGTTGGTAAGACCACATCTGGAGTACAGTGTATAGTTCTGGAGACCCCATCTCTGCAAAGACATAGAAAGGTGGAGGCTGTCCAGAGGAGGGCAACCAAAATGGTGCAGAGTCTGCACCAGAAGACATATGAAGAAAGACTAAAGGAGCTTAAGATGTATAGCCTCAAGGAAAGGAGGAAGGGGGGGACATGATAGAAACTTTCAAATACCTCAAGGGAATCAACAAAGTCCAAGAGGGTGGCATATTTCAGAAAAAGAGATGTGCAAGAACAAGGGGGCACAATTTGAAGAAAGAAGGGGAACCGCTCAGAGGTAATGTGAGGAAGTATTCTTCACAGAGAGGGTTGTAGATGCTTGCAATAGCCTTCCTGAGGAGGTCATAGAGTCAAAAACAGTGGGGAAATTCAAGAATGAATTGGGACAGACATAAGGCAATTCTAGCAAGGGGTTGGAGGAAGTAGGCTGTTGGTTAACTAGGATCTGCAGCTTATCCATTAGGTAGGGAAATGGGCAGGCTAGGTGGGCCAAGAGGTCCTTATCTGCCATCATATTCTATGTTTCTATGTTTTAGTGCAAGATGGTCAGACCACCGATAGACTCCACCACCATATCAGAGATTTTCATCCCCAGGTGGAACACCAAGTCCAACGAATGCCCCTGGTGGGTGCGTGCAGTAATAACCATGTCAGGCCCAATTATTCCATCAATTGGAGGAGGTTTGCCCAAATGACAAGAGTTCATTGTTGACCTAGGGATTGAAGTCCCCAGAATTAACCATCTGGGGGCCTCCAATACCATCTCAGCAATGAAGTCCGCAACCTCCTTCAAGAACTCTCTCCCATCACCTAGTGGATGGTAAATGAAAAGGGTCCTGTAACCTGCACTCACACCCACTATGCACTCAAAGGAGTTGATAGTTCCAACTGGCACTTCCCTGATCCCCAGTTCCTGTCTAAAACAGACAGCAACACACCCCTACGATCCTCTCTCGGGCAGTGTATCACCGAGAACCCAGCTGGAACAGCGAATTCTAAAATGGGACCCACATTCCCATCCAGCCAGGTCTCAGTGATGTAAGCCAGGTCCACAAAGGCCACAAGACCTGCAACCAATGTGGTCTTATTTCTAGTTGACCTGGAATTACATAACACCACCCAAGAGGGACAAGAATCTGAGGATGGTCCCAATTCCTGCCTGACCAAGTCAGAACCCTTGGGTATGGGCACAAGGCAAGGGGGACCTCACTCCTGTGCCCATTTTGCCCCAGGGTGCCTCCTGGTTCTCACTATCTCAATCCATCCACCCCTCAACCATCCACCCCCCTGAGAATTCCAGGATCACCCACCCCCCCATCTCCCTAGAATGCCAGATGCCAGCCATCTACTGTACAACTCGAACAGGAGTGGGGGCAGTCAAAAGGGTGAAGATCCCTCAGTCTTGAGGGGGAGTACTGCCTGACCATGCTCCTATCTCCCCAGCACATTACTTAGGCACACCCACACACAACACTAATCCAATCTCACCCCCCAGTCACTCACTCAGACCCCACCCACCCAATCACATGTATACCTTACTCATATAAAACCCTCTTCTCCTTTTACCTTACTTACTTATACATACATCCCTCCCTCCCCCACTCAATATTCTCTAAACTAACCCCCTTTCAATCCTAATCTACCAAAAATTTCCCCTATTCCTCCCCCACCCCCAAATCAACCCACCCACTTAGCAGCAAATAACTCTAAAAGTATTTATGGTCCAAAATCAACAGTCCCCAGTTGCAGTCTTGGTTTTATTTTCCCCTGCAGTGCTCCCACTACTACAGGATAGAGTCTCAGTACTCTTCAGCCCCCTCTCACAGGTCTGGGTTGTAATGATTCCAGTATTTAATAAATTGAAAATGCACATAAAGTTATGTCCAGTCTACAAAAAGTTTTGATAACAAAGCCACCCAATAAAAAAAGGTTTTAGTTCACCAGATTTGCAAGAGTTTTTGTTGGCAATTAATCCGCTCGCTGTCCAGCTTTCTAGTTTTCTCTCTGCTAGCTGTTGATCCATACTCTGTCTCTCATGCCATGATTATATAGGGGCACCTCCTTTAGACTTCCCTAGGGCCTCTCTCACATGGATCAGGCTCCCCTCAGACCTTCTCCTTGGTGATCCAAGGTTGACCTACCCTCCGGTGAGCCCCTTGCTCCATCTGAGGGAACAAATCCCCTTCACCACCCTCTGGTGCAACAGTAGCCATCCCTCTGTCTGGGCTCAGGGTCCTAATCCCACTCCAACTTCCAGAGAAGCCTTTCCGGTGCCACTCATTCTTGTGGTCACCTTTCACAGAAACTTCCTCCCAACTGGTCCCAGCTGGGACACAGTTCATGTACTTCCTCTCGCTTGGTCCGACTGGGCTCTCACCCCAGCCAGGAACCACCGTTAGGCAAAGTTGTTCCTCCACATGCCTCTTCTCAATGACAGTCCCCAGGCCAGGCCTTCAGCACTCAATTGCCCCCTGCTCTCCAAGATCCTCTTGATACCACTCCCTCTCGTACCTCCCTCCACTCCACCTCTACAAATCTGGGCAATATTTCCTTGGGTGACAATGTTATAGTGGTAAGGTAGAACAGCTCCTGCTTTACTGCTTCTTACTATGTCGCCCTTGCTATTCAGGGCTCACAGCTATTTGGCTTCCTAGATCCTAACAATTTGGGACTGAGACTGAACACTCAGGGTGTAGCTCTGCTACCAAAGATGCTCAGATACTAAATACCTCACTGAGAGTCCTAACTAACTAAATTCAGCTTATTCCTTACAGAACTACTGGTTCTATCTTAATACAGCAATTTCAACTAAAATTTCCTTCAATAAATACTAAAAATGCCTAAACTGGAAATAGATTCTGTTACTAACTTTCTGGCACACCCAGCATGGTGGCCATCTTAGAGCAGGTTCCATCCAATCTGCCCAGCATTCCCATGAAACCTGTATATACTGTATATTAATGAAATATCTTTTGAATGCTGTTCCTGCATGCATTGCTGCATTTAGCTGTTTAATACAGCAATTCCCATTTTATTCTATCTATTTCTGTAATGAGGCTTGGGTGTGGTGAAGAGATGAGGAACTGCTCCCCATGTTAATACTTTTAAAGTTCAACTTAAAATTAATTAATTAAGTAAATAATATTTACATTTCTTTTCTTTTCAGACAGTATCTTTACCATGCATTCAGAGTTTAGTTGTATTACAGCTATACTAGCCACATTTTATTTATTTTTATTTATTTTATTTAATTAGATCTCGGATTACAAATATCTTTGAGCTTAGAGCTCTTTTATAAAGGCTCACGTCATCAGCATAATACAACAGGTTAACAGAACAAAAAGTATGGCAAAACAGTATACATAGAGAAAGGAGATCAACAGGTTTACAAATAATTGTAAATAAGAAAAGAAAGCAATAGTTGACATTCACAGTGAATTAAAGAATAGAAACAAGTAACGCTAAACAGTTTCATGCAGGAATTCATACAGTAAATTGAAAATCAGCCAAAACAAGCTTTGTCAGTTACTGGTAAAATCATAAGGTAAGTTGAAATCAGCCAACAGGCCTTGTCAGGACAGACGGCAGGAGGGAGCATTAGGTACAGGGGAGGAAAGGTGAAGGGGGTAGGGTAGCAGGGGGGAGGTGATGTCAGAGATGGTGCTAAGGAGATTTAACAGTAATCAAGTGCTAGAGTTTTAGCTTGCCAAAAAGGGTTTAGCAGAAACAGTCACAGGAGTGAGTGGCAGAGAGTAGTCACTGTAGCTTGGATTTGAAAGGGCCCGATTTGGATTCGGAGGAGATGTCACAGTTGAATGCATTCATCCAAAGAGGGTCTGTGTAGGTGAATGATCATTGTCCCTGGGAGATAGAGCAGTGAGGGACCAGAAAGAGCTGGGATTCAGAGCCATGGGTATGGTGGGTATTAAGAGAGGGGCTGAAAAGACCTTGAATTCCAGGTAGTAGGAGGCCTAGGGTTATTTTTCTTGGTAATCAGGCATGTTTGATATTTGATGCAATCTTTGAGCTGGAGCCAACCAGTTTGGGCATAGAGGTCGCATGAGTAGGTGAGACGGTGGGCTCCTAAGATGAGGTGACACGCCTTGTTTAGAGCAGTGGAAATGCGCCAGAGGGCAGTTTCAGTGGCAGATCCATAGATTATCAATCCATAGTCAATAATGGAGGTAACACAGCTCTGTACGGCCAGCCTTAAGGCTTCTGGTGTAAGGGAGTTCCTGTATCTGTAGAGGAGGCTGATGCGAATATTGACTGCTTCGCAATGTTGTCAATATGCACCCCATAGGATAAGTTGCTGTCGATGGTGATGCCGATATACTTAAAATATTGTACCTGTTCAAGAGCGGTCCCAAGGTGGTTAGAGATAGTCAGGGGATAATGCCTGTATTTATTGTGGGAGCTGCTGAAGAACACGAGCTTAGTTTTTTTATAGTTCAGCACCAGTCTGTGATCACTGAATCATTTCTCTACTGATGCAAGTCCAAGTTGCAGCTGGCTTTCAAGAGACGTGGGATCTGTGTGACTTGTGTAGATAAGAGCATCATCCGCGTATAGTAGGATTTGTTTGGGGCAGCATCTTGGGAGATTGTTTAAGAAGAGACTAAATAGTAGAGGGCCCAGGATGAACCCTTGTGGGACACCTGAGTGAACTGGTTTAGAGTCCGGATGACATCAGCAATTTTGACTTGTTGAATGCAGTTCTCCAGATAGCTTTTAAACCAGGCATTAGAGTCAGTGGAAATTCCAATGTTGCTTAGCTGTTCCAGTAGTAGGGGGCAATGGACCTTGTTGAAAGCTTTTGTCAGGTCAATAAATGTGGACCCAACTATCTGTCCATGGTCCAGAGATTTGTGTATGAAACCAGCGAATTCCATGAGAGCTGAAAAGGTGCTGTATCCTTTTCTAAATCCATGTGGTTGGGTACATTGGATCTTATGTTTATCAAGATAATCTATAAACTGGTTGGCTACAATGCGTTCAAGTGCCTTGGACAGGGGCGGAAGTATGGAGATAGGCCAGTAGTTCACATGGAGAGACCTGCCACCACTTTTGTGTACCGGTGTTACCATGGCTGATTTCCATCTCTTGGGGAACTGGTCAAGGCTAAGTGAGATTATAAATCCAGGTAAGAGGCACTAGCACTTCCTCTAGTGTGAGGGACAACAGTTTAAGATTGAGGGAATCCCCGCTGTGTCTAGATTTACCAATTGCCTTGAGAATGTATGCACAGGCTTCCTGCGGTGAGATAACTTTAAAGAAGAATGGAGGATGGCTGGTAGGTGTGGAAGTGCTATCAGAGGTGGGCAAGGTGACATCTTCATCAAAAAGGTCCTGTGGGAGAACACTGCTGAGGTCCGTGAATGGGTTATTGAAAGTATTGGCAATAGTTACAGGGTCAAGGGTAGTGATCCCATCTAAGTCCAGTATGGTAGGTGGCAATTTCAAGGTTTTACCTGTGATTTCTTTAATATCATCCAAGAAAGTTTTTCCTTTTCCCAGGTATCAGTAAGCACTTCCTGACAGTGTTTCATTTTTGCTAGATGGATGGACCTAGTGCAGTCATTTCATGCTCTTTTGTAGTTCTGGATGTCAGATTGTGTGCCAGTGGCTTGGGCACAGTGCCAGAGGTGGTCTCTTATTTTCATGCAAGCTAGGAGTTCTACAGAGAGGCAGGAGATTTTGCGCATTTGTAGGGGTGCATGAGAGTTGCAGGCAGAATTATAGGTGTTGATAAAGTGATTCAAGTGCTGTGTCAACATCCTTCACTCTGTAGATTGGAGACCAGTCTTGCATTCTCAGGAGGGATTTCAGAGGTTCCAGGTGACCCTGGGCAAGGACTGTGCTGGTAATTGTCTGTGGTGGTGGTTTGCAAAATTTGTTTGTCCAAGTGCAGATCACAGAGGAATGATCACTGAGTGTATTTGGGAGGACATTGGTGTGTGCTCCTCAATTACACTTCTTTAGTACACCTCACAGAGGTGTACCTAATTAGCATTTTTTAGATGCACATCAAATACACATCTGGACTACACTTCATGTCAAAGTGCACACCTATCTGAGGTGTAGCTAATTAGCATATTTTAGATGCACATCAGCTACACCTGAATTATACTGTAAAGGCACTGCTGTTGAACCTTGTCATTATACATCTCTCAGCTAGTAGTGCAGCTGAGGTGCAGATCTTGAGGTGTACACCTCATTTAAACCTTGACTACACATTAGAGCTGTGTGGAATATAACATTCTGCCCATGGAATGCCCACAAAAGACCATTCAATTCTGTAGACTTCTGTGGTATTTTCACAAAAATTCTGTGGAATTTTGCAAAATTTTAAATTTAGTTATTTCACAATACTTTTAAAATGTACATGTCCAGATAACACTAATTTTGGAATGTACATCATACCCAATAGCTTACAGATGTGTACCAAATGTCTGAGTTGTAGATTTAAAGGGGGTGGAGTTATTGGTGGCCAAACATTTAATCAAAATGTTATTTTCAGTTAGTGATACTTTTAACATTTCGTATCCAAATTTCTCTACAATATAAGGATTTAGAGAAGTGCATAGAATGCATATATGCACTAAGTTTTAAGTCTCAAGCTTTAATGGGAGCAGAGTCATAGGTAGCCAAATATTTTGCCAAAATTTGGATTTATGTCATTTTAGTATAACTCTGATAGTATTCATTGAAATATTACAAAGATTACCAGGTATACAGGTTATCACTACATTTGTATATGCACATAGTTTCAGATTTCTAGCTTTAAATTGGACCACATTAAAGCCTGCCAAACATGTTGCCAACATTTTAATTTTGGTAACTTACCTCTAATTTTTAAACTACTTATCCAAATTTAGCCACAGTTGAAACATTTAAACTACTATACCAAATGGTTATTTTTGAATAAGTTCATATTTTCAGCTTTAAATGGGATTGCATTAAAAGTAGTCAAACTTTCACAACATTTAAAAATTTAATTTTGTAAGAATGTAAACTGAAAATGTATAAACCCCTGAAACTTTAAAACTAGAGAATGTAATAACATGAAATTTGACAGGTTCTTAGACCTTATAAGGAGACTGTGCATGCCAATTTTATTAATTGTTTGCTGTGAGAAATTGTTAAATAACATCTGTACATAAAGTGAAATCCCATGAGTCTTTGTCAAAATTCAGAATTTCATGAAAAATTCCATAAAACTGGAATTTTCTAATTTCACTCAGCCTTACCTGGGAGTTCTGATTAAAGGATAGGGATATAAGAGATGGGTAGCACAGGGGGTCAGCAGGTTCCTGGCATTAGAGGCACAGTTTCACCAAGAAATGGACATCTGAGCTGGGTAGCACAACAGTGGTAGACCCCCAGGTTGGCGTAAGAAAGCACAGAGTGTCAGCAATTCCAACCTGAATGCAGGATATTTAAGGATCACATCCAGTAAATGTATGATCCAGGGAGCCTGGCATACATGCAAGTCGAGGACTTAGTGGTACTCATAAAAAGATGTAGATGGATAAGAAAATGCCTTGGGCAGCAAGGAAAAAAAGAATTCTGGCTATTCCAACAGGGTAGGTCAACAGGAAAAGGAGTAGGTGACTCATGTTTTAAGGAGTTTGTTGCTGTAAAGAACAAAGAGGATATCAGTGGGATCAGTAGTTCCACTAAGTCAATCTGACTATGCCAAAAGAGAGGAGGAGATAGTCACCCAGTGAGGAACAACAGGACTGCAAAAGTTCAGCCCAGCTTATCAAATGAAGTAGTGATATGTACATTGTTAATGTTAAATTCCACACAAAAATTCTGGCTGCTTCATCTACAGAATATACTATCATATATATGTAAGAAACTTTTACTAAGATTTTTTTTCTTCTGCAAAATTAAAACTGCTTAACCAATTTATTCAGTTATGTTAGACACCAGGATACATGGACTATGGATATATTAACTCTGTGCATGCAAGAACAGAGCAGTTACAAACATCCACATTTTTGATAGTTTCACAAAGTTTTGCAGATATTTACATAGTAAAGTTTTGAACCCTGTAACTTAAAAATCTCTTATCTAATTCTCTCCATTTTAAATAATTCTATAAGCATTACATAAAATTATTCATACTAATTTATACATGTCTACCTCCAAAGGTGCCTGAGTTATATGCAGATGATTTTTTCATGAGATTTCCTGAAAAAATGACAGATTTGAGCACATATAATTTTGAGATGATGCATCATATTGTCATGAAATGTGGCACATTGTTAGAAAACATATCATCAAGAAATCATGCCAAATCTAAGATCCCTGACCCAATAGATGGATAAGGTATGTGCAGATAAAAAATGTTCATGAAATTTCACACAATAAATAAAATGACAACATTTGAGCACTTATAATTTTGAAACTATCACAACAATTCCATGATATTTGGCATTTGTGGCCATTGACCCAAAAAGTATATATATGCCAAATTTCAGATCTCTAGCTTGAAGGGTTGCTGAGTTATAATCAAATTACTAAATTTTAAAATGTCCATGAAATTCCAATGAAATTCTGTGAAATTTTGTGGACTTTGCAAATTGTCATCAAAATTCTGTGGATTCAGAATTTTCCCATTCTGCACACTCTACTACACATCAAATACACCTCACATGGGTGAGAGACAGAGATATTCAAAGAACCAGATCACCACAGCACCACTGGTTGGCAAGCAGCAGTAGTGGCTACGGTCTCCATTGCTCACTGACTAACAGCCAGATGCACCTACAGACCATAAACACTATACCAATATGTTTGCATGCATTTTGTAATCAAACATAAAAAGGGCTTGGGTTTCCACATTTCCAATATGTGTGAAGTTCTTAAGCCATTCTGCAAAGGGTTAGTACAATTTATGAATCAAACATTAGGGATTGGTCTGCTGTTCAACACTGCCTGTTAGGCATAACTCTGACTAGAGCACAAATGCAAGAAGGGGCAAGATCATTTTGGAACTTGTAGCTTATTAATGCAAGAAATTGCATTCTGATGTATTGGAAGGACCCCTTCCCTTCTACAAAGTCCACTGGCTTAACATAATGATGAAACACATGCAGATTGAAAAGGTTCTTTACATTACATTAGAAAATGGTCCTCCCTACAACAATTAGGCTTTCCCTCTGATTTTATCTCTGTCTTACAAAACCTATATGGAGCTACAATGGTATATGTGAAGGTTAATGGCCAAATGTATGTCCCATTTCCATTATACAGAGGTACTAGACAGGGATGTCCTCTCTAACCCTTACATTTTGCATTATACTTGAAACCCCTAGCCTAGACCCTTGGACAGACCCTAGCTATTCATGGTATTACTCTTGGGGGGAGACAACAGAAATTCACTCTTTAGATGGATGGCCTCTTGATATACCTTACAGATCCTGATATATTCCTTCTGCCCCTTTGGCATATCCTTACTGACCTTGGGAACTATGCAGGGTATAAAATTAATACTACTAAGACAGAGATCCTACAATTTAACTTCCAGCCTATCCCACAAATTAGAGGTCAGTTTACCTTCAAGTGGGATATGCCTTCTTTAAAATACCTTGGTGTCTACCTCACCTCAGATATCTCACAATTATATAATATGAATTATACAATGGCAAGAAAGAATGCTGCTCCTGATTGTTCAGGCGAGGGACTGCAACCAGGATGTTATTCAGCATATCATCCTAGGTCTAGTCTGACCACACTAACGACCGTATGAAATGTTTAAAAAAAATCACTCCACAGCCATCCCTATGGCCATCTTCTACACCCGCTCCACTAAAAATCATCGCTCCCTGCCTACTTAGAATCAAGACAACACAGCACACATCTGTTGTACTAACTTTTTATCTCCCAGTACAAAACAAACAACAAGTGTACTGGGAGAACTGCAATGCAAGTCTGAAGCAGTAACAGAGTGCTGAGGGAGGCGCCTCACCGTGCAACTTCACAACAGAAATGGCAAATGAGTGCTATGGACAGCTGGTCGTGTGGTTTTCCAGCTACTAGTGTGCTTTCATTTTGTAGTGTCCCAGGAGTACAAACACTTAACATAAGAAACTACCAGGAGACGTTTAGAAACTGACCAAAAACCTCGATGTTATGGTCCCAGATCAAAAGGAGAGATTTCTCCTTCAAACTTCAATCTCTCCCTACAAAACCACAAACAATCATGAGGGGAGATGACAATGATGTGTCAAAGCCACAGATAACACAGAGAAGGTAGGGTTACTGTAGAAACTGCATAGCCACAGTAACAGCAGCTCCACCTACTGGCTGTCAAGCAGCTCTACTTTTTCTGAGACAGGATTTGTCTAGTGCACTTACCCGGTCAACAAAAACTAACTAAATAAATAAATAAATACTTCCCTGTTGTCAAAAACAGGAAAAATATACTTTAAAATGTACTTTTTCATCTCTGTTTTTTTTGTTTTCTTTTTTTACACAGGTGCCATTGTATAATAGGAATAAAGTCCTCCAGGTTGGGTGTTATGCTGGGATAACATCCTGTTTTGGGAGTGCTGGACACCATCGGCCTGCGGCTTTGAACACAACCACTCAAGGTGGGATGTTATCCCAGCATAACACCCACCCTGTCAGGCATTATTCCTTTATTATTCCCTGCTTACCCAAGCCTTTCAAGCTGATTTAGACCATTGGAGAACTATTAATCTCCCTCTTATGTAAAGAGTGGAATATATTAGGATGTATCTCCTTCCCAGAGTACTGTATTTAGTACAAATGTTGCCGATCCCCCTGAAGATGCAACATTTACAACTCTGGGATAGAATGATCTGTCAGTTTCTTTGGTTGCCTGGCCTACCTAGAATTTGATATTCCACATTACAGCTACCAAAATCTTGGGGGGGGGGGAGCTTGCTCTCCTACACATGGTTAGATACCATAAAACAGTACAGTTCACCACAATATATCCAAGGCACACTGCCTTAAGGGTAGCTGGTCCATTCCACTGGGGTGTCAAACAGACGAGGCATACTGATGAGTCCTGGTAGGACGAAACACGTGTCTATGTCTTCTGTTAGCACCCTTTGCAAACTGTGTGAGAGGCCTTCCGGCACCATGCAATTCTGCTTAAAGTTGGACCAGCATAACATTCTGTGGTGATTTGCATATGCTGCCCATGATGCTTTGCATTGTGGGGGCATGTGTGATTTTGTATTGTCTTGAAACTTGGCTTCCCAGCCAAATGCCCTTTGAGGTAACCCTTGCCTCAGTGTTTGCACACAGAGGTTCTTTGTCTTACAAGAGCATGGTTAACTACATGTATTTTTAACTACTCTTCACTGTACTGTATTTTATCTGTTTTACCTTTACACCTTTAGCATGCATATCCCATCCTCCACCACCAGGACACAAATGGAAATGAGCTTCTACCAGCTAGTATGTCTTTCCTTATGAAAACGGGTGGAAGGAAGGAAGGAAGGACAGACGGGAGGGAGGGAAAGAAGGAAAGAAAGAAAGAAAGAAAGAAAGAAAGAAAGAAAGAAAGAAAGAAAGAAAGAAAGAAAAGAAAGAAAGAAAGAGAGAGATAGGCATGGCAGCTATTGGAGACACATTGCTTTATGGTGATGTAGATTGTATGACTGTATAGCCCCAAAACATTTTGAGCTAATCTGGGGAAGCGAGTTGTGCATGGAATAGAGCCATGGAGGCATGGTGTAATGGTGCCATCTTAGGCATGCGGCTGTGCCATGAGCCATGATGTTGGGGGATCATTAAAGCATTCATATAGGGGCAAGACAGCTAGTGGAGTCATGTTGCATGAAGAAGATGTGAACTTAGGTCCCCAAAAGTTCCCAGACAGTCAAGGGAAGCAATCCATGCATGGAAGTGAGCCACATATGTGTGGCGGAAGACAGCCATCTTAGGCACAGTGGCCACTGTGCAGGGATGGCCAGCACATGTGCTTTAAGCAGGCACCATCTTGATCATGGTGGATGTCAAGCAATGGCAGCATGACATTCCTGGAGTGCAGGGTTACAGTGGCACAGCAGATTAGGAATAAATTATGATCCTGGTACTTATGCCACAAATGCAACACATAAAAAAAATAACTAGAATATGACAGCAGAAAAAATGAATGAGAGCAAAAGAAAATTAAGTGGAAGTTTAGGCAGTTTGCCATGGTGTGCTCAGCATTCTTGAGCAGAGGCATGCCCTCAGCACACTGGCACAGCACATTTTCATGGGGTACCACAGTACTCCTTCAGAGGAGGTGTGCCTCAGTTTACTGGCCCATCTTGTAGTGGCAGGCAACACACTCATGCTGTCCGCGAACTGGCATTTTGGGTCTGGCTTTTGCTGGGTGGGGGAACTGCCATGTTTTGCTGGTCCCTGTGAGCCACCAATATGAGCACTTTTCACTGGTCAGTGGCCCAAGGCAGGCAAATAAGATGGGCGGTGTGTGCACAGTTGGGTGGTAGCTAGGTGGGAACAGCGCAGTTGTCCAGAATACAGGGGGGAACACAAAAAGGGCTATATAAATATAAAAAAACAGTTTTGAGTGTCTGTAAAAATGGAAATAGCTATAAAAAACTTAGGCTGATTAGAGGGCAGCAAGAGGAAGCATTAGTGGGAAGCCGGGCTGCCACAACAAGGCCCTGTCCCAGTTAGCCCGGGTACCAGAACAGTCAAGCAGATAAAAATACATACATACATACATACATACGTAAATAAATAAATGGCAGCAAGCAGGCATATCCAGCTGCTAAGATGCCAGCAGCCAAGAAACCAGTGCAGAACAAGAGGCAGCAATGGATACCACCAGTGTCAGTCAACACAGAGCAAAGTAGGCTCAATTTCAAAGAATGGAGTCCTGATCAGATGAGGGCATTGTTGGTGAATACTTTTGAAGGTAGCAACCCTAGAGGGGAGCTGGCGCCTAAGAGGTCCAGGAGCAGTGGGGGATCCACTCTCTGGCCAGCCCAATGGATCAGGATGAGGGCTAGGAGAGGGCTTCACCCTCTAGGGTGGTCCAAGGATTGCTGCCCACGCCAGGGGAGCTGCTCCAGTCCTATTGCCAGTCTCCAGTCAGTAGGTTGCCTTGCAAACAGATCCTGGGGGATGTGGAGGAAGAGGTGAGGTACAACTAGTGGAAACCCTGCCCTGGATGGGTAGTACAAAGTTGCCAATGGAGGTTCTGGTACAGTTGCCCATCTCCCTGGTGGGAGGTGTGGAAGCACCAGTGGAGGAGGCAGTAGCCATCAGCACTAGAACAGAAGCTCAACAGGCTACTGGCATAGATGGGGGTGGGGGAGGTCCATTGCCACAGGTGTCGGTACTCCCCTAAGTGGGGGGAGTGCTGATAACCATGGCTGGATTCAAGATAGTGGTTCCTTCCACAGTGGTCCTTCCCCCTACAACAGGCTTTGTAAGCCTGAGAGATCTTGTAGGGACACACCCCAATATGAAGGTGTGATTACAGATCTTGAGTGGGAAATGTTATTTGCTCAGGAGCCCGAGGAAGAAAGATAAAAAGAAAGGATGATAGGGTAGCAATAAAAGGGTACAGATCTGCTGTACTTGGGAGAACTGGTTGGTAACATTCATCATCTTTGCAGGACAATACAACAGGCAGCTCCAGAGAAGGCAAAATGGTCCTTGTAATTATTACAGTAGGATCATGGCCATGTATGCCAGTAAGCCAGGTATGGTTGGCTGGAATGCAACAAAATGTTTCATTGGCAGAAGCAAGCAGACCTGATGAGGTACTGGAGTGTGTTGGAAATGACTGCTATGGGCCATTAAGCATGGGAGCAGTACACAGACAGTGGTCTTCCAGTTAGGGTGGCCCCAATCCCTAAGAGAGGGATGCAAGGTTTTACAGTATGGGGAGGTACTGTGACCAGGTGTTGTTATAAATACAGTTAATAGGTGTGTAATACAGAGTGATGCAGGCTCAAGCATAAATATATGGCCTGCAGCTGGCTCCATCCTTACACTCAGTGCAAACTATGTGAGGCTGTCCCCTGGCCATTTTACAAGTTGTGCAGCTGGCCTCCCAATGCAAATAAGGTTGGACAAAATGAGGCCAGTTCAATACTTAGATCAGGCAACTGTTCATTTTCTGGTGAAGGGGTTCACAATAGCTTTTAGAATTCCACATGAGGACCCTGAATGGCATTATGAGGCAGAGAACTTAAAGTCTGCCAAGGAGCAACCAGACCTGGTTAGAGAAAAGGTAGCCAAGGAACTGGAAGCAGGGAGTATCACTGGCCACTTTTCAGCCCCGTCTTCACTATGGTTGTGAGTATCCTTGATTGGGCTACTCCCCAAAAAGTCATCAGAGGAGTTCAGGATGATAAATCACCTGTCTAACCTGGAGGGGGAGTTTGTCAATGACTACTTTGACCCATGTTCTATAACAATGTCCTATGCATTGTTTGATAGAGTACTAGAAGTGGTGAGGGCAGCTATAACAGCCTTGCTGGTGAAGGTGGACATAGAGTCCGCATTTTGGTTATTGCCAGTTCATGAAGGAGAATGAGATTTTCTGGGAATTAATCTTGAAGGAAGGTATTATGTAGGCAGTGCGTGCTCATGTGGTGTGCAGTGGCATGTGCGGTGTTCAAGCAATATAACACCTTTTGCACTGAGTGGTAATAATCAAAGCAGAGCAGGCAGATAGTCCATTATTTGGATGACTTCTTGGTTCTAGGTTTGTAGAGAAAACCAGCACTACAGAACATGGACAACTCCTGAAGGTGTTGTATGTATGGTGTCACAGACCTGGAGGGCCTTTGGAAAAGTCAAGATGGGCGCCCCTACACTGTGCTGTCTTTTTGGTACTGATATAGAACACCCAGGCCACAGTTTCCAATTGCCAACAAACTACCAAACCTTAAGGCATTGTAAAATGCAGGCAAAACCTACAAAAATACACTTAGAAATCTACAACAATTATCTAGAAGCTCAATTTTACATACAAAATAATCAAAGAGAACATTTTATAAGAAATAGCAAAAGTAGAAAGCAAATACTACAAAACACATCGTAACTTCAAGTAACAAGAAAGAAACATAGAAGAATTATAAATATAAGCCATTTAATTTAATTATATATCTAACAACAAATACTACAGCAAAAATATACACTTTACTCGAATATGTCTACAAAACTTGAAACATATCCAAAACACAATACACAAAAAAAAAGTAACTAACAACTACAGAAAACAAATAAACAAAAACAACAAGATAACCCCTAAATGAAAACAGCAATTCACAAGATAGCCACTCAATTTCTAGATTAAACAACATAATAATACCCTTAAAAATCAACTAAAAGAAAAAAAAATTAACAAAATCTCAAAAGCCTTATGTTAAAATACCCACAATGCAAAATATTAATTTAAACACACATATACCTAAACAAACAACAATACTCCCTTAGTAAACATTCTCATTTACAGTAGCAAGATTTAAAACAATCAAACAAATGGGCCAAACATCCCAAAATCCCAACCTTCCTCACAAAACACAGCCAGCAAACCACAAAACACAGTAAAACATGCTCTCTAAACACACAACACACCACAAAATATGTTAAAAACTTACTGAAAAAATCTAACAAACCAAGAAATGAAAAATAAAGAAATCCAACCACCAATAAACCACTTATACCCAGACATACCTGAAAAAGTAGAACACCACCCCACACACAAAATGGCAAAAGCAACAACACTAGCCCAAAAACAACTCCATTTCAAAACACCAAAATTTACAAACAACACCACTTTTCATCTTTACTTATTAGAAAACCAAATATCAATAAAAAACAAGCAATAACACAACCCAAACATGAAAATAGCAACAAACAGTACCCATTTCAAAACAATATTATTTACCTTTTAACCCCTCTACCAAAATACTTCAAAATCCAAAACCAAACACTTAAACAAAAGCAACACAAAAGCATCTTGCACAAAAAAACACCAACAAAAAAGTACGCAAACACTGCCAAAAGCAAAAATAAAATCCAACAACATTTAATTTACTAAATACAGCAAAACACCACTTAAAACAACATAAAACATCAAGTCAAAACTATCATACCACCAAAACACAAAACAAAACACACCAACACCACTAAAATAGAACTCCTCTGACAGTATTTCAGTTTTGGCATGTCCTTGGTAAGGTCATGAAGGGGTTAAGTTGAACTAATCTGAGTTCAATGCCCATTCCTTTCAGATCGGTGCAACCAGATACAGGCATTGGAGCCATGGAAGTTACAGGCTTTGAGGGGTATGTGAGCATGCATTTGCTGAAACTATTGCTTGTTTACCAACAGGAGGCAGATCCCAGATGAAGCCAATATGGATTTGTGGACACTCCTTTATTTACTGGGCAGCCAGAATAAGCAGGAAGACTTTAGGAGCAAGAACCTCTTTCTGTATCCATGATAGTTGGAGGTGCAATGGATGGGGCACTAAGGAAACAGATGAAAGGATTTCCTTCTAAGGATAATGGCAGCAGTCCACCACTGCAACCCTCCTGGAGTGTTCATTGTCCATTTTCAGGGGGTGTAACTTGGGCCTGGTGATGGTGCTGTGTCTGTTTTGCTAGACAAACACCTGACAGAACACCTGACCAGGGATAGTACTGATATGGTCACACATTGTGCAATGGCAAAAATGGTGATGTGCAAGAAATACTGCAGCATTGGAAAGGCTTTCAGGGTAGTTAACATATCTATGCACAGCTTTATGGGCTCAATAGGCAGCAGCAGGGTGGTACAGTATGACAAAGTCATAACCAAGTTGCCAGAGGTGTATGCTAGGGACAGGGGGCACTTGTCTAACTTAGGAAATTATAGGTTTTTTAGCAGTTATACAGGGGGCACTGGAAAACTGTTAGCATTGCTTACTTTGGGGGTTGACAATAGTCATCCTCTGGTGGCACAATAGTCTCATCTCATGAGTAAAAAGGGGATAACAGAAACATAGAAACATAGACTTTAATGGCAAATAAGGACTACTTGGCCCACCTAGTCTGCCCATTTCCCTACCTAATGGATAAGCTGCAGATCCTAGTTAACCAACAGCCTACATATTCCTACCCCCATCAGAACTGCCTATGTCTGTCCCATGCATTCTAGAATTCTCCCACTGATTTTGACCCCATGACCTCCTCAGGAAGGCCATTCCATGTGTACACAACCCTCTCTGTGAAAAAAATACTTCTTCACTTTGCCCCTGAGCCGTCCTCACCTCCATCTTCAAATTGTGTCACCTTGTTCTTGCACATCTCTTTTTCTGAAAGATGCTACCCTCTCAGACTTTGCTAATTCCCTTAAGGTACTTGAAAGTTTCTATCATGCCCCCCTCCTTCCCTCAAGGGTATACATATTAAGCTCCTTTAGTCTCTCTTCATATGTCTTCTGTTGCAGACCCTATATTAGTTGTGCTCCTCTGGACTGCCTCCATCCTGTCTATGTCTTTGCGGAGATGGGGTCTCCAGAACTGCACACAGTACTCAGATGGGGTCTCACCAACTGTCTGTACAGAGGGATAACAATATCCTGCTTTCTACTGGTGATGCCTCCCCCTGTGCATCCCAGTATCCCTCCAGCCATCCTTACTGCCTTCTCACATCGCTTGTTTATCTTTAGGTCATTTGATATGACTAACCCCAGGTCCCTTTCCATTTCAGTTGTTAATACTCCCCTCACCAATTGTGTATTCTTCCCCTGGGTTTTTGTTTCCCAGGTGCATTACTTTGCACTTCTTTGCATTGAATCTAAGCTGCCATACGTTTGACCATTCCTCCAGCCTTGCCAAACCCCTTCTCACCCTTTCCACCCCCCTTGTGTATCAACCCTATTGCAGATCTTTGTGTTGTCTGCAAAGAGGCATACTTTGCCTTCCAGTCCCGCTGCAATGTCACTTATAAAGACATTAAAAAGGACCAGACCCAGTACTGAACCCTGTGGTACCTCACTAGTAACCCCCCTTTCTTCAGAGTGAACTCCATTCACTATTAACCTCTGTGTTCTGTGGCGCAGCCAATTTATTACCCTGGCTACCACCCTGGGACCCACTCCCAGACTGGCTAATTTGTTTATTAATCTTTTGTGTGGGACTGCATCAAATGCCTTGCTAAAGTCTAGGTAGGCCATGTCCACAGCCCTTCCCTGGTCTACTACTTTGGTCACCCAGTCAAAGAAATCTATTTGATTCATCTGACATGATCTTCCCACTGTGAATCTATGCTGCCTTGGGTCCTGTGCCCAGCTGGCCTCTAGGTACTGTACTCAACAATTCTTTCTTTCAGAAAGGATTCCATCATTTTCCCTACCAGTGCAGTCAAGCTAACAGGTCTGTAGTTTCCTGCCTCTGCTTTGCTCCCACTTTTGCGAAGGGAAAACACATCCATCCTCCTCCAGTTGTTAGGTACCACACCATCCTCCCATGATTTGTTAAAAAGGGTAGTCAGTGGTGTCACTAGTTCTCCCCTTAGTTATTTTAGAATTCTGGGGTGAATCCTGTCAGGCTTTGTCCACCTTCAGTCTTAGGAGTTCTTTCAGAACCCTTTCTTCTGTGAAAGGATTGGTATCGACCCCACTATCCAGAGTGCTTTTATTGATTGTATTAGGTACCCCCTCTTCATTTGTGAATACTAAGCAGAAGTATTCATTCAGCATCCTAGCTTTTTCACTGTCCCTCTCAGTCCACCCTCCCACCCCTTAATTAAGATCTCACTATCCCTCCTTGGTCTTTCTTCACTCCCTGATGCACATATAAAATGGCTTATCCCCTTCTTATCCAAGTTGGCTATCTTTTCCTCAGTTTGAGCCTTTGCTATTCTGACTGCCTTCCCCACTTCCTTCTGCTTTAACTAGTGCAGTTCTTTGTCCTGCTTCTTCTATGTTTTCTTATGCTTACTGAATGCTATATTTTCTGACTAACTTTTCCCACACCTCTTTTGAGAACCATAGTGTTTTTCTTTCATTTTGATTTGTTTATTTGCTTCACATAAAGGCTTGTTGCCTCTGTGATGGCAGTTTGATGTTTCACCACTGTTCCGCCACCTGTCCTTTCTGCCTGTTTGCTAGTGCTTTTCTGAGGCACTCTCCCATTTTGACAAAGTCAGCCCTCCTAAAGTCCAGTACCCTCACTTTTGTAAGCTTGACTCTGTGACTGTGTTTATCATGAATCACACTGTTTGGTGGTCACTTTTTCCCAGATGGCTACCCACTTCTAGATCTGAGATCCTCTCTACATCCATGTTTGAGAGTACCAGGTATAAGACTGTTCCCTCCCGAGCATGTTCTGGGGAGATAAACAGTGGCAAAAAGTTCTGTACTCCACAAGACCAAGTATTAGCACGGTGTCCAATAGGACAAAACTTTCAAATGTCTTTGAAGTTTGAAAAGGTTTTAATTACCTTTGTAATAGTTAGTTGCCACTTCAGTAACACCAACTGTGACTATGCACAACTCACTTCTGCACTTTGCTAATTTACGCATCCTTAGGGAGTACCTAATACAATGCATTGTGGTCTTTTATACGCTGGTGACTTCTTCATCATCTAATGACATCTTAATGCATTAGTTATGCCAAAGATTCTAGTAGGACACAAAATAAGTTGTTTTTTAAATGTTTAGCATTTTTTTTAAAATACTCCTAAACATATTAAGAATCCAAAAACATAATTCTTTTAATTTCAGATTCACACATTCTCTTGTATAGTCGACCAAAAAGGAATATGCATTTGTTAAGAAATAAAAAATATTAAATGGTACTATACATAATACAAATAAATATGAAAATGGTGCCTTTGCTTAAATCAACAATATGTTGCTGTAAATTTACTTTGTCTCATTTTTGTTAAGGTATAGTTAATTTAGTATATAGCCACTATTATCTCATAATGTATTAGCAACTCTTCAAAATAATTTATTTCATTTTGCTGTATATTCAGTAGTTCATTTACTGTCTTTATTGTTTTCCAAAAGAAACAGTTATGAGATTTGTTTTAGTCTTTTGTAACAAGGTAAAGCCCACTAAGCACAAGCGCCTGTTTTCAGAGGTGAACTGGGAGCACTGGGGAGGTTTAGTGATTTGCTCAGAGTCCCACAATATGCAAGTGGAGGTTGTGGGAATCAAACCTAGGTCTGCTGGATGTATCAAGCTCATTCATAGTTCATTACTTTAATCTCTAGCCTATACTGCCAGGCTGAAAATAGATGAAAAGTTTCATAGTTGACAAGATTCAAGCCTAAGAAAAACTCCAATGGCTTTCAGATCCATCACCTTAACCACTCAGCTACAACTACAATTGATATTACTTATTTAGTTTTATATATATATATATATATATATATATATAGATAGATAAAATAGGTAGCAAAAATCATGTCTGCTGATTGGTTGAAACATCACATGACTGTGTGTATATCAGAGCATGACCACACACCTGCACTTTCACCACCTCCAAAACAATTTTACCATTTATAAGATAGATAACCCACTCTAGGGTGTGTGGTCGCATTCTGATATATGCACGCCTTGGGTGGTTGATGCAAACCAAGGCTTGTGTATATCAAAGCATTACCACACACCTTAGAGTGAGTTATATATTACATATATTAAGTTTATATATTCTCCTGACTTCCTGTTGAGAATACACAATTAAATAGTAAATAAAACTTAAATCCAAAATAAATGTTTATTTTTTTATATAAATCAACAGCAAAGTTCAAATCGAGATAAATGGAGCTGATACCCACGACATCTGAAGTCATGGTTTGTTTCAAGATATGTCTTTGGTTCTACAGGATTTTCCTATGCCCTCCTTTCCTCTTACTTGGACTGAAAATAAATTCAAACAGAAAGACTGGTTAAAGGATAGCAAGTATTCAACAGCCTTCTAAATCTTAGTTATTTTTATTCAATTTTGATCATTTTTATTTCTGCAGTTCTTTCTTTTACCTTCATTTTGAATTAAAAGATTTTTGTTATTGTTATGGGGGGGTGGGTACATTCGAGATATGATTACCTTTGTGAAATTCAATGAAATCACTATGCAAATTTCGCAGGGGGTGTACATTCTAAAAGTAGTTACTTTTGCAAAATTCAGTGAAATGACTATACAAAACTTTCCTAATCACAGAAGCATAAATAAGGTAGATAGTTTTTGGTTGGTATGAAAGTATCTTTAAATTACTGCTATAGATACTGTTGTTTTTACACTAAATATGGCTTAAGGTCCCATGTAGATTCTTACCTTTAAGTTGAAGTGAATCAAGATTAAATATCCAGTAGCTTTCTCTGCAGAGTAACCTATTAGGACAGTTACCTCCCTTCTTACCCACAAAAGCCTGTTACAGTTCCATAAATTTTAGTTCACTTGGATCGTGTCCATGTTTTTTCAAAGAAAAGTTGTGCCACAAGATTATTCAGCCTACAGTTCATAATATCTCATATGTGTTCCTGTATATGTTTCTTGAGTCCCCTTATAGTTTTTCCAACATAAATATTTTTTGCATGGGCAGCAAAGAACGTACACAATGAACACAGAAACACACAAGAAATAACTATTTGATCTGAAATTTTCTTTCTGTTTCAGTTCTTTGAAATGTGTTCCCTGTGAGCAGTAGTTGTAAACACTGCAAATACCACATTTAAACATCCTGTTTGATTTCCATGGAGCCATGTGTTAGTTTGCATGGGATTTGTCTTATAATGACTAGAAACAAGTCTGTCTTTCAGGTTTCTGCTTTTACCAAATGAAACTCTTGGTTTCAACCAGTCTGTGTTGCCAGGTTCTTGTCATTCAAAATAATCATCCAGTACAGTACTTCATTACTATATTGCCGATTTTGCCAGCAACACAGTTATACACTATAAAATATGAAATCATGTTGTCACTCTTTTCTTGTTTTTTTTAATTGATAAATCTTTTCTATTCATTGTATTTACTTTTTAATATGGATTTCAAAATAATACTGTACTAAAGTATAAAAAAAAATCTTGGTAATATGATCACTCCTGAAGTGATAATAGCACAGTTTAAGAGTGATAATACTATGGTTCAGGTCCCATAATAGTATAACTCAGGACTTGAATGATAGTATTATTACTGAAGCTCAACAGTGCATGCTCATCTCTCTGCCCATGTCTGCCAAAGTGTGGCTTCTGATTGGCCACTTCTTCTGTATGGGAGAGCAGAACAACTGCAAAAATATGGTAGCTCCCTCTCTCGCTTAGCAAGAGTACTCCGTCCTCCTCATTTCTTCCTGGCTTTTTTTTTCTTCAGCTTCTTGCTACCTTAGATTTATCTGGTTGATCCTGTGCTCAACAAAAAGGAAAAGATAGGACTCCCTATCAATTATGGTATGTAAGCTTATGGGGGGGGGGGTGACACAGAGTGAAGCAAGTGCAGAGGTCAGCCAAGACTGAGAGAGTTCTTCACTGAAGGGCTGACCACCAATAACAAAAGGAAAAAAAAATCAGATCAATATATTAAAAAAATAATGGACAGGTCACTGGGCTTTAACGGTGAGATACCATCTTGAGGTTCTGGAGACAGGAATCTCTTGAGCTTCACTCTTGAGGTTCCTACATGTTCAGAACCTCTCAGTGGTATTACTCACTGGTAATGTCTAGTGATCTATCCATTATTCTATTTATCAAATGCTTCATTAAGTACTGTTTCTTGGTACCCTCATTCTAGAACTCTACCCTTCATTTCTAGAACTTGTTCCTTAAACACAGCTTCACCTGAACAGTTTCTTTTCAGACACTGAAATTGGCCAAATGGGATTGAGTGTTTTAGGGATTTGGGGTGTGAGCTAGTTGCCAACAAATACTTACTATTGGCTGTTGATTTTCTATAGCTTCTTGAATTCACTTTGTTGTAATCTGATTTGTACAATGTGATATCTAAAAAATAAATACTTTCAGTATTTGTTTTAAGCATAAATTTTAGATTAAGTTAATTTTTCAATTTCGCTGAGCCAGACCATGAAATCATTAACTTATTTTTTGATCCATTCCTCACACATAAAATATCATCTATAAAATGTGTCCACTGTACAGTTTGTGAGTGTAATGGATTATTGTCAATATTAAATATGTATTTGTCTTCCCAAAGACCCAAAAAGAAGTTTGTGTATGTGGTGCCATAGTTACCTCCATTGCAGTACCTCATTTTTGACATAGTATTTCGAATTAAATTCAAAATAATTATGGTTCAAAACAAATTTGAGACCTTCCAGTATTAAATTTGTAGGCATGATGTCACTGGTTTGATCCTGCAGTACCTGCAGTAAGAAATAAGTGCTAGCTAGTATTCCACCTTCATGTCAAACAGAGGTGTTCAATGATTGTATATCTATTGTAAGTCATTTAATGTTGTCATTCCATATGAAATTTTAAAATTTCTCCTGGGCATGCATGGTATCTCTAAGATATGAATCAAGGCATATTACACTTCTCTTTAGGAAAAAGTCAATGAAACTGCATAGATTATATGTCAGGGAACCAATACCTGCTATGAATGGATGAATCGGGAGTCAAGCAAATTTTATGAATTTTGGTAGGAATATAATACTGGAGTTATTGAATATTGAGGTACTAGATAACTGTAGTTTGTGTTTATTATTTCACTTTCACCTCTTGCTTTTTAGTACTGTATTTCAATTAATTCAGCTTTGTACCTCAATACAATATTTGATAATAATTTTTCATACTTGTCACTATCACTCAGCATTTACTCTATTTTCTTCACATAGTAACTTTCTTTCATTAAAACAATGTTGTCTCCCTTGTCACTAAGTTTAATTATGACCCCCTTCCAAATGTTCCAATTCATTCAATGCTTTATATTAAGACTGTGTCATATTAGATCTACAAAATGTCTGGCAGCTTGTTAAAGAGCAACTGACACCATCTGGCCAAAAGTGCTACATTGCAGAATTAGAATAAGCATATCCCCAGTAAATAGCATACCAAAAATTAGATTTCTGTGTTACTTCATTTTAAAGTTATAAGCCATTTTGTAACCCTGATTTCACCACCTGTTCAAAAAAACCTATTCCAGTGAATAGCTGTTGCTGATGTCATCTAGGGACCTCACAGTCTAGTATTCCCTGTTAGAAAGCTTATAGGACCTGTTTCTCTAAAGTTGTAAAGATCATGTGCAATAGTTTTCACAAGTAAAACAGACAGCACGAGTCAGTAAACTGCTTTAGAAATGTTGTGTGTTTCAGGTTTTGTAACAAAGCTGACAATATTTTGTCTGCTTGCCCTTTTGTTGTGGTCCTTTTTTCCCTGTGTTGCTAGATACTGAATCATAACACATTGTTGTGAGGGTTGCAGACTGAATAAGTATCATTCAATTGAGGTGATTTCTAAGAATGGCACTTTAAAGTAATTATCCCATCTCCTTGTCAATGGGGTGGGCCCATGGCTGGATTAACCTGTATGCAAATTATGCCATGGTGTAGGGTCCCGAGGTTCAGAAGGGCCCCCACTGTTAACTTATTTACAGTTACTTTCTTTAATTCTGGCTGTACTGGACAACTGCTGACAGGCCGAACTGCCCAAAAGCAGTCCCTCCTTGAGTCAGTCAGCCTCCCACCTCACTAGTCAGCCTGGTGAATGATGACCCTCCGCAGCTGCTCTGAGCAAGTGAGCCTCTCAGTTTCTTCTGACGGCTGCTCCAGCTTCACCTCTGATCCCCTGACCCCACCACACACACCAATTATGTCCATCAGAGGTTGTCTGGAGGTGTGGCTACTGCAGAGTGGGACTCAGTGTGTGCATGTGCATGGCATCAGGACATGTGGCTGGGCAGTAATGAGGAGTAGAGAAGGAGAATAGAGAGAACTGTGGCGGTCAGTCATCGGTGCCGGTGGTTGGTCTCATCTATCAAAGAAGAAGAGTCTCTCTAAAGACTCAAAGGTAGTGAGAGAGAGAAAGAGAGAGAGAGTCTCTGAGCAGACCATGGGGGTCACCTGGAGTCAGATTTGGCTTCAGTGAAGCGTCTTGTGCTACTGGTGTTTTCAGTGTAGCCACTAGCCAGGGTCAGTCAGTGCTGCTGCTAGTTTGGCCTTTGGTCCTGCTGTGACTATCAGGAGTCCTCCCATGCCAGACCATGCTGCAAGGCTGAGTCGTGTCACCAATGCCTGTGTGATCTTGAAGAAACAATCAAGAGGACAGACTGGACTCATCACAGTCACATTCACATCAGTCAGGCCACACCAGGTATGTTGTGTTGACTAGTCGTCTGCGTGCTGCAGTGTCCAAGTCATTTGTGCTGCAGAAATAACTAGTTTTATTGCACTGGAGAAACAAACTAAGCTGTGGTTGCCTCTGGTCATGGTCTGTCTGTGAGTGTTCAGTAACCTGAGTAGTGTACTGAGTCTTTAATAAGATTTGAGTTTGGCACTGAGTGGACCATGGGATGCTAATAAGTCACCTGAGGGGAACCAACTTGTGCAACTTGCACTTGCTGGCACAGTTTTGTCTTGGTTTGATTTGAGTCATATACATTACTGGGAAGTTGCAGCAGGTTGCTCTAGGAGACTTAATTTCTGAAGTGACTGCAGTCAACACCTGCAGGTCCTGCAGGGTTCTTAAGGCTCAGTCTTTTTGGCATAACTCTGTTTAGCTGCTTTGGCATCAATGACTTGGAGTAGGGGCAAGGATGTGGCAACTCAACATTGGCAGCAAAGCAACTTTTAGGATGACAACAAAACTATAAATGACAATGGAGATAGAGGAGAGATGAGATAGTGGGAGAACAGACAGAATTGAGGACAAAGATAGCTGCACAGAGGATGATTGTGGTAGATGCATTGCAAAGGCAAGGAACTTGAGCATGTCTCAGGTTGGGAGCTCAAAGGAGTCTTGAGCTGGGAAATAATGGGAGGGAGCTGTGAGCCACACTAACTGCTTCAATGCATGCTTCAGTTTTTTGGTTTTGGCAGAGAGAATAGGTATTCAAGGAGGCATGTGCAGGGAGATCGTGGTAGCTACAATCCCCATTTTTATTAATTTATTTATGTGGAATTTGAATTTGAAGGCAGGGCACACTAATTGAAGTCTGATGTCCAGGTGTGTCTCAGGGGAGGGAAAAAAAAGAGGAGGAAAACAGGATCCATAATTATTAATAACAAAAATAGTTACAAGGTACAGTAGTGGCAAGAGAAAAATAAGACGAGTTAAAGGTAACTAAAAAGTGAAATTTACAAAATGTTAATATTGTACTAATAAAATGTTTCTTTGTGCAGTAATTGGTCATTCTGAATTGTGTTGTTTATAATCAAGGGCATGTGACCTGTCAAGTCATGTGGCATAACACACAGCAGTATAAACCACATCCTGCTTGAGTACCCTGGTTTTTACTGCAGAAGAGTGGAATGTTGGCAATTAGGGGTCCCCCGGGCCACAAAATATGACTTGGAGTAGGGCCCCCACATCCATTAATCTGGCCATGGGGGGGCCAGACTCATCTATGTTCTACTCTTTACTACAATGATCATTTTACCAGACTTAACACTTCCAACCCTAATAGGAATTAACACATATAAGGCCCCTATTAAAACGTATTCTAAAGCAGTCACTGACAAGCAGCAGTGAAGCTACCAACATTACAGTACTAGCAGCAGTAAAGTAGCACTCCAAATGGCTTCAACAGCCTGGAGGCATGCTGACTCATCATCCAGCAATCCTGGAGAAATGGACCACACCAAAAAGTATTAAATAATACAATTTTGTCAACTTGTTACAAATCCTGAAACATCAGCACCCAACTAAGGATCTAGGTTCGAGCAGACTCGATAGACCGTAAGGCCTAATCTGCTGGCAAATAGTATGTTAGTATGTTAGTATATAGCTGGCTATAACTGAAATGACGCTAAACTATGCTAACTGCAACAAGTTACCTATGATTGCAAATGCTCTGAGTGCTCAATTCTCTGATCTCTCTGAATACCTGGAAAAATGTAATCAGTCCTCCGCACCTGCTCTTGATATGCACCTGCTTCCTGGATCTTCCTTTCACCTTAAAATGGTCTCCACTGCTGAGGTGCTGCATCTCCTTAAAACTATCCATCCCCGTGGATCTGCTGGGCCAGATGGGTTACTGCCAAATTTTATCAAACTGGCAGCTCTAGCTCTTGCTGCCACAATTGTGAGAATTTTCAGTTATCCATTTTAATCCAAACAGCGCCGACTCTATGGAAAACCGCTCGAGTTGTTCCTGTACACAAAAAAGAGGATACCAAAAACATAGCAAACTACCAACTGATTGCCATTCTCTCTACTTTAAATAAACTACCTGAGAAGGCTGTTGCCTCCCAGGTCTCAGATTATCTGCACCTTCAAAACCTCCTGTCTCCTGTTTAACATGGTTTCCAAACAGGGCACAGTACCACAACTGTGCTACTCTGGGGCAACCATTAGTTCTTAATCCCAATATTAGATTGGGGAAGTCTTGGATAGGTCCAAGTTGGCTTCCACAACTCAAAGATTCTAGGGTGGAACATTTGTTTGGACAAGACTCGCTCCTTACATCAGATGACATTCTTGCTAGGTTTGATATACCAACCAAATGCATTTTTAAGGTGTTTCAGCTCCGGCACTTGGTAGGTACCAAATTTGGTACTACGGTCACACATTCGGTTGTACACCCCTTTTTATCTGACATCATAAGCTTAGCTTCTCAGCCTCATTCCATCTCGCTGATTTATTCCTATCTTTTAAATTTTAATTCCCAAGAGGAGGTTGGGGGTCCCCTGATCTGGACGAGTCTTCTCCCTGACGATGTCCCGCTCTGGAGAAAGTATTGGTCTAATTTACATAGATACCATACCCAGGATAGGTTCCGCTTAGTACAATATAATATTGTTAACAATCTATATTATACTCCTGTTAAACTTTTTCAGCGTAAACTGCTTGCTATTTCAGATTGTTTCAGGTGTTTACAGGCCAAGGCAACTTAATTCATATTTTTGGGAATGTCCCAAAGTTGCTCCACTGTGGTCCTTGATCCGGGACAAACTGGATCCCCTTCTGGGTCTGAGTGAACTCTTCTCTCCCAAAATCTGTGTGCTGGGTGATCTCTCTCAGTATAAACAGTGTGGAGCAGATACCATATGGCCTTAGTATCTATGGCAGTCAAGAAACTGGTTTTAAGACACTGGAAGGATCACTTGGTTTTGTCATACGTGACTGGTTAAAGGAGCTAATGTCGTATCTTCAATCCGAGAATTTAATTACCAGCTACAAGGACCGTAGGGACTTATTTCATAAAAGATGGGGTAAGCTGCAGTCCTTATGTTTACCTTAACACTCAGGCCTGATGACCCGATCCCTTGGCCCTCATATAGCTCATATGGTGTTTTCCTTAGCTTTCGTTATGCTACTATGGATCCTAGACCTGTTTCTCTCCCCTCTGTTAACAACTTAAATGGTCCTAGGCTGCTATGTCACTCTGTAAATAGGCTACGGTACCCAGATTCCAGATTTTTTTTGTGTTTAAGGTCTTAACTGGTGCACCCTTAGGGGAGGGTGGGGGAGGTGTGGGGGATTATGTACTTTCTTGAAGTTTGGTTGCAAGATACATATTTTGTGTTTACCTTACCTTTTTAAACCTTTCCTGATATCTTGTATATTTGTTTTAAGGGGGGTTGGGGGATGGGGGTTCTGTTAAAATTTTTTTTTTTTTTGTTTGGTTTGTTTTGTTGTTGGTTTTTTGTTTGCGTTGTATTGCTTGAAACTAATAAACTTAAATTTCACAACTGTGCTACTTCAAGTATCAAATGAAGTCCTAATGGCTATGGATAAGAGCTTGCTCACGGGGGCCATATTTATTGACCTCACAAAGGCCTTTGAGCTTATGAATCACCCTCTACTACTTTCCAAACTGTCCTCCTGGGTTTCTCCTAACTACCATTTCCTGGTTTGATAGCTACCTCACCGGAGGATGCAATTTGTTCAGACTGCAACTGCTGTCTCTGACCTTGCCCCTACCTGTGTTGGAGTTCCCCAGGGATCTATACCTGGCCCTCTCCTTTTCACTCTGCTTGTTACCAACCTGCCCTCACTGCTCTGTTCCTCTCTATGATCCTATCCGCTGATGATATGGTGCTTCTTTCTAGTGGTAAAGACCTACATCAATAAAGACAAATCTTCAAGCTGATTTTGACTGTTTACAAGATTTGCTTCTACAAAACAAGATCCTATTAAACTCCAAGAAAATGGTGGCCATGCTTTTTGGCTTCCCCTCTCGATTCAAATCCTGTACATCTGACTTTTCAGTTCTATGTCTTAATGTCTCCCCTTTGGAATCTGTTAACTCCTTTTGGTATCTAGGAGTTACATTCGACCCATCTCTGGATTTTAACTTGAACATTGCTGCTACCTGTAAGGTGGTAAACTCCAAAGTGGGACTTACTTATAAAATCAGGTCCTTCCTCAACAATGTTGCTCAGCTCACTATAGTGCAAGGTTTCCTCCTTTCCTGTCTTACATATTGCTCCCAGGCATACCTTGATGCTAGCAAAGGAGCCCTCCAGAAATGGAGTACCTACTATATGCCTACGTATGCAGATTTGCCTCTCTGCTCATAGACTAACTCATCCTTGTCAACTCTACTCCAGACTGGGCTGGTTCTCTACTTCATCGTATAGCCTCTATTCTGCTGGCTACTTGATTGATAATATAATCAGAATGGGGACCCTGAGTACCTCCTGGCTGCTATCCCATCCCACCAAAGCTTATCTCCTTAGGTCATCTGTACAAACCCCACTTGAAATTCCTTGATTTTTCACAAAAGGGTGAACTCTCCTTCACGACATCTACTCCTTGCATCTAGAATTCCTCCCTTCAGATCAAACTAATCAACTTCACCGTTTTTTAAACTGGTCTTCACCTACCTAATAGACTTTAATTCGTAATTGTTCCTAGTCCTTATTCTAGCAGTGTCTCCTCCCTACATGGGACTTTCTGGTGTATCTGTATTTCTGGTTCCACCTGTCTACTCTGTCACTAATCCCATTATAACATTACTTATTCAAAGATGCTGCCTGATTTCGTTACATTGTCATTCTGTAGTGCAAGTAATTAATGTGGTTGTATCTTTTCTCTCTGTTTTGCAGAATATCTTGCCTTTGTCAGTAAACATTGCTATGTTTAGTTCTCACTTCGTACTGTGCCATGAATAATGCCAGTCTTGCCTGTACTTTGTTTCTCCTGTTTTGTACTCTCTCAGGTTGTGCCAGAATATAGGCAATACTCTTGTCTAGTGTACTTACCCGGTAAACAAAAACTAAATAAATATGTAATTAGTATAGCAATGTTTACTAAATGGTGCTGCATGATTTACTTGTGAAAACCATCGCGCCTGATCTTTACAGCTTTGGAGAAACAGGTCCTATAAGCTTGCTGACAGTGAATACTAGACTGTGAGGTCCCTAGATGACATCATCAGCAGCTCTTCACTGTCACCTGCTTTTATTGCACAGGTAGTGCAATAATGGTTACAAAATGGATAATAACTTTAAAACAAAGTAACATAGAAATCTAGTTTTTGGTATGAGATTAACTTGGGGTATGCTTATCTGGATTCTGCAATGTAGCACTTTTGGCGTCAGTGGCTCTTTAACAATTTTCTGACTTACTTACCACAGTTTTCTTATAATTGTTTATCACAGGATTATTAACTTGCAGAAAAAAAGCCTGATTTCATGTGAAACTGCTTTGTTCTTACTGTGCGTGACTCATTTACATCTAAAGTATACATTTCATGGTTCAGATTACCTGAAAGAAAAGGGTCATGATTTTCAGCAAAAAATGACTGCAAAGCAGCCATATTCAAAAAGTCCTCTGTAGTCCAATTATCCATTTCAAATTCTGCTGGATTCGCAATAGTGTCAGAGAAGTTAAATAAATTGATATCCATATTCTCCGCTTCTTCTCCCACAGAAACTTGTTCATCAATTGTTGAGCCCATTGCTCTGTTGTCAATTCTAGGATTTTTAATGAAATAGTCTTTTACATTGTATTTTACGAAAACGTTTTTCATGTTCAATATATATTTTAAAGTCCTCTGGTTTAGAACTCAGGACAAATGACAGACCTCATGCTAAAACAAGTTTATGAGCAGCCGTTAATGTATATTCTGATAAGTTTAAGATTTGCCACTCCTTGTATTGAACTTTCCACCTCTTCCTCATCTCCCACTGGCCCCTCCTCATCCTCTTTGTTTGCCTTTTTTGAACCATGGTTGTCAGTAATGCTGGTTGCTGTTTCTTCAGAAAAAGATACTGAGCTTGCTACTTGTCTTTCTCTATCTCTGCCTTCTTGATTATTTGTTACTCACTTCTCCTGATTGTTAAATTGCTGCCTTTGCTTCCTTGATTGTGATCTGTTTGTAATGGGAGAACCTACTACTCACATAGATGGGTTCCTCTTGGTGCTAGCTAGAGGTGAGGCCCTGACAATGGCAAACTGTACAGTTCAGTCAGGGAATAGCCTCCTTTGATTTTGGCCTGTGTGTGTAGCACTTTCTGATGGGAGAGGGGTGCACGTCACATGGCTCAGGAGCCACTCCTTATGCCTCAGAGGCTGTAGTACCTCCAAAGGCTGTGCCCCTTTAAAAAATGGTGGGCCCACCATGAAGGTTCCCTTTTAGGGTAGGTGGATGGACCGGTTGATGGTTTGGACTGTCTGAAAAAGACTTGCTGACACTACTAAGCTGCACGTGTCATGCTACCACATGTGGTTTGTTTATAAAAAGCGCTTGGAATTACACGGACAAGGCATGTGGATTTAAAAATAAGAAAGTTTTTTCGGGGTGGGGGTGGGCTTGGATATGTGTCACAGTTGTGTGCTGGCTTTTGGCTGTTTCTGTGTAGGGAGGAATTTATAGCACGATGAAGAAACGCCAGGCGGTTTTCTGCAGTGTGGAGACGGAGATGAAAGTAATAGCTGCGCAGTGATTTTTCCCCTTTGCTTACATTTCATGCGGTCAGTATGTGTGCTGGGACTAGAGCTGTGATGTTATGCCAGGATAACATCACGGGTCCAGTACCAGCCTGACGAATCAGAGCACAGGATTCTTTCTTGCCATTGTATAATCAGCTATAAGTCATGTTACAGTAAACTGTGTGGCTGTCATTGACTACCATAGATAGTATCTTACTGCTATCACCTCATTGTAACATTTTTATCCATTTACAATGTTTTTGTATACTTGACCATTATACAGCCCTCATCTTGGTGTATCTTAAGTGACAGAGTAGAGTATAATTGTTCCAAGAAATGAATTATCAATACATTAACACGCAAATACCATACTCAATGAAAATCTTTAAAATCTCTCATTTTATAGATCGTCAAAGGCGCTCCCCACCACAAAGTGAGGTAGTGCCAGCCGTCACAGAGGCTGTGGAGCCGGTCATTCTGACACTGACAGTGTCATAATTGTCGAGTCAGAAGGTAAGAACATTGCACAAGAAATTATTAACTATAGTTACTGTCGCTGGTGTACATCGATCACACTTTTGATGCTGTGAACCCACTGAGCTGCTGTAACATTGGTATGTACTGTGCTACTTTTTTTCAGACTGCAGAGTGCAAACCAGAAATTCTTTGTCTATCATCACAGCAAATACCTTTGCTGACCACATAAAAGTACTAATTTCCCAAGCATATATACCTCAATAATTAGCAAGCTGTTCTGTAATTGTTGACAGTGCTAGTTTCCCTAGTGTTTCTACACTCAAGACAGATCAGATCTTAAATGTGTAGAAGTAATACCTAACACAGTACTAATGATTTAGAAAGAATTACATAGAAAACAAGTTAGTATCTTCTCACAAAACAGAGTTCTACTTGTACAATAGTCAACAGATAAGTATTTAGTACAGCTATTGCCATAGTGAGTTTCACACCATTACATAGAAAATCATTAGTATGAACATTTTGATATGTGACTGTCAAGTTGGGATATAATACCAGTATGTGTGTGTCTGTGGGGGAACAAACAGTACCTGATTATTATCATACTACAGCTAAAGACACTAACTTTCTTCTTGAGATAATACTTTTATTCATCAACTTAAATTAACACTGTGTACCAAGTCAGTGTACAGTTGCCATACATGTAACTGGGGAAAACCTATATAATGCTATGCCCCCCCAAAAGATGTGTAGTTTGTGTCTCAGTACAATAAAACTGTGTACTGTTCATATTCATGTCTTCACTGTAAGAAAAAGTCACCACTAAGCATAAAACATCTTCTATCAACAAAGAATAGCAGGGCTTTAAATAATTGATTAGCTGTTATTTTCTTGTGACAATAGTAACTGTACAGAAAGCATTAATAGAGATTATCTAGAAGTGTTATGTTTGTTCAACACAGTGAGGCAAGTGCTATGCATTCTCACAAAGCTTTAGAAGTTTTATGAGCAAAACGCTAATCAATTTTTAGAGTTAAATAAAACCCTGGGATACGGACATGGATTGCCCACTTGATTGCATCCCACTACTAACTCTTCAAATTAATGTTTTTTTTTATAACCAGAGAGGCACACCATTCATCCCCATAGACTTTCTTTCACTATCACTGTAAACTTACTATTCAAAACTTTATGAGGAGACGTGTAACATTGCCTGTGTCATGTCATGCAACAGCTAAGTGTTCCAAGTTATCTGGTATTCAATCACCAACCTGTCAGTTAGATGTCCATAAGCATTGTTTTAACTTAGAATATACAGTGAGGCAGTGTACGGTTGGAGTTGGGGGTGCGGCAGTGAGCTTTCCATGTGTGATACCATCTATTTCTTAACAGTTTTAATGTCTCTCAAAGTCCAATGACAGACATACAGTATCACTGTATCTCTCTTGAAGTGCAACTCCACTCAGAATGCACTATCTCCTCACTTGCAGATAAGGACTGTCATTATTTAGCTGATAATGAACAAGTACTAACTCTTTCAATGCCTATCTACTCCAGTGATACAGCTGAACTGTATAGACCCATTACCTTTGTTTAAATATTTGTCTCCACTCAGAATACTGTGAATACTTGCTTTATTTTTTTTACGGGGGACATACCATAGGTAACAACATGCAAGCATAAGCTGCCACCATGGTCCTACACCATGACCTTTTGTCAGACAGTCATGCTGCCTACTACACTAACTATAAGAAAAGTCCTAAAGAAATGGTTAAAAAAATGACAACACAACCAGTAACATAAAAGCAAACAGCGACACACACATTTGCACACACGAGAAAGATGAAGGCAAGGTGAACATACAGCCAAATAGATACAATAACAGTATCAGTAATGAAAGTTAAATACCTGCATGTATGTAAGAAACTATTTCTCTGTCTTACAGTGGTCGGGGAGACTACAGAAACAGCAGAGCCACAGCTGAAGCAGGAGCATGCTACTAGTCCTGAACATAAGTCTAGCAACATAAACTGACACAAAGGTCACACAGTACTGGAAAGACTATCAGTTAATTTCATGTAATAGTATTTGTTAATACAACAATTACAGGTCTACAGTACATCAGCTCCTCATGTCTTGGGTACCAACATGTGTCACTGCCTAGCTGACAACATACAACTAGTAACTGCCCCACGTAGTATATTAGTGCAATGATACAGGTGTAACACCTATTACATAGCCTTTTATGTAATCAAACTCTCCACTAAGGATCCACCACCTGTTTTCTAGGCTGGGGCAATTGACTGCATCATGACATACAACTGTTAACTGTCCCAACCACTGTGTTACTGTTATCATGCAGCTCTACTGTTTATACACATAGCCTATTTGTCTTACAAGTCTCCACTAATCATGCAGTTCCTACTCTGGACACGTGTACCATTGCCTAGTTGATAACATATAACTCATTATTCTGCAAGCTATGTCTACCTGCAACCATACAGTAAGACCATAAATATCTGTTACTAACTTGCACGATGACTTCCCAGTCATAACGCTAGTACCTGTACCTCTAGTTGAAGGGGATACATTTGCTAGGCAACACCATACAACTGTTAACTGTACCAACTAGTACATTATTGCAGTCATACATCTGAGATATTCATATCCATATCCTTTCTTTTCGAGTGAATCTACACTTCACATGCAGAAGCTGCTTAAATGATGCAGGGGGTCCTTACCCCCCTGATGATGTGCAATTCACAACTATCCCAACTATTATAGTACTGAAACAATAGAGTTGTACCATCAATATACATCAGCTTTGTTTACCTGTGACTCTGCAGTCATGATGCAGTATGTCCACTGCAGACACAATGAGGGGGCAGGGGGAGACATAATCTAGCTGATCACATGCAAACCCTAAATGTCATAACATGTCTCCTTCTATAAACAATGATGTATACCATTAACATTTACATCCTTTAGTTACTGTAACTATCCAGTCAATATAGACTTATGGCTGTGTGTATCTGTGCCTCTAGGGTGGGCAGCATTCCATGGCTGACAGCACACAAGTACACAATCTCTAAGTTGTGTACCCTACAACCACAAAAGTGTACCATTAATAACTATAGTCCTTCTTTGACAGATAAACTATGTCTACAGGGAAGAGAGGGTAGTAGAAGGTGAGGCATTGCCTACTTGTGGAGAGATGGCCATTGCTTAGCTGATGTCATGTAACAATTAACTGTTCTAACTTGTGTCTTATTCCACCATCAAACTGCTAGGTCAGTAACCATATCCTCTATTTTTACTGATGGTCTCCACTCACAACACAGTACCTTATCTGTGGTGTGTATGTGGAGGGGTGGGTAATTTACCTAGGTGATGCCACCCAACTCGTAACTGCATAAGTTGTCATCTACCACAAACAGAGATATATGCTATAAATGACTAAAACATTTCTTTTCTCTGGGTATCCACTCAAGACACAGTTCCCACTGTCTCTCTGTCTGTGATGTGGAGGGGGGGCCAGGATGGGGCATTACCTGCATAACCCCATGCAACTCAAAAGTTCCCAAATTTCTATGTCCCTACAACCACAAAGATACACCATTGATGCCTATGTACCTTGTTTTCCCTCTCACTCTACACTCAAGAATCAGTACATACTGTGTGTGTGTGTGTGTGTGGGTGGGGGGAGACAAGACATGATATACAACCTGGTCTGTGCAGCCACAGGGGAAGGACATGTTGTACCTGATTTCATGCAATTATTTACTCTTCCAACTTGTGTGTTACTTTATTATGATGCTCTAACATGAATATCGGTAAACTTGTTTTTACTGACAGTGTGCACTCACAATACAGTGCCTCATCTGTAATGTAGAGACAATACAGTTAAGCAACATACCATGACACAGACTGCGTATATTGCTGGATTTACCACACCTGGTGTGTTTCATTCACAAGGCACACCTTAATTATATTGAGTAAATCACCTATGTGGCCGCATTTCAACTTGTTATGATGCAGTACTGACACACCTACTGCATCATAACAGCTATGATTACATAGGTACTGTAGCATAAGAACTCCATCCAAGTAATGGATTCGGATACATAACAACATTTATTCCATACACTATAATAGAACACCTCAGCTGCAGTGTGGCAGGGACAGGTGGGGTGTTGATGAGATCCATTGCCTGGCTGATGAAATGCAGCTCATAACTGTCATAAGTGTGCCCCAAAAGTGAAATAGCGAAACACAGTTAATTAAAAAACACAAAAGTATTTTTGACATTCTCACATAGTAATAGTTTTTTTCTCTTTACAGATCAGCCACATAAAAAGCAGCACACTGTGCACTGCCGTTGTGTTCGCAGACTCAAGCACAAGATTGACTGTCTTACAAATGAAATGAAAGAATTAAGAAAAGAACACCAAACCATTTTACAGCAACTTGCAGCACAGCAAACCACAGTCAGTCTTGTGCTCGAGCCAGTGGGCACAGTGGCTGGTACCAGTGCAGACAGCAACACTGCTTCACCTGTGGCCATAACCAGTCTCCCTGGCCACTGATGGATGGCCTCCACAGGAAAGTCACAGTATCTCCTCTCAAGCTGGTGCAACAGCTTCCACTTCAGATGCACCTCCACATTTATCCAGCTTCATGCCTGGGCTGCCTGAGCCACTGAAGACACACCTCCTTTTCAATTTCATTGATTTCCTTATTTATATTTATTTTCTTTTTTACAAATTGTTTATTTTTCTAAAAAAACTATTTTTGTAAGAACAATTAGTACTTTATATTTTAAATATTTAGTTTTTTATATTACTGTGTAAGCACTGTTATTATTTATATATCTTTTACTATATATATGGTTTTGAGAAATAAAAAAAGTTTCATTACAAAACATTGTTTTTCTTGTAAAAGTTGTAAAAGTTAATATTTATCACACTTATTGGAATGCTGACTACTGAAGGTCGGTACTCATACTAGAGTACCTAATCTGTATTGGCAGTGTGGTAGAGGACATCACATGGCTGATGACATGCAACTGCTAACTGTCATAGCTTGTGTACTCCTACAAACACGGATCAATACCGTGAATATCCATATCCTTAATTAACTGTGGAAATGCAGTCCTGGCTAAGAGCATATAAGTGCAAACTTTTCCACCTACACTTATCACTACAACTACAAACATGCACCATTAATGTGCATATCACTTCTTTCCCCAACTCTACAGAGAGAGTAAACAATACATCCCAGGAGTGTTGTAGTGTACAAGGTGTAGTACAAATAGTGAATGGAGTGTTGTGCCGGGAGCGGGGCCCTGTGGTACCATTGAGCGGGGCTGTTTTATTACATAGTAACTTTAAGTGCAAGAGAAACGCAACTGCTAACAGTTGCACACATGGTGACAGAAATGAAAATGGTAAAGAAAACGTCAATAGAAATACAAGCACAAGGTTTCACCTTAAAAGTGCTATGGCTCTCCACCCAGGATGCAGCACCTGTTCATGGGGGGGCATAGCCTGCCTGAGGCCGTGTAGCTCATAACTGTGCTAACCAAAGTGTACCTGCAATCAGGGAGGTGTACTGTTGATGTCCATGCCCCTTGTTTTACTGTGGCTCTCCACTCAGGATACAGTATCTGCTCTGGTTGGGGGGTCCTGACTGAGACTGTGCAACTCCTAACTGTGCAAGCTTGTGTACAGCTGCAATCAGGGAGGTGTACCATTGATGACCATGGGCTTATTTTTGCTGTGGCTCTACACTCAGTATGCAGTACCTGGTCTGTGGGAGAGGGATTGCCTGGCTGAGGCCATGCAACTCCTAACTGTGCTAACTTGAGTGTACTTGCAATTAGGGAGGTGTACCACTGATGTCCACAGCCTCCAGTTTTGCTGTGTCTCTCCACTCAGGATACAGTACCTGGTCTGGAGTGTGGGGGGCACTGCGTGGCTGAGGCAGTGCAAGTCATAACTGTGCTAACTGGAGTGTACCTACAATCAGGAGGTGTACCATTGATGTCCATGGCCTTTGTTTTCCTGTGGCTCTCCACGCAGGATGCAGAACCTGTTCTGGGTGGGGTTGGAGCACTGCTTGGGTAAGACCATGCAAGTCCTAACTGTGCTAACTTGTGCAGCTGCAAGCAGGAGGTGTACCTTGATATCCATGGGTTTATTTTTCCTGTGGTTCTCCACCAGTATGAAGTACTTGGTCTGTGGGGAATGGTAGATTGCATGGCGGAGGTCATCCAACTCCTAACTGTGCTAACTTGTGTGTACCTGCAATCAGGGAGGTGTACCATTGATGTCTATGGCCTTAGTTTTGCTGTGGGTCTCCACTCAGGATGCAGTACCTGGTCTGGCAGGGCATGGGCATTCCTACCAAGGCCAGGCAACTCCTAACTGTGCAACTGTGTGTAGCTGCAATCAGGGAAGTGTACCATTGGTGTCCGTGGCCTCAGTTTTGCAATGGCTCTCCACTCAGCATGCAGTATCTGGTCTGGAGGGTCAGTATGTGTCTTGTAGTACATTTATTTATTTTTATTATTTATTGGCTTTTGTTTACCAGTTAAGTACTTTAGGCAAAAGATTCGCCTATTTTCAAGCATGACCCAGGACTGTACAACAATACAGGAGACAATAATACAAAGGACAAGTCAGGTATTAGCACAGAAACACAGGACCACCATGCAGGGTGTACTAACGAGGGTACAGAGTAAATACACTCATGTGTGGGTGGGTAGCAACAAAACAACCAGGTGATTACATAGAGATAAGTATGAGTACTTATCAGTGTTGAACATAGGGTGAGCAGATGAACCTGAATAGAAATTAGGGGCAACTGCAGACACCAGGAGAGTTCAAGTAAGAAAAAAGTATTTTTTTGAAAGAATGGTGAGATGGGGAATACTTAATTTCGGTAGGAAGAGAGTTCCAGTATTTGGGAGCAAAGTGTGAGAAACCTTGCTCACCCATTTTTGTAGAGCAAGGAGGAACGGCAAGCAGGGGAGCAGTCGAAAACCTTAGGTGACAAGCTGGGGTAACAGGTTGAAGCATAGCTGTAAACGCATCAGGATGCAGTGGACGTGATAAGAAATCAATAAGGTTACCCAGAGCATAGGAGCGCATGCCACCAGGAGACAGCCAGTTCAATGTAGAGTTGAGACTGCAGTGATGGGTGAGCCAGGCAGCCGACAGGGTGAATCTGCAAACATTGTTGTATGTGGTGCTCCATTTATGTAAATCTGCTGCTTTGGCCTGAAAGAAGACAGGAAGAGAATAAGTCAGCCCTGGAAGCAAGATCCCCTGGGCTACAGAGACATGGGCAGAAACAGTGAGTGAGTAATGTACCCTGTAAGCAGCTCCAATCTTTGAGTCATCAGCCCTAACTCTCACCCCATCACATGCATAAAGAAGCTGAGGTATAGGAGAATGGGGTGAGAGTTAGGACTGACGACCCAAATGTGCACCCCATGCCGGTTGGGGGGTGGGCTGGAGGGTCCAAGGTGGTCTTTTAAGCCTAACACTGAATGTCCTCACTTTTGTCACTGTGGAACAACTCTAACTGATGCATTAAATGGAGTTTGTTGGCTCTAATTTCCCTTCTTTTTGAGAATGAGGATGATACAACGTGATGTCTTGTTACATAGTAACAGGAACAGCAACGCAAATGCAAGTGCCAACAGTTACGCACATGGTAACGCAAATGTAAATGGTAAAGCAAACGTTAATATAAACACAGGCGCAAAGTGACCGGGCTTAACGGTGATGCAAACAGACACGCAAGCGCATACGAAAATGCAACTGGTAACGTGCACAGTGATGGCACCGGTATTTTAAACGCAAATGTTAAATGTTACAGCAAAACAAATGCTAAAGGGAACACAAACAGAAATGGGAACAGAAGCACGTACAGAAACACAAACTGTAATGCGCATGGGCATGGTAGCGCATTTGTAAACGCAAATGGTAAAGTTAACATGAAGAGTAACGCCAAAGGAAACAAAAACAGGTATGGAAGCTTGTACAGAAATGCAAACCATAATGCGCATGGTCACATTTCCACAATTGTAAATGCAAATGTTAACAGTAACAGCAACAATAACGCCAAAGAAAACAAAAACAGAAACGCGAATGCAAGCTCACATGGAAACGCAAACTGTAATGTGCACAGGCACGGTACCACAATTCTAAATGCAACTGGTAAAGTTGACATGCACAATAATGGCAAAGGAAACAGAAATGGAAACTGGAACGCAAGCACATACGGAAACACAAACTGTAACGCGCACGGTCACGTTACCACAATTGTAAATGTAAATGGTAACGTTAACAGCAACAATAATTCCAAAGGAAACAGAAACACAAAAGGAAATGCAAGCGCATGTGGAAACGCAAACCATGACGTGAGCGGTCACAGTACGGCAATTGGAAGTGCAAATGGTAATGTTAACAGCAGAAATAACGGCAAAGTAAACAGAAATGGAAACATGAATGCAAATGTGTATGGAAACAAGAGCGCAAAGTGTAACGCACATGGTGGCGTACACGGGAATGGTAACACAAATGCGTATGGAAACACAAGTGGTAACTGTAACAGTAATGGAAGCGCACACCCTGGTTTTGCCCAACAGCTGCATAGAGAAACACAGTGTGTACAAAGAATGTATGCATATTAATAATGGGCCTCAGAGCAGAAAATTAGCTGTTGGAATACTAAATTGCTTATATCTCAGTAACCCTACAACGAAAAAAAAAATTCACATGATTTATGATTTTCCTGGCTACATTTTCACTAAGCCCATAGGGCTACCCATTGTTGTGATGAAAATTCTGTATCTTGCACCGTTTTCGAGATATGAGCCCTGAAAGATTCGGCGTATGCCACCATCTTAGTCTATGGGGAAAAAATGCCAAATTTGGAGTACCGTAACTTGGCATCTGTGCAATATTTTTTCACCAAACCACCAAAAGGCAATCTGTGAGATGTTGGCTACTTTCTCTCCAAATTTCAACCCAAAAGACCAAATCGTTCTTTTGCAGCAGGGTGGCAAATAATTCCTGTCATCTTGGCCATAGTCTGGTAAAGTAGTTTTCAATTTGTGAAAGTGGCATTTATGAAAGTGTCGAACGTATGACACTACTTTTATGACACTACTGTTTCCAGAAATTTGAAAAACATATTTCTAGGGAGTTTAACCTCAAAATAAAGACATGGCTACCATCCTCAGGGTCCGACTAGGTGAACACAGAAATAATTGTGTCCCAAGATGGTCCCAATTTTAAATGCCAAGCATTTTTCTGATCAGTAACTGAAAACAAAATGGTGGATTTGCGCCACTACTAGGGCCATTTGTGACACTAAAAAGTGCATTTGTGATACTTTCAAACTTTTTGTTAACTTTTCCCATTAACTTATAATGGGAACTTGTTTTTTGAATAACTTTTGAACCATTCAATATTGTTTCACGAAATCTTCAAAAGGCACATCAGGGACCCCCACCGCACATTCCTTGATGTTTTCGGACCGGTCGCACTAAAACCGTCACGTAACTGTAGGGGAGAGCAAAGGAATTCAAAAAACATAATTGCAAAAGTTGGTTGTCGCTAATAACTCTGCAGCAGTATATCCAACCAGTACTAAAGTTGGCAGATTCCAAGATCTACCATGCCCAACCATTCAGGCAAATCTGTTGAATGGTGGCAAGTTATTAAGGTGCAAAATTTCACCCATTAACCTTCAAAGTGCTACTGTAACCCTAACTATGGCAGCACTTCTGTGCTACCATAATATATATATATACAGATACGTACATACATACATAAGCACACCCCTACCACCTCACCCTCCACTCACCAACAAATGGTGGGGTGTGCCTCAGACCCTGGGCACTGATGAATTCAATTTCAAGTGTGCCACTATTCTTTCTTTCACCAGTGCTTCCATGATATTCCCCACTACCGAGGTGAGGCTGACTGGCCTATAGTTCCTTGCATCCTCCCCACTACCACTTTTGTGCATAGGGACTACATGTCATGTGCCCTCTTCTAGTCCTCTGTAACCACTCCTGTGATGAGTGACTGTGTGAAAAGGCTGCCAGGGGTGCTGCTACCTCCCCTCACCGCTCTCTTAACATTCTTGAGGTATGCCATCTGGCCCCATTGCTTTATCCACCTTCAATTTTGTGAGGTCCTTTAGGACTCTCTTCACTGTGAATGGAACTAGTGTTTACCTCTCGCCTCCTTCATGTTTGCTACTCAGCTGTGGTTGGTGACCTCCCCTCTTCAGTGAATACTGAACAGAAGTATTTGTTCAGTATTCCACCTTTCCAGGTCTCCTTATGACACTCCCCTGCATCTCCTCAGGCCTTGTCCCGGTTCCCTTCTCTCACTGATGTACCTAAAAATGTCTTATTTCCTTTCTTCACTGTCTGCACTAATCTTTCTTTGGTTTACACTTTGGCCTCCTTACAAGGCTTTCCCTTCCTTTAGATTCTTTAGGTATACCTCCCTGTCTTCCTTTCTGTGAGTCTCCTTATATTTCCTGAAGCTTAGCCTTTTGGCCTTACCTTGCCTGCCATTTCCCCTGAGAACCATAGTCATTTCCTCCTTTTCTTGCCTTTGCTTACTACCTTTATCATTGGTTTGTCCACCTCCTGTATGGCTCCCTTCAGAGTGTTCCCACTGCTCCTCAACTACCCCTTCTATCTCCTCCCCACCAATACCTCTTTGATACACCTCCCATAGTAGCAAAATCTGCCCTCCTAAAATCTAAGACACTTGTCTTATTGTGACTAGGCTGTGTCGCTGTTCTCATGTTAAATTGCACTATATGGTGGTCACTGGATCCCAGCTGCCCTTCAACCTGGATATCTGAGATTCTGTCCCCATTGGTCAGTACCAGATCCAGAATAGCCCATTCTCTTGTGGGATTGCTCAACAGCTGTCTGGGGCCTGGCCCCTCTGGGGTATCCAGGATGTCCCAGCTCCTGGTTGAAGCCACTGCTGGGATGGTCCAATCAACATCTGGGATACTGAAATCACCCAGCAGCAATACATCACCCTTTGATGTCATCTCCTGAATTTAATTCATTAGATCCCTGTCCATGTCCTCCCCCTGTGCAGGAGGTCTGTATATAACCCCTGTTCTAGTTGATGTGCCATTGCCTGGCTCAAGGGTGACCAGCAGTGCCTCTGTCTCCCCATTTGCCTTGCACCTCTGTTGCTTTCATCCCCTCCATTACATACAGGGTCACACCCCTCCTTTCTACTCCCCTATCTCTCCTGAATAGGGCACAACCTGGGACATTTGAATCCCAGTCGTGATCTGCTGTAAACCTATAATGGCAGTAAACCTGTGTGTGTGTGTATATATATATATATATAGAGCAAAAACTCTGTTTAATGCATTAGTTAGGGTTGTTCCACAGCGACAAAAGTGAGGAAATTCACTGTTGGGGTTGAAAACCCCTTGGACCCCACCACCCCAACCGCATTGAAGCGCATTGGGATCATCAGCCCAACTCTCACCCCATAATATGTGTAAAGCAGCAGAAGTATGAGAATGGGGTGAGAGTTGGGACCCAAGATCCCAATCACTCAATGCGGTTAGGGGTGGGTGGGAGGAATCAAGGGGTTTCAACTAACAGCAAATTTCCACTTTTTGTGGCTGTGGAACAACCTAACTAATGCATTAAATGGATTTTTTGCCTCTAATTTCGCTCTTCTTTTGAGAATGATAGCGGTAGAATGTAGTAATGCGGTGAGGCCAGCGGGGCGCGTAGACGCCACGATCCACTACATGTCTTGTGGCATAGTAACAGGAACAGCAACGCAAACAGAAGTGCTAACAGTGGTGCACATGGTAACACAAGCGCGAATGAGAACAGAAAGGGTAACGCACATGGTGGCGTAGGCGGGAACGGTCTGCCACATGATGTGTTGTCACATAGTAACATGCTGCCTGCAAACAGCAATGTCAATGGGCATGGTGACGCAAAGTGAAACAGAAAGAGAAACACTACTGTAGATACAAATGGCAAAAAATAACAGAAACGCAAGCACAAATGAAAACACAAAGGATAACGCACATGGTGGCGCAGACGTCAACGGTAAGTGAAACGGGTACGGAACCGCAAGCAGAAAGGGCAACAGTAACATTAATGTACGTACACAGGCTGGTTTTCCCCAAAACCTGCATAGAGAAAGACAGTGAGTACAAATAATGTATGCATAATAATGAGTATCGGAGCAGAAAATGAGAACTTGGAATACTAAATACGTTATATCTCAGGAACCGTACCACGTAGAAAAAAAATTTAAAAGTCGTATGATTTACAACTGTCCTGGCTAATTTTGTACTTATGGGGCTAAGCATTTTTCTGATGAAAAGTCCTTATCTCGCACCGTTTCTGAGATACGGGCCCTGAAAGGCGCGGCGAATGCCGTAATGTTATCCTATGGGGAAAAAAGAGAAGTTCGGAGTACCATAACTTTGCCTTCCTGTAATATTTTTTCACCAAGCCACTGAAAGGCACATCTGTGGGCTGTTGGCTGTCTTCCCTGCAAATTTCAGGAAAAAAGACCAAACCGTTATTTTGCAGCAGGATCCAAAGGATTTCTGTAATCATGGGCGCGTAATGTTATCCTATGGAAAAAGTCAAATTTAGAGTGCCGTAACTTTGCCGCCATGTAATATTTTTCAAAACAACACTGAAAGGCACATCTGTGAGATGTCATCTGCATTCCCTCAAATTTCAGCCCAAACTCCCAACCGTTCTTTTGCAGCGGATGCCAAAAATTATTGTTATTTTGGGCATAGTGTACATAAGTAGTGTCGCAATTTAGAAAGTTTTTAAAATTTGCGACACTTTCATGAGTGCGACACTACTTTTTCCAGAAATTTGAAAAACTTATTTCTGGGGTGTTTTACCCAAAAATAAAGACATGGCTAGCATCCTCAGGGCCCGACTAGGTGAATACAAAAAGAATTAGGTTGCTAGAGGGTCTCAATTTTAAATGCCAAGCATTTTTCTGATCACTAACTGAAAACAAGATGGTGGATTTGCGACAGTAACAGGGCCATTTGCGACACTAGAAAGTGCATTTGCGACACTGTCGAACTTTTTGTTAACTTTTCCCATTGACTTATAATGGGATATTGTTTTTTGAATAACTTTTGAACCGTTTAATATTTTTCACGAAATCTTGAAAGGCACACTGGGGACCCTGGCTGCATGTTCTCTGAAGATTTTGGGCTGGTCGGCGAAACCGATACGACCTGTAGGTACGACCGTGAGAATTCCAGAAAAGCGTAATTGCGTGCACAGAGCATGTAATAACTCCACAGCCATATATCCGACCAGTACAAACTTGGTAGATTCTAAGGCTATGTTCTTGATCAAGTATTCCAAATTTCAGGCAAATCCTCAAACAGTTACAAAGTTATTAAGGTGCAAAGTTTTGGGGTTTAACATAGAAATGGCTCCTCAACTCTAATTATAGTATACTACTGTGCACTATAATATATATATATATATATACTATATATATATAGATATATATATATATATAGAGAGAGAGAGAGAGAGAGAGACAATATAAGACTACATAATGTGCTAATGTGCTGCAGTGTTAATATCATATTACTCTGCACTAGTGACTCAATTTTAAGCCACACAAGGGCAAAACTATTAGATTTCAGGAGTGCAGATTTAAGTGAAATGGGTAGATATTTAAGAGCAGCCCTGGAGAAGAGAGAGGTAATAGAGGGAGTGGAGGAACAGTGGGGAGAAATAAAAGGAGCCATAGTGGAGGTAACTAACAAATGCGTTTGTTGCCAAAGGGAAAAGAAGGAAACCAGTATTTCCCTTGTGTTTTTGCTATGCATTCTTGAACCACACCACTGTCTCCATCCTCACCTCCTCCACTGGAGAGATATTCCAGGACAACACTGCTCTTGCTGTGAAGAATTACTTCATCATGTCACTCCTGAATCTACCTCCCTCCAGCTTCATATATTTCCCCTTGTTCTTGAGCACCTTTTCTTCTTAAGAATATTAGCATTATTGTTATTTACCACCATGAGGTATTTGGATGTCTCTAGCATATCCACCTCCCTACTCAGTTACAGAGTGTACATAATTAGTTCATTTAGTCTCCCATCATGGGGATTATGATGCAGTTCTTCATTTGTGGAGCTTAAGACAAATATTGTTAATTGAAAACAAGCACAATGCAGACACAATATTTAGTCTGACACCAGGAAATTAAAGTACACAACACACACTTGCAACCATGTCACTAGAACATTAAATAACAACAGTGCATTGTTCTACTGTTAAATTACTCCATGGTTATGGGATGGTGGTGGCACTCAGCCTGCAGCCTTTGTGCCCCAATCACCACACAATCATTGATTAATTTGAATTCAGCTGCAGAACAATCAATGCATTTTTATAGTTTAATGCTTACATATTTGTATGATTGCTTATTAAAAAGAAGATGTACTTACCAGACACTGTTGCAAGTTCAACACTGGCCTCACCAGTTGTACTTCCGCTAGACAGTGGAGGTTCTTGTAGTTGTTGTACACCAGCACCCTCACTAGAGATAACATCCACAGGTGTTCTTTTAGCATCAGTTAATCATTAATAACATTAAAATGATCAGACTCTATTTGTAAACTCTAACTCTAACTCACAATTTTGAATAAGAATGACTAAAATTTGAATACTATTACTCACTGGTGCCATGACCCTCCTGTCTCTTCCTTTTCTTAGGAACTCTCTCCCGCATGTTGACTGATCCACCCAGCATCTCCAAAACTTCAGGATCTTGGCACTGGAGGTCATCCCATTTATGTTTCAATAGTTTAATCCTGTGTGGGATGCTTCCCACCTCAGCATCCATGACTTTTTTAATCTGCCCCCACAGTTCTTCATGTTTCTTGAATGCCAGCCTTTTCTGCACTGAAAGGTCCTTGGGCATATTTGGTCACCTCCTTAACTAGGAGGGTGACCTCCTTGATACTGAAAGGTGGGGACAGTTCATGGCAGGAGCTGCTGTCATGCTGCGCCTCATCGTCAACAACCTCAGGTGGCTGTGGTTGATCTTCAGCATGATGGTGCTCCTCCTGCTGGTGCTGCTGCTCACTAACTTGGGACGGGGCAGATCTTGCTGTGGCAGCTGCTGCTGATTGTCAGCAACTGATTTATCCACATCAACTGGCTCCAAAAGCAGTTCTTTATTTACAAAAGATGATGCCATTATGATAAATACAGGTAGAGTTCTCAAGTAATGCACAGATTCCACACTATCTGACAGTCATTCTCTCCCAGTCTCACACTTCAAAAACGGTGGTTTCTGGCAATTTCCACGTGTTTCTGAACGGCAAATTATATATTCAGCCGTTCACTGAAAATCTTCCATTTGTAACTGTGTGGTTGATGAATGATGGAATTCAAACACATGGCACAAGAAAGAACACGAAAAATTAAACGTCACTAACTCACGCATCCAAATGGCAGAACATGTTAATCGTAGAATTATGTACGGTGACACATCACTACAGTGAGTAAATTCTGGATTAATTTCTTCATATGTTCGATCTGCAGATTTCTCTGCACTGCATACCCAATTTTGGACTATATTTCAGCAGAATAGTTATGCTGTTCTGTGGAAATATATTACTCAGTTTAAGTACACCGAACAGAGAAATCCACAGAACACAAAGGTGAAATTTTACGAACATTGCGAAAATTATTTGTGGAATTTTGCGGAAGTGGAATTCCACTTGTTCAATGTGAATTCCACAGGTGGAATAAAAAATTTCATACAGGACCAGTGACCAACTTCATACCTCTTAAAGGCAGCAGGTGGGTGTTGCAAATGTATCCACTGTGCATTCCCTACATGTCTAACATCCCTCTTCACTCCTGCTCTGACATCCTATTCTTTAAGATCAACTGAAGGAACCGATTGTTTAGTATTAAAAGTACATTATTTCAGTTTATGGACCTTTTCCTTCATAGGCTCAATGGGATATACTAGCTTACTATGTTTTTGTCCATTACATGTCACCAAAGCATAACTGCAAGGTCTTTATACACACTAGACCTGGGTGTACCTCATGCAATAACTGCAGTATGTGTGCCCTCCCTGGAGGGGATGTGATTACTCTAAACCCTCAAATAAAACATCCATCCAAACTTAAGACATCCTTTAAGAATAATGAAATTCAAGTTCCCCACTTGCTGTCTCAGCCCAACCATGTGTAATAAATTGACATATTCTGGACAGTACAAGGCCACTTTCATTTATTTCTTTACAGTATGTGTCCCTGAAAGCAACTGAATAAGTACAACATGACATTGTTAATTGTGGCACATTTACTAGGCAATCAGGTAAAGGAAGTCTGCTTAGGGCATCTGCATTTTCAAAGAGCAGCGTGTGCAGGTGGGAGGATATGCCATTTCTTCAGGCCTCCCACACACCTGCTCTCAATCCTGTGTCACCCCGGCATATGTCTGAATGGCTGATGTAGCTCCTGGAGAGGTCATATGGTCAAGACTCTTGTGGCCAGCCACTGTTTGGTGTTGCTGTCTTTGCAGGATGAGCTATCGATGGTGGATCATGACTCTCCATCTGGGTCCAGGTCCTGTGGTCATTCCCCCAACCTCATGCTGTCCTGAGGTGATGAGCCCTTCTCAAGAATTCAACTTGTGCCCCCTTCCTCCACTGTACCATTGGTATGCGATCCTCCCAAGCTGCCACAGGATACACACAGTCCAACCCCTCAAGCAGCTCATTCTAACTGTTCTTTCAAGACCTGCTTAAACAAATTCAGTATCATATCTATTTCTATATCCTGCACTTGCCCTTCTCCCCCCACCAAAAGGCCCCAGTGGGAGGCATGAATTTCCCTATGTCTCACAACTAATTCACCCATGGATTCCATAAAGGTGCTCATTTCATGACTGACTTGACTACTGTAGCATTAATTGCTCTAACATCTCTAACATGCAGCAAGTGTTCCTCTGAAATAGGTACAACCAAATGAGAATGGTATGGGGCCACCAGTGTCAAAAAGAGTAAAGATCCTCCTTCATTGACAGCAGCAGGTCCATTCTTTCCAAAACCCCAAGTCTTCACCCCAAAGTGGATCAGCAAGATGTCTGGGCTCTTCTGCATGCCAATCTCCTCCTGCAATCTCAGAAGCAACTTCCCCAGCACATGCCCTTCTTTGTCAGCCATTGAATATGCGCTGTCTGCAGTGGAATCAATAGGTTGATTTCCCCTGGCTGGCAAGCTGCTCCTGCTGCTGCTGCCTAGTAAATGTAGGAATGCTCCATAGATCTGTACACTTCTGGCACCATCCGAAGAACCTGCAAGAGACAAGAAAAATTACTGCAAGTGCAGACAGATGTAGCGTAAGAATGACTGGAACCTTCAGTGCCCCAACACCTGGATTTCTCCATCCAACAGTCCAAAGCTCCTTGCATTCATTGCTGATCCAGCTGAAAGGAATGCATCCCAAGCTTCTGATTGTCCAACCCAGCTTGTTGGATGGCCTTATTCAGGATATAACGGAACTGAAAAGCCATCACCAGCTTGCTGTCTTCATGCCAAAACATTTCCTCACCTTTGGGTAGGTGACTATGTAGGCCTGTACCATCTCTGAGACCCAAGAGGAACCAGGAGGGGCCTTCACCAGGCACCAGCACCCCTTCCTTCGATCCATCTTACTTTCATACCTTAGCCTAAAAAACCCCTCTTCAAGGACACCACATTCTCAGCCAGAAGGCCTAGGTCCTTTGACAGAGAAGAGTATTGTCTATACCCAAATGCCCCACAAATGCCACCAATAACATTGTCTCAAGCAGCCATGGCTCATATATTGCTCCAGCACACCAAAGCAAAAATGCCTAAATGCAGGCCAAATTGCCAGCTGATGGGACATCTTTCATCTGGCTGGGTGCCTTGTGATTTTCCCAAGCCCTCCAAGACCTTCCAAACTTTACAGGCCCTAGTGGTGTCAGTGAGCCCCATCACCTGAGACAACCACGATAATCTGGAAAGATGACACCCCACCACCCCTAGCGTAAACCCTTCCCTGTGGCCTGCATGATGTACGCACACAGCTGATCTACCAGAATTGATCAAGTATTTGCCATGCAGCTTCTTCCTGAGCTGTGAGATAGTGCTCTACCCCATGGCGATAGGTCTCTCTACTCCACGGTGCAATTCAATTACCTATGCATCTCCAAGTCTCGAGGTCACCACCTCCCAATTGAAGGAGGGACAATCTGTGGCTGCTTTTCTGCTGCTGGCACCAGCTCTCTGAATCTGTGCCACTGGGAACGAGATAAAGCATCTGCAATTATGTTTTTAACACTGGGTATGTGGACAGCCATAAAGTGAATGTTCAGCAGCATAAATATCAAGACATAAACTAGCATCAACTCTAAAGGGCCTTTGGCCCAAGCTGGCCATTGAGGGTGTTCACTACTCCCATGTTGTCAAACCAGACATGGACCTTCCTGTCCCTCAGCCTATGGCCCCAAACACACACTGTCCACCACCACTGGAACGAATTCCAGGAGTATAATCTGCTTGTGCAAGCCAGCCACTGTCCACACTGGTAGCCATTGCACCATGCACCATTCTCCCTGAAAATATGTCCTGAACCTATGCCCTCCAGCTGCATCTGTGAACAACTCCAAGGTCTGGTCATCAGCAGGCTGCTGCCATAATTCCACCCCACTGAGTGAGTCACAAAGATCCTCCAGACTTTCAAGTGCTCCTAGAATCCTTCCATAACCTGAATCTTGTGGTGCGGCTTCTGACAGCCCTTTCCCAGCTTTGCCATGTGTCTCAAGAAAGTCCTCCAAATGGGGATAATGCAGCTTGCAAAGTTGAGGTGCTCTACCAACTGTTGCACCTCTTTCAGGGTCACCTTCTTGGCCCTTTCTGCCTTCTCCAACAGTTTCCACAGGGAGTCCAGCATATCCACTGGCACATGACACCTCTGACCCACAGTGTCAATCTTGATATCCAAGAAGGTCATCACCGCACTTGGAGGTTCTACCTTCCCCTGCACTAAGGGGACCCCATTATCCCAGCACATATCCTCAAATGTGGCTAGGGTTGACCCACAGATCAGGGATCCTGCTGGCCCCACAAACAGGAAGTCATCAAGGTAGTGGATGGTGGTTGAGTTCTTGGGAGCCTGTATAGTGACCAAATGCAGAAAGGAGCTGAACTGCTCAAAGACGGTGCACGCCACATGCACCCCATGGGCATGCAGTTGTCCACATGCTATTCTCCTGTGAACTTAATGCCCAAGAGCTCCTGTCATCTGGGTGCACTGGCAACAGCCAAAAAGCTGACTCAATGTCTGGTCTGGCCATTCGTGCCCTGGAGCCTGGCAGCAGGAACCACCTCACTAGCTCCGTCAAATGACCTCGTATTGAACCAAAGTATACCGTGATCACCTGTAAACAAGTTTCAGCTTAGTGTGTCTCTCCTGGTTAAAAAAATGTGGTCATTGAATGAATCCTATTCCAGGTAGGATAGAATGATTAATCATCCTGAACTCCCCTGGCACTTTCTTCAGCACTAACTCAATTGGGGACACTCTTAGATTGGGCCAAGGAGAAGTGAGAAAGGCCCACTCACTCACTGAAACTGCCTCTACTTTTTAGCTTGTCTCTGACCACCTGATGGCACTCCCACATGGACTTCAAGTTCTCCACCTATTACCCCTTCTGGGGGCATATGTATGGTGTCCAAAAACCCATTGTGAACCCCTCCTCTAACAAGTGGGTGATTGGTCAGTCCAGGTACTCATCCAACCATGGCTTAATTCTGTCCACCCTTATCAGGGTGGGCAGATTTGCTGCTTGGTGGTTTCAGTTACTTCCTGTGATTGCTCCAAAAGCTCCCTTTTGACAGTTGAGGAGTTGTTCACTGCACAAAGAGGTGCTGCTGGCTACAGGCCATGCATGAGTGTTGAAACCTACAGTTGGTCCTACTGCAGGTCCCTTGACTATAGGCATAGCATACCTGGGGGGTGAACTCCCTGACTCATGCCGCTTTGGTGCAGTCACCTTAAGGGGGAGATCATTGTATAAACACAACCACTCCCACCTGCATACGATACACCAAGAGAGGCATATCTATCTTCCCCATCCCAGGGTGGCATCTTCTGCTCCACCATGGGAACCCTTGTCATATTCCAACCTAGTCATCCCACACTTTCACCTATGCATCAGAATGATCCTGTGCATATAATTAAATAACTCCAGGCCCTGATCCTCTCAACTTGCAGAATGGTAGTGACATACACCGTGAATGCCAAAATCTAATTCATGGATGCAAGGCACTTAAACTTTTTCTTGTCGGACTCTCCTGATTTATCCTTCTTTTCTCATTATGCTTGGCCAGTCTATTCAGAATATATAGGCATACTCCCTGTGATGGATTTACTGTCTGACTTTCTCTGTCAGGTGTGTTCTGACTTTCTAGGTTGGCATATGAGCTAGGAGTCTGCGTCAGGGCCACCTGCTCAGCTGGACTGATGGTAACAGCTGTAGCCAATGCCCCCACCTGCACCTGGTTCTTGACCCCAGCAGCCAGGTCTGTCACCAGGTTAATGAGCTTGTCCAGCCTTTTATCTGTAGTGGATCATCTCTGGACCTCCGATGGTGCCTGAACTGACTTTCATGGCCCTGAGGACCATACTTCACTCGCTGGTGCATCCACAATGAGGGCCTCCCAGGAGACTGGAACTGCACCCTCTGTAGCTAGTCTGACCATCTGGTGCTCCACCATGAGAGCCCCACTGCAGGGAGCCCTCCCCATGGCTGCCCAGATTATTGTCCTAATTTCCTGGGCCCCCACTTACTGAGCCTCTGACCTTGCCTTACCTGCTAGCAGGGTGCAGGGTACCTTAGCTGGGGGCACTGCCTTCTTCTTGGCCAGTCTTTTCTTCATGGTGATTCCTGTTGCTGTTGCTGATGTTGATGGGCCCTCTACACCTTCCAGGCATGCTTCTAGCCATGCCATGCCTCTGCATCAGTACATCTTCCACAATTGCTCCTCCAGGTCCAGGACCACTGTCACCTTCACCAAGGGGTCCTTCTGTTGGTTGAGAATCTTCAACCTGGAATGACACCTATCTCCTCCCCACGACGGACTCATTAAACAAGTGTGACCAGCTGCCAGTGGGAGGATGCGGCCAGGCCAGCTCTCCCTATTCTTTTTTTCTTTCTCCTTTCCTTTATCTACTGAACCCAACCTTGTTGGCAGGGGGAAGGAGGGCCATGTGCATCCATCCAGGCACATGCCTGTACCCATCCACCACTTCTCATCCAGCTGCACTGAAGAAAGTGCCCATGGCAGCAATCCCCAAAGACTAGCCTAACTGGAAACCTCCCTTATGCTTTCTAGAGGTGCCTGCATACCGCAAGAGGCCACTTAGACTGGTACTTGTAGCCCCAAGTGTTTCTGTATGGGAGCCCCACCTCAGCGCCTGCTGGCAAAGAATATACTTGTCAGCTTTTGTAACTGTTGCACTGAGCCTTTAATCCTAGACACTGGCCCGAGATTGTTGTATGTTCATTCTGTAAGTGCTGCTAGTCTGTTTTGGGAGGTGTGCAGGTATCACCCGTTGGTATCTCTTAGGGTAACCTTTATTTATTAATTTTTTGGTAACTGTTTACATCCGACTGGACACAAAGCCAATTACAGGGGTGGCCTGGGGAGTACAAGACTTGCTTAGGGGCACACAGTTTGCAAGTAAAGATTGTGGTAATCAAACCAAGTGCTGCTGGTGTACCAAACTGATTTACAGCTTAGTGCTCTAACTTCTTTAGGCTATACTGTTGGCCTTGTGTGCCAGTTTCAGCCTACCAGTAAGTAGCATTCCCTGTCCCTGATGGTATGACTGACCCAAACATAGTGCCAAGACCACCCGGAGTTCAAAACCTGTCGGGCCATGGTGCATCAACTTAATGGCCATGCCACAAACTATGACCACCACATCCAAGATGGCCACAGAGATCTCCAGAGCTTGAGATCTCAGGTGCACAACCCACATCAAAAGAAACAGGAGTGTCAGAATGACAGCCGCCATCCCAAAGATGGCTGCTGAGACCTTATGAGGCATGACACACTCCAGCGCGTGAACTACAAACAAAGGATTGGGAGTGCTGGGGATCCGGTATAGTAGCTTGTCTGGTGCAAAACTATTGTTGGCTCTTCCCTCCTGTGTTACTCATGGCAGGCCCTCCTAAAGCAACAGCTGCCCCGCAACTGCCACAAACAAACTGCAATCTGTAGGAGGGGCTGTGCCTAGAACCAAACCATGGAGGTCACTGGCCCTGCTGGGAGTTCCACTGGCAAAGGCTTAGGAGGACCATGCAAGCCTCAGGTCATCTACTGGAAAGGGAAAGGACCTCTACCACTCCAGGTAACACAACTTCAGGGAACCAGAATTTCTGTTTCTGTTTTTTGTAAAATAATATCCTGGACTTAGCAGCCACTTCTCGTGGCTGGTGACAGGCTAATGCCCGCCAACTGGCTGCCCCACCAGAACAACTGCATGTTGGCTGGGTTCACAACACAGAGGTCAAAGGGACCCATTCAACTTAACTCCCCAACCACTCTGAATGGACCCCTTTGTTCAGAGAACAAAAGCCTGCTGCTAAGCTCCTCTTTCTTTCCTCTCCCCCTTCCACTTATCTCTTGCCAAGCAACATGTGTGCTGTACAACAGAACCTTGTTCCTCAAGTTTGATCTATAATAGGGGAAATTCCCTACCTGAGAATAAGCTGGGTGATCTGCCAATGCAGACTCACTGCTGTCTTCAATCTGAAGGAAGGAGAAGAAAGGGGAGGAGTTGCTGACATCCAGCTCTATTTAACCCCTACTTCTCCTCCCTCCTCCAGATGCTCTGCCCTGGGGGCGGGGTCAGTGGTACCTCCTTCTAGGGTGTTGTCAGGTCCTACTGCCCTCCCCATGAGAGGCACCTTCCCTCCAGGTCCAGGAGGAAGGACAGAAACAATAGGTCAGCTGCTACAGTGCCTAGGCAGCCTCTCTATTCTCCTGTAATCAGTGAGTTACAAACACATGGGATATACACTGGATTAAGCTATGCATTGTCTTTTGAGAAATATCCGTGCTGTAGAACTCCACAGAGCAAATGATTGCAATAAAAACCCTGGAGGTGCTGCATCATAGATCCATGTTTGAGCAATTTAAAAATACACTAAAACTCACCTTCCTCAGCTAGCTTTCCAGAATTATGATTTGTATTTCTTTCTCTCTCTCTCTCTCTCTCTCTCTCTCTCTCTCTCTCTCTCTCTCTCTCTCTCTCTCTCTCTCTCTCTCTCTCTCTCTCTCTCTCTCTCTCTGTTGCATTTTACTGTAAGGTGCACTAAACCTTATTTCCAAAGGGGCACTATATCAAAATAAAATTGTCTTGCCGTGCCATGCCTTAACTGTATCACAGCCTTGGTCTCTTCATCTGGAAGAATTTTGCAGATAGGGACTGATTAAAAATTAGTTTAATATCACAGTGTGTTACGATTTATTTCAGGGTTATTTTACTCACAGTTGTAATTTATATTAAACTGTTAGCTGGCTCTCTCTAATCGACCCAATAACCACACTGTCAAATGGATTAAATGGTCATAGCCATAAGTCCACTGAAGACTTAAAAGCAGTATACTTGCATGCTTTATGTGCAGTGGTAGTTGGGAAGGAACCCTCACCAAAGGTTGAGCATTCCAATGGGAACCCCCAGTGTGTGCCCCACCCAGTTGCACCTACCAACAGTAGAGAGGCAAAGCCAGAGAGACCCAAAGGCCTCCAGAAGAAGGAGAGTCAAGCCAACCATGCCAGAAGTCCTTTCCTCCTCTGCTTCATTTTGGGAGCATGCGAGGTGATGACCTCTATTTCGGCACCAGCTCGGGGCTGACCACTCATCATCTGCTTACAATGGCTATGACAGGTTTCCACCTGCAGGCCACTAACCTGAGCTCCTGGACCCAGCCCTGATTAGGGCAAAAAACAGAAGAATCCCTGTTAAAAGGGAATAAACTGTGAAACATTCCCTCATGACCCTTGCAGTGATACTCTTGTGAGCAGGGCTGCATCCATGTAAGAGGAGACTCTTATACTATAAGGGAAGCCCTGCAGAGACCTTATTAAGTTATTATATATTACTTTCATTTGTTGGAGTGATTTACAAGTTTTAGTCTTTTTTTTTATTTTTATTTCAAATGTTAAATGAAGCAAACCTGCCCTGGCTGTGAAATGGAATTATCCACTTCTAATGTTCCTGCATGAGTGACCACTTTATGCAAGGCAGTATAAGAAGTATAGTACAGTGGCTTCTGTGTGCTGATTTGCTGAAATTACATACTGAAGTGATTTATAATTCTATATATGGGTGCAGTATTGCACTGGCAGCATGAAGAGGTGTGTCTTGTCCCTATGCCACATATATGTCCTCTAACATTTAAAATACTTATTTTACGTACAGTCATAAGCAAAAAAAACATGTTTTAATTGCAATAATACTTGTATGTGGGGTATGACCTATTAACCCAGCCTGTGTGATTTTGCCATGATGCCACAATAACAGCACAACCCCTGCTACCTTGTTCTTAATCAGAGTCTATACAGTTTGCTTCAGCCTTTTGCTAGGAGTGATCTCTTCTTGTCTGAATGTCTTTACTGCTTCTCTCACCCTCACCCTCCTACCCACATTATGTCCTCACCTGTCCAACCTCCTTATCTTCGCCTCCTGCTAAATACTAACTTATCTCTTTTCCCATCCCCACTTCTTCTCTTCATCTCCAACTCTTATCCCCTTTCCTTGTATTAGTGACAAAGCCCTTGCTGGTGGCTCCCAGCACGTAACTTAGCACTTAGCAACAATTTTATGTCAACATCTTATCCTCTGTATGTTTAGTATCCTATGGTATTCCATGTAATGTCTTGGCTTGTTGATGGGATTTGTGTAACAACATATGAAAAGTATGCTAAACCTCTGCTAAATATACCAACCATCCTGTTAATATCATGTTTTTGTATGTACTGTCGGGACTTATGTTATGACATGGAACCTCTCTAAAAGAGCTACTATGGCTCAAAGGTATTAATCTGCAACTGAAATAAATAAAATAAATAAAAAAATGAATAAAATGTGTCCTCTCTAATGACTGACACAGAGCCTCTTGTATCACTCTCCATAAAGTGCAGTAGTCAGAGTTTGATCATTTATTAAGTCAGTTTTCACTGGCTTGTTAATTTGCGTTTTGCTGCTGAGATTTGGGTTTTGCATGGCATATGATCTATATGCTACATCACTGATCTCCTCTTGATGTCTAAAAACTCTTATTTATTCTGTTAGACTTAGAACATTTCTCCTACTCCTGCTTCTTATTTCTGGCTCAGTACACCCTCATCCTGGGCCAGGAATGACTAGTAATTCACCTACAAGTAACTTTACAATGATGCCAATTTGACAACTGTGCATCTTAATATCCAAAGTCTCTCCAAATTTGAAACAGTTTAAAGCATGATCTAATTTGCACAAGTTTGACATAATTACTTTAGTAATCTGGCTCTACCAAATGGATGCCAAACACCAAAATTCAATCTGGAGGGTACCACTGTTTAAAAAGGATAAGGTGGTCAAAAGAGGTGTGTTTAATTTAGGTCTCATCTGCATTTACATGTACTGACGGTATCATTAATCCAACCACTATTGACTGTGAGTTCCTTTCAGTAAGTCTGGTTCTAGGTATGCTTAGGAGTTTAACAATTAGTACAATGTATTCTTCTCCTGGCTGTTACAAAAAAGTATTAGCCATTATTAAGGAATGTCATATTGCTTTATCTGATAACCAAGAATAGATTCTTTTTGGTGACGTTAACCTGAATTGGGCTGGTGATTCAACAGGTGAAGCTAAGGACCTTCTCTCTGAGCTGGGCTCCACTCAGCTGATCTCTGAGCACACTCATATGAACTAAAAAATAGGTTCAATGGCCTCGTAGCCAGTATAGTGTAATGCTTGTGCAACTGTGTTACTTAGGTTTTGGCCAATCACACTCTCTATTCCAGAGGAATTACCACCCTGTAGGAGTACCAAAGGCAAGGAACCCTCTAGAGGTTTCCACCAATAGAGGTGCAGTGGGGTGATTCCCTTGGCTAAAGGTACCTTAGAAAGGAACCTAAGGAGAGAGGCGCTGTTGCTGGAGTGGAGGAGGAGGAGAGGATGCAGGCAAAGAAAAAGTGCTTCAGATGGAGACTGAGGGGAACTGCTTATATAACTCAGGAAGTGGGAGTGGCTCACTGCTTGTCCATTGAACCATAGCTGGAGCCTTACAATTCAATGGCCTACGCAGCCAGTATAGTGTTATGTTTGTGCCGTCGGCTACAGAGGAACCCTGGGCCAGAATGGTATGGTTGGCATGCCCCATGGACTGATGAGGAGCTGAATGAGCACTGAGTGCTGAGACATTGCAGAGGGCAGATGGCAGGGAGCATTGAGCAATGATGACATGAGCAGGAATGGATCTGGACATAGTTCAGTAAGGCAGAATATTTCAATAGGGCAGGATAACAATAGTCAGACCTGCACGTAGATCAGTAAGCAGTAGGAATAGTCAGACCTGCATGTAGAGTCTGCAAAACATAGTAGCAATGGTGGGACATGAACGTAAGTGGGAGAGGCAGCAATATGATAGTGTGGCAAGCCAGCCAGGCATTCAAAAAGCCAATGAAAGTGACAAATACTCTGAGGATTTTTGGTGGTGGAGGCAGGATTTAGAACATAATTAATTAGCCATATGGGGCCATGACTCTCAAACACTTCCAAGTCCCCGCCGTAGGAAAAATAAGAAAGTGATGGAAGGGGTCAAGAACCACATGCAGATATAAAAGCTAGTTTACAGCTTCAGCAATAGCTTAGCTGACCTCATGAGTATAACATAAATGTTCAAACAGGGAATAGCATCAGCTATGAGTGGTAATATTCTATAAACATGGAATGGAGGGAAGCACAATGCTCTGAAAGCAGCTATGACCATGTGGGAGGCAGAGTAAGCTGACAAAGCATGATTGAGTTGCATAGCAAGGGCTCAGAGGGAGCCCGAATCAGGTGAAAACAATTAGGCATGTAGTAGGGGAGCAGCTTTAGTCGAGTAGAACACAGATACTGATTGCAATAGCAATGTGAGTAACTGAAAGCAGTAGCTTGAACTCTAAATGAGGAAAATGGTAGGAGCTTAGAAACCAAGTCCCCAAAACAAAACAAAACTAAGACACACAAACACAGAAAAAACAGGGAAGGGACAAAGGAAGCATACAGCCGGAGGCAAAACAAACCAGAAGCAGAAGAACAAAACACAGAAGTCCAGCAGAGCAGAAGAACAAAACACAAAAGTCCAGCAGAAAGAAGCAGCAAGGCGTGGGGGGGGGGGAAGGCCCCAGCCAGCTGCAGAGAGTAAACGGACAGAGCCTCCGGCTGGCAAATTAAAAGTGTTTTAGAAGGAGGCTGAAGAGAACTGCTTATATAGCTTAGGAAGTGAGAGTGGTTGGCTGCTTGTCCATCGAACCATAGGTGAGCCTTCAAATAATGGGACTCCAATTGGCCACATAGAGGTCACTGATCCATTAAAAGTCAGGGGTGTTGTCCAATTGTATTAGTGACCACTCCCCTGTCTTTTGTAGTCACCTTTTGCAAAGTAAAGAAGTCCATCTGTGTACGTATCTTCCAGAAAAATGTATGCATGTTCTTTTAAAGAAACTGCACCAAACTAATTGTTCCTTTCTGGAGGTTATTGAAGACAGTGATATAGCATATGCCAATGTTTGTAAATTTTTTCTGAAAGCCTGCAACAAGTTTGCACCCTTCAACAAAAGGAACAATAAAGTCTGAAAAAAATGATTGACTTACACCAGAAATGTTGTCAATCATGTCAAAAGAAACAGACTTTGGAAATAGAACCGGCAGAGTAAAGATCTGTAATTATTTCAGGAGTGTAAAACCCTTAGGAACAAAGTTAAATCCATGGTTAGGAAGGCCAAAATTATCATCATTTTTTTTTAAATAGTCCCTAGTCATCAATGGTAGGGTTTACAAAATTTCCACTTTCTTTATGCAGTGCTTGGGGAATTTGTAGGTGTATAGGCCAGATTGACCTTTCTGATAACTTTGAGGATTTTTGTATTGATCTTCCGTTTGGTCAATACAATATTTTGTTGTTAGAACCTTTGACCTACCAGATCCTGAGGTATTTACTCAAAGGTAACTCCAGCCTTCCAATTGATCTTGACAATGTTGATTTGCATTTAATTAAACTTGCCGGAAAATAATAGATTTACCTTTAACCATGATTCTCAATTTCTCTCTTTGTAATGGTAAATTCACTAATCTATGGAAACTGGCCACTACCAAACCCATCTTCAAATCAGGGTCCCACAACATTTTTCCAGTTTTTGATCTGTTTTCCATTTGGCCCCTCTCTTGGAGATTTTTGAATGAATTCTTATATCAAATTCCAGGTAATTTTTATAAATTAACAGATTCTTTAGAACTCCTAGCATGAATTTCATAAGGATCACAATACTGAGGTGGCATTGGTGCTGTTCTCCAGCTGGATACATAGGGCTCTTGCTGTTGAGTACCTTGAGCTGTCTTTGTGGATCTCAACAAGGCCTTTGATTTGGTCGACCATTGTCTGCTGATTAAGTCTATAGCTGGTTTTATTTTTTCTGATGAAGTCATAGGCTGTGGGTCAGATTACATGAGCAATAGGAGTTACAGGACTCAAATTCTTTCTTCCCTTTTTGGATCTTGCCCCTTTTCAATGTGGTATACCCCAGGGAACCATACTGAGACCACTGCCATTTTCCTTATTTTAGAATTCAGTACCTTCTTACAGTGAAGGAACCAAAATGACTCCTTTACGCAGATGACACTGTCTTTTTTTGTGAGGGGTCCGAGGCTCAGGAGTTTAATGTTAAAGTCCAAGATTATGTTTTTCTTCTGCATATTTGGTTCAAGCCTCTTAAACTGGAGCTTTACTCAAACCAAAAAATGATCCTTTTCTCCCATCCCAAAAATAATGTTCATTCAACTTCTGATATTAAGGATTTATCAGTGGAAATCCTTGAAGCAGTTAAAAGTTTTAAATAGATTGGCATTGGCTCTGAGGAAGCCCTGTAAGGAAGGCGATACATAAGCCAGTGGTGCTCAGCACTGCAGTCCACAGACTATTGGAATCATTTCTTTTGTGGCTATGGAATAAAAGACTTGCACCAAAGAACAGATTACTCACTAGTAACAGTAGTTCTAGGGGTGGTATATGTTGTTGATCCACACTGTTTGGCATGTCCTTCCCATTTAAGAATCTTGTGGAAGGTCTTTAAGCTGACTCCTCCCACTCACCGGGTGATATATCCCTCGGCTCTGCCCCGTGATGCAGATCTTGCCGCTGGAAGCATGGGGTTGTGCATCGAGCCGGTGAGGTCGGTGGGTTTAGGTGGATGAACAACATATACCACCCTAGAACTATTGTTATAGGTGAGCAACCTGTTCTCCTAGGATTGTGGCTATGTTGTTCTGTCCACACTGTTTGGCAGACTCCTAGCAGTTCTCCAGGAGGAGGGAGGCAAGGTGCACACCCCTTACTTAGGGACATACTTCTCAAGTGTCCCTCATTACGAGGGACATCCCTCATTTTACCCCTTAAAATTGCTCTGTCCCTCATGGAAAAGGTGCTGCCTACACAAAGAATGTGCTGTAAATTCAGACTTTAAAGCAGAAACTCTTAATATTCTAAAATACTAAATCCAATATAAACTTTGTACAAGTAAACACTATAGTTTTCAGAGTATTCTGAACTTGTATCTCAATGTTTGAGGATGTGTCCTTCATTCTGAGGGTCTGTGTCCCTCATTTTACCTCATTTTGAGTGTCCAAAAATGTCCTTGTACCTCATTTCAGTAACAACAGGTTGAGAGGTATGCTTAGGGAACAGAGACTGGAGAACTCAGGCCCCTAAACCAGCATCCCGGCGTGACTCTAGGTCGATGTGGTAGTGGAAATGAAGGTGATTGCTGACTTCCAGGTAGCAGCCCTGCAGATATCTTGGATAGGGATGTCCCTAGAAGCAGTCACCAATGCAACAGTATGGTGGGTGGAATGAGCTCTTATCCCTACGGGAGGCTCCTTGCCCACCAACCAGTAGCAGAGATCAATGCATGATGTTAACCACCTGCCAATCAGCTGTTTTGTTGCAGGTCTGCCAGGTGTGGCTTCAATGTAGGTAACAAACAGCTGGTGAACTGCTCCCCCAATTCCAGCTGTGCACTCTTTGTAATAAGAGAGTGCTTGTCTCAGGCCCAAGGTATGGAGCCTGTACTCAGCCTCTGAGGTGTAACTGGGGTAGTATACTGGAAGAGTCAACACCTGGTTAAGATGAAACTCTGACACCACCTTTGGATGGAAGGGTAGGGTCGCAGGACAACCTTGTCCCTGTGGAAGACCAGGTAAGGAGACTTGACAGAGAGCACCTGTAGCTCCCCCAGTCCTTCTGGCTGATGTGATAGCCACCAGGAAGGTGGTCTTCCATGACAGATGTGACATTTCACACCTGTGCATTAGTTCAAATGGCTTGCCCATGAGCTTTGCCAGTACCAATAGTAGATCCCATAGTGGTGTTGGTGGTTCATGCACCGGAGGAGAAATGTGGTCAGTGCCTTTAAAGAAACACCAGACCACCTTCTCCTGAGTTACTGACTGCTGACCAGCCCACATTCTGTACACAGAGATGGCTGCCAGGTGCACCTTAAGGATCGTAGACCAAAGACTTCCTTTGGAGAGAGAACAAAGGTAGTCAAGAATGCTAGCCACCAGACAGGATGAGGGGTCCAAGCCCTTGCCCTGACATCAAATGGAGAATCTCTTCCATTTGAAGTCATAGCACCTCCTGGTCGACTCCTTCCTAGATGCCTCAACTACAGTGAGTACATCTTTGGAAAGACCCAAAGCATGTAACTCTAGCCACTCAGAAATCAGGCTATCAGGTGCAGGGACTGATGGTCCAGATAGAACACCTTCCCTGATTGATCAAGAGCAGGTCTGGGCATGCTGGAAGATGCCTCGGTGGCCTGGTGCTGAGGCTGAGGAGATCTGGATACCAGAACTGGCGAGGCCAGTCTGTGGCTACCAGGATCACTTGTGCCTTGTCCCTCCTGACCTTGATGAACACCTAGTGGATTAAGAGAAGTGGAGGGAAGGCACAGAAGAGGCCTACGGTCCACAGCCTCAAGAATGCATCCCCTGTAGCGAGCCCCTGCTGAGGGGTGGGCATGAAACAGCCACATCTTTGCATTCTTCCTGGAGGCAAACAGGTCCACCTGAGGTTTGTCCTAGTGGGAGAACAGACTGTGTACTACCTCCAGGTGGAGAGACTACTCATGGGATGCCTCTGAGGGTGTCCACCAGTTGATTCAAGGCTCCTGCCACATGGATGGCTAGGGATCTGCCTCCAGTCAGCTCATGGCGGGTCTAGATGTGGAGTGCTTTCCTGCACAGAGGCCAGGAATGCATGCCACCCTGCTTGTTGAGATAGTTCATGATTGTGGTATTGTCCATCTGGACCTGCACTATTTGACCCCAAAGGAATGGAGCGAATGCAGTCAGTATCAGTCGAACTGCTCGGAGCTCCAGCAGGTTGATATGACATTGGGATTTCTCAGGGTTTCAGAGCCCATGGACTCTGTGATTCCCCACATGAGCACCCCATCCATGAGAGAGGCATTGGTCATCAGAATGACCATCGGCTCAGGATGGACAAACAGGATCCCTTCCTGCAGGTATTCTAGGATGGTCCACCACTGGAGAGCATCCCACATTTTCTGGGTCACAGTGACCAGCTGGTCGAAGTGACCATGTCACTGAGTCCACTGGCTGGCCAGTACCCATTAATGGGGTGCATATGCCACTGTGCTCATCAGACCATGGCAGTGCAGGCTGCTATGTACCCCAGAAGGTGCAGGAAGTCCCAGGCAGGCGCAAGTGCCCAACCAGAAATGATTAGTCAAGGGAGGAGAGAACCTTTGCTCTGTCAACTGGGAGCCTGGCTCTGGCTCAGTAAGAGTCGAGCTCTGCCTCGATGGAGCAGATCACCTGCCAAGGTATGAGTTCTGACTTGGTCTCATTGACAAGGAGCCAAGCCCAAGATGCAGGTCTGGAAAGCCAGATTCCAGGATTTCTCCACCTCTTGTACACAGGGATGTGCTATGAGCCAGTCATCGAGATAGGGGTACACTCTGAGCCCCCGACACTTAAGATGGGCCATCACCACTGCAATGCATTTGGTGAACACCTGGGGGGGTGATGACTGGCTGAACGGCATGGCTTGAAACTTGATGAGGGCGCCCTCTGCTCAGAAGCAGAGGAACCTTTTTGTGAGATGAACCGATCGAGATGCAAAAGAAAGCATCCAGGAGATCCAGTGAGCAGAACCACATGTTCTGCTTGAGAGATGGTATGATCTGAGACAGAGTTACCATCCTGAATGTGCAAGGCCTGAGAAATTGGTTCAGGTTGTGCAGATCTTGAATGGGGTGCTAGCCCCCATCCATTTGGGACCAGGAAGTACCTGAAATGAACCACAGGATGACAGGAGAATCCATGATTGTGGCCACTACCTCCTTACAGAGGAGTTGGGTGATGTCGTCTCAGAAAGCTGACTGAGTGTGCATGTATACAGTCTCTTCCCATGGGGTATGGACTCAGCTTGGTGGGTACTGCTTGAATTCCAGAGGCAGCCCCTGGCCGACTACTTCCAAAACCCACCTGTCCATTGTGACAGCGGACCAAGCAGAAAGGAAGTGGTGGAGCTGGCCCCCCATGGGAGGACCCAGAGTAGGTGTGATGGGCATGGGGTTGGCATATCCCATCAAGTCACTGTGCAAGCTTGGAGGAGAAGGATCTGGTCTGAGGACCACCAGAACCCTTTCCTCTGGGCTTAAGGGCTGCAGGGGGACCTGACTTGGGCAGAGGGTGCCAAGGTTGAGACTGCGGCTGCTGCCAAGATTGAAAATGGGGCTGCTTGGCCACAGGGGTAGAAGGCTGAAAAGGCTTTCTTTTCTGCTTTTTTGAAATCTGAGATTCCTTCTGAGCAGAAGTCAGTCACAGAGTCCAGGGTGGCATTGGACTTCTCAATGCACTGGAGGTGACCATCCACTCTTGGACCTAAAGATCAATACCCAGGAAAGGGACATCTGTCAATTTGTGTCTGCTGTGAAGGTGAAACCCTCAGCCATGCTCTGTGGTGCATGGCAACTACATCACCACTGAGTGGGCGCAGAGTCCCCGATGTCCAATGCCATCTGGGTTGCTGCTTTGCAACCACCCAGCCCTGGTCACTGACTTGCTTGATCATGGACTGGAGGTCTGCAGGGAGATGAGGAAGGATCTCATCCAGAGAGCCCAAGGGGGTGTGAGAAAAATGTGCCATGATGATGGCTGAGCTTGCCTGATGAAGACCAAGTGAAAAGGCAGCATAGACTTTCCAGGTCTAATGGTCCAGTTTCCTGGACTCTTTGTCCTGTGGTCTATCAGTGTCTCCCAAATTTCCTGAGTGCCTAAACACAGATTCAGTCACCAATCCCTCAGCTGAGGGGTGCTCTATGAATCCTGAGAGGGAGCTAATGGGAACCTCAAACTTACGGGCCATCTGGGCTGATGGTGCTGGGCAGGAGGCAGGGTGCTGCCACAGCTCCAAGGCAGAGCCAACAATAGCCTCAGCCACGGAAGGCCTCTGTAAGAGAATCCCTTATTTGAGAATATCAGTGAGGAGTATTCGACCAGTTTCTGGATGGGCTCCAAGGGCATCCCCATGGATTCGAAGATGAGATGGAGAATACCCATGAAGGAAGTGGGACCCTCCTCCATGAGAGATTCCCTATGGATTCATCATCCAAAGGACAGGAATGCAAGTCAGAGTCCTCTGACTCCTCAGAGTCTGGATAGATTGGCCAGCCACCTGAGTCTCCCTTCCACTCACCTAGGATGGGTGGGAGTGAGGGTGACAGACAACCTATGTGGAAGGCCCAATGATCGGCCGAGACTCCTTGGCAGGAGACCCAGAGATAGGCTGTTTAGGTGATGGTTCCACCCAAATAGGTGGACAGGCCAGTTTTGGTTGAGCCTGGAGGGTCTTCACTGGCTCCGCAGGCGGAGGGACAATATGGACTCGCTCCTGAGGAGTCGGCATCAGCCTGGAGAGCGAAAGCCAAGTGATGGCCAGAGTGGAAGCTGGAGTTGACTTCAGGCCAGTCATAAACAGCTGCTGCCACATCAGATCCTCATAGCATCAATGCAGCCTACATCGAAGCCTCGACCCTTCCAAATACGAGGAAGAATGGTGGTGGCACCATTTCTTGAACCATTTATGCACTCTCTTCAGCCTATCGGTTGAAGGGGCCCAAGACCTTGACTTAGACTGTCGGGGAGGCCGTGGTCCTTTCGGAAGGGCGGAGAAACCACTGCTCTTCCAGGTCAGGGACCAGGACTGTGAAGAGGTACCAGGTGAGCGGGGTTTCCTCCTCAGTGGGTCCAGGCAGGACCACGGTCCTGAATAAGAAGTTGCCGTCCTCATCTATCAATGATGGGTCAGCGGGGTCAATGATAATCTTAACTGGGTCATTATCCCGCGTCTTGGCTGGATGACCTGATGGGGGTACCGTGAAGCCAGTGGCCAAGGCCGCAACCTCAACCTCAACCAAAGTCGAGACAGAAGATTCCTGAGATCATGGTCTCTCATGATTCCAAGAACACCATTGGTGAGACAAACCTTCTTTTTGCTCTTTGTCCTTTTTACAGGAGCGAGAGATGTAGGTATCCAGTGATAACAGCACCTGCAAGTCAGCACCTGCAAATATATCTAGTCAATATGACAGAGCAGCATAATGCTGACACACCAATAATGGCCAGTGCTCCATGACAGCCACTGTGTATGAGGGCACGTCATGTGTGTTGAATGTCATAAGGGCGACCGTCAATAAGGGCAACTGGTAATAACGGCAACTGGGAATAAGGGCAACTGGGAATAAGTGCAAATAACAATTAAGACAAACCTCCAAATAGTGTGCGTGCACCATATTAATGTTCACTGACAGGCACAAGCCATACCCTGAAGGGGATAGACACACACACACACACAATCCAGGCAGGTGTGGCACCAGGGCAACATGCGTACCCCCCCAGGTGCATTGTCTGCCTATGGAGCATCCAACCATCACACCCTGTCCCTGACCCTATGCCCATGAACCAGGTGCATGCCACATAACCGACCGCTCCAACAGGTATGGCACAGCAATGCCCCCCCATTAAATGCCACCATGTAGAGCATACAGGGGTGGCCAAACCCTGCACAGCACACACCACACTGGTGCAGGCACACCCGACACAAGTGGCACAGGCTGAAGCCATATGCTGACAGCAGCATGTACAGTCCCCCCCATGCCAATGTTGTAAATGGTCGTTTGGCCCCTCCATGCAGTGTACAGTTGGGATGCCCACCCTCCACAAGCAGCAGCTTGCGTGTCACACCTCCATAAAGCAGCAGACAAACTGCTCCCCCAAAACAGCACCAACCATCCAGCAGGAGACAGAAACACCTAGCACCGCTGCAGTCAACAAGCCCTCATGGCATACTGCATGAGGCAGTGCATAGGCAGGCAGTACTGTGCGGAATTAATTGGGTCATAGATTTGAGAACTAGCATACTCGTCAACATGGTATAAAGTGTAACACACATGGTCAACTGGAGTGTGCCCATAACGGTAGTGCACGCACCCATCAGGATTTCGGTGTGGGGTCCTGGGAAAACATCAGAACATTGGGTCCATTTGAGGGAGCACATCTCTGCACCATGCTGCCAAACAAATGCTGCCATACCCCAGTCAAGAAAACTTTTGCATGGCAAAACCCACCCCGTGGGAGGTGCTCCCTTTTTCTGCAGACTGGTTGTTGACTGTGGGCATTGCCCTACTGTTCTGCCCTCTATGACATCACCAGTCATGTGCCCCTGTAGGAGTAGAAAAGGCAGCTGCCTGCACAGACACAGTGTCTTATGACTTGGCAGCTGTAGGATGGAGCTTCCCACATTCCTGTCCAGCTAGGAGAGACCCCTACTGTCCCTTGCAGGATATGTATATTGCTGAGATAAGGAGGTGAGAGGGAAGGTGAACTGGCATCATGCCAGTACAACCACTTTCAATGCCCTATACACCTACACATGATTGCTGACTATGTGGTGCACCAGGGGCAGAACCACAATCATGTCCCCAATGCCGGTGAGGTTGGTGTGTGCAGTGTTGTGGCCGATGTTCATGCCAGGGCACACACAAGCATGGAGAGCACTGGACAGGTGATTGTTCAGTGCACCTCAGGGTGCTGAATGCTGTGGCAGGCAGGCTGCCTGCCCTGCCACTCTTGAAGAGGACAGTACAGCATGTCCAGCAAGCTGCAAGGAGCTGCCCAGCTATGCCTACCACTGTCAAGGACCTGGACGTACCTCCAGAGTACAGTGTCACCTGCACAGGAGCCCTTCCTGCTGTATGATAGTGGGCAAACTGAGGGACAGGATGCTGCTGTTTGTCACACAGTGCACACTACACTTCCTGGGTAACAGTGAGGACTGGTTCCTTGATGGCACCTTTTGCGCCACACCACCCCTGTTTTGGCAACTTTACACCCTACACAGCATGCATGCAGACGTTGTGGTGCCTACTGTCTACATACTGATGTACAGACATTGGGAGCAGGCGTACAACAGGGTGTTTACAGAGGTGCGTAGGCTAGTGGGTGACAGTACCCCATGGACAGCGCTCATGGATTTTGTGGAGAGGGTTCACCGCAGTGTTCCCAGGGGTTGCGCTTCAGGGCTGCTTCTTTCTCTTTGACCAGGCCCTGTGACGGCACATACAGCAGTCTCCCACTGCCCTTCAGTGTTATTCCACAGATGAGGAGTTCACCCTGCAGGTCCAGATGGTGCTGTTCACCCTTGCCTTTGTGACTGTGGGTGATGTGCTAGATACATTTGCCACCCTGTGTGACTCTGCCTACTATCAGGCGAATGAGGCACTGCTGAGGCCCATACTTGATTATGTTGAGGAGACATGGCTTGGCCGACCCATTGGATGTATGGCTAGGCACCAGCCTCTGTTCCCACTGGAGGCATGGAACATGTATGATGCCACACACGCTGGACTGGCATGTATGAACAATGCCATCGACGGCTGGCACAGGGGCTTTAACACCCATCTCAGTGTTGCCCATCCAGGGATCTGGCGCTTCATTGACTGCCTCCGTGAGGAACAGCAGTTGAATGAGATCCGTATTGAGCAGCTCATCTCTGGGAGTGGCACCGCAGCAAAAGCGGAATTACAGGGACCTGACATGGCAGATTGAGATCATTGTGGAGGACTACAGCCAGTGCACCACAGCTGACTACCTGAGGGGCCTGGCATATAATTTCCAACTCCAGATGCAGCCGGCCATTGTCAGGTGCTGCACAGCTGTCACCTCCGACATCCATTCCTGACTGCCCACCTGTTACATTGCTTGCCCGCCTTGTCCTGTGCCCACATTGCCTGCTCCATTTTGCAACATTCAGGTACCCTGTCCTGCAGTGGTCACCAACAGCTAGCTGCCACTGTGTCCTGCATGCCCCTGAAGCTCTCTGTGAACACCACACCTTGAATTACACCAACATTTATTGCTGCTGTCACCTGTGCCATGTACCTGCGCCGCCACTGCACCATCCACCTACAGTGTCACCCTATGCACCAGCTCCATACATGCCTTCACTGGTGTCCTGCACCACCTTGTCCAGTGTTGTCTCACACCTCCAGGTGCATTACTCACCATATCTGACTGCCATCTGCGTGGTTGCACTGTTACACTCACCACATTCTGCTGCTCTTCCCTTTGCTCGCACCCCTGCCCATACTGTCACATGCTGCATGGGGCCTGTGCACCCATGGGCCTTCTGTCCGCACTCTCTGGTGTGCCTCCTCGTCCCCCCCTCCAGTGACCCATTTGTGTCTGGGACTTTCTGTTTTCGTGGTGGTGTTTATCACATTTTTTTTAATGCCTCCATTTGCTCTTATGACATTCGCCCACCTCTACTGTGTGACATTCTGTGGTGGTCACTTCTGCTGCTCGCTGTTCTGGCTTGTGCACAGTTGTGCGGTGCGCCTGGTTGCAGATTGGCGTTTCCTCACCTGCACCACTTTGTCATTTAGTGTCTTTCTTGGGCCCACATTCCCATCACCCTTCATGGTGTGCCCTTCTCACATAGAACCGAGACGTGCACACCCAAAGGACCTCTCCTTTGGTGGGAGAGACTGGCGCATCTCCTTAAAGGAGCCTGAGAAGGTGGAGCCCAGATTGAGCGGGATGAAGACTAACAGGGAAGAGAAATGATCTGCAGCCCATGCTGCCTCCTCTTTGAAGACCTTCATCTGCTTCAGCTGCTCAGTGGACCCTGCAGCCTTGGAGACCATCCAGCGGGCCTCTTTCAATTTGACCAGTGGGTTCCATTTTTCCAGTCTGCCCAATTGAATTTGTGCGAGACCATCATCCAAGACATTGGGTTGGAGCATGCTACACATTTTGCACATCTGCGTGTCATGATCATGACCCAGGCAATAGGCAGCGTGAGGCATGCTGGTCATTAGAGACATCTTTTGCCCTGCAGACGGGATTGGAAACTGAGCAAGAACTTGTCCTCCATCATGGTCATAATTGCAAAGTGATTGGGGAAACTCAAACGAGTTTAACCTTTGGCAAATCTGGAGATTTTTCACCAGGCCTACAGTAACACATGAGCAATAAGGAGGGTACCAGAATCTTCCAACAGAAAGAAAGATCTGGCGTCAAGAGGCGGAGCCGAGGGATATACCACCGGGTGGGTGGAGGAGCCAGTTTAATGACCTTCCATCAAGATTCTTAAAAGGAAAGGACATGCCAAACAGTGTGGACAGAACAACATATCCACAATCTAGAACTTTGAAATTCCTTTCTTATTTGGGTCTAGCACAACTGGTGAGTGCACTGTTCTCTGCAACTACATAAGAACTGATTTTGACTAGCAACACCACCACTCCTGTGCCTCATCCCACTTGCAGTTGTGAAATTGGCATTGTTTTGGATCATAAGTTTAATATTGAAAAACACTTCCCTTGTATGGTTGATTACCTCTGAACTATATTTATTTGTTTTGTCTGCCAATTTTGTATTGTAACCTCCAGGGTCGTGTCTGAAAATAGTCGTATTTTGTGGCTATGACACTTTAACCGGTAAACAAAAACTAAATAAATAAATAAAATAAATAACTTAAAGAGCACTTTAAACCAAAGACTGCCTCAGCTCACTAGAACAAGGAAAATTCCTAGTTCTGGATTTTCATCAATTATTAGACTATAGTCTTCTATTTTCTGTGTTAGACAATAGGTCAATACTCTACTCCTCTGCTCATGATAAGGAACTTGTGAAGCCAAGGTTACCTTTAACAGCTGTCAGTTCACAAATGACATTCCAATGCTCACACATCATTTCATTCTGTATCGTTCAATGGATGTTCTGTCTCTTTATGATAGAATAAAGTTTTGATCTGCAGTTTTTGCAAAAGGTTCCTGGGTCATCCACCTGAGAGCATAATTACTCCTTTTCCTGAAACTGTTGCCCAGCTTATACCCACTCTCAAGTATAACTTTAAGATTGTGTTATTCAAATCCACTGTAAGTTAAAGGTGTTTTGCCTACTGTGTTTTGTCATTTTTTAATCACTTATCTTAAATTATTTTGCTTTGTGTCAAATGGACAAGTTTCAAGAGCAAATTAAGTAATTACTTGAATGCTAACACATGCCATTGCTTTGATTTACTGTTATACCTGCTTTTGCAAATGTTAGAGCATGTTATTTTTAACATGTATTTTTTGTGTGTGAATTTGTATTCACGTGTTGGATGTTGAGAAAATGGGCTCTAGCACATCACCTAACCAGGATAAATCATAGAAATGAACACATGAAATGAAATGAGACTCCTCTGTTATCATTGGTATCTTATTGTTGTACTGAAGAAAGTTTCTTCTCTTTTTCTACACATTTGGTGCAGCAAATTTTTGCCAGATAGTAGCATAGTAATTAAAGGCTAGACGGGACTGTAGGGTAATCATGTCCACCCACTGCAGGGACGAAATACACATGTTGTGAAAATGGTGATCCTCTTGTGAAGCAGAAATTTGTCCAGGCTTACTTTAAAGGCCTGCATAGTCTTCATATTGATTGTCTCTGTTGACTGGCTGTTCAATAGGTTCTCCACCCTCTGGTGAGAAAATGTTTATTAAAGTTGCTACCCTTGTTCATCAGGGCATGTCCCTGCATTTTGATGCAGGTCACCAAATAAAACATCTCTGATTCATACAAACAGAGACACCTGACAACTTTGTCAGTGCAGTAAAGCCACTGCGAGGCAATTTTAAATCATGATGAAAATGTGAAAGGAAAAGTGTGCCATTGGTATGCTGGACTTTGGAGTAGAACCTATAGAGTATCTGACAATGCTCTGTCACTGACATGCTTTCTAAGTTTATTTGTATTTATCTTGCTGAGCACCAGTTTTGTAGGACAGAAACTGCCCACATAGTTGTCTTCAGTGTGTTAAACTCATCCTTTTCTTTCTCTAGGCTCTCTTCTTGTCAGTAGTCAGTGAAGGGTATGTTACACCGGGGCTGTCTTTTTTTTTTTCTTTTGACAGGCTGGTGTCTCTGAACATTGCTGGTGTTCTTTTCTTCAAAACTGGTAAGTATTTCTTCAAGTTTGAACTCGTAATATGTGTCAGAAACATTGTACATTTGTTTCTGTCAGGTTTTGCTGGTTTTCTCACTACTGGTTAGGATAGCCTGGCACTACTTTGGCTGATGATGACACAGTGATACATCTGTGTTCTGGGGCAGGTTGATACAATCAGCGCCAGTTGCAAAGTTATGTGCTGATAAGGACACAACAGGAGAAGGCTTTCAGCCAGTCAGGATTCAGGAAATTTTCTGCCCATTTTATAATTTTATCTTACCAGAGATCTGTTGTCAAGACAGGGGTTTTGCCACCTCCTTCCCACCTTTGCCCTTTGCCTTACTGTTACCTTACTGAGTAACTATTAGGCCTTTAATGCGGTACCAGCCATGCTTGAAACCCTTAATGTTTCTTGCAGCCACAGTCTCTGCTGGAAGGCTGTTCTATGGCTCAGCCACTCTCTCTGTAATGTAAACTTTCTCACATCCCTCCTGAATCTTTCCCCCCCCTCACAGCAGTTTCCACTCATGTCCCTGTATTTTTGACTTGCTCTTCCTGTTGTAAAGTTTCTCATAGTTTACCCTGTTCATTCATTTCAGAAACTTGAACTTGAAGTTTCATAGAGAACAACCCATTGAACTCCCCAGCCCCGAGGGTCCCAACAGGGCCCCAGCGTCCCACATTATCTTGACATCGGATCCGCCTCTTGGTGTACTTGGCCAGAACCCATCCCATCTGCAAGACAGAGACTATTCATCATCTCGAAGGGACAGAGGCAGGAAGAGCCGCCTCAAGACCACCATTGCTGGGTGGTTAGGAGAGTCATCCAGAACGCTACATAGCTAACCAAATGCCCCCAGGGGATCAAGGCCCACTCCACCAGAGCGATCACCACCTCCTGGGCGGAAAGGGCTAGCGTGTCCTCTGAGGACATTTGTAAGGCAGCCACATGGAGCTCCCTCCACACTTTCGCCAGGCACTACAGGCTAGAACAGCTGCAGGCTATTCAGCCCACATTCGCCACTCAGGTCCTGACAGCAGCTTCCTCTACCACTCACTCTTAGCTCACTCTGTTTCCCTCCCTTGGGTACTTCACTGCTTCTTATCTACCCATGAGGTAATGTCTGGAGTGCCATGGATGCCAACCAATCACAATGGGTATTTACTCACCTGGTAAAGGTGATTGTGTTGGTTGGCATCCATGGCACTCAAGGCCCACCCTCAGAGAGCCCAGAGTGACCGGAATTGGAATGGGGATCTCAACCATGACAGGAACAGACAGCTAATACTGCTCTCAAAGTTATTCTACCAGTCGGACCTTTGGGACCGAGTCTAGACTGTAAATAATAGGAGGGAATAAAAAACCATTACGGGCCTCTAATACTAAATCATGGTCCGCATTCTTCTTTGGCTCAACCATCTTCTCCTTATTTGTCATAAATTACCTGTGCCTAGATTGTATTTTGTCTTTCTCTTATACTAACTGACCTTAATTTCAGCTATGGAAGATTCGAACTGGAGAGCAGGGGTTTCTGGGACCTGGATATGCTAGAAATTTGATCTGGGTCAGTGCATCACTAGCCTATCAGGTGGGCTATAATCCATGAGGTAATGTCTGGAGTGCCATGGATGCCAACCAACACAATCACCTTTACCAGGTGAGTAAACACCCAGTATCACTGCCTACAAGCCTGTGCACCCATTCATTAATGGGAGGCAGTTTCAGGTACTGGAATCAGCTTGTAACCATAGATACACAAATGCAAACCACATAACCTATGTGTAGTGTGACATACAAACCCACATTACATACAGATTAAAAACTATTTAAAACCTATAGAGATTTCTCTTAATTTTTGGAGGTTAAATCTTTTAACTAAACACATTGGCCCAGATATTCAAACTGCGCCAGTCTGAGGCGCAAGCCCCTGCGCCGCTCAAAATAGTTGCGCAGGGGTGTGGCCGGGGTGATATTCAAAGGAGTTGCGCTGTTGAGCAACTCCTTTGAATATCACCCAGCTCTAACACTGCTGCATGGCGCAGTGGAACTTGACGCTACCGCAAGTTGCCAGAGTTGAGCATTAAACTTGCGGTGGGCATGAGTACCATTGCGCCATCAAATTTCGATATTCAAAGGTGACATGCAAATGGGGCCATAATTTATGCAAGGCACAGGGGGGGCCATTTGCATCTATTTATGGCCCATTGCATGCCATTTGCATGTAGGTGCCCGATCCCGGACTTGCTCCTGGCCACCCTGCCAGGCAGCAGCCGTCGAGGACCTATACCTACGCAGCCCGATCGCAGGGCATCACAGTTATGACAATCCCCACATCTCCCACAGCCCGATCGCGGGCAGAACCCGTACATATCCCCCCACACATCTCCCACAGCCCGATCGGGGGCAGAACACGTACATGTCGCCCCCCACACATCTCCACAGCCCGATCGCGGGCAGTACAGTTACATGAATCCCCCCACACACATCTCCCACAGCCCGATCGCGGGCAGAGCCTGTATGAACCCCCAGTGCCCGATCGCGGGCAGAATGTAACCCTCCCCCAACCGAATAACTCCTGGTGGTCCAGTGGACCGTAAAGCCGATCGCGGGCAGAATGTCACAACACAACCCCCAAACATCTCCCTGGTGTCTAGTGTCCCCCCACCCACCCACGAAGCCCCTCCACCCGCTCCCCGCGGCGGAGGCGACAGCATCCACCGCCTGCGCCCGCCGCCGCCGACTGACTGTCGGTGGGCTGCTGCGGTCATTGCAGAGCTACAGCCAATGGGCGTGCAGCCCATACCGTACATGACAGTCAGATTTGTGAATGATCATTCACAAATCTGGACTGTCATGTCTGATGAGCTACTGCCCGATAGCTGTAGCTCTGCGCAATAGCAAGCGCTGATCAGTCGATCGGCGGCGGAAGCGAGGTGAGATGCTGTCGCCCGCCGGCTGCGGGGGCGGGGTGGAGGAGCTTCGTGGGTGGGTGGGGGACACTGGACCTCAGGGAGATGTTTGGGGGTTGTGCTGTGACATTCTGCCCGCGATCGGGCTTTACGTCCACTGGACCACCAGGAGTTATTCGAGTTGTGGGGTTATTCCGCCGATCGGGCACTGGGGTTCACAGGTTCTGCCCGCGATCGGGCTGTGGAGAATGTGTGTGTGTGGGGGGTTCATGTATTTCACTGCCCGCGATCGGGCTGTGGGAGATGTGTGTGGGGGGTTCATACGTACTGCCCGCGATCGGGCTGTGGGAGATGTGTGGGGGTTTCATAACTGTGATGCCCGCGATCGGGCTGGTGGGGGCACAGGGACCGAGTTGGGGGCCAGCCAGGGTGGCAGCTGCTGTGTTGCGCCCTGCAATGCAGCAGCTCACCTGTGGGTGGCCCTCAACTTGATCCTTTTTTTGGCTCAAGGTTGTGCAGGCGCAGGTTGGGGGTTGCGCATGCACAACTCTGCACAACCCGACTGAATATCAGGTTGCGCAGGTTATGCATGGTTCCTCCCCCTCCTGTTGAGCATGCATTCATTTGCATTGCTCTTTTGCGCAACCTGTTGCCAGAGGAGCAACTGCCTCCTGCTGAATATCGCAGAATGGCGCAATGTAGGACTTGCGCATGCGCAACCCTGTTGCGCATGGAGCAACCCTTTTGAATATCTGGGCCCTTATAGCTACTGAAAAATGCATATACTATAACTAACTGTTCGGTCTGTCTTCTTCATTTAAACCTCTTGGGTGCAAACTGCTGAGTTCATAAATCCAGTATGCTTCTCGTTGTAACAGTCTCCTTTGCAGGTCTCACCCTTGAACTGTCAAACTCACTTTTTCAATGCCTAAAAAATGCAGGCTTGCTGCTGATCCATGTCCTTGTTCTGCATAATGACATGCAATTTTATAATTCATATTCCCCACTGGAATAGCAGTTTTTTTCCCTCCTAATCTTGTCTTGAAAAATCTTTTGGCTTGACCTGTGTAAACTAGCTCACATGGGCACTGCAGCATATAGATTACATTTGTTGTAGTACAATTTATGAAGTGTTTTATTTCATACTTTTTTTGTTCTGGGATGGTTTAATGTTTTTGTGTTGTAAGTACAGTAACAATGAAAATAATACCCACATGTAAAATTCCTTGCTGGTAGATCAGGTATCCAAGCTAGTCTCAGATTCACTTTTTCTTTTATAGATAAAGATTTAACAAGGGTGTCTTTCAAATTATTGGATCATTTATTTGTTATTCTTGATCCTACTAATTCACATTAATCAGACTTGGTTCTGTACTTAAAACATCCCAGTGATTTATTTTTTTAATAATCATATGATTTCTGAGGACACTCTTGTAAATGAGGTGCTAAACATAACTTGTTCTTCTTTTTCAGTTTTTTTTTGGCTCTGTTTTCAAAAGATTTTCCCTGTTTAATATACTAACTCTATTAACAGCATTTAGAAGTATACTGAGTGCATAGAGCCTGTGTCAGGAACCTTTTACATGTAACTCTCCTGGTCATACCTAAAAATAGGCAGTGCACTCACCCAGTTACCAAAAGCAAATAAATAAAACTGCCATTTCTATTTTCATGACATCTTCTTCACTGCATTTGTGTTTGACCCATATGAGATGACCATAAGGAATGTTCCTTTGTAATTGTTGTGGGTGATCACTAGTGTAGCACAACAAACTATATATATCAGTTTCTCTTTGATATAGTTTAGTTTGTAGGGTGGTTCCTGTTTCATAAACTGTCAAATCTAAGAAGTTCACTGAAGCAAAACTTTTGCATTCCATGATTTTCAAATTACTGTTGCAGGAGTTATTGAATTCAAAAAATTCATCTAAGTCTCTTTCATTACCTTCCCATGAAATCAATACCTCATCTATATATTGAATCCATTTGGAAACATGTACATGCCATTGTGTTTTCTGTGTTCTAGATGTTCATATCTTCCCACTCTGCCATGTACAGGCTTGCCAGAGAGGCAGCAAATATGGTTCTCATGGTTGTGCTGTGGATTTGTTTGAAGAACACATTCCCAAATAGAAAATAGTTAGATTTTTAAATAAAGTTAGCCAGATCCATGAATAAGTTTGATGGGGGTAAGGGCATCATTCTGTCTTTGTTTCAATTTGTTGTACTGTAGCTAGCTTTTAAACCTCCTTAGTGCAGAATGTTATTGTAGAAATTTTCTACATCACAAGTAATACTTCTAGGCCCGGATATTCAAACTTTGACAGGCTGTGGCGCAAGCTTGGGTGCAGCTCAACTTGGCTGCTCAGGGGTGTGGCCTGGGCTATATTCAACAGAGCTGCACTATGGCTCAGCAGCTTTGAATATCGCACCCTGGCCACCTCCACTGTGCATGGCGCAGTGGCACTGTGCCAGCGCAAGTGGCCAGAGTGGAGCATGGAGATGTGCTATGCACAAGTGCCATTGCACCAGTCACAGCACCTCACCCCGATATTCAAAGGGGACATGCAAAAGGGCCATCATTTATGCAAGGCGCATATGGGGCCATTTGCATGTCATTATAGCAATTGCATCCCATTAGCATGCAAGTGCGCCCGATCACCAATGACTTGCGCCTGGTGCCTGCCAGCAGCAGCTGTCAGGACTGACACCTCCTGCAGCCCAATCATTGGCATCTGTGTAAATGTAGAAAATTGTCCTATATCCCTGGTGGTCCATTGGACCACTTTCTGCCCGATCATGGGCATCTGTAAACATAGAAAACCTGTCCAATATCCCTGGTGGTCCAGTGGACGCCTCTGCCGATTGTGGGCATCTGTCGTGAAGAAGAGACCCCCTCCAAGATCCTGACTACCGATCACAGGCATCCTTGTGAAGAGACCCCCATCCAATATCCCTGGTGGTCTGGTGGTACTCCCCCACCCACCCACCCACTGAGCCCCACCACCCCACCTGCTGACGGGCGGAGCGGGGTGGTGGGGCTCAGTGGGCGGGTGGGGAGGTTCACTAGACCACCAGGGATACTGGCGGGGGGGTTAATTCAACAGATGCCCATGATTGGGCAGCAATCGGTCCACTGGACCACCAGGGATATAGGATGAAGATTTCTGTTTTATTATAACACATGCCCGCGATCGGGCACATAGTGGTCCATGGGACCACCAGAGATATTGGAGGGTTTATTTAAACAGATGCCCATGATGGGGCATGGGGGGCACCGCCAGGTGCGGCAGGAACTCGGGTGGCCACCCACAGGTGGCAGCTGCCGTGTTGCGCCCTGCAATGCGGCAGCTCACCTGTGGGTGGCCATCATTTGTTCCTTTTTTTTTTTTGGCTTAACTTTGTGCAGGCACAAGTAGGGGTTGTGCATGCATGGCTCTGCACATCCCGGGCTGAATATCGGGCTGTGCAGGTTATGCATGGGGACGCCCCCACCTGTGCCTGCATACATTACTGATGCGCTCCAGCGCCGGGATTTTATGCGGCGCACTTTTTCCTTTTGAATATCGTGGAAGAAATAGTGGAGCGGCACAACACTGTTGTGCCATGCGTAACCTTCTTTTGAATATCTGGGCCATTGTATTTTTGTTGTTCTATATTCTTTAAGAATTTTTAAAACATCTTTTGTGTCTGCTACATATGATTTTGTTTGCTGAACAAAAGATCTCAATAAGAAATTGACAAATTTCGATGGGGATTCTGTGATAGAATCAATACTGATGACAACTGGATGTCCAGAGGTTTGTTTATTTTATGAATTTTAGGCAAGAGGTATATAATTGATCTTACAGGGTGGTTAGTTATCAGGAAATTCCATTCTGCTTCTGTGATCCAAAGTTTTTCTTGCAGTCTCTATCATATTTTTATGTTTGCTTGTATATTTTCATTTGGATCACTTTCCAATTTCTTATAGAACTTTTGTTTGCAAGTTATGCCTCCATTTCCCTGATACACATATTGTTTTGCCAAAGCACTACCCCACCTCCTTTATCTGCTTGTTTCACTATCACATCTTGCACATTTCTGATTTAATCTAATGCTTTTCTTTCTGCTTTTGTAATGTTTTATGTTTCCCTTGTTTTTTTCATATCTTTTTAATACTTTTTTGACATCATTGTCCACCAATTTGCTAAAATAATCATTGCTTGACTGATGGCTTTATTGGGCATAAAAGTGGGTTTGGGTTTAAATGGTGCTTTTTTGTCTTACACATCTCATTTCAATTTCCTCCCTATGCACTGCTACATTTGTAGTGGTATACAGTAAGTATTGGTATTCCTTTCTTCTAAACTTTGTACTCTGTCAAAATGTACTTTTAGGTGTAATTTTCTGTACAATTTGAAAGTATCAGTTTTGACATTCATAACATTTATTTTGGAACTTACTACAAATGTTAATCCCTTTTAAATATTTGTTCTTGATTTACACTCAACGCTTATCTGTTATTTAATAATTTCAATTTCATGGTTCTCTGTGACCTCCATGGACCTTTTTCCCAGTAGTGTCCAAAGTTCCCACTCATGCCTCTGCCTCTTCCTTTTATGCCTTTACACACACCCCACCGCTCATACTTGTCCTTCCCTGAAAATCCTGATCCTGCATATGTGTTTATTGTTGAACCTCATGTCCTTTGTTTTCACTCTTATCTGTTGTACTGAAGTTATCAGCTTTAACTTTTTGGTTTTCTTGATATGTAATCCTGTTGTTCTCCTTTTCCCATGTTAGTTGTATACTATTCCTGCTCTATGATCTCATTCATCCCTTATCTGTTTTCTTTTTTTATACTCTGTTAATTCATCTTTATATTTCTTAATGTTTACATCTAGTTTGGAAAGTACATTGAGTTTGTCTTTTTCAGGCATATTTTTAAATAACTCCTGTTCCATTTTTTTGATTTCTTCTTGCAATTTCTCACTGTCATTCCTGCATTTTTAATCATAGCTAAAATGAAATCATTAGATGCTTTATTTAGAATCCATTCCCAGTCATGCATATAAAGCTCATTATCTATACCAAATGATGGTGGCTTCTGCATTCTAAGACCTCATGGAATTTCTTTTTCATGCCAGTATCTGCTTAGAGAAAGAGTATGCATTTGTGTTCTAATTTGCTTCTTTTTCAGTGCTTCAAGTTCACTTGCATTTGTATTGCTGTAATTTCCATTTGATGTGCTATTTCCAAACATTTCTGTGTATAAATTGGTTGCAAAGGCTAACTGTTCACCTTGTTGTTCAGTGAAATCCGCATGTTGCTACTGGAGTGTTTAATATGTCTATTCCATTTCATATTATAACAAAATGTTATGCCCAAATATGAAAATTCTTGAACTTACTCCAAGGGATTTTCTGTAAGATAATAATATTTTATATCTTTTTACAACCAAAGATCATCACTTTTTTTTCCTTAGTATTGGGGAAAAGATTCAGTTTAAGACAGAGTGCATCACATTTTCTTCATTTTCTTAGGATTCTCTGTAGCCCTAGTCTACTAGTAGAAATAATTGTCAAATCATCTGCATATGCAAGAATAGGTACATACTGTTGTAGGGTCTTTGGTGGATGTTATTGTGATTTATTTAATTTGAGCACTATTTCATTTATATAAACGTTAAAGAGAGATGGAGTGAGGACATATCCTTGCTGCGCTCTCAAATTGGTTTCAATATTTTCAGTTATTCCCCCACCCATGCTTGGTATATTTAATTTGATTCTATGTGCTGGAATAAAAATGTTTTATCAGAGCCAATAAATTATGGTCAGTCCCGAGTTCTCTTAGTTTGACCCATAGGTAAGATCTTATAATAGGATTGAATGCTGCAAAGAAATCCACAAAGGCTACAAAGAGTTTCTGCATTTTAATTATGCAGTATTTTTTCTATTAAGAGTGAAAATAAAACAAAAATAAAAAAGTGTGTCATGGTTCCAAGTTCTCTTCTAAATCCTGCTTGCAAAGGGGAAAGTATTATTTGTTTTTCAGTCCAACACAAGAGTCTCTTTAAGACAATTTGTGCATCTATTTTAGTCATATTGTCTAATAGACTTGTTGGCCTGTAATTTTCAGGGTTCCCTATCCTTTTTTTTTTTTTCAAATAGGGACTATGCAACTACATCTACATGTAGCAGGTGTAAATACAGACATGATAGCATTATTGTAAAAATTCTTTAAAGATACGACCACCACGCCACATCAAGTTTGTAGAATTCAGCATGTGCTGCATTTCATCTTGACCTGGAGATTTATTGCTTTTAAAGAGGGACTCTGGACATAAGTGATAAATTGCAGAATTAGAATAAGCACACCTCCAATAAATCACACACCAAAATTAGGTTTCTGCATTACTTCTTTTTAAAGTTATGAGCTACCGTATTTTGTAACCTGATTTCACTACATGTTCAAAAGGCCAGTTTCAGTGAAGAGCTGCTGATGTCATCTCCTGAACTCAAACCTAGTCCTCCCTGTCAGCAAGCCCTGTTTCTCCAAAATTTGAAGATCATGCATAATGGTTTTCAAGTAAAACAGGCTGCACCATTCAATAAACATTGCTATAAAACTATGTGATTTTCAGGTTTTGTAACAACATTGAAAATTCATATTTTGTAATACCTTTTGGTGCAGACCATTTCTCCAGGGCTGCTGGATGTTAAGTCAGCATGCCTCCAGACGGCTGATATCATTTGGGTACTACTCAACTGTGCCTGTTGGGAAGTTGTATTGCTATTAGTATTGTAATGTTAGTAACTTCATTACTGTTTGTTAGAGTCTGGTTTACAATAAGATTTAATAGGGGCCTTATATGTGTTAATTCCTAGTAGCGGTGAAAGTGTTAGCGCTGGTAAAATTATCATTTTAATAAAGGAATAATGCACAACAGGGTGTGTGTCATGCTGGGATAAGGCCAAGTGTGTCCAACACATAAGAAGTAACATTATCTAAGCACAATGTACTTCCTGGAATGAATTATTAAAAACACATTTTAGAATACTTTTTCCCTTACATTTTAATATTAGGACAATGGTTAGAGCAGTATAACAGCTAATATGCTGATTCATGTACAGCAACAAGAAATTCTGGGTAGATTATAAAGTTAATTTAAATTTGCCTTACTCAGCAGTGCAGTTTCCTATTTTGGTAGTGGTGAATGCAATATAGCACCTAATGTGCAGATGTGTGTAGCAAGGCACTGTGGGTACAATATGAAGCTGGTTTCCATTTTATTTACTGGGAAGTGCAGTTTCCTATTTTGTAGGGTTAAAACATAAGAACTCAGATGTTTATTTTCAAAATGAAGCATTGTGCACACACACTATATAGCTGACAAGATTTCTTTACTGAGAGATGTAGTCTCCTGTTTCTGTAGTGAGTACAGAAATAGAATAGCCTGTATAATAATTTGCATAATGAGGATTGTGGGTACAGTAAATAGCTAATTTTTATCGCCCTACTAATGACATTTGGCTATGTGTGTGCTGGGACTAGATGCATGATGATATGCTGGGATAACATAATGGGTCCAGCCCAGATTAACAGAGCCCAGTATTCTTTCTTGCCATTGTGTAATATGGAGTACAAAATAGATGAGCCTGAATGTAAGTCAAGTAACAGCCTGCCAGGGAGAAAACACTGGGTTGGCTACTGCATAGAAACTTGTAGTAAGGTTTCAAAACAGCATTATCTCTCACACCCATTTTATTTACAGGAAGATGGGATAATTGTTTTCAAGTGCCATCCTGAGTAATCACCTCAACTGAATGACAGGTTTGCATTATCACAGCCTTTCACCACATCAGAGTTATCTAGTCTGCAAACCTCACCACAAAGAGCTATGACTTATCATCAAGAAGCCCTGGAGAAATGGACCACAACAAACAGACATCAAATAAACAGAAAAAAATACCAATTTGTCAACTTTGTTACAAAACCTGAAACACACATAGTTTTTAAAGCAATGTTTGTTGAATGGTGCTGCCTCCTTTACTTGTGGAAACCATTGCACATGATCTTTAAAGTTTGGAGAAACAGGTCCTATAAGCTTGTTGGAGAACTCTGTGAGTTCAGGAGATGACATCAGCAGCAGCTCTTCACTGAAACTGACTTTTTTGATCAGGCAGTGAATTTAGGGTTGTAAAATTATTTGTAACTTTTAAACAAAGTAACTTAAAGATCTCAGTTTTGGTATGTGGCTGATTGGGGCTATGCTTATCCAAATTCTGAATTTATTGATGCCAGAATTTTTGGCCTGAGTCCCTCTTTAAAGCTAACTGTTTCATCTTTCACATCTTGTTCCATAATCCAATTGAATGGTTCTTCAGCAGGTTGCAGTCAGTGACCAAAGGAAGGGGAGTGGAATGGAGCTGTAGCTGCAGTCAGTAGCAAGGGCACAGGTCACAGTCAGTGACTGAAGGAGGGATGGCCAATTGCAGTTGGCGGTGAAGGATCAGGCCAATCAGGAGAGTGGCACCAAGGCAGTCAGGCTTAAAAAGCCAGCCAGACCACAGAGCTGAGACCTGTTGCTTGTCAGCAGCCGGAGGCAGGTCACAGTTGGCAATCAGAGGAAGGTGAGCAGAACAGAGCTGTAGCTACAGTCAGCAGTGAGGGTGCAGCTCTCAGTCGGCAGCTGAAGGAGGAATGGTCAACTGCAGTCAGCGTTGGATCAGACCAATCAGGAGAGTGGCACCAAGGTGGTCAGGCTTTAAAGTCAGCCAGACCACAGAGTTGAGAGCTGTTGTTTGTTCCCACACCTCCCAGCCCCAGCCTCTATTAAATATAGAGGGAGGAGGAGCCATATATGGAGTGGAGAACCTGACTGGCTGGTCTGAAGGAGGAGTGGCTGAGGACATGGACAGACAGAAAGTGAGAGCAAGGATGGTCCTGAGCTAAGGAAATCACTGTTAGGAGCTGGTTTGCAGCAAAGGAACTGGGTCCTGCATTTCTCCACAGGGGACTTGACTTCAACTTTGGTGGCTATTGGTAGTTAACACACAAATCCTTCACAAGGAGCTGAAATTGCAGTGAACTGAACTGGGTCAAGCCAACTAATGCTGGAGGTGCTGGGGACTTGGACTACTGATGCTGGAGGTGCTGGGGACTTGGACTTGGCCTTGTACTTGGTGACTTGGACTGGAACTTGGTGACTATGGTTATAAATTCTTGATGTCTATGGTTTGCGTGGTTTATTGTATCTAAAATTCTTGCCTATGGGTTGGGGCTGAAGAAGGAGTGATGAAGAAGAAGAAGAATCAGCATTTATATAGTGCTTTTCATACATCCAAAGCACTTTACAAGCAATGCTAGACTGGTAGTGAAGTGACTGAATGTGTGGTGGCGCCATATCGCACATCATCACCCACACACAGCCTGGATAATTGCATGAACCAGTTTATGGGAAGGGAATGTTGGCCAGGGCACGGGAATGTTCCTACTCTTTGCAGAAAGAGTGCCCTGGGTTCTTTACTTCCACCTGGACACTCACCAGGACAACACCAGGATGGGTAGAAGGGACCTCGGTTTAACTTCTCATCTGAAGGACGGCACACCCCAGCAGTACAGTGCCCCCAATACTGCACTCGGATGCCAGCGATTTTTAGGTGAAAGTCCAATCCCAGTGTGGGACGAGAACCCACGACCTTCTGGTCCAGAGGCAGATGTGCTACCAACTGAGCTATGCTGACACCATGCTGATGGTGAGGGTGAGGGTTGGGGGTCCTAAATACACAAGGTGTATTATATGACTGAATCTGAGTGTCACGGCCTGTATCTGAGTGTCACGGAAGAAATAGAAGGGCAGCACAAAAGGAGGGGTGACCAAGGGAGGAGGATCCTTGGCAGGGTGGTGGGGTGCAGTGGCTGTGGAATGGCTATGATCCTAAACTGGGCTTGGAGGATGGGGGGGATGTATGATGTGTAAGCAGCTCACTCAGCTGAGGGAGGAAGTGGTGAGACTAGGGTGGGTGTTAAATGGGGGGAAGCTGGGAAATGGAGGTGGAGAGACAGGGCTGGTATAAGCCAGGAAAGGAGTGGGAAGGGCTGGGTGGATCCACTGGAGGGTCAGATACACTGTTCTGGAAGTCGAGAGTGTGGGTGGGAGAGGATGGAAGGAGATCCAGATGGGATAGACCAGAAGTGATAACTGACAGCAGGAAGTTCAGAGTTGGGACAAGAATGCCCAGGACAGGAGGAAAGGGGTCTGAGGAAACTGACAGCAGGAAGTCTAGAGGCATGATAATGACACGTGTAGCTAGAGAAAAGGGGTCAGTTGATGATTAGGAAGAGTGGAAGACAGTAGGCTCAGGAAGAGGCAGACAGATGCCCAAAATGAAAGATGACACAGGCATAGGTGGAATGGGCCAGTGGCCAGAAGTAACAAACAGTTTTTCCCCCCTAGATATTCTAGTCAAGGACATTGGGAGGAAGGGGACTGGCAGGGTCCATCAGAGAAGGGAGGGAGCAGGGTGGCTGGGGGACGCTCTGTGGGGAGAGATCTCAGGTGCAGTTGAATGGGGGAGGAGGGGTGGCACATCGCATGTAGGGAAAGGGGTGGAAGAGGGGGCGGCACATTAGGGTCACACCAGAAGGTGGCACTAGGGGAACTATGGCACAAGAAAAGGGGCAGGAAGGAAGGAAACACTGGAAGAGCTGGAGTTGGGCCCCTGGGAGGCTGCAAATGGATGGGAGGAAACCCGTCAGGACAGAAGCTGTAGTAGGAGGCTGGGGGATGCTCCGGGCAGGGTGCAGGAGAGGGGAAATATGCAAACAGGCAGGTGGTGAGGAGGAAGACTTCCCCAAGTGGGGTACAATGCTGAAAATCTCCTGTAGAGATAGGTGGGACATTAGCAGTTGGAAGGGGATCAAGCAAAGTTGGCACAATCTCACACAGCGATGCAGGCCAGTGCAGGCCAGTAGCAGTTAGAGGGGGGTCAGGTGAAGTTGGCTCATGCTCAAGCAGTGATGCAGTAGGGGCTTGCAGGGCTGAAGGAAGCCAGGTGGAGGTACAAGGGATGAAGGGGTACAGGAAGAGGAGGTCTGAGGAAAGGTTAAAGGGAGAGGGTGAAGAGGGAAATATACTGGATGTGGGTAAAAGCAAGGATAGGTTAGGTGATGGGAAACAAATGATGAGCGGGCAGAAACCAGGGCAGGTTGGTAAATGAGGAGGAGTCCAAGGGGGGGCCAAGCCCTGTGACACAAAGCTGGAGGCCTGAAGGACACCCAGGAAGCTGGTGAAGTAGGGTGGCATTCCTGGGAGACTCAATAATTAAGGGGATAAAATGGGGAAGGAAGGGAGCAAAAAACAATGCAGTATGGGTGCAGTGCATGCTGGGGTGATGGCATTGGAGGTGAGGCATCATATTCCTTTCTGGGGCAAGCAAAAGGATGAAAGGACACACCTGATGTTTCACCTGGGCATGAACGACTTGGATGGGAACAGTCTGATGGAGGTACAGGCAAGGTTCAAGGAACTTGCTAGATTCAGTAGTAGCAACACTCTTTTTCTTTCCATTTCCTTCTCTGAGGTGTTGCCAGTACCAAGAGTGGGCACACCCAGAAAGGAAAAGATTAGGGCATTCAACAATTGGCTACAGGGTTGGTGCAGTCAGATGGGGTTTGGCTGGATAGGTGACTGGGGCTCTACATGGGAGGAGGAGGGACTGTATGCCCAAGATAGGCTGCACCTGAGCTCTGCAGGGACAGCTGCACTAAAGAGTAAACTGGGAGACTTCATGGCAAAGAAATTCAAGTTAAACTAAATAAGGGGGGGGGCTATGGACAGGGCCAACCTTACGTGAGGCAGAACGGAGATGCTATCAGCCTCCCCCCCAGGTCACAACAATTATCAAGAGAACAGTTAGCATCAGGGAAGGGCGGGATGGGGCTAGATGTTGGAGGGTCTTGGTTGCAAATGCCAGGAGCCTGGGGAACAAAATGGGAGAACTAGAGGCCACTGTGATGGAGGATAACCTAGACATTGTAACAGTGAGTGAGACTTGGTGGAATGAACACCATGCCTGGAGACGGTGATCCCAGGGTATCGTTTGTTTAGGAAGGATCGGGGGGGAAGAGGGGAAGGGTGGCATTATATGTCAGGGAAGTGATTGAGGCCATGGAAGGGTGGGAAGAGGAGGGAGAAACAGAGATAATGTGGGTCACCCTAGACAGGGGATGGGGGAAAACCTACATGTTGAAGTAGTCTATAGGCCTCCTATGCAGGGGGAGGAAAAGGATAGACACTTTGTAGAATCAGTAGCCAGGATGGCATGCAAAGGGGAAATTGTGCTGGTGGGGGACTTAAACCTTCCGGACATCAACTGGGAGGCCCAGACACCAATCTCCACAAGAAGCAGGGGCATCTAGAGGCTCTGCAGGACATATACCTGCAGCAAAGGCCAGAGAGCCCACTAGGGGTGTGAACCTGTTGGATGTAGTCCTCACAAATGGGGACAGTGTGGAGGAGGTGGAGGTGGGGAAGAGCTTGGTACCAGTAATAACAGGGCTGTCAGTTTCAGGGTGAGGCGGGCAGGAGAAAGGTTTGGATGAGGACCAAGGTAATGGACTTCAGGAAGGCTGACTTTCATGGAATGAGGAAAGTAGTTAGGAAGAAATGTCAAGGATAGGGGATGTGCAAGGGTGGAGGAATTCTGGGTAGCCATCAATAGAGGTGTATTTAAAGCCATGGACTCATGCATAAGAAGGTTAAGAAAGAATAGAATATGACAAAGACCTCTATGGTTCACTAGAGAGGTGGTGTTTGGGATCAAGGAGAAGACTAGAGCATTCAAGAGGTACAGGAGGACACCTAGCGATGAAGACAGGAAAACCCTACAGGAAAAAAGAAGGGAGGCAGGGCAAAAGATAAGGAGGGCTAAGAAGGCCACTGAGGAGAGGATAGCGAAGCAGGCAAGGGGGGGGGACAAAACCTTCTTTAGGTACGTTGGAGAAAGGAGGAGGGCACAGCATAGGATTGGAAGGTTAAGGGGGGAAAGTGGAACAATACTGCAAGGGGATTTAGAAAAAGCAGAGGCATTAAATAACTATTTCACCTCAATCTTCATGGAGGAGAGCAAGCGCAGGGGACCAGGGTGGGGAGGGTGATAGCCACAGACAGGTGGGTTTGGCAGAATTCACAGCTGAAGGAGTAATGGAAGAGCTGGGAAGACTTAGGGTGGACAAGGCAATGGGGCCTGATGGAATGCACGCAAGAGTTCTCAAGGAGGTGAGGGATGAACTGGCGCCACATCTGATGAGGCTGTTTAACTTGTCCTTGGTCACAGGGGTGATGCCAATGGACTGGAGGAGGCAGAGGTTGCAGTACATAAAGGCGGGAGGAAGGACAAGGTCAAAACTACTGTCCCATTAGTCTGACCTCAGTGTGGGAAGGTAATGGAAACACTACTTAAGAGCAGGTTGATAGAATACTTGGAGATGAATAGCATGCAGGATAACAGGCAGCATGGTTTCACCAAGGGAAGGTACTGCCAGACTAACCTGATAGAGTTTTTTTCGATGGGGTGACACAGATAGTGGACCAGGGAGGAGAGGTAGACGTGGCCTATCTGGATTTCAATAAGGCCTTCAACACTGTTCCACATAGTAGGCTAGTGCATAAGCTGGACAGACTAGGAGTGGACCAAAGGATCACCAGGTGAGTGGAGAACTGCTTGAAGGGATGGAGTTAGATGGTGGTAGCAAATGGGATACATTCCAGGGAAAGGGCAGTGACCAGTGAGGTGCCATAGGGGTCAGTGCTAGGACCAATATGCTCTTTAACATCTATGTTAGTGACCTAGTGGAGGGTCTGGAGGGATGGGTGTGCCTGTTCGCAGATGATACAGAGGTCTGCAATAGGGTGGATTCATCTAATGGGGTGCAAGCCATGAGGCAGGACCTAGAGGTCTGGAGAGGTGGTCTGACACCTGGAAATTGAAGTTTAATGCACAGAAGTGCTCGGTGATGCACCTGGGGAGGAGAAATAGGAGGGAAACTTACTCCTTGGAGGTGGAGATTAAGAAGAAAGAAACAGAAAGGGACCTGGGGATTATGGTATCCAGTGACTTTAAGGTGGACAGCCAGTGTAGCAGAGGCGTTGGGAAGGCAAATGGTATTTTGGCCTGCATTGCGAGGGTTTACTAGCAGGAAGAGGAGGTGCTAATGCCATTATACAGAACCATGGCCAGTCCGCACCTGGAGTATGGGGTGCAGTTCTGGAGGCCTCACCTATGCAGAGATAGTGAGATGATGGAGAGGTACAGAGAAGGGCAAACTGAAAGGTATGAGGGATGCAGGATGTACCTTATGAGCAAAGATTGAGAGGGTTGAATTTGTACCCTCTGAAGACTAGGGAGGGAGAGGGGAACATGATTGAAACTTTTAAGTATCTGAAGGGAATAAATAAGGTAGAGGGTGGTAGCTTGTTCAAATTGAAGAAGGGAGAGAACACGAGGGGACATAGCCTCAAACTGGAAGGTGGGCAATACAGAGGTGATGTCAGGGGGTAGTTTTTCATGGAGAGGGTGGTGGAGGCCTGTAACAGGGTACCAGAGGGGGTGGTGGCAGCTGAAACAGTGTACGAGTTCAAGAGGGCTTGGGATAGATTTAATGGTTTGGGAAAAGAGGATGGAAGCATAACAGAGGAGGCAGGGTGTTGAGCAGACTAGATGGGCCGTTGGGCCTTTCTCTGTCGCCACATTTCTGTGTAATCTGTGTCATCATTATCTTGTTCAGAGAGATACATATAGAAAATGCTCCTATAATGATCTAACCATTTATCTGGAATATAGAGGATAATGTATGGTCTTTGGTTAATAACCACACCGTAAACACTTGAGAGGTTTCCATGACATCATAGTAAACCTCGAGAGCGCAGCTTGAGAGGTGTTCAGATGTCATGGCAATCTGGAGAAGTGTTTTCAGTGCAGTTGTTAACCAAATACCATACATTATATTATAAAGTGTATGGGCTACCAAGGTTGTGTAATCGTGGATTGAATTACTGTACTTTACTGAATTACTTTACTTGACTGTTGTGAGCATTCCATTTTGTTATACCATTCTCAAGAAGGGTTAACAACAGAGTGATGTCATAACAATGGCATAACAAAGTTGTAATCTGCTTGATTTCAGTTAGTAATAAGGGCCCCATACATTATATACAGAAAATTGGATGGGTGACCATCCACAACTAGGCTGTGTGTTTCCATCAGGAGTTGTTGATGACATCATAGAGACCTCGACAGCAAAGCTCGAGAGGTCTCCATGATGTCTTCAACAACCAAGATGAAAACACAGTCATAGATGTGATGGTTACCATCCACTATTTTATATAGTATATAGTTCCTGGCTTGTCTTTTTTTTTTTTTTCATTTTTTTTACCTTAGTTATGTCCTGCTGCTCCTGCTCCGGCTTTCTCATGCTTGTCTCGCTCTGACTCAGTTCAGCTTCACCCCGTCCCGCTAGCTCGCCACCCATTTAGCTTAAAAAAATGAATAAGAAATGAAATGACTGTGATTCACGATTGTGACACAGAGCCTTGTAAGGCTGTCCGTGTCAAAAACGAGAGGCCCCCAACCAGCGCTCGCTAAGTCACGCCGCCATGTTGTACGATTTTGTTTTCCTCACAGCATTGTTCAATGAGCCAAACAGGTGGCAGGGCAAGGCAAAAAAGTTGTTGTACAATCAATGTGACGTCAGAGTGATAGTACAACTTTTTTGACCTTTGAACTGTCCTACAACAAGATTTTGAAAGCCATAGCTTTCTAGTCACAAAAAGCCCTTACCATATACTATAATATAATAAGCTATTTATTGTTTGTATTGGTTGGTTCCCATGGCAACCAGTTTCCAGAATTGCTGACTGTTCTTTTTTTTCTATTACTGTAATCATGTTTCCCCACAGTTCTTGTGCTAAATACTGTTTTCTGTGTCTGCCTTTCTGCACAGCTTACGTGTTTTGGGGCTGACTGTTTTCAGAGCACAAGTCACCAGGCTCTTTTGGGGCTGGGGAGGTTTACCTGTGTCTGACTTGGATGTTTGGATTTTTCTCTGTTTGATTAGCAGGGTATTTTCTCTGTCAAATTGGTTTGAAGCAGTATTACAAATTGTCGTGTGGCATCTTGCTGACAGGAAGGCACTCATCGCATCGGTAGGTCAGAGCGTTTAGCTGATTGTTTCATGAGGGCACAGTTTAGGCCCACCCACCCTGGAAATAGTTCATTTATACCTGTGGTTCTGACATCATTTCCTCAAGAGGGCAAGGTACACATCACTGTCATATCCTGTCTAGCACACTGCACTGACAATATAAGCATACACATTATATAAATACATATATTTCTATATAACGCACCAATCACACACACACACAAAAAAACACAAGGTAGACAGTTATGTGGGAGTAGTACAATGTAATGGCTGTGGGGCAGCAGTCTTCGGGAGTCTTTCTGGAGGCTGAGATGCTGCCCTGTTTGCAGACAACTATCTGCCCTGAGGGAGGAAGTTGCCCATCTTCAGGCCGCACTGGACAGTGGCAAGGAACCTCCCCCATCCAGGGAGCACCACAGCCACCACCACTACCTCAGAGGTTGCGAAGAAAGCACAGCAGTTGGACCACAGTGGGCTCAGGGAGGGTAAGGGTGGTGGAACAGAGGCACACCCAGTCAGTTGTTACACTCCACAATCCATACACCATTCTGGGGAGCATAGTTCCCCTATGGATGCACCCCAGAGGAGACTAAGGAGGGTGCAGACAACTGTCATGAGAGACCCTCAGGAAGGAGGCAGAGGGCACCACAGGGAAAGCAGCTCCTGGTGGGGGACTCAATTATTAGGGGGATAGAACTGGGGGCAGCAGGGAAAAGTGAAGTAAGGTGCCTGCCTGGTGCCACGGCTTGGAGGGACAGGAAGCGCATCCATAGGATCACGAGAACAGTTGCACGGGAGTCTGAGCTGGACATCATTGTCCACCTAGGGACAAATGACTTGGCTCACCATGAGATTAGAACAGTGCAAAAAGACTTTGTAGAGTTGGGGAGGGGCTTAAGACAATTAGCACACACAGTATCCTTCTCAGAGGTGCTGCCTGTCAGTGGCATGAGTGAGCGGTACTGCACCATGCAGTTTAACAAATGGTTAAAAAATGGTGTGGAGCACAGGGTTTGGCTTCACTGGGGACTGGGGTTCCACCTGGAGGGACACCAGCCTATACTGGCAGGATGGTCTGCATCTGTCCAGGAAGGGAACAAGTCTTTTGGGCAATCGGTTTAAATGCTTCATTGGCAAGCCTTTAAACTAGTCAAGGGGGGAGGCACTGATAAGCAGAAGGAAAATCCCAGCCTTCACCTACAAAACAGGGTACTAAATGAGAAAAAGACCAAGGTAGAAAGGTCAGTGGGGGTTGCTGCTACAGAAGGTAAAGCCATCAAAAATGGAGAGCAATGAGTACCAATGCCCGTAGTCTGGGTAACAAGCTTCCTGAATTAGTGGCCTTGATGGAGGAGGAAGATCTGGATATTGTGCAGTCACAGAAACATGGTACACACAGAACCATGACTGGGACGTAAACATACCAGGATACACTATCTACAGGAGGACACGGAGGTAAAAGGAGGAGGAGGAGCTCTCACATAAGAGAAGAAATCAAGCAACAGAACAAAAGGGTAAACAGGGAGGAGAAGAAGCACTGTGGGTCAATTTGGAGGCAGGCAATGGCACCACAATCCACAGAGGGTTGTATACAGACCCCCTCTCAGGAGGAAATGGACAAGGAAATGATAGAAAGTATACTTAGAATGGTAGATAAAGGGAGATATTGCTGATGGGTGATCTGAATATGCCAGATGTTAACTGGAGAGCAGTTGCAGCAGCCACTTCTAAGTGGGGTTATTCTGGATGCCCTACAGGGGCATGCCTTAGACAACTAGTATTGGAGCCCACTCGAGAGGAGCAATCTTAGACCTGGTTCTCTCAAACAGAGATGAAGAGGATCACAGATGTAGAAGTGGGTAGCCATCTAGAAACTAGCGACCATCGAACAGTATGTTCACAATAAACACAGCAATAAAGTCAAGCCATACAAAGACAAAGGTACTGGATTTTAGGAGGCTGACATTGCCAAAATGGGTGAGTGCCTAAGGAATGCACTAGCAAATGGGCAGGAAGGAGGGTGGAAGAACAATGGGGAATAATAAAACTGCCATCACAGAGGTAACAAGCCTTTGTGTAAAGCAAATAAACAAACGAAGCGAGGTAAGAAAACCACTATGGTTCTCAAAGGAAGTGGCAGTGAAGGTTCAAGAGAAAAAAGCATTCAGGAAGTACAAGGAATCACAGAAGGAACAGGACAGAGAACTGTATCAGTTAAAGCAAAGGAAGCTGGAAAGGCAGTCAGAACAGCAAAGGCCCAAACCGAGGAAAGATAGCCAACTCAGTTAGAAGGGGATAAAACCTTTTATAGGTACATCAGGAGCAAAGGAAGACCAGGAGGGATAGTGAGGCTTAATAAAGGGAGGAGGGTGGGCAGAGGGTGACTGTGAAAAGGCAGAGATACTAAACAAATATTTTTGCTCAGTATTTACAAAGGAAGAGGGGGAGGTACCTAAAACAAACAGTAGAAACACTCTGGATACAGAAGTTGATACCAGCCCATTTACAGAAGAAAGAGTTGTGAAAGAGCTCTTAAAACTGAAGGTGGACAAAGCAATGGGGCCTGATGGGATTCATCCCAGAATTCTAAAAGAACTAAGGATAGAACTAGTGACACCACTGACTACCCTCTTTAACAAATCATGGGAGGATGGGGTGGTACCTGAGGACTGGAGGAGGGCAGATATGATTCCCCTTCACAAAAGTGGGAGCAAGGCAGAAGCAGGAAACTACAGACCTGTTAGTTTAACCTCAGTGGTAGGGAAAATGATGGAATCACTTCTGAAGGAAATAATTGTTGCGTATCTAGAGGCCAGAGGGGCACAGGACCCAAGGCAGCATGGATTCACAGCGGGAAGGTCATGCCAGACAAATCTGATAGATTTCTTTGACTCGGTGACCAAAGTAGTAGATCAGGGAGGGGCTGTGGACATGGCCTACCTAGACTTTAGCAAGGCATTTGACACAGTCCCACACAAAATATTAATATACAAGTTAGCCAGCCTGGGAGTGGGTCCCAAGATGACAACCTGGGTAAAAATTAGCTGGAGAATAGGACACAGAGTAATAGTAAATGGAGTTCACTCTGAAAAAGGGGGTTAGCAGTGGGGTACCACAGGGTTCAGTATTAGGACGGTCCTCTTCAATGTCTTTATAAGCGACATTGCAGAGGGACTGGAAGAAAAGTATGTCTCTTTGCAGATGACACAAAGATCTGCAACAGAGTTGATGCACAAGGTGGGGTGGAAAGGATGAGAAGGGACTTGGCAAGGTTAGAGGAATGGTCAAATGTATGGCAGCTTAGATTCAATGCTAAGAAGTGCAAGGTAATGCACCTGGGAAACAAAAACCCAGAGTACACAATGGGGGGTGAGATACTAACAACAACAAAAATGGAAAGGGACCTGGGGTAGTCATATCAGATGACCTAAAGGTGGGCAAGCAATGTGAGAGGGCAGCAAGGAGGGCTGGGGGGATACTGGGATGCATAGGGAGAGGCATCACCAGCAGAAAACAAGGTTATTATCCCTCTGTACAGACAGCTGGTGAGACCACATCTGGAGTACTGCGTGCAGTTCTGGAGACCCAATCTCCACAAAGACATAGACAGGATGGAAGCTGTCCAGAGGAGGGCAACTAAAATGGTGCAGGGTCTGCACGGAAGACATAAGTGAGACTTAGGAGCTTAATATGTATAGCCTCGAGAAAGAAGGAGAGGGACATGATAGAAACTTTCAAGTACCTCAAGGGAATCAACAAAGTCCAAGAGGTAGCATCTTTCAAAAAGAGGTGTGCAAGAACAAGGGGCACAATTTGAAGATAGAAGGGGTGGCTCAGAGGTAATTTAAGGAAGTATTTTTCATAGAGAGGGTTGTGGATGCATGGAACAGCCTTCCAGAGGAGGTTGTGGAGTCAAAAACAGTGGTGGAATTCAAGCATGCATGGGACAGTAATAAGGCAATTCTAGGGGGTGGGGGTAGGAAGAAGTAGGCTGCTGGTTAACTAGGATCTGCAGCTTATCCATCAGGTAGGGAAATGGGCAGACTGGGTGGGCCAAGCGGTCCTTATCTGCCGTCAAATTCTATGTTTCTATGTTTCTTTCTGATGGGCAATCTTCTATGTTTTCACATAGGCCTTATACTGTTTTCTATGCCTATTTAAGAACAGTTGCTCTAGTCAGATTTTTTATGTAACATGCACACTTTGCCAGTTTCTTTTTCTCCACTTTACAGGACTTGTTGAACCAACACTCACACTGTATCTTATTTGTTCCATTTCCTTTTATGTAGGATTCTTTAACTGATTTATAACAATTCAGCTTGTTTGAATATAAAACTTTTGTTCAGGTTCTTCTTTCCAGAACGGATTTATTTTTTGTGTGTGTTATTTATCTCCCCAGCACCCCCATCTGCCACTCCTTCGGGCCAATTGCCAAGGACACTCTCCTCCATGGCTCCAACGTCGATCCCCGACCCCACACCGCAGCCACCTCAGGGTAACCCTACATAACCTTTCATTGGGTGGGTCCTCCTCTTCTGAGGAGGAAGGGCCTGGTGGCCAATGGCATTGGCCCTGGGTGCTGCCGAGGTCAGGTCAGTTTCTTGGAGTTCCGAGGAGGTATTTGGTCTGGGTGGCCATCATCTGGCAGTATGGAGGTGCCATTTTCTGTGTTCCTCCTCTAATTCCTATGTGCCACATCTGTACTGCCCATGGTCTCCATCGTGGGCCACTACAGGTGATGCCTCTCCTAACCGACCCCAGGAGAGAGCAGTCCTCGGACACTCGATCCTTCTCCTTTCCTGCCGACCTCCGGCACCGAGCCCATTCCCAAACCCTGGTCGTCAGTGTGGCTTGAGGTAGGCGCCAGTGCCTCAACCCTCTGCACTGAGCTATTTATTTATTATTTGTAATTTGTTTTTCTCAAGGAATTCTGTCCCAGTATTTGTTTTTATTATTAACTATCTCAAATAGCTCATACATGCTGTCTGATATGGTCCCAGCCAACGTCCTGTATTATAGCAGTGGAAAGTTGTCATGTTCTGTTCATGTAATGATCTTTAAGTCCTCATAGCTATGTAATCTTATGGGGATGCAGTTATTACAGGATTTTCCCTGGAAATGATTCACACCTACACCACCACTGGGTGCTCGATTGGCAGTATTTATTAATACCACATTCTCATTATACATGACTTTAAATCCTGTAATCAACCTCCACATCTTGTCCAGATCCACAATCATCTTGACATTCTTACTTGCTCCATATATTTACATCCGGTTAACATTAACATTTTACAAGCACACTTTATACATTCCTGAACACAGTCCTTTTTCTCTGTAGTCTTGTAGCCTCATGTCCTCGGCCATTTGCTCTCCTGGGATGTTGTTCTTGGAGCTCAGATGCATGTATCTGACATCCCTCCCAGCTACCAGCACCTCTTCTCCTTCCTGGGGTCGGATGCCTATAACCTGACCCCCAGCCTCCATCCTATTCCTACCTACCCTATCCTTTTTCTAAGCCAAGGCTGGGTGTCCAACCCAGCCCATGTCCCCCCATTTCCCCTTATTGCCTCCTATCTGCCCCTTCTCCCCCATACTCCACTCCTTGCACATCTCTACCCCTCCCCTGTTCACCCCGGCAGGGCCCTGCTGCCTTCTCACCGGCAGCCCAAAATGTTCCAGCCATTACCCGTTGCCCTCTGTCGGCAAGCCAATAGTTCACTCCTGCCACCCTCACTCAGTGGTTCACCTGATCAGTTCTTCCTTTTCCAAGACCCCTTACCAATCCCTCACCATGCTCTCTCCCTGGTTTGCTGGGCTGGTGGGATGTGGCAAAAAACCTAGCAGGAAAAAGGCAGAAGGATTCCCGGCATGCCAATATATACCCTTTGCTGGCCCTCCCCTAGCCTCCCAACCACCACCTCGGCAAATAGTGATCCACCTTTACCCCTCTCATCACCTGCCCCATCATCCTGGTCTCACCCAACCCGCCCCCTCAGCATACCTTCCCTTACCTGACCCCTCCCTAGCCTAGCTCTTTCCATGCCTTACCCTCAGGCTGCCCCTGCTAAATATCCTGGAAACCCCATGACAATCAAGGTTGCTTTCAAGTGGCAACCCCTTGTCACTAGTTTTCCCTGGAAATGACTCACACCTACACCAGCACTGGGTGCTCGATTGGCAGTATTTATTAATACCACATTCTCATTATACATAACTTTAAAATCCTGTAATCATCCTCCACATCTTGTCCAGATCCACAATCATCTTGACATTCTTACTTGCTCCATTATATTTACATCCGGTTAACATTTACAAGCACACTTTATACATTCCTGAACACAGTCCTTTTTCTCTGTAGTCTTGTAGCCTCATGTCCTCGGCCATTTTCTCTCCTGGGATGTTCTTCTTGGGGCCCGGATGCATGCATCTGACACCCCTCCCAGCTACCAGCACTTTTTCTTCTCCCTGGGGTTGGATGACCATAACCCGACTCCCATGCTCCATCTTATTACTATGTACCCTACCCTTTTTCTAAGCCATGGTCAGATGCCTGACCCAGCCCATGTCCTCCATTCCCCCTTATTGCCCCCTATTTGTCCCCCCTTTCTCCACTAGCCCATCTCCAGTCTAATGATGGAAGATGGGCTTCCCCTCACCTGACCTGAACCTGCCTTCCCATACCCCCAGTGCATCAATTTAATGTAAAATGAAGGCTGACAACCCTACCTCAGACAAGTGCACCCCATCCCTTTATAATAAGCAGGAATTTCATATAGCACTCTGTGGAGAAATATATATCCTGCAGCTCTCAGATGGTCACCACCACCCTCCCATTCAAGCACTTCCTGGCCTTCTCCACCGTCTTCACATCCCTCATGAATCTCACAACCTACTTGAAATCACCTCTGACCATCCAGTCATGACCTGGGAGCCACCAACCCATAATCATATGAAGGTACCTCCGAATTTCTTGCCAGAGTGGTCCCCAGGGCCTATCCCCAAATCATTGTCCCCCATCTGAGTATTAAGAATTCTGGTCAGGGCCATTGCTGTTTTAACTCCTCTAAAACCAGCAACACCTGCACCAGCTGTATGCCCATACTCCTTTCCAATGAATTCTTGTGCCGTGTGCTGCCCACCTTAGCTGGCTTCTACCTGATCTTAGTGCTGCAAATTTCTCTGCCCAGTACACGAATGAGTGGCCCACAATCCAAACATGCCTATACCTGTTTCCATCTGCTGGAATAGAACAAAACAACATTAAAGCAGCTCCCTCATGTACCTCTTGAAAAAGTTAGATCTCTGTCTATCCACCCTTCTTATGTTCTCCTCCGACCCTCTTGCCCATGGCCATGGGTGCTGCCCCAATTCTAACGAAGTGCAGTGAATAATGCCTGGGGTCCTTTCCCAAAAATGGCATGCCCTTCTTCAGCACCCCTGCCACCTGGTAGCAGGTGACCAGCTTCCCATTACCGTAGATAAACAATTTCCTGCCCCCCAGGTTTACAGCCTTATACTCATACAGGGATGTCATAGCACACCAACTAGCAACTTTTTGTCTTTCCAAGACTACCTCAGTCCCCACTCCGTCTGGTCCATTTTGGACCTGCGCTAAATCAGTATCCTCTTTGAACCCCAATGAATGTCCTCCTACATGAGTCCCTGCTCCTATCCACTTTGCTTTTGACCACTACCTTGCTAACCTTAAAAGTTCCCCTGCCATGATGGCAAATATTGCTTGAAATCATTGAGACTCAAGACCTAACATACAAACCTGACCATGGCTCCCAGTTGATCACCAATAGCTGTCCAGCTACCAATTTCCTACTGTTACTATGCCTCCCTTGAATTCTCTGCCCAGCCCACCAACATGTGGCAGACCACTTAAACTTGTTTGGCTCCTTCCATCCCCTGTTGCAGCAAATACCCTATGCCCACCAGCTGAACAGCCATGGTGGAATGAGCCATTTCTTCCCAATTCTGCAGCATGAACCGCATTATCTGCTCCTCCATTACAAGTTTACTTAGCTCATAACTCTCCTCTGCTGGAACTCCTGGAAAACCTCCCATGACCCTTGTATGCCCTCAGCATGTTCAGTGACCAAGAACTTTGGTAGAGCAGTCGGGCTCCTTCCATCCAACCTCCCACATCCAAGGCGGCACCTCCGTCTTCTTGGTAGCAGCATGTGGCACCAGAGAACTGAACCTGTCCAACTGAAAACAGGAAAAGCTGTCAACTATTTCATTCTGAACTCCCACTACATGTCTAGCCTTGTAGGAAAAGTTGAGTGTAAGGCTCAGTAACACTAGCTGACATAGGACCCTCATCACCGTCTCAGTGGACCCCCTCTGCCTGTTGATTACTTCCACCGCTGCCCGGTTATGTCAATACAGTATTATGTTCACATTCTGTAACCTCCCTCCCCATACTAAGATTGCCAGCCAAATAGGAAAGCTCTCCAAGGAGGTGATGTCCCTAAGCAAGCCCCACCAGTGCCATTCCTCAGGCCATGCCTCAGAAATCCAATCACCCTGAAAATATGCCCCCATCCCCAGTGCCCCGGCAGCATTTGTGTACAGCTCAAGGTCAGTGCTAAACAACCACCACTCCTGCCAGAAAGTAACTCCATTGTATCCTTCCAATAACTGCTCCCACACCTCTAGGTCCTGCCTTACTCTCACTGTTATGTCCATCAAATGGTGGGGTAAACTTGCCTTCCCAGTCACTCTTGCCAGCCTTCTGGTGAACACCCTCCCTGGGGCTACTACCGTGCATGCAAAGTTGAGATGATCCAGTAGATGCTTCGCCACATTAAGGGACACCCACTGCCTCTCTTTTACTATCTGCAATGGCTCCCTAAGCCTCCTTACCTTGTTGTCTGGCAGCCTAAATCTCTCCTGCTCTGCATCAACCTCAATGCCCAGGAACTCTAGCCTTCTGGCTGAGCCCTCAGTCTTCTCCTCCACCAGCGGTACCACCAGCTTTTGACAAAATTCCTGAAAGTCAGCCAACATCCTTGCCATTCCTTCTTCCCCTACCCAATCAGCAGAAAATTATCCAAGTAGTGCACCACCTGGGTATATCTGTACTACTGTACAAATGCCCATGCATCCACATGCTAAAAGCCTCAAAAGTGGCACAAACAGTGGAGAACCCCATCGGCATGGCCTTATCAAAATAAAACTGACCTGAAACTTGAATCCCAGAAGTCACAGTCTTCTGGTCACACTGGAAGCAGCCGAAAGGCTTCCTCGATGTTGGTTTTGCTAGCCAAGCCCCTCCACCACTCAGATCTTTCTATAGCTGATCCAATGTAGTGTACAACACTGAACATAATTCCTTGGTGTGCCATATTCACTGAAGCCCCATCTGGGTAGGATAAGTGATGAATCAACCTGTATTCACCGGTTGCCTCTTTAGAACCACCCAGAGGACACCTGAATTCTGGAATTGGGGCTCCTTAAATGGACCCTCAACCCTACCTGCTGTGATCTTTTTCTGGATCTTCCATTGCTACCACCTCTTCCTTGCCCCTCACCGAGCTAAGGTTATTGGCCCTATGCTAACCCTTGCCCCCTGGTAACTCAAGCTAAAGCCCTGTGTAAACCCCTCCAGCAGCATGTCCCACTTGTCCCTATTTGGGTATCCCTCAGTCCATTCCAATAACCTATCAACCCTTATGGGAGTCCATGCCAAGGTGGAACCTTGCCACCCTACCCTGCTTGCTAGCTGCTTAGCTGCTGCCATGTCCCAGACCAGATGTCCCCCTCCTAGTTCCCCCCTTCCTGGCCCCTCCTGGAAACCACCCCCTCCTCTGGGTGCTGAGTACCCCCCCCCGGAAGGAATGCTCACCCCAGAAAGGCTGGCCATTCCTCTCTGCCACAAGCCAGTAGCGAGAAACGGGGTGCTGCCCCATGAATTTGGAACAGTCATGTTTGAATTTACAGTCGGCCCAGGTACAGAAAGCCTTGTTGTACCCCCAACATGTTTTTAATCCCTGCTGTGAATTAGCCTTCCTACTCCCCTCCCTGCTACTAGAACTGTGCCCTGATAGCATGTGGACACAACTCAGAATCAGTACAGTCCCACTGTAGGTCCCCCTGAGCTGCCATGCACAGTCTAAAGGCAGACTCCTTATCCACCAGGGTGAAAAGGTAAACATATTCCCCTCTCCAAATATTTTCCTTTATGGAGTGTAGGACATGGTCATCCAGTGTAAAACCTGGTGATCTGATAGTGCCTGCAAGCCATCATCCCCTGGACTCCACCTTCAGGCTATCTTCCTTATCCCCCTCAGCTCCCTCAGCACCCTCTCCATCCTGTCTAACCCTTTATCCCCAATGTCATGAATTATCCCCTTTAAATAGTCCTTTAAGCTGCCCTCGTTGGACAGATTCACCCTTTCCTTATTCGTGCAGGTGTCTGATTCGTCCAATCCCTTGGTGGGTTCTGGGACTGCCTCAGGCTCAGGCTCCATTCTTGACTGAGGGGTGGGTGCAGGCTGAGGGTGGGTGGGGTGGCCTTTCCCTTTCATCCTGCCTGTCTTTCCCGGAGGCCTCTTCCTCTTCTTTGACTCTTCCTCTTTCTGCACTCTCCTCTCCATGGTGTTACTCAGCTCCATCATCTTGCCCATCAATGCTGCAGCTTCCTCTCTCAGCAGGGCAGTGCTGACCGATGCCATGCTTTTCTTGGGTGCCATCCTATTACTCAGAAAACACATAAGAAATTCATGTTAAACCCTTCCACATACTTGAAATGCCCATATCCACCCCGTTCCCACAGCCCCAATCATTGGTCTGTTTTTTTTGTTTTTATATGTACCCCATGGCTAAGAGTTAAATTAAAAATTTGTGCTCCCACCGGCGGCTGTGAAAATGTACCTACCAAACCACCAGCAACGACTTAGGATGTTGCAATACAAACCAACCCCCAGCAGACATGACTGAATAGTTGTTAAGAAAGGAAGAAACTAACTCCCCTCCCTGCTCTTGGCAACAGCCGTAATGCAATCTGCCCAAAAACTGAAATTGCACAAACCAATACTTATTTAGCATTATGTACTATTAACGCACCTTCCATCTCCCATCGTTTCACTGGAGAAACTGCATGCCCCACAACTAACTCTTGGAGCGAAGGACATGTTAGATTGTACCCCTAGCTGCTGGGGACACGGACTAATCCAGCTCACACCCAAGCAGATGTTATAGGTGCTGTACTAACTGGCCTCCTAGAGTGAAATTTTGCTATACTGTTCTTATCTCCAGCCCAACACATCCCACCAAGAATACCTCGCAGGTTACTTGAAATTTCTTTCTTTTTTAACTTGTATCCCCCAGTTCCAATCTTGTCTGTTTAAACCTCCAACCAGCTATTTTATTTATTTTCTTTATCTCCTGACCATGACCCAGACCACCCTCCTGCTCTCGTAGCTTTACATTAGACTTTGCTTAATATACTGCAATCAGTTTTACAACCAGTAAGAACTGCGGAGCATGCATGGATCCCATAAACTTATGTAACTTGCATTCATTTCAAATACATTATGTTACAGTAGTACTGATCTGCTTTAAAAATCCTATAGTTTGGAGCAGCACAAGTGTTCCCCTAACCACCGTGAACAGCGAGATGCTCTCAAGTTGGTCCATCACTAGGCAGATGCTGCCCCACACCCTTTGCATCCAGGAAGTCAGGGCATCTACACTCAAGAACCCCCATCCTTATGGGCAATACCCTCAAGGTCTTCATTCTTATAGCCCAAGGAACTGTATAATCACACAAATCCTGAACCTTCTGATGCTCCTGCTGCTCAGGCCCCCAGCACACCCTGCCACCAAAAAAAGTGCTCCACAGACACACTTAGCCTATTGCCAGACTATTGAATAACCCTTTACCTCCCTGTTTCTGCCTGAGGTCAACTCCAAGACCGCATTCCCCAACCTTATGAACAGGTGCGCTCTCCAGGGTCTCCCCCCTCCAAGAGAGCCAACTGTGGCTCAGATTTTTAACTTGCATGCTGTCTTTCCTTTTACTATTTTTTATATATATTTTCCCCCAGTTGTTTTCATTCATTTCTGTGCCTTTTATCCTTGGAGGAGAGAGAGGTAGGAGGTTGTCCTCATGTAATCCATTCCCCTGCAGCCCCACTCGATTTCGCACACACTACCCCTAACCCCTCAGACTTCATTGGTGCCTACTGCAGCCTGCCCCACTCCCCCTCCCCGCCAATAGCAAACCATGGTGATTCCCGACCAGAAGCCAAAAAAAACCCATCTCTTAGCCTCTGAGGCCTGGAGCAGCTATCAAATTCACCACGACAAAGAACTGAAGGGCAGGATGCTAACAGGACCTCCCACATCCTGAAAGCCAGCTCCATTCTGCCATCCTCTAGCCAATTACTGAGCTGACTACTTGTCCTCTAACCAACCACTGCAAGTGGGCCACCCACTTACCAGGAACAAGGCCAAGAGAAATAGCTGAACTCCATGTGATGGGAACAAAGGAATCAAAACCACAAAGGCCCCAATCCACCACTCACTCTAGCTTTGCCACCCTTACCCCAGACCTACTGCAGGAAGCATCTGAAGGAAAACTTTCAAATAAAGGTAAGCTTTTGATGTAATTAAATCCCCCCCAGGGAGAAAAGGAGGAAAAATACTGCAAAATCAGACCCCTGCTCCTCTGGACGCCTTACCTGCTTGCCAAAAACCAATCTTCCTTGGCCCTACTCCCACCTGCATGCTACCCCAGTTCCCCAGCCTTACCTCCTAAATATCTGTGGCCTACGCTCCTGACTGCCAGTTGACTGTGCTGGGTCTGTCCACATGAACATGGCAGAAAACCCTGCAGGAAAAAGGCCAAAGGCTTCCCTACATGAAAATATATACTGTTTGCTGACCCTCCCCTTGCCCCTCCAACCACCCCCCTGGCCAATAGTGATCCACCTTTCCCCCTTGGATCACCTGCCCATCATCCTGACTTCACTCAATCTACCCCACAGCATACCTTCCCTCATCTGACCCCACCCCTCCCCTTAGCCTAGATCCTTTCACTCCTTACCCTCAGACTGCCCCCTGCTAAACTTCCAGGGAACGTGACAATCAAGATTACATTCGCATGGCAACCCCCCTTATATAGTCAATTAGTGAAGTCCCTCTTTAATTTAAGCAGCTAAATCTTCCCTTTGAGTCAGATGGGAGCCTTCCATTGTACATTATCAAATCCAAATGTTCTAACAGTATTTTCATTTGATCAGTGGTATCAGTTTTCTTTGTCAAGCGCCTCCCTACACCCTATACCCACTATTTCATTTCTTAGTTGGATTTCTGTTTCACCTTGTAGACCAGCACTATCAAATCTGATATTAAAGTCCCCTACCAGTAGTACCTCTGCATTATTAAGCTGTTTTTGTGGAAACAGAATATCTTGAATACTTTTGAGGAGAGTATCCTTACTATATATTGATGAATTTATTGGCAGATTGTAAATGTTAATCAGAATTAATCTATCATTTAAGATCTTTACTATAATCATATAGTGCTGTTTATTATTAATTACTTCCTTCACTTGCAAATATTCAATTACTTGAACACAGGTAATCAAACCTCCACTTGCTGAGCCCAGTTTTATCAGTTTTTGTGCTGGAGTTTGGAAAAGTTGATAACCATTTAGGTTAATCGAATGTATTTGTTATTTACTGTGCCAAATTTATTGCAAATTTATTATATCTGCCATCATTAAAAATTATAAATATTCTGGTTCTATTAGCTTTGTGGCATGTCCAACAACATTCTAGAATAATATACCAAGATAAAGTACATTTTCAAAGGAGCTGCACCAGTGCATCTGAGAAGCACTGGTGCATTCTTAAATGCCTACAGTGCAATATTAAAAGAGCAGAGATCGCTAAGACTGGATGTGCAACAGGCAACTATAATGTATGTTGCGCATCTAAGAAGAGAACGTTCCATGAATGTACTGCACATCTCTATATTCATCCAAATGGGTAGGCATGTGTGGTGCATCTCCAAAGATGTGCCCCAAAGTTAGGCATAAATGGAGGTGGCCTAAGTGCAAGCCACATACAGGCAGCCAGCAGAACAGCAGTAGGCAAAGCAATGGATGGGACACCATTCCTCATGGTGGAGGTAATGAGGGGTGTGAGGAGATGGGTAGAACTGCAACCTGGACATGGAAGGGCCTGTAGGCAGCATGCCTAACAGAGATGGTACCGTGTCCGTGTCACATTGAACAATTGACTGACACAGAGAAGGTGGGCCAGTTCATACTCAACAGGGCAATTCTGAGACAGCTCTGTGAGCAGTGCAATGATGAACTGCTGGCACCCACCACAAGGAGTCATGCCATGTCAGTGGAAACAAAGGGGACAGAAGCAAGTGCTTGCTCACCATGGCACCTTCCAGTCACCAGTGGGTGAAACCAATGAGATCACACAGTCTGCTATGTCCTGTCTTCTCACATAGTTCCTTATCACTCTACTGCCACATGCTATGGAGTTCATAAAATTCCCTAGCACACATGCAGAGCAGATAGAAACCATGCAGCAATTCCACATGATGGCAGGCATGCTAGGGGCCATTGACTGCACTCATATGCCTACCAGGGCACCACCTGGCCCAGATGGCATAGAATATATAAAAACAGAAGGGCTACCATTCCATTGACTGCCAGGTGGTGTGCAATGCCACAGGATGCATCACCAATGTCTGCGCCATGCACCCTGGGAGTACACATGATACCTACATCTGGCACGGTTATCCTTGTGCCACCAGTTCAGAGTGAGGACACCTAGTGGATGGGTGGGGCAGGATACAATGCCCACCTAATGCACTCCTTGGCACAACACACAGCTGTTGGTAGTGAGGGCTGGGGGAAGAATGACGGGAAAGTTCAGTGGCCAATGGCCATGTTGAACTATGGAACCAGGGGCCTGCCAGACTGGGACACACAGATACTGAAACAGTGGTGTGTAAGGCCACAGGGCAAGTAGGGCAGAAGTGCTGCACAGTAGGCACATGTGGCAGTGTGAGAAGCAACAGATGCCCCCTGCAACTACCATTGTCTAAGGATTTCCATTGTGTATACCTCTTGTATTAAATATTTTTTTTTCTTTGTTGTTCTACATTTTATATCTCCTTTCTATGTAACTGCGAACTGTATGTGTATGTGCCTCAGGACCTCCTTGTGAATGAGTTTGCTCAACTGAATCTTTCCTGCAATAAACTTGAACTTGAACTTGAACATGGAAAAGCACAGTGGCCAGACAGGACAGTGGCACAGTGTCCAGTCAAGCTGTAAGCAGTAAGAAAGTTTATTGTTTGACTATACAACCATTACAAATTACAATACAAATACATATAAATACTTTAAAATTATTTAAAATCATTGGACTGAATTACACAGAGGTCAAACTAAATCCATATAATATTACACTAGATGCTCCTTTATTTGAAAAACATTTTTAACACTAAATAATCAAACTAATATCAGTTCTATTCATATTGCACATTTGTTTGACATAAAAGAATTCCATTAAGATACGAGTCATTAAACTAAGTTGCAGATAAAATCAGATTAATTACACTTGACACCTTTGATTAGGGAACACTTTTCACACTTAATAGTCATACTGGTAAAAGTTCAACTCATGTTACACATTCATTTAATATACTCCTATAATTTCATCAAAATGTAGATTGCACTTTTCTAATGGCACTCTTCTTCGCCTTGATACAAGAGACTGTATGGAAAAATACAGCCAAGCTCTGACTGTTGCTGTATTTCATCCTTACTATATACCAAGATTTTCACAATAAAATATTATCAATTAATAATTGTCTTGGAGCATCAACATTGAAACTCGTTTTGAAAAGTGGCAATCTTGGTCTACTGTACCATGGACATTGACATAGTACATGGACAAGGTTCTCAGGTTCACCCATATTACAGTCACAGTTGACTGAATGGTCTTAATTCTTGCTATGCCTTTTGCACAGTATATTACTATCAAAGGTTTCAAATCTGTAAGTCAATAAGGCAGATCTTGATTTGGGACCTACCAGGATCTCCAAGTAAGACTGTAAGTTGAAGTCCTCTTCATTATTATTAGCAAACCACAGAGAAAATCTAGAGATTTTGATTATTTCTTTGTCCATGCTAACCCAGTAGTGTTTAACTTTGTTGTTAATAAACTTCTTATACTATAAGCTTAATATGACATTATCTGCTAGATATTTTCACAAGATGTTTTGTTTGCATCTCTCCAACATTGTATACACTGCATTAAGCCAAGCTGATATATAACAGGAATTGTTCACCCAATTTTGTTTCTCTAACAGGCACATTTAGTGATTTTATAGAGTGCTGCCTAATCAGTCTATGCCAGAAGTTAATTGTGTTACTAACTTGTACAGCTTCTATGTTACCAAGGCCTAATTCAGCTCTACTATATGAAGCAGGGAAAGAACCTGGGACTAACAATGTTTTCCTTAGTATCTTATGTATAGGGATCATGACTCTCTCTCTTCTTTTCATGTCCCATGTTTCAGCTGCATACGTCATTTGAGCTATGTACTTTGCCCTAACGGCTAGCAGCATTGGTCTAATAGATAATCCTCCATAGGCAAAGTTACATTTTCCCAAAGTCAGGGCATTTTTTTCGCCTGGATAAGCAATCTTTCAATATGCTTATTCCAAGTGCCCTTCGGGGTCATTGCTAGGCCCAAGGAAACATAAGATGGAACTATATCTAGTTTACAAGATCCCAGCCTTATAGAGCCTGTTGGTTTGCCTTTACCAAAAATGATTATCTGTGTCTTTGTTTTATTTCTCTGAATATCCAATTCTTTGGATATTTTAACCAAATAATCAGTCTGTTTTTGCAGCCCTTTTCTAGTTAGAGAAAATAATAAAATATAATCAGCAAAGGCTAAGATAGGGCATTTTTGGTTCAAAACTTTTGGACCGTCTGCATCAATCATCTCTTGCTTCCTGATGAGAGTATCAATATATATAGAAAAGAGAATCAGTGCTAAGATGCAACCCGGTCTTACTCCTCTATAGGTCTTTATTGGCTTAGTTAGCTGGCCATTTGTACCATATCTAATTTCAATGCATGTGTGTTTATACAGTCTTCTAATTATGTGTATGAGCTGAGTGTCAATGCTCTTATCCACCATAATGTTCCACAATATACCTCTATTAACAGTATCAAAGGCCAATTTAAAATCTAGAAATAATACATAGATGTTTGTTTACGTAAATCGACATACTTTTCTAGTAGATGAGAGAATATGTAGCAGTTGTTGGTAGTATTATAATCTGCCCTGAAACCAGCTTGAAACTTGCTAATGCCGCCCACTCTCTCCAAGTCAGTCAATAATTAATCTAATATGATTTTAGAAAAGAGTTTTAAAGATACATCATGCAAGCTTATTGGTCTGTACATAGCTGGGTCATGACAATTCCCCTTTTTGTGGATAGACACGCTCCCTGACAAGTCGGTGGGAGAAAAGAATCCCATAGGATCTGATTGAATATGATAAAAATTAAGTTAATCCAGGCAGATGCTTTAATGAAAATTACCTCCACAGGGATTAGGTCTGGTCCTGGTGATTTATTTTTCTTCATAGTTTTAAGTGCCAGGTAAATCTCCTGTCAAGTAATAGTTATAAGTTGACCTTCATTATCCATATGTAGGGGGACCGACTTTGGGGGATTCACCAAAAATGCATTCAAAGTAATGGATCCACTCCTGCCCTTTAATGTACATATCAATATTGATGTTATTTGTACTTAATATTTCCTCATTTATATCATGTAACATCTCCTTCCATTTATTCCATTGGTATTGCTGTTTCTTACTCTTCAGGAATGCATTATAAGCCTTTCTTTGCTGGTTCAAAGTTTTGTATTTGTTGATAACACTAGAATATCTCACCTCCCTAATTCAAATATTTAGTAAATGTTTCTGAGTAAGACGATCTTTATTAAACCAAGTATTGGTTGGATTGAACTTGATTTTTAAAACAACTTGCTTATATAATTTCAATTTTATATTATCAGATATAGCCAGCCGAGAGTTCCATAGATCTTCCAGATGTTGGTCATAACAATTTCTCGCTAGTGTCCTTGTAATTAAGTCTTCAGTTTGTACTGCTAACTCTGTTTCTAATTGTACTTTCCACTTTAGTTTATTATATCTGATTTCCAGCAAAGGGTTTTCCTCCATCAGTCATTATTATTTTTTAATTTAAGTATTTGGTAACTGGGTAAGTGCACTTATCCAGGGGGCCGTTTACAGGCACTACCCGGGCCACACAGGTGGCAGTTACAGAGGTAGTAACAAGTTATACAATGAGTACAAGCCATGTGGATCTACAGACATCATTGGTGAACAAAGAAAGTGACATAGGAAAGTAAAATTAATGAGAGACTGAAAAAAATCAGTACATCGTGATAAGCAACAATTATTATATAATTATTTATGAAGGATAAGTGGCCAGTGCAAATTAAACCATGATGTAAAACAAACAAACAAACAAACAAAATATACACAAGACAACAGCCAAGTGGGAGAGCCCAAGAAGCAGGCAGTGAGGAATGTAAGACAGGAGTCCAAAGAAATGAAAGAGGGCAGGGGAGGCCAAAGCAGCTCAAGAGGAAAAAGTCAGAAAGGTAGTGAGCAGGGTTATGCAAGCTAGCAATGGCATGTGGCCTTATCAAGCAGCCAGGATTTGAGATGTGTCTTGAAAGTAGCATGGGAGTCCAAAGAGCAGACGGGCATGGGGATTTTGTTCCACAGAGTGGGAGCAGCAACAGATAACTCTGTGCTACCCATAGCCAAGGAGTCTTTCAGAATATCCATGGGGGGGACTGAGGATACATGCAGAAACCTCGATGGAGTTCTGGCCTTGATGAGAGATGTATAAGGGGAGGCTTCACCATGCCTGATGGTGCTGTCCAGGAGGCAGCCAAGCCCGTAATTAATATGCAGTGTAGTGGGTGCCAGCCAAGAGTCTGGTAGAGGTGGCAGTAATGAGTGTAATATGGTGCCAGGAGAGTGAAATGACATATGCTGTTATACGTGGAGCAGAGGTGCGCACACAAGGCTGAGGATGTGTGTGAGTAAATAGGGGAGCAGCAGTCAATCAAGGGTAGCAGGTTGCCTTGGGCAATGGCCAAATGGGCTTCCCTGGTCAGGAGTGACTTTATCCGATAAGCTGCAGCAAGTTTCTGGTTAATACGGCAGATAACTGAGGAGATATGATCGGAAAAGGAGAGGGATAAGTCCAGGATAACTCCCAGATATTTGAAAGTTACTACATTTTCAAGTACAGTGTTAGCCAGTGAGACTACTGAGAGGGTGGACCCAGCCTTGGCAACCTTAGATAGGAAGGTTTTAGATCCAAATAGCATGGATTTAGTTTTTTTAGCATTAACAATCAGGTGATGTGAGTGGAACCAGGTGTGTGCGCAGAGTAGTTATTGGATAAAGCCCTGGATATATTCTCAAGAGCCTTGTCACTAGTGAAGAGGACAAGGCATCTGCATAAAATAGGGCATCACAAGTGAGACAGTCAGAGGCGAGAGTGTTTATAAACAGGAGAATAAGAGTGGGCCCAGGATGACACCCTGGTATACACCAGTAGTGACTGGGAGGGCGGGGAGGTGGAAGGTCCTACACATACCGACTGAGATCTATCTGAATGGTAACTTTGGAACCACCATGTGGTCTCAGTAGAGCAGCCAAGGGTGTGGAGGGAGGAGAGTAACAGGGTGTGGTCGACCAGGTGAAAGCTTTAAACAGGTTGACAAAGATGGCACCGTTGCCCTTTCAAGGTCCATGTTCCTAAGAATATTATTGGTAAACAAAGCAAGGGCAGATGTGGTGGAGTAATGTTTACAGAAGCCATGTTGCTGTCTGGACAGTAGGTTGTGTGTGTCAATATAGTCAGACAGTTGTCAGTAGACAATTCTTTCCAGGAGATTACTAAGATGGGGGAGCAAGGATATAGGCCGATAATTATCTGGGGATAGCACATCACCAGTCTTAAAAATCAGGCCCACCCTGGCATGCTTCCAAGTGCTGGGCACTGAGGAAGTTGTCAATGCCAGATTAAAGAGGTAGGTAAGTGGTTTTAAGATGGCAGGTGATATAAGTTTAAGCATAGCAGGGAAAAGACCATCGCTGCCCGGGCTGCCCTGGCTAGGCAGGCTCTTCAGCAGTTTGGCAGTGTCCCTGGGGGTGATGGTCTGGAAGTAGAATGAGGGGAGGGGAGAAGTGTGAGGGGTATGGGCAGGGGGATGATCAGAGAGACCAGTGGTCACCAGGGGTGGCAGTTTGCTAAGGAGGGTAGACAGGTCTGTGAATTTTTTATTGAAGGCCTCAGCCACTGCAAAAGGATTGGCCAGATGTCTGGAGGGAGTGTCAAGGTGAATAATGGGGTTATGAGTGCATGGGCTGAGTAATGAGCTGACCTCACCCCAGAAGCAATGGGGTCACCAAGACTGTCTCTTTGTTTGTCCTGAATGATGGCTCTCTTTTGGCAAGGCTAAATGTTTACTAAGGTTTCGCAGCTACTGGTATTCATTCCATCGGGCAGTGGAGGGGGCCTTTTTGTAGGCTGACAATAGCTTATCCCTTTCCCTCATGATGACCAGGAGATCTTTGGTAACACAGTACATACAGCCACTCCAAAACTGACTAGTAGTCAGGGGAAATGTTGACTTTGGAGATGGAGAAGTGCGGTTGTGAAGAAACTGTCAGCTTCGGACACATCAGAGAGGCTGTAGAAGGCTGACCAGTTTATCGCTTGAACATCATGAAGGAGGGAGGGGACATCTGGGCAATTGAAATTATAATCTGTTACTTGGGCCAGTTTCCCAGCCAAAAGGACAGGTAGGTGGTCACTTTCTGGCCTAGTTACTACACATAGGTAGTTCCAAAGTTCAATTACTCCAGACCAGTACAACATATCTAGCAGAGAGGTCCCTGTTGATGTTATATAGGTACATCGACCCTGAAGGTCACCACTAAGTCTATCATTTAAGAGGTATAGGTAAATGATTCCAATATATCAATTAGTTTATTTCAAGCATTATTTATTTTCTTGTCCATTGTGCTTCTGATTAAGAGGGGAAATGATTGATGGAAATTAAAGCAAGATTTGTCAAAAAAACTGTCATAATTGTCAATTCTAGCATTTAGCTCCTCCACCATCAGTATGTCCAAGTTGGGATATTTCAGTTGAACTTCTAGTAGTGCATTATTCAAGTACTCCACAGGTCATCCTTATAAAATTGAGACTATTTTGGGAAGTAGACATTAAGTACATATAAATATTGTACTCGTGTTGGTTAATAACACTGCTATTAAGTTCTTATCAATATATAGCGGAAAGTGTTCAGAAAATAGACCTATATAATATGAACACACAAATGTGCCAGCAGAAACAGACCACCCAGTCTATCTAAGTCTGCTCGTGTGTGCAGCTAGTACCCCTAGTTTGCAGCTGCTCCCCTTTGTCATCCCTACCACCCCTCATCTCCCCCAGCCTCACTCTCCCGTTCCCTGCCCCATGCTCTTTTAAAGCTGTTCACAATTTACATGATACCACCCATTCTGTTAGTGTATTCCATTTGTTACCACTCTGTCTATGAAATAGTGTCTCCTCATTTCCTCCTAAATCTTCCCCCCACTATTCTTAGCCCCTGCCCCCTGGTGTCCCTCCCCCTTCTTAGCTTAAAGACCCCATCTGCCCCATCCTTATTGATCCCCCTCAGATACTTGAATGTCTCTATCATGTCCTCCTGTCCCTTCTATCTTCCAGAGTGCACATATTCAGGTCTCCCAACCTGCTCTTATAGTCTCTACCCACTCCATTCCGCATATCATCTTTGTTGCCCTCCTCTGCACCCCCACCAGTAGCCTGATATCACGCTTTAGGTATGGCCTCCAAAACTGCTCACAATACTCTAAGAAGCTTTCCCCCCGAGCCAGTATTCTCTCCTTGGGTTCTTCACCCCGAAGTGCATAACCTTACACTTCTTGCATTGAACCCCAGCTGCCACCTCTCTGACCACTCCTCTAGCTTGCTTAGGTCCCCCTGCAGCTGCTTACATCCCACCCTCCATCCACCACTGCTCTGATTTTGGTGTCGTCAGCGAATAGACTTACCTTGCTCACCACCCCATGTGCAATGTCCGATATGAAGATCCCAAATAATACTGGCCCCAGCACAAAGCCCTGTGGCACCCACTTGTCACCAGCCTTGGAATTGAGAGCTCCCCTCTTACTACCACCCGTTGCAGCTTCCCACTCAGCCAGCTTGTAATCCAGTTTGTCATTTTTTCCCCTACCCCTACACCAGTTAGCTTCCCCCCAAGCCGCCCATGAGGCACTGAATTGAAGGCCTTGTTGAACTCCAAGCAAGGAACATCCACCGCATGACCCTTATCCATCTCACCTGTCAGCCAGTCATAATATTATATCAGGTTGGTTTGACAAGATTTCCCTGAAATGAACATATGCTGCCTCACATCCTGGAGGCCATTGTCCTCCACGTACAACACCAGTCTTTCCTTTGGTATCGTTTCCATTAGTTTTCACACTATAGAGGTGAGACTTACCGGACAATAATTACCTGGTTCATCCCTTGGTCCACTCTTGTGAATTGGTACTACATGTGCCATCCTCCAGTCCAGTGGCACACATCCTGACTCCAGTGAGGTAGTGTACAGATCTGCCAGTGGCTCCACCAACACCTCTACCATCTCCATCAGCACCCTGGGGTGGATACCATCCAGCCCTGGTGCCTTGACTACCTTCAGTGCCCTCAGTCCCTCTAGTACTCTACTTGCCTCAATTCTTCCATCTGTCGCCTCCTCTCCTCCTGTCCCCACCCTCCCAGCCTAATGTGGTAGCAGTCCCCCCTTTCCTTCCATAAACACTGAGCAAAAGTATTCATTCAGTGCTTCCGCCTGCTCTTCCCCCTTTTCTGTCCACTCCCCTCTCCCTTTTTATCCTCACTATTGTCTCCTTGCACTTCCTTTTCTCCCTAATATATCTGGAAAAGTCTTTCTCTCCTCCCTCCCCCCTCCCGTTAATTCCCTCGCTAATCTCAGCTCCTCTGGGCCTTGGCTTCTCTCACTTTTCTGGTCACCTCCCTGGATCATCTTGCATACCCCTCCCTGTCCACTTCCTTCCCTGTCCTCCTAAACCTCTGGTGCACCTCTTGTTTTGCCCTCACCACCTCACTACCTCGCTGTTCAACCAGCATAGTTTTCTTGCTCTGCTCCTCTTACTCTGTGTCTTGGTGCAGGCTTCTGTTGCCTCTGTAACACCCCGTTTAATAATATCCCATTTCTGCTCCATGTCCATCTCCTGCCTTATGCCTTCCAGTTTCCCTTTCAGTATTTTCTGCATTCTCCCAAAGTCCACCCCCCTGAAGTTTACCACATGAGTAACTGATTTCTCTGGTTCCCCACACATCGTGATATTAAACCACATCATTTGGTGATCACTGTCGGCTAGTAGATCCTCCACCTTTATTTCCCTTACTGCCTCCCCGTTCAACAATACCAGATCTAAAGTGTTCTTTAGCCTAGTAGGTACATTAACCAACTGTGTCAGGAGACCCTCTTGGATTGTGTCCAGGAGCACTTGCTTCCTAGCACTGGAGGTGACTGGAATGCTCAAGTCAACCACTGGCAAATTGAAATCCCCACGATGACCACCTTCCCTTTTCTATGTACCTTTCTGATTTATCCCACTAATTCCCTGTCAAGCTTCTCAGACTGGGACGGTGGCCTGTATACCACCTCAAACCTCAGTTTCCTACCCCTTGAGTCTAGGAGCTGCAGCCAGATTGCTTCTGTTTTCTTTTTTCCTCCTTATTCCTTGTGCATTTGATCCTCCCCTACAGACTTCCACCCACCCCTCCCTCCGTATGGTCCTTCTATATAATTTGTATCCTGGGATAGCTAGATCTCAGTCCTGGTGCTCAGTTGCCCACGTTTCTGTGGCAGCTGCAATGTCCAACCTCCACACTGCTAAGAGTGCATGTAGCTCAGCTGATTTGTTGCCTAAGCTTCTTGCATTTAGCGAGACCACTCTCCATCCTGCCCCCTTCCCTTCACCAGTCTCCATCTCCTTCCTTCTACTCCCTCCCTTTTTGGCTGCCCCGAATTCTTCCCTGCTAGACTGGGGGGGTAGGCTGTGACTCCACTCTATCGGATCCCTGCCCACCTGCTGCCCACTTGCCACCCCCATGTAGTTTAAATCCACCTTTTTTGCAATATACCTCCCCAGTCTTTGTTTTAATACCTCCTTCTCCTTCCCACTCAGGTGTAGCCTATCCCTTGCAAACAGATTGTTATTATCCCAGGTACTGCCCAAGCTGCCCACAACCCCCTATCCCTTAGTAGAACACCATTCTACCAACCATGTTTTCAACTCCCTAATCCTCTTCTTTCTCACTGTGCTTGCACAGGGTACTAGGAGCACCTTGGAGAAGGCCACAGACACCCCAGTCTCTCCGCACAACCTACCCACTTCCTCAGTCCTCTCCCTCGTTACCACCACCATTTCCCCCGCTAGGTCATTTGTCCCTACCTGTACCACAATGTGTGGTTTCCTCCCACCCCTCCTTATGCATCTTAGGAGGCATGGAAAGGATGAGAGGGACTTGGCAAGGTTGGAGGAATGGTCAGAGTATGGCAGCTAAGATTCAATGCAAAGAAGTGCAAAATAATGCAGCTGGGAAACATGAGACAAGGGAAGATTACACAATGGGGGAAGTAGTAACAACAACAACAAGGAAAGGAACCTGGGGTAATCACATCAGATGACTTTAAGGTTAGCAAATAATGTGAGAAGGCAGTACGGAGGGCTGGGGGTATACTGGGATGCATAGGGAGAGGCATCACCAGCAGAAAACAGGAAGTTGTTATCCCTTTGTACAGACAGTTGGTGAGACCATATCTGGAGTACTGCATCCAGTTTTGGAGACCCCATCTCCGTGAGGACATAGACAGTGGAGAGGCAGTCCAGAGGAGGGCAACTAAAATGGTGCAGGGTCTGCAAGAGAAGCCGTACGAGGAGAAACTAAAGGAGCTTAATATGTATACCCTTGAGGAAAGGAGGGAGAGGGGGGACATGATATAAACTTTTAAGTACCTCTGTGGAATCAATAAAGTCCAAGAGGGTAGCATCTTTCAGAAAAAGAGACGTGCAAGAACAAGGGGACACAATTTAAAGATAGAGGGAGCAGTTCAGGGGCAATGTGAGGAAGTATTTTTTCACAGAGAGGGTAGCAGATGCATGGAATAGCCTTCCCTAGGAGGTTGTGGGGTCTGAAACTGTGGGAGAATTCAAGAATGCATGGGACAGACATAAGGCAATTCTTGTGGGGGGGGGTAGGAAGAAATAGGCTGTTGGTTAACTAGGATCTGCGGCCTATCCTGTAGGTAGGGAAATGGGCAGACAAGGTGGGTCAAGCGGTCCTTATCTGCCATCAAAGTCTATGTTTCTATGTAGGATTGTCTGTCCTGCTTTGTCTACCTTTAATCCCGGTATGGACTCCACCCATATCTGACTGTGCCTCTCCCCCTTGCTGCCCCATCTGATCCCCTTGAGTATGGAGTCCCCAACACCAGTACAGCCCCATCCTCTTTCCTTGGGCCCGTCACTACCACCCACCCAGGTTCTCCTTTCTGGGCCACTCAAGATAGGTGTTTTATCATTTGCCCCAGTGTCTTCCCCTGCCCCTCTCAATTGAGACCCTTCCCCTCCTCCTATTTGACTGCTAACCTCCCTCTCCCTCCTCACCTCTCTGAGTAGGATCCCTCCCCCTGCCACGCCATGCTCAATCTCTCCACTAGTAATGCCCCTCTCTCCCTCCTCTTCGTGAGTTCTATCCCTTGTGCAATCTCCTCCTGCATCCTGCAAGATAATCAAACATACACTGCTAATCCACCAGAGGGTCTGCCTATTTTTTTTTCCCCTGGTTGCTAATACATGGGTTAGTTCGTACTCATTTAATATTGCAATTTCTTCTTTTTCATGCCACGTCTCCTGTAGACAAATGATATCAACAGTCTACTATTCAATCCTGCTATGTTCCATGAAAGAACTATATTACTTCTCCCTTTGTTTTCCTCTAGCTGTGCTAGTGTATTATCCGGAAAAGGGAGTGAGGCAGAAGCCTGTCCCCCCACATTATTTTGAGTACAGTTACTCCTGGCAGAACACCTAAAGATTTCCTCTGGGTCAACCAACTAAATCAATAATGCAGCCCACTTGGTACATTGCTTAAGTAGTTCCAGTGCAAGACTTCTGTCGCTAAACTGTATAGTAGTAGCACTGAATTACTCAAAGGATTTTTAAGAATTTTTAAAAATCCTTATTGAGAATTGTGAAACCTTTAGTTAGGGATTTTGTTTTGTTTGTTAGTGTGATCACTGCTACCCAGAGAGGGTTGTCTCATCTAATCGTGTAGTTGAAAATCTACCAGATGGCACTTAAGTACTATAATACGAGCTGGACTCTTTCTATAGGTATAACAAAAAGAATTTTAGAGGATATTTTTTCCCTGACTTTTGTGAAGGATAAATACAGAATCTCACAAAATTGCTTGACAAATTTGGCACTACTACTGTATATCGATTTGTGAAGTCTCTTCTGACCCTGTTACTTTCATTACTCCTTGGTTTCCTAGTTTTACCTGAAATATATTTCTAAACAAACTATAAATAACACCCTTCAGTTTCCAACTATTTTCTTTGTGTATAGGAGCCATTCCATACATTGAAAGAGTTACTGAAGCTTCATCCTCTGTGTTTTGAGGCTTGATATTAAACAACTCCCTATCTGGGAAGCTCACTATCAAGCCTCAGTGTTCAATTAATTCTGCATTGTACCAGATGTAGTTTGCAACCTTTGGAGAGCATACAAAAACTCTAGCATACGTTCCCTACCATCTCTAGCTTTGTTCAGATGTATCATGTCATTAATACTGATATCTAAATCATAGAAATAATTGTTCAGGGCATACTCTTTCAAATCTTTCTCAGTTGCCATAGGCCAGTCACAATGAGCAGTACACCTTGTCATAGGTAGGTTTCCCTCTACATCTGAGTGGTTTATTTTTTGTCACCTATCAGATGGATCTGCTCCAGTAATAACATTAGGCTTATCAACATCTAGGATGTTACACATAGTCTCCTGATTAGGGACATCCTTTTCTGCTGTAGCATCTATTTCAGTAGGTCAGCATTTTCTAAGAGCATCGATCTCCTTTTCTAACATAACTAAATGATGACATAAATCAGACAACAGAGCAGTTAAATCGTGATTATCACGAGTATCTTTACTATCTTTACCACAGCCCTTTACTTCCATTCCCTGGTTTCTAAACTCTTTCTCATGAGGTTATTGCAGTATTGTCCCTGAGTTAGGTATTAATTATAAATTAATTGTAAATTATGTAGTACTTGTTTTTCACCTTCTTATCTGTTTTGATTTTGTTTTGTGTGTTCTTTGTCTTTGTCTTTTTCTTTTAACTTCTTTTGAATACTCACTTTCTTTTCTTTTTGTTTCCCCTTCATCTTTTTAGATTTTTTATTATCTATTTTCTCAGTCTTCTCAGGTATAATTACAGGTGAAAAGTCAGGTCTTAGACATGGTTTGCATCAGTAGGAGGTGTGGGAGATATATATTTTTTTTCAATTTGTTTTCTATAGTGACTAATTTTGCATTACTTGCTGCAATGTCATATCTAGTATAGTCAATCTCGTTTTTGAGTATAATCAGTTGTTACTTTAAAATTAAATTTGTCGTATATTGGTGACTCGTGGCCACCAAGTCATCACTAAGACTTATTGGCAGATACTGTGGAACATTTTCTTGGTCAGTGCTATCAACATTTTGTAAAATCTGGTTGGAGACAGGGTTCATCCTACTACTCTCTTTACTCATAGTTTTTTTTCATATTTAGATGCTAGGTCCATCATTCCTCTGATTGTCCTTTGCAATTGAGCATTAAAATTCTTAGTTCTGAACCAAGAACCAAGACCAAGTCATTAGCTAGGCGCCATTACCACCCTTCAGGTTTATTCTATTTGGCTCCATATTTAAATCCATATAATCATTAGACCCATTACCTTGGTCATAGTATGTCAAATTAAAAGAGGCCTCAAAGTTGATAGCCTCACATTCATCATTATTTTATTAGGGATATTCTTATTAGTATTATCCATATTAATATCCTGAGCGTTGTACACCATATTGCCAGAATCAATTGTCTCCTCAAAGGGCTCATTACTATATATAAGCAGATCAGGGGAATGCTCTAATGAATCTCTAAATTAAGCACTCCTGTTTTGTCAGTCTTTGTTCTTATGTTTAGAATCAGTAAATGATAGTCGAGTGGATGTTTTATCAACTTCTTGCCTTGCTAATCTGGCAAATGGTCTGTTATTTTTGTCTGCCTAGTTCTGGCTATTTTATTTTTTTTGTTCTTCTCTAGCACAGACTCCCCAAGTAATTTGATCTATTTAGTTTTTGTTTACCGGGTAGGTACACTAGCCAAAAGACTATTTTCAGGCATGACCCGGGAGGGTATAGAGACAAATTTCAAGAGAAACATAGTTGTACATAATACAGGTTACATGTAAATGTTTGAACAATTTACAGCAGTAAATATGACAAAAAGCAATATAGTATTTAAGTTTACATGTAAGAGATAGCAATCAGGTCATTTTTAAAGTGACTGAGCAGTATACAAACAATGAGGAATAAAGTGCTGTGAGAGCGAGTATTAGCCAGGTGGAGTTAAGTGAAAGGGGAGATAGACAGAAGGTGGAGCAAGGAGGAGGAGGCAGTAGTTGGGAGGGAAGATACGGTGTGGAAAAGTGCAGGTTACCCAGTAAGGTTCAGCTGGTGATGGAAGAGGAGGGCTGTGCAGTTCAAGACGAGAAAGCAAAACAGAAAAATCTCCCAGAAAGGAAAAGTAAATGGAAGAATAAGATACGAGAAGTTAAGAAATGAGATTGAAAAAGTGCTCCCTGTTGGAGTGGACCCCAGGCTCTCAGGGGACAAACAGAGAGAGGGGTGGGATTAGAGAGTTTGGGCTATGGCAGTTTGAAATGGGAGCATACATAGGAGGAGAAGAGATAGTGGCATAGTGCTCTCTTAAAGGAAATGTGGGATGTGGTTTGATGTAAGGTTAAAGGGAGTTTGTTCCAGAAAAGGGGTGCATGACAGGCAAAGGCATGACCACCTTTTGAAGTACGATGTCTTGGAATAAGAACAGGGACATGGTCTGCAGAGCACAAATCATAGTTGGTTTTGTGGTAAAGGAGGAGACTAGCCAGGGGTTTAGGTGAGTGAGATCTGATGATGTTATCAGTAATGAATACAAGTGCATAAGACCTTAGTTCTTGGGGAAGAAGTCAACCCAGATCTGAGTAGAGGAGACAGTGATGTTTCAGCCAGGGGAGCAAGATGCGAGCGACAAATATTATTAAGTAACATCCCACTTTCATAGACTTGAGTTGCAGGCAGAAGCATATGTGGCAACCCCATATGTGAGAGAGGGAAGTAGTATCCCATGGGCAATAGCAAGCCTTGCTGAGGGGGGGTGAGCACATAGCAAGTATGGTAGGCAATACCAAGTTTGGAGTTTACCTGCTTACAGGTAGTTTGAATGTGGAGGTCGAAACTCAGAGATGGGTCAAGAGTGACCCCTAGGAATTTGAAGGAGTTTACCACACCAACAGATGTGTCATCAGGGGAGGAGACATTAAAGTGTGCCTGGTTTGAGTTTGAGACTGGAGCCAAATAACATTGCTTCGGGCTTTGATTTATTAAAATAAGTTTGTGATTTGTAAGCCACTGTAATCGAGAAAAGCAGAGGACCTAAGATAGACCCTTGGGGTACACCAATATTGATGGTAACCTTGTCAGACAGGGTGGAGTTAAATTTCACATATTGAGACTGATCAGTCAGGTAGCTATTAAACCAGTTCACAACATTTGATGAGAAGCCTAGAAGTCCAGAGTGGCAGTGAGGATGCAATGGTCAACAAGATCAAATGCCTTGGTCATGTCAATGAAAATGGCCTCCGTGAACCAGCCAGAGCCCATGGCCACTAGGGTGTCGGATGTCCGTTTGAGCAGGGCAGTAGTGGTACTATGACCCTTGTGGAAGCCATGTTGAGCATCAGTTAAGAGGTCATGTTTCAGAAGAAAGTCAGTGGTTTGGATGGCAACTAGTTTCTCTAGAACTTTGCTGAGTGCAGATAGGATGGCAATGGGTCTGTAATTGGTAGGGTCAAGCGGGTCATGTTTTTCAAGTGGGGGGTAACTCTGGCCGACTTCCAGATCTCCGGGACAGAGCTTTGATACAGAGAAAGTAAAAATCTTAGCTAGGGAGCAGCTATGTGTGGGCAGGTAATTTTAGGAGCTTAGGTTCCAAGTTATCAGACCCCATGACTCAATACTCTGAAATGTTTCGTAAACATCTGACAACCTCATTTTTTCTGGACAGACTTGAAGTGGAAGGTGTGCCCGGTGGAGTTTGCTTGTATGACAGGATTTGTTGGGGTAGGGAAAGTGGAGGTGTATTGAGCAAGGTCAGCAAATTGCGTGTTAAAGAAGTTAGCAATAGTGAGGGGATTGTTACAGTGGATGCCTTTTAGAGACATCTTATTAGGAGTGGCGGACTGGTTTGAACCCAGGAAGAACTTATTATGGGACCAAAATTTTTCGTGTCCCCCTGGGAATCTGTTAATAGATCCTTACAGTAGAAGCTTTTCGCTTACTTGATTTCTATTTTGCAGGTATTTCTCAGAGCTCTGTAGGTATGAAAATCTTCTTATAGACCAGATTTCTTGTAACAAAACCAGCTTTTGTCCATCAGTCATAATTTAGAGAGAAGGTCAGATTTCAGCCTCAGGTCTGTCTATTTCTTACACACTTAGTCACAAGATGGTTGTGTTTTCTTGTACAGCTAGGAATTTGGTCAAAAATATGTGTAGGGCAGACTGAGTGTCCGATGAGCTATAGAGGGAGGATGAGTCGGTGCAAGCGACGACAAACAAAAATGCCTGAGGGTCACAATTCGTATAATTATGGAAAGTAATGTAACAGAGCTTCATAGGATCAGGTCTGCCTTTCACCTGAGATACAGAAGGTGGGAGAGTGGTCAGTTATGGCATCAGACAAGATGCCAAAGTCAACAATGTTCTCAGGGCAGTTTGTCATAATCCAATCCAGCAAGGTACTGGAATTTGAATGAGGAGCAGTTCTGGTAGGTAAAGAGATAAGCTGATGCAGGTTGTAGCATTTCAATTTAGTCAGGGCTGTCACTTGTGAGCCTCTGTGCCAGTTTATATTAATGTCTCCTAGTAGAAGAACTTCACTATTTCCTGAGTGAGAAGTGGTTTGGTCAAGTAGTTTATCCAGTCTTTTTAGGCCATGGGTAGGGGTAATGTAAGCACAGACAATATGTAGCTTCTTTGTGCCTAGGGTGAGGAGGACATGAAGGGCCTCACAGTGGTCTAGGGGAGATGAGCTAATTATAGAGAGCTGGAGGTGAGACTTAAAACATATAGCTGTGTCAACCCCCCTTTTTGGGGCTGGTCTGTCATTTCTTAGGAGATTATAAGATGGTAGGGAGCACAGAGAGTCGGGGTGGATGGCTTCAGCCAAGTTTCAGTGAGGCATATTATATCTGGCTTATAGAGTGCAGTCCAAGATTCGAGTACAGCAAAGTTCCTCACAAGGCTCCAAATATGTAATAAGTAGACCTTTAGTGTTTGGAATAGGAGCAGTTGTGGGAGTTTAAGGCACTGGGTTAGGTTGTATATCCTCAGAGAGCAGAATGGCCAGTAAGAGGAGGTACCAGAGCTTGCGATGCAGGAAAAGTGATAGGGCATGAGCTCGTAGGGAGCTGCATTTGTGTGCATAGGCAATCAAATGGACTCATGTCTTGCTGGGAAGTAACAGATGGGATCACAGCGAAATGCAGGTCCCACTAGAAGATTTGAAAATGTAAAGTCATATTTTTGATAGTGTGGGAGAATGGATTCAGCATGACGGACATAAATAACTGATAGGTGTAACAAAGGCAGAGTGCCTATGAAGAGAAATAGTAGCAACTGATTATTCATTTTCAGGCCCCAAAGCTAGTTGCTCAAAATAGAGTGAGGACTAAAGAAGATTTAGAGCTTAGTGAGGGGAGAGATGTAACAGAGGCGATCTCTTATTCCAGGGTTAGGTAGTCAGATTAGAAGTATAGGTGTCTGCAAGGAGCTGAGGGAGAAGCTTCAAGCCGTCAAAGGGAAAAATAGAAGCTTATAGGCAATTTGAGTTTGAACAGCTTGAAAGCAGTCAAATTAACCCAAAGATTAGGAAGACCAAAAAATAAGAGCTTCAGGTGCCTGAGAGGGTCTGAGGGGAAAACTACTGGTGAGAGAAAAAAGGGAAGAAAACAGATAAGTTAGACAGCTAGAGGGGGTTCAGACAGCCTGGATAATACTGAGCACTAGCTGAGATGGGCAAGAGTGAGGCACGTTATTGGCAAGGACAGTATATAGAAGGCTTTGTTTAGTTAAGAGAGGTGGGCATGTACAGGATAAGAAAATAGGAAAAAAAAGATAGTACTGGAAGTTTCTGGTTACAGTTTAGACATATGTGGAGTAGGTCAAGAGAGAGAGTGAAAGATACAACCATGATGTAGTGCACCTACGAATTGGCCAAAAAAATGTGCCACATAGTGATGGGCAGGGGATAAATGAGTGAGAGAGCAAATAGGGTTAGAGTGAAAGACAAGGTGGGTGGGGACAAGTAGAATATTTAATAGGAGGCCTGGGTGGAGGTGAGAAGAAAATTCAAGTGAGTCCTGGAGCCTAGAAACCAAAGTTTGAGGCAAAGAAATAGCAGTTCAGAGAGCCGGCTTTCAGACGCACCAATCAGAAGCCTTAGCACTGCCCACTAGGCTAATCGGGAGTCACCAGCAAAAAGGTGAACCAATTGGAAAGTGCCTCTGTCGGCTCTGGAGGAAAAAAGATCAGCAGCTGTACCTTGCTTCAGGGTCCAGAGAGCAGGACCAGGAAGGCAGCAGGAGCCAGCAGTTTTGTCGGTGATGGCGGTGGCCAGGTAAACGGCCGTAAGGCACCCCCGAGTACGAGGGCGCCACTCGTGGCGCGATATGGTCTAGGGAGAAAAGGAGAGATCAGTGAGATAAATATAGGGGGATAACACAAAAGAAACTAGAGGTGCAGGAGACTGGAGGCAGACCATCAGCGGAGGGTGGGGGTGCTTAGGTTAGGACAAAAGACTGAAAATTAACAACTTGGAGTAAGGTAGGGAGGGGTTCCAGAGGGACAAAGAGGTAGATACATCAGTGAGTTAGGTTTCAGCTTAGGTAAGGCGGATGGTTTGAAGTCCAAGAGCAGGTTCAAGATACACAGCAGGAGGGGACTGAGGTCTGAGAGAGTAGTGAGAATAAAAATGTAAGAGTCATATAAATGAAATCAGAAGCACAACTGTCAGCTCTGGAGGAAAAAAGATCAGCGGCTGTACCTTGCTTCAGGGTCCAGAGAGCAGAACAAGGAGGGTGGCCAGGAGCCAGCAATTTCGTTGGTGATGGTGGTGGCCAGGTAAACGGCCGGAAGGTGCTGCTGAGTCCAAGGGCGCTGCTCGGGGCATGGTACGGTCTTCCTTCAGGGTCCAGAGAGCAGGACCAGGAGGGTGGCCAGGAGCCAGCAGTTTCATCAGTGATGGTGGAGGCAAGGTAAACAGGAGGAAGGCGCTGCTGAGTCCAAGGGCGCTGCTCGGGGCATGGTATGGTCTTGCTTCAGGGTCCAGACAGCAGGACCAGGAGGGCTGCCAGGAGCCAGTAGTTTCATTGGTGATGGCGCCGGCCATGTAAATGGCCAGAAGGCGCCACTGAGTCCAAGGGCGCTACTCGGGGCACAGTACGGTCTGATGGAGAACAGGAAGTCTGTATTTTTCTTTGTAATCTGGTATTTACCATTTTAATTGGTCTCTTCCTAGTTAATTTATTTATGTTTTAAGGGGGACAAATAGAACCTAGAGGGCTGCTATACTACCTAATTACACCCTTCTAGGATGTTTAATTCAATCAGTATCAGTATAAATATTGCCCATATAAATGAAATACAAACCATACAAATACTCAATTGCTTAATTAAACTCGCAAACTCAGATGTTGAGCAATTAGGGAGTTAACCAGTCCAATTATAGCGCAGTTTCCCTTATTCTTCCTTTCTTCCTTTATCTCCTTTAAATTGTCTTTAAAAATGTTCCCGTTCTACTTGATCAAGCAAAATGTGCAAACAGCAAACATCAAGTTCAGGAACAGTGTAATAAAGTACCTTTGTGTTGAGCTGTGTAAAATGACTTCAAACACTCTGAGCACAACTCGGAATAGTCCATTTTCCTGCCTGTAAATGCAGTCTGAGTGCAGATTCTGTTTCAATAATAGCAGCAGTCCTGCTTTTTTTTAAATGTGATATCTTTCTGTGAACCTCTTGCTCCAATTCTCTTTCTGATTCTCCACTAAAAGCAAAGAATTGCGCATTTAATAGCAGGCCTCAGCAAATATAAAATTATCTGATATTGTTTAATTTAATAAAATACATCTATATTTATGATCTATTTCTATAAAACAATAACTTTTTAAATGCTTACTGGTGGCAATTTGTATTAAAATAATTTTTACTTGTATCCTCTGAGCTGTTCTGTATCTCCAGCACTGCAACAAAACTACAGCATCTATTAGACAAAAGTGGTGTCTGCCCAACAACAAATGAACTGTGAAAGAGTGCACAGTAGTTCAAACAGAGCCAAATCAGACTGATATTGTTAGAAGCACTCACTTAGATATTTACTGCTACTCAGTTTCATAAACCAAATGAAAAAAGCTGCTTCAACACACTGAAAGAATAAATTCCATTTGAAACTTCATCAGTAAAGTCAGCATCAGTCAAGTCATGGATCCAAACAGTGACTGTGATCTGTCTCAGCAAGTAAAACGCTGACATACATAGAGACTAACCATGTGATCAATTTGCTTATGGTGCTAAAGTCAAATTCAATCTAATAAAATATATTAGGCTTTTCCATTTTTAATTTTTTAAAAGGAAAAACTGTTAGTTTAAAATGAGGAATAGTACCCAGACAAAATGAAGATATTGCTGTCCAATATAGATTTTTCAGAATGCTGACTGTTAACTAGACGCTAAATACAAAGTAAGGAAGTTCAAAACTGAAACATATCCAGAGGGTTAACTCAATATATTAAACAAAAAAACAAATAAGGAATGCCTTTAAAGTATAAGGATGCCACAATGTTTGTTCTTCGCTTTTACTTGTACTTGTAGTCAAGTTCATCCACTAGAGACCAGTGACTAATAGAAAAAGCTTTTTAAAGTCAGTATTCGGTCTTCTGGTTCCACAGGCTTTCCAAAGGGCTTCTGTCTTCTCTGCTGGGTCACGGTCCACCTTGGGAAAATCCAAGGCTCCACCATCCAGTGGCCTTTCTCCACCTGCAGAGAGAGAGACAAATACAATGCCATATGAGTGCTGAGAGAGCAGAGTTTACACTAAGCTGTTCAGGTATGGAGACATACGTTCAGGCAACGGTAGCATACCTGTTAAAAAAATGGTTTTAAGCAATGTCTCCCTGCTTCTCTGCCTTTCTCCTCAAGGTCAGAGAGTGCGTAGTAAAGCTCCATCACAGTGCTGACAATGCAGTTCAGATGCCTTGACAGGTCAGGTGGTGCCTTACAATACTGCCCAGAAAAGGCCTGTAGCATATTTCTGGCCTCTTGCATACTACACAACATGGCCATGGACCATGGAATACATGTCCAGGCACAGGAAGGTGACAGTAGAGAGGAGGATGAACCCCAGGGTGGGGGTGGGTAGCCAACCCATTAGAGAAGGGACCAACGATTGGCTGCAAGGGCAGGGTGACATAGGGACACCATTGAGGAGGAGCACTTTGGAAACCAGAGGCGAGTAACACAGGAGGGACAAACTGGGCAACCATTTTCTCACACACACACACACACACACACACACACACACACACACATGACACAGGGCTGGGAGTAGGGGACAGACACACGCAGGCAGCCAGACACTGCACAGCAGCTGCAAAATGCACTGCAGAGCGCACTCAACCATGCACAGGCAGCCACTCCAGTGTCACCAAGGAAGGGGAGACTCAGTGTCAGTGCGAGGACTGGCATGGATCAGAGGGAATCTGCTGGCACACATGCATGGCAGGCACAGTGCTGCACTCATCATGCCCATGCCACATAACACAACACCACTGCCCCCACACATGCCCACTACAACACACAGACAGCACAGGCAAGCATGACACACTGGCACATGTGTGCCACAGCATGCAGACCTGGCTACTGCCAGCCTTGTGTGTGGGCTGCAACAGTGGCTGAGTATGGGTCCCATGTCACCCACACCCAGCAGGCCTCACTGTGAGCCAGTATGGCCACCGCAGTCATGAGAACAGCCATGCCTTGGCTGGGAGGATGCCTCAGTCACGTCACCAGCCACAGAGGATGAAGCCTCCACCCCAGGAGGGTTGCCCATGTGACAGTGACAGGGTGCTTGGGGGTGTTTCAGTCCTGAAGACCAGATGGGATCCAGGGCTGTTGTGGATGTATTTGGCTGGAGATGGCATCAGCAGCAATGGGGTCACCTGGATCTGTGCCCTGGGAGGGTTGCTGGTATTGCACGTAGTGCAGTGAGAACCTCTGCAACCTCGAGCAACCAGGGCAGCAAAGCCCACAGCAATGACCACTGCTATCCTGTCAAGCGCAGTGGTTGTGGCCACCTGCTGTTGGTGTAACTCACCAAGCAGTCCAGAGAGCTTGCTTTCAGGTGCACCAATCAGAAACCTTTGCACTACCCGCTAGGCAATCGGGAGTCGCCAGCAAAAAGGTGCACCAATTGGAAAGCGCCGCCATCAGCTCTGGAGGTAAAAAGATCAGCAACTGTACCTTGCTTCAGGGTCCAGAGACAAGGATCAGGAGGGTGGCCAGAAGCCAGCAGTTTCGTCGGTGATGGCGGTGTCCAGGTAAACGGCTGGAAGGTGCCATCTAATACGAGGGCACCGCTCAGGGCGTGGTATGGTCTAGGGAGAAAAGGAGAGATCAGTGAGGTAAATATAGAGGAATAACACAAAAGAAACTAGAGTGGGTGGGAGACTGGCAGCAGACCATCAGCGGGTGGGTGGGGGTGCTTAAGTTAGGACAAAACACAGAAAATTAGCAACTTGGAGTAAGGTAGGGAGGGGTTTCAGAGGGACAAAGAAGTAGATACGTCAGTGAGTTAGGCTTCAGCTTAGTTAAGGGGGATGGGTTGGAATCCAAGAGCAGGTTCAAGATACACAGCAGGAGGGGGACTGAGGTCTGACAGAGTAGCGAAACAGTAAGGGCAAAGGCAAAGCAAGCAGAAAGATAGAAAAGGAAAGCAGTCAGCAGGTTAATAAGGCATGATGTGCCGTATTGGCCTAATAACACTTCAAATTAAATGCAGTTAGAATTTTAAAATAAATGAGATCTACACTAAATAAATTCACCAGAGGAGCTAGCAATCACAGTAAATACAGCTATAAGTAAAATCCAAGTAAGTCCCGGAGCCTAGAAACCAAAGTTTGAGGCAGAGAAATAGCAGTCCAGAGAGCTGGCTTTCAGGTGCACCAATCAGAAGCCTTAGCACTGCCCGATAAGCTAATCCGGGATTCACCAGCAAAAAGGCGCGCCAATTGGAAAGTGCCTCCGTCAGCTCTGGAGTAAAAAAGATCAGTGGCTGTACCTTGCTTGAGGGTCCAGAGAGCAAGACCAGGAGGGCGGCCAGGAGCCATTAGTTTCGTTGGTGATGGCGGCAGCCAGGTAAACGTCCAAAAGGTGCCGCCGAGTCTGAGGGTGCCGCTCAAGGCGTGGTACGGTCTGATGGAGAACAGGAAGTCTGTATTTTTCTTTGTAATCTGGTATTTACCATTTTAATTGGTCTCTTCCTAGTTAATTTATTTATGTTTTAAGGGGGACAAATAGAACAAAGAGTGCTGCTATACTACTTAATTACACCCTTCTAGGATGTTTAATTCAATCAGTATCAGTATAAATATTGCCCACAAAGAATAAAAATGTAAGAGTCATATAAATGAAATACAAACAATACAAATACTCAGTTGCTTAATTAACATCCCAGACTCAGATGTTGAGCAATTAGGTAGCTAACCAGTCCAATTATAGCGCAGTTTCCTTCATTCTTCCTTCCTTTATCTCCTTTAAATTGTCCTTAAAAATGTTCCCGTTCTACTTGATCAAGTATAATGTGCAAACAGCAAACATCAAGTTCATGAAAATTGCAGTAAAGTACTTTTGTGCTGAGCTGTGTAAAATGACTTCAAACACTCCAAGCACTACTCGGAATAGTCCATTTTCCTGCCTGCAAATACAGTCCCAAGTGCAGATTCTGTTTCAATAATAGCAGTAGTCCTGCTTTTTTTAAAATGTGTTATCTTTCTGTCAACCTCTTGCTCCAATTCGCTTTCTGATTCTCCACTAAAAGCAAAGAATTGCACGTTTAATAGTAGGCCTCAGCAAATATAAAATTATCCTATGTTGTTTAATTTAATAAAATACATCTATATTTATGATCTATTTCTATAAAACAATAAATTTTTAAATGCTTACTGGTGGCAATGCATATCAAAAGAATTTTTACTTGTATCCTCTGAGCTGTTCTGTATCTCCGGCATTCCAACAAAACTATAGCATCTATAAGACAAAAGTGGCGTCTGTCCAACAACAAATCAACTGTGAAAGAGTGAACAATAGTTCAAACGGAGCCAAATTGACCGATATTGTTGGAAGCACTCGCTTAGATATTTACTGCTACTCAGATTCATAAACCAAATGAAAAAAAGCTGCTTCAACACACTGAAAGGAAAAATTCCATTTGAAACTTCATCAGTAAAGTCAGCATCAGTCAAGTCATGGATCCAAACAGTGACTGTGGTCTGTCTCAACAAGTAAAACGCTGATGTATATAGAGACTAACCACGTGATCAATTTGCATACAGCGCTAAAGTCAAAGTCCATCTAATAAAATAAATTAGCCTTTTCCATTTCTATTTTTTAAAAAGGAAAAAAATGTTAGTTTAAAATGAGGAATAGTACCCAGACAAAATGAAAATACTGCTGTCCAATATGGATTTTTCAGAATGCTGACTGTTAACTAGATGCAAAACACCAAGTAAGCAAGCTCAAAACTGAAATATATCCAGACAGTTAACTCAATATATTAAACAAAAAACAAATAAGGAATCCCTTTAAAGTATAAGGATGCCATGATGTTTGTTCTTCACTTTTTCTTGTACTTGTAGTCAAGTTCATCCACTAGAGACCAGTGACTGATAGAAAAAGCTTTTTAAAGACAGTAGTCGGTCTTCTGGTGCCACAGGCTTTCCAGCGGCCTTCCTCCGCCTGCACAGAGAGACAAATACAATGCCAGATGAGTGCTGAGAGACCAGAGTTTACACTAAGCTGTTCTGGTATGGAGACATACGTTCAGGCAACGGTAGCATACCTGTTAAAAAAATGGTTTTAAGCAATGTCTCCCTGCTTCCTCAAGGTCAGAGAGTGCGTAGTAAAGCTCCATCACAATGCTGACAATGCAGTTCAGATGCCTTTACAGGTCAGGTGGTGTCCTACGATACTGCCCAGAAAAGGCCTGTAGCATATTTCTGGCCTCTCGCATGCTACACAACATGGCCATGGTCCATGGAATACATGACCAGGCACAGGAAGGTGCAGTAGAGAGGAGGATTAACCTCAGGGTGGGGGTGGGTAGCCAACCAATTAGAGAAGGGACCAATGATTGGCTGCAAGGGCAGGGTGACATAGGGACACCACTGAGGAGGAGCTCTTTGGAAACCGGAGGTGAGTAACACATGAGGAACAAACTGGGCAGCCAGTTTCTCACACATGCACACACACACACACACACACACACACACACACACACACACACACAGACATAGGGCAGGGAGTAGGGACAGACACACGCAGGCAGGCAGACACTGCACAGCAGCGGCAGAGTGCACTGCAGAGCACACTCAACCATGCACAGGCAGCCACTCCAATGTCACCAAGGACAGGGGGGACTCAGTGTCAGTGCGAGGACTGGCATGGATCAGAGGGAATCTGCTAGCACACATGCATGGCAGGCACAGTGCTGCACTCATCATGCCCATGCCACATAACACAACACCACTGCCCCCACACATGCCCAGTACAACACACAGACAGCACAGGCAAGCATGACACCCTGGCACATGTGTGCCACAGCATGCAGACCTGGTCACTGCCAGCCTAGTGCTTGGGATGCAACAGCGGCAGGGTACAGGTATCATATCACCCGCACCCAGCAGGCCTCACTGTGAGCCAGTACGGCCACCGCAGTCATGAGGACAGCCACACCTTGGCTGGGAGGATGCCTCAGGCACGTCACCAGCCTCAGAGGATGAAACCTTCACCCCAGGAGGGTTGACCCATGTGACAGTGACAGGGTGCTTGTGGGTGTTTCAGTCCTGAAGACCAGATGGGATCCAGGGCTGTTGGGGATGTAGTTGGCCAGGGATGAAATCAGCAGCAATGGGGTCATCTGGCTCTGTGCCCTGGGAGTGCTGCTGGTATTGCGCGTGGTGTGGTGGGAACCCCTGCAACCTTGAGGAACCAGGGCAGCAAAGCCTAGAGCAATGGCCTCTGCTATACTGTCAAGTGCAGTGGTTGTGGCCACCTGCTGTTGGTGTAACTCACCAAACAGCTGCACGTGCCTTATGGCTGCATGTTCATCCATGTGTCCCACCTGCACCTGTAGTCCATGGAGCTCCCCACTGAGTGCTGCCTGACCCTCCACAGTTGCCCACAAGAGCCAGGTGTACTCATCTAGCCTGTCAGTGGGTGACACGTCAGGGGCTGGGGGCTTATGGGCAGGGGGGCTCTGCTGTGCCATGTCCACTGCCCATGAATGCAGCACAGTGGGCTGCTGTTGGGGTGGGGACTGCATGTGGGCATGCATGGTGGGCCCTTAGCAAGCTGGTCATGGGCCCCTGCCAGTCTTTGCAGCACCACAGCATGCTGCTGGTCAGTGATGGCAGTCCCAGGCCCCACAGCAATGTCCCACCCCTGGTCACCCTGAGTCTCTGCAGTGGCTGGTGGCAGGGGTGTGCACTGGGGAGGCATATGTGTGGGTGTAGGACCACCCTCACTTCCTGTTGCTGCCCATGTGGTACCAGGACAGTAGTAGTGGTGGGCGAAGTGGCCAAAATTTACTCTGCAAAGTGTTTTGTGGAGTAACATGGAATCCGCAAAGTACTCCGCAAAGCAAATCGGAGTACTTCACATCATGATGAGGAACTCAAAGTCCATTGAAACCAATGACTTTGCATTATTCCGCCTTTCCCAAACCACTTCTCCACCAATTTTAAGGCGAAGTAACATTGAAATCAATGTACTTCGCATCTCTTCTCCTTGTTATTGAGCACCAAGGTGAATTTTGCAGTGCTTCATTGGATTGCACATCACATGGGCTCTAGATTGTTCTGCACAGCCTCAGTTCTATGTAGTATGTGTATAATGGATGATGGAGACAGTTTCTTCTCAGAGCTCTGCGATTCAAATCCTCTAAAAGCTGTTAAAAAAGCCTTTTTGAGCAATTTTGTTTGCTCAAAATTTAGTACATCGATTGTAGGAAACCCTCCTGTGCTCATATCATCGAGTGTTTATTGTTTGTGTGTGGATTTTGAATGTTAATTTAGAACAGTCAGTCTGTGTACTGTGAAGTGTGCTTTGGGGGAGGGGCGTATCTGTTGTTTTGGTAATATTTTTCTTGTGTAACTGTGTTAATGTATACACAGTAATATTTTCAGTAATTCTTGACAATTTTTTGCCGATTGTTGTGGTGCAGCAGTGTATAATTTCAGTTTGTTTAAAACATTTGGTTATATTACTAAAGGTTTTCAATTTGCTATGCATTACTTGTAGTATGTGTGTGAGTGTATGTGCTATGTGTGCCATTAAATCAGACACCTTTCATTGTGCCACAGAGTAATTGCAGCAGTGTGAACCTGCTATCCACTGCACCTGCATGAATTTTTTATACTGCTTTGCAGTATCATTACTGGTAGTGGACTGTTACTGCCATGCACTACCCCCCCAACAAGCAAAATGCATTCTTTTCCAGATGTGGATTTGTGACTTGTGAGCACTGGTTAGGTGTTGTTGTGCCTTTGTACCTGCATCTGTAGTACACCATTAATTCTGGGAGACTTTGCATTTCTTGTTATGCCCTCATTTCACTTCGTCAGCACTGGGGAATTTTCTGGACACAAGAAAGTAGCATTTTGGAGATGCACAGTAATTCTGGTGACTGTGTGTTACCACTGCGTGCATGACGGAGTGCACCATTAATTCTGGGAGGCTTTTCATTTTTTGTTACCCTCTCATTTCACTTCACCAGCACTGGGGAATTTTCTGGACACAAGACAGTAGCATCTTGGGGATGCAAATTAATTCTGGTGACAGTGTGTGACCACTGCACGCATGAACCATCAATTCTGGGAGACTTTGCATTTCTTGTTACACTCTTATTTCACTTTGTCAGCACTGGGGAATTTTCTGGACACAAGACAGTAGCATTTTGGTGACGCACATTAATTCTGGTGACTGTGTGTGACCACTGCATGCATGACTGAGTGCACCATTAATTCTGGGAGTCTTTGCATTTCTTGTTATGCCCTCATTTCACTTCGTCAGCACTGGGGAATTTTCTGGACACAAGAAAGTAGCATTTTGGAGATGCACAGTAATTCTGGTGACTGTGTGTTACCACTGCGTGCATGACGGAGTGCACCATTAATTCTGGGAGGCTTTGCATTTTTTGTTACCCTCTCATTTCACTTCACCAGCACTGGGGAATTTTCTGTACACAAGACAGTAGCATCTTGGGGATGCAAATTAATTCTGGTGACTGTGTGTGACCACTGCATGCATGAATGAATGAGCCATCAATTCTGGGAGACTTTGCATTTCTTGTTACACTCTTATTTCACTTTGTCAGCACTGGGGAGTTTTCTGGACACAAGACAGTAGCATTTTGGGGATGCACATTAATGCTGGTGACTGTGTGTATGAGAGTCTGCCAATATTGTTGTCACTTCGCCTTACTTTGTGTTAAGGCAGAATGACAATCTGAAGTAATAATTACAAGGTAAAGTGTGCCTTTAGTATTGGCCACTCCACATAACAGAGTGACAACGCAAAGTGCTCACTTTGCAGTCACTTAGCCAGTGAAATTTAAATTTGCTGCATGTCTAGACAGTAGTAGGGTGGGTGCCACCTGTGTGCCCCCCCCCGCTGGGTGGCATTTTCATCATCCTCTGTGGCTGATGTAATCATGCTCAGGTCCTCTTGGATCAAGAGACTGGACAAGGAGTCATGGTCAGCCAACCCCACTAAGTTCAACAGCATGTGTGTTGTCTCATGATTCTTCAGCAATGGCCATGGCTTCAGAGGATGTAGAAGGCTTGGCCTTGACCACCACTAATGCTACTTGATGGGCCCTGGACAGTGAAGCAACTCTGAGGTGTGACTGAGCTGAAAAGCAGAATGGATAGCATGGTGAGTGACACATGGCAATATCCAAGGTTGACAGAATGATGTGGGGAGGTGTGCATGTGTGCCACAGGTGTGCTTGTGCCACCACACAGGCCTGGGACCACCATTGTGTCCTGTGCAGTGCAAATGTACTGGCATTGTGAGTATTGCATGTGTGCTGGGGCAAGCACTCATGGCAGCATGTGGCACAGGACCACAATGGCACAGTTGCAGCCTGGCCAATGCTCCTCTGGGCCTACCACAGACACTGCTGCCCCACTGTGGACCACCTGACCATTGTGGCTGGATGGCGCAGGAGCCCACTGTGGATGGCTAGGTGGCACCACACATGACATGGAGGTCACTGTGTTCATGCATAGCCACCTGCAAACTGTGGTGTTTGTCTCCCCACCCCAGGATATTTGGCATGCCATCTGACATGCATAATGGCACACAGGGCAGCATGTGAGCCCAAAATATGGCTGTGCACTGCCAGAAGCCCTGCAAGGTGCCTCTGGACATGGCACTGGGCCCTGTGTGGCATGCCAGGCACACCTGTGGCTGGCACACATCATCTCCCACAGGAGTGACACATGGATACTCACCATGCTGCAATGAGCTGCCCCCAGTCTGGAACCCACCCCCAGGGGCACCCTCCACAGATGCCCAGCTGATGCTGGCCACTAGCATCTCCTCACTAGGTGTGAGAGTAGGTGTAGTTGAGGGGCCCCCACCAGTCTGCTGCAGGGAGTCCTTGTATGGTAGCCAGTTTCTTCTTGACCCTCCTCTTCATGCACTCCTGGGAGTGCGGTTGTCCCTCCTGTGGGCATTTACATGGACAGCCACCTCATCCCAGCCCTTTTTCCTCTCCTGCTGGGTACTTGTCTTGCCTGTGAGCAGCACCTCCCTCAAGAAGTAAGCCTCCACCAGGGCATGCTGCTCATCCTTGGTGAAGTTTGGCATCTGCCTCTTCTGTGTTCCCTCCTCCTTATCAGACATCATGTTGCCTGTGGACAGTAATGGGGCATGCATGAGCAAATAGTCAGCATATCTGGAGGTGAGCCAAGTGCCACTGAATGCAGAGCAAAAGAGGCTGTAGCACAGGGAATGTAAACAAACCTACCTTCAAGCCTGCAGTTCCTGTCAATCACCTGTGGTGTGGGGTGGTGCATTTATGACTCATCTCATGCAAATAAGGTGTGGAGCAGCCTGTAATGAGATGCTAATCAGTTGACTTATGCCTGGATTGGATAATGAGATCATTAGCATAACCTGGCTGAATGTTGCAGATTTGCTCCAGGCTCATTTTGCATTGCACATCCGAATTGTACTGACCATTGCTGCATGATGCATTTAACTTGTATGTGTGATTCGGTGTACCATACTTGACAGTGCAGCATGTCCGACAGTAGTGGCCGTGTATAATGCATCTCCTGGTACAGTGCTGTGATGCACCATTGCCTCCGTATGGTGCATGTCAGGGGACATGAGCCGTGTGGTTGGCTGCAAGTGTGGCATTGTCCACCCTCAACAAGATGACGCTTGCGCGCAGTTGTGCAAGCGTGTGTCAGTGGGCCATGACCCCATTCTTCTGCGCTGCCTTTCACTACTGCACATGTGTGGTGTTGCACTATGGGTGTCTATAGCGCATCCCTATGGTGCATGCTCGAGTCACATGGTGAGCCTATTGTGCAACAGGTATGGCCCAGACACACATCTATTCAGACTGCCACAGTGAACAGTAGCACATTCTGCTGGCCTGTGCACAGAAAAGATGGCACGTATGAAGGAGGGGAGACTCAGGGCCCTGAACTGATCCGAGGTGGAGGTGGCCAACCTGGTGGCACTTGTTTCCCACTAGAGGAGCAATTGTTTGGTAGGGAGGAGCTGCAGGATGCACGGGCCCAGGTGTGGGCCTGGGTAGCAACCCAACTTGAGTGCCAGACTGACATCCTCAGAACTGGGGTGCAGTGTCACCACAGGTATGGGGACCTAATGCAACAGGATCCTGAGAGGCTCCAGAGATTCTGTGACCAGGCCTGCATGGGGCAGTGTCACATCCAGGTATGTATGTGCTGTGTGCATGCTTTCTTTGCCTGCTCTTGGGGGTATGAGGGTGTGCAGCAGGTGCATCCATCCCTGCCTACATATTCGCCATGGCCCTGGTTGCAGGGCCATGTTACTGCTGCATGCATGCCATTGGTTGCCCTGTGTGGACTGGTGGTCCACTGTGCTGTTGCTATGGCACTGTAATTCCACATTGTCTGTTGCCCTTCAGCAGGGCACACATTATGCTGCACTGTGCTGTGTTGTTTGACTGTTTGGGGTATATGTTCCAGCATGCTGCTCACGGTGCTGTTCCATTGTGTTTCCCTTGCAGGTCAGGAGGAGTGGCAGCAGGCCAGAGAGGCAGCTGAAAGGCATACCAGAGCCACTGGAGGGGGCACACTAGCACGTGGCCCACACCGTACGGCAGGTAGATGCACTGCATGTGCTGCCTCTGGCTTTTCATAGGGTATGGGGGTTGCATTGCCCACAGCGGGCCATTGCCTGCTTCTTGTGTATGTCAATGTGGTGGCAGTCACGCACACATGGATCATTGTGCTGGGAGCGTGTGGTAGTCCCGCTGTGCCCATGGCAGCTGTGTGTTTGTCCCCAGTTGCCATATCTGGTCCTGGCTGTGGGTACCCATTGGTGATCACATGGGGTTGCCACAGGGCCTGATTGATTGGTGCACATGGGTGGCAGGTTCCCACACTGTGAGGGACATGGCCACATGCTCCTTGGTGACATCCTTTGCATGCACCTACAGGCCTTGCCTGTTACTTGTGCCACTTCACATTCACTGTGTGGCTGTGTAGCCCAGCATGTTGCTGGATGGTGTAGTGTGCATTGTGGGTTGTTGGCCCTCTGCATGAGGCTGGCCAACATCAGGCATGCATGTCAGGCCCATTGGGGGGGCTGTGCCTGTGTGGGCTGTGGCACTGAGTATGTGTTCTCTGTTTCCCCACCATAGGTCATTGGGATGCCAGTGGAGCCCTGAGGAGGAGGAGGGGTCATGTGATGGTGGGTGGCAGGCTGATTTCCACCCAAGATATACTGCTTGCCCTCTTCTGGCACCAGGGAACAATTTTGAGGGTGGCCCATGAGATCCGGTCTGAACTGAAGAGGGTCGGCCAGTAGAGACAGGACCAGGCGGTACATCACAAGGGCCACTAGGCCTGTGATGCAGTTGGACTGTGAATTATGTAGATTGCCTCATTCACCCCATCCCCACAATCCTGTCTGTATATAGTTCTCCCTGCAGTCCCTGTTCCCACTTCCGGCCCGTTCCACCCCCCTTTTTTGTGCTGTATATAGTTTGTATTACTTATTATTGTTGTTGTTTTCCTCTTTGCTTGTTTTCTGGGTTTGATATTATTAAATGTATTGCACCTGACTGCCTGTGTCTGTGGTCCTTCCTTAACTGTTGTTACATTCACCTGTTGTGTTGCATGGTTGACCCACTACCCCTTGCGTATCACTGCCCATTTGTGTCTGTGCCATTACACAACAGTACACCCTGTCCACCTTGTTATGCCCCCACAGTGTTTGTCATGCTGTCCTCTGGGCTGCCTCTGGGGTATCCATCGGTCATGCTCACACTGTCACTTGCACATTGCCCTGTTCTGGAGCTGTGCACACCTCTGGTGTTTTCCTGGTCCCCCTGCTGCTATGCTGCACTGTTTGCAGTCCTGTGTACCTGTGGGCATGTGCCACCAGTGCAGTCTACAGCCACCAGCCTGTGTGCCACTGTGCCTGTGGGCCACTGTGCCTGTGGTGTGGCTACCGTGTCCGCCCTGCCTGGATCCCCTGCACTGTTCTCACAGTAAGTGGCCAAGCCATGCTGTCCGTTGGACCTCTGGTGCTGTGGCGCTTTGTTCCTACCCTCCTGTGTGCCATGCCCACTGTGCCTGTTTGTCCCCTGTGTTACTGGTGTATGTGTTGTGTTTTGTTCTCTGCCCATGGAGGCTGTGTCTGAGCCCATTTTGCACTTTTGCAGTGTCACTCTCCATCACTTTTGCCTTGGGATGCTGCCCTCCCTCTTTTGGCTGTTTCACAGCACTCATTTCTGATCTGCTGTCTGTCCCTGTTGCTCCACTGTCCCAGGCCAGATTGCTCCTTTTGCAATATTCAATCCTGCTTATATGTGCCGGAGCATTTCAGGTTATGCTATGGTGCATCTTTGGTATATACAGCCTGCGATGCTCCCGCACTTCTTATTGCATAGAAACATAGACTTTGACGGCAGATAAGGACCACTAGGCCCATCTAGTCTGCCCATTTCCCTACCTACAGGATAGGCCGCAGATCCTATTTAACCAACAGCCTATATCTTCCTGCCCCCCACAAGAATTGCCTTATGTCTGTCCCATGCATTCTTGAATTCTCACAGTTTTAGACTCACAACTTCCTCAGGAAGGCTGTTCCATGCATCCACTACCCTCTCTGTGAAATAATACTTCCTCACATTGCCCTGAACCGCCCTCCTTCTATCTTTAAATTGTGTCCCCTTGTTCTTGCAAGTCTCTTTTCTGAAAGATGCTACCCTCTTGGACTTTGTTGATTCCCTTGAGGTACTTGAAAGTTTCTATCATGTCCCCCTCTCCTTCTTTCCTCAAGGGTATACATATTAAGCTCCTTTAGTCTCTCCTCATCGGCTTCTTTTGCAGACCCTGCACCATTTAGTTGCCCTCCTCTGGACTGCCTCTATCCTGTCTATGTCCTTGCGGAGATGGGGTCTCCAGAACTGGACACAGTATTCCAGATGGGATCTCACCAACTGTCTGTACAGAGGGATAACAACTTCCTGTTTTCTGCTGCTGATGCCTCTCCTATACATCCCAGTATACCCCCGGCCCTCCCTACTGCCTTCTCACATTGCTTGCTAACCTTAAGGTCATCTGATATGATTACCCCCAGGTCCCTTTCCTGTTTTGTTGTTGTTACTACCTCCCCACCCATTGTGTATTCTTCCCTGGGTTCTTGTTTCCCAGGTGCATTATTTTGCACTTTTGCATTGAATCCTAGCTGCCATACGTCTGACCATTCCTCCAACCTTGCCAAGTCCCTTTCATCCTTTCCGCCTCCTTGTGTATCAACCCTGTTGCAGATCTTTGTGTCATCTGCAAAAGGCATACTTTCCTTCGGTCCCTCTGCAATGCCACTGAGTGAAGACATTAAAAGGACTGGACCCAATACTGAACCCTGCGGTACCCCTAGTAACGCCCTTTCTTCAAGTGGACTCCATTTACAATTACCTTCTGTGTCCTGTTGTCCAACCAATGTTTACCCAGGCTACCACCTGCGACCCACTCCCAGGCTGGTTAATTTGACTAATAATCTTTGGTGTGGGACTGTGTCAAATGCCTTGCTAAAGTCTAGGTAGGCCATGTCCACAGCCCCTCCCTGGTCTACTACTTTGGTCACCCAGTCAAAGAAATCTATTAGATTCATCTGACATGACCTTCCCGCTGTGAACCCATGCTGCCTTGGATCCTGTGCTCCACTGACCTCTAGGTACTCAACTATTCTTTCCTTCAAGTGACTCCATCACTTTCCCTACCACAGAGGTCAGACTGACAGGTCTGTAGTTTCCTGCCTCTGTCTTGGTCCCACTTTTGTGAAGGGAGTCACATCCGCCTTCCTCCAGTCCTCGGTACCACACCATCCTCCATGATTTATTAAAAGAGTAGCCAGTGGTTTCACTAGTTCCTTCCTTAATTCTTTTAGAATTCTGGGGTGAATTCCATCAGGACCCATTGCTTTGTCCACCTTCAGTTTCAGGAGTTCTTGCAGAACCCTTTCTTCTGTGAAAGGACTGGGATCGACCCCCCTATCAAGAGTGCTTCTATTAATTGGATTAGGCACTTCCCCCTCCTCTTTTGTGAATACTGAGCAGAAATATTCATTCAGTATTCCTGCTTTTTCACTGTCCCTCTCTGCCCACCCACCGTTTATTCTATTCAGGCTCACTATCCCTCCCTTTGTCTTTCTACACTCGCTGATGTACCTATAAAAGGTTTTATCCCCCTTCTTAACTGAGTTGGCTATCTTTTCCTCAGTTTGGGCCTTTGCTATTCTGACTTCCCTCCCTGCTTCTTTCTGCCTTAACAGGTACAGCTCTCTGTCCTGCTCCTTCTGTGTTTCCTTATACTTCTGGAATGCTATCTTTTCTTCCTGACTTTCACAGCCACCTCTCTTGAGAACAATAGTGGCTTTTCTTTCATTTGATTTGTTTATTTGCTTCACACAAAGGCTTGTTGCCTCTGTGATGGCAGTTTTGATAATTCCTCATTGTTGCTCCACACTCCTTCTAGCCTGTTTGCTAGTGCTTTCTGAGGCACTCTCCCATCTTGCCAAAGTCAGCCCTCCTAAAGTCCAGTACCCTCACTTTTGTATGGCTTGACTCTGTAGCTGAGTTTAACGTGAACCACACTGTTTGATGGTCACTTGTCCCCAGATGGCAACCCACTTCTAGATCTGAGATCCTCTCCTGCCCCCATTTGAGAGTACGAGGTCTAAGATTGCTCCCTCACGAGTGGGTTCCGAAACTAGCTGTCTAATGCCTGCCACCTGTAGGGCGTCAAGAATGGCCCTGCTCTTGGATGTCGCTGCAGCACATGTGCTCCAGTTAACATCTGGCATATTCAGGTCTCCCATCAACAGTATCTCCCCTTTCTCTGCCATTCTAAGAATGCCTTCCATCATATCCTTGTCCATTCCTTCCCCTGACATGGGGGTCTCACACAACCCTGTGCGGATTGTGGTGCCCTTTCCAGTCTCCAAGGTGACCCACAGTGCCTCCTCTCCTCCTGTTTACTCTTTTGTTCAGTTGCTTTTATCCCTTCCTTTACATAGAGAGCTACTCCTCCCCCTCTTCCCCCCTGCCTGTCTCTCCTGTAGGTTATGTACCCTGGTATGTTAACATCCCAGTCATGGTTCTCTGTGTACCATGTTTCTGTGACTGCTACGATATCCAGGCATCCCTCTTCCATTAAGGCCACCAGCTCAGGGAGCTTGTTGCCCAGACTACGGGCATTGGTACTCATTACCCTCCATTTCCTGATGGCCTTACTCCCTTTTGCCCCATCCCTGTCCTTCTTGCCTTTGTCACTTTCTCCATTTACCTGCCCTTCTCCTATCGACACTCCATGTTGGTGTTGCTACACTTACTACCATGATTGTTTGGGGGCTAGGATTTTCCTGCTCCTTTCAGTGCCTCCCCTTGGCTAGTTTAAAAGCTTGCCAATGAAGCATTTAAACCTATCACCTCAGGTTCCTGGTCCCCTCCCGGACAGATGCAGCCCAACATGCCAGTATAGACTTGCATCACTCCAGGTGGACCCCAGTCCCCAATGAAGCCAAATCCTGAGCTCACACCAGTTTTCAACCACTGATTGAATCCCATGGTGCGGAACACCCTAGCCTCTCCTATGCCATACATGGGTAGCACCTCCGAGAAGGTTACCGTGCGTGCTACTTGACTAAGGCCCCTTCCCAATTCCACAAACTCTTCCTGCACTTCTCTAATACCTTTCTTAGCCAGGTCATTTGTCCCTAAGTGGACAATGACATCCAGCTCCCTCCCCTATGCAGCTGCTCCAGCAATCCTGAGGATTCGCTCCCTGTCCCTCCAAGCCATGGTGCCAGGCAGGCACCTTACCTCCCTCTCCCCTTCCTTGCCCAGTTCTACCTTCCTAACAATGGAGTCCCCCACCAGGAGTTGTTTCCTTCCCTGCAGGGTCCCCTGCCACCCTCCTTGGGTCTCCTTTGTGGAGGTTCCCAACATCCTCCTTGGTCTCCACTGTAGGTGCCTCCATAGAGGAACCACTCTTTGCCAGAATGGCATAGGAATTGTGGAGAGGTATAACTGGAGGGATGTGCCTCTGTTCCACCACCCTCACCCTTCCTTAGCCTACTGTGGTCCAACCGCTCCTCTTTCTTGGCGACCTCTGAGGCAACGGTAGTGGCACTGGTGGTCCCTGGATGGAAGAGGATGTCCCACAAATCCTGGCCAACTCAGCCTGGAGATGAGCAACCTCCTCCCTCAGCCCAGAGGTGCCTGCAGATGGGACAACACCGCATCCTCCAGAACATCTCCCGGAAGACTGCTGCTCCACAGCCACTGCACTGCACCACTCCAATCATGTCTTATTTCTGGCCCCTTAACTGTTTGCAATCCTTACTCTTTCCTCTGTTTTTTCTCTCTCTACTTACTTTCTGCCTGTGTGCCCTTTAAGCTCTGATTGTCCTGTTCTGAGACAAGAATATCCTAGATTTCTCAGTAGACCGCTTACTTGTTCAGAGGCAGACCTCCAGCAGCTAGAGGGGGCCGGAGAGCTACTTTTGCCCTTCTAGGATGGTGGGTCCTTGGTGGTTCTGTGATCACTCACTTCCTGCCCCTAAACAGGAAGTTCCTGTTGTCAGTCAAATCCTGTGCCTATAAAAATAGAACTAGCTTTGGGTGGGGGGGTGGAGGGAAGGGAAGGAGGGCGATATATTCCCAGTAGAGAAGTTCAGTCACACAGCAGTCCTTTCTCCTGGAGTCTTCTGCCAAGCCATTGCATATCTTCTGAATATTGCAATATTTCGGGACAGTGCATCTCAGATGAGTGGCACAAGCACTTGTACCCTTTCCAGGTGCAATTTTGAAAATGGGGGCCTTAATGTTTATTTTTGTTCCAAAAAGTAATAATAGTTTTTTTTTTCTGTTGCTGTTATTACTGTTATTTATTGTATGTGTATGTTTATTTGTATTACTTAGTATTGTGCTCACTGTCAGGTGTGACTGAAAAAGGGCTGTGCCCAGTTCACTTCCTGGTTAAAAATCAAAAATCAAATTGCCCATGACTGATTTAAGTAATTGTATAGGTCATCTCTTATTCACTCTCCCAATTTTGTTTCTTTGAGTCCAATAGTCAATTATCCATATCAGCCTGTATCTGGAACTTATCACGGATCATTACATTGTACTCCAGTCTCAGTTGTCTCCTTTGTTGGCCCTGTTTTTTTTTTTTTGTTCATATAATTAATCAGAGTTAACAACCAGAATTCCCAGCCTGTTGTGTTTATGTGCTGGTCAACTTGATCTCCCTGTGTCCAACTTTTAAAAATTCTTTGTACATCAGCTATATCCTCCATATAAAACTCTAACCCTAAACAGTTTCCAAAGCAACGACAGACCATATGTTTTTAACTTGGTTCTATTTTCAAAGCCAAAGATTGACAGGACTATGTCACAGGCAATATATATTTTTTTAAATCATAGTAGAGTCTTCCTAAATTAAGATATTTTACTAGTTCTGTAACCAATTTAGACTTGGTCATTACTTATGAGTTTCCCATTTCTGGTTTTGATTTCAGTTGTACAGGGCAGTTCATTTTTAAGTTATATCTCTGTAATTTGGTCACATTGCACCAGATGTAGTGTGCCACTCTTGCATATTTGACCAGAATCAAAAGATTATTCTTTTTTGTAAGGCCATCACATCTTATCACATCACATATCTCTACAAAGGCACTTTCAATCCCTAATAGATCCATGCAGATCATGTGACAAAGAATTTGAAGTATTTCTGGGCTCTCATATTCAGTTCTTTGTACCCCTCTTTGTATAATTATTGCCTCTACTTCTGTTAAGCTATTTAACTTCAGATTTTCAGTACTACACTGTTTATGTAAGGGAGGGCAAATATCATGCATCTACACTAGTTAATTTCTGATTTTTTTCTACTTGATCCATTTTCAAGGTCCTTGAACTGTCATTCCCTTGTATTTTCTCCAGGATTTTCATTACTGAGCTATTATGCAGAATGTTCGTATTTATTTTATTTATTTATTGCATTCTTCTTTTTATTCTGTTTCTTGTTTCCCTCTTTTGGAGTTACATCATCTAGTATAGCTGTAAAGTTCAGCCTCTGGACTTCATCTTTACTGCTGTCTTGATCTATTTCATCAAAGTATTATGTAGACCGAGGAATTGCTCTGACATTTATTTCTTCTTTAGAAATCTAATAATTCTTCCAGTTCTGCCCCAGGAATGGCAACATCCTCTCTTAGGGATGCTATTTCATTTTTATGTTTGCTTATGTGCATGCACAAGAAACATTATGTGGCAGCTTAGGAGAGAAGTGGGTTGTGGAGGCGCAGTACTGTGGCAGCCAACGGAGGAGGCACTGCATTTGGGGGCTTGGCACACGTGGTTCAATGGAGGCACAGTGTGCTTATGACACTGGCTTCCAAAAGTGCCACCAAGTCGTAACATTTTCATCGCAGCAATCAGGGGCTGCCTCACCGTTTCAGTGTCAGCCATTCCACTGCAATGAGGGAACGACCCGTCATTGCTGGGCCAAAAGTTGCCTAGTGTGATATTGTTTGTGAATGTAGTGGCAAGCCACCGCCATGTTCACAAGCAATATTAGACATGTCTAGTGCTGAGGGGGTGCCAAATCCCCCTCGGCATCATGTGCCTCTGCAAAAACAGTTTTTGTTTGCTGACAGGGGCCCCAATCCCCATCGGCTTCATTTTCCCCAGTGTATTTGCAGATGGAGAGCCCACTTCCTATCAGCATAATGTCCCCCCCCCAAAAAATTGGTTTTGTGCTGAGGGGGTGCCTAATCCCCTTCAGCTCTTGCTCCCCTGTATGTGCCAATGGGGGTGTCCAATCCTGGCAGTATAGCCCAGAGGTTAGAGAAATGAGGTGTGAATGAGCTTAGTACATCCAGCAGGCTAGACCTGCATTTGATTCTCACAACCTCCACTTGCATACTGTGTGACTCTGAGCAAATCACTTAACCGCTCAGTGCTCCCAGGTCGCCCCTGAAAACAGGCACTTGTGACTAGTGGGCCTTACCTGGTTACCAAAGACTAAAATAAAAAAAACAAAAAATTCCCCCCATTGGCTGGCCCCCTACACAAAAACACTCAGGTGGCATGCTGGGTGCCCATCCCAGCATGCCAAATGTCCCGTGGAAAAAAAAATCCTACAATGTTTTTTTCCAACCTGCTAATCAAAAGCGATCCTCATTGAATCCGGTGGCCCCGCCCCCAACCTGCACACCTTCTGGGCACCCTGCCTCCCCACACCCCCTTCACCCCACACTTACCTCTGGAGCCCAGTGCGATGATCTTCAGTGGACCGGGAACACGTCTGCACTATTCAAAGCCGACCGTGAACTGAAGAAATGCCGGTAAGCTGTATAATGGCATAAATAGGGTTTTTTCAACTTTGTTGCATATCTTAGGCATTTTGGGGAATTTTGGCACCAAATTTTCAACATGAGGTTATTGGGACCCCTCCCCATGAATTCAGCAACTGTCATGGTGTTATTCAGTCCTGAAAGGTGATTTCATGGTCACTGTGCAGAATCACCTTTCAGGAGTGATTAATAAAATGACAGTGCCAATGTTCATGAGGTGGCCTCTCAAAAAGTCTATGTTGCAAATTTGGTGGAAAAATCCAAGAAATTACTGTTTTACGAGCGTGCATTGCATAGTTGCCACGCATGCTCGTAACTTAACAAATTTGCAATATTTTCACTCCAGAATTTCAACATTGCCATTTTTCCACACCACCATATGAACAGTACAGCTGTCATTTTTCACATCCTGGCCAAAATGTCTTTTTGCACTTCCAGCACAGAATAGCGCTGTTGCTGTGGGAAATAAGTGTTCAGGACACATTAAGAAAATCACAGTGACACTGTTCATGAACAGAGGTCCTAAAATGCCTATGTTGAAAATGTGGTGATGAAAGTCCATAAAATGACTGTGTTACGCATATGCATTGCGCAGTTTCCATGTATGCTTGGAAGTGCGCGCATTTTTAATATTCCCACTACAGATTTTCAACATTGCCATCTCTTCACACCTCCCTATGGATGGTACAGCTGTCATTATCACATCCTGCCTGATCTGTGTTTTCGCACATGTGGCGCAGAATGGCATGGTCGCTGTTGGAACTCAAAATTCTGGACACACTGACAAAATCACACTGCCACTCTTCATGAGAAGAGGTCCCAAATGCTTTCATGAGATGGGGTCACAAAAAGGCCATGTTGAAAATTTGTAGTGCAAATACCAACAAACTCCCCAGATGTTAGGGTTTCTAACCATAACGTCCCACCCTGTACAGACTGACAGACATCGGGGTGTGCCTTTGCATTGCCGACTGTACTGCTCATGCCATCCTACCTTCTTCCCCCAGCCATTGACAGGCATCGAGGTGTACCTTGGACTCTTCAGCCCCAGACTTTACCCCATTGTCCTATGCTGCACCCATTTCGGCATATGTCTTTATGGAATGGGGTGATTGTAAAACCAAACACCCCAAGGCACACCTCAGCACATGTTGGTGCCTGCAGAATAAGGTGAGGTGACATGGCATGACCGTCATGGGTAATGACCCAAACACTTACCCCAATGCCTGTCTGTCTCTACAGGATGGAGGTGGGGTTGATGTGAAGTTCACAACTTCACTGACATTCCTATTCTGCATCTGTGTAACTCCTGCATTTCCAATGCTAATACCAGCAAGCAAACATTTGGCACTGACAAATGCCTGTTTATATTACTAACTGCTCTACAATGACTGCACTTGCCACATTTTATTTTAAATTCCTCAGCCAAGTCTTTATCTAAGAAAGGCAAGTAAGTGATCTGTCTCTCTGTTTTATTTTTACTTTCATATATTTTTGTTTTATCAACAATCTCTTTTAACCCCGTAATTGTTTCCTGAAGCCCCTGCATTATTTCTGGGATGTCAGTTTTAGTTTGTTGGGGATGTATCCTATTAGAGCCTAGAATGTGATGAAATTTGTGCCTTTCTACTGTTGGATTGGGTAAATTTCTGATAACTATCCTGCAAAGATTCTTGCTTAATTTCATTTTTAGACCCCCAAATTGATTCGATACTATTGGTTTGTTGTTGGCCTTCAAATTTTACTTATGAAATATTTTGTTTTGTGTGTGTGTGGGGGGGGTTGTTGAATTTAGTACTTAAGGTGTTTGATATGAGTTTTTTATTGTTTGTATTTTTGTATCAGTTATGTAGGTAGATGTTAAAATGCTGACTACTTGAACCATTTCTCTATTTTTCTATTCAGTTTTGAATGGTCAATAATTAGCAGCTGACCAGGATCAATCCCTTTATAGTTTTTGCTATTCCCTTTTTTTCTTTTGCTGTTATATTTTTTTGGAGTCATTTATTTTATGTCTTTGACTTGTCTCATTTTTATGTTTTTGCCATACTGCCTAGTATCTCTTCCTTCTGTTTCTTCTGTTTACAACCATCACTGTCCATTCTTTGCCTCTTGTTCTCACCTTGACCACTGCCTAGTTTTATTAATGCTATATTGCACTTGGAGATACATTTTTTTATGCCCTGATATTTCAACCAATTATACACAATTATATAAATAGGAGATATTGTATCTATTTATTTATTTATTTTACCAGGAAAAGACTCAGTTGAGCAAAGCTCATTCACAAGGAGGTCCTGGAGAGGACATAAAATTTACTGCAGAAGTACAATATAGGACAGAATCAAATTTAGAGCATAAGTACAATATAGAAAGACATTAGGGGCTGGATATTCAAACTGCGCCATTCAAAGGCGCAAGCCCTTGCGCTGCGCAAAATAGTTGTGCAGGGGTGTGGCCCAGGCGATATTCAAAGGAGTTGCGCTATTGAGCAACTCCTTTGAATATCGCTCCCCAGCCACAGCCACTGTGCATGGCGCAGTGGAACTTGCGCAAGCGCAAGTTGACAGAGTTGAGCAGTCAACTTGCGGTGGCGCAAGTACCAGTGCGCCATGTGCAAATCCACAATATTCAAAAGGTGACATGCAAATGGGGCTATAATACATGCAAGGCGCAGGGGGGGCCATTTGCATGTCATTAGTTATTGCATGTCATTAGCACTGGTGATTAGTGAGGTAAACACCAAGGTACAGAAGTTATTAAGGAGTAGAACAGATTTAAATGTAAAAAAAGGCAAAGGCATTAAGGACAGAAATGGGGCTAAAAGGGGTAAGGCTATCAAAAAGTGGAGGGTGATGAGTACCAATGCCCATAGTCTGTGTAACAAGCTCCCTGAACTAGTGGCCTTGATGGAAGAGGGTTGCGTGGATATTGTGGCAGTTACAGAAACATGGTACACAGAGAACCATGACTGGGATGTCAACATACCAGGATACACAATCTACAGGAGGGACAGGGAGGGTAAAAGAGGAGGAGGAGTAGCTCTCTATGTAAAGGAAGGGATCAAAGCAACAGAACTAAAGAGTAAACAGGGAGCAGATGAGGCACTTTGGGTCACCCTGGAGACAGGAAATGGCACCACAATCTGCATGGGGGTTGTATACAGACCCCCATCTCAGGGGGAGGGAATGGACAAGAAAATGATAGAAGGCTTTCTTAGAATGGCAGAAAAAGGGGAGATATTGTTGATGGGGGACCTGAATATGCCAGATGTTAACTGGATCACGTTTGCTGCAGGCCATCCAAACAGGGTCATTCTTGATGCCCTACAGGGCATGCCTCAGACAGCTAGTATTGGAACCCACTCGGAGGAGCAATCTTAGACCTGGTACTCTCAAATGGGGATGGAGAAAATCTCAGATTTAGAAGTGGGTAGCCATCTGGGAACAAGCGACCACCAAACAGTGTGGTTCACAATAAACACAGCCATACAATCAAGCCATACAAAAGCAAGAGTACTGGACTTTAGGAGGGCTGACTTTGGGAAAATGAGAGAGTGCCTCAGAAAAGCACTAGCAAACAGGCAAGAAGGAGGGGTGGAGGAACAATGGGGAGTGATCAAAACAGCCATCACAGAAGCAACAAGCCTTTGTGTAAAACAAATCAATAAAACACAACGAAGGAAAAAAACGGTATGGTTCTCAAAAGAGGTGGCAGGGAAGGTTAAGGAGAAAAGGACAGCATTCAGGAAATATAAGGAAACACAGAAGGAGCAGGACAGAGAACTTTATCAATTAAAGCAGAAAGAGGCTGGGAAGGCAGTCAGAATAGCAAAGGCCCAAACCGAGGAAAGGATAGCCAATTCTGTTAAGAAGGGGATAAGACCTTTTATAGGTACATTATGGAGTGAAGAAAGACCAAAGGAGGGATACTGAAGCTTAATAAAGGGGAGGGAATGTGGGTAGAGGGTGACAGTGAAAAAGCAGGGATACTGAACAAATATTTCTGCTCAGTATTCACAAAGGAAGAGGAGGGGGACTTACCTAAACCAAACAAGAGAAACACTCTGAAGACGGGGCTCGATAACAGTCCATTTACAGAAGAAAGGGTTCTGAAAGAACTAATAAAATTGAAGGTGGACAAAGCAATGGGGCCTGATGGGGTTCACTCAAGAATTCTAAAAGAACTAAGGGTAGACTAGTGACACCGCTGACTACTCTGTTTAACAAATCATGGGAGGATGGGGTGGTACCCGAGGACTGGAGGAGGGCAGATGTGATTCCTCTTCACAAAGTGGGAGCAAGACAGAGGCAGGAAACTACAGACCAGTTAGTTTGACTCAGTGGTAGGGAAAATGATGGAATCACTTCTGAAGGAAAGAATTGTTGAGTACCTAGAGGCCAGTGGGGCACAGGACCCAAGGCAGCATGGATTCAACGATGGGAAGGTCGTGTCAGGCAGATCTAATAGATTTCTTTGACTGGGTTACCAAAGTAGTAGACCAGGGAGGGGCTGTGGACATGGCCTACCTAGATTTTAGCAAGGCATTTGATACAGTCCCACACAAAAGATTAATACACAAGATAGCCAGCCTTGGAGTGGGTCCCAAGGTGGTAGCCTGGATAACAAATTGGCTAGACAACAGGACTCAAGGGTAGTAGTAAATGGAGCACACAGTGACGAAGGAGGTTACTAGCGGGTACTGCAGGGTTCAGTACTGGGACGGTCCTTTAATGTCTTTATAAGTGACATTGCAGAGGAACTGGAAGGAAAGTATGTCTCTTTGCAGATGACACAAAGATCTGCAACATGGTTGATACACAAGATGAAGTGGAAAGGATGAGAAGGGACTTGGCAAGGTTGGAGGAATGGTCAAATGTATGGCGCTCAGATTCAATGCAAAAGTGCAAGGTAATGCATGAGACAAAAACCCTGGAAGCGTACACAATGGGGGTGAGATACTGACAACAGTAAAAATAGAAAGGGACCTGGGGTAATTATATCAGATGACCTAAAGGTGGGCAAGCAATGTGAGAAGGCAGTAAGGAAGGCTGGGGGGATGCTGGGATGTATAGGAAGAGGCATCAATAGTAGAAAACAGGAAGTTGTTATTCCTCTGTACAGACAGTTGGTGAGACCCCATCTGGAGTACTGTGTGCAGTTCTGGAGACCCCATCTCCGCAAAGACATAGACAGAGTGGAGGCTGTCCAGAGGAGGGCAACCAAAATGGTGCAGGGTCTGCACCAGAAGACATATGAAGAAAGACTAAAGGAGCTTAATATGTATACCCTTGAGGAAAGAAGGGAGAGAGGGGACATGATAGAAACTTTCAAGTACCTCAAGGGAATTAACAAAGTCCAAGAGGGTAGCATCTTCCAGAAAAGAGATGTGCAAGAACAAGGGGCACAATTTGAAGATAGAAGGGGATGGCTCAGAGGTAATGTGAGAAAGTGTTTTTTCACTGAGAGGGTTGTGGATGCATGGAACAGCCTCCTGAAGAGGTCGTGGGGTCAAGAACAGTGGGGGACTTCAAGAATGCATGGGACAGGCATAGGGCAGTCTAGTGGGGGTAGGAGGAATTAAGCTGTTGGTTAACTAGGATCTCCAGCTTATCTGTTAGGTAGGAAAATGGGCAGACTAGGTGGGCCAAGGGTCCTTATCTGCCGTCAAATTCTATGTTTCTATGTTTCTATGTTTCTATTAGCCCCATTTGAATGCCATTAGCATGTAGGTGCACCGATCCCGAGGACTTGCGCCTGGCGCCCTGCCAGGCAGCAGCCATCGGGGACCGACGCACCCTGCAGCCCGATCGCGGGCATCAATGTGGCTCCCCCCCTCCCGTTCACATCCCTGGTGGTCCAGTGGACCGTAATGCCCGATCGCGGGCAGAATGTAATAAGAACCCCCAATGCCCGATCGCGGGCGGTAAGTAAAGTGCCCACCTCCCCAACCGAATATCTCCTGGTGGTCAGTGGACGTAATGCCCGATCACGGGCAGATGTATATTGACACCCCCACCCAAACATCTCTGGTGTCTAGTGTCCCACCCACCCCTGCCACTCACGGCCCCACCACCCGCTCCCCGGCAGCCCGGCGGCAGCATCCACCGCCTGCCACCCTGCCGCCCACTGACTGACTGAGTTGTAGGGCTGCACGCCCTGGTGCAGAGCTAGAGCCAATGGTGTGCAGCCCATACTGTACATGACAGTCCAGATTTGTGAATGAATGTCACTAGACACCAGGGAGATGTTTGGGTGGGGGGTGTCAATATGCTGTACATTCTGCCAGCGATCGGGCATTACGGTCCACTGGACCACCAGGAGATATTCGGGTTGGGGGCGCACTTATTGCCACGTGTTCGGGCATTGGGGTTCTTATTACATTCTGCCCAGCGATTGGGCATGGGGGTTCTGATTACATTCTGTCACGATTGGGCATTACGGTCCACTGGACCACCAGGGATGTGAGCGGAGGGGGGGCCACATTGATGCCCAGTCAGGCTGGTGGGGGGCACAGGGATTGAGTTGGGGGCCAGCCATGGGTGGCAGCTGCTGTGTTGCCCCTGCAATACAGCAGCTCACCTGTAGGTGGCCCTCAACTTAAACCTTTTTGGCTCAAAGTTGTGCAGAGGCGAGGTTGGGGTTGCGCTTATATTCTGCACACAGCCCGACTGGAATACCGGCTGTGCAGTTTATGCATGGTTCCTCCCCCTCCTGTTGAGCATGCATTCATTTGCATTGCGCTGTTGCTCAGCCTGTTTTCAGTTGCGCAACTGCCTCCTGCTGAATATCGCAGAATGGCGCAAAGTAGGACTTGAGCATGCGCAACCCTGTTGCGCATGGCGCAACCCTTTTGAATATCTGGCCCTGAATGTACAGAGAAGCTACTGCCCACTAGGCAGTCCAACTACAGACATTTCCTAGAGCATGGGAACATAATACATTGCTTGTTACAGTAAGAATATATAGTCAATAGTGATGTACAATAATAATTTAGAAAGACAGTGGGACCATAGTAAGTATAAAGCATACCACTGATATTAGTATAGAAGACACAATACATTTGGTACTTTTTGTGTTCCCTTCAGACCCAAATATGCACTATCACTATGACAGCCAAGGTTCAGTGACCATTACAGGTACATGTGTCCTTACAGATCCTGGCTAATAATGTTTTAAATACATTGGTACTCACTTGACTTGAGAGTCTAAGAGATTGCTACAAGTTATCCCAAGCCCTGGGGATAATGCGACTAATAGCAGTCTTCCCATAGAGGGTAGAATAGCTTGGTAAATCTAGAGTGATTGAATTTTTTTTTTTTAGGACATACCAGCTACACGATTGAATAACTGTGCCTGTAATATATTCTGGGAGATTGCTCGTTAACACCTTGTAGATCCATATGTAGAGATTTTTTAATATCTTTTTAGAAAGAGACGTCCAACCCACAAGAGAATGCAAAGTACATTGATGAGTCCTAGGAGCAGCATTTGTAATGAAGTGTAAAGCTCAATGACAGAGCACATCATGTTTACCAAGCAGTCATTTTATTTATTTTATTTAAACAGCAGTTTGGAAAACCTTTGAGCCATAGGCTCATTTACAAAGGTACCTTGTCACAGTAAGACAAACCAAAATACACAGTATAGCAGTACAACACATAAGTATAACAGTAAAATTAAGACATAGATACAAACAAGCTGGTACAGGTAGGATGGATGCAAACAATACCAGAGTTATGTCGTCCTTAGCAGCTTAGTAATAAGCTTTGTCATAAGTATTGAGTACGGCTTTGACTAGTGGCAGTTACAGCATCGGGTGTTAATAAGGTGGTTACGTAAGGAAGTTTTGAAGCACGATATAGTTGGAGCTTCGGAGATGGAGGGGGGCAGTGTGTTGAACCAGGAGGGGGCCCTAAAGCTGAAGGCTCTTTGGCCGTGAGAGGTCCTAGCTCTAGGGATAACAAGAGAGGTTTTCTCAGAGGTCGGAGTATGAACTAGTGGGACAGAGCGGCGTATGGTGGTGGTCAATCCTGGGTCATGGGTGCAGTGACTATATATCATGTCTGCATAGTCCAGGAGAGATGAAAGTGTCACTTAAACAAGTCTTTCTCTAGCTCCCAATAGTAGCCAACTTCTGTTTCTGTAGAAAAAGACAAGCCTACACCTGATTTTTTTGCATAGATAATCAATGTGATTGTTAAAATACAATCCCGTATCTAACCAGATCACGAGATACTTAATGCTATCCACCAACTCTAGCTGTTCCCTGAGGAGTGTAATTATAGTAAGTGTTGATGCTGGAAGGGAGCAAATGTTAGGAGGCTGAAATAGCATCACTTTAGTCTTATTTGAGTTTAGGAGCAATTTCAACTGAAAGAGATTTTATTGCAAAGAATTAAATTCTGTCTGTGGGTTAGGTTGAACTGTGGTTAGCGTGGGTTTTGAAACATACAGCACAGTATCATCGACAAAGAAGTGAGTGTAGGTTTGCATCTCTAATGCTGTTGTCAATGTCATTTATATAGACCATAAAAAGTAGGGGACCCAGTACAGAATCCTGGGGTACACCCATTTTTAAGGGAAGGAGCGATGAATATACCCCTTCAGTTTTTAGTTGCTGTTGACTACTATCTAGATAATTCCTAAACCAGGAAAGTGCAGGAGTCCCAAGTCCTACTTTTTAGTTTATGCAATAATATGCTACGGTCAACCATGTTGAATGCTTTGCCAAGGTCTAAAAATACAGTGCCAGTCACCTGTTTCTGATCTATAACCATTAGTGAGTCATTGGTTACTTTCCCTAAAGCTGACACTGTGCTGTGTTTCATTCTGAAACCTGATTGCATTGGGTTTATAATTTTGGTACACTTTGGATACTCTCTAATATGTGCATTGACTAGTTTTTCAAATAGTTTGGTGAAAATTGGCAATACAGAAACTGGTCTATAATTACGTAACAAGCATGTGTCTCCAGATTTAAATAGGGGATGATGTGAGCAGTTTTCCAGATACCAGGAACTGTGTTGCTTTCTAAGGAAAGAGATGTGTGATTGGTCCTGTTAGATACTGAGATCCAGTTTTTAGAACTATTGGGTACAATCCATCAGCTCCAGCAGTTTTCTTTATGTCTAGCTTTTTCAGAAGCTCTTCAGTCTGTTTGTATGTTATGGTTTTGAAAGTAAAGAGATTATTTGCAGGCTGGTTAGGGTCTAGGTTCACTGTATTAGGAATGGGATAGAGTGCAGCTGGGGAGGAATCAGATGCAAGTCCAGCTGTAGCAAAATGTTCATTAAACTTCTTTAAAGAGCTCCTGACAATGTTTATCTTGTTTGGGGTTTCTGACGTCTTGAGATCAGTTTTATCAAGGGTATCCAGCATTAGTCTTTAAAGGATCATTTATACCCCCTTTTTACTGCAAACCTCATGCCATTCATGATCTATATAGTTTTCCCGCGTTTGCCAGATGCTGCTAGGCTAAACCATATGTGACGTAATTTGTAGGGCTACACTGAACCACTGAGGAGAAGAGAATATGTGGCTTTCATCCCCGGACCCCCGGTTAGTCACACTCTGTAATTGTTTTCCTTTTTAGATCATTATTGCTGCAGGTAGCAGTGGTTGTGTTCCTGTAATTGGGAAGCGTATAAAAAAAATCCTGGGAACTATAGGCCAGTCTCCCTCCTCCTGGCTCTTGCAAAGCTACAGGAAACCCTGGCACACTCCAGGCTGGTAGAATATCTCAACATGAGCAACCTCCTACCTCTCCATCAGTCAGGCTCAGGAAACAGCATTCCACTATCTTCTTTCTCCTGCGTGTCACAAACAATATCCACACTGCCTCTGATCAAGGCCTCCTTACAGCTGCAGTTTTCATCAACCTGGCCAAGGCCTTCGATTTCATCTCTCACCCTCTCCTCCTGTCAAAAAGCGAAGCTGCAGGACTTGCTCTTATCACCATTCAGATGTTCTTTTTCTACCTCTCCAACAGGTCACAGTCTGTCTGAATCGCTGATATCTCAGCCCCACCACTCCCTGTCTTAGCAGGTGTTCCGCAAGGCTCTGTCCTTGGTCCCATCCTCTTTTCCCTCTTTATTAACAACCTCCCCTCCTCCTGCTCTAAATCCAGCATACACATATATGCTGATGACCTATCCTCTTTACATCATGCCCTTTGATAACTGAAGTCCAAGCAACCCTTCAAAGTGCCTTCAATAGCATCCAAGTTTGGTTCAGACAAAATCAACTAAAACTAAATACTTCCAAAACTGTATCCATGATCTTTGGCACGGCACAGAAAATCAGCAGATCCCCCTCCCTTCCCCCATCGTCGACCTTGATGGTACCCCACTACTCCAGGTCAGTAAATACAAAGCTCTGGGTGTCTGGCTTGACTCTCAGTTATCATTCGCGCCTCATGTACAGTAGATGCAACCATCTCTAAACTACACCCCAAACTTGGCATGCTCTATCAGCATAGAGACTCCCGCCTGCTTCCCACCAGATGTCAAATCTTAACAAAAATGATCCTCCCCAATTTTGATTATGCAGATGTGGTCTACAGCATTGCCCCCATAACAACCCTAACAATGTTAGACACTCTCCTGAACTCTTTTTGCCACTTTGCTACCAACTCACTCCTTAGTACTCGTCACTGTGACCTATACTCCCTTTTTGATATTACCCCACTCTCCCACCAGTGCTATATCCATGCTCTCAACCTCATAGCTAAATTCTGGTTTAATTTGCTACCCTCCTGTCTAGTGGACAGTCTCTCCCTGGCCCTGGACACTCCTTACGCACTGAGGCATTGAAACAAAAGATCCTTTCTCAAACCTTGCCCTTCCTCATCATCTGGCAAAGCCTCCTTCTCCCATTGGCTCCCCAACCTATGGAACAAGCTTATCCCCTCCATTAGAAGTGCATCCTCTTACTTCGCTTGCTGGACACAATTAAGTCTCCTGCAGTCCCCCCCCCAACCAGCTGCTTTCCCAGGTGATCCAGCCCCATGCAACAGCACTTACAGGTTCCAGCCGATGCTGGTGCACTTATTTTTAGTGACCCTGTTTCTCCCAGAGTCTCATGTTACATGTCCTGGAAATGTTATCTAGTTTGCCACTTTACTCTGCTAACTTTGACCTAACTGCTATAACCAAAATCTTTTTTCTCTTTTGTCTCTATGACCTGTAATTTGTTGTCAATTTCTACGAATCTGGTTGCACTACCTCATGTAAATCCATGGTCTTTTATTCTACTTTGTATGTACTCTTACACCCCCTTATCCTAGGGTCACACCTGGAAACAAGCCTCGGCTCAGTGTGCCTATCCCGATCAACAAATGTTTAAATAAATAAAAAAAATGTTTTCCACAGGGACCCTGTTTTGTATCTCAGTTATGTAACAGGGCTCCTTTACTATAGTGCAGTGAGGTTTGTTTTAAAGTTTTTTTTCTTTTTTTGTGGAAAATTGTGTGCACTTTTTGTGATTTTCCCCTGTGTAGCTTCACTAAGCATAGAGGTTGCTAGAAGCTATGGATGCCACAATGTCCTAACACCCCTGATAGCTGGAACTTGTGTCCTGATTGTCTGTAGTTTGTGTTTATGCATAATTAAGTCAAAAACATGGTGTTGCCTCTAAGCAAGCAGCAAAATGAAGTTTTGGTTAGGCGTACTTCAGTAACATAGAAACATAGAATCTGTCAGTAGATAAGGACCATACGGCCCACCTAGTCTGCTTATTTCCCTACTCAATGTTTCAGCCCCAGGTCTTATTTGATCTGTGGATCTCCTGCTCTGCACATCTCCAGGGTACCCTTTTGTCTATCACATGCACTCTTGAACACCCATATTGTTTTCGCCCCACCACTTCTGCTGGAAGGCTGTTCCATGGCTCCTCCACCCTTTCAGTGAAAAAAGTACTTCCTAACATACCCCTGAGCCTTCCACCCTTCAGCTTCATATCATGCCCCTTGTTCTTCTGCAGAATTTCCTGTGAAATATGCTTTCCACCTGTACCCTATTTATTCCACTAAGGTACTTGAAAGTCTCTATTCTAGCTCCCCTCTCCCTTCTTTCCTACAGTGAATAGATATTAAGGTTCTTAAGTCTTTCCTTGTAGGGCTTCTGGAGCAGTCCATGCACCACCTTCATTGCCCTTCTTTAGACTGCCTTTATTTTATCAATGTCCTTCCAGAGATGTGGTATCCAGAACTGGACATAGTACTCTAGCTGTGGCATCACCAGTGATCTGTACAGTGGCATCACCACCTTTTTCCTCCTGCTTGTTATGCCCTTCTCTATGCACCCCAACATTCTGTTTGCTCTCTCCACCACCTTTTTGCACTGTTTGATCACCTTCAGGTCATCAGATATGATAACCCTCAGGTCTCTCTCCTGACTTGTGGTGGCCAGAATTTCCCCAACCATCCTGTACTTCTCCCTTGGATTGCTGTGACCCAGGTGCATGATCTTGCACTTTTTAGCATTGAAACTCAACTAACAGACACCTGACCACTCCTCTAATTGGTTTAGGTCCTTTCTCTTTTTTCCCACCCCCTCCAGTGCATCCACTCTGTTGCAGATCTTGGTGTCATCTGTGAAGAGGCACACCTTTCCCTCCAGACACTCTATAATGTCGCTAATGAAGACATTGAATAGGACTTGCGATTTTGCTTTTCAATTAATTTTTTCTGCTTTGTATTGCTTTTATTTTAAAAACAAGAATTATGTGACTCTTTGAGGAACATGATGAAAGCAAGTGACCAGAAATGCAGCATTGTGTGATGAGAGAGAGGCCTGAGTGAGAGGCAAGAGAGTGACAGGAGACAGAGATAGCACGCGGTACAAGTTAAAACCATTAAGCAAGCAAACTGACAAAGTTTTGTACCTTTAAAATAAAGGTACTGTGAGTGATGGAGTCTTTCATGATTTTCTCAGTCAGCAGCATTTCGATATTTTAAACTACTTCATTTCACACGTGCGGGAGTGTTCTTGCAGACGAGCTGACAGTTCAGATTTGTGGTTTTGTGATTTTGTGAGTGATTCGGTGACTGGAGAGTACAGCAGGAAAGTGAACACTATTCAACAAAGATGAAAGAAAACTCTTTTAAAACATTTGGAATTCATTGCCAGGCCTTGTTGAAAGGGACTGTTTGTCTGTTTAAAGACAGATTAGAGAGGCAGGGCAGCAGGCAGACTGGCGGAAACAAAGAGCTTTTGGTTTCAGTTCTGAGATAAAAAATGTGTAAAAATACAAAAAAAAAGAAATAGATTTGTTTGGTGGTATAGTACTTAGATGTGCTTGTCTAGAGGAATGTTTGGTTTATTATCTAAGCTGTGTCTGAAGTGTTGTAGAGAAGTATGCTGTATAGTATATTGCTAGTGAAGAAGTACCGTCCTGCAAAAGGGGAGGGGTAGGATCATGACATGTCTACAGTACTATAGTAATAAATGCCTGATGTTACACCTACTATATAAATAGGTGATGACTTGAAATGCAGTGAAGTAAAATTTCACCCACAGTAGAGTTAGCCCATGATAATTATCATGTCTAGAAGTGCCCATTTAAACCCTCACTTCCCCACTTTGCACTGTAATTATGACTTTGTGTTGTGCACTCCACCTTATTCCACTTTAAGGTGGAGTGAGAATTCACAGGCAGCCCACACACATATCACATCACATGGCTTACACAGTATAGGTCACATACTTCAAGCAGACAGGAGGTTACGGGCAGTGGAGGAGCCAGGTTAGGGAGCATGTGGGAGCTGAGAGGGGCCATTCAGTCAATTGTGGGTTCCACAATAGGCACTAAACAGTGAATAAAGATCATGGTGGAATACCACTACTCATACTGGGGCAGTCAGGAAGAGACCACCTCCTAGCAACCCCTCTAGCTCCGCCACTGGTTACAGCCAGCAAACATGCTTTTCAACGTGGGCTGAGTTACACGTTTTGCATGGGGTGTGACAAATGACTCTACTGTAGAGAGGAATGCTGGGAGTGGGGTGTGGATGTGTGATGAAGAGGCGTGCACAAGTGACAAGTCCTCAAATGAAGTGATTTTCCCCATTTTACATACAGGGGTTGATGTACCACTTGCACTAGACATACTGCATTGACCACCACCACCACCACTGCTACTCTGACCGTCACTTGACAAGATTTCTAAATCATAATCCTCCTCCTCATCTTGTCTGTAGTAATCCTCTGGTGTTATTTCAATGCTACCGCAAACATTCCTACTTGGTCTAACACTCATGGAAGGGAATGACATGCTCAGTAAGGTTGATGATGAAGGTGAATGTCCCACTACGGCATTAGCTGCCATCTGGTGCCAGGTCCACAGTGCCATGTGCCTGTTCTTAAGATGTGTATGCTGGCCCACCATGCCCAGATGGCTCCCCTTTTTACCTCAACTCACACATGCATGGCAAAGCTGGCAGATTGCAACTGACTCATTCATTTCCATCTTGGACAAAAAAAATCCAAACCAAGGGATTGTGATCCTCTACTTTTAACATGTCCCTGACACTGCTTATTGGACTGTTTTTTAACCCATGAACTGGGGGATGTGCTACATGATTTTTCAGGCTGGAGACACTTGGACTCTAACTGACCACAATGACTAGAGATGCAGCAAAGTAAAATTCCACCCGCAAAGTGGCTGTGAAGTGGGCACTTTGTGTTACTTTCCTGCAATGCGAAGTGACCAATTTTTGAGCCCACTTCACCACTTAACATTGTAATTATGACTTTGCATTGCATGCTCCTCCTTAATATGCTTTAAGGCAGAGTGAGAAGTCTATTGGCAGCCCACACACATCATGTACGGGAACACGAATGCCTACAGTTGTACTTCCCCGTTGAACTGTACCACACTAAACTACCTGATTTTAGAACTCATGTAAATAAATATAATGGTGAAGCTGCAAGGGATACTATAAAACAGGCTTACATGCAACTAACTAGAAAAAAACTTAGTTTTGTTGTGATTCGTGATGTGATCATGAATCGTGACTGTGAAGATGAAGAATGTGATTTGTCTCTGAGAGGGAGTTGTGATGAGTGTCTGGTGTGAGATAACCAATGATAATAAACTGCACAGGAATGCAAATGCCTATGGCCGTACTTCCCCGATGACCTGTATACCACACAAAACTATTCAATAAACTACCCTATTTAAAAACTCTTATAAATGATTACAATGGCGAAGCCGCAAGAGATACTATGAAACAGGTTTACATGCAATTAACTACAAAAAAACTTACTTTTGTGATTCGTGATGTGATATAGTGGTGTGAATCGTGACTTGTGGGGGCAGTGCACTGCAATAACAGTCCACTACCAGTAAAGATATCATAGCAAAGCAATACAAGCAAATCACGCTGATGCAGTGGATAGCAGGTTCATAGCGCTGCAATTACTGTGTGGCACAATAAAATGCATCTGATTTGATGGTATGCATTGCACACACGCTCACACACGCTATAGGTAATACGTAGCAAATTGAAAACTTCATTAATATAGCAAAATCTTTTAAACAAACTGAAATTATGCACTGCTGCACCACAACAATCAGCAAACAAATTTCAAGAACTACTGAAAATATTACTGTCTGTATAGTAACACAGTTATACAAGAAAAATATAACCAAAACAGAAAGACTGCCTTTTTCTCCCAGTTAATCTACCTATACCACAGAAACACCTCTCCCCCAAAGCACACTTCAAGTGTTTGTCAGTACACAGACTGAATGTTCTAAATTAACATTCAAAATCCACACACAAATAATAAACACTCGATGATATGAGTAAAGGAGGGTTTTCTACATTTGATGTACTAAATTTTGAGCAAAAATAAAAGACCCCAAAAGGCTTTTTTAATAGCTTTTAGAGGATTTGAATCACAGAGCTCTGAGAGCACACTGTCTCCCGCTACCATTGCACACACACTATACAGAACAGAGGTTGTGCTGCACAATCTAGAGCCCATATGACCTGCAATCCCATGAATCACTGCAAAATTCACCTTTAAGCTCAAAAACAAGGTAAAGTGATGCAAAGTACATTGATTTCTATGTACTTCACCTTAAAATTGGTACAGCAGTAGTTGGGGAAGGTGGAGTAATGCAAAGTCATTGTTTTCAATGGACTTCGCGTTCCTCATTATGACGTGAAGTACTCCGCTTCACGTTGTGGATTGCTTTTCAGATTCCGCATTACTCCGCGGATCACTTTGCAGAGCAAATTTTGGCCACTTTGCCCACCTTTAGTGATGACATACTCTAGCTACTGTGTACATAAACAAACTCTATGTACACAGTAGCTCAAATAGCAATTTGTATTTGAAGGTTTTTGTGTCCATGCCTATTGCATAAATAGAAGCAGTATAAATAGCTTAAATAGCATGATATAAATATCAAAAGATATTGGTAAGTATATAAATAGAAATTAGTAAAAAGCAAACGATTTACCACAAGATGAAGTCTATATTTACGTGTTCAAGCTAAAAGAAACAGATTTTCTGAATAATGAAAAATAGTTTCATTTATCTAATTAAACCACTAAAAAAAGTAAGGGGACCTTAATTTATTAAAAGTTCCCAGCATCCCTATAATATTAATAAATTAAGTATTTTAGCAAATTGCTGGCCTGTCAGTGCAGCAGTTGGACTTTTCTTACAGTAGTTTAACTTTTACTTGCCAGGGAGGAACTCTAGCTGGGAGATATTTGCAGTCATTTGTGACTAGACCTGTTACTTAACCTTTGTGAAATAGGTGTCTGAAAGGAAGGAAGGCACTCCCTGGGGTGGAGGGTCAGAGTTGTAGTTGATTGTTTCCAAAGGGCATAGGTTTACTCCCACCCACCCTGCTCCACACCCCACCCGTCCCAAGTGCATAACTTCCTTTATATCTGGGATTCTGACATCACTTCCACAAAATTGCTAACAACACACACCTGTTCATATCCTTAAAGGCACAGCACACTGAACAGGGGGTAGAGACACTCACAAGCTTGCACACACTAAAACAAGAACAAAAAAAAAGGAAAACATCTGAAGCAGGAAGGGAGACAGACATGTGGGGAGTGGTGCAGTACACTGGCTGTGGAACAGCAGTCTTCCGGGAGACATTCTGGAGACTGTGTTGCTGCCATATTTGTAGGCACCTCTCTGGTCTGAGGGAAGAGGTTGCTCATCTCCATGCTGACCTGGCAGGAATTTGGGAAACCTGCTCCCCCTTCCTGGGGCCAACCAGGCCATTGCCACTACCTCAGAGGTTGCAAAGAAAGAGGACTGCTTGGACCACGGTGGGCTTAGGAAGGGTGATGGTGGTAGAACAGAGGTGCATTCCTCCAGTTGTGCCTCTTCCACAATTCATTCACCACTCTGGTAGAGCATGGTTCCTCTATGAAGGCACCTGCAGTGGAGACAAAGGAGGATGCTGGGAACCTCCACAATACAGACCCACAGGAGGGTGGCACAGGACCCCACAGGGGAAGTAAACAACTCATGGTGGGGGACTCAGATGTTAGGGGGTAGAACTGGGGGAGGGAGGGGAAAGGGAGGTAAGGTGCCTGCCCAGTGCCATGGCTTGGAGGGACATGAAATGAATCCTCAGGATCGTGGGAGCAGCTGCAAGTGGGAGTGAGCTGCATGTCATTATCCACCTAGACACAAATGACCTGGCTGAGAATGTGATCAGAGCAGTGAAACAGGATTTTGTGGAGTTGAGAAGGGGCCTTAGACAAGTCTAACACACAGTAACTTTCTTGGAAGTGCTACCTGTCTATGGCATGGATGAGGCTAGAGTACTCTGTACCATGGGATTCAATGACTGGTTTAAAAATGTGTGCAGAGCTCAGGGATTTGGCTTCATTGGGGACTGGGGCTCCACCTGGAGGGATGCAGGCCTATAATGGTGTGATGGCCTGCATCTGTCCAGGATGGGAACAAGGATCCTAGGTAATAGGTTTAAATGCTTCATTGGCAAGCATTTAAACTAGTGAAGGGTGAAGCACTTAAAAGGAGAAGGGAAATCCTAGACCCCCAAAAATCAGGGTAGTTAGTGAGGTAAACACCAAGATAGAGCAGTCAGTAGGGAGAAGGGCTGGGGTAGATGGAGAAAAAGACAAAGGCAGTAAGGGCAGGGACAGGGCAAAAAGGAAAGAGGCCATAAAAAATCGAGGGTAATGAATACCAATACCCATAGTCTAGGTAAAAAGCTCCCCAAAATGGTGGCCTTGATGGAGGAAGAATGCCTGGATATCATGGCAGTCACAGAAACATGGTACACAGAGAACCATGACTGGGATGTCAACATACCAGGGTTCACAATCTACAGGAGGGACAGGGAGGGTAGAAGAGGTGGAAGAGTAGCTCTCTATTGTAAGGGAAGGGATTAAAGCAACAGAACTAAAGGGTAAACAGGGGGATAGGAGGCACTGTGGGTCACCCTGGAGACTGGAAATTTCACCACAATCCGCACAGGGGTTGTATTCAGACCGCCATCTCAGGGGGAGGAAATGGACAAGGAAATGATAAAAGGCATCCCTAGGATGGCAGAGAAAGGGGAGATATTGCTGATGGGGGACCTGAATATGCCAGATGTTAACTGGAGCACCTTTGCTGCAGCCACATCCAAGAACTGGGCCATTCTCAATGCCCTACAGGGGGCATGCCTCAGACAGCTAGTTTTGGAACCCACTCGGGAGGGAGCAATCTTAGACCTGGTACTCTCAAATTGGGACAGAGAGAGGATCTCAGATCTAGAAGTGGGTAGCCATCTGGGAACAAGGGACCACCAAACAGTGTGGTTCATGATAAGCTTAGCTGTGGAGTCAAGCCATACAAAAGTGAAGGTGCTGGACTTCAGGAGGGCTGATTTTGTCAAAATGGGAGAGTGCCTCAGAAAAGCACTAGCAAACAGGCAAGAAGGTGGGGTGGAGCAACAATGGGGAAACATCAAAACAGCCATCACAGAGGCAACAAGCATTTATGTGAAGCAAATAAATAAATCAAAATAAAAGGAAAAAACACTATGATTCTCAAAAGAAGTGACGGGGAAGGTTAAGGAAAAATATAGCATTCAGGAAGTACAAGGAAACACAGAGGGAGCAGGACAGAAAACTGTATCAGTTAAAGCAGAAGGAAGTGGGGAAGGCAGTCAGAATAGCAAAGGCCCAAACAGAGGAAAAGATAGCCAACTTGGTTAAGAAGGGGGATAAAACCTTTTATAGGTACATTAGGGAGCAAAGAAAGATTAAGGCAAGGATATTGAGGCTGAATAAAGAGGAGTGTGATTGGGCAGAGAATAACAGTGAAAAAGCAGGGATACTGAATTAATACTTCTGCTCAGTATTCACAATGGAAGAGCAGGGGGATATACCTAATCCAGTCAATAGAAGCACTCTGGATTGGGGAATTGATATTACTCCTTTCACAGACGAAAGGGTTCTGAAAGAACTCCTAAAACTGAAGGTGGATAAAGCAATGTGGCCTGATGGGATTCACCCCAGAATTCTAAAAGAACTAAGGAAGAACTAGTAACACCACTGACTACCCTTTTTAATAAATCATGTGAGGATAGTGTGATACCTGAGGACTGGAGGAGGGAAGATGCAATTTACCTTCACAAAAGTGGGAGCAAGACAGAGGCAGGAAACTACAGACCTGTCAGTTTGACCTCAGTGGTAGGGAAAATGATGGAATCACTTCTGAAGGAAAGAATTGTTCAGTACCTAGAGGCCAGTGGGGCACAGGACCCAAGGCAGCATGGATTCACAGTAGTAAGGTCATGTCAGACAAATCTAATTGATTTCTTTGACTGGCTGACCAAACTAGTAGACCAGAGAGGGGCTGTGGACATGGGCTACCTAGACTTTAGCAAGGCATTTGACACAGTCTTGCACAAAAGATTAATAAACACATTAGCCAGCCTGGGACTGGGTCCCAGGGTGGTAGCTTAGGTAAAACATTGGATGGACAACAGGAAGCAGAGGGTAATAGTAAATGGAGTCCACTCTGAAGAAAGGAGGGTTACTAGCGGGGTACCACAGGGTTCAGTACTGGGTCTGGTCCTTTTTAATGTCTTTATAAGTGACATTGCAGAGGGACTGGAAGGAAAAGTATTTCTCTTTGCAGATGACACAAAGATCTGCAACAGGATTGATACACAAGGTGGGGTGGAAAGGATGAAAATGGACTTGGCAAGGCTGGAGGAATGGTCAAATGTATGGCAGCTTAGATTCAATGAAAAAAAGTGCAAAGTAATGCACCTGGGAAACAAAAACCCAAGGGAACAGTACACAATGGGGGTGAGATACTGACAATAACAAAACTGGAAAGGGACCTGGGGTAGTTATATCAGATGACCTAAAAGTGGATAAGCAATGTGAGAAGGCAGTAAGGAGGGCTGGGGGATACTGGGATACATAGGGAGAGGCATCATCAGTAGGAAACAGGAAGTTGTTGTCCATCTGTACAGATAGTCAGTAAGACCACATCTGGAGTACTGTGTACAGCTCAGGAGACCTCATCTCCACAAAGACATAAACAAGGTGGAGGCTGTCCAGAGGAGGGCACCCAAAATGATGCAGGGTCTGCACCAGAAGACATATGAAGAAAGACTAAAGAAGATTAAGATGTATAGCCTCGAGGAAAGGAGGGAGAGGGGGAACATGATAGAAACTTTCAAATACCTCAAGGGAATCAACAAAGTCCAAGAGGGTAGCATCTTTCAGAAAAAGAGATGTGCAAGGACAAGTGGGCACTATTTGAAGTTAGAGGATGGACAGCTCAGAGGTAATGTGAGGAAGTGTTTCTTCACAGAGAGGGTTGTAGATGCATGGAACAGCCTTCCTGAGGAGGTTGTAGAGTCAAAAACTGTGGGAAAATTCAAGAATGCATGGGACAGACATAAGGCAATTCTAGTGGGGGAATAGAAGGAAGTAGGCTGTTAGTTAACTAGGATCTGCAACTTATCCATTAGGTAGGGAAATGGGCAGACTAGGTGGGCCAAGTGGTCATTATCTGCTGTCAGATTCTATGTTTCTATGTTTCCGCTTGTGGAGCCAGTGACCCAGGTTCGGGAATGGACTAGAGTCGTTGGAGTGCCAACCGGGGGGGGAAGGATTGAACGTCCCATGGACTGCTCTCCTTCTCCAGGGGATGGCGCTGTGCACGAGTGATGCTTGATGAACTCCTGGCAGAGGCTGGGGGTACAACAACATCCAGCGCCAGCTTGGTTCTGAGGGGCAGGATGGTTGCTGGTGTCATTGCATTCTCCCGCCCCTCACTTACAGGGGGAAGAAAATTGAGCAGCCAGCCACCCTCCATGATACTAGCCCTCAGCTCCAATTAGCTTCCAGGATGGCCCTCCTTGACCTATCCCACCATTTGCGGTGCCAGATGGGGAGACCGGTGCCACAGCTCCACCCTGGGGGGTAAGCCAGGGGGTATCAAGGAGGGGATGCATCCGATATGGAGGTGGGGGAGAGAGAGGGTCCATGACCTGCCAGAGTTACCGGGCTGCTGGCAGCCACAAAAACATAGTAAATTAAAAAAAAGTATTAGAAAATGATGACAACAAAAAGCTATTAAAAAGAACAAAAAAAAAATAGTCAGATGAACAGCCCTTAACATATTTAATACCAGTCTCTGGAGAGTGCAGACAGCTTTAATTTAATGGACTATTGTTCTCTTGCTTCTAGTGAATTTCTCCAGCTTTTATTCTTATTTTGTCTTGTCTTTGATTTCTTCCTCAAGTTTAATTCTTTATAGTGTTTCTTGGTTTCACTTCCCTTTCGCCGCACTAGTATTGTCTTCCAGCCTTATGGTGTTCTTCCTGCTTTCCTATAGCTGTCCTCTCAAATTTCAATATGATAGAATATACCAAGCTCTGGATCAAAATTGTTCAGATTTGCCAGGTGTCCTTCCTCTTCCACAAATGAAATCCCTTCCAGGCCTCTGACTTTGGCTTTTCAGGTGGCTGCATTTGTTATTTTTAAAATGAGGAGAGTAATTGTATGTAACCAGTTTTCAATTAAAAGATATTAAAAAAAATTACTTGGTATCTCCATTTTCTAAAATAACTGGAGCTTCCCATAATTTCCTTTATCCAAAGGGTTTTCTATTTGCTATGAAGTTATCAACTTACAGTTTAAGCCTAATTATTTTTAATTTAAAATAGTATTTAAAATAATATAGTCAAACACCTGGCTAAAACCTTCAGAATAAATTAGTTTATATATATATATATATATATATATATATATATATATACATATATATATATATATACATATAGTTTATCAAAGTATATTTTAATATCAGAGGAAGATAAATACCATGGGTGGGATATTCAAAGCAGTTACGCAAGGCACAAGTGAGATGCGCCAGCGCAACAGCGGATATGCACCAAAGAGCAATATTTAGCAAGCAACAATGCACTGCACAACTCGCAGTGTGCAACTCTAAAGAATGCAAGTGCAAGTGCAGGGGGCATAGCCATGAATAAACAGCTCAGTGCAATATTCAACAGCAGACCGATGGTGCAAGCGCGGAACAACAGGGACATGCGCAAAGTTGAGCCTATAAAAGGATGGAGCAAGCAGGGGATGGTGGCTTGCACCCAGGGGAGCAGGGGAGAGAGAGGGAGAGAGAGAGTGAGAGAAAGAGACCGAGTGAGGGACAGGGACAGTGTGAGACAGTGACAGGGAGAGGGCCATTGGCCAGGCAGGACAGCAGCAGGGGTGCAGGACAGTCACAGAAGCAGGAGGTGCAATGGGCAGTGAGACAGAGTGCATGACCCAGAGTGAGCCAATGGGCAGGCCAGACCATGCATGTGGGTCCCCAACACAGACGTGCACCTAGTGCAGGGGCCCAAGCAGCAGCATAAAGTTGGGGAAGCCCAGGGAGACAGCTGTGGGGGGGGTCAGACAGGCTGGACCATGGCCAGTGCAATATTACAGATGGAGGCGGTAATGAGGGGTGTGAGGAGGCAGGCATCTGAGCAGCGCTGCCGTGGAAGGGCCCTACAGCGGTATGCCTGGAACAGGTGGTACCGTGCCCACACCACCTTCGAACAGTACAGCGACGCTGAGATCATGGGCTGGTACCACCAGAACTGGGCGATTCTGAGGCAGCTTTGTGAGCTGTGCAGTGACGAGATGCAGGCACCCACGAGACGGAGCCACACCCTGTCAGTGGAGACCATGGTCACAGCTGTGATGTGCCTGCTCAGTCCAGGCACTTTCCAGAGACAAACAGGGGACACCACAGGCATAACCCCATTGGCCGCATCATGGCTCCTCACACAATTTCTCAACACACTGCTGCCACATACTGCGGAATTCATCCACTTCCCCAGCACACAGGCAGAGCATACAGCAAACATGTAAGAGTTTCACAGGGTTGCACGTATGCCTGGCATGCTAGGGGCCATTGACTGCACCCACGTAGGCATCCGCACACCACCGGGGCCGGAGGGGGTGGCCTACATCAACAGGAAGGGCTACCCCAGTGTCAACTGCCAGGCGGTGTGAGATGCCAAGGGGCACATAATCAATGTATGTGCCAAACACCCTTGGGGAGCACATGATGATGCCTTCATCTAGCACCTGTCTGCACTGTGCCACAGGTTTGAGATTGGGGACATCCCCACCGGCCACCTAGTAGGTGAGTATGCAGCAGGAAAGGGCAGCACTGAGCAAAAGGGCAGGGCGTGGGGGGGTGATGCAATGCATGGGGTGTAGAGGGTTCAGCTGTGTGGGGGAGCAGCCACACAGACCAATGTGCTAACCCAACATGTTCCCCCACAGGTGACAGCGGATACCCACTCAGGCCCTGGCTGCACACTCTGTACCTGTGCCCATCGATCCCAGCACAGGAGAAATACAACGAGGCACACACCAGCACACAGAACATCATTGAGCGTGTGTTTGGACTGTTGAAGGCATGATTCCGTTGCCTGCTCAGGTCCAGTGGTGCCCTACAGTACAGACCCTCAAAGGCCTGTAGTTTATTCCTGGCCTGCTGTGTGTTACACAACATGGCCACTGACCATGGGTTGGCTGTCAAGGTCGAAGAGGGGAACAGCAGTGGGAATAACGCGGACGCCGCGGACAACGGTGGTGGGCAGCCCCCACCAGATGACGGGAGCCCGGCTGCTCAGGATGGCCCAGCAGCACAGGGACACCATTGCAGGAGCACTATGGTACATGCAGGTAGGTGAACAGGTCCACACACAGGTCACAGGGACCAGGCACGGTAAACAGGCATGGCTGGCAGGGCCCCACAACAGACACGGCTGGAGGGGGGCAACGATGGACAAGCGACAGGTTACCGTGGAAGCACCCCTGACAGAAGAGTGGACCCCACCCACACAGCTCCACACACCCATACTAACAGAGGCACAGTCACATATACACACACACACACACGCACACACACCCCGAGGCCACCAGCGGGCATGTGTCAGACGCTGAACACCAGTGCACTGTGGTGGCTGGTGCTGTGATGGCATCATCATGCACATGCCACAGTGGCCAGCAGCTGGGAGGGTGTGCAAAAGGTGGGCATGACATGCGGCCACAGATGTCATGGCCCAGACACAGACACGCACATACCACACCTCTGTACATACAGGGCTGTGGCAGGCAGCAGACAGGGAGGGTGGGATCATATCCGTAGCGCAGGTGCACGGCCACCATGGACACATGGACAGCCCTGCCTAGACCATCCAGCAGATGCAGGCTGTGAGATGGCCACAAGGGGTGTCACAGAAGTACCCCCAGGCGTGTTGCTACGAGAATGCGACCGGGCCCTTGCAGGCATCTGCAGGCCCCCGAACAGGCCCACTCCCGGCATGCCCGGGATGCCCAGAGCTGATCCCCGCATTGACAATGCTGGGGTCACACGATGCCGGGACCGAGGGGTGGAGAATGCACTCCGCGGTGACTGCCACAGATAGCCCTGCACCAGGGTGGCCAGTGGTGCCAGGCCGGCCATGACTGCAGCGGTGAGCCAATCCAGGCCTGTGGTCATGTCCTCCCACATGCGTGTTGCCTCAACCAGGAGCTGCTTAAAGTCCCTGTCATGCCTCCCTGCTGACTGGTGCAGCTCAGTGCGGAGTGCACGCACCCCTGCCATGATCTGCATCTGTTGCTCCACGGATGCCCTGCGCAGACGGGTGTGCTCGTCAAGCGGGTTGACACCCTGGAGGGCTTGGGCATTGTGCCAACCCATGGGGGTTGTACTGCCTCATGGCACATCCCCCTGTGCAGGTGGGAGCTGCACAGTGGGGCCCTCTTGGGCCTGTCCTGACTGCAGTGCACTGGCAGTGGACATTGCACCCAGTCCACCCTCAGCACCGTCCTGCTGCTACCACTGCCCCTCCAGCCACTGTGCGCGTGATGTCTCCGGGGAGTCTGCACCCCCACCATCAGATGGGCCTGACTGCGCCACAGGTACAGTGGCCACCACAACACCGGGCAGTGCAGCTGACAGATCTGCCAGTGCCACCTATCTACCATTGGCGCTGCCATGTCCTGTGTGTGGTAGGGGTGCCCCCCCTGTACAGCATCACCACTGTCCTGGGTAGCACAATTTTGTCATCGGACACGGACCCCACCCCGAACACTGTCTCAGCATACTGGATGCCATGGCTGGCATCCCGCTGGAACACTGCCTGGGCCTCATCCACACCCATGCCACCAGCATCTGTGTGGACAGTGTGGTGGCTCAGGCAGGGGTCCAGGCCACGTACCCAGGTGGAGGTGGATGGGCACTCCTCTAGGTCCCCGACATCACCCAGGTGGGCACCACTGCTTCCACATCTGCACACTGGCACCCTGGATCTGTAAGGGAACATATACACGTCAGTGCTGCCACCATGCACACCACCCCAATGCACCCCTTACCCACATCCCCTTGCACCACTGTACCTACCATGCAGGGAAGGGCTACCCCCTATCTGGAATCCACCACTGGGTATACCCTGAATGGTGCTGTGCCGCATTGTTGCTACCACAAGCTCCTCCTGTGGTGTCAGCTGCAGGACCTCAGGCTGTCCACTGCCCATAGTGGCACATGCGGCCTGGATGGCTGCCACCTTCTCCTTGATCCGTCCTGGTCCATGCCCACCTTCTTCTTGCATTCCTGCACCGACCTCTGATGGACATCCTGCAGGTTCACAGTCCTGGATACACCTGCCCATGCTTCCGCCCTGGCTTGCTGGGTGCCTGTGGAGCCACTCAGGAGGGGCTACTGGTCAAGGAAGGCATCATATAGGACATCACACTCTGCCCTTGCGAAATTGGGCTTGTACTTCCGTGCAGGCTCCTGCTCCTCAACTTCCTCTTGCTCCGACATGCTGTTCGTGTTGGTGGGGACATGAGGTCAGTACTGGTTGCCGCACACAAGGGCCCCCCCTAGACCCAATGTACCCAGTGCCTGGCGTCCTACCTGCAAAGGTTGCAATACTGGTCTGATGCCTGTGCTGCCACATAGTGCTTCACATGCAAATTAGAGGATGTGCAACTAAGTGGGATGCAAATGCCTCCGATTCGCCACTGATATGCTGATCAGCTCATCTGCATATTCCTGCTGAATATCACAGAACTGAGTGTTGTGCAGTGGGATTACTCATGCACATGCCATGGCGCATCTGCGTGAAGTGCACAGTCCACATGGTACAGCGCATGCACGCACTGACATCCTGTACGTCGTTGATGCTTCCCATGCAGGATTCACTACAGGCGTCACAGCACTCAGCAGCTATTGGGCATGTGGTACACATGCACTGTGCACCCAGTCATGCATGTGCACCATTGGCACATGGCCCATGGGGCACACTGGACCCTATAGCGCACCATGCCCTGTCACGCTGCCATGCACAGTGCACGTGTCACCCTTTGAGCCCCACATGTGCCCCTTGACCCCCTGGTGACTGCGGCATGTGTCAGCATTGCCCAATGTGTATCACACATACCCCACCTATGCACGATAGGGGATGCCAGCGCATCGCCAGGCGTATCGCACATTTCTTCGCACGTGCATCTCGTGCGCTCCCCGGCACCATTATGCTGCTGCAATTCAAGATAGAGCCATGCCACGCATGAGCACACTGACAGCACCAAACTGGACACAGGTGGAGCTTGTGAACTTGGTGGCTTTGGTGGAGTCACATATTGGCGCGCTCTCTATGGGCAGGTACCCCTGGACCAGCTGCACACTGAGGTGTGGTAGGGGGTGGGCAAGGAGCTAAAGGAGGGGAGAGGGTCACCCCGTAGTGGGGAGCAGTGCTGCCACAGGTACGGTGACCTGCGAAGGAGGGATCCTGACTGGCTCAGGTCACTGCAGGCACGCGTGCGGAGGGGCGCAGTGCCACGGCCTGGTGAGTGCATTTATCCCCGTCCATGCCATGTCAGTGTTGCATGGGTTGCCAGTGGGTGTCACACCATGCTGCTGTGGGTGGGGGGCAGTGGCCAGAAATGCTGCCGGACATGGCAGCGCACAGCTAGTGTGCTGTGCCTTGGCACTGCCTCTGCGTGGGGTCATAGGGTTTACTGTGCTGGGGGGGGCCCATGTCTTGCTGCTCAGTGCTGATGTCTGTCTCATACTGTCTCCCTACTAGGCTCTGAAGATCAACGAAGAGCCCGGAAGGTGGGTGCTCCTGCCGGACAGCAGCAGGCCAGTGGTGGTACACAATGGAGGGTTGCCGGCCAGCCAGGTGGTGCAGGTGATCAGGCGCCAGTCGGGCCACAGCTTGCAGGTAGGCACCTTGGTGGTGTATTTTGTTGTGTGGGGTTGGGGTGGGCCACATCCCCCCATGCACATGGCCATTACGTTCCGTGCCTCACCGGCATGGTCCATTGCACCATGCTGCACCCAGGGCACATGTGTGTGGCAGCTGCGGGTGGGCTGTGGGTGCATCCAGGTCCCAACCAGGCCAATGTCAGCCCCACGCAATGGCAATTCACTTGGCTGTCATGGCTGTGGTATGCTGTGCCTGGTTGATGGTGGTGTGCAGTGCTGTGCATGACTGTGAATAGTCAGGACGGTGGCTTGTGTGGGCATGCACACTGTGGTTGGCTGAGTGCCCCCTGCAGGGCACATGCCAACATTGTCCACCGTGCATGGTGGGTGGGCTACAGTTTTGTGGGCATGCACTCATCCATGTCTCCTCCTTTGTCCTAGGAGCTCAACTGGTGGATGCCCATACAAGGCTGCTGGAGCGGATCCTGCGGGTCACCACGGCCACCCTTGCAGTGGCACGCATAATTTGCCAGGTCATGTTCTGGCCACAGAGGAGGAGGTGGCAGAGGCACCGACAGTCAAGGACCTTCCAAGGGGCCCGTTGGCCTGCTTCACCCTCCCTTCTACTGACACCCCTCCCATTTCTCCATTGTTCTAACCCTACCATGTCCCCTGTCTCCCCACCCCTTCCCCATCCTATGTTCTTGAATGTGTCCTCCCCGTTCCCTGCCCCCTATCCCTGTTCAACTGTACATAGTTTTGAATCATTGCTTGTTGTTTAAATACAGTTATATTTTGGTAGCCATCCATGTCCGTGTCTGCTTTGCAGATGACATTGGTGCCATGCTGCAGTGGTGTGCATGATGGCTGTGTGGTACGTTTGAGGTTGCCTGGGGTTTGTGTCAGGTGGTCTGCACACAGTGGCCTGTGTGTGTGTGTGTGTGTGTGTGTGTACCCTGTGGCGTGTGTATGTTCCCTGCTGGGCTGTGTGGCTGGTGTGGTGTATGCTGTTGGCTTGTTTGTTGTCTGCTTTGGTCCCAGTGCCATGTCCCATGCCGTCCTATGGGTGTTGCCCATGGATGCTTGCCGGTGGCCATGGGTGTCATGCCACCTCCATATGCTGCAGTGGGATGCGTGGTCAGGGCATGTGGCCATGCACCTGCCTTGCCACCCTCCGGTCATCTCCTGCGCTGTGGTGGCAGTGTGTCCTGCTCTTGTGGCCTGCTCCACACTGTGCTAGGGGCCCTGTACTTCTGTCCCTTACCCTGCCCATGCTATGCTCCTGCACTTCCTGCCTTGCTCCATTGTGCAACCCTAGATGCGTGATGGCACCTGCTGTCTTGCTCCCTGGGGCAGCCCTAGTTGCGCTATGGTGCATCCCTGAGTCTTGCGCTGTCACTTGCCTTGGTGCTCAGCCTTTGAATATCGCGTTGGCTGCGCACCTGCGAAGTGTACCTGCACTGCGCTGCTCTTGCACCTACTTCTGGTGCATTTCTGAATATCCCACCCCACATGTAAATCACACCACTGCTAGTGACTGAGGTCTAGTATCCCCACAACCTACTGAAACTTCTGCAAATTAAACTAACTTTTGTGGGTTTTCTATGTCTCAGCATGATGGCTTACATGTGCTTTTCTTTTTCTGCTGTGCTAGGATCTGGATATAGTAGAGTGCACTAAGTCCTGAAGCTATTTCAGATTCACACTATTAAAGCACATACATTTTTTTTGTTTTTGTTTGCTTGGTCGTTTAAATAAGGAGTAGTATTTTTTCAAGTAGATATACCAGCTCACTGCAGTCAGGTTTTTTTTTCCTGTCATCCAGAGTTTGTATTTAGGCTCAGCTGAATCCACACTGAATCTACACCAGCTGGTGAACTGTTTTAATAATCTTATCGATATTTGTGCCTTTAGAAAACTCTTTGAGTCCAAGCTGCTCACCACAGCAGTGATTCTATTCTGCCTGCTTTCCTGGCTGGTACTGATCAAAGCTGTGCACTAGAAGGTGTGCTTAAGTAACCAATCACTGTTATATCATCAGTTACTATGCCAACCATTCTCCTGGTCTATGTTTTTACCTTATAAGGCAAACACCATTGTAAGAATATCATGTGGAAACCTTAATCCTTAAACAAATAGCAATAACAGTAAGATTTTAAGTTGTTTAGGATTCAACTCTTATATATTATGTAACCCCCTTTTTTACTAGGAATTAACTAGGAATATTCAAGACACAAGGGAGCCTAGTGGTCCATAATATGTGTCTCCCACATGTGTAGGTTAGTCATACCAACCTCTGATTGCTATAATATATTTCATCAAGACTATTTTTGAAGGATAGTAGACTTGTGCAGTCCACCACAGACTGTGGTAGTCTGTTCCAGACCACTGGAACACTAATTGTAGAAAAATGTTCCCTTTTAACTGTCTTTTAATATTGTTTTTCAGTTTTTATTGTGGGAACGCAGGTTTTTTCTTGAATTATTATACTGTACAACCTTTGATTCAAAGACTCATTTACAAAGGTTCCTCGTCAAAATACAAAACATCATCATAGTACACAACATAATAATAGCATGCAGAATACAATAATTCAAAGTGGTAAAGGAAAACACAGGATATAAACAATACAATACAACAATGGGGGTGGGAGGTAGCTAAAACAAGTCCATGTAAGGAGAATATAAGTGGCAATATACAGTTCAGGTAGTGTGGAGGTTGCAGCCTGTACATTTTAAGAAGCTATTGGGAAGCCTACTTTCTCACTGCACAGTCAGTCTTGTGTTGAGGGTAGCAGCAGTAGAATACAAGGCACTTTAGCCCAAACCTACTGTATTAGGTGTAGGCATGTACTGATGGTATATGTACACTTGCAGGCACCTGCATCACAGCTCTAATACTGAGACAGGACCTGGCAGGCCTGGCCAGAGCTCAGTAGCCAGGTGTTGGTGGTGCTGAGTCACAACCCATACTGGCCGGTGCACTGGCAGTGGCGGGTGGAAAGTATGTGGTCTTTGAGGGCTATTTTGAATGGGTCCAATCTGGCGATAGAGGAAACGACTAAAGGGAGCTCATTGTACCATAATGGTGCTCTGTAGTAAAAGGACCTTTGGCTAGTGAGGTCATGACCCTGGGGACAGCCCATATCAGTTTGTTAGCCGAGCGGGTGTTAGCTGTGGCATGAACAGAGCAGAGGGTGACAGAAACTCCAGGGGGTGTGAGACCTAGATGAATTTTTTTTGGTGAGAAGAACTGTTTGATAGTGGACTCTTTCATCAAGAGTGAGGATATTTGTTAGGGTATACAGGGTGCAGCCATGGGTATGCCTGTCTACCCCGGTGAGGAGTCTGCATGCTTTGCTGATGGCTAAATGGATTTTATTTAGAGCCATGTGTTCAGTGGCCACATATATGGTTAATCCATAATCCACTAGAGGGAGAACAGAGGAGGTGACTGCAAGGTTGACAGCCTCTGGTGGCAGGCATTTTCTGTGCCGATACAGTAGTCCTGTGTGAATATGGTTGAGGTGAAGTTATCGATGTGTGGGTGGAATGAGAGACTGGGATCAAAAGTAAGGCCTAAATATTTATAGGTATGGACCTGCTCCAAGGAAAGGTGGGCTATGGAGAAGAATTTTAGTTGGGCATCTGGGTTCCTGCTTTGCCGGTGGGCAAAGAGCATTGACTTAGTCTTTTTTACATTGACCACCAGTCTGTGATCCATGAACCAGTTTTTGACATGGTTGAATGCAAGTTGTAGTGAGGACTTCTAGGGTTGTGGGATCTGGGTGGGCAGCAAAGTGAACCGCATCATCTGTATAGAGCAGAAGTTTACTTGGGGAGGCTTTTGGCAGGGTGTTCAGGAAGATGCTGAGAAATAATGGACCGAGGATGGAACCCTGTGGAATCCCAGAGTGGACAGGCAGGGTAGTTGAGAGAGTTTTGTTAATCTTAACACATTTGGACCTATCTGAGAGGTAACTTACAAACCACATGATGGGTCCAGGGGACAGCCTGGTGAGGCGGAGAGTATTTAGGAGCAGGGTGTGTGGGACAGTATCGAAAGCTTATGAGAGGTCAATAAATACTGCTCCTGCTAGGTGTTTCTTATCCAGGGCTTTGTGCAGCAAGTTAGAGAACTCTGTGAGGGCAGTTGTTGTGCTATGCCCTGTTTTAAAGTCATGTTGTTCTCTACATAGTATGTTGTGCGTGAGTAGGTAGTCGGAGAGTTGAGTGGCAATGATTTTTTCCAGGGCTTTTGAGAGGGGTGGTAGAATGGAGATGGGCAGTAATTATTGGGTGAGGTGGGGTCCCCATTCTTCAGAATTGGTGTGATAGTGGCCGACTTCCAGTCTGTTGGAAATTGCTGCAGACATAGGGAGAGGTTAAGGAGATCAGTCAGTGGTAAAAGTACCGAGTCTAGCACCAAGTTAAGGATTCTCATATCAAAGGAGTCTTTGCAGTAGTTTGAACCCCAGAGGGCATTTGAAAAGTATGGTGTTGCTTCCCTCCTAGTAATAACCCTGAGGTGGAAAGAGGGGTAGGTATTGTTTGGTTCATGGGTTGTGGGTGTGGGGTCGAAGAAGTTGTTTGGAAGGATTGCACTGAGGTCAGAGAATGTGGCATTTAGGCAATTGACGATGGTTAGTGGGTCTGAGGAGTAAGCATTGTTGACAGTTAGCTGGGAGGGTGGAGGCATCCTGGCTTTTACGTTAAGTTCTTTAAGGTTGTCCCAGAACAACCTTGCATTCCCCCAGGTGGAAGTGAGGGTAGTTTTATAGTAGTCTGCTGTGGCCCTCCTTATGGCCCAAGTGCACCTATTGAGGGCCGCCTTGTAGTCGATCCTGTCTGCTGGCACCCCTGAGGTAATTGCTTTGTGCCAGGGATCATCACAGTTCTTTAGCTGCTGAAGTAGGGCAGGGGAGACCCAGGGGGCATTTTTTTTTTTGGATTGGACCTTTGTGATGGGGGAAAATCTATCATATGCAGTGTTGAATGTGCGGGTGAAGTAATCCAGAGCTCCATCTATAAAGGAGAGTGTCTGATAGGGGACCAATCACATTGGGCTAGGTGTCTCCTTAGTTTAGTGAGGCCTCCTGGTAGGAAGTGGCATCGGGTAAAATTGTTTGGTTGAGGCATTTGCTGCTGACACGACCTGGTGAAGAGGATAGGGGAGTGGTCGCTTAAAGAATCTGGAAGGACAACCAGGTTAGAAATTTTGTTTGTATGATTAGTGAGTAGAAGATCAATCAGGGTGCTAGATCCAGTTCTGGTATTCGTCCTAGCTGGTTGATTGACTAATTGGGCCAGGTCTAAGGCAGAGAGAGTGTCTTTCATAGCTGATGCCGAGCTCGACAGCCAGTTCATATTAAAATCCCCTAGTATAATGAGTTCAGTTTTGGGAGGGAAGCTGGATATATAGTTGGCCATGGATTGAAAGGCTGCGACTTGGTTTCTTGGTGGGATGTAAGCCATGGTAATGGAAATAGGGGCTCTGGAGGGGTGTGGTGTGTTTTATTGTCAGGGCTTGTGCCCTGTGATCTAGGGAGGGAGCTGGTGGGCTATGGCATAACAGGGAGTCATGGATGTAAAATACACACCCCCCCTCCTCGTTTGTCAATCCTGTTGGCTCTAAAAAGGGTGAAGCCTGGGAGTGTGACAAAGGTGTCAGGAGTCTTCTTTGACAGCCAGGTTTCTGTAAGGCTAGCACATCCAGCTGATGCTGCAGCATCCAGCACTGTAGAGGCGCCAACTTCTTGGGCAAGCTGCAAATATTCATAGCAGCCATTCTTAGCCTGTGATGTGAGGTGCTGGAGTTGTGCGAGAAGGGACCTGGGTTGGGGTGTACATTACCTCAAATCAGGAGCAGTAGAGCAAGTATTCTGATGAGGGCCAGCACTCACTGTTTGCTGGTATTGGCATGATGCTTCTTAATAGATTTGCCACCTAAACAAGGAATGGCCAGGGAGGAGAGAGAAGGGAAAGAGAGGAACGTTATTTGACATGGAGGGTGGTAGTGGAAGGTTACAGCTGGGAGATGAGTAGGGGGGGAGGACAAATGAGCTATGGTGAGTGGGAGAGTAGGTGGGAGCTGAAGTTGCGTAGGGGTGGCATCAGCAGATTGAACCACAGGTGAGGGACTGGGCAGTCCCTAGTAAAGGAGGACTACTGAGGTAAGGATTAATGTGAACATTCTAGAGAAAGAAAATAGCAAGCTGAGGGCAGAGAGAGAATGCCAGGGATTTGCGAAGCAGAGGAAGTTGCCTCTGGTGGCACAGTAATAAGGTTGTTAGGGGAGATGAAAGAGAAGAAAGCGAAGGCAGTATACAAGGATAAGGTGGAGACACTAATTGGAGAAGCAGTTTAGCGAACAAGAGGTATACCAGGATAGGTGGGGGCACTAATTGGAGAAGTAGTACAATGCTGTGAAGCAGAGGAAAAAAAAGCTTCTGGTGGTATAGCAATAAAGTTGGTAGGAGAGATAAATAAGATAAAGGAATGCCAAGGATCGACACAGATTGGTGAAGCAGTACAGTGCTGCCTCAAGTGGCTGTTTGCTGGAGACCTGCATACTTGACACTAGGGTAGCAAATAGTACTGGGCCCAGAAATGGCCCTTGTGACACTCCACTCAAGACTCTGCCCCAAGCAAAGATATGACCTCTAATTTTCACTCTCTGTAACCTACCTGTAAACCATGACCTTATCCCTCTTATTAGCTGAGGATCCACCCCCATCTCTTGCAGTATTTCTATTAGTTTTGAATTTATGCTTTGCTAAAAATGCTTCAGTAAAATGAAGCATGGACATGCAACTTTAAATAAGAAATTATTGTTTTATTTTTAAAAAAGAACCAATGGAGTGGGCTTTTCTACTTATCCAGACAACTGCTGTGACACCACTCTTTAAGTTTTTATGGAGAAAGAGTGAGCAATAATAAAGTAACTGTGTGATACCTTTGTCACAGTTTTTATTGATGATAATGGAGTGAGTGCTTTTGTTGCTTGTAATTTGAATCATTTCACTTGATAGCACTTCTCACACCTGGGGTGGTTCTTTCTTGACTCACTATGCTATAATCACCCTCTTTCTCTGTATTGACTTTAAAGAGGAAGAACTGGTAATTCAGTGGTGTCTTACATAGTCCATTATATGGACCAAGTGTTCAAAGGGTAGGATTTCTGTCTCAGGAACAGTGTGGGATGCTGAGAGAACAGGGCTGATTGATTCCTTGAAGAAGAACAGCCAGCCTTTTGTGCCAGTTTCAGACTTAACTATGTCCCATTCTGATATGCAAACCATGTAAGCCTTTTCTCTCAAACAGGCCAACTTTTCTGGATTATTCAACTCAGGTAAGTCAGACACACCTGAACATACCAAGTGTACTTTTATTGTTAAAAATCATTGTTTTCAGTGCAGGCCCAGTGGCGCTGAGGGCTGAGGCACTGGACGCCTTACCTTGCACCACGCCAGCGACCCATGTTTGGGAACAAGTACAGACAGCTGGGGTTGGACGGGGAAGAGAAGGATTCAGCACCCAATGGCTGCGCTCCTTCTCTGGGGGGGTCAACCTGCAAGCTCCCGCTGCAATACCACCTCCTGGGGGAGCTCAGGAGGTAGGTGCGGTAGAGGTAGGTAGCAGCATGGGTTCCGGGACAGACATCAGCAGAGGGGCGGAGCAGGAGGTGAGTCTCATCGCGCCTCCTTGCTCATTGGCCCTCACTGCACACCGGTGCTGGGGGAAGAAAATAGAAGAAAATCACCCTCTCCTCACTTAGGTGATGACTTCTCACTGCATGCCCTCGGATCATCAGGGCAGACTCCGCTGCACAGTGTCCACAGTCAATGGTCGTGGGTAGTAGGGGGCTCCCTCCACCCCACCGGGGGGGTAATCCGGCAATCAAGGATATATATGGACCAGGTGCTCTAGGGGCAGACTCCAGTGTGAAGAAGGATAGCGCAACAGAGGAAGTCTGATTGAGTGGTGAGAGGGGACAGTAGGAGGGATAAATACTACGTAAAAAAAAAAGTCATTGTTTTCTATGTTGCAAGGCACTGCTTGTTTAGGACCATTACAACTTTTTCCAGTTATTATAGAACATTTTACCTGTGACCACAGAACTCCACTAAAGTAGTCAATTATTAGTCTGAACATCTTCAGAAGATTACTTCCAACCTGGGGCCAGACTGACAAAACTTCTTCCTAGTGCAAACCAAGCTTGTGTGGCGCAAACTGGGATTTTCACTGAATTAGTATTCACAAATGCACGGTTTGAGCCTGCAAACCAAATTTGTGCCTGGGCAAAGTTTTGAGGGGGCTGTAATGCAAATGACAGGGATGGAACCTGTATATTGGCACTTTCTGATGCTCAAAGCATTTTCCCCGCACAAGGGCCTTTTGAGTTGTCCCTTGCATGGAGCAAATACCATTGACCGAAATCTGGCAGTATCCCATGCAATCCTAGTGGCTGGCAAAGGTACGGTGGTGCCCTCCTTATCGCTGATTGCCATTTTGTTATTTTGAAATATGTCCCTGGTGGACTAGTGGTCCCTCCCAATTCCCCTATTACTAATCACCATCCCAATCTTTGTAAATTTTAATTTCCTGGTGGTGTAGTGGTCCTTCTCCCCTCCACTATTCTCCGATCACCATCCCCTTATAATAACAATAATGCCCTGGAAGTCTAGTGAACCCTCTCCCTTCCCCATTTGTCAGTCAATGCCCCCTTATAATAAAAATAATGCCCTGGTAGTCTAGTGGTACCTCCCCAAATTCCAATTGCCATCCCGCTAATACATAAAATAATCTCCCTGGTGGTCCAGAAGTCCCTCCCCTTCCCTGACCACCAGTCTATTACTCTGGTGGTCCAGTGATCCCCCTTTCCCTGATCACCTGATCACCATCCTGTAAAGGAAAACACTTCTACCTGGTGGCTAGTGATCCCTCCACCATCCAATAGATATAAAAAGTTGTCCCTTCGTGTCAACTGCTAGGGATGGCTAGCCACCAGGGACAAGAGTTTTCCTCTACATGGGATGGCGATCAGGTGATTGGGGAATGGGGATCACTTGACCACCAGGGTGACAGATCGGTGACCAGGGATGGGGAGGGACTGCTGGACCACCAGGGTGATAGATTGGTGACTGGGGAAGGGGAGGTACCACTGGACCACCAGGGAGGTTATGTTACGTATTATCAAAATAGCAATCGGTGATCAGGGAGAGGGGAGGGACCACTAGACTATGAGAGCATTATTTTTATTGTAAGGGGATGGTGATTGACAAATGGAGAGAGGGGAAGGACCACTGGACTACCAAGGAATACATTTTTTTATCAATGGGATGGCAATCAGAGAACGGGGGAAGGAGGAGGGACCACTAGACTACCAGGGCATTATTATTTTGATGAGAGGATGAAGATTGGAGAATGGAAGGGGGGCCACTAGATTACCTGGGGATTATTGTTATCATAAAAGGATGGCAATTGGAGAACAGAGGAGGGAGGGAGGGACCACTAGACTACCAGGGAATTATTGTTACTATAAGGGGATGGTAATTGGACAACAGGGGAGAGACCTCTAGACTACAAGGGAATTATTTTTATTTTAAGGGGCTGGCAATCAGAGAATGGGGAGGGGGTGGGGCTGCTAGACTACCAGGGATTGCTGCTGCATGTTGGGCAGGGCTGGGGGGAGTGCCACACTCTGTCGCAGCCCATGTAAATGGGCCCATCATGGACATGCAAATGGCCACCTAACACCTTGCATGCCCAATGGGATAAGTTATATGGCTGATTTAGTGAATGGGAAATAGCACCCCTGCATTTTTCCTTGCAGGCCTATGCACCTGGCTGCATGTGGGAGTGGCACTACTGGGATAGTGCTGGTGGTACTGGAGTTACCGCTGCCTGGGATCACTCCTATGCACAGTGGGATAGCGTGGAGTGCTATCTGACTGTGAATAGCAATTTTTGACCCTTGGGCAACTGTAATGCAAAATGCAACATTTTTCGTTGCACTTTACAATTTTTTGTTAATCTGGCACCTGGAGCTCAGTTCTCTTACTGGAAATGTACTCTGAGTGATTAACATTCATTTTACCAAATCTTATCCTCATTTAAACTTTACTCACAGCCTTGTGTTCCTCTGTTCCATAACTTACATGTTGAAAGTCACCAGAGAGGACTTTAAGGTGCTTTGTGTCACCTAAAGAATTTGAAAGTTTGTCAAACAACCTTTTAAACATTAGGGTCACTTCTGACTCAAGTCTAGTTAAGTGTCATACTTAGTAAAGCTTAGTAAAGTAGGAAAGATTTTCTTTCATCTTTACCTCAGCATAAGATGTGATGGTTCCTCCTTTCAGAACCAGGGTGCCTAGGTAGAACTTCTGATTCTTTAAACATGTCAGTTGACAGGTTACATTCTGTGAATGTGTAATACTGGTTTTTGCCTCCTTCTTGGGAAAGGAGACATAAGCAGTATTTTCCATAACCCACTCTTCCAAGTTTATTTATATAACTCAGATTTTTGGGGATTTTCAAGAATGACCAGTTTACTAACCTGGAAAGCATCAGAGGAACCAGAAGCTGAAAGTCAATTAATTAACCCATTTTGTTGTTTGTGACATGTGATGTTAGTGCCTGTACAGTAAAGGCAGGAGGTAGAGAGGATGAGTGTGAGAACTATGCTTGAAGCAAAACTCTTAATACTCCCATCTGTTTTTACATCAGCATCTCCATCTCACATTCAGATTTCATTGCTAGTTCCTTTAGGCTTGACGATTAGGCTGCTGGGTACCACAGTGTTCTTTATGGAAGTTTTGATGCTAATTGTTGTTGTACTCATCTTCCCTGTTGTTATTTTTGTATCCTCCACCATCCTTCATCTTTTGAATCCTCTACTAGCATGGCACCCTCCAGAATGAAAACTCTGGTCCTGGTAGTCCTACTGGAGAATCTCAGAATCTGTCAAGGACCTGAATTTATCCACAGAAAGATCTTGGGGAGGATTATAATTTTGTTTCTTTGTTTTGTGTGATTCTTAGAGATCATGTGTTTGTTACCTTCTATGGTCAAAGCATCCAAAGGGCAACTTCCGACACTCCAACTTGGATATGTTTCCTTTCTTTTTTGGAGTAGTTTCCACAGGTTGGGTAGTCTTCCATAAGCCTGGGAAGCATGAGTATAATATTTTTGGTTAATGCACCATAATATAACTTATTAAGGTCTTTTCCTTTGGTTTTGGTAGCCACATCTGCAGAGTGTATTCATCCTTTACGTCATAGTAAAGGGTTTGGATCTGGCCTGAACCTCATTTTATAGACTGCCTCTTTGACTTTCTGCTGAGTATGGAATTTTTCAAATTTCTTCTGTAATGCCTTGAATACCCCTTTCACTGAATCTGTTATCTGTTTAGGTATTAAGACAATGAAAGACTGGTAGTGAAGTTACTGAATGTGTAGTAGCAGCCATTCGGCACATCAGCACCCACACACAGCCTTGGGCAATTGCATGAACTGGTTTTATGGGAAGGAGAATGTTGTCCGGAACACTGGAGAAAATCCTCTACTCTTGTAAAAAGTGCCTCGTTTTTTGTTTCTGCTTCTATCTGGACACCCACCTGGACAGCATCAGAGATGGGTAGAAGGAATCTCAGTGTAATGTCTTATCCAAATGATGGCACACCCTGACAGTACAGTGCAATACTGCACTCAGGTGCTAGTGTTTATAGTATGAGCCCAGTCTTGGAGTGGGACTAGAACCCATGACATTCTTGCTCAGAGGCAGATGTGCGATCAGCTGAGCCACACTGACATCAGACTGTTTTAGTAGGCCCTGAACTACAACTATTTAGGAGGGATGTGAGGAAGTACTTCTTCACTAAAAAAGTGGTGGATGCCTGGAACAGCCAACCAGTGAAGCTGGTGGGAGGAAAAATAGTGGAGGGCTTCAAGCATGCATGGGATAGGCACAAATGACTCTTAGTAGGAAAGTTGGAGAGAGGAGGAATAGACAGACTGCAGTGACAGTATAAGTAGTGACAAGCTGAGCAGAGTGGGTGGGCCAAGCAGTCCTTATCTGCTGACAAATTCTTTGTTTCTATATTTCTTTTTCTTTCAAAAATCTATAACTGATTGAGATGTTATGATATTGTTGACTTTCCTCCTTTAATGGATCTTTGGCAGAGGGAATTGCAGATGGATATCCCTTGCCCACTGTGGCACACAGTGTTTAACATATGGAATTATTTTCTTTATAGTATGACTTAGACTCAGTTCTATAGAATTCACATGATATATTATACTCCTTATTTGCTAAACACATTCTATTTTAATATTCTAAATGTATGTAACCACTGCAGGTGAGGGATAGGTACCCTATCACCTGTGATTGTCTTCTGCCCTGAACTGATTCAATTTTGGCAGAAGCTATTAATGACCATTACTAAAATGCTGGATGCTAGCTTGAAGCCTGAACCATTGTTCTGCCTTTTAGGTGTATCTAAAGACAAAACTGTTCCAGTAGGTCCACTGAATTAAAACTTTTACAATTATCCTTACTTAATGCTAAGAGTTGCATCACTCACCTTTGGAAAAACTTTAAAGCTTCATCTTGTGACTGATGGAGAGAGTTGCTAATAGATTGCGTGAAGCTGGAAAACATTTTGTTTTTCCGTTAAACATGTTGGTATTTATTAGCCTGTTTGGAAACCTCTACAGAATCTAATTGAGGAAAATAAGATGTGTCCTATTGCAGGACTTAATATTTGACAGGTTGGAGTCCCAAGTTGAAATTATTATCAGGCACCTTAGTTTAGTGCAAATCACAATAGGAAAAAGCAGCACACACAATGGAGCTGCATGTAAAATTAATTTTATTAAAGAAGACAAGTGTGTCTATACAGGTATGCAAAAACACCCCTACATATCACTTAAGGACTTCTTCAGGGGTCCAGTTTAGTGCATCTGTTTTATTTACACTTACATTTTAGTTTATATGCACATTTGATTTTGTTTTTCTTTCTTTAATCACTTGCATCCAATGTATAATGTATATTTGTATGTAGTTATATGTCTTCTTTTCTATTACACTGAATTGTTCAGCACTGTGTGTTTTACTCTTCAATAAAAAAAATCTTGTTTAACTAAGCAATAAATGTATTTTGTGTCTCAGTAGCAAAAAAGAAGATAGCTCCCTGGCTTGATAGTGCCTAGTTCAGTAACAGTAGATGTCATAGACAATGCAGAAGAACAGCACTCACCAGACTCTGACAATGGCAATGCACAAAACATCAGTTGATAATGGGGAATGCAGGTTTGGCATCTTTTGGACTTTTCATGCTGGACTGCTAAATATTCCAGCACTTTAAACCTGCTGTTTGCACTTTTGTACCACAAAGCACTGTAACAAAGAAGAATCCGCTGATGAATTTGTTCCCTACTACAAGTAAAGAAGAACTGGAGATTGTCATTGTTGGTGTGTAAAAGTTCAACAAATTCCTGCAACTCTTACACTGTACCCCTACAGAATAAAATCACATCATCAATGAAGCACCTCCATGTGGCAATAAGATGGTAAAAACAATTGTTGGACTCATTAAAGATATATTATTGTTCCCAAAACCTAGCATATAAATTAGCCAAAGAGGGGGCACAAGTGGCCCCCATAGCTGTATCTTTAATTTGTCTTCATACTGCCTGATCAAAAGTAAAAATGTTAAATTTAAGGACACTTCTAAAAATTTAAGTAAAAAGTCCACTGGAGGCACATTTTAGGATGTATCCTGGTTTAAAAAATAAGCAACAGCATCCAATGGTCCCTCATGGGGAACACTGGTATATAAGGACTTAATGTCAAGTGTGACAAGGGTGATGGACTCATCCAGTTGCAAAGTATCCAAAATCCTAAGGATGTCTTTTGTGTCCCTAACATAAGAAGGCAGCTTTTCAGCATGAGGTCTCAGAAAACTATCAAGATATTGTGAAAACATTTCTGTTAGGGACCCCACCCCACTCACAATAGGGTGGCCTGGGAGGTTTAAAAGTGTCTAATGGACTTTGGGTAATAAATAGAAAGTTGCCATCACAGGTGACTCCCTAACTAAAAAGTCATGAACCTGTTTACTGATATGACCATCAAGATAAGTGTTATTCACTTTTTCATCAATCACACTTTTATATTCCCAAATTGTATTGTGTTACAGTTGTTCATAAAAAGACTCATTTTGTAACTGGCACATAGCTTCAACCACATAATCACTCTTGTTTAAGATCACAACCATCCCACCCTTATCAGCCTCCTTAATAATAATGCCACAATTCTGCTGTAAGGTCTTAACAGCATTTTTTACAACAGTACTCAAATTACAAAAAGCAGGTTTAGGTAAATTAACCAACAAAACATCCAAGTCCTTCTCCATCAATTGTTTAAAAACATTCACAGCTGTGCAACTCAGTGGACAGAATGTCAAATTTGGTTTCAGTTTGGGGGGTGTTGGCAGTTGAAGAGGACTTACAAGAAATAGCCAGCCAAAATCCTAGATTTTCCTACAAGAAGGCCAACAGTCTCAAAGATTCTCTGGTTCACTGCCATTTTATTGATAAAAAGGAAAATCAGTGCTGGCTAAACAGGCTCGTGGATTGCTTTAGGTGCAGCAATTGCATCTATTGCAATACTATTATATTTGGTAGGACCTTCTCGTCTGCTAACAACAACAAGGTTTTTACTATTAGACATTTGATTACTTGTAATACTAATAGTGTAATCTATTTACAGTAGCTACTTGTACCTGCCATACCTTTTATGTCGGAAAAAACTGAGAGAAGTTTTAAAACTAGAGTTGGTGAACATCAGAAAGCCATTCTGAGGGGGATTTAACTTATGCTACAGCTGCCCATGTTGCTAAAAATTAACATGCTGGGACTGAACATAGGTTTTCCTATATAATGATAGAAAAGGTGTGTCCCAACCCTAGAGGGGGTGATTTCAGAAATTACATTTTGAGGAGGGAGGCCTTTTGAATTATTCAATTAAAAGCAGATAGAAGCCATGTCCTGCTCTAGGGCTATGATATTAAAACATATTTGGAATCCTGATGATCTAAGATTATTATTTTAGTTCAAATAATTATTTTTTTTTACAGATTTATTGTGTACTTTATTCTTTTCCCTTTTTCTCCTCCCCTCTCTTTGTCTTCCTCAGTTTTTTTCTATTCTCCTCCTTTCCCTTTATTTGTTTCACTTCTCTTTATTCTGGTATGCATCCTATGCATTTTATTAATGCTTTTAAATAGCATCATCATGATGTCATTGATTTTAGAGTATAAATAAGCATGTGACCAGTGTGATTTTAGCCTTTGAGAAAGGTTCATTTGGACCTGAAACGCTTCAGGCATGAAGTTTAAATAAAGTAATTTGAAAACATTTTTGCAGTGTCAGCCTTTCACTTTATGGTGGAAAGTGCCTAGTTTTTATCTACTGATGTTGATTTTTCACAAGTTGCACCACAACCTGGTGCAAGCTCGTTTTTCTTTTATTCACACCTCACAAAAAATCTTCACTAAGATTTTGCATAAGTGAATTATGGAATGGATACTTGTGAACAATATTATAGAAAAAGCGCAGACAGGTTTTATGCCGGTACACTCCACCCTAGATCAGTGCTTTATTTTATCCCATTTAATATACTAATATACAAAGATAAAGCAACAAAAACTGTATTGTGTTTTCATACATTTACGGGTGGCATTTGACAAGGTAAGAAGAGGCAAATTGTCATGCATCCTAAAAGAATACAGCATGGATCCTGCCATATTAAAAATAATAATTGTTTTGTATACAAATAAAAAAACTTCAATAAGGTACAATAAGTAAGGTGATACCATCACAAAGTTGGCAATGAATATAGGATTAAGACAAGGTCGAGTTTTGTCTCCAATTCACTTCAATTTCTTCTTGAATAAAATATTAAAGAAACTCTATAATAAGGATTTCCATTTGCTTAGGGTGGGATCCAGGAGTTGCCCCTACCTAACCTATGTGGATAATGTGGTTTTAATATCTACCAGTTATATAGGTATTCAAAGGAGCTTACAAAAATGTCAAACGTAATGTGAGGAAAATGCATTGTAAATTAATTATGAGAAAACAAAATATATGATAAAACAGGGAAAGGACCTTAGATTGTTTTGTAATAGACAAAAAATAGAAAGGGTTATCAACTTGTGTTATTTAGGAATAAATTTCTCTTGTAACTTGAAATGGAATCAATATAAAAAACTGATAAAACAAAAAATAACTAGATTTATATGAGCAGTTAATTGATTATCATATAAATACAGAGGCAATTCAACTGCTAGATGCATTAGAGCTCTTAATGCAAATATCTGAAGTCAAATATTATATGGGGTAGAGACTTGGGGGCACTGAGGATTTAGAGGCCCTAGAATCAGTTATGAATATATTCTTTAAAAAATTATTGGGTCTCCCTCCGGGGGTTTCCTCAAATATGGTTAGGTTAGAATTAGGGCAATTACAGAGCTGGCCTGTCAGTGCAGTGGTTGGATTTCTGCTTGTGACACCAGTGACCCAGGTTCAGGAATGGACCCGAGTTGTCACAGGGCCAGTTGGGAGGAGAAGGATTGAGCAACCAAGGGATTGCTATCCTTCTCCAGGGGAACGGCAGGACAGATGTCCAGTGCATGACAGACCTCTGATAGAGGTCAGAGGTACCTGCAGCAATCGGCATCAGGATGTGACTTGGAGGGGTGGGACAGATGCCGGATATCATGGCATGTTCCCGCCCCCCATGTACAGCACACAAAAAATCACTCCTGTGGATGACCCTTGATGAAGCCTGCCCTGGCCTTTATCAGCCTCCAGGACCAACCCTCAGACCTAGTCCTGGTGTGCAGCACTGTCTAAGAGAGGTTCAGCATCACACCACCACCCTGAGGGGTAAGCCGAGGGGTATCTAAGGGGTCATGGTCTACATGTGGAGGTGGAGGCTGGGGTCCGTGACCAGGCTGAGGTGCCAGGTCATCCACAGTAGGGCAAAAAGTATAATAAATAAAAAAAAAGAATTAGGGCAATTACCAGTGAAATGCAATGCAAAACAGAAACAAATCCTATTTTGGATAAAAAAATTACAAAATGCCTGGGGCTAGATTGCCTAGGGCATGCTTAGATGAAACTATTGAGCATATTAGCAAAGGGTTGTCCTTCCCTTGTGTTGAGATAATTGATTAAATAATAAAACCTTATGGGTTGTTAAATTGTTTAACTAAAAGCATAATAATGCCTATAGAGGAAGTAGAAATTAAAGTAAAAAACAGAATTAAAGCACTATCAATGCATAAAGAATTAAATTTGGGTAAAAACAGCAAAATAAGTAGTTGGTTGGCAGAGAATGAACAAAATTTTGATTTGGCACCCTATTCGGTCAAACTAACAAATAAATCCAAAAGAAGAACATTAACAAGGTTCAGATTTGAATACTATGGGAGTCAAAGACTCAAAGGATTTTATGACAAAAACATTTTGCAAAGCTATAGATGCCAACAAGGGAATGACAGCCAATTACATTTGCTGTTATTTTGCCCATTGCATGCCCAAGAAAGAAAATGCTACTTGGGGAATATCCTGGGTTCACTATGTATGGATCTAAAATATCAATTAAATCAAATCAAATTATATTTTATTTCTAAAGTGCTTTCTTAAATCAAAGCGCGTATACAAATTAAAACAACCAATAAACAGTTAAAACATGAAAAATTAAAAGACAGCATACATATGACTAAATATCCTCCCCAAATGCTAGGCCAAATAAATATGTTTTTAAGGAGGATTTAAACGTCTTAGTGGACAGGCAATTTCTAATCCGAAGAGGTAGAGTTCCACAGGGTCGGGGCTACAAAAGCAAAAGCCCTAGCACCTGATGTCTGTAAACAGACCCTGGGAACCTCTAGCAATCCCTGCTCAGTGGAGTGGAGAGGGCAGTAAGGTCAAGGGAGGTCTTGCAAGTAACCCAGTCCCTGTCCATGTAGGGTCTTATACGTCAGCAGCATGACCTTGAAGGTGATCTTCCACCTCACTGGCAGCCACTGCAATTCGCATAGCACAGGCGTGACATGGCAAGATCTTTACTGCCCTGTCAGCAGCCTGGCCACTGCATTCTGCACCAGCTGCAGGCAATGGAGATCTACCCCCTGGTAACCCTAAGTATAGAGCATTGCAGTAGTCAAGACGAGAGGACATAAAGGCATGAACCAACACAGGACGGTCCTCAGGCAGAACAAGGTGCTTTATCCAGGCAATGTTCCTCAGATGAAAAAATGAGGACTTGACAACTGCTGACACCTGTGCTTTAAGTGTCAGTTCTTTGTCAATCACAACCCCCAGATTCTGCAGCTTCTCAGAAGGTCTCAACTGGTCACCCCCCAGCACCAGGCTGGACGGTTGCCCAGGAGTCAACTTCTCTACCTGGTGACTGGGGTCCACCACCAACACTTCAGTCTTATCAGGATTTAGTTTCAACCAGTTAGCACTCATCCAATCCCGAATCTCGGTGAGGCAGTTGTTAAATACTGACACAGCACTGCTCTGTTCAGGTTCAAAGGACAAGCAGAGCTGAGTATCATCTGCATTAAGCACCCTCTCAAGCTCAGATAATCCTGAAATTATGGATAAAGTCATACAATTGTGTAAAAAATAGAACAGAAGAGGCTACATTTGATTTAAACACACTTAAGTTGATTCTGAGCTCACACACACACACACACACACACACACACATATACACACAGTCTGCCGTCCATTTTCAGGGAGGTAGTTGAGCTAGTGACAATTTATAGGCATTTTGCTTCCACATTCTATCCATAGGGAGGATATGATTTATATGTAACTAGGATTTCAGACTGTTTTTTTTGTCTCTGAATAATAATCAGTTATCCTTCTTCTGTATCAATAGAACTGTCACATCCATGTGTAAAAGTTTTTTTTTTTTTACCAATTCTACACTATGTACTTAAGCTGAGTTTTTGTATAGCCTGTCATTTTCTGTTGAAGAGCTCTGTGTAGTTCTGTTGCTTAAAACTCTGTAAATCTCTTGTTGGTCCAATAAAATGTATCAAATCAATACTTTGTTCATCTTTTTGTACAATGAACCAATACTGCAACAAACAATACTATTAGGAATTGAAATGTTTAACTGTAAAATTAGAGAGAACCTCAAAATAAAAGGTATAAACATAAGAAGGCATTTAGTAAAACTTATCAAATATGCAGTTATGTTCTTTTGATGCTTTTTAACCCATTAAACAATATTATAGAATTAAAGGATGACATAATTAGTCTCTCTACTTTCTGGATATAAATTAAATGAAACAAATATGAACTTCAAATTTATAATAGTAAATCAAAGGAGAGACAAAAGATATCACAGAGAATGCAGAAGAACAGTGCTCACCTCCCCTTCATGGTGACAAAAGTGAACCCCTATCTCATCACAAATTCATCAAGTTTAAATAAAGTAATTTTAAAACTTTTTTACAGTGTCATTTTTTGTGAGGTGTCTAGTAAGCTAATAGGTCAATAGTGTCTAGGATTTTTTTGTCTCCTTTTTTAAATAAAGGTATGATATTTTCTTTCCATGTTTTTATTAATTTACCCAATTTTATAATATACTTATATATCTTATAAAGACAGGGGGACCAACGTTCAGGGTGGTTTAACATAATATCTACAGTTAACCCTTCTGGGTCTGGTGCTTTACGTCTTTTAGCAGATATTAAAGTCTCCCTTATCTCTTGTTCAGAGATTTCTGGTTAAAGTATTTTCCAGTCTTTGCCTGCTATGCTAGTTTCTGCCTCCTCTGAGATCTGGAAAAGTTCTTTGAAGTACTTTTCCCAGATATTAGGATCTATATGACTTTCTAAGTCACTTGAATAGGTTTCCCACCCATTCACCACCATTAGACATAATTTTCTGTTATCTTTGCTCCTCTCTGCCTGCTCAAATTCTTTCCATAGCTTGATTCTACTGTCTCTCTTCTTCCCTAACAGCTTTTTACATGCTTTCCTTAATTAATTTAAATTGTTTTTATTAAGACTTGAGGGGTTATTTTTAACTTGCCTGGTTTTCTTATTTATTTCTTTTTTTGCCTCTTTGCACTCTTGATCAACCCATCTACTTCCCTTATTAACTTTAATTACTGCTACTTCAACTAACAAAGCAGAAATTATTTCAAAGATGTTTTATAATTGCCTTAGACAACTTTCTGATTCCTTGTTATAAGCTAAAGCTCTAATCACTTCCTCAGCCCCACTTTCTCCTATAAGCTGTATGGAGCAATAATTATCAATCATTTCCCATTTCACCCCTTTTTTCATCCTAATCACCATATTCAATTTCTTTTCATTGTTTTCCTCTGGCCAAAAATCCAAAGCTATTTCTAGTGGGATATGTTCACTATCTGCCCTCTCTCCTATATTCAGGTCTTTTCAACTGGTAATCATATTGCAGTTTGACCAGCATAAATCTATAATTGATTCACTGTTATGACTTAGAAATGTAAATTCACCTTCATTTTCTTTATGTGTGAGTAAATTTGTCAGTTCGTATGATAACTCCAAACATGTACCCACCCTAGCACCCACTCCTACCAACAAAATGCCTATATCTGGATTTTCTTCAATACATATATCTATAAATTTGTCTAGTTTTTCTAAAACCGAGATTTCTGTGTATTTTGAATTAACTGGTGGGATATATATGTTTATGGTAATGACTGTTTTAAAACACGTCACCTTATTTTAACTGCAAGGATATGCTCAGAGTTTACTTGAACTTCTTCTGACTGGTAATCTTGTGAGATGTTTCTCCATATTGCAAGACCTCCAGCTAATCTACCATGTTTACTAATTTTTTTAGCTTCTTTGTTGAAGGTACTTTACCCATCAATATTACTTTTCATTTGTCCATGTTTCCTGTAATCAATTCAAATTAATTTTTCAATATACTCCAAGAAGGATGGTTCTGGTCAGTAGCATCGCAGAACAAAATAAAGTGGACAAAAATAAAGTGGCAAAAACAGTGTCACCATCAATATTGGCAACACAAAATGAAGCATGCCAGAACAAAGCAGACCACATGACATGCACTAGAACCATAGGGGCCAGGAGCACAAGCCAGCATGCCATCTCCCCTGTCCTGTGTGTTGTGTGTGTTGCTGGGGACATGCTGGCTTGTGCTTCTGGCCCTTTGCATTATACACAGCCATCCACATGGTGGCCATGGTCCACCTGTCCTCCAGTGGGTACCCCACCATGTAGGTGCCTGTGCCATTAGATTACCATGGTAGGTGTCCAGTGGCTTGCTTCCCCAAGATGTGGTTGCACCCTGCCCTGTTCCATCTCTCTCTGCACCCCTGTGCTGTTCCTGTGCACAGGTGCCTGCTGCTGTGTGTTCCAGTGCAGTGCCTCCATGCAGTAGACGTTGTTTGCTACCTGTGTGTAGTGAGGCCTGCATTGTTCTGGCACGCTACATTTTATGCTGCCAATATTGATGGTGACACTATTTATGCCACTTTATTTTTGTCCACTTTATTTTATTCCACGATGTCACTGACCGAAACCAAGAAGGATGGATCTGCTAATTTTTCTTTTAAAACAGATATATTCCAAGTTATCAGATTATAGCTAGTTTCCTTACTGATTTCTCGTTTCTTTTTTATTCAGCTCATTATGATCTCTATTATTTAATTGTCAGACTACCTCCTGGTCTTGTAGAATTTGAAATCTATTAGTGGTTTGTATTAAATTTAACCTGTGTACTGAGTTTATTACTGGTTGCACTTTTATAATTGGATGCTTCACTTCTCCTGTTAAGTAGATATTTGTACTGTCCAACATAGGAGTTTTAGAAAGTATATACTGATATTCTTTCTCACTTTTTACCCACATCATCAGCTGACTATTCTCCTCATCTTGAATTACTTTAGTAATTGCTTTATGCAGGACTTTAGTCCTCAGAAGATTTCGTAGAAAGTCAGTTGTTCTGTTTTTTAGATTCTTTCTGTTTTAATTTAGAAAGTTGTTTATTCCAAAATTAGAAATAATCCAATCAACCGCTGCCTTATCCTTTATTTTAGATTTCTTATAATATTCTGGGAGCAAAGTTTGGATGTTTACCATTGACTCTATTTCAAATCCCATATTTCTTATCTTGTTCTTTTGTTTTTCTATAGCTTTAAGAATGTAGAACTGATCTGAAATCAATAAGACCAGTTCTAGATCTCCCACTGGTCTAATTACACTTAACTGTCTCAACATTACTTAGTAGTATTTGTTGTTTTGTAGCACTGATTCCAAAAATCATTTAAAATGTGCATTTAATGAATCCTCTGTTTCATCTGGTATTACTCTTATTTTGTATAAATGTAACACATATTCATCTACTAATGTTCTTTTTTACCAATCTGTAATTGTGTTCATCTCTTTATCATTATAATTAGTTGATGCATTAATCTTTTCATTTGTTACTGATTTTGCCAAGCACTTGAGTTCTTCTGGCTCTTTTTCATCTGTATTTACATCTTTATATTTTCCTGTACTTTCCTGCTCTTTTTTCATCAGGTTTCACTGTCTTTGTTTTCCTTATTGCCTTTTTCATACTTTTACCTTTTTTATTTAATACATTTTGATCTCTTCCTGGTTTTACCTTATTATCCTTTATAATAGGACATAGACAGGATGGAAGCAGTCCAGAGGAGGGCAACTAAAATGGTGCAGGGTCTACATCAGAAACCATATGAAGAGAGACTGAGAGAGCTTAATATGCATACCTTTGATGAAGGGAGGGATGGGGAGACATGATAGAAACTTTTAAGTAACTCAAGGGAATCAACAATGTCCAGGAGGGTAACAAGTTTCAGAAAAAGAGATGTGTAAGAACAAGGAGGCACAATTTAAAGTTAGAGGGGGGACAGCTCAGGAGTAATGTGAGGAAATTCTTTTTCACAGAGAGAGTGGTGGACACATGGAACTGCCTTCCTGGAGAGGTTGTGGGGTCTAAAACAGTGGGGGAATTCAAACATGCATGGGACAGACATAAGACAATTATAGTGGGGGGTTGCAGGAAGTAGGCTGTTGGTTAACTAGAATCTGCAGCTTATCCAATAGGTAGGGAAATGAGCAGACTGGGTGGGCCAAGTGGTCCTTATCTGCCGTCAAAGTCTATGTTTCTGTTTCTATTTATCCTATTGAGATCTTTCTTAACTCTTTTTTCTTAACAGGTTTCAGTTCTCAGGCTCGATTTTCCATAGGTTTTAAATTAGGGTATATTTGTACATTACTTTTGTCTTTCCTCTCATCGGAGACCCCACTTGTCATATTATCCTTTTGTTTATCTCCCATTTCCCTGTTAATATTATTTTTAACCTTCCTATTTCTGTTTTTCCTTTTTATCTCTTGCTTCAGTCCTTTTTCTCATAACTTATAAATGCCCTTTTTCAATTCCTGGGCGATACTATCATCTCTTACCCCATCATCTGGTAGCATAACTAGTTCTTCCTCTGTGTCAGTTATTGTTACCATCTGTGAATCTTGTAAACTTATGGTGATCATTTAATCTGTTTTATGTTCCTCAGAGTTGTTTGTCTGAGCAGTTATATTCTCATGTGTTATATTGTTCCTTGTAAGATCAGTTAAAGCACTTATATCCTTATTATTGATTCTTTCCATCTCCTCATCAGTCCAATCTGCTTTCAAACCATTTTTATTTACGTTATCTATGTGCATCTTATTATCCAAATAAATCCCCTTAACAAAAGACAACTCTTGTTTAACATAAATAAGCTGCTCATAGATCAGACATTTCCTAAGTAAGGGGCTTTCAATGTATTTGTAACATTTCTAGTGAGATTGTCCACTTCAATTGTGTTGAGTTCTATTGGACTCATCTGTTGTGTGTTATCTTCTGATGCATAAGCCAATTGGTCCATACCACTAGAATATTCCTTATTAATAAAAATCTCACTTGGGATTTCAGTTGAACCCTTAAGTCCATGTTTAAATACCTTTATTCCTTTAATGTTCTCCTCTATTCTCTTGTTATTCTGAATGGTCTCCTTTATTTCCTCAACAGTTTTATTCACTTCTCTAGTAACTAAATCTAAAATTTACTCATTTTGTATTGATATCTTCCCTTCTCTGTCTTTCTTAGGAAAGTTAAATATAATCCTATCTTGTGACTTTTCTTTTGTTGTTTCAGGATTTTCCATGCCTAACTTGTTATGTAGACTAAGCTCTTTATTTTTTGAAAAAAATGTCTTTAATCAAGTTTGGTAGATTCTTTGATTGTTCCCACCCTTTAGATTTGTGAATTGTTTCCCCTATCCTGATTATCCATCGGTGTTGACATGATTCTTACTAACATACTAACATACTAAAATGCCAGCAGAATAGGCCTAACGGTCTTTCATGTCTGTTTGTTTGGTCTGCCCCCTTACCTTTTCTGGCTTCTCCCTTTCCAGTTACGGATATTCTTGCTGCATTGGATTTTGCTTCCAGAACCCTTCCCCCATACCTGTCCCACCCCCTCTTGAACCCCTCCACCATCTCTGCCTCCACCAGCCCCCTAGGTAGTGCATTCCATGGCTCCACCACCCTCTCAGTCAAGTAGCACCTCCTCCTTTCTCCCCTGAATCTTCCCTCCTCCAGCTTCCACCCATGCCCTCTAGTGGCCCCTCCTCCTTCCTTCGAAGCACCCTGACTGTTCCTCCCTATTTACCCTCTTCATGTACCTGAAGACCTCTATCATGTCCCCCAGTCCTTCTCTCTTCCAATGTGTACATATTTAGCTCTTGAGCCTCTCCTCATAGGTCCTGTCCCCCAAGCCCCAAATCATTTTGGTTGCCCTCCTCTGGACCCTCTCCAGGAGTTTAATGTCCCTCTTTAAGTGTGGCCTCCAAAACTGCATGCAGTACTCGAGGTGTGGCCTCACCAAGCAGTTATACAGAGGGAGTATCACTTCCCTCCTTCTGGAGGTGATCCCCCTAGCGATGCATCCCAGCATCCTGTTGACCTTGGCTGCTGCTCTCCTACAAGTCTCTGAGTTGTTCATCTTGACATCCACCACCACCCCCCCAGGTCCCCCTCAGCCATCGAGACTTGTAGCATTCCTCCCCCAAGGTGCACACTTGGCCCGAGTTTCTGAACCCCAGGTGGAGTACCTTGCATTTCCCTGCATTGAACCTCAGCTTTCACTTTCTAGACTGTATTTCCAGAGGCTCAAGGTCCCCCTGGAGGGCCACCCTCCCCTCCTTCCCATCCACCACCACCCCCAGTTTTGAGTCATCTGCAAAGAGACTCATCTTACTCCTGATTCCTGTCCTTATGTCAGACACATAGGCATTGAACAGGAGGGGCCCAAGGACTGATCCCTGTGGGACTCCACTAATGACCCTCCTAGGGGATGAGACTATCCCACCAACTATGACCCTCTGGGTCCAGTCCTGGAGCCAATTGCCTATCCATATGATCACCTGGTTCCCCACCCCCATTTCTCCCAGCTTATCCAACAGGCCCATGTGAGGGACAGAGTCAAATGCCTTGCTGAAGTCTAGAAAGAGGACATCCACTGGTCTACCGAGGTCCAAGGAACTCGTCACCCAGTCATAGAACTCCACAAGGTTTGTCTGACACGATTTCCCCAGGATGAATCCATGCTGTCTATCATCCAGGCACCCTGACTTTTGCAGGTCCCCCCTAGCCTCTCCTTGACAATGCCCTCCATCACCTTGCCCACCACTGATATCAGGCTGACAGGCCTGCAGTTCCCTGCCACCTCCCTTGATCCCCCCTTGTGGATAGGCACTATATGCCCCACCTTCCAATCCTGGGGCACCCACCCTGTCCTCAGAGAGATGGTGAAAAGCTCCACCAGGGGTTTTGCCAGGACATCCGCAAGTTCCTTCAGCACTCTGGGATGTAATTTATCTGGCACCGGTGCTTTCTCCATCTTAAGGGACCTGAGGGCTTCCCTCACTCTCTCTGCTGTGATTTCCACTTCTGCTACCTCTTCTCCCTGCTTAGCCCTCCCCCCTCCTGCCAGTGATGCCTCCTCCTCTCCCCAGACCCCACTGATCGGTAAGGGTCCCCCCCTCCTCAGTATCTCTGTCTCCTCCCATGTATGATGCAGCACCCCCATTTTCCTTGGTAAAAACTGAGGTGAAGTACTCATTTAGTACCTCAGCCTGCTCCCCCAGGTCTTGTGCCCATCTCTCCCCTGTTTTAATCCTGCTAATCTGCCCCTTCACCCTTCATTTTTCCCCAATGTATCTAAAGAACCCCTTGTTCCCTCTCCTAATTTCCCTGGCCAGGTTCTGCTCCTTCCTTGCCTTAGCTGCCCTCACCACCCTAGTGGCCCTTCTAGCCATCAGCTCATACTCCCCTCGATCCCTTTCACTCCTTGAGCACTTGAATTGCCTATAGACTGCTTTCTTTCCCTGCACCACCTCTTGGACCTCCCTGGTCCACCAGCAGGGTTTTCGGGCACTACCACATTTTTGTCTTACTCTTGCACAGGTGCTGGTAGCATCCTGCACCCCTCTCCTGATGATTTCCCGCCTACTATCAGCATCCATGTCTGACCCAATCACATCAAAATGCTCCTTAAGGATCCTTCCCATTTCCTTAAAATCCGCCCCCCTGAAGTCAGTTACCTCCGTCTTTGTGCAGCCTTCTACCCCTTCTAGGTCCAGGCAGAACCAGACTGTGTCATGGTCACTCCCTGCCAATGGATCCCTTACCTCCAGGCCCCCAATCTGGTCCCTGTCTGCCAGGACCACATCCAGTACCCATGCCTCCCTGGTCAGTTCCCCCACCTGCTGAGTTAGGAACGTGTCTTGAAAGACATCCAACAACCTCTGTTCCCTGGTCACAGAGGATGTCATAGTCTCCCAGTCTGTTCCTGGCATGTTTAAGTCCCCCAACACCACCACCCTTCCTCTGCCCAGTCTGCAGTGTCTCCCAACATCTGCCACCAGACTCTCCTCCAGCTCCTCCACCAGTGCAGGGGGTTTATACACCACTCCTATTTTTACTCTCTTGCTCCCCTTGTTATCAAGGTGACCCAAATCGCCTCCACGGTTCCCTCCACCTCCTCTACTCCCCCTATGCCAATGCAGTTTTTGACTATCATTGCTACCCCTCCTCCCCTTCCCTCCCGTTGCAGTTTTTGACTATCATTGCTACCCCTCCTCCCCTTCCCTCCCCCATTCTTGTATAATTACTTACAGATTCATTCTGGAATTCATTTTGAGATGCATTTCTGAATTACTTTTTATATCCTCTTCAGAATTAATTAATAAAAATATATCTTTTTATTGGGTCTCCCTCTTTGTTTTAAGGCCAGCTTCAGATGTCCTGCTTCAGATTCCTCCTCAATTTCTCTATAGTGGCTAATTTCCAATGGGCCCTTCGCACTTCTTGTCTCAACAGACATAGTTGTTTTGTTCTTCTTTATATACTCTTACAAAGGAAATTTTAAGAGTTTAATGAGTAATTAATGTGGACTATAAAAGTCTTAAGGAAGTACCTAATATTTTACACGTAAGTACTCTAATACTGTAATACACCACTTTATTAATTATTCTAGAGAGATATAAACAGCAGCTCAGATCAGATAATCAAACAATTTTTCAATAGTTTGATTAAATCAATGTTCTAATTTCAAATAAGCCCCGCTAAGCTCAGGTCTCCATGAGGTATCAAATAAGCCTTTAAATTTTATAGACTTTAAAATAATTAGTAGCAGATAGTACCAGGTAATAGCAAGTAATATCCAAAGATATCAGCCTCAATCTCAACCACAAACCACCCTATGTAATCTCTCTATATTGTACAAGATGGGCAAATAAGCAATTAGAACTATATAGCTAATTAAGAACCAGTCAGTTATGCAATAAATGCCAATTAAAAAATGTTAGACACATAATAAATATAACAATGGTGAAGATATAAATGATGCAGCACTCTATTTAGCTCTGGGCCTCTCTTTTCTTGTTCCAACTCCATGCCTCAATCCGTGTTACTCTATAATGTATTCTGTGGTGTTCTTAGTATCTGAATTTCCTATATAATATAATTATAGTCAGTTAGTGATGTGGAAATAAATCAGAATATTAAAGTACTAGATTGAGGCCTTACATGAAACACTCAGAAAATGCTTCAGAGTAGCTCAAAGTATCTTTGCTTGTAGGTTCCAAGGGAATGTATCTTTTTCCTTGTCCTTATATTCCTCAGGATTTTCTTTCCCCTTCTGGTTAAAGCTTGACAGTCAACCATTGTAAACACTATGTTTAAAAAATAAAATAAAAAAAACAGTAATCTGGACAAAAACACTATCAATTTAGCCTAAAATACCAGTTATACCGGGTACACAGTTATTATATTACTTACTTAATATGCACTCATACTGTTTAATTTTGTTCCCTTATTTTAAAACTTTATACTGCTTAATTAGTTTTTTGGTTTTTAATTAGTTTTTTGTCTTAATTGTTAATCATAGAGTAACCACAATGCACATAAATCACTTTTATGCAGTCATAATGAACAAATAATGAACAAGGATATAACAGTTATAACAGTTTTAACATTTTGACTTTGACTGCCTACTTACTTTTGCTTACTCATTGGGTGGCCATTTTGGGTCAAGTTCAGCAATGGATGGTTCCGACACCATATGGTGGCTACTGGACCCAATGGGTTAAACTTTGTTTGTTATAGAGTAGAGAAAATGCCAGGAATATATCAGCAGCACTCAGCTTCTGCAATTTGTTACTGCAAATTTAGTTTTCTCTGGTTTCTCTCTTGCTTGGCTGCTGGCAGTAAACTAGTACTGGAATTAACTACCCGATTGATCAACTACACAAAGTTGCCCCTTTTATCAGTACATCTGTGTAGTACATACTAGCATGAAGCATGCTACACAGAAGCCTTGTAGCCTCGCAATCTTACTCATATCGTTAATGACTTCTGCTAAACAAACAAGTTTACAAATGACTTAAAGCTCTCAGCTGTCAATGCTTCAGACACCTTTCCTCTAGGTTGCTTGAGGGGTGTGTGAATTGTGAGCTGCTGGCACCTGCATTTTTTGAGTATAGGTCACGTGTTAGAATTGACCAACTGCATGTCCACTTAATTGTTGCAAAAGTGTCCTGCTAAATTTGCACAATTTCCATACACTTTAAGTAAGTAAAGTACTTCTAAGTATATTGATATATACCAAGAACTTTCAATAATAGTGATATTCAAAAAACTGAGTAAGCATAATGAACACACAAAAGGTAATAAGGAAACAGCAGAAGCAATGTTTCCATCTAGATACTGTTCATGATATAAAGATTTTTAAACCGCTAACCACTGAGCTATAATGTCTCATATACAACATATATAAGCAGACAAGGGTCTTTCCAGTATCTGTGTATCCCTAATAACCACTTACAACCAACATGTGCATATGCATATGCAAAAATAAGAGCTTTCTAGTTGCTAGTCGTTAATTTCTTTTGCAATATTTAGACTCAACAAACAAAAAAAGACACTTAAAAATGTTTAGTCTGTTTAAGTAAACACAGCACAGAAGCTTTTCCAGCTTTCCAGTTCAGTTCACTTTTTGACTCTGTTCAAGTGCAGTGTTAGTCACTTGTTCATTGTGCATTCAAGCATCTGGAGGATTCAGGATGAAATAGGGGCTACAAGTTAACAGGCCAATAGCTTCCCGTGGAGTATACTGAAACTTTCCTTTCCATCAGCTACTTCTTCCACCGCCAAGGACTCAAGCTGGTCGGGGGATGTTTGGAGGCCTAGAACTGGGCCTTCTCCCTCTTCAACTTCTCTCTTGGTGCAGGTTTCAGAGAAGTGCCGGAAAGGTCAGAAATATTAACAATAGTGTGGCAATGGTGGCATACCTTTTATAAAAAATGAAAAAGCATTTTCTGACTCCTGCTACAATCATTTCTCCACAATGATCCAGCAACTGTCTGCACCATCCATCCCCATTCAAATGCACTCTAGTCAATTGGACACAGTCTGCACAAGCCTTGTAGTAGCCAAATCTTTGTCTGGGGCCTCTACCCCAAAAAATTGATACTGAGTACACCTTGTAAGAACCTGAATTTCTTCCTATATTGTAATGTAATGTTAGCGTTAGAGGGTTAAGGAGTTGATGACATGATTGTGGGATGCTGTTGAATGTTTTGTGTCTTGGTTATAATAAACTGCTGGGGCTGGCCCATTGGCACAGCAGTGGGATTTCCGCTTGCGACGCCGGCGACCCGGGTTGGGGAACAGACCCGAGTCGGTCGACCAGGGGAGAAGGATAGAGCATCCTTGGACTGCTCTCCTCTCTGGGGAGGTGCAGGCAGCATCTGAGCGCTGAGGACTCCTGGTGGAGACCGGGAGTTCTCACGCTGCCGTCTAATCTCTGGGGGAGGAGGCGAGGCGGACGCCAGCGTCATTGCGTCCAGCTCCGGGAGAAAAAGTCAGGAGGAAAGAAGGAGGGATCCTCCATCTAAGTAAACCTCCCAGGCTTCAATTCACCCCTGTCGCCCCACCTCCCAACCAGTTACCTGCTCCAGGGCACTGCATTGAGGAACCAGTGCTCGGCCCCGCCCCCTGAGGTGGCAGGGGTGACCGGGAGGGCAGGCAAATAGACAGGTGGTGGGAGCTCTGAGGGCCATGACTAGGCCGATGAATGATGGAGGACCCGAGGAAAAAAGTAGAATTAAAAAAAAAATAATAATAAACTGCATTAATAACATATGTACATCTGAATCAACCAGCAGCTCAACACACTAATTTTTAGAAAACATCCACACCTTTGATAGTTTGGTGTCATTGCTACTGTACATGATCCTGATACTGAGTACAAACCATCTTGAGTGGCGAAGCCAAAGCACTAACAACTTCATATTATGTGCACAGCATACATACGTGATGAATTGTTTTAAAATGGCTTTGACCATTAATCATGCTCCTGTAGTTAGGACAATGCATTAATTTATTAAGATTTTCCCCATTTATGGAAAACTGATATGGCTGTATGAATAGTTATTGAAAAACGTCCTTGTTGTGACGACCCATATTCTTCATGATGCCCTAGCAGGAGTGCTGTGATTTGACTCCTCACTGGGTTCTGGTACTCACACGGCAAAAGTGAGTTTCATGTATGAGATAACTTGTTTTTTTTTTTGATATTTCTATTTTCCCCTCCTACTGCCCCACAGAGCTGCACCATTGGGAGTCGGCCATTAAGCCTGCCTCTACCAGTGCCTACCTTGCAACCTCCAGTCCCTCCATCCAGTCTTGGCGAACCCCCCAGGTGGGGTCAGTGTTGGGCAGCCCCCGAATCCTTCAAGTCTTGTCAGGGTCCTGGGGTGGCAGGCAGGTACTGGCACATTGGGACCCGGCTCGGCACTCCATCTTCCCGGCTCTGAGGGGTGTATTTTCCCTGTTCTGTAAGAGACGTTGCCGGCCCCTGACATCAAGGTACAAGTGCTGACATCCACAGCATCCTTCCCCTAAATGATGTAGCCCCTAGAGGTGATTGGTCTGCAGGCCTCTGCCCACAACCAATCAAACCCCTGAGGTGTAGACATGCTGTCATGACCCCAGCCTCTGCCAGAGGTCACCGCACACCTGGGTTGAATTCCTACCCTCCCCCTGGAAAAGGTGAGCCATCATTGGACACTCAGCCCTTCTCCCCCTTGCCGACCACCTACTCCCTGAGTCCACTCTTGAACCTGGTTCGCCGGCATGTTACAAGGTATAGTGTCCAGTACTTCAACCCTCAGCACTACTGGGCCACCCTGTGATAACTTTTTAACTAGTTGTCCAACGATATAGATGTGTTGGAGAGGGTTCAGAGAAGGGCAACCAAGATGGTGCAGGGTATGCAAGGAAAGTCATATGAGCAGAGGTGTATGAAGCTGGATCTGTACACACTGGAGACAAGGAGAGAAAGTGGAGACATGATTGAAACTTTTAAATATGTAAGGGGGCTCAATAAAGTGGGAGAAGAGGGTTTACTTAAATGGAATGAGGAGGTCAGAACTAGAGGGCACTGCCTCAGACTGCAAGGAAAAAGATATAGGGGCAATATGAGAGGGCATTTCTTCACAGAGAGGGTTGTGTAGCCCTGGAACAGACTACCAGACAGAGTGGTGGGGGCTAAATCAGTGGAAGAATTCAAGAGGGCACGGGACAAGTATATAGGCCTCATTATCTGGGGGAGGGCAGGGGCTGGCACGGAGGGGGAGGTGTAGGAGAAAAAAAGGGTAGACTAGATGGGCCAGTATGATCCTTTTCTGCCATCAAGCTTCTATGATTCTATGATTTTTCCATCTCAGAATATTAAAAACAAAATTAAATCCATGTCATATTTGCAGCATGGACATATGCACATTATGCATATGCAATGTGATAAATTGCAAGACTCTGATGCTTGCAATATAGAAAAAATTGCTGGTGCAAGTAACAGATGTGAATTAATGTTTACTGGTAAAAATATAATGACAGATAATCCTTTTCACAAAGCCCAGTCAGCATCTGTGCTGATTTTACTCACTACTATGTGGGCTGGGAGGGCATTTCAGTGCTTCTTACACTGTGTGCAGTCTGTTTTTTACTGTTGAGCAATGGTCCCACCACTTTTAGAGATATTGGGTGATCCAATGCCCCAAAACCAATTAAATTGTTTTCATCATTGTTATCAACATGGTAATATACTGTATATATATATATATATATATATATATATATATATATATATATATTCGACTCACACTGATACACACATCACGTTGGTGTGATGGGAGAGAACAGACAGAGAGAGAGAGAGAGAGACTTAAACTCAATACGTGCTCTCAATCTTGTGGAGGAACCTCAAGAAGCAGTGAGCCAAAGCCAAACAAAGTTTTATAGAAGGTATGCCACCACTGCCTTACTTGCTTGTCTCCTTCTGGGCAAACTTATTTTGAGTTGCTGGTTGGAGCAGTTTCTGTTGATGTTCTTCTGCTTTCTTCCAGGGGAGGAAAACATGCCAGCAGTGCAGGCGGGGGAGTTCCCTGCCACAGTGTAGGACTGAGGAGAGGCAGAAGCCCTGTTGGAAAAGTTTCACACTGACATAGGAAGTCTGTTCTTAGAAACTGTGAATTACCCATCTAGAGTCCAAACACACTGCTCCTGAACATTGCAGCACAATGTAGAGCATTTAAAGGACAGTACACATTCAAAGACCCAATCTCTTTTTTATATATACATTCAAGGGGCTTGGTGTTTTATGTATTGCATTTTTATCATTGTATTTTTTTAACTACACATAGATAAAATGCATTTATACTGGAACTCGGTGAAAAATAATTGTTAGAAACCCCTGAAAAAATTGTTAGAAACCCCTGATTGTATAAGCATTATCGACTACCTTGCATGCATAAAAAGCAGGTTATTGGAGGGTCTTTGATTAGATTATAAAATATTTTATTTTATGTGAATTTTGTGCCATATGTTAATTTGTGCCACATGATCCCTAGCTACAAGTGGCACTGCGCAAACACAGCACACCCAGAGTCAGGCAAAAGTCTGCTAGAGTAGCCAGGGGAAGAACATTGCTGAGGAAGCCTTTCTGCTTACTCAATTAAACCATGAGATTACGGGCTTTTTAGATCAGTAAGGCTGCCCATGTTTCTCCTGGATTACTTTAAAAAAAGGCTTTTAGCCTCGCAGCAAAAGCACCTGATCCAGATCTGTTTTTGTATGTTTCATCGCTCGAACATGGCACCCAACTTATTGTTTATTTAAAAAAAATAAATACAAAATAGAGTCGTGGGAATAGCATGACTCAATGGCTCAAAAGGACCACTGTCAAGCAGATTGGGGAATCCAGTGGTTGCCATTGAAAGAAGTCTTTGACTTAAAATTCATCAAGAGTAAGTTATTTTATATCAAAGCCTTGTAAAAACACCCTGGTGCCCTAGGACTTACATTTGTTGAGTAGCTTAATACTGAGTTCAGTTGGGATACATCGTTTGGCAGAATTGGTTTGAACTTGTTTTTACAGAAGAATGCACAGTGATATTTAGGAGACCAGTTTATAATGTAGATATTTTATTTTTAATAGGGGACTTAAATGGTATATTTATTTCTCATTTTGTAGTGTTCCTTAGGGAGATTGTGTTTGCCTCACATCTGGATCTTGGTGAATCTGGGGAAACTGTTAAAGACAAAGTGAAAACCTGGAAGACTCCAGAGAGCAAAGAACTACAATACTGTATCCTTCCCAAGACAGATTTCCTAAGACTGTACACAACCACAAAAGTTACTTATGAAGGTGGGGAAGGGACAGCTTCCACCTAGGGAATTCAGACTTTGGCCACTTGGTTTGTTGCCTACTTTGTCCTCTGTCATTTGAGATATTTGAGTTATCTGCCTATTAGTTGATTTATGGAAGCTGAAACTAATTATTGGCTTTAAGTGAGAAAAAAATTATCCTAGAAGATACGAGCTGTGGCCCAGTGCTTCATCATAGAATTTAAACATCAGAACTTTTTTATTGCTCCTTTAGGCCTTTTTTGCATAAATGGTTAATACAAGGCTAACAAAGAAAGAATCAAAGTTGCTCACCAGACCGGTCAAGCATTGTCACACATACAGAGTGAGGAGTTTGTGCAATTCTTCGCTAATAAGGTGTCCACCCTCAGGGATGAGATCAGCCAGTGCCTTCCCATTGGACCTTGCACTAATCAATTGGGTGGTACTAATGCCCAGTTGACTTGGTTCACTATTAGCCAGCTGGCAGTCATAGATATAGTGAAGCTCATCTAGACTTTGTGGTCTACACACTGTAGTTTGGACCTGGGCCCTACACACCTACTAGTGGGGTGTGTAGAGGTTATCAGCCTGGTCCTTGCTGGGATACTGGCAGTTTCATTGGAGAGAAGGATTTTTCCAGATCCCTTAAAGGAGGCAGTAGTACACCCCCTTTTGAAAAAACCTCCCTTGATCCTGACTGCCCAGCAAACTACAGACTAGTCTCAGACTTGCCCTTTATAGAGAAAGTTATTGAGAAGGTGGTCACTCTGCAGCTGGAGGATCATTTGACCAACCACAGTATCTATGACCCTCTCCAGTCTAGCTTCAGGTAATGGCATAGCACCAAGATGGCCCTGGTGTGGGTACTAAATGGTCTCCTGATGGCAAGAGATCAGAGAACCCATTCCATCTTGGGTGTCCTTCATCTCTCAGCAGCATTTTACACTGTGAATCATGGGGTGATGCTCGAACACTTGTAGTTTTTCTGTGGACTGAGGGGGGCAGTCCTCAGTTGGTTTCAATCATTCCTTGAGGACAGATCCCAGAGAGTGGTGTCTGGGTTATTTTCCTCTGCTCCCATGGGCTAATCTGTGGGGTTCCGCAGGGTTCGGTGCTGTCCCCCATGTTATTTGTGGTGTATATGCTCCCATTAGGGGACATTATAAGACAGTGTGGACTGAGTTTTCATTGTTATGCCAATGACTCACAGCTCTACATGTCTTTTGTGCCTGAACAGGAGTCTGATTCTATCATGGTGTTTACCAACTGCCTAATGGAGATACAGAACTGGATGAGTACTAGCTGGCTTCATTTGAACTTGAGTAAAACAGAGATATTGGTGGTGGACCCTGGTTTAAGGATGACAGAGGCATGGGTGGGGAAACCGTCAGGTTTATACCTGAGGGGGAACCCACTTAAGGCCTTGGTTCAGGTGCATAGCCTGGGTGTGGTATTTGATGAAGGCTTAACCATGAGAACACAGGTTTCAGCTGTATTGAAATATTCCTTTTTCAATATAAGGAACATAGCTAGGGCAAGCACCTGATCCCACCTGAAGATCTTCCTACCTAGATCCACACCTTTGTCACCAGTCATTTTAATTACTGCAATGCCCTCTACCGGGGCTACTGGGGGGGGAGATCTGCCATCTGCAACTAGTGCAGAACGTGACAGCCAAGTTGTTAACTGGAACCCCTAGATCCAGTCACATAACACCTGTGCTGCGTGAACTGCACTGGCTGCCAATACACTGGCAGAATACATTGAAGGTCACATTGCTGACCTACAAGGCCCTACATGAGTTGAGACCCCACTATCTGAAGGAACTCCTGTTTCCTTACTGTCCCTTCCACCCAATCTGATCCTCTGGTGAGGGATTTCTGAAGATTCCCTGGGTATCTCTTAAAACATCTGGAGGGAGATCTTTTGCCTTTATGGCACCTACCCTGTGGAATTCTCTGCCTCACCACGTATGCGATAACCTGAACATGGAAGGATTTAAAAAATCCTTAAAAACATACTTGTTTAGCCAAGCATTCTCAGGAACTTAATGATTGACTGCTGTTGTTTTGCTGTTTTAAATATAATCCTGTGAATTTTACTGTGATCTATTGTAAAGACACCCCGAGCTATGGAAGGGTACCTTATATAAATAAAAGTTTACTTTACTTTACTTTACCATTGTTGGATGAGTCTTTTTTTTGGGAAAAAGAAGAGAAAACAATGAAAAAATCAATCTAGACTGACAAAAATAACAGAGCACATAAAGCCTCATATGTCACTTGAGGGTGCAGAAATGTCCACCCCAAACTAAACTCCACCAAAACTAATTTCACATTCTCTAGAGGTCACTCCAGACGTGCTCTATTACAGCGAGCAGTCTCTTATTATGAGTACCACAGAGAATAACTTAGTACAAGGTAAAGATACCATCTCAGGGTTGGATGAGTCTTGGGTAAGTGGGATATTAGATTATGAGGAATCTGGACTGTTTTTGCAGAGGAAGTGTTTTCTGAACCCCCCAGCAATGGTATTGGAAAATCGTCTTCCTCCGATAGAGGAACAAAAACACCAATAAATCAGCCTACTCCAGACAATATGTTTCTGGACTTAGCTCCAGAATTTAGAAAAGTAAATAATTAGTTACAGAAGACTATTAAAGGGATCAAAGAACTAGCAATACATTTTAACCATAGTCAAACCCCCAAGCAGATTGATGGCCCCATTGGGGTGAATTCACCCCCAGGTGGTGTGGGGCTTATTAGTAGGGAAACTACAAAAAGCAATGAAAATATCCCACGGTGCATTCCTATTTCAATTAGTGAAGAATTGGTTGCCCATTTAGGACAACAATATACAGAAAACCTGCCACTAAGGGAACAATTAATTGTGCTTAAAAATGAAATTGAAAATGCCCATTATGATATAGCAGTCAAGCACGCTAAACTAGTATTAATTGAAAATAAACTAGAAACAGTGTTTCCAACCTCTCCTTCTGACTAAGTGATTTATTCTGAGAGTCAAAATGAGGAAAGAGTGAATCAAGTCCAACTTAGACCTACCTTTTCAATAATAGAAATACCTGATTCCATTAAGCCACAAAAGGAAAAGTCTGGTAAAAAAGGGAAAAAAGATGGAAATTCATACTAAATATATAGCTGAGCAGCCAATATCCAAAAAGCTCAAAACAAATAACAAGCAATGTGGGAACACTTTAAAGCAAAAGAACCCAGAATGTAAAATTAAAGAAGCTGAGTACAGGGATAATCAACTAAATTCTGGTAATAAAATGTTTGCTAAATCAGTGAAAACTCCTTTGAAGTTTGATTGATTGCCAATTGAAAAACATTTAGTAAAACATTTAGAGGTTCTAGAGAAAAAAGTTAATGCTCTTAAACTGTGTTGCCCCATTGTAAATAACCAGAATGAACCAAACACCGATGAATACAGTATGAATGTTGATGCGAAACCCAAAAAAAGGACATATCTAGGGAGAGAACTGGAGCAGATAACTCAATAGGCAGTACGTGAGCACAAGTTAAGGGTAAAATCAGAAATAATCCAACTTTGAGACTTACTAGAAGTACTGAATGGCCTAAAATTATAAATCAAGAGTTTATGGATTATGTAATTAATAAGTATCAATATGATTTTGACATAGCACATGAGAAGTTTATTTGGATGCATACATTTAAGGATGGCAGAATAAGTACCATTGAAGCTCATCTAGAATCACCAAAAATAGCAAATCACTTGTGGAATAATGTGGACTTGTTAGAAACAAGGGGACTGATAATTAGTTTTATAAACAGAGACTTTTTTAATCCCAGTTACAGGGCCTCTGAGTATGAAGCTCCAATGACTCTCTCTCTATATATGGAATCTCAGTTCTTAATAGGGAAAACAACTGGAAACTGAAGGGAACTATCTGTAATCTCTTTGCAAATGTACTTAATATACATCTGGGATATCAGAGCATTCATAGAGCGGACAAAATCTCTAGCTCAGCACAGGTAGATATTGAAGTCAGAGATTAACAACTGGCACAAGCATTATTGCAGCAAAGTAGTGCACTGGACCACCTTGGAATCCATTTAGTGGACCCACAAGAAATCTTTAGGCCCCCTGCAGCAAACATAAGTACTCTCCCAAATGATATGACCAATCAGTAGTTGGGGTGTACAGTAAAGAATACAGGTTCAGTAAACAACCAAATGGAGCTAGGAAAAATTCAGAAATCTGGGCTTGAGAAGAAAAGAAAGACAAATAAAAACAACTGATACCTCTCAGGGAAAATTTCTTACAGTCATATCATGGAACATAACAGGAATTGCCAACAAATGGAGTGACACAGATTGGTTTAACTTTATTAGTACAACTGATATTTTATGTTTCCAGGAAACATGGCATATTGTAGAGGAGACTGTTATTAAATGGCTATGACATGCTTCATGTTCTAGCATCCAAGGAAAAACAAATTGGTAGACCATCAGGAGGTCAAGCAATTTATATAAAATTTGGTTTGTTTATGAAACATACTCTCCTGTATACAAAATATAATTATATTTTTGTCCTTATAGAGCACCAAACTCTCCATAATTATTTGTTATTTTTATGTTCCCCCATCACAATCAAACTATTATAAGAACGCCATTTGGAAAGAGCTGGAAACGGACCTTGTTGACATTAGATTCAGAGTCCCTAATACAGATATACTAACTATAGGGGATCTGAATGTTAGAGTCAGTAAATTTGATGGCCTGATAGATAATTCAGTGTACAATGCAACTTCAAGTATGCCTCTAAAAGCTAGAAATGCTATTGACTCAAAAATAAACAAATCTAGGCACTTATTAATTGATATATTGAAAGGTTATCATTTATTTCCATTGAATGGCAGAACGGAAGGGGATATAGAAGGTTACTGTTTGTTCTTATATTAAAAATACAGGGATGTCGCTGCTTAATCTGGCCCTTTGGATGTGCAGTATTGATATGTGGAACTTGTTAAAAATCCATCCTCAGCCTGAAAGTAATCATTTCCCCATTCAACTAAATATGCATGAAATCAAAATAATGGTACTACAATAGAACATTTTAGGTGAAAATGGTCTAAATGGACTTAGATATAACCAAAAACTCAGATGGTGTAATGATTTAAAAAGAAAGATAGTAGAAAAAATTGAAACTGAACTCTATAGAGTAATTTAGTAGGTGCACATTTCTCTCTCCCAGTCCAGATCCTCTGGGGGCCTTTAATTTCCCTTTTGGACTCACTATCCAAATTGTTATATAAAGAAGTCACATTAATCAAACACAATAGAAGAGAAGATCTATGGTTTGATGCAGAATGTAAAAAATACAAGGCTGAACTACAAGCCAAAGTAAATTGGCAATAAGATATTCTAAAAACAAACACGATTTTAAAATCCTTAACTTTCACAAGAAAACTTATAAACAATTTTTAAAAAATAAACATTACCAATATAATTGTTTAAAATAGATAGAAATGCTACAGTGTATAGAACAAAAGGACACCAAAACCTTTTGGACGCTGGTAGCTAGAGGCACCAAGGATTCTGCTATAAATGTTGACACCCATATACATGAAGATCAATGGGTAAAGTACTTTGCAAAAATATTCTACAATGACCAAGCCTCAAATTATAAACCACTCTTTAATGGAATATCCCATAAAGATATAACTAGACAGGAACTATAAATATCAATCAAATCTATGAAAAGGAATAAAGCACCAAGACCCAATTGCATTCCTTCAGAAGTATTCCTGTCAAGTACGAATTAATGGATCGAGGTCCTTCTAACAGTATTTAATAAAATACTCAGGGAGTTTATATTCCTCCCTCTTGAAAAGGGCCCATCATTGTTCCCATTTTTAAAAATTGAAATCAGCAAGACCCATCAATGTATAAACTGATTAGCCTATTTGATGTTTCACTAAAAATCCTTTCAAATATCATCTTGCAAATATTGTTGTCAAATCTGAATAATCTGGGTGGTTTAAGCAACTTTCAAACAGGCTTCAGATTAGGCTTCAAAACGGTGCATAGCTGTTTCATGTTTGCACATTTGATAGAAAAATATGTATACCTAAGAAAACAGAGTTTACTTGCACTATATGTTGATTTTAACTCAGCCTTTGTCTCGGTGAATAGATCTACTCTATGGAAGATTATGGAGAAAAAATGAATAGATAAGCAGTTGACACACTTAACAAGTTTTTTATACAATGACACATTGGCAAAAATAAGGGTTGGTTGGAATGATAAACTCTGACAACCTATTGCTGCAAACAATGGAATGAGGCAACGGTGTGTACTAGTCCCTACACTATTTTCAGTATATATTGACACCATGCTATCAGATTTCCATGTATTACCATCTGATTCCCCATAAATTCTGAACACAGACTGTGCTATGATAGCATTTGCAGATGATATAGTAGTTTTCTCTCTGCCTAAGGAAGAATTACAGATTAAATTGGATTTCTTGCAGGCAAAGACTGGAGAGTTGAAACTTCAAGTGAATATATCAAAAACACAGATATCGATATTTGGCAAAAAAGAGTAACAGGAAATTGGGAACCCAAGCTATCTCTATAACAAAAACTTATACCTATTTGGGCTTAGTTTTTTCAACAAAGTCCCTCTGGAGTAAACATATCGAAAAAGTTATGAACACAGTAAACTGCTTTTGCATTAAGCAAATTTAATTATACTTATGGAGACACATCAGTTAAACCCCTACTTGAGGCAACAAGAGCTAAATATATAGCTTAAGCAGGATATGCAGGAGAGATTTAGAATATAAAACCCAGAGAAAATGTGATGATACCAATACACAAAGTCCTAAGAAGAATGCTTGGGGTTCACCAATCCTTCCCTACTAGTTATATCAGAGCAGAAACAGGATTATACAATATTTATACTATTTTTGTTACCAAAAAACTAAATTTCTGGCTCAGAATAACTAGATTGGCAGAAGAGAGACTAGTTAAAAATTGCCTACAGGAAAAAATCAGCTGGCACAAGAGAGGATGCTTGAGTGATGGATGGCTTAATAACATATATGCCTTAATGGACAAATATAATTTAACATTTCTCAACAGGTGTATGGAGAAAAATATTAGTCTTAGTTTGCAATACCAAAAGAATATAACAAGGAAAGTAAGCAAGGACTGGGCAAACTCTGACATGGAAAAAATTAATAAGTCCAGATATTCTTTATGGTATACTGAAAATAGCTCAAGTAACTTTCAGTTACAGCATTACCTTGATGTCCTAATTGACCCTGTGTTAAGGAATACATATATGAGATATAAATTTGAAATTGCATGAGTAATTTTTACTGGCAAGATATAATAAAATGCAGTCCTTGTCAACTGAATGTAATTATAGAGCAGGAGGTCCTGAAAACCTGCTTCACATACTTTGGGAGTGTTACTAATATAGTTAAATAAGAACCAAACTTAAAAAAAATGTGTTTTGCATTGACTCTGTAAACCAACTAGTCATGGACACAAACATTCTTAAAAAGATTCTGATAAATACAGAAGATAAATTAACAATTATTGCACTAGCCAATTTTTTTTGCAAATGCAGCACTTATACAGAAAACATTAAGTGTCCCTAAAAGTTAAATTGTGGAAGAATTATTTGATTATGTTTGGAGGGATTAACAACTGTTGATGTAAAGGTACAGCTATAGGAAATCCCTCAGGTATATAAGAGATATAATCTCAAAATCAACTTACTAATTAACTCTGGTTTTGCACATCTGGAATTTATATGCACTTCATGATGAGTGGACAGCATGTTTTTAAGCATTTACAGATGTGTGATAATTTTTTATGTCTAAAGATTTATTTGTATGTCAAAGAACTTTTTATAACTGTCAATATTTTGTTTACCTATGTGTAATGACCTTTTGTGTCAAACAAAAACAGTTTCTTAAACATATATTAATATATATATATGTATATATATATATATATATATATATATATATATATATATATAATTGTGATGAGGTAGTGCCACTATAGTCAGGATTGAATAGGCACTTTAATGTTAAACCTCAAATTTTGCACATTAATAACTTTGCAACTGTTTAACTAATTTGCACAAAATCTGGAATGCATGATCTTGTATAGTAAATCTCTTGATTAGCCAAGTTGCTTTGTGGTCAGACTTACAGTCTTTGCACAGCAAAATGCTGAAAAATGTGTGTTTCGCCACTTTTTACATGTTTTTTGCACATCATGCTGCCACCACACTGTTTAGTGTTTTGGTCTGAAAGTTGGAACATAGAAAGAGTGAATCAAATAACAATCCAGCATTGGTTTGGTAAAAAAAATATTAATCCGTTCCAAAATTATTTCATTTTTAATTTTTGGGTTCTGAGCATGCTCAGTTCATGTCAAGATTTATGTGTATGTTTTGTGAAAGGGGGTTAAGCTCACAGTCAAGGAATTTGTCAGCTCACTAAAGGGGATTTAAAAAATCCCAGTCCATCAGAAAAAAATTCCTTGTCCGTGAGTCACCACCTTGTTTTCATTTTTTCCCCCAAACAAAATGTTGTAGCTTCCTCCACAGGTGACTTCTTGTTGCAATAAGGCATGGGCTTTGTTCAGGGTGATGCCCTCTACAAACCTATAATTTTGGTTTGCTTTGTTTTGTTCAAAAATGTCTGTTTCAAATTTTGAAATTCTTCGTCTGTGATTCGCTTCCGATCCCCTTTTGCGAGCTGATAAAATCCCAGGCCTCCAGTGGATCCCCTTTCATAAGGTAGCAAAACCCTTGACTTTGTGACCAGATGGCCCTTCTCATGGGCAAGGACTGACTGACGGTCAAGGATTTTGCTGCCTCATGAAATGGGATTGGCTCATAAACTGGGATTTTGTCAGCTCATGAAAGGAGATTGGGTTTTTGAATCCCCTTTCATGAGCCAACAAAATCCCTGTCCACCAGCAATCCCCTTTTGTGAGATAGCAAGATCCTTGACTATCACTTTGTGACCAAATGGCCAAAATCTGAGGGTCAAGGACTTCTCGTAGATGGTGATTTGGACAGCTGGTGGACAGGGATTGGCCTCACGGTCAGAGATTTTGCTACCTCATGAACTAGGAATTTTAAACTTTTAAAAATGTTCCCACTGCTTTGTAAATTAATGGTTTGGTCTTTTAACTTGAAATTTTCAGGGTATTAAGGGGATGCCCCAGAGATGCAAATTATGCTATTTAGATGTTGAAAAGGTAATTGGTTCCATAGATACAGTAGCAGCCACAGACACTGCCAGCTATTTCCTGAAATTTCTGTGACATTTCCAGAAATATCTCCTGCTTTCTGCATTTCCACAGTAGGGGCAGCAGAGAGAAACTCTTCAGAAATTTTATGAAATATCTGGAAATAGCTGGCAATGTCTGAGGCTACCACTGTATGCCATCACAAAGTTGAGATTTTTCCCATAGGATAACGTTGTGCTGCCCATAGCGACTTTTGGCACCTGTATCTCAAAAATGAAGTGATATACTGATTTTTCACTACCCATAGCTTAGATCACCTTGTGGTGATCTAAGCCATCTAAATAAGTTTGAAAATCATAGATTGCACCTGCAGTGGAATTTTTTTCCTACTTTCTATGGCTAAAGAGATATTGGTAAATTAGTGTCACAAGGGTTCCAAGGATGCCTTTTCAGTGCATTTCAGTGCCTGCATCTTGCAAATGGTGTGAGACATGGATTTCATCAATATATTTTGCATAGAGGTCTCGCTGTCATGATTACAATGACACTTGAATTGTTTTCATAGCTGCCACTGTTGCTGAGATATTGGCAAATTAGTGTTACAAGGTTCCTTGCCCTAAAGGGCTGCTGTATGACTCTGTAGTTATGTGCACTGGGGAGTGAAGATTCCAGAGGTCCCACTGTCCCACAGACACATATTGTTATGCTATTTACTAGTTATATTACACTTTTTCAAAAAGTAAGGACATTCATTGCAAAAAAAACTTCATTAATGCATCAGCTAGGGTTAAAATGACAAAAGTGGAGAAATGAGATGTAAGGGTAGAGCCCTTAACCCCCCACCCACCTATCCTCCACAGACCGACAGTCACCGGGGTGTGCCATGTGGTCATGAGGCCTAACTGTCACCCCACTCTCCTTTACTGTAGCATGTCAACTTGTTTACACATGGAATGGGGTGAGAGTAGGACCTCACAACCCCATGGTACAAACAGGTGTCTGTCTGTCTGTGGAGGATGGGGTGTGGGGTAGTGGGGGGTTAGGGGCTACACCATAACATCTCATTTCCCCACTTTTGTCACTTTAACCCTAACTGATGCATTAACAAGAGTTGTTTGCAATGAATATATATATATATATATATATATATATATATATATATATATATATATATATTTATAAAATGGGTAGGAAAAATTATGTCTGCTGATTTGTTGGAACATGTCACATGACCGTGCATATATCAGAGTGCAACCGCATACCTCAGAGTGGTTTATCTAATATATATATATATATATATATATATATGTATGTATATACACACACACACTATGGGGGTGAGACATATTCCAGTGAGATAAAACAAGTTATTTTCACTGCAGTGAAAGAAATCCTGATGTCATCAGAGAGTTAAAATAAATGTCATTTATTACACCCCCAAACCCACGCTAAACTCGTGCAAAGCTGCACAACCACACAAAGTTGTGCAAATTGTACATTTTTCAACAATGAGGCCTCCATTGTATAAATAGGATACATGATGTGCACTTGTGTGATATGAGAAATATGTTCAGTCCTGTACAATGACCTATGAAACCTCACTTGTGGCTTTGCCTCGCATGAGTATTCAGAGGTCACTCTAGAGGAGTGAAAATATTTTCCATATCACACTCATGCCTATCGTGTATCCCCTATATATATATATATATATATATATATATATATATATATATATATATACACACATATACATACATATACTGTATATATATATATATATATTGCTTCTTAGTAGCAGGTTCTTTTTACATGCTGCTTGACACAGAGTTTCATCTCTGAGTTCAAATAAGATTTCCAGATCTGGATGCCACATATATTTCTATAATAATATATAATTTTAATATTGTAATATTTATAATTTTATTTGTAATTGCAAAGTGTGCATAATAATTTTTCTGTGTGTGGGAGGTGCCATTCCAATCAGCAGCATCTCAATTATCACTTTGTTCTATGGAGGCAGGTTGAGGGACACAGTTGTGAATGCATGCAGTGTTTTTTAAAGAAACTATAGGATGTTAATGAAAATAATACAGATTACTGCTCAGATGTGCATATGCAGTTTAACATGTATAACATCATATGCCCATCTATCTTAAACTGTCTGTACAATTGATGAGTTGAATGAAATATGTGTGGGCGTTTCCCAAAAATCAGTGTGTTGAGCTGCCAGTCGATTTAGTTGTGTAAATGTCATTAATGCAACTCTAACATTGCAACTTTATTTATTTATGTATTTATTTATTCATTTTATTATTAAGGAAGGCAAATTAAATTCAGTGGCATTCTGCAGTTTCCTCTGCAACCATCTAACACTAACATCAGAATACAGGAAGAAATAAGATTTCATAAAAAATACTAAGAAACTGCACAAATTAACTCATGACAACCAGACTGAGATAACTATATTAACACACATTACATTGAGAAATTAAAATGCTGTGCATAAAATAAATACTTTTTGAAGGAGTCAGCTCCATTTGAGTCAGTTTGTGACATGAAATAAAGAGTGGCATCTAGTGACAATGCTGTCATCCAGCTTACGAAGAATCAATGTTTGCTACATAAGAAATCATCACCATTCACTTTCTGATAGTTCCCTGAATAGCTAACAGGCATAGAAATATAAATAATTAGGTCCTTGTTTTAAGATTATGTGTTGTCACAAAATAATACCTGCCTTCAGGCACATACAACATGTTTTGCAACTATGTGCACGAACATAAGAATTAAATGTTTTGTTTCTAACATAAAATGGCTTCAAATAAAGCTATATACCAGCAAGAATGAACTGTGAAATATGATGTAAGGGACAGGTAGATGTCAGGTACAGATTGTCTTACATTGGAGACAGTCCCAAGTGGAAAGGCATTGAAGAAAATAAAGGCAAAACCACTGCAGATATTGTAGTAACAGCAGTTCACTACCAAAGGAAAAAAAATAAGTTGCCATTTGTGATTAGCTCTGGGGAAGGCTTTGCAGACTCCCAACACTGTAGAATGTAAAATAGTTTGTTTAATTATTTTTTTTTCTTTTCTTTATACTCCTCCCTGTTGGTTGGCCCCCATCCGGCTGACTACCCCCAGCTCTGTACCTCGGAATCACCAGCTCTTATCTGCCCGGCCCGGGAGCTGCGCCTGTGGGGAGTTGGTCTTCACCTTGCCGACTGGCATTTTTTCCTCTGAGTGTTTTTCTTCCAGAGGCCCCAGGAGTCAGTGCACATGTGCATGGAGGCATTCATGCATTGAACAGCCCCTGGTCACATCCTCCTTCCCTCACCCCAGGCCTAGTGCCTAGGGCACCTTGGCCCAAGCTTCCTCCAGCCTCCACTGGTGATTGCTCATCAGCTGAGGGATGCCATACTCCCTCCCCAGAGAGGAAAGCTTGCCTGTTGGCAGCTCCATCCAGCTCCACCCTCCCCCCCATGCCAACCTGCAATGCCCTGGGCTTATTTCCAAACCCAGGTTGCCAGCGTGGGTCGAGGTAAAGCACCAGCGCCCTAGCCCTCTTTGCCACCTGACCAACCCCTGTTTAATTATGTTTTGATATCTCATTGGTAAATTGCAACCCATTGTGTGTTTTATAAAGTAGTTGTTAATGATTACATCTAATAATATGGACATAAATTTTGTGAATGATCCTGTCACTGATGTTATCTGATTGGGTATTTTTTTTTTCTGCTCCTTCGGTAGACAGGCAAGGTCATTTTCAGATTTGTCATCTCCTAGCTTCGATCTCAAACAAACAGCATCTAGGTAAGTCAACCAAAGTTTTTCAAACAATGCTTTAGTAGCATCCATGCTTTACAAACAAGGTTTCTGTTGTGATTAGCTGTACTTATATCTTTTACAGACACTCAGTACAGCTGATCAGTCAATCAGGGCATTTTTGGTTGATTTTATAGTGTTCAGTTCAGATTTATGTCATAACTCTCAGCTAGACTTATTTAACAAATGAGTACGCTATCGTAATTGTCAATGACTGTTAGCATAATACCTAGCTTTTTGTTTTGAATTAGTGCTTTCAGGCAGCTGGGATCTATTACAGAGCTGTCATACACAGCCTAGGTACAAAAACCTAGGAATTATGCTAATTGACAGGGTCATTGACAATTGCTGTACCATACTGCTGTCCACACTTGCTAAATAACTAGCTGAGAGTTATGCCATAAAACTGGATCGAACGATAGTGATACAAGTGTATAAAGTTTTCCGTTATGCATTTACTGTTTGTTCTCAGTGCACTTATTTCATGGATTTATTTTTTAAGCTGTGTGCTTTGTTTGGTGCTTAAGCTTTACAATTGGTAAGTGTTTGTGCACTGATGTTGTAGAAAGAGATTGTTAATCAGGAATTTTTACTTTACTTTTTCATTCGGGGGAGGTCTCTTGGATCAAACATTTTTGCTTTTCTTTTTTATTTACAAATACAGTATTTATCTCTTAGTCTTGAAAAAACTTGTGATCTTAGACTGCCTTGCTTGCAGTATAGTGTATTGACTCTGCCACAAGCATTTCTCAGTTTCTCTAGTGGGTCTAGTCTGGTATGATATCTATCATTCTGGAGTCTGGAGCACACCTCACACATCAGCAGTAGCAGCTGAAGGACTTTCAGTTTTTTCTTCATCTTCACCCTTTTCTCCTTTCTCATCCAGTCCTAATGGGGGCATCACTTCTATCACATGAGCAATCTCATCAGTCTGGGTATTTTCCAGCTTGTGATCTCTAAAATGGTAGTGTATCAAACTTGGATTTGTTTAATCCATGGGAGAGGGAGTGAGATTATGCCATGTTGATAAATATGCTTTTCTTCAGAGTCAGGGACAATTGCATCACAGAAATCTACCTGTAATAGTCTGCATTTAGGAAAATCTTTTCTTTAAGACCTGGTTATATTGCAGTATATGAGCACTGAAATCTGCTCCTTTGTCTTTTTCAGCATTTGTAGGAGTTCTGACTTAATGGTCAGGGTCCCATACCTCATGCAAAAACAATAGCCCAGTTTTAGCGACATAGGCAGAACTTAGTGACACAAAGAGTAAGCCATACACCATGTAAGGAGTATGTGCACAGAGAACCACCAAAGAGGAAGATCAGCACACTACGTCTAGGAGCACAAAGCAGATTTCAAGACAGGGCAAACAGCACTGGCCAATGACCAGGCATGAGTCAGGAAGCATGCAGGTTGTTAACTGCATGGGGTGAGAAGTCACAGTATTCATAGAAACATCATTAGATGCTTGGGATTGTGCTGTGTCCATGAGACTGTGATTCATGACTGCTGATGTGTAGCTGATCAATGCAGAACTTAAAATGCTTGGGAGACAGTGGGTATATATTAATTGGATGATAGAGGAAAACAGTGTCTCACAGGATGTGGACTGTTTTCTTCTAGAGGGAGATAAGATTAATGGGGTGGGCTGGAGTACATTTGGTGATGGAGAGGAAGGAAACTTGAGTAGCGATATCATAGAATCCTTGCAGATATAGTGCAAGTCACTTATAGCACATTACTATACCTGGTGCACTTTCATTTTATTTCTATAAACTATTGTCCACATTAGGCAGCAAGGGACATGTGTAATATGAGATGATTTGACCATGAGCACTATTTATTTATTTTTATTTTAGTTTTTGTTGATTGGGTAAGTGCACTAGACAAATCCTGCCTATTTTCAGGTACAACCCGGGGGAGGGATACAGATGAAGGCCAACTGACCTTGAACCAGATTAAGCTGTTGGTGGTATTTTTTTTAGTGAATGAGAGAAATTTGGCCAGGACACCTGGGAAATTCTCCTACTCTTTTCATTAAGTGCCATGGGATCTTTAACATCCACCTGAACTATCACCAATCCAGGCAGATGGGACCTCAGTTTAACATCTCATCTGAAAGATGGCACCTCAGAAGTGCAGCACTCCTCTCATGCTGCACTATAGTGTCAGTACTGAGATATTAACCCAAGTGCCAGATGTGGGAACTGAACTCACAGCCTTCTGATCTCCCAGCCTCAGAGGTGAGTATGCTACCTACTGAGCCACTGACACTGACTAATGTCATGTGCGTGGTAAGTGCTAGTGATACAAGTGCATACACATTTTCTTTTATGCACTTACTGTTTCTTCTGAGTGCATACATTTTGTGGATTTATTAATGTTTTAAGGTGGGTGCTTTGTTTTGTGCTTAAGTTTTAAAGATTGTGAGTACTTGTGCATTGATATTGTGGGGGGATCGTTAATCAGGACTTTTCACTTTATTTTTTGTTCTGGTAGACGTTTCTTGGGTAAAAAAATGTTTGTTTTTGTTTTTTATTTACAAATACAATATTTATCTTGCATCAGGCAGGAGAAGGATGCAAACTAGCTTCAGAACAGAGTGAGTGAAGAACACACAAAATGAAAACAATCTTATGGAGGGTCAAATGGTACAAAATGGGAGTGGGCAAGAAGTGGGCCTAGTGGCTCGTAGTCATACTTTGCAACAGCAGCTTCTCAAAACTGACTCCATGGTATCTAAGAGGTTTTGGAGTTGGGCAACTGAGTGATGCAAACCTCTGTACACAAATGCAACCCATAGGCGCAGCATGGCTCGACATCTTTCAGCTGAGGCAATGCATCAGCCAGGGATCTGAACTCCGTAACCCTGTTATGCAGGTATTCAGAGACCAAGCAGCTCAATTGCTGGGGGGGGGGGGGACAGGAAAGAGCCAGTGCAGTCAAGTGGCTTAGTTGCTCTAAAAATGTGTTTTATATAGTAAGATCTTTTTTCGTTTGCTGGAATCTTTTTTTGTATGGCAAAATCCTTTTTTCATTTGCCCATATGAAAAAAGTGGAAACGAGTTGCAAAAACAGGATGCAAAAACAAAACAATAAAAATACATTTGGGGGTCATTTTAACAACAGTCAAGTGCAGAATCCATTTAACAGGTCCCAATGATCAAGATACATATGTTGGTCTCTCTGCTGCATGTCATTTTTGTGGATTTTGATTTTTTTTTAAGAAAAAAATGGAAAAGAAGATGGTGGCATATGAAAAAGGATTTTTCCCTCATGAGAAAGGACTGGCCCCATACAATCATTTCATACAGCTATTTTGAAGTGTTTATTGAGCATGCTCAGATCTGTAATTTAAAAAGTTAAATAACTTTGGAATGCATTAATATGTGTTCATCAAACCAGCCAAAGGGGGCCAAGCCCTTTACACCCTGAAAATTTCAGAAAAAAATTCAAGCCATCTGTGTGCAAGGTGATGACAAACAAAACAGCAAAAAACAGTGATTTTTGTTGCTTTTTTTCACTATCTGGATATAAGAATCTGCACTTCTGACCAGAATGAAACTTAGTACATCAAGAGATCTACCCCATGAGACCACACGTGCATAATTTCATGCAAATCCATGAACTGTTGTGAATATATTAAAGCACACTATTTGAGTTTTAACATACAAACCCCTGCTAAGCCCTAGATATAGTGGTGCTGCTGCATCACTATTACAGTGGTGCAGTAGTGCCATTATAGTTAGGTTGAGTGAGGTGTTCCATGTAAAAGCCCTAATTTTTCACATTAATATATTTGGCAAAAAGTGAGCTGAAATGTTGCATATGTTGTCTAGGAGGTAAAGTCTTGATCTGTGGAAATTTTTGTGATGGCAGCTTGCGTGGTTTCTGAGATCTGCAGATGTCATTTTTCTGTTGTGGGCAAATTTTTTTCCTAAACTTTGCATTATTTATTTATTTTTTTGCTCTCAACTCCAGCCTACATGGAATGGAATATTTTTCCCCAAACTTGCAAAAGACATGTGTCATGTCCTAAATCAGTGCCTTTGATAGGTCTGGTGAAAAAATATTTATCGGTTCCAGAGCTATAATGCTTTAAAATGTTGTGTTTTCCATTCTGAGCATGCACAGTAGGTTTTTTGAGTTAACTCTTTAGTGTGAAATAAAAACATTGGAGGTCACATGATCCCTATTTTGGTTTCTAACCACTTGCTAGGCACAACACAAAACATTTTTTTGGTTTTCTATTCTAAAACCCAATAAACTTAAATTTCAAAAAAAAAAAAAAAAACATTTTTTGTGCCATGAGACAGCCACCTTGTAGCTTTTTCCTTGAACAGACAAAGCATAAAAATGCTATCATTTTACAAAAAAAATGCTAGAATCTAGGTAATGGGACCAGTTTAGCAAGATTCTGATGTTGTTGTTTTTTAAATGTAGGGGAGAAATACCTTTTCTGGGCATCCAAAATTCAGGGTGCGCAACTTAGTGAAAGGAGCCTTTCACCCACATTTTCTGTATGGGGACAGTGAGACTTTACCGAGTTCTGCAGCCACAGCTGGAACACGTGCTGCAGACTGCAGTGAGATCAGTGAGCCTGGTGTCTGGTAGCATCTCCCACCCTCTGATTATCATCCCCATAATGATTTTCCTTACCTGCATAAAAAGGTGGGGCTGTCGTGGTGGCAGGGTATGTGAGAGTGATCAGTTATTGGTAATACAGCATACACGCAGACTGGCATTGACAAGGACCAGCAGTGGAGGAGACTGCAGTTGTTTAAGCCTCTGACATTTAACATACTGGGATGGAGGGGGTTACAACAGAGTGATCAAAGTATCACTTCCCTAATAGAGTATGTTAAAGTGTTGTTTACAATTAATGTACTTAGTGAGCCCCTCAAGCCCTGTTTCCTCCCTGTCTTTTGGCCCTCTTGAATCCTCTCCTCCTTTATGACACAATGCAGACAAACTTGACAAAGTGGAGACTTGTCAGTTCTGTGGATACAGTTCTTAGTATATATGACAGGAGATGAGTGCAAATGAATAGTCCTTACCTTGCAGCACTGTAATCCAAAATGTAAGTCCACAAAAACCATGGTGTAGGGTTGGTACACAGGAACAGGGCAGTCAGCCCCAAATGTGAACTACACTTGTCCCCAAAATGTTCCATACTCTCACAGCAGGAGCTCACTTCAGTACAATCACACATACAGATAACTTTTTAATTCACACTTTATTCTAAAATTGCAGAACAAACACATGTGGGAACAGGCTGTTGCTGCCAACAACACTCACTCTGGCATTTTGAGTCCATGAACTCTTCCTCAGGGGGCATGGCCAGGCCAGGAAAGTGTCACTAGCTATATGCATCACTTCATAAATATTTATAGCACTTTACATGTTGCCACAATCAAAAAACTCACACATAAACGGTATCGAAAAACATAGAAAATCAAAAACAATTCATTTTTAAAACTATAGCAGCAATAAATACTGTGCAGGTTAAAATTTACATTCATTTGACTTTGAAGAGTTTATCACAGCTGCATTATTTAAAGTGCAGTGCTTACTGAATCAGACTCCCGTACAGTACTTGCAAGATGAGACTGACATTTGAATTATGTCAAGGAGTTTGTCATGGCTGCACTTTCCTCAGCACCAGACAAATTGTTTCATACTCCTTTACTCACAAAATGTAAATTAAAGCTGCACTTTTAATATTTTCTTTAGTGCAAATCTCTCAAAATGACACATATAAAATTATAATTTGTATAGACAGCTGCAGATGAAATGTAGTGCAAGCTGTGTGGAATTAGTACATTTTGTGTAAAAAGTGGCTACAGTAAGTTTATAGCAGATTGAAACTACATTTACATGTTAAAACTTCAGTAAGTTCCTCACGGCCACTGTTTGCAGTGCTGTGTGGTTTGTTTCAAACTACTGGACTTATTGGATATGGGTTAATTATTCTATTTATTTCATTACCCTTAGTGCACATCCCATCAAAATGGCACTACAACCAGTTAAATTTAGAGGAACAGCAGAAATAAATCACAGTCTGTATAATGCAGAGAGTGCCACCTTGGCTGCAGCTAGCACTGTGCTGAGCACTTGTACCATGCAGCTGAACTCAAAGTCCAGAAGGCACTACTTTAGCAAATAACTGAAATTTTGAAATTTAGTGTGAATTAAAAAGTTATCAGCATGCATGGGGTATTCTGTTATAACAGCAAAGCAAATTTATTGACTCAAATGTGACCAACTCAATTTGTGCTCCTGAAGAAGTAGCGAATGGGATGGTATAGCAAGGGGAGGGAATAATTAGGGAGGAGGGACAGAATAGCAAAAGCAAATAATGGAGGGGGTTGAATATTGCTGTGGGTTAAATGGAGGAGCGTAGCCTGTTGTTGTCAAACTGGCCACCTGGAGTGGTGGATGCAGTCACTGCCTGGAGTGGTGATGGTTCTGGGTTCAGGACTGCCTGTGGGTAAATGCTTTTTTGAACTGTTTTGGCTGTTAGACTTTTTGGTTTGCATCCTGTGGTTCCCTCGATTGTGTTGCCCCAGCCACAGTATCCCCCTTCAATACTGTAGTCCTCCTTCCATGTATTCCCCCATTTCCCCCAGTGTCCACCCCCCAGAGTTGATTATATTAATATGGGGGGTTCGGGGGGGCATAGCCCCCCCATATTAAATGTTAATTTATATCATCCCCATATTGCACTGTATAGTGCCATCACTGTCTTGCCATTTGGTGTGTTGGTAACAGAGCAGATTTTGTGTTCTGTGAACTGTACTCACTGTCATGCAAGTCGCATATTCACTGTTATGACATGGAAGAAGAAGAAGAAGAAGAATCAGCATTTACAGTATATAGCACTTTTCATACATCCCAAAGCACTTTACAAGCAATGCTAGACTGGTAGTGAAGTGACTGAATGTGTGGTGACAGCCATATTGCACATCATCACCCACACACAGCCTGGATAATTGCATGAATCGGTTTATGGGAAGGGAAATGTTGGCCAGGACACCAGGAATGTTCCCTACTCTTTGCAAAGAGTGCTCTGGGTTCTTTTACTTCCACCTGGACACCCACCAGGACAACACTAGAATGGGCAGAAGGGACCTCGGTTTAACGTCTCATCCGAAGGACGGCACACACCCCAGCAGTACAGCACCCCCCAATACTGCACTCGGATGCCAGCGATTTTTCTTTTAGGTGCAAGTCCAATCCCGGTGTGGGATAAGAACCCACAACCTTCTGGTCCAGAGGCAGATGTGCTACCAACTGAGCCACGCATAGAACCCATGCATGGTTGTATTGAATTGAGCTCCTGCTGTGAGTGCTTGGAATGTTTCGGGTACAACTTACCAGACAGCAGAAGCTCAGACTCCTGGGCCACTTGGGAAATGACAAATGAGTGGTCACTCTTGCCATTGAGTACAGTGTAGGTAAATCAACTGTCAGCAACATTAATGAGGTGAGGACAAACTGAGAGGCTATGCTATGGCAATGGAAGGATCATCTGGCAATGAAAAATTGACAAACATTTGTGTGATGCAAGGACAATGAGCGGGATAAAGCAATTTATCTTTGGTTCTGTCAGGAGAGGGAAAGGGCATGCCTAACTCTGACCATCTCCTGAAAGAAACAGCACTACAGTTCCACACAAAACCTGATGTAGATTGTGGCAGATTTTCTGCCAATGGCAGTTGGGTTGACCACTTCAAGAAGCGGCATGGCATCGGACAGTTAAGCTATATGGGGAGTGACAAAGTGCTGCTGAAGGAGCAGTCACCCTGATTTGTGCAGCAGCTAAATTATTTATTAAAAGCTGTTTCCATCTCCTCAGCAGCTTTACAATGTGGATAAAATAGGGTTGTATTGGTACTGTTTACCCAAGACCCTTGCCCACAATGCAGAAAAGGATGCTCCTGCTTTAAAAAACCAAAAGACTGTGTTACAGAACTGGCATGTGTAAATGCTAGTGATTCTCATACATCGCCTCCATTGCAAATTGGTGAATCAAGAGAGCCCAGATGCTTTTGACATGTAAACATGCCAGCTCTCCAAGTGATCTATGTTAGCAGAATATATGGATGGGCAGTGTGCTGTTCATTGACTGGTACACAGATCACTTTGTAGCCAGTGTCATGAGGCATCTGATGTCTCTCAGTCTCTCCCTAAATGCAGCGTAGTTTCTGGACAACTCTTCGACACACCATGAGATGCCAGTGATTTAAACAAGAGATGGCAGCATTCTGTGTCATTTCCCACAGATGACACTACATTGAAAATCCAGCCCTGTGATCAAGGCATACTCAAAATTTTCAAATGCTAGTATCAGAAGCATTCGCTACAAGGTGTCCTCTCTTACACAAATGAGGACATTACTCTCCAACAAATTATGAAGTCCATCAGTGTACATGGGCAGCGAAGCATGGGAGAATGTGCACCCTGAAACAATTGCAAAAACATGGAAGAACATGTGGTTTTGGACTGCTGAGAAACAAGACCCTGAAGTGGTCACAGAGGGAGAGGGAGAGCACATTGATTCAGATAATGATTTGGATGTTACAACACTGGCAGAGGGTATGGTCAGCAAACCGAATATCTCGCTGACAGAAGATGATGTGGAGGGCAAGGTATTGTGTGACAGCACCAAGAAAGGGCATGAGATCCTACCCGATGAGTCAGTAAGTGATGCTGTCACTCATAAGAAGGACACCAGGGCAAATAAGGCTGAAGACTGCAAGGGAAGCAGTAATGCTGAATACACTGAAGAACTAGCCATTCCCATGCACTTGGAGGCTGTAGAGTGCTTCTCAAAATGATGTGGTCAAAGAATTAGCTGGACAGTGACCTGGTGAATCTGATACTATTGAGAGGTTTGCAGGCTAAGGCTGAAAGAAAAAGAGCATCAGCCATGCAGCAAACAACAGTGCAGCAATCACCCTCCCGCAAAAAAATGCACAAGAAGAAGCATATAAATGCGTTCAAGTAAACGTAACGATTACTGTACAAGCACATGCATATTAAAAATATTTTAAAAAGTCCTCCTACTGCAACCAGCATACTTGGCTAACCTGCTGCCTCTAATTTACTAAACCTCTTCCCCTGATGCAACACCCTCCTCAGTAAATAGTCAGATCCTATTATGCATTCTCATGACAGTGAACTCCTGTTTATCAAAACTTGAAACTTGTCGCCCAGGCAGATTGTATAAATGGGACAGTATTGTACTTTCTCTTCTCAGAGTCCCTTTCCAGTGCAGCTCTTAACAGGGGTCAGTCTTAAAACAGCATTATTGCAAATCATGCTTTTTAAGCAGTATTTTTAGTTGTTAGCACAAATAAAAACATCAGCACAACAATTTTTATTTTCTATTCTATCTTTGTCATTGTTTTCCAATGCAGGATTCTGTGAAATCCGAAAGCTCAAAGCACCTACAGTATTTTCTTTTTTAACAATTCTGTTGGTCCAATAAAAGGTATCAAATCATCTATTTGTGTGAATCTTGTGTAACAAGGACCAATTCAGCAACAAGAATTTCTGTGTCTTTCCATTCTATGTCATTCCTGTGAGAATGATACAATTCCACTCTCTGAAAAAGGAACAAAATTCTTTGCAAAAAAAGTTGTTATTGCACCAGTTAGAGTAGCTTATCATTACAAAAGTAGCAACATATGGCATTAGGGTTCCCAATCCTAATGCCCCCCCCAGCAGCAAAAAGAAGAAACATTATAGAGTATTTGGTCTTCGGAGTCATGGCGAATCAGAGGTGGGGTTTTCCTTGGGAGTATTCAACTCTAATGCTCACCCCTCCCCCCAGCACATAGCCTCCAATCAAATGCACAAGACACAGTTCCAAGCCACTGCCTCATGATACACTCTTCAAAGGTAGAAAAGTATGTCTTGCCACCAGTTGCCAACACAATTCATTATACCTTTCTTCATGCTGAGCCCTGTGGGTCCTATGTGAAAAAAGGAGATCATGTGTGATGTTGTTTGCTCATGAAATGGGGTGGGCATTAAGCTTGACAACCACCAGGGAAGACCCTACAACTGATTCGCCAAGACCCCAGAGCCAAAAACCCTAATGTTTTTTCCTTTTGCTGCTAGGGGGAGGGGGTTGGGCATTAGGATTGGAAACCCTAATGCCACATTTCCCTACGTTTATGGCATTAATCTACCCTAACTGGTGCATTAATGAAGTTTTTTGCAAGGGATAATATTACAGGGGTACTGCAGCACCCTGATAGTTCTGGTTAGGTCTGTAGTTTAATGTTAAACCCAATTTTTTATACCTTAATAACTTTGCCATCATTTGATGAAATAGCACAAAATGTGGGATGTGCAGTCAGGCTGTCAGAGTCTCAAGATGTGAACAGTTTTGTGATGGCATCTTGTATGGTTTTTGAGATACAAAGTGTCATAAAAGTGAAAAAAAAAACTGCTTTTTTCCCTATACTTAACACTGGGTATTTTTTGCTCTTACCTACTATTTATTTATTATTTGAAAAGTTTCACCAGAAAAGGCATACTGAGCTACAGAAGCTTATTCCCAGATGTGTCCTGGGGGAAAGGGGAAAAAGGGAGTACAATATAGAACACAGATTGAAAAATAAAAATATACAAATAGCTAAATCTATACATAAAACCGAATATATTTAGGTTAAAACAGACATTTTGTTAGGCAGGCAGCACTAGCTATAGATATACTTACAGCCTGGACAGTATGGAATTTCTTCACAAAATTTTCAGGGATGATGGAGCCTGTGCCAAGGGTGTTCCTTTGGGTGGTTTGTGAAACAAACTATACAGTGTTTGAACTATAATGATTTTTGGGATAACGTTCAAGTTTGATTGATCAAAAAAGATTGCATTTGGTTATTTTCACTATTTACCTTGCAAACAGTAAAGAAAAACAATCACAACTGCTTATTTTCAGGGTTTACCTCTCATGCTGACAGAAATACCAATTGTGTTGGCAATTTTCTTCCCTGATTTTACAGTCACAAACATTAAAATATATAAAAATAATCTCTTTAATAAAAAACAAACAGCCAAACCTAACTAAATGGGATCTATTTAGCTACATTCTGCTGCTTGTTTTTTTTTAATAAATACCTTTCCTGGGCACCCAAAATGCAGGGTGCACATCTTAGCAACACTAGCTGTTGGCCCACATTCTCTGTATGAGAACAGCGGGACATTCTTGACTTCTGCAGTAGAGCAGATGGAACTTGTGCTGTGGGCTGCATTGGCAACAGTGAACTGTCGTTTCCCTGGTGTCTAGTGATGCCACTCCATTGCCATCCCTTTATGTATGTAATGTTGCCCTATCCAATCTTGCCCTGTCCTTTGGACATGCTATTATTCTATAATGTGTAGTAATAAAAAATGCTGTGTGTACAAATTCATGTTAAAGAATGTGTTCTATTTTGCCACTGTTTATGGGTAATGTAATCACTTTCTGTCACTCTGTGGTAACATTACCAATGTACAAAAGGGCTCAGCTGTAGCAGTTATAACAGGAACTGTCAGGAAAACAATCAGCAAGAGTTTGTACTGGTGTAGCTTGGAACAAGGAGTCCACCCTCACCATAGTTGTCGGTCATGAAGTGCACCACTTCTTTTCACTGCAGTCATGCTTCTCTGTAGTACAACAACAATAAGATATACAGCATTTTTAACTGAAAGTGATTACGAGCAGTTTGAATGCCCCCCCACCACCATAGCAACATGCATTACTCTTAAATTCCTGGCAGGGACTCATAGATCTCCAGCTTCCAACCACTCTGGAACATAACCACCTCACTACATAGAAACATAGAAGTTGATGGCAGATAAGGACCACAAGGCCCAACCAGTCTGCCCATTTCTTTTTCTACCTTATGAATGTGCCATCGGCCTTAGCTTTGTCAATGGCCTATCTATTCATACTAATCTGTATTGCTCCCTTATGCCTACCCCATGCCTGTTTGAAGCCCTGCACTGTATTCATATTCACTACTTCCTGAGGTAGGCCATTTCATGCATCCACCACCCTTTCTGTGAAAAAGAACTTCCTCACATTACCCCTTAATCGGCCTCCCTCTAATTTCATGCCGTGTCCCCTTGTCCTGCTATTTTTCTTATATCGAAACATGTTAGACTCTTTTACCTTGTTAATGCCCTTAAGGTGTTTTAATGTTTCGATCATATCACCTCTCTCCCTCCTTTGCTGTAGGGCATACATATTGAGCTCTGTTAATCTGTCCTCATATGTTTTCTGATGCAGTCCCTGCACCATTTTGGTTGTCCTTCTCTGGGCTGACTCAGTTTGGTTAATGACCTTGTGAAGATGTGGCCTCCAGTACTGCATGCAATACTCCAGATGGGGCCTAACCAATGTCCTGTAAAGAGGGATTATTACCTCCCTCTTATGATTTGTGATACCCGTACTAATGCACCCCAACATCCCCCTAGCCTTACCTGCTGCTTTAGTGGTCTGCATGGATGATTTCAGGTCATCTGTAATGATGATGCCCAAGTCTCTTTCTTCCCTTGTGACTGCCAGCAACTCCCCACCCAGCCTAGAGGTGGCTTCAGGGTTTCTCTACCCTATGTGCATGACCTTGCACTTCTTTGCGTTAAACCCCAGTTGCCACTCTTCTGACCATTTTGCCAGTTTATCCTACCTTACTGTCTTGCCAACATCGGATGTGTGGACAGGGAGACATGTTGCAAAACTTCATAAGTTGTTCACTGAATTTTTTTTGTCAGCTGAAAATGGGTTTATGATCATACAATATCAATGTTCAGAGATATCAAATGGGAGACAAAAAAATTCTGCTCCTATACTGTGCATTTCCACCTCTAATAATGTATGTACTGCTGCAGCTCTGTATCTGTGATAATAAATAGGATGGTATGGAGGGATGATGGGGAGATTGTGCATGGATCGTGCAAGTGTGTGGGATGCACAATTCCTCTTTGTATGTACAAATTTCATAAAATTTCTGATTTCTTGTTCCAATTTACTATGTACCCTCTATGCTGTAGAACCAGAACAATAAGTGACTTTACAGTCCTATTTTTTCAGAAGACATGGCAGCATCAGAAGTTAGAGGACAGGAAAGGATTTATCTTGTTGGCAGTGGAGGTTCTGCCCCTTGCAACGGAGCAAAGACCTGCAGTGAGTAATTTGCGATAGTGCTTTGCAGCATCAGGGGTAAAAGGGAAGGAATACGAACAGTACTTTCCAAGATATAACCCTGCAGTTGAATGTAGCAGTCATCTCCATACATAGTTCTGGACTTAAAATATATTGTGGATTACAAAACTGAAACTTCCAGCAATAAGTAATTGTTACTGTTTGTTTGGGGCACTAAGAAGCTGCACTGGGCACTCAAGTTACTTTTGGCCCACTCTCCCAGCCCCCTTCACCTCACGTATTAAATGCTCAGCTAAAAGGGGTGGAGCAATTAGGTACCACCTATAGGTGGTCCTTGTAAATTAAAAAAATTATTTAAAGTTATAAGAGACTGTATTTTAGAGACCTAAATTATATTCTGTAAATACTACATTGCAAAACTGTTTTTGGCTGGGCATAAATTTTTGTGAGAAAAAGAAAAGGACAGAGGGATAAGAAAAGTGTATGATAATCTCGGATTTAAGAAAATATTAGTAACTTTTTAATTACAGTATAGCTTAAACATCTTTTTAGCTACAGTATTCATTGTACTGGTGGAACACGAACAAAGCTAGGAATGGGTGAAAGGAGGATGCATGGGGGTGTGAAGGCCTTCCTTCTGAGAGTGTGGGGGATGCTGGTGGGCGAACAGAGAGATGGGTAGGGTGGTAGGCTGTAACAACTGCAAAGCACCAGTCTTTCTTAGAATTTAGTGGAGAGTGGGGGTTGTTTGATGTGCAGGCAAATAATGCAGCTTAAACATGAGATCATAGGTCTACAGGAGCTAAGGAGGAAACTGCGAGCTGCTATGGATAACAACCCAAAAGGTGGAGTAAGTAGATGGGGAATGGAGGAGGAGGGACAAATAGAACCAATAGGGGGAAGGAGAGGGAAAAGGGTGGTGGATAGGGAACCAAGACAGGGGAACACAGGGATCAAAAGAGACCAGAAAAGGGGAAGAATGGAGGATGAAGGGAAGGGTGAGATGACAGACATAGAAGCAGTAGCTAGCTGGTAAAAAGAAGGAGGAAGTATGTGGTAGTGAGGGGGCTTCAAAAAATTGTTTTTCAGTACTGGCAGAACTGGGTGATCTGATAGAGGGTGCAATTGGAGGAGGAAATAAAAATAGACCAGAAGAATATGGAATGGGCAGGAGAACAACTGGTGATGATTCAACAATGGTGGAAGCGGGAACAACTGTGCTTGAGAATGAGGAAGTCCGGAGGAAGGAGTTGGAATAAAGGGAGATAAGGGAATGTGGCTCATGGAAAAGAGGGTGGAATCCTAGGGCTGGGACACTCAATACTAAGAAAAGTCAGATGGGGAAGCAAGGGAGAGAGGCGTAGTCACATATGGGTGGAGGCCATGCCATGAATGACAGTGGAAAGGGTGGATCACTCTGTTCTAAACTTTGCTAGGAGGGGTAGGAAGAAACCACATATAGTTCTGCATGTAAAGACAAATGACCTAGTGAAAGAGACAGTAGAGGTAGTTCAGGGGAGGTTTGATGAGCTAGGACCAATACGTGAGAAAGCAGGAATATCAGTAGCTTTCTCTGAAGTACTTCCAGTGCCCAGGGTGGGCACTGCAAGGAAACTGAGGATAGATGAATTTAACAAATGGCTAAGAACCTGGTGCTAATCCAAACGTTATGGACCAGTGGGTGAGTGGGGAGGGACCTGGGAGGACAGTGATCTCTACGGTAAGGATAGACTTCACCTAAGTGAGGAGAGTAAGAAGGTATTGAAGCAAAGGATGGGGGGGTTACATAGCAAAAGAATGGCATTTAAACTAGGAGTGGGGGGGTTTCAAGTGGGCAGGAGGCATGTAGAATCCACAGGAAGGGAAGCCAAATGAACTTACCCCACCCCTGCTAGAAGCAATGGGAAAAAGGGAGTACTAGAGGGGATGCTAGGAAGGGAGAGCAGGAGGGGAATGAAAAGGTGGAGGGTGGTCACCTTGAATGCTAGGAAGCCTAGGGAACAAAACAGCAGAGCTGCAGGCTCTCATGACAGAAGGGAAGGTGAACATGGCAGCCATCACTGAAACACGGGCCACACATTACCAGGACTGGGACCTGGTGATACCTGGATATAAGATATTCCGCAGAAATAGGGCAAATGAGAAGGGTGGGGGGACACTGTATGTGAGAGGAGGACTGAAGTGTGTTCATGAAGAGGGGAGGAAGGTAGTACAGCGTTATTATGGATGCAAATCCCAGATTTCAAGAATAGGACTCTCAGGATGGGAGTAGTGTACAGGCCACCATCTCAGACAGAGGAGTTAGACAGGGAACTAGCAAGACAGATCAGAAGGGCCTGTAGAAAAGGTAGGACAGTGACTGTGGGGGACTTCAATCTGCTGGGAGTGGACTGGAGTACCCCAGCCACCACGAATAGAAGGGAGCAGATACTTCTGGATGTGTTCCAGGATAGCTTCCTAATGCAAATAGTCAGCAAGTGAGCCAGGTTAGTGAACACTCTAGACCGCATGCTGGTAAACAGGGAGTTTGTGATGGAGCTGGGGGTGGAAGAACCACTGGCAGGGGGTGACCACCACTCAGTGTGGTTCATGTTGAAAATGGTCAAGGAGGGAGTAGAAACAGGTACAAGAGTGTTGGACTTCAGGGGGGGCCAACTTTGGCAGGATGGGGAATGTAGTCAAAGAATAACTAGCCAGAATCCAAACTAATATGGACACTAACCAGAGGTGGGAGGTCATAAAACTGGGGATTGAGGAGGCAAGCAAAACCTGCATCAGGGTCCAGAGTAAGATGGCTAGGGCCAAGAAACACAGCTGGTTGAGCAAGAGGGTCAAGGAGGAAGTAAGAAATAAAAGAGCTGCCTTTAGGAGGTTCAAAAAAAACAGGGAGCAGGGAGGACAGAGAGGATTACCTGAAGGAAATGAAAGAGGTGACAAAGGCAGTAAGGGCAGCTAAGGTGTCTAAGGAGCTCAGGCTGGTGCAGAGCATCAAGAAGAGGGAGAAGGAATTCTTCAGGTACATCAGGGAGAAAAGGAGCTCTAGGGACAAAATAGTAAAGATTAAAGGGATGGGGTGGGTGGAAACTGGGGCAGAGCAGGAAGAAGCTCTTAATGAATACTTCTGCTTGGTGTTTACTAAGGAGAAAGGAGGGGCATTATCAAGGGGGTTGGGAGGTAAGGCTGGGGGGGGAGGTGACAGATGGGGGAATCACAGTGGGCAGGGTACTGGAGGGCCTGGGGGTGTTGAGGGTGGACAAGGCACAAGGGCTGGATGGCATTCACCCCAGGGTACTGAAAGAGTTGTCAGAAATACTGGCAGAGCACTTGACATACCTGTTCAATGCTTCCCTGGACTCAGGAAGTGTACCTCAGGACTGGAGGATGGCTCATTTGGTTCCCCTCCATATCAGTGGTCCCAAAGATGAACCAGGAACTACAGGCTGGTAAGTCTCACATTCATCATGGGAAAACTGATGGAGACAATCCTGAAGGAGAGGCTGGTGTCCCTTTTGAATACTAATGGGCTGCAGGATGTTAGGCAGCATGGGTTTGTCATGTGCAGATCCTGTCAAACCAACCTGGTGGATTACTATAACTGGGTAACTAGACAGTTGGACAAGGGCCATGCAGTGGATGTCCTGTTTTTGGACTTCAGTAAGGCATTCAGCTCTGTGCCACATGGGAGGCTGGGTAATAAGCTGGCAGGTATAGGTACAGGGGCAAAAATGGTGGGATGGGTAGTAAACTGGTTACAGGGAAGGCAGTAGAGGATGGTGGTGGGAGGGGAGCTCTCATCTCTAAGGGCAGTGACAAGTGGAGTACCACAGGGCTCAGTGCTGGGACCAGTGTTGTTTGGGTTGTTCGTATCAGACATCTCAATGGGCATCAAAGGACAAGATCAGTTTGTTTGCAGATGACACCAAGATGGGAGCAGTAGTAGATGACCTAGGAGGATGGCATTGGTTGCAGGACGATCTGTCAAGATTAGAGACCTGGTCAGACACCTGGCAGTTGGGGTTCAATGCCAAAAAGTGCAAGGTGCTACATTTCAAGGCAAAAATCCCAAGAGGGAGCTACTAGCTGGGGAGGGGTCAGCTACCCTTGACAGAGGAGGAGAAGGATCATGGGGTGATTATAACAGGCTCAATGAATAACTCAGCACAATGCAGGAAGGTAGCTGCAAAGGCCAACAAAATGCTGGGTTGTATTGCCAGGGGTATATTTTCAAGGAGAGTGGAGGTGATCCTGCCATTATATAGGTCACTGGTTAGCTTACACCTGGAGTACTGCATGAAGTATTGGAGCCCAAACCTTAACAGGGACATTAAGTAACTGGAGGGGGTGCAGCACATGGCAACAAAGATGATCCAGGGACTAGGGGATGTGCCCTATGTGAGCAGGCTGAGGGAGTTAAACATGTACTCGCTGGAGGAGAGGAGAGATGGGGCATATGATTGAAACCTCCAAGTACATGAAGGGAATAAACAAGACAGACATGGAGGGAATACTCAAGCTACAGGGGGTAGGGACACTCAAGGTCATGATCTCAGACTGGAGGGGAGAAGGTTCAGGAGGGAAATGAGAAGACACCTTTTTTTGCAGAGAGAGTGGTGTCTGGGTGGAACATGTTGCCTGCAGAAGTGGTATGCTGTAGAACAGTGGACTGTTTCAAAAGGGGATGGGATAGGGTAAGAAGGAGGGTGGGGGAGGGGAGGGGCAGCTGCTGTATAAGGACTGCTAGCTGCACACTCAAGCAGACTCAATAGACCATAAGGTCTTTATCTGCTGACAAATGCATATGTTTGTATGACTTTAATTAGCTTTAAAGAGGCCATTTGTAACAACTGCCAATTAAACTTAAAAACTTCCGTTTCATCCAAAGACTTTGGGGGGATGGATTCACAAACCATTTTGGGACTAAGTACCACTCCACAACTCCAGTTGTGGACACAAATCTCTGCAGCAGCAGAGAATAGCATTCATAGTGCCCCATAACTGTGAAGATGTTGTGCTGGGTCCCACCACCATAACAGTTTTCCACAGCTGTGTGGACTTCCATGGCAACACTACCTGCAGGCTTCCACAAATTGTGGAGCCAGTCCTTTGTGAATACTGCAGCTGCAGGAAAAACTGTGAATCTGCAAGTGGCAGCCCACTCGAATGGGGTCTTTACCACAGCTGTGGGAATTTCATGAGCTTTGTAAATCTGGCCCTGGGGGCTGGATTCATAAAGCAAAATTGGGACTAAGTCCCATTCTGCAACTCCAGTTGGGGGCTGAAATCTCTGCAGTGGAGGAGATTGGTATTCACATCTGCCGCAGCTGTGGAAGGATGTTACAGTTGGTCCCACAAACTGTAACATATTTCTGCAGCTGAAGGGATTTCTATGGGAACACTAACTGCAAGCTACCATAAATCATGGAGTCAGTCATAAACTGGCATCACCTTTGTGACTACCACAGCTGCGGGAATAACTGTGGCTCCACAAGTGGCAACTAACTTGAGCTGGGGTTCTCCCGCAGCTGCAGACGTTTCAGGGGCTTTGTAAATCCAGCCCTGGATTTTTGATTCATCTCAGATCTAGTGCTGTGTGGAATGTGGAATTCTGCTGGTGAAATTAATGCAGAATGACCATTCCTCCAGTGGAATTTATGCTGGAATTTCACTGGTTCTTCTGTTTAATTCCGCCCTTTATGATCTATGGAATACCGTTCTGCAGAACAGCATTTTTCCACAGAAAATGATTATGCAACCATTTCTTCCAAAAATATTGAGATCCATGGAATACAGTTCCATGGAAAATCTCAGTCTGCATTTTTCTGCTGTGAAATTCCACAAAACTTTGTTCTGCCAGAATCTGAAAATTCCGCACAGCACTAGCACCTCAAGGTTCCCAATTCCCTGCTAAATATACCTCAAGCATTGCTTTTTGCAAAATACAGGCATCAGACTTTCAACAGTGCCTTTTTGTAGATTTCCAATGCTCCTTGTAAATAAGACTCATATCCTACACTGGCTTGAGCAAAAATAGTTGTTAAAAAGCGGTTATGTTCCCCTCTTGGCTGAATAATTATGCCAGAAAATCAAAAACTCCCAGTTGTGTGAGATCAGCCACATTTGTTGTGGATAACATGCTCTGGATTCACTATCTACATTTCAGCAAAATTATAAAACACCAGTTTGTTCTAGTACACAGCCTTCTACAACAGCTAGGGAGAGGTGGCCCCCCGTGTAACTCAACATAATTAGATAGAAGTCATTTTAAAAGAAACACTTAAAAGGCCAGTGAGATGCCATTGAAAATGTCCATATAATGCAAAAAGAATGTAAGGCACACACTCAGCCTTATTTATTTGTTCAGTTGTGGACCTTTACAAAGTGCAGACAGACAATACATACAAGTCTTAAATACAATTTAACATAAAGAAAAAACAATATATCAGATAAAAATATTTTTCTCCTTGCATCAAATTATAAAAGTATCATTCATAGTTCATACAAATTAGTGCAATTGCTCTAAGATATTGTGCAACTGTTTTGATTATATTAGCATCCTCAGTTTGATGATAGTAAGCAACAACAGTTTATCAGATGTAGCAATTTCCACCCAAAGTGGATATTACCATCTAGTTCTAGGAATTCTGAACCAACAACAAGAAAAGATTTCATGGTATAAATCTTTCATTTCTTTAAGGTTACAGGCACAAATTCTTGCCTTAGTGTCATTAATTTTCTCAAATCTAGCTTTGAGAATATTGCTTTTAAAAAGCTCCCATCTATATTTGGTGTACAATTTCCTTAGGGTATGATCTGTTAAGACATCCAAATAGTATCTAAATACATGAACATTATCATTCTGAACCAACCATGGAGCAATTTTTAAGCCTTTTATAATACTTATATCTTTTTCCTTATTATACTATAGTTGCTTATCTTTTGAGACAGCATGACTTATATTTCACACTTGTAATATTATTTGCAACATAATGCTTCAAAATTTGTATACCATAATCATGGCAGATCTTATTGATTCTTGAAAGCCACCATGATTGCACACAGCCAATATTGCACCATTTATTTATTTCTAACAAATACTGAATGGGTAGCCTGAAGATATTCATCCTAGTTATTTTAATCCAATAATTCAAGTACCTTGATACGTTCTGAGACTCCAAACTAGTTAAATGCAGTAACTTGTTAAGATGGACTTCCAAAGGCCTTAAGTTGCCAGTTCCCTAAATTTCACATTGGTACAATGCCATGGGTATATATTTAGCATCAATAGCTTGTATCAATGGGACAAGTGAGTTTCCACTCTTGCTGTGGTTTAATTTATTTAGAGCACTTGCTTGAGTTTTGTTACCTGCACTTTTGAATGTTTGTTCCAATGTCCATCATTGGATAGGACCAATCCTAGACAGACATAATAACTTACAGTTTTGAGTTATTTTATTACCCACCTGCCATGATTTGTTGATATTATTTGATCCAAATATTATTACCTGGCTCTTGTTTTCATTAATTTTTAAGTTGTATTCCTAGGAAAACATCTGCAGAATCCTGAGCTTTTTTGGAGTCCTGAGTGAGTGATATTATAGCCAAATCATCTACATAGCCCAGAGCATTAGTGGAGAATCTGAAGTAGACTCTATAAGTTCTAGAAGGAGATTAATATAAATACAGCACATGATAGGGGCCAGGACACAGCCCTGTCTGACACACTTATTAGTTCTTATTTCAGAAGAGAGCTGCCCACCTGCCCCCAGTCTAACCTGAGCCCATGTATTGCTATGCAGTTTCCTGATTATACCAATCAGGGAAGGCTAAATAGTCATTTGGTACATGGTTAATCATAATTTAGCATGTGATATGCTATCAAATGTGCTGCTGAAGTCTATAAAAGCAATAAACAATTTTTGTTTTCTTAAGGTAACATATTTCTGGAAAAGATGCCAAATTATGTAACAATTATCAGTAGTGGAGTATCCCACTCTGAAGCCTGCTCAGAGCTCAGAAAGCCCACCAAGTTGATTCAATTGCTCTGTCAGTCTACCTAATATAATTTTAGAAAAAATCTTGCTTTGTATATCAAGTAATGAAATGGGGCGGTACATAAAGTGGTCAGCCTTGTCTCCTTTTAAAAATGGAAACAATGCTGGCACCTTTCCATGAGTTTGGAAAGTAATTTTTCATAATACACATTCATAAAACATACCCATTCAACAAAAGACTGCTGTATGTCTAGAAACATACAGCTGTCTATAAGGATCCAAAGTGCAACAATTCCTTTATTAGTGCAAACAAATAGCATCAAGGTGTGAAACAAACAGGGAACATAAAAACCTGAGGCTGTTACCACTACTTAATGTTTCTTGCCATGTGTTGCACCTTCAGAGGTAACTGTTGACCTCAATGGACTTCCTTATATAGAACATACTTAAAGGTCCATTAGCAATAAGCATATTCACAGGTGTGTTATGCATTTTAAAGCAGAAATATAAACTTAATGAAAATCAAAGTGTGTGAAGCAGAAAGTTTTGACCAGATTACTGAACAGATAAAAAGCGATAGCAACATTTTAAAGATCAACTCTGAACTTGCATGGAAAATTAATCCCCCTATATAACAGGCCTCAAATAAATTATTTTGTATTATTTTTGATTAATAGTTATTGCTTATATTGTAGCCTATTGTAGCAGCTGGAAATGACACCAATAGGGCTTATATACAATACCTTTGCAGGAAAATTCACTATTACAGGTATAGGTTTTTGTGTGTTGTTATAAAAGCTAATAAATAAGAATCAATTATACTCTAATACTTTTATATAAGAATAGGACAACTGACAGACAAAATATAGTGATATAGGTTAGTCTCTGCTAAGGAGTGTTTCTTTACTTTCTGCCTGTACAGAATGCACTATTGGACACTAAAGAATTCCTTAGGGAGAGTAATGTGTCGCACTGAACCTTTTTTAATTGTTTAGCTATTACATCAACAAGGATAAAATGGCTTACACTTCTAAGATCAAATCGTAATGCTAGTATATGGCAGCTAATCTAACTGGTTTTGTTTCTAGCTATAACAACAATTATTCTGTCATGTAAGCACTAATTATCACATTAATAATACGAAATAAGTGATAAAATGATTGCTATATAGTGGGATTAATTTTCCATGAAAGTTTTTTTTTTTAATTTTTCAGTTACTTTTAATCTATTCAGTAGTTTATTCACCACTTTCTTGTCTGTATACTTTGTTTTTATGATATGTATTTGTATGCTTTAAAATATGTGTTATGTGTGCAAGCATGGAACATGCTAATGGCCCTTTAAGTATGTACAACAAAGGCAGTCCATCAAGGTGAGCAGTTATCACTGATAAAGTTCCTTGTGGTACAAAATATTAGGTAGAGGTAGCAGCCTCAGTGCTTTGTGCTCACTTTGCATTTTACTCCTTAATACAATTAAGGAATCTTTAGATCTACTTTTTAGGGTTTATTTATGTAAACCCAGAAATGAGAGCAAGACAGTACAGTACTGCTTAATTTCTGCCTCGTCATGGGGGTATTGGGGTGTATATGAATGCAAACCACATGACACTGAGCTAGAGTAAGATGTCAGTGGTAGTTTTTAGTGAATGGGAGAAAAAGCAAGCAAAAGTGGGGATTATCAGACAGGGATGGGGGTTGGGGTGAATGATGAAAGCAGATTTCCTAAACAGCTACAATTATTCTCTTCTGCATTCATAACAGAGGAGGGGGATCTCCCTTCCAGAAAGTTGCACTGAAGTTCTCCAAGAGGGGGATAAGGGGAATAGAGCTTATTAAAGTAATGGAGGATAGGGTAAGGAAACAGCTTGCAGTACTCAGGGTGGATAAGTTGCCAGACCCTGACAGATTACACCTGAGCATTCCTAAAGAACTGAATCTTGACCTGGTTGCCCCCTGACATATCTGTTCAGGAGCTCTAATGAGACTGAGGGGTGCAAAGCAACTGGAGGAGGCAGCCTTAGTGCCATTTCACAAGAGCAGAGACAGCAGGGCCCAGGTAACTACAGGCTGGTCAGTCTTACTTCAGTTGTGGGTAAGCTCATAGACCCTAACTGAAGAACAAATAGTTTAAAATGTGAAGTGAGCCAGCGTCATTACTTAAGGCAACATGGGTCTGTAGCAGGAAGATCATGAAAGAGGAGAGAGACCAAGCTATCAATGTACTGCACTATGACTTAAGCATGGCCATGGACTCTGTGCTGCATTAGAGGCTGTTAGGAAAGATGGAGTATCTTGGACTAAGAGTGGGGCTAACTCGGTAGGTACTACTGTAAGTAACTGATTAGGAGGAGACAACAGAGGGTGGTGATAAATTGGAGAGAAGCAGAGATTGGTGAATCAATTGGGCTAGTAAAGAGTAATGTTGCTGCTAAAACCAGAACACGCAATCATAAATTAAAAGGAAACTTGTGTAGAACTAAAAAGCAGAGCCAATGGTTCACCCAATGTGTGGTATCCCTGTAGAATGCACTTCCAAAAGCAATCATTGACGGTAACAGTGTGGATATATTTAAAAAACAACTGGGCCAATACATGAGAAATAAAACAACTATGTTCCTATAATTAAACAATCCACCTTCAATGGTGGTGAGCACCTAAAAGGCAACAGCCTCCTGACCTTGTAAAAACCTATAGGTGAGGAGGTCACTAGTGGGGTGACATAAAGGTTAGTCTTAGGGTCTGTTCTGTTCAATGTGTTTATTAGTGACATAGGGGAGGATACGCAGGGCAAGATGTGTCTCTTTCTGGATGACGCAAAGCTATGCAATAGGGTGGATAACAAAGAAGGAGTCAGGGAAATGAGACAAGACCTGGAAATGCTGGAAAGATGGTCCAAGGTCTGGCAGTTATGGTTCAGAGCTAAAAAGTGAATGGTAATGAACATTGGCAAGAAAATCCCATGCACACTGTACTGGATTGGAGGGGCGTGAGGATAGCAGAGACGGGAGGAGAGCAAGATCTGGTGTTTATTATCAGTGACAGTTTCAAGGTCTCCAAACAATGTAACATGCATACAGCAAGGAGAGCAGGATTTTTGGGTGTATATTTATTTATTTTTTATTTATTGAAATCTTGGATTACAAAATAACTTTGAGCTAGGGGCTCATTTTCAAAGGTTCCACATCACTTAGAGAATACATAAAACTTATAGATGAAGACATACAGTACAAGCAACCATATAAACAAATTCCATACATGGACACAAACAATTAATTATAGCATTTACATACAGTGGATATTCATTGTCTTACACTAAATAGGGGATACGGGAGAAGGGGAGATACAGCAAACATGTTGATTGACAGTTCTTGCCTTAAGTGCAGAAGAGTTTTAGTAATGACTGGCATGGGACCAGACTCTGAAGGGGTATGATGGCTTGGAGTAGTGGGAGTGAGTTGAGAGGAGATCCTGAGGAGACATTAGAAAGACCAGGATTGATTAGGAGCGGACAAGTGGGTGTGGATGCAACACAGCGATTGCACTGGCTGGGGGTGTGGTTGGGGGAGATTGTATGAATAGTTGTAGTGGAGCGTGGACTAGCTATTGAAGCTACATGGTTAAGAGGCTATGAAAAAGGAATAAACTGGCTAGTTTGGGTAGTCATGAATGCTGGACTTAATAGGTGGGGGGGTCCACCGCTTAAGGGGAGAAGAGGATGGAGGAGGTAGTGTCTTGCAAAGATGGTATACATGTGATGGCATGTGTGGGTTAGCTAAACTGAAGGTATACCAGCAAGTGCAAGTACATATTCAGTTTAATGGGCTAATTGTTATGCATAGGCAGGAGTTTTGATAGTAACATAGAAGCACAGAAACACAGAATTTTACGGCAGATAAAGACCGCTTGGCCTGCCTAGTCTGCTCATTTACCTACCTAACAGATAAGCTGCAGATCCTAGTTAACCAACAGCCTACTTCCTCCTACCCCCCACTAGAATTGCCTTATGCCTGTCCCATGCATTCTTGAATTTTGCCACTGTTTTTGACTCTATCACCTCCTCAGGAAGGCTGTTCCATGCATCTACAACCCACTCTGTGAAGAAATACTTCCTCACAGTACCTCTGAGTCGCCCCCCCATCTCCAAATTGTGCCCCCTTGTTCTTGCACATCTCTTTTTCTGAAAGATGCTACCCTCTTGGACTTTGTTGATTCCCTTGAGGTATTTGAATGTTTCTATCATGTCAACCCTCTCCTTCCTTTCCTCAAGGCTATACATCTTAAGCTTCTTTAATCTTTCTTCATATGTCTTCTGGTGCAGACCCTGCACCATTTTGGTTGTCCTCCTCTGGACAGCCTCCACCCTGTCTATATCTTTGCAGAGATGGGGTCTCCAGAACTGTACACAGTACTCCAGATGTGGTCTTACCAACTGTCTGTACAGAGGGCCAACAACTTCCTGTTTTCTACTGGTGATACCTCTCCCTATGCATCCTAGTATCCCCCCAGCCCTCCCTACTGCCTTCTCACATTGCTGGCCCACGTTTGGGTCATCTGATATGACTACCCCACGTCCCTTTCCCTTTTTGTTGTTGTCAGTATCACACCCCCCATTGTGTACTCTTGCCCTGTGTTTTTGTTTCCCAGGTGCATTACTTTGCACTTCTTTGCATTAAATCTAAGCTGCCATACATTTGACCATTCCTTCAACCTTGCCAAGTCCCTTTTCATCCTTTACACCCCACCTTGCATATCAACACTGTTGCAGATATTTGTGTCATATGCAAAGAGACATAATTTCCCTTCCAGTCCCTCTGCAATGTCACTTATAAAGACATTAAAAAGGACCAGCCTCAGTACTGAACCCTGCTGTACTCCACTAGTAACCCTCCTTTCTTCACTGTGGACTCCATTTACTACTACCCATTGTGTCCTGTTGTCCAGCCAGTGTTTTACCCAGGCTACCACCCTGGGACCCACTCCTAGGCTGGCTAATTTGTTTATTTATCTCTTGTGCTGGACTATGTCAAATGCCTTGCTAAAGTCTAGGTAGGCCATGTCCACAGCACCTCCCTGGTCTACTACTTTGGTCACCCAGTCAAAGAAATCAATTAGATTTGTTTGATATGACCTTCCTCCTGTAAATCCATGCTGCCTTGTGTCCTGTGCCCCACTGGCCTCTAGGTATTCAACAATTCTTTCCTTCAGATGTGATGCCATAATATTCCCTACCGCTGAGGTCAAACTGACATGTCTGTAGTTCCCTGCGTCTGTCTTGCTCCCACTTTTGTGAAGGGGAATGACATCTGCTCTTCTTCAGTCCTCAGATACCACACTATCCTCACATGATTTATTAAAAAGGGTATTCAGTGGTGTTACTAGTTCCTCCCTTAGTTCTTTTAGAATTCTGGGGTGAATTCCATCAGGCCCCATTGCTTTATCCACCTTCTGTTTTAAGAGTTGTTTTGGAACCCTTTCTTCTGTGAAAGGAATAATATCAACCCCCCTATCCAGAGTGCTTCTATTGACTGGATTAGGTATCTCCCCCTGCTTTTTCATTGTGAATACTGAGCAGAAATATTCATTCAGTATCCCTGTTTTTTCACTGTCGCTCTCTGGCCAACCACCTTCCTCTTTATTCAGCCTCAGTATCCCTGCCTTCATCTTTCTTTGCTCCCTAATTTACCTATAAAAGGTTTTATACCCCTTCTTAACTGAATTGGCTATCTTTTCCTTGGTTTGGGCCTTTGCTATTCTGACTGCCTTCCCTGCTTCCTTCTGCTTTAACTGATACAGTTCTCTGTCTTACTCCTTCTGTGTTTCCTTATACTTCCTGAATGCTGTCTTTTTTTTCCCTTACCTTCCCTGCCACTTCTTTTGAGAACCATGGTGTTTTTTTCTTTCATTTTGATTTGTTTATTTGCTTCACACAAAGGCTTGCTTCCTCTGTGATGGCAGTTTTGATCTTTCTTCATTGTTGCTCCACCCTACCTTCTTGCCTGTTTGCTAGTGCTTTTCTGAGGCACTCTCTCATTTTGACAAAATCAGCCCTGCTTAAGTCCAGTACTTTCACTTTTCTGTGGCTTGACTCTACAGCTACATTGTTACACACTGTTTGGTGGTCGCTTGTTCCCAGATGGCTACCCACTTCAAGATCAGAGATCCTCTCTCCGTCCCCATTTGAGAGTACCAGGTCTAAGGCTGCTCCCTCCAGAGTGGGTTCCAAAACAAGCTGTCTGAGGCATGCCCCCTGTAGGGCATCAAGAATGGCCCTGCTCTTGGATGTGGCTGCAGCAAAGATACTTCAGTTAACATCTGGCATATTCAGGTCCCCCATCAGCAATATCCCCCCTTTCTCTGCCATCCCAAGGATGCCCTCTATCATTTCCTTGTCCATTTCCTCCCCCTGAGATGGGGTTCTGTATACAACCCCTTTGCAGATTGGGTAGCCATTTCCAGTCTCCAGGGTGACCCACAGTGCCTCCTCTCCTCCCTGTTTACCCCTTAGTTCTGTTGCTTTGATCCCTTCCCTTACATAGAGAGCTACTCCTCCTCCTCTTCTTCCCTCCCTGTCCCTCCTGTAAATTGTGTATCCTGGTATGTTGACATCCCAGTCATGGTTCTGTGTGTACCATGTTTCTGTGACAGCCACAATATCCATGCATCCCTCTTCCATCAAGGCCACCATTTCGGGAGCTTTTTACCTAGACTACAGGCATTGGTACTCAATACCCTCCATTTTTTTATGGCTTTATTTCTTTTTGCCCCATCTCTGTCCTTACTGCCTTAGTCTTTTGCTGCATTTACCCCTGCCCTTATCCCTACCAACTGCTCTATCTTGGTGTTTACCTCACTAACTACCCTGATTTTTTTGGGGGGGTGCTAGGATTTACCTTCTCCTTTTCAGTGACTCCCCCCTTGGCTAGTTTAAATTCTTGACAATTAAGCATTTAAACTTATCACCTAGGATCCTGGTTCCCCTCCTGGGTAGATGCAGACCATCGCACCTGTATAGGCCTGCATCCTTCCAGGTGGAGCCCCAGTCTCCAATGAAGCCTTCCTGAGCTCTGCACCAGTTTTTCAACCAGTCATTGAATCCCATGGTGCAGAGTACACTAGCCTCATCCATGCCATAGACAGCTAGCACTTCTGAGAAGTTATCATGCATGCTACTTGCCAAAGGCCCCTCCCCAACTCTACAAACTCCTGTTGCTCTGCTCTGATCCCATTCTCAGCCAGGTCATTTGTCCCTAGGTGGATAATGACATCCAGCTCACTCCCCCTTGCAGTTTCTCCCACAATCCTGAGGATTCATTTCCTGTTCCTCCAAGCCATGGGGCTGGGCAGGAACCTCACCTCCTGTTCCCCTCCCTCCCCCAGTTCTGCCCCCCTAACAATTGAATCCTCCACCAAGAGTTGTTCCATTCCCCTGTGGGGTCCTGTGCCACCCTCCTGTGGGTCTTCATTGTAGAGGTTCCCAGCATCCTCCTTGGTCGCCACTGTGGGTGCCTCCATAGTGGAACCATGCTCCACCAGAGTGGTGAATGAATTGTGGAGAGGCAGAACTGGAGGGATGCACCTCTGTTCCACCATCCTCACCATCCCTGAGCCCACCGTGGTTCAACCACTACTCTTTCTGTGCAACCTCTGAGGTAATGGCAGTGGCCTGGGTCATCCCTGGTTGGGGGAGCAGGTTTCCTGAATCATTGCCTGGTCAGCATAGAGACGAGCAACCTCCTCCCTCAGACCAGAGAGGTGCCTTCAAATAGGGCAGCAATGCAATCTCCAGAATGTCTCCCAGAAGACTGCTGCTCCATAGCCAGTGCATTGCACCACTCCCCACATGTCTGTGTCCCTTCCTGTTACAGATGCTTTTCTTTTGTTGTTTTGTTTTGTTCTTTTCTTGTTTTAGTGTGTGCAATCTTATGAGTGTCTCTACCCCCTATTCAATGTGCTGTGCCTTTAGGATATGAACAGGTGTATGTTGTTAGCAGTTTTGGGGCAGTGATGTCAGAACCCCTGCTATAAAAGAAGTTATGCACTTGGGGCAGGTGGGGTGAGGGGAAGGGTGGGAGGGAGTTAACCTATGCCATCCAGAAACAATCAACTACAACTCTGGCCCTCTACCCTAGGGAGTGCCTTCTTTCCTTTCAGACACCTATTTTACAGAGGTTAAGTAACATGTCTAGTCACAGATGATTGCAAATATCTCCCAGCTACACTTCCGCCATAGCAAATTAAAGTTAAAACTAAGACAAGTCAATCCCAAAAACAGAATCAATATTAGTTACTTATAGAGGTCCAAAAAGTAATAACTGAGTTCAGTGTAGTCTAGAAAATAACCTCCTTGATTTAAGGATGCTCTGGCTGCTTTCTATCTCTCTGCATCTCAGCCAACTGTAGAAGGGTAGGTGGTGGGGGGGAGGTTTAATAAGGATGTTAGGAATATCTTATTCAGTGAGAAAGTAGTGGATCAGTGGAACAGGCTGCCAAAAGGGGGCAATGGAGATGGACAATAAATGGGTTCATGGTCTGGTGGGACAGATTTAGGGGTCTAGTGAAGGCTAAGGAGAGCATATGGGAAGAGGGCAAGCTTGACCCATATGACAGTAGGCAAGGCCCCTACATTTCTGCGGCACTGTGGGACCACGTTTTGAGGGCAGGATTACCATTTGCTGCAGAACTTCTGCAGTGTTGGTTTGTAATTTCTGTGGAAGTTCTGCAGCACCAATGAACTGCCACATTACAGTGTCAGCTTGTCATACTGACTTCACGTCCATGGCAATAGCTATGACAATCAGGATGGGGGTGCACACTAATACTAGTTAAAAAAAAATACAGACTTTTAGAAATAATTTTATTTTTGAAAAAGCTAAAAAGAAAATCTATCACTTAAGATCCCATCTAATTGCATAAATGAAATATGCAGAGGGGATCTTAAGTGATAAATAAGTTATACAAAGTTAGCTAAATACTCATGCTGTTTACACCACTGATGAGGTCCCACTATGTATCACTTATGTATTTATATGCAATCTGTAACATTTTTTTTAATTATTATAATGCAAGACTTGGAGGCTGTATAGCGCAGTGGTCTAAGGCTCTGAGCTGCAAATCTGGTGACATCCAGCAGACCAGACCTGGGTTTGAATCCCACAGCTTCCACTTGCATACAGTGTGACCCTGAGCAAGTCACTTAACCTCCTTGTGCTCCCAGGTCGCTCCTGTAAAAAAGCTTTCAGCTTAGTGTGCTATACCTGGTTAAACAACCAAATAAAAAAAGACATAGACTCTGACTGGTTGTCAGTGTTCTATCAGAGTTACAATAACCCATGTTACCCTACCATGTACAGCCTGATAACTGCGTATGTTTTTAAAAATAGTAATGGTAGAAGTTACAGTAACTTTGTGAATCAAAAATTTTTTAGAGAATAATGGCTGATCCTGGAAGCCATGGTGCATTTTAAACAGAATGAATAGCATGTATTTTGGTATATATGAATATAGACTGTCTGCTCTCTATATGAATCTCTTATTTATGGTTAGTGCAAGAGCCACCTGAAGTATGATTGATGAATTTGAACACTGGTGGTAGTTTGAGATCCAATTTAGTAATGCTGCTTCCATTTAGTATGCAGCTTGTAAGGATATGATGTTGTGTACCACTGCATCAAGGTATTTTTTTTTTAAAGTGAGCATTAGAAATATTGTTTTTATATCCTTTTAATTCAGCCCTGCGACAGTGAGCATGAGCATTGCTGTCAGATAGCCTTCTTGATCGAGTGCAATGCACATGCCCATTCCCAGCAGTCCTGGTTTCAACACTGAAAAAATCAACAGTTGCCCTGCTCTTCATTTTGTATGCATTCTACTGTGTGAACAGATCCTCTTCTTCAAGAGCACAGTCTTAGTGGGTTCATCTTACAAACTATTAGGCCTCGCCAAAAGCATGAGATAAGTAATGATAGTGTCAGCAGCATCCTCCCTCCCGCTACCCACTTACGTAAAGCATCCAAGCTCACACAGACATTACCCACTTCTGTGGCAGTGCCTGTTCCCTGTACTGTGATGTTCTGTCATTTTTTGGGATTAGGGAACAGTAAATTCCCCCACAACACATTATTATAAAGAAACATTATTTGCTAAGTGCAGTTTAGCACTGAGCCACCAGTGAAATTCAGTGCTTTGGAGAGACCTGATTTCTTGAAGCTGCATCCAGTAACAGCATTTTCCTACAAAGGATGGAGTAGTTAACTCACAAGACTGGTCTGTTTCAACAAAATGAGCTGTGCATAGCAGAATTTGTAGATGTTTTGAATTTACGACTTTTGGAAAGAGCATGTGCATTATAGTCGGGCACGCAGGTCAGTCGACAGTAATGTGCATGCTTATTGTTAAAGTATAGAATAAAACATTAAAACAAAATTGTAGTTCTCATTGGTTCACAATATCATCATCATTTATGCTCAATACTAATTGGAAACAGCATGACAAAAAACAGTTACGTGAAAATTTATGAAAACTGACTTGGGGAAATATTGGGCTAGGAAGCTCATTATATAACATATTTTTATGAGAGTTATTTAAATAAATGTTTCTAAGCATCATTTTTGTGAATGTACAGACTTTGTTCACATAACCACAGGTACAGAACACAATTTCTTATAGAAACCCCATGATACTGTATCTTCATAAATGTCTTTTTTGTCTACACATTTTTAGGTGAAGGGATTATTTAACATAAAAATGGGCATTTTTGTAATAAATTATTCCACAAAAATAAAAGCATTATTTTTTCCCTTTCAATATTATAATCATAGCAATGAATGCCTTGTACCACATTACACCCAACAGGGTGATTAACAGACTGTTAATCTAACCCCTGTACATACATTATTGCTTAATAATTTTCCATTTTTGTGATGGTGAAATTGTATCCTCATTCATACAGGCCCCTTTGGAAGCTGAAAAAACAGAATAGAGGAGATATTGCAAGACTCATTTTTAATGCTAACCCACTTCTCCTGAAACACTATATAACCCCATCAGGCCATGACATGCATGTGAACCCCCTGTGAGAGATGGCTTCCCAGCCTATCAGAAGGTGTCACCCATGTGAAAGAACACTGTACCATACCTTCCCAGGCTCAGAGTGGTGGTGTTCAACAGGGCTGCCCCCACCCATCCTTGTGCTGCCCAACCAGCACCTAGAGGTTGTCTCAGAACCTGAGTTGCTGGCATGGGAATACAACATGCTACCGACTGGTCCAATGGCTGGCACTACACACAATGTTTCTCCATAACTTTTAGGTCATTCTATCAACCCATGATTACATGTAATCAATAACATTGGCAAAAATGAATAAAACACAATTATTCATTTAGTAAATCTGTTCTTTCAACAGGTCTTCATATTATTATATTCCACCTCTCTGGGCATAATTACTTTATTTTTCTTAAAAATTACAGTTTAGTTAATTTTAAAAGTCATTTATTTCAGATGGCATTTCTATACTTTAAAGGCACAAATAAATCTATACAAAGTAAGGTATGGAGTTAACAGATCTATGTTATTGTCAAGTATGTGTTTAAGCTGGCCCTAGTGTGATAACTTAAGACTGAAAATGTTATTAGTCTGTAGTACAGGTTGAGAAAATATCACAGTACCCGATGTGCTGTGCCACTTACTCTGGGAGTGGGAGCTGTGGTACCTAAGTGACTATTCATTTCTGTGGCAAAATGCAGCACTGTCATTAGCTAATGTATGATGTGATAGCACTCATAACATCACATGCTGAGCATAAAGGGAGTTTGGATATAAAAGGAGGGGAAGGAATCCACGTGCTAGGGATAAACTGGAAATATTAATAAAGAATCACCAATAACAGTGAATTCTGTGGCACTGCAGATATTCTGTGGTATGTTGCAAGTTCTGCACAAAATTCTGAGGCCGCAGAATTCTAGGGGCCTTTACAGTAGGTCTACAGAACTAATATTAGCAACATAAGGGCAGACTAGATGGACTGCAAGTCTTTTTTCTGCTGTCATGTATCTATGAATAGCTATATTTATTCATACTAATAAAGGAATTGTTGCATTGTTGGATCCCCATAGACATGCTTCTGTTGAAAGGCATACAGCTTTCATTTGTTGAGAGGTTGGGTGAGTAACATTAGGAGTTTACAGACAAAGTAAAAAAAGAAAGAAAATTCAAAGTTAAGGTTTAAAGACACGGCCCACATTAACTCCAATGTTTACATGCCTAACTCTAAACATCAATAATGTATATTATGCTTTAACATAAAATAAGTTACAAATATTACCAGTACATATTTTGCAGCCATACTACTGGGCGGGCCAGCCTATAGTTCTACTTAAAAAAAAAAGTAATGTATTGGAAGGAATCGCAGGTTCTTCAGACAACTATACAGTATATAAAAAATTGTCAGTACTGAATAAAATTATTTGTTTGTGCTGCCTCGTTGCCAAAAAAGCATCACCCTCCCTCCAAACTCTGTAGTATCCACTATCACCAACCTCCTGTCCCATCAAAATAGTCAGTTGATGCTGCCCTGCATTCAAATCAAAGCCCCCCTACTCCAACCCTTAGCATACAATACATTAGCCTCCATCATCCATAAATATTGAACAATTAATCTGGTTAATCTTGTCACAGACTTCCCAATTGTCATATCTGACTAATATATAACATCTGCCATAAAATCTATACCCCTTCCCACAGCCCTTGTAACAGACACCACTCACCTCCCCAGCTAGTGATTGTGTCAGTCTCTCTTATTGCAGTTCCAGATCCATTGGATAATACTTGACTGAAAGATCTTACATTGCCTGGTGCATCTTGTTCTATTTTTTTTGCCTTATTAATTCCATAGGGACATTGAGGTAATTTATTTTGAAATTAATTATGTTGGTGTTCAATCAAGTCCATGGTGGACTGATGTCCAAATCATAAAATAATACCATCATGCATGAGAGGCCAAGGTCTGAGCAGAATGTAATGTGAACTGTATGGCCACTCGCTAAAGACAGTTACACCAGGCCACAGTCTAGATGGTAGGTACTGTATGGCAATGTGCAGTTGGTTGCATTGTTGCTTCCTGAATGGTGCCTCCTATGTAATGGTTCCATGTCATAACAGCGAATATATTTTGGTGACTCGTAGAACAGCAAGTACACCATGCTGAAAACCAATTCAACACATCACAGTAAATGACTAATACCAAGTTAGCACACATGTAAAATACTGTTTAATGTAGGGGGCTGAGCCCCCCAACCCCAAACTTATATAATCATTTACAAGGGGGAAGGAAGACACTGGAGAAAAGAAGAACGACCAATGATGGCAACAAACAAAAAAAAAAACTGCAAAAGACAAAAAAAGTACCTGTATGCAGTCCTGAACCCAGGACCACCAACACTGCAGACAGTGCCCCCACCTGCTACACTAGCTGGGTAGATTGGCAGCATCATGCTCCTTGTCCCTATTTAGCCTATCACTCTTCTTCCCCCTTCCATCACTATTCCCTCCCTCTTCCTTCTCCTTCCATCGCTATTCTTGCCCCTCTCCATTTTTCCTATCCTCCATGCTATTCTGTCCCTTCACTCTCTCTCCTCCTCATTGACGATACTAAAAGGTACCAAACTGAAGCGCTCATTTCTGAGTAGCTTTATTTGGTTCGCTATATTGATGTGCTTCCCTATGTAATAGATAGAGGGGTCCAATTTTCAAATGCTGTTTAGGGACACAAGCTATCATTGAATCTAAATTTGAATGTCACATGACATGCTTCCAGAACTGAGGGTTTTCATTCCCTGCATCCAAGAGCTGCCCACGAGACACATGTTAACTTGGTATTCAATGTGCCTCTGTAGCATGGTTGCTTATGCACAAAGTTGGATGGAAGCTGCTGAAAACTACTCCTAACTAGGGCAGTGCAGAATGCAGAATTCTGAGGATAGAATTCAGGTGAAATAACAATTCTGCTTCTGAAATGCTCTTTGAAATTTAACTAAAAAATCTTGAAATTCTGAAAGCCATTTAATTTAAACCATGGATTCATTTTCCATGGATTACATAAACCATAAATTTGTTTTCTGCAGTTTACGTTCTTTATGTAAACCACGAATTACCAATCCATGGTTTAAATTCCACTTATGAAAGTTTAGAATTCTGCTTCTGATAGAATTCTACAGATTTCATTGCATTTGAATTTGAGAATTCTGCACACCAGTACTTCCAACTCCTGCAGGATTGGTAGCAGTAGGAAAATAGGGCATAGTCAGGTCTGATGGCAAGGCTACACCAATATAATCTAAACCCATCAGACAAGCTGATTTATGAACACAGGGCTCTGGCTCTGAAGTGATGATAATTATGGCAGCTTAAATACATTTCTTAAAACAAATTCACAAAATCTGTAAAATGTCAGAAGTTTAAAAGACATTCTTGTGCCTAGAACATTGCTCCAAAAGTGAAGAGTATGGTTTCTAAATGCTCAATCACTAGTAGTAGAATTCAGTTGTATTGTACTTATCCAACAAATTCCTGAACATTTAAATGAGGAGGAGCAATAGGACAACATACCCACATACAATATGTTGATTTTTCTACTCAAAGAACCATCATCTCACAATCCCATTTTATATGAGACAGCAAAGGATGATATGACTTTGAGGATCCCCTTAAGGCTCCTCCCAAACTAAACAGAGTAGCATGTCTGTAGTTTAGCATGCTGTTTGTTGCATTGTGAAAAGAGGCAGTGTGTTATGGGACAATCTGACTGCACAGAAGTGGAGTCAAGGAGAAATTCTCTTAAGCTGTCAGTGTAGTACATTTGCTCCAATGGATGTCACACATGCATGCTGAGCTGTGTCATATACAGTGTATGACTATTTTGGGTGTTCAGGTGCCTAGAGAGGTCCCATTAAGCTTGTCCACCTGGGGAGCCAGTGACTGAAAGGAGAACACAAGTGTAAGTATCACATAAGCATTGTAAAGTGACATCTACTTCTGTGAGGTATACCATGGGGAGGTGATATGCTGTGCCACAAGAAAGATCTCATATATTCTTCATGGAAGGAGTGAAGTGACAGCCGAGAATGAGCAACAGAAACAATATGTCAGACAGATAAACCCAGGCTGCTTAAAGCATTCACTCTACAGGAGCTCTTTGAGAGTTTCACCACTTGTGTCCTGTATACTCTTAGCACTGCATCCTGGGCCTTTCTAAGCAAAATCAAGCCATAATCAGCATGCCACAAACAAATTCGAATACCTCATGAACTTTAAGTGCTACACACAAAGTATGAGCGACAGAGTTGTTCAGTACAAAATTACCTATCCAATGATGCTATGCAATTAATTATAAGTAATTTATTTTTTTTTCTATATTGGTCAAAATAGTAAATAAAAGTGTTATTTTTTTGCAATAAAAAAGTCAATATAAACCATTTTTGGTAGGAAAATATATAACATATGAATGCAAAATTAAGCATCCATACATTAGATGTGTGTACAAAAGTAATGTTGTACTAAAAAACAATTGTTCTAATATAAAACATGTATTTGTTTCTCATTTTATTCTAGATGCTTAGGTGAGGCTTGAGAGACAAATGTGAACCACACACACCATCCCATAAACAAATGTGAATAACTCCTAAAGTATATGTGATACACACAAAGTATCAGTTGAAAAGTTGTTTAGCACAAAATTACCTTTCTAGGAGGCAGTATGGTGCAGTGGGTTAAGGCTCTGAGCTGCAAACCTGGAGACCTGGGTTTGAATCCCACAGCCCCCTAGGTGCATACTGTGTGACCCTGAGAAAGTCGCTTAACTTCCTCGTGCTCCCAGGTTGTACCTGCAAACAAGCTTTCAGCTTAGTGTGTCTCACCTGGTAAAATAATTGGTAAAATAAAAAAAAAAATAATAAATAATGGTGCTATGCAGTCAATTCTAATCAATTTGGTTCACAAGTAACACAGAGAAATAGTGCTGATGACCTGAGAAGTGTCCAAGGCACACAGGAAGTCTTTGTCTACTGACTGAAGTCATGGTGGGAGACAAAGGAGATGATTTGGCCTCCACCTTTAGGCATTTCCAGGAAGTAATGAGTTAACTGGAGCTTTAGTATGGGCAATGAACATGATGAAATTGTACTCAAGTTGTTTAAAGCTCATGTGATAATGTTACTTGTCTCATGTTCCACTAAATCTAGAAAACTCTAGCCAGCCCTTCTCTAGTAGTATAGGGCCACATAGTACCCAACTGCTAGGGATCAGTTCTAATTATAACATTAAAAAAATAGAGTTTAGTTCACATTTAATTAAAAAAACTAAGACATCTATATTGTTCAGAACATTCTAAAATTCTTAATATGAAGTATAGTAATTGCAGTGCAAAAAAAAATCCTCTTCAGGTAATATCCATGACTATCAATGAGGCTTACTTGGCAACATATTTGTCTCCAGGACAGAATATCATAGTTTCAACTCCCATACCAGAAACCCTGGCACCCAAGTGTAGTAGTAGGGTATTCTGTACTGTCTGAGTGTACTATCCTTCAGATGACACATTAAACCGAGGTCCTACCTGCCTTTTTGGTGTCCATTTAAAGATTCCATGGCATTTCTCAAGATGAGTACTAGAATGCCCCCAGTACCCTGGCCAAATTTCCCCCATTCACTAAAATACCCCCAACAGCTTAATGTGGTTCAATTTCAGTTGGTTTGCATCTATAGCCCCATCACTGTTAAGTCTGAAAATAGGCAATATTGTCTCACCCTCCTTTCCCAGTCAACAAAAACTAAATAAGAAACCAAAAAAATAACTATATTTCAGTACCTTTGCAGGGAAAGTTATTAAAAGCATCAGAAGGTAATAAACTGTAAATCTGTAATGGTGTTTTGAGCTGTACTCTCTCTACTTGCCTGCATAACGGGGTTAGTTATAAGAAGGACAGGATTAAGTAGAAGAGGAGCTCATTTGACAGGATCATTTTGAAAGAATGATTTGCATTGTTTTTATAATGTTTAAATGTTTAACATTTTAACATGTTTTTCTCTTCATATCACTAAGTCCTACCACCCTGTTCATGCCTGTTCCCTTCCATCCCCCTCACTCACACCACTGCTGCATGCAGGGTCCAATTCCAAACATCTTACATCCCATGGCAGGGCTCTCCTAGGTGAAATAACAGCCAAGAGAGAACAGATCTAGCACTTCAGAGGGGAAGGCAAGCTGACACTGAGCTAAATGGCTATCAGAATTGATTAGGGAGGGTGACGAGGTACTTTTTCATTGTATATACGAGATCAACATAAAATCAAGGGAGGAGTCATCAGGATAAAGAAAGGAGAACAGGTCGAGTAAGAGAAGGCAAAGGTAAATCTACAAAATGTTTATCAATGTTAAGTATTCATGATGAATGACAAGACCCTCCTCTGTCAGAATGTAGTATGGCAGCCAGCGGAGGATAGCTAGGAAGTGTAAACAAAGAGCCCGTAATGTGGGAAAGAGTGCTAAAGGGGCTGCAAGCACTGAATGTGAATAAATCAATGGGCCCAGCAGGGTTGCACCAAAAGGGTGTCAAGGGGGATAGGGCAGGTCTGCTAATGGAGCTCTCTAATTGCTCTTTTGAGACAGAAGAACTGCCAATGGTTGGGAAGAGCCATGAAATTATAGAACAGTCAGTCTGGCATCTATATTGGGAAACTATTGGAGTCCATAATTAAGTAAAGAATAGTGGAGTTTTAGGAGACCAATGACCTGCAGGATTCAAGACAGCATAGATTTACCAGTGGGAGATCATGTTAAATAAGATTGAATTCTTTGATTTCAGTGGTAGCTATCACCACAGTGAATGACATCAGACATTATAGTGCACTGTGGTACACTAGTAGGCCCTGAACTGGATGTCCAACATCAGAACAACAAATGTTAACTTTGATAAATCTTTCATCTGCCGCTAGGTTACTTGTTCTCTGTTGTTCTGTTTGGCATGCTTGCTCAGCTGCTGGCAACACCTAATGCACATTTGTGTCTGACAGCACACAATTTTTGTACTGTAAGTGAGGGCACCTTTCTCATCCCCCCTTCCCTCGCATCTGAGCAACACACCAAACAGAAAACAAGCTAACTTACATTTGTCCCTTATTATCTCATCCCACCCTCTCAACCATACATTTACTACATTTCTGAACCACAGATTTCCCTTCTATTAATTGTTATTGATTTATTTTTACTTCCTCGACTTTTAAGTCATAGTAGTGATGGCATTTATGCAAGCACATATGTTATTTTTTTAACCACTGTATGCTGACAAATTTTTTTTTAATAATGCTTATTTTTCATCAACATAATATGCTACAACATACTGAATAATATTATTAAAAAACATAAAACATAATTATGCATTTTTATGCCAGCAGATATGGCTCACTTTTCTATACCATTTATAGTTACTCATTTATTGTTATTTTGACTGGAACAACTGGTGCCAAATTGACATGCCTCCTGACATGGGTTAGAATTACATTTATCAGGTTTCTGGGCAACATTTGTTTGCCCCTTGTGGCATCATAGTTCACATTATTTGACCAGTATATCTATCTATCTATCTATCTATCTATCTATCTATCTGTCTGTCTGTCTGTCTGTCTGTCTGTCTGTCTGTCTATCTATCTAGCAATCTATCTATATCGAATGGCACAAGGGCACAAAAAATGGAGCTGCAAAGCATTCTGGTTTACAAGGCATTTCACAAGAATGTGGCTTGCTCAAGGCCACTCTAGCAGCACAGCACCATCTTACTGCTATGGAATGTGGCTTACTCAAGACCACTGTGGCAGCACACTACCATCTCACTGCCATGGAATGTGACTTGCTCAGGGCCACTGTGACAGTACAGTGCTATCTCATCACCATGGAATATGGCTTATTCAAGGCCATTGTGGCAGCACTGAACCATATCACTGCAATGGAATATGGCCTGCTCAGGGCCACTGAGGCAGCACTGTGCCATCTCACTACCATGAAATGTGGCTTACCCATGGCCACTGTGTCAGCACACTACCATCTCACTGCCAAGGAATGTAGCTTGCTCAGGGCCACTGTTCAGTACAGTGCTCTCTCACTACTATTCAATGTGGCTTACTCAAGGCCGCTGTGGCAGCACTAAACGTTAATCAAGGCCACTAGGACATTGCAGTTCATAGAAACATAGAATCTGATGGCAGATAAGGACTGCTTGGCCCACCCAGTCTGCCCATTTCCCTTTCTATTGGGTAAGATGCAGATCCTAGTTTTATCAACACCCTACTTCCTTCTACTTCCCATTAGAATTGCCTTATGTCTGTCCCATGCATTTGTGAATTCCCCCACTGTTTTTAACCCCACAGCCTCTTCCAGAAGGCCATTCCATGTGTCCACCACCCTCTCCATAAAAACATACTTCCTCACGGTACCACTGAGCCTTACCCCCTCAATCTTCAAATTGTATCCCCTTGTTCTTGCACATCTCTTTTTCTGAAAGATGCTACCATCTTGGACTTTGTTGATTCCCTTGAGGTATTTGAAAGTTTCTATCATGTCACCCCCCTCCTTCTTTTGCTCAAGGGTATATATATTAAGCTCTTTTAGTCTCTCTTTGTATGGCTTCTGGTTCAGACCCTGCACCATTTTAGTTGCTCTCTTCTGGACTGCCTCCATCTTGTCTATGTCTTTGCGGAGATGGGGTCTCCAGAACTGCATGCAGTACTCCAGATGGGGTTTCACTAACTGCCTGATAGCAACTTCCTGTTTTCTACTGGTGCTGCCTCTCCCTATATAGCCCAGTATCCCCCAGCCCTCCTTATTACCTTCTCACATTGCTTGCTTACCTTTACTGACAACAGTAAAAATGGAAAGGGACCTGTGGGTAATTATATCAGATGACCTAAAGGTGGACAAGCAATGTGAGAAGGCAGTAAGGAAGGCTGGGGGGATATTGGGATGCATAGGGAGAGGCATCAATAGTAGAAAACAAGAAGTTGTTATCCTCTGTACAGACAGTTAGCGAGACCCATCTGGAGTACTGTGTGCAGTTCTGGAGACCCCATCTCCACAAAGACATAGACAGAGTGGAGGCTGTCCAGAGGAGGGCAACCAAAATGGTGCAGGGTCTGCACCAGAAGACATACGAAGAAAGACTAAAGGAGCTTAATATGTATACCCTTGAGGAAATAAGAGAGAGAGGGGACATGATAGAAACTTTGAAGTACCTCAAGGGAATCAATAAAGTCCAAGAGGGTGGCATCTTTCAGAAAAAAAAGATGTGCAAGAACAAGGGGGCACAATTTGAAGATAGAGGGGGAACGGCTCAGAGGTAATGTGAGGAAGTATTTCTTCACAGAGAGGGTTATGGATGCATGGAACAGCCTCCCTGAGGAGGTCATGGAGTCAAGAACAGTGGGGGAATTCAAGAATGCATGGGACAGACATAAGGCAGTCCTAGTGGGGGGTAGGAGGAAGTAAGCTGTTGGGTAATTAGGATCTGCAGCTTATCTGTTAGGTAGGAAAATGGGCAGATTAGGTGGGCCAAGTGGTCCTTATCTGCCATCAAATTCTATGTTTCTATGTTTAGGACATCTGCCATGACTACTCCCTGGTCTCTTACCATTTTTGTTGTTGTTAGTACCTCCTCCCATTGTGTACTCTTCCCCTGGGTTTTTGTTTCCCAGGTGCATTACTTTGCACATCACTGCACTGAATTTAAGTTTCCATACTTGTGACCATTCCTCCAACCTTGCCATGTCCCTTCTTATCCTTTTCATAATAGTACTGTATTATGGTGTATATCTGACATGTGGTGCTGACTTTTTTTGTGCTGCCAGTTTTTTCCCTGTTGAGCCTGGCACACTATGGAGCATAGCTGCTTTTGTTGTTTTCAGTGTACAATAACCATTGATGCTGATAACCTTTTTTCTGCTCCACAGGACATGCCTTCTCATCCATGAAGCTAGCAAAACTATGAGGTTGGAGCAGGCAAAAGTGTGGATGGAAGTGAATGAAAAAATGTCAGACACGATTGTTACAGATGAGTACTATAACAATGCAGTCCCTTTGCCCCATGGTTTTTACCCCCCCAAAAAAGGATGCCTGGCACAAAAAAACACAGCTCAGATACCCTCTGAAAATACATCCCTTGGGTACCATCTCATTCCAAGTGCCTTGGCCAATACCACTTCACTTGGCATCATGAAGGGCTGAAGGGTGATTTCTTTGGAGAGGAGACAGTGTACAATACAGTGATGCTCTTTATCAAGTGAGTATTTTCAGATAGGCATTGGCTTTTCGAAGGTTTGTTCTGGGGAGTAGTTGGAGACACTGTACTTTGCACTAAATTATATTTCTTGCTAGAATCCTGTTTCTGTAGACAGCTAGTCTGCATTCAGGGGATTAGACAATGTGGTATACAGTATTGTTCTGTGGGTTTTATAACATCTGCATTAATTCTATTTCACAGATAATGACCCAGAACATGCTGGGTTGGGAGTCAATATAATGGACAAGGAGGTGAACTGGGTCAGGGTGCCACCCAAAATGCCACATCTGAACATTATTAAAATGGTGTAGTATTAGATGAAATACTACATCAGGATGAGGGTAAAACTATGAAGTTGTGTGCAGTTGATATGGGGCATCAGACACTTTTGCTGAAGAGAGATGACAGTGGAAGACTGCAGAAAATATATTGATACCCAGGATAATGTCATCCCAGATGTTGTTTGTCCAATGGTTGAGCCCCAGCAATGTAAAGGTAATAATTACTGAACACAATATGCTTTGTCTGTGAAAACTAAATAAAATTGAACTCTGGAATTTATGTGTTTTGTCTTTTCTTATTCCATATCATGGTGGAATCATGTTCTAACACCCAGCTGGGCAGCATCCAAAGGTGTTATTTCAGTTGTGATAATCCAAGATGTAGGGGGGAAAGATGCTGAAGGAATTCATGGATGGTTCCAAATTCTAAAGAACAGGTTCAGTTTTTGTTATGAAGCTGTGGGGTGAGGACATGCAAAACTCTGTCTCTAACCACAGTCAAGAAAGCTGATAAACAATACACATCACTATAAGGAAATCGAGACCTACAAGGAAATCAGTCCCATAGACATTCATTACTTACATATTAAAATAGATTAATTCTGCTACTGAATATTGTAGTGTACTGTATAAAAAACACATGAAAAGAGATTTGGGGTTACAGGTGACATGCTACACAGAAGTCACTTAAAGAACACTAAGTTAACAATTTATTTTTGTCTAAGTGATGTCGGGGCCTTTTAAAAAAATACAGAGTGTCTTCTGGGTTCTCAAGAACAGCACTAGTACTCTCTGACTCAAAGTCACACCTAACATCATTCATTCAGCAGCATGGCATCAGAGGAGAATGTATGGATTACAAGGGAGAGGCAGGGGCTGACAAGGCCTGAAACACCTTGAACCAGGCCAAAAGAAAAAGGTCAGCTGAGGGGGCACTGCCATATGCTCTAGGCCAGTTTGGAGCTCTCCTCCATGAGGCTTGTGAGGATGCACTAATGCATGTCACTGTGCCTACAAAGGTGGGTGATGTTTGTAACACTAATGGGGGATCTGGGGTTGATAATGTGCATGCATTTATTCTTCATGATTTCTTACTACTCCATTTGATTTATGTAGAATTCAGGCTGATGGCCAGGCACAGTGAGAAGACATTGCAGTGGGCATGGAAAGGGCTGCAGACTGTAAGGGTGATGTGTCACCCCAGCAGCTTGGAGCTGATCAAAAGATACTACTTAGACAAATATAGGGAGTTATGGTATGTCATGAGAATTTCAGAGGTAAAAGTAATATTTTATAAAGAAGACGTCCGGTGATGCCACACAGCTCATGACAGCCTGAAGTTACAGATCTGCCTGTGCCCGATTTAAAATAAAAACCATCCTGCTACAAACTGAACCAGAAACAAACTTAGAAGCATAGAAATATATAAACTGTTGACAGATAAGGACTGCTAGACCCATCCAGTCTGCCCAATGGCAATATACATGCATGCATCCACTCACCCTAAGTGGTCAATGACTTTTCATCACTCCCTTCCTGCCCATGGTTTCCCCTGTGCTTGTCCCAGGCATGTTTAAACCCCTCAGCTGTACTTGCAACTACCACCTCTTGTAGTAGACTATTTCAAACATTCACCACCCTCTCCATGTAGAAAAACTCCTTCACATTACCTCTTAATCTCCGCCCCTCCAATTTCATATCGTGCCCCCTCGTTCTGGTATCTTTTCTACATTGAGACAGATCTCCCAACAGCACCTTGTTTATGCCCTTGAGGTACTTAAAAGTTTCTATCATGTCACTCCTTTCTCTCCTCTCCTCCAGTGAGTACATATTGAGGTCTCTTAGTCTCTTCTCATATGTTTTGTGGTGCAAACCATGCACCATTTTTGTCGCCCTTCTCTGGACAGCCTCTACCATGTTTATGTCCTTATGCATGTGTGGTCTCCAGAACTGCATGCAGTACTCCAAGTGAGGCCTCACCAGTGTTCTATATAATGGCATCACCACTTCCTGCCTCCTACTAGTAATACCTCTGCCTATGCACCCCAGCATGCCACTGGCCCTCCCTGCAGCCTTTGCACACTGCTTTGATACCTTCAGGTCATCAGATGTGATAACCCTTAGGTCCGTCTCCTCTTTGGTGATGGTCAGTACCTCCCCCCATCCAGTAAGTCTCCCCAGAGTTCCCCCTTAACAACTTCTAATGGCTATCAAAACAAAACAAGTGGCAGTATCTGCAAAAATGGTGAGGCATTTCTGACTTATGGATTAAATAATAAAACAGCATACTCAAATGCCTAGAGATCCATCCCTGGCCTTCTCGCAAAAATGGGACTCAGCCATGCCATAGACTGCTAAAGACAGCTTGCATATCCATCTAGACCTTCTTACTGTATTTAAGAAAACAGCGGCAACAGGGATGAAAACTGATGGGAAACTCACTCACATACAGAAGGATATAGCCAAAGTGAAGAAATGAACAACAAAGATCAAATAAAAGTGGAAACCATAACTGACATAACAGCCGCAAAACAGCATCTGCTACTATACTTCCTAAAAAGAGATCAGGAAATATCTTTGAAACTGGACAATCCAGAAGCCAGAGGCAGGAGGAAGAATTTAAATATGTGGTATTCCACAGCTGAGGCCAAACACCTGATGGTGTTCACATTCCTGCAGCATTTAATAAGTGACTCATTCACTGTTTCACCTGGTGTAGACTTAAACATGAGCCACCCGCACTGGGTCCTAAATCGAAAGATCCCAATAGCTGCATTAGATCAATTGTGCCATAAAAGGTGTTATTTCAGACCAAGGAAGCAGTTTTAAAAGCAGTGTGGGGACCCAAAGATCTAAAGTCTGAAGGGAACTGAATCACATTTAGCCAAGATTATACCACAAGGATGCAACAATTATGAAGGGAAATGTGGGCAGCATTGCAGTCTCTAGAAGAAAATGGACTTGCAGTTCAAATGCTCTATTCCACCCATATAATTACAGAAAAAGAAACTGGGATAAACAAGTTTCTGGACCTGTATGCTGCTGCTGCTGCTGCTGCCACTATCAAAGAAACCAGGGGAGGGGGCAGGCAGGTCAGCACAGAACAGCCTCTGGGTTCAGAGCAGCTCCTGCAGCTTTCAGGAGGAGGCAGTGACCCGTAATGGGCATAAAGAAGTCCTTTTTTCAAGAGGTACAATAGCTACTCTCAAAATTCTTCTGGGAAGGAAAAAATGAGACATGGAGGTAGGGTGGTCACGGTAAACAGGGCAGAGGGAGGAATATGAGTACCCAACATATATGAATACTACAAAGCTGCACAGCAATCTGCAGAGGTCATTTTTTTGTTGACACATGACAAACCAGAATGGAGATAGCTTGAGAACTGGGACGCAATGCAATACCCACTTAATGCACTCCCTGCTCTTGAACTCTCCCTTTAGGAGAGTAGAGCTCTGAGGAACCCAAGGTTGACAATAACAATGAAAGCCTGGAAAGAATATTTCAATTCAATTCAATTCAATTTTAATTTTACTGGAATAACACCATTGAGACAACTCATTTGTAAGGTGGTCCTAGAAGAATTAGCATACATAGAGGTATATTGAATAAAAAAAACACAATGGCTGATGCAAAACAGTAATAACAATACTAGTCATATAAAACAAGTAATGTGCGGGTACAGCTTACTTAGGTTCTTTACATAAAAATCAGGGCAACAGATACAAAAAGCAATGCTAACAGTACAAGGGATACAAGACAGATAATGTGCTGATACAACTAAAAATAAATACAGAGAGAAAATTAACACTAGAAAGAGTGGGTGAACAGGAATAGTTGCTGGAATAAGGTGTAAGAGTATGGGGAAGGGACAACAAGAGAGCTAAAGACAGGTAGGGGACTGGGGAGGTAGAAAATGGTGGGATGGTGCAGGGATAGGCAAAATTAGGAAAATTAAGGTGCAGAGAATAGAGAATAAGTTCAAGGTATTTAAGATTTGTATAAGAAGCAGGGTAGGTAAAGAGGAATAACCGACGGGATCCCTCCACCGAAGAAGAAAAAAAGAATAGGCAGAATGTGGAACACATGCTACTATGGTAGCAATAAGAGCAGTAGAGCCTCTTTAGAAAATGGGTGAATAATTTTGCATTACAAAAGCACTTGTCCTTTGTCTGCAAAATGAGTTTAAGCAGGTACTTAAAGTTACACATCCCAACAGTATGCGTACATTTTAATGTTTTTTGTAGGGTATTCCACAGAGTGGGTAGTGCATATCCCATGGATGCAGAACCAAAGTGGGTTCTTATCTTGGGGTATCAAATGTAATATAGGAAAGTTTTCTGAGGGAATACCTGCAAGGGGAGCATTTAAATAAGTTGCAGATGTAAGGGGGAAGCTTCAGGATGATGGCTCTATACACCCAGAGGGAAGCATTATGCCACCTCCTGGTATTGAGAGAGGGCCAGTTAATCTGTAAGTAAAGAGAACAGTGGTGAGTGTTGAAAGGGGCATTTAAGATAAATCTCAAGCCTCTGTGATAGAGTGTGTCTAGAGTACAGAGGACTGTTTTAGGGCATTGGCCATAGAGGAAATCTGCATAGTCAATTAGGAAGAGGATGGTTGTCTGGATGAATCTTACTGTGGTTTCATAAGTAAGTAGGCACTTGATGTGGTAAAAGAGTCCAAGTCTTTGTCATAGTTTTTTAGCTAGTTCCTTGATATTGGTAACAAAGGAAAGTTTACAGCCCAGCCAGAAACCTAGATATTTGAATTTCTCTACTAGTTCGAGTGGTTCCTCCAGAATTGTGACAATCTGTAGGTTGGTGTTCGAGGACTGGGGAATTGTCTCTTTGGAATAAGAGGAGAGGTGCATAACTTTTTTTTTTTGGCATTGAGAAGTAGTTTCAGGTGAAGCAGATTTTGTTGGAGAAGGTCAAATTTGTGCTGTAATTCAAGGCAAGTGAGTTGTAAGGAGGGCCTAGCAACATAAAGCACGGTGTCATCCACCAAGAGGTGGATGCTTGCTGTGTTAATATTAAGGTCAATATCATTGATATAAATAATAAATAATACTGGTCCCAGGATAGACTCCTGGGGAACTCCTCTCTGCAATGTTTTTAGAGGACAGAACATGCTATGACCTATTACTCTCTGCTGTCTACCATTAATGTTGCAGGAGAACCATTTTATAGCAATGTCATCCAACCCAAGGTTATATAGCATTGTTAGAAGTATTTGGTGGTCAACCACATCAAAAACCCAGCTCAAATCTAAAAAAAGAGCACTGACATAATTTTTGATGTCAAGGGAGGTTTGTCAGTCATTGGTGACTTTTGCCAGAGCCAAAACTGTGCTGTGTTTAGGCCTGAATCCAGACTGGAGGGAATTCAGTAGGTTTGTGGATTCAAGGTGATCTCGAAGTTGGGAGTTGGCCAGTTTTTCAAGAAGTTTGGATAGGATGGGTAGCAAAGAGATTGGCCTATAATTATTAAGATAACTTGGATCACCAAATTTGAAAAGAGGAATAACATGCACTATTTTGTAATCAGAAGGAAGTGCACCTTGAGCAAGGGACAGGTTGAGGAGGTGGGTAATAGGTGGGGACAGAGTGTACTAGCCTAATTTTAAGAAAAAAGGTTTGAGCTGATCAGCCCCAGCACCTTTCTTTCTGTCCAGGGCAATTGAAAGGTCTTTGACCTGTTTGTGAGTAACTGGCTTGAAACTGAATTGGTTTTAGTGATGTTGGGCTTTAGTTGGTGGGCACACAGGGTCACCAACAGAGGGTGAGAGGACAAGCTTGCTAGCAGATGATGAGTCAAAGGCTAGCCCAGCAGTAGCAAAATGGTTGTTTAGTTGATCCAGTATGTCATGGTTGCTTGTGTAGGTATTCTTCTCTATACTATTTTAGCTGGGAGGGACGATGGTGGTTTATGTCCTTAGACTTCCCTAAGGAGTTGCCAGAAATTGGCAGCATTGTTTTTGAGGATTCCAGGGCTGCCAGGAAGTATTTATGCTTATCTGGCTGAACAAGTCTAGTACAGTGGCTCCTGGCTGCTCTGAAAGCAGCCCAATCAGAATACGATTTATTTTTATGAGCTTTCTCCCATAACTTGTCCCTGTCACAAGACACAACATCATGTGCTGCATCCATCCTGACTGTAGTTTATGCAGACTTCCTCCTGGCATAGATGAATGGCATAAATAAATTGTCACAAGAGTTGGTTGACAAAAACACATTACTATGTTTCAAAAAGGGCCTCGAGAACTCTTAATATGTAATACAGCAATGGTATAATTATGACCCACTTGTGTGGGGGACAATCACGATGGACTAGCTTAAAGCCTACTTTTGTCCTTGCAATCCAGTAAGCCCAGTACCTTTAAAAGGTGGGAAGACCTAGGTTTAAATGTTGTGGGACAGTTCTTTGGGGGGTGAGAGACTTCACCTTCTTGAAGGTAGAATTCCAACTACCAAAGTGAAATTTTTCTTTAGATTCCTCCAGTTAACCCTTTGTCTCCTAGCAGACACCTGTAGTCATCAGTAAAATACACTGCTGTGTCCTGAGAACACCTACAGAAGTCAGCTACTGACTTCCTGTGTACCCTTGCAACGTCTCTAGATGTCACTTATATATTTTAATATGCAATATAACAGAATATAATATATATTTGACTGCATAGCACCATTGGAAAGGTAATTGTGTACCGAACAACTTTGCCACTAATATTTTGTGTATATCAAGAATACTTTAAGAGTTATTTGCATTTGTTTATGGTATGGTGTGTATGGCTTACGTTGTCTATTTTAGTGGGAAAAAAATTTGTTACAACCAGCATAGAAAAAAAATTAAATTACATGTTATTATTTGCATACCATCATTGGAAAGGTAATTTTGTGCCGAATAACTTTGCCACTCATACTTTGTGTCCAGGACTTACGGTTCTTGAGCTACTAGGATTTGTTTGTGGCATGCTGGTTTTAGCTTGATTTTGCTTAGAAAGACCCAGGATTCACTATTAACAGTATACAGGAGACAAGTGGTGCAACTTCAGAGAGCTCCTGTGGAGGCAATGAGTAAAGAGGCAGGCTGCTAAGCCCCCCCCCCCAGGTCAATTCAGAAAACTTCAAGATTCCCTGTTTTTAACACTAGCTGACCTAGTTAAGCAGAAACAACCCTGTTGATTAGTATCCCAAATAATAGCAACAGTAGCGGAGCCAGATTTGGGAACATTTGGGAGGCAGGGGGGCCTTTCAGTCAATCACTGGCTCCACAATGGGCATTAAGCATTGAATAAAGATGGTGGTCGGCACCACTATTCACACTGAGGCAGCCAGGAGGGGTGACCACCCCCCCAGCCCCCCTCTTGCTCTGCCACTGAATAGCAAGGCTCCAATGGGTGGGGGAGGAAAGCTCCCTAGACCTCATACACAACAGATGGAGGGAGGAGGCAGACATCCCTTGGATGATCAAAGCTGGAGAACAACAGGGGGGAGGTGAGCCATACAGTGGCAATCAACCAGTGGAGGGATTTCCATATCCTGGTTCTTCCATACTCTGGTGGTCAATATTTCAAGCAGAGCAACTCTAATAGCTGTTGGTGGTTATGTAACAGTAGTTCAAATCATTACCACAGGTTCTGGGGTTGTTAATCAATCCAACTATACTGTACAGTACATCCAAGCAATATCATCTGCAGACAGAGCATCTTAAAGCTTGGTGTCTCCTTACAATCTTAAAATTTACTTTTAGGTTTGCCTCCTCTGGGTACAAGAGGTCCCAAGACCAGATATCTATTTAGAATATTTAAGGCAGCATTCATAAAAGCAATCAGGTGCTGATGGCTAACAGCTTCTTCGCCCAGTCTACAAGACTGCCTACTTCATTGCAAGAGAATTAGGGACATGGGAAAAGCTGACTCATCATTTATGACTGCAGGTGGAGCTATACAATGCCAGGTGGCTCCCCTTTCTTCCATATATAGAGGAAATAAAAGGGGATCCAATAGTAGATAAGTTACTGGTAGCCAGACACCTGTGAATTAAGCTAATACACAGGTAACCCAAAAGCCAGACCTGTAGGAATAAGAATAAACACCCCAATGAGGGACCAGACACAGGCTTTAACTCTCACTAACATATCATAAAGTTAATATATCAATAGATTCACAAGAGTTGACAAAGTTATGCTTGCAAGACTGATCCTATCAATTGTTATTTATTCTGTCCCAGACTTTCCTGTTATTCCTTTTCTAAATGTTTGTTCTCTTATGACTTCAGCTGTATTTTGAAGTCAATGCAATAGAAAAACAAACATAATACTGAATGAAATGCAAACTGTAGCCAAAAATGTTATATGTTTGCAGCAATGTTTTTATTATTGTATTATTCATAGTTTCATAGTGGTATACAAGTCGTTAGTCATTGGCCATGTGACTCACTAGCTTTCAATCATGGTAGATACATTTTCTTTCCCCCATAATGCTATCCAAAGAGTTCTTGAAGATCTCCATTGGGTCACTCATTACTATGTCTTTAAGCAGGCTGTTCCATACCCTTACCATCCTCTGAGAGAACCAATTCCCTCTCTTTTCTGTTCTGTACAAGGTCCATTTTAGCTGCAAACAGTGGCCTATGTTGTCCCTTTTAGATGTCCTTATTTCTAACCCAATGCATTCCAGTGTCTCCCTATTTTTGATTGCTCTGTATACCATACATAGGTTCCCTCTGGTTCTCCTGTACTCCAATGAGTACAGGTTTAGTTCTGATAACCGTTCCCCATAGGATCTTGTAGATAAATTACTTATTTTTTTGGGTGACTTTTCTTTGTGTACTTTCCAGCATTGTAATATTTTTAGTAGTCCTCGGTGCCCAGTACTGCACACAATACTCAAGATGAGGGTGTGCCAATGAACTATACAGGGAATACAATACTTCTCTATCTCTGCTCACTATGTTCAGTAAAATACAGCCCATCACCTTACTGCTCTTTCTGACTGACTCCCTGCATTATTTGTCCTGTGACATTTTATTTGTTGTGATAACTCCTAGGTCTTTTTCACTCTGAGTTACCTTAATCTCTTCCCCGTACATGAAGTGCACTGCCCTTCTAGTCCAGCTTCCCATGTGCATTACTTTGCACTTTTCCATGTTGAACTTGAGTTTGTGTGACCATCCCCACTCTACAATCCTATCTCTCTCTTACCTTGGAACATCTTAATCGCCTCCTCACTCTCCACTACTGCACCAACCTTAACATCATCTGCAAATGTTGCATTCCAACAACTCCTGTTTGTTTGCAATGAAGAGATAAATACTCCAAAGTGTGTTGGTCCCAGAACTAACCCCCGAGGTACTTCGCTTCTGACTTCAATCCATGAGGACAAGTGTCCTGCTATGCATACCCTTTGTCTTCTTCTTTGCAACCATGAGCACATCCATTTAATTATATTTATTGGAATCTTTATGTCCTGTATTTCCTTTATTAAAATGTCATGTGGCATCCTGTCAAAGGCCTTGGAGAAATCTAAAAACAACACATCTATGGGGAGTCCTATATCCAGGGCACTGCTAACGGGCTTGAAGAATTGTAAAAGATTTGTCAGGCATAACCTTCCTGCCCTAAACCCATGCTGGTTTATATCTTTCAACCCTCCCACAGTAATGATCCATAATTTCATCCCTGACAAACTCCTCCATCATCTTGCCCACAATAGGTGTAAGACTAATAAGCCTATAGTTATTCACTTCAGCTTTAGATCCCTTTGTGTGCATATTGGGATGACTGTTGCCTCTCTCCATTCTTTAATTACTCTCCCCTCTAAAAAGGAGGTGGTAGACATGTCTGCTCGGGGCCTGCTATTTTGCATGCCTATTTCTACAAAACTAAGGGTTGAAGTTCATCGAGACCTGGTGATTTATTAGTTTTTAACCTCTGAAGCCTCTTTGGTACCTCCTCCTTTGAGATCGCATTTTTTTGTATATCCCTGTTCCTATGACTACCTGCCCTCCTCCTTTGTTGGTAAATACTCTGGAAGTGGTTGTTAAAGGCCTCTGCTACTTGTTGTCCATCACTCATAGCTGAATTCCCCAACTTAATAGGTTCCACCATTTGTTTCCTTTTTTTACTACTGTTTAAATATTTGTAGAAGACTTTCTTGTTGTCTGCGGTACCTGCTGCCAATTAAACCTTATGTTTTCTTTTAGATTCTTTAATGGCACTCTTGCACTCCCTGACCTTTTCCTTGTATTCTAACCACCCCTATCTGGACGGGTTCCTTTTGGAAGAGTTATAAGCTCTTTTCTTTTTCTTAATTCTCAGTTGCATGTCATTGTTTAACCAAACCAGTATCTTCCCTCTGTTATTATACTTTCTTCTCTCTGGAACATAAGTACAGTATCTATGCAGTGTTTAAGCTTAGTGTACAGCATGTACCACTTTCTTTCCAGATTGGACCAGTCAAATTCCCTTTCCCAGTCCCACTTCCACATACAATACCTAATTCCTTTGATGTTTGCTCTGTAGTAGCATGTGATGCTGTTTTTTCCTTTGAGTGGCTCCTATCTAGTCCTTAACGCAAACTGCACCATGTTGTGATCACTGTCACAGAGGGGTTCCCTCATTTTACAGTCCATGATATCCTCCCCTATATTGGTTAAGACTAGGTCCAGTAAGTTTCCCCTCTCTTGTTTCTCTTGCACATGTTGGTCCAGGCCATTTGTTGCTATATACTCCAAGAATTTATTTTCTGTAAGACCTGTTGCTGTTAGATTTCCTCAGTTAATGCTGGGTAAGTTAAGATCACCCACAATCAATACCCTGGTTCCCACTTCAGTGTTGCTCAATTCATCCAGGAATCTTCTGTTCTTATCTGCCACTAAGTTTGGGGCTCTGTAGCACACACAGATCAGTATTTTACCTCTTTTACGTGAGTTTATCTGTACCCATAATTGTTCTAGTGGGTCCTCTTTGCTGTTGGTATCATTTATCTCATATGCCTCAGTTTAATTATGTATGTCCTCTTTTATTGGTTCAATTGATACTGAATACGTGATAGTCTGGTATGTCCTTACTCAGTGAGTCCTCCTTCCTCCTTCCACCATGCCTCTGAAATGGCACATACTTTTATCTTTTCATTATGGAGAATGTTTTCTAGTTCTTCCTTCTTGTTATTTATACTCCTTGGCCTGGATATTCAAACTGCGACAGGCTGTGGCACAAGCCTGAGCGCAGCTCAACTTGGCTGCGCTGGGGTGTGGCCTGGGCGATATTCAACGGATCTGCGCTATGGCTCAGCAGCTTTGAATATCACACCCTGGCCACCCCCATGGTGCATGGTGCAGTGGCACTGCACCAGCGCAAGTGGCCAGAGTGGAGCATGGAGTTGCGCTAGCGCAAGTGTCGTTGTGCCATTCACAGCACCTGCAATATTCAAAAGGGGACATGCAAATGGTACCATAATTTATGCAACACACACATGGGGCCATTTTCATGTCATTATGTCCCATTTGCATCCCATTAGCATGCAGGTGTGCTGATCCCCGACGACTTGCACCTGGCACCCTGCCAGGCAGCAGCCGTTGGGGACCAACGCCACCTGTAGCTCAATCGCAGGCATTTGTCTAAAAAAGGACTTCCACATCCAATATCCCTGGTGGTCCAGTGGACCGCTATGTACCCGATCGTGGGCATGTGTTATAATGAAAGAGACTTCATCGTCCAATATCTCTGGTGGTCCAGTGGACTGCTATGTGCCCGATCACGGGCATCTGTTATAATAAAAAATGTAATCCTCATCCAGTAGCCCTGGTGGTCCAGTGGACCGATTGCTGCCAGATCACGGGCATCTGTTGAAATAACCCCCCCCGGCCAATATCCCTGGTGGTCCAGTGGAATGCACTCTGCCCAATCATGGGCATCTGTAAAACATACAACATCCTATTACCCTGGTGGTCTAGGGTACCTCCTCCCCACATGCCCACTGAGCCCCACCATCCCACTCCCCCGTGGTCCGCTGGCGGGTGGCAGCACCCAACCTGCCTGCCGCCCCGCCGCCCACCGACTGACACCTTGGTAGGGCTGCACGCCCATTGGTTCACAGCGTGAGCCAATGGCATGCAGCCCACATTCACATATCTGGAATGTGTAGTACAGTATGGGCTGCATGCCCATTGGCTCACACTGTGAACCAATGGGCATGCAGCCCTACTGAAGTGTCAGTGGGCGCAGACAGCTGGTTGGCAGGTGGGTGGGTGCTGCCACCCGCTGGCTGACCAGAGGGGAGCAGGGTGGTGGGGCTCAGTGGGTGGGTGGGGAGGGGGTACCCTAGACCACCAGGGTAATAGGACGTTATATGTTTTACAGATGCCCCTGCTCGCAGGCAGAGTGAGGTCCACTGGACCACCAGGGATATTGGCCGGGGGGGGTATTTCAACAGATGCACGTGATCAGGTAGCAATTGCTCCACTGGACCACCAGGGCTATTGGACAAGGATTTCTTTTTTATTATAACAGATGCCCATGATTGGGCACATAGCGGTCCACTGGACCACCAGGGCTATTGGACAAGGATTTCTTTTTATTATAACACATGCCCACGATCGGGCACATAGTGGTCCACTGGACCAGCAGGCATATAGGACGAGGAAGTTTCTTTTATTATAACACATGCCCACAATCGGGGACATAGCGGTCCTCTGGACCACCAGGGATATTGGAGGGGGGGTTTATTTAAACAGATGCCCGCAATGGGGCATGGGGGCACCACCAGGTGCAACAAGAACTCGGGTGACCATCCACAGGTGGCAGCTGCCGTATTGCACCCTGCAATGCAGCAGCTCACCTGTGGGTGGCCATCATTTGTTCCTTTTTTTTTTTAGCTTAACTTTGCGCAGGCAGAAGTAGGGGTTGCACATGCATAGCTCTGCACATCCCAGGCTGAATATCAGGCTGTGCAGCTTATGCATGGGCACGCCCTCCCACCTGTGCCTGCATACATTACTGATGTGCTCTGGCACATCGGGATTTTTGCAGTGCACTTTTCCCTTTTGAATATCATGCCGGGCCGCTACCCTTTTGAATATCTGGGCCCTTGTGTTTAGCAGGAGGAATTTTATATCTGGGAAACAGCCATCAGACTCTTCTCCCTCATTTCTTAGTTTAAAATCCTTTCATATAGTGTATCACCTACCCAAAATATTCTTCCCTGCTTTGTTTAGATGGAGTCCATCCTTACTGTATAGATGTGCTTTTCCTACAAATTTTCCCTAAGTATTCAAGTAAGTGATCCCTGGTTCATTGCACCAGCTATGCATACGTGCATTATTCCTTTGTATTGTCCTATTTTTCCCCAGATGACATTAAATCAAGGGAATAATTCTAGAAATCACATATTTTGCTCCCCTATCTTGGATTTGCTTACCCACTTCAATTATGTCTTTTACAATATCGTTTTCGTGTTCTTTGCCAGAGTCATTTGTCCAAACATGTATCACTACTGTTGCTAGGTCAGGGTCAGTCCTTTGCAATTTCAGTAAGCATCTTTTAACATTTATTTATTTATTGAAATGTTTCACCAAGAAAGCACACTGAGCAACAAGTCACTCATCTCCTGGTATGACCTGGGGAAAAGGGGTACAATAGGAGTGAGACACAAAATATTCAAATTTCAAGATCAATATTAACATACAGTTGTAAGGCAGGTGTTATAAGCAGTGTTACAACAGTGTTGCACATAATAGGTAGTAGAAGACTTGGTAATAGTAAGTGCCAGGTTAATAAGTAAACAAGTGCTTACATGAAAGAAAGGGGGGAGAAGAGAGAGAGGGAGGGAGGGGTGAGGTGCGGGAGGGGAAGAGTCGAGTTCAAGTTTCATTCAAGTTACAAGATCAACATTAACAAACAGTTGTAAGACAGGTGTTACAAACAGTTTTAAAACAGTGTTGCGCATAATATATAGGAAGAATGGACAATAATAAGTGCCAGGTTAATAAGTAAACAAGTGCTTACTTGAAAGAGAAGGGGGAAAAGGAAATGAAAAGATGAGTTGGGGGATGGAGAAGAGTCATGTCCCTGGAGACCCCTTCAGGATACGAGGATCCCTGCAAGGGGACTGGGGGGCTAGAGAGAAGAGGCTAGGCAGTGTCCCAGAGAGACCCCTTCAGGATGTGGGGAACCCTGCAAGGGGTTATAGGGCTAGACAGAAACAGTGATAAGGCGTCACTTCCTCTAGCCCCTGGCAGACATGTAACTACCCCAATTCAGTTTATAATCCCTGCATATCTGTGTATTGCATCCTCTTATAAGTGAATCCCCTATTACCAATATTCCTTTCCTTTCCTTTTTCTGCTAGGTATATTAAGATTCATAGGGTTCCTCTCCTCTTCCACCATGTCCTCTGAGGTATCATTATAAGTTAGTGGTTGATATCTGTTTACTAGTGCAATGTCCTCCCTACCTAGGGCATTCCTTCTTTTTTTTGTCTACTGTTTGGAGATAACTGATCACTCCCCATTATTTTCTTCCTCATGGCAAGTGCTAAACTCTCCACTATCCCTCCTGCCTCTTTTTCTCATCTGTTGTTCCTTCAAGCCTAGGTATGGGGTGTTCTACATAATGGGTGCTGGCAGCTATGCCATTTCTATCCACTGCATCAGTATACATAATTTGCTCAGTTCTTTCCTTATGTCCTCCTTTTCTCTACACTTTGGACATTTAAATTCAGCAGGCTCAAGGTCACTTAGGGATGATGTCAGATTGAAAATCACATAAAACACAAGTTTTAAAAAATATGTTATATATGTGTGATTCAGGGCTTGAAAGCTATATATGTGATATGGTGTTTGTAAGGTATATATTGCTTTTCATTCTGGAAAAATGTAGTTTCAAAACAGACCTGCATTCCATTGGTCTGAAAGTAAAGTGCAGATGTCTGAAAAGTACTTTGCCTGTTTATGTTTTATAAATATGCTTTATTTTGTTTGAACTTATTTGTTGTTCTTTCTGGAAAGTTTTATATTATATCTATGACTTCTGTCCAAATATATTATTAAACGTAGTAATTACTGTATATTAGTGTGCTGTTATCTTTTGTTTCCATTTTATATAGATGGCATGGATATTATTTGTAAGTTTAAAAGTTCTGTCTCTCAGAATAGGGAGGCTATTGTATTGGGTTATATGAATCATAATGGGAACATCAAATCTGATACAAGGGTTAGGGAACTGATGTTAAATTCATTGTTAAATAAGATCATTGAAAGTCCCACTAGAGTTAATTATAAAACAGCTACAGTAACTCCTCAATAATTGGTTGTATTCTGGTTTCTGATAATACAAAAAGAAAACATTCTGGTCTTCCCCTGATAGTATGAGCAAACATTGTTTGTTTGTTTTTTTTTTTGTTTTGTTTTGTTTTTTGCCATTGGAGTGCTAAATGGACGTTGGTTCTTCCAGTGTTCATCTTTTCAAGAAATTAGATATTTCAAAATTCTAAGATGCTTTATGTCAAGTACATTGGACTTGTCCAAGTTATTTTATTTCCACTGATGATGCACTTTTAAAATTTGTCTCTGTTTAATTCAGTATGTGATAAATTCATTCCTTTAAGAAAGTTTAGGATTAGAGGTAATATGCAAATTGGATTAAACCAGAAGTAAATGACCTAAGTGAGGAATAGGGACAAGAAATGGAAGCAGTTTAGGAAAACCCAGGATGCTGCCACTCTATCTATAAACAGTTATGAAATAAATGTAAATCTATGATTAGATGATTAAAACAACAATACCTAATTAAAAACACACAACAAACATTCATGAGTGAGGATGCGGCTGCAAGCTGGAATATTATCAATGATTAATTGGAAAACTTCATAAGATCGGTCTAACATGCTTTTTTCTGACTCTGGTGTGCCTATGGACCAAAGAAGTATAGCTGAAGAATTTAAGACTTTTTTCTAACATGTCGTAATACATTCCAACAGATTTGGTGATCTGCCCAAATATAACAGTGTCTCTTCAATTTTGTCTGATAGAATCGTACCTGACTTCTGTTTTAATTCTCTTACTCTATGATTTGAAGTCTATAAAGATTTTACAAGAATGAACCCTTGGCTTTCAGCGGAAAATGACAATCTGTATTACAGGCTCATGAAGATCAGCACAGATTCCCTATGCTATCTATTATCAAAAATGATTAATAGCTCTCTTTGTTTATGTCAGTTTCCTTCATTATGGAAAACTGCTACAGGTGTTCCTTTACATAAATCTGGCAACCTTTCTAATGTTCAAAATTGTTTTTCAATTCCACTCCTTGCTGCCCTTTCAAAAGTTTTGGAATGTATTGTTTTTGATCAGATTCTCAACTATCTCAATGAATATGAAGTTCTGATGCCAGCTGAGCATGTTTTCTGCCCAGGTCACACTACAGTACCATGATGGCCTAGGTAGGTTTCACACACACAGTCCATGAAGCCCTGCTTATGGGATATTTTTCCATGGTCATACTCATGGACCTAACTAAGGCCTTTGATTTCATTAATCATCAGCATCTTTTTTAATGCACTTAGAAGCCTTGGGTTCTCTGGAGATGTGCTGGGAAGGTGTCAGAATTATTTGCTTGATAGGTGGCAAAAAACTAAGCTTTCCAATATTTTTTCTTCTCCTGCCCCAGTAACAATGGGTGTTCCCAAGGGATCCACCCTGGGACCCCTTTTGTTTAGCCTACTTTTAAATTCCCCTTCCTCCATCTGTAAGAAATCCAGTATTTTGTTATATGCTGATAATTCAGTGATCTTCATGAGTGGGTCTAATCCATCTGATTTGAAAGAAATATTACAAAATTATTTCAATTTAGTTCAAAAATGGTTCTTGACTCATAAATTGCTGTTAAATGCTGTGGTGGAGGTGAAGGGTGGGGGAAGAAGGGTGACACAGGATGGCTGCATGTGCTGTGAAAGTGCTTTATCGATTCATTATTTGTATGTGTTTGTACCATATGTATACAGAAAATTAGTTGGCGACTTGTAGCATGAGTAAAATGGTGTAAATTAAACTTATGCCAGTTAAATGAAAAGACAGGCAGAATGCCTTCTCTGAGGAGTACAGCTCACCATGCATCCAGCCAATGGAAAAAACTTTCCAGCCTGAAATTAGCCCTGGAGGATGGAAGACGCCTGGTGCTGTTGGTGGTGGTTTAGAGCCAGGGTCTCCAGCACTGCAGGGTCAAAGCCCTAAAACAGAGCACAAATCCCAAAGTACACAAGAAGTGCAGAAACTACCAATACCTGATGTGGCAAACAATCAGCTTGATACGCAGCAACAAGATCAGGAACACGACCAGAGGCAGCTTACTTTACAACAGGCACAGCATGCTGAACAGTTGGATTTGGTGGAGTTCCTGACTCAACCAATTGGTATCAATTTTGAAGCACACTATGGAGTCTATGGGGGACTCTATCAACCAGATTTTGCAGGGGGTGGAGTGTCTGGATTGAAAATGTGAGACTTTGAGCCAGAAAGTTGAATTCATTCAAGCTGAGGTAAAACATAACTGGGAGAGTATTACCAAGTTAAACAAACAGACACAGGATAATTCCCAGTTAGATCAGAACTGGGCCTAGTGAAGGTACCAGTGGGAACTACCAACTCTTTTGAATGTATCATGGGTGAGGGTGTGGGGTGCAGGATACTTCTTGTATACTGTCCACCAGGTGATGGGAATGTTTTCCTGTGGGAAGTCACAGACTTCATTGTTGACCTGACATTGGGGTCCCCCAGATGGTTGGTTCTGGGGAACTTCAATGCCTGGGTCAACGATGAACTCTCACAATTTGGTCAAGACTTCCTCCAGTTAGTGATTTTACTGGGCTTCACACAGGTTATTTCCTCCTCGACCCATATTGGTGGTCATTAATTGGATTTGGTGTTCCTTCTGGGGATGGAGATATCCAATTTGGTGGTGGAACCAGTCAGATGGTCTGATCATCACTCCATTGGGTTCAGTTTTGAGGCCACCCCTAGTAGGCCGGCCCCTTTTTAAATGGTCCAGTATTGCCCTTTAAGGGGTGTTTCCCCAGATGGCCTGATGGTGGTGTTGGACCTATCAGGCTTACCGAGAGATTGCATGGATCCAGGGGACCTGCTACTTACCTATAACAGGCGGTGGCAGGGACCCTGGATTCCAGTGCTTCTGTTCATGTTCTTCCCCTCACCCTTTGCTCCAGGTCTCCTTGGTTTGATGAGACTCTGAGGGAGTTGAGGAGAGTTGGACAAAGGTTAGAGAGGTGCTGGCAGAGGTCAGGCCTGGATTGTGACAAACTTAGTTTGATGGACCACTATGTGGTCTATCACTCCGCAATCTCATGTAAAAAGGCAGAATTCCTGTCCAGGGAGATTGATGCTGCACAGAATAGACCAGCTCAGCTCTTCCAGACTGTGGACAGATTACACAATCCAATCTGTATTCTGCCCAGAAGAGCCTTTTCTGAAGAATGGTGTGAGGAGTTTGCACTATTCTTTTCAGATAAGGTTGCCACAATCAGGTCTGATATCCATTTGACCCTTTTTAATGGGAGTTGTGATGGTCGGCAGGAGATGTCGGACACCCAGTTTATGTGGTCTGACTTCAGCCTTCCCACAATCAATGACATTGTGATGGTCATCCAATCATTGCGTCCGACCAACTGTGATTTGGATCCGGGTCCCACACGTCTCTTAGTGGTCTGTGTGGATCAAATTGGTCCTGTCCTTGCTGAGATAGCCTGGAGGTCTCTAGAGAGGGGGATTTTTCCAAATCCTATAAAGGAGGCTGTGGTTCATCCCTTCTTAAGAAGTCCTCCTTGGACCCAGACTGTCTAGCAAATTACAGGCCTGGCTCTAACTTACTCTTTGTGGGTAAAGTTATTGAGAAGGTGGTCGCATCACAGTTGGATGATCATTTGACCAGCCACAATGTCTATGATTCTCTCCAGTCTGGATTTAGGAAAAGGCATAGTACAGAGACAGCTCTTGTCTGGGTACTTATTGACCTCCTAATAGTGAGAGATTGAAGGACTCATTCCATCTTGGTCCTTCTTGCTCTTTCTGCAGCATTTGACACTGTGGACCATGGTGTGCTATTGGAATGCTTGCAGTTTATCTGTGGGCTGTCTGGTACAGTCCTCAGTTGGTTTGATCTTTCCTCGAGGGTAGGACTCAGAGGGTGGTGTCTAGGATTTTTTCCTCGGCATCATTCCCCCCATCCTGTGGGGAACCACAGGGATCCATTTTGGCACCCATGTTGTTTGCAGTGTACATGCTGCCATTAGGAGTGATTATTAGGTGGTACAGTCTGGGTTTTCACTGCTATGCAGATGATACTCAACTGTACATGTCCTTTGTGCCCGGCCAAGATGCTGCCTTTTTGGTCTTTAACAACTATCTTGCTGAAATCCAGGACTGGATGAATGTGAGTTGGCTGCGGTTGAACCCAGATACAACTGAGGTGTTGGTCATGGACCAGGGTTGCCGGGAGGCAGGTTTGTTGGTTGGATCACCCTCAGGTTTATGGTTTGGGGGTGTCCAGCTAACTACCTCAGACCAGGTGCGGAATCTGGGTGTTGTGCTTGATGACTGTTTGACATTTAAGTCTCAGGTGTCGGCAGTTGTAAAAACCTCTTTTTACCATCTGAGGAACATCACCAGGGTGAAGCACCTGGTTCCTCCAGACAATCTTCCTACTTTGGGCCACACTTTCATTACCTCCTGCCTTTACTACTGCAATGCCCTTTACCTTGGGCTACTGGGGGTTGAGATTTGCCACTTGCAGCTAGTGCAGAATGTGGCAGCCAGGCTATTGACTGGTTCTTCTAGGCCCAGTCATATAACTCCTGTGCTTCGCGGACTGCACTGGCTGCCAATTCACTGGTGAATCACCTTCAAGGTTGGTTTGCTGATCTATAAGGCCCTACATGATCAGGAACCTGCTTACCTGAAAGATCTCTTTTGTCCCTACTGTTCCTCCCACTCTCTCTGATCCACTGATGAGGATTTGCTAGAGATTTGCAGGGTTTGTTTAAAAACTTCAGGGGCCAGATTTTTTAGCTTTATGGCCCCAACCCTGTGGAATTCTCTACCTCATCAGGTGCAAGATTGCCTGACTGTCCAAAGATTTAAGGAGGCTTTAAAAACATATCTTTTTAGTCAAGCATATAATGTATTTTGAATGCCGCTCTTTAGCTTAATTTTAATATTTTTTAATTATTTATTGTTTTATCATGTGTTGTACAGGTACCTTGGTTTCAGAAAGGTGCATTATACAAATAAAGATTGAACTGAATTGACATTCAAAAAATAACAGATGGAGTAAAAATTATTGCACTCTCTCGACTAGCTCCGGCAAAAGATAACTACAATTTAAATAGGAAAATAGAAATGTTGGAAAATCAGTCAAGATACCAAAATCTATGTATTGTGGGTTTACCATTAAAACTGAACAGTGAATTTGAGTGTACTCATGATTTGGTCAAAGAAAGTTTTACTACTGTTTATGAACTGCCCCAAGATAACCTTCCATTTGTGACTAAGGCTTTCAGGGTGTTAAGAAGGCATGAATCAACAGGGATAAAAGACATGGAGAATAAAGTTACCATGTTTCTTTCACTTGTGTTTGAATCAGATTATGACCACATTATTAAGCTATCAAGTATAAAAAGAATACTCTTGTATAAGGGATTTAAATTCAACATTTTCCCTGACTTTGCTTACTCTATGCAGCAGAGATTATGACAATTTATTTCTTATAGGCAGGGCCACTGGAAAACTGCAGAAAATTTTACCCAAACTTGCAGGGACTTTTATGCAGAAATTGCAGGAAAATTGCGGGGAATTCACTGTTCATCCCCACTGCCCCCTAGTAAATATTGTATTGTTTGCTGCAACTTGTATTGATCACATGAATTGTTAGATAAATGTATTGCCACTTATAAATGCTTTTAATATGAAGAAATATGTGTGTTTTTGAAATGCACTGCAAATTAATCATTATGTAGCATCTTCTAAAAATCAAGACATCTAAATCATACACTGCTAACTAGATTTTATTCAGTAATTTACAGTTAGTCTGTACTGAGTACATCCTGAAACAACATATTTTGCCAGTTTCTAGGTGTTAAATAATGAAGTCTGTTTAAACTACTTGCTTTGGTGCAAGAAAAAAATAAACAGATAACTGGGGTACCTAATAAAGGTCTACTAAGAAAAATGTTTATTTTGTTAAAATAATTACTGCTCTTAATCAGCACTGTAAGTACATTTTAAAATCACATGCTAAAAGTATCAAATTATACCAGTAGCTTTTCATTACATCATACAATAGTTTTCAATGCTTTGTACTTTTGTTCTACTTGGTTTGCAGTGATTTTACTTGAATTGCAATTATTTTGTCTATTTGAAGATAACAGTTTATACTTAACCTGTTCAGCATGTTTTCAGAAATGTTTGCTTTTTGTAGGCTTTGTATGTGAGTATGCAGAAGTGGCAGATTAACATGTAAGGAATCACTGTCACCAACCCCACAGAAACACATTAAAGTTTACAATCAGCAGGGCCACCCAAACTCCTGACACATATGAATCAAAATCCTCTCTGATTGAAAGTATTTATACAAGGAAAATCTACCCTACCATTCAAAAACAAACATTGTGGTCTATGCTTCATTTAGGTGAATGGGGCACTTTGCACCTCTTCTCACACCTATTGTTTCAGTCTGTAGTGATAGTATAATATGTTGATTATTGTTACTTCATTTTGTATGCTATTTCATGTAATGTATGTCATTTTATACTCCATTTTGTATTGTGTGACTCCATTTTACATGCTGCTTCATTTAATTGGTGTTTTGCTCTTTAGATAGCCTCATTATTATGTTTTGCTTCAGACAGTGTATTTTGCTGACTTGAAGGTTGCATATTATCAGGCAACCTGTTTTTGTAGTTTTGTTTAAACTTCTGCTTAGCTCATAGTGTTCTAGGCACCCGCCAGTGTTTGGAGCACAGTGACCTAGCAGGTGTAGGATTCTGAGCAGTCCTTATGGTGTGAATTTGCAGCATCCTGGGAGCCCGGCCAGCTTCTAGAATGTGGCAAAACAACACTATAAAGCTGCACAGTTATTTTAACATAGAATAAGATATAAATGTAGCTTTCTCAATGCCTGGTTGGAGCCTCATCTGCAGGGTGGGCGCATCGCTGTGGAACTTTCTCCCAGTTCAAGACTCCTGGCCAGGCTGTGAGATGATTAGGGCTTCCCAGCTACTGGGAAAAGGCTTGGATGTAGCATAGAATCGGTGATGTATCATGTTTTGCTTAATTGAAGTATATATTAATGCTGATAGTAATATTGCTAATGAATGAATGCTAAAGTGTAATCATTAATGCTGATAGTGACATTGCTAAATGAAGTGTAATTATCTTTTGCTTGCAATAAATTTTGCTGATGTGTGAATGCTATGTGATTATTCCTTTGTGACTCTTCGATTAGGCAAGACAATTTTGGCGAGTCGGCAGGATTCATAAAGGAAAGTACACACTAAGGTGAAGTGAAAATGTTTAAAGGAAAGAGTCTAATGTTGCATGTGCACAAGTGGAAATTCCTGGTTGGGAAAACCAACCTTATGCTGATTTAGCCACTGAGTGGTCATGTTGTGCAGGGTTGAGTGAACACTGGGAATCCTGTTTAAAGGATTCTGAGCCTGCAGATGTTGTTACATGTATGAAAAAGTGCCTGTGGAAAAGGGAAAGAATGTGCTGCCTTGGGGGCGCAGGGGGTGGATTTTATTGTCTGCCTATAGGAAGATGCATGAAAAGGTAGTGGAACTTTAGTGAAAAGGCAGAGTTGGAACGAAAGGTTTGTGATTTGGAAAGTAAAGCTGTGATGTTACAATGTCAAAATCATTTGCTGAGTGATAAATTGGATACCTATTGGACAGTTGCAGAAAATGCAGCTGTCCGAGTGGCACAGTACAAGTATAAAAAGAGGAGGGGCAGAGTTAGTAGGAAAAAGGTAAGCCTAGCAATAGCTAGGGCAGGAGCCCACTGGGATCCTGAAACATGGGATGGAGATATTTGGTTTTCTACAGATGAGGAAAGGTCAGCCTCAGATAAAGAAGAAAAGGCTGAGGGATGTAAGGTTCCAATATTGCATGCACAGCCAGTGTCTAGAAGACGTACTGAAGTGTTGGATCAGGAAACTTAGGAATCGAGATGTAGTGGAGGATTTTCTCAACAGGAGGTATCAGACCTCCTGGGCGGTACACCAGGGGGAGATTTTGTTGAGATGGCTGGTGAGGTTGTATGACACAGAGGCGGATGGAGTAGCTTGATGAAACTGATGCCCCTGGGTTTCTGTCACTAGGCTATGACCCTGTGGTGAAGGGCGTTTCGGACCCTCGAATACAGGGGCAGGGAGCTGCCTGATGCTGGGCGTGGTGGCTATGGCTGCAAACACAAGTATCCGATGGTGAGGACTGGGCGGAGGATAGAAAACCATGGTTTACCTTTAAGGACTGTATACAAAACATTAAAATGGAAATGATGAAAGTTGCGGTCTCCACAGAAGACCATGCTGATTTAATGAGTGTTGTTAGCAGTGTCTGTATGTAATAAGATTATCAAACTGCACCACCTGCATATAAGGCAGTAATGATGACTTTGTTGATTAATCAGACGGGAAAACAGTAGGTGTAGTGCTAGAGGCAATACGGCAGTTAGGGGAACTGGGATTGGGGCCCAAAGGGTCTAGTTTATATGATTCTTCAGGACAGGATAAACAGGGTCCAATCCTGAGGGTCGAGTTTCTAGGAGAGATATGTTCCTGGCTCTCTTAAAGGATGGGGTGGCAAGGGAAAACATTGATGGATCAGTACCCTGATATGTGGGAAATGTACAAAAGAGGGATTGAACACTAAGAAGTGAGTAAATAAGCAGATCAATTCAAAGTTAAAGACAGATGTACATGTCTCTTCAGGAGAGTCTGTAAGTCCAACTGCTCCCCGGCAGAGTTTGATGATGAAAGTATGTCCTGGGGGGGGCTCCACCAGGGATCCATTGAGTCACCCCGACCGGAGCAGGAATATGCAGATCTGTATCCTAGTGATTTGTACCCGTTAGGGAGTTGCAGCAACTGAAAACCTAAAATATGACTGAAATGAAGGCCAAGCCCCAGTAGAAGGGTGGGCTAGAGGGATTTAGACCTCATGTAGAATTGGAAATTACTGGAAAAGTGGCTCACCCCAAAAGTACGAGCTTTAATTGACACTGGGGTGGAGGCCTCATTAATTTATGGGAACCCAGCAAAACACAAAGGTCAGCGAGTGGTACTACAGGATTAGAGGTAAACAAATTGAGGCAGTGCAGACCATTTGGAACTGAAAATAGGTCAGCTGCCCGAGAAAATATTGTGTAATGATTGTCCCGATTCCGGAATACATTATAGGAATAGACATACTAAAGGGATGACGTTGCAATTGTCTGATGGACAATATCAATTTGGAGTAAAACCTTACATTTCAGCAAGACCAGTAGTAGTGGGAAGGTGCAGATGCCTCAGTAGCCATTCCACCTGCTACAAAAATTATCTGTATGAAACAGTATAGAATACCAGGAGGGCATGAGGAGATAACTGCCACTATTAAAGATCTATTAGAGGCAGGAATGCTTAAACCCACAACAACAGCTTGGAACAATCCTGTGGCCGGTCAAGAAAAAGTGACGGGTCATGGCGGATAACAGTAGATTATAGGAATTGAACAAGTACACCCTTCATTGATGGCTGCCATTCCAGACATCGTCACCCTGATAGAGCAAATACAAAGGCACAAAGGGTATGGTATGCAGTTATTGATTTAGCTAATGCATTCTTTACTATTCGATTGAGGAAAAGTTTTGGGACCAGTTTGCCTTCACATGGCAGGGAGGCAATATGCTTTCATTAGATTACCTCAGGATATGTACATAGCTTCACCATCTGCCACCGGATGGTGGCAGAACACTTGATGAGTTGAAGCTGCGGATGGCATGCAGATTTCTCATTACATTGATGATATCTTGATCCAGGGCTGATCAAGATAAAGTACAGCAGTTACTAGATGAGACCATTGATCATATGAGGAAGAAAGGATGGGAAATTAATCCAGACAAGGTACAGGGTCCTTCCCAAACAGTAAAATTTTTGGGAATTCAATGGAACAGGGGCATAGAGAAATATTGCCCAAGGCACCACAGAAAATACTGGACTTTTGACTCACAAGACAAAACTGAAACACAAAGATTTGTGGGTTTGTTTGGATTTTGGCGACAGCATATACCCCATTTAGGGCAAATACTAGCTCCCCTTATTAAAGTGACCAGAAAGAAATAATGAGTTTGAATGGGGGATGAGCAACAAAAGCATTTGATAAGGCTAAGGAAGCAGTGCAGAGCCTTAGACCTTGGCCCCTGCAGGAGGGGAGGTAGAATTAAATGTGTCCGTGACTGGGCAGTATGCAAACTGGAGTTTGTGGCAGAAGCAAGGGAGACAGAAAGTGCCACTAGGTTTTTGGAATAGGAAACTCCCAGAGGTAGGTAGCAGATACTCACCTTTGAGAGACAACTACTAGCATGCTACTGGGCTCTGATAGAGACAGAACAAATGACAGTGGGTCATGAGGTAGCATTGAGACCAGAGATACCCATTATGCAATGGGTAAAAGCTCCCTAGAACTCACAAAATAGGACATGCTCCGGAAGCTAGCATTATCAAATGGAAATGGTATATTCAGGATCGAGCAAAGGTAGGAATTGGGGAATAGCAGCCCTCCATGAGAAGGTAGCTGAAATTCTCTAGAGGGAGAACAGGTTGAGGGAAAATGCCTGAAATTCAAGAATCACCTGTGAAATGGGGCAGCTTTTGATGAGCTGCCCGTTTCTGACCGAGACATGTATGGTTTACAGACGGCTCAGCCAAATATGTGGGAAATAGGAGATACTGGAAAGCAGTAGCTTATTGTCCACACACTGAAAAGTTTTTGGTAACATCAGGAGAAGGGAAAAGCAGTCAATATGCTGAGTTGTATGCAGTATATCAGGCTTTGAGACAAGAAACCCAAGTACATGTCATATTTATACTGATTCATGGTCTGTAGCCAATGGTTTAACAACCTGGCTGCCCACTTGGGCTAAGGATGAGTGGAAAATTTATTCGAAAGAAATATGGGGAAAAGAACTGTGGCAGGAAATATGGACTATGGTGCAAAATACTCAGACCACTGTATTTCATGTTGATGCTCATTGTGCTTCAGATACACTAGAATGATGGTATAATTCTATTGCAGATGAAAAGCTAAGATTCTTCAGTGGATATTGAAGAAACTCAAAGTCAGCAGTTATCAGGGCTGGCAAAATGGGCACATCAAAATGTGGACATTTGGGAGAAAAGCCACTTACAGGTGGGCATATAGTAGGGTGTACCCTAACATTGGATTTGGTTAAAACTGTTATTGCTCAGTGTCCTATATGCCAACATGGGCAACAAAGACCAATCCCTCATATTGTGAAAGGACAATTGGGGAGGGAAAATTACGGGACAAATTTGGCAGATTGATTACATTGGACCTCTTCCCTTAGTGGAGGATGTCGATATGCTTGCACAGTTGTAGATACATATTCAGGGTATTTATTGGCATACCCTTGTAAACAAGCTACACAGAAAAACACCATTAAGGCAATTAACTTAATTATATTGTACTATGGAATACCCTTGCAGATACAAAGTGACAATGGTTCCCATTTTAGGGGAAATGGTACAAGCTTATGCTCAAGCCCATAACATACAGTGGGTATTTCACATCCCTTATTACCCGCAGGCAGGGTTAATTGAGAGAATGAATGGATTGCTGAAAGAACAGTTTAGGAAATTGGGGAGAGAGCCTAAGAAATGGAAAGAGAATTTGCATGAAGCATTACAGATTTTAAATAATAGACCAATTGGAGAATCTGAGACCCCTTAATGCGAATGATAACTCTAATTTGCAAGTGCAGGCTTACTCAACTACAGAAACAGTGTTATATTGGGAAATTACACTAGGAGCTCTGTCTCTTGCAGGGCAACCCCAGAAGCTGCTGGACTTGATTTACATGCCCTTCAAGAATACAGAATAAACAGCAGAAACATTCAAGTGATAGAAACTGGTATTGGAATACAAATTCCACCGTGACATTTTGGTTGGATAGCACCTAAATCAGAACTAGCCCTCAAGGGAATACAGATTTTGGGAGGGTGATTGATTGTGATTACCAAGGAGAAGTGAAAGTAATTTTGTTGAATAGTAGAGAACAAAATCTGTTAATTCAACAGTATGACAGAGTGGCTCAATTGTTAATTATTCCAGTTAACAAAGTGACCCCTATAAGGGACAAGCCCCACACTCTTAACAGCAAGGGGGATAAAGGTTTTAGATCTACAGGAGGTTTTAACAATGAAGCCAAAATATGGGTTACAAAACCCAAATGGCCCTCCTGAACCAGCTGAGGTGATAGCCACTGGACGAGACAACACAGTGTTAATTATCAGGTCAGGGAAAGAGAGATGGGAATATGTACCAGCGAACACATGTTATCTTCGAGCATAATCAGTCTGTGTATTTTCTAGGTTCTTCAATGGATTCTAAAAGGAATAACACTCTCTCTCACGGTCCATTCGGTAAAGCCTATTACCCCAGGTGGAAGAATATTGAAGCTTGACGACCCACTTGTACAATGGGGTTGGAAATCTTCCACCAGTTTACGGGTGCAAGACAACTTTACTTGCCCTGAAAACCAAGGATGTCCTATAGTGAACATTACTTTTTCACCAGATGTGAACATTTGGAAACCAGTTGAGACAATGGCAGGACGATTATATGTCCAACCTATGCAGGACACAAATTGGATTAAATTACAGAACCAGACTGCTATTAGATGCTGCAACTTACCGAATAGTTGCATGGTGACTGTACAAGATAGACTTGATTGCTGCATGAATCAAACAGACATTTTCAATGCAAGTATTACTTTGATTGACATAGACACGTTATTCTGCATGAATGCTACTGCAATAACTAATAGAACTACTTTGGCAGATCACATTACAGTGTTGAAAAATCATCCTGTAATTAGCAATGATAGTATAGTTAAGGTTCCATCCACATGTACATCAGTAGCACAGCAGTATCAGAAAAATGTAATCCATTTTAACATAACGTTTATGTTTAGTAGAAAATGCAAATATAAAAGAGCTTGGTATGATACGCTATTAGGTGGAGCAGGGGCAGGCATGGGAATTTTAAATAGTGTTGATATAGAAACACTGACTAACAGGCTTCAGGTAGTAGGAATTGATGTATTTAGCTTAATTAACTTACAAGCTCAATGGATGCCAACTGTTTTCTTACCCCAAAGATTAACTTTGAATTATGATTTTGAGTTCTTGCAGTTATTTAATGCTTCACAGGTATGGGGAATGGGAGTAGCAGAAAATATTTTGCGATTTATTGATTGGACAGAATGCACAATGCGACATATGTATTCTATACTGCAAAGAAATAAGGCCCAAAGTGATTTAATGAGTAATAATGAATATGTGTGAGGACCGTGTTCAAATCATGGATTCCTAGTAATCATTGGATTGTAATGTCATCCACCACAGTAAAATGCACAGATACCTATTGTTCAGGGCAATTGGTACATTATAATGTTAGTGACCCTGAAATAATGTGTAAATATGTAATATTACCTGTAATTTTGGTCCCCATTATTTGATCCTGAGTTTTGTTACCACATTTTAAGGAGATTATATAGATAGTCAGAACACCACCCATGACTTCAGTCTGTGTTCAAAAACAGCTGATGGAATACTATGTGGACAGCATTCCAGACTTTATGAACCTTGTTTACTGGAGCATTCGATAAATTTGTGTCAATGGACAATTTTACCCATAACCTTTACCATGTTTACAGAAATAGGACCCCAGTATGTTTGTATAGTAACTAATCAGGAGAATACTGTTAGGATGTATAACTTAACTCGTCCCTTTCAGGTTGTTTAAGAAATGTGACTCATTTGTGGTGGGAAAATACTACTTACACCTTTGTCCCTGATAATGAGCAGAAGCTTATTTTGTATTGGCAGCCTCAATATTTTAGATCAATCAAGATTGAGTATCTCATTAAATAAAATTAAACAGATAATTCAGGAAACAGATGTAATGCAGGCTCATTTGGCAATAAGAAATAAATCATTAGTGCAAAGTCAGGTGCAAACTACGATAGTTAAAAATAAAATGATTGATTTAAGTTCCAAGATTCAACAAGAGACTACTCATTATTGGTGGGATATTTTTACAGAATGGTCTCCATCAGCTACAAAAGTGTTAAATATTCTGATACATCCTATCAGAATCATTGCTGTAGTGACAATTATCTTGCTTATTTGGACTTGTTACTTATCATGTTATATTCGTAGTAATTTTGCTATGGTAATTCTACACAATCGTATTCACAATAATCAAAGGACTGAATGTAGTGATAGTATAATATGTTGATTATTGTTACTCCATTTTGTATGCTATTTCATGTAATGTATGTCATTTTATACTCCATTTTGTATTGTGTGACTCCATTTTACATGCTGCTTCATTTAATTGGTGTTTTGCTCTTTAGATAGCCTCATTATTATGTTTTGCTTCAGACAGTGTATTTTGCTGACTTGAAGGTTGCATATTATCAGGCAACCTGTTTTGTAGTTTTGTTTAAACTTCTGCTTAGCTCATAGTGTTCTAGGCACCCGGCCAGTGTTTGGAGCACAGTGACCTAGCAGGTGTAGGGAATTCTGAGCAGTCCTTATGGTGAATTTGCAGCATCCTGAGAGCCCGCCAGCTTCTAGAATGTGGCAAAACAACACTATGAAGGCTGCACAGTTATTTTTAGCATAGAATAAGATATAAATGTAGCTTTCTCAATGCCTGGTTGGAAGTCTCATCTGCAGGGTGGACGCATCGCTGTGGAACTTTCTCCCAGTTCAAGACTCCTGGCCAGGCTGTGAGATGATTAGGGCTTCCCAGCTACTGGGAAAAGGCTTGGATGTAGCATAGAATCGGTGATGTATCATGTTTTGCTTAATTGAAGTATATATTAATGCTGATAGTAATATTGCTAATGAATGAATGCTAAAGTGTAATCATTAATGCTGATAGTGACATTGCTGCTAAATGAAGTGTAATTATCTTTTGCTTGCAATAAATTTTGCTGATGTGTGAATGCCAAGTGTGATTATTCCTTTGTGACTCTTCGATTAGGCAAGACACATTCCTTGTGTCACAAAAAGTTCTCTGATAGTCTGCTTTAACACAGATTTCAAGTGTTCAAGTCTACATATGTATGACCAGAGGATTTTGAAACCAAAGCAGGGAAGTGAAGCACATGATAGCAGAGTCACATTTTACCCTTTCTCACATCACACTGTACTGTTTTGGTCAAATCCAAGTCTGTGTACTAAATTGTTAGCATATCTGAGTAGATTTCCTTGATAATTTAAATATTTTACATAGTTTCAGTCAAAAATTCCATAAATGTAAGAAATTGCGGATGCTGTGCAGAAAAGGGTGAAAACTGCAGAAATTGCGGAAAAATTGCACTCACAATTTTCCAGTGGCCCTGCTTATAGGCAAGAAGTGCTAGGGCTAGGAGTTCAATTTCAACTTCTGACACCTGCCAAGGTGTGAATTCGACAGAAGGGAAAAATATATGTTTTCTTTCATGTCGATCAGTTGACCAAATTTATAAGGGGACAATATAAAGATTCTGGAGAGGGTTCTGAGTCCCCTACAACTTCAGAGTTGGAAATGTCAGCAGTTGTGGATGCTGTGGAAGTTTTTTTAATTTTTTATTTATTTTATTACAACTAGGATTACAAGTACTCCTGAGCCAGGCTCTTTTACAAAGTTTCTGCATCAGAAAACAAATACAATACAAGTTACAGAAATAGGAACAAAACAATAAATAGGTCTGCATATTAGGTTACAATGCTAGATCAATACAATAGCTAGAATAAGTAGAATTTATACATGGGAACACAGAGTAACAGAGGGATAAGTAGGAGGGAGGGTGGAAGATGAAGATAAATGTGAGGAGCGAAGTTGGAGAGGGCAGGAATTGCAGCCAAAGGGCATGGTCATCAACTGGGAGCAGGCCGAAACTAGTCAACAAAAAGGGAAAGATCATTGAAGGCTCAGAAGAGGTGGGGTGGTGAAGGGAGGAGAGTCAAGAGTGATGAAAAGAAAGAAGAAATAAAAAAGTAACATAGAGGAAAAGGAGGGGGTGGAGATGTGGTAGATGATAGTTGGAAGGAACAAAAATGAGAGGGATGAGGAGACTATAGGTAGCATTCACAGGAGCTAAAGTTAGTAAGGTGGAGGTGGAGTTTATGTTTGAATAAGCCAAGGGTGGTATTGGAGGAAATGTCAGGATTGAGCACATTTAACCAGTTAGGTGCTCTGAAGGCAAAGGATCTTTGGCCCTGAGAGGTGAGATGGCGGGGAACCTGAAGGAGCTGATATTCAGAGCCACTGGTGTTACATGGATTTAGTCTAGAACTAAGCAGTGTTTGGGCTCTCAATGGAGTGAAGCCCATGGTTACTTTCTTTGCCATAATGCAGGTTTGGTATTTTACACAATTTGAAATTTAAGCCAGCCAAATCAGGCATACAGGTCACACGTATGAGTGAGACGATGAGCACCAGAGATACAGTAAGCCTGCAGGCCTTGTTAAGTGACGTTGAAATTTGTCTCAGGGCAGTGGCAGAGCCTGAGCCATAGATTATAAGACCATAATCAATGATGGAGACCACCGAGCTTTGGATGGCAATCTTCAGTGCTTCTGCAGTAAGGTGTTGTCTCTGTTGGTAAAGTAGGCCTAGGTGCATATTTGCTGATTTGGCAACATTGTCTATGTGTGCCCCACAGGAGAGATTTGAGTCCAGGGATAACCCTAGGTATTTGAATGACTGCACTTGCTCAAGGATGTTGTAATTGCTGGTAGAAATAGCTAGGGGGTGAGATCTATGCCTGTTTTGAGAGCTGTTAAAGATCATCACTTTCGTTTTTTTATGCTTGAGGACAAGCTTATGATGAATGAACCAGTTTTCCACTGCGGCAAAGCCTTGCTGAAGATTGGTCTGCAGGAGCACAGGGTTCTTGTGGGAGGAGAAGATAACAGCGTCATCAGCATAGAGGATAATCTGTTCAGTGCGACATTTTGGAAGCATGTTAAGAAAAAGGCTGAAGAGTAACGGACCCAGGATGGATCCCTGAGGGACTCCATATCAGACTGGTCTGAGGTCCGAGAGTGTCCCAGCAATTTTGACTCATTGAGACCTATTTTGCAGATAGCTGTTGAACCATGAGACAGTGTCAGGAGAGAGTCCTAAATGCTGTAGTTGTTGGAACAGCAGAAGATGGTGGACTGTGTTGAAGGCCTTGGTCAGATCTACAAATACTGCCCCAGTTAAGTGACCCATTTCCAATGTGCCGTGCAGTGCTCCAGTAAACTCCAGTAATGCAGAAGAGGTGCTATGACCTTTTCTGAAGTCATGTTGTTTTGGGCATGAGAGATTGTGTTTGTCAAGGCAATCCGTGAGTTGGTTGGATACTATGCATTCGAGTGCCTTCGAGAGAGGTGGTAGTATTGAAATCAGTCGATAGTTCGCATGGCAGGTCTTATCCCCACTTTTGTGGACTGGAGTAACTGTAGTCGCCTTCCATTTGTCAGGGAACTGACCAGTGCTAAGGGAGAGATTGACAATATGTGTTAATGGGACTGGAACCTCATCCACAGGGTTTAATTTAATGTTAACGTTAATTTAATGTTTTCTTCTCTTCTTAGTTGTGCTTAGCAGTATCGCTTACTTTAAACTCTGTAGTGGGGTTATGCTATGTGATATACTTGGGATTTGATACATAATGGTCATAAGAGGTGTTTTTTTACCTCAGATTTGCTCACCACAGTAGCTATGTGTATTTTGTTTTACAGGTTGGTAACCTCCCGAGCTGGATTGAGTTGGACTTGAGATATTCCTTTCTTATGAATGTTTTTTTTCTTTTCTTTTACTTTTTTGAAATTGTGTAAAAAATCTGTATTTTAAAAGGAAAGAGAAAATTAAATAAAATATTATATGATAAAAAATGCTGCTAAAAGCCAATCCATGTTTTTTCACAATGCCAGATGAAAACTGCCTATAACTCATATTACAAAAATAAAAACCATTCAAGGTATTGTCATAGAATAAGTCTGTGATTTTAAATATCTTGGCATTCCCCTCGACAGTACAGTGACCTGTAATTCTCATATTTCAATCTTGGTAAAATCTTACATCAGAAATTGGGCACCCTTTACAAGCTGAACTCAGTCTGGCTACCATCTACTAGGTTATTACTCTCAGAAAGATTTTTGCTTCCCTTTATTGAGTCTGGTATACTGTTTAATTTTTTTTTATTTATTTACTTTTGACAGGTGAGAGTATGCTGTCCAGGGACAGGGCCTTCTGTAATCAAATAGCCAAGTTTCATCTCAGCTTTCTACTTAAACACATCATTGCATTCTTTGTAGTACACTTAATTGGTCCTCTATAGATCACAGGTACAAGTTATACATTGGAACGCTGGCTAAAAAGATTGTTTTGAAAAAGGTGCCTGAATTTTCCCATGAGCTTTTTCAACAGTGTCTTACTTTATCCTGTACTCAAGCATCTGCCAATAATACTGATTTTTTTATTCCCACTATGAAAACCAGCTTAGGTCAAAGATCATTGATATATCAGTTGCTTTATTCTTATAATTCATTGCCTCAATTTTTAACTGCTGTTATTACTAATCTTTTAAATTTTAAGATTGCACTTAAAAATACTTGCATGATTCTGAGATCTGTCAGTGTACATACATTATTTTAGGAGCAGACAGTGGGTTGTATGTATTGTACAATATTTTGTTGTTTTTGTACTATTTAATGATTATTCTTACTGTAACTTTGTTTAAGTCTTATATTTGGTCTTCTATGAAAACGGACTCAGTGTTCATGAATTTATTAGAGTTTAAATAAACAAACCAACTAAATCATTTTTGGCATTATCTGTTCTGTTCCTTCTCCTGCTGGTGTCTGCAGGTCAGTTGAAACTAATGCTGCTGTGGTGGAAGGGCCTGGAAGGGATAAATGTGAAGCAGTAGCAATAAAAATGTCTATTTATACAGGCAGAGAATTTGACAACCAATTTTTTTCACCATAGGTCTTATACAAGGCCTGTTTTCATGGTGATCCTGTAGTTCATGGTGATCCTGTAGAATGTGCCACCACCAAGACAGCCACTAAATGGAGGGGAGTGGGTGGCATCACCAGTATCCTATTGCACCATTCTGGTGGTAAATGAAGATTTGACTGAAGTAGTGTCCACGGAACCATGAAAAATGTATGGCCTGTTTGGAGTAAATATTGGACTTATTACCTAATCATGTTTTACTGACATTTTGATTCAAATACATATTTTGCAGGGGACTGGGAAGTTGGAGATCCACTAGCCTCAGGTAATGCAGGAGAGGAAAGGGGCTGGAAGAACACGGTGCATACCACCTAGCCTGGAACAGGTAATTTGTACTATGCCTTCTCCAATTCCCTGCTAGGGGTAGGCAGAGGACTAAGGGAACATGATGCATAACATAGGTGGCTATGGACCACTGGTTTGTACAATGCCTTCACCACTTCCTTCCTGGACTGCTCAGGACCGGGAGAACATTGCACACACTATGGGTGGACAGAGACTAATGGTTTGTAATATGCTCCACTAGTCCCTTTCTGGGTGGCAGGGGGATGGGGGCACCATGTGCACCAGCCCCCTGCCTCAGCCCCATGGCATTACAACATGCAAGTGGGGTAATTTGTTTGGGTGGGTGGGATGAGTGTCTGCAGGTAGGTGAGAAGAATGCTTCTGTGATGGAAGACACCACTGATTACTTACTCTGTTTCGTTATGCTGCTAATTTTTTTATTTTGGTCCTATTTTGTGGACTGTTTTCACATTCAACAGTTATTACATGTAAGCAATAACACACAATGTGATGTGGGTTATGCTCTGACAAATGCATGCCTACTGGCATAGTGAGTCATGGGGCTACAGGCCAAGTGCCTTGCTGCCCCTAGAAGTGCATTTATCAGAGCATAACCCACACCCCAGGAGTGTGTTATTGAGGTTATGAAATGGACATATGTTGAGACATATTGTAACTTTTTTTTTAAATTAAGAAATACTTGTCATTTTTCTGTTTTGAGGTAAAATAGTCTCTCCACTGCATTGGGAGGAACTTTTGAAAGCCACACACAAGGTACAAAACATCAAAGGGGATTGCCAAAAATATTTTTCTTCTGTGATGTATGTTTTCTACTGATGGAAAACAATGTATTTTTGATGGGGGGTGGGTAAGAAGGGTATATCCTTATGCTATTGACACATGGACATCAAATCAACAACATCAAAACACTGACATCAACAGTCTTTGCATCAATAAAGATATCTCATTGATGGAGATTTCTCTTTGATGGGGGATGCACCTAATTCCACTGTCTGTATGACATGGATTTAGATATTTAAATAATAGGGGGTGGGGGTGGGCACAGCCTCCCCTGCACTGACATAGTCAAGTGTGTTGGTCAATGTCGACTTGTTGTGTGTCAGTGTCAAGACGCACTGGTGTCTGCCATGTCGGTGGGCTTGTGTCGATGTAAGGGATGTCATCAGGATTCCTGTTGCTGTGGCTTAGTGAAACTGATAAGAAGCCTCTGAGGGAACTCAACATTCATTTTATAACCATTTTTCCAGTTTGGCTCAGGGTACAGTATAATGGATAAACTTTTATGTACTCAGAGCTGAAAGATTTAAAAAATAAACTGTTGATCGTGGTGGCAAACCAGGATCGAATGTGGCGAAGGACAAACAAGAATTAGGTCCATACAGACCACTGGCAAGACTGAGATTTCCTTGTTGTCTTGCCAGCAGCATGCTTCCATCTGGGGCTGAGTCTTTCCTCAAAGTACCGATGGTCTCACTCTCTGCTGGTCAGAAGCAAAAGACCGTCAATGAGTCTGGTGAGGACCGCAAGTCTGGGACAAAGATAATACATTGTTTTTCTGTGGTAAGCTATCCTTTTTTTAATTTTCTTTTTTTTATGTTGTTTCACTTTCTGTGAGTCACTGAAGAGAAAGCAGGGTGCCACTCACTGCAAAACATAGGAGGCTTCATTACTGCATCACATCTCCTGTTACCAAGAAAATAAGATGGCAGTTTTCAATCCTGTGAATGGAGGGTGGTACTAAGATATCCTTTTGGAGGGGTGCTTGCAGTTTTGGGTGGACTTGTTTTTTGTGTGATTATATCAGAAAAAAAACATTTAGCAGGGAAGGGGTGTCAGGCAATCTGATTCCTCAATTGACCATACTCATTTTATAATTATTAATAATTATTATATTGGTGCACTTACTGGCTCTGGCTAAACTTTTATGTTTTTAAATTTTTTTAATTTCATGTGGTTGTATGGGATGTCTGAGTGGGGCAATCTGTACATTTTTAATTGTGTTAGTGTGGAATGTGTGTAAGAGAGTGGGTTAATTTTTTAATCATTTGGTGTTGTTGTTTATTAAAACTGTGGGATTGTTTATTTTCACTGAGTAAGGTGGTTGGATTATTAAGAGGCCTTATAAACCAGGGATAACTGCGGAGTTTTGAAATTCACACATAAAAAATAAAATGCCTTGAAACAAAATAATAAGGTAGAATGCAATACACTAAGAAACAAAACAAATAGAATAGCAAAGAGATTGCAAAATGCTTATTATGTTGGAAAAGCTGAAAGTCTGAAAAGATCGGCCCCAGATGTAGTGGAGTAAAACAATGGAATATTTGGAAAACAATAACTATGGGGGTAAAGTGGAAAAATGCATTGAAAGGTGTGGATTTCAAGGAGTAGAAGGAGTCAAAGGTCTGTGCAGGATCGCAGTAAAGTTGTATGCAAGGTGAGTAGAAGAGTAATAACACTGGAGGGAAAAGCAGGTGAAACATGGAAGGTGCCAAAAAAATATTTAGTAGAGGCTGAGTATATGTTGTAACAAAAGAAATGAAAAAAAAAATAAGGTATTAGGCCCAGATGTCATACCCAACTGGATATGGAACATATTTAACATATTAGTGGTAACAGGAAACATACCACTTCAGTGGAAACTGGCTTTGAGTAATCCCCCCACCAAACATCATCACCACAGGTTCTGAATAAGGATTTTAGACCCATCTTTTTTACATGTTATATCAAAAGTGTGTGATGGCTTTGTAACTAAACTGATTTTAAAACAGGTATCAAATAAGATTGATAAAAACCAGATTGGTTCCCTGAGGGGTAGTTGGCAGCACTAAAATTTTTAGAACTATGTAAGAGATCTTGGATAAGGGGAGTCAGTGACAGCAGTTTTAAAAGACTACAGAAAGGCCTTTGATTTGATAGAACATAACATACTAATGAGTAAGTTGAAGGAGTTGAATGTCTTTCACTGTACTGTAAGATGTGTGTGTATGACTTCTTGGATGGAAGAACCCAATGGATAGAAGTATTAGTTAAATCTGTTGCAGAAAATGTGAACAGAGTGTGCCTTGGGTGACCAAACTGGGACCTTTGCTATTTTTGTTGATGACTAATGATCTAAAAACAGCTAGAGCATGTATTAACTGTGTGGATGATACCACCATGATTGATAATGTTTTTGCAGTGGGATAGGATAGGAACTTTATTTATACAGAGCTCCTTCCCATAGGCTCGGAGCATTTAACAATATTAAAACATACAGCAATGTCTATAAACATACATAAACACAAAATACTAACTCGCATTATAAAGCTCATGCAGCAGAGACAATACTGGTTCCACCCTAGTCAATCAGCAATATACTTATATTAATAAAAGAAACCCGTAATAATAACCATAATTCTAAAAGAAATCCAACCATCAATAATTCATTTAATTTAAATCAGCAGACAGATTATCAAACCAGATCAAACTCCTGCTCAAAGAGTAGCATTTGTAACCCTCTTTTAAAGGCTTCTACCAAGGGTGCCTCCTGCAAATGACATGGTAAATAGTTCCACAGGGCTGGCATGGAAACTGAGAAAGCTCGAGCGCCAGAACACCACAGCCTCACCCTGAGAACCACCAGGAGACAACCCTTGGCAAAACAGAGAGCTCAAGATGGGTGGTGAGGAATCATGCAGTCTTGCAGGTAGGCTGGTCCCCTCTGGTGTAGGGCTTTATAGGTCAGCAACCTGACCTTGAAGATCATTTTCCACCTCACTGGCAATCAGTACAGTTCATGGAGAACATGTGTGACATGGTCAAATCTAGAAATGCCTGTCAGCATTCTTGCTGCTGCATTCTGCACCAGTTGCAGCCATTGGAGATTGCTTCCCAACAGCCCCATGTACAGGGCATTACAGTAGCCCAGCCAGGACATGACAAAGGCATGCACCAGGGTGGGCAGGTCATCAGATGGTATCAGGATTCAGATCCGAGCAATGTCCTCAAGTAGAAAAAACAGTCTTAATGACAGCCGACACCTGTGACTCAAGCATCAGGCCATCATCCAGGACCACTCTCTGATCCTTCACCCAAGTGGAGGGAACCAGTGGAGCATCCCCCAGAAAAAGATCAGGGGGGTCCCGAATCCCTTCCCATCACAATGGCAACCCTGCTCTGCCACTAGTGCCTTCATCTTATCTGGACTGAGTCATGGCCAGTTGTGTGTCATCCAGTTCTGGATCTCATCCAGGCAGTTGTTAATGCTCGATGCCGCTACCTGGTTTCCAGGCACACAGGACAGGTATAGTTGGGCATCATCAGTGTAACAATGAAAGCCCAGACCATACTGCCTGATAATGTCTCCCAATGGGAGCATATATACTGTGAACAACAAAGGTGACAGGACTGACCCCTGTGGAACACAACAAGACAATGACATTGGGTTAGATAAAGCTAACCCAATCATCACCATTTGTACTCTGTCTGTGAGGAAGGACCTAAACCAATTGATGACTGTTCCAGTTAATTCAAACCAGTTCCACAGGCAGTCCAACAACACCTCATGATCGATGGTATTGAATGCTGCTGAGATATCGGGGAGGATTACGCTCTCCCCTATCTCTAGCCATCAGGATATCATTTTACACCCTCACCAGGGCAATCTCTGTACTATGCCTGGATCTAAACTCTGATTGGGAACACTCAAAAATGGCAGAAGAGGCACATATCAGACTGTTTAAGACTTGTTAAATAATGTACTTTTGTCCTTATTCAGTGTGGAGGGGGTTCTCTTGGGGAGGGGGAATGGGCTGGGTGGAAGCAGCATGTTTGTAATGCTTATATACATAGGCACTGTGCAGTGGTTTCTCATACATAAATTTTCCTTCCATTTGTTCAATATAGGAGAGTATGCAGGTGCACTGTTGGGTACAACAGGGTCGTTTGCAATGTAGCCAGGCATGATTTAATGTGACTCACAGCTGGCTCTTAACCATCCCCCAGCAGCCTACTGACAAGGTTCTCGAGATATGAGGTTGTAATACTTTTTATGCCCTGTTCATATGGTTTCTTGGGTGCCTAGAGGAATCTCAAGCTGCCTGCACAACAGTGGAGGAAGAGGCTATTAGTCAAACATAGCAAAGTCTTCATCAACTCTTTTCCCACCCTTCAGTGAGTGTCAATCTTCTCAGTCTTCTTGATTCTTCATGGATGTGCATAAATTTGTGAAGACTCAAGGAAATGGCAGCCTGGGCTGTACACTTCAGCTGCCACACACTCACACTATAATGCACACCCCTATGCTCCTGGGAGAGGATTTTAACCTCATTATGGAGGCCTGTATGGACCATAGTGCAGAAACAGCTGAACAACATATAAAAGTTTCGGTAGTGCTAGAAGACCTTCTGAAAGATCATAATCTAAAGAATGCCTGGAGGTTGCACCACCCCAGAGACAGAGACCATAACTGTTTCTCAGTGGCTCACTTCATGTCCAGTTGCAGACATGTGCATGTTGAGGTGCTAGCTGCTCAATTGGGCAGACTTGACAGACCATAAGGCCTGCTTCTGTTGGCATTTTCATATGGTTGTATGTTTGTATGTGGTTTATGGCCCACTGATCACACATAACATGGTGGACAATGAAATACACCCCACTGTAGTCTCTGACCTTGTTTCTTTGACCCTTATTATTGTATGGGGTCCAAAACACAAGCTTTTCTAGAGATCAACAACACTGGAGACACTTCTCAGGAAGTGGTGTGGGAAGCCTATAAAGCCACTATGTATGGCAAGATAACTGGCTTTGTTGCACATAGGTGAAAGGACAGAGAAACAGAAGTTTGAACCCTCAGAACCTATACAAAAAACAAAGCCCTTCCTTACAGGAGACACTGGCCAATCTCACAAGTACTCAGATGCATCTGAATGAGCTTCTAATGAGAAAGTCTTATCTGGCAGTCTTCCAACTGAAGCATACATATCAGGAGGGACAGGAATAAGGCAGGCGAACTCGTGGCCTACTGCATTAAGAGAAGGCAAGCAGAAAAGCATATACAGGGCCTTGCATGCACTCAGTGCAGAGTACACTCAAAGGTCAAGGTCATAAACAAAATTATGCAATCCTATTAACAGCTGTATGCCTCACCAAGCCCGCTCAGCAGGGAGTCCGTTATTACATTCCTGGGGGGACTCTGCATTCTCAGGGTCACACCCAAGAATACTGTTAGCCTAGGTAAACCCTTCATTATACTAGATGATAAGCAGGCTATCCAATCTCTCAATGATGGAAAGGCACCTGAGGATGATGACTCCCTATTGACTGCTACCAGATGACATGTGATGAGGTCAGCCGCCTTCTGTCAGGAATGTAGCAGACTGTTTTGACTCCCAATCCCTGGTGCCCTCCACAGGTTGAGGCTGTCATCACAGTGCTGCCCAAAAAAAGGTAATGATGGTACAGTCCCCGGAGACATTAGAGTTACCTCCCTTATAAAAAATGACATTAAAGTGTTTGCTAAAATACTAGCAACTTGTATTGAACCATTTTATTGAACTGATCATGCAGGGTCTGATTCACCCAGCCCAAGCAGGGTTCATGAACTGCCAGCATAGCTCTGATAATTTAGATAGCTCTGATCATTGTAGATTCAAAAATGAGCTATGAACACCATACTCTAAATCTAATTGAAATTGTACATCAGTGGTTGGGAGCACTCCACAGACTTGAACTTTGCTGAATTCTTTGCTTATTCCAACAACTAGAATAACTATCACAGTTTTATATATACAACTATAGATTATGGTTTGATTTTTTACCACACTGCCTGTGATGAGTTACTTTCAAAGGTTAGAACACTTCTAAATCAGGCAAGATTTGTTGCTCAGCTTCCACCCAGAACGCATCACTGCATTCTTCTTAAACAAGCAGGGATGCTCTCTCTGGAACAAAGACTTAAACTTCAAATAGATCTGCTAGCAAAAAAAGATTACTATAAATAGAGTTCCTGACAACTTTTATCTTCTATTTAAAAAACATACAAACCCATTCCCTACCTGAACATCAGGTTATTGTTATTTCTCTGTACCCAAGATGAACCCTGTATTTGGACAAAGGACTTTGTTGTATAAATTACCAGTGTTCTTTAACTCCATTATGACCAAACTTGACTGTTTTGGAAGAACATTATGCAGATTTAGAAAAATACTGAAAGACTATCTGATAGAGGAAAATTAATGTGAATGTACTGTGTAACCAAAATTTTGGATGTTTAAAATGAGACAGTCTGCCACTCTAGCTGCTGCCTTTTTGGAACTTTGAGAAAACTTTAGATTCAGCACAGTGGGAGTACCTTATGTGCACCATGGAAAATATAGGGATCAGTCTGGTGCCTCTCAGATGGGTCAGGTTCTTATACAGCCCCCCAGCCATTGCTCTCACAAATTGGCTTTGTTCACAGTTCTTCCACCTACAGCAAGGTACAAGATAAGACTGCCTTTGTCCCCACTTTTGTTCTTGATATCGACTGAACCACTGGTGATAACAATGTATTCAAAGTTGTGAGGCTCTGAAATTAAAAAGTATCAATCTGGGTATTTGCATCGGCAGAAGATGGCAGAGCAAGGAGAAATGAGTTAATACCAAGAGGAGGGAGGAATGTAAGAAAACATTATTTTAAAGAGAGGGTACTTAATTCTTGGAATAGTTTACCACAGGACACAGTATTGCATGTAGAGTGATATCTTCAAGGTAAAATCACATAAGCACTTGAAGATAATAGCATAGTTCTTGATATAACTGCCAAGATTGCGTGAAGGCTCACTAGAAGAACCAATGGTCTATTCCAGTCTTCAAGAGCACCCGACATCATAGGGGAAACTTCTAGAAAACAACACAACTTGGACACATTTCAGCGTGCAATTCACACATTCTCTACATTTAGTTTTGTTTTATTTTGAGATTACCCAGCTCTCAAAGGAATCAGTTGTGAAGACAAGGAATACAGATCACTCCACCACACCAATGACCTACTGATCCTTCAAGCAGAAGTGTCAGCCTCCATGCTGCAGTTCCTCAGGCTCCACCAAATGTTTGCAGTATTCTCTGGTCTGAAAGTCAGTCAGACCAAGATCAATGTCTTACCTCTTGATCCCTCCTGCAAAGCTGAACCGCATGCAGTTCAAGGCCTCACATGGGCAAAGGATAGCATTATGTACTCAGGAGTTCCCAGTCACCCATCCATCTCCAAAATGATCTGACTAAATCTCACAGCCCTGCAGGATTTGACCAGAACTGAGCTGGGCCGATGGTGCCATCTGAACCTCTCATTGACAAGTAAATTTAAGGCATTCAAAATAGTGATGGCCCCAAGCCTTACCCATGTCTTGGCCCATCTCTCAAGCAGGATTGCCCCAAAATGGTTCCATGCATTGGACAAAATCACTGGGGGGTCCTATGGGAAGGCAAACCACCCAGGTACAGTTGTGCTAAGCCCTGTAGTTACTGGTCAAGGCTAGAACGTGGCTCCCATGGTTTGAGGGGTACCATTTCACATTTGTAGCTGCACACTCTGTACACTGGTTCTCACCAGCAAATCATCAATTACCATGCCAGTGACTCCACATGGAGCAGGATGTCTCAGATAACCTCCCTATTAGCCACCTACCTATACCACAAAGTCCTGCACAAACTCACACTGATCCCACCATCTCATTCTCTAGACTGGCCTCATCTCAGTTAGAAAGACTCCTGGGAAGGAATTCTACTCCTCCCCCTCTGGAACCTCTGTGGGGAAATAGAGTCCTATGAATAGGATACCCCAAAATGGACATCCTGGGTCAAAAAAGACATCCTACAAGTCAAGGACCTCCTTACCCAATATGTGAGGCACATAGAGGTGTTACATGTCCTATCAAACAAGTATGACCTCCCTTAACAGGACTTTTGGAAATATCTCCAGATTCAAAACTCGATCAGTGACAGGGTGGCTGGCCATTTAACAGACACTGTGACCTACACCATGGCTATGAACAATAACTTCAGTAGACTAACAAAAGAAAAAAAACACCTTGATTTACAAACATCTGCAGGATGCCCAACCAGATTAGTCAATACCCTCCAAGTGGGCATAGGAGACAGAACTAAACATCTTAATTAGTGAGGAGATTAATTAGGGCTTCTGACCTCTACAGAGCACATACAGTGTGCTGGGTTGGATGTAGCCATTTCATCCAAAATAAACTTCTACTTCAGTGGTACTGCCCTTGCAGAAATAATTGCATGAAATGTTTTCATGCTGCACACATAAAACTACCTATGTGATAAGTGTGCTACAAGCATGATTTAAATGTTAAATTATAACTGATTGAATGCATGTGGCATGCATGCAGCAAGCAAGTGTGGAAAACATGCTTTTTATGTTAAATTAGGAAAGACTGTATGCATGTGGCATGCTTGCAAAAAACAAGTGGTCACTGATAACTGCACACACAAAAGGTTAGGTGACTTGCTCAGGATCACACAATATACAAGTGGGGGATGATGAGATTCAAACCCAGGTCAACATGTCTTCTGGTTTGCTGTTCAGTGCCATTAACCACTAAGCTCAACTGCCTGCATACATATGGCTTGCTTGTACTTCAATATAAATCTGGTACTTTCACACGTGTGTGGCATGCTTATAGCCACTGATATACCTTTTAGTTTTCTTGTCCCCTTTATCTCAGCTGCACAGCAGAACTGTAGCACACTTTCCAATAAAAACACATGGTTCTTCCCACACCCAATACCCACACTTACTCACAAAACTACGGTACTTGATTACATCTGTCTGGCCTGTACTTCTACTATTTTCTCTCTCCATAGTTTTGAATGCTTCCACGCAAACAGATTTTAAGGGGCAAACACAAAAGTAGCAATAACTCTACACTCACCCACATGGCCAGTCACCCCCACCCTATGCACACACACACACACACACACACACACTGAAGTGGGTGCAGCCACAATGCTACAGACAACCACAACAAATACAGATGTAAGTCAAGAGTCTCTTACCTGTTTGCAAGGGAACCAGAGGTAAGAGTCTTTAAGAGATGATAACCATGGCTCAGAGTTCTGAGGCATACTACCGTGAAATAAATGGAGTTTTTTTTTTACTATTTATACATTATTATGGAAAATTGAAGAATGATGGACACTGCTCTACAAACATGGCCCTTGTTAGTCGAGCAGTGGCCTTCATTAATCTCCAACTCTCCATCAATAATGTATAAAATAGTAATAAAAAATATCCTCATTTATTTCAATGGGGTACACCTCTGCACACTCCCTTGCCTCATGTCATAAAGTGCCTGAGCATGGGTATGTGAAGTTCAGCATCACGGGGGGGGAGACATAAGACTAACTATAGTGAGGCTCCAATAATCTGTGCATACTATTCCACGCAACTGTCCCTGAATGCAAGGGATAGCCCTCATTTTACCCCTGAAAACTGCTCTGCTCCTCATCCATCCCTCATAGAAAACATGCTGCTCACACAAAGGATATCCTATAAATTTAGACTTTATGGCAGGAGGGCCATTTCAGATTTCAGCAGAGGGAGCCAACAACCAGTGGAGGCCAGGTGCTTGTTATCCCCTAGGTGGCAAGCTCTGGATGTCTGGAATGTCTCTAAAAGGAAAAAGTTATTTGTTGTGACTGAAAAGCAATACGCAAATCAGGAAAAATTCAAATGTGTAAGATTCATCTTTCTATATCCCAGAGCAGTGCATCAGATTTGGGCATAAACCCACTCAATTACTAACCAGTTTATTTCCTGGCTGAAGTTCTGAACCTCTACACCCCAAATAAACTTTGTTCCAATTTCTCTCCTCAACTCCATTCCATTCAATACCCATCCCATATGGGTCATCAAGGTGCCAAAAGGTACAGAAATGTGAAAAACATGTAATATTTCAGTCATTCCTTCTTGCCCAATCCCCCTGCAAAAAATAAAATTATTTACTTTTACTTACCCAGCCATCTGGCCAAAACCTGTGGTCTAGCCCAGTGTGCCACCAGCCCAGTTTTCAATCTGCTCCTCCTCTGTCCTTCTGCCAGAAGCTGGATACCAGAACTGACCATCCCAGGTCCCCAACATGATCTGTGACCATTAATCAAACCCACCATACCTACGTTGCTTGTTTCTTGCTTTGCTGCTGCAGTGGCTGCTACTGCACTGCACTGATCAAGGCCTAGGAAGGCTGCCCACATCACTGTCAATGCTGCTGTGAGGCCTAGCTTGCTGCTGCGGGTGGCCCACGCTGTTCTTTTTTTTTGTGAGGCAAGCCTAGTAGAGTAAGTAGGTAGCCTAGTCTTGAATTTGCTTCTAGCTCACCCCGGCCCCTTCAGCCACCAAGGGAGACAGAGACTCACTAACAGTAGGCCAACAAAAATATGCCACCACAGCACTGCTACTGAGAGTTCAGTGCTCACCGACTCCTCCAGGTTGTAGTGTGCAGCCTGTCTACTCTGTGGTGGGAAAGATAATGCCCCACTTGCATGACTCCTGTGTTCTGGCTTGGCTGGAGCTTCTCCATGTCACATGTTATGCAGCCACCATTAATAGGTGGAGAGAGTGGACAACAGAATACAGACACAGTCGAGTCAGGATTGTTCCTGCAGAGTGAGCACAACACAGGCCAGGGGGGCACTTATTGTGCAAAAGATTAAATCCAAATCTAATGCCATTATTGCCATACCATAAGAACAACCTAGTCACAAATGTAGGGGGGAAGGGACAACTTCACCTTCTGCCCTATCTGTATGGCACCCCTGCTTTATGGTAGAAATTAATTCTCAGGGGCTAACATCAGTACAAGTAAATACAATGATTTCCACTGTGTTCTGAGGTACTGTATCTCCTTGTTTCAGGATGTGTCCTGCCCATCATGAGAGTTAGTGTCCCTCATTTTGAGTGTCCATGTCCCTCATTTCAGTGACAAAATGTGAGGTATGGTGCATTCTTTCAAGATCCTACTCTGCACAAGAAGTGCTGAGCATGGCCATAGTGTTTATGCTCTATACATAATGATAAATGGAAAGTAAATAAGCCATAACAGTCATGGAGAAACACATCTGGAGCACTAAATATGCATAAGGGGATTTGCATGGCCCAAAACAAAAAGGTCAGGCTTCATAACACAGAGGCCCCTCTTCACACATCTGGAATGAGGGATGTTGGCTGACTATATCCTAGGCATTTAATGCAGTAAGCAAACAATACTCTATAAATTAATGCCAATTTAATGATAAAAATCAAAAGCCATTAAACAACTTGCAAAAGGATCAGAATTAATTAGTTTACCTAATTTTCATGGGAAATCAATGAAAAGGGTATTTTAATGGCTCTAATTGCTAGCAGTATTATGAGAAATAGAAACTGATGGGTTTTTTGGATGAGATTTGCACCAGCTTAGTTCCTGCACACATGGCAAGTGTGCAGCATGTGAACCAGATGTGGTTTTTAAATGATGTTCACATCAGCTTAACTGCTGCACTCATGTCAAGAGTGCAACACAAGACCCGGATGTGATTTTTAGAAGATGTTTCCACCAGCTTCCTGCTGCATGCATGTCCAGCTTGCAGCATGGGAACCTGATGTGCTTTATAGACCTGGTCCTCATAGGTTCACTTTGTGCATGTGATCCACAGGAAACATTACATAGAAACATAGAAACATAGATTTTGACAGCAGATAAGGACCGCTAGGCCCACCCAGTCTGCCCATTTCCCTATCTAATGGATAAGATGCAGATCCTAGTTAACCAGCAGCCTACTTCTTCCTACCCCCAACCCCTAGAATTGCCTTATGACTGTCCCATGCATGATTGAATTCCACCACTGTTTTTGACTCCACAACCTCCCATTGTGGAGGCCGTTCCATGCATCCACAACCCTCTCTGTGAAAAAAATACTTCCTTAAATTACCTCTCAGCCGCCCCCCTTCTATCTTCAAATTGTGCCCCCTTGTTCTTGCACGTCTCTTTTTTTGAAAGATGCTACCCTCTTGGAATTTGTTGATTCCCTTGAGGTACTTGGAAGTTTCTATCATGTCCCCCCTCTCCTTTCCTCGAGGCTATACATATTAAGCTTCTTAAGTCTCTCTTCATATGACTTCCGGTGCAGACCCTGCACAATTTTAGTTGCTCTCCTCAGACAGCTTCCATCCTGTCTATGTTTTTGCGGAGATTGGGTCTCCAGAACTGCACGCAGTACTCAGATGGGGTCTCACCAACAGTCTGTACAGAGGGATAATAACTTCCTGTTTTCTACTAGTGATGCCTCTCCTATGCATCCCAGTATCCCCCAGCCCTCCTTGCTGCTCTCTCACATTGCTTGCCCACCTTAGGTCATCTGATATGACTACCTCCAGGTCCCTTTCCATTTTGTTGTTGTTAGTATCTCACCCCCATTGTGTATTCTTCCCTGGGTTTTGTTTCCAGCTGCTTTACCTTGCACTTCTTAGCACTGAATCTAAGCTGCCATACATTTGACCATTCCTCTAACCTTGCCAAGTCCCTTCTCATCCTTTCCACCCCACCTTGTGCATCAACTCTGTTGCAGATCTTTGTGTCATCTGCAAAGAGACATACTTTTCCTCCCAGTCACTCTGCAATGTCGCTTATAAAGACATTGAAGAGGACCTGTCCTAATACTGAACCCTGCGGTACACCACTAGTAACCCCACTTTCTTCAGAGTGGACTCCATTTACTATTACTCTCTGTGTCCTATTCTCCAGCCAATTCTTTACCCAGGCTGTCATCTTGGGACCCACTCCCAGGCTGGCTAACTTGTATATTAATCTTTTGTGTGGGACTGTGTCAAATGCCTTGCTAAAGTCTAGGTAGGCCATGTCCACAGCCCTTCCCTGATCTACTACTTTGGTCACCCAGTCAAAGAAATCTATCAGATTTGTCTGGCATGACCTTCCCACTGTGAATCCATGCTGCCTTGGGGCCTGTGCCCCCTCTGGCCTCTAGATACTCAACAATTCTTTCCTTCAGAAGTGATTCCATCATTTTTCCTACCACTGCGGTTAAACTAACAGGTCTGTAGTTTCCTGCTTCTGCCTTGCTCCCACTTTTGTGAAGGGGAATCACATCTGCCTTCCTCCAGTCCTCAGGTACCACCCCATCCTCCCATGATTTGTTAAAGAGGGTAGTCAGTGGTGTCACTACTTCTACCCTTAGCTCTTCTAGAATTCTGGGATGAATCCCATCAGGCCCCATTGTTTTGTCCACCTTCAGTTTTAAGAGTTCTTTCAGAACCCTTTCTTCTGTAAATGGGCTGGTATCAACTTCTGTATTCAGAGTGCTTCTACTGTTTGTTTTAGGTACCTCCCCCACTTCCTTTGTAAATACTGAGCAAAAATATTTGTTTAGTATCTCTGCCTTTTCATAGTCACCCTCTGACCACCCTCTCTCCCCTTTATTAAGCCTCACTAACCCTCCGTTGGTCTTCCTTCGCTCCCTGATATACCTATAAAAGGTTTTATCCCCCTTCTTAATAGAGTTGGCAATCTTTTCCTCAGTTTGGGCCTTTGCTGTTCTGACTGCCTTCCCAGCTTCCTTTTGCTTTAACTGATACAGTTCTCTGTCCTGCTCCTTCTGTGATTCCTTGTACTTCCTGAATGCTTTCTTTTTCTCTTGAACCTTCACTGCCACTTCCTTTGAGAACCATAGTGGTTTCTTACATTGTTTCATTTTGTTTATTTGCTTCACACAAAGGCTTGTTACCTCTGTGATGGCAGTTTTTATTATTTCCCATTGTTCTTCCACCCCTCCTTCCTGCCCATTTGCTAGTGCATTCCTTAGGCACTCACCCATTTTGGCAAAGTCAGCCCTCCTAAAGTCCAGTACTTTTGCCTTTGTATGGCTTGACTTTATTGCTGTGTTTATTGTGAAACATACTGTTCGATGGTCGCTAGTTCCCAGATGGCTACCCTTCTTACATCTGTGATCCTCTCTTCATCTCCATTTGAGAGAACCAGGTCTAAGATTGCTCCCCTCTCAGTGGGCTCCAATACCAGTTGTCTAAGGCATGCCCCCTGTAGGGCATCTAGAATAACCCCACTCTTCGAAGTGGCTGCTGCAACTGCATTCCAGTTAACATCTGGCATATTCAGATCACCCTTCAGCAAATCTCCCCTTTTTCTGCCATTCTAAGTGTTCTTTCTACCATTTCCTTGTCCATTTCCTCCCCCTGAGAAGGGGATCTGTATACAAACCCTCTGCGGATTGTGGTGCCATTGCCGGTCTCCAAATTTACCCACAGTGCTTCTTCTCCTCCTCCCTGTTTTTCCTTTTGTTCTGTTGCTTTGATTCCTTCCCTTATGTAAAGAGCTACTCCTCCTCCTCTTTTACCCTCCCTGTCCCTCCTGTAGATAGTGTATCCTGGTATGTTTACGTCCCAGTCATGGTTTTGTGCCATGTTTCTGTGACTGCCACAATATCCAGATGTTCCTCCTCCATCAAGGCCATTAATGCAGGAAGCTTGTTACTCAGACTACGGGCATTGGTACACATTGCTCTCCATTTTTTGATGGCTTTACCTTCTTTGCAGCATCCCTACTGACCTTTCTACCTTGGTATTTTTCTCATTTAGTACCCTGTTTTGTAGGTAGAGGCTGGGATTTTCCTGCTGCTTATCAGTGCCTCCCTTGACTAGTTTAAAAGCTTGCCAATGAAGCATTTAAACTGATTGCTCAAAAGACTTGTTCCTTTCTGGACAGATGCAGACCATCCTGCCAGTATAGGCTGGTGTCCTCCAGGTGGAACCCCAGTCCCCAATGAAGCCAAACCCCTGTGCTCCACACCATTTTTTCAACCATTCATTAAACTGCATGATGCAAAGTACCCTTGCCTCACTCATGCCATTGACAGGCAGCACCTCAGAGAAGGATATTGTGTGTGCTACTTGTCTTAGGCCCCTCCCCAATTCTACAAAGTCCTTCTGCACTGCTCTAATCTCATGATGAGCCAAGTCATTTGTCCCTAGGTGGACAATGATATCCAGCTCAGACTCCCGTGCAGCGGTTCTCGTGATCCTGAGGATGCGCTTCCTGTCTCTCCAAGCCATGGCACCAGGCAGGCACCTTACTTCAGTTTTCCCTGCTCCCCCCCCAGTTCTATCCCCCTAATAATTGAGTCCCCCACCAGGAGCTGCTTCCTTTCCTTGTGGAGCCCTCTTCCTCCTACCTGTGGGCCTCCCTTGTGACAGTTGTCCTCAGCCTCCTTAGTCTCCTCTGTGGGTACATCCATAGGGGAGCTATGCTCCCCCAGAATGGTGTATGGATTGTGGCATGGAACAACTGACTGGGTGTGCCTCTGTTCCACCATCCTCACCCTCCCTGAGCCCACTGTGGTCCAACTGCTGTGCTTTCTTCACAACCTCTGAGGTAGTGGTGGTGGCTCTGGTGCTCCCTGGATGGGGGGAGGTTCCCTTCCTACCATCCAGTGTGGCCTGGGGAAAGGTTCCCTTACTACTGTCCAGTGTGACCTGAAGACGGGCAACTTCCTCCCTCAGGGCAGAGAGTTGTCTGCAAATAGGGCAGCATCTCAGCCTCCAGAAAGACTCCTGGAAGACTGCTGCCCCACAGCCATTACATTGCACTACTCCCCACATTATTTTTTGTGTGTGTGTGATTGGTTTGTTATATAGCAATATATATATTATACAATGTGTATGCTTATATTGTCAGTGCAGTGTGCTAGACAGGATATGACAGTGATATGCACCTTGCACTCTTGAGGAAATGATGTCAGAACCGCAGGTATAAAGGAACTATTTCCAGTGGTGCATGGAGTGAGGGGTGGGAAGGGGTTGGGCCTAAACTGTGCCCTCACAAAACAAACAGCTAAAAGCTCTGACCCACCACTGCAATGAGTGCCTTCCTGTCAGCAAGATGCCCTACACAACAATTTGACAGAGAAAATACCCTGCTAATCAAACAGAGAAAAATCCACACATCCAAGTCAGACATACAGTAGCTAAACCTCCCCAGCCCTAAAACAGGCCTGGTGGTTTGTGCTCTGAAAGCAGTCAGACCCAAAATAAGTCAGCTGTGCTTTTAAACTCTTCCTGCACTGAAAATCTTAAGAATTGTAACAAACAAACTAAACCTAGATCCACCTCCCTCTGTTGCTTGAAAGACTGTCTTTTCCTGTTTCACACTGCAGGTTTTGCTATGACAACTCCTTAACCACAGTAACTTATTTAAAAATAGTTTAACTATCACAAAGTCCTACCCACTAGTAAATTATTTAAAAATAGTTTCTGTCCCAAAATCCTAGTAGTCAATCCAGCTACCCCCAAGGGACAATCAAAATGCAGTATTCAAACACTTGTGAAGTTACTTCCAAGATAAGCAGAGTTTGCAAGCTTCTTTTTCAACTCCTCAGCCACCTGTAATTTATATAAAAATAGTTTAACTGTCAGAAAATCCTAGTAGACAATCTAGCTACCTCCAAGGGTCTACCCAAATGTAGTATTTAAATCCTTCTGAAGTTACTAACAAGATAAACAGAGTTTGCAAGCCCCTTCTTGGTCAAACAGTAAATAAATCTGTGAACTAAAAAGCAATTACCAAGGGTAGTTAGTTTCACCTCCCACAGAATTGAGCAAAAGTGCACGTTGTTGCAGATATCAAGTGCAATATAGAATTTCTCTAGTATCTATCAGTGTTCATCAAAGCAATTGCTTATATGCAAATGGATATTTTTCCCAGAGACCCTATCAGCAGCAGATTGGCCTCTACTTGTAGGGCAGCTGGCTGCCTTGGAAGAGGTGTCCTACAGGAATGCAAGCACTCTTACAACATTGCACAATTAAGCATGTGGCATTCATTCTGCATGTATGCAGCACACTTACATTTCTGTAAGGGTGTACTCCAGTTGTTCTACTCTGAGTAGGACTACTCCCTGAAAACTGATGCTAGAGGTGCCATCAAACTGAAGCCACCCACATGCATATCTTAAGGGACAGTCCTAACATCTCTAGTGACTGTGAGTGCATCAAAAGGGTCTACATGACTATCTTGAGTAATGCAGTTCAGATGGATGCCCCCCATTACCCAAACACTCACTGATATTATGTTAGATAGTATCTATCAGTGTTCATCAAAGCAATTGCTTATAGGCAAATGGATATTTTCCCCAGAGACCCTATCAGCAGCAGATTGGCCTCTACTTGTAGGGCAGCTGGCTGCCTTGGAAAAGGTGTTCTACAGGAATGCAAGCACTCTTACAACATACCACCAGATATGGGGCATATCTATCCTCAATATAATGCCACAATCACTGATCTCATGCTGAAGCCCTCACAGGAATGCTGCTTGAATCTTTTCATGGCATGGAAGGTCTCACTTTGTTATGTCACCTGGATATACTCATCTATGTTAAGAATTGTTGTTAATGTTATGCAATGTAACTGAGATCTTTTTTTTGGGGGGGTGGCAAGAAAGAGAATATTTATTTATTTATTTATTTGAAATGTTTCTCCAGGAAGGCACACTGAACAACAAGTTGCTCATCTCCCAGTATGACTGAGGGGAGGGGGGTACACCTGGATGAAGAATTAGACATACAGTTTAACATTTAACATATCCAAGAAATTAAACATCCAATTACATTTGTAACAAGACATACAGTTTAAAAATATCATAAATAATCATGCAGTCAAATTTGTGACATAACATACAATTAAATATATCATACCTGTGGAATATACATTTAATTACAAGTGGCATATCTGAGGAACATAGTACAGAAATTTAATGTAGCCTTGGAGCCAACTCCTTGCAGGAATGGATCATGGTTAATAGGCAGATTATTTAGCAATTATTGAATGAACGAGATCCTGTGGGAGGACATCAAGGAGGATAGAGGGGTAGACAGGGGAAATCAGCTGGGGGGAAGGAGAGTATAAAGATGGGGAGAACATTACCAGAGAAAAGTGAGCAAAAAAAAAAATCTGTTGTGAAGGGCAAGTTAACACAGGGCTAGAGCAATCTGGGAGCACCTCAGACAGAACAAAAAGGGCAAATTATTAGCTCAAGTGAACTAATTCCTTTGATTAAGTGCAGGGGCTAAAGAGGGGGCAGAGAGGGGACAGAAGAGGTGGGGGTAAGGGAAAAGGAAGGGAAGGATGAGTCATTCCTGGAACTGGCCCCTTCAGAGTGTGGAGATCACTGCCAGTGGTGGAATGAGGTGAAGACTTAGAATAAGGGACAAGAGTAGGCTAGGAAAAGTTGGGTAGAGATAGTACAGGGGATGTTAAAGGGAAGGAGGAGGAGGGGTGGGAGAAACTTGCCTAAGACTAAGCCTCTTCAGGATGCTGAGAATCCTGCCAGAGAGCAGAGTTAGGCAAGGACAAGTTAGGTAGAGAGGATGGAGGGGAAAGTGGAGGGAAGGAAGAGTCATTTCCCAGTGCTCGACCCCTCCAGGGTGCTGAAAACCCTGCCAGGGGGCAAAACTAGGTGAGGACAAGTTGGGAAGAGAGAAAAGAAAGGATGAAGGGAAATGAGGTAAGAGGAGGGAAAGAAGAAGCTTGCCTAAGACTAGGCCACTCCAGGATGCTGAGAACCCTGCCAGAGTGCAGAATCAGGTGAGGAATAGTTGGGTAGAAAGGATATAGGGTAGGAGTGAAGAAAGAGCAATTGCCCAGTGCTGGGCCCCTCCAGGATGTAGAGAACCCTGCCAGGGGATAGAATTAGATGAGAACAATTTGTGCAGTGGGAATAGGGGATTGAAGAGGAAAGAAAAAAAAAGATTGAGGGAGGGAAGAAACTTACCTGAAAGTAGACATCGCCAGGGTACTAAGAAGCCCGACAGAAGGCAGATTTAGGAGAGGACAAGTTGGGAAGAAAGGAGACAGGGGAAAAGGGAGGGGAAGGAGGAGACTTGCCCAGTGCTAGACCCCTCCAGGATGCTGAGAACCCTGCCAGAGGTCAAAACTAAGCAAGGGCAAGTTGGTAATGGAAAAAAAGGTTAGGGGTAGGCGTGAGGGGGTATCAATGATGAATATCATCATCTGTTTATGAATGTGACATATTCTCTGTTTTTCTTTGTTTGTGGAATATGTTTTGATAAACCTTCAGGAGAAATGTGTTTATAATCATCTTTGTAGTATCCTTTAAACATTTTCATTTACATGACTAACTGAAAAAAGAAATGAACATTCTCAAAATGTGGTGGGGACACACAGTCTCGAAATGTGACATGAATACATATCTAGGAATTTGATGGGGACTGACAATTTTGGAATATAGTGGTGAAGCACATTGTCAGAACATGACAATACACACCATTTTATTCTGCAGTTACTTGTCCCTGCTACACACCAGAATTGTATACAGCCACACATTTTAAAATTGCACATCCCCGCTGCAATCTGCCATTGTCTGTCTTTTCTACATTCTGACACTGTGAAAAGTACTGATGTTCTGATATTCCTGCTACATTCCAAAAGTGTGCCTCCACACCACACTGCAAAATTACACATCTCCACCAAATTCAAAAGCTGTGTATCGATGCCAGATTCCGAAATTGTGCTATCACCACATTCTAATATTGTGTCACTGTCACATTATGAATAGTGCATCCCCAGCACATTATGAAGCTTCATGACCCCACCAGATTTCATCATTGCATGCCAAATTCCAAAATTGCATATTCCCACCACATGCATCCCCACAACATTCCAACACTGTGTATTCTCACCATATTCTAAAGATATGTTTTAAAGTTAAATTGCATATCACCGCCACATTCTGAAATCATATTGAAATGTGTTTGTGGCCTGGAAGAATATGAGTCACTGAAATGAAAAAAAATTTGATCCTGTAAGAGCAGAGTGTCTGTCCTTTTACTGAAGTCAGAACCAAGAAGAAGGTGAAATAGTACTCAGAGCATTAATGAACCCATATTCTGAAATGCTAATAAGGGATGTGATGAAATATTTGCAATGGATACATGAAAATTCTGTTCAAGCAGTATAAAATCAATGATAAATGATGTGTTTTCCCAACTGCATCCCATCCTTAACAGTACTTATCTTTTAGGTGATTTACTTTTTCTACCTTATTTGATACTTTAATCCCTGATCATAGGGATACTTGGGATTGCAGACATGTTATGCCTATCAGATATTCTGGACCTGAAGTGTCCTGTTTACACTCATCAGCAGAGTGCTGTCATGGAGTTTTCTAAGGCAACTCCCTAAAGCATAAGTAACTACACAATCCCCTATAGTCACTGTTTTTTTCCTAGATGAGTCACATGATGTGGTTTTATTAACTATGGCAATCTTTTTTATGTTTTGTATAAAGTTTGTATTTTATACTTGTCTTTGTAATTTTATATCTTTGTTAGTTTCATTTGTAAAGGCTTGTAATGAATTGATCAATAAGCTTACATAACTGAATCACATGTTCCAGTCACATTCTGAAATTGTTTGTCCTGGTCAGATTCCAAAGATGTGCATCCCACCATGTTCCAAAATTGTGCATCCCCACTATATTCTAAAAATGTATGTCCCTGCCACATTCAGAAATTGCATATCCATGCCACATTCCAAAATTGTACATCCTTGTCATATTCTGAAAATGTGTATTCCTTCAATATTCAAAAAATTGTGCATCCCCTTCACATTCTGAAAATACATTTCCCTGCTATGATGTAAAATTATGTATCCAACTACTTTCTAAAAAATGTGCATCATTCCATATTCTGAAAGTGCATGTTACCACCAAATTCAGAAATGGTGCGTCCTTGCCACATTCTGAGATTCCATGTGCATGCCACATTGTGAAATTACATGTTGCCCCTACTACCTAAAGTCAGGCATCACCACTCCAGTGACTCTTGCATTTTAAAATTGTGAATCTCTGCCACATACTAAATATTTATGACACCACCACATTACAAATATTAATGTCCCTCTCACACTTCTAAAGTGTGTATCCCAGCTACTTTTTGAGATTGTGCCATTGCTGCATTTCAAAATTACAACCTAGCGGCATTCTAAAATATCATCTGTAAGGTATTCTAAAAAGTGTATACAACTGTGACATTTTAAAGCCATGTCTGCTGCTATATTCCAACTACCTCTCCCAATCACATTCTTAAATATCTTGCATTTACACTTTGTCAGAGGGAATTCCCATGGAAATCAATACTCCAGACTATATTTCTTTAGGTGCTCGATTGGCAGTTAATTTATTAATTACATCCTTTTGGCAAACACCGTACACATTGATCAGTGCACTTTATACTTAATATTTACCAATGTTACAATATTCAATTCTGTATTCTTTCTCCCATTCCTTCTTCACCAATTTTCTTGGGGTCCAGATGTCTGATCCAACACCCTCATCCAGTTCTTACAATCCATTTCTTTTATAATCCAATCAGTTCCTTCTCTCGCTGAGGTTGGATGCCAATAACCCAACCCCCAGCTTACCTGTTGTAGCCACGGCCAGAAGCCCTTGATCCCGGCCCATGCCTGCTTACCTTCCCCCTGCCCACCCCCCATCTCCTCTCCTAGCCCCCACTGTGCCCCTCCCTCTGGCCCCCCTTTATAACTTGGCCGCCCATTCTCTTAACTGGTCCTTCCACCAGTCCAACCCATTATTGCCCTCTTGCTATCAGCCCTTCACCCTTTTCTGCCCTCTTCCATTCACCGCTGCCAGTCTTTGTTTTAACTGACCCTTTCCACCAGTCTGAAACCTTGTTGCCCTCATCTGGCAACCCTTCACTATTTACCACCTTTCTTTACTGCTGCTCTCCTTTGCTTTACTGGCCCTTCTGACCATTCCAAACCATTGTTGCCCTTCTAATGGCAACTTTTCACCATTCTCTGCCCTTTTTCATTTACTGCTGCCCTCCTTAGACAGCCCTTTAGCCTCCCAGCCTCTTCACCATTGCCCTCTTTTGGCAACCCATATTCCCTGCCTTTCTTGGCTGCTGCTCTCACCTCTTGGCCATGTCCTTAGCCCCAATCATTGTTCTAGCTTGCTGCCAAGATTTTTTGTAATAATTGTGAGGGTGGGTGATCAAATGAATCTTAGCAAAAGAAGAGAGATCCCTTCTCCTGTGGCCACTTTTATACCTCTTAAGGACCCCTAAAGGACCCTTTGGCTTCCTCCACCCCCCAGTCAGTCATCTTCCCACTTCCCTGCCTGCATCACCTCTGTGTCATCTGACTCATCTTGTAACCTCACCTGGCTCCTCCCCCTTCCCTTCTCATTCCCAACCCCCCCCCTGCCTAGCATACCACCCTCCCTCAGCAATCAGCACCTTCTGCATTCCCTTGGGAGCTCCTGACAATTCAGGTTGCCTTGTAATGGCAATCCCATTTGTCAGAGGGACTTCCCATGGAAATGGATACTCCAGACCATATTTCTTTGAATGCTTGATTGGCAATTAATTTATTAATGACATCCTTTTGGGCAAACACCATGCACATTGATCAATTCACTTTATACTTAATATTTACAAGTGTTACAATATTCAATGCTGTATACTTTCTCCCATTCTTTCTTCACCAATCTTCTCAGGGTCCAAATGTGTGATACAGCACCTTTGTCCAATTCTTACAATCCATTTATTTTACAATTCAATCCATTCCTTCTCTCACTGGGGTTGAATGCCAATAACCCAACCACCAGCTTACCTGTTGTAGCCACGGCAAGAAGCCTATGATCCTGGCCCCTGACTGATTACCTCCCCCATGCCTACTCCTACTACCCATTGTGCCCTTCCCCCTGCCCCCTTATATCTCCTTTCCACTAGCCCAACTCCAGCTCAGTGACAAATGATAGACTCCCCCCCCACCCTTTGCTCCCTTTCTATCTCATCATTCTATGGCCCCAATAATTGATAGGAAGAAGCATGACATCCCTACCCATCATAGGTGTACCCCATCTGCCCTTTAATACCCTGAACAGTCATAGGAAATATCTCTATGTGTACTGTAGACCTTTTTGCTTTGGTTATCAATGAAGCCACTCTTCTGTTCAGGTACTTTCTCATCTTAACAGATCTTATGATCTTGGCCTGCCTCCATGCCTTTCCAGAAATTATTTCAGGCCACCCCATTGTTCTCTGTGGCCACCAATCACTGGTAAAATCATATCCCTTTTATGTCCTGACATAATGCCCCCCCATAATCTGTCACCCATATCATTTCCCCCACTTGGATTATTTCAGATCTAGCTGGGGCACTATCCAGCTTTGTTCCTCTACAACTGGCAAGAGCTGTGCCCTGTTCATGGCTTTGACCCCCTTTCACTGTATCTGTGATTCTGTGGCTACCCTCCATTGTAGCCTACCTCCAGGCATGTAGACACATGCATTTCCGCCCAATGCCAATAAGCATCCCACGATGATCAACACTTGACTTTATCATCTCTTGTTTGTTGGTACAAATCAGTATCCATTAAATCATTTTCTCCAGCTATCTTTTGTAGTAGTTAGAATTCCACCTGCTCCATCCACTTTACCTCTTCTCTGGAACCCCTTTGGCCGCACCACATCTGAATGAATTTGGTGCCTGGGGTCCTCCCCCACCATAGCTATCCCTTTCTTCAATACCCCTGAACTTTGTAACACATGACAGGTGAACTCTGCCCTGGCACCGCTAACTTCTTCCCTCCCTGTGGTCGCATGGCCATGTAATTTCTAAGTGCCATCCTTGCACCCCTACCTCTTTTGATGTTGCTTGTCTGATAACCTCTCTGTACCCCTGCTGGCTTAGTCCATTTCTGACTGCCACAGCCAGATTGTTACCCTCTCAGCTCCCCCATGGACTTCTTCCTACCAAAGCCCCCTGGAGGCATCTGACCTGTTTTTGTGGCCCCTTCATCACCCCTGAACATGCTTCTGACCATGACCAAGGGAAAACCAACCAGGGTAAACCTGCATCATGCCCCATTGTACAAATAAGCCACAGTGCCCTCACAAGCTCTATCATTAACTTCCCTGTCATTGGCCCCCCATCATCTCCCAGCTTCTCCTGGGTCCTCTGCTCCCTATGAACTTTCTCTGCACTACCTTAACTTTGATTGGCTATGCTCATGCTTAATACTGCATGCTCAACTGAGTCCTGCAATCTGCACTGCCATGGTGGTATGGACATGAACCTGTCCTTCAGGAGCTGGGAAAGGCTGACACCCACCTCTTTATGAATCCCTGCCATATGTCTTCACTTGAAAGAACAGGTGGACTTTGAGGCCTATTACCCAGCTAACCTAAAACCTTAGACACCATATCATTGAACCCCGTCCATCTGCTGATAACCTCACCCACCACTTTGCTGTTATGAGAAGCTAATCCTCTGATTCCTCCATTCCTTTCTCCATGTCATCTTTGCTACCCACATTGGGAATATTTCAAAACATGATGTCCTTCAACAAACCCCTCCTATTCCACTCTTATTGCCATGCTTCTGGTGACAATTCCCCTATGAAATAGGCTCCACCTCCCCCGTGTTCTGGAAGCCTCCAAATGCAGCTCTAGGTCCATTTTGAACTGTCAGCCAATCTACCAAAAATGTGACCCCATTGTAATACTCTACCATTGCTCCCTTACTTCCAAATCTTGGTGTCCACCCCTCAAATGTTCCCCTAGTGATGTGGTATTTTTTCCTTTCCCCTGGCCCATGCTAATCACCTGGTGAGGGCCCTCCCTGGGGCTATTGCCTTGTCTGCAAACCTTGAAATGTGCCAGCAGCTGTTGCACTGTGCTAATGATACCCTCCTTTTACTCTTATCTCATTGGCGGCCTGTTTCCACCTTTGCACCTTGTTTGGGGTAATCAGAACCTTCTCGCTCTATCTCGACTTTGATGCCCACCAATTCCTAATATTTGGCCAGTCTTTCAGTCTTACCCTCTACCAAGGACACCTCAATCACCCCACCATCTCTGTGGGAATCCCTTAACATTGCTGTAGTCCCATGCATTCATTGGCCTACCTGAAGTCATCCCAATAGTGGACCATGGGCTTGTACCCATAACATTCCCCAAGCACCCCTTGCCCCCCATGTATTAAAAGCTTCCAAAGTGGCACAACCTACTGGACACCCCAGTGACATAGCTTTGTCCAAATAGCAGCCTTCCAGGCATTTGGGACCCACTTGTCTCCGTCCTCCGGCCTGTCTGGAAGTAATCGTAAAGCTGCCCCTCTGTTGGTTTTAGCTTGCAATGCCCCCGGTTGCCCTTATTAACTCCACTGCCTTGTCAAGTGTCACGCATAACTCTGCACTCTGGTACTCTGTGATGCTGTCATTCACCTTGGTCCCCTCTGTATGACATCCAATTATGTGGGTGTCATAGTTAAAGTGATCATCTTCTTTGTACCCCTTTCCTTAGGTCCCACTGTGTCCACCATATGGCCCCTATCCATTGAAACCTTTCCTTCTGCCTCCTTAATTTGTCCCATACTCTATGAACTGAATACCCCCTCAAAAAATGGCCTCAAGAAAATGATCTGTCTCAAATTTCCCCTCACCATGCTGGTCCCCACCTTGATGCAAATGTGTCTGCATCTGAAGTTACTTCCATGCTTGATGATTGTTGTCACCACAGCAAGATTTGCTATCTGGCTATTCCCCTTGTTCCTATTTCCTTCTCCTCTGCCACCAGCCTACCCGGAGAGCTTCAGCACCCACTGATCTGTGTATATCCATTCTCCCACCTAAAATCCTCATGTCAAGCCATCCACTGCCCAAAGGCCTCATCATATCCCAGCTTTTTCTTGTAGGCATCTTTGACTTTGGGCTGAAATAAGATAACCATTGTATGGCCAACTCCAAGTGTTTATCCAAAATGGTGGCACTGAATACTGTACAATCAGCCTGCCATGTATCTATGTGCATTTATATATAAATATATATATATATATATATATATATATATATATATACACAGTATATAACCAGTCTCTTCAGTGAGATTTCCCACTAGTGCCAGGACCACCACCATTTATACCCCCCTACTGTCTCCCTCTGGCAGTACTTCTTCGCAGTCTCCTTGTCTACCAATGCACAGATATCAGCCTAGTCCCCCTTCCTATCTTCCCCTCAGTAGTCTGGGATACATGATCTCTTAGGATCATTAATGGCACCCCGTCATTACCTCCACCCCTTGGCTCATGTCCCAACTCCCATCCCCTCCCCTTTACCCCTTTAGCTCCTTAAGTACTCTTGTCTTTTCTTCAGGCTCTTCCCCATGTTTCTTATGAATGCCTTCTGGGTAAGCCTTTGGGCTGCCATCCAAGGTCAGCTCAACCACCTCCTTACCATTCCCATATCTGTCTCACTTGGCCAGGTAGGGGCTCTGGGTATGGTGTTGGTGGCTGTTTCCTTCCATCCTTCCCTGCTCTCCCAGGTGGCATCTTCCTCTTACTGGATGACACCTCTTCCTCTCCTATCTTCTGTGCCTCAGCCAAAAACTCCTTCATCTCCTTGCTGCAGCTACCTCTTCTCTCAGCTGGGCACTTGTAGTCCATGTTGGCATCCCTCTTGGTCCCATCCTGTTTGACTTAAATAGTAAACATAAAACCACCAGGTTATTCCAGCCAGACGTGCAACCTTCTGACTCCTCTCATGTCTCTAAGAAGAGAATCTTTTACCTATATAGTGATTATATATATTTATTAATTTATCTATTCATGTTTCCCTTTTTACAGCCAAAAATTGTGAAGGTGGCTCCTCCATGAGAACTGCTTTGCTCCCGTTACGTGCCATTGTTGCTCAGGCTAGTGAAGTCCGGAAAAACCACAAAAGATAGTTTCAAAAGAAGTTTAGCATAATCTTGGATTTTCTAAAATGTTATTGCATTTTATTTTATTTTATATATATATATTTTTTGTTTGTTTTCACCACCCCACTACTAGCCAAACATGTCACTGGTGGCCCCAGTCATAAAACTACTTCACTGCTGCTAAGCACTGTTATTGCTCAGGCCAGAGAAATGATTATATATATTTATTTTTTATTATATATATTTATTTACTTAGTTATTATTTTATTTATATATATATATATATATATATATATATATATATACACTCCCCACCTTGATTAAGTGATTAAGTGTCTGGCCATACCAAGCCCCATGATACCCTACTCACCCTATGATCCTTGCATGCCTTGTCCCCACCATTTTCTCAGTGTGTGTACTTTCTGTGGCCTCATCTGTTCCCGTGGCCTCAGTGACTTTTTATACTTGCATCTTCTTGTGCAGTACCCCTCAAGCGGCAGTTCCCTAGCTAAGCCTGTCATTCCTGTACTGTATATACTTTACACTTATTTCTCTCTTTTTTTCTATATCCCTGCCTATCCTGCTTCATCCCCACACTGCCTTTGGGCAGACTAACCGACTCCACCCCCATGCTCCTCGTGCCCCAAGACCTGACTGCCATGTTGCACAAGCAGCCGACCATCATTTTGAGCTGAGTTCCTCACACAGGCAGGCCACCATCTCATGTGGCCACTAGCCATCATTTTAGGTACATACCCCACGTGGACCCATTCTGAAAATGTCTTCCCACAATCGGGCACCATGATTCCTCAGGCTGTGCACAGAGCCCCCCTCAACTCCCATGAAAACTACAGCTGTATGCTGCTAACTGGCCCAGACACTACCACTGTTTGCCCACACCTATGCACCCATCTCTGCTATTAGTTCCTGCATTCTCTTATATCTCCTACTGGCATTTTTTGCTCCCGATTCCAACTTTTTCTCTTTTTTTTTTTGACACGCTCCAATACAGACCTGCTGCTCACCTTGCCCTAGACCCCTGCACCCTGTTTTCTATGCATGCAAATGGTCATTCTGCCCTGACAAAAAACCCTTATATTATTATTACCATTAATTTATTTATTTTGGGGAAAACTCACTTTGGGCCTGCCGCCCTTCCTGCCATAGGCCCCATTCATTTGATCACCATGGAAAGTGTCTGAGCCACCCCCACACCCCCCAGTCAAGCAGCCAAGCTGATTAAAACAAAAAAGGCCTGTTTTGGGATGTCTTGATATGGATGAACAATAAAGAATACTGGAATGCTTGTCGGTAAGCAATAACATGAAGAGTAAACTATTTCACTGTCGACTTAAAGCATCTGCTTTTTACTTCTCCAGAGGTCAGAATGCTCCATCTCACCCCATGCACAACCTCCTCCAGGGCCATGCAAGCCTGCTGCCAACTTCCACTTGGGCTGCCTTCATGGTCGGGCCTACTCCCAGTTCCCATCCCCATTTCCAGCTTATTCTTAAAGCTCCAGTCTTCATTTCACCTTCCTTCTGATACTGGCCCCATCAGGCTTGCTAGTGATCCTACCTGCAAGGTGTACCGTACAAAAATGGCTACAACTCCGAAGGCTGCCTCTGCAACCACACTGAAGGAAAACCAAACTCTCTCCAAAGCTTATGCTAAAGTGCCTCCCCACCTATTCCCAAGAAATGCAAAAGTGGGATGTAAAGTCTGTGGTTCCCACTGTTCAACACCAACACAACAAAATCCTGAAAACCATGAAAACTTCTTGTCCTCCTCATCTTCCTTTTTCTTTTTTTAATAATAAAGCTCAGGAGATACTAGCTTAAAAACCTGTGACCAAACTGACCCAGGTTTCCTAAAATAAACAAGCCTACAGAAACACAGCCTTTTGGAACAATAACCCACTACAGATACCTGCAAAAACACAGATGCAGGAAACAGAAGATTTTAGGCTTCCTGCAGTTACCATGCTGCTCATTTTGCCCTGTTTACCCACCTCATTACTGCTTGCACAGGCCATCCCTTACAAACAATGCCTATCTAGCCTTGTCTTGTTTGCCAAAAACCTGTATATGCTACTGCCAATCAATGTGTTAAGAGCTTCAAAATGAATCTTAGCAAAAGAAGGGAGATTCCTTCTCCTGTGGCTTCTTTTATATCATTTAAGGACCCCTAAAGTACTCATTACCTTCCTCTGCCCCCCCCAGCCAATCACCTTCCCACTTCCCTGCCTGCATCATCTCTGTGTCACGTGACTCATCTTGTCACCTCATCTGGCTCCTCCCCTACCCTTCCAACCTTCTCCCTCTCCCTCCCTCTGCCTACCCTACCAACCCCCACCACCACCATCAATCGGCACTCTATGCATTTCCCTTGCAAGCCCCTGATAATTCAGGTTGCCTTGTAATGGCAACTCCATTTCTGGAAATTCATACTCTCTACTGCCTCTCCATGCAAGCTTTCCTTTTTCAAAAGTGTACTGCAACTGTAGTTTTATTCAGCATGGGGGAAATAACTCCTATAAGGTTGCTGGCAGAGAAGTCTAGGCTGTGAGTTCTGGGCACAACATCATCAGTAGTTCTATACTGAAACAGGCTTGTTTGAACAGGCAGCAAATTAGGGTTACAAAATGGCTTGTAACATTTAAACAACGTGACTTATAGGTCTCATTTTATGGCTGTGGGTGGAGTCTATAGCCATTTTGGGATCGATTGTAGCTCTAAAATCAGCCACTCATGGAACCTTACATTGGACTTTTGGAAGTATCCTTCCAAAAGTCCAACAGAGATGTAAACACTCTGCCATGATTGACCACTACAGAATAACAGTCGCACTATTTTGGCTGTTACTTACACATTCCGGGGCAAGAATTATGCCTGTACGACTCACACACATGTGTTGTTCTGCTGGCACAGCCATGTTGGGAATGGCAAAATGCCATTCACCTCAACTATGCATGCATTAGTTCTGCACATGCGCAGTCACGTTGCCACCGCCAGCACTGGCAGGAAAGAAAACCCTTCCACTGCTGCTGTCCTCCCCAATCCACATCTCTGCACTGACATCGGGGTCACCAATCACCATGTTGGCATTATGTAGCCCCCCAACTCATGTGGCACACTGGGAGCCCACCCCAGAGTGCACAACTGTATTTATATATTTGCCCCATGCACCGACATCTGGGTGCCCAGTCATCATGTCAGCATTATGTGCTCCCCCAACTCATGTGGCACACTGGGAGCCCACCCCTGTGTGCCCAAATGTTTGTTTTTCCTTTCCCCCTTCTGACATTGGGGTGCTCAACCCCATGTCAGCATCATGTATTCACCACCCCCAACTCATGTGGCACACTGGGAGCTCACCCAAGTGTGCCCAAATGTATGTTTTGTTTTCTTTTCCTGTAAATAAAGAAAACCTTCCCCCAATGTGTTTTTTTCCTGTAAAAAATAAAATGGTCCCCTGTCATTGCCCCTGTACCCCACCCCATCCCCACCCTCCCACTGAGCACTCACCTACCCACACCCCCCTTTACCCCATACTTACCTCCAGAGGTTGGCACTGTCATCTCTCTGGAATGGGACACATCTGCACTCTCCAAAGCCAAATCACAAACTGAAGAATCAAAGATAAGCATGCTATAAAGGCATTAATTGGGGTTTTCAACTTAAGTTGATAAATCAGAAATGTTTGAGAATTTTGGCCCCAAATGTTCAATATGGGGTTCTTGGAACCCCACCTCATGAACAGTGTCACTGTCATTTCATTACTCAGTCCCAAAAAGTGATTTTGTGGTCACTGCACGGAATCACTTTTTGGGACCAATTAACAAAATGACTTTGCCACTGTTCATGAGGTGGGGTCCCAAAAAGCCCATGTTGAAAATTTGGTGAAAAAAAATCCAAAAATGTCTGCGTCACGCGTGTGCTTTGCGCAGTTTATATGCACGCTCCTAACTTCCCCAATTTTTTTATATTTTCACTCCAGATATTCAACATTGCCATTTTTGTACACCTCCTTTTCAACAGTGCAGCTGTCATTTTTCACATCCTGCCAGAAATGTCTTTTCACACCTGTGACACAGAATGGCATGGTCGCTCTATGAAATCACCTTTCGGGACAAGTGAACAAAATGACACTGGCACTCTTCATGAGGAGAGGTCCAAAAAAGGCTATGATGAACATTTGGTGCAACACCTCCAAAAAAAGGGCAAGTTACACCCGGGTGTTCAATAATGTCTATGCACACATGTAACTTTGATCATTTGGCAGCTCACCACAGCCCTATCGGCTCTGGCCATATTTTGTTTTGTATGAGGCTGGTTGGGAATATGCTGATCATAATTCTAAATTTATTGATGCTTGACCAGTTCTCTCTTTACAAAATACTGAGGAGTGGTCAAAAAGACGTGTATGGAAATAAATCCAGAAAAAAAACAAAACAATGGATATTAGGTTCTGGAAATCAAGTAAATGGGAATGTCCCCCCTAGTGTTTGGTGGGGTAGAGGGAGAGGTTGTAGAAAGGGTCAAATTATCGGGTATTACTGTTCAGCAGGGCTTTGGGTAAAGAGCAAGTGAAGTGTATGTTGAAAAGCAAATACAGAACAAGTCTATATGTTTGACTGCACTGAAAAACTGAAGGTAATTCACACAGACTTCGTATATTACTGCTGTACAACGACTGGAGTCGTGCTTGCTTGCCAATGTTTGGGATGGGGCACTAACAAAAACTGAAAGTAAGGAGTTAGAGAAAATACAAACGAGGGTTCTAAGAATGATATTAAGATTAGATGTACCATATGAGGAGAATTTATGGACATGTAAGTTAAAGAAGAAAATGAATGGCAAGGAGGTTGCTTATAGAAATTTGTCACACAGACCACAAGCTACACTCCCAGTTATCACCAAATGAGATCTCTGTGTATGGTTTAAGGAAGCAGTGCACATGAAAAAGGCACATATTTAGAACCAAAACATATAAAGAATCATTTTTGCAAAATTTTTGACAAATAAAATGATTCCTTTATTTAAAGTAAAAGAATATGTAAGGCCTTTAGCTATATAGTGTAATCCAACTGTTAATTCATTATTTGATAGCAAGCCTGTGATATGTATTAATGAGTTTTTTAAATGCATGTTCCTTTCTAGAAATTTCTGTATGTAACAAGTGAATCACATGATGATGGTTATGTGAAACTCTGAGTATCTATTGAATTTCAGTCAACCTATTTTTGGGTTACAAATAATGGTGTTTTAATAAACTAATCCACTAATATTCCACTGCTTCTCAATATGATATTGTGGAAGAGTTGTAGCAGCTGAAGTCTACGGGATAGAAGTTGGGGTATTCTTGGCAAAAGTCCCTGTCCATGGAGGAAAAGTTAGCACTGAGGACTCACTATAGTGAGTTTTGGCTTGCAACCATTCTGTAAAAGACAGTGTTCCCATCAAGGACAATTGTTGCAGTAAGAAACTGGCCAGCTTAGCTCTTCCACGCCATTAACAAATGTATTTATCCTACTAGTCTATGATCTGTTAGATCCTTTTCTGCAAAAAGATGTGAGAAGTTTAGCACATTGTTTGTTAATAAAGTGTCTTCCATTTGGTTGTGTATTTCTTCAAATGATCTGTCATGGACCATTGGTGGTCAGCTAATGAGGGGCAATGACGAGTGGCTAACATGAACTGAGTTCCAGCAAGTTATCTAAGAGGAGATGCTTTGGGTGATCTTAAGCCTTCACCCCACTTGCCGTATGCTGGATCCTGGGAACACCGTGATCAGGATCAATAGGGCCATCTCTTACAAGCTGCCTCAATATATTAATTATTGCCTACCTTCTTGCATTCTAGGTAGCTATCTGCTGAGAAGCCAGACTCGTATCACCCTTTACATATCCAGAGTTAGGATGTACTTTGTTTGGGTGGTGATTAGTCATGCCTTACCAGTCCTCTGGAATACTGCTCAAAATTTACTGCAGCTTATTTCACCTGTACTATTAGCTGCCTTAAAAAATCTTATCCTGCAACTGCTTCCGGTGCTGAATCTCTGACTCTCCCTCCTACCTGTCTGTCACCTCCCCCTGCTAATGGCACCTTTACACCCCACACCCTCCCACTTACTCTTAGACTTACCATGCCGACTAATGCATATATGTCAATCCTGAAGGTATTACAATTACCCTCTACCACCCCTCCTAACCTCTCCTCCCTCCACTATCCTTGCTGCATCCTATGCCCTCAGTGCCCTTGCTTTATAGTCTTCTCCTTGGCCACATAATGCTTTGCTGGTCTAGATCTCATCCAATATAGTATTGTACTCTACTGTCTATCAGAGATCTGTCTTGCATAGAACTCGTACATAGCAGTATGCTAACTGCCTTTGGTACCATGCCTGTAAATCATGCTGCCTTGTTCTGTTCTCAGTGTCAAGTCTTACATTGCTATTTGTAAATTATTGTACACCACCATGCCAAGACATGCCTTTCTCACTTGTAATGACTGTACATAGGCTGCTAACTTTGCTACACCTACTCCAAATTGTTATATTGTGACTCGTTGTTGTTGTTTAAACTACCAGGTCCATCTTGTAAATGAGCCCTGCTCAATGGTGTTCCGCCTGGCTAACTAAAGATATTGATTGACTGATTGATTGATTGATTGATTGATTGATTCCTAGCTGTCTTTGGTTTGTCAGGAATCCCAGCAGCCAGTTGTCACTGAGATTTTCAAATGTTCCTTTTGGGAGGGAGTCTTTAGTATCACTTTGAAAAGATTGGTGGCCAATCCTCTCCTGAAACAAAACATCTTTCTACCCTGACAATCTTGTGAATTACAAACAGATCTTGAACCTTCCCTTTCTGAAGAAGATTATTGAAAAAAGTGGTGATGGCACAGCTCAAAGTGCCCCTGGAACAATGTGACATCTATGAGCCTCACTCATTAGGGTGACAAATGATCTCCTCATGGAGAGGGATCTAGGACTATGTTCAGACTTGGTTCTCTTGGATGCTCATCAGCACTTGACATGGTCAACCAAGGGGTGATACTAGATCACATTAGATATTATGTGGGTCTCTCCAGTACTGTTTTGTGTTGGGCTAAGTCCTTCATATCTGGGAGAAAGCAGCAGGTTGCTTAGGAAATTTCACTCCTTGAGTATTGGCACTTTTCTGTGGTGTTCTTCATGGTTCCATCCTTGCCCCCATGTTGTTTGCTATGTTCGTGTTGTCATTGGGTGAGATCATTAAATGGTATGGTGTTGAGCGTCACTGTTATATAGATGACAGTCGGCTCTACTTGCCTTGCAATGCTGATGGGGGTCATGTAGCTTCTGTGTTAGGAAAGTACCATCAGGAGATCAACAATTTGATGGCCTCCAACTGTAAGCAAGTAAGTACATAACCTATATTTTTATAGCGTCTATTCACAGAGGCTCTGGGTGCTGTACTGTATTAAATACATACAATAAATATAAAACAGTATACACTGTTCATTAACAACCCTAATTAAAACCTGAATTAAGATAATAAATAATAAATGAACTAATATATAACAAACAAGATCTATATAAAAGTAGGGTTTTGAGCATGCAGCCAGTTTATTATGGTAGGCCAAAGGCTTCCACTGAGTGGGCCTCCCATTAAAGATCTTGGAGGCAAGTTCCACAGAGTAGGATCAGGTACCTCAAAGGCCCTATCACCAGATGACTTACGGCAATCCTGGGAACTGCTAAAAGGCCCACCTCAGAGGACTGGAGAGGGTGGGAGGTCTGATGTGGAGTTAGTAGGTCACACAAATAGCTAGATCCCATTCTTTGAAGGGCTATGTAAGTCAATAAGCTGATCTTAAAGGAGATTCACCACCTCACTGGCAGCCAATGCAGATCACGCAGGACTGGGGTCACATGACAGGACCTCAGGAGGCCTGTCAGCAACCTGGCCACCATGGTCTGCACCAGCTGTAGGTGACATAGGACCTCTCCATTTAGCCTGAGGTACAGGGCACTGCAATAATCATATTTGGGTGACACAAAGTCATGCACCAGTGAGGGCAGATTGTCAGGCAGGACCATGGTTTTGATCTGAGTGATATTTCTGAGATTGTGAAAACCATTCTGGATCATGGATGACACCTAAGCCTCTAATGTCAGTTTGCTATCTAGTATAATGTCCAGATTCTTCACCTTAACAGAAGCAGCAAAAGAAGATGAGCCAAGCATCATCCCATTCCCCTCTCCCACATTCTCGACTACCCACTGATGGATAGGCTCAGTCACTAGTACCTCTGTCTTGTCCAGGTTAAGCCTCAGCCAGCTGCAGGACATCTAGTCCTGGACCTCAGCCAGGCATGCATTCAGCACGTACACTGTACCCTGCATCCTTGGTACAAACAACAAATACAGTTGTGTATCATCTGTGTACTAGTGAAACCCCACTCTGTAATTTCTAATGAATTCACCCAAGGGCAGCATGTATACTGCAAGCAACATGGGTGAGGGAATTGAGCTCTGGGAAACTGCACAAGATAGAGGCTTCAGATGGGAGGAATGATTTTTTTTATAACCACCCTATAAGTTTTATCTGTAAGAAAGGAGTCAAACCATCTGATGACAGTACCAGTGAGTCCACAGAGCTCCCTAAGGTGATCCAACAGCACACCAAGGTCAACAGTGTCAAATGCCAAGGATATGTCAAGAAGAAGAATGACTGTTCACCTCATGTTGCACCCTGATTAGTGCAGTCTCCATGTGGTGCCTGGATCTGAAACCAGACTAGAGGAACTCATAGATGTCAAAAGCAGTGAGATGAACCTGTAGCTGCAAGGCCACAAATTTCTTGATAATCTTTCCCAGAAAGGGGAGGTTAGAGATACATCCATATTTCACCAGGCAGTCTGGGTCCAGGAATAGTTTATTCAGAATAGGCTTCACAAGCACATCTTTCAGGACACTAGATAACAACCCCTCCAAGAGGGAGCACTGGATTATCTTGGGGAACACTGGACCTATGTACTTCACACTGCCCATCAAGGGACACATTGGGCCTGGGTCCAGTTCACAACATGTGGGATACAGCTTTGAAATAAAGCCACTGACCTCTCCCACCTACATTGGAATAGACTCATACCAGACAGGTGGACTGCTTCTGTTGACACCCACCCCATCATCATACAGCACTGCAGCCCCACTGGGGAGATGCCTTCCCTGATAGAGGACACCTTGTCAGTGAAGAACAGAGAAAACTCTACACAATTGACAAGTGATGATTCTCTGACAGGCTGAGGACAGATAGGATGGTGTAGCCTATCCATAGTCCAGAACAGCCAGGCTAGTCTATTCTTTCTGCAGCAATCTCCCTGGAAAGAAACCCTGCCTTCTTACAGGAAATTAACCTTTGACACACACCGTATTGATTCTAAAAACCAATCTATTCTCCGCAGCTCCGGATCTTCACCAGTGATGCTCCAACCTCTGACCCCCCATCGAATCACAGGAGTTTCAAATGAGAAAACCTAGTTCATACACAGACAGGTGCTACAGAGCTGAGAGCTGAAGTGATGGCTCTGTTATAGGCCATCACCGGTTTTCTCAATCCTGCCTAATAAGCAGCCAACACTCCCAATAGGTCCATTACCACCTGAAATCCTGCCGGGGACAACCCCTTTAAAGGACAGTAGAGGACCATCTACACAGGAGGAAGACTCTCAGGGGGTACCCCAAACAAGAACTTCACTGTGCAGTGATTCGCCCATACAGCTGGCTCACTCTTGAGGTCATCTACCTCGAGTCCCAGGGAGAATACTAAGCCCATGATGTGACCATGGCTGTGGGTCACAGAAGTAATAACTTGTGACAGGTCCAGCTAATTCATTGTCTAGAGGAAGTCTTGTCCAAACTGTGAGAGTTCATCAGCCCAAGCACTGAAGTCACCCAGAACCAGCCATCTGGATGACTCCAGCACTTCTTCGGCTGTGTTTCAGCCCTGGAAAGACAGAGGTTATGACTGGCAATCCAGTTCAGTGTGGGTTGGAAATTACAGGTGATTTAACAAGCTTGCCATTTATAGGTGACCAACCACTCAGAGCTGTGGATGCAGTAAGCAATCAAGCAGTTGTTTTGGACTGCAAAATGACACTAGAACAGCAGTTGCCTGCAGTAGTCCATATTGTCTTTTACCATCTTCATAACATCACCACTATCAAACTGCATTTGAGGCCAACTAATCTGGTGATGATAGTCCACACCTTTGCTACCTCCAGGCTAGATCACTATAATGCTCTCTACTTAGGATTATCTGGAGGTTTGCTGCAATGCCTGCAGCTGGTCCATAACACAGCATCCTGTCTGGTAATAGGAACTTCTCAAATTGACTATATCAAGTCAGTCCTGCATACTCTGCATTGGCTGCCTGTACAGTTGTACATCACCTTCTGTATTTGTTTGATAACATTTAAAGCCCTACATGGTTTGGGTCATAATTACCAAAAGATCTCTTGGCTACTTGCCATCTGATTCATCACCTTTACTCCTCTGATGCCAGCTTGCCCATGGTCTCCAATTTCCACTTAAAAATAATCTTGGGACAGAGCATCTGGTGTGGCAGCTCCACTAGTTTTGGAATTCACTACCAGGGAGCATCTATTTTGGGCTGCATGGTGGAGGCCTGGACTCACAAAAACATGTTCATTTCTTTTGCCATATTTTGCCATATTCGGAGTTTTTAAATTGGGTTTCTATTTAATTATTGTTGTAATTCATAATTTTAAAGTGATTGAATGGTTCCTAATAATTTAATATTTATTTGTATTTTATGATTGTACAGTGCCCTAAGCCTCTGAGATAGTACGCATTATAAATAAACCTTGCTTTGTCTAATCATGTTTTATTTAAAAAATTTTCAATTCAAAGTTTATTCACCACATTTTCCACATTACAGGAGGCAATAATGAACATTTTGACATGAGATTCGTAAGACAAGTCATACTGTCATCCCAACCCTTCCCCCCTGGCACAGCAGTTCATTCTAACACTGTATCACCCACTAACTACCTTTACAAAGAATAATTAAGGTGGTAACCTTGACTACACTTTACTTCAAAGCCACCGTAATTAGAGTGTGAAGGGGATCCCAGATTACCTTATACCTATGTACTCTGTTTTGGAGGCTAGCAATAGCCTTCTCTGTATGTATATTTGCTAAAATCTCATTGAGCCACTCCTGATATGTTGGACATGTCCCTTCCTTCCAACACCTGAGAATGATTTTTTGGGCCGAGAGCGTAATCGTGGATATATGACATCTCTGGATTTTAACCTTTACGGAAGACAAATCCCCCAACAGGCAAATATCTGGTGTAAAATAGTCTTGTAAACCCAATAAAGGATCCAGGTTTGATTTTATATGCTCCCATAATAAGGCTATCCAGATACACGACCAGAATAGACGAAAAATTGACCCTGAGTCCTGGGAACACTTATTACACCTATCAGTATCAAGAAGGCACCATTTCACCAGTTTAGTTGGGGTATAGTACAAATTATGCAGGATGTGAAACTGCATGAGATGTAATCTATCTTGGGATACATATTTATGACAATACATCCAGAGGATGGACCATTTAAAAGTATATTGGGGAAAAAATGAAACCCAAAAGTTAGTGGGGCCACTACCGCATCCAAACTGCCATCAGAACAATACTTGATAAATCTTAGAAATTACACCTAAAGAGACGACGAAAGGAAAAAGTTCAGATACCAATGCACAGGCTGCTGGATGGGGTGGAGTAGCCCAAAGGACTGTGATTAACAAGTGCCTCAATTGAAACACTTTAAAAACCTGAGACTCCAGAATTTTGAACTTGTAAATGAACTGAGAGAATGAGAGCCACTCTCCAACTTCATCCAAAAATGAATATACTATCCCCTCGCCTAAATGAGGCAACCATGAACAGGAAATTTTCTGTTTGCTTATGGTGAAAGCCAGGGAATTCCAAATGGATTGAGCGAGATCTTTACTTTGATTGTAACGCAGAAGGGAGCACAATTGCGAATGTACTCCTAGCGAAGTCATGATAGTGGGACATTTGTTAATATTTTGCAACTGAGAAATTTTTAGATAGAGCATGGTCAGAGGGTCCATGTTCATAGATTGGATAAAATCTAATTCAATCTTGAGCCAAGCCGAGTTCATGTTATCTGGGCCCGGTCTTACTCATCTCAGGTATTTATCCAAATGACTAGCCCAGTAGTAGATGGGCAAGTAAGGAATTCGCAGCGCCCTCTCATTTTTGTGCGCAGCTAGTTTGTGGTATGCCAGCCTAGAGGTCTTACTCTACCATATAAACTTTGTAAAAGGTTTATGTGTTTTCTGAAACCAACTTAAGGGGACAAGTGAGTTAAGATGCGACAAAGTGTAAAATAAACGGGGAAACACGTTCATCTTAATTATATTAATACAACCCCATAAAGATAATGGGAGTTTATCCCATCTCTCTAGGTCTTGAATAATCCCCTGCAATAGAGGGTCCAGATTTTCTTTAAACCATAAGGAAGGATTATGCATTAGCTTTATACCTAAGTATTTAATAGCTCGGGTGACCAGCATAGTCCCAGAGAGATAATGTCAGTCTTGAAAACTTTATGGTTAATAGGGAAAAAATATGTCTTGTTGGGATTTAACTTGTAATTCAAGAAACTACTAAATCTATTAACCTCTCTTAACATGTTCAGGATAGATATTACTGGATTAGCTAAATGTAAGAGGAGGTCGTCAGTGTATGCTGTTATTTTCACTACTTCATTCCTAATGGGAATACCTTGTATTCCTTCATTATTGAGAATATGTTGAATAAGGGGTTCCACATAAAGATTTAAAAGTAATGGAGAGAGAGGGCATCCCTGCCTAGTGCCTGACTGCAGTGTAAAAGACTTGGAAACGGTCCCATTCCTTGAAATTCTCACTGTAGGAGACCAGAAAATTGCCCTGATCATATTTATGAACATGGATGGGAATCCAAATGCTTTAAGGGCTTGAAATAGAAAAGTCCAATTAACCCAATCAAATGCCTTCTCGGCATCCAGGGAGACCAACCCCACAGCACATATGGCATCCCTGGACTCCGAGAAGACATGCGAGAGGGTATGCACGTGATCTGAAGATGCACGTCCTCTCATAAATCCCACTTGAGACATATCCACGAGATCCAGGAGAACCAGGGTTAATCTATCTGCCAATATCTTCGAGAGAATTTTGACATCTTGATTCAGCAAATATATTGGCCTGTAGCTCTGAACCAGTTCTGGGTCCTTGTCCGGTTTAGGTAACAAAGCTATCAATGCTTCAAACAAATGTGCATCTGCTATCTCTCCAGAAAAAATGTGCAAATAGAGATGATGCAACACAGGTAGTAATTGTTCCCTGAAAACTTTATAAAATAAGGCAGAAAACCCGTCTGGATCCAGGACTTTACCCAGAGGCAAGTCCTTTATAACAGCAGCTATTTCTTCCTGTGATAAAGGGGAAGATATGAATTTCTTTTGAGAGTTAGATACTAATGGAAGATGTGCTTCTCTGAGATACTTCTCCAGTTTTTGGATGGGTGGAGGACTTTCCATATCCCTGTATAATAGCTCATAAAAAGTGACAAACTCCTGGGCTATCTCTGAGGGGGATACCTTCAGGGTCCCATCTGATTGTGATCTTATTGGGGGTATAAATCTTGCTGACTCTTGTTGTTTTAAATGTAAAGCCAACAGGCGCCCTGCTTTTTCTCCTTGATCTGTAAAAGTGGCCTTTGTGTGGATTATAGCGAGCTCTGCCTTTTCTCTTAACATTCCCAAATGTTTATCTTTACATGTTAATAGCTTCTGTGACTCCTCTTGAGAAATTTTTTCTGGGTGAATATTTTCGAATGCCCATATCTGAGACAATAAGGACAATAACTCTGTTTCCTGTGCCCTCGTCCTCTTTGTAGCTAGTCTAATAAGAATGCCCCTTATATAAGCCTTAAAGGCTCCCCATAAAATATCCGGCCTTGCACTATCTATTGGGTTGGTGGAAAAGAAAACCTCTATCTGCTCTTTCACCAATCCTCGATATTTTTCATCTTTTAGTAATTGTTCAATTAATTTCCATCTGGTCTCTCTTTTGGGAATGTTAAGGAAAGCCAGATTACCAAGGACTAAGGAATGATCCGATATTGGGCCCAGTTGGATCAAGGTGGACAATACCCCTGGTAAGAGTTCTTGAGAGTCTAATCGGTAGTCAATGTGAGATTGCATGCCATGTACTGGCGAGCAATAAATATATTCCCTAATATTAGGATGTGTGACTCTCCAGACATCGCACAACCCACACTGATCCATCAGTTCCTTAAAGGCCCTGTGCCCAAGGGACAGTCCCCTCGACCCAATGCTCGATCTATCCAAATTCGGATCCAACACCAAATTAAAGTCTCCCCCTAAGATAATTGGAATAGGGAGTATAGGAAGGATCATGGAGATCAGTTTCATGAAAAAAGAGGGATCATCTGTGTTTGGTCCATAAATGCTACCTAGAACCAATGGCATGGCCCAAATAGTACCCTGAACTAAGACGTATCTGCTATCTGCGTCCTTAAATACCTGAGAAGGGACAAATGGGATGTCTCTATTAATCAGAATCATGACCTCGTAACTATTGGTTTCCCCTGAAGCATAAAAAACCTGACCTGTTGTCTCCGAAGTTATAATACTTCAGAATCCACTAAGTGAGATTCTTGTAAAAATGATATCTAGCACGCAACAGACTCAGGTGTTTAAGTTCCTGATATTGTTTCGGTTTTTTCCTGATTCCCTTCACATTTCACATAGCAATATTAATATTGTGAGCCATCTATTATGTCAGGTATGAATCCAGATAAGGTATCTATCGTATACTGCAACCATGTAACAGGTGATTCTAATCCCTGAACCTGCTGTGCCAGTCTCCCACCCCAACCCTCCCCTTATTAAGCCCCTGTCCCTCCCCACCCCCGACTATCCCCTGAACAATCCACAGCTTCAGTAACCCCAGAACATTGTCCAAGAAACCATCCACCCAAACCCCCCTATCGCTAACAACGTTCAGCATTACTCCATTTACTACTCCTCCCACAGCCCCCCAAAAAAGTCCCCAAACCCTGTATTTTTTATAATACAATCCCCCTTTTTGAGATGTTAGTAATGAAGAAAAAGAGAGGACTCAACATCACTGCAGTACAAGCCACTGTGTCCCTTGCCTATCTCCTCATGAAAGTCATTGAAAGCAAGCCAGTAACGATAAGGCATCGCTACCAGAAGCATCACAGCTTGCTAGGACATGTGGCTTGCTAGATATGAAAAGGTGCCTCATGGTGCAAGATGAGGAAGCTGGCCGCAGCCTTATATGAAATTCACTATGGGCCATTGTCTCAATAAGCTCTCCAGCCCCATAGGGACAGGCCGCCATTCCTCTCCTCCAGTTTGCTGTGCCTTTGCCCCAATAAACCCCTGCTTTTCTCCTGCCTTAATGACCATTAACACTTAATGCATGAAACACAGGCTCCCTCCTGTGTTGCAAACACGTAACTGCACCCTGATGCTTTACAAGGGAAAGGACATCACAGCCCTTGTAATTATATTTCCCCAAAAGCTATAGCCTTTTACCAGACCCATCCTTACCAAACTCCGACAGGGGAAGGGGAGGCTAAATATTGTTGAGTTGGCTTTGTTTTCTCTAAACACAAAAACTAAAAAGAGATCACTTAATTACCTGAAACCCCAGAACCAGACAAAACGAACAAGAATGTACATCCATAATTAGATCACTATGAAAACAGAAGGGTCCCTTCTGCCCCTTATTTGGGCTGAAATGAGAGTCCAAGAATGTTTAACCGCTTCTTTCCAGAAGATTCTTTTGCATGAATGTCCAGTCTTCTCAGATTGATTCTCATCTTGTTGGGAGAGACCTGAGACCTTTTATGTGTCCCTAAAGAGATCTGGCAGGGATACTTTTAAGCCAGCAAACGTGCCTCAGGTTCTTCATAGGTAGCCCAGGAACCAGCCACCTGTACCTGTAGCCTGGCTGGGTATCCCATACGAAATTTAAGTCCAGCAGCGATGATTTTTGAGACAACAGGATGAAATGCCACATGTTTCAAATGGACTGAGCCCAGAATATCTTGAGCTATTCTAAGCTTAGCTTGCTTCCAATGAACTTCTTGGAGTTCTCTTACTTTGTACAGAAAATGTTGTCACTCTAAGAAATTTAAGAAGCGACAAATTATAGGTCAGGACATTGCTCCAGGAGGGGGCTTCAGTCTTAATGACCTGTGGGCTCTCTCTATATTGTATTTGGCCCCAAATAGGGAGGGCCAGCAATCTTCTCCACCAACTTCTGGGTAAAAGCAATGGTATTCTGGCCCTCCTCTCCCTCCGGTAACCCGAGAATCACACCATTATTTCTCTGGCTGCGACCTTTGAGGTCTTCAAGCTTAACCTCAAATCTGTACAATTTCTGGTGCATTGCTGCCATCTCAGGCTCGAACCTCTCCACTTGCTTCTCTAATGAGAAGATCCTAGTTGCGTTGTCTGAGGTAGCGAGAGTGATCTCTATTTTTCACGTGAGCAACTTCATTTCTGATGCCATTTCTTTAATCTCCTCTCTGAATGGTTTAAATTCCTCCAGAAATTTAGACAATGTGAACGGCTCCTGATCCACCCCTGGATTCAAAGCATCTCCCTTTTCTGCTCCACTCGAGGCCCGGGACTTTTTGGGGACCTTTTCTGGTGTAACTGGCTGGGTGTGTTTCTGCTGTTGCTTTTTCATGTAAACGTCCATTCTCTCTCAAAATCACCCTGCAAGGGCACAAAGTAGTAGGGAACCAGAATAACACAAAATAGAAAGTTTAGAGATCGAGGAAATATACCAGAAAACAATTAGAAAGAGACGGGAGGCTGGAGCTGTACTGAGGAGCGACTATCCGGTAGCTTGCATCACGTGGTCCCTCATTTTATTTAAATTTTGATTAAAATACTTATTCTGCAAGAGATCTGGGGGAGTGGAATTCATTAGCCTGAGGTAATGTTGGGGGGGGGGAACTGGAGGGACAGGATGAATGTCATCTGGGTGCCTTGTCAAATGAGAGGTACCATAATAGCGCTAAACTATACAGCACTACTCTGGTAAGTGCTCACATGGACAGCGAGTGGGGGGTTTACAACACTTGTTGTAAGCACTCCCCTGGTAGCTGTCCATGGTACTGTAAAAGGACATGGGCTGCAAGGAACAAGAGGCTGACTGAGCTGCTCATGTGGTGTGGAGGGCTGGGACATGGAGACCAGTGTTCTAATCCTGGTCTACCAACTTTTGCTGGCATTGGAACTTAATTTTTTTTTACCAGGGACCATAGAAACACAATTCCATGGCCCCACAAGTTTTAACTTTCCCCATGGTCTGCTTCCCCAAGTGAGAATCCTTACATCTGGGGGGTCAGGGGCAAAGCCCCCATAAAAATTAAATTGGTGCTTTTATTACCACATGCACCATGCTGATGCTGTTCTTGACGGCACTTAGTAGACCTAGTGCCTACCACCTGCCCTAGGATAGGTATTTTGCACTAGACATGGTGCAGACCACTGATGGACAGGGACCAGTTGTTTGTGTGCTGCCCCTACCACTCCCTTGCCTGTGGGGCACAGAACTAGGGGGACACATTACATACCATATGGAGGCAGTATAGTGTAGGGGTTTAGTGCACTAAGTGGCAAACCTGGAAAATTAGGTTTAAATCCCACAGCCACCACTTGCATTCTGTGTGACCATGAGCAAGTCACTTAATGACCCTGTGCTCCAGGACACACCAGGAAACAAACTTCAGCTTAGTGTGTCTTTCCTGGCCAAAAATTATAAAAAAATAAATAAATAAAAATTAATGAAAAAATTACTATTGGTGGACGAGCACAGATAGTGTGCACCATATCCCCAGTCTTCTACCTGAAGTGGGGGACAGGGGGGCTGGGTGCACCATGTCCCCAACATCCCCCTTCCCCAATATTATTGCATGCTTTAGGGGTGGTCCTGTGGAACATGAGCTGGTGGCTGGGCACAGGCAGGAGTCATCTTAGTATACATGGACTTTGCTATGTACAAGGAGGGTGATACAACTCCACAGAGACGTGGAGCTGCTCAAGAGATACTACATAGAGGAGTATGGAATTTGCAATGAACTGTGCCATTTAGTTGGGGGATACAGTAGCCTGACATAATGGTAGGTGGAGGGGTCAGAAGCTTGTAGGGGCATGGAGGATACCACTGCTTGGCAGGACCAGTGGTTTGCATTTTTTATTGTCTTTTTATTAATATTGATCTGCAGTACATAGTACAGGTGCACAGATTGTAATTAATTAACAACATACATATGAGAGAATAACAGTCAGTGGCATTGTCCATCAATATACTTAAAATAAAATGTATCAATGTTACAATAGTAATACCATCTTGCCATATGGTTTGGATGAGTTACAAAATAAAATTGTATAATAAATAATTTTCCTTGTCGCTAAACGTGAGCACCCAATCATCCCTAGTGATGATGAGCATATTGGTCTCCTTGTTTTCTCATAAAAATTCAGTAGACTCGTGGAACAATATCTGTTCTATATCCCATTAGCCAAATCAACCAGCTAGTCCATTGATTTGTAAATGTGAGCATCACCTTTAGGTTCCAACTCAAGCCCACTGTTAATTGTTCCATCCTATAAATGGACATTACTATCTCCTCCCAATCTTGTTATGTAGGGCAATGTGGTGTTAGCCAATGTCTAGTTATAGTTTTTTTTGGCAGTTATCAGTCAAATTCCTAATTGTTTCCAATATAATTGTGCTTTAAATTTTGGTGGGGGGGATATATTGTGAAGATTGTCATTGTAATAGTCAGGGGTCCATTATTTGGTAGCAGTTCCTTCAGAGCTGTTTCTGTAATTATCCAGAATGGGCGAATAATTGGGCATTCCCAGAAAATGTGAGTGTGAATAGCCATTACAGTGCCACATCCTCTCCAACATGCAGTATGGCATTATGGGTCATATTTCCCAGTAGTTTGGGGTGTGTGAAAATAGAGCATTACAACTTTCCACCCACATTCCTTCCACTGGATGCTGGAGGTGATTTTATGCTGATTCTGAAATGATGTTTGCCATTCATGGTCTGTGAGCTGCAAGCCTATTTCAGCTTCCTAATGTAATTGGAGTGAAGTCAGCCTTTCATCCTGTCTGCTTTATATAGCCTGATAGGCTTCTGATATGAAATGGGGTGGGAGCCCATTTTCTAATACATGTAGGAGAAATTGTATGAATGTAGGCACTGTGTTTTTATCTCATTCCAGCCCGAATGTATAGCCTAAATAATGTTGAACTTGGAGATACCGGAAATGATCAACTCTGATAAGGCAGAAATCCTGCTGTAACTGGGCAAAACTCTTAAATTTCCCCTGACTATAATATTGATAATGATGCCTTAAGCCCTGTCAATAGCATATAGAGTAAGCACTGTCTAATAGTTTAGGAGGGAAATAGTTATCAGTTATCTTATCAGCTATTCTAAGTATCTATCATTTTTTTTAATATGGGAATATTTAGTAAAAATCTCTACAGACATAGCAATGGGCTGGTAAGGTGGAACTGTGACTCAAGCTCGAGTTCCTTACTTTAAGGATAACTACACCCAAAACTTGAAAAAATATATATTGTGCAGAATGTTTCAATTTGTATGTGAAGTTCTAGTGTTTCCTTCCCTCTGACTGGTATTAGGAGTTTTTCCCAAATAAGCCTGCTAGCTTTATGATAGTTTTATGACCCCTGGGGATCTTCATCCCTGATAGCTTAATTGTATTTCTTGTTCCCACAGTGCATCTTGTCTCATGTGACTGTGATGTAAGAAAGACCCAACATTCAGCACACACATGCCAAACAAACTAAATATCTTGGAAGCTTTACAAACTGCACAAAAATTACCAGCAGCAAAGTTTCTCAGGACAATAAAACCTTTAGGATGAGGGTTGTCACCAAGCTGAATTCTACAGATTTTAAAATATAGCCATCTCTATTGTTGTGAACTGATTGTAATGCAATGCTTTCTGCTGGATTTAAAGGCTCTGCTATATCACCATCACATGAAACAAGGTTCATTGTAGGACAAAGAAATACAATTAAGATATTTGATATGAAGATCTCCAGGGATCATAAAACTACCCTAAAGCTAGCAGGCTAATTTAGGAAAAACTCCTAATACCAGTCAGAGGGAAGGAAACACTAGAACTTCACATACAAATTAAAACACTCTGTACAACATATATTTTTTCAAGTTTTGGGTGTAGTTTTCCTTTAACAGGGTAAATAATAATTATTGTACCACTATCTGATTTGCCATCACCTATGTAGTTCAAAATCTTTCAAATGGGGGGTAGAGGCGGGCAAAGTAGCCAAAATCCACTACATGGAGCAATCTGCATATTAAGGTGGAATCCACGGAGTAATCCACAACATGAAGTGGAGTACTTCACCTTCTAATTATGAAAGCGAAGTCCATTGAAAGCACTGACTTAAAGTTATTCCGCCTTTTCCAAACCACTTCTACACCAATTTTAATTAAAGTGCATTGATTTCAATAAACTTCGCATTACTTCACCTTGTTTGTGTGCACTAAGGCAAATTTTTCAGTGATTCATGGGATTGCAGGTCACATGGGCTTTAGGTCATTCTGTGCAGCCTCAGTTCTGTGCAGTGTTTGTGTTGCAGTAGCTGGAGACAGTTTGCTCTCAGAGCTCTGAGATTCAAATCATCTTAAAACCATTCAAAAAGCCTTTTTGAGCCATTTGTTTGCTCAATATTTAGTACATAGATTGTAGGACACCCTCCTGTGCCAATATCGAGTGTTTATTGTTTTTGTGTAGATTTTGAATGTTAATTTAGAAAACTGTTGAAGTGTGCTTGGGAGAGGGGAGTATCTGTGGTGGAAGTAGATTTACTGGAAGAAAGCAGTTTTTCTAACTGTTTTGGTTATATTTTTGTTGTATAACTGTGTTCATGTACACAGTAATATTTTCAGTAATTTCTGACACACATTTTTTAGCTGATTGTTGTGGTGCAGAGCATAATTTCAGTTTGTTTAAATGATTTGGTTATACTGTATTACTGAAGTTTTCAATTTGCTACGCATTACCAGTAGTGTGTGTGTGTGTGTGTGTGCATGCGATGCATGCCATCACGTCAGACACATTTTATTGTGCCACACAGTAATTGCAAAACTGTGAACTTGTTATCCATCTGCATTACTTTGTACTGCTTTGTGGTATCTTGGTAGTGGACTGTTACTGCAGTGCACTGCTCCCCACTTCCCCAACCAGCAAAAGGTATTCTGTTCCAGTATGGGATTTGTGAGCACTGGTTAAGGAGTTGTTGTGCCTTTGCGTCTACATCTCTTGAGTGTGCAGTGCAATCTTAATCTGTCTGTGCATTTGTATCTATTTAGTGCCCAGTCTCCATCTACAAGCCACAGTTGTTTTTAGGTTTCCAAGCCACCCCAAACTGAAAGTTTATGAATCTAAATGTGTTTAGAATTTTCTTGGTGATCCCCCAAAATGTCTGCAAAGAGACATGGAAGCAAAGCTGTTTCTGGCCATGGCACTGCTGCCAGGGGCAAGATTGGCCATGGGCATGGTAGTACGCAGAAGTGCATAGCTGATGTCAGTAAAGGGATTTCTCTGTCAATGTTTTTTACAGTGCAATCTGTTGCTTCACTAATAGTTGGAGGAGATGATGTTGTCCCCACTGGTGGTGTTAGTGCAGTTGCTGCTGGCATGAGTATTGCTGCCCCAAGTTCCAGTTCTGACCAGTTAACCATTTTAGAAAATATTGTTGAGTCTAAAGCTGTGGCTGACAGTGTAGATGACATTCCAACATCCCCATGGTAGTTGAACATGATTCTGATCCTGACAATGATGACTCACAATGTCACAATTCTAGCATTGTTGAGGTCATGCCTTTGCCATCCACTGATTCAAAGTGTGGTGCAAAAATATCAGGTGATGATAATGATGCTGTGGTTGGAACATGTTCTCCACAGGACAGCAACCAAACTGAAATTGTGGATTTGGATGATGAATATGATGATGATGTCAGTGACCCCATTGGGAACCAGAGAAAAAGAAAGTCAAGGTGGCTGTGTCTGGGTCTGTTGGTCTTAAATCCCCCCCCCTTAAAAACATTGTGATGCAGCTGTTCCTGTTGATGATGATGATGACCAGAGGGGGCATGATAGAAACTATCAAGTATCAAAAGGGAATCAACAATGTACAAGAGGGTAGCATCATCCAGAAAAAGAGATGTGCATGAAGAAGGGTCCAAAATTTGAAGACAGAGGGGGAACAGAAAAGGGGCAACATTAGGAACTATTATTTCACAGAGGGTGGTTGGTGCAAGGACAAACTAAAACTAAAGATCAACATTCTGATGGGACAGCAGCAGTTGAAGCAACCCCATAATTTGTAGTTGGTGCCCCTCAATTCTCTCCAACTGCTGCTCAACATTGTCAAGGCAGTGGTTAACAGCCTCCAACTCCCCCGAATTAGGTCCAAATTGGCCTGTGTGGCAGGTAGTTGGACAGGGTTGTTAATGTCACCTGCTGCAGGCTGTGGTGATGGAGCAGCCACTTGATCCATGGCCCTGTCCTGCTTCACACCAACACATGCAGGTAGATGCTGTGCAGCCCCCCATTTCCCCAGCAGGGCCAGCAGGTGCATAACTGCCCTGTTCTACAACCTTGGCTTGCCACTGTACACAGTGGTGGTTTTACAGGTGGGTGCATTGACCACCTGTGCCAAGATGAGTTCCTTTGGGGCCACGGCACACCTCCACCCCACACAGATTACATTTCACTACACTACTGTCCCCAGGCAGTGTAGTAAAGAACTCCCACACTAATGAGGTGCAGGGAGGACTAGGCACAGGTGGGGGGGCCCAGATGTTGTTGGAGTCAGGGGCTGCCGCTGCAGTGAAACTCTCTTTCAAGCTTGAGGGGGGTGCTAGGGGGTGTTAGGGTATATTAGTAGGGGTATCACAAGTCGTAAGAGGGAGGTAATAATCCCTCTTTACAAGACAATGGTTAGGCCCCATCTGGAGTACTGCGTGCAGTATTGGAGGCCACACCTTCACAAGGACATTAACCAAATTGAGGCAGTCCAGAGAAGGGCAACCAAAATGGTGCAGGGACTGCATCAGAAGACATATGAGGACAGATTAGCAGAGCTAACTATGTATACCCTTGAGCAAAGGAGGAAGAGAGTGATATGATCGAGGCATTCAAACACCTTAAGGGCATTAACAAGGTGAAAGAGTCTAACATGTTTAAATATAAGAAAAATAGCAGGACAAGAGGACACAGCATGAGATTAGAGGGCGATTAAGGGGAATGGGAGAAATTCTTTTTCACAGAAAGGGTGGTGGATGCATGGAATGACTTACCACAAGAAGTGGTGGCTATGAATACAGTGCAGGGCTTCAAACAGGCATGGGATAGGCATAAGGGAGCAATACAAATGACTATGAATAGATAGGCCACTGACAGAGCAAAGGCCGATGGCACATTTATAAGGTAGAAAAAGAAATGGGCAGACTGGATGGGCCTTGCCGTCCTTATCTGCCATCAACTTCTATGTTTCTATGTTTCTATTCACTTCCTGCCTGCCTGAAGCATGTGAGCTAGACTGTGTAAGCCATGTGATGTGTGTGGGCTGCCTTTAAATTCTCACTCCGCCCTTGAAGGCAGAGTGAGCAACACAGTCATTATCACCATTATTACAAGGTGAAGTGGTGAAGTAGCAGGTTTTCAATGGCCACTTCACGTAGCTGGAAAATAATGTGAAGTGGGCTACTTCATGTCTACTTCACAGGTGGAATTTAACTTTGCTGAATCTTTAATGGAGGGGTAGCTGCTGGGTCCAGTCAAGTCAAAATGTGCTGCAATTGTGCTGCTCTACAGTAATCAGACAGATAGGGGAGAGCTAGTCCTCCTTGGGATTTAGGAAGCTGTAGGTTTTTGTAGGCTATCCATGGTTGTAGCCCATTCCAAATATACTGGGAAATAGCTTTGTTCCATTTATTATAATCATCAGATGGGGGTGTGAAAGTTATGTTCTGAAAGAGATATAAGAAACGAGTAAGACTTTCATTCTAATTGAATCTTTACATGGTATTAAAAGGGATAGGGAGGCAAATCCATTTAGCCAAATCATCATTAATTTGGGTAGTAGGTTTATCATAATTAAGTTTATGAAAATATTGTAAATTATTTTGAATGTATATACCCAAATATTTAATGTTGTGTCTATTCCATTGCCATGGGAATTGGGGTTGTACTGTAGGAATAGGGTAGAAAAGTAAAGTAAGAATTTTCATTTTATGGGTGTTTAATATGTATCTTGATAAACTCGCCACCTCTTCTAAAATCGTAAATAATTCTTTAAGGGATTGCTCAAGGTTAGTCAAATAAATCAAGAGATCATCTGCATAAAATGCAACCTTATGCTGTATTACACCAGCCCTGATACCAGTAATGCTGTTCATTGTCTGCAGTAAATGTGCTAAGGGTTCAACATAAAAGTGAAAATAGTAAAGGGGACGGGGGCAACCCTGGAGAGTACCTCTGGGTAATGTGAATCCAGGGGTATATGTGCCATTAGTCTTTATGACTGCCTGAGGGGAGGTATAAAGACCTTTCATAAAATCTGGAAGGACAGGGGGAACTGAAATGTAGATAGGGTGTGTATTAAAACTCTCTAGAAAAGGGGTGTGTGGCTTAGCTCTGATCTAAGACGGATGCTTTGTTCAGAGTTTCCTGAATCCACCAAGCAAACTATCCTAATATATCCATAACAAGCAGCATTGAATTTAGTCAATTTACCTGTGGTAACAACAGAATAGCCAAGGTACGCTTTGATCCCTTTAGTTCCTGTGCCAGAATGAGTGAAGCTGATCAACTTAGCTCTGCAACCACTGGGCCCAGCTCCACAAGTGAAGTATGGAGGCAGAGTTGGTGGACCGCATGGATTCTTGAACTGTACAATCCATGTTTGAGCAGTTAATGCAAAAAATGGATCAATTGACCGCCTCTACTAACCAAACCACGGTGGCAGTACACAGCATTGAGGTTCGATTGTTCCAAATGGAATGAAGAATTGGAGCACATGAGACAGTGCCCCATGAGATAACAGAGGTGAACAAAGACCAGGGTAGAGCAATTCAATTACTGATGGCCAAAGTCGACAACCTTGAGAACCGGTGCCAGAGAAACAACCTCTGGTTCCTAGGATTCTGGGAAGGCACTGAAAAGAATGACGCTGCCTGGTTTCTACAGGTTATGCTCCTGGAAAAACTACAATCGCATGGGCAACCCCTGCTTCAGGTAAAATGAGCTCACAGAACTCTAGCCCCAAGGTCAAGGGAGGGGGAAAGGCCCAGACCCCTTATAGCCCATTTCCTGGACTTCCTTCAAAAAGACAATATCCTAGCAGCTGTGCAATCAGAAGGTCCCATATAGTGGCAAGATGCAAGATCTCGATCTTTTAGGATTATTCCAAAGAACTGATGGATAAGCAAAAGGCCTACACCAAGGCTCAGAGGTAAATGCACCATTTAGGAGTCTTCGTCTCCTTGCATTATCCTGCAGTTATGCAGGTCATCCACAATGGAGTCCTGCAGAACTTTGAGGCACTGACTGGAGCACTTACTGGATTTTCTGCAAAAAAACTTGGCCCCAACAGATGAAGTGCTCCAGGTCTCTGAACAGCAAGAGGCCTGATTACAGTGGAGCCAGCACTTACACTGCCAAAGAGCAGGCCAGGCAGGACGACATCAGCTGCCACAGCAGAAGGGTGGTCACTACTTCCACGTCACCAAAAGAGACAGGCCTCATACTAGCATGAGGGGAGAGTGCACCCAGATGAGAGACCCAGACTAAGGACCACTGAAAGAAGAGACAGGTACTGTCATAGCAGTGCAGATGAGGACCCATGTCTGATGGAAAATAGATATGCAGTGCTCCGCTTCCTTTCTCTGGACCCTGAACTGAGCAACATAGAAACATAGAAACATAGAAGTTGACGGCAGATAAGGACCGCAAGGCCCATCCAGTCTGCCCATTTCTTTTTCTACCTTATAAATGTGCCATCGGCCTTTGCTATGTCAGTGACCTATCTATTCATAGTCATTTGTATTGCTTCCTTATGCCTATCCCATGCCTGTTTGAAGCCCTGCACTGTATTCATAGCTACTACTTCTTGTGGTAAGCCATTCCATGCATCTACCACCTTTTTGTGAAAAAGAATTTCCTCACATTCCCCTTAATCGGCCTCCCTCTAATCTCATGCTGTGTCCTCTTGTCCTGCTATTTTTCTTATATTTAAACATGTTAGACTCTTTCACCTTGTTTATGCCCTTAAGGTGTTTAAATGTCTCGATCATATCACCTCTCTCCCTCCTTTGCTCAAGGGTATACATATTGAGCTCCGTTAATCTGTCCTCATATGTCTTCTGATGCAGTCCCTGCACCATTTTGGTTGCCCTTCTCTGGACTGCCTCAATTTGGTTAATACTGCCTCAATTTGGTTAATCAAACTTAAAGCAAACTTGCATCCATGGACAGTACTACTACTATCCCTGACCCCATGGAGCAGATAATCACCACTTAGGTGGAGAGGGCAGCGGCTGCATCGCTGAGTAGTTCCGACACAGTGGGAGTTTATGGAGCGGAACAGGCACCCTCGATTATGTCGCATCCACCTACAGTCATCACAGTGGAGGACACCACGGTGCTTGCTGAGGAGACAAGATGAGGAATCAGATAAGTGCTTACTTTTTTGCTATTGGAGTCAGGGGGATGGAGGAGGTTAAGAGCTTAGATTTGGGACCACTCTTATCGTGTTGCATTGACACCCTGTAATCCTTTGGCAAGGGGGGGTGGCAGGCCCTATCTCTCCCTCCCACATCCCTCTCTCCAAATCTGCTCCCACAGCCTAGATCAGCAGGCCTTAGCAGATCTAACAAAATGTGTGAGCTCTGGACTCCAAATACGTATGGACTACCTGCTTTTCCAACATTTCTGATTGCTATACAAATTCTACTGCAAATGAGTCCACTAAGGGTTTTATAGGCTCTAGAGGGTTGCATTTCTCCCTAACTGTATTGAAGCTGACTACAGCAACTTGTTAGCCATCCTGGTGCTGAACAGTTATGGGAGCAGGGGGAGTTGTGCCTCAGGACTTGGAGCCCATATTTAAGGGTTAACTGTAATACCGCAGGCACCTCCCCCACACCAGAGCCACGCTTCACTATACTGCTTGTGTTATGCTGTCATATCTGCCCCTGCTGTGACTATATGCAGCACACTACAGGCTGATAAGGGGATCAGACAGGCCTCACAAGGTAGATTGATTGTACCCACCATTGCGCCCTTCCACCAGCCCCAGTAAGAGTCCCAAAGGCCAGTGGTGCTACTGGAACTAGCCTGCCCCAGTCTGCCACAACTAGCAAATCTCTCATTATTCAGGCCTGTACCTTGGATAAGGTGAGAATTCCCCTCTCCCCTGAGCAATGAATGTTAGAGGTGATCCCCAAGGGAGTGGAAAATGCAAGGTACATATACAGGCGGCACATCCCTTTATACTGTATCCCTACTCAGTACCCCCCTCCACCCAGCCACACCCCTTGACTGGCTGGCTAAATACACTGAAGAGCTAAAATAATTACTGCCCCATGAACTTCTATATCCCCCTCCCAGCTGGCTGCTATAAGGTGGACTAAGGCTTTATTCATGGTACACCACAATGTTCTCTTACTAATACATTCACCTCAAGAACCTTTGAGATTTGCTCACACAGTTTTCATCTTGAGGCAATGTAAGGGTAAGACCAACTCCTGGGGTGATGGGAAAAACTTCTGGAACAACTTGAAAGAACTCACAGGCAAAGATCCTAAGGCACCACCCACTATGCTCAACATTCATGGTACTCCTACACCCACCTCGGTACCATCACCAATACCTTTAATATTGTATTCACCAACCTGGACAGTGTCCTTCCTCCTAATTTCTTCGATGACTTCCCCTCCAGCACCTCCCACGTGACCCCCCTACATGATCATACAATTCCACAGTTTTTCTTCAAAGAGGTTTCACCACAAGTGGCTAGTAACTATGTTCGCAAGGCCATCCGCAAACAAGGTTACAGTGGAGACTCCCTTGCCCTTAAACTGCTGGCGCAAGTTCTTGATGAAATCCTTGAACCCCTGACAAAGATCTTCAATCTCTCACTTAGATTGGGCCAATTCCCCTCACTCTGGAAAAAAAGCTACTGTCATACTGGTACACAAAAGTGGTGACAGGACTCTCCACACCAACTACAGACCTATCTCACTCCTCCTCCCATTATCTAAGGCACTGGAAAGCATAGTTTAGGACGAATTAGTTGAATTCCTGGATAAGTATGAAGTCCAGTGCCCAGAACAGCATGGTTTCAGAAAAGGGCACAGCACCACCACTGCTCTGCTGGAATTTACAACTTTCATCCACGCCACACTCGACCAAGGAAACTGTGGTGGGGCAGTTTTTATAGACCTGACAAAGGCCTTCGACACTGTTAATCACCCTCTTCTACTCAGGCAACTGTCTTCCATTGGGATCTACAATGATGCCCTTCCATGGTTTGCTAGCTACCTTGATAATCGGGTCCAATGTGTGAGGATAGCAGGTATCTCATCTGATGAAAAGCCAGTCCTCTCCGGAGTCCCCCAGTTGTCTATTTTGGGTCCTTTACTCTTCTCCCTCTTCCTCAACAGACTCCCTAGTGTCTGCCACCAGAAAATATTACTATAAGTTGGTGATGCAGTCCTGTTTTCTAGCCACCATGACACTATAGTCCTTGAATCCAAGCTACAGCTTGACTTCAAGCATGTTGAAGACTGGTTCAGTTCTCATAAACTTGTCCTGAACCACAGCAAGACCAAAGTCATGTCCTTCTGTAAATCACGGAGCAGGTACAAATCTCTGTCCCTCACCATCATGAACCACTCTGGGAACTCATGAGAACATGTTCTGGAGTTCAAGTACCTTGGTATCATGCTGGATAGTACTCTCCCTACACTCGGCATATAGACACTGTTGCCAAGGCCGCCAATATAAGGATTGGTCTGTTACACAAACACAAGCACTGCAGATGCCCTTAAACCAGCAGTCTATAGCTCTGTCACCTCTATCATTGACTACGGTCTTGCCATCTATGGCTCTGCCTCTACAACTGCCCTCTGCAGGATCTCAGTTTCACTCAACAAAGCCTGCAGGCTATTAACGGGTGCAGCCCGCCAAACACACACCTGTGACCTCTACGCACAGGCTGACTGGCTACCTCTACTCAGCAGAATATAATACCAGACCTGCCTGCTTACCAAAAAGGTTCTCCTTGGACTCATGCTCCCTGGTGTTGGTACGCTCCTTACTGCCTTCAGTGGCATTCAACATACTCGCAGTGCCCAATATCAAACCTTTCAGGTTCCCAGATGTTGTACCTCCAAGGGTCAGCAGTCCTTCACCCATAGGGCTCCACTATGGTTCAATACCCTCAACAAAGAAGTACTTTTATCTGCTATGCTTGGAACCTTTAAAAGAAATCTCCAACTTTACCTCACCTCTACCACTCAATGTGACTGTTTCTCCTAAAAGGTCTGCTCCAAACACCACCTAATTGCTCATATCCAGCGACCCACCCACTTCCTGAGTAGCATTCTCTCTGGCCCCTGCCCTTCTACGTGACTCCCTTCCTGCTCCCCTTCTCCCTGGTACAAGACACCCTCCCCCTCGCCATCCCACTGACAGTGGCCCCTCAGCCTGACAACTTCCTTCTCTCCCCCTACTACCCTATCATATGCTTAAAGTCCGATTGCTTCTTAATCGCTCTATCTCTTGCTGTTACCTCAGCCAGCTGCCTACTTAAGTTGCTCGCTAGTATGTATATTATTTCTAAAGTGTGTCATAACTGTAAAAAAAAAAAAATTGCCAACCTTGATTTGTGTTATGATTGTACATTCTTTGACAACCTTTGTATGTATGTTGCCCCCATCCTCTGACGTGGAACCCTTGTAAACCAGCAGCTTCTTCTCAAAGGTATTTGTAATCCTAGAGTTTAATAAAAAAAAATTAAAATACTTAGCACCCCCCCCGAGACAGTTGATGAGCCTTGGGCCACCTAGGTTGCCCGGCACTAGTCCCCTCTACTCCTCTATGTTTCAGGCTGTGGCCTGTGTAGATAGTTTTAGTATCATAGTTCATAGTGTGATGCTAACTGAGTTTTATGCATTGCTATATATAACAAGTATAAAGTTAATTTGCTTCTTAGAAGGTCCCAACAGCAAAGTGTTCTTAAAAAGGTATAGGGGGTTGGATCTCTCGCAGGCATAAGATGGGAGGCTAGGTCTGACTATATCACCCCCCTTGTTGTTAGTACCCTTTACATGAACTTTTCCCAAACCTGAAAATGGGTGAGATTTCATGTACCTCTTGGAATGTGAGTGGCCTTAATACACCAGTCAAGAGGAAACAAGTGCATTCTTTTCTCACCTAAAAAAACTTCAGTCAGACCTCACCTTGCTTCAAAAAACCAAATTGACCCAAGGAGATAACTTAGGATTAGCAAGGGATTGGGTGGGGCAGGCGTTCCACTCCTCAGCCCCTACCCATAAAAAAGGGATAGCTATTCTGGTCCATAAGAAGTCATGCTGGACCCCCATCATCACTGAGCATGACCAACAAGATAGATAGGTGATGGTACTGATGGACACACCACAAGGTTCCCTGCTACTGGAAAACATCTACTGGCCCAACATGGATGACCCGTCTTACTTCGATATGGTTGCCCCCAAAATTGAGACCCTTGCCCCCATCCCTACCAGAGTGTTTCTGGGTGGAGATTTCAACCTCACTCTTGACCCGGTGCTGGACAGAAGTGACAATCGGATCAAACCACATGGCAGAGGACTAGCGGCACTTTCCCAACAGATGAAGGATGTGGACCTAGTTGACATATGGCGGGTTTTCCACCCCCGTGATCAAGATTACTCCTTCTACTCCCCAGCATGGGTCTCAGAGCCATCTGGACCTATGCTTTACCTCCCCACAGGTGACTCACGTGTCCCTCAGCTCCCACATTGCCCCCATGATAATATCGGACCATGCACCAGTGTAGCTACATATCCTCTGAAACCCTCCCCCAGGTCTCTACCTCCTGGAGGCTGGACCCGCTTCTTCTTAAAGACCCAGAGTTCATTGGGTAGGCCCCTAAGACAGCCACCACTTTTTTTTAAGAGGATCATATGGGGGACACGACACCTGGTAACACATGGGAGGCATGGGAGACATTTAAGGCCAACCTCAGAGGTGGGACTATGGGATATGCAGGAAGAAAACAGCACACCAGGGAGAAACAATTGCTTGCCCTCGAAAAGAAACTTCAGCTGGCCCAGTGACACTGGAGGTTTTATTTTATTTTATTTTATTTTATTTACTGCTTATTCGGAAGGTACCTTTGAGTCAAAGACTCATTTACAAAGGCTCCACATCATGTACAGCACCACAACAGTGAAACACAATTCCATAGCAAGACTCAGACAGATTTGTTACAGTGAATACGGTGAATGGCTAACTGTCAGGTCCAAGGAATATTTGGACAGGTCTAAGCAGCTTAGTATAGGGTCTGAGAAAAGGAGCTGGGTAGGCAAAACAGGAAGAGGCAAAGTGAGAGAAGGAGGAGAGGCAGAGCAGGCCAGTGACCTTTGTCAGGGTGCACAGGAAGATTAATGGCAGTCGCAGGTTGTGGAGGACTGGAGATGGTTTCGAGTGCAGTTTTGAAAGGGCCGATTCTGGTTTCTTTGGCGAGTGCATTAGGCAGGCAGTTCAACAAGGAAGGGACCCTGTGGCTGAAAGATCTTTGGAGTTGGGATGTCTGGCACATGGGGACCCAGAAAAGCAGCTTGCCCATGCTACGGATAGTTCTATATGTCAGGGCAGGTTTGGTAATAGGGGAGAAGCCAGCAGGAGCGAGACCCAGGGTGATCTTTTTGGCCATAAGGCATGTGTGGAACTGTATTCTATTGTGTAGGTTCAGCCAGTTAGTGGAAGTGTATAGGGAGCAGGTGTGTGTGAGGCGATCACAGCCAAGGACAAGATGGCATGCTTTGTTCAGGGAGAGTCAGAGTCTGCCTAGGGCCGAGGGGTTTGCAGCTCCATATATGAGAATGCCATAGTTCAGAAGGGAGAGGACTGAGGAGGAGACAGCGAGCCAAAGAGCGTCAGGGGTTAGACAGTGTTTGTGGTGATAGAGGATTCCAATACGGGTATTCAGGGCAGTGGACAGCAGATGGATGTGCTGATGGAAGTTTAGGACAGTGTCAAGGGTTATGCCCAGGTATTTAAATGTTACCATTTCCTCCGGGGGTGTCCGATTGGTGATAAGGATATGAAGACAGAGTGCTTTCCGCAAGTTCAGCGGATGCGAGAAATAAATGACTTTTGTCTTCTTGTAGTTTAGTGCCAGACGGTGTGTGGAGAACCATTTTTCGGCATCAGCAAAGGAGGATTGATGGGAAGTGTGTAATAGGGTAGGGTTTGGATTGGAGGAATAAAGGACAGCATTATCTGCGTACAGTAGTAGATTGCCGGTGCAGGATGAAGAAAGAGAGTTAAGGAAGAGACTGAAAAGAAGAGGACCGAGGGACACCCGAATGGACTGGTAGTCTGCTAGAGAGGGCAGTACCAATTTTCACCTGTTGGTGCCGATCTGACAGGTTGTCCATGAACCAGCCTAGGGCATCTTGGGAGAAGCCGAAGTTGGTGAGTGTATTAAGTAAGAGGGAGTGACTGACAGTGTCAAAAGCCTTAGAGAGGTTAACAAGGACCGCACCTGAGATGTGGCCTCTGTCTAAGGTGGAGTGGATGTGGATGGTAAATTCCAAGAGGGCTGTCGTGGTACTGTGCCCTTTGCGACAGCCATGCTGTTGCTTACAGAGTAGGTCATGTTTGTTAAGGTGTTCGGTGAGTTGGTTGGATACAATACGCTCAAGCGCTTTGGATGGGGTGTGGAGTATAGAGATGGGGCAGTAGTTGTTAGTGTCAGTGCAATTCCTACTTTTAAATATGGGAGTAATGGAGACAGATTTCCAACAGGAGGGGAGTTTCCCTTGGCAGAGGTTGAGGCGCTGGTCATGACACCTCACCCTATGCTGGTGACCCCAACTAGGGAATGAGCCCAGGCCACCGGGGGTCAGCAGGGAAGAGAGGATAAAGCATCTGGAGGACTGCTGTCCTCTCTCAGGGGGAGGAAGACTTGTAATCCTGCTTGTTGACTGCCCTCTGGCAGTGGCTGGAGGGCAGTATGGATCAGGAGGCACAGTCCAACATCCTTGCATCGGTAGAGGAGGGAGACAGGAGAAAAATTGCGGAAAAGAGCCTGGCAGACTCCGTGATGATCTGCCTCTCCTGAGGGCCATCCCCGGCTTCTGGATTGGGTCTCCACAGTGGGAGGAGAAGCCAGCAACCTCCTGCCTGGTCCTGCTATGGGGAGCAATCCATGGAGGAATTACTGGGGACTGGCAAGTGCAGGAGTGGTGGGACCAGAGAGAGAGTCCCTCCATCAGGCGGGCCATAGCTGCTTACCAGGGCTCTGGAGAGGTGAAAATCTATAAAGGAAAAAGAAAAAAAACTTCAGACTGCAGAACTTGCTTTCAAAGCATCCCCCTGGGCTAGTCTGAACTCCCCTTTGGGCTGGAAAATTCTGAGCTTACATATGGATATTAATGATATACTCACCCGAAAGGCCAAGAGCTCCATTCTACAGCTGAGACTCAAGTACTGGGAGGCAGGGGAAAAGGAAGGGAAGGTCCTTGCCTATCAGCTTAGAAAGCAGCAGGTCGAGAGGTATATCTCAGGACTGCAAGACACCAGTGGGTACATCCAAACCCACACCCAAGAAATAAATGTCATAATGAAGCAGTTTTATGGTGCCTTATATTCCACCTCCTGCACACCCAACCCCCCCAAGGTAAAGGAGTTCCTAGCACCACTAGTCTTCCCATGCATATCGAGTCAGCAAATAGCCCAACTAGATGCCCCTAGAATGGAGAAGGAGGTTATGGAGGCCATCCATGCTCTTAAGGCAGGGAAAGCCCCCGGTGGAGATGGGTTCACTGTGGACCTGTGGTAGCACCTCTATTGGAAGATAGACTCTGCCTTGAGTAAGGTTTATGCAGAAACCCTGGAAATGGGCCAATTTCCACCAACCCTTAACAAAGCAGTGATAACCATCCTCCCTAAGAAAGGGAAAACCCCACCCAGCCTTCCAGTTATAGACCCATATCCCTGATTAACGAAGATAGCAAGGTTTTTGCAAAAATACTCGCCCTCTGGCTTAGCCCCATGTTACCCTAACTTATATATCCTTCCCAGGTGGGTTTAATCCCTGGGAGATACAGTGCAGACCATATCAGGTCATTAATAAACATTTCCACAGTGGCCAAGTCCTTACCCACCCCTGCAGCGGCACTGACTGTGGACTTTGAGAAAGCTTTTGATTCCTTGGAGTGGGGCTATCTACAGTCAATGCTGGCACATATGGGATTTGGTGGGAAATTCGTAGTGTGGATTGGTGCCTTATATTCTGCCCCACAGCAAGGATCTTGACCAGCTCTCTCATATCAGCCCCCTTCCCCCTGGGCAGAGGCACCAGACAGGGATGCTCCCTTTCCCCACTTTTATTTGTGCTTGCAATGGAACCTCTGGCTACAGCTATCAGACAGCACCCACAAATACAAGGAGTTCCTATTGGCCAAAGCAGATATTCCATGCTCATGTATGTGAATGATCTTCTGGTCCCCCTTGCGGACATCACCCAATCTATCAGCCCTTTCATGAAAATGTTAGAGCATTTTGCCAGAATATCTGGTCTCAAAGTTAACCATAGCAAGACAGAAGTGATTCCCCTAAATCTGTTATGCAAGGAATGTATGGTCACTCCCCACAGCTTGAGATGGGCAGCTCAAGATATCACATATCTTGGTATACAAATATCTAAAGATGACTCCTGGTTATGGGACTTGAACTTAGACCACTCCTCATTAAATACATACAGAACTCACCAGATGGAAGTTATTGCATCTCACAATGGTGGAGAAAATTGCCGCCATTAAGACAGTGATTTCCCCAAAGCTTTTATATGTTATGTCCCTCCTAGCATTGTATCTACCCCCTTGATGGTGTACCCAAATTGATAATGTCATCAGCAATTTCATATGGGATGGTAGAAAGCCTCGGCACAGCCGGAATAAGCTGTGAGCACATTGGAAGTCAGGGGCCTGGAGCCTACCTTGGTTTGAGGGATATACCATGGTGTATTGCATTGCACATACAATTCATTGATTTCATTCCCACTCCAAATCCTCCCCACAATGGCTCCATATGGAGGACGCTCAGGCAGAGCTGCAGGTTCTATCCCCACTACTTTACGGTGCCCCCCTGATGGGCATAAAAATGCATCCAACCATAAGGTTCTCTGTCAGATACTTGGTGAGAACACACAAGCTTATTAAGGCAAACCCAACCCCCCTGCATTACACCCCCTTGTGGGACAATAGACATATTCAGGTAGTCAACAAGCCCCCTTTCATGGCCCCAGTAGATAAACAAGGGAATAACCTATATCCTACTGGACAGGCAGCCACATTTAAACTTAATGTAATGGAGGGGAGTTTGATTCTGTTAATATGCTGTATAAGATATAAGGTTCATTTAATATTATCTGTAGCTTTACATGCCCCAATGATCCTTGTGGATCAGCATAGATAATAAACCTTCTAATCTCTTTGCCAGAATGCCCGCAAAGATTTTGTAATCCACATTTAATACAGATATCAGGTGATACGATTCACAGTGAATAAGGTTTTTTTCAGATTTTAATATGATAGAAGTGTTGGCATAATTCCAACTAGCTGGGGGTATCTTGTTTCCTGTGCCTCTCTGAAAGTAGTTTGTAGAAGGAATAATAGAAGAGGCTTTTTGATGTCTGTAAAACTTCGGGGTGTACCCGTCAGGTCTTGGGCTTTTCCCTGTTTTAAGATTCTGAATACCTCTCCTGATTTTAGGTGAAAGAAATGGCCCGATAGTTAAAGTTTCTGTTCTTCTCTCAATTAAGTTAATTGTAGCTTACTAAAGAAGATTTTATATACGGTGGATGATGTTTCAGAACTTTGGGTGTATAGGGAGGAATAATAGCTTTTAAAAGCATTCAAAATGGTAGCTGTAGTCTGGCTGGTGGTGCCTGTCTGTGTGCGTATTAGTTTAGTAGTGATTGCCTATTGTCTTTGATGAATGTGATATGCTAAAATTCTAGAAGCCCGGGTGCCACCTTCATATTATTTTTGTCTAAGATATATCAGAGCAATTTGTGTTTTAGTATCTAAGATCTTCTGTATTTCAGCTTAGGTTTTAGTTATTAAGAGTGTTAATGAAGAGTCTCCCTATTTGTGTGCCATTTGCAGAAAGCAGTTTGTCCGTAAGAGGTGTCAACTGGTGTTCCCATCGTGCCTTTTTTCTAGATGCAAACTGAATGATATCCCCTGCCAACACAGTTTTCACAGTGAAGCCCGGCAGGATGAAGTGCAGTGTCACTGGTTTCCTGCATGACAAAAGGGATCAACTCCCATTGAAATTACATTGTTTGCTGCAGTAACTCTACTGCAGAATTCTGCACCATGGCACTTCATCCTGGTGGGCTATATTGTATCCCATAGAACACTGGTGGAGACATCCTGAGATTTATTATCTTGAGTAGTTTGGAGTATTTTATTTTTAGTAACTCGACAATTTCAAGGTCATGAAGAAGGGCTCCATTAAACTGCCGCTGCCGAAGTACCAGAGTAGTATTTATGAGGTACATGGTCTGAGAGGACTGTATTCCTCATATGAGCATCCTGTATCCAATCCATATCTTCCACTGTCATCAAGAAATAATCTATTCTTGAATAGATGAAGTACAGGTGGAGAAAAGGGTATAATCTCAGATGTGGTTATGGTGATATTTTCATACCTCCACAAAGCCCAACTCTCAAACTAGGCGGGGACCATGTTTCTGCCCTGATGTAGGGGGTTGGGATTTGATGTATCTTTGCTAGGGTCCATTAAAAAGTTGAGGTCCCCATCTAACAGTATGGCTCCTTCAGAAAAGCTAATAATTTTTTCAAGAATAAGTTGTGTTGCAGAGGCATATGGGTCTTGGGGGAGGTAAATACTGCCCACTGTGAGGTGTTTCCCTTATAATAAACTGGCAATTAATGCTAATCGCCCTGCAGAATCTAAATAGGTTTTATCAATTTGAAAAATGGAGTGACATGGTAGTGAGGTTACAACTCCTCTGCATCTGCCATTGATATATGAGGAGGCTATCCTTGCTGAAAGCCATATTTATGTAATTTGCCATGTTCTAACTCAGAAAGATGAATTTCTTGTAGAAGAAATATATCAGACTTCATTTTATTCAAAGCAGAGATTACTTGGGTCCTCCAGATCGGGGTTCCCAGACCATTCACACTGTGGGACAAAATCTTAAACTGTGACATCAATACATGTTAATAATGAAAAAACAGTAAAATGCAACTTTAATGCTAAGTTTCCTCTCCTCACTACAGTGGAAAGTATTTCTGCAGACTCTCGCTGATATGTGCCCCTAGTACCAAATACTACATATGATTAACATGATACTAAGGTCCAACCTAGCAGATCCACTCTGAAACATTTTTTGAAAAATAAAACTACAACTAAGGAGCAATATACAGGCATCAACTAGATGCCCCAGACATTAATTAACTAGACTGATACTCTTTAACCAAAGGAGCATCAGTGAACAATAATACAATATGGCTTCCATTAAAAGGACAGCTGAATATACTGTCTTATACATCTGAAGCCCATGGGAGGTGACAGGGTCCCGGGGTTGAGACGGGGGGGGGGCTATCACAGGAGCAAGTCCTCCAAGCAAGCTAGAAGCTACTCAAGCTCCCAGTTACAAAGATGTGGTAAAGTATGGATCTCAGGCGAAAGCATGTGAGCCAGCTGCAAAAGTAAAATAGTCAGTCAGTGTCAGTGGCTCAGTAGGTAGCACACTCGCCTCTGAGGCTGGGAGATCAGAGGGCTGTGGGTTCAGTTCCCACATCTGGCACTTGGGTTCATATCCCAGTACTGACACTGTATTGCAGCATGAGGGGGGTGCTGCACTTCTGAGGTGCCATCTTTCGGATGAGACGTTAAAACGAGGTTCCATCTGCCTGGATTGGTGGTAGTTCAGGTGGATGTTAAAGATCCCATGGCACTTATCGAAAAGAGTAGAGGATTTCCCCGGTGTCCTGGCCAAATTTCCCCAATTCACTAAAAATACCACCAACAGCTTAATCTGGTTCAATTTCAGTTGCTTACCATCTGTATCCCCCCTCCCCCCAGTCACCCCTGAAAAAGGGACTTCTAATTCCAGTGGGCTTACCGGGTCAATAAACAAATATATTCATGCAGAGCATAACATCTGTATAGAGCCAGAACTTAGTCCCTTCCCAACATCATTTTACATTTTCATTAATACTGAGGCATGGCATTCAAAGAACGCAGAGTCAGGACTGTACAAAAGTTAGGGCACCAAGTGAAGGATGCCTGTCATATCCCGACAGCTCTGTGATGATGTCGGTATGGGGTATAAAGCGTTGGAGTCCTGTTAAGTGAAAAGGCAGTGTGCAACAAATGCTGCTGTTTTCATGCCTGATAAGCATGATTAGGCTGAACAAAACAAGATGTTTTCAGTGTTAACCCAAAGGGCAGACTGATCAAATTAATTTGTTTAGTCTTTGGTCTGAGTAGGTCTACCCTGTCAACAAAATTCAGTAGTACATAAGTCTTGATCCCAGAGTTAGTAAATCATCAAAATAATCACTATAACTTTTTTTTAAGTAAACTCAGCATCTATGATGAGATCTCTCTGATCTTCGGTCTCTGGCCTGCAAAGGGATTGTGTCGGTGAGGATAGGTGGGTGAAGGGGAAAACCGGGACCATTAGCATCTACTGGAATCCATTTTAAACTGTTCTAGAGAGCAAACTGTAAACTGGGTTATTGGATGCCACTTTAGAGATCAGCTGGCCACTCAGCATATGCAATTAAACTGTCACTAAAGGCCAGGCATGAGAACAAATTAATATATATATATATATATATATATATATATATATATATATATATATATATATGTACAATATGCTACTCGAGAGACGTGATGACAATCAGGTTCCAAAATTTATTTGGGCCAATTGTCATAACCATATCATATTTACATTGGGTGCATGTGGTAGTATTTCAGTCCCCAACATAAAGATAGTTTGTAGTTCAGAGGTGCTAAAATGGGATTAAAAGTTCCCACAGGGCAACGAATGTGAGTAACATCGTGTCCTTGACAGCAAATTTGTCATATTATCAAACATATATTTTTGATATTACTATGTCTATAGTATCTATTTAGGTAGCATAATATCTAATTTTCAGTTTTTATCATAAACTGAACTTGTTGGTAATTATGCCACAATATGTTTACTGATCACAGTATGCCCAAATCTGGACATGTTTAAGTTTGGCTACCACATTCATGTCCTTGATTTTCTAGCCCCATTGTTTTTGCACAACTATATTACTCTCATAGGAAAAGACAGAAATCACTTAATTCTCAGAAAGTGAATTATACTTTATTTACAAGGGTTTTTTCCACAGGATGTCACGTGAGTAACTCAGAAAACACAGGATGTCATGCGAGTAACACAGACACAACACAAGAAGTCACATGAGTAACATGGACACCAGAACAGTAGTATCAGTATCATACCCAGTGTCTCACTAAGTCATACCAAACGTTACTGCTAATGTTCAACCAAAAAAATGATTGTCATACTATGGATATTTGGTATAACATTTTTTGAATATTTTGAAGATTGTACTGTAGTCACAACATTATATTAACTTAGATACTCACAAATGTTTTATGTTACAGTGTAGTATGGACTGAATCTCACCTGGTCTGTCTATTACATATACCAGCTGGTCCCAAGCCTACAATAACAGAGAGAGGGAAACCAACTATATCTTTATGAGATGAATGGGGATGTTTGGGATTAATGCATGCCCTTGCTGCTTTGTGATATTCAAGGCTGAAGGCAAAACAATGAAAGTGTATTAGTGACTTATAACATGGGGTAGATAAAGGCAGGTGAGTCATAAACAACCATCAGGTGACCATTGTTTACTCCACAATATATGACAGCTAGTGGTGAACCATCCCTCTGAGAGATCAGCCTGTGTTTCTGTTCTGATCTTGTTATAGTGCAAAATTGCATTCTGTGGAGCAGCCATTACTATCCCTGCTTAGTGAGTGAGAGCCGAGGCCTGCCATGTAGTCCCAGGTAGTGCAGCAGCAGTAGCTGTAGTGTTCAAAGTTTGTAGTCTTGCTTCTTACCCAAGCTTGTTCCCAGAGTGAAGTGTGTGGTCCCCATGGTCATTTTTCTGTTGCACAGCCAAATTGATAGGTAAATCCCATAGTTGTGGCATAAAGTCAAATGGAACAGTGTGAAGAGAGGGAGACCCCCCTAATGATGTCATGATCTGAAAGTGAGCTTTATGCTGGTGGACAGAGAAACAGAGTTCCAGAAAGACCTGCAAGCTCTGAGTCCCATTAGTTGCCATTTCTTAATTGGTAGAATATAGTCTGGTAGACTGTGTGACTGCACTGCTGGGGAAAATGTTTACTTGCTTGCCATGCATTAATGTAACCACAGACAGAGAGACAGAGCAGCTAAGCCAGTGGAGGTATAGACACCATGTCTGTACCACAAGAGGCAACTCCATATTTTGCACTTCAGAGCTACTGTGCTGTCTCAGAAGGCATATCATGCTCAACAAATGTCAGAGAAAGCATAGCAACACTTTCTTTCTAACATCTGTATGTGCATGACAGCCATTTTGTTGGGGACTATTTTTTTAGGCAGCAGAATACAGTAATTTGCTTGTCTTTTATAAAAGGAGAAAAAACATGTATATTGCTTTCTCCTTGTTTTGTAGTACACCCTCTGTTATAAGTGTAATAGCCCACTCCAAGGTGTGTGGTTATTGGGGATTAAGCAACACACTGGGTGTTGTGAGGACACTCAGCCAGCAGCCTCGTGCTTCACAGTACACTCGGGGTATTGATTAATCCCTAATAACTGCACACCCTGGAGTGGGTTACTTCCTACTAATAGAACTATGCCCTTGAGTGGGTTGCTTCAATCTTAAAATGTGTTTTAAGAAATGAAAATGAAATTAAAAACCAACTTCAGGGGCCAGATCTTCAAAAGCTTGCCCATGTGCAAAGCCTAGTTTTTCTGCACAAACCCACAGTTGCGCAGATGTCCATATTCCAAAGCCCTGTTATGGGCAAACAAGGTTTGTGTCCAGGAGATTTTCTGAGGTTGGCACAATACAAATGGAAAGTCATGGACCTGAAATCTGGTGAAGTCCTGTAATCACAGAGTGCAAGGTAATTTTGCATGGTCCCCTTGTATGGTGCAGATATACACAATTATCCCTGGTACTAATGATGCCATCCCGCAGATCACAGCCACAACTGAAGACACAGACCCTTCCTGTTGTCAAATGGTCCCCTCCATGGTACCATCACTCACTGTGTCCACAGCATGGTCCTGCAGGTGCATATGACAACCAGTGCATTTTGGGAGAGGGTGCACTTTTAGGTTTCTTCAGCTATTGTAGTTAATGTCAGTAATTGTTTGATATGTCATGCTAGGCCCTCAGCCTATGATGCAGCACATGGCACACCAAACAATTACTGTGATTCACTGCAACAGCAAAGTAAGCCTAAAAGTGCACAAAAAAAATGGAATGAAAAAAATACAGAACAAAGGGTAACACTTTAACAGTTACTGACAGCAATCATCCCAGTAAGGAAAACAGTATTTTTCTTCACTTGCACTGCCATGGAAGCCATTTAAGGCATACCATGTAGCACATAGCCCAGTTACTGAGATACACTGCAACAGCAGCCAAATGAGCCTAAAACTGCACAAAAACAATGAACAGGGTTGATGTTTTTGGTGAATGCAACCCAGTTACCATCAATTACAGTCATTTTACATCCATTTTTGGTGTTTGTGCCCTTTTAGGCTCAATTTACTGTTGCAGTGAATCTCAGGAATTGTTTAATGTGCCATGTTAGACTCTTGGCCTAACATGCAGCACATGGCACACCTAATGATCAAAAAACATATTGCTGAAATGTAAATGGTTCTGTGCTGGCGTTTGGGTGTTCAGTGTTGAGTCAATGGGTGCAATATGTTTTTTTAAAAAAGTTGCCATCTTATAGACTCCTGTGGATCTGAGAAATCTGTGGATTACCCAACGCTTCGTTTACTGCTGCTGTTATTTGCTTTTCTGCTGCTAAATGGCTTCGATGCACTTGCACATAAAATAAATAAGTACTGTGAGTACGTTTGGAGTGCTGACTGTTTTTCTGTTCTACAGAAGTGTTTTTACAAAAATAAATATGATAATAACCAGGATTTCTTTTTAAGTTTAGCAGATAAGCAGGTAGTTTAAAAGCAGTTCTGGTGTTCTGATGCCTCCAACACAATATAAGCCCCTAAAGAGATCAGGTCTACACAAACTGAGCACCTGCAGAGACCAGATCCTATTCATTTACTCCCCAATACAAGATGTATTTTATTTCTCATTACAGAACTCTCCAAACTGTAGATATGGTGTTTTGATGCTTAATACAAAATGAACCCCAGCACTAACCAGGTCCAATTGATATACTCCCAAAAAACTGCAGTTTTTTTGCCCAGTACAGAACAAACTGTTTAGCAGCAGTAACATTAAAGGTGCCCCTGATACAGAATAGGATCACACAAAATGCCCCCCCCCCCACAGGGACCAGGCCACACAGAATGATCCCCATGTAGAGACTTGGTCTACAGAATAGGTAAATATGTGTAACCATTTAATCTAGGAAACCTGCAGTTGTTCAGCTTTAAAATGCTTTATAATCAACTCTCTCTACCCCTACCCCACCCTTCATACCCCAAGCTCAGCATCTTGGGACCATGAGGCAAGGTCTGACTACATGTCTCTGTGTTTCCCAAAAAGCAAATGTATACCTTTACAATCTGCAGACATCTGACACACCGGGGAACAAAAGAGCACCTGAGATGCAGAGAGAATAGCCCACTGTAGTGCCCGTAACGCGTGCATAACTCCATACTTCAGGAAGACAACATGTATTGTCTAGAATGTAGGTGGCAGTACAAAGAATACAGACCCACCAGGTCCACAGCTTTAAAGAACCATGGGGTAATGACTGAAGGTGTCAGCATGCATTTCTGGTTCTGAACATTGTGGGCCGGTGGAGGAACCAATAGTAACGTGGGTAACAAAAGGACACGAAAATAACACGCCATGGAAAAAGGGAATTTTCTAAATAAATGAGTTATAACAAACTGCAAGGTTTTGGCAGCATGTCAGTAACAAAAAGAAGGTCACCAGACACAATAATGCTTTTGGACCAAGTTCATGCAAATTAAAGGCACAGTCTGCTTAGGATGAGGTATTAGATGGACACTACGTTAATGAACGTTACAGCTGTATAAAATGATTAAATAAAAGGCAAAACTTTATTCTGTACAAGGAGTTCTTGAGGAGGCTTAAATGAAGTAATTAGATAACACATTAACAACAGTTGGGTTTCTAAGGCACAATAAAGGGCTGTATTTAAACACTTAAATTGGGAATGGAAGCAATGTCACAAAATGGAACCAGATGAAGGGGTAAATCGATGTTTGTGATAAAACTGAAAGAGCACAGTGGAACCAAACTCGGCCATGTTATGTTTAATATCTCTTCTAATGTGGGACTACAAATTAGGTGTGTCATGTGAACCTTTTAACAATTCAGCAAAAAGTTACAGGGTGTCAATGTGCAGTAGGTATGAGTCTCTCGAATACTGTATTCATGCCTATATATATATCTGTGTAGGGGTGGTGCACTCTTTAGCAGCATAGCATTGCCAGGCTTACATACAGCTTTCTGCTGGTCACCTCGCACAGCCACTCCACTTATTAACTGTGTCATCTCACCTCCATGCAGTCCCTATACCCTGCTCTCAACAGTGCTTGATTCCGTAGTGCAATCTTATTGCCTCCCCCCCACCACCAAATTACTATTAACAGTCACTAACCTGCTGTAAGAGAGAGGTAAGTAAGTCATTTATTCAAAGGCATAATTTTTATTTTGGAATTGCTGCAATTGTTCAGTCACTGTTGTCAGTGTGGTATTGGTTTGTTGCTGTCTCCTTCGGGTAGCTGATCTAGTCTCTCACCTGGGAGGCTGAGGAGGGTTGCGTGAGGTGTAGGAATGGCTCTCCAAAGGTATACTTCCATGGACCTGTAAGTCTGCTTTGGCTTCAGTGGCTTTTGGCCATCGAATCATAGGTTTATTGGCCCATGGGGAGTTGGATAGTAAGCCTGGATGAGTAGGGAGTTTTGAACTTTAGTTGCTGCTTTCTGAGTATCAGGAAAAGTGGAATATATTATCTCCTGAGCTGCTGTGTAGTCAGGGCATAATCACTGTCAAAAAACACTCTCTGTAGGTCATAATATAGTTTTTGCTTCCGCCAGGCCATCTGAAGTATTTTATCCTTAATCCCGAAATTTTGGAACCTTACAATCAGAGATCTAGGGTGTGCTGTTGAAAAGGTAGGTTTGGGCCCCAGAGTCATGTGAGCACGCTGAAGGTCAGTGGGGAAAGAAGCATCCAGACCAAGCAAAGTATGCAGTAAGGTATCTAGAGATGCTGGAAGATCTGTGCCTTCTGCATTCTCTGGTATCCCATTTGCACCTGCCACGATTTTGTGAATCCTCTTGCCTGTGGATCATTTATAGTTGAGTCTCAGCCAAGTGTTGTAACATTGTTTCTAGAAGATCTAATCTGTTGGTGTTCTCAATAATTTGTTGGCCCAACTCCATTTGTTTAGTCTACGAAGTTGTGATGTCAGCATGGAGTTCATTCAAAGCGTCCTTAACTTCTGCTCAAAGAGACTGAATTCCTGTTAATATGAAGTCTAATTTAACAACTTTTGATGTAGATTTGCCTGCTTTGGTTATAACATCGTTAGTGGTCTTGTCCCTGTTTTGAGAGAGGGAGGGCTCTTTGTCTAAGCTGTCATGCTCCATCCCATCTGGATCAGTGGTAAGCTACTGTGGTTTGGATTTGTTTACTTTTGCCATGTCTCAGTGTCCCTGTATTGCTGAAATTCTGTTTTTTTTATGCTGTTTCTGATGCTCTTTAACTGGAAATATTCTGTTGATTGGGGAGAGGTTCTAACCTAGCCTTCCATCTCTCTCCTGGCAGAACCAGAACCCAGTGATTTGTATTTTGTTCCTACTGATCCCCAGCCTAGGGGGACAGAGGACTTGTGGGATTTGGTGCATACCAGTGGTGGATGAGGACCAGTGGTTTTAACTATTCCCCTCTAGTCCCCTGCCTTGGTGGACAGGGGCTGTGGAGTGCTATGTCCCCCTGCTCCCCCATCCCAGCGTTACTTCATGTAAGTCAGTGACCCTGCCATACGAACATACAAAGAAGCCAGCAGAAGAAGGCCATTTAGTCTATCGAGTCTGCTGGTATTGCAGGGTCCATAGCTTGAGCTAATGTCCCTGCCCTCCCTCCTCACTCCTCCCATCCTCCCTACCCATGACCCTTACCCTCCCCTATGCCTATCCCAGCTTCTCTTAAAGCTGCCCACTGTCTTCAATGAGATTACCTCTTCTGGTAGCGCATTTCAAGTGTCCACCACCCTCTCTGTGAATAAGTGCTCCCTGAGCTCCCTCCTAAACCTCCAACCCTCCAGCTTAAGACTGTGCCCCCTTGTGTTATGGTTGCCACTCAGCTTAAAGAGACTCTCCTTATCAATCTTATGTATCCCTTTCAAGTACTTGAAGGTCCCAATCATGTCCCCTCTCTCTCTTCTGTCTTCCATGGAGTACATGTTCAGTGCCCTCAACCTCTCCTCATATGCCTAACCCTGTTGACCGGCTATCGTCTTTGTAGCCCTCCTCTGGACCTTCTCCAGAATTATGTTAGGTAGAAGGCAGATGATACATTACCTCACACCAGTGGGTGGGTGTCTGTGAGCTTGGGAGAAAATACTGCTGCTGCGATGGGAGGTCCTGGAGAAGGTCTGTTTGGAGGAGCCACCACCATGAATGCTACTGCATACTGTACATACTGAACTGTGCTATAGGGGATAGGAGGGGGACACTAGCTTGAGGTAATCCCAGGGTCATCAGGGGCCTGAGGAGACATGGTGCATACACTGAAGGATGGGAACCAGTGGATTTGCACTATGACCCCACCAGTCCCCTGCCTTCATAGTCCAGGGGCTGAGGAATTCCATGCCCCTCTGCCCCCCGCCTCAGCATTACCTCAATCAAGTGGGTGGCCTTGCCATACACATTAAGCTAGGTAGAAGATGGGTGATACATTACCTCATGCCAGTGGGTGGGTGGGTGTCTGCAGGTTCTGGTAAAAAGACTGCTGCTGTGATGACAGGTCCTGGAAAAGGTCTATACGGACAAGCCACCTTCATGAAAGCTACTGCATACTGAGCATACTGAACTGTGCTGTAGGGGATGGAGGACACTAGCTTGAGGTAATGCAAAGGGGGCAGTGGCCTGGAGGGACATGGCACATAATACTGGAAGATGGGGACTAGTGGTTTGAATTATACCCCCACCAGTCCCCTGCCTAGTGGGGGACAGAGGACTGGGGGGACATGGAGTATGGCACTGCTGGACAGGGACCAGTGGTTTGTACAATGCCCCCACCAGTCATCTGCCTGGGATGAAAGGGGGATCAGAGTGCTCACCAGCCCTCTGCCCCCAACTACCCAGCATTCCCTCATAAATGTGAGGGGCAAAGGAAAGTGCTGACTGCAAGGCAGAGGCAGGGGCTGACAAGATCTGCAATTTCAACCAAGCAGCAGGAGAAAGGTCAGCCAGGGTGGCACTGCCATACACCCTAGGCCGAATAGTTGTTTGCAGCATGCCCTCACCTGTCCCCTGTCTAGGGGAGGGCAGGGAACTGATGGGGTACATGGTGCATATTACTGGTGGATGGAGACTGGTGGTGTGCACTATACCCCCCCAGTCCCCTAATTCGAGGGCAGGGGGCTGGGGCACTATACCCCCAGCATCCTGCCCCTTGCATTACCTCTTGCTAGTGGTGTGAACCATGGGGGATGGGTGGCATTAGCTGTGGCATATGGTGCTTTTGTAGTGAAGGAAGATGCTGCATCTGTAGACCCATGAAAAAATATGTGGACTGCTTGGACTAAGTACTGGACTTAATATGTAATCATGTTTTATTTAAACCTGGATTAGAAAATATTCTGTAATGGACTGAGGGGAGGTTGGAGATCCACTAGCCTGAGGTAATCCCGGTGGGATGCAGGGTACTTGAGGGAGGGCATTGTGCATACTACTGGTGGAGAGGTTCCAGTGGTTTGCACCATGTTCCTGATCAGTCCTCTTCCCTAGCAAAAGGACATTGTAAAGGGTGTATGACAAACTCTTTGAGAAATCTGTATTATTTGTTTTCTTACTGTATGTTAGGGACCATCATTTTTCATAGACAGCTGAAGCTTCAAGCTACTGTGTGACAAACTCTTTCAGAAGCCTTAGACTGCTGCCCACAGAAAGAAGTGTGAAGCAGAGATGATATCACCACCTAGTGGCCAGCAGATCATATAATTTAGGGAGCATGGACTCAGAATTTACTGATTTGCAATTCAATCAATAGCATGATTTTTATTTGCAAACAGTCATGCAAATTAGATTGCATTTTTTTGCCAGAGAAATAAGTGTCAGTGAACTGCAGATGCACCTGGTGTCCCATTTCAAAAAAAATGTCCTGTGATGTGAAAAGGTATTTTCACCAAGTTTTGCAGTAGCAAAGCAAATCATGAGACCTGTTGAGACTGACTTCCATGAAACTGAAACAGCTGAGAATGTAATGATTAACAACATTCAGAGTCACATACCATAGGTACATGGGTGTTATAAAATGAAGTAAAACTATATGGCCCTTAAAGTTCAGCTCCATTATCCTATCAGCAATAACATGACATGGCTTTCCCCTTTGGATGCCTCTCCAGTCTAGTGTCAAAACTTGGCTTTCCTCTTCAGATGTGTCTCCAGTCTAGTGTCAGAACTTAAGTTGCCCATGTGTACTGTAGCAGAATGATAACAGTTTTGTCTGACCATGATCCATTCAATAATATCCATAGAATTTTAATAGATTTTTTCAGTCTTGCAAATATGTCATGTAGTGAAATGTTAATAGTTTTCCACATCTCAGATATAATCAGCAGTTACGATTGAGTTGCATCTCATGCTATCAGCTACATCCAAGCAGATTGATAGTCCAGCTCTGACAGTAGGGGGTATAGTTAGAAGCTGCAGTTTGTAGAGCTGATAATGAGGAATAGACTGTTGCAGCTAAACTACAGAACAATCCAGGAAATGTGAAACACATGATGAGAGGACTGTTATGTAATCAGTACAGGACATTCTAATCTGTAATAGTTAAAATGGAAATACAGTTTTCAAACACCATGAAGTCTTGCTTATATTAGGACCTTTGCAGTATGCCCCTGGCTTTTGACTGCCCCGGAGATGAAATAGTTAACTCCAGAGAAATCTGGAGTTCCACATCGCGAGGGCGCTTATTGAAAGCTCTATCTGGGTTGTTTGAACCCAAACTGTCAGATTCTTTACTCCGCTTTCACTGAACAGGACGCTCCGAGACCAGCTCCTTCATTTCGTTCGTTTTATGTTTTAAAGTATTTTTATCGGTTCATTTAACCGAAAGTGTTTAAAATTACCGCGGTTTTCCGCTTAAAGCTCTATCTGTAACCGTAAGTAAAATAATTTTAGTCTGTGTGGAACTCATTATCGGTTCGCTCTGAACCGATCAGTTTGTTTAAAATTGTTTTCTTTGCATTTAGAGTGAGGTACCCAGTTCTTATCGGTCCTAAAAACCTGCAATTAAAGTGTTTTTCAAATACGTGACACGGTTAGGGACGATAAGGGTGTCTTGTCCTGCAAGGCCTGAAACAAAGGACAAGTTTGGTTAGGCTGGCATTATGTCTGAGAAACCCAAAAGAAAACCAGGCCCACTGGGTTTCAACATCAGGATGTCTGTGGGAAGCCTTTGCCAAGGCTGACCCACACACCACTTGTGTCTATTGTCTGGGGCTGACCACCTCCTGTCAGACTGCCAGATATGTAAGAATTTCACTGCAGCTACCCTGGAAAAGAGATTGGGCAGGCTCAGGGAACGAGAGGCCAAAGTCCACCTGACCTCGATGGCCAGCCGGCCCAGCTACAGCTGGACCAGAGGGAGTGCCTCTGACCAGGGCCATACTTCCTGGGGCAAAGAAAGGCTGGTCCTGAGGAACCAGTCAAAGCAAAAGGACAAAGAAATCAGCTAGTGTGGAGTCCAGTTTTGTCTCTGCTGTAGAAATAGCTAAAGCCATACAGATTGTCCAGTCTTTGTCTCAGGGACTTGTTGAACCTCTCTGGTTGGAAAAGGGGTCTCGTTCAGGTCCAGTGGTTCAGGATTATGATGTTGGGGATTTTATGAACCACAGGAGGGGAGGAAGATTTTGATGATTGTAATTGTGATTGGGAAGGTCTGAAGTGCCAATAGAACTGACATTTCTCCAGACAGACCTTTGAGTCTCCCCTTTATTGTCTGAGTCCCCATCTCATTTCAGATTTTATAAGAAAGTAGCAGAAACTCTCCAGCTCCCTTAGAAGAGGCTGTGGATGAGCAAGAGGAGCCTGACTATGTGGAAATGATGGATATTCCAGAGGCTAGAAGGTTGTCTATTCCTTTACATAAGTCATTTAGAGACAAACCACTAAGATTTTAAAAATCCTTTTTCTGTCCCTCCTGTAGATAAAAAATGGACAAAGGTATACGTTGTCAGGCCCTAATACAGACTTCCTTACTGAACAGTGTAGTCATGTAGGTGTGGTGCAAGCTGCAGCCTGTGACAAGGTTATTTCTCTTGCACATCCTCCTGATAAGGATTCCAGGAAGATTGATGCCAGTATGAAAAACAGTATGTGGCAGCTTCTTTGGGACTCAGACAGGTTAATTATATGGCTTATGTGGCTAGATATCAGAAATCTAGATGGGACACTATATTGCAGTTGGCCAAGCAGGCCCATGGCCAGCTGGCTAGTGAATGGAACAGGTGGCTGCTGATGGCATTGAAGCCTCTAAAGTTCAATTTCATGCTGCTGTTGATGTTAATGATGTTTCCTCTAGGGTCATGGCCACTTCTGTAGCTCTCGTAGGTTGGCATGGCTCAGATGCACTAATCTGTCCCAAGATACCCAGTCAAAGGCTATAGATTTTCCTGTTATAGAAATTCTCGTTTGGAGAACAAACAGAAAATTACATGAAAAAGATGGATGAATACAGAACTACTTACAAAAGTGCCCAAGCTAAGGAAAGGCATGCCACTCAACATAGGCATGCCCCCAGGGGTAGGGGCAGGCCTTACAATAGGCCTTTTTACCAATTCCAGGCTTCTTCTGCTTTTGCACAGAGAGGATTTTTCAGAGGCAGAGGCAGACGGGGCACAGGCAGGCCCTCTCCCCAACCTAAAGCTGCTCCTGCCAAGCAGGCACCCTGACAGGGTGTCTGGGGCCGACTCTCCTGTACCGGTGGGGGCAGACTGGCTTATTTCTGCAGAACTGGTTGTCCCTAACCTCGGACAAATGGGTTCTGAGGTGGTAAGCCAAGGCTTGGTTCTCAGTTTCAAACAGTTTCCCAAGATGAGAGCCAGGCACTTTCCCCTCAAGTCTTTTTAGAAACCCTCGCACTAGAAGCGGAGGTTTCGCCTTTGGACTGCAAAGCAGTGGAAAGGGTCCCCCTGCCACCAGAGCAAGGGTCTTTACTCAAGGTACTCCTGACCCCAAAAGACAGGAGACTGGCGGCCCATCTTGGATTTAAGATTTCTGAACAAGCATCTTGTAAAACCAAAGTTCAAAATGCTGACTTTAGCATGATTTTGCCATCCTTGAGGCCAGGGACTGGCTAGCTTCCCTGGACCTCAAGGACGCCTACTTCCATATTCTAATCAGGGCCTCTCACCAAAAGTACCTCAGGTTGACTGCCCTAGGGCCACTACCAGTTCAGGGTGATGCCCTTCGGACTCACTTCTGCTCCAAGAGTTTTCACAAATGTCTAGCTGTAGTAGTGGCCCACTTAAGAAGACAAGAGATAGCTGTGTTTCCTACTTGGATGACTGGCTTATTGTGGGTCAGTCATCAGAGCAGGTAAAATCCCACTTGCAAATCACCCAGGAACTCCTCACCTTCTGGGGTTCCTGCTGAATGTTCCAAAGTCAGTTCTCGAACCAGTTCAGGTACTAACTTTTATAGGTGCAGAGCTGAATAAAGTTAGCCAGGGCATTCCTCCCTCCGAAAGAGTGGACAAACTCATTGCCCTGGCATCTTCTTTCTCCATGCAGGTCTCTCGACCAGCAAGGCACTTTCTGCAACTCCTGGGGCACATGGCTGCCTCTACAGCTGTTGTGCCAGGGCAAGATTTCAGATGAGGGACATTCAGTTCCACTTGAGGTCCTATTGGTCTCAAAGGAGGGACCCTCACCAAATTGGTCCCAGTGACCAAGACTCTGATCCTAGCTCTCCAGTGGTGGCTGGATCGGAGCAACCTGTCCTCAGGGGTCCCATTCCTTCCTGTCCCTCACTCCCTCATCCTCACCACGGATGCGTCCCTGTTGGGTTGGGGGGGCTCACCTGGGCGACCTTTCAACTCAGGGAGTTTGGTCCCCTCAGGAATCTCTGCTTCACATCAATCTGCTGGAGCTCAGAGCTGTCTTCCTAGCTCTCCAGGTTTTTTCAGAAACTGTCCAGAACAAAGTTGTTCAAGTCAGGACAGACAATACCACAACAATGTGGTACATCAACAAGCAGGCACTCGCTCTTCAGCCCTATGCGAAGCAATGAAGTTGTGGTCTCTGGCCTATTCCTGAACACCTCTCTGATAGCGGTTCACCTCCCAGGGAAGGACAATGTCCAGCGGACGCCTCAGCAGGATTTCTCAGGGCCATCACGAATGGGCTCTGAACCTCAAGTGCTGGGGTCATCTTGCCAGCTGGGGCACCTCAGATAGATCTTTTGCAGCCCCAGACAACCACAAACTTCCCTGTTTTGCTGCAGGCCCCAGTTCTGGGGTCAGTCCCCTGGATGCCTTTCAGCTGGATTGGGAGGAAAGTTCCTCTATGCTTTCCCTCTGTTCCTCTACTCTTCAGGGTTTTAGTAAAATCAGAACTCAGCCTTGCAGGGTGATTCTGATTGCTCCAGACTGGGCCAGGCAGCCTTGGTACCTCTTCTTCTGTCCCTCATCATTCCACCCTCCCTGACCTTGCCCAGGCTCACGACCTGCTGACCTGTGCACAGGGGAGAGTGTGGTATCCGGATCTCAACTCCTCCACCTCAAGGCTTGGTTCTTGAGGAGTTAGAGTTTGCTCATTTACACCTTTCTCAAGGTGTCTTGATATTTTGAAGGCCTCCAGAAAGCCTTCCACTAGAGCCACTTATAATTCTAAATGGAAGAGATTCTCATTTTGGTGTTCTGAGAGGCAAATCACCCAGAATCAGCTGACCTGCCTATTTTGTTGGACTACCTGGTCCACTTAAATTCCTTAGGCCTCAAACCAGCTACCTTAAAGGTTCATTTGGCAGCTGTTTCAGTTTTTATTTCTGCAGGAAAACCAGTTTCTCTTTCTTCTCACCCTGTGTTTGCCAAATTTTCAAAGGGTTACTTCATACTAATCCTCCTTTCGGGAACCAACCCCTGCATGGGACTTGAATATTTGCATTGCCCAGCTAATGCAACCTCCCTTGAGCCTCTGATTCGGCAGATCTCAAGTTCTTAACTTGGAAAACTGTTTTTCTAGTGGCTATCACTTCTGCTAGGCGATAAGTGAATTGCAAGCCTTGTCAGTGGAAGAGGATTTCATTTCTTTCCACAGAGATAAAGTGATCCTCAGGACTAACAGAAAGTTTTACCTAAGGTGGTTTCAGATTTTCATCTTAACCAATCCATCTCTCTTCCAGTATTTTTCACTGAGCACTCCTCTTCTGGTGAGAGAAGCTTGCACAGTTTGAATGTAAAGAGCCTTAGCTATTATTTGGATCGCACTAAGGGTCACAGGTTCGAATCCTCCAGCTCTTCCTTACCTATGGAGATGTGGGTAAGGGAGGCCTGCTACTAGGAGGTCGATTGCTAGGGTGGATTGTCTCTTGTATCCAGTTCTGTTATCAAAAACTGGCAGGAGCCGCCCTCAGGTCTGAGGGCTCATTCCACCGGGGTACAGCTGCATCTCTAGCGGCTGCTAGAGATATTCCCATTTTGGAAATCTGTCAAGCTGCTACCTGGAAGACAGTCCACACTTTCACTAAGATTATTCCTGGACGTCCAGTCCAGGAGAGATGCCCGCTATGGCACAGCTGTCCTGCAGAGCCTATTTCCTAAGTAGGTTCTGACCCTCCTCCATGGGGCTACTGCTGTGTACTCTGCAAAGGTCTAATATAAGCAAGACTTCATGGTGTTTGAAGAAAAATTACTCACCTTAGTAATTGCTTTTCTTCTCATGGAGTCTTGCTATAAGACAACCATCCCTCCTACCCTCTCAGAATCCCTACTTGGGTATGGGGTTGGCAAATTGGTGCAATCACTGTGTCATGCCTGTTTAGCTTCTAGTTCTCCCCTTCTTTTCTTTCTTGGGTTAGGAACTAGATAGTTTCTGTTTTTGTTAATTGGTAGCTGGGCCCTCTCTGGACTTGAGTCTTTGGGAAGAGGGCCTTAGTAGTGATTGTCAAGGGTTATCCTAACAATATACGTGATACTGTTTTTCTTTATTGGTGTTGTGTTTTTGTGGTTCTACTGTTAGTAGGTAGCCAATGGCTAGTGTAAGGCTTTTCCACACAGACTTGCTATGTTAGTTTAGCCTCAGAAAGAACCTGGACAGTTTGGGTTCAAACAACCCAGATAGAGCTTTCAATAAGCGCCCTCGCGCTGTGGAACTCCAGATTTCTCTGGAGTTAACTATTTCATCTCCGGGGCAGTCAAAAGCCAGGGGCATACTGCAAAGGTCCTAATATAGCAAGACTCCATGAGAAGAAAAGCAATTACTAAGGTGAGTAATTTTTTCTTCTGACTGCATGAAACCCATACAGCTATATGAAACAGGTATCCAACTAGTTTACAAACATGCCCTGACATGCCATTATAGCGCACTTGACGAAGTGACAGTATAGTTTACCTGTATGCAAAAGTGTGTGTCCTTGTCTCATAATCCAAGTGAAACACTTGAGGAGAGGAGTAACATCTCAGTAATTACACCTATCTTATGCATCTTACTGTTTAATTATTTCAGAGGCTAACATGTATTTTGTGTTTTATAAATAGTTGGCAATAGAACATTCTTATAGGCTGACATGCATTCCAAAAGTTTACGCTAATGGCTGGAAACCGTTATATTTAATAGAACAATGATAACCTAACCTATAAAAACATTAATTTCAGTGAAAGCATTTTAGTTAAATAATAGCCTCAAGGCATTCCACAGTTTGGATCACACTCCTCAATCTAAATTTAGAAATAAAAGGAATTTGGCTACATCTCCAGCTTCACAACTCACTAGGGTTATATTAACTGACAATGACCAGCCACAGGCCATATCATTAGGCCTGATTGACACGACAAGCTAGTTTACGTATGACTGGTCTCTAGCTGAATCTAGAAACAATGCATTCCAATGAATTCATTTACCCAGGCAACACCCATCTATGGGCATGGAACTCTTAGCCACGGGGATGGGGGATTGCGGGGGGGGGGTGATGGAGCTGGGCCAGACTCAGAGCTTCCAGTCGGCTAATATGGCAAATGATTATGGAATACAGCAGTCTGGCTGAGGCTGCCATATCCCCTTTTGATATTGGCATATGTTTTTAAAAGTGGAAAAATGGCATACTGCTGTGTGTGTGTGTGTGTGTGTGTGTGTGTGGAGAGTGCTGGTTAGGCCCTGATTGTTATCCAAGGTAATGTCATGGGGTACATTTGAATTGCGCATATAACAAACCAATATGTGGGCTGGGCAGCAAGGTACAGCCAGAAACTGATAACCCAGTCCTTTGCTTTGGGCCCAGTTCACATTTAGGGTGACATATGTACAAGTCACACATAGCCAGCCTGAGTCACAATGCCCTTGATGCCACTCTGCAAGCCTAGCATTTATTTACACTGGCTGCTCCGTCCCGGTTTGGAAAGTTCCTTGCTGTGGCATGGTGGCCCAGGGCAAAGCTGGGCTTCCAATCAAAAGCTCATGGCAAACATCAAATGGAACCCTGCTCCACATGAGCAGAGGATTATGGGATAGATCAGTTTAGATATGCTTGCCATATACCCTTTTGATGTCAGTATATGGTTTTAGAGGAGACACAACATTAAATGCTGTGCATCCTAACCTCAGTGCCATTGTAGAGGGCTGGGGAAATGTGTGGGGGCTGATAAGGACCACATCCACAATCCAAAGTTGCAGCAGGGTGTTTCAGAGCTGTTAGAGCAGGGGTCTTCCCACACCCTCAACCATAATATCTTTGCCCTCCGATTTTCTGAACCAGTAAACTTGGTTCCAGCATACACTGGAGCCTGACTCCAGCTCCTATCTGTCTAGTGATCCATCTACCTACATACTTTGAGTGGTAGATGGGGACCAGGTTTGGGAGATTAGACCATGGAAGTGTGGGGGTGGTCTGTGGATGCCACATGGTGCTGTGTGAAGGGGGCACTCTGTGGAACAAACTAACTCTACCAACCCACTTATGGCTTTCAAATTAGGGATGGGCGAACCGGTTTGTCAAAAATATGAACCGACCCGAACATGCTGAAGTGTTCATAAACGAATGGCTTCCAAACATATATGTCTATTTGGATTGGTTCTGACAACTGTAGTATTACAGAAAATGCAGCACGAGAGGCATAAGAGCAGGAGGAACCCAAAGGAGGGACCAGAGACAAGACTCTGGTGTCCTCATTGAATGGCCAAGCTGTCCTTCTTCCTAAGGTGGCACCTGATTGGGTTTACTCTAGCAACCCACGTGGTCCACCTTAGGAGCTATGCAGAGGAATACAGGATGGAGAAGGAGCAGCAACTTCTATGGGCTGCTCCATGGTTCTGTGCTTGTGCATACTGCTTGTGTTTGCCCATTGGGCAAGAAAGAAGTTGACTCACGGACTCAGAACAAAAAATAAAAAAAAACCTTGGTGGTGGGGAATCGGGAATCAGGATTGGGAGGGGATTAGAGCTGAGGACTGGGTTGGGTGTGGGTGTGGGAGTTGTGGATTGGGGAATTGGGAGAGAAGACTCAGGGAGGCAAGTAGGAACTTGGAGACTGGGGGCAAGTGAATGTGTCAAGAAAGACAAGAAGACAAAAGACTGAAGTGCTAGAGTTAGACTGCCATTTTATTTTTTTTGAGCAACTGAGGGGGTGAACTGTGCCACCCATACCATGCCACTCCCAGTTAGCATTCTTGCTGTTTGCCCAATTGCCATCCAACAACAAGTTAGCTCTCAGTTCTCCTGCCTGTGCTCACTACTCAGTCACTTCAGTGGGGATTTATTATTTTTATTATTTTATTTTTTATTCTACAATCTTTGGCTCAGTGGGCATTCCAACACATCACATGCAATAAATAAAAATCCTTGAAGGGAAAACACTGTGTCAGAGAGGGTTAGGCCAGGCAGGGTCCCTGACTGCATACTGTCTGTGTGATCCCTCCACCCCCAGGCAGTGATCTGTCATCTTCCTCCTTGTGCTCACTCAGTGGGGTATAAGCTTTGGCTCAGTGGGCAGGGCATTCCGTCACATCACATGGAATAAATAACAAAATAAAGTCCTTGAAGAGAAAGTACTGTGTCAGAGCGTTAGGCCAGACAGAGTCCCTGATTCTCTGTTGGCAGTAGCAGTGACTGCTGCATTGGCCCATAGCCTAGAGTATGCAAGAAGTGGCACTGGTGACTGGCTGGAAGATTTTATTTCACACACACAGAATTTATTTCACACACCAGTGGTGTGTGAAACAAATTCTGTGTGTGTGAAATAAAATCTGCCAGACAGTCACCAGTGCCACTTCTTGCATACTGTGTGTGTGACCCCCTACCCACCCCCTTAAGAAGGCAGTGATCTGTCATCTTCCTTCCTGTGCTCGATCGGTGTGGTATAAGTTTTAGCTCAGTGCACAGGGCATTCTGTTATACCATGCTGAATAAATAAAAAAATAAAATCCTTGAAGGGAAAGTACTGCGTCAGAGAGGGTTAGGCCAGGCTTGGTCCTTGATTCTCTGTTGGCAGCAGTAGTGCCTGCAGCATCGATCCGTAGTCTAGGTGGTATGTGCAATAAATTCTGTGTGTGTAAAATAAGATCTGCCAGCCAGTCACCAGTGCCACTTTTTGCATACTGTCTGTGCGACCCCCCCAACCTCAAGAAGCCGGTGATCTGTCCTCTTCCTTCCCGTGCTCGCTCAGTGGGGTAATAGCTTTGGCTCAGAGGGCAGGGAATTCCATCACATCACATGGAATAAAGAAAGAAAATAAAATAAATCCTTGAAGGGGAGAATTACTGGGTCAGAGAGGGTTAGGCCCAGCAGGGTCCGCCAGAATCTCTGTGGGTATATTAGCAGCAGTGTCTGCAGCATCGCCCTTAGCGTAGGTGGTGTGTGAAATAAATTCTGTGTGTGAAATTAAAACTGCCAGCCAGTCGTCAGTGCACCAGTGCCACTTCTTGCATACTGTCTGTGTGACCCCCCCAAAAAAAGTAGTCAGTCATCTGTCATCTTCCTCCCTGTGCTCACTCAGTGGGGTATAAGCTTTGACTCAGTGGGCAGGGCATTCTGTCACATCACGTGGAATAAAGAAAAAAATAAACAAAATCCTTGAAGGGGAAAACTACTGTGTCAGAGAGGGTTAGGCCAGGCAGGGTCCCCCAGAATCTCTGTGGGAATGCTAGTAGCAGTGCCTGCAGCATTGCCTTTAGCGTAGGTAGTGTGTGAAATAAATTCTGTGTGTGAAATAAAATCTGCCAGCCTGTCATCAGTGCCACAGTGCCACTTCTTGCATACTGTATATGTGACCCCCCGAGAAGTTAGTCATCTGTCATCTTCCTCCCTGTGCTCACTCAGTGAGGTATAAGCTTTGGCTCAGTGGGCAGGACATTCAGTCACATCACTTGAAATAAAGAAAAAAAATAATAACCAGTTTTTGACCCTGAACAAGTGACAGACTATCATTGTGAGTATTCCAGAAAATAGTAAAGCAAACACCGGGGACAAGGGAAGTAATAAACATAAAAAAAAAGTTTATTTAAAAGCCCAGAAAGAAGTGGCACAAAAAATAAACTGCAACAACAACAACAACTAGGACCACTATCTGTTGAAGGGGTGAACTAAATGCAACTTATTCATGTGCAGGCTAACTCTCAAAATACTGAAAACCCAGCAAGGGTTGGTGGACTGTTTATGTCAGAAGGGCTCAGTAGTACAGCCAACAAAGTGTCGAAAGACAGTGGCAATAGCAAGTCGTCTGAGACAAAAACTGCAAAAACAAAGAGTATTCCAATTCCAATTGTACAGAAAGTTAAAGCACTCACAGGTACAACTTGCAGTGGAGTCGCTCGATTTGCAACACCTGCATATCGAATAACTCAGTCTGTGACTGCCAATGTTAGCTGTACTGAATCTGATAGTGATGATGGTCACCATGGCCACGGTCATCGTGAGACTGATGATGATGAGCTTGTGACTTTACCTTTAGCTGTGTCTCAATCTGGGTCTGACGGTGACAATGTGGATACAAATAATGACAGCAGTAGAGTGTCAAAAGGGAAAAAGAAAAAGTCAAAGGCACAAGCCACACGAAGTGAAATCAAGTCTGACAGTAGTGATGATGAGGATGGCAATGGTGCTGCAGACGATTCTATGATTGTTTCACCTGATGAACCTGAATCCTCGGCTATGTCTTCCCCACATAAACCCAGCCACTTGACTCCTAGTCCTACTGAGGTCGTTACTAGACATAGACAGTCCACCTCTAATGTTTGAAATCATTTTTACATAAACCACAAGGATGCTTGCCAAGCTATATTGGGAAGGCTTTAAGGCTGAGGTTCAATGGGCAGAGCAACCATGTTACTGCCCCATCAGCCCCTAAAAGGCCACTCCTCTTGGACTGTTCCAGTATTCATTCTTCATTGTGGCCCAAGGCGCCACTCTTTCTTGCTCCTAGTTTTCCCTACCTCTGCCCGGGTTCCTGTGGTTGCCTCCAGCAGTCGGCTCACTCTCCCGTCTGGGTCACTTCTGCAGCCCTTGCTCTTCATGTCACATTTCTCCTGCTTGTCCCTCGGCTCTGATTAACCTGCTAACTGCACATGAATCATTACTCTGCCTTCTCTATCTTCTTCACCGATCTGATTGCTCATCTTGTCCTGATGTTTGCTTCGCACTGCTGTCAATCTGATTGTCTACCCTTGTCGACTCCACATGTTGTCCCCCTCCTCCCGTTCCCTCCACCCTCCATTCTGATCCTTCTATGACCTTTGCTTTCTTTTGTGTTTTTCCCTATCCTGCCATTACTTTCCTTATTTGTATCCTCCTCTTACCTTAGTCTGTGTGGTGTCCAGGGGCCTGAGTCTGGTTCTCCTTCGCTCAGTCTGACCCCAGGGTCTACTCATTCACATCGATTAACTAAGCATACTTATCATTGGGTCATATGCTACCTCATCGAACTGCTGCACTCCTGTGGTTATCACCATCAGTCTTCTTCTGGCCACATATGAGTATCCCTCGCTCCTCTGATCTTTATGTGGGTCTACTCCTTCACATTGACTACTCGAGTATAACCCTCTCAGGTCCATGCTACTTCAACTTGACCTGCTCTCCACTCGGAGACATGCCTTCGTGTCCATTGCCCCTTTGCTCGGGGCTGGTAGGCTTCTCTCCATCATTGTGCATCGCTCATTTCATACCTCATCTTAACCGTACCAGCTTCCATGGCTTCACTCCATCAATGTTCATCTTCCTCTTCATATTTCACCTTAACCATACCAGCCTTCCAGGCCTCATTTCACAGTTGTACATCATCCATTTCATTCCTCACCTTGCACCATTCAGGCCTTCAATGCTTCTTTCCATCATCGTACATCCTGTCTTGCTTTTGAGCATCTTGTTGCAGAGACATTGCTCACATCCTTCATCAGTTGTCCATTTAGAAAGACAGAGCAAGAACTTCTTCTGCCTTGGATTTTTCCTCCTTCCTCAATCTCGACTTTAAATTGCTGTAGCTGATCCATCACTAATTAAAACATCCTTCAGCCTGGAGGGAAGGTGACCTAGGCCTTGGATCCACAGAGGTTTCCTCCTCAAAGGGTTTTTTCCTCTTCTCCATGCCAATGGTCATAATATTAGTCAGGGTTAGTGCTTTCATAGGTTCCTTAGTTAGGTTCCACTGTTGGATGGAGTCAGATGATGGCCCCAGCTGTTCCCTCTCTCCTTAGGAAGTCTGCCCTTCTGCATCTCATCAGATTTTCTTTCATTCATTGTCCTAGCCTTTTATCATTCTTTTGTCTTTCCTATCTAAATTCGTCACATTTATTTCAGGTCTTGATATCTTTTGATTTCTCACCTCTTCGAGGCTCGACACCCTTTTGGGTATTATTTTGGGTTTCTTCCTGAGCTGCCTTTAGCCATGGGAATTATTCCCACAGCACCTATAGGGGGGAACCCTCCTCTAGGGTTCCTTGCGTCATACCCCTACAGGGTGGTATATCCCATGGATCGAGAGACAAACAGCCACAATGTATTGAAGTCACACAAGCATACATCTCATCCAGTTGCATAAGCATAATCAAATGGGAAGGCTTTAAGCCTGAGGTTCAATGGGCAGAGCAACTACGTCACTCCCTTATCAGGCCTCAAAAGGCCACTCATCCTGGACTGTTCCAGGATTCATTCTTTGTTGCTCTACCATCCACCCCTCCTCTTCCAGTGACTTGTCTCTCTTTCCCATGGACTTCCTCCTAAGCTACCTTTAGCCACAAGAATTATTCCCAGGGCATCTATAGGATGGAACCTTCCTCTAGGGTTCCTTGCATTGTACCCTTACAGGGTGGTAGATACCATGGATAGAGAGGTGAACAGCCACAGTGTATCAAAGTCATACAAGCATACATCTCATCCAGTTGTGTAAGCACAATTGAAGTGTGCACTGCAATAGATGTGTTAGTAGGGGAAAAAATAAAGACCATCTTGGAACCACAACAATGATGCAACATCTTTTGCAAATTCACTCTATCATTGTATATGGTTCAGAAAAACAGTTCAACATTGGTGGCTGGAAATCTAGCAGGGCTCTCGGTGAATGTGAACATCCTGCTGAAACAGTGGAAGACAAGCACCAGACAAGATCCAAAAGTACACTTTCACCTCACAGTCACGGTCACGATAATTCTGTAAGGTCTGCTATTTTACCAGGCATGATAAGAAGCAGTTGAAGTTAAAAGAAGTTTTTAAAAGAAAGTCTAAAGATTCACAAAACCATCCCATAGCACTGGCAATAAATTGTAAAACAGCAGAAATTATTGTACTTGATTTACAGCCATGCTGTATTGTGGAAGATGTGGGTTTCAGAAGGCTTATGTAATACTTAGAACCACGATATTTAATGCCAAGTAGAAAATACTTCTAAGTAACCACTGTACCCAGGATGTATGACAGCTTAGTAGTTCAAGTAAGGCATGCTCTGTGAGAGGCTGAGGACAAGGTAGTTCACTTCACTACTGATATGTGGACCAGCAGCCAAACCATTGCCTATCTTTCTCTTATTGCACACTGGGTCAGTGTCGTGGGCAACTCATCATCATCCTCACACACTACTAGTCTGTCTGCTACCACTTCAACCAGTACTGTTCCTACCACTACTATCTCTCAGAGCTCAAAAAAACCTGTCATGTTTCAGTAAATGGCAGTGCTCCATGTATGTCACTTTCAAGACATACACACACACACACACACACACACACACACACACACACACACACGCACCACAGAACATTCAGAAAGAATTGGAAAGACTACTTACTGTATGGGTCACTTCACAGGGTTTGAAAGTTTTTTTTGTTTATTGCTGACAATGGTTCAAATATTAAAAAAGCACTTCACAATGGCAACTATGTACATATATGCTGTTTTGCTCATTGTCTTAACCTAATCATTTGAAGCTTCCTGGATAATGACCAGCAAGTATTAACCACTGTGGGTACAGTGCACAAAGTGTGAGGCCACTTCAACCATTGAGTAAAAGGCCGTGACATCCTTGCTGATATCCAGAATGACAAAGGAATTCGACTTACTTTGTGACTGAATGCATCCTTGAACAAAACGTAGCTATCATTGGGTATGTAATGTACAATGATATTGGGGAGGGCATTGTACTCCATTCTACTCAATGGTCTCTGCAAGAGTAGTTGTGTCACATTCTTAAACCATTCAAGAGTGCTACAAAAGAGGTCAGTACAGAAAAGGCATCCCTTATTCAAGTTATTCCACTCATTCTACTTCTCAAAAAAAAGATTGGACAAAATAAGAAGCAACTTAGATATGAACCATTTCTAGTCAATAACATGTATACCAGACTTAGCAATGATGAGAAGTTATCAACCATGACATGGAGCAAGGAATATCTCTTAGCAACATTGCTAGATCCATGTTTCCAGAACAGACACCTTCCTGATGTGGTTTCTGACGATATGGAGCAGTTCAACTACAGGCAACTTTTGATTGATGCAGTAGATGAGGTTTCATTAGGAGGATTTTTTACAGGCAGACTGGATGGGTCTGGCTGTCTTTATCTTTAATTTCTATGTTTCTATGGATTGGCAAGCAGTACTACAAAGACACCACCTCAAATTCAAAAGACTGCTCCAAAAGCCAGTACAGAAGCAGACATTGAGGAGGATGGCATTTGAGGTCAGCTGCAGGCCATTACAATTCCACAAGGAGAAAAATGCATACTCAGTAGTAAGCATAGTAGATGCATATCTGTCTGAGCCCAACATCAGTATTAAGGATGACCCTTTAGATTACCGGCAAGAGAAAAAATCATGCTGGCCAAAGCTGGCTGCCATGGCTTGTAAGTACATTGGATGTCCACCCTCCAGTGCCTGTTCCGTGTGTTTATTTAGTTCTACTGGGGTTATTGTGACTGATAAGCAAACAAGATTAACACCAGACAATGTGGAGAACTAATGTTCTTGAAGGTTAACTTGCCAAACATTGGCTGCATATGTGATGCTGATCTTGAAGATGACACTGACAGCAGTACCTGTGCTACAGCTGTGAAGTGATACATCAGCTTTCAATTTTGAGACTCACTGGACTGCTTAAAAGTAGAGATCTGGGACCTGCCTGCCTTTCGACCACATCATCATCATCCTGGGGGGTGGGAGTGGGAGATGCAGCTGGTACATTATGTTCATGTCATTGTGTACTGGTAGCAAGTGTGGCAGACAAGTCCCTGATCTCACACACAGTCGCTTTCTCATTCTGATGAGATCATTTATTTTATTACCTAATGCACCTAAGAATAATTATTTCTTACATAACTATAGCTCTATTTTTCCCCTGATAGTAGTGGTAGTAGTAGCAGTGGTGAAGTGGTCACTTTGGACTGCCTGGTGATCTTGTTCTTTCACATTGCTTTACATTCTGTTCCATACTGAGAACCATTGCTATGCTAAAATAATTGGTGACATACAAAAAACACACTGACCCTTTCTACAAAAAGTCAGACTCAGGAGACTGGTTTAAAAAAAAAAAAGATCTGGGACTTTCCTGCTTTTAGACGCATCATCATCATCCTGGAGGTGGGTGGGAGGTGCAGCCAGTACATCACATTCATGTCATCATGTACTGGTAGCAATCGTGGCAGATAAGTCCTTGTTCTCGTACACACAGTCGCTTTGTTTTTTATCATGAAAAAGTTTTATTGTTTTCCAATTTTGACAAGAGACATCTCAGGACTACATGACAGCATTGTGTTACACAAATGTTACATTGTTGTTATAGTCCATAAACTTCTGTCGCCCCCAGAGGGGCACACAGTCGCTTTGTCATACTAAGGAGATCATTTACCTAAATGCACAAAATGAAATAACCACATTGATAAATGTGGTTAGCTCTGTTTTTTTTCCCCTGGTAGTAGTGGTAGTACTACTACAAAGTACAATTATTTAAACACACTATTATCCCCTTCTGAAAAGTCAGATTCAGGAGGAGACCATTTGTTTACAGACTAGAGATCTGGTCTGGGACTTTCTTGTCATCACAGTCACTTTCTCATTCTTTTCTAAGCAGTCATTTTTGGTAAATGTACCTTAACCATATTGACTTCAGTGCTGGTAGACTACTTCTGGGTTTCCCCTGATTGTAGTAAATGGGGGTAGTAGCAGACTGCAGTCTTGACGTGGTGGCTGGCTGACCAGCTCTCTTTGACCAGCTGTCCTCTGCTCTGGCCTGGTGCTGTTTTTGTGTTTCTGGCTTCAGTTTCATCACTTAACTGTCTAAAACACATCTGGTGCCTGCCTGTACCTGTTGAGAAACAGAAATGACTACTGTTAATAATATAACTTATACACAGTATTAGTATTACTTTCTTAAATGTCAGAAACAGCAGTGTGATTAGAGAGCATTCTCTCCTACTAAACAGTGGTTTAATCGTTTTTTTTTCAACAGATATGTTGATTAAAAGCAGTTTCAAATGATTTTTTTACATATGGCTACCATAAAACAATAAAGGTCATAAAAGATTCGAATAAGGATCCAAACCATTTTTAGAACCTCAGAAACTTTTGAGGTTCTCCCATCCCTATTTCAAATTCTTAAAACCTAAGAAGTTGCCCTGTAAAAACTATCTATATTAATGTAGCAGGGAACAAAGGTTGTGAAGGCCCAATTGCCCTTGCAACAGTGGTAGTACTGCATATACCTTCCAATTTTATTCTAGTCTCAGGACCACACTGCCTATGAGGATATGCTATGTTATCTAAAAACTTGATATTGTACAATCCCAACAGCAACACTGCCCTGACATAATGTCAGGCAACATGGCAACAAATGCTGTTTCTTTTAATGCGGGGAGCTGCACCCCCATACCCCCATAACTAAAATAACTAACTCCGAGGGGGAGTGTACCCTGGAGTAAAAAAACTAACAGTTGTGGGGGAGGGCAAAAGCATGTGGGCAGACCAGAACCTGGCTCCAACAGTGCATGCTGGCTGGATCCAACAGGGTTTTCAGGGGTAAGGTAGCAAGCCGTCACATCTGCTACCTTACCCCATCAAATAACACCATCAGGCATGTCTCCGTCAACACAATTGCCATTGTGACACTGCACCTGTCAGGCAGTAGTGCCCAGGCAGGTGCATGTCGGGATAGTGAGCCACGGGACAGCATAAGGGTACTGCCTATGAGAACTGGAATACTGTAGTTGTAGCAATGAAACAGTGAGGTCACATAGGCAAATCACTTTCAAAATACTGTACCAGCAAGAGTTTTGTTTAGATAGACGGTCCTAAGCTAATGCAGTTGTGAATAACACTGTTCACTTTAGCACTGCTTTTCAGTAAACTGTTGTCATATCTACTCTGTGTTTGTAAGATGTATCTAACTGTTGTATATTGTTGTCATAATCACCCTTCATTGTAGTTATGTCCTTACTGTTGAAATGTAATCTTGGAAACTGTTCTGTAATTGCACTTACAGTAGGAAATCATTGAAAAAAAGCCTCAGCACTATTGACTGTGACCAAAATAACCATATTTTCCTACTTACTACTACTGCAGTAGATGAACAAGAGGGCAGTAAATCTTATTTTAAACTCATGAGTTACAGTCTTTATCAGCCTGTGAATCACATGAGACAGTGTTCCTTCTCAAACTTAAAAAATATTGAAGTTCAGTGTTGAGAGCAAGCAGATACTTAAATCAAGATCTCTCATTGGATAGTGAACCCACTAACATTTCCCTTGTCCTTAATCCCAGAATGCATTTTCTGGCTTCACTTCTAGTATTTCAGAGTGTTCTGCATATTCATTGTCTGTTCATTTTGCAGGCATTATTCCTTATGACTCTGGTCCCTACATTGGCCATGCAAATAGGTCAGAGATTAGATAGCATGGTGGCCACATTGTTTATAAGTATTTGGTCCCATAGAGGTGGTTGTGGCTAAACAACAATGTTCTTGGTTGGTATGGATTTCTGGTCCTTCAGGCTAGGTGTCAACCAGGTCTCATGTCTCTTGTCAGCAGCGTGTAGTTACAATCACAATGTGCACTATACAGGAAGAAAGGCATTATCCTCTGGTGCTGCCCAGCCCCCAGAACAGCAGTCTGGAGAGAAGGACCAGCTAAGAATGCAACAGGGATGTAGGCAGTGAGGGTGGAAAGGCAGTGACTCCATGGAGCCCAGTAAGTAAGCTCCCATTTGAGCACCACAATGTTTCAGCGCTAATCCCTTATATGATCTAACAATAACATGACTACATCAGTCATTTAATTAAATAAGTATTCATTACTTTCTACAGCTGATTTACATCAAGGAGGTACAGATTATGTTCCTATATGGCATATACTGTAATGCTATGGTAAACAATATAATTCCCAAACATTCTGTTACAGAAATAATTATATGAAATGTTTTCATGCTGCACACATAAAACTACCCAGGTGATATGTGTTCTGCAAGTATGATTTTAATGTTAAATTGTAACACATTTGCATGCATATGGCATGCAAGCAGCATGCAAGTGTGGGAACCATGCTTTTAATGTTAAATTGGGAAAGACTGCATGCATGTAGCATGCGTGCAAAAAGCAAGTGGTCACTGATAACTGCACACATAAAAGTTAAATGACTTGTTCAGGATCACACCATACAGTGGGGGTTGATGAGATTCAAACCCAAGTCTTCATGTTGCCAAGTCTCCTGGCTTGCAGTTCAGTGCCTTTAACCACTAAGCCATACTGTCTGCACACATATGCCTTGCTTGTACTTCAATACATACTGTATCTGACTACATCTACATGCATGTGGCTTGCTTGTAGCCACTGTTATGTTTTTCAGTTTTCTTTTTTTCTCTTACTCATCTCAGTTTCACAGTTGAACTGTAGCACACATACCAATTGAAACATGTAGTTTTTCTCACTCCCAATACACAAACTTATCCACAAAACTACTTAATTACTTCTGTCTGGCCTGCCTGTACTCCAACTGTTTTCTCGCTATAGTTTTGAATGCTTCCATGCAAACAGACTTTAAGGTGCAAACACAAAAGTAGCAATAACTTGACAGACACCCACATGGCCAGTCTCCTCCCCGTTCACACACACTGTAGCGGGTATGGCCATGCTGCTACAGACAACTCATCAAGAATAGATATAAGTAAAAAGTCTCTTACTTGAGTACTAGGAAGCCAGATGCAAGAGTCTTTAAGAGATGATATCCATCGGTCAGAGTGCTGGGGTGTACCCCCTTGAAATGAATGGAGTTATTTTATATTACTATTTTATACATTATGATGGTGAGCTGGAGAATAATGAAGGTCACTGATTTACTAACAAGGCCCCTGTTAGTCGAGTGGTGGCCTTCATTAATCTCCAACTCTCTATCAATAATGTATAAAATAGTAATAAAAAAATACCCCCATTCATTTCAGTGGTGCACACCCCTGGAGCTTCCTTTGACCTTTGTCATAATGTGCCTGAGTGCAGGGATGTGGAGGTCAGCTTCACTGAGGGGGGGCATAAGCCTGACTATAGTGGGGCTCCAATAGTCTGTGCATACCATATCGCTCAACTGTCCATGAATGAAAGGGACAGCTCTAGGATGTCTGTAACATCTCTAAAAGGTACAACTTATTTGTTTTGACTGAAAAGTTATACGCAAATTCAAATGTATAAGATTCATCTGTATATAACCTGGAGCAGTGCATCAGATTTGGGCTTAAACCCACCCATTTACTAACCAATTTTTTTCCTGGCTGAAGTTCTGTCCCCACCCCAAAAAAAATAACTTTGTCCTGATTTTTCTCTCTGGCATCATTTAATTCAATACTCATCCCCTATTGGTCATGAAGCCACCCAAAGGTGAAGAAACATGACAATCACATCAATATTTCAGTCCTTCTTCCTTCTCCAGCCCCCCTGTAAAAAAATTATTGACTTTTACTTACTCGGCCATGTGGCCAGAACCTGCAACCTGGCACATTGTGCCACTAGTCCAGTTTCCAGTCTGCTCACCACTCTCCTTCTGCCAGAAATTGAATTCTAGAACTGACCATCACAGATCCCCAATGTGGTCGGTGACCAAGTCATCTCACCAACCTTACCCACCCAACCTGGGTTGCTTGCTTCTTGCTTGGTTGCTGCTGTAGCTGCTGCCACACTGCACTGATCAAGGCCTATGAAGGCCATCCACACCACTGTCACCACTGCTGCAAAGCCTAGCTTGCTACCGTGGGGCTGTGTGCTGTTTTTTTTTTGCATGGCGAGCCTAGTAGAGTAAGTAGGTAGCCTAGTCTTGAGTAAGCTTCTAGCTCACCCTTTGCCCCTTCAGCCACCAGGGGAGATGGAGACTCACTAAGAGTAGACCAACAAAAATATGCTGCCACAAAACTGCTATTGAGAGTTCAGTGCTCACCGACTCCTCCAAGCTGTAGTGTGTAGTCTGTCTACTCCGTGGTGGTAAAGACAGTGTCACACTTGCAAGACTCATGCACTCTTTCTTGGCTGGAGCTCATCCACATCACATGTGATTGTGCCACCGCTAATAGGTGGAGAGAGTGGACAACACAATGCAGACACAGTCGAGTCTGGAGAGTACCTGCAGTGTGAGCACACACAGGCCAGGTGGGCACTTATTGTGCAAAAGATTAAATCCAATTTAATTCCATTATTGCCACAACATAAGAACAACCTAGGCACAAATACGGGGACTGCCTCTGCCCTACCTAAATGGCACCTGTGCTTAATGGTAAAAATTTATTCTCAGGCGCTAATGTAATGGTTTCCACTGTGTTCTGAGGTACTGTATCTCCATGTTTCATGATGTGTCCTGATCATCATGTGGGTTAGTGTCCCTCATTGTCCCTCATTTTGAGTGCCCATGTCCCTCATTTCAGTGACAAAATGTGAGGTATGGTGCATGCTTCCAAGACACTACTCAGCACAAAGAGTGCTGAGCATGGCCATAGTGTATATGCTCCATGCAGACTGACAAAGAGAAAGTAAGTCAGATAAAACAGTCACAGAGAAACACATTTGTAGCACTAAATATGCATTAGGGATTTGTATGGTCCAAAACAAAAAGGATAGGTTTCACAACACAGAGGTCCCTCTTCGTACATTTGGAATGGTGGTTGTTGACTGGCTATATCCTAGGCATTTAATGCAGTAAGCAAACATATACTTTACAAATTAATAGTGATTTAATGACAAAAATCAAAAGCCATTAACTTGCAAAAGGATCAGAATTAAGTTTACCTAATTTTATGGGAATCCAAATAAAAATGTATTTTAATGAATTTAATTGCTAGCAGTAGTATAAGAAATAGAATTTATGAGTTTTTCAAATGAGATTTGTACCAGCTTTGCTGCTGCACACATGGCAAGCATGCAGCATGTGAACCTGCTGTGATGTTTAAATGATGTACACACCAGCTTAACTGCTGCACTCATGTCAAGTGTGCAACATGCGAACCTGATGTAATTTTTAGAACATGTTCACACCAGCTTACCTGCTGTGCACATGTCAAGCTTGCAGCATGCAAACCTGATTTGCTTTTTAGACCTGGTTCACTTCTGATCACTCTGTGTATGCAAACTGCATGCAAACATTGCACAATTAAGCATGTTGCATCCATTCTGCATTTACACAGCTCACCTATATTTCTGTACGGGTTGGCATTTGTTTGTACTTAACAAGCTAGAAACATAGAAAAGTGATACGGTAAACTCTTCAGCTGGTAGCAGTAGAAAAACTGATATCAGTGGTAAAACAACATTTTTAAGTATTTCACCATAACCAATGACTCTGGGTACCCAGGAATTACGCTATAGACCCGGTGCATGCCTGGTAGCTCATTTGCATTGGATCTTTCAGTGGTGCATTTGCTGGAAATTAGTAAACTTGCAATTTAACCCCCACAGGCTATAGTGTACTAGCACAATTTAAAGAACCTGAACTCTAAATGGAAAATGCTTGAAACCCAACTGGTAATCCAAATGCAGCAACTGTAAACAAAAACTGGAAAAGTACAGAGGCCCAAGCCAGCAATACCACTACTCAGGTGACCCATGGATACAGTAATTCAGTTGCAACACGGGACAGCACACAGCATCAGGGTGAGCAGCAGCTATGAACAGGGCCCAGTGGCCTGGGGATGAAACACTTCTGATTCCCTCAGATGTGCTACAGCAGCTTGACACTTCTGGCTGACATCTCTCATGATACAGCCCTTCTGGCTCAGCTCTTAGGATAGAGGAGTATTTCGAGTGGCTTCTTGGTTCTCAAGGAGCCCAGACCCCAGGAATGACCCCCATGTATCTGAGTCCCTTCCAGATTGAGAGTATCCATGTACTCAAGGCACATGCCCCATGGTTCCCTGTTTCCTGATCCACTTCACTAGGTAAGGGCTAGCAGGCCTCTGCTCAGTACAGCTCAGTGGCTTCAGTATGCAACAGTGGCCCACAGGCTTACACACTCAGTAATTTCTTTCCACAGGAGCTCATCCTGCACAGTCTCTGAACAAGATAAGCCCAGGAAAAGGTTTACAGTGAGTTTACTGAATGAACCCTGGTGAGGGCTTACAGGATTATTGACTTGGCTAGGTCTCTCACTTGGTCTCACCAGCAATAGGTCCTCAAGATTCTGATGACCTCTTTCCCTCTATTTAGAGTATCACAAGACAGGCAGGGCTGTCTATAAGTCCTGCCCTGTCCTTCCCTCTGATTGTCCCTTTTAACCCACTAGTCCTTGTGGGAGGATCCCAGATTGCATCATCCTCCCACAGTCCCTTGGGGTGTTTACTGGGCTTTCAAGCCCTGTAATTGTTTGTCTGGTGGACTCAAATAGCACGAAGAGGTCCCATCTCTTGATGGAGCCCTGATGCTCCAAAGACCTTTATTTATTTGATTTATTTGCCCTCTTCTTGTGTGCTGGTCACCCAGGGTTGTAGCAGCACCATAAGGCTGTTATCCGGACTGTCCTTTTCAATGGTGGGATAATGAGTCTGCAAGTCATGGCATGCTAAGATCAGGAGGAGAGAGAGAGAAAGAGCTGGGAAACAGTCTTTTGTAGCATGTGCTCTCTTGCCTTCAGTTTGCTTGCATCTGTGGTAATTCAGTGGTGCAGGAAGCACTGAAATGGAAATGTACCTGTTGCCACCAATCCCCACTGCCAGGATCATGTTGCTGGAGCTTCAGAAGAGAAGAGGTGCAGAAGGCACCAAGGTTGCAGCAGGACTGTACGGTACCTCTCTGTCACTGCCCCCACACATGGCTAAGTGAGTGAACTGCAGTAAACTTTAGCAGCGGTTGGGGGGGGGGCGGCATCAACAATAGTCCCTGTAAGCTCCTTGTCTGAAGCAGGTGGTGTACTACTGTAATGTTTCTGTAGCACTGTTTGTTCCATACTTGAGACCAAAAATCAGGGTAAACATCAGGGTTCTATGTGAGGTTCCTTGTGTTTCTCATTGTTCATCAACATTTTGCCTACCAAATGTGTCAAAGTAAAATGCATTTCTGTGTTGAGGATACAGTTCTTCATTATAGTAGACTACAGTGGTCCTACTTTAATATGTGTACTGAATCATCTCCAGTTTAACATTAATGCAGTGGAAGCATGGTTTAATCAAAACGCTCATTCTCAGTGCCAAAATGAGTAAAAGCATGGTCCTTGGCACTCTTGCAAAAACTTCAAAATGGAGTCCGTCCTTCATAGAAACAGAATTTTACAGCAGATAAGGACCACTTGGCCCACCCTGTCTGCCCATTTTTTCCTACCCACAGTGTCACTGCAGACCCAACTTGATGTTCCACTCTTTCTCCCCCCCCTTCCTTTCCACTAAGGTTCCCTTATACCTACATATGCATTCTTGAATCCCACCACTCTTGTTGCCCTCAACACCTCTGCTGGAAGACTGTTCTAGGCATCCAGCACTCTTTCTGTGAAGAAGTACTTCCTCACATCCCTCCCGAATCTACCCCCTCCCTATCTTCACTGCATGTCCTCTTGTTCTTGAGCATCTTTTGTTCTTTAAAATACTCTTCTCCAATACCTCATTTACCCCTGTGAGGTATTTATAAGTCTCTGTCATAACCTCTCTCTCCCTCCTCTCTTCCACGGTGTACATATTGAGGTTCCTTAGTCTCTCTCCAAACCTCCGATAATATCAGACATGAGCACGTCCAGTCCTTCAAATTGTTGGAGGTGTGTCTGCATTTTCAACTCCCTTACTGAAAAGCATGCAGATCATGTCACTGCCACAGTAAGTACCAGGCTAGGATCATTCTTTATAGCCAGAACTTGCCTTGATTCTTATACAAGAAGCTAGGTCACTAAACAATTTCTGTTTCCTGTATTAGTATCTAGTGTTGTATTGCTCTGTATCACGGTAATTTTACTCAAATTAGATGTCCTGTACAACTGGTTCTGCTGGTTTGCCCCTGATTGTGACCACATGATCTACCATTGTCTGTTGCACAGTCGACTTGGCTGATTAAGTCCTACTGCTCATAAGAACTACCTCTGGCATGTTTTTACCATAAAACGTAACTTTACCTTCTCTGTCTTTTTGTTTTGGCTGCTAGCACCTCATGATAATTCTCTGTCTTGGTGCATGCTAAAGCAAGCATAGCCCAGGGAGACCCTCTGTGTCTTGGTATATGATAGATTGCTCACCAGCAGACTCCACTACAGTAATATTCGCATTTACTGTAAACAACTGGGACCCTAGCTGTGGGGTGATTATGGCATATACCTCTACTCAGACAGTAAAAATAGCACTGCACCTTGGTTTAAGCAGTAGTCACGCTGTACATTAATGACATGCCTCAGCTACAGACAGGAACACACTCCCTGGTCTCTCTCTCTCCATGTAAGCAATATATAAACATGTTCAATCATCACTAAAGACAGAAGTCAAGACTCTGGGGATCCTCATTAAAGTTGTAGCCCTTCTCACATCAGCAATCACACACCCCCTCCTATATCTCCTTTTTATACACTAGTGGGAGAGGAGGTTATGCTTCAGGACAGAACCTGTTCTTCTCTGTGCAACTTTATAAATTTTCTAATGCTGTTAGCTTTGTGTTACAGAACACACCTGCTTATAGCACCATGGTGCCTGGTCAATTGGAGATGCAGCAGGCATTCACTGCTGTAGGGATATAACTTCTCAGATTTCAGTTCACTGGTAGGCACCCATGGGTTCTCTGGTCCTGAGGGCAGCCACTCTGTGCCAAATCAGTCTCCCTGATTGTGCACAAAGTTCACCCCAATTTTGCTGTGTTCCTCATATTAAAGCTTCTCCTTACTCACCTGCAGGTGTGTTGGGCATAGTGTGGCAGCAAGTACTTCAGCCTGCCCACTAGCAGCAGCTGGCCAACACCCAGGCCCCTTTGCCAGAGGCAGCAGCTCCAGTACCCATTGCAGGATGGGATCTCTGTCAAACAATATAAGCATATCTCCTACTTTAGTCAGCAGTCTTGTCTGTCTCAGCAGGTTTCTAATCATCATCAGCTTGGCTGGTAGTATCAGTCAGAAACAGGGCAGCAAATGCCCCTAAAAGGTGACAACCCCTCTTCTGTGGGACCCCTCTAGTGCCATAAGGATGCCAGGGACTCCCCTTGAGGGGAAGCCCCTGAGGGTTTCTACTGCCTCTCAATGTTTCCACTCACTCCCAGAATTAATAGTGAGCTACACTAAAAGCCCCATTTTGCTTCCCTGGGATCTCCACTGTTGTCAAGGGCCTGCACCTGGAGGCTACCAGGTGACTGGGCATTGAGGTGATCGATCTGGTTTCTGAATCTAGATCCATTCACAATTGTGAGGCATGAGGACTTTGCCATCTCAGAGCACAATACAACTGACCTTTAGGGTACCCTGACATCGTTTTCTGTCAGTAGTAGTGGTAAGTAGTAAAAATTTTTATTTTTATACAGGATAGCAAACTTTAGGTCATAGACCTATTTTCAAAGTTGTCCTGTAAGCTCCACCCATTGGACTAATTAATTCAGAGCCACTACCAGAGATTATAATTCTAATTAATTATTAATGAGCTAAACCAGCTCACTGATTGGCTGTTGTGCCAGTCCGAAATTTCCTGGAAGTGCCCAGCACAGCAGCCACACAGCTGTTCACTTGCTGCCCTCTGTGTATATTCATTGAGGCAGCATTTCTGTTACTGCAGAATGACTGAATTAGAAAAATAATGTGAAAGAAACACCACTGACCAATTTGTCACCATTTTTACCAGAAAATAGCTACAATATCAAAACACCTACTAAATACACCCACAGCCCTGAACACCGAAAAACTGCAACAGATACCACACAGCAACCATAAACATTGTCAGTGTGCTACAAAGAAAGAAAAAGAGTGAAAAAAAAAGCATTCCCAAAAAGGTGATTACTGTGATTATGCTTATAATAACAAGATTAACAAATAGCTATTCAATCATTATTGCTTAAGTAGTCTCTGGATTTGGCATTTTGGAAACCAATAGGCCTGGGAGAAATTTTCAGATTTTGCTTCCATGGAATCTTTGTGAAATTCTGCAATATTTGAGGAATTTTGCCTTATATCTGCAACCAGCGAATTTCACATTTTCCACAGAATTCATTGTCAAATTGCAAAAATAATATTAGTACAATGCGGAACATATGTTGCAAATCACAGAACTCTCTGTTACTGAAATAATCTGCTGTTCATGTTGCTGAAATCGTGGAATGATTTATTCCACAAGCTGTTTGATCATGTGATTCCATTAATTTAGATGGGAAATGAATTATAAAACTATTCCTTTTTACTGTCACTGTCTGTCGGTTAAATACTATAATTTTTGTGGTGTTAAATCAGACTTCCTATTGAATATTATAGTTGTTTCCAAATGTTCCTATGTAAAAATTTTCAGGAAAAATATTCTGCAGTTTATCATGAAAATCTGCCTTTCATAAACTTATTCTTGGAACACCCTTCAAAAATTCAGCAGTTACTTGATTGGCTTATTTAGGTTGTATGAGGCAGTGTTTTGGTGTCAAAGGTCCATGTTACTGTAGCAACCGCCCTCCCCTCTCAGTCAAGTGACTGCTGTTCCTTACTTTCTGTGCAGTTCTTCAGAGTTTGGTGAAATGGAAAGTTCTGCTGCTCTGTGTGTCTGCATTTTTTTGCATTCTACTAGAGAAACAACAGACCATTTGCATTTCAATCTTTAATTGAAATACTTTGAAATCCTTTTGTTGTTGTAGGATCCTCCTTCAGTAATCTGATATATGACAATTATCTTGATTAACCACTTGAATAGTTAGTTAACATAGCTATACAGGACAGAAGATAATGTGTAGTTGTACTTTTAAACTGCAGTTTAGTATTTTTTGACAGGAAAGGAAATACTGTGAGAGGCTAACCTTATTTTTTAGGAACAGTATTGTAATCTGCTTAGATTGATATACTGATTTTGGAGTGATACACTTTTGGTATATATTCTTATTGGAATATTTTTTTTGTCTGCTACTTAAAATCTGAGTAAAAAAATGGTAGAAAGAAGGCAGGTGGTATGCATGGTGGATGTGGACATGGCAGTTCAGTGGTTCCATTGAGCTGTAACTCTCCTCCTGAAGCTCCAGCTGAAATGTCTCGTGATATGGATATGGAATTTGATTCTGGTGCTGGTACTGCCAGCACCAGCACTGTAGGTCCTGTGGTTGGCAGTACAGTGGGTGCAGGTAGTAGCAAGTTCAGTACAAAATTGTTTCCAATAGATCAGTCTTCTGGTGGTGCAGTAGATAAGGGTGGAATCAGTATTAGTTAGTTTTTTGGAGTGCAGGAAATAGTACCAGTAGGGGGGGGCAACAACATTGGTAATGCTAATGAGGATGCAGCAGCCAAGTTAAGTGCGGGGGGGGGACTGAAACCTGCAGTTGATGTTGCTGCGTTAATGCTTGATTCACAGTATGATTCTCAGCATTAAAGTCAGGATTTGCTGTTATCTGGGATGGATGCACAGTGTTTAAGTAGGAGTTTTGAATGTGATACTCAGGACAATGCTCCTACAGACACAGTGGTCAGTAAAAATATTGAGTGCAGTGATAGTAAACCTGTTGGTTCGACTGATAATGATGTTTTGCTGGTGGTTAGTGAGGAAAAGGAAGATCTGGTAGAAGACATTCCTGGTGTCAGTGACAGTGATAGTGTGGAGGATTTTATTGAGGTTCAAGATGACCCTGTAACAGACCCTGATTATCAACCTCCCTATGTCCCTGCTAAGGATTCCTCCACCTTGTCCCAGAATGTAAATGTGTCACAAGCACCGACTGAAAGATCAATGACTGTCAACATGCAATCACAAAAAAGTATTTATGTCAGTAGCATGCAACACAATTGCCCGCAGCAGCAGGTGAGACATGAGTCACAGCAGCAGGAGCAGCAGTAGTTCCATCAGCAGTAATCCAGAGTGTGGTCTCCCTTCCAAAAGCAGTGTAGAGTGGGCACATTTCTTGTGTGGGATATTTTTTCATCACAAGACAATGACGACAGTACAGCTATTTGCCAAATATGCACAGCTAAACTGAGTCGTGGCAAAGCAGGGTCACACTTAGGCACAATAGAAGAACTGCTAAAAAAGCTCAGGCAGAGACTAGGTATTTTTACAGGATTAACCAGTTCCTGACAAGAAAGGCCAAGATGAGACTGGTTCAGTCCACTTTTCTTTCCCTTCTCAACTATGCTGACTTCTTATACCGTCAGGGCCTGACTGCTACACTCTCAAAGCTAGATACCCTTTATCACAGAGCCCTAAGATTTATCACTGGTCTCCCCTACTCGACCCATCATTGTTCTTTGTATACAGTGGTGGGATGGTCTTCTCTTAAGTGTAGACCACAGAGAAATGCAGCCCTTTGGACATTCAGAGCTATTTCCAGTAGGCTGTCCCAATATATATCATATTGCTTGCCTTTTTGTACAGCAGGCAAGTACTCATTAAGAAGCACCTCCTATATTTCATTATTTGTACCCAAGGTGAGATCTTGCTTCTGTAGGGCTTCAATAAGTTATATGCTTCCCCTACTATGGAATATGATACAAAAATCCTTGAAACTGGTCCTCCCTTTGTCAGTAGCTGGTTTTCAAACAAGCTATGCTTTCTTCTTCAGTGAATACTGTAATTGTTATCATTGAACCTGTAATCCTGTTCCTGCTAAGGTGAACGGGGGTCAAAATTGCTGGTTATACACCTTTCTATCTTCACCTCCCACACCCCTAGCACTTACTAGTATTCTCTATCCACTCAGTGATTGATCTCTTTCCAAACTTGGCTTATGTGCTTAGCACCGAATCTTTCTCCAAGACCATAGTACTACCTGGCCCCTCACCTCCAGTTACCTATCATGTATATGCTCTGAAAACCTGCTCTTCTGAACCAGCACTTTAGGCATCTCAACTTCCTCTCCCTTCAGTTACCTCTTCCTAGCTCATGCTCTAAAAAACTGACCTAGTGCCCTAGAATTGTTTCTAGGCTTCTATACCTCCTCACTTCTGGCACTTCCTCTCCATACCCTTTTCTGCACTATTTTTCCCCCATCGGTCACCATCCTATCATCCGGTGTTGTACTATCTTCCTTCCTCCCTCCTGTGTTAGCTTTAGGTTTGTATACTTATACTTGAGCACAGGTATCTCAACCAGCACACTGACTCTGAAATGTCTATACACTGTAAATATTATGTCTCGTCCTGCTGTGTGTATCATTTAGTCTAGCATTGACCAATGACATGTTTATACACTGTAAATATTATGTCTAGTCCTGCTGTGTGTATCATTTAGTCTAGCATTGACCAATGACATGTTTATACACTGTAAATATTATATCTAGTCCTGCTGATTGCACCATTTAGTCTGGCATTGACCAGTGTAATGTTTATATACCGTAAATATTATGTCTAGTCCTGCTGATTGCACCATTCAGTCTAGCATTGACCAATGTAATGTTTATACACTGTAAATATTATGTCTAGTCCTGCTGTGTGTATCATTTAGTCTAGCATTGACCAATGTAATGTTTATACACTGTAAATATTATGTCTAGTCCTGCTGTGTGTATCATTTAGTCTGGCATTGACCAACGAAATGTTTATATGCTGTAAATATCTTATTTAGTCCTGCTGATTGTATCACTTAATCTATGAAATCCTATGCTATTTTACCCTTTTCTTTTATCCAAGTAATTGATGTCTATACCTTCTTTACAGGTCCATCTTGAAAATGAGCATTGCTCAATGATGTTCGCCTGGTAAAATAAAGATTTTGACTGATTGATTGGCAAGCAGTATGCACTCACATTTGCAAACCAAACACACCATTCACTGGCAGCAACATAAACGCCAGGCCTCCAATGTAGAAAGCAGTGATTCTGTTCCCCTACGCAAGTGCTTATTGGACCCAGTTCACACTGACAGTAGTGTTGTTCCACCACAACTTACCTCCACTCCCAAGTGGTCTGTAGTGCTTAGTCAATCATCATTCTCTACCTCATCCTCCTCTGTATTTTCTGACTTCCCTCCACAAACTCCTTTCAGCTCCAAAGTCACCCATACGCAATTGAGAATTTCAAAACAGGTGGCCACTATGAGGCAACCTAACATTAAGGAGGCATTGACCAAGAATACCAAGTACCATCAGAATCATCCAGTTGCAAGGCACTTGAATGTAGCAGCTGCCCAAATGCTTGCAACAGATCTTCCACCTTACTCATTTGTTGAAAAATCTGTTTTTTGGCAGCTCATGAATAAGGTGGTACCCAAATATGAACTGCCAAGCTGAACATACTTTTCGAAGAAAGGTGTCCCTGAGCTGTACAATACACTTTGTTGTATAGTTTCTCATTCGTTGTCACACTCTGCAGTCAGCATTGTGCATCTAACCACTGATATGTGTACCAGTGGTCCGGGATCCACAGTCAGCTTCATGTGTGTTAGAGCACATTGGGCACACGTCCCAGGTATGTATGGTACTTCACCTTGTCCTGCAAGTGATTGCTGTTTGAAAACCACATACGGCAGAAGTGGTAATGTGTAAATCATCATGCGACACTAAGAATGGAAAGTATGCATGGCTCGCACACAGCTGAAAGAATTCTGGAATGTCTAAATGAGACAATTTCTCATTGGTTGAACCCAAATGTACTCACAGCAAGTTTAATTTCAAGCAACAATGGTGCCAATGTGGTTAAAGCCATAAGTGACTGTGTTTTTCAATGCATTCCATGCTTCGACCATGTTTTAAATCTGATTGTACATGGGTTCTTGAAACATGAGGCAGTGGACAGTATGGTGACCATTAGTCATCACATTTGTGGCCATTTTAGCTGTTCTTCAAAAGCTCGGTCTGAGCTTATTGTGTTGCAACATGCATATGGTGTTCCGCAGCATCATTTCAAGCACAATGTTCCCACAAGGTGGAACTCCAGTCTTTATATGTTGGAATGCATGTCTGAGCAGTGTAAATCTGTCAATGACTACGTCATGCAGCTTAATGACCCCCTGACTCAAAAGGCAATGTCCCTTATTCCACCACAGTGGAGGATCATGGACAGTGTCATACAGGTTCTGCATCCTTTTGAGCATGCAACTCAGGTTGTTAGTGGTGAATCTGCATGTTTTAGTTAGGTCATTCCCTTGTTGTGGGTACTGAAGCAGGCACTGCTCAATTTGTGTTACCAATTTGTAGGTGCAGCAGATGAGGTTAGCGTTGATCTGTCAAACCGCATGATGGACATCTTAGAAAGTGATGATCATGTGTGTGACTTGTTGCACCATGATTCGTACAGGATGGCCACTTTACTGGATCCCCGTTACAAACATGGGATTGCTGCACTTCTGCCAGGGGGTAGTGTAGAGGTTGATCATTGTGCACTTGCTTTTCTTGAGAAAGTGCACAGCGAAATGCTTCAATCAGATGTCATAAAAACTAATGGGCAAAGTACTCAGCAGCATATGTGTACCAGTTCCACACCTTCTGTGTCATCCAAGTCATCATCTTCATCAGTCCCCAAACTCAGCCACAATCCATAGTGGTCAATATTACAGCAGGTGGGTGTTTCCCAGCCCCAGAAGCAGGAATACAGCAGCAAACTGCAGATGTCAGCGGCAAACATGGTGACTGCATACTTGGATGATCCGGAGCAGATTTCTGTTGAGGATGGCCCTTTGCTTGTATACTGGCAACACAAGATTACAGCATGGCCCGCACTGGTGTCAGTTGCACTGCAATGTTTAAGTTACTCTTGTTCCAGTGTAACATCTGAAAGGGTGTTTAGTGCCACGGTGGCAACTGTGTCAGACCATCGAACATGCCTGTCTGATTTAAATGTTGAGCAACTAACATACACAAAAATGAATGAACATTTTATTCCACCTCACTGGTCTTTGTCTGGCAGTGGCACTGATATGCTTAGAGATGATGATTCAGGCGTGGATGATGCTGAAAATGATATGAGTCAGGAAGAGGGTATGTGTTTGGGTGGTGAGGATACAGCAGAGGGACACATCTTCCAGTTTACAAAATTTTGTAGTGGGTTTGATGACAGCAATGCTGATAGCACTTATTTATATTATTTTGAGTTACCAAATTTAATTAAAGTCCAACTAAGCAATGTTTTTTTATCAGACATTATTTAAAAATCCTACTTCATATTCAAGTATAATAAAGGCTATAGTTTACACTGATTATAAATCTGCATTGTAGTATTTATCTTACAAGCATAAATCCATTTTTCGTATCATTTGAATAATGTTAAACAAAGTCTTCTCCCTTTAAAATAAAGTACCGCACAATCTTCTCTATAAAATGGATGGCAGATGTGCCACAGAATGACATCATGTAAGCGAGAGCTAGATGGCTGTTTGTACTGCTTAAATAATACATTTTTTAAATCTTATTCAACCGTCTAGCTCAGAGCAAACAAACCAAATTTATGGAAATCATGGCCATATTATTTTTTTACAATATACATGCTAAGCTATGATGTTGATCAGTTCTGTTGTTCATTATTGCAAAACAGTAGGAAGTACTGTGAACCATATCATGTGCTCATGGCAAAAAACAGCAGTACAGGCCGTGTGTGCATTCAAAATAATTTTACCATGTGGCATAGTTGCTGTTTATCCCTTCCCGCTGCATGCTATGTATTAAGACAATCCATTAAGTTAATCCAAAATCTTTCATTGTTGCTTTTAAATGTAAGTGTGTTGAATTTATTATACAGGCCCACATGTGCAAGCTCAACAAAGTGCCCGGACCACCCACCAGCTGCTGTCGCTCACCCATAGCTTCAGACTCTCCTCTTGTAATCTGTGATGAGATGTATTTATTTCACAAATATATACCTGAAACCCATAAGCATGCCATTGAAAATAAACATAAGACTCAAAGCTGCATGCAGCACACATCCTTCTTCATAATTGGCACTGTTAAATGAAATGTTACCATGTGGCATGTGCCAGTGACACTCAAGAAGCAATGATGAAGATCATGCCTGCAACTTCGAGTTTTTGCATTACAATGGTATGTTTCTCAGTTATATGTTACTGAAATAAATATATCTCATAATGGGGTTACATCGGATAGTCTTGTGCTGTGAAATAGTGGCAGCAACTAGTGAACATGCGATCGGTTGAGCCAGAATATGGTGTGGGGCTGTAATCTTAAATTTCACATAGTTACATTGCAGAGCAATAATGATAGATTTTGGATTAGTTTAAAGGGACACATTCATGTACAGTGGCATACATAGTTTAAAAGCCCATAAAAAGTCCTTTTTAATTGAGGTATTGGGCATGCCTGTAGCTGGAAGCAGTCCAGAGATATTGATGACTGAGTCTGTGCAATATAAATACTACATTAGAGCCATTCTTAGAACCTTGTGATGTCAGTGACGGTCAAGCAGTGCCTAACTGCATTGAGTTAAGCACTGCTTGATCATCACTAACATCACAAGGTTCTAAGAATGGCTCCAATGTAGTATTTATATTGCACAGACTCATTCATCTATATCTCTGGACTGCTTCCAGATACAGAAATGCCCAATTTTTTCATGGGCTTTCAAACTGTGTCTGACACTATACATGAATGTGTCCCTTTAAGTGATTGTCTTACCACACAGAGCATGCAGAGGAGGAATATATAGTAGCCAGACCACTAGGTTCATTCTTTTTACAGCACACCCTGTAGTGATGTGCTGTTGTGCTCCTACAGCCCATTACGTGGTTCAAAAAGAAAACAATTAAAATAATAACCAATCAAGTTAAAAAACAGAACTGATCATAATCGTAGATTAACATGCATATGGACAAAAAATATTAAAGTAGAAATTTTGAAAAATTGGTAGCCAATATACTGTTGCAGAGGATTTAGAAAAGTTATTATTTAACCCTCACAGAGAGCCATTTAGCTCTCATTTAGATGATGTCATTCCTTGCCATGCCTGCCAGCCATTTGTTAGAACAGACAGTTTAAACAACATAAAGTTAAATATGCCCCGTGCTGATGCTGCTGATGTGCTCACTGTCTACACACCTGCATCAACTACTTTGATATCTGCTGTACTGAACCTCATGAAAAGCCAGTAATACACAGCTCCGCCACAGAATAAAAGGATGATGATGACGATTCGTGATTGATGACAATAGTCCAGATGACAACAGACTTTACATTACAATCTATCAGGTTAGGAAGGATTTCTAATTTTTTTTTTAATTTCATTTATTGTTTGATTAATTTATTGTATATTTGTCAAAGAAACAAAAGTATTGCCATTTTATAGCACTTAATTAAATAAATGTAATGACATTAGCTTTATATGTTATCCATATTATTTATAATTTAATATGTGGATGCTAGCATTTCTTTTGACATAAAACATTTATGCTGCCAGTGATACTTTAGCCATTGCATCATCGTCACTGTTCATGTAAGATTGTGCTTTACTAATATGTATTTTATTCGATTTATCTCTACACACAGGTATACTACTATCTTATCTTATATCCTGTCCTGTGAATGTACCCTCGCAACTTTTTACAACAACATCCACTGTATGACAGGTAAATATAATGTTTCAAAGCATTCCTCCACCTGTGGCCATAGCCACAGGAGCTGCTCCCTGCCCTCTCAAGGGCCAAAAACAGGTACGCCTGTTCAACTGAAAGAGTGCTCCCCTCCAGCTGTAAATTTTAAATTTGGCACCATTTCTCAGAACTTTGTGTGAGCCTGAGCAACTCAGTATTCTGGTATTAGTTTTTATTCCCCCTCCTTAATCAGCTTTCTAAATCAAGCTAGTTGCACACTGAGGGACCTTTATGCCAGAGCCTGCTCTCACTCAGTTTTTCACCCACCCTACCCTCCCTGTTTTCTGACAGTTTATTACTACCATCCCTGTTCTCTGACAGTTTATTATATAGTCTCTGCCCAGGAACTCCTCCGACAGGAACTCCTCCTACTGGAATCCCACAGTCAGCTGGTTTTCTTTCCCCTGAAACCACATCCTCCCTTCCTAAGGAGATCAAACCTAAATCGTTATTTCTCCTCTCTTTTCCTCTCCAAACCCAGCCCTATCCAGCCCTTGGGTAACCTTCGACATCTCCTCCATAAGGCTCTTAGACACCCTCTCCCTCGCGTACTCGAACCTGGGACCTCTTGCACCAAAGTCAGTAACACTATCACTACTCTGCAGTGGCAGTCACCCTCACTGAAGTTCAGCTATCACCCTAATCTTTCACTATAAGCATAGAACTATGGGCACTCGCACTCCCTTGCTAGTTCTCCTCACCCTTATCCCCCTGCTTCAAACCTCCCCCTGACCTGAGCTCCCACCCACTACATCATGCACCTCACCTTCAAGTTACCCCAGTATGACCCAGCTCCCCCCCAACCTTGAACACACCCCTAACTCCCCAGCACCCACCCCCTGCCTAAGCCCCACTCCCCCTGCCCTCCAGGGCCCACCCTGGACCCATCTGTTCCCTGCCATACCCACCCTTTGTGCTTTACCTATCCCCTGCACCCTTATCACCAGGTCCTCACCTGGCCGAACCATGGGTCCCTGCCACCACAGTTCCCTAATCAGAATAATGACATTGCTACTTTTACTGTCTGGGAATGTACACCCCAATCCTAGACCTTTATCTGCCAGCCCACCCAAATCCTGTACCACTACCGGTCTCTGCCTTGCATCCCTTAACATATGTAGCCTCTTAAAGAAAACTGCTGCTCTCCAGTGCTGGGTCACCTAGCATCAACCTGATATTCTTGCTCTGGTAGAGACCACCCCTGACTCTGCTATCTTCCTCCCTGGATACACCTTATTCAGGGAAGACCATGTAGGCAAATGCGGTGGTGGGTGTGCAATATTTATGTGGGACACCCTAATAGGTCACACACTCCCTGCTCTCAAACTTGACTATGGCACCCAAGCCCTCACACTAAAAGTAATCCCTGACCCCACCAGAGGCCCTCTTTTTCTCACTGTCTCCTACATACCCCCAAGAAACCAGAACTCAGCAGTCCAGTCCCTCTTCGACTACCTCACATCCCTCCCGCACAAAGTCGAGCAAGTCATCCTTGGTGATTTTAATTTTAACTGGCTTGCTTCCGCCACCTCCCAAACCAGGAACTCCTTAGCTGCCCTGGATATATCCCGACTAGTCTCACAGCCCACCAGGTTCAACTGATCCAGTGGAACCAACACCCTCCTAGATGTTATCTTATCAAACCACCCCTTTAAAATCCAGGACATCACTGTCGTCCCTGACTCACTTAGTGATCACTCCCCAGTCATCTGTACCTGGTCATCCTCCTCCTCTCCAAAACCAGTGTCCCAGGCTACACTGCACTGGTGGCTACACCCTGGTGGCCTAAAAAAGTTGAAACAGCACCTAGCCCAGCTAGATTGGTCCCCTATCCAACATGCCCCAGATATTGACTCATCTCTTGACTTCTTCACAAAAGCCTTCTGCAAGACCTGTGATCTCTTCACCCCCCACCAGGATCGATACAAAGAAATGCAACACCCCTTGGATCACCCCTTCCCTCATCCAGAAACTTAAGAATAGGGATAATCTCTGGTGAATCACTGTAGATTCAGGCAATCCATCGGACAGACAAGCCTACAATGCAGAGCACAATAAGTGCACCTGGGCCATCAGACAGGCCAAGACTGAACATTACCAGGCCACCCTCACCTCCACCTGGGGCTCGGCCTGGACCTTCTGGGATAGCATGAAAGCACTAAATGAGAAGATCGCTCCCCTCTACCATCTCAGCTCACCATCGATGGCACTACCTCCTCTGATCCACTACCTATAACTGACTGCCTCAACACCACTTTCTCTGACCTAAGCTCTGTCCTCCCCAGCAGCTTTTTTGATCCAACCCCCTCCCTCCCCCCTGCCCTGCATCACCCCCTTTCTACCTGTGTACCCTATCCCTCCACGAAGCCCAGCCACACCTGCTAAAAGTCCTTGGCAGTAATAACCCCAGCAGTGATCCCCTCAACTCCAGGATCCTCCAGTTGGTCCTGGATGTTGTCCTAGTCCCCCTGACGGACCTACTCAATGGGTCCCATCCTCCCCCCACTCTCCAAAGCCCTCGAAAAGGTGGTGTCTATCCAACTATCTGAGTACTTTGCTAAGTATGACATTATGTGCCCAGAGCAGCATGGCTTCCACCCAGGACACAGTACAACCACTGCTCTCCTGGAGTTCTCCCAATACCTGCATTCTGTCGTCTCGACTTGCCGGTGCAGTGTTCATTGACCTCTCCAAGGCCTTTGACACTGTCTGTCACCCACTCCTACTCGACTCTCTCCACCAACTCGGTTTCTCTGCTGGTCCCCTTGCCTGATTTTCCAGCTACTTCTCTGCTAGATCCCAGCGTGTAAAAATCAATGGCTCCCTCTCCAACATTCACTCCGTTAGCTCCGGGGTCCCACAGGGCTCAATCCTGGGTCCCATTCTCTTCAGTCTCTACCTCAACACTCTCCTCAGCTCCTGCAACAGCAAGATGCTCCTCTGTGCAGATGATGCAGTTCTCTTTGCCTCACACCTTGATCCCTCCACTCTCCAATCATTCCTTCAACTCGCCTACAACCAAACAGAAAGGTGGTTTCTTGATCACAGACTAGTCATAAACCTTAAGAAAACCAAATCAATGCTCTTCTCTCACCACTAAAATAAAGCTAGAAGTGCCCCCCTTCTGATTTCCCCCAACTCTCAGCTCCCATTAGAGCAAGTGCCCACATACAAATACCTAGGCATCAATTTCAATATTGCCCTCACCTTCCACACCCACATCAATGCTCTTTCCTCCACCATAAACTCTCAGATTGGCCTACTTTACTGCCATAGGGATTGCCTGACCCTCACTGCCCTTCAGCTGGCCATCACCTCCTCTGTCCTGTCCCAAGTGGACTACGGCTTGCCCATCTATGCTGCAGCTGATAACACTGCCCTCTCTAAAATCCAGCTCTCCATCAATAAGGCCTGTAGGCTCCTGACTGGAGCCTCCAGCCGCACCCACACCTGCCTGCTCTATTTCTCTACCAACCTGCTCAACTTTGAGGAACGTCTGCAGTATCAGACCTGCCTTCTTGCTAAGAAATCCCTGCTCGGACTCTCCCCCCCAGGAGTCTCTGCCTCCCTACCATGGTAATCCTCATCCATTTCCACCCACAGCTCTGTTAAAGCCACCTTCAAAGTGCCCAGAACCAAGACCTCCTTCGCCCAGAGGTCCTTCTTTTATCTAGCCCCGCCTGGTTCAACTCCCTCCCTACCTGCATCACCAACACTGCCAAACTTGGTCCCTTCAAAACTGCTCTCCGGAACCTTCTCTTTAATGTCCGCTGCTGTAGGTGCAATTAACCCTGCCACCCCAATCCTACTGCAGGACCTTCCCCTGCCTGGCCGCCCTAATCTCGACAAGGTCCCCTGGACTGCTGATCCATTCCCCTACCCCTTTTTACCTACCCCCTTAGGTTTATACAAGGATGTATTCCACTGCAACTCCAGAGAAATTGTACATCTTTAATTGTAAATCTGTATTTTATACCAATATGTAACTAAGTGTATTCTGTGTTTAATGTCTGCACCTGTAATGTTGTCAAATGTTGTATCTGCACAATGTTCTATTGTGTTGCCCTCCCTGCAACGAGGTACCTTTGTAAATGAGTCCCTGACTCAAAGGTTGTAAATCCAACTTGTTCAAATAAATAACATAAATAAATACATTTTACCTTATTTTTTTTTCATTATTAATATTATATCATACATGTAGACGTGTCAGTTGTAGGCCATAACTCTATACCTATCTATTGAGGTAGTCTGTCTATGTGTGTTGGGGGGTTTAGAGATAAATATGAGATGCAGTCGCAGACCAGTACGATTTTTATAATGCAAAGTACTGTTAGAGATAGGAAAAGATTATTGTTGTTTAAGCTGCTGATGCTGAACCAATCAACATTTTTCTAAGTGAAATAAATAAATGTTACATGTCTTGTTTTTTATCTCTGCAACTCTGTTTGTGATTTTTTTTTCAGGTATGCTGATTAAATTCTTCTGCCCAAATGTCACTGCTAGTGCTGCTCCTGCTGCCCATAATCAGCTTTCTGCACCTGGACTCTGGCTACTTGCGGTGTTTTTCACTTATTGGTAAGGTAAGTATAATTTTTTTAGGAGGGGTCTTTAGATCATTTCTCTTTTAACGCAGAGCATAATGACTAAGTCAGATAGCTCATTGTACATTGTACTCATATCCTTTATGCATTGCAGAGGTCAGCTGGTATTAAAGTGTCAAGTGTTCTGGGGGAGTGTAGTGATGCATCCTCAGACCACTGCTGTGATTATTATGTGCAGTCAGGTTACACGTTGCCTAGGATTATTGTTGTTTAAGCTGCTGAACCAATCAGCATTTTCTAACTCAAATCAATGTAACTTGTCATGTTGTTTCCCTGCAACTCTGTCACTCTTTTGTTTTTCAGGTCCAGCAATAATATCCTCCTGTTCATATGGTGCTGCCTGTGGCTGCTGTGACGTCAACAGTCATGAACTCCCAACCTGTGTTCACTGAGCCTGAACAAATGATATCCAAATTAGTAACTGATATATGCCTCATATTGATGCCACTGATCACCACTTCTGCTGTGCCATGAAAGCCTGCACACAGTCACCACTGACAGTAAGAAGTAAGGAACACCTTAATGAGGAATTACTAGGCCCTGAACTTATACTGCAGATGCTGCAAATTCAATGACCACGACTGCTGAAATGGCCACAACAAAAAAGAATTTAAAGATGAACTACTAGGTCCCACAGTGCTGCTGCTGAATTTGTGCATACTGTCCATACCTGCAAATTCCATGACCACGACTGGCTGACACTACTGCTCCTGCTGCTGACCACCAGTACTGCTGCATCATCAATGCCTGCATGCAGTCACCACTGACAATACTGAAGTAAGGAACACCTTAAAGAGGGACTACTAGGCCCTGAACTTACACTGCTGATGCTGCAGATTCAATTACCACAACTGCTGAAATGGCCACAATAAGGAAGAACATCAAGATGAACTACTAGGTCCCGCACTGCTGCTGCTGAATCCGTGCATGCTATCCACATCTGCAAATTCCACAACCATGACTGGCTGACGCTACTGCTCCTGCTGCTGCTGAACATGAGTACTGCTGCACCGTCAATGCCGGCATGCAGTCACCACTGACCAATAATGCTGAACTAACCAAGGAACACCCTGTAGAGGAACTACTAGGCCACAAATTATTGCTGCTGGTGCTGCTGTGTTGCTGATATGAAAAACTCTGCATCTGCCATCCATCACTAATGCTGTACCATCACTACCTGCACCCACCACCACTGCTGCTGCCTTTGCATCAATAAGGAACACCCTAAAGAGGAAGTAGTGTGCTGTATATGTCACCTGTTCAAACACAGAAAGGAACATCCCTGGTTCCAGCAGAGGACAGCAGTTGTATGACAGTCAGCTATAATGAAATGAAAGACGTCAACACAGATAGAAATTTTTTTTAGGGGACAATCTTTATCTGGGAAATCTGCAAACAAACAAAGCTATGAAAGGTGACAACTAACAACTATAAGAAAACAATCAGGAAAACAATAACAAACAAGCAAACTTTCAAGCTAACCTATTAACTAACTATGTGAACAATATACAATGAATAAGTAACAAACTAACAACAAAGCTGTCAATAATGACAGCAGATTAGAATATGTTGCCTGTCAAGGCTTCCAGTCATTTTTCTGTGGCTGTGGGTTTGTCTTTCTCAAAAGACAGCCATCTTCCCATTCCCACTACATTCAAAGTGACTGCACCATTTGGCAGTATCTTGCACTTGTGAGATTTTTCTTGTTTTTTGATCAATGAGGTCAGAGTCTGTACAGCCTTGCCCAGTTGACGCATGTCTGTCTCTATGCGAGCTTGTCCTTCTGCTAGCTAGTTAATTTTGTCCGTTAACTTGCTGAAGTCCTCCCTGGTAATATTCACACCACCACCAACATTACCTGTGAGTGCTGCTGCTGCTGATGGGTTTGAAGCAGGTTTTGCAGGCTGTTTTTGGAGTGTTGTATATTGTCCTGTTTTTTTACTTTCAGTGCCGCTAGTACTACCACTAGGCTGTGCCTCCTCCTCACTCTGGTCTAGTTTCCTTTGTGCCATTTCCAGCATGGTCTTCAGCAGATGTGCCAGTCTGTTCCACGCTCTCTTGCTTCTGGTTTGCTCAGCACTATATAGTTTAATATATATATATATTTATACCATGGGGGTGAGATCAATTCCAGTGAGATAAATCCGGTTATTTTCATTGCATTGAAATAAATACTTTTGATGTCAGCAGAGTTTAAATAAATGTTGTTTATACCTACTCTGCTGATATCACCCAGCTGCACGTGAAAGCACTAACAAACAGCCCTCTAATTCGCCTGCTTCTCAAACACTCCCTAAAATCTAACGAACACTAGTATTAACATATATAATCACACTCACCTGCAGCACTGCTTTTCACTGTAGAGAGCTGTAGATCTCTTGTGCTGCATTTCAAAAGCCATCTGATTCCGACTCAGATTGAAGCACACTATAGCTGTGAACACTCATATAATTTATATCTCCAAATGTACACCCACACATATCGCACTATAAGAAGATTGCAATGCTTTAAAGTTATGATTTATGAACTTGTTTACTTTAAAATACTTGTTACAGAACTAAAAATAAATGAACTCTCTTGCAATAGTGACACTGCTGTAACAAGCGCTCCTGTAAAAACAACGCAGCGACCAGCACAACAAATATCAAATCTTCACCAAACATTATAAAGATACTTCCCAAAATGTGTAAATAAACATTATACTCACATCCAGAAATAAAGTGGCATACCAGCAAACAAAATGCATCAGTACCTCTCCTAGCCTCAAACATAAAAGCATCCCCACACGTAGCCAATCAATACCCAGAACACACCACACCCATTCAACACACACACACACACACACACACACATCAACCAATCACAGCTCACTACAAACACCCATTCATAAAACCTCACACACACACACACACTACCACAACACCAGCATCATTTAAAGTTCCATGAACTTCACAATAACAAACATAGTTCTCTCATTAAAATCCATCTCACCTCATGGTATAAATAGCACACATGATGTGTAGATCATGGAATATGGAAAATATTCTCACTTCTGCATCGTGAGCACTGCATATTTCACTCGTGCCTTTGGCACTCATAAAATATCCAGAGCTCACTCTGCAGGAGTGAGAATATTTTCCATATTCCACTCTCATTGCAAAAAATTCCCTTAATGCATCAGTTATGGTTGATTGTTCAGTGACAAAAGTTTGGAAATTCTGTGTTAGGGTTCCCACCCCTACTACCACCCCCCCCAAACCACCCAATGCTCCACACACCAATAGGTGTCAGATTGTGCCATGGGGTCATCAGGCCTAACTCTCACCCCATTCTTCTTAACTGTGCCATGTTAACTTGTTTACACATGTAAGGGATATCTATATTTAAATGTATATATATATATATATATATATATACTGTATATATATATATATATATATATATATATATATTTATATTAGAGGCAAAAACTCCATTTAATGCATCAGTTAGATTGTTCCACAGTGACAAAGTGAGGAAATTCAGTGTGGGGTTAGCCCCCTTGGACTAGTTACCCCCAACCAGCATCAGAGGCATTGAGGTCATTGGTCCTAACTCTCACCCCATCACATGTAAAGAAGCAGAGGTATATGGAATGGGTGAGAGTTAGACCGCTAACCCTCAACGCATACCCCGATGCTGGTTGGGGTTAGGCTGAGGTCCAAGGAGGGCTTTCAACCCTAACACAGAATTTCCTCACTTTTGTTGCTGTGGAACAACCCTAACTGATACATTAAATGGAGTTTTTGCCTCTAATTTCCCTTCTTTTTGAGAATGAGGATGATAAATAGTGAATGGAATGCGGTCATGGGAGCGAGGAGCCCTTTGGGTCCTGCGCTCCCACCACATGACGTCTTGTTACATAGCAATAGGAACTGCAAAACAAACGCAAGCAGCAATGGTGACACACATAGTAAAGCAAACAGAAATGGTAAAGCAAACAGTAATAGAAACGTAAGTGCAAAGTGATGCCAAAGCGAACAGTGACAGAAATGGAGACGCAAACGCAAGCGCGTACAGAATGTAACTGGTAATGCACATGGTCACAGAACCGCTACTGTAAATGCAAATGGTAATGCTAACAGCAACAATAACACCAAAGGAAACAGAAATGGAAAGATGAATGGAAGTGAATATGGAAACACAAACCGTAATGCACATGGGCACGGTACCACAATTGAAATGCAAATGGTAATGGTAACAGCAACAATAATGGCAAAGGAAACAGAAACGCAAATGCAAGTACATACAGAAACACAAACCGTTATGCACACAGTCATGGTACCGCAATTGGAAATATAAATGGTAATGGTAACAGCAACAGTAATGCCAAAGGAAACAGAAACAGAAGTGCAAACACAAGCATGTACGGAAATGCAAACTGTAACATGAACGGTCATGGTAACGTGATTGGAAATGCCAATGGTAATGGTAACAGCAACGATGACACAAGACGAAAGACACACGCAAACAGAAGGTTGACCGCAAACACAAATGGCAATGCACAGGCCAATACAAAACAAAAACATAAACAGTAATGGCAATGCAAATGGTAACAGTAACGCAAACAGAAGAGCAAACGAAAATGCAAACCATAATGCACATGGTGGCGTACACGGGAACGGTGACGACGGTAACGGAAATGCAACTGGAAATGCTAACTGGCACAGTAACGAAAGGGCACACACTTCTTTTCCCCAAAAATTGCATTAAAAAAGACAGTGAATACAAAGAATGTATGCATAATAATGGGCCTCGGAGCAGAAAAGGAGGACTTGAAATACTAAATTGCTTATATCTCAGCAACCGTTTGACATAGGAAAAAAAATGAAAATTTCATATGAATTATGACATTCCTGGCTAGTTTTGCACTTAGCCCCTGTTTGGGAGGCTAAGCATTTTCCCAATGAAATGTCCGTATCTCGCACCGTTTCCTAGATACAGGCCCTGAAAGGTGCGACAGACGCGGTAATGTTATCCTATGGGAAAAAGTGTCAAATTTGGAGTGGAGTAACTTTGCAAACCTCCAATATTTTTTCACCAAACCACCAAAAGGCACATCTGTAGCATGTTTGCTGTCTTCCCTCCAAATTTCAGCCCAATAGACAAAACTGTTCTTTTGCAGCAGGGTGGCAAAGAATTCCTGTTATTTTGGGCATAGTGTTGCAAAATAGTGTCGCAAATCACAACACTTTCGCGAATGAAATCATGAAAGTGTCATGAGTGCGACACTACTTTGCAACACTACTTTTTCCAGAAATTTGAAAAACATATTTCTGGGGTGTTTAACCCCAAAATAAAGACATGGATAGCATCCTGAGGGTCTGACTAGGTAAACACAAAAAGAATTGTGTCCCTAGATGGTCCAAATTTTAAATCCCAAGCATTTTTCTGATCACAAACTGAAAATAAAATGGCAGATTTGCGACACTACTAGGGCCATTTGTGACAGTAAAAAGTGCATTTGTGACACTGTCGAACTTTATGTTCACTTTTCCCATTGACTTATAATGGGAACTTGTTTTTTGAATAACTTTTGAACCATTTAATATTTTTTCAAAAGGCACATCAGGGACCCCGGCCACATGATCCCTGAGGTTTTTGGACTGGTCACCCAAATCATGTGATTTGCAGGCATGAGCAAAGAATTCACCAAAAAACATAAACATGCACGCAGATCTCCCTTAATAACTCCGCAGCCATATATCCGACCACTAGGAATGCTGGTAGATCCCTAGAAGTATGGTTCTTGATCATGCATTCCAAATTTCAGGCAAATCCGTTGAATGGTGGCAAAGTTATTAAGGTACAAAGTTTGACCCTTTAACCTTAAAAGGGCTACTCAACTAAACTATGGTAGCACTACAGTGCTACCATAACATATATGTATATATATAAATATATATATATATATATATGTATATATCTATATGTGTGTGTGTGTATATATATATATATATATATTTTATAGATGCACGATGTGCAGCTATAGTTAGGGTTGGCCGGCCACTTCAATATTAAACCCCAAGTTTTACACTTGAATAACTTTGCCATCGTATGATGTATTTGCCTGAAATTTTGCATGTGTGCTGGAGCAGCATAGATATCTGGATCTGGCAAGTTGCATTATGGTCGGTTGAGCGGTTGCAGTGCTGCAGAGCACCCAAAAACACACAAAAACAGGGTTTTTACATGTTTTGTTGCTCGTGGCTACAGCCCACACAATTTGTCCAGCTGGTCTGAAATTTTCAGGGAAGATACAGACTGGTTCAGTGATATGCCCTTTGAAGATTTGGTGAAAAATATTAATCTGTTCAAAAGTTATTACAATTTTAATTGTCCCATTATAGTCAATGGGAAAAAAATATATGTGTCTCACGAAAGCTGTTGCCAGTACATTTTACTGTTGCAAATGGCCTTTTTACTGTTGTGCTGCAGCCATCTTGTTTCAGTTAGTGGTGAAGAAAAATGTCTGTAATTCAAATTCTACTGCCCCTAGGTAAACACTGACAGTTGTGTTTACCTAAATGGGTCTGGAGGAACACAATGGTGCCATCAGTTTTTTTCTCGGACCCCTATAAATACCATTTTTAAAATCGGGTCCCCCTTAGTGTCACAAATCATGACAGTACATTTGTGACGCTGTCACCAATCACAACTCTGTTGCATCTGTACTGTAGCAAATTGAGACACTACTGCACCAAAAAATACCATTTCCTTGCCACACCACTGCACCGAAACGGTTAGCGTTTTTTGGCTGAAATTTGCAGGGTGGCAAGCCCTGACCCCACAGATGAGATTGGTAAAAAATGTAAAGCTGCTGCAAAGTTACAGTGCTCCAAAGTTGAGAAATTTCCCATCGGAAAACACTACAGCACCCATATCTCGAAAACAATTTGAGATACAGATTTTTTGCTACTGGCAAAAGGTGGACTAAGCATGCGTGGAGGTTTGGAAGCCATGATTACAACTGCTATGGAATTTTTTCATAGTTGCTATGGTTACTGAGATATTGCCAACTATATGTTACGAGGGTTCCTTTTGAGTACTATGGGGCTGCTGTATGGCTCCATACTTATGTGTAAGTGGGAGCACAGGACCCAGAGGGCCCACGCTCCCACATACGCATACCATTACACAAAAACTGGGCAATGTGAAGGAAGTGCAGGGCCAGAGGGCCCACGATCCCACTAACACATACCAGTTACCAGTTACATTACACTTTCTCATAAAGAAGGGAAATTCATTGAAAAAAATGTTGTTACTGCATCAGTTAGGGTTGATAGCACAGCAATAAAAGCATTGCTAATGTGATGTTAGGGTTACCCTCCCTACCACCTCACCCCCACCCTCCACACACCAACAGACGTCAGGGTGTGCTAGGGGTTGTTGTCAGGTCTAACTCTCACCCCATTCTCCTATACTGTAGCATGTCAGCTTGCTTACACATGGAATGGTGTGAGAGTTGGGCCTGACTACCAAATGGTACACCCTGACCTCTGTTGGTTTGTGGAGGGTGGTAGGGGGGTAACCCTAACATCACATTTTCATGCTTTTGCTGCTGTTCTATCAACCCTAACTGATGCATTAATAACTTTTTTTGCAATGTATGTGTATATATATATATATATATATATATATATTATAGTGGTGTGGTCGTGCCACTATATTTAGGGCTATGAAGGCACTTCTATGTTAAAGTCAAAATTTTTCATGTTAATAATTTTGGACCCATTCAACAGATTTGCCTGAAATTTTGTATGCAAGGTTGGGCATGGTAGATCTCTTGATTTGCCAAATTTCGTTTTGGTCAGACTGACGGTCTTTGTGCACCAAAGCGCTGAAAAATGTACTTTTCATCAGTTTTGGAGGCAGTTTTGGGGATTTTGCCTGTGGTCCTGCATGGCCATTGCGTGGTGTGCTGGTCTGTGAGATGGCTCATCCAAAAGAGCTTCAGTGACCGAATATGCTGCTTTTCATTTGGCGATAAAATATTAAGGCATTCAAAATTTATGGCACTTTTAAGCTCCCATTATAAATAAATGGGAAAATTTATATGGTTATTTTGAGAACAAAGAATGAGGTTTGGGCCATCTCGTCCCACCTGGCAGTCAAAGAATTTGCAGCCTTGCAGTCAAAGAATCTTTGTCCCTGACAATTCTTTGATCGCGAGGTCCGCCATCTTGTTTTTTAAATTCTGTCAGAAAAAATCAAATATCTCGGTTCAGGGGTCACTCCTGAAGTAAAACCTGCATGGGTTTTACTCAGGGGGCTTTGATCTATCGACCCATGCCTTTGGTTTCACCTAAAATTGTCAAAAAATAGAGTTATAACATTTTCAATTTTTTGATCGGGACTCGCTAACGATCTTTGATTGCGAGCCTGAAAATTCTTTGATTGCGAGATTCTTTGATCACGATCTTGCATCACGAGGTAAAAATATAATTTTCTCAGCTCAGGGGTGGCTTAGGAACACAAATGAGGGTGAGGATTGCTCAGAGGGCTTCGTTCTATTAAGGCATCGCAGTGGTTTCATGTAATTCTGTCTAAAACTCAAGTTTCACCATTTTTTATTCTTTGATCATGAGCCTGCAAATTCTTTGATCGCCAGATTCTTTGATCGCAATCTTGCATCGTGAGGGCGCGACTAAATGGCCCTTTGAAAAATTCAAATTTCTCAGCCCAAGGGTGGTCTAGGAACACACAAATGAGGGTGGGTTTTGCTCGTTGTATCATGGCATTGTGGTGGTTTCATGTAATTCTGCCTAAAATTCAAGTTTCACCATTTTTTATTCTTTAATCATAAGCCTGCAAATTCTTTGATCGTGAGCCTGCAAATTCTTTGATTGCCATCTTTGATTGCGAGGGAGGGACAAGATGGGCAGCTTTTATCATGGAATAGATAGGCCAGTTTTCACAATCTTTAAGTTTAAATATCTTGGAAACGGTTTGGTCTTTTTACTTGAAATTTGGAGGGTGTTGACGGCATATCCTGTACATCTGAATAACAGTATTTACATGTCAGAGAAATTTACATTTTATGGACAGTGTTTTGCATTGTGGTGGTGCCTTGAAATTGATAGGGTACCTATAGCTTTAGTGTCATGGAAGTACTTTTCAGTCATTGTGTCTGTCAAATGTCAACAGGTGCAGAATTCTGCAACGCTGATGAATGAAAATCTCAAACTTTAGCATATTACATCTCAGACACAGTTTGGTCTTTTACATTGAAGTTTGGAGGGTGTTGATGGTAGAGGCACATTTACAAGTTGGTGGGAGTGCAGGGCCCGAAGGTCCCACGTCCCACCAACTTCCGAAAGTTCTTAGTTTTCCATTCTTTCTCAAATAATAAGGAAATTCTATGCAAAAAACTGCATTAATGCATCATTTAGGGTTAAAACACAAAAATTCAGGAAATGAAAAGTCTTTAAGGTTGCCCCCCCCATGGACCCACCAATCATCCCAAGATTGACAGATGACAGGGTGTGTCATTGGGGTTGTGAGACCTAAATGTTGCCCATTCTTGTTCACTGTTGCTTCTCAATATGATTACACAAGTAACGGGGCAACATTTAGGCATCACAACCCCAATGACACACCCTATCATCTGTCAATCTTGGGATGATTGTCGGGTCCACGGGGGGACAATACTAAACATTTTTCAGTTTCTGACTTTTTGTGTTTTAATTTTAATATGTTAACACAGTTTTTATATATGTGTATATATATATATATATATATATATATATATATATATATATATATATATATATATATACATTCATGGCAAAAAACTCCATTTAATGCATCAGTTAGGGTTGTTCCAAAAGCAAGAAAATTCAGTGTAGTGATGGGCGAAGTGGCCCCAATTCGCTCCGCCGAGTAATTTGCAGAGTGAAGGCAAATTTGAGGAGTTCTCCACAACGTGAAGCGGAGTACTTCACGTTATTAATGAATAACATGAGGTCCATTGAAAACAATGACTTTGCGTTACTCTGCCTTCCCAAACCACTACTCCACCAATTCTTAAGATGGAGTACATTGAAAACAATGTACTTCACCTTACTTTGCCTTGTTTTTAAGCTCCAAAGGTGAATTTTGTAGTGTTTCATGGGATTTCAGGTCACATGGGCTCTAGATTGTTCTGCACAGCCTCAGTTTGGGGTAGTGTGTGTAGGAATCTGTAGGAGACGGTCTGCTCTGAGAGCTCTCTGCAATTCAAACCTTCAAAAACCTGTTAAAAAAGCCTTTTTGAGTCATTTTTTTTGTTGAAACATTAGTTCATCGATTATAGGAAACCCTCCTATGCTCATATCATTGAGCGTTTACTGTTTGTGTATGGATTTTGAATGTTAATGTACAACATTTAGTCTGTGTACTGAGAGACAGTGGAAGTGTGCTTTGGGGGAAGGGTGTATCTGTGGTGTAGGTAGATTAACTTGGAGAAAAAGACAGTGCTTTCTGTTTTGGTGATATTTTTCTTGTATAACTGTGTTAATGTACACACAGTAATATTTTCAATATTTCTTGCCATTTTTTTTGGTGGTTGTTGTAGTGCAGCAGTGCAGAATTTTAGTTTGTTTAAATTATGTGGTTATATTACTGAAATTTTCAAGTTGCATGCATTTCTTGAGTGTGTGTGTGATTATGTGTGTGACGCATGTCATCAACTCAGACACCTTTTATTGTGCCACATAATAATTTCAGCAATGTGAAGCTGCTATCCACTGCAGCTGTGTGATTTTTGTACTTCGTTGTGGTATCTTTACTGGTACTAGTACTAGTGACTGTTACTGATGCAGTGCATAATTTTAGTCTGTTTAAAATATGTGGTTACATTACTGAAGTTTTCAATTTGCTATGCGTTACTTGGTGTGTGTGTGTGAGTAAGTGTGTGACGCGTGTCATCAAATCAGACACCTTTTATTGTGCCACATAATAATTTCAACAATGTGAAGCTGCTATCCATTGCAGCTGTGTGACTTTTGTACTTCTTTGTGGTATCTTTACTGGTACTAGTACTAGTGACTGTTACTGCAGCAGTGCATTACACTGCCCCCCCATGGCCTGCCCCAACTGACAAAGGTATTCTTTTCCAGATTTGAATTTCTGATGTTGAGCACTGGTTAGTGTTGTGCCTTTGTGTCTGCATCTCTTCAGTGCACAGTGCAATCTTAATCTGTCTGTGCATTTGCATCTCTTTAGGGCCCAATCTCCATCTGTAACTTAAGTCACAGTTGTTTCTTTAACTTCCCTTCAGAGTACTGGACAGGTGTGGTGCTTAATTCTGCATGAACATTGTACTCATTAATATGTGTTTTTAAGACAGGACCATCATCACGAATCACTCGTGATACAAATCACATTCTTCATCATCACGGTCACAAGTGCAGTCACAAATCACGATTCACGATCATTCACATTACGAATCACAACATTAATTTTTTTTCTAGTTACTTGGCTATATTGTAAGCCTGTTTTGTAGTATCTCTCCAGGCTTAATCACCCCACCATTGTACTCATTGATACGTGTTTTTAAGTCTGGGAGTTTTAAGCTACAGCTCATTGGGGAAGTATAGCCGTAGGTGGTAGGCATTCAAGTTTCTTCATCATCACGGTCACAAATGCAGTCACAAATCATGATTCACGATCACATTACGAATCACAACATAAATTTTTTTCTAGTTACTTGGATGTATTGTAAGCCTGTTTTGTAGTATCTCTCCAGGCTTCACCACCCCACCATTGTACTCATTGATACGTGTTTTTAAGTCTGGGAGTTTTAAGCTACAGCTAATTGGGGAAGTACAGCCATAGGTGGTAGGCATTCACGTTTCTTCACCATCACGGTCACAAATGCAGTCACAAATCACGATTCACGATCACATCACGAATCACAGCATTCATTTTTTTTAATAGTTACTTGGATGTAATGTAAGCCTGTTTTGTAGTATCTCTCCATGCTTCACCACCCCACCATTGGACTCATTAATGTTTGTTTTTAAGTCAGGGAGTTGGACAGTGTCTGCGGTACATACACAGACTAGAAAGAAGACTGAATGCACACATGCAGTTTAGTACAGTACACTTGCACTGCTTAGAATACAAAGTGTCACGCATACGGAAGACAACAAAAAAAGGGCATAATTGCATACAAGGTTTGGGGATGGTGGAGAAATACATTTTATAACACAGTAAGGAAGGTGTGGGGGCACATGGTGTGAGGAAAAAAAAAATAATGTAGGATCCCATGATGATCCAGCAGCATTTCCAGCATGGATATAATTTGCAAATGATGTTCCTCTATGTGATCCAGCTGCTGCTTCTCAGAACTCACCCTCTCATTGTTATCCTCAACAGCACTCCAGAGAACTGCCAAGTCAGCCTGTGCTACATGCAGTTCTCTGGGGTCCACACATTCTACAGGCTGACCTGCTAGTGGTGGTGGGGGGGGTGCTGGTGGAGCAGCAGGTGCTGCTGTGGCCCTCCTCTTCTTAGGGATGCCACAATGCACAGCTACACCCTCTGCCACAGAACGGCCAGCAGGTGCAAGCATGGTTCGTTCTGTGGCAGCTTGCCACTCCAACTGCTGGTGATTGAGCATATGGGTGCACTGGCCTCAGTCCCCAGGTGAGTTCCCGGGGGCCACAGTGCACCTCCACCTCAAATAGGCAGCACTTGACCACACTGCTGTCCCCCCACACAGTAAAAAAACTGCCAAACATTGGGGGTGCGGGGAGGACCAGGCACAGGCAGGGGATGGCCAGATGAACTGGCAGGTGGCTGGTCACAGTGCTGAACAGGGATGGGATCCACACCTGGGCCCGGGGGAATAGGCACATCCTGCTCCAGAGAACCTGGACTTGGTGGTGGTGGTGGTGGTGGTTCAACTGCCTCAGAGTCAGAACAGGAGGCGGTGCTAGTCCTGCTTCCAGGGGGGGACACTTACAAGTATCGAGTGGTCCAACAGGAATGGGTGCCCATGCCCTCCACACATGCGCATGGTAAGATACTTACCACTACCACGCTCTCCCACAGCTGCCCCCACCCCAGACATTCTGTCACCCTGGTCCATCTCTCCTACTAAGCTCCCTTAGTCCGAGCAATTACTACTCACACTGTCACACAACACACACAGTCACACAAACAACTAACTACTTATAAAGGTAAGAAAAATAAAATTTACAAAAAGAACAAATTAAGTAAAAAAGAGTACAGAAAAGACAAAAAAATGTAGCTTTTAAAAAAGCTGTTGGGTCTAAATCAAAGTTTAAATCTCCTCCTCACTCTGATCTCAAAGTATCAGCAGTCACAAAACACACTACTCTCTCTCCGTCTGCACAAGAGAAAGTAAAAGTGTCTGCTTGTATGACTCACTTTCTTCCTGCCAAGTTAAAGAGCATGTGACTTACAGTACTACAAGCCATGTGATGTGTGGGGGGGGGCTGCCAAATCTGAAACACCAAGTGGATCACTTAGAATCATAATGAGGAACGCGAAGTCCATTAAAAACAATGACTTCGCCTTACTTCGCATTGCCATTCCCACCTAACGGAAGTGGTAATCACAAGTGAGGAGCACTTGCATTGCCCACTCCATGTAGCGGATTGGCAACGTGAAGTGCCCACTTCTGTGTCTACCGCCAGAAGAATTTAAATTGCTCATCTCTAATTCGTGTTAGGTTGAAACCCTAACTCTGCATTCCCCCCACCCCCAGCTCACACACACACACACACACACACACACACACACACACACACGTAGAAGGCAGGACCAAGGCAACACGACCAATCACAGACAACCAGCAGCAGGTGACAGAAATGACATACAATTGTCTAAATGTATTACAAGACACATCCATCATCATGGGCCAACAAGTGTGCAGGTTCTGCTGGCATACAAGTAAGTTTCTCTTCTCCATGCATATTGCTCACCAGTTGTTATTGTATAACAGTATACATTATTTATAACTAATAGATTTTGTATATCTTCTCAATGACAGTGTGTTGACAATCATCACTGTAACAACATGGTAATAACTGGCATTAATGTTACAGCCCTTTGTTGATTGTTAATGCCTCCTGATGTTACCCCTGAATAAGATGATCCTGTGTCAGTATAATATTCTCTGCACAGCAGTTTTGTACAATCATATTATAATAACTGGCCAGCAATTTTTTCCATAGGCTGAGCCAGTTATAATTTCCCGTTATAACCCGTGAGTTATAATGGCAAACACGCACCACGTCAATGAAAAATAGCAGCTTCCTTATTGGCTGTCACCTCCTCTTGGGTGGGCTAATCGCACCTGAAAACATGTCGGCTCCTTGTAGGAAGAAAGCGAGGAGCCGTCACAAGCAGCAACGAACCGCCAGACTAAGAGTCCTCGTCATCTTTTTTATTTTTTAAATAATAATGCTTACATTTTTAAACAACAAAAAATGTATCTGGTCAATCCTGCCATTCAACATCCGCAGCACACAACAACTGACATGGGGGAATGGCTCCAACCTGATTGAGTGCTGGTAAGCTGTGATCACGATTGCGATCACATTCTTAACTACTCTACAGAAAACCAACAACCTAAGACAAAGTAAAAGTAAAAAGACAGTTGTATTAAAAAAAACTGTAAAAACTGTTAGACATAGAGAGATACAGAGAGACTGTGAGTGTGTGTGTGTGTGTATGTGTCTGTGTCTGTGTCTCTGAATGAATGAGATAGAGGGTTGGAAATAATTGCTGACCAGCAATTATAAATAATAAAAGATGGGGAAGTGTGTTTAAAATTCCAAATTAATGGTTGCTCTCGGTGTGGGATGCTTTAATAAACCCCTTGGGCTTCACCCTCGGGGTTTATGTAGCATCCCACACCATGGGCAACCATTAATTTCTCATTAAGCACACTTCTCCATCCATTATTGTATATATATTGTAGAATATAACATCACTGTGGCAGTCTCAGACCTGATAACTCACATGGTAACACTACACAATAGCTCAGTTGTTAAAACTTTGTCATTTTAAGCAGAAACATACATTTAATTAACTTACCACACAACTAAATCAAATAGCACATGGTGACAGGCAGTGTATACATCAGTTAAAAGTATCAAATCAATAATCAAATTACCAACAAACTAGTAAAGCACCTTGATCTGTCACATCTTCTACTTACATAAAATAAATAGTTACCAGAATGCTATGACTACAACTATTAATTATACTATGATCAGAAAATGTCACCTGTACACAATTAACAATATCTAGTACAACGGTTAGGTTTGATATCTATTATGGCTATATGGAATAACAATATACTATATATCTGCAACTTACATATCTATGTCATACCTATAACTATATTCACATAACATTAAAATGCTTGTGAAATTTAATGCTTCAAAACAATCAGGTATTAGTTATTTCTATAATACAGCAACTAATATGGCAAGTAACACAACTACTGTAAATGTCACAGTTACAAACTATTACTAAGTGATGTATTAACTATTATATATACATAAAACAATACAGTTGTATGAGAACAAAACAGGTATAGTAATACACTGTTGCGACACAAAAATGGTGGTATTCAGTGAAGACACAAGCGGATAAAAAAAGGAACACAGGGCACATCTCAGGTTACTCAACATGTACAGAGTGAACTTAATTTTTTGAGTGTTCTACTCTCAAGTACAGGTCATCCAACCATGTAAAAAAAACAGAGCTGAATACTGCTGACACAGAAGTGGAACAAACAGCAGGATATATTTTGGTTATAAAAGAACCTAATAATGTTAAGATAAAGAACATTGTAACAAACAGATATGTAACACTGTTATCTTAATGCACAAGGACAAGTATTGTGCCTTAGTAGAGGCACAGACTTAGCAAGTGTGCTAAGTAGCACTTGTTATGTCTGCATACAACATACTCACAAGAAAAAGACAATGACAGAAGAGGGAGGCTAGATAGGAATTTCTCTTTTGACATTACGGTCTTTCTTAGACATATAAATGTGTTTTTTCTAGTGATTGTGAAGACAGCTGGTGCCGATTAAAGACCACTGAAACTATTTTCACTGTGTCACTGATCAACACAACAATCTTATACATCACATTGAGTAAGCATATGCGTGTATACATGTAACCATGTGATATGTTACCAATGTGATAATGAATGTACATCTGTAAAAAAGTATGATAATGTACCAGAACTCACTCTGTAACAAAATGGTCAGCAAAGTATGTCACATGTTGTGTGGCTATTCCTCTGACACATGAAGACTGTTGTAATTCTTCAATATCAGCATGTATGCACTTTTTAAGTGTCACAGTAGTCTCTGTTTGAAAGAGCTTGTTGAGTCATTGCCGTTAACCCAGCCAGTTCTGTACCTCAACAAACACATGTAATGTCCAGAATGTACAGACTGGCCATAGTGGTAGATCACAGCATGAGTGTCAAACACTGCTTGGTTAAATACAATTCTACCAGCTGTGAAATCTGTGATACGTATGTCAACTCTGAGCCCATTAGAGTCAAATCTATGCAATACAAGCATAAGATATTAAGAAGAAGTCCTCAGACGTATGGACTGAATACATGTACCTTCACACCTTACACACAAGTGACCACTTTCTGCATTGGTAAACAGCTGCCAGAACTTGACACTTTTAACCTGAGGCACAAATAGAGAAACCCAAAGCATGTCTTATGTGGTTTCTCACCCTGAATGACCACATAACACACATACTATACATATTAGGTTACATATGACACAGTGAAATACTGATGCATTGGAATCTCCTCTTCATCCAAGCTGTTTATGATTGCCATCATGAACTCACTGGTGTCCTGCTGTATGTTAGCAGCAAATGTACTGCCTCTGTCATATGTCCCCAACACCTGTTGCAGAGGTAAAAGTGACTGTACGCTGTTAGCTTGATCAGAAGCCACATTGACAACCTGCTTCAGTGCCTTTCATAGAGGAGTGTTTTGTGAAGCAGATATTGTCTGCACAAAGAGTGGCATTTGTAGAAACACTTGCATTGCTGAATTAGCATAGCAGTTTACTCTAGTACTGTTATCAAACACTGGGACAGCAGCTATACAAACTGACTTCTGACCAACAGCCGGTTCTGCATCTGTATTTGACATTCTGACCTTCTTACCACTCTGCACAGTTGAATCAGTTGCAGAAGCTTGTTTTCTTTTGTTGCCAGGTGTAGCTGTGACTGTGGGATGTAAGACAACCACACACATAGGCAGTGGTATTAAAGACATCTGTGGCTGATATAGAGTACATAATCTGTTGTACTCAACAATACATCGCTTGTCAGTGTGCATCTTCTGAGATGCGAGTGTTATGATGTGCAACCCAGAAAGACTACATATGCATGAAAGTGCAACGTAGCTTATGCCATCTTTGAAAATGTCTGTCCCTATGTCCACCATTGCTGAATCCAAACTCAAGCCATGAGACTTGTGAAGTGAAACAGCATATGCAACACATATTGGAAACTGTTTCCTGTTAACATAAATATCCTTAAATACCAGGAATTTAACACAGGTACACTCAATCTGTACAGGAAGTTCCATGTTGTCAAAGTGGACAAGAAGTCTCTCAATAAACATTTTCCGAACATTGTAAATGAAGTCAATGATATTACCCATGGCACCATTTACCATGCCACGCTCCGCATCAAGATTGAGGAGTAGCATGACACGTGCATTCTTACAAACTGTAAGAACAGCTTCCAGTCCAACTGTGTATGAAACATCTGACTTCAGTTCAGAGAGTCGTTCAGTCATCTTTGCTACCATTTTTTGACTTAGAATGACACCATCAACTGTATCAACAGCATGCAGTGTGAAAATCTCTTGATTCTCTCTCTGCAACATGACACTGTTGAACCCAGCACATTTCTTCAGTCATGGCATAAGACACACAATGCATGTGCCTGTGGAGTACACATCACTGAAAACATCACATGCTGTTTCTATAGATGTAGTATCCAGTCTGATTCTTTGACCATGTAACATTGAAACATGTTCTGGTGACAGAGAACCTGTATGAGCTTGATCCAAAAGTGCCTTGTAAGCCAGATCACCACTTTGTCGCATGTTCTGATACATCTCGACATAGGTAAATAACTCCCACAGGTTAAAACCTCCAATGCAGCCTAGTGTATTCTTAGCCTGCTTGACAGTCAGAGCTGCAAAGACATGTTCACATTAACTGGTGCAAGCTGTAAGAGGTCTCTAAATACAACAATGCTTTTACCACCAAATGCATCTCCATAGACAGTCCACAAAATCTCCTGTAGATGCAGGGGTATACAGGCAAGTATTACATTGGAGACCATACTAATTTCATCAGTGATGAGTAACTTCATCTTAGTAAACATAGAACAAAGCTGAGATGCAACCTCAAATGACAGTTTGCTATACTCTCCTGCTTTGCCATGCTCCACTGGCAACATGAAGAGATGGTGTAACATAATTCCACCAATGTTGTATGCAGCCAGTCCAGTGGGAGCACTAACAGCAACAGACATTGATGACCCTCTCAGTTTCCGTATTTCTGCCGTTATGGTCTCTATTAGGAAACTCTTCCCTGTCCCAGCTGAGCCACTAACAAACATCAGCAGTGGCTTGTAGTCAAGACAGTCACATTTCTTGTGTTCATGTAGTAATCCATGCCGGACAGCATCAGTGACCTCAGAATGAACCACCCATTGCTGCTCATTGAGTCTCTTTCTCAACTCAGCTGGATCAACACTGCAGTGTGTGCCATGTTCCATAGCACTCTCCACTTCCGACATGAGTAATTCTGGGGCATTCAGAGGCAGAGGTTCTCCAAGGATACCTTGTCCTTCTGGATCAAGATTCTCCTGTGAACTGACAGGAGTGTCCTCTTTAAGTAGTTTCTGTGCCTTCTCAAGTTGTTCCTTCTCAGTGTCTAGCCTCTGTATATATGTATCAGAGTATTCACTTTTGAATGTCTCATAATTGTGATTGAATTCTTCTCTGAATGTATAATAGTCACCTTTTAATTCAGATTCATTCCTCCAGGGTCTAAATAGAAATAGGAGAGCAAAGTAGTAATGCTGTCTGCTCTCAGATGTGCCTAAATGTAACTTACAGTGGTCAATGAGCCAAGGCTTATGTCTCTTAATGAGACAGCTGTCCACTCCTTTAACCTTGTAAATGTTGCTTGTACAATCAGGTGATACATCTGTCTTGTAGTCATACCACTTAGCCACCTCAAATAAACACATTTGATCCATGTCTTCATGTCTACAGGGGGTAGTATGTGTCAATGAGGTTATTTTTCAAGATATGTCTTGAAGACGGTCTCTTGATAGCCAGTTCCTCAATCTCAGCATGAGAAATAAGTACACGTTTACGCTTCTCTTTGTAGTTTACACTGAGAAAGTGCACAGCATCAGACTTGCCATACAAATGTGTACCAATCAATTGATCACTGGCCTCATAAGCACCACGTTCTCTGTGTGATAGGGTCTTCAATCCCAGTGACCACAACTGAGACGTCAGTAACTTGCTTGAACTGGCAATATCTTCCCAAAGATCTTGCAAGCTAGTCTGTTCATGTTTAGTTATGTACGAAGTGACATACCGAACCAGAGTCAACAAGTTGTCAGCCACAAACTGAACATCTATGTTTGCTTGCCACATTAGAAGAAGAGTAGGGTTGTAGCCATTGATGTACACCTCATTCTCTTCTCTGGGTAATTCATAAACCCTTTTGGTTGATTTTGCCTTCAAGTGGTGGCACGTAGCTGAAAAAAGTTCATTCATGCAACCATCCTGACAGACATGTCTAGGGAATCTGAAACGGCATCTTGTGTACTAATCAGATTAGTTCTTCACTGCCCTGCAGCAGTATTTTGCACAAATATGGTATTGAAACTTCTGCACCAACTTCCACAGTGTGGGACTGTCATACTTGTCTAGAATATGGCAAGTAATGTACTGCTTAATGAATGCTAGCACTTGTGCTGCTTCATGTTCACCTATGTGTGGGGCATCCTTGATCCACAGTAACATGTGAATATGAGGAGAGCCCCATGCCTGATACTCCATCCTCCAGAAGTAATGCTCCACATTACCAAGAATCAGATTGTCCTTTGACAAAATGAAAGTCAGAATGCTATGGAATTTCTTGTGGAAATGTCTTATCACATATACATGGTCAAGTGAGCACATTTCTCTGAGAGCCATTGATGAAATGCCCTCTACATCACAATTTGCCCACTTCAGCAGTTCTATGACCTCATCCCAGGCATACTCAGCACAACTGAGTGTGACAAACCATGTGGCTGGACCATACTCTCGCAGCATGGTCATCACCTCAGAGTGTCTGCGATACCAGCATTCTTTGGTGCCACATAGACTTGACAGAATGGAAGACAAATTCACTTGCACATTTTCATTCTTCTGCTTTAGTTTCTCCAGGAATTGTGCAGCTGTTATTCCATCAAGTGGAGTTGTGAGATGAATAGTATGCGCAATAGATGCAGACAGTATGCTAGCTCACTCTCCCAGAGGAGATGAAACAGGTACTGTACGTTACATCTGAATTTGCCATCCTTACTGAGCACACAGCTAGTACGGTACTCAGCATCTTATGCATGCACTTCTCTTTCATCTAGGCTTCCCCTTTGGGGAATAAAGCTGGGAAACAGCATGCTTCCAATGTAGCCTCCCAAATGCTGACTGGCTCAGCTTCCACTTGTTTCATTTGATAAAGATCAATGTTGTCCCCTACTGGATCTCTACCATGCAGTGGGTGAATTTTGTACTGTTCATACACATTATTGTTTGTCTGCACATTGACCTTCTCAATCATAGGTTTAGTGCTTTCCAACAGATCATGATCAACAGACACAGTGGTCATTCGATCAATATCAAGGTCTGCATAAAAGGGATTTTTGCACTTTAAATAAGTAAGAGCAAGTTTCACCTTCTCTACATTGACAACATCCTGCCAAATGACCTTTGACTTAGTTGGAACACCATTGACAAGAATCACCAAAGTATTCTCAGTAGAGATCTCCTCCACATTTTCCTGCAGAGGAAGTGGAAGATACATAACTGAACCCTTAAGAGATCTAATGAGTTCTTTTTGTGGAATGTTCCATGTCTTTGTGTTCAGACGTAGAATGGCTTGAAATGGTAATATTGTCTGAATTAGAATCCGTTCAAACATATTCAACGTGGAAATCTAAGTTGGTGTAACATGTGCCTCCATGTTGTTCGAGACTGACCTTGGTGGCAGAATGTTAGACTTCACTTTGGAAAAACAGTGCTTGCACATCACAATGACTGGGTCTAACTGAAAGTCACACTTTAACAGCAGAAATGTGGACAGTCGAAACCACATGTCATTGTACGGTGACAAAGTTTTCAGGTTCACTGTGACCGTTTGTTTTTTGTAACAGAGGTGATCACATGACACACATACAGAGTCAAATTTCTCTGTCTTGCCAACTCAAATTTCGCAATTGATTTCCCAAACTGTTTGAGAATATCACTTTCTAAGACAGACACACAATTTCCATCAGCAATTGATGACTGATCAATCACAGTATCTATCACACTGCTGACACGCCGCAGCTGTTTCAGAAATGTCATGGCACCATGCATGTCACCAGTCTACAGTAACTCACTCAGATGAGTATACTGAGTGACAACTCGATGAACATCATAGACCCTGTACACAAAGTTTCGCATGCCTGATTGATGCACTCCCAGCATATGCATGTGGTGAAAGACACTGTCACGAAGACCACTATCTAGGCATGCAAGTGAATGACCCATAAGTCCAGTATGTGAATGGATCCCACAAAGGTCTATACTCTCAAACAGTTTATGCCTGTCTTTATGGTCAGTAATGATAAACAGGTTGATAAAGTGCTCAGCTTTGTCAAATGATGATTGCCTTCAGTTGCAAGTCTCATCACATGTCCATGAGAGACAGTGACATTTACGATGCTGAGTAGCTCCCTCACATTCATCATCTGACTCCATTGTAGTGTCATCACACACACTGAGCACATTACGCACTTTACCAGACTCATCAATGCACAAGTTACTGTCCTTTTTTTGTGAGTAATATGACTTCTCACAGAAATATGCCTCTGAGTGCTGTGTGTGCAGCCACCGTCCTGTGAAAACATCATATAAATTGTGCAGGCTCAAGACAGGATACCGTTGTAGCCTCATCTTTATGTCATACACAATTTTTCTGAACTGCTCAAGTACATGAGACATCTTACACGAAAAGTTGAAAAATAAAAACTGCTCTACTAGCAAATGTGCGTACTGTGAGGCACAATTTCATCAAACTGAGATGACTCTTTACTTTTTTGCTCTCACGTCTTATCACAGCAACAATAAGTCTGTCAATCTTAGCTTTAGTAGCTAGTGATCGAAAATACTTTTGCTTGCTCAGATGACCATCAGCAGCTATGAATTTACAAAGCTGCTTACCACATGTATTGATGCATGTCTTTGTAACAGTATCCTTTTGGTTCACAGATCTGCACAACTGTTGCTTAGCTACACATTCTTTCCTTGCTGTTGAGCAAGCATGTTTTTTTCCTGCAGAGTGATGAAGCTCTGAATTCACGCTTTCACTAGAATACTGAATCATTTTACATCTTGAATTACCATCACTGGGTTTTGCATTACTCTTAAGAAACAGTGATGTACTATTATACCTGTTTCATCTCTGCATAGACTTCTGTCTCTGTTTAGAGGGCATCTTCCTTGTTTCACAATTCACAGTTCAGTACACCAATCTTACAAGTACAGAAAAAATAAGTTAGAATTCATCTCTTTAGTGTGCTTCTAACATTACATAGTATCATGCACTATCCATATCTCATATAAGAACAACAAATACTACTGCCTACTAAACATTGTGGAGATAATTACTGTAGTAAGTGAAGATCAGTAAAGCAACACACTGTCTTTTCAAACGGTGCTGAACATACTGTAACTTCAATAATAATATGAGACTAAATATCTAAAAATGTCAAAAATCAAACAGTGCCACAATGTTAAGCATCCAAAGTGCTGTTCTACCTAATAAAAACAGTTTTTTTCAAAAAGTTACAAAAGTAGTGTCGAACATGTGACACTTTCACAAAATATAGTGTCGTTCGTGTGACACTTTCGAAAAAAACAGTGTCAAATGTGTGACAGTGTCGAATGTAGTGCCGCAAAATAGTGTTGCATGCATGAAAGTGTTGAATAATAGTGTCACACACATGACACTTTCACAAATCACAATTGCTTTACACCCCCTTTGACACTCAGCCAATCACAGACTATTGCCTATTTGAGTGACAGATGCTGCAACCAATGTATCAGCACATTTATCAGGCCATATAGAGCAACCAATCACAACCACAGAACAGTGAAGAAGAAGGACATAGCAGCCATCTTAGGGAAAACAAGAGACACCCTGCTTCTGACTGTGTAAGTACATCACATTTTTTAAACAATTTTTCTAGCATCATAAAAACTATTAACAGTACAAAAGTAGTATTAAACAAAAAGTTTTTAATGCGGTATTTGACAATGATAATATAATTTACCTACCATACTGTAAAAAAAAGTTATAACAGTTTAAAGTCAGAGTCTCAGTCAATACTTACTAGCACAGATAGAGCTGCAAATGGAGGCAGAAACAAGCAGCACATGTATCATAACTAGAGACACAACCAATCACATGCCTCTGTTAAGCTGTAATTGTTTGAAGTAGCCAATGGCAATGTTGCATTTTCCCACTAAGAAATACTTCTGCATTTGTGTTTGACAGCATGAACACCCATCCAGTCTAGCAATAGTAAATGCATGCACTGTATTGGTTAGCCAACAAAAATAATTAACCAATAACATAGCAAATGACTGTGTTTTGGATCAGCCCACAAAACCAGTGTTGAAGCTGAGAGGGAAATCTTTGTTTCACATTCACTTGTGGCTAGCCACTGCAGGACAGACACTGATTTTTTTGGTAGCTCTCTGTCCACTTCTAAGTGTAAAAGCTAAGAATGGCAGAAAACAGCAGATGGAACTTGTGGGTAGTGGGCAGCAGCATAGTAAGGCATGCTTCAGAGCATGCTCAGAGGAGTGATTTTGGGAGACACCTGCAGCTTCCAAATTGCTCTGTAAAGTGGTTTGGCAGAGGTGGGAGCATCTCATGCCAACAATGCACATACTTTTAACTACTCAAGTTCAGCCAGACATACTGTTGATCCATCTCGGAGGCAATGATTTGGGCACCAAAAGATGGGTAGATTTAGTCTCAGAAGCAAAACTGGACCTTGCTTCTATTATGGATATGTAGCCTGCCTGTAAGATCATTTTTTCTGTTATTACAGAGAGTAGGGTGTGGCAAGCAGAAAAGCGCATGTACCTGCTTAACAGAGCTCGCAGAAAGGTAGCCATCCAAATATCTGGATACCTACCCATTGCTGGGATGCACACCATATGTCATCCTGAAATTAAATATTGTAATGATTGGCTCTACCTAGCAGACGGTGTGCACTTCTCACATGCTGGCAATTGCCTTTTTCTGGGTAACCTTCGAGATGGGATCCTCACAGTCCTCTAAAAATATCAGGCTGTTACAGACCACAGAATTGTTAAAAAAAGGTTCTTTTAAGAGACGATAAACTTGGTCAAAATATAGAAAAGCTGCACTGATTACACACAAACAAAACCATGGTATGTCACTGTTTATACTGTTACATGCATTCAGAGGCATGCAGATGTTCAGAATTGTGCCATACATACAGACATAGTTAATAGACTGTTCTATGTAAAAATCATTGTGTTTTCCACTATACATGTAAGACAGACTGAAACATTAAATAACAAACAGTACTCTTTTTTGAATGTAATATTATCTAATGATTACTCAAACTATTAATCATTGTGAGCAGGATTAACAATTCCACCCCTGATTGACCATATGATTTCACTCCTGTCAGCAATAGTACAAGTAATTCCCCAAAAGTGCCCATACAATGCTGCACCTGGCAGCTATAGTACCAATGATGTCCCCACCACCTGTACAACGCTGCTGGTGGTGCCAGTGAATGGCAGGCTGACCCCCCAGCCACAAGTCCTTGTTAATGATGCATCCCACAGGAGCCGTGCAGACAGCTACAGTCATGTAACACCCACCCATACCTCTTCCCACACCCCAGCAGGGTGCTATTCTCAGTGGGTGACTCAACACAGCTGCATACCACCATGTCTGCCCACCAGCACAGCTCTCTGAGAATGACACCTATTGCACAGTGACTCTGGGCAATAGATCTCATTGTCAGACAACTCTGTCAGCAGGCAGCCATGGCAGTATGCGTCTGCTTTCAGTCACCCACCAAAAGCGGCAACCTGCTGTAGTGGATATACAATTATTGTTTTGGGGGTACTTGGGGTGAGTGGAGGCTGTCTACACACCTGCTGCAGGAACATGCATTAACAAGGGCTTGAGATGTGAGGGTGGTTTAGTGTGCCATTCAATGCTGCTGGTACCAACATCATTCAAGCACTGGCGGAGGGACCACCATTGGTACTACAGACACCACGAACAACATTGCATGGGCGCCTATGTGGGCATCTCTACTACTACTGCCCCCTGGAGTGGAAGTTTATGAGGGCCTGCAGCTGGGAGGTATCAGTACTGTTCATGCCAGTGGCAGCGCCTTAGTATATGGTCTTGGGAGGTGTGCCATAACCTTTACCAGTGCTAGGGATAGCATTGCACAGGGGGCTGTATGAGTCTCACTACACTGCCAGGATGCAACACCACATATCGGATGCACGTGGTGCATTACTTCTGTTAATCCTAGGCACTATGTTACTCTAAGTATACAATCACGAATATTTAAGTGTGTGATCATCCTTACTATGACATGTATACAGATGAAAAAAATGCATATCTCACAATGCTGTGTTCTAACATAGTGTTTATTCTCTATTTATTACAGCTTTTCACAAAGAATTACAAGCTGCCAAAATGCGTCTGTGGTCACAGAAGGAGATGTGTTGACCAGCTCAGGCAGCCTAGGCCAGAGGAAACCCCTGCATACTAATGCGTAGTACTAACATGAAGCTAGATAAAATGTGGAAGCACATCCATGAGTATATGCGGACCGTACACAAGGTCCACAACAAGAATGCGTCAATATGCAAAAGAAAGTGGAAGCTGTTGCTCCAGTGCTTCTACGCCTTAAAAGCTCGAGAGGAGATAGCGGACAATGGCATCATCTGGTACTACCTCGCTTATGAGATGTGGGAGGCGGCAGGAAAGCCAGAAGTGGGGGAGCGCCTAACACACCGTGAGTACAGAAACTATCTGTAACTAAACATGTTTTATTTTGTAGAAAAAACAAATAAGGTTACTGTTGTGTTAATTAAGCAGTGATGAATTGTGGGGGGTACGTAAATGTTCTAGTTAATCACCACCTGGCTGTATAATGTTGGACAAGGCGGAGCCAAGTGGCATATTGCCCCCAAGGAGTGCTTAACTTGATCATTTACATAACCCCAACAGTTCATTATTGCAGTTATAATAATTGGGTTGCTAATCGGTTTTGGTTTAAATATTATATTACTAATGTATTTACAATTTTGAAGGAAATTTACTTAAAATACTCCCTACACCATTCTAATTTAATTTGTTATTACTCTGTTGTCAAGTTGATCCCAGCCAGCCCTCTGGTATTACACACACACAGACAGAAAACACACACACACACACATTGCCCCAAAGTATGCTGCTTAGTTTACCCTTCATGTGCTTATGGATGAGTAGCACCAGCAACCCCCTTACCCCACAATTGCTGACATTTTTTTGTTATTTGTCAGCCGCCTTTGTCTTCATTCTCCTGGATCTCTCCTGAAGTGCATCTGGGCCAGAGAGCACAGGAACTATCAGCAGGTGCCTATTGTAACAATCACAAAGTCGATCCAAGTCTCCAACAGCCAGTCCCACTCAATGGTACCACTCTCTCCAACACTGCACAGCTGTTCTCTCTTTTGACTTGCTGCACTTGTAAGCTTGTGTTGGGGAAGGCATTCAGCTGCTGCACCATGCAATCTGAGCCATTCAGTCATTGCACTTGAGAGGGAGAGAAAGCGAAAGCTGTGCTCCACTTCATTTACACTGTCTACTTATTGTTTGAATGGGTAGAGCCGTGAACCAGGAAAGGAGTACAGTAAAAAAACTGAGGACAGTCATCACTCATTTATGGCTCCCACCACAGATATATGGGCATGCCATACTACACAAGAAGCCAGAAGAAATTAATATTTTTTCTAGATCAAACACAGCCTCATGTACCAAACCTTGTTATGTACACACCTGGTAGTTACTTTGGGCTAGCAGCTGAGGTGCAAGGTGCTTCACAGTGACACATTCTGTTCCCCGTACCAGTCACTGCTGTCAGAGGTGAGTCCCGATCGCAACCGCTCAACATTATTGATACAGGGCTCGCAGGTAACACAGCTATGTGCCCACCAGTCCTTCAGTGTGACTATCACTGGGAGATGCTAACACTATAAAACTGCAGGTTTACTGTTTGTCACAGCTATGATCTCTGCCAGGTTGTGGATTAGCTCACCCACAGGAGAAGCACCGTAGCTGCGTGTCCTTATGTTTTTCTCATACTTACACATTTTACAACTCTATTTATTTTAATGAACAATGCTCCCTGCAAGTGGCATTTTTTTTTCTTTTACTCCAGCAGTGCTTTTTTTTGTCAAAACAGGTTTGGTAAAAATTCCTCCTACAGCCGGTAAATGTTAGATTGGCTATGAATTCAAATGATAGAATTTTTAATACAACTAGTGCCACACAACTTTGTACTCTTCTGACTAGCCTGTAGAAGTATAGTAATAAGGAGATTAACATACGGCTCTTACAATGCAGATAACAACTCAAATGTAAGAATTGCTGAGACCCTTATAATAATTATTTAAAAGAATTTGAAAAATGTGAGTTTTCAGATTGGCTGTTAACATTCTAACAGTCAAATGTTTATCTTGTATTAAGATGCATATACAGCTTAGCCATACAGTTACCAAAGTTTAACACTATCTATTAACATTATTAATAGTAATATCAATAAGGCAATGCTATACATTGTTTCAATGATAATTCAATCAATGATTACTGTCATGTACTACTAAAGGAATAATGCACGACAGGGTGTGTGTCGTGCTGGGATAACGACACGCCTGGGGTGATTAGGCACGAGGCCGCAGGCTGAGTGTGACTAATCACCCCAGAAGTGATGTTATCCCAGCACTACACACACCCTGGAGTGCTATTCCTATTATACAATGGCTCATTTGTAATATTAAAAAAAAAAGATATGAAAAAGTTAATTTAAAATTGATTTTTGGTCATTTTTGTATATGCGTAGGATTACTTTATTGGAAAATAGTGCTGATTTTCACTTCCAGCCAGCAGGTGGAGCTGTGTTTCTGCAGTCCTCCTAGTAACTAAGCAACTGTTCTCAGCATAGCACCTTAGAGGCTGGTGCTTGGTTTGTTACTGTGACCTATCCTTTTTTTTTAATTCAGGTTTTCATTTTGTGTCTTATCTCTGTGGTGAGTAAATGCTGGTGGTAACTTGGGAATTGTAAGCCCTCCACGCCCCACGTGTTTTGTCTGCCGGCTCGCTCTCTGTAGAACATTTCTCCGAGAAGGAGACGAGGTAGGGAAATGGCAAGGAGAATTGTTTTTATTTTCTGTCGTGGACGGTGTCACTGAAAAACAAACAAACAAGAGGAGTGGTTTGAAGACAGACACGCAGTGTCTGTTAATCACATGCTCGCTCGCTCACTGACCAGGTGCATTGTTCAGAGGGAATCAGGGAAGTGGGTTGCCAAGTGGGGATCGGGCTGGGTTGTGAAGCGCTTCTGGGAATTACACGGATTTCAAGGCGGTGGATTTAAAAAATAAGAAAGTTTTTTGGGGTGGGGGTGGGCTTGGATATGTGTCACAGTTGTGTGCTGGCTTTTGGCTGTTTCTGTGTAGGGAGGAATTTATAACACGATGAAGAAAGCATCAGGCGTTTCTGCAGTGTGGAGACGGAGATGAAGTAATAGCTGCATGATGATTTTCCCTTTGCTTACATTTCATGCGGTCAGTATGTGTGCTGGGACTAGAGCTGTGATGTTATGCCAGGATAACATCACGGGTCCAGTACCAGCCTGACGAATCAGAGCACAGGATTCTTTCTTGCCATTGTATAATCAGCTATAAGTCATGTTACAGTAAACTGTGTGGCTGTCATTGACTACATAGATAGTATCTACTGCTATCACCTCATTGTAACATTTTATCCATTTACAATGTTTTGTATACTTGACCATTATACAGCCCTCATCTTGGTGTATCTTAAGTGACAGAGTAGAGTATAATTGTTCCAAGAAATGAATTATCAATACATTAACACGCAAATACCATACTCAATGAAAATCTTTAAAATCCTCATTTTATAGATCGTCAAAGCTCCACCACAAAAGTGAGGTAGTGCCAGCCATCAAGAGGCTGTGGCTGGCCATTCTGACACTGACAGTGTCATAATTGCGAGTCAGAAGGTAAGAACATTGCACAAGAAATTATTAACTATAGTTACTGTCGCTGGTGTGACATCGATCACACTTTTGATGCTGTGAACCCACTGAGCTGCTGTAACATTGGTATGTACTGTGCTACTTTTTTCCAGACTGCAGAGTGCAAACCAGAAATTCTTTGTCTATCATCACAGCAATACCTTTGCTGACCACATAAAAGTACTAATTTCCCAAGCATATATACCTCAATAATTAGCAAGCTGTTCTGTAATTGTTGACAGTGCTAGTTTCCCCTGTGTTTCTACACTCAAGACAGATCAGATCTTAAATGTGTAAGAAGTAATACCTAACACAGTACTAATGATTTAGAAAGAATTACATAGAAAACAAGTTAGTATCTTCTCACAAAACAGAGTTCTACTTGTACAATAGTCAACAGATAAGTATTTAGTACAGCTATTGCCATAGTGAGTTTCACACCATTACATAGAAAATCATTAGTATGAACATTTTGATATGTGACTGTCAAGTTGGGATATAATACCAGTATGTGCGTGTCTGTGCGGGGGGGGGAACAACAGTACCTGATTATTATCATACTACAGCTAAAGACACTAACTTTCTTCTTGAGATAATACTTTTATTCATCAACTTAAATTAACACTGTGTACCAAGTCAGTGTACAGTTGCCATACATGTAACTGGGAAAAACCTATATAATGCTATGCCCCCCCAAAAGATGTGTAGTTTGTGTCTCAGTACAATAAAACTGTGTACTGTTCATATTCATGTCTTCACTGTAAGAAAAAGTCACCACTTAGTATAAAACATCTTCTATCAACAAAGAATAGCAGGGCTTTAAATAATTGATTAGCTGTTATTTTCTTGTGACAATAGTAACTGTACAGAAAGCATTAATAGAGATTATCTAGAAGTGTTATGTTTGTTCAACACAGTGAGGCAAGTGCTATGCATTCTCACAAAGCTTCAGAAGTTTTATGAGCAAAACGCTAATCAATTTTAGAGTTAAATAAAACCCTGGGATACGGACATGGATTGCCCACTTGATTGCATCCCACTACTAACTCTTCAAATTAATGTTTTTTTTTATAACCAGAGAGGCACACCATTCATCCCCATAGACTTTCTTTCACTATCACTGTAAACTTACTATTCAAAACTTTATGAGGAGACGTGTAACATTGCCTGTGTCATGTCATGCAACAGCTAAGTGTTCCAAGTTATCTGGTATTCAATCACCAACCTGTCAGTTAGATGTCCATAAGCATTGTTTAACTTAGAATATACAGTGAGGCAGTGTACGGTTGGAGTTGGGGGGTGCGGCAGTGAGCTTTCCATGTGTGATACCATCTATTTCTTAACAGTTTTAATGTCTCTCAAAGTCCAATGACAGACATACAGTATCACTGTATCTCTCTTGAAGTGCAACTCTCCACTCAGAATGCACTATCTCCCCTCACTTGCAGATAAGGACTGTCATTATTTAGCTGATAATGAACAAGTACTAACTCTTTCAATGCCTATCTACTCCAGTGATACAGCTGAACTGTATAGACCCATTACCTTTGTTTAAATATTTGTATTCACTCAGAATACTGTGAATACTTGCTTTATTTTTTTTACGGGGGACATACCGTAGGTAACAACATGCAAGCATAAGCTGCCACCATGGTCCTACACCATGATCTTTTGTCAGACAGTCATGCTGCCTACTACACTAACTATAAGAAAAGTCCTAAAGAAATGGTTAAAAAAATGACAGCACAACCAGTAACATAAAAGCAAACAGCGACACACACATTTGCACACATGAGAAAGATGAAGGCAAGGTGAAATATTATACCAAATATCTATTTGGTATAATATTTATCATACCAAATATCTATTTGGTACAGCCAAATAGATACAATAACAGTATCAGTAACGAAAGTTAAATACCTGCATGTATGTAAGAAACTATTTCTCTGTCTTACGGTGGTCGGGGAGACTGCAGAAACAGCAGAGCCACAGCTGAAGCAGGAGCATGCTACTAGTCCTGAACATAAGTCTAGCAACATAAACTGACACAAAGGTCACACAGTACTGGAAAGACTATCAGTTAATTTCATGTAATAGTATTTGTTAATACAACAATTACAGGTCTACAGTACATCAGCTCCTCATGTCTTGGGTACCAACATGTGTCACTGCCTAGCTGACAACATACAACTAGTAACTGCCCCACATAGTATATTAGTGCAATGATACAGGTGTAACACCTATTACATAGCCTTTTATGTAATCAAACTCTCCACTAAGGATCCACCACCTGTTTTCTAGGCTGGGGCAATTGACTGCATCATGACATACAACTGTTAACTGTCCCAGCCACTGTGTTACTGTTATCATGCAGCTCTACTGTTTATACACATAGCCTATTTGTCTTACAAGTCTCCACTAATCATGCAGTTCCTACTCTGGACACGTGTACCATTGCCTAGTTGATAACATATAACTCGTTATTCTGCAAGCTATGTCTACCTGCAACCATACAGTAAGACCATAAATATCTATTTACTAGCTTGCACAGTGACTTCCCACTCATAACGCAGTACCTGTACTACCTCTAGTTGAAGGGGGATACATTTACTAGGCAACACCATACAACTGTTAACTGTACCAACTAGTACATTATTGCAGTCATACATCTGAGATATTCATATCCATATCCTTTCTTTTCGAGTGAATCTACACTTCACATGCAGAAGCTGCTTAAATGATGCAGGGGGTCCTTACCCCCCTGATGATGTGCAATTCACAACTATCCCAACTATTACAGTACTGAAACAATAGAGTTGTACCATCAATATACATAAGCTTTGTTTACCTGTGACTCTGCAGTCATGATGCAGTATGTCCACTGCAGACACAATGAGGGGGGGGGGAGACATAATCTAGCTGATCACATGCAAACCCTAAATGTCATAACATGTCTCCTTCTATAAACAATGATGTATACCATTAACATTTACATCCTTTAGTTACTGTAACTATCCAGTCAATATAGACTTATGGCTGTGTGTATCTGTGCCTCTAGGGTGGGCAGCATTCCATGGCTGAGAGCACACAAGTACACAATCTCTAAGTTGTGTACCCTACAACCACAAAAGTGTACCATTAATAACTATAGTCCTTCTTTGACAGATGAAAATCATGTCTACAGGAAGAGGGTAGAAGGTGAGGCATTGCCTACTTGTGGAGAGATGGCCATTGCTTAGCTGATGTCATGTAACAATTAACTGTTCTAACTTGTGTCTTATTCCACCACCAAACTGCTAGATCAGTAACCATATCATCTGTTTTTACTGATGGTCTCCACTCACAACACAGTACCTTATCTGTGGTGTGTATGTGGAGGGGTGGGTAATTTACCTAGGTGACGCCACCCAACTCGTAACTGCATAAGTTGTCATCTACCACAAACAGAGATATATGCCATAAATGACTAAAACATTTCTTTTCTCTGGGTATCCACTCAAGACACAGTTCCCACTGTCTCTCTGTCTGTGATGTGGAGGGGGGGCCAGGATGGGGCATTACTTGCATAACCCCATGCAACTCAAAAGTTCCCAAATTTCTATGTCCCTACAACCACAAAGATACACCATTGATGCCTATGTACTTTGTTTTCCCTCTCACTCTACACTCAAGAATCAGTACATACTGTGTGTGTGTGTGGGTGGGGGGAGACAAGACATGATATACAACCTGGTCTGTGCAGCCACAGGGGAAGGACATGTTGTACCTGATTTCATGCAATTATTTACTCTTCCAACTTGTGTGTTACTTTATTATGATGCTCTAACATGAATATCAGTAAACGTGTTTTTACTGACAGTGTGCACTCACAATACAGTGCCTCATCTGTAATGTAGAGACAATACAGTTAAGCAACATACCATGACACAGACTGCATATATTGCTGGATTTACCACACCTGGTGTGTTTCATTCACAAGGCATACCTTAACTATATTGAGTAAATCACCTATGTGGCCGCATTTCAACTTGTTATGATGCAGTACTGACACACCTACTGCATCATAACAGCTATGATTACATAGGTACTGTAGCATAAGAACTCCATCCAAGTAATGGATTCGTATACATAACAACATTTATTCCATACACTATAATAGAACACCTCAGCTGCAGTGTGGCAGGGACAGGTGGGGTGTTGATGAGATCCATTGCCTGGCTGATGAAATGCAGCTCATAACTGTCATAAGTGTGCCCCAAAAGTGAAATAGCGAAACACAGTTAATTAAAAAACACAAAAGTATTTTTGACATTCTCACATAGTAATAGTTTTTTCTTTACAGATCAGCCACATAAAAGCAGCACACTGTGCACTGCCGTTGTGTTCAGACTCAAGCACAAGATTGACTGTCTTACAAATGAAATGAAAGAATTAAGAAAAGAACACCAAACCATTTTACAGCAACTTGCAGCACAGCAAACCACAGTCAGTCTTGTGCTCGAGCCAGTGGGCACAGTGGCTGGTACCAGTGCAGACAGCAACACTGCTTCACCTGTGGCCATAACCAGTCTCCCTGGCCACTGATGGATGGCCTCCACAGGAAAGTCACAGTATCTCCTCTCAAGCTGGTGCAACAGCTTCCACTTCAGATGCACCTCCACATTTATCCAGCTTCATGCCTGGGCTGCCTGAGCCACTGAAGACACACCTCCTTTTCAATTTCATTGATTTCCTTATTTATATTTATTTTCTTTTTTACAAATTGTTTATTTTTCTAAAAAAACTATTTTTGTAAGAACAATTAGTACTTTATATTTTAAATATTTAGTTTTTATATTACTGTGTAAGCACTGTTATTATTTATATATCTTTACTATATATGTTTTGAGAAATAAAAAAGTTTCATTACAAAACATTGTTTTTCTTGTAAAAGTTGTAAAAGTTAGTATTTATCACACTTATTGGAATGCCGACTACTGAAGGTCAGTACTCATACTAGAGTACCTAATCTGTATTGGCAGTGTGGTAGAGGGACATCACATGGCTGATGACATGCAACTGCTAACTGTCATAGCTTGTGTACTCCTACAAACACGGATCAATACCGTGAATATCCATATCCTTAATTAACTGTGGAAATGCAGTCCCTGGCTAAGAGCATATAAGTGCAAACTTTTCCACCTACGCTATCACTACAACCACAAACATGCACCATTAATGTGCATATCACTTCTTTCCCCCCCCCCTAACTCTACAGAGAGTAAACAATACATCCCAGGAGTGTTGCAGGTGTACAAGGTGTAGTACAAATAGTGAATGGAGTGTTGTGCCGGGAGTGCGGGGCCCTGTGGTACCATTGAGCGGGGCTGTTTTATTACATAGTAACTTTAAGTGCAAGAGAAACGCAACTGCTAACAGCTGCACACATGGTGACAGAAATGAAAATGGTAAAGAAAACGTCAATAGAAATACAAGCACAAGGTTTCACCTTAAAAGTGCTATGGCTCTCCACCCAGGATGCAGCACCTGTTCATGGGGGGCATAGCCTGCCTGATGAGTGCAGCTCATAACTGTGCTAACCAAAGTGTACCTGCAATCAGGGAGGTGTACCGTTGATGTCCATGCCCCTTGTTTTACTGTGGCTCTCCACTCAGGATACAGTATCTGCTCTGGTTGGGGGGGTTCCTGACTGAGACTGTGCAACTCCTAACTGTGCAAGCTTGTGTACAGCTGCAATCAGGGAGGTGTACCATTGATGACCATGGGCTTATTTTTGCTGTGGCTCTACACTCAGTATGCAGTACCTGGTCTGTGGGAGAGGGATTGCCTGGCTGAGGCCATGCAACTCCTAACTGTGCTAACTTGAGTGTACTTGCAATTAGGGAGGTGTACCACTGATGTCCACAGTCTCAGTTTTGCTGTGTCTCTCCACTCAGGATACAGTACCTGGTCTGGAGTGTAGGGGGAGCACTGCGTGGCTGAGGCAGTGCAAGTCATAACTGTGCTAACTGGAGTGTACCTACAATCAGGGAGGTGTACCATTGATGTCCATGGCCTTTGTTTTCCTGTGGCTCTCCACGCAGGATGCAGAACCTGTTCTGGGTGGGGGTTGGAGCACTGCTTGGGTAAGACCATGCAAGTCCTAACTGTGCTAACTTGTGTGCAGCTGCAAGCAGGAAGGTGTACCTTTGATATCCATGGGTTTATTTTTCCTGTGGTTCTCCACTCAGTATGAAGTACTTGGTCTGTGGGGGATGGTAGATTGCATGGCGGAGGTCATCCAACTCCTAACTGTGCTAACTTGTGTGTACCTGCAATCAGGGAGGTGTACCATTGATGTCTATGGCCTTAGTTTTGCTGTGGGTCTCCACTCAGGATGCAGTACCTGGTCTGGCAGGGCATGGAGCATTCCTACCCAAGGCCAGGCAACTCCTAACTGTGCTAACTTGTGTGTAGCTGCAATCAGGGAAGTGTACCATTGGTGTCCGTGGCCTCAGTTTTGCAATGGCTCTCCACTCAGCATGCAGTATCTGGTCTGGGAGTGGTCAGTATGTGTCTTGTAGTACATTTATTTATTTTTTTATTATTTATTAGCTTTTGTTTACCAGTTAAGTACTTTAGGCAAAAGATTCGCCTATTTTCAAGCATGACCCAGGACTGTACAACAATACAGGAGACAATAATACAAAGGACAAGTCAGGTATTAGCACAGAAACACAGGACCACCATGCAGGGTGTACTAATGAGGGTACAGATTAAATACACCCATGTGTGGGTGGGTAGCAACAAAACAACCAGGTGATTACATAGAGATAAGTATGAGTACTTATCAGTGTTGAACATAGGGTGAGCAGATGAACCTGAATAGAAATTAGGGGCAACTGCAGACACCAGGAGAGTTCAAGTAAGAAAAAAGTATTTTTTTGAAAGAATGGTGCGATGGGGAATACTTAATTTCGGTAGGAAGAGAGTTCCAGTATTTGGGAGCAAAGTGTGAGAAACCTTGCTCACCCATTTTGTAGAGCAAGGAGGACAGGCAGCAGGGGAGCAGTTAAGACCTTAGGTGACAAGCTGGGGTAACAGGTTGAAGCATAGCTGTAAACGCATCAGGATGCAGTGGACGTGATAAGAAATCAATAAGGTTACCGAGCATAGGAGCGCATGCCACCAGGAGACAGCCAGTTCAATGTAGAGTTGAGACTGCAGTGATGGGTGAGCCAGGCAGCCGACAGGGTGAATCTGCAAACATTGTTGTATGTGGTGCTCCATTTATGTAAATCTGCTGCTTTGGCCTGAAAGAAGACAGGAAGAGAATAAGTCAGCCCTGGAAGCAAGATCCCCTGGGCTACAGAGACATGGGCAGAAACAGTGAGTGAGTAATGTACCCTGTAAGCAGCTCCAATCTTTGAGTCATCAGCCCTAACTCTCACCCATCACATGCATAAGAAGCTGAGGTATAGGAGAATGGGGTGAGAGTTAGACTGACGACCCAAATGTGCACCCCATGCCGGTTGGGGGTGGGCTGGAGGGTCCAAGGTGGTCTTTCAAGCCCTAACACTGAATGTCTCTCACTTTGTCACTGTGGAACAACCCTAACTGATGCATTAAATGGAGTTTGTTGGCTCTAATTTCCCTTCTTTTTGAGAATAAGGACGATACAACGTGATGTCTTGTCACATAGTAACAGGAACAGCAACGCAAATGCAAGTGCCAACAGTTACGCACATGGTAACACAAATGTAAATGGTAAAGCAAACGTTAATATAAACACAGGCGCAAAGTGACGCCGAAGCGAACGGTGATGCAAACAGACACGCAAGCGCATACGAAAATGCAACTGGTAACGTGCACAGTGATGGCACCGGTATTTTAAACGCAAATGTTAAATGTTACAGCAAAACAAATGCTAAAGGGAACACAAACAGAAATGGGAACAGAAGCACGTACAGAAACACAAACTGTAATCGCATGGGCATGGTCAGCGCTTGTAAAGCATATGGTAAAGTTAATATGAAGAGTAACGCCAAAGGAAACAAAACAGGTATGGAAGCTTGTACAGAAATGCAAACCATAATGTCGACGTCACATTTCCACAATTGTAAATGCAAATGTTAACAGTAACAGCAACAATAACGCCAAAGAAAACAAAAACAGAAGCGGATGAATGCTCACATGGAAGCATAAACTGTAATGTGCGACGGCAGTACCACAATTCTAAATGCAACTGGTAAAGTTAACATGCAATAATGGCAAAGGAAACAGAAATGGAAACTGGAACGCAAGCACATACGGAAACACAAACTGTAATGCGCACGGTCACGTTACCACAATTGTAAATGTAAATGGTAACGTTAACAGCAACAATAATTCCAAAGGAAACAGAAACACAAAAGGAAATGCAAGTGCATGTGGAAACGCAAACCATGACGTGCGCGGTCACAGTACGGCAATTGGAAGTGCAAATGGTAATGTTAACAGCAGAAATAACGGCAAAGTAAACAGAAATGGAAACATGAATGCAAATGTGTATGGAAACAAGAGCGCAAAGTGTAACACACATGGTGGCATACACGGGAATGGTAACACAAATGTGTATGGAAACACAAGTGGTAACTGTAATAGTAATGGAAGCGCACACTTGGTTTTGCCTAACAGCTGCATAGAGAAACACAGTGTACAAAGAATGTATGCATAATAATAATGGGCCTCAGAGCAGAAAATTAGCTGTTGGAATACTAAATTGCTTATATCTCAGTAACCCTACAACGAAAAAAAAAATTCACATGATTTATGATTTTCCTGGCTACATTTTCACTAAGCCCATAGGGCTACCCATTGTTGTGATGAAAATTCTGTATCTTGCACCGTTTTCGAGATATGAGCCCTGAAAGGTTCGGCGTATGCCACCATCTTAGTCTATGGGGAAAAAATGCCAAATTTGGAGTACCGTAACTTGGCATCTGTGCAATATTTTTTCACCAAACCACCAAAAGGCAATCTGTGAGATGTTGGCTACTTTCTCTCCAAATTTCAACCCAAAAGACCAAACCGTTCTTTTGCAGCAGGGTGGCAAATAATTCCTGTCATCTTGGCCATAGTCTGGTAAAGTAGTTTTGCAATTTGTGAAAGCTTTCGCAAAAATTTGCGAAAGTGTTGAACGTGCGACACTACTTTGCGACACTACTGTTTCCAGAAATTTGAAAAACATATTTCTAGGGAGTTTAACCTCAAAATAAAGACATGGCTACCATCCTCAGGGTCCAACTAGGTGAACACAGAAATAATTGTGTCCCAAGATGGTCCCAATTTTAAATGCCAAGCATTTTCTGATCAGTAACTGAAAACAAAATGGTGGATTTGCGCCACTACTAGAGGCCATTGTGACACTAAAAGTGCATTTGTGATACTTTCAAACTTTTGTTAACTTTTCCCATTAACTTATAATGGGAACTTGTTTTTTGAATAACTTTTGAACCATTCAATATTGTTTCACAGAAATCTTCAAAAGGCACATCAGGGACCCCCACCGCACATTCCTTGATGTTTTCGGACCGGTCGCACAAACCGTACGAACTGTAGGGGAGAGCAAAGAATTCACAAAAAAACATAATTGCAAAGTTGGTTGTCGCTTAATAACTCTGCAGCAGTATATCCAACCAGTACGAAAGTTGGCAGATTCCAAGATCTACCATGCCCAACCATTCAGGCAAATCTGTTGAATGGTGGCAAAGTTATTAAGGTGCAAAATTTCACCCATTAACCTTAAAAGTGCTACTCAACCCTAACTATGGCAGCACTTCTGTGCTACCATAATATATATATACAGATACATACATACATACATACATACATACGCACACCCCTACAACCTCACTCTCCACTCACCAACAGATGGTGGGGTGTGCCTCAGACCCTGGGCACTGATGAATTCCAATTTCCAAGTGTGCCACTATTCTTTCTTTCACCAGTGCTTCCATGATATTCCCCACTACCGAGGTGAGGCTAACTGGCCTATAGTTCCTTGCATCCTCCCCACTACCACTTTTGTGTATAGGGACTACATGTCATGTGCCCTCTTCTAGTCCTCTGTAACCACTCCTGTGATGAGTGACTGTGTGAAAAAAGGCTGCCAGGGGTGCTGCTACCTCCCCTCACCGCTCCCTTAACATTCTTGGAGGTATGCCATCTGGCTCCATTGCTTTATCCACCTTCAATTTTGTGAGGTCCTCTAGGACTCTCTTCACTGTGACTGGAACTAGTGTTTACCTCTCGCCTTCCTTCATGTTTGCTACTCAGCTGTGGTCGGTGACCCTCCCCCTCTTCAGTGAATACTGAACAGAAGTATTTGTTCAGTATTTCCACCTTTTCCAGGTCTCCCTTATTACACTCCCCTGCATCTCCTCTGAGCCTTACAACCCGGTTCCCTTCTCTCACTGATGTACCTAAAAAATGTCTTATTTCCTTTCTTCACTGTCTGCACTAATCTTTCTTTGGTTTACACGTTTGGCCTCCTTACAGCCTTTCCCGCTTCCTTTAGATTCTTTAGGTATACCTCCCTGTCTTCCTTTCTGTGAGTCTCCTTATATTTCCTGAAGCTTAGCCTTTTGGCCCTTACCTTGCCTGCCATTTCCCCTGAGAACCATAGTCATTTCCTCCTTTTCTTGCCTTTGCTTACTACCTTTATACATTGGTTTGTCACCTCCTGTATGGCTCCCTTCAAGTGTTCCCACTGCTCCTCAACTACCCCTTCTATCTCCCTCCCCACCAATGCCTCTTTGATACACCTCCCCATAGTAGCAAAATCTGCCCTCCTAAAATCTAAGACACTTGTCTTATTGTGACTAGGCTGTGTCCCTGTTCTCATGTTAAATTGCACTATATGGTGGTCACTGGATCCCAGCTGCCCTTCAACCTGGATATCTGAGATTCTGTCCCCATTGGTCAGTACCAGATCCAGAATAGCCCATTCTCTTGTGGGATTGCTCAACAGCTGTCTGGGGCCTGCCCCCTCTGGGGTATCCAGGATGTCCCAGCTCCTGGTTGAAGCCACTGCTGGATGGTCCAATCAACATCTGGGATACTGAAATCACCAGCAGCAATACATCACCCTTTGATGTCATCTCCTGAATTTAATCCATTAGATCCCTGTCCATGTCCTCCCCCTGTGCAGGAGGTCTGTATATAACCCCTGTTCTAGTTGATGTGCCATTGCCTGGCTCAAGGGTGACCAGCAGTGCCTCTGTCTCCCCATTTGCCTTGCACCTCTGTTGCTTTCATCCCCTCCATTACATACAGGGTCACACCCCCCTCCTTTTCTACTCCCCCTATCTCTCCTGAATAGGGCACAACCTGGGACATTTGAATCCCAGTCGTGATCTGCTGTAAACCTATAATGGCAGTAAACCTGTGTATGTTTATATATATATATATATAGAGCAAAAACTCTGTTTAATGCATTAGTTAGGGTTGTTCCACAGTGACAAAAGTGAGGAAATTCACGTTAGGTTGAAAACCCCTTGACCCCTATTCACCTTTCATATTAGGCGCATTGGGATCATCAGCCCCAACTCTCACCCCATAACATGTGTAAAGCAGCAGAAGTATAGAATGGGTGAGAGTTAGACCCACGATCCCAATGCGCACCCCAATGCCGGTGTAGTGGTGGGGGTCCAAGGGTTTCAACCCTAACAGCAAATTTCACTTTTGTCGCTGTAGAACAACCCTAACTAATGCATTAAATGAGTTTTTGCCTCTAATTTCTTTCTTTTGAGAATGATAACGAGAAATAGTGAAGGGATGTAGTATGGAGCGCTGGGCACGTAACTGCATTTCTCCCGCCCACATGATGTCTTGTGGTATAGTAACAGGAACAGCAACGCAAACAGAAGTGCTAACAGTGGTGCACATGGTAACACAAGCGCGAATGAGAACAGAAAGGGTAACGCACATGGTGGCGTAGACGGGAACGGTCTGCCACGTGATGTGTTGTCACATAGTAACATGGTGCCTGCAAACAGAAATGTCAATGGGCATGGTGACGCAAAGTGAAACAGAAAGAGAAACACTACTGTAGACACAAATGGCAAAAAATAACAGAAACGCAAGCACAAATGAAAACACAAAGGATAACGCACATGGTGGCGCAGACGTCAACGGTAAGTGAAACGGGTACGGAACCGCAAGCGGAAAGGGCAACAGTAACATTAATGTAAGCGCACAGGCTGGTTTTCCCCAAAACCTGCATAGAGAAAGACAGTGAGTACAAATAATGTATGCATAATAATGAGTATCGGAGCAGAAAATGAGAACTTGGAATACTAAATACGTTATATCTCAGGAACCGTACGACGGAGGAAAAAATTAAAAGTCGATGATTTACAACTGTCCTGGCTAATTTTGTACTCATGGGGCTAAGCATTTTTCCGACGAAAAGTCCGTATCTCGCACCGTTTCCGAGATACGGGCCCTGAAAGGCGCTGCGAATGCCGTAATGTTATCCTATGGGGAAAAAAGAGAAGTTCGGAGTGCCATAACTTTGCCTCCCTGCAATATTTTTTCACCAAGCCACTGAAAGGCACATCTGTGGGCTGTTGGCTGTCTTCCCTCCAAATTTCAGGAAAAAAGACCAAACCGTTATTTTGCAGCAGGATACAAAGGATTTCTGTAATGCGTGGTCGCCGTAATGTTATCCTATGGAAAAAAGTCAAATTTGGAGTGCTGTAACTTGCCACCATGTAATATTTTTCAAAACAACACTGAAAGGCACATCTGTGAGATGTCATCTGCATTCCTCCAAATTTCAGCCCAAAACTCCCAACCGTTCTTTTGCAGCGGATGCCAAAGAATTATTGTTATTTTGGGCATAGTGTACATAAGTAGTGTCGCAATTTGCAGTTTTCTAAAATTTGCGACACTTTCGTGAGTGCAACATACTGACACTACTTTTTCCAGAAATTTGAAAACATATTTCTGGGGTGTTTTACCCCAAAATAAAGACATGGCTAGCATCCTCAGGGCCCGACTAGGTGAATACAAAAATAATTAGGTTGCTAGAGGGTCACAATTTTAAATGCCAAGCATTTTCTGATCACTAACTGAAAACAAGATGGCGGATTTGCTGACAGTAACAGGGCCATTTGCGACACTAAAGTGCATTTGCGACACTGTCAAACTTTTGTTAACTTTTCCATTGACTTATAATGGAAATTGTTTTTGAATAACTTTTGAACCGTTTAATATTTTTCACGAAATCTTCGAAAGGCACATCAGGGACCCTAGCCGCCGCAGTTCTCTGAAGATTTTGGGCTGGTCATGCAAACCGTACGACCTGTAGGCGCGACCGTAGAATTCCAGAAAAAGCGTAATCGCGCGCACAGATCATGCTTAATAACTCCACAGCCATATATCTGACCAGTACAAAACTTGGTAGATTCCAAGGCTATGCTTCTTGATCATGTATGCCAAATTTCAGGCAAATCCGTCAAACGGTTACAAAGTTATTAAGGTGCAAAGTTTTGGGGTTTAACATAGAAATGGCTCCTCAACCCTAACTATAGTGGCACTACCGTGCCACTATAATACTTATATATATATATATATATATATATATATAGAGAGAGAGAGAGAGAGATACAATATAAACTACATATGTGCTAATGTGCTGCAGTGTAATTTAATATCATATTACTCTGCACTAGTGACTCAATTTTAAGCCACACAAGGGCAAAACTATTAGATTTCAGGAGTGCAGATTTCAGTGAAATGGGTAGATATTTAAGAGCAGCCCTGGAGAAGAGGGAGGTAATAGAGGGAGTGGAGAAACAGTGGGGAGAAGTAAAAGGAGCCATAGTGGCGGTAACTAACAAATGCGTTTGTTGCCAAAGGGAAAAGAAGGAAACCAGTATTTCCCTTGTGTTTTTGCTATGCATTCTTGAACCACACCACTGTCTCCATCCTCACCTCCTCCACTGGAGAGATATTCCAGGACAACACTGCTCTTGCTGTGAAGAATTACTTCATCATGTCACTCCTGAATCTACCTCCCTCCAGCTTCATATATTTCCCCTTGTTCTTGAGCACCTTTTCTTCTTAAGAATATTAGCATTATGTGTTATTTACCACCATGAGGTATTTGGATGTCTCTAGCATATCCACCCTCCCTACTCAGTTACAGAGTGTACATAATTAGTTCATTTAGTCTCCCATCATGGGGATTATGATGCAGTTCTTCATTTGTGGAGCTTAAGACAAATATTGTTAATTGAAAACAAGCACAATGCAGACACAATATTTAGTCTGACACCAGGAAATTAAAGTACACAACACACACTTGCAACCATGTCACTAGAACATTAAATAACAACAGTGCATTGTTCTACTGTTAAATTACTCCATGGTTATGGGGATGGTGGTGGCACTCAGCCTGCAGCCTTGTGCCCCAATCACCCACACAATCATTGATTAATTTGAATTCAGCTGCAGAACAATCAATGCATTTTTATAGTTTAATGCTTACATATTTGTATGATTGCTTATTAAAGAGAAGATGTACTTACCAGACACTGTTGCAAGTTCAACACTGGCCTCACCAGTTGTACTTCCGCTAGACAGTGGAGGTTCTTGTAGTTGTTGTACACCAGCACCTCACTAGAGATAACATCCACAGGTGTTCTTTTAGCATCAGTTAATCATTAATAACATTAAAATGATCAGACTCTATTTGTAAACTCTAACTCTAACTCACAATTTTGAATAAGAATGACTAAAATTTGAATACTATTACTCACTGGTGCCATGACCCTCCTGTCTCTTCCTTTTCTTAGGAACTCTCTCCCGCATGTTGACTGATCCACCCAGCATCTCCAAAACTTCAGGATCTTGGCACTGGAGGTCATCCCATTTATGTTTCAATTGTTTAATCATGTGTGGATGCTTCACCTCAGCATCCATGACTTTTTAATCTGCCACACAGTTCTTCATGTTTCTTGAATGCCAGCCTTTTCTGCACTGAAAGGTCCTTGACATATTTGGTCACCTCCTTAACTAGGAGGGTGACCTCCTTGATACTGAAAGGTGGGGACAGTTCATGGCAGGAGCTGCTGTCATGCTGCGCCTCATCATCAACAACCTCAGGTGGCTGTGGCTGATCTTCAGCAGGATAGTGCTCCTCCTGCTGGTGCTGCTGCTCACTAACTTGGGATGGGGCAGATCTTGCTGTGGCAGCTGCTGCTGATTGTCAGCAACTGATTTATCCACATCAACTGGCTCCAAAAGCAGTTCTTTATTTACAAAAGATGATGCCATTATGATAAATACAGGTAGAGTTCTCAAGTAATGCACAGATTCCACACTATCTGACAGTCATTCTCTCCCAGTCTCACACTTCAAAAACGGTGGTTTCTGGCAATTTCCACGTGTTTCTGAACGGCAAATTATATATTCAGCCGTTCACTGAAAATCTTCCATTTGTAACTGTGTGGTTGATGAATGATGGAATTCGAAACACATGGCACAAGAAAGAACACGAAAACATTAAACGTCACTAACTCACGTCATCCAAATGGCAGAACATGTTAACCGCAGAATTATGTACGGTGACACATCACTAAAGTGAGTAAATTCTGTGATTAATTCTCTTGCGATGTTCGATCTGCAGATTTCTCTGCTCTGCATACTCCAATTTTGGACTATATTTCAGCAGAATAGTTATGCTGTTCTGTGGAAATATATTACTCAGTTTAAGTACACCGAACAGAGAAATCCACAGAACACAAAAGGTGAAATTTTGAGAACATTGCGAAAATTATTTGTGGAATTTTGCGGAAGTGGAATTCCACGGTTCACGTAAATTCCACAGGTGGAATAAAAATTTCGCACAGGATCAGTGACCAACTTCATACCTCTTAAAGGCAGCAGGTGGGTGTTGCAAATGTATCCACTGTGCATTCCCTACATGTCTAACATCCCTCTTCACTCCTGCTCTGACATCCTATTCTTTAAGATCAACTGAAGGAACCGATTGTTTAGTATTAAAAGTACATTATTTCAGTTTATGGACCTTTTCCTTCATAGGCTCAATGGGATATACTAGCTTACTATGTTTTTGTCCATTACATGTCACCAAGCATAACTGCAAGGTCTTTATACACACTAGACCTGGGTGTACCTCATGCAATAACTGCAGTATGTGTGCCCTCCCTGGAGGGGATGTGATTACTCTAAACCCTCAATATAAACATCCATCCAAACTTAAGACATCCTTTTAAGAATAATGAAATTCAAGTTCCCCACTTGCTGTCTCAGCCCAACCATGTGTAACAAATTGACATATTCTGGACAGTACAAGGCCACTTTCATTTATTTCTTTACAGTATGTGTCCCTGAAAGCAACTGAATAAGTACAACATGACATTGTTAATTGTGGCACATTTACTAGGCAATCAGGTAAAGGAAGTCTGCTTAGGGCATCTGCATTTTCTAAAGAGCAGCGTGTGCAGGTGGGAGGATATGCCATTTCTTCAGGCCTCCCACACACCTGCTCTCAATCCTGTGTCACCCCGGCATATGTCTGAATGGCTGATGTAGCTCCTGGAGAGGTCATATGGTCAAGACTCTTGTGGCCAGCCACTGTTTGGTGTTGCTGTCTTTGCAGGATGAGCTATCGATGGTGGATCATGACTCTCCATCTGGGTCCAGGTCCTGTGGTCATTCCCCCAACCTCATGCTGTCCTGAGGTGATGAGCCCTTCTCAAGAATTCAACTTGTCCCCCCATCCTCCACTGTACCATTGGTATCCGATCCTCCCAAGCTGCCACAGGACACACACAGTCCAACCCCTCAAGCAGCTCATTCTAACTGTTCTTTCAAGACCTGCTTAAACAAATTCAGTATCATATCTATTTCTATATCCTGCACTTGCCCTTCTCCCCACCAAAGGCCCCAGTGGAGGCATGAATTTCCTATGTCTCACAACTAATTCACCCATGGATTCCATAAAGGTGCTCATTTCATGACTGACTTGACTACTGTAGCATTAATTGCTCTAACATCTCTAACATGCAGCAAGTGTTCCTCTGAAATAGGTACAACCAAATGAGAATGGTATGGGGCCACCAGTGTCAAATAGAGTAAAGATCCTCCTTCATTGACAGCAGCAGGTCCATTCTTTCCAAAACCCCAAGTCTTCACCCCCAAAGTGGATCAGCAAGATGTCTGGGCTCTTCTGCATGCCAATCTCCTCCTGCAATCTCAGAAGCAACTTCCCCCAGCACATGCCCTTCTTTGTCAGCCATTGAATATGCGCTGTCTGCAGTGGAATCAATAGGTTGATTTCCCCTGGCTGGCAAGCTGCTCTGCTGCTGCCTAGTAAATGTAGGAATGCCCATAGATCTGTACACTTCTGGCACCATCCGAAGAACCTGCAAGAGACAAGAAAAATTACTGCAAGTGCAGACAGATGTAGCGTAAGAATGACTGGAACCTTCAGTGCCCCAACACCTGGATTTCTCCATCCAACAGTCCAAAGCTCCTTGCATTCATTGCTGATCCAGCTGAAAGGAATGCATCCCAAGCTTCTGATTGTCCAACCCAGCTTGTTGGATGGCCTTATTCAGGATATAACGGAACTGAACAGCCATCACCAGCTTGCTGTCTTCATGCCAAAAAAACATTTCCCTCACCTTTGGGTAGGTGACTATGTAGGCCTGTACCATCTCTGAGACCTACTAAGAGGAACCAGGAGGGGCCTTCACCAGGCACCAGCAGCCCCTTCCCTTCCGATCCATCTTACTTTTCCTTAGCTGCACGAAAACCCCCTCCTTCAAGGACACCACATTCTCAGCCAGAAGGCCCAAGGTCCCTTTGGCTTGAGAGGCCATTGTTAGCTCCTATACCCAGAATGCCCCACAAAATGCCACCAATAACATTGTCTCAAACAGCCATGGCTCATATGTGCTCCAGCACACCAAAAGCAAAAATGCCTAAATGCAGGCCAAGATTGCCAGCGTGATGGGACATCTTTCATCTGGCTGGGTGCCTTGTGATTTTCCCAAGCCCTCCAAGACCTTCCAAACTTTACAGGCCCTAGTGGTGTCAGTGAGCCCCATCACCTGAGACAACCACGATAATCTGGAAAGATGACACCCCACCACCCCTAGCGTAAACCCTTTCCCTGTGGCCTGCATGATGTACGTACACAGCTGATCTACCAGAATTGATCAAGTATTTGCCATGCAGCTTCTTCCTGAGCTGTGAGAGATAGTGCTCTACCCCATGCATGCATAGGTCTCTACTCCACGGTGCAATTCAATTACCTATGCATCTCCAAGTCTCGAGGTCACCACCTCCCAATTGAAGGAGGGACAATCTGTGGCTGCTTTTCTGCTGCTGGCACCAGCTCTCTGAATCTGTGCCACTGGGAACGAGATAAAGCATCTGCAATTATGTTTTTAACACTGGGTATGTGGACAGCTATAAAGTGAATGTTCAGCAGCATAAATATCAAGACATAAACTAGCATCAAATCCCCCAAAGGGCCTTTTGGCCCAAGCTGGCCATTGAGGGTGTTCACTACTCCCATGTTGTCAAACCAGACATGGACCTTCCTGTCCCTCAGCCTATGGCCCCAAACACACAATGCCACCACCACTGGAACGAATTCCAGGAGTATAATCTGCTTGTGCAAGCCAGCCACTGTCCACACTGGTAGCCATTGCACCATGCACCATTCTCCCTGAAAATATGTCCTGAACCTATGCCCTCCAGCTGCATCTGTGAACAACTCCAAGGTCTGGTCATCAGCAGGCTGCTGCCACAATTCCACCCCACTGAGTGAGTCACAAGATCCTCCAGACTTTCAAGTGCTCCTAGAATCCTTCCATAACCTGAATCTTGTGGTGCGGCTTCTGACAGCCCTTTCCCAGCTTTGCCATGTGTCTCAAGAAAGTCCTCCAAATGGGATAATGCAGCTTGCAAAGTTGAGTGCTCTACCAACTGTTGCACCTCTTTCAGGGTCACCTTCTTGGCCCTTTCTGCCTTCTCCAACAGTTTCCACAGGGAGTCCAGCATATCCACTGGCACATGACACCTCTGACCCACAGTGTCAATCTTGATATCCAAGAAGGTCATCACCGCACTTGGAGGTTCCCACCTTCCCCCATGGGACCCTCATTATCCCAGCACATATCCTCAAATGTGGCTAGGTTGACCCACAGATCAGGGATCCTGCTGGCCCCACAAACAGGAAGTCATCAAGGTAGTGGATGGTGGTTGAGTTCTTGGGAGCCTGTATAGTGACCAAATGCAGAAAGGAGCTGAACTGCTCAAAGACGGTGCACGCTACTATGCACCCCATGGGCATGCAGTTGTCCACATGCTATTCTCCTGTGAACTTAATGCCCAAGAGCTCCCTGTCATCTGGGTGCACTGGCAACAGCCAAAAAGCTGACTCAATGTCTGGTCTGGCCATCTGTGCCCTGAGCCTGGCAGCAGGAACCACCTCACTAGCTCCGTCAAATGACTCGTATTGAACCAAAGTATACCGTGGATCACCTGTAAACAAGTTTCAGCTTAGTGTGTCTCTCCTGGTTAAAAAAAATGTGGTCATTGAATGAATCCCATTCCAGGTAGGATAAATGATTAATCATCCTGAACTCCCCTGGCACTTTCTTCAGCACTAACTCAATTGGGGACACTCTTAGATTGGGCCAAGGAGAAGTGGAGAAAGGCCCACTCACTCACTGAAACTGCCTCTACTTTTTTAGCTTGTCTCTGACCACCTGATGGCACTCCCACATGGACTTCAAGTTCTCCACCTATTACCCCTTCTGGGGGCATATGTATGGTGTCCAAAAACCCATTGTGAACCCCTCCTCTAACAAGTGGGTGATTGGTCAGTCCAGGTACTCATCCAACCATGGCTTAATTCTGTCCACCCTTATCAGGGTGGGCAGATTTGCTGCTTGGTGGTTTCAGTTACTTCCTGTGATTGCTCCAAAAGCTCCCTTTTGACAGTTGAGGAGTTGTTCACTGCACAAAGAGGTGCTGCTGGCTACAGGCCATGCATGAGTGTTGAAACCTACAGTTGGTCCTACTGCAGGTCCCTTGACTATAGGCATAGCATACCTGGGGGGTGAACTCCCTGACTCATGCCGCTTTGGTGCAGTCACCTTAAGGGGGAGATCATTGTATATAAACACAACCACTCCCACCTGCATAACATACACCAAGAGAGGCATATCTATCTTCCCCCATCCCAGGGTGGCATCTTTCTGCCTCCACCATGGGAACTCCTTGTCATATTCCAACCTAGTCATCCCACACTTTCACCTATGCATCAGAATGATCCTGTGCATATAATTAAATAACTCCAGGCCCTGATCCCTCTCAACTTGCAGAATGGTAGTGACATACACCGTGAATGCCAAAATCTAATTATCGTAATTGCAAGGCACTTAAACTTTTTCTTGTCGGACTCTCCTGATTTATCCTTCTTTTTCTCATTATGCTTGGCCAGTCTATTCAGAATATATAGGCATACTCCCTGTGATGGATTTACTGTCTGACTTTCTCTGTCAGGTGTGTTCTGACTTTCTAGGTTGGCATATGAGCTAGGAGTCTGCGCTAGGCCACCTGCTCAGCTGGACTGATGGTAACAGCTGTAGCCAATGCCCCCACCTGCACCTGGTTCTTGACCCCAGCAGCCAGGTCTGTCACCAGGTTAATGAGCTTGTCCAGCCTTTTATCTGTAGTGTGGATCATCTCTGGACCTCCGATGGTGCCTGAACTGACTTTCTCATGGCCCTGAGGACCATACTTCACTGCTGGTGCATCCACAATGAGGGCCTCCCAGGAGACTGGAACTGCACCTCTGTAGCTAGTCTGACCATCTGGTGCTCCACCATGAGAGCCCCACTGCAGGGAGCCCTCCCATGGCTGCCCAGATTATTGTCCTAATTTCCTGGCTCCAATTTCATTGAGCCTCTGACCTTGCCTTACCTGCTAGCAGGGTGCAGGGTACCTTAGCTGGGGGCACTGCCTTCTTCTTTGGCCAGTCTTTTCTTCATGGTGATTCCTGTTGCTGTTGCTGATGTTGATGGGCCCTCTACACCTTCCAGGCATGCTTCTAGCCATGCCATGCCTCTGCATCAGTACATTCTTCCACAATTGCTCCTCCAGGTCCAGGACCACTGTCACCTTCACCAAGGGGTCCTTCTGTTGGTTGAGGATCTTCAACCTGGAATGACACCTATCTCCTCCCCACAACGAAGCTCATTAAACAAGTGTGACCAGCTGCAAGTGGGAGGATGCAGGCCAGGCCAGCTCTCCCTATTCTTTTTTTTTCTTTCTCCTTTCCTTTATCTACTGAACCCAACCTTGTTGGCAGGGGGGAAGGAGGGCCATGTGCCATCCATCCAGGCACATGCCTGTACCCATCCACCACTTCTCATCCAGCTGCACTGAAGAAAGTGCCCATGGCAGCAATCCCCCCAAAGACTAGCCTAACTGGAAACCTCCCCTTATGCTTTTCTAGAGGTGCCTGCATACTGCAAGAGGCCACTTAGACTGGTACTTGTAGCCCCAAGTGTTTCTGTATGGGAGCCCCACCCTCAGTGCGCCTGCTGGCAAAAGAATATACTTGTCAGCTTTTGTAACTGTTGCACTGAGCCTTTAATCCTAGACACTGGCCCGAGATTGTTGTATGTTCATTCTGTAAGTGCTGCTAGTCTGTTTTGGGAGGTGTGCATAGGTATCACCCCATGTTGGTATCTCTTAGGGTAACCTTTATTTATTAATTTTTTTGGTAACTGTTTACATCCGACTGGACACAAAGCCTAATTACAGGGGTGGCCTGGGAGTACAAGACTTGCTTAGGGGCACACAGTTTGCAAGTAAAGATTGTGGTAATCAAACCAAGTGCTGCTGGGTGTACCAAACTGATTTACAGCTTAGTGCTCTTAACTTTAGGCTATACTGTTGGCCTTGTGTGCCAGTTTCAGCCCACCAGTAAGTAGCATTCCCTGTCCCTGATGGTATGACTGACCCAAACATAGTGCCAAGACCACTCCCGGAGTTCAAAACCTGTCGGGCCATGGTGCATCAACTTTAATGGCCATGCCACAAACTATGACCACCACATCCAAGATGGCCACAGAGATCTCACAGAGCTTGAGATCTCAGGTGCACAACCCACATCAAAAGAAACAGGAGTGTCAGTAAATGACAGCCGCCATCCCAAAGATGGCTGCTGAGACCTTATGAGGCATGACACCTCCAGCGCGTGAACTACAAACAAAGGATTGGGAGTGCTGGGGATCTGGTATAGTAGCTTGTCTGGTGCAAAACTATTGTTGGCTCTTCCCCTCCTGTGTTACTCATGGCAGGCCCTCCTAAAGCAACAGCTGCCCCACAACTGCCACAAACAAACTGCAATCTGTAGGAGGGGGTGCCTGCCACAGAACAAACCATGGAGTGTCACTGGCCCTGCTGGGAGTTCCACTGGCAAAGGCTTAGGAGGACCATGCAAGCCTCAGGTCATCTACTGGAAAGGGAAAGGACCTCTACCACTCCAGGTAACACAACTTCAGGGAACCAGAATTTCTGTTTCTGTTTTTTGTAAAATAATATCCTGGACTTAGCAGCCACTCTCGTGGCTGGTGACAGGCTAATGCCCGCCAACTGGCTGCCCCACCAGAACAACTGCATGTTGGCTGGGTTCACAACACAGAGGTCAAAGGGACCCATTCAACTTAACTCCCCAACCACTCTGAATGGACCCTTTGTTCAGAGAACAAAAAGCCTGCTGCTAAGCTCCTTTCTTTCCTCTCCCCTTCCACTTATCTCTTGCCAAGCAACATGTGTGCTGTACAACAGAACCTTGTTCCTCAAGTTTGATCTATAATAGGGGAAATTCCCTACCTGAGAATAAGCTGGGTGATCTGCCAATGCAGACTCGCTGCTGTCTTCAATCTGAAGGAAGGAGAAGAAAGGGGAGGAGTTGCTGACCTCCAGCTCTATTTAACCCCTACTTCTCCTCCCTCCTCCAGATGCTCTGCCCTGGGGGCGGGGTCAGTGGTACCTCCTTCTAGGGTGTTGTCAGGTCCTACTGCCCTCCCCATGAGGAGGCACCTTCCCTCCAGGTCCAGGGAGGGAAGGACAGAAACAATAGGTCAGCTGCTACAGTGCCTAGGCAGCCTCTCTATTCTCCTGTAATCAGTGAGTTACAAACACGTGGGATATACACTGGATTAAGCTATGCATTGTCTTTTGAGAAATATCATGTGCTGTAGAACTCCACAGAGCAAATGATTGCAATAAAAAAACCCTGGAGGTGCTGCATCATAGATCCATGTTTGAGCAATTTAAAAATACACTAAAAACTCACCTTCCTCAGCTAGCTTTCCCAGAATTATGATTTGTATTTCTTTTCCTTTTCTTTCTTTCTTTCTTTCTTTCTTTCTTTCTTTCTTTCTTTCTTTCTTTCTTTCTTTCTCTCTCTCTCTCTTTCTTTCTGTTGCATTTTACTGTAAGGTGCACTAAACCTTATTTCCAAAGGGGCACTATATCAAAATAAAATTGTCTTGCCGTGCCATGCCTTAACTGTATCACAGCCTTGGTCTCTTCATCTGGAAGAATTTTGCAGATAGGGACTGATTAAAAATTAGTTTAATATCACAGTGTGTTACGATTTATTTCAGGGTTATTTTACTCACAGTTGTAATTTATATTAAACTGTTAGCTGGCTCTCTCTAATCGGCCCCAATAACCACACTGTCAAATGGATTAAATGGTCATAGCCATAAGTCCACTGAAGACTTAAAAGCAGTATACTTGCATGCTTTATGTGCAGTGGTGAATTGGGAAGGAGAACCCTCACCAAAGGTTGAGCATTCCAATGGGGAACCCCCAGTGTGTGCCCCACCCCAGTTGCACCCCCTACCAACAGTAGAGAAGGCAAAGCCAAGAGAGACCCAAAGGCCTCCATGAAGAAGGGAGGAGTCACAGCCAACCATGCCAGAAGTCCTTTCCCTCCTCTGCTTCATTTTGGGAGCATGCGAGGTGATGACCCTCTATTTCCGGCACCAGCTCGGGCTGACCCACTCATCATCTGCTTACAATGGCTATGACAGGTTTCCACCTGCAGGCCACTAACCTGAGCTCCCTGGACCCAGCCCTGATTAGGGCAAAAAACAGAAGAATCCCTGTTAAAAGGGAATAAACTGGGAAACATTCCCTCATGACCCTTGCAGTGATACATCTTGTGAGCAGGGCTGCATCCATGTAAGAGGAGACTCTTATACTATAAGGGAAGCCCTGCAGAGACCTTATTAAGTTATTATATATTACTTTCATTTGTTGGAGTGATTTATGAGTTTTAGTCTTTTTTTTTTTTATTTTTATTTCAAATGTTAAATGAAGCAAACCTGCCCTGGCTGTGAAATGGAATTATCCACTTCTAATGTTCCTGCATGAGTGACCACTTTATGCAAGGCAGTATAAGAAGTATAGTACAGTGGCTTTGTGTGCTGATTTGCTGAAATTACATACTGAAGTGATTTATAATTCTATATATGGGTGCAGTATTGCACTGGCAGCATGAAGAGGTGTGTCTTGTCCCTATGCCACATATATGTCCTCTAACATTTAAAATACTTATTTTACATACAATCATAAGCAAAAAAAATGTTTTAATTGCAATAATACTTGTATGTGGGGTATGACCTATTAACCCAGCCTGTGTGATTTTGCCATGATGCCACAATAACAGCACAACCCCTGCTACCTTGTTCTTAATCAGAGTCTATACAGTTTGCTTCAGCCTTTTGCTAGGAGTGATCTCTTCTTGTCTGAATGTCTTTACTGCTTCTCTCACCCTCACCCTCCTACCCACATTATGTCCTCACCTTGTCCAACCTCCTTATCTTCGCCTCCTGCTAAATACTAACTTATCTCTTTTCCCATCCCCACTTCTTCTCTTCATCTCCAACTCTTATCCCCTTTCCTTGTATTAGTGACAAAGCCTTTGCTGGTGGCTCCCAGCACGTAACTTAGCACTTAGCAACAATTTTATGTCAACATCTTATCCTCTGTATGTTTAGTATCCTATGGTATTCCATGTAATGTCTTGGCTTGTTGATGGATTTGTGTAACAACATATGAAAAGTATGCTAAACCTCTGCTAAATATACCAACCATCCTGTTAATACTGTTTTGTATGTACTGTCGGGACTTATGTTATGACATGGAACCTCTCTAAAAGAGCTACTATGGCTCAAAGGTATTAATCTGCAACTGAAATAAATAAAATAAATAAAAAAATGAATAAAATGTGTCCTCTCTAATGACTGACACAGAGCCTCTTGTATCACTCTCCATACAGTGCAGTAGTCAGAGTTTGATCATTTATTAAGTCAGTTTTCACTGGCTTGTTAATTTGCATTTTGCTGCTGAGATTTGGGTTTTGCATGGCATATGATCTATATGCTACATCACTGATCTCCTCTTGATGTCTAAAAACTCTTATTTATTCTGTTAGACTTAGAACATTTCTCCTACTCCTGCTTCTCATTTCTGGTTCAGTACACCCTCATCCTGGGCCAGGAATGACTAGTAATTCACCTACAAGTAAACTTTACAATGATGCCAATTTGACAACTGTGCATCTTAATATCCAAAGTCTCTCTGCCAAATTTGAACAGTTTAAAGCATGATCTAATTTGCACAAGTTTGACATAATTACTTTAGTAATCTGGCTCACCAAATGGATGCCAAACACCAAAATTCAATCTGGAGGGGTACTTACTGTTTAAAAAGGATAAGGTGGTCAAAAGAGGTGTGTGTTTAATTTAGGTCTCATCTGCATTTACATGTACTGACGGTATCATTAATCCAACCACTATTGACTGTGAGTTCCTTTCAGTAAGTCTGGTTCTAGGTATGCTTAGGAGTTTAACAATTAGTACAATGTATTCTTCTCCTGGCTGTTACAAAAAAGTATTAGCCATTATTAAGGAATGTCATATTGCTTTATCTGATAACCAAGAATAGATTCTTTTTGGTGACGTTAACCTGAATTGGGCTGGTGATTCAACAGGTGAAGCTAAGGACCTTCTCTCTGAGCTGGGCTCCACTCAGCTGATCTCTGAGCACACTCATATGAACTAAAAAATAGGTTCAATGGCCTACGTAGCCAGTATAGTGTAATGCTTGTGCAACTGTGTTACTTAGGTTTTGGCCAATCACACTCTCTATTCCAGAGGAATTACCACCCTGTAGGAGTACCAAAGGCAAGGAACCCTCTAGAGGTTTCCACCAATAGAGGTGCAGTGGGGTGATTCCCTTGGCTAAAGGTACCTTAGAAAGGAACCTAAGGAGAGAGGTGCTGTTGCTGGAGGAGGAGGAGAGGATGGCAGGCAAAGAAAAAGTGCTTCAGATGGAGACTGAGGGAACTGCTTATATAGCTCAGGAAGTGGAGGAGCTCACTGCTTGTCCATTGAACCATAGCTGAGCCTTACAATTCAATGGCCTACGCAGCCAGTATAGTGTTATGTTGTGCTGCTGGCCGGCCAGAGGAACCCTGGGCCAGAATGGTATGGTTGGCATGCCCCATGGACTGATGAGGAGCTGAATGAGCACTGAGTGCTGAGACATTGCAGAGGGCAGATGGCAGGGAGCATTGAGCAATGATGACATGAGCAGGAATGGATCTGGACATAGTTCAGTAAGGCAGGATATTTCAATAGGGCAGGATAACAATAGTCAGACCTGCACGTAGATCAGTAAGCAGTAGGAATAGTCAGACCTGCATGTAGAGTCTGCAAAACATAGTAGCAATGGTGGGACATGAACGTAAGTGGGAGAGGCAGCAATATGATAGTGTGGCAAGCCAGCCAGGCATTCAAAAAGCCAATGAAAGTGACAAATACTCTGAGGATTTTTGGTGGTGGAGGCAGGATTTAGAACATAATTAATTAGCCATATGGGGCCATGACTCTCCAAACACTTCCAAGTCCCTGCCGTAGGAAAAATAAGAAAGTGATGGAAGGGGTCAAGAACCACATGCAGATATAAAAGCTAGTTTACAGCATCAGCAATAGCTTAGCTGACCTCATGAGTATAACATAAACATTCAAACAGGGATTAGCATCAGCTATGAGTGGTAATATTCTATAAACATGGAATGGAGGGAAGCACAATGTTCTGAAAGCAGCTATGACCATGTGGGAGGCAGAGTAAGCTGAGAAAGCATGATTGAGCTGCATAGCAAGGGTTCAGAGGGAGCCCGAATCAGGTGAAAACAATTAGGCATGTAGTATGGGGAGCAGCTTTAGTCTGAGTAGAACACAGATACTGATTGCAATAGCAATGTGAGTAACTGAAAGCAGTAGCTTGAACTCTAAATGAGGAAAATGGTAGGAGCTTAGAAACCAAGTCCCCCAAAAACAAAACAAAACTAAGACACACAAACACAGAAAAAACAGGGAAGGGACAAAAGGAAGCATACAGCCGGAGGCAAAATACAAACCAGAAGCAGAAGAACAAAACACAGAAGTCCAGCAAAGCAGAAGAACAAAACACAAAAGTCCAGCAGAAAGAAGCAGCAAGGCGTGGAGGGGGGGGGAAGGCCCCGGCCAGCTGCAGAGAGCAAACAGACAGAGCCTCCGGCTGGCAAAGTAAAAGTGTTTCAGAAGGAGGCTGAAGAGAACTGCTTATATAGCTTAGGAAGTGGGAGTGGTTGGCTGCTTGTCCATCGAACCATAGGCTGAGCCTTCAAATAATGGGACTCCAATTGGCCACATAGAGGTCACTGATCCATTAAAAGTCAGGGGTGTTGTCCAATTGTATTAGTGACCACCCCTGTCTTTTGTAGTCACCTTTGCAAAGTAAAGAAGTCCATCTGTGTACGTATCTTCCAGAAAATGTATGCATGTTCTTTAAAGAAACTGCACCAAACTAATTGTTCCTTTCTGGAGGTTATTGAAGACAGTGATATAGCATATGCCAATGTTTGTAAATTTTTTCTGAAAGCCTGCAACAAGTTTGCACCCTTCAACAAAAGGAACAATAAAGTTCTGAAAAATGATTGACTTACACCAGAAATGTTGTCAATCATGTCAAAAGAAACAGACTTTGGAAATAGAACCGGCAGAGTAAAGATCTGTAATTATTTCAGGAGTGTAAAACCCTTAGGAACAAAGTTAAATCCATGGTTAGGAAGGCCAAAATTATCATCATTTTTTTTTAAATAGTCCCTAGTCATCAATGGTAGGGTTTACAAAATTTCCACTTTCTTTATGCAGTGCTTGGGGAATTTGTAGGTGTATAGGCCAGATTGGACTTTCTCTGATAACTTTGAGGATTTTTGTATTGGATCTTCCGTTTTGGTCAATACAATATTTTGTTGTTAGAACCTTTTGACCTACCAGATCCTGAGGTATTTACTCAAAGGTAACTCCAGCCTTCCAATTGATCTTGACAATGTTGATTTGCATTTAATTAAACTTGCCGGAAAATAATAGATTTACCTTTAACCATGATTCTCAATTTCTCTCTTTGTAATGGTAAATTCACTAATCTATGGAAACTGGCCACTACCAAACCCATCTTCAAATCAGGGTCCCACAACCTTTTTCCAGTTTTTGATCTGTTTTCCATTTGGCCCCTCTCTTGGAGATTTTTGAATGAATTATTCTATCAAATTCCAGGTAATTTTTATAAATTAACAAATTCTTTAGAACTCCTAGCATGAATTTCATAAGGATCACAATACTGAGGCGGCATTGGTGCTGTTCTCCAGCTGGATACATAGGGCTCTTGCTGTTGAGTACCTTGAGCTGTCTTTGTGGATCTCAACAAGGCCTTTGATTTGGTCAACCATTGTCTGCTAATTAAGTCTATAGCTGGTTTTATTTTTTCTGATGAAGTCATAGGCTGTGGGTCAGATTACATGAGCAATAGGAGTTACAGGACTCAAATTCTTTCTTCCCTTTTGGATCTTGCCCCTTTCAATGTGGTATACCCTAGGGAACCATACTGAGACCACTGCCATTTTCCTTATTTTAGAATTCAGTACCTTCTTACAGTGAAGGAACCAAAATGACTCCTTTACGAGATGACACTGTCTTTTTGTGAGGGTCCGAGGTCTGAGTTTAATGTTAAAGTCCAAGATTATGTTTTTCTTCTGCATATTTGGTTCAAGCCTCTTAAACTGGAGCTTTACTCAAACAAAAAAATGATCCTTTTCTCCCATCCCAAAAATAATGTTCATTCAACTTCTGATATTAAGGATTTATCAGTGGAAATCCTTGAAGCAGTTAAAAGTTTTAAATAGATTGGCACTGGCTCTGAGGAAGCCTTGTAAGGAGGGTGATACATAAGCCAGTGGTGCTCAGCACTGCAGTCCGCAGACTATTGGAATCATTTCTTTTGTGGCTATGGAATAAAAGACTTGCACCAAAGAACAGATTACTCACTAGTAACAGTAGTTCTAGGGGTGGTATATGTTGTTGATCCACACTGTTTGGCATGTCCTTCCCATTTAAGAATCTTGTCGGAAGGTCTTTAAGCTGACTCCTCCCACTCACCCGGGTGATATATCCCTCGGCTCTGCCCCTTGATGCCAGATCTTGCCCGCTGGAAGCATGGGGTTGTGCATCGAAGCCGGTGAGGTCGGGTGGGTTTGTGTGGATGAACAACATATACCACTCCTAGAACTATTGTTATAGGTGAGTAACCTGTTCTCCTAGGATTGTGGCTATGTTGTTCTGTCCACACTGTTTGGCAGACTCCTAGCAGTTCTCCAGGAGGAGGGAGGCAAGGTGCACACCCCTTACTTAGGGACATACTTCTCAAGTGTCCCTCATTACGAGGGACATCCCTCATTTTACCCCTTAAAATTGCTCTGTCCCTCATGGAAAAGGTGCTGCCTACACAAAGAATGTGCTGTAAATTCAGACTTTAAAGCAGAAACTCTTAATATTCTAAAATACTAAATCCAATATAAACTTTGTACAAGTAAACACTATAGTTTTCAGAGTATTCTGAGCTTGTATCTCAATGTTTGAGGATGTGTCCTTCATTCTGATGGTCTGTGTCCCTCATTTTACCTCATTTTGAGTGTCCAAAAATGTCCTTGTACCTCATTTCAGTAACAACAGGTTGAGAGGTATGCTTAGGGAACAGAGACTGGAGAACTGAGGCCCCTAAACCAGCATCCCGGCGTGACTCTAGGTCGATGTGGTAGTGGGAAATGAAGGTGATTGCTGACTTCCAGGTAGCAGCCCTGCAGATATCTTGGATAGGGATGTCCCTAGAAGCAGTCACCAATGCAACAGTATGGTGGGTGGAATGAGCTCTTATCCCTACGGGAGGCTCCTTGCCCACCAACCAGTAGCAGAGATCAATGCATGATGTTAACCATCTGCCAATCATCTGTTTTGTTGCAGGTCTGCCAGGTGTGGCTTCAATGTAGGTAATCAAAGCAGTGGTGAACTGCTCCCCAATTCCAGCTGTGCACTCTTTGTAATAGAGAGTGCTTGTCTCAGGCCCAAGGTATGGAGCCTGCACTCAGCCTCTGAGGTGTAACTGGGGTAGTATACTGGAAGAGTCAACACCTGGTTAAGATGAAACTCTGACACCACCTTGGATGGAAGGGTAGGGTCGCAGGACAACCTGTCCCTGTGGAAGACCAGGTAAGGAGACTTGACAGAGAGCACCTGTAGCTCCCCAGTCCTTCTGGCTGATGTGATAGCCACCAGGAAGGTGGTTCTCCATGACAGATGTGACATTTCACACCTGTGCATTAGTTCAAATGGCTTGCCCATGAGCTTTGCCAGTACCAATAGTAGATCCCATAGTGGTGTTGGTGGTTCATGCACCAGAGGAGAAATGTGGTCAGTGCCTTTAAAGAAACACAAGACCACCTTCTCCTGAGTTACTGACTGCTGACCAGCCCACATTCTGTACACAGAGATGGCTGCCAGGTGCACCTTAAGGATCGTAGACCAAAGACTTCCTTTGGAGAGAGACCAAAGGTAGTCAAGAATGCTAGCCACTGGACAGGATGAGGGGTACAAGCCCTTGCCCTGACATCAAATGGAGAATCTCTTCCATTTGAAGTCATAGCGCCTCCTGGTCGACTCCTTCCTAGATGCCTCAACTACAATGAGTACATCTTTGGAAAGACCCAAAGCATGTAACTCTAGCCACTCAGAAATCAGGCTATCAGGTGCAGGGACTGATGGTCCAGATAGAACACCTTCCCTGATTGATCAAGAGCAGGTCTGGGCATGCTGGAAGATGCCTCGGTGGCCTGGTGCTGAGGCTGAGGAGATCTGGATACCAGAACTGGCGAGGCCAGTCTGTGGCTACCAGGATCACTTGTGCCTTGTCCCTCCTGACCTTGATGAACACCTAGTGGATTAAGAGAAGTGGAGGGAAGGCACAGAAGAGGCCTACGGTCCACAGCCTCAAGAATGCATCCCCCTGTAGCGAGCCCTGCTGAGGGGGGTGGGCATGAAACAGCCTCATCTTTGCATTCTTCCTGGAGGCAAACAGGTCCACCTGAGGTTTGTCCTAGTGGGAGAACAGACTGTGTACTACCTCCAGGTGGAGAGACTACTCATGGGATGCCTCTGAGGGTGTCCACCAGTTGAGTCAAGGCTCCTGCCACATGGATGGCTAGGAGATCTGCCTCCAGTCAGCACATGGGGGGTCTAGATGTGGAGTGCTTTCCTGCACAGAGGCCAGGAATGCATGCCACCCTGCTTGTTGAAATAGTTCATGATTGTGGTATTGTCCATCTGGACCTGCACTATTTGACCCCGAAGGAATGGAGCGAATGCAGTCAGTATCAGTCGAACTGCTCGGAGCTTCAGCAGGTTGATATGACATTGGGATTTCTCGGGGCCTCAGAGCCCATGGACTCTGTGATTCCCCACATGGGCACCCCCACCCATGAGAGAGGCATTGGTCATCAGAATGACCATCAGCTCAGGATGGACAAACAGGATCCCTTCCTGCAGGTATTCTAGGATTGTCCACCATTGGAGAGCGTCCCACATTTTCTGGGTCACAGTGACCAGCTGGTCGAAGTGACCATGTCACTGAGTCCACTGGCTGGCCAGTACCCATTAATGGGGTGCATATGCCACTGTGCTCATCAGACCATGGCAGTGCAGGCTGCCATGTACCCCAGAAGGTGCAGGAAGTCCCAGGCAGGGCGCAAGTGCCCAACCAGAAATGATCGGTCAAGGGAGGAGAGAACCTCTGCTCTGTCAACTGGGAGCCTGGCTCTGGCTCAGTAAGAGTCGAGCTCTGCCTCGATGGAGCAGATCACCTGCCAAGGTATGAGTTCTGACTTGGTCTCATTGACAAGGAGCCCAAGCCCAAGATGCAGGTCTGGAAAGCCAGATTCCAGGATTTCTCCACCTCTTGTACACAGGGATATGCTATGAGCCAGTCATCGAGATAGGGGTACACTTAAGATGGGCCATCACAACTGCAATGCATTTGGTGAAGACCTGGGGGGGTGATGACTGGCTGAATGGCATGGCTTGGAACTTGATGAGGACGCCCTCTGCTCAGAAGCAGAGGAACCTTTTTGTGAGATGAACCAATTGAGATGCAAAAGAAAGCATCCAGGAGATCCAGTGAGCAGAACCACATGTTCTGCTTGAGAGATGGTATGATCTGAGACAGAGTTACCATCCTGAATGTGCAAGGCCTGAGAAATTGGTTCAGGTTGTGCAGATCTTGAATGGGGTGCTAGCCCCCCATCCATTTTGGGACCAGGAAGTACCTGGAAATGAACCACAGGATGACAGGAGAATCCATGATTGTGGCCACTACCTCCTTACAGAGGAGTTGGGTGATGTCGTCTCAGAAAGCTGACTGAGTGTGCATGTAAACAGTCTCTTCCCATGGGGTGTGGACTCAGCTTGGTGGGTACTGCTTGAATTCCAGAGGCAGCCCCTGGCCGACCACTTCCAAAACCCACCAGTCCATTGTGACAGCGGACCAAGCAGAAAGGAAGTGGTGGAGCTGGCCCCCCATGGGAGGACCCAGAGTTGGTGTGATGGGCATGGGGTTGGCATATCCCATCAAGTCACTGTGCAAGCTTGGAGGAGGAGGATCATCTGGTCTGAGGGCCACCAAGACCCTTTCCTCTGGGCTTAAGGGCTGCGGGGGACCTGACTTGGGCAGAGGGTGCCAAGGTTGAGACTGTGGCTGCTGCCAAGATTGAAAATGGGGCTGCTTGGCCACAGGGGTAGAAGGCTGAAAAGGCTTTCTTTTCTGCTTTTTTGAAATCTGAGATTCCTTCTGAGCAGAAGTCAGTCACAGAGTCCAGGGTGGCATTGGACTTCTCAATGCACTGGAGGTGACCATCCACTCTTGGACCTAAAAGATCAATACCCAGGAAAGGGACATCTGTCAATTTGTGTCTGCTGTGAAGGTGGAAACCCTCAGCCATGCTCTGTGGTGCATGGCAACTACAGCCACCACTGAGTGGGCGCAAGAGTCCCCGATGTCCAATGCCATCTGGAGTTGCTGCTTTGCAACCACCCAGCCCTGGTCACTGACTTGCTTGATCATGGACTGGAGGTCTGCAGGGAGATGAGGAAGGATCTCATCCAGAGAGCTCAAGGGGGTGTGAGAAAAATGTGCCATGATGATGGCTGAGCTTGCCTGATGAAGACCAAGTGAAAAGGCAGCATAGACTTTCCAGGTCTAATGGTCCAGTTTCCTGGACTCTTTGTCCTGTGGTCTATCAGTGTCTCCCAAATTTCTTGAGTGCCTAAACACAGATTCAGTCACCAATCCCTCAGCTGAGGGGTGCTCTATGAATCCTGAGAGGGAGCTAATGGGAACCTCAAACTTACGGGCCATCTGGGCTGATGGCGCCGGGCAGGAGGCAGGGTGCTGCCACAGCTCCAAAACCGGGCCAACAATGGCCTCAGCCACCGGGAAGGCCTCTGTAAGAGAATCCCCTTATTTGAGAATATCAGTGAGGGAGTATTCGACCAGTTTCTGGATGGGCTCCAAGGGCATCCCCATGGATTCGAAGATGAGACGGAGAATACCCATGAAGGAAGTGGGACCCTCCTCCATGGAGAGATTCCCTATGGATTCATCATCCAAAGGACAGGAATGCAAGTCAGAGTCCTCTGACTCCTCAGAGTCTGGATAGATTGGCCAGCCACCTGAGTCTCCTTCCACTCACCTAGGATGGGTGGGAGTGAGGGTGACAGACAACCTATGTGGAAGGCCCAATGATCGGCTGAGACTCCTTGGCAGGAGACCCAGAGATAGGCTGTTTAGGTGATGGTTCCACCCAAATAGGTGGACAGGCCAGTTTTGGTTGAGCCTGGAGGGTCTTCACTGGCTCCGCAGGTGGAGGGACAATATGGACTCGCTCCTGAGGAGTCGGCATCAGCCTGGAGAGCGAAAGCCAAGTGATGGCCAGAGTGGAAGCTGGAGTTGACTTCAGGCCAGTCATAAACAGCTGCTGCCACATCAGATCCTCATAGCATCAATGCAGCCTACATCGAAGCCTCACCCCTTCCAAATACGAGGAAGAATGGTGGTGGCACCATTTCTTGAACCATTTATGCACTCTCTTCGGCCTATCGGTTGAAGGGGCCCAAGACCTTGACTTAGACTGTCGGGGAGGCCGACGGGGTTGCTCGGAAGGAGCTGGAGAAACCACTGCTCTTCCAGGTCAGGGACCAGGACTGTGAAGAGGTACCAGGTGAGCGGGTTCCCTCCTCAGTGGGTCCAGGCAGGACCACGGTCCTGAATAAGAAGTTGCCGTCCTCATCTATCAATGATGGGTCAGCGGGGTCAATGATAATCTTAACTGGGTCATTATCCCGCATCTTGGCTGGATGACCTGATGGGGGTGCCGTGAAGCCAGTGGCCAAGGCCGCAACCTCAACCTCAACCAAAGTCGAGACAGAAGATTCCTGAGATCATGGTCTCTCATGATTCCAAGAACACCGTTGGTGAGACAAACCTTCTTTTTGCTCTTTGTCCTTTACAGGAGCGAGAGATGTGGGTATCCAGTGATAACAGCACCTGCAAGTCAGCACCTGCAAATATATCTAGTCAATATGACAGAGCAGCATAATGCTGACACACCAATAATGCATGTGCTCCATGACAGCCACTGTGTATGAGGGCACGTCATGTGTGTTGAATGTCATAAGGCGACCGTCAATAAGGGCAACTGGTAATAACGGCAACTGGGAATAAGGGCAACTGGGAATAAGTGCAAATAACAATTAAGACAAACCTCCAAATAGTGTGCGTGCACCATATTAATGTTCCCTGACAGGCACAAGCCATACCCTGAAGGGGGATAGACACACACACACAATCCAGGCAGGTGTGGCACCAGGGCAACATGCGTTCCCCCCCAGGTGCATTGCCTGCCTATGGAGCATCCAACCATCACACCATGTCCCTGACCCTATGCCCATGAACCAGGTGCATGCCACATAACCGACTGCTCCAACAGGTATGGCACAGCAATGCCCCCCCATTAAATGCCACCATGTAGGGCATACAGGGGTGGCACAACCCCTGCACACAGCACACACCACACTGGTGCAGGCACACCCGACACAAGTGGCACAGGCTGAAGCCATATGCTGACAGCAGCATGTACAGTCCCCCCATGCCAATGTTGTACATGGTCGTTTGGCCCCTCCATGCAGTGTACAGCTGGGATGCCCACCCTCCACAAGCAGCAGCTTGCGTGTCACACCTCCATAAAGCAGCAGACAAACTGCTCCCCCAAAACAGCACCAACCATCCAGCAGGAGACAGAAACACCTAGCACCGCTGCAGTCAACAAGCCCTCATGGCATACTGCATGAGGCAGTGCATAGGCAGGCAGTACTGTGCGGAATTAATTGGGTCATAGATTTGAGAACTAGCATACTCGTCAACATGGTATAAAGTGTAACACACATGGTCAACTGGAGTGTGCCCATAACGGTAGTGCACTCACCCATCAGGATTTCGGTGTGGGGTCCTGGGAAAACATCAGAACATTGGGTCCATTTGAGGGAGCACATCTCTGCACCATGCTGCCAAACAAATGCTGCCATACCCCAGTCAAGAAAACTTTTGCATGGCAAAACCCACCCCGTGGGAGGTGCTCCCTTTTTCTGCAGACTGGTTGTTGACTGTGGGCATGCCCTACTGTTCTGCCTCTATGACATCACCAGTCATGTGCCCTGTAGGATTAGAAAAGGCAGCTGCTTGCACAGACACAGTGTCTTATGACTTGGCAGCTGTAGGATGGAGCTTACCACATTTCTTTCCAGCTAGGAGAGACCCCTACTATCCCTTGCAGGATATGTATATTGCTGAGATAAGGAGGTGAGAGGGAAGGTGAACTGGCATCATGCCAGTACAACCACTTTCAATGCCCTATACACCTACACATGATTGCTGACTATGTGGTGCACCAGGGGCAGAACCACAATCATGTCCCCAATGCCAGTGAGGTTGGTGTGTGCAGTGTTGTGGCTGATGTTCATGCCAGGGCACACACAAGCATGGAGAGCACTGGACAGGTGATTGTTCAGTGCACCTCAGGGGTGCTGAATGCTGTGGCAGGCAGGCTGCCTGCCCTGCCACTCTTGAAGAGGACAGTACAGCATGTCCAGCAAGCTGCACGGAGCTGCCCAGCTATGCCTGCCACTGTCAAGGACCTGGACGTACCTCCAGAGTACAGTGTCACCTGCACAGGGGAGCCCTTCCTGCTGTATGATAGTGGGCAAACTGAGGACAGGATGCTGCTGTTTGTCACACAGTGCACACTACACTTCCTGGGTAACAGTGAGGACTGGTTCCTTGATGGCACCTTTTGCGCCACACCACCCCTGTTTTGGCAACTTTACACCCTACACAGCATGCATGCAGACGTTGTGGTGCCCGCTGTCTACATACTGATGTACAGACATTGGGAGCAGGCGTACAACAGGGTGTTTACAGAGGTGCGTAGGCTAGTGGGTGACAGTACCCCATGGACAGCGCTCATGGATTTTGTGGAGAGGGTTCACCGCAGTGTTCCCAGGGTTGCGCTCAGGGCTGCTTCTTTCTCTTGACCAGGCCCTGTGACGGCACATACAGCAGTCTCCCACTGCCCTTCAGTGTTATTCCACAGATGAGGAGTTCACCCTGCAGGTCCAGATGGTGCTGTTCACCCTTGCCTTTGTGACTGTGGGTGATGTGCTAGATACATTTGCCACCCTGTGTGACTCTGCCTACTATCAGGCGAATGAGGCACTGCTGAGGCCCATACTTGATTATGTTGAGGAGACATGGCTTGGCCGACCCATTGGATGTATGGCTAGGCACCAGCCTCTGTTCCCACTGGAGGCATGGAACATGTATGATGCCACACACGCTGGACTGGCATGTATGAACAATGCCATCGACGGCTGGCACAGGGGCTTTAACACCCATCTCAGTGCTGCCCATCCAGGGATCTGGCGCTTCATTGACTGCCTCCGTGAGAACAGCAGTTGAATGAGATCCGTATTGAGCAGCTCATCTCTGGGAGTGGCACCGCAGCAAAAGCGGAATTACAGGGACCTGACATGGCAGATTGAGATCATTGTGGAGGACTACAGCCAGTGCACCACAGCTGACTACCTGAGGGGCCTGGCATATAATTTCCAACTCCAGATGCAGCCGGCCATTGTCAGGTGCTGCACAGCTGTCACCTACGACATCCATTCCTCACTGCCCACCTGTTACATTGCTGCCCGCCTTGTCCTGAGCCCACATTGCCTGCTCCATTTTGCAACATTCAGGTACCCTGTCCTGCAGTGGTCACCAACAGCTAGCTGCCACTGCTGTCCTGCATGCCCCCTGAAGTTCTCTGTGAACACCACACCTTGAATTACACCAACATTTATTGCTGCTGTCACCTGTGCCATGTACCTGTGCCCACCACTGCACCATCCACCTACAGTGTCACCCTATGCACCAGCACCATACACGCCTTCACTGGTGTCCTGCACCACCTTGTCCAGTGTTGTCTTATGCCTCCAGGTGCATTACTCACCATACCTGACTGCCATCTGCATGGTTGCACTGTTACACCCACCACATTCTGCTGCCCTTCCCCTTTGCTCGCACCCCCTGCCCATACTGTCACATGCTGCATGGGGCCTGTGCACCCATGGGCCTTCTGTCCGCACTCTCTGGTGTGCCTCCTCGTCCCCCCCTCTGGCGACCCATTTGTGTCTGGGACTTTCTGTTTTCGTGGTGGTGTTTATCACATTTTTTTTTAATGCCCCCATTTGCTCTTTTGACATTCGCCCACCTCTACTGTGTGACATTCTGTGGTGGTCACTTCCGCTGCTCGCTGTTCTGGCTTGTGCACAGTTGTGTGGTGTGCCTGGTTGCAGATTGGCATTTTCTCACCTGCACCACTTTGTCATTCAGTGTCTTTCTCAGGCCCACATTCCCATCACCTTTCATGGTGTGCCCTTCTCACATAGAACCGAGACGTACACACCCAAAGGACCCTCTCCTTTGGTGGGGAGAGACTGGCGCATCTCCTTAAAGGAGCCTGAGAAGGTGGAGCCCAGATTGAGTGGGATGAAGACTAACAGGGAAGAGAAACGATCTGCAGCCCATGCTGCCTCCTCTTTGAAGACCTTCATCTGCTTCAGCTGCTCAGTGGACCCTGCAGCCATGGAGACCATCCAGTGGGCCTCTTTCAATTTGACCAGTGGGTTCCATTTTTTCAGTCTGCCCAATTGAATTTGTGCGAGACCATCATCCAAGACATTGGGTTGGAGCATGCTACACATTTTGCACACTTGCGTGTCATGATCATGACCCAGGCAATAGACGCGTGAGGCATGCTGGTCAGTTGGAGACATCTTTTGCCCGCACGGGCAGCGGTGGAAACTGAGCAAGAACTTGTCCTCCATCATGGTCATAATTGCAAAGTGATTTGGGGAAACTCAAACGAGTTTAACCTTTGGCAAATCTGGAGATTTTTTCACCAGGCCTACAGTAACACATGCGCAATAAGGAGGGTACCAGAATCTTCCAACAGAAAGAAAGATCTGGCTTCAAGAGGCGGAGCCAAGGGATATACCACCTGGGTGGGTGGAGGAGCCAGTTTAATGACCTTCCATCAAGATTCTTAAAAGAAAGGACATGCAAACAGTGTGGACAGAACAACATATCCACAATCTAGAACTTTGAAATTCCTTTCTTATTTGGGTCTAGCACAACTGGTGAGTGCACTGTTCTCTGCAACTACAAAAGAACTGATTTTGACTAGCAACACCACCACTCCTGTGCCTCATCCCACTTGCAGTTGTGAAATTGGCATTGTTTTGGATCATAAGTTTAATATTGAAAAACACTTCCCTTGTATGGTTGATTACCTCTGAACTATATTTATTTGTTTTGTCTGCCAATTTTGTATTGTAATCTCCAGGGTCGTGTCTGAAAATAGTCGTATTTTGTGGCTATGACACTTTAACGTAAACAAACTAAATAAATAAATAAAATAAATAACTTAAAGAGCACTTTAAACCAAAGACTGCCTCAGCTCACTAGAACAAGGAAAATTCCTAGTTCTGGATTTTCATCAATTATTAGACTATAGTCTTCTATTTTCTGTGTTAGACAATAGGTCAATACTCTACTCCTCTGCTCATGATAAGGAACTTGTGAAGCCAAGGTTACCTTTAACAGCTGTCAGTTCACAAATGACATTCCAATGCTCACACATCATTTCATTCTGTATCGTTCAATGGATGTTCTGTCTCTTTATGATAGAATAAAGTTTTGATCTGCAGTTTTTTGCAAAAGGGTTCCCTGGGTCATCCACCTGAGAGCATAATTACTCCTTTTCCCTGAAACTGTTGCCCAGCTTATACCCACTCTCAAGTATAACTTTAAGATTGTGTTATTCAAATCCACTGTAAGTTAAAGGTGTTTTGCCTACTGTGTTTTGTCATTTTTTAATCACATATCTTAAATTATTTTGCTTTGTGTCAAATGGACAAGTTTCAAGAGCAAATTAAGTAATTACTTGAATGCTAACACATGCCATTGCTTTGATTTACTGTTATACCTGCTTTTGCAAATGTTAGAGCATGTAATTTTTAACATGTATTTTTTGTGTGTGAATTTGTATTCACGTGTTGGATGTTGAGAAAATGGGCTCTAGCACATCACCTAACCAGGATAAATCATAGAAATGAACACATGAAATGAAATGAGACTCCTCTGTTATCATTGGTATCTTATTGTTGTACTGAAGAAAGTTTCTTCCCTTTTTCTACACATTTGGTGCAGCAAATTTTTGCCAGATAGTAGCATAGTAATTAAAGGCTAGAAGGGACTGTAGGGTAATCATGTCCACCCACTGCAGGGATGAAATACACATGTTGTGAAAATGGTGATCCTCTTGCGAAGCAGAAATTTGTCCAGGCTTACTTTAAAGGCCTGCATAGTCTTCATATTGATTGTCTCTGTTGACTGGCTGTTCAATGGGTTCTCCACCCTCTGGTGAGAAAATGTTTATTAAAGTTGCTACCCTTGTTCATCAGGGCATGTCCCTGCATTTTGATGCAGGTCACCAAATAAAACATCTCTGATTCATACAAACAGAGACACCTGACAACTTTGTCAGTGCAGTAAAGCCACTGCGAGGCAATTTTAAATCATGATGAAAATGTGAAAGGAAAAGTGTGCCATTGGTATGCTGGACTTTGGAGTAGAACCTATAGAGTATCTGACAATGCTCTGTCACTGACACGCTTTCTAAGTTTATTTATATTTATCTTGCTGAGCACCAGTTTTGTAGGACAGAAACTGCCCACATAGTTGTCTTCAGTGTGTTAAACTCATCCTTTTCTTTCTCTAGGCTCTCTTACTTGTCAGTAGTCAGTGAAGGGTATGTACTCACCGGGGCTGTCTTTTTTTTTTCTTTTGACAGGCTGGTGTCTCTCTGGAACATTGCTGGTGTTCTTTTCTTCAAAACTGGTAAGTATTTCTTCAAGTTTGAACTCGTAATATGTGTCAGAAACATTGTACATTTGTTTCTGTCAGGTTTTGCTGGTTTTCTCACTACTGGTTAGGATAGCCTGGCACTACTTTGGCTGATAATGACACAGTGATACATCTGTGTTCTGGGGCAGGTTGGTACAATTAGCGCCAGTTGCAAAGTTATGTGCTGATAAGGACACAACAGGAGAAGGCTTTCAGCCAGTCAGGATTCAGGAAATTTTCTGCCCATTTTATAATTTTATCTTACCAGAGATCTGTCGTCAAGACAGGGGTTTTGCCACCTCCTTCCCACCTTTGCCCTTTGCCTTACTGTTACCTTACTGAGTAACTATTAGGCCTTTAATGCGGTACCAGCCATGCTTGAAACCCTTAATGTTTCTTGCAGCCATGGTCTCTGCTGGAAGGCTGTTCTATGGCTCAGCCACTCTCTCTGTAATGTAAACTTTCTCACATCCCTTTTGACTTGCTCTTCCTGTTGTACAGTTTCTCATAGTTTACCCTGTTCATTCATTTCAGAAACTTGAAGTTCTCATCAAATTGCCCCTCTTCCTTTTCTCCTCCAGTGAGTACATATTCAGTGCCCTTAGCCAATCCTCAAAGAATCTGCTGATGGTAAAGTCTTCCTCAAATGTTCATGACCCTCATGGTAGAGGTCTGACTAGTTTTCTTTGTCACCAGTGAGAAGATTATATGGTTGCAGTCATGCTTCCTACAGGTTTCTTGACCTTTACTTTGGATACAACTGCATCCCCACTACTGATAACAAGGTGACAGATGGTCTCATACCTAGTAACCTGTTGAACATGCTGCTCTAGGAAGCAGTCCATGAAGGTGATCAGAAATTTGGTCTCAGCCATACCTTTGCCCTCTCAAGACAGCAGTCAATGACCAGGGGCTTGAAGTTCCCCAGGATCTTCCAATTTGATTGTTCTCTTAATTTTCCCACCCAGCTGGGCATCATGCTCCTGTGAGTTATCTGATGGCCTGTTACACACCCTCAGGATGACTCTTTTACCCCCCACGACCACTTACCCACTTTCCCCTAGTTCAACTCAGATGAATTGTGGTGTCCTTCTTGTCCTTCTTCTCCTCCACAGTGGCTTCTTTCCTTATGAAGGAGTCACAGTGTTCCCCCTTCCTGTTAGATCAATTTGTTTGGAATAGTCAGTAGCCTTCTATTCTGGTGTTTCAGTCATTTTCTTTCCCTTGACTTAGGAAGTGTGTTAACACTTCAAGCTAATCAATTTTGCTGGGTGTGTTCCTCATGTTTTCTTGCATGCAAGCGAAAATAGCTGACATGCCATGCTTCCTTGACCCTCCTGGGTTCTCTTTTCCTTGTATATAACTACTCAGCTGTCTATGCCTGTGTCTGCCTTCTGTCCATGGTGATTCCCTTCACCTTTTTCTTCTTTTGATAGATGCATCATTCAGTATACATCAATAGGTGTGACTTCCAGTCATGCTTCTCACTGCACCAGAAGCAATGCTGCCAGACTTTATGGGGTCGGTTTTGCTTTCCTGAACACTGCTTTATTTTTGGAGTTGTATTTGAAAACTTGAGCTGGGCTCATGTGGCCGGGGAACTAACTGCATGTGGATTAGGTCTGTTCAATAAATCAAAAGCATATTTTGCTAAAAGTCCAATGCCCCATGCATTTTTCTAAAGTAAAAAAAAGAGTGGATTCTGCTAGAAAGGATATCACTGTATTGAGATATACCTGTTTTGCAACATGTCTTTCAAAGTTCTGTATCACCAAAAAGAGTGTCCTGCTCAGCTTTGCCATAAATGTAGTGACTGACATCCCTGGCTTATTTATTTATATAATTATTTATTTTTATTTATTCATTTGTTAACTGGGTAAGGGCACTGGGCCAGAAGCCCTTCTTCAGGACTGACCCAGACAAAAAGAACACAAAGTAAAACATTGACATATGTATACATAATAACAATCAATTACACAAAACAACCACATGAGAATTTCAACAATAGATATTCTTTTAACTTTGCCTTAAAACCTGTCACAGATGAAGCCTGCTATATTATTAAAGGTAATACATTCCGGGACCGTGGCCTGCTATAAAGAAAGCCTGAGCTGCTATTTTTAACTTAGGAACAATTGTCTCTAACAAAATACCATCTGATGAGCATAAACTGGGCAAGGTTTTTTGCAACTTTATGAGATCAGATAAAGGAAATTCAGAATTTAAAGAGACACATTTATAGATGACACAGTCAAAAAATGGTAGAAACTATTAAAAATAACCCATTGCACAGTTGTCAAAGGTTTTGTGTTTTGATGGTCAGTTGCACTTCAACCAGCTCATCAAAGGAATGGATAATTGGTTTCTCAGGAGTCACCAATCCTAAAATAAAGCTAGAGTGTTATTTCCCCGCCACAGCAACTCTGCAAAATAACACACTTCATTATACGGTCTACTGTGTCATTCACAATGAAATACTACAACAGGTTTTCTGTACACTGAACCTAGCTCTCTTAGTCTACACTGTATTCCCTATTTAAGCAGCCATTATTGTGAGAAGAGTAGCTCACCCACCTTAGGAAAAGACATTTTCCAGTTTGTTCCTCACTGCCAATGTATTGGATTGAAAAAGAAGAGTCCGGAAGTGGGTGATTAGATGTCTTATTCATGAACACTTGCACATGTACAACTATAGTTACCATAATAATTTTCTTCTGACACCATGGAGCATATCTACTATACATAGGTACTAAAGGCAAAGGTGCCTATGCCCACAATGCCACTAGGTGGCATCACCCAGCAATTGTAATTCAGATTCTCTGCTTATACTTCTAAACTCAAGGAAATGTGAACAGGCAGTGTGTGGGGAATATGGGGGTGTAGAATGGGTGCCAAATGCATAACTGAACAATACTTTTTACCTGTCTTTTCTTCTCTCCTTATTCTCTAAGTTAATTGTTTATTTCCCTTTGAGTCTCAGGTTTCTTCTTCTTGCCCCCACCCCCTTTCTTTCATCTATATTACTATTCAGCACTATAATTTAATAGCACATTGGACCAAAGCTCTTTTTATGTTTGCTTGTGCGCATGCACAAGAAACATTACATGGCAGCTTAGGAGAGAAGCAGGTTGTGCAGCACTGTGGCGGCCAATGCCACCACTGCATTTTTGGGCTTGGTCTTGTGTACCCAATGTGATGGCACTCTTCTGCTGACACTAGTTCTGCTAGCGTGCCACAAACTTGAAACGATTTGGCCACTGCAGTGAAGGAGTGACCCATCATTGCAGGGCGGTGCCTTGTGTGGTGTAACATTTCAACTAACATGACGGTGGCTGTCATCATCCACCTCATGCAGTCCTCAAGAAAGCCGAAATTGGGGGTGTCCAACACCCCATTAGCATGCCCCCTCCCCAGTTCATTTGCTGATGGGGGAGCCCAATCCCCATCGGCATAATGTCCCCTCTCCATTAGTAGTGTGCCAAGGGGGGGTGCCCAATCCCCCACGGCTCATGCACCCCCCCAAACACAGACACATTTTGTGTGCCAATGGTGCCCAATCCCCAGCGTTCCCACCCCCAACAAACACCCAGGTAGCACACTGGGAGCCCACCCAATATGCCATTTGTCGCTGTAAAATAAAAACTGTCCCAATGACTTTTTTTTCTGTGACAACAGAAAACCATTCTTGCTGCCTCTAGTGCCCCCTCCCAACCCACACCCACCCTCTGTGCACTCACTCCCACACTCCCCACACTCCCCCCTCACCACATACTTACCTCTGGACCTGTGCAATGATCTTCGGTGGAGCTGGAACATGCCTGCACTCTTCAAAGCTGACCACGAACTGAAGAAACGCTGGTAAGCTGTATAATGGTATAAATGGTTTTTTTTTCAACTTAGGTGGATATCTTGGCCATTTGTGCAAATTTTGACACCAAATTTTCAACATGAGATTCTTGGGACCCCACCTCTTGAATTCAGTCACTGTCATGTGGTTATTCAGTCCCGACAGGTGATTTCTCGGTCACTGTATGGAATCACCTTTCAGGATCAATTAATGAAATGGCAGTGTCACTGTTTATGAGGTGGGCTCTCAAAAAGCCTATATTGCAAATCTGGTGAACAAATTCCAAAAAAATTACTGTGTTATAAGTGTGCATTGCGCAGTTTCCACGCACACTCATAACTTTGAGAATTTGTAATATTTTCACTCCAGATTTTCAACAGTGGCATTTTTTCATATCTCCTTATGAACAGTACAGCTGTCATTTTTCATATCATGGCCAAAATGAGTTTTTGCACATCCAGCACACAACAGAGTGGTCGATGTGGGAAATCCATGTTTGGGATGGATTAAGAAAATCACAGTGACACTGTTCATGAGTGGAGGTCCCAATATGCCTATGTTGAAAATTTGGTGACAAAATTCCACAAAATGACTATATTACGGGTGTGCATTGTGCAGTTTCCACGCACACTCGTAACTTCGAGAATTTATATTTTCTCTCCAGATTTTCAACATTGCCATTTTTGCACACCTCCTTATGAACAATGCAGTTGTCATTTTCACATCCTGCCCGAAATGTGTTTTCGCACATCTGGCTCACAATGTTTGCTATAGGAAATCAAAGTTTGGGACAGATTAAGAAAATCATAGTGACACTGTTCATGAGCAGAGGTCACAAAATGCCTATGTTGAAAATTTGGTGAAAAAATCCCACAAAATGACTGTGTTACAAGCATGCATTGCACAATTTCCACACACGCTCGTAAGTTCAAGAATTTTTAATATTTCCTCTCCAGATTTTCAACATTGTCATCTCTTCATACCTCCCTATGAATGATACAGCTGTCATTTTTCACATCCTGCCTGAAATGTGTTTTTGCACATCTGGCACAGAATGGCGTGGTAGGGACAGGTTAAAGTGATGTTCTGACTTAGCACTATAAGGTATTGGGCTTCATATCCCAATACCTTATAGATGCATGAGCAGACAGGAGCAAAAATTGTAATTTTAAAGTTATTGCCTTTTGTTTTGGAAAGGATTGTAACTGGGACCGAAGCCTAGACCAGCTAATCCCTTCCAGCTTCCTGGTGCCAGTGCTCCACCCAATTCCACCCCAGTGCTCTCAGAAATTGTGATGTGCAGCCAAGGACAGCAGGGGGACTAGCCTCATACAAGTCTACAGGGGATATTTTTAAAACAGGTTTTTAGTCATTTTGAACAGTCTTTGGCTTAAATTAAAGCAGTTGCTTAACTAGTAGGGTCCCTACTAGTTAAGCCACTGCTTTAATTTTCCCGTCACATGTCACAATTTCTGAGAGCATGGGGATGGAGTTGGACGGAGCACCGGCACCAGGAAGCTGGAAGGGATCGGCTGGCCAAGGCTTTGATGCCAGTTACGATCCCTTCCAAAACCAAAAGTAATAACTTTTAAATTCTAATTTTGCCACCAGTCAGCTCAGGATGATATAAGGTATTGGGCTATGAAGCCCAATACCTTATATCAGAAATTTCTTTTAACAAAATCACAGTGCCACTGTTCATGAGCAGAGGTCTCAAATGCTTTCATGAGGTGGGGTCACAAAAAAGCCATGTTGAAAATTTGTAGTGCAAATACCAAGAAACGCCTGAGGCATTAGGGTTTCTAACCATAACGTCCTACCCTGTACAGACTGACAGGTATCAGGAGTGTGTCTTTGCATTGCCGCCTGTCATGCTCACGCCATACCATCCCCCCACCCTCAAGCCACTGACAGGCATCAAGGTGTGCCTTGGACTCTTCGGCCCCAGAGTTCACCCCATTCTCCTATACTGCACCCATTTCAGCATATTTCCTTATGGAATGGGATGACTATAAAGCAGAACACACCAAGGCACACCTCAACACTTGTCAGTCTCTGAGTAAGATGAAATGGCGTGAGCGTCATGGGCGATGATCCAAAGGCACACCCCAATGCCTGTCCATCTCTGCAGGGTGGGGGTTGGGTTGGCATCATTTTAGTACTTCACTGCCATTCCTAGTCTGCATCTGTCTAACTCATGCACTTCCACTGCTAATACCAGCAAGCAAACATTTGGCATTGACAAATGCTTGTTTCATCATGGGAGCAGCATCATGCATACATGCTTTTGTGGAAACTATAAAACAGATCCTTTGTTTTCAGTGGGACATACTGAGTGAAACATTTCTGGTTGCTGTAAACTATTTTTATCTTAATATTTTTGGAGGAAGAATTATTGACTAGTCTGGTAAGGGGATGCCACTTGGACTGTTTGAATACCCTCTGGTCATTTAAATGTTAATTCCTGCTTGTACCTGACTGATGCTCTGAGGCCATGTCAATGCCTACTGACAGTGCTTTGTTTTTTCTCTATAAACATAAACTACTGGACGATTATTAATGAGCCAAGAAAATTCTGATCACACCTGGGATCAGGGACCAACTTCTACCCTGTGCTGCCACTAGCCTCTAAATTGGAAGGGTATGGTGATGTGTTAAGTTCTACAGAACCTGATAGAGTGTTCCATGCTACAGCCTGCAGAAATGGCTTCATGTGTAAGTATTCTTTTATGATAACATATTAATAATTACCCTCTCTAGCTAGCCTCAAGAAATAATAGATGAATACATTTAGGAACCCATATTTCATACATTAATTAACTGAATTAGTTTGCAGTCTATCCATTATTCAATATTGTTTAAATCGATTATATATTTTTGTTAAGCTATTTGGCCTGCTTGGTCAGGGGAGGGGGCCCCTTTCAGCCTTGGCTACTGCAGCTTCTTTCTTCTCTTTTAAATGGTGCACACCCAATTTGATGCCCCATTACATGGTACTTTTTTCTTTATTTTTTCACTTAATCCTTTTCGTTGAAGTTTCACTTTACATACATACCATCCATTGGTACATGGTAATAGTAGGATATATGTTTAGCATACATCATTGCTGACTGTAGGTACAGTAGAATTTACTGTAGTGATTCCTTGTAATCATACAAGAAGAACAAGGAAAGGTAAATATGGCTAACATGAGGGTTAGTAATGATGCCAGAATTGCACCTGGGGGACCAGCCAGTATCCCCTTCAGAGTTACAAAGTACAATCAGTATCAGAAATGCATTAACAATAGATTTATACAAAATGTACGGAACCAATTCACCTAAGGAAAACTTTAATACCCTATTGCCCAACTTTAGAAGAGAGTTTAGCTGTAAGTGTTGCTGTGTGACGGGACAGTGAGTCCAGTTATGGGGGATATGGATGGGTTACTTGTTTAAAGGACTGAGGTGGTGGAGCTAATCCACTTCTTTGGGGTGTTTTGCACCATGGTGAAGACAGGAATGGGGCCCAAATCTTGTCACATTTAGGAAGGGTATCTTGAGCAAAGTGATACATTGTCTCAAAATTGTCTAGTTTGCCCATGAATGACCCGCACTGTTCTATGGAGGGGATATCTGTAGTATGCCATTTTTACAGGAGCAGACTTTTAGCTTCCACTGAGGCTACTATAATCAGCTTCTATGCTGTCTGGGTAATGCCAGAGTGGTGGGAGAAATGTCCAAGAGCAAAATGATGTGGGTATCTGATGGAGTACATTGAAGAAATGTGGCACAGGAGGAGATAACACTTCTCCAGAAGTTGGGGATTATCTGGGGGCAGGACCCTAAAATGTGTGTGAGATACCCTCCTGGATTTCCACATCACCAACATTGGTCATTAGGCATGAGCGTCATGGATTTGAGCTGAGGGGGCATTCTGTACCAGAGATGCATTATCTTATTTTGTAATAGGAAGTCTCTTTCACCTGCACACACCTCTGATCTTCTTGGCGCAGTTGAGGGGGTGGGCATTAGGGTTGACAACCCCAATGAGGACCCCACCATTCATTCACCAATACTCCAGAGATCTAAATCCCAAATGTTGTTTCACTTCCCTACTTTGTATGCTTTGTGTTCTTCGATCCTAATATCTGCATTTATGTAGTTCTGTATTTTTGGGGGGGGGTGTAATTAATTCCCCTTCTTTTTCTGATAGTGGAATCATGGTCTCATTTGAAATAAACAGAACATTGGATTTATTTCTAGCCCTGCTGTACCAACCAACTAACATGTGAAAGACAACAATGTCTTAATACTTGCAGTTCCACCACTACACCATGCAACAGTATGGAGTAATGGTGCAAATACAAGTATTATAATTACTAGCGTACTGTAGGTGCAGTACTACTAATAAAGATTTCTTACCTGGATCTGCAGCTCTTTAGCAACTAATTGGAACAAATAGGGTACTCTAAACATAAAATAATACTTATGTGATACGCATGGTCAGTGTCCTTCAGTGCTGGCATTTATGTCTACTAGACCTATAGATATAAAGTAGAAAAATTGGTTAGTATAAGCTAGTGGTATGAAACACAAGGGAGGTTCTGGTTTTGGTTTGGTTTTGCCAGATCACCCCAGTTTTGGTTCGTTTTTTTTGTTCTGGATTCATGACCAATATGCATTCAACATAAAACTTGTTCTGCACCTTCACTTTAAAGTGTAATAAAATGGAAAACAAGTTAAATTCTGTAAAACAAAAAACACAAAAAATGGTTTAGTAGCATGGCAGCTAGCAGGAAATCATGTAAAACTATTTCAGCCAGTGCTATAAAAAGTGGAATAGCACATAGCTTCATTAGCTTGCAGTTTAAATTCCCAGCTTTAAATTACAGGAGACCAGACACATTGACTAAAGGGACATAGGCAGAGGCAATGTAACAGTTGTGTAACCCTTGGCTACCTTGTTTAGTCTTTTAAGCCAGTTGTGCACTGCTACCCAACGTGATTTGATGACTGAAGGAGGGTAACAGGAGGTCACAGGATATGACTGGTGATGATCTGAGAGGACAGGAGACATATACTGTGGAAAGACCAGTAGAGGCAAACCATTCTAAGAACCATTTTTTTACCTCCTACAAGATGTTCACACCACTGTGATTTTGTTTTTCAAAGTTTGCAATACAAAGGGCCACCTGTTATTAAGCATTTTGTTGGTCCCCGGTGATGCCAGAGGATGTTGCAGAGGAAAATGATACCCAGTGTGCAGTGACAGTCATGTAGTCTGTTGTTTGACCACTCGTCCACATATCTATTGTTATGTGTACTTCTTTAATAGCGGATGACTGCAAGGTACTGTTTACCCTCTGGTGCAGTTCCTTATAAAGAGCTGGCACAGCCTTTCTGGAGAAATATGTCCATGATGGCAGCTGGCACTGAAGGGCAGCAACCTTCATCACCTCCCAAAACCTAACAGAGTCAGCAATAGAAAAATGGTGCATGTCCATTGCCATCATTGCAGATACGGCTTTATTTAACTGCTGAGAAGCTGGTTGACTTTGGTCATATGCAGTTCTCCATTTAAAAGCCTGCTGCATCATTAACTGTTTCTGAGATGTGACTGGCACACTAAAAATGCTGGAGGAGAAGACAGAGAAGAAGAAATCTTTCTGTTTTCAATTGGGGAGTTTTCTGATTCTGATAAAGACATAGCAGGTAAAGGAGGTGATGCATTCAAAGGCCTGCTTGGTGTCTGAGGAGTTTTGTGCTGTACATGGAAAGATTTACCTATACCACCAGTCTGTGCACCATGGTAAACCTGTGCAACATCCTCTGCCATGTCACCTTGTGACATATTCCTGGCCCACTGAAGTCGATGTATAAGTGTCTTACTAGTTTTTTTTGGGTTTTTTTGCAGTTGATCTTTTTATTGAGGAATATGTAATGGTACAATAGCAGATAGCAAATGCATCTATTACACGTATACACATAAAAGCACCTCATGTGAGTACAGGTAAACTTTGAACAAGCCGGTTACATATCAATGAGATGTATCTGTATTTACTAACATCAAACCAGTCATATTATTTAAGGTAGTACAGAGTATCAATCATTTCTGCTGATAATTTCAGGGGGGCTTCAATAAATCTTTGGCATTTGGTACCAGTAAGATGGTGGTAGATCGGGCGACATGACCTAGGTATGGGGCCCATATTTCCACAAAAGCTGTACAGGTATTCCTAGCAAAGTGTATGAGATGGGTTCAGGAGACTAGGGACACCATCGCTGACAACCAGGCTTGGGAGGCTGGGACACCTGATGTCCTCCGTTTCATTAAGGTGAATCGAAGAAATTCCACTGAGGCTTAGGTGAGCCATAACATCTGCGTGTTGCTAGTCGGGCATTTATCTGAGGTTATACCAAGTAGCCAGAAGGAGGGGGAGTGAGGCAGCACGCAAGCTAAAATGATGGAGCAAAATTGGATCACCTTACCCCATACTGTCTGGAGGGGCTTACAGCTCCACAATATGTGAAGTAGATCAGCTCTGGGGGACTGACATCTCCAACATTGATTATGGGAAAGCAGTCCCATTTTTTGAAGCTGCAGTGCAGTTCTGTACAAGAGGTGGATAACTTTTTTTAATGAGGAGGCTTCTCTGATCTACATATGCCTTATGGGCTAGTTTCCAACAATTACTCCATTCCTGGGGAGTAATTGGGGTTCCCAGCATTTTTATCCAACTGGCTTTGGCTGGCAAGGAAGGATCCGGGGTGGAATCTCTGGCCCAGCCTTGGATCCTACCTACTAGCCCTTTAATCTGTTGGGACCAGAGAGATAGTAAGAGTTTTTCTCTAGGTGGCCCTGTTTTTGCAGAGCAGCCCACACATGTGCAGTTGGATCTGGACTAGGTACGATACAAGCTCTGAAGTTGCAAATACTGTCAAAAACATTCTCTGGGCAATGAGTATCAATCTCTCAGAAATTGAAACGAGACAAAGGTTTTATTGCCTTCCTGGACCAGATCCTGGAAAGTGTTTATCTGAAAGTCACTCCACACTGGCCAGTGAAAGGGTTTCTGGTCTATTTTCAGGTATGGATTATTCCATAATGGGGTATGAAGGTCAATACTCAGGCATACCTGCTTTGTTCTGCCCAGGGATTGCCAGGCCTGATGGCTAGCCTTAATTGTCAACCAAGCCTGTGTGTGCATTGGGAGGGGGTATCCCAGAAAACAGAAAGGAGAGGTGTTTCCCAAAGCCACATGTTCCATATTCACCCAGGTCGGGGAAGAATGAGGCATCCTACCTATTCCTTTGCACAATTTAGCAACCAGAAATGCTTGGGAGTATCTGTTGAAGTCTGATAGGTTCCAGCCTCCCCTGGACCATGGGGCCCTTAGTTTAGCTCTGCTATAATGTGGCTTTTTGGGATCCCATATAAACCTGCTCATTACAGCATGAAACTTGTGTGCCCACACCTTAGGAATCAATATGAGAAGGTGAGAAACCAGATAGTATATTTTAGGGGCAAACATCAATTCTATGGTGGCTATTTTACCTGCCATGGATAAGCGCAAATGCTCCCACCATTTAGCATTTTTTGACAATTGGGTCCAGATTGGTGTGATATTTTTTTCCGCCAAAGTGGTTGTGTCAGCAGATAATGTAACCTCTAGGTATTTAATGTTGGAGTGTGCCCAGCTGAGGCCTGATGAGCTGATCATGGCTATAGACATGAGGGAGTTAAGTGGGAGAACCTCTGACTTGGCTTTGTTAATACAAAGGCTGGAGATGTTCCACATGCAGTAAGAATAACTAGGATGGGTTGTAAACTCCCTCAAATGTTTCTCTGACAGGATCAGACAGTCATCTGCACACTATTTGGTATAATACTCCTGGTTTCCCACCTCTATGCCATGGATTCTGGGATGAGTACATATAGCTGCAGACAGGGGTTCCATAGCCAAAAAGAAAAGTAGAGGGGAAAGGGGGCAGCCCTGTCTGGTGCCCCTGTGAAGCTGTAAAGGGGAGGATAAAGTAGAGTTAGTGAGTACTTTACCAACCGGTTGCTGGTACAGTGTACATACCCAGGAGGAGAAGTAGGGCCCTATGTTAAATCGATGCAGGACAGCATGCAGAAACTCCCACTCTACCGAATCAAAGGCTGTTTCAAAATCTATCATTACAAGGGCTAAGGGAGTAGGGAGTTTTGCAGCTACCTGCATCTGAATAAACAGTACCCTTACATGATCAGAACTGTGTCTCCCCTGAACGAAACCCACCTGGGAGGGGTGGACAATGTCCGGCAGTATTTTTTCTAATCTGGCTGCCAAGGCTTTTGCCAATATTTTGGCATCAGCATTAGTTAGAGATTGACCGGTAGTTTCCAGGGCACGTCTAGTCATTACCTTCTTACGGGAGAATGGTAATCACCACCTCTCTCATGGAGGGGGGGAGTTCTCCTTTGCCATGGGCTTCATTTAACATCTCCAATAAGGGAGTAATTACTTCAAGGTATACAAGTTTATAAAATCGACCTGGTACCCATTGCTCCCAGAGGCCTTATGTGGGGCCATACTTAAAATTGACTTACTGAGTTCTTTCTCAAAGAGTGGGGCATTCAGATTCTGTTTTTGGGCTGCGGACAGGGCTGGCAGTGACAAGTGGTCCATAAAGCTGTGGAACCTATCCCCATCCCATGTTGTATGGGATGTGTACAAGTCTTGGTAAAATTTAACCATGGTGTCATTGATTTCATTTTGTGCATAGACCATTGTTCCCCCAGTGTTATGGAGCCCTGCAAAGTGTCTATCCACTTGCCTTTTTTTCAGTCTGTAGGCGAGGAGCTTTCCTGCCTTCTCTCCTTCAGCCCAGTACTTGTGTTGAGTACATTTAATGTGCAATTCTGTCCTTCTGGTCGCAAGTATGTTGAGCTGGATCCAGAGCCTGGTCAGTTCTGCCACTAGGCAGTTGCTCTTAAGCCTCCCCGGATTAGTCTTATATTCCACCTCTGCTTGCTTCATCCTAGTTTCAAGCTGTAACATCTCCCCTTCTCTCTGTTTTCTGCGGTGGGTTGTAAGGCTTATAATTTGGACCCTAAGGGTGGCCTTATAGGCTTCCCAGATCATTGCCGCAGAGGATGAATCAGGTGGATTCAGCTGAAAGAATTTCTTGGTTTCCTCTCTCACTAAAAGTTGAAAATCTTCATCAGTCAAAAGAAGCGGGTCCAGCCTCCAGGAAGTGGATTTCCCTTTGGTGGCTGGGCTTACAGCTAGATTTAGCAGCACCAGGGCATGGTCGGATAAGTAGATTGGGGCTATGTGTGTATCTATGGTTCTAGTGGACAAGGTTTCAGAGGTGAACCAGTAGTCCAATCTACTTGCTATTGCTCTAGCTGCAGAAAAATAGGCAAAATCTCTATCTGATGGATGTTGCAGCCTCCAGATATCTGCAAGGCTATGCAGAGACAGCAATTCTTGGACTGTCTTAAGGGAGTTGGTATGGGATTCCTGCCTAGCATTGGACCGATCAAGGAGGAAGTCCAACCCCAAGTTATGGTCTCCCCCTAATATTATCCCAGGATTGTCGGTTGTAAGGTCTACCATTTGTTGTGAGACCTCATTGAAAAATTAAGGGGTGTCTTCATTTGGGGCACAAATGTTGACAAGCAAAATAGGGCCCATTGGGGTGGACATCTTAACCAGTATCCAACACCCCTCTTTATCCACCTTCTGGTGGGTCGTTTCCCATTTAAGTTGCTTATGGAGTAGGATACAGAGCCCTCTTTTGGCCTTCCCTGAGGTGCTATGGAATTCACTTCCCACCCACTTTCTGACAAGTTTCTTGGATTCCAGGTGATTTAGTTTAGTTTCTTGTAGAAACACTATATGGCTCTTAAGTTTATGGATCCTTGCCAGGATCTTGCTCCTTTTAATCAGGGAGTTTAACCCCGTAACATTCTATGATGTCAGAGTCACATCAGTTAGGCTATCCATACTTCTTGTGTTGTGGTGGCTGAGTTATAAACTGGGGCATTGGATAGTTAGAAAGACTGTCAATCCCTGGTGTGTTTGTCTCTCTCACTGTCATATTTGGAGCCCACCCTGCTTTAACCGCCTGTATGGACAGTCGCGTCCAATTCCATCTACTAGCATATTCACCTTGTCCTTCATTTTTCAATGGGAGGGCATCACTATATCGTGTACCTCCCTGCCATCCCATAACCTGTGCATGCTGGCAATCCCCGTTTGCATAGGGGTATGGGGTGGTTTTCTTGGCACCACTATGCTTAATCGGTCCTGCAGTGGAGGCCAGACTCTTGTTACGGAGCAGGGCAAAATCTGATGCCCCAAGCTCCCAGAACCCCCCTCTGGGGGCAATAACCAAGGCATTCCTACAAAAGTCAGTCCTACAGCTTCTAGAATTTACCTCCTATGTTTTCAACAGGGGGGAAGGGTGACATATCCCCAACCACCTGTCTAGAAATATTCTAGTGTGAAAACCCTAAACAAAAAAAAAAGGATGAGAAAAAGGAGATCACAGTCCAATATCTATGCTATAAATGCAGTACTACCTTTTATGTAATTAGTGATACTTCCTACACTGAGCCCCTGTCTGAGCCTAGCACATGTGCCCTGAAGGAACTAACAGGGTGGTGACACTTTGAGACGAGTACAAGAAAAACAGAACAGTGAATAACATCTCCTGACACTGGACTCTAGTGCATTAATACTTAACAATGTAAACATTAGTCTTAACAGCAAGACCCTTAACCAGAACAGCCCAGACTGGAACTGTTGAGCCCACATGGCAAGAGCCGTAGCTGGCTATGTAAGTGGGTGGAGGCTCACAGTCAGTTAAATTTAAGACAGGACGCCCATATTGGGCAATAGCTTGTGCCCAGAGTGTTAATAAAGGGGGAGAGGAATATAATAGCCCCATGTTGCGGCTACATACAGTATATCCCTGTGCCCTCTTACCAAGATGGGGGGCCTTAACATGAGCTTACATTATCACATTTTACCCAGTTGCTCAAGTCAATGTGTATACATACAGCTAGCTCCTTATTCCTGGGGAGGTTTCTCCATGGCTGTAAAGTCCTCAGGAGGCATTTGACAGGGCCTCCAACCATTTGAGAGAGTTCTCCTCATCCTCACCCCCACATTTTGGGTGCAGTCAGCCCAGTCCCCAGGAAGTGGTGACCATTCCACATGATTGGCTTCAGGCATTTCATGAACCCCAGTTGGTTGTTGGGGGGCAGGGGAAAGGTCCAGCGCTGATGGCAGGAGGTCTTGCAGTGGCTCATATCTGTTGCCTAACTTAATCAGCGTGTCTCCAGGACAGCAGCTGCTGGTGTCCAATTGTAGGAATCTTCTCTGACAGCTCCTCAATGGTTCCCTTCTTGCAAGTGGCTTTCCTGTGGCTGGTAGGTTTTTCTTTGAGCGGTCTCTTGACATGGATTGCCAGGGCTGGTTGTTATCTTTAGCAGGTAGGCCTGGCACTGAGTCCTGCTTCAGTGACTCCTGGCTCACTTCCATCATGGAAAAGAAGTCGCCTCATGGGTTATGAGTGTGTAGGCCAGAGGGTGCTTATCTGGTCTGATACTCATGTAAGAAGTTCTCCACTGCTGTGGGGCTATCAAAGGTGATATATTCCCCTTGATGCTGTATCCGGAGTAGCATGAGATATCTCAGATAAGTTGGAATATTAAGTTTATAGAACTGCTATTTAACCCCTCCATATGCTCTCCTCCTGTTCGAGAGGTCTTGGGAGAAATCCTGATACATCTGGATGAGCATGCCATGCCACTCAAAGGAGCCCTGTTCTCGTGCCCTTCATAGATAAAATTCCTTTTCAGGGTATCGCAGGAATTTGCAGAGAATGGGTCTGGGTTGCTCTCCTTGTCTGGGGCTGGGGACCAGGGAGTGGTGGGACCTTTCTATTTCTGGGGCTCCGCAGTTGTCCTGGATCAGCTCTGGAAGAAACACTCGAAGGAAGGTATGCACGTCCCTACCTTCAGCTCCCTCCAGCACCCCCACAATATGTAAGTTTTTTCTCCTAGCCCTGTTCTCCATATCATCCACCTTGTTGAGGAGATATGTAAGTTTATTTTGATGATCTTGCAGGGTTCCACTTTGAAGCTGTACCACAGTGTCAAGCTGCTGGACCGTATGCTCAGTGTGGGCCACTCGTGAGGCTAGGGCAGCTAAGTCCTGATTAGTCTTATTAGCCACTTGTTTCAAGTCTGCAGTGTCCAGTAAAATCTTATCTAATTTTTCCATCATAGCCCCCAAGTCCACCTCCTGTATTGTGCTTCATTGTTTTTCTCTGAAAGTGTTCGGGTTTCCGTTTGGGCAGACGAGGTGACACATTTGGTGCTTTTTACTGGATGCTGAAATTGCGATTCCCCAGTCTGCCAGGGCTCGGTCCTCGAGGTGCTGCTAGGTTGTTCACAGCAAGTGAGTCTCACAATTTTCCCCAATCGGGTTGCAGGAGGTACCGATTTAGAGGCAACGTCTTCCTCTACCAGTTGACTGCTCAGGAGATCTCCTTTTCAACAGTGAATTGAAGGATGCAGGTGAAATAAGCCCCCTGATGAAAACAGCTAAAAGTTTACACTGCTGCCATCTTGCTGGTAGGCTCCACCCCCGTCTTATTAGTTTAAATGTGGCAACGTTGCTTGCCTGTCTTCCTCTGCTGATAGAGTCCTTATATAAACAGCACATCATTCTCATACTATTCTTTGGATCAAGGTGAAAAAATCTCCAAACAAAAGAGGGTTCTTTTTTGTTGTTTTTTTCCTTGCCATTGCAACCTCTGAATCATCATCTGGCATGTCTATGTTAAATTCTATATTTTGATCATTTTCTTCAATGTCTTCAGTGGATGATTGGGTGTGAGGCCCGCCCTCAGGAGATGAGACAGACATAACTTCCTTTTAACTTTTATCTTTCCTCTGATGAACTTTCCCTGGGATTTTTTTTTTGTCTGGCATCTCACAACAGCAGGTTACTCTGGCTCAGATTCCTCATCATCAAACTCCCCATCATGCAGTGCCTCTGTTTCAGGAATGTACTCACTGCCATGGCTGCCTACATGGTCTGACTCTGAAGAGCTCACAGAAGAATGAGAAATGACAGAATCATGACAAAGTGGCACACTGTATGCATGTGTGCTTATTTGTTCATTTCCACTACATGTAACGCCTGCAACTGCCTTTATTTTTTAACAACTGTACCTTTGCCAGATATGTTTCTTAATAGCTGGTACATCACCCAAGATTTTCTTGCTGCCTTTTGATTGGCCTGTATTTGTTGACAGGGTATCAGCTGGAGCAGCAGACAAACATGATGGGATTTCAGAAGACAGTAAGGACTCGGAGGATGAGGAAGCTTCAATAAGTAAAGAGGATGCACCTACCACAGTAGAAGAAGCACTTTTTGTGACTCTTTTTTTTTTTTCTTCTGAATTGCTGTCTTTGACTCCTGAAAGCTTGTTTCACATGCCTTCTTCTTTCTATCTTTATTCATTTAATAAGTTTTAAAATGCAAATAACAGTTGCTTATCATGGACTAAGCCAGCTCCCTTCCAAGAAAAGCCCCAGTATCTATGTCCCTTTGTCACCTTGGGGAAATACGTGGCAGTAATGAGTGGTGCACATTTTAAGATGAGGCAAGAACTGGCCAACTTGCAAGACTACAAGTTGGGGATACTCAACTGCCAAGGGCTACCCCCAAAAAAAAGTTTTCACAAGTGATGCAAGCCTTTACTGGCTCTGCTTGCACATTGCATTTTTTAAAGGACTATACAAAAGAGAAATGGCCCTGCTTGTGTGGGACATGGCTGCTGACGCTGCAGACTGCGGCTACTCTTGACTGCCAAGGGCTGCACTTTCCCTCCAAAAAGGTTTCACATGTGATGCAAGCTTTTACTGGCTCTGCTTAAACAATTTTTTTTAATAGCCTACACAAAATAAATGATCATGTGCTTGCATGGGAAATGTCTGGCATTTGCTGCAGACAGGAGCCTCTATACAACACCAGAGGCTGTCCCCGCCCCCAAAAAGACTTCACATGTGACACAAACCTTTACCAGCTCTAGTTGTATACTATCGTTCACTCTTTTGCGTTGTAAAACATGGAACATTTCCTTTCTTTGTTCTTTTTTTAGTAAACTTTATTTTATATTTCTTAACTTTCTTATTTTAAAATGTTTCATATTTCAGTTTTTTTATTTTCCTTTCCATCCTCCCTATTTTTTATTTTATTTTCAGTTATGCACTGACAGCACTGTTATGCACAGTAACACTGACTGCAGCTTCTAGTTTGAGCACTGCAGTCTCCCCATTCCCCCACACACTGTTTCCTCTTGGGGGGGGGGGGGTGTTTCTCTTTAAGTGTTAGTTATAATAAATGTGCCTTTTGGAAAGCTGTAGTTATTTTTTTGCAGTCTGTCTCTGTCTGGCACATAGCTCCCAACCACACACACAAGGCCAGATTCTAGAAAAGTTACGCCTGGCGTAACAGCACTTGCGCCAAGTAGAATGGCGCAAGTAACAACCACCAAGCAGTTGCAACTTGTGCTATTCTACAAAGTGGCTCACGACGCATATTATGCTGCAGTTGCCCATAAACCCCTGCGACATGGTGCTAGGGGTTCTGACGCTGTTGCACCATGCCAGGAGGGCATAAGGACCCCAATGTCGATTCTAAAAAACCCGGGCAGAACTCATCGGCACTGCTGATTGTAACCTCGCCTCCAGGGTTCACAGACCAGTCCATGTGCTCCCCCATGCCCAGACTGCAACTGTTGATGCCCCAATGGGCACCGCACAAACAGTCCTGACTCAGGCCATGATCCCACCCCATCCCCCTACTGTACAGACCTCATACAGTAAGTGCCCCACAGGGCTGCCCACACCCCCAGCCCCGAGCGCCAAACAGAGGCCCGCAGGGCTTCCCATACCCCAGCCCCATTGGACACATGCCCCGCAGGGCAGCGCCAGTCATCCTCATGTGTGCCTCACCGAGTCACCAGCCACAAAATGTAGTAAAACCCTGCTTGGTAGTTTAGTGGCCCCCACCCAGCCATGCCAGCCCACCCAGCACCCACCCATCCCCAGCTGGCACTGAGAAGCTCCACCTCATCATGGCTAGTTGCCGACTGAGTTCAGTATGAGCACGTACTGTAAAGATGTGCTCAGAAATTAATTTTTCTGAGCACGTCTTTTCAGCACACGCTCATACTGAAATCAGTCAGTGGCTGGCCGTGGTGGTGAGAGGTGGGGCACTTACTGTTTTCCTGCTTGTTCCTAAAATCTGCATGTCCCCACATCCATTAGGAATTCTATTGTTATAAAGCTACTTCTTTTAAGTTTGTTTGCTGTTCGTCATTCAATTAGTCAATGATGCATCATCTGGTGAAATTAATTAATGTAATGTTATTTGTTTTCTCTTAGCTGTCACTGATAAGGACTGTACTTGGCAGCATACTGTCAAATGTTTTGTTCTCAGTTCATGCTGCATCATGAAATACTTTTTAATGTTGACTCTGGTCTCTCCTGCCTGTCTGGTCTGGTACTCATGTAAGAAGTTCTCCACTGCTTGTGGGGGTACCGGAGAGAGCTGAAGGTAGGGACGTGCACACCTTCCTTCGAGTGTTTCTTCCAGAGCTGATCCAGAACAACTGCAGAGCCCCAGAAATAGAAAGGGCCCACCACTCCCTGGCCCCCAGCCCCAGTCAAGGACAGCAACCCAGGCCCATTCTCTGCCATTCTCTCCCAGGTCGTGCCTGAATATAGGCAATATTCTTGTCTAGTGTACTTACCCAGTAAACAAAAAAACAAATAAATAAATGCCAGTAACCAGCTGGGGATGGGTGGAGGGTTTGCTGAGTGGGCTGGCATGGCTGTGTGGGGGGCCACTAGACTGTCAGGGCATGGTTTTGTTGCATTTGCGGCCAGAGACTCGGCAGTTGGGGCACAGGTGGGGGGATGACAGTGCCACTCTGCAGGACATGTACAAACGGGGATTCGGGGGACTGGGGGTAGGAGAGGCCCAGGGCTCTATTAGGCACTTTGGGGCTGGAGGTATGGGAAGCCCTGCAGGGCTCTGTTTGGCACTCAGGGGCTGGGGGTGTGAGCAGATCTGTGGGGCTCTATTAGGCACTCGGGGCTGGGGTATGAAGCCCTGTGGGGCTCTGCTTGGCATACCGGGGAGATGGGGTGTGGGCAGTGCTGTGGGGCAGTTATTGTAGGTTTTGGGGTGGGGGTGTGGAGCAGCCCTGCGAGGTGCCTTTTGTGGCTAGCTGGGTGGGGGGGCATTTGAGAACTGCATTGTGGCTTGCGACATGCTCACCAGGTGAGCCCGCAGTTTGGTGTACCAGGCCGCAAGTCACAGGACTTAGCTGCAGAGACCTTACACCTTCTAGAATGGGGCGCAGGGTCAATGTCACAGTTGAGGGTGGCGCAAGTTGCATTTGATGGCGACTTGTGCCACCTTTCTAAAATCGGGTCCACACTCTCCAACTCCTCCTCAGTCTGTCTCTCTCTCTCTCTCTCTCTCTCTCTCTCTCTCATGTTTTTTTTTTCTCTCTAGAATTCTCTTCATTTTTTAATTTTCTCCTGTTCTCCTCCTTTCTTGGTGGTAGAACTTAAGTTCGGAAATCAGAACAAAGCTGAAAAGCTTCCAGTTACTGCTTCCACAGGCAAAGTAAAAGCACCAGCAATAAAGTTATTCCTTCCCAACCAGTGGCTGACATGCAATGGTGTAGAGGTCAGAGCCGTACTGATATATATATATATATATATATATATGTATATATGCACACTATGGTTTCAGCATGTGCAAACCAGAGTATCTATGCTACGCATGGACTCCCCTCCACACCCTTTGACCTCTCCTTAAGCAGCATGCAAGCTAGGAGGCTAGGGGAGATGAAATAAATGAAGAACACAGAGTCAAGCTGCAAGCTGACTCAGCAAGGTTCAGCTTGAGTCAAATGAAAACCAAGCTGCATGCATTCAGGGTGGCTTGGTTTCCATGGGAGAGGTTCTGCGCACCTCTAGTATAAGCAATAAAAATAATGATCAGCTGTGCAGTGCGTAATGGGGTTGTAGATTTATTTTGGGGGTTTGAAGAGGATTGGTCAGTAGGGTAGACACCAGTAGCATGACATCGACCCTGGTTTGTGAACAGATGTGGGTAATTCATGGAGAGCAGTATTGGAGGATGTGGAATAGATTTAGTGTCCCTGCACCCACTCTTCTCTTGGGGTATGGGAGGAAGGTTGCTCTACTCAACTGCCACCACCAGGACAGGATGATGCTACTGCCTTTCGCACACCCTGCAACTTTGACAGGGTGACACACTAGCAAAGTGGCTGACAGTCAAGGGGGTGGACATCCATCCCCCTCCTATCCCTGTCATGTGGAACAAAGTTTCTGGTAAGAAGGGTGACAGGGCCGGGTGTCTGAAAGCAGAAGGGGGCCTGCTGTTGATGGGTGGCCTGAAGTGACCTGAGCTTTTTCCCACCAGGTACACTTTTCCATTTTTCTAGCTACCTTACTTGTGCAGACAGTGCATAGACCCATCAGTCTTCGAACGTGCATATCAATCCCTTGTGAGGGAAGGCTCCCCTGCCTGCCATAAGGTGTCATGTCTGTTCCAGAACACTGCTCTGTCCTTCCACAGGCTGGGGCAGGTGCCAAATGGTGTGGAGCCTTCCTCCAGTCTCAGCCTATTCAGCCAGTTCACTGAGTTTGCACAAAAACTCAGTTCACTGGCATGGGAAGACAGTGTGGTCCCATTGAGCCTACTGCCCCTGGAGATAATGTTACATTATACTTTTTTTGTTGACAGTTTTACCCCAAAATTTCAACATAGTATTGCTATGACCTCTTCTTCTGAATATGTTAGGTGTCATTTATAAAATACAACAACGAGCAAGAACCAAGGAGCACCAGGATATGTGCGGTGCTATTGAAATTCAAAACAGGCAATAGCAAGAAGGCATAAGCACCATTTGTACACTGACCTCTGAAACTTGGCCGGCCAGTAGGCGTCGATCTGTATAGTGTCAGTCCTGATTCTGGTCTGTAATAAATTTGATTTCTTATCTTTGAGACGCTAGTCAGTGTGCTGAGCGGGTGCTTTTGCCTTTCTTGCTATTGCTCATTTATAAAATACTAGACGAAATGTCATTTTGCACCACAAGTGCAAAATCATATTTGGGCCTAGATCTGAAAATGACAGCTGCTGAGTTCATGTGGTGGTGCAAATACAATGGCTATGTTGAAAATATAGGGTCAAAATATTGAAAATTACCATAGTTATGAGCGAGTATTGAAAAATGTCAATGTATCTCAATAACTGTTATTTTTCAATATTTTGAACCAAAAGTTTCAACATAGTCATCTTATGACCCTGCCTCATTAGCCCAGTAGCCAAAAATGTTCAAATCCTTGCCAAAATTTCATTTCATGCTACAGGTGTGAAAACACTTTGGGCAGTGTCTGAAAAATGACAGCAGTCACATTAATGAGATGTGTGAAAAAATTGATACTGTGTGTTGAAAATTTGGGATCAAAAGATTGAAAACTGCCACAATTATGAGTGAGTGGAGAAAAATGTCACTGTATGCTCATAACTTTGTTGCGTTTTAATATTCTGACCCCAAATTTTCAACATAGCTTTCCTATATCTCTACTGCATGAATCCAGTAGGTAAAACTTTTCAAATCCTGCCTGAAAAGTGATTTTGCACAGTGATTGTAAAATCACCTTTTGAACCAGATTTGAAAACTTCCACTGCCCTTGTTCTTGAGGTGAAGTTGCAGAAAGGCCATGATGAAAATGTGGGAACAAAATATTTAAAAACAACCAAGTTAGGAGTAAAAGTTCAAAACACATTGAAATATATTATAAAACACTTAGCTGATTTCCTCAGTTCTCATTCTGGCACTGAAGAATGAAGACATGTCTCCGGTCCAGAGAAGATTATGATGTTAGATCTCCAGTAGGTAAGTATAGGTTAAAGGGTGTGGGTGGAGGGTGCTGAGTGGGGGAGGGGTAGGGGGATGTCATGGGATGGTTTTCTTTATTTTAGCAACCACCAACACTTGGGCATCCAAATGTCAGCTTGAGACTTGGGGACACTAAGGGTGGGCACCTCTGTGTCTGAGACTGCTGAGTCAGGGGTTGCAGTATGCTGACTCTGGGGATTGGGCACCCCACAGTTGACAGATTGAAGTTAATGAGGGTGCAGAATTGTAACAAAATGGAGGGGGAGGAAACTGGCACCAGGGAGGTGGGCAACTAGGTATCAGAGAAATTATAAAATAACATAGAAACATATAGAAACATAGAATTTGACGGCAGATAAGGACTGCTTGGCCCACCCAGTCTGCTCATTTCCCTACCCAATGGATAAGCTGCAGATCCTAGTTAACCAGCAGCCTACTTCTTTCTACCCCCACCCCCTAGAATTGCCTTATGGCTGTCCCATGCATGCTTGAATTCAACCACTGTTTTTGACTAGACAACCTCCTTTGGAAGGCCGTTCCATGCATCCACAACCCTCTCTGTGAAAAAATACTTCCTTATATTACCTCTGAGATGCCCCCCCCATTTTCAAATTGTGCCTCTTTGAATATATACATTTAGCTGGCACAGGGGATTGCACACACCAGTGTCCAGTTGACACATACATGTATAGGGTCTATGAGCAAACTGAATGGGCCTAGCAACCCTTATCTGCCAACAATTTCTATATTTCTATGTTTCTGTGAAATCACAGAGGCCACTTGTGAAGCTGATGGAAGCGGTATGCACAACAAAAAATGAACCCACATGCACAGTGTATTCTGCAGTAGCAGGGCTACACACTGAGACGTAGCCCCACCCTGCTGAATGAACACAGCACAATGGCATACACAGACAAGGAAACAACCCTGTGACTTGGTACAGCAAAGCATTCTCATAAAAAGACCACATTAAACAATGTGATTGTAAACATTCAGTTATCTTCAGTACGTGAATTTTTTTAAAACCATGCATGCTCAGAAATTGAAAGTTCTTTCTAAAAGATTTTTAAAACTACTTACATTTGGGAGCTAAAAGACATATTTTCTTAAACATTTTAAAAACTACTTCAGTTTGGGAGCTAAAAAATACAAATATGAATACAATGGGTCAGACTCTATTAGACCTACAAGTTTCAGATTTCCAAAGTCTCCTACTTTTTTAGTTATAGGTGAGGAAAAAAAGGTCTTGACTTATTTTTTTGTTTCTTGACCCTCTATAACTTAGCCCCCCCACACACACACACAATCCTGGCATCACCTCTGTGCTTTCCAAATTTCAAGAACATTGGTTGAATGGGAAAAGTTATTAATGTGCAGAAGTTGGGGTTTAACATTAAAATGCTACTAAACCCTTATCTACAGGCACTACCATGCCTGAATGACATACTGAGGTGAAAGAGCTCATTTCCAGATGTGTCCTGCAGGAGGGGAAACTACGGAGAGTGTATCAATAAGTAATAACCATTGGTTACACAAATATAAATACATTAAGTTAAACAATTGAGCAGCAACAAAATGAACAAGATGAGCTGGGCAGAGGATCTGAAGAGCAACAAGTAATTTAAGTGCAAGTTGGAGCCCAACTGGAGTATGAGCAAAGCAACAATTCAAAAGGTGAATGAAGCATTGTTGGTGTTTCATTCAGCAGGAAAAGATGGAGTAAACTACGTGGGGGTAGAAATTAATTAGGGCAGGAGCAAGGGCAGTGAGGGGAGAGAATTGCATGTCAGAAAAATACAGCACAGGATCATAGACAACTGAAGGACTAAAAAGTGAATTTACAGAGGAGAGATTTGACTAAGTGGGAGGAGGGAGCTGTATGAATGCTAATGGGAGAGCCCAGTAGTTTGGGGAAGTGGAATTACTGTAGAAGGCAGCTTGGCCAGCAGAGGCTCGTATGTAGAGTAGCATAACCTAGTGAGAGCCAGAGCTGTAAAGGGACTAAGAGGTAGAAGGGAAGAATTGAGGAGGAAGGAAAGGTAAGGGAGGAGAGATACAAGACAGAATTTGGAGCTGAAGGTAACGCAATGAGCAAGATATCTGGCATCAAAGGAGGGAAAGGAGAAGGAGAATTAAAGGGAGCAGTGGTGGGTTCTGGGGGCAATCAAAGGCAAAGTGGCAGGAGGAGTGAATTAGTTGGTCCAGACTGGCCGGGGTGGATTTGGGAGCAAACAATGTCACCATAGTCCAACATAGGAGATGATCTTTCTGCAAGCAAGAAGTAGGATACTCACTTCATTCCTATGAAGCGCACCTAGTTTGGGGTGAAGCTTCTGGTAGATGGCATCCACATGAACAGAGAAAGTGAGGTGATGATCCAGTCAATCCCCAAGATATTCAAAGGAAGAAACATTGTCAGTTATAACATCATCAAGGGTATGGAAGGGGGTGGGGTAGCTTAGCTAGTCTCTGTCTTGAGCCAAAAGTCATGGAGACCATTTTCTGAGCATTGAGGAATAGCTGATTAGCCCAGAGCCAATGCTGGATGTTGGTAAAGTTCATCTGGGCTTAGGGCTGGTTGAGAATTATCTTTCACTAGAAAAATTCTGGTGAAATTTCCAACTTTCTTTCCACAAAATTTTGCAGAATTTCCACAAATATTTCAGGAAATTTACCCAGAAATATGATTTCAGTTATTTCCACAGGAAAGGGGAGATCTGGAGTTTAGCTAGAGTAGAGAGGAGGGAAACATAGAAACTGATCACAGATAAGGGCCCTGGGCCCACCCAGTCTGCACATTTTTCTTATCTTAATTTTTGCTGCAGACTCTACTTGATTTAGGTCACTATCTCTTCCCGCCCCCCCCCCACTTCCTTACTCCAATGCTGATTCCCTTTGTGCCTATCCAAGGCATTTTTGAATCCCACCACTGTTTTTGCCTGCACTACCTCCACTGGAATGCTGTTCCAGAAATCCATCACCCTTTTTGTGAAGAAGTATTTCCTTACATCGTTCCTGAATCTACCTCTCTCTCCAACTTCATAGAATGTTCACATTCTTCTAGAGCACCTTTTTCTCTCAAAAATCTCCCACCTGTACCTTATTAAACCCCATGAGGTATTTAAAGGTCCCTATCATCTCTCCCCTCTCATTCCTCTCCTGCAGGGTGTATATCTTGAGTTCCTTTAGCTTCCTCATAGGGCTTTTGATGCAGACCTTGCATCATTTTGGTTGCCCTCTTCTGGACCACCTCCACTCTATGTCTTTCCAAGATGTGGTCTTCAGAACTGGACACAGAATTCAAGGTGGGATCTTATCAGTGATCTGTTCAGGGACAAAACCATCTCCCTCTTCCTGCTGGTGATACCCATGTCTATGCACCCTAGCATCCCACTAGACCTCCAGACTACCTGGTCACATTGTGTGCCACCTTTAGGTCATCTGATAGGATTACCCCCAGGTCTCTCTCCTACTTGGTCATTGTCAGTGTCAGTCCTCCAATTTTGTAATCTGTCCCCAGGTTTCTATGGCACAAGTGCATTATTTTGCACTTTTGTACATTAAAGCCCAGCTGCCATACCCTTGACCACTCTTCCAGTTTTTCAGATCCCTACCAATGCTTTCCACCTCCCCCTTCCAAGAGTGTCTACTCTGTTGCAGATCTTGGTGTCATCCGAAAAAAGGCATGCCTTCCCTTTCAGCTCCTCCACTATGTCACTTATAAAGACATTAAAGAGGACCATTCCCAGCACTGAGCCCTAAGGTACTCCACTGAACACCCTCCCTTCCTCTGAGTGAACTCCATTTACCTCTATCCTCTGTATCCTTTTCCCTAACCAGTTTCTTATGGAGGTCACCACCTTCTTGCCTGCCACCAAGCTACCCAACTTGCTCACCAGTCTCTTATATGGAATGGTGTTGAAAGCCTTGCTGAAATCCAGGTAGGGCACATCCACTGCTCTTTCCTAATCTAACTCCTTGGTCACCCATCAAAGAAATTTTTCAGATTTGTTTGGCATTATCTTTTTCCTGTGAATCCATGCTGTCTCAGATCCTTTAACCCTTTAGATTCCAGATATTCCACAATCCTTTCCTTCAGTATTGCCCACCACTGAGGTCAGGCTGATAGGCTTATAATTTCCCAACGCTTCCTTCCAACCACTTTTGTGAAGTGGAACTACTTCTGCCCTCCTCCAGTCCTCCAGGACCACTCCAGTCTCCAGTTATCTGTTAAACAGGGCTGTCAGAGGTGCAGCTAGCACCTCACTGAGCTCCCTCAGCAACCTTTGATGCACCCCGTCTGGCCCCATGGCTTTGGCAACCTTTAGGTTACTGAGTGTTTTCCTGATTCCCTCCACAGAAAAAGAACTAGTGTCCATTTCCCTCCCCTCAAAGCTCTTGGTGCATTTTCATGGTTCCTGCCTTCCCCATCTAGTGTGAACACTGAGCAGAAGTATTTGTTCAGGATGGCTGTCTTTTCCTGATCCCACTCCATACAGTCCTACCCTTTGACCATACAATCCCTCCCTTTGTCTTCCTTTTTTCACTAACATATCTAAAAAATATCTTGTCCTGCTTTGATACTGCCTGAGCTATTCTTTCTTCCACTTGTGCCTTTGCGCTCCTTACTGCTTTCTTTTACCTCCCTCTGTTTTTCCTCCTATCCTCCCCTTTCTGGGTCTCCTTATACCTTCTGAATGCCATTCTTTCAGCCTTTACCTTTTCTGACACCTCTTTTGAGAACCATAGTGGTTTCCTTTTCTGTTTGCTTACCTGCAAGATATAGAGGTTTGTTGCCTTCACTATGCCTTCTTTTAGTTTGGCCCACTGTTCCTTCACTCTCCCAGGTCATTCCTCCCATCAGGTCATTCCTGAGGCATTCACCCATATTTATAAAATCATCCCTTCTGAAGTCCAGGACTCTCACCAGGTTAGGTACACAATCCTGACATGAGTAATCCCATCACAGAAAAGTTCGACATCCAAATCCTGACTATTTAATGACCAACAAATTCTGAATCCCTACTGGCTGTTGTATGACACAATCATGACACAAGCTACAAACACCCTCCGAAATGCAGAAATGTATGACAGTTTACAATGTTTCAGAATTACATCTTACTCGATCACTCTGATCTCTGTCATTTATTACACAACTCTCAGACTACTGGCTATTGGATTTTAGTGACATACTATTAAACTAAAGATTTTGTAATTTTTCTTTTCTGTGGAATTTACTGGATTACAACTGAAGTCAAAACAATAAGATGGACCATCGCTAAGGTAGGCGCTCAAGAGTTTGTACTTCTAGCAGGTTTGGGGGGAATGGAGTCTAACAGCGGCCCAGTATGCACATGCACAGCCATTTTGTTTTAGTTTTATTTATTTATTTCAGTACAGTGAAAGTTGTTAGATACTGTTCTGTTCTGCATCTGCTTGCGGCCCCGTACCTTACACAGCATTGCACATTTAGTTAAGAATTGTAAGAATGTGTTAAGAATGCTGTTTGGGTGGGGAGAGGGGACTGCATTTGTCAGATCAGTGTTTCAGAGAGATCTGCCAGTAGAGTGAATATCTACTATTATTTAGCTCCTTCTGAAAAAATTCAGCCAGTGCTACATGAACCGATACTATTCTGTTCCGTACTGCTTGTGGTCCTTTACGAACATTGCACAGTAGTTTTGTTTTAGTTTAATTTATTTATTTCAGAAGAGTGATGGTTGTCAGATACTATTCTGTTACTATACATTTTGTCAGTCAAAGTTGTCTGCATTTGTTGGGATTTCATATGTCGGGCAATCAAAAGGTGGAATTGCATACTTGACTGGAATCCGGTGTTGGGATTCCAAATGTCAGGATTGTACATGTTGGGATTTTTTATGGATCCCCTCTCACCACTGTGTGGCTGAATTACACAACTGTTTTTATCTTGAATCACACTGTACAATGATCATTGGTCCCAAGATGGCTTTGCACCTTGATATCTGTCTGTTAGTAAGCACCAGGTCCAATATAGCCTTATCACTTGTGGGTTCACTGACTAGTTAAGCAGGTGCTGGAACTGCAAATCAAGCAGATTGGCTAGTGCTCATAGAGGGGGTTGTCTACCCCACACACAACAGCACACTGTCGCAGGACTACAGCCCTTGAGGAAAAATAACACTCTATTTGTGAGTTGCAAAGAAATATCTTTTAGTTAATTCAAAATCCAGCTGTACTGGCACTCACATCAGTGTAACGAGCTGTGACCATTTATCCTGGCACTTCAACTAGTGTTCGGTCTTCATCAGGTGGCCTGGTTTACTGGATGACAGAGTGCCTTTTAAAGTGCAGTTTGTGCATATTCATGAGCAACAATTCCGTTTTAAGCATAGTGCTTAAATAAAAACCAAAAAACTTCAGTCTTGATATTAAAAAATACCAACCGTCCCTGGAAGTGTAGTTGAGTATCTGTTGGCTGCCATATAGAGGGCTGTGTACAAGGAGAATGTCGTGGTGCCCGGTGCATGTACCCATCCACATAATGTACCCCACAACCTGCATTCCCTGCCATTCACAGCATGTTGGGGACTGTGAGTCCTGTGGGGTAGGTGCCAGCAGAACTGGATTAAGGCATAGGCATCAAAGGCACATACCTAGGGCCCCTGCCTACCAGGGGACCCCCAGTAATCCCCAATATATATTTACTATATATAATTTTCTTTCTGCCTGAGCTGCATTTTTTGTTGTTTTGTAAAGGACTCAGGCACAGAGCAATCTGAACAAGACAGGAGCTGAACTGTGACATGACTCTTACCTCCCTGATTAGGTGTGTAGTGGATCTGATAGCTTCAGGGTGCCCCAGCAAGGCTGACCTTTAAGGTGAGAACAGGCCAATTTCCTTTGCTTTGTCTTCCACTCCCATTTGGAATTCTCACTTAGAATCAAGTCTCACTCTTAAAAATAAATGATTAACAGTGCAATTCAATTTATATTTTTATAGAACACAGCAGAAACCCTAAACAACTTCTTCACCACCTGTGCCCTTCCTGACCTGACCTCCCCCCAGTCTTTCATGCAGCCCCCCAAACCCTACCTAAAACAATTTCCTCCTCGCTCCCACCTCACCAGAAGAACTCCTTAATGCCCTCTACTCCTTGAACATCTCAAAATCCAGCCCTGATGGTATCCACCCCAAACTTCAGCGCATATCTGCACCTGCAATTGCTGTTCCCTTCACTTACCTACTAAACCTGTCCTCCTCTAGCAATGTCCCCCACCTTGGAACCTTGCTTATGTCATCCCTCTCTACAAGGGTGGTGACACCTCAGTACCTGGAAACTACCGACCAATCTCCCTCCTCCCTGCTCTTGCCAAACTGCAAGGAGCTCTTGTCTAGTCTAGGCTGACTTTCTCGTGTCCATAAATTTCCTATCCCCATATTGGTCTGGGTTCAGAAAGCACCACTCCACCATATCCTACCTCCTTCACACACCGGACACATCCAGTCCACCACTGACCAAGGCCAACTAACTACTGCAATCTTTGTTGATCTGGTAGAGGCCTTTGATTCTGTTCCCCAACCCCTGCTCCTTGACAAACTCAAGGATTTCCCCCCATCTGCAATTCAGTGGTTCAGATTGTACCTTGAAAATAGGATCCAGTCAGTCAGGACTGCACACTCCACTTCCCACCCTCTTCCCAAACCAGCCGGTGTCCCCAGGGCTTGATTCTTGCCCCATTCTGTTTTCTCTATTTATTAACTACCCATCTGTCTGTTCAAGATCTCTCATCCACATGTACGCAGACAACACCATCCTTTTCACATCTGGACCAGTTATAAGCGACATTCAATCACGACTGCAACATGATTATCAAACATGCAGGCTTGGTTTCATGGAAATTGTCTCAAAATATACTCATTCAAAACTGTTTCCATGACTTTTAGATCTGCTGTAAAACTCTTGAGAATATCCTCTCCACTTGTTATTGCCTACCTAGATGGGGCCCCACTAAATGCTGTCTATACATACAAATATCTACCAGTATGGCTCGACCCCAGTTAAACTTCTCAAATCATATTGATGCTATCACATCAAAGCTACACCCTAAGCTACATCATGATACCCTCCCGCTACCCATTAGAGGCATAGTATTTTATTTTTATTTATTTATTTAAGTCTCGGATTACATATACATTTGAGCTAAGAGCTCTTTTACCAAGGTTCCATGTCAGTAGAAAGGACAATGGATTAAACAGAACAGTAAAGTGCGCTACAATAAAGTGTAAATAGGAGGTGCAAAAAATCATAATGGACACAAAATCATAATGGATAGTCAATGTAAAACAACAAAGACACATTATGCTAATCAGTTTCTGGCACAGGAAAATGCATACAGTACATTGATAACAGCCAGCAGGCTTTGTCAATACAAACAGGGTACAGGGTGTAGGAAGGGATGTGGGAGGGTAGACTGGGAAGAGTAAGAGGAGGGTGGGAGTGTAGGACATGAGGAGAGGTGGGGAAAGGGGAGGGGGAGAAAGGGTGGAGAAGGGGTGGGGATGCAGGGGGAAGGGTAGGAGGCAAGAACACTAAGTTACTATGAAAGAGGTCAAGTGCTTAGGTTGAGGTTTGGGAAAATATGGTTAAGGGAGACAGTCACAGGTGCTAGCTGTAGAAAGTAGTGACTGAAGCTTGAATTTGAATGGGCCCAGCTTAGTTTCGGAGAAGAAGTCATTGTTGAAAGCATTCATACAGCAGGGTGACCTGTAGGTAAATGATCTTTGCCCCTGTGTGGCTTGGCGATGAGGGACCTGTAGAAGCTGAGATTCAGAACCTTGGGTGTGGCATGGATTACGAGGGGGGCTTAGAGGATCTTGTACTCCAGGTGGCAAGAGGTCTAAGGTTATTTTCTTGGCCATCAGGCACATTTGGTGTTTGATACAATTTTTAAGCTGTAGCCAACTGGTTAGGGCATAGAGGTTACACTTGTGGGTGAGATGGTGGGCTCCTGCAATGAGACAACATGCTTTGCTAAGAGCAGTGGGGATACACCGGAGGGCAGTATCTGTCGCAGAGCCATAGATGATCAGTCCATAGTCAATTATAGAAATAATATAGTTCTGTACAGCTATCCTTAAGGCTTCAGGGGTTAGAGATTGCCTGTTTTTGTAGAGTAGTCCAATACGAATATTTACAGCTTTCACAATGTTATCTATATGCACCCCATATGATAGGTTACTGTCTATGATGACTCCAAGATACTTAAAGAATTGTACCTGTTCAAGGGCTGTACCAAGGCAGTTAGTGATAGTCATAGGATGTTGCCTGTGCTTGTTATGGGAGCTGCTGAAGAGCATAAGCTTAGTTTTTTTTATAGTTTAGTATCAACATGTGATGACTAAACCATTTCTCTACCAAGGAAAATCCGAGTTGTAGCTGGGTTTCAAGGAGTATGAGCTCCAGGTGAGTTGTGTAAATTACAGCATCATCTGCGTAGAGTAGGATTTGTTCAGGACAGGATCTTGGGAGACCGCTTAGAAATAGACTAAATAGGAGTGGGCCCAGGATGGAACGTTGAGGAACCCCAGAGCGAACAGGTCTTGAGTCAGAGAGGACGTCGACAATTTTGACTTGTTGAGTGCGGTTGTCCAGATAACTTTCAAACCAGGCAGTGGAGTCAGAGGAGAGCCCTGCATTAAGTAGTTGTTCCAGTAGTAGAGGGTGATGGACTGTGTTGAATGCTTTTGTCAAGTCGATGAAGGCAGCACCAACTAACTGACCACGGTTCAGAGAGCTGTGTATAGAACCGGTGAATTCCATAAGGGCCGAGGTGGTGCTATGCCCTTTTCTGAACCCATGTTGTTGGGCGCAATGGGTCTAATGTGTGTCAAGATATTCAGTAAGCTTGGTCAGCTACAGTGTGTTCAAGAGCCTTAGAGAGAGGTGGTAATATGGAGATAGGCTGGTAGTTCACGTGAAGAGTCCTGCCTCCACTTTTGTAGACCGGGGTAATCGTGGCTGATTTCCATTTATTGGAGAACTGTGTGAGTCTGAGTGAGAGGTTTACGATCCTGGTTAAAGGAGTTAACACTTCCTCAAGGGTGAGGGACAGCAGTTTGAGGTCAAGGGAGTCCCCACTGTGTCTAGATTTGCCAATTGCTTTACGGATGTATTATTAACAAAAATGATCACTCCAATCTTTGACTACTCTGATGTAGTGTATGGCACTGCCCCCTCCTCCTCATTATCCAGGCTCGACTCCCTCCTCTATACTTTTTTCCACTTTGCTACATATTCCCCTCTCAGAACCCACAACTGCACTCTCCTTTCTTCCCCTGGGACACCACCCCATCACATCGTTGCTTCAGCCGCTCCATCTCATTCATATCCAAATTCTGATTTGACGTGCTCCCCCATTACCTGGCAGAGAGGCTAATGCCAGCTGCCACTTCCCCATACTCACTGCACTCTAGGGACTCACATTATTTCTCCCTCCCCAAACCTTCCTCATCCACTGGCAAATCCACCTTCACCTACAGACTTCCACTCTTTATGGAACCAAATTTCCATCTCTCCTAAGAAACACAACCTCTTACAACTGCTTCAAATACCAAATCCAACAACTTCCACTACCTACCTGCACCTGCTCCTAGACACTCACAGGCCCTGCCTCAGGAAAATTGATTTTTATGGATAGTAGTCTAATCCTCAGAATTGTATAATACTATTTGTATATAGTCCATCTGAATATACTGTACAATACTTTGCTGTATAACTCATGCAACTGTATATTTATCTTATGTATCTGTTATGTATTTTCTGCTTCATATCCCTTTCCCCATTCACCAGGTCGCACCTTGAAATGAGCCTCGGTTCAGTGTGCCTTTCCCGGTTATCAAAATGTTTAAATAAAAATTAATATATTTAATCTCACTCATAAATTTAAGAAATACATACTAACATACTATTTGCCAGCAGATTAGGCCTTACGGTCTATCGAGTCTGCTCGAACCTAGATCCTTAGTTGGATGCCGAGACCCTCCCATCCCTTGATCTCCAGAAACCTCTATCATCCATCCCCACCCCGGACAGGCCATCATCTGATACATCCACTTTCTGTGTCTGTCCCACCCTCTCTTGAAGCCCTCCACTGTGGATCTCTGAACCAGCTCACCAGGCAGTGCATTCCAAGGGTCCACCACTCTCTCAGTGAAAAACCTCCTCCTCTTCCCCTCACCCTTCCACCTTCCAACTTCAAACCATGCCCTCTGGTGATACCTCCCTGCTTTAGTCTAAAGATCCCCTCCATGTTTACCCTATTTATTCCCTTGAGGTACTTGAAGACCTCAATCATGTCCCCCTGTCTCTCCTCTCCTCCAATGAAAACAGGCAGAGCTCCCTCAAGTCTGTCCTCATAAGTCAAATCCCTAGCCCTCGTATCATCTTTGTTGCCCTCCTCTGTACCCTCTCCAGGAGCTATGCCCTCTTCAAGTGTGGTCTCCAGTACTGTACACAGTACTCAAGTTGTGGTCTAACCAGTCCATTGTACAGTGGCAGAATCACTTCCTTGCTCCTAGAGGTGATCCCCTCACGATGCATCCCAACATCCTGTTTGCCTTGCTAGCTGCTCTCCTGCACTGCTCAGAGTTATTCATACATGTATCCACCATGACCCCTAGGTCTTTTCCCCTATTGAGGCCTCCAGCACCTCCCTCCCAGGGTGTACCTGTGTTTAGGGTTTCCCGACCAAGATGCAACACCTTGCACTTGGTGATATTGAAATTAATTTCCATGTGTGAGCCCAGCTTTCCAGGGTGTCCAGGTCCCTTGCAGGGCCACCCTCCCTCTTCTCCCTCAACTACTGCTCCCATCTTGGAGTCATCCGCGAAGAGACTCATTTCACACCCTATACCCTCCCTGATGTCCGATATGTATGCATTAAACAGGATCGGACCCAGGACCGAGCCCTGCGGTACCCCACTACCAACCTCTCTACGGTTCGAGAGCTCCCCACAGACCACTACTCTCTGAGTGCGTCCAGCTAGCCAGTTTTCAATCCATCTGACCATCAAAGGGCCTACTCCTAACCCCATTAGTTTCTCCACCAGACCATTGTGGGGGACAGAGTCAAACGCCTTGCTGAAGTCCAAGAATAATACATCCACAGGCTTACCCCTGTCCAGTTCTGATGTTACCCATTCATAGAACTCCACAAGGTTGGTTTCAACAATGTGTTTCAATGCTACACTTAAGAATTGTTCAATGTGCCTGTGCAACTGATTTCATGCTTGTGTAACATAGATAAACTTTGGCGGTTTGCCTCTCTATCCATGGGATATACCACCCTGTAGGGGTAAAGAGGAAAGGAACCCTAGGGGAAGGGTCCACCCCTTGAGGTGCCACTGGAGTGATTTCCTTGGCTAAATGTTCCTCAGGAAGAAGCCCACAGGAGAGAGAGGCATGCCACTGGAGGAGGAGGTTTGGATGGAGGGGCAATGGAAAAATGCTTGTGTGTGGAGTGAAGAGAGCAGTCCTTAAATAGGTCAAAAAGGGGTTGTGGCTAGTTGCACCACTCCCTTGAACTACAGGCTATAGCCTTACAATTCAATGTGCCTGTGCAACTGGTTTTGTGCTTGTGTAACAGATAAACTTCGTCTGTTAGCCTCTCTGTCCATGGAATATACCATCCTGTAGGTGTATGAAGGCAAGAAACCCTAGGGGAGGGTTCCACCCCTTGAGGTGCTGCAGGAGTGATTCCCTCAGCTAAAGGTACCTCAGGAAGAAGCCCAAAAAGAGTGTCAAGCAAAGCATACAAGGTTGTGAACACAAAAAAGGGGTCGAGGACCTGTATGTAGGACAGTTGGTAGTATGGGTTCAGTTGGTAGCATGGGTCAATAAAGACATGTACAAAGATCAGCTGGTAATGGGGTCAGCTAGTAGCATAGGTCAGTTGGTCATATTGTTTGAGTAAAGTAGGTAGGAAATGACAGGTGAATAGTGACCCACTCAGAGGTCTGACTGTCAGGCATGGAGGCTTGGCTTCCTAAGGAGAGAGAGAACATCCAAAGGGAGAGATGGAATGATTATTGGACATCCACCCAACCCCATCCAACAGCGGAAACCTTCCTAAGTGGGAAACCTACCTAAGTGACCTAGGGAATACAAGGATGCCTATCTAGTATTATGACCATTGGCATGGAGGAGAGGAAAAACCTCCTTTGAGGAGGAAACCTCTGGGGATCCAAGGCCTAGGTCACCTTCCCTCCAGGCTTTGGGACAGTTTTGGTTAGTGACAGCTCTGCTACTACAATTTAGTAGACCAATCCAAGGGAATTACAATTGAGGGGAACACTCTCACTCTATCCCTCTAATGAGAACACTGTGGAAGGTTGTGAATGCACTCTGCAACAAGATTCAACCAAGGCGGAAGGAGGAGAGTAACTATCGCCAAAGCACTCAGCCAGCCTACCGATCTATGAACAAACCAGGTGAACCAGAGGTGGTTGTAGGGAGAATAGTATGAAAGGGTGCCTCCGAACCTGCTAGGGCAGCTAAAGGAGCCCTTCCTGTGAGAGCCCCACCACTTCGCTGCTGAAGTCTTAACTGCTACATCAAGAGGTGCCATTGGTACAGTTGATGATTGAAGGTCCACCTGGAGAGAGGACCTTCCCAACTATGGGCCAAGTGAGAAGGACCTCACCCCAAGCTTTGCATGCTCAAGATGCGGACTTTTGGGTGCAGAGAGAGACCGTTGGCCACAGGGCTAGCCTCAAGTCCTGGAAGTAATGGATATGGTAGGCATGTCTCCAAAATGTGATGAGTGAGTAGTAATGTGCATGGGACCCACACATGGGTCGAGATGGATGATAGCAGACATGGTCAGACTGAGCACTGAGGACCCTGTCATGGGTCTTGACTGGATGAGAGCTGATGTGGAGAGACTTGTACATAGGTCAGGCTGAGCAATATGAACCCTCTCATGGGTCTAGGTGAGGCAAATAGCATTTGTCAACCACAGGAATGCATGCCGACTAAGTCATTAGGAAGCCAAATTGGGAGTGAATTTAATGGTATACTATGAGTAAGAGAATGTCGAGGCCAGGTGAAGCCTGGGGCCGATGGTTGGAGAGAAGGAGGCTGTAAAGCCAGTTAGTTTGGAGGAGGCCGCAAAGCTGGTACGGTAGGTGGTGAGGTTTGAAGCAAGTAAACATGACATGCTGCTAGACTTGGAAGGGGATGAGCAGTGCTGGTAGTGCAAGGGACAGGAAGGCTGGGATGATGGAGTAAACCAGGTACATAATATTAGGGAAGGGATGGTAGAAGGCTGGGTAGAGCCAAAATCCCTTAGGTAGAGAGTTGCCTGGAATCACTGGTTGCGTAGTGCCATGAAGACTATGCGGAGCAGCAGAAGGAGGCCGGGCGAGTCAGGGGCTTATACAATACATGCACAATAGGAAGCTACTCCTGCTGCCTGAGGCCATGATGCACACCATTACTCCTCAATCCCCCACCGTAGGAAAAACAAAGAAGCCACAAACATGACGCCATGACACCAAGCAGCTAACGAAATAAGTTAAATACATGCCAGCCATGAAAGCAGGAATAGGTTATCATCAGAAACAGATGGCTGTGGGTTTGCTAAAAGTACAGTATGGTTTGGTAGAAGTGGGAGCATGATGAGACCAACAGCAACTGTAATACTAGTAGGATAGGGATCCACAAAAGAGGCGCTTTGACAGGCAAGGTCCAAATGAAGGACAAGCCATAGGAAAGCAAGCTGCTAGATTAATGTGAACAGGGGAAGCAAATAAATGACTGAAGTTCAAAATAGGTAAATTCAGAAAAAAATTGCTAAAAGGCCTGCAGCTGGAGCCGAGACCAGGCAGCCAGTGTAATAGCTGAATGTATCAGGAGAACAATGTAGCAATTGGGCCAGGCTGAGCAAACACAGAATAAAGTGAACAGAGCAGACAGAATAAAATGAGCAGAGCACACTAAACTCCAATACTGAATGAGGTGAGCTAGCACTGAGTGGAGCAAGAGCAGAGCTGGGAGAGCAGAGAGCAACAAGGAGGGGCAGGGTGAAGCCTGGACCAGGTGCAAAGGATTAGGCTGGAAAGCACTGGAGATAGCAGGGAGAAACAGCAGTGGAAGTTGAAACACACAATAAAATGCAAGTGACTTGAGGGCTGGGAAAATCTGGTGAGGAAATACAGCCTGAGAGCACAGGCACAGGGCAGCTGAAGGTAGGGAAAAACCTAAAGTACAAATAAACAATGTAAAACATAGGTAGAAGAAACAAAGGGAAAACACAAGTACAGGAGCAGGTAGGAAGCGTACAGTAGCAGGAGGCAGGTAATATGAACCAAAAGCAGGAGAACACAAAAATAGAAGTCCAACACAAACCAGCAGAGCTCAAAGCACAGCAACACGGAGGAGAGGGCAAGCCCCTGGTGAGCTCCAAGACAGAAGACAAACTGACAAAGCCTCCGGCCAGCAATGGAAAAATTATTGTGTGTGTAGTGAGGAGAGCAGCTCTTAAACAGGCCAAAAAGGGGTGTGTGGCCAGTTGCACCACCCCCTTCAACTATGGGCAATAGCCTTCCAATACTCTTTTTTTTTTTTTTAATTCCCTCATCTCACTAATATTGAAGTTCTGACCTTGATACAGCTCCATTTTCAGAATGAACAAATGAACATACTTCCAGATTCCCATCAATAAATCTTGCCATTTATTGATCCTGTCTTACCTATCAATAACAGAAATGCTTGATCCTGGGAATGATTTCTTCCAACAATCACCTGCTTTGCAATATAATCTCTTAAGTTCATGACTCCTCTAGTAAACCATCAATTTAACTCCGACACCGCCCAGGACCTAGCCTGTTTTAGAGAAGGGGTCATATTCTACAAAACAAAACTCCCATGTCCTGGTTCATACTACCTGACAGGACAAGACAATACCACCCACACTGTGAACACACACGTGTGCTGGTGTGGAGGGGGGCCTTTGCAGAATTGCAAATCATGACATTTCACACCTCAAAAACATTTTTTACCAGGCCAAATTAGTAATTATTTTCTCTAAATGATCAAAACTCAGACTACTGTTATTTTTCCATACTGATATTATCAATTTCATTAATTTTGAAGCATTTTAGGTTATTTATGTTTTATGTCACTTTTTAGGGACAGTAAGAATATTTTTTTTCAAGTTTCAGACTTGATATGCAATGGCCAAGAGGTGTGGACATTGCAAAGTGGCACAGTGGTGGCAAAGGGGCATGGTTGCAATGGGGGGGGGCACCAGATTTTTCTTGGGCCTAGGGCCTCAAGTTGCCTTAATCTGGCCTTGGGTGCCAGGGCTGTTGCCCCCTGGGTCTAGGTCATGGTGGTCTGGCCATGTCACTCTCCCTACTTGGGCAGATCGGTTAATAGCCACTCAGATGGCACCTCCACTGGGTGCCTCCTCACATCCCTCTCACTTTCACTGTGCCCCCATAACCCCCCATGGCAACCCCACTGCTCCACTAGTCCCCACCTTCTGGGTTCCCTCAATTGTCACCCTGCCATGCAGCAGTGCTGGGCCCTTAGATGAACTCCTTGCTGATCCAACTTGAGCCAACGCTTGTGTCCATGACGGTGCTTCTGGAATTCCAAATAAGGGGATGGTGCAGCCTCACCATGGTGCAAGCCTCCTTGTGACCTGGCGCAAGGGTGCTTCTGTCACAAGGGTGATGCAGGTCAGCTTTGGTACACAGCATCCCAATTTTGATGCAGCCTATGTTCAAAAATCAGGATTGCTGCAAACTTTGACACAAGGTGCCACTTGCATCATAGCCTTTGGTGCAGACACCTTGCATCAATGTTTTCATTTTTAAAATTAAGCCCCATGTTTTTCTGGGGACCAGTCCAGGAACAGACTCAAAGGGGTATCAGATCTGTAAAGAAAAAAAGAGAAAACTATAGAAATATAAGTGATACATAACATCTATTCAAAAACATAGTTACATTATAACTAGGCCATAAATATTATATTGGATACAACATAATCTCTGAGGGACCAATGGTAGGATGTAGGTATGGGGAGTGCACAAGGAAAGGAAGAGAACTAAAGCCTACTATTTTTTCTAACTAATATAAAGCACATTGGGCACACATTAGGCCCTATGCACTAATGGGCGCAAGTTACGCGCAAATCACACATAACCTGCCTGCGCAGCACTGCACCTGCGGACAGGTGTGCACCCAGGGTATGCACAACAGATGTGTACCTGGCTGTGCCCCTCCCTGGCATGCAGGACTCTGCAGAGCAGCCAGGGGCAGAGCCTCAGGTCCAGCAGGGCATCCAATCAGATGCTCATTCTGGACAGGGAGTGGATCCCTTGTGTGGAGAGGTGCTGGTCCGGGTGCGTGAACTGTGCTCACAGACACCCAGACCCATGTGGCACAGCCCCTATGGGCGCTGTGCCATTGTCAACCTCCCCGGTACATGGGGGCCATCTGGGCATTGTTCCACAACCCATGACACCCTGGCCCCTGTGGTGCTAGGCACCCCCAACAATGCATGCACTGCACACCAGTGCACCTGCTGCCCATGCAGGTGACCCCCGAACACAGTACCACGGACCCAACACATGTGTCATGGTGCCCCCCACAACACCCTACCCGTACCTGTGGTTGGGGTACTGGGTGCCTGACAACTAGTGGCACAGCTCCTCTGCACACCTCCATGGCTGCCAGCAGTCTGACCTCTGTGGGCACGCATCATCTTTGTGCCCCTGCGTAGATCCGATGGCCGGTGGCCATGGGGGTGTGTGGAGGGCTGTGCCACTGGCCATCAGGCACCCGGTACCCTACCTGCTGGTGCAGGTAGGGTGGTGTCGGTGCTGGCAGGGGTGTGTGGCCATGCCCCGATGTTGGCTTTGCAGGCACTACTGGGTGCTGGGCTGCAGGGGTGTGGATGTGATGCTCTGGGGGTGCAGCAGTGGGGATCGCCCCATAGAGAGCAGGGGTGTCTGTCGGGGGTGGTTTGTGGCTGGGCCAGCTATGCTTGTGGGGGGAGACAGCCATCCTGCCCATGGGACCCTTCTCCAGTCTGGTGAGCACAGGGGCTGGGTGTGTAGGGGCACTTACAACAGGGCTGTCCATGGCGTACCTGTCTGCCCCCTCTGCATCCTGTGGCACAGCCCTACTCACCATGATGAATGGTGTGTATGGCTGGCGTTCCCCCTCACCTGCCACAGTGGTTGCTGTTCACGCATGTGGGGGATTGGGCGCATATGTGGTTGCGCGCCCCCTCAGTGCATCCCACATGGAGGGGCGCATTAGGAGCAGAGTGGTTGCGTGCCCCAGATACAAGCATGTAGCCACTCTGTCCCATTAGTGCATAGGGCCTAATATGACTAGTTGTCTGAGGAATGCCCCCTGCAGGGAGTCCAGGATGTTCCTGCTTCTGGCTGAAACCATAGTTGGGAGGCTCCAGTTTATATCTGGCAGCTTAAAGTCCCCCACCAGCAACACTTCCCCCTTTCAGACATTTTGCCAATTACTTCTAACATTTGCTTATCTTAGTCCACCCCTGTGCTGGAGGCCTGTAGATCACACCTATCTGAATAGTGGCTGTGTTTGCTGTCTTGACGGTGACCCACAACATTCCCTCCTTGAATTTCCTGTATTTCAGTTGCTTTTATGCCGTCCTTCACATAAAGCACCACGCTCCCTCCTTTTCTCTCTACCTGTCCTTTCTGAACATCATGCAGTCTGATATAACCATGTTCCAGTCATGGCTGTCAGTGCACCATGACTCGATAATGGCCACAATATCCAAGTTGGCCCCCACCATGATGGTCTCTAGGTCTGGAATCTTATTTTCCTGACTTCTAGTATTACCACTCGTGGCCTTCCGGAATTTGTTAGCTCTTTGCTTGTCACTTTCCCCTTTTTTCTTTTGTGCCCCCTTTCTTCCTCTTCTCTTCTAACTGCTTCTCCCCCCTTTGCTACACCTCTACTTCCATGATTAACTTGCACCATGGTGGGACTCCCACCCATCATGATCTCTCTATTCTCTATTTCAGCCTGTGGGGGGCAGTCATTGTCTCCCCTATTTCTTCTACTATCCCTCTCAGCTAGTTTAAATTTTCATCTAAGTAACATTTTAACTGTTCACTGAGAACTGTGGTTCCCTCCTGGATGGCTGAAAGCCATCACCTCTGCATAGGCTTTTATCTTCCCAGGTAGGACCCCAGTCCCCAATGTAGCTGTATCCCTCCTCTCTGCACCATTCCTTCAATCATGTGTTGAAGGCCTTGGTGTGGAGCCTCCTCTCCTTCCCCTATTGTCAACAGGCAGCACCACCACAAAAGCTACAGAGCATGATACCTATCTGAGACTTCTTCCCAGTTCCCTAAACTCCCCCTGCACTGTTCCTGCCTTGTCTCTAGCCAGGTCATTTGTCTCCAGGTGGACAATGACATCCAGCTCCCCCTCCCTTGCTACTGCCCTAGCAATCTGTAGGGTACGCTACCCATCCTTCCATGCCTTGGCATTAGGAAGGCACCTGACCTCCCTCTCTACCTCCTTTCCTATGCCCAACTGTGTTCCCCTGAAATTGAGTCTTCAACAAGAAGTTGCTTTCTCCCTCTCTGGGGTCCTCTACCACCCTCCTTGGGGCCTCCACTCAGAAGGCCCCCCATATCCTCCCTGGCCACTATCACGGGTGCCACTTCTTGGCAGTCCTGCTCTAGCAGAGTGGTAGGAATTTTGTAGTGGCACCAGCTGCAGTTGGGAAATGTGCCTGTCACTCCCCACATCCTTCTGGATCCCACCATTCCCACCCTCCTAGAGCCCACTGTAGTCCAGCTGCTATTCCTATATGGCCTCCTGTGAGGTAACAGTGTCAGACTCGGTGACCTCTGGGTGGGAGAAAAGGTCACTCAGCTCCTAGCCAATGCAGCTCTCAGTCTAGTGACATCCTAACTTGTAGCCAGCACAGTCTCAAGTCTAGAGACCTTCTCCGCCAACTCAGAGAGGCACATGCAGATGAGGCAGCACCACAGTCTCCAGAAGGTCTCCCTGAAGACTGCTACCTCACAACCACTGCACTGCACCACTCCCCACATTCTCTATTTCTTCTCTCCCTGCACTTTCTGTTCCCCTTTCCCAGAACCCAGTAATTGTAAGCTGCACATAGTATGAATTACCAAACGTACAATATACAACCCTGTAATTATACTACCCTAGGTATGTCACAGCTGCAGGTGTGCAATAAACAACAACCACTGCACAGATACAGGTAAGTTATAATCAACAATTGCTACATTTGTTTTTTGGTTTTTTTTGTATACTGTTAAGGCAGTACCTTCCTACCTAGATATCAGCCTAGCGGTAAGCTTCCCAAACCATGAAATGTACAGTTCGGCTGCAACACAAACCCCAAACACAACACAATCCCCCAAAACAAGACAGCTGCAATGCAAAACCCCAAACACAACACAAATCCCAAACATAACTCAGCTGCAATACAAATCCCAAACTTCAAAATGTACAGTTCAGCTACAACACAAACTCTCAACCACAATCCTACCGTCAAACCCCCAAACAATAAAGGTGTACTTGGGTTCTGATGGGCAGGATTACTGATTGTTGGCTGACTCTTGGCAGACTCCTAATGTCCTTTGTGCAGATCCTCCATGTGAGGCTGCACGTGGGAGGGCCACTTGTGGTAGATGGCCTTTTTGATGGGGTACACAATGCAGGTGACTGGAGGAGTGCGAGGATGAGGGTGGAGTTACCCTCCAACTGGAGCGTTCAGCCCCACAGCTCTGGTAATTTGTGGGGAGGTGAGAGTCACAGCTTCTTCTCTTGTGACTCCCTTTCCATGAATTGCTGTTCTGAAGTCTTGTTATCTTGCAGGATGGGTTCTGGTTTTTAAAGTGGTTCCTGGTTCTGTTCCTCCACTAGTGATTGGAGGAGCATGGGTAGAAGGGCAGAGTTAACCACCAGCTGGAGCACTCAGACCCACTGCTCCAGTGATCAGTGTGGGAGAGGACGGTCACAGCTTCTTTTCTTTTGACTCTCTATCCCTGCCCCCTTGTTCTGAAGTCCTCAGAGATAGGGTGGTCATTACCAGGAGAGGAGGGGTCATCCCTTTTGGGAAGGGGGATGCCCGTAGCCTGCTTCCGTGTGTCAGGGACTATGGCAGGAATGAAGGGGAGGTTTAGAAGGTAAGTAACAGGAAGAGCAATGGCAGGAGATTAGACAGACAGGTGTTTGGAGTCAAGACTTTTAGGACTTCTTCCTTTTTGAGGGATTAGAGCCAAGATGGCTTTGTGGGAAGCAGAGGGTGTGGTGGAGGAGAAGGAGGAGGGAAGGGTGGGGAATGGTGGAGTGTTGAGGCAGGAGGGGAAGGGGAGAGGAGTAGAGGAGTAGAGGACTAGAGGGGAGAAAAAGAAGGAGAAGGCACAGGAGGTAAAAAAAAAAGGCTGAAAGATGAGAAAAAATTGTCAGGGTCGGAGACTGGTGTTGTTCACCCTGAGGATGTGAGGCATGGGCTGAGTTGGAGGGGAGTAAAAGGCATGAATGACCTTCCAGAACTTAAAGGAGTGGTTAAGGTTGTTTTGGAGTGTGAATGCAAAGTAATCAGCCTTTGTAAGCCTTGCAGCTCTGGTACAGGCATTGTGAAGGGCCCTATAAGTAGAAAGGGCAAATGGGGAACCAGTGAACTTGGAAGTCCACCAGGCAAGGTCACATGCTTGATGAATGGCCAGCAACTCAACTGACATCCTGGGTATGTTAAAACCTTGGACCATAATTTTTCTCAGTGGGGGGGGGGCATGGTGATGCCAGACAGACAAAAACTTGGAGTTAATGAATCCAAGTGCCATATTGATGTTACTGGCAGCTGAAATGAGTGGCCATTGGTAGCTGCCAGGCGAGCATCATGGGAAAACTGCAAACAAAAAAGGCAGCTAAACATTGCAGAGCAGAGACAAGCAATTCAAAGTTCTTACAAAAGGCAAGGAGCTTGACTTCCCAGTCACCACCTGGAATCTGGAAACATTGTTGCTTAGAAGATCCTTTATTTTTCAGTTGATAAGATCCACCAGGTAAAAAAGATACACTCTTCAAAGCAGCAGGTAAAGATCCGCCCCCTTCCTCAGGTGACAACCAAACATTTTTGTGCTTCTCGCTCTTTGTCAAGGTTAACAAAGCACAAGAAGTGCAAAATTGTTTGGTTGTCACTTGAAGGAGGGGGCGGATCTTTACTTGCTGCTTTGAAGAGTGCTTTTTACCTGATGGATTTTATCGACTGAAAAATAAAGGATTTTCTAAAGCAACAATATTTTCTTATTATTGGTGGTGACTGGGAAGCCGAGCTCCTTGCCTTTTGTAAGAACTTTGAATTGGGGAATGGTGGAGTGTTGAGGCAGGAGGGGAAGGGGAGAGGAGTAGAGGAGTAGAGGACTAGAGGGGATGAAGTATGTTCCTTTTGTTAGGGAGTGTTTTTCTGAGTAAAGCATCTCAAAGTTTAAACTCTTTTTGTAGTGCAAGCCCTGAATGGGGCACAAACAAAGAAATACAAATGATCTGGTTAACGTGTGTATTAGCGAAATATTTGGTAAATCTGCCACATGTATTTTAAAATCGCATCAAGAACATGTACTGAGAGAATTTCTTGTTTTCCTAACAGTGAGTGTGTGCCAGCTAGAAGCAAGCATCTTCATCAAATGAGTTGCTTATTCAGACAATCTATTTATTATAACTGATGTTTTATTGGCATCAACATAAATGTGGGAAAAACATATAAATATGTGCAAAGAAGGAAAGCACTTTTATTAGTACAAATATGACATTGGACAGAAAAGGGTTATCCTGACTTAAAATGCATTTGATTTATTATAGGTAAATTGTGAAAATAAAGAGGCTAGAATAATAATGAAATTAAATGCTATGATTTTTAAACGGTGAGCCGTAAATGTTTTTTTTTGAAGGGAGAATAGATGGTTTATGCTAAAAATAAACACTGCAAACATGTATAAGTGTTCTATTTCTGTCTAGGACTATGCATTGCTAAGCAGCAGAAAGAGAAGTTTTTGTAGAGATAGAAAGTGCCTACATTGAACCGGAAAAATATTTTCTGTCTTTTAAATGAAAAATATTACTAATGCTATGGTTTAGCAAAATAGATGAGTGGGGTTGATATACTGTGTTTTGGTGGTGTTATGTACACTCGATGAAAGTGTAAATATTGTACATTTTTAAAGTTGGTGATGGATGGCTCAAGGAGTTCTCTAGATGCATATTGTAAATAATGTATAAAATGTTGATTCTGAAGACATGTACTGATCCTGAAGAAGTGGTAGGTTTACCTTGAAACATAGATCCAGAGTATATGTCAGCATTTAGTTTATCCTGCAATTATTGTGGATGATAAATATTTCAATTAATTAATTGGTGAGTGGGTCATTTGCCTCCATTGTTGTCTTACTTTGGATGCCTGAGGGTGTATGGAAGCAGATCCCTCCTGGTAACCTCTTTCTATATTACAGGTGCTTTGTGTGCCATGCTGCAACAGTGTGTGGAACAAGATGCAAGGAGAAGACCCATTCCAAGAAAGAGAAGTTGAGGGATTTGTGACTGAGCTGTGTGGGATCAGAGATTAGTTGTGACAGCTGGAGGGACTTTATGTTTTGGCATAATATCTGAAGGCAGGGGGATAGCCAATTGAGGCTGAAGTAACCTAGGATGAGCAACTCACCAGAGAACGCACATAAGGATATGATGGTGAGTAGTTCAGTGACTAAAGAGGAAGATATACCAGGAAAGCAATAAACTCCAGCAATGAATGTGTACGCTGGAAAAGGGGAGGGAAGGTTTGCATAGAAGCATCTCATAGGTCGAAGGGGAGGAGGCAGACAGCACACGTTCAAATGGAAATACTGATAGATAGATAAGATAGATAGATAGATAGATAGATAGATAGATAGATAGATAGATATACAGACATAAATAGACAGATTGAGAGAGAGAGAGAGAGAGAGAGAGAGAGAGAGAGAGACAGAGACAGAGGCAGAGATAAATAGACATGGTATGCACATTCTTAGTCCTAGTGTGTCTTAAATTCACAAATGCCATGATTGATCTGATTCATTTTGTACTTTTGGAGATATTAAGGGTCAAAATTGCATATTTTGCCAGATTTGCTACCCATGTTTCTGCCCTCACATAGCTTAAAAACAGCTAAGAGCTGAGGTATGAAACTTACAGATTTTGTAGGCATCATATGAGATTAGATCCTTTCATACTTAGCTTTTAACTTAATTGCGATAAATTGGGTTGTGCATGCATGTTTGAAAATAACATCACAGAGAAAAATAGTCCAAATTACGTCAACTTTTTTCATGTTACAGTTCCACAAGATCAAATACTTTATAGTAAGATAACTTTTTAATCTGACAAACATTAAAGGTAACAGTTTAGTGAGTGTGTGAGGGATAGTTAGTACGAGTTACACAATATATATTTTTTTATTAAGTAACAGTAATTAGCTATGTTTGATTAAACATGAGAATGTTCACAAAGGAATCCTTCACAAATGTTACTTTTTTCTGTAAAATCTACATTAAGTACAAATATGTTAAGTAGGTTTTGAAGGCATTCATGCTGTAGAATAGTTTTCATCTTCTGCAATGATTCTCAAAGTCTTTGCAAGGTTAGGAATATTTTTTTTTAAAATATTTGTGTTTCAGGATAGTTTTCGTGCTTTGCAATGGTTCAAACTACACTTTGACTTTTTCATGTTAAAGTATGACACAAACAAAAACTTTAAGGTAAGATAACTTTTTAATTTAGTAAAAGTTAAGTTACAGTTAAGTGGGTGTGTATGTGAGGGACTGTTAGTTAAGCAATAAGCCATGAGGGGGTGTGGGTTATCAGGGAATTTACCACGGCTGGCGTGGTTTGCCCACGAGGTGCAGCCGAGTGGGTAAATCCTCACCAGCCGTGGTAAATCCCCGATAACCCACATCCCCCAAGTGGCTTACTGCTATTATGCCATCAGTGCAATATTTAATTGATTAAAAAAAAAAAAAGCATCTTTAAAAAAAAATATATATAAGGCGGTTTTTATTACAAATAACCTTGCACAGTAAAAAAAAAAAATAGTCCTGGCCAAGCTGGTTTGAGTTTTGTACTGCCGGGGACTGTTACCTTTTCGTCGGGTGACCAGCTGTTGGATTCGCTAGTGCCAGCAGGCCAGTGACGGAGACATAGGTAGGAGTAGTTTGCTGTGGTAAGTGCCCCCTGCGATTTGAGTACTGCTTTATGTGTTCGGTTTCAGGAACAGACCGACATATTTATTTTATTTTGGCTGGGGCAATCAGCTTGAATGATGTATTTATTTTTTTTCCTTAACTGTGAGGTATGAGAGAGAGCTGGGAGGCGGAAGCATACTTGCAGTGCAAACAGCGATAGAATTCGGAGGAGAGGGCATTACAGGAACATTTTGAAAAGGTTTGCCAGGTTTTTTAGGAGATATCCGAGCTTGGAATTTGTGTTTATGCCAGGCAGTTTTTAAACAATGTTTTGTGAGCTGGGGAGGAGGCTGGGAGGGTGCCGTGCTGATTTGGCGCTAGGCGAGGAAACGAAGATGGCGGCTCGGAATGATTTTAAATTTTTTTTTTTTTTAGTTGTTATTGAGATGCGGCTGGCTGGCACCTTTTGCGGTGATTATCAGAGGATTTACAATGGAGGTAAGGTGCCAGCCTGCCGTTTTCATTGGTCGGTGTCCGAGGTCCATGGTATAATATGACTTATACAATATATTGTATTTCTCTTGAAAAAACTTAACAGTAATTACTATATCTGATTAAGTAAGAACATCTTCACAAAGCAACCCTTCACAAATTCTTTTTTTTGTAAAATCTATATGAAGCACAAATCCTTCCTGATGATATGCATTATTTCTTAAAATATTTTTCTTTTATAATGGTTTTCATTCTTTTTTGATGGTTTTCAGCTTTTAAAATATTATTTTTTCTTGATGGTTTTTGTACTTAGTGATAATTTTCAATTATTAAAATATTTGTGTTTCAAGGTGATTTTTGTACTTTGCGATGGGTTTTAATTTCCAATACTTAAATGTTAAAGATGATATTTTACTCATTGTGAGGACATTGTACTCATTGTCATTGATGAGAAATGACTGACACCCATGAGTACCTCTTGGGGTGAACAAGGTGAAGGAAGGGAGTCTCTTTCAGAGAAGGAGGAGGAGCACCAGAACACAGGGGCATGCGGTGACTCTTAAGGGGAGATGTTTAAGTGGGATGTGAGGAAATACTTCTTCATAGAAAGAGTGGTAGACACCTTGAACAACCAACCAAAAAAGGTGGTGGTGGCAAAGACAGTGTGGAGTTTCAAGCATGCATGGGACAGAGAGTCACATGATGCACTCTCAGGAGTAACAGCTCTTCCGTCAGGCCCATTGCTCAATAATATTTTTAAACCCTCATACCGACAGTTTTACCGAATTTGCTGACTTCCCCCACTTCTAGTTGAATTGGTCTGTGGATCTGTTATGTTGGGAACCAAGGAAAAATCTGGTATGGATGAGTCAGTGCCCAAAGTTATGGTGTCCATTCCACTGCTCGTAACATTAGCCCTGGCACTTAAGTGGCCTAGAAGAAGTGATTCTCCCTCACCACATCCTACTCCCTTGCCTTTGACTCTAACAACAAAATGGTTCTTTGCAGAATTAAATTTGATTAAAGATTTAGTTTTGGCTTTAATAGCAGACTTTCGGTCTTTTAATCAGTCTGCAAAGAAGGTGGCAACCAAAGACTACTGCCTAGCTCTGGGCAAGCAGAAAACAGTAGGCAAACACAAAGTTCATGCTAAGGCAAAAAGAACCACTCCAGGTTTGAAGATTTTTTAAGATATTTTTTGAAATGGGTTCAAAATATCAGCATTTCCCACTAGCTGAGTGCTTTTGAACAGCACCCTTTTCTTTCTCAAGGCTTTGGAGCATGCACATAGAGCCTTGCATCCCAAGCCTGCACTGGGTGAACAGCATCATCATTTGATCTTCAGGTTCCTTAATTACTTAGACTGTGTGCTTATATTCCAATAGGAACACTCTTTGCAATCCTTGGAATAGGAGGGCCATCACCTTCGTTTGGTGAGAGATTTGACCCTTCTGGTGAAGCAAAGGAGGGTAGAGTATCATCCCCTCACATCCAAGCTTTGGGCTGCTCATATCAAGCAATGAATGCTATATCCAACCTGTCTAGGGGTGTTTATAGAAGACGAAGCAAGAAGATTTGAGTCGGTAGCCCACGTGGCTCAGGAATCACCAGCCATCTATCCCAGTTTGTTTAATAAGCTGAAAACTATCCAGCATTAGTGGCTGTTTTCCTCCCGGGATATGCTGTGGTGGATCTACCCCATACTAGTGGTGACTTAGAGTGGAACTGCTTCTGTCGGTCAGGTTTGTAGTTCATTACTGGACTGCTCTTTGTTTTGCCCTGATTGGCTTATTTATTTCCTAGAGTTTTTTCTAAACCTACTGTAGTTGGAATTTACATTTCTTATTAGTGCTTATGGTTCAATTGTTACAGCACTTGTGTTTTTCCAGAGTGGTGGAGTCCGGCTCACAATTATTTGATTCATTTCCCTTAGTTACACTGGGCTGGATTAACAGCTTATTCATCTGGGGTTTTTTGCCTTGTTATTGTAACTGTGTTGTTCTTCATCTAGTTTGATTTTTTGACCCCACTCATTATTAATAATCCTTTTATTGCTGTGCAATTAAGAGGGATGATGCAGCCATGTAAAGTGGACAGCATCCCTGTTTCAGCTGGAGACTTGCAATCAGTAATCAGCTCGGACACTTCAATTTATTATTATGTAGTCAGTCTGACCCTTCCTTTGTGGTGGTGGAGTATCTGTTGCTTTGATTGATTATTTTCTGGGGTTCGGTACTTAATTGGGCCACGGCACCTTTGTTGTTATTTGTTTGTTTTTGTTGTTCTTAATTTAATGGTTGTTATTTTGGGGTTTTGTTTTTCATTGGCTCACTGGTTTATTTTTCAAGTTTTGCTGAGTGCTTAGTGGGAGTACCTATTTGGAATTCTGGTTGAGGGTTTGTTTATGTAGTGACCTATATAATTTTGGGTGGGATTTTGGGGCTTGTTAGCTGTTGGTCTATCATGGACCAGGTGGATAGGAGTGGCCATTTGAGGCCTGGAAGAGTACTTTTTTATACTGTTTTGTTTTTTCAACTGTTCTTGTGGTTTGATGTTTTGCTGTGTTCTGGGGTTATTTTGGGGGTGTATTTTAGACGGGGAGGTTCTTTGGCCATGCTTGTTCTGTCTGGGGTTATTCTTGGGTCCTTTTTACTGGTGTTTTTTTAGTTGTTTAATTTATGAATGTACCCGGGAAAGTAGTTTCTTGGAATATAAAAGGAGTGCAGGCTAAGACCAAGTATTATAGTGTTTTACAAGATTTGAAAAAATTGCAGACACACCTTGTTTTCCTGCAGGAGACCCATATACCTGCTCATTATGTTTCCCTTTTCAGAAGAGCGTGGGTCAGTCATGTTTTTGAAACAGATGATAGTTCCTGCCAGTGGGAGGTAGTCTGTTCCCTCTGCTTTTTTGAATGACGTAAGGGATTATGAAGGTAGATATATTTTAGTGCATTGCCACCTGGGATCTGAGGAGGTCCTTTAGGGTTCAATTTATGGCACAAATGTGGATTGCCCTGCCTTTTTTCCAGAGCTGGTGGCAGCCCTTGCTTTTTATGCTCACCTGCCCATGATTCTTGGCAGGGACTGGAATCTAGAATTTAACGAGTAAGATTGGTCACATAAACTGGGAGCAGGGCTGTCACAAGCTCAGCGGGCTATTAAAGAATTTATTAATCAGTTGGGCCTTGTAGATCCCCAGTGTCTCTTGCATCCATTGGATTGGGAATATACATGTTACTCTCTTGCTCATAACTCGTTCTGCAGGATTGAATATTTTTTAATAAGTCAGCAGTTGGTCCCTACATTGTATTTGTGTCAGATTGAAGCTATGGTTCTTTCAGACCATGCGCCCCTCTCAATGGATGTTCTTCCTGCCTCGGACAGAGATCATACATGGTCATTGAATAACCAATTACTCCAGGATTCTACTTTGGTTGACCGTGTGAAGAATTTTATTCATATAACAATGCAGGAAAACCTTGATTTGATCCTGGCTTTTAGCTGTTTGTGGGGCTCTTTGAAATGTCAGTGGCATGGTGAGTTAATTAGACTGGCCACTACTTAGAAGAGGGCTCATGATACATTGGCTGCCATGCTGTTTCATGACATTTGTAAATGGAGTGGCAGTTATCACCCTCTTCTTCAGAAGACACACGTCTTTGTCTTTCGCAATTATGGGCCCAATATTCTAGTCATCTCTTGGAACTGGCAAAATGTTCTATCGCCAGAGTGAAAGCCACATATGTGGGCCAAGGTGAAAAGGCTGGTTGGGTGCTGGCCTTGTGCCTTTGGAAGCAATCATCAGCTTGTTAGATCCATGTTTTGCAAGATCCAGCCACAGCTGCTCTTTCATTGAATCCCCAGAGCATGGCCATGATGCCATGATATTTCTTGATTACTACACTTCCCTGTATGCTGAGAACTCATGGATCGAGGATATAGATCAGGTTTTATCTGCCTTTCTTGCTGATGTCCCCGCCTCAGCTTTTCATAGGGCTTCAGAGTGGCCTGGAGGGTTTTATTCAGGAGGAGGAGGTGCAGGAGGCTTTCTCCTTTCTCCCATCCAATAAAGCTCCAGGTCCAGATGGCTTCACAGCCAATTTCTAAAAACTTTTTATAGACAAGGTTGCCCTTTTATTGACAGACCTTTTTAATTATTTACACTCCCATGAGCTTCAAGAATCTACCCTCCTTGAGGCCTGCATAGTTTTGTTGCCCAAATCCAGTAACAATGATACTCATCCCAACAGTTATAGACCGGTCTCTCTTGTAAATGTTTATATGAAGTTTTAGCTAAGGTTTTGGCTGCCTGACTGGGCAAAGTTTAGTCTGGTCTTATTGGGTTGGAACAGGTGGGTTTCATGGTGGGGAGATTGTCCAGTGATCATATTCAAAAACTTGCATTTGATTTCCCACATCCAGGGAGACCAGGACAGATGCTGTGCTGGTCTCCCTGGATGCAGAAAAAGCTTATGATAGGGTCTCATGGTCTTATTTATTTTCACTTTTAGGTCATTATGGCTGTCTGGTCTCCTTTGTTCAGTGGTTGCATATATTATACCATAATCTAATGGCAAGTATTTAATGCAGTGGTGTTCTTTCTGACCTTTTTCCCCTCTCTCATGGTACAAAGCAGGGCTGTCCCTTATCCTCCTTTCTTTTTAATTTATACATTAAACCTCTGATTCATCAAATTAAGTTTAACCCCTGTATAAGAGGTTTTACTCTAGGAACGTTAGAATGGAAACTTTCCATTTATGCAGACAATTTTTTTTGCACCTCACGGATCTGCTGCCCTCATTGCAGAAGGCCCTTAGTGTGATCCACCTTTTTGTTACTTTTTCTGGATACAAAATTGAACCTTTGTAAAATGGTTGTATTCCTGCTTTCTCTGCTAATTCACGAACAGGATTTTGTGAACCTTGGCCTTCAATGGGACTCTCGTTCCCTTATGTATTTAGGTATCAGACTTGCCCGAGAGGTTACGGCTCTGAGGGATCTTAACCTTGACCCACTCTTATCTCAAATTAAGCCAGAATTTTATAGGTGGACAGCCTTGCCTCTGACGTTGTGAGGGAGAGCCAATGTTTTAAAAATGAACATCATACCTCATCTATTATATCCAATGGGTATGCCAAATGTTGTGCTCCATTTTACCTGATTTAAGACTCTCCATTTATTGCTGTCCACTTTTTTGTGGCTTGACAAGCCTCCAAGGAGGGCTTATGAGAAATTAACTCATTCCTAGAAATATGGGGGGTTACATCTCCCCCATTTTGTGCCTTATTATTTTGTGTAACATGGTGCCAAGTATTTCCAGTCAAGCTGGTTCTGAGGAACAGAGAAACTGGCTGGCTATGTTCCTTCTTGGTTACTCATTGAGTGGGAGCTTTGCACCCAATATCATGTTTTTCCTTCCTCATTACTTTATCTTCCATGCACAAGGCTCCCTCCTGGGCTTTGTCAACCCCTGGTCAGTTGGTCTTTACAAGCCCATTCACAACTGTGTAGACATTTGAAGTTACTATACATTCCAGACATTTGACAACCTTTATTTGGGAATCTTAATCTTAGTATAGGTCAGAAGCCATTGGTGGCTTCCCAAAGGCATTGGCTTCCAACACGTAATGTAGATGCATTCTTGTCTGACAACACTCTTCCTACTTTCGCCCTGTTTCAGGAGACATTTGGTGTGCCTTTGAGTAAATTATTTCAGTTCTGACAACTATGGCATTGCTCATCTCAATTTTCAGGCTGACCTCTTTGGTGAAATAAAGCAGGCCTTCTTTTTGAATAGTTATCGAATGTGTCCGGACAACCACATTCAGTTTCTAATCTGTATAAAACAATTGGTCAGTATTTTTGGGATGCTACATCTCCCTTGGCCTTCTACTGGGCTAATACTTTGGGTCTGGATCGGTCTGTGGATTATTGGTTTCATATCTGGACTAAAGTTTATAAATATATCAAGCAGGAGTGATAGAGACTTCAACAGTTTGATATTCTCCACAACCTTTACTATTCTCTGATAAAGCAATATCAGATGGGGAAACAGATCTCTCCACTATGTCCTTATTGCAGTATTGAGGATGGTAATTTATTTCATATCTCATAGCAGTGTTCTCATTTTCGTTCTTTTTGGGAGTCTATTTGTTCTGGATTGAATCCTCTTCTGGGCCTTCAGAAGGCTTTTACTCAAGAGATTTGTATGCTTGGTGATTATGGTTCATCTCTTTGGGGACCCAGAAAGGCACATATGGCATTCATTTCAGCAGTGGCTAAATGTTTTATTCTACATCACTGGCTAGACCCTTTTCCACCAGCTCATCTAGAATCAGTGGTGGCAATGTTATAGGCCCTTAATGTGGAGCGATCTAATGCGATCTAATGCCTCTTCCTTTAATATGTATCACATCTATAAGTCCCGATGGGAGTCTATACATACTCTTTTGTTGTAACATTTTTTTTATAGTGTACTATTGTTGGGTAGACTCTATAAAAGGGAAGGTTTAGGGGTCCCTTTTTTGTTTGGTTTTCTTTGTTTGTATTATTCTGACCAGTATCCAGCACTGCCATGGGGATTGGGGGGAGTGTTGGGATGTTACTGATTTTATTGTTGGTGTTGTTAAGTTGTGTTGACTGGTTCAATGTGGGTTTTTTTTGTTTGTTGGTTGTGTTGTATTCTTGTTTATTAATAATTTCATACAGTTTACTTAATTGCAAAAAAAGGCATGCGTTGGATAGGTGCATGGGCATAATAACTAGAGGGAAGGGAGGAGAGATGGACACTAGTGACCAAATAGCATCCAGGGCATTGTGTTAGGCAGACAACATACTGCATACTAAATGGGCCTACTATCCTTTTCTGCTTTCACATTCTATGTTTCTATGTGATGGAAAAGTTTACTCTTGTACTTCTTCACAGCTCTCATACTGTAGTTCAGTTTAGTTTATTGAAAAAATGTATTACAATTCTACAGAATTTTGTTATATTTGTACATTAATTATACACATACATACAAGTATAAAATCTAACACCATACATCATACATTATGAACCATAATAAATTGTCCATCCAAAATATTGTTGTGCAGATAAAGATTTTGTTATGCAGTGCATCTTTTTAATACTGTCCACCTTCAGTAAAAAAATGCAGTTTTCCATATCATGACAAACCTTAGCTGTGTCCAAGAAGAGGTGTTATCCATTTTTCCCTTACTTCCCCTAATATTTCACAATTAAGCAAGATATTTGTCACAGTTAACTTTTCTTTATCAATTGGACAGGTAGATACAAATGTTCTATGTGTTTTGTTTTGCCAAAGATAAGGCCCACATACAGTGTTTAGCCTGAAATTACTTAAAAATATCTCTATGCATTTTATTATCGCAGAGCAACAAGTATTTCTCACCATTGACACCTAGCTTCATTTGCAAATAAAAAATCACTTCTATCTATAGTATGCATTTTTCAATATCCATTTGTATTGTGATATTATATATTCTTAGCACTACTTCATTTGTATATAATTCTGTGTCAGAACTCACCCTATCTGACCATAAGTCTGCCAGGCCCAGTTTTTGTGTTGTAATTTATAATTTTTATTTTGTTGTTTAGAAGGTTTGGGAGGATTTGGGCTACAGGTAGGGAAATTATAGGGAAATTATTTTGTTTGATCAATGAATATTTGGGTATTTATGTAGTGTTATTTTATTTTTGTTGGTCTTAAGTTGAGAGGAGTTAATTATTATTTCATTTGATTTGTTTGGGAATTGTATTTGTTGGGGTTTTATTTTGGGTGGTTAAACTATATTGAGCAGTTAGGATGCGCCTTAGTTATAGGACCTTGTGGGTTACCTATCCAGCATCACTGCTGCTTGAACTCCACCCTTTTTTTGACCTCCCATTGTTGGCTATAGCACTGAGACACTGTAGGGAGGTCAATATTGGGAGAAATGTAATGTGTTAGTTACCTATTCCAAATGCAGTCACTTCTTTATGTATAGAATTTATTTTAAAGCATATCTACCTGTTCACATGCTGACAAGTCTTAGATTCTTTCTAAAAAAAAGCATGATATAAAGAACCTTTCAGTTATTGCAATTTGTACTAGAACAAATGCCATAGTTTTAAATTAAATTTTTTTTCTGTTAATGCTCATTTTACTGACTCTTAAAGTTAAAGCTTTTCCATGGGTGCTGCATGACCTCCTGCACTCTTTATTGATGGAGGTGAAGTGAGTGCCCTACTCAGTTACTATAAGCATTTCTTCACTTTAGGAATCGGTGCTGGATGATGCATCCAATCACATGATAGACACTCACATCCTGTGTGCCTGACCTGCAATTGCAGTACCTAGAGTGCAGGAGGTTGAGCGGCACCCATGGAAAAGTTGTAACTTTAAAAGTGAGTAAAATGAGCATTAACAGAAAATTTTTTAAATTTAAAACAGTAGCATTCATTCTGGTGCAAATTGCAATAACTGAAAGGGTCTTTATATGTATCTAAAGCATTACATTTGATGTTGTATGTAATCAGTATCAAGGTGACAAATAAATGATTCACATGAGAAATAAAGTGACAGTTTATAGTCTGGTGAGAATATGTTTGCTATTAAGCATACAAATGTATGCATCTTATTAGTTAGCCACAGTCATATTTAATTAATACCGGATATTTGTTTGACAATTGATACTATATCCAAGGGCAAGAAAAGCATATGGTCAGAAATTCAGTTTGTATGAATTCCGATTATAAAATTCTGACTTAATAAAGAGATAAAAAATGAGGATACATATGTATGTTTTATTTTTAATTTAGATACAGTGTTTTCACTGATGAAGGACAGTACTCTGAAATGAATGAATTAAGACACTGTATTGGTACATATGATACATAGAAAATTAAAAAAAAGATAAAAAAATCCTTTATACTTAAAATATATGGGTGAGTGGGCTCAGTTTCTACCAATTTGTCTTTAGTTCTGTACAATGCCAGATTAATTAGGAGTAAGAATGAAATTATAGTGAACTTGATTTCCTTTATTGATCTGGCTTGCATCATAGAGACCTGGTTGGGGGGGACACAGATCCAGTTTTGGAGGTGTCTGTTCCAACTGGATTTTCCATTGTGCACTACCCAAGGAGGGAATGCAGTGGTGGTGGTGGTGGTGGGGGGGTGATCATCTGTTTTAGATCTGTCCCAAACTTTTCCATGTACCCAGTGGAGTCCACTTCATCATTTGAATGCATGGATGTCCAGGTGCAGGTTATAGAATCCTCCTCATTCACTGGTCTCCGGTACATGAGGGGGAGTTTCTGCAGGAAGTAGCAGACTTTGTCGCTAAGCAGGTGTTGGAGTTGTCCAGATGGTTGACTTCAACGTCTGGATCAACGAAGAACATTCACAGTTTGATTATGACTTCCTCCTGTCAATGTCTTCACTGGGCCTTGCATAAGCTTTTGCTTCTGTGACCCACAGCCACTCATGCCTTGGACTTTGTGTTCTCACTGGAGCTTGAGGCCTCTGATCTCTGGTTTGACCTGGTCACTAGGTCAGATCATTGCATGGTGAAGTTTTTATTCAGGGCACCCAGTTAGTCCCTCCCCTGTTGAGATGGTCGGTTACTACCCTTTGAATGGGTTGTCCCCAGAGGGATTTATGGCAGTGATGGCTCTATCTGGTGTGAGAGCTGCATGCATGATAGGTGCTAGTGAGGTGGTTTCAGCCTATAAAGAGGCTGTTTCCAAGGCACTCGACTCTGCTGCACCAGTCCATTTACTCTCAAGGTCTTCTCACTTGAGACCCCCATGGTTTGACAGGGCTCTCAAGGAGATGAAGACCATGGAGTGGAGGTTGGAGCAGAGCATTGTTGAAAGAGGACCCAGTATGAGAGGGACAAAATGGCTTTGAGATTTTACTATAGTGAATATCATGGGGCAATCAATGGTAAGAAGGCAGATTTCCTGTTAGCTGACCCCAGTCCTGCATAAACTGCACTGGCTGCCAGTTAGGAAGAGAATCGCCTTCAAGGTGGGATTGCTGTCCTATAAGGCCCTACATGGATTGGTCCCTGGTTACCTGAATGACCTCCTGGCTCCTACTGGTCCTGGGAGCTTGCTCCACTGCTCTACCGAGAGCCTCCTAGTGGTTCCCAGGGGACCACCTAAAGTCCTCTGGTGACCAATCATTTGAGGTGGTAGGCCCAGTGCTGTGGAACTCTGTACCAAAATCTTTGAGGGAGGCCCTGCTGATGCAGGCATTCAAGTGGGGCCTAAAGGTGAATCTTTTTAGGAAAGCTTTTTTTGGATCTGTAAACCTTGTAACTGCTGCAATGTTTTTATTTACATTTGATTTTAACATGTTTATTTTATTATCTGTTTCATGTTATCTATTGTTGTATGTGTTTTCTGTCCAAGGTACGGAGCCTCCAGGATTGGGCGCGCAACCATATAAACCTTTACTTACTTACATACAAACTTGATGGGCATGTACTAACACGACAAAGTGTGTGCCATGCATCCACTTCCAGCAGAACATGCGGGGTTGGAATTCAATATCTCTAGTTGGACTGATTCATGGATCCCTACTTCTGCATAACATGTGGCACTACCTGGGGGGCCCATCCACAGCTGTACTACGGGCTTTCAACTCAAAGGATCAAATGCTTTCATGGCTTGTGAGAGCAAGGGATTATGGTACACAACACTCCATGGAAGAAATGTCTCCACCTCAGTAGAAGTCCTTCTGGCTTTTCATGGACAAGCGAGAGGGTCCTGTAAAATGTACTGTATATTATGAGATACCACCTAATTTGTGTAGAGTTTCAAAGGCCATGAGTAGGGATGTAAGTTTGTCATGGCAGTCATACACGTCATTGATTCCATGATGTTTGATCTTTATTCAGGACTTCCATGACTTTCACTAGTGTCATCAGAATGTAGCAATGATGACAGTGCCACAACATTTACTACTGTTTACTAATGATTTCATGAACAAACTATGAGTCTTTAAAACCTCATCCATGACAAACTTATATCCATAGCCATGAGTATATGAACTTACTATACAAATGTCTTAAATGTATGGCCAAAAGCTACATTAATTCTCATACTGCACAAAGCACAAACCACAAAAAAGTTGAAAATAAACTATTAGGGTTGCAAACGCAATGCCCACAGAGTTTTGAAATGTGCTATTAGTGTTCAAGAGCAGGATTCTTAAAATGCTGGATGCAGCAGTTACATCTATATTTCAGACTGGTGCTGCATCCACTGAAACATGTCAGGATGTGTGTGTCCTATTCTCATACACATTTGTGACAGTTTTTGCAGTTTACAGCACCTTGGGTTGCAACTGTGGCACGCATCCATTATCTGGATGCACCAGTGGTACTTGTATCATAAAGTTAGACCACCTTTCTGTGGTCTGTCTTTACAAATGGAAGTGCACAAATGTGTCTGGAAAACACATGCAAGTTTTTGAACCCCCATGTATTTCTTAGTCCCACCCATGCTACTATGTATCTTAGCCTCATGACCCATGGACAGTCTATAGGTATGTGTCCATACATCAATAGTATGGTACCTCATACAGGGTCAACATATAAAATGTGGTATATAACAACTCTAATCCCAAACCCCTACCCTACCCTCATGACCAATGGATAATGTACACATCTGGGGCCCAATTCCAAGATATATGGCGCAGTTCACTGGCGGATGCAAGTTGCAACATATGCCACTACACCGAGGACCCTGCACCAGATTCCAAAACAGGCAAGGTCCCTGGCACCTACACCCTGTGACTTGTGGCAGCTCCAGGGTTGCAGCACAGTAAGGGGTGCACCCAAGCTGGGTGCTGCAAACCACAGCGATGCCCTCCCACAGGGCACAAGTAGCACATGGCACAGCCCCACAAAGCCACAAGCCCTGACATCATGGCAATGCTTCACAGGGCTGGGGAGTGGTTGGGGTCCACAGGACTACCATGGGTAGACTGGCATGCAGGGGATGTGTACTGCCCATGGGGCACTGTTCGGGGATAGGGGTAAGGAGGTGCCAGCTACCCACAGAGGGCTGCCCTGCCACTGTGGGTAGGGTGGGAACCTATGTGGGACCATGGTATGGTTGGCTTTAGGAGCACCAGACATGGAGGTGCAACCTCGGTGGATGTAGGGTACGGTTAGACCAGCTAATAGCTGTTTTAACTGTACATATGACATTTTCTGCCGTGGTTCCTTTTGGAATCGTGAGTAGCCTTTCCGTCAGCTGCGCACTTGGAATATGGCCGTAACTGATGCCAGAAATGCCCTTGCATCATGTCGCAAGGGGTTTCTGGTGTAGCCAGTGGCATAGCCTGCCTTTGCCTCTGGCAGCCTGTGCCATGTTGCAGGCCACCTTTTGGAATAGTGGTTGGCGTAACTCATGTCGCAAGGTGCGACTTGCGCCATTGGGTTTGGCACAAGTCACCTTGCGACATGCATAACCTATCCTGAAATCGCCTGGAGTCATACCACACAGGTTTATTGTATTATATGCATGGTAGATCTGCATTAGAATACTTTGGGGTGCATACTTGAGAAGGTTTATATGCATTATTACCTAAATTTGAAACTACAGTGCACATTCCATTGCTGTGAGTTGCTTTCTTTAAGACCCATACTGTTCTTAGAAATAGTCAAAACATGTTAAACGTTTGGGGCATGTATACTATTTCATGCAGTATCTAGTTGTAGATTAATACAAAATCCCCCTGCAAAGCATTGTATGATGGTACTAGATCTGTAACATGGTCGTGTGTCACACAATGGTGGAAGAAATCAGTTTGTGAGCTGGTGGTCAGTTCAGCTAGTAGGTTTCAAAAAGTGATAGCCAATTCAATATTTTAAGTGGCCATTATTTTCTAGGGCTCAAAAATTACTTCATGGGCTGTTACCCAGTTGGTTTGCAAATACCAAATTGTGGTAGAAGAACCAAATGTTGTACTAGCCATTGGTCATTTGCCAAACTGATTTGTCCCAACCTAGTTATGAGTTTTGGGGAGGGAGGAGGGATGGAAAATTGTGTTGCTATATACCAATTTTAAGATCTTGACCCTGTACAAGGCACCATACCATTGATGTATGACACTGTACCTGTATCCTGTCCTTAGGTCACGAGGGTAGGGACATGTTATGGTTGGTGCAGTTAGATATAAGAACTCTAATATAACTTTTCAATGGTTTGTGGACATTGTGTTTGCAACACTAATAGTTTATTTCCAAACTTTGAGCAGTTTACATGTCATGCAGTAGCAACCCTAATGAGCATTAACATAGTTTTATGTAGATATATATATATATATATATTCCTGATAAAACATCATAATAACCTGCTGAATTTTTTTATAACTCGATAGCAGATTATTATGGCATTTTTCTCCTTGTGCTCTCACTTCACTGTATTTGTGCAAGTACGGTGGTTGCTCAGGAACTTGCTTGCTCACACAAATGCAGCTTAGTTTATCTCTCTGTTGAAACCTGGTACCAGTTATAAAAAAATAGCAACACCTGTGCAAAGTTTGTTTTATGAGGATTTTTTACACACCCTCAGTGTGTGATAATCTCATAAATCCCACGAGCTTCACTCCAGAGGGTTTATGGATTATCACACACCTCGGGTGTGTGAAAAATTGTGATGATACACACCTGCACAGGCATTATTCTTTCAATATATATATATATATATATATATAGATAAACATTTCAACAACAACAAAAATCCAATATATTTACATACTGTATATGCATTGTAGGTATGCAACCATCATTCAAGTTTGCTCCAAACAATTACAAATTGACAAAACATAGAAACATAGAATTTAATAGCAGATAAGGACCGCTTGGCCTACCCAGTCTGTCAATTTTTTTCCCTGCCTGTACTGTCACTGCAGATCCTAACTTGATCTATGGCTCCCTCCCCCCTTGCTTTCCACTAAGCTTCTATCATGCCTATCCCATGCATTCTTGAATACCACCACTGTTTTCATCCCACCACCTCCTCTGGAATACTTTTCCAGGCATGTACCCCTCTTTTAGTGAAGAGGTACTTACTCATATCTCTCTTGAATTTACCTTCTTCCAGCTTCATTGCATGTCCCTGTTTCTCATGCATTTTTTTTATCTGAAAAATACTCCCCTCCTGGACTTACGCTTTGAGCCATTTATAGGTCTCCATCATGTCCCCCTTTTCCTCCTCTCTTCCAGGGTATACATATTGCTGTCTCGTGGTCCCTTCCATTCTCCTTGCACTGTGAACATTGAGCAGAAGTATTTGTTCAAGATGTCTCACTTTTCTTGGTCCCCCTCTGTGTAGACCCTTCCTCCTTCAACCTTATAATCCCTCCCTTTGTCTTTCTTTTTTCACTAACATACTTAAAAAATGTCTTGTCCCCATTTTGATATTGTCTGAGCTATTCTTTCTTCAAATTTTGCCTTTAAACTCCTTATTGCTTTCCCCTTCCTCTCAACTCTGTTCTCTGTAAATGGACTTGTGTCTATTCCCCTCCCTGAAGAGCTCCAGTTTCTTTTATGTTGCCCACCCCCTTCCTTTCCTCTGTGAATATTGAAGTAACGTATTTGTTTAGAATATCTAATTGTTCCTTATTCTCCTCTGAAGGCCCCACCTGCCCTTTCTAACATCTCTGTCCCTACCCTGGTCTTTCTGTTTTCACATTTTATATATACATAGATACATACATACATACATACATACAGTATATACAGTATATATCTATCTATCTATATTAGATATATATATATATATAAAACGTCTTGTCCTGTTTTGTTAGCCCTTGGGATATTCTTTCCTTAGTTTGTGCCTTTCACTCCTCACCACTTTTCCTGCATCCCTTTGCTTCTCCTGATATACCTCCCTGTTGTCATCCCTCTGCATCTCCTTATATCTCCTGAATGCTACCTTTTTAGCCTGCACCTTTTCAGCCACTTCTTTTGGGAACCACAGTGGTCTTTTTCTATGTCCACCGAGCACACATGTGCAGCGAACATTTTGCTAGGAGACTGGCTTTTGAGGGGTGTAACATTGTCAGTCTAGTGCAGAGCAGTCTTCAAGGGGCTCATCAGTGGCACACCAGTAATCAGCCTGGCTGATAGAGGTTCTCTATGACATATGTTGGCTATCTGCTCTAAACTGAAAGACCTCGGGCAAAGGGTTTTCTTGATTTTAAGTAAGATCTTGAGACATGATTTTCCTTTTGACTCAGGAATTATAATATTTGGTTTCTGGCCAGAGGAAGATATGCCATAAACCCACAGTATACTTATTAACTTGCTTATAATAGTGGCAAAAAAGTTATACTTCTTCATTGGAAAGATATTATCCCACCTGAATATTTGGAGTGGCTTAACCTAATGTTTGATTTAAGTAAAACTGAGAGAGCTTTTTATAAAATTGAGAATAATGAAAAGCATTTTTATGAAGTTTGGCAACTGCCTACAGGTGCTCTAGGGCTAGATAACAGATAAGTAGAAGGATATGGCAGGACAGCAGACAGTAGAACAGTTAGGCAGGTTAGGCCAATGATGACAATACATGGGAGTGATTATAAGAGAATGATTGAAATACTCATGCTCTGAGCCAAAGAAAAAAAAGGGGAAAAGAGAAGAAAACAAAATAATCAGCCAGGCTGATCTGACACTGTTCTGGTTTTTGGGTGGAAACTTCATGTATTTCAAAGGAGAGAGATGACCCAGTTATAGGTCAGCTCTTTCCTTTGATCTGTGCAACCCAACAAGCATAGCTGATCTGTCATGATTAGCCTGCTGAGGTTGAATTACACCCTGTAACAAAGAAAACCATTCATCAATGACTTTTGCTCCATTAGCCCCACCCAACCCTCCCTCAGCACCCCAAGCCTTTACTTACCACCGGGGGTCCAACACCGTAATTCTCTCTGGACCTTACTCTTTAACTCTTCGCTCTTCAACGCTGGACTGCGAATTGAGGAACCCAGGTATGGGGTTCAATGTATTTCAATGGGGTTTTGAACTTAATTGCATAACTTGGCCATTTTTGGAAAGTGTTGCCCCAGTTTTTCAACATGCCTTTTTTGGGACCCCACCTCATGAACAATGGCAGTGACATTAGGAAAATCTGTCCTAAAGGTGATTTTGTGGTTGCTGCATGAAATCACTGTTTGGGAAGGAGTCGACAGTTTTCTTCACCTTTGTTCATGAGGTGGGGTCATAAGAAGACTATGTTAAAAATGTGGGGTAAAAATATTTTAAAAAACAACGTTATGAGCCTACATTGAAATTTTTCAATGCAGGCTTGTGACGATGGTAATTTTTAATATTTGACCTCAGATTTTCAAACTAGCAATTTCTTCACTGCACCTCAAGAATGGGCTAACTCTCATGTTTCAAATCCTAGCCAAAATGTGTTTTTGTATCCCAAAAGATGATTTTGCGGTCGCTGCATGAAATCACCTTTTGTGCAGGAGTTGAACATTTTCTCTACCCTTGTTCATGAGGTGTTGTCATAAAAAGATTATGTTGAATATCTGGGGTAAAAATATGAAAAAACCAAAATGTTATGAGCCTACATTGAAATTTATGAATGTAGACTCGTAACTTTGGTAATTTTCAATATTTTGACCCCAAATTTTCAACATAGCCATATTTTCACACCGCCTCACGAATGCGATAGCTGTCATTTCTCAAGTCCTACCCAAAATGTGTTTTAACACTTGTGGCACAACATGATGTTTCAGTCATTGTTTTATAAATGACATCTGTCATGCTTAGAATGAGTGGTCATAAAAAGATTATGTTGAAATTTTGGGGTATAAATGTGAACAAAAAAACTAAGTTATGAGGAAATGCATTGTTCCAACATTTACTCATAACTTTATTTGCTGTAGATTTTGGCCCCGAATGCTCAGCATATCACTTGTGTTACCCCACCTTCTGAACATAGCAGGTCTCATTTCTCCAATCCCCTCCAAAACATATTTCCACAGTCACACAGTGAAATCAGTTTTCAGATGGGATTATAAAAATTCCTCCTGTCTTGATCATAAGGTCAGGTCATTAAAAGACTGTGGGACATTTGGGGTTAAAATGTTGGAGCCCACTTAAAAGTACAGTAGATATTGCCTCTTAGCTGCCCTATCCTGGGTAATTACAATCTAACAATGTGTCAAAGCAGGACATCACTGAAAATGAGATATTGCAACCTTATCTATGCTTTCCTCGGTAAATACATACTACAAATGTGTACAAGCAAGACCTGGTACAACAGCAATACCAGCGGCGAACATTCAGCACTGACAAATGCTTGTTCCCTTTTGTCTTAGCTCAGTTCCTTTGTGCAGAGTTTTATTGCCTTCACTATGCCTTCCCTTATCTAAGCCCACTGATCCTCCACCTTTCCCAGGTAATTTCGCCCTGCTAGGTCTTCTCTGACTCATTCACCCATTTTTCAGAATCTGCCTTCCTGAAGTCCAGGACCTCATCCTTGTGTGGTTTGCTTCCACTGACATCATTGTTTTGAACCATACTGTACTGTGATTGTTGGTTCCCAGTTGGCCTCCCACCCTGATGTCTAATGGCCTCCATCATTGCCTTATCTAATTCCTCCCATGCTTTGGAGGCCTGTAGATCACACTAGTGTGAATGATTTCCCTTTGCATAGCTGGAAACCTATCTCCGGCATTCCCCGCCCTCCGTTTTAGGCTCCGCATCACTGTTCTTTGTCTCCAGCTGCTTAATTAATCCCTGCCTGTTTCTGTTTCCCCCTCTAGATTTCTTCATGCCCTGCTAGGGCCAGCCATGTCCCCCCGAAGTGCGGCTTCGGCTCCTCAAGCCTCCACCCCTGACATCACCGCATGCCGCCTCAGCGCTCCAGCAAGCCGAGTAAGGAAACAGCCTGGGCCGGGGAAGCAGTGATCGGCTGCAATTAGCCAACTGCTGTCCGCTCCTTCACCCAATTGGTCTTCAGCTAAGGCCACTGCCTCCTGATTGGACTACACCCTGTTGCTGCTATCTGGGCTCTGCATCCATTCAATAGCACTGCAAACTGCCTTAATTAAATAGACCCCTGCTCCACCCACCTACCCTATTGTCCCTCCCCTGCCTATTCTCACCTCCTATCCTCTACTTTCACTCACTTACTCCACCCACACACTTGGGTTCCTTTTAGGCAATACATTTTTGCCTGGTGTTCAGTTGTTTGCTATACCTACCTGTCCCACCCACGCTAACCTCTTTGCACTCACACCCCCATTATCTCTCGCCAACATCCTGCCTCCCTCCTAATTACTCCCCCTGACCATGCCTTTCCACAATATCCTGCTCCTGCCTCTCTTCTCTCTTTTCTTTCTTCCACCCCTCAGCTATCTTCTTGGTGCCTGCCACCCCTCTCCTCTCTATACCTACTGCCTTATCACCTCCTACCACCAACTTGGCACTCTGGCCCATTTACCTTGCCCCCTCTCGGGGTTCCCTCCCCCCACCAAGGACTGGCCTGTCATTGACAAACAGAAATCTGGAACTGGGGCAAACAGACCTTTGCTGCTATTGATTGCACTACACTGGTATCTACGGCACTTGCGCCGGACCCTGCACATTCTACAGTCAACAGCAGACTGTTCTTAAACTCCTGCTCCTCCTCCTATTGATGCCTGGGAGTGTTTGCCCAAACCCTGGCCCGGTAACCTCCAACCCAGCCAGCGCCGAGAAATCAGCAGGGGGTCTCATCATCTCCACCATCAACATCTGCAGCCTACTACCTAAGCTCACTGCCCTTCAAACGTTTGCTGACCTGCATAACCCTGACCTCATATCCATTGTTGAAACCTGGCTAACACCTAATACCCCTGACCATGCTATTTCTCTACAAGGCTATAATATTCACAGGCTTGATAGGATGATCAAAAGAGTAGGGGGATGTGCACTTTACATCAAAGACAACATCACTGCGCACCCTGTCATCACTACCCCCTCCGACTCTCCGGTGCAATTCCTGCCCGTCAAAGTACTCCTTGGTGCATGAAATAAAGTGCTCACTGTGGTCCCTGTCTACATCCCACCTTAAAACCAAGGGTTAGATCTCCAAGCTGTCCTGGACTTTGCTATTTCCCAACCTACTGGCTTCGAGATCCTCCTTCTTGGTGATTTCAACATTAACTGGCTTGCTCCAGACATAGGAACCCACAAGGATGCTATCTCTTCTGCCAACCTTACGCAGATGGTCAACTCCCCAACTAGGAGGAACTACAAGTCAGGTACCAGAACTCTCCTGGACTGGGTCCTTACCAGTCACCCAACTCACATCAACAGCATCACTGTCCTTCCCGACTCGCTCAGTGACCACTATCCTGTCATCTGCAACTGGTCAAATAAGTTTTGTAAGCCTCCTCCTTTAACTGTTTCCAGTAGAGTCCTACACCATGGCAAACTAACCCACTTAAAATCCTGTCTTAGGTGATAAGATTGGTCTCCCATATACAATGCGCAGGATGTAGACTCAGCCCTTGATCATTTCATCACCACGTTCAATGCTGCCTGTGACTCCCACGTCCCAGTAAAACAGCGCAAAGTCAAGGCACTATCCAGTCCCTGGCTCACTTCTGGGAACTGGCCCAACTAAAAGAAAGGGACCACCTGTGAGCAATTGCCAGAGCTACAGGTGCTCAACTGGACATTCAAGCTTACAAACAATCCTGCAACAGCTGCACAAAGCAAATGCGAATGGCAAAGAGCTCCTACTACAAAGAAGACCTCACCAACACTTGGGGAAATGGGAGAGCCTTTTGGGACAATACAAAGGAGATTACAGGGAAACAGTCCAAATCCTCTCCTACCTTACTATTGATGGTACTACCACCCTTCACCCTCTGGACATAGCAAACACCTTCAATGCAGCCTTCACTGACCTCAGTGGTGTCCTCCCCCCAGATTTTTTTCTCAGAAACTGACTTCCCTGCAACAACCTCCATCCCCACCCCTTCAAGTCATCCACCTTTTCACTTCAAAAGAGTCAAGGCAGATGATGTCCGCAAATATGTAAAAAGGGCTATCTCCAAGTCCAGAGCCAGTGGAGACTCGCTGGACCTTAAACTGCTATCTCTCACCCTAGAAGAGGTCCTGAGCCCACTTACCAGAATCTTCAACCTCTCACTCAACCTCAGTCAGTTCGCAATCAAATGGAAATCTGCTACTGTCACTCCAGTCTTCAAAAGTGGCGACAAGTCAATCCTGGGAAACTACCGGCCGATCTCTATACTGCCCCCCCCAAGGCCCTTAAGCATTGTAGCTGACCAGCTTTTAGACAACTTGGACAAATATAACATCCTATGCCCACAACAGCACGGTTTCAGGCAAGGGCACAGCACCTCAACAGCCCTCCTTGAGTTCACAGGAGCCCTTCAAGACTCAATGGACAAAGGCCATCTAACTGTTGCCGTATTCATTGACTTGACCAAGGCTCTTGACACTGTCCACCATGGCCTACTCTCCATACAGCTACTGAATGCCGGTCTCTCCCAGGACTCTACTGCATGGTTCAATAGTTACCTTGACCAGTGCTCACAAAGAGTCAAAATCTCAGGTCTAGTCTCTGACTCCAAGCCAGTCCGCTCTGGCTTTCCCTAGGGCTCAGTACTGGGCCCTCTACATTTCAGTCTTTTCCTAAACTCTCTCCCAAAATCCTGCCCAGAAAACATTATCCTTTATGCTGATGATGCTGTGATACTCACCCCACATAAAGACCCCAAACCATTAATTCACAACCTTCAACTCGCTTTCTCCTCCATTGAAAACTGGTTCACTTTACATAAACTGGTTCTAAATCGTAAAAAGACTAAATCTATGCTCTTCTGCAGCTCACAAAACAAATACAGGCAATACCCTTTTGACATCAAAACAAGTGATGGTCATATCCTCGAACAAGTGTCATCCTTTAAATACCTTGGTATCACTCTCGACCATTGTCTGTCATATGGGACCCACATCGATAATGTTGCCAGAGTTGTAAACGCACGCATTGAATTCTCTACTGCAACAAGCAACACCTCACCCAAGGAGCATTAAAGATGGCCATTCAGAGCTCGGTGGTTTCCGTCATAGACTATGGCCTCATAGTCTATGGCTCTGCCACTACTACCACACTCAGGCATATAATGACCTCCCTAAATAAGGCCTGCTGACTGCTCACTGGAGCCCACTGACTCACACATGCATGTGAACTCTATGCCCAATCAGGATGGCTTCAACTCACTAACCAAATTAAGTACCCAACCTATCTGATGGCAAAAAAACTACCTTGGGCCTTACCCCACCTTGTGTCCAAGCCCTCCTGCTCCCAATCTCTAATCCATGTCATACCAAAGGGTCTGAACAACAGCTCCTACAAATTCCTCAGTGCCCGCACATCTCTGGGTCAAAGATCCTTTGCACACTGTGCTCCCACCTGGATGAATGCCCTCAGCACTCATATCACCTCCACCTCTTCTCTGGGCATTTTCAAATCAAGTCTACATCTTCATCTCACTGCCTCCAGTTCCTGTGACTGCCTCTCCTAATTTCCATTCTTCCCCCTTGTGGCCCACAACCCTTCTCCTTTGTTCTATGACAATGCTGTGAACCTATTCTAGTTTCTTTTTGGCTGCTGCCCTCCCCTTCCTTCCCCCAGCCCTCCCCCCAACTCCTTTTAGATCTCTGAACTTATCCCAACCTATGTGATTCACTACTGTATTACTGTGATGTATCACTTGAACCAATGGATGTTGTTTCTAAACCCTTTATTAATGTAGTTTTGTTTGCCTTTGTTGAGGCCAATGTAGCTTAGCCTAATATGTTTGTACTCTCTTGACGTGGAACCTTTGTAAAAAAGCCTTGGCTCAAAGGTATTTGTAGTCCTAGATTACAATAAATAAATAAAATAAATCAATAAAAAATAGTGGCTCAGTTTTCTGTCTCCAGGGTGACCCACAGTACCTCCAACCACTGCCACCCAGATTCCCTGTGCCTCTGTTGCTTGATTGCCTCCCTTACATCACCACCTCCCCCCTTCCTACCCATCCTATCTTTCCTGATCTGAACATAGCCTGGAATTGCCATGTCCCAGTCATGGTTTCTTGTGCACCATGACTCAGTAATGGTTTCCTGTGCACCATGTCCCAGTCATGGTTTCCTGTGCACGATGACTCAGTAATGGTTTCCTGTGCACCATGTTCCAGTCATGGTTTCCTGTGCACAATGACTCAGTAATGGTTTCCTGTGCACCATGTCCCAGTTGTGGTTTCCTGTGCACCATGACTCAGTAATGGTTTCCTGTGCACTATGACTCAGTAGTGGTTTCCTGTGCACCATGACTCAGTAATTGGTGCAACATCCAGCTCTGCCTCCACCCTGATGGTCTCTAGATCTAGAATTGTATTTCCTAGATTTCTTGCATTTGCACACATGGCCTTCCACATTTTGTTACCACTCTGTCTGGTTCCCCCCTTTTTTCAGTTCTGCCCTGCCTTCTTTTACCCTCTCATATGACAGTTACTGTTCCCATTCCCTTTAATTTCTACCACTTTGCCTTTTTCCTTATTTTGCATCCTTGCAGATTTACCTCCTCTTGAGTCCTCCCTCCTCTCTGCTTCAGTCTTGGGGGGGGGCAGTTAAAGCTTCTTGATTTCTTCCACCGTCCTCCTTGGCTAGTTTAAATTTTAATCAAACTAACATTTAAACCATCCACTGAAGACTACAATTCCCTTCCCAGACTGATGCAGGCCATCACCCATGTATAGGCTCTTATCCCTCCCACCAGCTGAGGAACATGGCCCCCCTATTCATCATCCCCCACCCTCCCAGAGCCCATCACAGTCTAGTTGGCCCTCCTCCTTGGCATCCTCTGGGGCAATGATGGTAGACTTGGTGGCCCATACATGGGAAGAGACCCCTCTGAATCCTAGCTAACTCGGACCAGAGTCTAGTGACCTCCTCCCTCAGCCCAGACAGGTGCATGCAGATGGGGCAGCACTTCAGTCTCCAGAAAGTGTCTCTGAAAACTGCCACCCCACAACCACTGCAGTGTACAACTCCCAACATTCCCATTGCTGCACTCACTATGTTAAGTGGAAATAACTTTGAACCCTTATCCTTGATAGGATGTTTCTAATGTTCCCCTTTTTTGTTTTGCTTCACCCCTTTCTACTGTAACCCTAGATAGATTATTTTAAGTTCCCCCCTCTTCTTTTATCCTCTTTGTACCCTTATCCTAGATAGGGTGTTACCTCTGTTCCCACACCTCAGCTGATTCTAGTTTTCCTCTTCTAACTTTACTTTTTACCCTCTGTATGATTGCCCTAGAAAGGGTGTTTCCTCCGTTCCCACACAACAGGTAGTTTCTGCTGTTATTTATTTATTTAAAATTTGGTAACCGGGAAAGGCACACTGAGCCAAGGCTCATTTCCAGGTGCGACCCAGGGAAGGGGAAAACACATGAAATAACATTTGTACAAATAAGAGAAAGCAGATATACAGTAAACAAATTTACAAAATTGGAAAAAAGTAACACATTTGTACAGTTTTTGAAAGAACATACACAGTATGTAAATACAAGACATAGGAACAGTACAAACAATACCTGGATTAATTGCACAATAAGAACAAAACAAGAAGGGAGATGAATCACTAGAAATATATTGCTATACTCAGTCTCAATTTGGGAGAGTAATTCTATCCAGCACTAGGGCAAGGTCGAGGGGGTAGGTAGAGGAGTCTAAGTGAAAAAATTATGAGAATGTGAGGGCGTCAGCTCAGCTAGCAGGGGAGATCAGTGAACATTGTAAGCACTGAGAGACAGGGAGAAGTCTAAGAAGTCTTTTAAAAGAAGAGATTGAGGAGGATAAGTGAAGGTCACAGGGTAGCTTATTCCAGAGAAGGGGAGGATGATAGAAAAAAGTAGACTGGCCAGCAGTAGAATGAGGGTGTGGAATAGTGAAAGTACATGGGTCTCTGGCTAAAAAATTCTACCGATTTATTAACACCCAATCAATAATTGACCACCATCCTGTTTTATCATTTTTCCTAGTTCGCTCATTTATTACTTGGGTAAAACCATTTGCCATTAATATATTTCATTAACCCTGTCAATTTTATTTAAAGTTGCCCAATCTATGTCATAATCTCCCATTATTGTACATTCTGTTTTCTCCTTGTTCAAAGCTGTCAGTTTTTCTATCACTAAGACACTAATACATATGTTTTAGCTGCATTGGGTGTACTATAAATATACACATGAAAAGAAAACATCTGTACCTTTATACTGCTTAGTGTAAGTTCAGCAGTTGTATTCAGCAGTGTTATTTAAAAAAAATCAACTTGTTCTATATGCAAATATTCCTTTACATAGATATCTAACCCCCTTTACCCCCAGACAATCTTTTTGAAATAGACTATGCCCCTTTAAATTAATATAATCATCTGGGATCCATTTTTTAGCAATGTCTTGCTTAAAGCGAGAATGTCAAATGTTTCCAACTCCAGCAAAACATTTATGTCATCTATACAGATGATTAAACTTCTGACATTTAAATGAATACATTTAAGTTCCTTTAAATTGTGTAGTTGTAAAACATTTAGCAAATTACTTAGTACAGGTACTATATTCCTTTCTGTGTCATCATAACAAAACCAGCTTCACTGGTAGCCGCCTCCTTGTTAAACAACATTTGACAGAAAACCTGCTGACTGGCTTTACAGTGACAGGACAAATGTTGACCGCTATCGCAGTCTGCATTGTACTGTTGGGAACACAAGTGTGTTTTCTGCATGGGGCTGCAGCCAAGCACCCCCCCCAGATTTTATTATAATCACCTCCATGGTGGAGGTGCTGGGGGGGCCTGCCACTGTAGCGTGACCATTATAGCAACCCACAGTGACCTGTCATTTTGTCACTGTAAGCAACTGGTCAATGTAGTATTTTCGATCAAGCAATGGCATACCCTTGCAAAATATCCTGAAGGATGTATGCCAATGGTTGTTTTGGGCATCACCCTCTTCAAATGTAAGCCCCTAATGTAGGGCACACCTTAACATTCTATCCAGGGCTCCCAGCTTTTCTCAGTGTTTCTTAGTAATGTACCCGATCAATGCATTTATAGCACAGTGCACATTTATGCTGATGTAACTATTCTTTATTGCAGTGGCCCAATACTAACTGTAGACAGACTTTGAGGCAGTGAAAGCCTGGCTAAATGAAAATAACTTCATGTTTAATGTCAAAGCTATAGCATTGTAAGCACCCACCCTTGTACCCTAAACCTGGTTACCTCCTTCTTAATTCATACTATACGCAACCTTGTGCTCTTGAGAAGCCATCTCCTATACATATGTAAGGATATGGTTGGATGTCCAGCTCACCAACTAGAAACTTGCAGATCAAATCACTGCTTTGTTGGATCTTTGGCTAAGAGCCCTCTCATGGTCAGGCACTGTAACACTGTCTTATGAGAATGCAAGCAACAAGACAATGCCTACTCAGGCTACTACACTATAGAGATGTGTCATACTGAGCAGTCCATAAAGTCACACTTTGCAGGTTGGAAGACCTATATAACAGGCAAGCAACCAGAAGAGCCTCTTAAGCCATATCTGAATAGTGTCCAGGGTTAAAGTACAAACAGAAGCAACCAGGAAAAACACAGCACCAAGTTATTGCACAAACATTCACTCTACTCTGGTAGCCCATGACATGGGCATCGACGATTGAGCACTTGCAATAATGGCAACTTAATCCTGGCACATGTCATGGGGGCTACCCACGAGGTAGAGTGACTAGATGGGGTGGGTCGGTGCATATAGCGATAGGATGTCACTGCACATACATGCACGGGGGATGGGAGCGAGCATGCTCAGCAAGGGGTGGGAGGGGTTTTGAGGGGTGGTGCCACAGTGGGCTGTTGAGCTGGCCCCATGGAGTGGTGGGTGGGTTCGCGGCTTGGGTGGGCAGGGTGCTGGGTTCAGGTCTGGGTGCTGGTCGTCTTTGTTGGTCCCAGCCTGAATTTTATTTTAAATGTTTTGCACCCCCACACCCCGGAGTTGAGAATCCTTAAGTATCAGGGTGCGGGGTGCTGAACCCCAGGGGTGTGGGGTGTGGGGATGTAACATTAAAATGCAAGTCCCGGCACTGTTTTGCTGTGCGCCAGGGGAATCAGAGCACCGAAACTGATTTTTGGCAGTCTGACTTCGCCATAACGGCGATCGCCTTTCGGCAGTCACTGTTATGACATGGAATCTTGACACTCAACAACAGACATGAGTGAAAAAAGTGTTTTATTGCTACATACCATCAAAGACATGAATCGAAGCAGTCCACCAATGTTTGGAGGCAGTATAGCACAGTGGTTAAGAGCTGTGAGCTGCAAATCTGGAGACCTGGTTTTGAATCCCACAGCCCCCACTTGGATACTGTGTGATCCTGAGCAAGTCACTTAACTTCCTTGTGCTTCCAGGTCACACCTGGAAACAAGCTTCTTCGACTTAGTGTGCCTTTCCTGGTTAAAGAACTTCCCCCCTTGATGCTGTTCATTTAGTGATTTCTCAAGGACACCTTTTATACTCATATCTGTTGCTGAGTTTCACTGTTCAGTAACTTGAGCCAGGTTTTTCCTGGCTATTCCTATACAACAGGCTTTAAAGGTTTACCCTTGAGAGTGACTGAAGGACACTCCACAGACTGTTGTTTATTTATTTATTTTTATTTATTTATTTAAGAGTTTCACCTGGAAGACATACTGAGTAGGATTGCTCGTTTCCAAATGCACCCGGGGGGGGAGTAACAGTTCACATACAAAAATCAATAGATGCAGGTAACACGTATCATATAATAATGATATATACAGCTCAAATTAGCAAATAATGTGAAGAGCTCAGTTGTAGAGAAAACATGACTGGCAAAGGCCCACCATCCACAGGGAATACAACTGATAAACATTCAACCATACAGGCATCCACTCGCTATCCCCACACATCCTTCCTGTATTCCACTCTATCCCCCACACATCCTTCCTGTATTCCACTTTAACTGTGTCCCTAAAGCTTGTTCTTTAAGACTGACTAAGTAGCTATCTGTATAGTACCCAAATACCACAAAGACCAGCAGATGGGTCATCTTCTCAGGCTACGCAGAAATAAACATCCCACAGTACCTGCTCCCTTTTGTCAAACCCCTCACCTTCCCACACTCTGAAGGCTGTTTCTTGACCAGCTCAAAGATCCATGAAGGTGCCTTTCCTTCTGAACCCCCCCATCAACCTCCCAATATTTCTGATTTGAATGGAATGCTAGCACCCACTACTATTTCAAATGTCAGCAGTGATGTGTGTGAATAAAAGAGAAACTTTCAACATTAGAGACTATCATTCCAAACCTGCTGTATACGAAAATGTTCTCCACCATTACCATGAACTTTCATGTACCATAAGAAATTGTATTTGTTTATCCTTTTGTAAATAGCACGTGTGCTGCTATTGCACTGCACTATATACTGTATATCATGGGTGTAGGCAGGCATACTCCAAGCACCCCATGGTGTGCAATTTTATTTAAGGGGTAGCAAATAGGCCCTGAACTGCTTCCTTTTTCCATGAAAACTAATAAAGAAAATACTGAACCTTTCTGTAATTTTATTCATAGAAGTTGAAACTAGAAGGACTGGTCACTAATACTCTCTTTGCATCCCAAGGACAGTGCAACTTCACAGGCTCTGGGCTGGTATGTGGGTGTCTTAAGGAACAATGCATGGCATTTGTATTTACCCATGCATGGCAACAACCACTGTCATGAGATACAAAAGTTGTATTTATTGTGCCAAATGAGGTAACAAACACGGTCCTGGTGTACATTTGTATATTGTCTGGCTACTCCCGGGGGGGGGGGTAGCTCACCCTAACAAGGGGGGGGTGGGGTAGCAGTGAGTCCACTTGGTGTGCAGAGCTGAAATCCCTGGCTACACCCCTGCTGTATATATCACAGCGTATGGAAAACCATAAACATTAAGGCTATGTTTCCAACAATAGTGTTCATTTTGCAATTTTTGGTATTTTTGTTTTATTTATTTAAACATTTGGTAACCAGAAATGAGCCTTGCTCAATGATGATTGCCTGAATAAACAAACACTGAGTCAAGGCTCGTTTCCAGGTGCGACCCAGGGATAGGGAACATAAGGAAGAATAGTACACAGGATAGAATAAAAGCATAATACAAACAGGTAGGTGGTACATAGTAGTAGCCACAGACATTGCCAGCTATTACCAGATATTTTGCAAAATTTCTAAACAGTTTCTCTGTGCTGGCCCTTCTGTAAAAATGGAGAAAGCATTAGATATATCTGGAAATATCACAGAAATTTCAGGGAATAGCTGGCAGTGTCTGTGGCTGCTACTGTAAGTAGCAGAGAATGTGGTAGAGGCATTATCTATCAGCTAAACTATGTTAAATTTGCCTGCATGCTACCTTTGGTAACAAGGCATCTTTTAAGAAATATGTAGGTTTCAGCATATAAGTGAATGATCTTTATTGTATATTATAACATAATTTGGTTGTGAGTCATGGGAGTGCCTGTAGGGAAGTGTAACAGTTGGTTGGGTTTGTTTTATTTATTATTTGAGTTAAGGGGGTTTCTTAGGTATTGTCTAGGGATAATGTATTTCTCGAGGTCTGAGCTGATGTTGAACTACTCGTTGGACCAATTGTGGTGGCTATATTCCTTCAGGTGATTCTCATCCGCCCTACCTGAGGCAGTTATTCACTGCTGCAGTGGTCTGGGACTCCACAGAAGGTACTGCAAAAACCATAACTATGGTGATCGGATAGTCATGGAGAGGGTCAGATAGGGTTTGTTGGATCTAGGAGGTGCTGAGGAATAAATGGAAGTCTCACAGGAGTCCTCTCTGTATGACCCCTCTCCCACATGTTCACTATTGTAAGCAGTCACTGTACTAGGGCCCTTAGGGTTCACTTCTCCACTCCTCCCAAAAGAGGCTGGTGTGAGTTTCTTGAGGATGTGCTACACTGCCCTAATATGCCACAGTGCCTCCAAATGAGGTGGTGATATGCAGTACCTGGCTGCTGAAACACTAGGCTATCATCTCCCAGTAAAATGCATAAACTGCCCACGCAGTCCCTCCCCTAAAGCAAGTAACAGAGCAAGTGATGACAGCCCCCAAATCATAAACTGTAATTCAAATGAATAATTTATTTAAAGGGGGGGTACATAAAGAACAATTGGCAGCAAAGGGAAAATGGAAACAATGGGGTAGTAGTATTTCTATCCTCTGAGCAGATTTCAAGGCAACAAACAATCCAATAATTTGCCCCACAAACTCTGCCCATCCACCAGCGGTCCTCAAACCCCAATGCTAGAATACCCATCTTAATTCCCCCCAAAGGCCATGGGTGAGAGATCTCTCAAACAGTTGCAGCGAGTGCCACACTGGGAATGCTGATGCTGTTAGCAAGTGTTGCAGGCAAAGTACTTTTTCCTTTAAAACACACTGTTGCTGAACACAAACTTTAAATGGGTACATCAAATGGAAAGGGGATCCTATTTTTTTGTTTGTTTGTTTTTTGAGTGTGAATTTAGTGCTCGTGAAAAGTGGTGAATTGACAGAACTGGAACCTAAAGTCCTCTATTTACCCACATGACAGGTTCAGCACAAGGGATAACAGTACAAGTTTCCCCACACTGCCTGACAAAATGCCTCAACCCTGCCATAGAGAGACCACCACATAGGTGAGAGGGTAGTTCAGACTCCTTGCCCATTCAGTCCTTGGCCTATCAAGTGAGACTACCAATGACATGCCAATTAGTGCCAACTGTGTAGGTGGTTTTGTGATGTGAACACCTGTCCCCTGGGAACTGGACTGAGACCACGACAACTCATTTCACATAGGCCACTGAACAGCCCTCAGGTGATAATGGCTTTCAACCACTACCAATCTGTGCTGGATCTGAACCCAAGATCTAGAAGTGAAGAGCTCCTTAAACTGCTACCAATCCACTGAGCCACCTGTTCCTGAAAGGCCCCTATTTGTAATCCAAATGGGATCTGGTGGCCAGCTGACCTTAACATGTCTTCTTCCTGGGCTTCTCACATTGGCATAATCCTGCTCTGAACATCTCCCTTAACTCCTGACACAACAAACTCTTTCCTCAGTTGCAGGATCAAACTCTCACATTTCTGATGCTTCAAATGTTACCTCTGGTACAAGTTGCTAAAACAGGGTTGACCGGATGCTGTGCTCCCGACTGAGACACTGCCTTCCCCATGCTTGCTGATGGCTTCTCTCACTGTGGGATAGTGGTTGTATCATCTCCACTATGTCTGAATAAACTCACTTTGTGATTATGTTTGTCATTCTCTGCATTCAGAGTGCCATTAGTTTTTGCCTTCATTGAATGATTTGGGATCGAGGATCCATTATAGGCACCAGCCCAGCATTCCAGGAGTGCTCCAGTTTTTGTGGTTTGTTATAACTTTCAGCAGCTTGCTGCCATTTTAACCACCCCAAAATGCTGTCCTTAGCATATACTGGACCCGCTGACTGTGTAGGAGCCAGGGATGTATTTATGTTTCTAGGCTCACAACCCATGTGGCTGTCAGCAGCTTTTATCTGAGAAGAGGCCTTGTGTTATAAATTACCCCTTTCAACCCTTACGAAATAATATAAATCAATATAGCTCCCAAATAATAGTTGCACATTTTATTAGTCCATAAAAACACGTCACTGTCTTTTTAGTGTTATAATAATGTTTCCTATTCAATAAATCATTATAACAATGCTCAAAATAAACTTATTGTAACGTTTCAGAACTCAAGTTCCTTCATCAGACTTGGAGCTTTTATTCTGTGAACAGAAAATATAAAAGAAAAACTTTTTTTATGAGTTTTTTTAAGAGAACAGAGCTGATAAATATATAATTTGCCACTAAAATGATAATAATATCATCATTGATAGGTGGAACAAACCTATTAACATTTAAGAATATCTTCAAGGCGATAGCGATAATGTCCGCGGCTTTCTCCTTTAAATGGGGGAGGGGAGCGCCATACATTCACTTCAATGGCAAACAGTTCCCAATCTTATTTCTGTAAATAAAATAGAATATCTCCATAAATCTTAACATTTTTCTTGATGAATTTAATAATGTTAATGCACTAAAAGGTGCTTACTATTAGAAAGAGTCCTTGTTTGTAAGCGCTCGTTTTATGAAGCTTATACAAAGCTGGACTGACACTGCTTAAGTAAAACCAAATAAAATAACATTATAGCAGATGTTTTTACATCCTTAACCAATTTAAAAATTAATATAGTCACTAAATGAAAGTTGTACCTTAAATGAATTGTATATTCAAGTAGACCAGTTTTAATGTTTCTTTTCATATCAGCATTAAACTCTGAAAGAAAGTTCAAAATATCTTTTTACAATGTTGTTCTATGAATTTAGCTTAAATGTTGAGTCAGTTCTCATAGTCCTTACCAGTTTAACAATATTTTTAGCTTCCAGTGCTCACAGAATGTATTCAAAAAGGAACCGAATTACAAGCCGCCGCTATTAAGCACAATCGCTGTGCTTTACCTTGTACCACGCCAACTGGCTTCACAGGTGCTCACTAAAGAAGAGCGGACCACACGATATATCATCATAGTGTACACGCCACTTAGTGACGCTTACTGAGTGGTCCGGTCATATAAATGAAAACTCCATAAAATAGTGGAGTTTCCTCTTTCAAAGTACTTAACTTAGTACATTTACTCACTGCTTCATTTAGAGAAATCAACCAATAAGAATTAACCCAGCATAATGGCAAAACAAAATTTCAGCGAATATTTAAGTGATGTTGAGAGAGTACAAGGAAAATACATAATACAGATTATATTCAATAATCATTCATTAGTCATAAACTGTCCAGTTTAGTGTTTCATTTAGTCCATATCTGGGTAAATGGGTTTTCAAGTGAAAGATCCACCACGCTTCACATTTGAGTAAGATTCTTTCTCTGTCGCCACTTCTTTGTAGTTCAGGTATTTTCTCAATACCAAAGAGTTTCAAACTTGACACTTGATGTAGTCTCTCGGTGAAATGCCTTGCTAGAGGAGAACGTAAATCTTGCCTGCAGATGGTACTTTTATGTTCTGTGGTCCTTATTTTTAATGGTCTAGTAGTTTCACCAATGTAATATAAAGAGCAAGGACAAACTATACAGTAGATAACATATTCTGTATTGCAAGTAATAAAATCCTCAATATTATATGTTTGCTCATCCCAAGTGCTCTTAATATTTTTAGTTTTAATACCATTATTGCAATGAACGTAATTTCCACAGGGGAAAAAAACCTTTTTCATCACTCTTCAACCACCTCATCCCTTCCTTTTTTTGTTTCTAATGTTGTGTTTTTATAATTTTATTATGTATAGTTGTTGTTCTCCTAACTGTAACCCAGAATTTGTGTTCAAAAATCTTTTGTCCAGTTTCAGAACTTTGTAGAATTTTCCAATTAGATAATATTATATGTTTTATTCTCCCAAAATATACTGAAAATTTAGTGGACATATTTATCTTTTCAGTGGTGGGACTCAGATCTGATACCCCTTCTAATAGCAAATAACTTAGTTCTTTAGAATTTACCCTTACTCTAGCTTGATCTAAGGTGTCTCTGGAATAAAAAAAAAACTCTAAAAGGAACCTTGGGAAACTCAAAATTTATGAGGTGGCCTTGTGTGCTACTCTCCTGAACAGGTGTGCATGTGCACAATGTTCATTTTGTAGTGCCTTATCTGGGCCTGGAACCATATCATTGGGCACCTAGTGGCACAATTGCACCCTATTTCCCAGTTCCACTATTATTCTGAACCTGGGATCTGCATTGTGAAGTGAACATATGGCCGGTAACCACCACCAGAGGTCCAGCTCTGAAAATGGATATCTGCACATGAGCAGCAGCCGACATTGACATCATGGTCCTCTCATTTATTCCCTGACCCACTGCAGCTCCTGAACTCAGGGAAGTCTCTCAGTAACCGGTGTCTTCTCCCCTTCCCCGCCTCATCCCCAGGGAATATTGGAGGCACCCAAAGACAGAGGCAATATGAAGCAATCTTGCGATGTCAGAGATGTGGAGCCTCAGGTTTGAATCCCATCAGGGCTCCTGGCATGTACAAATGGTGTGCCCTGCCAGTCCCCACATTTGCTGGTCGCTGCAGAATAAAGCCATGATGGTTAAGGCTTTCATCATAGATTCTACAGCTGATCTGGTTTGCATCATAGAAACCTGGCTAGGGGATGGCTCTGGTCCAGTCCTGGAGTTGGTTATCCCTGCTGGGTTCTGTGTGGTACATTGCCTGAAGTGGGAGTGCAGTAGGATCAGGAGGGGACTTTCTATTTTCAATCCCTCATTGGGACTAGGGACTTACCCAACAAGAACTACCAACTTGTTTGAACATGTGGCAGTGCAATGTGGGTTGGGTGCAAGCAGTAGAGTCATTCTCATATACTTGCCACTGGGGCATGGAAATGGTTTCCTACAGAAACTGGTGGACCTCATGGCTGACCTGGCAGTGGAATTTCCCAGACTTCTTGTTCTGGGGGATTTCAGTGCCTGGGTCAATGATGAGGCTTTGCATTTTCAACAACAGTTCCTCCAATTGATTACCTCATTGGGCTTTGTACAGGCAGTTGCCACTAGGTTGGGCAATGCCTTTGACTTGTCTTATTGGGTGTTGACAGCTGCAATGTCAGAGTTGATCTGATCAGTTGGTCAGATCATCATGTTGTTACAGTCCTTCATGGAGCCTCTCATTTAATTGCCCTCCTGTGATGCTGATTCACTACCATCCAAAAGGGATTCTGAAGCCTTGTAAACTCTTACAGAAGTAAATATCTTGGATATGCTGACAGCTTGTGATGGGGGAGTTGAGAAAGCTGTGGAGAGCTATAATACAACTTTTAAAATGGCCTTAGACTCCCTCCCACCTTACTGGGTTCACCCCTTGATTTTCTGCTGCAGCTCACCGTGGTTCTACGGCAAGCTGAGGGGCTGGATACAAAGGAATTGATGTTGGAGCATTCTTGAAGGAGATCCTGCTCTGTGAAGAAGAGACTGATGTGGAGTATCAGTAGGCAATCACTGTAAAAAAGATGGAGTTCCTTTCATCGATGCTTGCTGAGAGGAAAAACAGACCAGTTTAACTCTTCCACACCGTGGACAGGCTGCTTAATCCACCCTGTCTAATCCAGAAGAGCTTTTTTTCTTTAACAGATGATTGGGAGGAGTTTAATCTGTTTTTCATGGACAAGATTTCCTCCATTAGGAGTGTGATGACCACAAGTGGCCTGTTATGAGCCGGTGATACCTAGCTGTGGATAAAGGGCGGCAATATCCAGTCTTGGGAGGAGTCTGAGCCAGTGTTGGTTGATGAAGTGGTACGGGTGATCTCTGGGCTGTGCCCTGTGCACTATATGCTGGCTCCAGGGCCAAACTTGCTGATTTTAGGCTACCAGGAAGCCCTTGGACCAGTGCTTAGTGAAAGAGGTTGTTATACCCATTTGCCATGAAATTGGTAGTTGGGAAAACCCTTCTCCAGAATCCAGCTCTGAACCCCGACAGTCTCACAAATTATAGCCCTATCTTAACCTTCCCTTTTTGGGGAAGTTTATCAAGAGATGGATGATGTTGCAGCTCATGATGCATCTGGAAAGATATGACATCTATGAGCCTCTCAAGTTGAGATTAAAACCTCACCACAGCAGGGAAATGGCCCTTGTAAATGTATTTAATGATCACCACATGGCGAAGGACAGAGGGCACAGTTCATCTTAGTCTTTCTGGATCTCTTATTGGCTTTCAACATAGTAGACAATTAGGATCTTTTTTGATTGCCCAAGGCACTAGGTGGCACGTACTGGTACAGTATTGCAGTGTTTACCTCACAAGTAGGGAGTAGCAGGTTGCCTTGGGTAATTCCATCTCTGGGGTGACTGTCCTTAACTGTGGATTGCCATAGGGCTCAGTTCTGATTCCTGTGTTATTTGCCATTATTTGTTGCCCTTGGATGAGATATTTTGGCAGTATGGCATGGAGTTTCACTGCTATGCAGATGACACTCAGCTCTATCTGCTCTGTACACTAACAGGTCATTCACTGCCTCCATGCCAAACAGCTGTCTAGTTGAAATCAAATGCTGGATGGTCTCCAGCAGGCTTAGCATCAACCCGGGCAAGACAGAAGAGTTATTGGTTGAGTTTGGTTACCATGCGCAGCAATGAGGAGCATTACTACTGCTGTACAATCATTTTAGAGTCACACACTTGGAACCGTGGACAGGGTTCATAATTTGGGGGTCATTGTGGACTGCCAGCTAATTTTGGAATATCATGTGACAGCATTAGTCCGCAGTGGCTTTCTTCATTCACATAATATTGCCCAAATTGAGCCCTATTTAGTGCCTGGTGACTTGACTAAGATCATGCACAAATCTGTCACATCCTGGCTGGATTATTGCAAAGCTTAGTACCTAGGGTTATCTGACGGTTTGATACTCCACCCCCCCCCCACACTTCAGCTGGTCTAGAATGCAGTGGCCAAGCTGATGGCTGGAACCTCTTAGTCTGAGTATGTCTCATTGTGCTTTTCAAACTGCACTGGCTGTCTGTTCAGTGATGGGTCACTTTCATGATAGGCTTGTTGATTAACAAGGCCCTGTATGGTCTGGGTCCTTGCTATCTGGAAGATCTCTAGACCCCATACACATCTGTCCATCCTCTCCAGTCTGCTAAAGAATGACTACTTATCATCCCTCATTTCCAGCTGATGCTCTCAGGGAACAGAGCTATCAAAGTGGTTGACCCTTTATTATAGAACTATTTGCCAGCCAGGGCTCAGAACACTCCTCTGGTGGACCCTGCTAAATAGGCAGACTGGATGGGCCAAGTGATCCTTATCTGCCATCAAATTCTGTGTTTCTATGTTGCTTTGAAAATGCATCTGTTCATTGTAGCTTATCCTTAGAATAATAATTAAGATTTTAACTGTTATTAGGCCCTATGCACGAAAGGTGTGAAGTGGCTATGCACATGTAATGGGGCGAGTAGCCACCCCACACCAACTGCATCCCCTGTGCGGGATACATGATGGGGGGGGGCATGCAGGAAGTATGCACCTGATCCCCCAGCCGTGTGATGGGCAATGCACCGGGGGCGGGTGAATGGCAGGCCGGCACTATGAGCCATGCATAAAGACACATGGTGCTGACTGCAAGGGTGCATAGGGGGTCGTGGTATGCACCAGGAAGACCCAGTTGTAAACCCCCTATGTGCCCCATGCACACCCCACTGGACAGGGTGAACAGCCACTAACACCCCAGAGTCACAGGACCTTGATACCAGATGCCGCCCACCTGCCCTAGCATACAGCGGTGCAGTTGGTGACTCCACCACAACACACATGCCCCGCACAGGGGCACAGACATGGTACTGACACAGGGCTGCCACTCCCCCCTCCTGAACCACACAGACCCCTCCCACCAGCAGTGTTGCCACCCAGGCTCCCCTCTACCTGCAGGCGTGCCCCCCACATGTCCCACCGCACCGATCGGTGCTGATGGGGGGGGTGGTGGCATTTTCCTCTCTCACCTGCCACTGCCGCTGGCCATCAGTCATCTGCGGGGTCCACTGCCAATGCATGCCCCACCGCACAAAGGATTCAGTGTGGGTCCCAGTCTGGGTATCCAACTGGGTACCCAGCCAGACCCACAACCCCAACCCCGGCTGCCCTATGGAGTCCTGCACACCAGGTGGGCAGGGCCATGGATGGGTGGCTGGTGGGCATGAATACTGCCAGCATGCACCTATCCATGGGTGCACAGCTATGCAGGCTGGGGTATGCGCAGATTCCATGTACCTCCACTCCTTTGTGCATAGCGCCCATTATGCTTATAGATATTGTATGTTTATTTGGTAACATTGATGGGTTGTGAGGTATCCAGAGCTGTATGGATTGAGCACAATAAAAATAAAATTTCCTTACCTTGGCATCAAGGGATTGAGAGGACATCATAGGGATCTTGTGATGAAAGGTCAATAGGTCAGTGTTGTCTCTCAGTCATGGGATAATAACACATGCAGAAATGTGTACAGTTGTACATATTCTATTTTTCATAGAGTATGGTCAATCAAACTGAAATAAATGTTTTTTATTCACTGCAGAGTTGCAGCCTGAAGGAGTTAATGGCATAGAACACAAAACCAGATGGGCACAGGGAAATGAGCGAGCTCTCTGGTGGTGCACTTTATAGAGGATGGCAATCCTCAGACACATACAAAGCAGCATAATAGAGCACACTCCAGTATACAAAGCCAGACTATAATATAAATGCCAGACTGGGAAAAATTGCTGATTTTTTATCTTTTTTACTGTTTTCAAGGTGCATAGGTACATAAGGAGCAGTCAGAGAACACAGCAAACAATTGTCCCATATAAATAGCTGCAAGACAAATACAGTACCTCAGTCCAGACTACTCAGTTGATATCAGGTACAGCAAACTGCAAAGAGTCCCAAATGGTCCAGCGTGTAGAAATTATGGACTGGAGAAATTCCTCATATCCGCAACGTAAGAGATCCAGTAGGCTATGTCTACCCTTCTACTTCACTCTGTAGAGCTTTGTCAAAGGGAGTACAAGCTGGATGATTTGGGACTTTTTGCAGTTTGCTGCACCTTTTATGAACTGAGCAGTCTGGACTTAGGTATTTGTCTCACATCTATTGATATGTACCTATGCACCTTGAAAACAGTAAAAAAAACTTTTGAGCAAGTTATCTCAGTCTGGCATATATACTGTGGTCTAGATCTGTATGCCAGAGTGCACTCTATTATGCTGCTTTGAAGGAGTTAGTGCATTTCGTAAATGGAAGCTGTTGTTTCAGTTTCATTTGGAAAATGCACAACACTTTAGCATGTCTAAAAACAATTTGAATATGCATAACAAGGAGTATGAACTGTATGATTTACATGCACAACAATGTGTACTATATACTATAAACTAAAGACTTTTGTACCCTGCTGTACCAAGGAACCCCTACAAAAGGGCCTGTGGGTGTGTTTGTTTTTGTGACTACCTGCGTTTGTGTTCCTGTGAGTGTACTTGTGTACTGTGCCACATGCAGGCTGTCCAAGCTCATAAAGAAGTCTGCCACAGGAATTGCAGCAGATGAACCATTGCCTGGGGCCCCTATGCCAGCTACCTGACAAACAGGTAGGAGAGGGTCCCCACCTGGAGGCAGGGCCTGGCTGGGAAGATGCACTTACAGGTGTGGGACCACTGAGGCTGCCCACAGGGTGGGGACTTTGGGCCAGGAGGAGGAGACTGAGGGGTCAAAAAGAGGCAGGCCTTGGGGTTATCCCTCACTCTTTTCCCTCCTGCTGGAAGGTTATCCACCTGCCCACCTCATAAAAGCAGGGGTCAGAGGGACAGGTCAGGCAGGAAATCCCTTGTCTCTATTGGGAGACTGTATTTAGGGGCCAGGGAGGAATTTTCCCCATTTTCCCATAAAGCGTTTTTTCCGCGGTTTTCACCTCCTCCAAGATTATGTAACATTTAGGTAGCTTGTAGATTAAATTGTCACAGTCAGTTGTAAGGGTGTTGGCTTGGGACTCTCAGAAGACAATGGTACAAGGGTAAAAGGGGAAGAAATTGCATTCCACTGAAAGGCTCCATTCCCCAGTTGGCATGAGGTGGGGGCCACATGACCCAATTCCCCAGATCAAGGGGCTGTGGCCAAACTCATTGGGCTTGCCCATGGGTATGGCACCAGCAAGAGGGGTAGGACACTTGACACCTGGTCACATGACTAGCCCTCTCACTGGGGTTTCAGGTTCAGCACAAGGGAATTACATCCTTTCCTCAGTCTGTTTGGCCCTTCAGTGAAGGGGAGCAGAGGCCCTAAAGTCCACTTGGTGGAACTACTGAGCTGTGGACACCACCACAAGTCTGTAGTTTCATTCAATAAATGCACGGCTGTGGCCATTTCTTCCACAAAAGAGTGTAGTGTGTGTTTGCTCAGGGGCAGGAGAGTAGGGCTCTATCAGACAATTGGCTATAGTTGGCTCTTACTATGATTTGCTCAGGAGTATAAATGGCAGACATAACGGTAGAAACTAGACCTTGTACATCAAAACAGCAGTAGTGACAATTAAATGAGCCCAATGAGAACTAATTTTCATGGAACCTTTAAAAGGAATTTGCTTTCATTCCAATGGGTACAGTGTTGGGTATCTCCCCAGTTTGTGTAGCTTGCTAGATACAGTACATGTCAAATAAATACTTGTCAGGCTTTGAGGATATGTACGTTTGATAATTAAGAGGTGTCAACAAATAAGTCAGAATGTTTTAAAATAACAATAAAGGTATGTTTCATGTGAATAAAACTGAAAAAATAAAAACAGGGAACAGGGTTATCCTGCAATTTACCAGCTCTGTAGAGTAGGACCTAAAGAAGTTGATACTCAAAAGATGGGGCAAGCACAGTGCAGCTGTTTGCATTGTGCTTTCTGCTGTGCACCCTCAGGATTCTGTGATGTTAAGACATATAGTACTCTCTGATGAAGTGGCACTATCTGACTCAATATTGGTCAATGTTAGCTCAGCGCTAAGTGAATCTGTGCTGCCCTGATATGGACCAGGGCTGTATTTGGCCCACAGGGAATAGCACTAGTCGAAATAGAATAGTATCAAGTTTCCTGTGGGATATATAGTATTCAGCCTCGGCATGCAAGGCACTAAGGGACCATTTGCATACCCATTATGGGCTCATTTGCATGGGGCAAAGCAGTTCCTTAGCACTACTTCCTACATGAAAGGACTGCCCTGGTGGTACAGCGGTCCCCCCCCCAGACCAATATTATATCACAGTACAGCTCCCTCTGGTGGTCCAGTGGTTTCCCCACAAACAGCTCAACCCAACCCACCTGCTCACATCCTACCTCTCCACACACCCCTTTATCCAGGTGTCCAGTGCTCCTCACTGCTATATATGGTGACTGGCACAGCCCTCCTCTCACCTCCACAGTCAGTCACCATATGAGCTGTCTATGAATATGCATACTGTACAAACAGTTGTGCGGAGGTGCTCTTGGGGCCTTTAAATATGGCCCTGCCCAGAGTGCTAGTGCAAACTCAGTTTGGCGATGGTACTAACCTTTTAATATTGGACCCATGACTCAGTATTTTAGTCACAGATGAAGATTTTCCTTGGTCTAGTCTTCAGACTTTTACATTAAAGAGAATGAGGCTCAAGTAAGGGGGAAAGTACCTCTTTAAATTCAATATTTGAAACACATGAATATCTTTTCTTTAAACATAAATAATAAGGTCAACTTGTTGGTTTCTGTTGGATCCTACCATTCAGTTTTCAAATAAGGAAAATCCTGCTAAAACAGAGATTTCTATTATAATTGGTTTCAAGCCCCTTAGAATGCATGTTTTAACATATCTCAGTATAGTAGCTTCTGGATCAGATATGCTTACTTGGTGCTTCAATATTCATCTCCATGAAAATTACATTCTCCAGTGCCCCATCACTGTAAACGAGCAGGCTAATGACTTACTCATCCTGTCCTTCCCGAAATACGGTATCTCTGTTCATCTTTTCCCTGCCTTCCCAATCAAACCTCATAAATTATCATCAAGCCATTCAAAGTTCTCTACCTAATACTCCTCAGCTGTCAATATGTAACAATCCTCATAGATTAGCTAGGACTAAGTCTTCACTATTGTCTTGTCAGGTCCTCATAGTTTTGACAATTGTTGACATCTCATATTTACGGCCACTGTGTAGTTAATAATAAATAAGCATCAGCTGGACAGTATAATGCATAGTATCCCATCAGTGCTGAAGAGTCTCTAGTTTAATGAGTACTATGGAGCATTCTGCATTTAGTGTCTTCAGTAAAGCACAGTAAATCAAAGCACTGCAATTTATAAAAGCAACTTGAATGTTATGGAAAGATGTTTACTGATATTATTATGGCTGTTTGTATATTAACTAGCTAAGGAAAGCACTTAGGTGATGTTATTGTTGACTATATTGATATACAGTAGGCTTTTGAACATGGAGTATAATTTATAAAACAACCCAGTCAGTGTACTGCGTAATGGAATTTAATAATAAAGTTAACTTGAAACCTTGGCTTGTTAGTGGGTTTCTGCTGTTGTGAAGATATGTGTTGCACTTGCTTCCAATGTTCTATTTCTAGGAGTTGGAGAAGAGAATCTTTTATGGGGAGATTTCAGGGTGGGTTGCTATACAATAATACACAACAGGGTGTGGTATATCATATGATATCATCACACCTTGGGTGCATTGTGCGGCACGAGGCCACAGACTGAGTGTCTCACGCACTTGAGAAGTGATGATATGGCATGATATACCACACGCTGGAGTATATAATTGCTACTATGAATTGGGTTAGAACTGGGTACTATGTTTTACAAAGAAAAAAAATGTAAAAATAAATCTTTTAAAACTGTGTTTTGGGGTACTTTAGGAATATATTATAAGAAAATAGTCTTTGGAGGGCTGCAGACAGCAGGTGGCAGGTATTAGAGGTGCTAGAAAAAGTGGAGCTCTTGTGATTGCTTGACACTATCCTCCTGACAGCGTGATACCCCCACCCACATGAACTGTGCTTTCCCTGCTATTTCTTTAGGTATGGAGAAAGTAACTGTTTATTTCTGGTTGAACCTTATCTGCGGTGCAGTACTGGGCAGAGATTTTGACTGCGAGGGGCCTTTCTGGTAGAGGGCAGATGTTTGGCCATGATCGTTCAGTGCTGTATGCCATTTGGGGTGGGAGTAGTAACAGTGGCTTGGGTTTAGTGATTGGATACAGTTTCTTGTGGAGAGCAGGGTGTTTATGTGGATGACGCTCATGCACGGGCGAAACATGGCATAAAGCTGTAGGTTTTTTATGATATCATAGGCTGTGCTGAGTCTTGTGGCTTTGACTTTGGATTTTTTCACTCATGCATGCCCTGAGTGTGATTTGGAGCGTTTTGCTGCACTCCCTTTGTTTATATGGATGCCGCAGTCGGCGACAGTTCCTTTGGTGTAAGTGGGGCCTGGTATGAGTGTTTACTGTTTTTCTTGAACAGCCACTCATGTTGTGACTCGCTCCATTCCCACGACTGCCCAATAGAGTGTCCAGGGGGTGGACAGATCTGGAAGAGATAAACAGACCTGTTGACTAGTACCTTTTCTTATCCATGATTATGTTGTGGATTTTAATCACAGGTAAGAAGCAGACTCAGCCAATCAAGTTACCACATTCTTTGCACCCAGTTCATAATAATGTTTTTGCACTGAATTAGTAGAATATGGACTGAAATATCCTCTAAAACCTAACATTCCTCATGGACAAACTTCAAATGACATTTTGATAATGATTTGGGGATTTCATTTTTCATACTTTTTTTATGATGTAATTTCCCAATAGTAATTCCTACCTTCCTCTGCCCTGCATTCAACCACATATCCCACTGATCCACAGGAAAAGGGACTAATTCCCCAGTAAGATGGGTAGCCCTTGTTTAGTGCAAAGCACATCTGTAGTATGTGGAAAGGATCCCATAATTGGTGTCTTTGGTTATCATGGTCAACAGTGGAAGTGTAGCTATTGTGTATCGCCTAACTGATTCTTTAATTGCAATACAAAATGAAAACAGTTAGTATTGAACTACCAGTGGTACTGGATGGTGCCAAGGTTTAAATGACAGAGCATCCACAAACACACTCACACAAATACTTGCATACACACACACACACACACACACTCTCACAAACATGTATGTTACAGTTTGCAGTGGCCGTGCTTTGCTCCAGAGGGGCTTTATAGATGTTGCAAATCGCAGTGGTGTCTTCTACTTCTAGAGAGCTCCTTTGATATTTCCACTGACAGCGATGGCTGCCAGTTACAGATGGCCTTTATCAGTGTTGCCACCAGTTCTGGCAGCTCCGATATCCGACAGTTACCCCCAAATATGTAGTCTTGTCTCAGTAGTCAGCACATTTTCCTGTTTGATAAAATTCCACCCCCAGAAAGTTACTCTGGCTGCAGGATCAGTGGAGAAATGGAGTGTGAGCAGCATGGTATGCAACTGAGAGTGAGATAAGATGTTCCTGTCAGGGAGTACTGGGTGTGTGCTGGACAAGTGTGCTGGTGTCCTGTTGCACAACAGTATAGGAAAAAGTTCCAGCCAGTAATACCATCTACTGACTGCAACTCCATGGACCACATAACTGATGTACAGATGACTCACACAAATGGTAACAGTAGTGTTGACAAAATTAGCATAACATGCCAGAGGTACAGATAGGCTCCAAATGAAATGATTTGTGTTATATAAATATAATCTTTCAGACTTGCTTTATAATATAAGTAAATGGGGCTCAGGAGATGTTTTCTGGCTAATCAAGCATGTCTCTTCTTGACTTCTTAAGGTTTGAGAACTGAGAAGCAAAGCTGAGTGGTTCTGGGCCCCAAAATGTACAGTGGGATGTTCTTAATTAGTCAAAAGACACCGCCACTGCTCCATTTATTTTTCATTAGGTAATCCTTTTCTCCAACTCAAATTCATTTCCAAAGGGAAATGTGATCACTTTGGTGTAACCAACAGAAAGAGAGAGCAAGATGAAATAATTTATACACCCTAAAGAGAAGAATCATGTTTACTTCCTGGGTTTCATTTGATTTAAATTTGTTTTGTTGTTTTAGCCAATTTTATTAACTATGCTGTCTTTTGTTTTTGAAAAGTATAACATTTTAAATTTCCAGTCAGGCCAGCTGAGCACCTAGCCTCACAGTAAACATGCGCTAGAGGTCTAGGCTCCCATATTCAGGCATGGCCATTGAAGCCACACAATATTTCATGTGGTCATCATGGAGGCATAGTAATAAAGCAGCAAGTATGAATATTGGGCTGTGGTAACACCCCGTAAAGTGCATAAGTGCAGTGCATCATAGCTCCCTGCTGGCACCCTGCTGCCAACAGACACCCAGGTGCAAAGGGTGATGACCCATCTCAAAAGCACCTTTGCTTCTGGCTGTTACATTCAGAAGTCTGCATGCTTATAGCCACATATGGCATGCAAGGTGCTAAGGGGCCATTTGTATTCCATTATGTGGCCATTAGCAGCCCTAGACAATGCCTCTATGCATATGTATACATGGAGGAATTGTACAGCACTTCAACCATTGCCCTAACCCTAATCCAATCCTCGTAAACTAATGTATAAATCACTGGCATTATTTTGGTACCCCACAACACCCAAAATACCTGTCATGAAATAACATTTCCCTGGCACTCCAGTGGTAGCCCTTCCTGCCATGATACCTATTGTGAAATTAAATTACCCTGGTAGTCCTTTAGCATACCTTCCAACCCTGACCCACAATGTGAAAAGAAATTACCCTGACAGGCCAGTGGTACTTCCCTCTCACCCAGCCCCCAGTGTGAAACAAAAGCACTCAGGTAGTCCAGTGGCAAACCTACCCATCTTGATCCCTGTTGTAAAATGACATCCCCCATCCCTTGTCCAGTCCACCCACTCAGCACCCACATACCAGCTCCCCCTTTCCATCCCCTGACTCAACTTAAAAAGCCCATGCGCTTAGCGGGCAGAAAGGTGTATAATGACTGGCACAGACCCTCCCCTCAGCACTCCAGTCAGCCATCATCTGAGTGATAGGGATGGAGTGCTTGTATACTGTATTTCTACTCAAGAATTGCATTGGATTTGAAGCACTTGGGTCATCTCTGTCATAGTCTGTCTTGTTTCAATTGCCACAAAAAATGCCTGTTGTTTGCTAACTATCTTGATTAGTATTTGTTTGTGCACCACAGTTTTATGTATTTGCGACCACACTGCTTCTGAAAGTTCACTCTTAGTTTTTTTTAAATTTGCTAATTTTGGATTCTAAGACAAAAAAGGCTTGGTTGCTGATATTATTTTTGCCATAATTATATTGCTTTTACAAACTGGATCTTCTTTTTAGACAACAGTAATTATACTTAACAAACATTTAGAAGACCCAAGGTACTACCATTAACAGTACACAATTTTTAAGCAAGTTAGAATTGTGTGTGTCCAAAATAAATATGGAATTTCATGGACACCAAATCTGGCATAGAACATTCAACACCTGAAGATGATTATATTAACCTTGTGTCCCCTCATGTATGACGGGTGAGGGTTTGTACAGCTGCTGAGGTGTCTCTCAGTTTGTGTTTGCCCGTTGTGCAACCTGGCAAGTTTATATTACCTTCTAAAGGCAGTGTACCTTATAACTGTTTAAAACCACAGTTAAAAGTACATTAGCAGCTCCTGTCATGACTGAAAGTGGCAGTGGGTCACTTTGGGTAAAATGAGCATTTAAACACTCACTTTAGCAAGCAGAGGCAAGCACAGGGCAAAGACGATGCAGACAAAGGCAAGTTGTATCTGCCAGTGTCCACTGAAGAAGATGAGGAAGTGAGGCAGGGGTCTTTATCCAGGTGCACCCTAAACACAAGTGCATCTAGTGAGCAGCTCCAGTAAGGACACTGATTAAGACAGTCATCCATATATACAAAGTAAGCATACACCAAACTAAATTATGATGGAAAATGTATCTTGTCCATTTGAATACCCTGAAATCAAAAGTGGGGTGTGCTTACTTCTATGCCTTACTTGTAAATACTTATGGGTAAATGATAATACACCTAAGAATGTGAGCCAAAATACAGTATGCCCCAATTGTTCCACCATTAAACACTTGAAAAATGAAGTTCTAGTACTATCCTCTGAATTAATAAAAATAAAGGAGCTAAGAGACCTGGAATTATATGTGGATAATGTGATTAGAAACACCACACCAAGTGATCGTCCTACACCTAATAATTTTGATTCAATTGAACAGGCAGGCCCAAGTTCCAATACTACTGTTCCCACTGACATTTTAAAATCCTGTAATAAGAGCAGAAATGATAAAAGGACTAGGGAGCCTGAATATGATTCCTCTTCAAATGAATGGGAGATTGTACAACCCAGGCAGTATAAAAAGGGGAGAAGAGCTGATATCTATAACTCCGGTGCTAGCAATGTGTCAACTCGTAGTGAAGCCTTTGTGTCGACTAGAGCACTGGTATCAAATAGATACTCCCTGTTTGCCACCCTCTAGAAACAATACTGGAGATTTAGATCCAGATAGCAATAATAATGAAATGATAGGGGATTCAACTGTTCGTTACATCGACTCACATCTAAGCTCTGTTAGTCCATTAAATAACACTGTCACTTGTCTGCCAGGACCTAAAGTGGAGGATGTTTCTGCTAAAATAGATAAGCTGGTAAAAAACAACAAACCTACCATCATCTTATATGTCGGCACAAACAATGTAGGCCAAATGTATGAAAAAGATATCTGTTATGAATTAATTGAATAAGGGAAACAAATTCAGAAATAAGGGCTGTAAATTGGCCATCTCGCCCATTATCCCCATTCCCAGAGAGCATCCAGAAAAATATTCGACAATTGCAAGAATAAACTCCCGTCTAAAAAATTGTTGTAGTAATGAAGGGTTTATGTTCATTGATCACTGGTACGTGATTTTTAATGATAAATCGCTTTTTGCTAAAGATGGCCTGCACCTCAATAAAAAGGGTGCCAGCAAATTGAAAACAACCTTACATTTCTGAGGGAGGTCCCTCTGACAAATTCATTTTTTTTTTTACCTTTCTCTTTATCTCCCTCAGACACTGAAACTCTCTCAGGCCTCGACTTATCCCCAGCTTCTACCACCCACTGTGGCCCCCACCAACTTCAAAGTCATTACAGTACTTCCCACGGAGCCCCCCTCTCAAGCCCCATAGGAGATCGAAGGGGCGGTGGTGGAGGTCTAGCATTGGGTATGTGGCTGGTGGACACTGCAGGCCATCGCCTATCTGGGCCAAGGATTTTTTCCGCTTGTAGTGTTCCTCACTTCCCATCCTTCCTCCCCCCTGTGTGGGCACCCCTGTCGCCATGGTGCACGGCAACCCTGCCGGCATCAGCCATGCTGAGACATGCAATCCAGGTTTCTGCAGCACCCCGATCTCCAGTCAGGGCCACTGGAATACTGGACAAATCCTGACCCTCCCCCCGGGAGAGGAGAGCAGCCCAGTGGGCACTTGATCCTCTCCCTCCCCTGCTGACCCCCGGTGCCCGAGCTAGCTCCTGAACTCGGGTCACCAGTGTGGTGCAAGGTGTGGCATCCAGCGCCTCAATCCTCAGTGCCACCGGGCCACATACAAATTCATTTTAACACTAGGGGACACCCACTACAATTGGAAAGAAAAAGAATTGTAATGACTAAAAGAGCCTATTTTTTTCACAAAAGGTCGTCAGGCCATGGAATTCGTTCCCTACTTCTGTTGTCATTTGTGATAAAAACAAACTTTTAAAACTAACTTAGATAAGTTCATTCTTTCTAATACCTCTCTTAGTTTTTATGAGTAGATGACAAGAGCTGCATTTGGGCATTTTGCTCTCTTGCTCCTTTCCTGTCCTTAGTAATGCTCCTTAGTAACGATTAGAGTGTTGATATTCATGTTTCATTTTCTCTTGATATGTTCATATGCATGTACTTATGTTTTGACTTTATTTTGTATGATACAGAATCATGTTTAAAGTTTCATTTTTCTGGTAATGTTTTAACATTTTTTGTACTAGAGAAGAATGAAATAAAGTGAAATAGCATGTTTAAAGAAGATAATTAAAAGATGTGCAGGCACTATACAACAGCAGTTGGATATCACTGGTTAGATCTTCATTACTAAATACTCACTGTGTGAGCCTGAGCAACTCACTTTACCTCCTAGTGTTCCATTCCACCCAGCCTCAGAAATGGGCGGAAGCAGGACCCAACTGGAAAGGAGATGGGCCTTCCCATCTGGGTTGTCATTTGTAAATACATTATAAAAATTGGTTAAATTAGGACTCCAGTGAAAATGAGCTATTACATCTCGAATGGAGCATCCTGGATAAATAAAAGAATTGTAAACATGGATATAAGCAGTATCCTCACTAGAAACAAGACATTGCAACTCTATTGGGCTATCCCAGGTAAATAAAGTGTAAATGCATATCTATATTCAATGATAATATTAACTGCACACTGAAAATAAATTTTGAATTGACATTCTGAAAATATGTTTTCTTCCTTCAGGAATGATCTAAAAGAGAAAAAAAGCAAAGTTTTTCTCTTCTTGATAATTCCTAAAGAAGACCTATGGTCGAAACGTCAATTCTAACCTTATATTCTATTTTGAGTATACATTTAATATTACCATTTTGTTTTATTTTCAGGCTACACTCTGGCACAGCACATTGCTTTTTGGTTCTTTTTATATTTTAAAATGTGTTAACCAGGTAACTCCAAATGCATGCTATGACCATTGTCATGGAAGACCTGGACAAATAATAAATAACAGATTACATACATAAAAGCACCACAATATGTACATACAATATGTACGTACTTTTAACAAGGAACATTAACTTTACATGTATTATAAACAATCATTCACACAATAACACTTTGAATTCTCAATACAAAACTGTTTCAAATTCTGCTTAAAGGTGTAAAAAGACCTAGAATGATGTAAAGAAGATGAAAGCCAGTTCCAGTCCTTTAGAACTTTATAGATAAAAATATATAGATATATATTGCCTGTAGTCACTGCCTCTTTCAGACCCCCGAGTGGAGACAGTGTGGTCTAATGACTAGAGCACAGCTGGGTTTTAGGAAATAGCAAATTCAAACCCCACCACAGTTGCATACTCACTGTGTGACCACAATCTTCTCACATATCCTCCCAATGTTCCAGTGTACCCTCTCACCTACAGAAATGGGCAGAAGCAAAGCCCCACTAGAAATGAGATGCTGTTTCCCTGCTGGGCTATCCTGGGGAGATACACAGTAAGAAAGCAAACAAAAAAACATTGTTAGCAATTGTTTGCTTTTCCTAGTCCTGCTCTACCCCTCTCCACAAGCAATGTGGCCTAATAGTTAGAGCACTGTTAAGAATCAGAAAAGTGCAGATGCAATTCCTGCTAGTCAGAACTATTCACTGTGTAACCCTAAGCACATCACTGAGTCTGCTGGCAGTCCAGTCCAACCAACTGCAAAAATTAGGTAGAAGCAGAATCCCACTGGAAATGGGATGTTTCATCTCAGCTGCATTGCTCTGAGTGAAAACATTGTAAAGATGAATAAAATCAGGACCCTGTAGGAAAAGAGATGTTGCATCTCAGTTGGGCCGTTCTTACTAAACAAATTGAAAACTAAAACTAACTGCCAGTCACTGGGTTTTCCCAGTGCCCCCTCCCCACAGGCAATACATTTTTTTCTCCTTCTTTTTCTTTCCTGCCAGGGTTGACTGCTCTTTCCACTGACCCCCCCCCCCGTCACATGGCTTCCCAGGGACTTCCCACCATCCCGGTCTTCCCCCACAGCTTGCCCCCTATGGTGGGGGTTGGAGGCTCTTGCCTGCTGACTGAACAGATCCAGTTTTACAAGAGAGGGCCCTGTAGCCTGGATATGGAAGCCTGCGAGGGGTCGGTATCATCCTGCCCTACCGCTGGCCATTTTTACTTCCCTCCCATTGAAGAGTGGATGTGCAATGCCATCCAGATGTGCCTGTGCATGGTTTCATGCATCGCACATCAATGGCCATCACTTTTCCATCCCCCATGTTGTGGTCCTAGCTGCCTGCACCCCCAAGACACCTCTACTGGTCATGTGAATGCAGGTCTGGAGTCGCCCCTCCCCAGAGAAGGAGAGCTGTCCTCTGGATGCTCAATCCTCGTCTTGATGACTGACCCCCAATGCCCTGAGATTGCTCGCCACTAACCTGGATAAATACACTGTATGAGTAAAATCAAGACCGCACTGGAATCAAGATGTTGCATCTTAGCTGAGCTTTCTTTAAATAAACTGTAAAAAAAAATTATAATTTACCCTGTCGCTAAGCATTACAATTTTACTAAAAAATACTTGTTTAAATTAAATTACCCTCCTTCACCTGCTAAGCATAACTATTTCTTATACACAACTTGAAAGCAAACATTATGGCATTCATTCATGCTTGTCTTTGTTGTGTGTCAGCCTGCATGTAAAGTCTAGCTGAATGTAGTGCCCCCTGCCACATTAGAATACCTGAATAGCTTGCCTACACGTGTAGCATGGAGCTTAGTAATCAAGGCAAGACAAGGCAATTTTATTTATGTAGTGCCCTATCCCAAGGGCTTAGATCACAGAACATAAAAATAACAAATAACAGCATTAAAATCAACTGCAGTGGCTGAGGGGGCGTGGCTTGACGCTGACAATGGCAGACACCGCCTAGCTGAACTCCTTACTGCACTCAGTCTTTTTCTATTAAAATTGGTAGTATCAGCCATGAATTGAAGCTTGCTGGTGGTGGCATTAGTTCGGGAGATTGAGGGTGACTAGCAGGAGCAAAAACAAACAATCAAAGTTCTTATTTGGCACAGCAGATCATACCAAATCACAACCCCAAGGCCTACCAGCAACGGACGGCCCTGCGAACTCACTAACAGTGCAGGAGGGAATGTCTGAACTGGAAAGATCGTTATCAGCAGTACCTGTTACATTAGTGCTTATGCAATACGATATGAAGGCAGGTTTCGACAACATTACCTCCCAGATCTCGCACTTACAGTACAATCAGTGGTAACAGGTCTATCCAAAACTTCAGCTAATCATACTACCCTCCTGGAAGAACTGGAAATGCGGGTCGGTAGCCTGGAGGACTCACTGATGGTAGCTATGGGAGACAAACAGAATCTTAGCAAACTCATGGAAGAACTCACTGATAGAATTGAAGTTCAGGAAAATTGATCCCGTAGGTCGAATCTCTGGATTATTGGTCTGCCTGAGGGGATGGAGGGGAATGATCCCGAAAGGATGTTGCGTGCTTGGTTATTCGAACATTTGGAGCTCCCAGCTACACTACAGAACTGTGAAGTTGAATGAGTACATCGCGTAGGCCCTAAGCTTTCAGATACGCGCCCAAGACATTGTTTAATAAAATATTTATGCTATACAGACAAGAAGGCTATTCTGTGGAGAGCTAAAGAGAAAGGGCCATTTACAGTGGGAAGTCATAAAGTTAATATTTTCCAGGACTTCAAACAGTTGAGAAGACAAAAGTTTAATGAGATCAAGGGTCATCTCTATAAAATGGGCTGGTCATTTGCACTTATATACCCGGCCAAGTTGAAGATTGATCGACTGGGAGGTACACCACAGTTCTTCTCTTGCCCTAGGGCGGTGATGAGGTGGCTTGATTCTGTACTTAAGAAGGGAGAGAGCGGCCGCTCACCACTACGGCAAGAGGTCGAGGATCGCTGAAAAAGCTATGCCCATGTGATATGGCTAGAAATCTCATTTCTGAGTGTGGCTGGTTCGTTGGAAGTGCTGGGAGCACAGGTTCTCTTAATTTCTTAATTTTATACGTTCCTGGGTCTGTGTGAACTTTCGAACATTCGTGAGGGTCCTGGCACCTACGCAGCAAGAAGGAGAGGGGACCACCATTTTTGTACATTAAATCTGACCGTAACAGCTAAGTCTTCTTTGTTTGCAATTTGTTTTAATAAGTCCTGTGGGATTAATAACTTTGCAGAGGAGACTTGCAGTGGCCACGCTCTGGATAAAGGGCCGGCCGTTTTTGAGTTTGTTTATTTTTATAAAATGACTTTGCTCAGCTAAGAGGACACATGGACTGTATCATGGACTTTAACTTTATATTTTGTTATTTTTATGCAATGCTTTTGGATATCCATTTATGCAGTTTAAATTTGATGCCTAATTGTAAATGGCATTGTTTAATGAGTGCAGGTTACTCCTAAATTTGAACATCAATGTTCGCCAGATGTTTGCAGGGGTTGCTACTGTGGGCTTTTTTGTGTCCACAGGGGGGTTAACTTTTATACTTTTGGAATTGTTCTTTGGATTAAACGGGGGAGGGGACTTAGGTGTGGCATGGAAGGGGGTTTCACACTGCAACCGGCAACTTTTGCTGTACAAGTTGGTTGTCTTTTGGGAATCCTTTGGTGACACCCTGAGAGGGCAGTATTGGGTTGGAGGGCACTTAATTTTGAAATGAGACAAGGGAAGATCTATGTCAATGTTGTTTTACATGTACAGGAGGTGGGTAGAGTTGCTTTTACATTAGAGGATTATGGCTGATCAGGTTTCTATAACATCCTGGAATATTAATGGATTTAAGTCACTTCCCAAGAGGAGGAGGGTCATGACTGAGGCTAGACGTGCTAAATGGCAGGCTGTGTTATTGCAAGAGATGCATATGTCCAGAATGGAGGCATCTAAAACTAAGACCTTTATGGGGGGATTATGGATCTCAGCTAATTTTTCTTCTAAAGCCCGAGGAGCATCCATATGGCTACCTAAGGGCTCTCAATTTAAGATACTGGATACTAAATTAGACCTTCATGGTAGATACGCCCTAGCTAGAGTTTTGTTACCGGGGGTGGGCAGATATAATTTGGGATCAGTTAATGCCCCCAATATAGATTACCCTGAATTTTTTCAGAGGCTCTCCTTAGATCTGGTTGACTGGCAGGGCCCTTGGGTTTTGGGAGGCGACTTCAACTGCGTGTTGGACACTGTGTTAGATAGGTCCAATCCTACACCTGTGTCTTTGACAAAAAACGTACAAGCGCTAGCAGTCCTGATGTGAGAGGTTGGCCTAACTGATACCTGGAGGCACTTGTTCCTATCCGGCAGAGACTATAGCTTCTATTCTAATGCCCACCAGTCCTATGCCTGTCTAGACAAGGTGCTGGTCAGTTCTGACCTCTTGTCAGTAGTGATGGGAACTGATTACTCCACGATATTGATTTCGGATCATGCGGTAGTATCCATGGTATTTAGGCTGGGGAGCCTTGATTTGGGGTGTAAAGCATGGAGACTGGATCCACTTTTATTGAAGGATAAGACTTACATACAATATATTAAAGCACACATTGCTGAGTTCCTCTCCTTTAACAAGAAGGGGGATACCTCCAATTCAACTAGATGGGAAGCTTTGAAGGCCTTTATTAGAAGGCATACTATCTCCCATGCAAAACACGAGGCCCAAGCTAGATTTAAGGCCCTCGAAGAACTGATATCCCAGATTGAAAAGGTGGAGCGAGCCCATAGATTAAAATCTGATCAAATTACTCTCAAGCTTTTGCAGAAATTGAAATGGCGATACAATTTGATTTGTGGGGCTAGAATGGAGAGGGCTATTCTACTTTCCCGGGCTGGCCAGTATTTTGCTGGGGACCGAGTGGGGAAACTGCTGTCCTGGCAGTTGGGTAGGGGGTAGGAGGGAGGGGGAGAGGGCAGTGACTCAAGTACATTCTTCCAAGGGTGACCTGGTGGATAGTCCAAGGGAGGTAACTCAGGCCTTTGAAGATTTTTATAAACAATTATAAACATCTGAGATTTCACCACCTCCTGTACAGATAGACACCTTTCTGAACAAAGGGGCTCTGGGATCTATCTCGGAGACACAGTCTGAGTCATTTGAGGTCCCAATTTTGGGGAAGGAGATCAGGATAGCTATTAGAAAGCTCAAAGGTGGTAAGGCTCCAGGGCCTGATGGCCTTCCTATCGACTTTTATAAGTGCTGCCAAGATATACTTTTGGAGCCTCTGGTGGGTATGCTGGAGGAAAGTTGTACAGTGGGGATGTTGTCCCCCTCCACTTGGTCAGTGGTCATTACGGTGCTCCCAAAGCCCGGGAAAGACCTCAGCTGGTGTTCTTCCTATAGGCCTACCTCACTCCTAAATGCTGATTATAAAATTTTGGTGAAGGTTCTGGCCTCCAGGTTGGAGCCTTTACTGCCGGGTTTGGTACATCCTGACCAAGCTGGTTTTGTGAGGGGCAGGTATGGGAAATATAATGTTAGGAAATCTCTGAACATCGCCCACCAGTGGGAGAAAACTAAACTTAAACATAGGGCGGCCATTTTGGCATTGGCTGCAGAGATGGCCTTCAACCGAGTGGAGTGGGGGCATCTGTTTGCCACTTTAACTAAATTGGGGTTCGGGCAATATTTTATGTCCTGGATTAGGACTCTGTATAAGGACCCTGTGGCCCAAGTACTAGTGAATGGGAACCTGACCTCGAGTTTTCTTCTAGGCAGGGGAACCAGACAGGGTTGCCCCCTTTCCCCTTTACTGTATGTTTTAGCTCTGAAACCTTTAGTGGTGTGCATATGGTCTGATCAGGAGATTCGGGGATTTAGACATAAGAACACTGAATATAAACTGGCCATGTACGTGAATGATCTCCTTTTGTATTTGCTGTCCCCTCATGAAGATCTTAATAAGGTCCACAGTGTCCTAACAGAATACGGCCTGATATCAGGCCATAAAATTAATTGGGCCAAAAGCGAGGTCCTCCCCATTGATAAATTACATAAGAGCACCTTACTTCGACATTTGAATGGACTGCAGATGGTTCCCCACCTTAAGTACCTAGGGATTTTAATTTCTGGGAAAGCTGGTACTTTATATGGGTTAAATTACAGGCCCTTTATGAAAACACTCACCTTAGATGTGAGAGATGGATGGCACTTCCAATCTCCCTTATGGGTACAGTCGGAGTGATCACCATGATGATTCTGCCCAGGCTGTTATATTTATATCAGTCTCTCCCAATCAGACTTCCGAAATGCCACTTTCAGAGATTGGATGCAGTTATTCATAGGTTTCTTTGGAGGGGCAAAACATCTAGAGTAAAGAGAACAATACTGCACCTGCCACCCCACTTGGGGGGACTTGGCCTGCCTAATTTTGGAATTTACCATCAGGCTGCTCAGCTTGCTGCTATCCCGGTGGGATGGGAGGATCTGAATAATAGCTGGTTAGAACTTGAGAGACTGGGTTCAGGGGCCCATCTCAAAGGGGGGATCCTGGCGGAGGTGCTGTGGTCCGGAGTGATGCCTGAACACCCCAATCCTTTTACTTCAGCAACAATTAAGGCTTGGTCAGGTGCCCACCATCAGATAGGTAGGGCAATAGTTCCTACTAAACTTACCCTTATTGCAGAAGTGGTTCGGCTCAAATTTGCATCCACTGAGGCAATGACTGAGAGATTGGGCAGATACAGAATTAAGATGGGTTCATCAGCTCTACGTGGAGGACAGTATGGTTCCCTTTACCTATCTGAGGGACCAGTGGAATATACAGGGAGGGGATTTCTTTATTTATTTCCAACTACGGCATATCTTGGGTGCTGAACTGACCCTGGGTACTGGATGGGCCCCTCTTTCCCCTTTGGAGGAAGAACTGTACTACCCTCAGCCAGGGGCTGGTCCGTTAGCCACCTATTACCATTGTATTAATGGAGGTGCCCTCAAGGCAGTAGTCAGTATAATTGGGAAGTAGGTGAATGACTTGGGGATTCTGCTCAGTGAGCAGTTATGGAAAAGGGCATCTAATCACATGGTAACTTGTTCAAGGAGCAATAAACTTCGGCAGGTGCAGTATTATTTTCTCCATCAGACCTACTATTCTCCTGTGAAACTTAAACTCTTTGACCCAAACAAATCAGATGTATGTCTTAAATGTCAATCAGCTGCAGCAGATTTTCTGCATATGGCTTTAGTCTGCCCAAATATCATGCCTTTTTGGGTGGGTATGAATGACATCATGGCAAAGGTGTTGGGTTTCTCCCTGCCAAATACCCCTGTTGAATTTATGTTGGGTGCTGAGCCCAAGTGCTTGGGTATGCCCGATCATGAAACTTTGTGGTCACTGGCCTTAGTGAATGCTCGTAAGACAATTGCGCAAAATTGGCTGGCCCCTAACCCTCCTAGTGTACAGCAGTGGGCTAATAACTTGAAGCAGTGTATGTCCATAGAAAGGGCCCAATTAACTGCATTGGGTCAAGTAGAAGTGTTTCGTCAGCTATGGGGTCCCTTGTTGGTAGCAGCCGAGGCTGATATTTTTCCTTTATAAAATGTAAAGCACTCTATAGCACTTTATTTACCAGGGGCTGATTTGAATAGATTTGAGAAGTATTTCTGCTTAGCTGCTGTATAAGTGAAATAATTCAACATGTATATCTCTTGTGCTGTGTGTGAAGGCAATGTTGATGATGCAACATTCCCTTTGTCTCAATAAAAAATATGTCAACAAAAAAAAATCAACTGCAGTCTCTACCAGTGAGTATTTCCTGCCCAAGATGTATTCAAACCTAAACAGAAGCCTCAAAATCCAAAATCTTTTTCCATATAAAGGGATCCTTTTTCATTTGAACGAAAAAAAACCATACAGAAAAAGTGTAGTGAGTCATTAAAAAGGATATAAAAGTAAAAAAAAAAAACATTTTGAGATCAGTTTTACAAAAGTTAACTGCAGAATCCACATAATGGAATCCCGATGTGCAAGATGCATGACTTGGTCTCTGTGCAGGATGTCATTTTTGTGGGTTTTGAATATTTTTTCACAAGAAAAATGGAAAACAAGGTTGCAGCAAACAAAAAAGGATTTTCTCCAAATGAATAACAACTGGCCTCAAATGAAAAAGAATCCATTCACTTATGGAACAAATTCATTTTTTGTTCCAGTTATCTATCCAAAAGACTGCACTGAGCATGCTCATAAACTGAAATTTTAAAATGTAACAACTTTGGAACGGATTAATATTTTTTTTCACCAAACAAATGAAAGGCACGTCTGTGGGCCAGGCCCTTTCCACCCTGGAAATTTCAGACCAAAACTCCAAACCATCTGGGCTCAAGGCGATGACAAAAACAGCAAAAAACTGCAAATATTTATATTTTTTGTGATATTTGCCTCTCAGAATCTGCACACATCAAACTGGAATGAAACTTGCCATGTCATTAGATCTACCCCATGAGACTGTGCATGCAAAATTTTGTGCAAATCCATTGAACGATGTACCATGCAATATTGACAATAACCAGCATGACTTAGATTGTGTGTGACCAACCAGCTCTGTTTTTATGAAAAAGTTAGCTTTACACTGGACAATAAAATTCCATGTGATTTAGTATTTTTAGATTTCAGCAAAGTGTTTGATTCGGTTCCACACTGGGCTATTATCAAAAAATTACTCAGGCTAGATATTGCTCCTAGATGTAGCACATGGATAACAAATTGGCTATCAAATCAAGTTTGAATACAAATTAATGGTCATTATTCAGATTGAGGCCCTCTGTCGAGTGGTGTTCCTCAGGGCTCAGTGCTTGGTCACATGATTTTTAATATCTTTATTGCTAATTTGTCATCTCAGCTAGATGGATGGGCTGAAAAGTTTGCAGACGACTGCAAAGTAGGTGGGCCATGTAAAAAACAAGAAGATAGCTCATGTATACAGTCTGACCTCAATAACCTCACCTGGCTACCAAATGGGGGATTACGTTTAATCTGAACAAATGAGTTGTGATGCACCTAGGTCTGCACAACCCTTTAAACAAATATTACTTATGTGGTAGTCAGCTTAATTAAAATCAGAAAAGGACTTGGAAATAGTGCTCTTTGATGACTTTATTTTCAACAAACATACATATCTGAGATTATCAGTGCATCGTAATGTAAAGTCATGAGATAGATCTGTTATATTACCACTCTATAGATCCTACATCCTACCTCACTCAGATTTCTCATCCCAGCTATGGAGCCCCCATTTGAGAGGTGACATTGCATGCCTCAAAAGAGTACAAAGAAAAGTAACTAAGCATATTGATAGTTTTACCAATCTTAGCTATGATGCCAGGTATGCGAATTAAATCTCATGTCTCTCAAAAAAAGAGGAATGAGAGGGGATTTAATGATGACTTGGGAAATTTTTCAGGATGACTATGTGACTTCTAAAATTGGGATGGAGTTTAAGCAAGTTAAAGTTAAAACAAGGAGCCATCCTTTACAACTGGCCTGTCACAGGTTCAACTAGGTTAAAAGCAGTTATTTTTTCTTGCAAAGGGTTATCAAACCCTGGAACTCTTTGGCTACAGATATAGTGATTGGTGAGACTAAAACATTTTTCCAAAACAGCCTGGATGTTATTTTTGTTGAACAATAACACATTAGACTTTTTGGTTAAACCACAGGAGCTTCTATGAGCCTTAACCTTCTGCTCCTCTCCCAAACCCTAGTGAATGATTGCGAAGATATTAAAGTTCAAAATTTTAGTTTTAACATACAAACTCCTGTTCAACTTTAAATAGAGGGGTACTACCACGCCTCTACAATACATATTATAGGGGCACGGTAGCACCCCTATAGTTAGGATTGGTACAACACTTCAATGTTAAATCTCAATTTTTGCACTTTAATAACCTTGGCATTTTTTGATGAAATAGCCCAAAAATCGGGATGCATTGTCATTTTGTTGTCGCAAGATCTGGAAAGTTTCCTGATGGCATCTTGTATGATTTTATAAAGTGGTGAAAAACAGTTAAAATTATGTTTTTTTCCTATAGTTTAACATGAGACTTTTTGTTATCATCTACAGCCCACGTGGAATGAAAAAAAATCATCTGTAATTTTTATGGAAGATGGGGTGTGTGCCAAGGGTTTGCTTTTTGATGGTTTGGTGAAAAAATAGATTACCATTTTTGAATTATAACGATTTTTGTGATAGGTGTAAGACAGGCAAGTAAATGAAAACAGATCAAACGTAAATAACTATTTAAATGGTTCATTTACTGTTGGATTTTCAGACAAAATACTGTTTGATATGTCAGCCATCTTGTTTTCCTAACAATTTACAAAATATTGTTTTACAGAACTACTCCATGTTAAGGAGAGCACAACACCTGTGTTCAGGTCTCAGTGATACGCTTAGTTAAATGTTTGTCTTAAAATTGATATATTTCCATGACAAATATGTGTTTTTGCACTGAAAATCATGTCCCCCCTCCCCTGCTAAGTAATTACTGTTCATTTTTTTAACATTCAAACTGTAAATAACCAGTTGCACTTATTCTTTACAGTCTGAACAGTAAAGTTCAAACAGTTAAAAAAACTAAGTGCAATTACTTAGCAAGTGATGGGGGACATGATTTTTAGTGAAAAAAACATATATTTGCCATGAGGCTCACAGTACAGTACTCTGGGCCAATGGGGATTTTTATGTTGTTCTATGATTTTTTAACTTTATGGCTACCAAGTTTCCAACTGTAATGCTGCTGATGTAAATGGGGTGTCCTTTCTGCCAGTACTGAGCCACAGGGCTCTGACCAGTTCCTTTTGATGCTTCATTTTTAGAGAAGCCACACTCTGGGAACCTACCCCTGAACTTTTGACATCCTGTTGTGATCCAGGGCACACGGAGAAAATAGGGCAAGATTTGGATTTCTTGTTTCTCTTACAGTCACCTACAAACATTACAGCAGCCCAGTAAAAGACAATTCAATTTCATTTAGGGAGCTTTTTCCTCATTCTCATGCAGACTAACTTCTATTAAAGAGAAAATCTTTATTTTACCACTATATTTAATATATTCATCAAGGATGTGATAGTTGTTGCATTGGAAAATATTTTTTTAATTATTTTTTTGTATTAAACGCAATTAATGCACATTTTTACATGAACTGTCAAATCAACCCAGTGTCCTAATTGAGAAAAGATGACCTGGCACCCCACTAGAAATTATGTATATAGAGATAATCTGAATACAGGGTGCCAAGTTTGACAGCCTGTTTGGCAGAACATTAACCTTTGCTGGTATTTTGGTTTCAACAGCAATATACTCAGAATGAAGTCTAATACAGGTTGCTAATAAAATATATTTACTTATCTCAATGTTGCATATTGACATCTGTAACTATGACATTTTACACTTTTTTTTATATTCCCATCTGTAACATTTTTTTTAAATGATGTTCACTTGTTTGAAAGACGGGTTGGGTGGCAGCGACCTGCATGAGATGTACCATGTAGAAAAAAGTTAACATTATTTAGAGGATTACAATACTTTCTAAACATTATTTAACGACATATCTGGTCAAGGCAGTGTTTATTATATCCACTCACAGTGAATGTTTTCTCCACTGTTATGTGATGTCAGTCTAACTCAGTCATGAAATGTTTTTACAGTGTGAAGTATTCAAAAAAGTGGGGCTGTGGAGTAACACTCTTTCTCTCTTCAGTATAACAGTGTTGGTAGTACACTGAGCCAGTTAGCCCAACCAGTGTTATGCGGTCTGAGTACAGATAATGCAAATGCATCTGTCAGCACCAAATAACTCAGTTTAGAAGGAAATGTATCATATTCAGGACTACACTGAAGAACATCAAAATTACTAGCAGAGTGTCTGAAAGGAAAAGTAAGCAAAATGAAAAAAAAAGGAAGCAAGAAATAACCTGAGCTACAGCTAACTCAACTTGAGTTAGCATAAGCTCTGGATGTGTTAGTACTGTGCACTGTAAGGACTGATTTGACATTAAAGCACACTGTATTTGAAAATAAGATTGCAGTCCTCAGATTTAACTTTTGTTAAAGATTGAGGTCCTGAGTGCTGCACAGCTTCAGATTTGATTGTAATGTCAGCCTGGAAATAGTTTATGCAAATGTACGTAAACTTTTAATCAGAAACCTGCTCAGTGTTGTGCACTGAATTTGTTAATGTTCATTCAAGTTTCAATGGGGGAAGCGGCTCGAACCTTGTCCCTCAGCAATGTACATTTTTTCTAAGCAATGTTCTTATTTGTGTAAATTGAGGCGTGTTGAACTTTTACTACATCAAAGTAATGTGGGTACTCATATCTTACTGCTTACAAGAAAATGAGCACAGCTTCTATTCCAGTTCACACACACTGCCCCAGTTGACATGAAAACTGCTATGCTATGTCATGTTTTTATGGTAATGACAATCGTCTAGCCAGGAAGCCGTATATTTGGTATAAATGTTTTTCTGGTCTTAAAAAAAAAAGAATTACCGAATTCACTTTACATGCAGACAAGTCATACACAGGCAATCAATTTCCACTCTCACCAAGAGCTAGCTGTCAGCCCCATCAAATCACAGAATAATCAAAAACTGGATCTCAGACAAGAAGACAACAGAAGCAGCTAATAAAAAAATACACAGAAAGTCTTTTGCCTGCATTATATTTAAAACTTTGTTTCCACTTTACACATCTAAACATGACAGGGAAGAGTGCCCATAGTGTGATGTGAGGGGAATGGAACCCAACTGCACAAGCAGCAATTGATGTGCTGTGGGAGATTAAATAAATGATTCCATACCCAAAAAGAAGGCTTAATGGTCTTTCCCAGCAATTCACACATAACTTGCCAGTCAAAAAGCCATCATGGTTAATGCTGTACCTCAGAACATGACATTGTCACCGAGAGGACTGCATTCAACTCTGCAAGCGGCAATAGGACAGAGCATAGTGTCTAGTGGCACAACCCCTCCCCATCAGTGTCTATCCATGATGTCTCTGCAATGAAGAAACCTATTCCTTGATGTGTGTTTTGTTTGTTCATTTATCTAAAAAAAAAATGGTTCCTCACCGATCAGCCCTCCCACCCCTACCTCTCATTCAGCACCCACCACCCCACACACCCCCACACACTCTCACTCACCTGAACAGTTCCCAGGTTTGAGATCCTTTCTCCCAATCACAGACACATCTTGCTGCTGGTACCAGTGACTGCAATATGAGTAACTAATGTACATGCAGTTCAATGTATTTTAATCAAGGCTTCAATTTTAATGCATAGCTCAGCCATTTTTTGACATTTTGACACCAAATTTTCAACATGGCCTTTTGGAGACCCCTCCTCATGACCAGTATAATTGCCATTACACAACTCCTGCCTGAAAGGTGATTTCGCAGTTAGTTGCTGAATTCACCTTTTGGGATAGATTTGACACTTTTTCATGATCTTGTGCATAAGGAGGGGTCATAACAAGGCTATATTGACAATATGGGGTCAAAATATATGAAAATAGCAGAGTTATGACTATTTGTTGCAATGTCGTTACACACACACATAACCTCTGACATTTTAAATATTTTGACCTCAAATTTTCAACACAGACTTCCTATTACCCCACCTCATGTATATCATAGCTGTCATTATTCAAATCCTGGTCAAAATGTCTTTTCACACTTGTGGCATGGAATGGCATTGCAGTTGCATGTAATTATGTTTTGGCAGGGATTAGAAAATGTTCAGTACTGGGTACATAAGTTGGGGTAATAAGATGATTATGCTGACAAATTGGTCACTGTTGTACTATAAATGGATCCCCCACAATGGTCTGGTGGAGAAACCGATGGGGTTAGGAGTAGGCCCTTTGATGGTCAGATGGATTGAAAACTGGCTAGCTGGATGCACCCAGAGAGTAGTGGTCTGTGGGGAGCTCTTGAACCCTAGAGAGGTTGGTAGTGGGGTACTGCAGGGCTCGGTCCTGGGTCGATTCCTGTTTAATGCATACATATCGGACAGCAGGGAGGGTATAGGGTGTGAAATGAGTCTCTTCACTGATGACTCCAAGATGGGAGCAGTAGTTGAGGGAGAAGAGGGGAGATTGGCCCTGCAAGGGGACCTGGACACCCTGGAAAGCTGGGCTCACACATGGAAATTAAATTTCATTATCACCAAGTGCAAGGTGTTGCATCTTGGGCGGTGAAACCTAAACACAGGTACACCCTGGGAGGGGAGGTGCTGGAGGCCTCAATAGGGGAAAAAGACCTAGGTGTCATGGTGGATGCATGTATGAATAACTCTGAGCAGTGCAGGAGAGCGGCTAGCAAGGCAAACAGGATGTTGGGATGCATCATAAGGGATCACCTCTAGGAGCAAGGAAGTGATTCTGCCGCTGTACAATGGACTGGTTAGACCACACCTTGAGTACTGTGTACAGTACTGGAGACCACACTTGAAGAGGGACATACAGCTCCTGGAGAGGGTACAGAGGAGGGCAACTAAGATGATACGAGGGCTAGGGGATTTGACATATGAGGACAGACTTGAGGAGCTCTGCTTGCTTTCATTGGAGGAGAGGAGAGGAGAGATGGGGGACATGACTGAGGTCTTCAAGTACCTCAAGGGAATAAATAGGGTAAACATGGAGGAGATCATTAGACTAAAGCAGGGAGGTATCACCAGAGGGCATGGTTTGAAGTTGGAAGGTGGAAGGGTGAGGGGGAAAAGAGGAGGAGGTTTTTCACTGAGAGGGTGGTGGATCCTTTGAATGCACTGCCTGGTGAGCTGGTTCAGAGATCCACAGTGGAGGGCTTCAAGAGAGGGTGGGACAGACACAGAAAGTATATGTATCAGATGATGGCCTGTCCCAGGGGGGTGGGGATGGATGATGGGGTTTCAGGAACACAAGGGAGGGGAAGGCGTCGGCACCCAACTAGGGATCTGAGGTTCGAGCTGACTCGATAGACCGTAAGGCCTGATCTGCTGGCAAATAGTATGTTAGTATGTTAGAAGTGCAAGGCCCTTCCACAGCTATATACATGTATGCATTTAGGGAGACTGGGAGTGCAGGGCCCAAAGAGCCCTGTGCTCCCTCAGGCACATAAGAATATGATTACTCTATCTCAAAAACTATACATGGGTGGGAGAAGCACTATCTCAAAAAGTAAGGAAATTCATTGCAAAAAACTATGTTAATGCATCAGTTAGGGTTCAACTTAATGCCAAAAAAGTAGGGAAATATGGCATTAGGGTTTTCAACACTAACTCCTCCCCAGGCAGCAAAAGGACAACACCACACAAGCAACCACAGATAGCCATCATCAGGTAAGAAAAACAACATACAACTGTTTCCAAATGACATAAATGCAGTAGCACTTATGTGCTACCTTTGTGGATTGGTATCTGCAGCTACATTAGCATCTAACCATACCTCTATGTGTATGTCATACTATTTGCATGACTGTGTGTTGATGCAGAACCACAAGCCCCATGTAGTCCTTCCCTTTTGTAGGCAGAAAGCCACATGGGACTGATGCCTCTGCAGCAAGAAGTAAAGCGGTGCCAGCTAGGATGCAATGCAGTAATGCTGCAGTATATCACACAAATGCTGCAGTGCACCATGGGGAATAGTGTAATTCAATAGCAGTGAAGCCCTTTTTTACTGCAGTGTTTTGTGATGTGTCATTTACTGCAAGTTACTGCACTGCATTGTGGCTTGCTCCACTGCACTCATACACACTGTATGAGGTAGCTTGCTAAATAGGATGGTCCATTATTGCAAGTTTTCTATATGCATCTGCATAACTGAAAAATTGCTTCCCCTGAACAATTTCTAGATCTGCTGCTAAAACCATTATATCCACATTGCAACAGTACTTTCTATTGCATAACTGTAGGCCCCACAGGGGCATGCCCTTCTGAAGCAAGAGGTTGGTGTGTATATCAGTATATATTCTGTCACCCACTATGCCTTTCCTCGATCCCACTTTCTGAAGAAAGAAGTAGTATTGCATTGTTGGTGCCATGTATTTTGTGCTGACTGCATTTCTGCAGCACAGGTCAGTGTGTATATCTTACACCTATGGCTATAGAGGTGCAGGTATGTCAAGTGTGTGTAGGTCTTACAGTCTGCATGAGTACATGAGGCTACAGAGTCACAGCTTCCATGGGGCATGTGTGTGCCTGCAGATGGCAGAACTCTTGTAAATTGGGAATCATACATTTGTATCTGTGGCTTCAGGGGTCTGTGCTTTTACATACAGAAGAAACATAGAAACATAGAATTTGATGGCAGATAAGGACCGCTTGGCCCACCTAGTCTGCCCATTTCCCTACCTACTGGATAAGCTGCAGATCCTAGTTAACCAGCAGCCTACTTTTTCCTACCCCCACCCCCTAGAATTGCCTTATGACTGTCCCATGCATGTTTGAATTCCACCACTGTTTTTGACTCCACAACCTCCTCCGGAAGGCTGTTCCATGCATCCACAACCCTCTCTGTGAAAAAATACTTCCTTAAATTACCTCTGAGCCACCCCCATCTTCAAATTGTGCCCCCTTGTTCTTGCACACCTCTTTTTTTGAAAGATGCTACCCTCTTGAGTTTGTTGATTCCCTTGAGGTACTTGACGTTTCTATCATGTCCCCCTCTCCCTCCTTTCCTCGAGGCTATCATATTAAGCTCCTTAAGTCTCTCTTCATATGTCTTCTGGTGCAGACCCTGCGCCATTTTAGTTGCCCTCCTCTGGACAGCTTCCATCCTGTCTATGTCTTTGCGGAGATTGGGTCTCCAGAACTGCACACAGTATTCCAGATGGGGTCTCACCAGTTGTCTGTACAGAGGGATAATAACTTCCTGTTTTCTACTGGTGATGCCTCTCCCTATGCATCCCAGTATCCCCCCAACCCTCCTTGCTGCCCTCTCACATTGCTTGCCCACCTTTAGGTCATCTGATATGACTGTATGCAATGATCATCTGATATGCTGATATGAAGTGTTGTGATTTGAATAGTCTATATTTCTATCTGCAGTGACAAGTGAGTGTGTACAGGTATGTCTTGCAGTGTGCATGCTGCAGATACCACTCCTTGAAGGTAGCAAATCAGTGCTACTGCATTTGTATCATCTGGAAACAGTTGTGTGTTGTTTGTCCTACCTGATGATGGCTGTCTGTGGTTGCTTGTGTGGTATTGTCCTTTTGCTACTCTGGGGAGGTTAGGGTTGAAAACCCTAACATCACATTTCCCTACCTCTGTGGCATTAAGTTGAACCCTAACTTATGCATTAACATAGTTTTTTACAATGAGTGTGTATATATATATATTTTGCAAAAACCTGCATTAATGCAACAGTTAGGGTTTTCTAGAGTGAGAAAAGTGAGGAAATTTGGCACTAGGATTTTCAACCCTAACTCCGACTCCCCCCTCACTGCCACACATACACACACACAGACACAAACAGACACACACACACACACACAGAACACACAACTGGGGGCAGTACAAGGCAAGACAACTAATCACAGACACACACCATAATGCAATAGAAATAGCATACAACTTCTGAAACATACCACAACAGGCATCCATCATCAACTGTATAGTTTCTACTGCCACCAACTTGCCCATTTCTACATAACAGTATAGCCCCATGTTACCACCAACTTGGCCATTTCTGCATAACAGCATAGCCCCATGCCTCCACCAACTTGCCCACTTGTGCATAACACCATAATATAAATAGTAAAACACATGTATTTGTGAGTGCGTGGGACCAATCCCCCACCAACTTGCCCATTTGTGCATAACAGCATAGCCCCATGTTCCCACCAAGTTGCCAATTTCAGCATGACACCATAATATAAGTAACAAAACACATATATTGGTGAGATCATGGGGCCCTTTGAGTTCTGCACACTCAACAACTTGCCAGTTTCTGCATAACAGCATAGCCCCATGCTCCCACCAACTTGCTGTTTCTGCATAACACCATAATATAAGTAGCAAAGACATGTATTGGTGGGAGCCTGGGACCCTTCTGGCCCTCGCACTAACACCAACTTGCCCAAGATTACCCATTTCTGCATAACAGCATAATACAAATAGTAAAACAAATATATTGGAGAGAGCATGGGCCCCTTTGGGTCCCACATCCCCACCAACTTGCCCATTTATGCATAACAAAATAGCCCCATGTTCCCATCAACTTGCCCATTTCTGCATAACACCATAATATAAGTAGCAAAACACATGTATTCCCACCAACTTGCCCATTTCTGCATAACAACATAGTCCTATGTTCCCACCAACTTGACCGTTTCTGCATAACACCATAATATAAGTAGCAAAATACATGTATTGGAGACAGCGCAAGTCCCTTTGGGCCCTGAACCCCCACCAACTTAGCCATTTCTGTATAACAGAATAATATAACTAGTAAAACACATATACTGGTAGCAGCAACTCACATGCTTATAGAGGATGTCAGTGTGTGCACCCAAGAGACTGGGATGGCAGCAGAAGAGATACAGTTAGTGAAACATGATGATGGATGCCTGTTGTGGTATGTTTAAAAAGTTGTATGTTATTTTGGTTGTGTCATGGTGTGTGTCTGTGAGGTGTCTTGCCTTGTACCACCCCCAGTTGTGTGTTCTGTGTGTGTGTCTGTGTGTCTATGTGTATATGTGTGTGTATGTGTGGCAGAGGGGGGAAGTCAGAGTTAAAGTTGAAAACCCTAACACCGAATTTCCTTGCTTTTGTCACTGTAGAAAACCCTAACTGTTGCAGTAATACAGTTGTTTGCAAAGAATTTCCTTACTTTTTAAAAAAGCATAGCTAAGTACATTGTCACGCAAGTTTGGTAGGAGTGCAGGGCCAACAGTAGTGAAAAGTCTGTGTCTCACTTTGTTTCCAAGATAACAGCAAAAAGATGATCTAAGCCACCAGCAGCACAAACTCTGTATCTCGCTTGGTTTCTGAGATAACAATGTGAGCCAACAGTAGTGAAAAGTCTGTATCTTGCTTTGTTTCTGAGATAACGGTGCAAAGGTTATCTGAGCCACCAGTACCAAAAAGTCTGTATCTCACTTCGTTTCCGAGATAACAGCGCAAAGGTGATCTAAGCCACCAGTAGCGAAAAGTCTATATCTCACTTTGTTTTCAAGATAATGGCACAAAGCTGATGTGAGGCAACAGTAGCAAAACGTCTGTATCTCGCTTCGTTTCTGACATAACAGCCCAAAGGTGATCTAAGCCACCAGTAGCAAAAAGTCTGTATCTCACTTCGTTTCTGAGATAAGGGTGCAAAGGTCATGTGAGCCAACAGTATTGAAAAGTTTGTATCTCGCTTTGTTTCCGAGATAACGGTGCAAAGCAGATGTGAGGCAACAATAGTGGAAAGTCTGTGTCTCGTTCATTTCTGAGACAACTGCACAAAGGTGATGTGAGCCAACAGTAGCAAAAAGTGTCTGTATCACGCTTCATTTCCGAGATAACGGCACAAAGCCGATATGAGACAACAGTAGCGAAAAGCATATATCTAGCTTCGTTTCGCAAGAACAAGGGGGCACAATTTGAAGATAGAAGGGGGGCGGCTCAGAGGTAATTTAAGGAAGTATTTTTTCACAGAGAGGGTTGTGGATGTATGGAACGGCCTTCCAGAGGAGGTTGTGGAGTCAAAAACAGTGGTGGAATTCAAGCATGCATGGGACAGTCATAAGGCAATTCTGGGGGTAGGAAGAAGTAGGCTGCTGGTTAACTAGGACCTGCAGCTTATCCATCAGGTAGGGAAATGGGCAGACTGGGTGGGCCAAGCGGTCCTTATCTGCCGTCAAATTCTATGTTTCTATGTTTCCTAGATGACAGCACAAAGCTGGTCTGAGCCAAAAGTAGTGAAAAGTCTGTATCTCGCTTCATTTCTGAGATAACAGCGCAAAGGGGATATAAGCCAACAGTAGTGAAAAGTCTGTATCTTGCTTAGTTTCCAAGATAACGGCACAAAGCCAATGTAAGTTAACAGTAGTGAAAAGTCTGTATCTTGCTTCGTTTCTGAGATAATGGCACAAAGGTGATCAAAGCCACCAGTTGCGAAATCAATCAATCAATCAATCAATCAATCAAAATCTTTATTTATTCAGGCGAACATCATTGAGCAATGCTCATTTACAAGATGGACCTGATAGGTCAAGATCAAAATAAAGTACAGTATAATACATAAACAAATACAGAGAAGAGGCAAAAAGAATTTTTATATAAATAAATAGGTACAGTAATAAAGAACGTATATACAAGCAAGGTAGCTAATGGTTTGTACAACTAAACAATAAATCAGACAGGTTTGACACAAATAACTATGAGGTGTTGGGATTGTGAAAGCGGTTAGGAGTGTCTTAATTGGATAGAAACTTAAGGAAGTAGATATGGGGGAATAAAGAAGGGAATGGCAATGGATTGTAGGGTATAATGTAGCTAAGTTTAAAAGTATATAAACAGAGATAGAGAGAAGAAAAAAAAAGGGGGGTAAAGGGTAAGAAGGGACTAGGCTTAGTGGAAGCAGTTGCATATCTCAGGAAAGAGATTTGTGAAGAGTTTTTTGAAGGATGCTATAGCCAGTACCTTGCTTTGTTTCTGAGATAATGGCACAAAAACAATGTGAGCCAACAGTAGCGAAAAGTCTGTATCTCCCTTGATTTCTGATATAATGGCGCAAAGGTGATGTGAGCAAACAGTAGCGAAAAGTCTGTCTCACTTCGTTTCTGAGATAATGGCACAAAGGTGATGTAAGCCACCAGTAGCGAAAAAAGTTTGTATCTCGCTTTGTTTCTGAGATAACGGCGCAAAGCTGATGTGAGCCAACAGTAGTGAAAAGTCTATATCTTGCTTTGTCTCCGAGATAACAGTGCAAAGGTGATCTAAACCACCAGTAGCGAAAAGTCTGCATCTCGCTTAGTTTCCAAGATAAAGGCACAAAGCTGAAGTGAGGCAGCAGTAGCAAAAAGTCTGTATCTCACTTCATTTCCGATATAATGGTGGAAAGGTGATGTGATCCAACGGTAGCAAAAAATCTGTATCTTGCTTTGTTTCTGAGATGACAGAGCAAAGGTTATCTAAGCCGCCAGTAGCGAAAAGTCTGCATCTCGCTTCATTTCCGAGATAACAATGCAGACAAAGGTGCATAGCCCCATATTCCCACCAATAAAAATTTTCACCATCTAAGATCTATGATTAATGTTTCTACATCCCAAATTTCAGGCAAATCGGACACACAGTTGAAAAGTTATTGAAGCAGAACAAACTAAATTTTCACTGGTCGTACTGTCATAATTCTGCACCTGTTTACATTTTATACACCAAACCACTGAAAGGCATCTCCGTATCACTAGGGCTACCTACCCTATAAATTTCAAGTCACTAGCACCATGCATAATGCTATGCACAAAACATTAATTGTGTCACACAGTATCTCCGTAGCTAATAAATTTTCCAACAGGTAATCAGCACAATTCACATCTCCAGGACATCCCCTCAGCACCCTCCAAATTTCAAGTTAAAAGACCAAACCATTCCAGAGATATTCAATTTTTAAGTTTGTACACCTTTAAGAATTCTTTAATCGTGAGAATCAGCTGCGACCGCCACAAAATGGTGGACCTCGAGGACAAAAAATCTTTGACCGCGAGGAGGGGACAAATTCAAACGCTTATAACTCTGGAACGGAACAATATGTTTTCACCAAACACAAACTGGTATCTTCTTTGTACAAAGGGCTTTCTAGGTACCACGTTTCAGACCAATCAACCACACAGTGGCTGTGCTATGTGTCATGCAAGACAATGCACAAAAATAGCAAAAACTGCATTTTTGGCACGTCACTGCGCAAAACCCATATATACCGGTGAAATAGAAATTGGTAAATAAAGAGTTGTACCACGCCACTCCATGTATACCAAACCTTATCCAAATCTCTTTAAAAGTTGCAGAACAGTATGAGCATAAAACTGCGTACAAGTGGCGAATAATAAATTTTTGGCGCTTCACTGTGCAAACTGTATGCACATGTCAAATGAAAATTGATAAATCCACAGAAGTACCATAGTAGACCAAGTAATTCAAATGGCACACAAATCCGTTCAACAGTTGTAAAGTAATAAGCACACAAAAAATGTGATGTTTAACATGAAAGCGTATACTGAACCCTAAAGATAGGGGCACTATCACGGCAAAACTGACATCTGTGCCACGACAACTTCATACCAACGAGATATGCACCCACCAGTGCAATGCAGTGATACAACAGAGTATCACAGAATGAAAGAGCCAGGACAGTGCTTTGCAGACCTGGTGCCGCAGGAGCAGATGTTTTCACACTACACATATATATTATTTCCCTTTGACTATAATGGCAGAAACAAACTGGCATAACTGTTCAACTGACCAATGTTTTTTCACAAAATCTTCAAACAGCAGCAGCACACCCACAACCCATGTACACAAGCCAATCACACACACACACCACAACTCAGCAACCGTAAGTGGCACTGAAACAAACATGTTAACAATGTAAGATCTATGATTAATCTTTCTACATCCCAAATTTCAGACAAATCGGACACATGGTTCAAAAGTTATTGAAGTGAAACAAACCACATTTTCATTCGTCAGATTGGCATGATTCCACATCCGTTTACATTTTGCACACCAAACCACTGAAAGACACCTCCGTGGCACTAGGGCTACCTACCCTATAAAGTTCAAGCCACTAGCACAATGCAGAACACTGTGCGAAAAACGTTAAGTGTGTCATGCAGTGCCTCTGCAGTGAATTAATTTTCCAACATCTAAACAGCAAAATTCACATCTCCAGGATATCCCCTCAACACCCTCCAAATTTCAAGTTAAAAGACCAAACCGTTTCAGAGATATTTAATTTTAAAATTTTACCACCTTTAAAAATTCTTTGATTGCAAGAATCGGCCGTGACCTCACAACCTAAGATTATTTTTGGTCTTGAAGGGACATCTGGTCATGAAATTTGGGCTATCTGGTCCCTCCCAGAGACATCTGGTCCAGCAAAAATCTGGTCATCTCGTCCCACCATCCCGAAATAAGTTCGCGATCAAAAACAATCTCGTGACCAAAGAATTTGCAGGCTCACGATCAAAGATCATTAGCAAGCCGCGACCAAGAAACATAGAAACATAGACTTTGACGGCAGATAAGGACCGCTAGGCCCATCTAGTCTGCCCATTTCCCTACCTACAGGATAGGCCGCAGATCCTATTTAACCAACAGCCTATATCTTCCTGCCTCCCACAAGAATTGCCTTATGTCTGTCCCATGCATTCTTGAATTCTCCACAGTTTTAGACTCCACAACTTCCTCAGGAAGGCTGTTCCATGCATCCACTACCCTCTCTGTGAAATAATACTTCCTCACATTGCCCCTGAAGACCGCCCTCCTTCTATCTTTAAATTGTGTCCCCTTGTTCTTGCAAGTCTCTTTTTCTGAAAGATGCTACCCTCTTGGACTTTGTTGATTCCTTGAGGTACTTGAAAGTTTCTATCATGTCCCCCCTCTCCCTTCTTTCCTCAAGGGTATACATATTAAGCTCCTTTAGTCTCTCCTCATACGGCTTCTCTTGCAGACCCTGCACCATTTTAGTTGCCCTCCTCTGGACTGCCTCTATCCTGTCTATGTCCTTGCGGAGATAGGGTCTCCAGAACTGGACACAGTATTCCAGATGGGGTCTCACCAACTGTCTGTACAGAGGGATAACAACTTCCTGTTTTCTGCTGCTGATGCCTCTCCCTATACATCCCAGTATACCCCTGGCCCTCCCTACTGCCTTCTCACATTGCTTGCTAACCTTAAGGTCATCAGATATGATTACCCCCAGGTCTCTTTCCTGTTTTGTTGTTGTTACTACCTCCCCACCCATTGTGTATTCTTCCCCTGGGTTCTTGTTTCCCAGGTGCATTATTTGCACTTTTTGCATTGAATCCTAGCTGCCATCGTCAGACCATTCCTCCAACCTTGCCAAGTCCCTTTTCATCCTTTCCACGCCTCCTTGTGTATCAACCCTGTTGCAGATCTTTGTGTCATCTGCAAAAGGCATACTTTTCCTTCCAGTCCCTCTGCAATGCCACTGATGAAGACATTAAAAGGACTGGACCAATACTGAACCCTGCGGTACCCCACTAGTAACCGCCCTTTCTTCAGAGTGGACTCCATTTACATTTACCTTCGGTCCTGTTGTCCAGCCAATGTTTTACCCAGGCTACCACCCTGGGACCCACTCCCAAGCTGGTTAATTTGACTAATAATCTTTTGTGTGGGACTGTGTCAAAAGCCTTGCTAAAGTCTAGGTGAGGCCATGTCCACAGCCCCTCCCTGGTCTACTACTTTGGTCACCCAGTCAAAGAAATCTATTAGATTCGTCTGACATGACCTTCCACTGTGAACCCATGCTGCCTTGGATCCTGTGCTCCACTGACCTCTAGGTACTCAACTATTCTTTCCTTCAGAAGTGACTCCATCACTTTCCCTACCACAGAGGTCAGACTGACAGGTCTGTAGTTTCCTGCCTCTGTCTTGGTCCCACTTTTGTGAAGGGGGATCACATCCGCCTTCCTCCAGTCCTCGGGTACCACACCATCCTCCCATGATTTATTAAAAAGAGTAGCCAGTGGTTTCACTAGTTCCTTCCTTAATTCTTTTAGAATTCTGGGGTGAATTCCATCAGGACCCATTGCTTTGTCCACCTTCAGTTTTAGGAGTTCTTGCAGAACCCTTTCTTCTGTGAAAGGACTGGGATCGACCCCCCTATCAAGAGTGCTTCTGTTAATTGGATTAGGCACTTCCCCCTCCTCTTTTGTGAATACTGAGCAGAAATATTCATTCAGTATTCCTGCTTTTTCACTGTCCCCCTCTGCCCACCCACCGTTTATTCTATTCAGCCTCACTATCCCTCCCTTTGTCTTTCTACGCTCGCTGATGTACCTATAAAAGGTTTTATCCCCCTTCTTAACTGAGTTGGCTATCTTTTCCTCAGTTTGGGCCTTTGCTATTCTGACTTCCCTCCCTGCTTCTTTCTGCCTTAACTGGTACAGCTCTCTGTCCTGCTCCTTCTGTGTTTCCTTATACTTCTGGAATGCTATCTTTTTCTTCCTTACTTTCACAGCCACCTCTCTTGAGAACCATAGTGGCTTTTTCTTTCATTTTGATTTGTTTATTTGCTTCACACAAAGGCTTGTTGCCTCTGTGATGGCAGTTTGATAATTCCCCATTGTTTCTCCACACCTCCTTCTAGCCTGTTTGCTAGTGCTTTTCTGAGGCACTCTCCCATCTTGCCAAAGTCAGCCCTCCTAAAGTCCAGTACCCTCACTTTTGTATGGCTTGACTCTGTAGCTGAGTTTAACGTGAACCACACTGTTTGATGGTCACTTGTCCCCAGATGGCAACCCACTTCTAGATCTGAGATCCTCTCACTGCCCCCGTTTGAGGAGTACGAGGTCTAAGATTGCTCCTCACGAGTGGGTTCAAACTAGCTGTCTAATGCCTGCCACCTGTAGGGCATCAAGAATGGCCCTGTTCTTGGATGTCGCTGCAGCAAATGTGCTCCAGTTAACATCTGGCATATTCAGGTCTACCATCAACAGTATCTCCTTTCTCTGCCATTCTAAGAATGCCTTCCATCATATCCTTGTCCATTCCTCCCCTGACATGGGGGTCTGTACTAACCCTGTGCGGATTGTGGTGCCTTTCCAGTCTCCAAGGTGACCCACAGTGCCTCCTCTCCTCCCTGTTTACTCTTTTGTTCAGTTGCTTTTATCCCTTCCTTTACATGAGAGCTACTCCTCCCTCTTCTCCCCCTGCCTGTCTCTTCTGTAGGTTATGTACCCTGGTATGTTAACATCCCAGTCATGGTTCTCTGTGCACCATGTTTCTGTGACTTCACGATATCCAGGCATCCCTCTTCCATTAAGGCCACCAGCTCAGGGGAGCTTGTTGCCCAGACTACGGGCATTGGTACTCATTACCCTCCATTTCCTGATGGCCTTACCCCCTTTTGCCCCATCCCTGTCCTTCTTGCCTTTGTCACTTTCTCCATTTACCCCAGCCCTTCTCCCTATCGACACCTCCATGCTGGTGTTTGCCACACTTACTACCGTGATTGTTTGGGGGGCTAGGATTTTCCTGCTCCTTTCCAGTGCCTCCCCCCTTGGCTAGTTTAAAAGCTTGCCAATGAAGCATTTAAACCTATCACCTAGGATCCTGGTTCCCCTCCCGGACAGATGCAGCCCATCATGCCAGTATAGGCTTGCATCACTCCAGGTGGACCCCCAGTCCCCAATGAAGCAAAATCCCTGAGCTCCACACCAGTTTTCAACCACTGATTGAATCCCATGTGCAGGACACCCCTAGCCTCTCCTATGCCATAGATGGGTAGCACCTCCGAGAAGGTTACCGTGCGTGCTACTTGACTAAGGCCCCTCCCCAATTCCACAAACTCTTCCTGCACTTCTCTAATCCCTTTCTTAGCCAGGTCATTTGTCCCTAAGTGGACAATGACATCCAGCTCCCTCCCCTGTGCAGCTGCTCTGGCAATCCTGAGGATTCGCTCCCTGTCCCTCCAAGCCATGGTGCCAGGCAGGCACCTTACCTCCCTCTCCCCTTCCTTGCCCAGTTCTACCTTCCTAACAATGGAGTCCCCCACCAGGAGTTGTTTCCTTCCCCTGCAGGGTCCCCTGCCACCCTCCTGTGGGTCTCCTTTGTGGAGGTTCCAACATCCTCCTTGGTCTCCACTGTGGTGCCTCCATAGAGGAACCACACTTTGCCAGAATGGCATAGGGATGTGGAGAGGTACAGCTGGAGGATGTGCCTCTGTTCCACCACCCTCACCCTCCCTGGGCCCACTGTGGTCCAACCGCTCCTCTTTCTTGGCAACCTCTGGGGCCATGGCAGTGGCACTGGTGGTCCCTGGATGGAAGAGAAGGTCCCAGAAATCCTGGCCAGCTCAGCCTGGAGATGAGCAACCTCCTCCCTCAGCCCAGAGGGGTGCCTGCAGATGGGACAACACGCATCCTCCAGAACATCTCCCGGAGACTGCTGCTCCACAGCCACTGCACTGCACCACTCCAATCATGTCTTATTTCTGGCCCTTAACTGTTTGCAATCCTTACTCTCTTCCTCTGTTTTTTCTCTCTCTCTACTTTCTGCTTTCATGTGCCCCCTAATCCCCTAGATTGTCCTGTTCTGAGACAAGAATCTCCTATATTTCTCAGTAGACCGCTTCACTTGTTCAGAGGCAGACCTCCAGCAACTAGAGAGGGCTGAATAGCCTACTCTTGCCCTTCTAGGATGGTGGGTCCCTGGTGGTTCTAGGATCACTCACTTCCTGCCCCTAAACAGGAAGTTCCTGTTGTCAGTCAAATCCTGTGCCTATAAAAATAGAACTAGCTTTGGGTGGAGGCAGGAAGGAGGGCAATATAGTCCCAGTAGAGAAGTTCAGTCACACAGCAGTCCTTTCTCCTGGAGTGTTCTGCCAAGCTATTAGCAGAATCTTTCTAAGGCAGTCTTTAAATGTAGCCTTCTAGCTGCCACTCCCCCTACTTACCAGATCTTTCTACAAGTAATTTAAACCTCCACAACAGTTAAGTCCTTTCAGTCACCTGAGATTTACACCTAGATGACTTTTCAGTTACCCATTCAGTTCAGTTAACCCAAACACACTTTTTTTTTTTTGTATGTTAGTTTTTACCCTAAATTAAAGGTCTAAATACAAAAGTTCTTCTACTTAGTCCCAGCAGAAAGTTCAGTCTCACAGCAGTCCTTTCTCCTGGAGTGTTCTGCCAAGCTATTAGCAGAATCTTTCTAAGGCAGTCTTTAAATATAGCTTCCTTCTAGCCAAGCCACTCCCCTACTTACCAGATCTTTCTACAAGTAATTTAAACCTCACAACAGTTAAGTCCTTTCAGTCACCTGAGATTTACACCTAGATGACTTTTCAGTTACCCATTCAGTTCAGTTAACCCAAACACACACTTTTTGTTTTGTTTTGTATGTTAGTTTTTACCCTAAATTAAAGGTCTAAATACAAAAGTTCTTCTACTTTAGTCCCAGCAGAGAGTTCAGTCACACAGCAGTCCTTTCTCCTGGAGTGTTCTGCCAAGCTATTAGCAGAATCTTTCTAAGGCAGTCTTTAAATGTAGCTTCCTTCTAGCTAAGCCACTCCCCTACTTACCAGATCTTTCTACAAGTAATTTAAACCTCACAACAGTTAAGTCCTTTCAGTCACCTGAGATTTACACCTAGATGACTTTTCAGTTACCGTTCAGTTCAGTTAACCCAAACACACACTTTTTTTGTTTTGTTTTGTATGTTATTTTTTACCCTAAATTAAAGGTCTAAATACAAAGTTCTTCTACTTTAGTCCCAGCAGAGAAGTTCAGTCACACAGCAGTCCTTTCTCCTGGTGTCTTCTGCCAAGCTATTAGCAGAATCTTTCTAAGGCAGTCTTTAAATGTACCTTCCTTCTAGCTAAGCCACTCCCCCCACTTACCAGATCTTTCGACAAGTAATTTAAACCTCACAGCAGTTAAGTTCTTTCAGTCACTTGAGATTTACACCTAGATGACTTTTCAGTTACCCATTCAGTTCAGTTAACCCAAACACACACTTTTTTTTTGTTTTGTTTTGTATGTTAGTTTTTTTACCCTAAATTAAAGGTCTAAATACAAAAGTTCTTCTACTTTAGTCCCAGCAGAGAAGTTCAGTCACACAGCAGTCCTTTCTCCTGTAGTCTTCTGCCAAGCTATTTAAAACTTTAAAACTCCATTTTTTCACACAACTACATTAAACCCCAGGCATGGGTTGATAGAGGAAAGCCCCCTGAGCAAAACCCATTCTAGTTTTACTTCACAAGTCATCACTGGGCTGAGATATTTGTTTTTTTCCAATCCCAAACTGAAAACAAGATTTTGGCTGTCGCAAATGATAAATTTCTTGCTATCAAAGATTCTTTGATTGCGAGCCTGCAAATTCTTTGTTCGTGAGGTGTGACCAGATGGCCAAAATCCCATTTTTCTTTCACAAAATAACAATATAAAGTTTTCCATAGACTTATAATGGGAGCTAAAAAGATTAATAACATTTGAATGGATTAATATTTTTTCAGCAAACAAGTGTCATGTTCCGTGACCCAAGTTCTTTTTATGTGCCAAGTTTCAGACCAGCAGGCCACACGGTAGCTGCACAGCACCATAGACAAAATCTGGAAAACTGCCCACACAAGTGGCGAAAAGTGCATTTTTGAGTGTTTCACTGCGCACAAAATGTAAGTCCGACAGAAACGCAACTTGGCAGATCAAGAGATCTGCCATTCCTTACCGTGCAAGCCAAATTTCACGCAAATCTGTTGAACTGATCCAAAGTTACCATGCAAAATTTCAAGTTTAGCATTAAAGTGCCTTCATAATCCTAACTATAGGGCGTGACTGTGACCCTACTATATATATATATATATATATATATATATATATATATATAGTTTCATTTTAAACCTTTATAGCTTATTATTTAATTTCATTATAATACCTTTATATTTTGTCTATAAAGTCAGAGATTTTTATGTACATGAGGCCACTACTGGACTTAAATTCTTGTGTTTCCTATTGGTGTTTTTCTAAATCAGAGAAAAGCGTTATCTATTTCCCCTATTCACAACCTTTAACCCCTTTGTAACCTAAAAAAAAGTTTCAAAAGTGAATTAGAACATGATTTGAGGGCAGCTAAATGCTACATTTACCTTGCATTAGCCAAAAGTTGCAAATGAGCTGCATTCACAATTTTCATAGAAATATAGAATTTGACGGCACATAAGGACCGCTTGGCCCACCTTGACTGCTCAATTCCCTACCTAATGGATAGGCTGCAGATCCTAGTTAACCAACTGCCTACATCCTACCAGAACTCTTCAGTTTAAATTGTCATTTCTGCCGCCTAAGCAGAGGGAACACCCCTGTAATGTTTGCTAATTTAATAGGACAAATAAATACAGGTAAACCAGTCAATGTGAAGATGATGAAGTATCCCCCTGTCATCATGCAAGTGTATAATGTTTTGCACTGCCTGGTTTCCATCCTAGAGTGTGAAATTCCTCTGAAGCTGTCAAAACAGCTTCTATATCAGATAGCACTATAGGACCACTTCCCACGTTACAGTGCTTGTAAAGCACAACTTAGTGAAGCATTTCAAAATAATAGTAAATAGTTTAAATAGATATAAGGATATAGACACAATATAAATATTACTCACTAAAGTAATATCGTTCTCAGTTATTCCCTCAAGTGACAAGTTCATAGAGTAACAAACATGAATTACTCAACAAAATAATGTGGGGATATATGGCAATATCAAAAGGGAAGACAAAAATTCCCCATTAGCTAGACATTTTGCATAAGGAAAAACATCAGATTTCAAGCATATGCTTTCTGGTGATAGAACAGGTACAAAATTCACACAGAAGGGATAATTGGGATAAATTGTTATTAAAAAGGGAAGGTTATTGGATACATACACAAAAAACAATCAATAAAAATGGAGATAAAATGAAAAAATCAAATGGATAAGCAATAAAAACATGTTTTTATTCTGAACTACATTTGCCACATGCTCTATCATTGATACACATTATGTGACATAAAGAAAAACAGTTCTATTTGAGGATAGAAACATAGACTTTGACAGCAGATAAGGACTGCTTGGCCTACCTAGTCTGCCCATTTCCCTACCTATTAGATGAGCTGCAGATCTAGTTAACCAACAGCCTACTTCTTCCTACCCCCATCAGAACTGCCTTGTCTGTCCCACCCATTCTTGAATTCCTCCACTGTTTTTGACCCCACATCCTCCTCAGGCAGGATGTTCCATGTGTCCACCACCCTCTCTGTGGAAAAAAACCTCCTCACATTGCCCCTGAGCCACCCCCCCGTATCATCAAATTGTGTCCCCTTGTTCCTGCACATCTCTTTTTCTGAAAGATGCTACCCTCTTGGACTTTGTTGATTCCTTTGAGGTACTTGAAAGTTTCTATCATGTCCCCCGTCTCCCTCCTTTCCTCAAGGGTATACATATTAAGCTTCTTTAGTCTCTCTTCATATGGCTTCTGTTACATACCTTGCACCATTTTAGTTGCCCTCTTCTGGACTGCCTCCATCTTGTCTATGTCCTTGTGGAGATAGGGTCTCCAGAACTGAATGCAGTACTCTAGATGGGGTCTCACCAACTGTCTGTTCAGAGGGATAACAACTTCCTGTTTTCTACTGGTGAAGCCTCTTCCTGTACATCCCAGTATCCCTCCAGCCATTCTTACTGCTTTCTCACATTGCTTGTATACCCGGACAGCACAACTACCAGGTGGAGGCTCCAGGGTCCGGTTGGTGTTATTTTTTGTGTTAGCCATGGCAGCTCTCCATTATGTAACCCCTACCTGGGACCTGGGCTCGGGAGAAAATTTGTCACCAGCATGTTGATAGGTTTGGCTACTCTGCACAGGGGCACTCAAGTATTCCAGACACAGGAAGCAATAACTGAATGTCCAACAAGGAATTGGGATTCTAAAGTATGGCTTTTATTCACAACAAAAATGAACAATAAAGCATAGACAGACCCTCACGGGGCTACACTTCTGGTAATGCAGATTTCACCTGAACAGACACACATCTTCATAAATCTTAAACCCTCAGGTTTAGCAACACACAGGGCACTCGGCCTGAACTTGACTCTTCTCTGATTTCCATGGCTTGGCTCCCTTGCCAGCCCTTGGACTACCTTCTTTCCTTGGCTCGGCTCCCTTGTTAGCCCTTGGACTACTTATCCATTTATCATGGAGATTTACTGGTGGCTTCCTATACCACCCCTGAGCACTTCTGGCTCCACCAGGGAATCTTCTTCAAACAATCCCTCATCTGAGTACTTTCCTCAGGCACTGGCCAGCTACCTGAGAGAAAGCAAACAGGTGTCCTAAAGCGAACCCGTAGAGGTGACTCTGGTCATGCCAAATGGGGGGTCTCCCACCTCTTGCTCCCATAAATCATACCCGGCCATTCCTCTGGACTTTAACACCTCAACTCTGAAAACACTTTACTTTGTAGATTGTCTATAAATGTATTTCACATTTAATCTACTGTTTCTTCCATCCCACATGCGCTGAACTTGAAACATACTTAATGAGTGGCTCTGTCCATTTCTCTAGACCCCCACAGAGTTAAGCAGTCCAATTCCCACAACTTTTAAAACTGTACTTGACTATCTTTTCCTGACCCCACGGTAGCAGTCACTTAAATTCATCTTGTCCCAGGTGAAAACACATTGGCCCTTTAGCAGAGCATACTCACCCCTTAGTTGTAGGTGCCCCACAAGATTTTTCTCTTCCAAAACATAATGAAACTTCCAAGTGCCTCAGCACAAATCCTCACAGGCAGCTTCTTTTTCTACTAGCCGATCCAGGGGAATTGCCCCTGGAAGCAGGCTGATTTCTTTCTCCCCATCCCTGCAAGGATGGAGCCCTGAAACTTTGGAAAGCAGTCTCCACCACTTCAAACAGGCACTGTTGTGTTCCTCTTGAGGTGAGAACACACACCTAAACTAAAAAATATAGCTCTCTGGCAGAGCTAAGGGCTCTGAGGGCCTGCAACTGCAGCACACCTCTTCCCTCTTCTGAGCCCACTACTGAATTACTACTGAACTGACTTCAAATTCCCCAACATTTTATCCTAACTTCCCTAGCTGCAACATTCCAGTGTGGCTTATGCAGCTGCAACAGTTCTAAATGATGTCATAGCTCCAGCTCAGCAGAGACTGAAAACAGAGCAAGACATAGTGAAATCCATTTAACTGGAGGTTCACTAGCTGCCTGTCCTTACCTGCCTGCCACTAGATCTAACTAGGGTTCTAGTAACCCCGGGTAACAGGGGGGTTACTCTTGTTTACCTTTAGGTCATCTGATATGACTACCCCCAAGTCCCTTTCCATTTTTGTTGTTGTTAACACTCCCTCCCCCCATTGTGTACTCTTCCCCAGGGTTTTTGTTTCCCAGGTGCATTACTTTGCACTTCTTTGCATTGAATCTAAGCTGCCATACTTTTGACCATTCCTCCAACCTTGCCAAGTCCCTTCTCATCCTTTCCAACCCCTTTGTGTATCAACTGTGTTGCAGATCTTTGTGTCATCTTCAAAGAGGCATACTTTTCCTTCCAGTCCCTCTTAATGTCACTTATAAATATATTACAAAGGACCGGACCCAGTACTGAACCCTGTGGTACTTCGCTAGTGACCCCCCTTTCTTTTGAGTGGTCTCTGTTTACTGTCACCCACTGTGTCCTCTTGTCTAGCCAATTTTTTACCCAGGCTACCACCCTGGAACCCACTCCCAGGCTGGCTAATTTGTTTATTAATCTTTTGTGTGGGACTGTGTCAAATACCTTGCTAAAGTATAGGTAAGCCATGTCCACAGCCCCTCCCTGGTCTACTACTTTGGTCACCCAGTCAAAGAAATCTATTAGATTCATTGACATGACCTTCCCACTGTGAATCCATGCTGCCTTTGGTCCTGTACCCCACTGGCCTCTAGGTACTCAACAATTCTTTCTTTCAGAAGTGATTCCATCATTTTCCCTACCACTAAGGTCAAGCTAACAGGTCTGTAGTTTCCTGCCTTTGCTTTGTTCCCACTTTTATGAAAGGGAATCACATCCACCCTCCTCCAGTCCTTTGGTACCACACAATCCTCACATGATTTGTTAACAAGTGTAGTCAGTGGTGTCACTAGTTCTCCCCTTAGTTCTTTTAGAATTCTGGGGTGAATCCTGCCAGGCCCCATTGCTTTGTCCACCTTCAGTTTTAGGATTTTTTTCAGAACCCTTTCTTCTGTGAAAGGACTGATATCAACTCCCTATCCAGAGTGCTTCTATTGATTGGATTAGGTACACCCCCTCCTCTAGTTTTGTGAATACTGAGCAGAAGTATTCATTCAGTATCACTGCTTTTTCACTGTCACTCTCTGCCCACCCACGCTCCCCCTTTATTAAGCCTCACTATACCTCCCTTGGTCTTTCCTTGCTCCCTAATGTACCCAGAAAAGGTTTATCCCCCTTCTTAACTAAGTTGGCTATCTTTTCCTTGGTTTGGGCCTTTGCTATTCTGACTGTCTTCCCTCCTTCATTCTGCTTTAACTAGTACAGTTCTCTGTCCTGCCCCTTCTGTGTTTCCTTACACTTCCTGAATGCTATATTTTTCTCCCTAAACTACCCTGCCACCTCTTTTGAGAACCATAGTGTTTTTTTTTTCCTTTCATTTTGATTTGTTTATTTGTTTCACACAAAGGCTTGTTGCCTCTGTGATGGCAGTTTTGATGTTTCCCCATTGTTCCTCCACCCCTCCTTCTTGCCTGTTCGCTAGCGCATTTCAAAATCACAGAATCACTTTCATGAAATATGTGTTCAAACAGTATGAATATGTTGCTATGTATCCCCACATAACTGTGTTATGCAACTCACATTTGTTCTTCTAAGAATTTTTATATCTTAGATCACTTGAGAGAATAATTGCAAATAATATTTTTGTGAATAATATTTCTATAATTTTATATCTATATCCTACTATCTATTTAAACTACTGTTTATCATCATTTTAAATGCTTTACTAGCTTGTACTTCATATGCACTGTAATGCAGGAGGAGGTCCTCTAGTGCTATCTGGTGTAAAAGCTGCTATGACTGCTTCACAGGGATTTTCCAGTCTAGCATGATGGAAACCAGGCAGTGAAAAATGTCACATGCTGGCATAATCAATCAATCAATCAATCAATCAATCAACATCTTTATTTTACCAGGCAAAACACCATTGAGACAAGCTCATTTACAAGATGGACCTGGGAACAACACAGGAGCCTGATAGGCTGTAGCCTAAGACATAAAGAATAAAACAAAATGATAGTATAATTGCACAAAGCAGACAAGGGCAGGGAAGTACATGTAATCTGCAGCAGACTATGAATCACTAGCAAGCTATATACATAAGCTCATAGGAAAGTCAATGATTTATTACTTGTATACACAGTTTTAAAAACAATAAATGGAGATTACATAAGATTTGCATAGCTGCAGAATGATGGGATCTATATGACCTATGAGAAGTGTAATGGAGAGTACAGACTACTAGACTACACATTGGTATGGTACTGGCAAGATAGAATAGGAGAGGAAAGAGAGAAGAGAAGGGGGGACAGTACAGAGGTAAGGATGGGGGAAGGATGTCAGGAATGTAATAGATAGAGGATGGAGGCTGTCAGTTAGCTGGGATGCATAATGACAGGGAGATGCTTCAGCATATGTGTACTGTCTGGCTCAACTGCATTCATTCACCCTATAAAAGAACAAACATTCGAGGGGCCCTCCCTCTGCACAGGTGGCAGGTTCTGTGAAAAGTGTGAGTGCCGCTCACATGAGATTGTTACCTTTTGGCTAATGCAAGGCAACTATGGCATTTTGTTGCCCTAAAATCATGTTCCAATTTATTTTAAATATTTTGATTAGGGTCACAAAAGGGATTAAATGTTTTGACAGTTAATGTATCAAAAAGTGAGGGGTTCACAAGCTAACCAGCTTGACTATGTAAGCATTTTGCTTACTAGACATAAAGAGCATTTTTGCTCTAAAATATTTTTCTAAATTACACTAAAGGTTGTAGTTAGGGAAATAACCCTTTTCTCTTTTTCAGAAATGCACCAATACACACATACTTTTATATCTGAGATATTTTAAGAATTTTCCCATTGGTTAATTCAAAATGTAGCTGCTGTTAGTAGGTACAGTGTGTGGGATAGCACTCTGCCTAGCAGCTGGCATATTTATCTCTAGTCCAGTCCTCCCTCCCCCACTACATCATCAGTATTGTGACCTCACTGTCCGTGACATCACTGCTGCTTAGGAACAGCCACTCAGTGGCTGCCAGGTCAGTTACCTGTGATGTCAGTCAGTGAGATCACAATGCTAATGATGTAGTGGGGGGGTAGAGGACAGAGGTAGATATGTCAGTTGCTAGTCTGAGAGCTGTTTCACACATTCAGCACAATATTATCATATAGATGACTCTCTAATGAGAAAAGGGAAAAGAAAAATACCTTAGAAATAAAAGTTACAATTGACTATTTCTCAAAATTTGTGTTATTTTCTTGTCTGCCTGTATTGGTTCCACTAGCTCTTTAAGTCTATTAGTGGCCTTACATAAAAAAAACAGTGATTTCATGAATTAAATATAAAGGTATTAAAATGAATACATAATAAGTTATAAAGGTTGCTAATGAAACTATATATATATATATATATATATATATATATATATATCTGACAATGTTTCAGCCCCTTGACCCCATGTGGCCCAAATATTCAGAAATGTGCCAAAGCCTGGCCCAAGTCCAGGCAGTGCAATCCGATGCACCATGGTCAACAGAAGCCATATTCAGAGGTTGTGCAGGCTGAACTGCACCAGCGCAACATGGCTGGCAGTAGTGTTATAACCATAGCTAAACAGAGTTAAGCCATGGTGAAAAAAGAGTTGTGCCACGAGCACAAAAGAGCTGCGCCACGGTACAAAAGAGATGCTCCAGCGCAACTGTGGGAGCAGAGCAGCAGAGCAACAGAGGGGGGGCATGGCACAGAGTACAGACCTAGGGGACAGAGCCAGGGAAGCACAGTGACAGGCCACAGGAGGCCGCCACCAGCAGGGCACAGCAGGGCACCCACAGGCACCCAGACCCCTGACCCCTGAACATAACAGTGGCAGCGAAAGCAGGGAACAGGAGGTGCCAATGGCCAATGGAGGGCCACCAAGGGAGCCCCCCCGCAGGCTGCTGGCCATGCCCCCCCCCACCCAGACCATAGCAGGCCACACCCAGGACCATGCAACTCTCAAGCACACACACACCACACAGACACACAGGAAGCCCACACAGTAGGCACGGCCCACACCGGGTGGCAGGTAACATGGCAGACCACATGGGACTGGCCACACAATGCCAAGCAGGGACCCCAACACAGTGTGTGGATGGCACCTGACCAAGGACCACAGCTGTGTGCCACCACCACACATGCAACCGCCACACACCCCAACAGCAGGCCCAAGGGCACCCCAAGGCACAGCCACTGACCCAGTGGATGGACACCACCACAGTGGGACACACCACAGCACACAGCAGTGAACCAAGGAAGCATAACATGCACCCCTGCATATGCACACCACATGGATAGACACTGGGCTATTGAAGCATGGCTCCTCACACCACCTGCAAAGCAGACACAGACACAAACAGGTAGGTCAGAAAATATATATTTAAAGGAACCATTTACAAGGACCAGGGGCTGGGAAAGGGTAGGTAAGGTGAGGGAAGGGGACAGGAAACAGGGACTGTACAGTGGGAGGGGGGACCGAAAGGGGAGGTACAGCAGGAGAAACAGGGGTAAACAGGATGAACTTATGGCAGCCCCATCTGGCCACCCTGGTGCACTGCCACTGCCTCCACTCTGCCAACAGCATCTGCCGGACCTGGACCACCACCTCCAGTGTCAGGGAGGCCACCAGAAGGGTTTGGCGCAGCAGTCTCGACAGCATCGAGTGAGGTGGTCTTCACCGCCGGACACCTATAACAAGGGACAGGACAGGTGATCAGTGCAATGTCCCAAGGAACCATGCCCACCCACTGTGCACAGTGGGCAGTGGGAACACACACCCCTGGAGGGCCCGTGATGGCCACCTGCAGGGGTTGGGCCAATGCCAGCAAGCAACTTGGTGCACCACAACATTGCACAGAGGTGGTCCCTGCCGCATGATGGCCACACGACTGTGCAATGACAGTCACATGGCACAGTGCACCGGCAGCACCACAGCAACAACAGTGGCAGCCAGGCGCATGCCCACCCCACCAACAGCCGGCACATGTGTCCAATGGATGCACCACAGTGGCATGCACCACACACGGTGTGACACACACAGCTGCTACAGCACATGGCACAGGTAGCCATGCCCGCACTCACTCCCCCACCACCCCCATACACAGTGCGGAGGACCATGACAGTGCCTATCTGCCCTCTCACCCCTGCTGGTGCCGGTCCCACTCCAGCATGTCCCACTGTGGCCTGCTGCACTGCTGCAGCAGCCTGGGCCCTCTGATGGTCCTCAGGTCCTGGGAATGGAAACGACCACAGCAGTTGCCCCCCACCTCTGTATGCAGGGTGTGCCCCTGCCTGACACATCCCACATGGCTGCACGACTGCATTGCAAAACAAATGGAAGCTAGCAATGCCACCCCGCAATGCACATGACAACAGAGTACCAACAGTACCAAGCCAACACCACAGTACAGCACATGGGCAGACATGCAACAAGGGATTACTTACCTGGCTGTGGCAAGGTCCTTCACCTGGCATGTGCCTGTAGCCTCCTCAGGCACTGTGAGTCCCACCACATGAGGTCCCCATAACAGTGGTACACTGCTTCTCAGTCCTGGGCACCCTGTCCTGTGCTCCAGGCATGTGGTGATGTCCTGCCATATGGTACCCCTTTCCCACTGCAGGGGCACCTGCCCAAAGAGCTGGGGGGTGTGGGGCAACACGCAGGCCACCAGGTTGGCCAGTTCAACAGGTGACCAGTTCTGGGCCTTCCTCCATCTTGCCTGTGCCATGTTGAGCTGAACGCTTTTGGTGGCAACAATGGTGGTGGGAGGTGCACGTGTCCACACCATGCACCTGGCATGCAATGCATGGGAGCATGCACAGTGCATGCATATCACGCAGTGCTGGAGATGCACAGAATGGGCATGGCTACGTGGGGTCACAGGGTCAGAGGTGTGACCTAGGGGTCAGGGGTCGACTGGCATTGCACAGGTGCATGATAGGGCAAAGCACCCCATGCACAGCCATGAGCATAGCTGGCCCATGCACAGCATGTGCAATGCCTCTGCATCATGCTGTGCATGCTCGGTGCACAATTGACACTATGATACCATGACGAGCATGTACACCGTGTGCCTGTGCACCATGCATGCATGCGCATTGCACCATTGCGACTTGCTCCAGTGCAATCCCATTGTGCATGGCACAATATCACAATATTCAGACACTACATGCAAATGAGCTCGTCAGCCAATGCATGGTGCAGTGGGTGCATTAGCATGTCATTACTGTTGTGCACAACCTCATTTGCATGCGTTGTGCCTAAGAAGTGCCATGAGACAGCACAGGACATGGACTGGTATGCAACCTTGATAGGTGAGTTGTGTATGCCAGTGCAATGCATCTGATCCATGCCACATACCAATGCCTGGGTATGTCGGTGCATGTGGGTGTGTGGGTGGGTGTGTGTGTGGTGTTGTGTGTAGTTGTATGCCACAGACACCCCTACCCCTGCCTCACACCTCTGTGTGTGCATGCCCACTGCCATGAATGCCCCCGTATGTCAGCTGTACCTGTTTGTGTGGCCCATGCATGTGTACCGCACCACCTACCTGTGAGCACCATAGTGCTCCTGTGTGATCGTGTCCCGGTGGCGTTGCACCTGCTGGAGCAGCCAGGGGTCCCTCCACCCAGGGGGTGGCTGCCCACCACCCTCCAGCCCATTGCCTCCCTCGTCCCCACTACTGTCGCCCTTATCAGCGTGGCTCAGTTGGTAGCACATCCGCCTCTGGACCAGAAGGTCATGGGTTCTCATCCCACACCGGGATTGGACTTTCACCTCAAAATCGCTGGCATCTGAGTGCAGTATTGGGGGGGTGCTGTACTGCTGGGGTGTGCCATCCTTCGGATGAGACGTTAAACCGAGGTCCCTTCTACCTATCCTGGTGTTGTCCTGGTGGGTGTCCAGGTGGAAGTAAAAGAACCCAGGGCACTCTTTGCAAAGAGTAGGGGACATTCCCGGTGTCCTGGCCAACATTCCCCTTCCCATAAACCGGTCCATGCAATTATCCAGGCTGTGTGTGGGTGATGATGTGCGATATGGCCGCCACCACACATTCAGTCACTTCACTACCAGTCTAGTATTGCTTGTAAAGCACTTTGTATGTATGACAAAGTGCTATATAAATGCTGATTCTTCTTCTTCTTCTTCTTATCAGGCTCGACAGTTATTCCATGGTCAATGGCCATGTTGTGCAGTATGCAGCAGGCCAGGAATAGGCCAAAGGCTTTTGAGGGGCTGCAGGGCACCACCTGACCTGTCTAGGCAATGCAACCAAGTTTTCTGAATACCAAAGACACTCTCAATGATGTTACACATGCTGGCGTGTGCCTTGTTGTACTGTTCCTCTGCTGGGGATGATGGGTGCCGGTAGGGAGTGAGCAGCCAGGGCCTCAGTGGATATGTGATGTCACCTATGTGGAGATTGACATGGTTAGCCCTCTGCTATTATCTGTTGCTCCCCTTGCCTGTCCCTGGCACCCATGCCACCCTGCCCACCCAATCCCCAAGTCTGCTCTGCCCATCACCCCTTGCCTGTGCCATACTCACCCACTAGGTGGCCCGTAGGGATGTCCCCACATTCAGACCTATGGCACAGTGCCAAGCTCTGCCAGAAGAACGCATCATGTGCACTCCCAGGATGTGTGGTGCAGACATTGGTGATGCACCCCATGGCATTGCACACCACCTGGCAGTTGACACTCAAGCTCCCCTTCTGATTGATGTATGCCACACCAGCAAGGCCAGGTGGCATGCAGATGGCCATGTGGGTGCAGTCAATTGCCCCAATCATGCCTGGCATATGTGCCACCCTGTGGAAGTCCTGCATGATTGCTGTACATGCTGCCTGCAAGGTGGGGAAATTGATGAATTCCAAAGCACATGGCAGCAGGGCATTGAGGAAATGTGTGAGGAGGTGGGATGTGGCCAACTGAGTGATGCCTGTGGTGTCCCCTGTTGGTCTCTGGAAGGTGCCCATTCTGAGCAGGCACATCATGGCGGTCACCTTCATTTCCACAGACATGGCGTGGCTCTGTCTGGTGGGTGCCTGCATCTCCTCACTGCACAGCTCACAGAGCTGCCTTGGAATGGCCCTATTCAGGTGATACTGGCACATGATCTCAGTGTCACTGTAGCTCTCAAAAGATGATGCGTGCACGGTACCACCTGTGTCTGGCATACCACTGATAGGCTCTTCCTCAGCCATATCACTGTTCCTCCTGCCCCTTCACACCCCTCAATATGGCCTCCATCATGAAGTGTGCACTGTCCATGGCTCTTGCTGTCCACTGTCCCCCTCGACAGTTGACTGCTGGCTGTGTGCCACCCTGGTGCACTGCTTCTGTGTGTGTGTGTGTGTCTCTCTCTCTCTCTCTCTCTCTCTGCCCCCTCTCCCACTCCAATGCCACCTATGTCCCTCTCCCTCTGTGTGTGGGCTTTGGTCTGTCTGTCTGTCTGTGTGTGTCTGTCTCTCTCTGCCTGTCTCTCTCGCTCACTCACTCACTCTCACTCACGCCCCTGGCGCAAGTGCTGTCTGTGTGTTTGCGCCCTGTATTTATAGGAACAAGTCTGTTTGGAGCAACTTCAATTTGCTCCACACTTGCGCCATGGATTCACAGTTGATTATGCCACTGCGCTGGATATTCATGGCATGCCCCCTGCTCTTGCGCATGAATTCATTGTGGTTGCACATTGGCACAATGGATTTTGTGCTGCGCACTGGCTCCTGCTGAATATGGCTCCTTGGTGCAATACTTCACTTGCACTGGTGCAACTCAGCTGTGCTATGCGCAACTGCTCTGCATATCTGAGCCCGTGTGTTTTGCAGATTTGGTAAAAGTTAAAAAATGCAAAATTAAGAGGGAATTTACTCACTAAAACTTTCCAGTGAACTGTTCTGTCCAATAATGTAGAGTTCTGATCCCCTCAATTATACTACAAAAATTCATTATATATAGTGGGGTTAAACTGTAAATTTACTAATGAGCCTATAAATACTTTTTTAAAGAATTGTATTGTCACAATGTACTGATGAAATGTTAAGTACTGTACATAGTTGTAAAATATTTGCAAAACATACAGTGGTAGCCATTTGGGACCCACAGCATGATCAGCCACTTCTAGTGCTGTAACCTTGCCAAGGTCTTTCCATGCATGATCAACATCAAATGTTTTAATTATGCAAAGCCATGCAGGATAATATCTGATAAGGAGAACTTAAAGAGATGTATTCTGATAACAGACATTTATTCTGCCTATGGCTACATATATACTGAGTTAAAATCCAGATATAGCAAGCATGCTGCATCAATACCAGAGTTAGACAATGCCAGTTAAAAGGATTTCATCAGAGTTACTATTGAAAATGCAGGAATGGGAGAAGATCTGGAGAAGGTACAGAGGTAGCTATAGATAACCCAGTATGCAGTACATCTAGTTATGTAAGTGATAACATATGACAAGATTTGTGATCATGAGCTAATATACACAGAATTCTGGTGTGTGTGTGTGGGAAGGGGGGCAAAGCTGGTTGCCTTCAGTTACCAGAGTGGTGCATATATCAGACCAAAAATGCACACCCTGAATTGTGTTATCACTCATAAAAATGGGCTCAAAATATATGGGGAAAAACACATAAAAAAGATGCAGGCAAACAGTCATTGGGAAATCAAACAGTCATGTGATGTGTTTACACTAATGATAGAGTAGGACATTTCTTCCCAATTTTATTATAGGAACTCTTAATGAAATGAATAGGGATTTCCTGTGATATATCCCAATATATCTGGATATATTGTGACTTATCTCTGTCTATCATTGTACAAGTACGCAGATCTTCACAGTGATTGAAACACCTATAGATACCTCAGGAATCAATGCATCAGCAGTGTGATAAATGCTGAACACTGAATACTGTGTGTTTATTTACTTGAAAATTGTAGTAAGTAAATGGTAAATGTATATATGTATGTATTCATTTATTTATTTAGTTATTTCAAAAGTTTTGCCAGGAGAGACATACTAAGTTGGTAACAGCTCATTTCCAAAAGCATCCGGTGGTCAGGAGTAAACAATACAAAAGGCACAAGAGAAAATAAAATACAATAAAGTGGAAAAGTGACTACAAACAAAATACATTACAGTTCAGCAACAATGATATTCAGATAGATACATCAATGCATCCCAAAATGTAAGGTGCAGAACAACACAATACTGTACAAGTGCAACACAATACTAGGAGCAACACCAGATTAGTAGCAGGGTAATACCACCCAGACTATGTGAAGGTGCAAGAGTAAACAATAAAAGTATAATACAGTAAGGTATTGGTGCAGTGCATTCTAGAAGTGAACACATATTAGTAGCAGTTTAAGGCTAAAGATTGGGAAACTGGAGCGTAAGGAGGGCAGAAAATTGCTCCAAGCTTTGGGGGGGGGCAACCAACAAATGAGGTGTGAAGAAGATGCAAGGTCAAAAGTAAGGTACAGTTGCAGGAAGGGGTAATAATGTCATGAAGAAATGGCTTAAAGCAGGTGAAGGAGGAGGATAAGCAGAAAGACAGGGGAAGAGAGGACCAGAGCTTAAAAATCAATATAAGAAGGTGGCTCGTCCACAGTAGATTTCCAAGAGGGGAGGGAAATAGAATGGAATGTGGTATTCCAGAGAGAAAGTAGGAGGAAGGAGGGGGAGGAGGGCAGAAAGGTAGGGAGGGAGACAGTTAAGCCATAATTTGAAGGTGAAGGAGGCAGAGTGAACGAAGCCCCTGACATCACAGAAAGGGAGAGGGAAGAGTAAAGAGAGCAGTGGGTGGTATGGGGGAGGGGGCAGTCCAAGGCAAAATGGCCGAATAAGTGAAAGAGAGGATCCAGTCTGGCATAAGTGGACTTGGGAGCTGCACTGTAAACAATGCCACCATAGTCAAAGATTGAGAGGCTCATCTTCTAAACTAGCTCTTGGCAGGCAGGAAGCACAATATTTACTTTGTTGCTGTACAATGCACAGACTTTGTGGTGAAGTTTGTGGTGGATGGCATTAATGTGCACCAAAGCATTGAGTCAATGGTCCAGCCAGACCCTGAGGGACATAAAAGAGGAGACATCCTCAATTACAGTACCATTGGTGATATGGAAGGAGAAAGAGTCTGTCAAGCCTCTAACAGGTGCCAAAAGTCATGAAGACCATTTTCTTGGCATTGATGAACAGTTGGCTGGATCAGAACTTGTGCTAGACACTGTTGAAATACAGTTGGAGTCAGACAGCAAGGTTAGCAGCAGAGAAGCCAGAGGTAAACAGTACAATGTCATCTGTGTACTACATGTAAATGGATGCTGAGGAACAGGCAGTTGGGAAGTAATTCAGAAATATGGACAATCGAAGGGAACACCTGAGCAGATAGGGCATTGGGGGGGATAGGGTGTCTCCAATATGGACAGTTTGTGACCTGCCCTCAAAGGTAGGAGTGGCACTAGCTGATTGAGGAGGAAGAGAGCCCCGTTAAACTTGTCCAGAAGAAAGGAGTGGAACACAGTGTTGAAAGTTTTGGCCAAGTCAACAAAGATGGTGGAAGTGAGCTATCCTTGGTCCATACCAGAGAGAAGGGAGTGGAGTCAGTGAGCCAGAGGAGAGATGTGGATAAGAACTGGGACTTCCTGAAGCATGCATGGAAAATAGTAAATGAGGAGGAGGAAGAGTCCAGGAAGGGGGAGAGTTGTGAAAGGACAAGATGTTCCAGGAGCTCAGCAAGGGTGGGAAGGAGAGAGGTAGGATGAAAGCTATCAGGAGAGGAAAGATCACCTTCTTTAGGTAGGGGTTGACTATAACCTGTTTTCAGGAGTCTGTGACAGAGGTAGATAAGATGGAGAGGTTGAGGAGGCAGGTGATGAGGATGGTGATGGCAGGAGTAGGAAAATAGAGAAGCTTGGGTTTAAGTCCATCATGACTCATACCTTTGTGGGTTAAGAGCCAGAAGGGCTTCAGAGAGACAGAGGGAGTGGTAGGAGAGAAGGTGAAGGGGTACAAAGGAAGAGGTGTGGGGTGAATATTGGATTAGAAATAATTTTCTATGAACATTTGGGGAATACTTAAGCTATAACCACAAATCTAAATTAAAACATATTGTTCCCAATCAAAAATGTTTAATTTGCCTTCCAAAAATATGCAACACAATTAAATCTGATGTTTACAACCCAATAATTCCTTTGGCAGCTCCAACATCTTCCATTAACCCCCTGATTCTCCTACTCCAAAAAATTCTACCTTCCTGCCACTCACCCTGATCAACCAAAGTAATGCACAAAAAGTGCTATAAGGCATTAACTTATTACAAAACCCTCTGGCTAATGTGATAGAAATGCTCAAGTTTTCTGTTTATTTATTTATTTTTAACTTTAATATGTTTTTTTTAAATCTTGCATACTAGTATGACAAACACAACATCATAACAGCAACAACAAAAATAAGAAGAACAAAGAAAGAAAACAAATAAAAAGATAGTAATAACATCCAGCCAAGAACAAAACAGTACTTGAAAACACAACTACAACTACAGTCCCCCCCCCAGCAGAGATCCTAGTACATGGGTTACATATCTACCTAAAATGAATCAAAGCATCTATAAATAAAGAAATGGGACCTAAACCATACACATCAAACTACAAAAGAAGAAGTGGAAGGAGTGGTAAATAAAGTTAAAATATATAAATCAGCAGGACTGGATTTATTACATTCCCGATATATTAAAGAGGTGTTACCATGGATATCAGAAATCTTGACGTATACATTTAACAAATCTTACATGACGGGAGATTCCAGAAAACTGGAGAAAAGCCTATGTGGTACCATTGTTTAAGAAAAGCAAAAGGGCAGAGGTAACAAATTACAGGCCAGTAAGTTTAACTGCAATACTCGGAAAAAGTTTAACTGCAAAACTTGGAAAAATTGCTGAGAGTATATTAATAATAAAATTAGAAAAAGGTCTTGAGATATTAGAATATAAGGATGAGAAGCAGCATGGGTTTAAAAAGAATAGACAGTGTGGCACTAACCATTTGTGTTTATATGAAAATATTAAAATTAACTTAAATAACAATATACCCATAGATATAATATTTTTGGACTTTAAAAAAGCTTTCGACAAGGTTCCTCATGATAAACTGATAAAGAAATTAATAAATATGGGATTGGATAGTTGAATAATATTATGGATTAAAAATTGACTGAGTAATAGAACACAGTTTGTAAGATTAACAGGTGAAATGTCAAAATCGATCAAAGTAGAGAGTGGAGTCTCACAGGGATCCTTGTTGGGGCCCATTCTGTTTTCCTTATATATTAGTAACTTACATCATGGAATTACAAATCAAATAATGAAATTTGCTGATGACATTCAGTTAGGAGGACAAGTAGAAACGTTAGAACAACAGGAAGGACTAAATGAAGATTTTAAAAAAATTGAGATGTGGGCAGAACAAAATGGGATGAAGTTTAACAAAGAAAAATCAGTGGTAATGTATATGGGAAAAAGAGATAAAAAGAAAAATAGATATCTACTAAATGATAAGAAAATTAAAGAAGTAGATGAAGAAAAAGATTGTGGAATAGTGATTGATAATAAATTAAATTTTGTTAAACATCGAACAATGGCTATACAGAAAGCTAAGTATATGGTGAGAAATATAAAAAGAAGCTTTATTAATAAATCTTTGTCATGTATGGTACCGGTGTATAGGTCTTATGTTAGGCCATACTTGGATTATGGGTCACAATTGTGGAACCCATATAAGAAGACGGAAATAAAAAGAATAGAAGGAATACAAAGAAGATATACAAAGATGTTTGGAAATTTGGGGAGATATGGGTATGAGGTGAGAGTGAGACGAACGGGTCTGTGGAGTCTAGAGAAAAGGAGAGAAAGAGGAGATTTAATTATGTTATTCAAGATAATAAATGATAAAGAAGTAAAAAGTGAGTTGAATTTAGAGTTACAAGAAAAGCCAGATGGATTAAGAAGATGTATAAATCAGATTAAGTTAAGAATGGTAAAAAAAATGATATATACTATTCTTTTATAAATAGAACAGGAAGATTATGGAATAAATTGCCAGCTGATATAATAAAAAGTCAAACTTTGCCACAGTTTAAAAGAAACATTGATGAGTATATAATGGAAAATAGAATAATGTGTGCCCACTGATGTGGGGAACAGTTTATATGGACATTGAGTCTTCTACTGCTCTAAACACCTAGTATGAGAACCTAGTATAATCTGGATTTAAAGCATTATATAGCAAATATAAAAAAAAGGATAGACAATGCCATCTTGTGCCACTCAAAGGGAGGATTATAGAGAATACAGGGTATGCAACCTGCCCCATTTCTTGTTATAACCAGCAATCTTATTCCGAGAACTAGCTACTATTTTCTCCAGACGGAGATTGCTCAGAAGTTCATGTAACCACTCATGGTAGAAAATGTCAGCTTGATCTTTCCAGTGGTGAAGAACCACACGTTTCACTGAAAGGGAGATCATAGCCATTTGATGTCTCTGCTCCCTTACCGTTATGCCTGAATAGTGACCAATAATACAGATTTCCAGTGTTAGGAAATCATTGAGGCTTAAGAGGGGGTCCACCCTGCTTTTAATTTTGTCCCATAAAGGAACAATTTTGGGGCAGTCCCACAAAATATGGAGTAGTGTCCCTTTTGATGACCACACCTCATACACAGGGGGAAGGCAGTTTCCCCATCTTGGCCCGCTTCACAGGTGTAAAATATTTATTATGTAATATATGAAATTGAGTGAGTCGAAGTTTATCATTAGTAATATGTAGGTAAAGGTCTTCCCAAATTTGATCCCAATTAAAAATATTATTAGGAAAGGACAAGGACCAGTAACTGGAATGTCCCATAATATCCGAAAACAACTTGGTAAAAAGAGCGGAGGAAATCTGAGACACAGAGTGTGGTTGCCATGCCAAGTCTATAAGTGCGCATAGAAATTCTGCCTTGTTAATCCTCCAAAGCCCAGTGCCAAACCAATCAATCAAAAGATGTTGAAGTTGATAAATCTTAAAAATATACTTGGAAGGTTAATGTAGCGAACTTAAGATTTCTTGACTGGATTTAAGCTGGGCATTAGAGAGTAGGTTGCATACCCTCCTCTCAGCTAGTTGAGGTAACCACTCAGGAATTATCATCATCTCACCTATTTTGAAATTAGGATTTGCACACAATGGTTGGGAAACATCTATAAGTGGGTTATACCACATATGCTTACACAGTTGGGAGTATACTTGTAGTGAAATATATATGACAGAGCCTTGAAGCAGCACTGGTATGGACTTAGGGGATGTAAAAATAAACTGTTCAGGGATAGTGCAGCTTCTTTAATCAAAGCCCTTTCTATTTGGAGCCAGACCAGTATAAAAGAGGGTTCGTTTTCTTGTAGAGATATAGCAGGCCACCTTGCATATTTGGCAACATGGCTGGCCAAATAATAAAGAAAAAAAATTGGCAGCTTAAGTCCCCCCAAGGTGTTCGGTGCTGCTAGGTGAGCAAAGGCACATCTTGGGGGGCTTTTCCTACCAGATAAAGTCTGAAATAATTTTATGAACTCTCTTAAACCAGCCTAGAGGAAGCATGATATTTAACAAGTTGAGGGGATAAAATAACTGGGGGAGTTCATTCATTTTAATAATACTGATTCTCCCCAAGAGGGATAATGGGAAAGTCTCATCTATTTAGGTCTTGTTGAACAGTTAAAACTAAGTCATCCAGGTTTAACTTCTTCATTAAAGTAACATTAAGGTAAGTAAAATCCCTAGATACTTAAGATAAGTGGACCGTGTTAGACCCAAATCTTCACTCTCAGACTTATAAACTGTAGAAGTTAAGGGCATCACTATGCTCTTATCAATGTTAACATATATTTCAAAAACCTGCCAAACTCCTGAATTACTGACAGTGCCACAGGGATTGAAAAGGTGGGGTCAGTGACATGCAACACAATCTCATCCACATTTGCAGAGAGCTTGAGGTTGAATGAGCTAATCTGTATATCTTTCATCTGGGGAGATTCCTTGAGACAAAGTTTTCTGTTTTTTAAACAAGGCTTTTTACTCCTCAGATGGCTCCTCTGCACCTGTCCCTACCTCCTCTCAACCAACATCCACCTCTCCCAGACTAACCTGTAGTAAGTCCCTCATGGATTGCCCCACTCCTCCATGGTGGGGCTTGAGGAGGGAGGGCCATCTCCCCTTCCCAGAGTTTCATATATAAAATACTCCAGGTGTCCAGGTTGTGGTATGCATCTGGGGAGATACACAATGCATCATTCAGCCCTTGGATCCCTGTTTTTGTTTTCTTCCCTGCGCTCCTGCCATAGTGTCATGGCAGTATGTACATATGGATGCACACACATCCTGCAGATCCACAGCCCCACCTGATGAGCTGCTGGCTGCCTGCACTACTGCCGGGCCTCCACCTAGTGGTAGTCAGAGGCTGAGCTGACTGGCCACCCCTCCTCAGGAGAAGAGAACACAGTCCCTGGGATGCTCAATCCTCTTCAACCCCGCTGACACCTGACAACCCATGCTCATTCCCGAACATTGGTCGTCAGCATGGCAGAAGGTAAGGTGTTCAACATCTTAGTCCTCTACACCTCCCAGCTGGCTGAAAAATGCTCATGTTCTTTGCTTTTCTATGGAGTGCACTGCTCACAACATTCTTCAACACATCCCTAATCTCTGGCACCATCTCACTGCATGGGAAACAGCTGTAGTGTCCCTACACACACACATACACACATGCACATGTCTGGCTACCTAACAACTGCAGACCAATACTGGTTCATTGCACCCCAATCAAAGTGTTAGAAAAGCTGGTGATGGGCAAATACAGTCTTTCATCCTTAGCTAATCTACTCTCCAATGGTCAACTGGCATTTAAGCATACGTACTAGTATGATCTGGATACAATCTATTCAGTTACTGATGGTTTAACTACTGTGAACTATCCCTGGCTATGTAACAGATAATACACTGTCAAATCTATATCCAAATGGATCAAACTTATTTCAGGCTACATAAAGCTGGATGCACTCAGTTGCATGCAGGCCGACAAGAGGAATGCACCCTGCAAAATTGGTGAGTGTGACAGCAGAATGCAGTTTGAAGACCAGGAGCTAGTAGTCAACACAGAGTCTTAGTGGGAGTTGGAAATGATTGGAACACCAGGCTAGGGGGATTCAGATTATTCTGAAGGGATAGACCTGACATAGAGGGGATGGGGTTGCTGCCTTTGTAAGAGAAGAAGTCACTGTGGAAGACAAGGTGGACACCAGCGGAGAAGTGTCACAGTGTCAATTTGGCTCAAGCTAGGAGAAAAAGGGGCAAAAGATTTATCCTGTAGGTGTGTTACAGGCCCCCAAACAGCTCAGTGAGGCATAATAGCCAGCTGCTTTGGGGAAATTTTGAGAGCAACCAAATTGGGTGCTGTGGTAATGCTGGGGACTTCAGTTTCTTGGTCATCTTGGGCTGTCTTGAGAGGGTTAATGGTAGGGCTAAGATTAAATTACTGTGCAGCTTCAAGGACTACTTTCTAGAGCAGCAGGTTCAACAAGGTGCAATGTTTGATACTACACTTGACCTTGTTCTTAGTAGTGTGGATTGGATCATCTACAGTGTAAAACTCAAGGAACCAATTGGATGTAGAAATCGCAACCAGGTCACAGTACACATGAAGATAATAAAAAACAGCCAGATGTCAGCAAGCAGAACCAGCAATTTCTGAATGGCAGACTTTGCCATGAAGAAGAACCTGGTAATAATGGATCCTGAATAGCTGCAGGAGACTGCAGGGCAGATGTGGTGCTTATAGCAGAAAGTACTCAGAGGAGTTTCAGAGGTCAGCATTCCTGTTTGCAGCAATGGAAAAGAGGTGAAACAGGGTCCTACGGCAACTGATTCCAATCAAGTAAAAGGTCTATTTCTGCTGAAAAAACACAGGTTACTTCCAGACCCCAGAGGTGTACAGAGGAGCACTGAGGGACTGCATAAACTAGTAGTAAGACAGCAAAGGAGAGGCTGGAAGCCAAGATAGCAGCAGGAGCAACATACACCAAAGCTTTTTTTTTTTAGTGTATAAATGGAAAGAAGTTTCATGCAGAAGATGAAACCCTTGAAAAAAGGGCTAGTGTGGGATGAACCTTTGACAGCCAGAAGCAATGGCTGAGATGCATAATAAATACCCTGCTTTAATGCTCACCAAAGGGCTTCTATTGAGGGGGATGGGACTCATTGGGAAGGACTGTAATATCAGGGGTAGCCACAATGCAGCCATTGTGTATCACACCTAACCTAGTAACTGACCTGTCAAAGATCAAGCCAGTTAAGTCCCAAGGATTTTAGCAAAGTTGAATGACCAACTGGCAGTGCAACTTGCAATAATGTTTCAGTAGTCTCTACAGACAGGAGAGTTACCAGAGGACAGAAAAGTGACCAGTTTAGTCCCAGTCTTCAAGGAGGGGAGCAAGGTCAGACCAGAGAAAATACATACTGGTCAGCATGAAATCAGTGCTGGGCCTGGTGGTGGAAACCACTATGAAGGACCAAACTATGGAGGATGTGGTTGAGGCCAAGGTTCTTGTCCCCTTTCAGAATGAGCTTTTCGAGGGACAGATTATGCCAAACCTACCTGATGACTTACTTTGTGGGGGTGATCAGGGACCCGGACAGGATCAGAGAAATGTATATAGTCCATCTGGACTTCAGCAAACCCTTTGATACTGTGGTGCATGAAAATCCTCTCGGCAAAGTAAGCTAGTGTGGTATACATGATGCATACACAAGGTGGATTGCTAACTGGCTGGAGGGCACGAAGCAGAGGACGGCGGTGGATAGATACTACTACGAGTGGAGAGGAGTACACAGTGGTATTCTTCAGGGATCAGTGCTGGGGCCACTGCTCTTCAACATCTTCATCAATAATCTGGAAGCAGGGGCCCCAGAATGCTGCTCAAGTTGACAGATGGCACAAAGCTAGCAGGTTCATGGACTCAATTTAAAATGTACACAAACTTCAGGAAGACCTGAAAAACCTGGTGTCACTCCTGGAGCATCAGATACAATGCACCCAAATACAAGGTGCTACACTGGGGAGAAACTGAAGTAGGACCTACATGTGTGGGTCTTATAATGCTGCAGCTAAGCAGGAAAAGGAGCAGTGGATCATAATAGACAAGGGACTGAAGCAGGACAAGCAGCATATAACTTATGTCATGAGGCTAATAGAATCCCAGTGTGCATGAAAAGAGGGGTGACCAGCAGAGCAGAGAAAGTAATCCTGTCACTTTACAATGGCCTGGTCAGGCCAATGTGCAGTACTGCATGCAGTTTTGGTCTCATCAATACAAACAGGGCATTAAAACAGTCCAAAAAGTACAACACAGGGCCGCCGAAGTGATCAAAATTATGTGAGCAAAAGCAAACCAGAGATGCTAGAGGCCCTTAACATATTCAGCTTGGGGAAAAGGAGGCTGAGAGGTCATGTGATCTCAGGGTTTCACATATTCAAGGGCATTGACAAGATCAAACAGTCAAAGATATTTCATCTTGTGCCCTGCAGCAGGATGCGGAGGCATACCCTGAAGCTCAAGGGTGATAAATTTAGGGTAACATTAGGACCCACTTTTATTCCCAGCTGATGGTCAACATATGGAACAGCCTACCAGCAGAGGCAGTGGATGTAACAGTATTAGCAGTCAAGGTAAGCCTGGACAAATTTCTGCTTACCACGGGAATCACTAGGTACCCTATGTAGTAGATTTTGTAGGCAATCCTTATAAATTGGTATATATTTGCACCACCTACTTATTTCATCCCTGCTTGTGAAGCAGGGTGGGGGAGAGGGCATGATGTACTTTGAGACCCTTCTTACCAAAAGTTACTATGTTACTAGATTCTGCACTATCTGAACCCCAGGATATGCACTATCCATGCAACCCTACTCAACACAACTGTTAGCCATATTCAAAGTAACCAGTTAAATAGTCATTGCCATGGATTCTGGCTCATTGATTGGTACTATATCTGTTGATGTCACTAAGACTGTCACTTAATGTACCATGATATCTTTCTGAAAAAAGTGCAACATCTAAGCTTGACACACACTCCTCTGGGCTGGATAAAGAACTACCTATGTGATATATCCAAAATAATACTGTAGTATGTGATGAGTCACCTCCACTCCTGTTTTAATGACATGGCATACCACAATGATCCATACTAAGACCTTTCCTATCACAGCTCTGTGATTCATGTTCATGGAGATGATACAGGTAGGCAAGTGCCCCATACGTTACTGTACTGTACATCAGCAAGCCTATTCTCTCCAAAAAGACTTTGGCAGAGTGCAACACTGGATATTCCAGAATACTACTGAATTAAACAGCAAAATGGTAAATAAACATTCTGTGTTCCAGAAGAATGACAAAACAATGCAACATAGGCATACAAAACTAATGGTTGTTGAGATTTTCATAGCTTCAAATATCTATAGTAGGAATATGGCTGGATTTCAGCCTTTCATTCAAATCCCACATGGATCACATGAAACCAACCCAACAAAATCATGGCATCCTTCACTGGAATCATAGCTGTCTCACCCCTAATAATAGAAAATATGTAATAAAGCCATTTTTGTTCTCCTACCTGGAATATGCAAACATCATTTACAGAACAAGTGACATGGTGCTACAAACACTCACAGCAATATACAAGATTTGTGAATTCACACTAGGATGAGAGGGTGCACCCACCACTCTGAACTGTACAGCAATCCTTGCTTTCAGTCACAACAAAACAGACTTCAGTATCCTTCGGACACCATAATCTACAAATGTATCAATGGCATGTATACTAATTGCATTATTGGCTTCTTACATAGAAGAATGCATCTACTATAGTTCAGGTCACAAGTATGTGAAACATTATATATCCCAGGAGGATAGTTCAAAAGGCTTTCTTTTACTGTATATTGTTCTAATTGGAATGCAGTGTATTTGTAAGATAAAGACAGCCTGTTCTCATCTACATTTAAAGTAGACACCATACAGTCCAACATATACAATGAATGTAAGAGTTAAATCATAAAAGATGTTTTAGTCATTGAAACATTTTAAAACCCCATTCTTAGCGGTAGCACCATAAGGTGTCGGAACCATTCATTGCTTAACCCAATACAAAATGGCAGCACAAAATGGAATGATGATTTTTTTTTTTTGTAGTATCCATTTTCTCCTCCTCCTTGTGGCACCCCTGCCTGCCACTCCTTTGGAGCATCAATGCCTTCACACCTCCACCTCCACCTCAATCCCACACCACCATTCTGCTGACCCTGTCTTGCAGCCTTACCTCAGGTAACCTGACCTATCCCTGTGTCAGGAGGCCCCCCCCCACCGAGGGGGATGTGCTGTCATGCAAATTCCATATCCTGGGAAGCTGCTGTAGGGTCAGTCTGGGCTAGTCTGGGGCTTTGTGGTGGTGCAGGCTGTGTGCTCATCATCCTCTTGGCAGGGAGCCATTTTCCACTGTTCTTGTCCCACCCCCATGCTGTTGCCATAAAGACGCCATCCTGAGGTGGGGACATGCAGGAGGGCATGTCAAGACATGCTCTCCAAGCTCGTCTGCCAATCCACCGCAGGAGCCATGGCCCATCCCACCCCAGGAAGGAAGTGTCCAATGGATGCTTGTAAAACCCCTCCCTGCCAGTCTCCGTACTGGTACTTGGGTTCAGGGCGCAAACCTGGGTCACCACTGTGCTGAGCAAACCCCTTCACCTGGTGCCATGAAGCCAGCAGCAGAATTGGTTTTTAAGGTGGATAAATCATTTACCCTAACTTTGACAATTTATCCTCACTTCAGACCGGTCACACTCTAATTTTAAAACTTTACAATTTGAAATATACAGTATAAATAGGGCACATAACTGTCTAACTCAGAATAAGCCATTTACTGTTACTTGTGAGTGAGCAGTACTTATATAACTCACTTGTGGCTCCGCAATTGTGAGTTATTGTCCTGCCATCTTACATGTGAAGATACTGTAAATGGCATATTCTGAGTCAGCCCACTGTGAATCCCATATGAACAACTCTGTATCTGTTGCATAATACTCTGGCAATACTTATCTATAATACTCTCCTAAAGCATTACTCTGCTTTTTTTTCCTGTAATGCAAGTGCCTTATACAGTATAGACATATATTTTGTACTTCTGTTACAACATCATTTTACTTCAAAACTGTGATGTGCTGCAATAACAGCCTTGTGATGACAGAAGAGACTTGGGGCCTGACTTGCCTGCCTCTCTTGCTGGCATGGCATTGACTATACCCATTTTAAGTATGAGCACATATTCAAGTTTCTCAACCAGAATGCTACCCCCACTCATTCTGTGTAACCTTCAATGTCATTCTCCCTCAGTAATTATTCTAGTCCCACTTTAAAAGTTTGAATAGTGCTAGCTTCCAGAATCTCACTGGGTAGACTACCACATATGTCAGCCACAATGTTTGTGAATTAATGCTTTCAAATATTTTCTTTCTTTCTTTCTTTCTTTCTTTCTTTCTTTCTTTCTTTCTTTCTTTCTTGTCAGAAAAGGCACACTAAGTTATACAGTAGCTGATCAAGAAAAGATAACCACACTCCAGTAGATCCTGATCGATGTAGCTAGAGTAGTAGCTAAACTCCCTAAATTATGTCAGACTGTGACACAATAAACACACTTTAAAAACACAAACATGAACTCTCACTACCACATTTTTGTGATGCTTAAAATATGCATTGGTCAAATTAACACAAGTGTAAGTGCAGAGTTCATTATCAGTCACCAAAAGGGAGGACCACTGCATCAGCACTCCACCAAAAGGCGTTGTCAGGGGGTTGGGAACAAAATTTATTTAGTAGGAGCCACCAAGGAAAACTATATATTGAAATCAGTTATAAAAATCATGACAAACTGATAACACCTAAACCTAAAACAAATAGGTGTAGGAATGACTTGGGCCCGATTACGTTCTCCACAGAATACAAGAAAATAGCAGGTAGATTTGACAATACCATTTGGAAGAATTGACCTATCTTATTAAGTAATGAAAGTGTGGAAATGGTTATTGGGAACACACGGCATGTTACCTTTAAAGGAGAACTCCGATGTGGCGAAACCTCCCACCCCCCAAAAGCCTCACAACCCACCCCCATCAGACTTTTTGCAATAACAAAACTGTAAGTGTTTGCACTTACTTTATATTATTTTAGTAAGCTCTGTTATCTGGCAACATGGCAGGTGCTGTGCAGTGCCATCTCGTGTTAGAGTGTGGTACTGTACTACTTGCTATTGAGAAGCGTACAAATGAGCAGTGCAGCACCACACTGTATCTGGAGATGGCACCACTCAGCACCTGCCATGTTGCCTGACAGCAGAGTTTACAAAAATAAATTAAAGTAAGTGCAAACACTTATAATTTTTTTTATTGGTTCGGCTTTTTGCAATAAAAAAATTGTAAGTGCTTGCACTTACTTTATTTTTGTAAACTCCACTGTCAGGCAACATGGCAGGTGACAGGGGCAGTTGTAAGGCTTTCGAGGGGTGGGGAGAATATGTAGTCTCTGATTTGCCATGTTGCCTGATGGCATAGTTTATGAAAATAAAATAAAGTGTGTGCAAACACTTTTGTTACTGCAAAAAGTCTGACCAGTGATTGTGTACCAGCCTCTGATACTAGTGCTTTTCTTAAAGGAGAACTGATTTAGTGAAACTCCCCACTCCCCATGGGGTGAGACTTTGGGGGGGGGGGAAGTTCACTAAATCAGAGTTCTCCTTTAAGAAAAGCATTTGTATCAGAGGCTGGTATACAATCAGTTCATGAAGCCAAATGTAGGGACTAATGCCTGGTTTCCTGTTCAATGTGCCCATGCAACTGGTTTTGTGGTTGTATAACGTAGATTATCTCTGTCTGTTCACCTCTCTATTCATGGGATATATCACCCTGTAGGGGTACGAAGGCAAGGTACCCTTGGAGAGGGTCCACCCCTAGTGGTGACGTGGGAGTGAGTCCCTTGGCTAAAGGTACCTTAGGAAGAAGCCCACAGGAGAGAGAGGTGTGCCACTGGAGGAGGGGTGGGTGGAGAGGCAAGGAAAAATACTTGTGTGTGTGGAGTGGGGAGTGCAGCCCTTAAATGGGCTGAATGGGGGTGTGGCCAGTTGAACCGTGCCATCGAACTACAAACTTTAGCCTTCCAGTTACACCCAGTTGTTGCTTGACATGTTCTAACTGCAATATAGGCCAATTCTCTAGACCAGGCAGCAGTTTTAGATGACCCACTAACCACAGGAAAGTTGAGATCAGAGACTACACATTCATAATTTATGTTATCTGGTGCACTTGTTTGCTCTGTCATGTGGGAAGAACTGTGAGGATGCAAAAAGAGAATTTGGCAGCATGTCCTCTCCATTATCATCGGTAAAACTGACACCCTTATTGGTAGGCACTTTTAGGATTTTTATAACTCAAACCCCAGACATTTCCAGTTTATCGGGCCTGAGTGTGTCAAATCATCAAGATGATGTGGTAACCACCTGCAACTTCTCTGTAAGAGAGAAGATTTTTGGAGCTACAGGCTTGAGACAGGTAATCCCTACCAGGTTAGAAGAGCACAACAATAACCATGTCACTAGAACAGTGCAATCTAAAGTGCTTTTCCCTTCAATAGCGATAGGGTTAGAATAGCGAAGGGTACTAACTGCTACCCCTGTGACTGTGAAGGGAAGGCATGGGAAGGCAGGAGAAGTAGAAGAAAAATGTGGAGGCTGGCCGAGCTGCTCCCATGGAGCAGAGATCTAAGGCACCAGCAGCTTGGCTTGCACAGGCAGTCTGAGACACCAGGGTTTTGTTCCTGGTCTCCATTCATGCATAGAACATTTCCCCCCCCCACCCAAAGTTAGTTTTTTTTCTTATTTTGTGGTCAAAACTTCCACCCACCCCCAAGGTTCTCCTTTATTCTGGGTTCCATCTCCCCTCAGAGTTGGTTATTTAAATAATGGGTGGTGCAGGAGGCAGAGCCCTCTGCATCAGAGGATGTGGGGTGGAGCCCTCCCCCACAAACATGCAGTACACAAGCTGTTTTTTGTTTGATAGTAGTCATTGATGTGCTTTCCGACCACTACCAGTGGTGCTGTTTCATTGTGCAGTGTTATGCACTACAGCTGTGGAAATCAATGCTGTTTATATTGTACTGTTTGGGACAGCACAGTTATTGTTGGTGCATTTCTGACCTAGTGCCCAGTTAATCCAGGGGGTCTGAGTGAAATGTGGGATTTAAAACCTTTCCTTTGAATGACTTGATGTTATATAAGGTTGCGGTTAATAATGAAAGCTGAATACTGATCTTCCCCTCTACCCGGTACCATTACTTTAATCCTATCCCCACCAAATGCTACTAATCCCACCTCTCTCCCATTTCTCCCTGCTGTTTCCCATCCTTTCTAACCAACCCCCACCACTGACAAAACCCACAACCCCCCACCCTCCCCCCACTTGATACCATATCTCAGAAAATCAATACACAATTTGTATATAATATTGTAAATATATGCACCTCTTAATTCATCTCCTTTTATATTTAATTACAGGGGCACAGTGCACCCCTATAGTTAGGGTTGAGTTAGCTGTTCAATGTTAAACCCCAAGTTTTGCACCTTAATAACTTTAGCATTATTTCATGAAATAGCACAAAATTTGGTATGCATGGTCAAGCTGTCAGAGTCTCAAGATGTGGTAAGTTTTGAGAGGGCATCTTGTACAGTTTTCAAGATACAAAGCACAAAAAAAACCAAAACCCTATACTTAAAGGGACACTGTCAACCTACTCAGATCTCAAACTGTCCAATAGTTTAAAAAACACATTTTATGATTGCCATCATTCTGTAAAGATTGTTGGTGTAGCTGGTTGTTTGATTCTGATTCTTTTTTCTTTAAAATAAAAGACTGCCCACCACACTGGTGTTACCACACAAACACAGGTTTGTTTACATTCCTTGATCAGCTCCAACTGCATCTTTCCTGTACTTGGAAACACCCACAACACAGTCTAGCCACTCATGATGCAGTGGGAGTTTATGAGGCTATTGCATCATGATTGGCTGCACTGTTTGGGGGTGTTTCTAATGCTCAGGAAGTATGCAGCAAGAACAGATCCAGGATTGTAAACAAAACAAGGTTGTTTATAAATATATATATCTGCATGCATTTCAGGACTACTAAACAAAGAGACAGACAAAACAAACAGCAACATCAATATATTTTAGATAAGATAGTCAATCATAAAATGTAGGTTTTTAACTAGAAATAATATGATGAAAAACAGGTTGACAGCGTCCCTTTAATACTGTGTATTTTATGCTCTCACCTACAGCCTAGACAGTGTGGAATGTTTTCATTAAATCTTCAGGACTGAAGAAGCCTGTGACAAGGGTGTGCCTTTTAAAGGTTTGGTGAAAATAATATTATGTTTAAGAGTTATAACAGTTTTTGAGTGAACATTCAAGTTTGATGGTAAAACAAAAAATATTTGCAACCTAGCTGAACAGATCCTGTTTTGCTAGACTCTGCTGTTTGTTTTTTTAAAACTGTTTCCATAAACACCTTTTCTGGGAACCCCAAAATCCAGGATGCCCAGCTTAGCCGGAGGAGCCCTTCACTTGCATTCTCTGTATGAGAACAGTGGAGATTCCTTGGCATCTGCAGCCACAGATGGAGACATGCTGCAAGCTGCAGTGAGAGCAGTGAGCCACTAATTCCCTGTTCTGTTTGTCTCTGTCTCCATCTCAATCTCTTTCTCTGTCTATCTGTCTGTTTATCTATCTATCTATCTATCTATCTATCTATCTATCTAATTAACTTTTTAATTAAGTGGACTAGGGCGCCCACTCCCAGTACTGCTTCTTTCTCCCACCTCCCCTCCAGGTTGCCAGCCTTTCCCAATGTCTGATTTTTTATTGTATTAGAGGCCTGGGGTGCCCACTCCATTACCACTTCTCTAGACCCCCTTCCCCTCCAGGTCATCTGCCCCCATTCCCCGAAGTGTGGCCCCACACTGGGGTGCCAAGTCCCCAGTTTGGGAAGCTCAGCTGAAATTAAAAAAAACTGTCCCGCAATTATTTTTTTTATACCTGTAAAAAAGAAACTGGACCCCGCTGATCTGACCCCCCAACCTTAACCTCCTGCTCAGCACCCCCCACATTCTCTCAAATCACCTGAACAGGTCTGAAGGTGGAGATCCACTCTCTGATCCAAGATACATCTTGCTACTGGAACCACAAACTGCAATATGAGAAACTAAGGTAAGTGTGGCTCAATGTATTTCAATGGGGCTTTGAACTTTGATGCACAATTTTGTCAGTTTTGCATATTCTGACCCCAGATTTTCAACATGGTCTTTTTGGGACCCCACGTCTTAACCAATGACAGTGGGATTAAGTAAATCAGGCCCAAAATGCAATTTCCATCTCACATGGTAAAATCACCCTGCAGGCAGCATTTGACAATTTTCACCACCCTTGTTCATGAGGTGGAGTCATAAGAAAGCTATGTTGAAAATTTGGGATTAAAATATGTGAAAATGGCAAAGGTATGTGCGTACATTGACATTTTTCTATGCTCACTCATAACTTTGGTAATTGTAAATATTTTGATCCTAAATTTTCAACATAACCATTTTTAACACCACCTCATGAATGTGACAGCTGTCATTTTTCAAATCCTGTCAAAAATGTATTTTCATGCCTGTGGCACAGAATGACATTTTGGTGACACAGAATGACATTTTGGTGACACAGAATGACATTTCGGCAGGGATTTGAAAATGTTCGCCTACCAGGTTTATGAGGTGGGGCAATATGAAGGCTATGCTAAAAATGTTGTGTACAAATATGGTAAAATGCTTAGTTTATGAGTAAATGTTGCAGTATTTCAATGTTCACTCATAACATTACTAATTTTCAATATTTTGACTGCACACTTTAAACATAGTCATTTTTCCACACCACCTGATAAACAGGACACGTGTCATATTTTAAATCCTGGATGAGACATGTTTTCACACTTTTGGTGTGAAATGACACTTCAGCCAATATACTATAAATAGTATATGTCATGTTTTTAAGGCAAATCATAAAGTGAGTGTCCTGAAAATGTGGGGTCAAAATTAATAAAAAAAATATCATTAACAAACTTTGTATGTAGTGCTAGTCTTGACCCCAGCAAGTATGCGTTGTGATTCCATGCCAGTGAGTTGAGTTTGGGGGTGAGCTCAGTGACCCAACTGGATGGGGTGAATTTGGGGGGATGGTAATGTCATGCGACACCCCCCCAGCCAAGGAATGAGAGGTGCAGGGCTGTCTACATGAGCCCAGGTACCATATAGTGAAGACAACTGTCCTCTTAGCATAGGGCCCTGCATTTCTTTACCTGTGGATAGCAGTGGGACCTGTGCATTGGCTGACAGATACACTGGTTGCCCTGTGTATCTGTATATGTGGCCATATGGAAGTGCAGGAACTACAGGGCCCTGCCTTTCCACAGCACCCCACACTGCCCCATGAATTCTTCATATCCACCACTGCACTTCTGTAGGTGGATTGAGTCTTCCCTTGGTGCAGAACATCTGCATCTGTTCACGCAGGGCCCAAAGAGACATGCGTGAATGAAGACCTGATTCCACTATCTCAAAAAGAAAGGACATTTTTTGCAAAAAACTTCATTAATGCACCATTTAGAGTTAGTTAAAACCACAAAAGTAGGGAAGTGTGGCATTAGGGTTTCCAACCCTAACTCTACCCCTCCCCCAAGCAGCAAAAGGAAAAACCTTAGGGTTTTGACTCTTTGTAGTCTTGATGAATCAGTAGTGGGATCTTCCTTGGGGTTATCAGCCCTAAAGCCCACCCCCATTCCTTGAGCAAGCAATGTCAGACATGATCTTCTTTCTTCATGCAGGATCTGCAGGGCCCTGCAAGAAGAAAGCTACAATTAATTGTGTTGCCATCATGTGGCGAGACATACTTCTCTGCCTTTGAAGAGTGTATCACCATGAGGCACTGACTTGGAGCTGTACCTTGTACTTCAGGCAGGAGGCTATGGGCTGGGGTGAACATTAAGCTTGTGAACCCCAAAGAAGATTCCACCATGGATTTGTCAAGCCTCTGGAATCCCAAAACCCTAATGGTTTTTCATTTTGCTGCTTGGGGGAGTGAGGGGTTAGGGTTTGAAACCGTAACACACTTCCCTACTTTTGTGGTATTAATTTACCCTAACTGGTGCATCAACACATTTTTTGCAAAGAATATATAATATATATATATATATATATATATATATATATATATATATATATATCACAGTAGCACGGTAGTGCTACCATAGTTAGGGTTGAGGAGCCATTTACAAGTTAAACCCAAACTGTTGCACCTTAATAACTTTGTAACTGTTCAACAGATTTGCCTGAAATTTGGAATACAGAATCAAGACCCATACGCCTTGGGATCTGCCAAGTTTTGTACTGGTCAGATATACGGCTGTGGAGTTATTAAGCGTGATCTGCGTGCGCATTTACACTTTTTTAAATTCTACGGTCACGTCTACAGGTCGCACGGTTTGCACGACCAGTCCAAAATCTTCAGGAAACATGCGGCCGGGGTCCCTGATGTGCCTTTCAAAGATTTCATGAAAAAATATTAAACTGTTCAAAAGTTTTTCAAAAAACAAGTTCCCATTATAAGTCAATGGGAAAAGTTAACAAAAAGTTTGACAGTGTCGCAAATGCAGTTTTTACTTTAAATGGCCCTTTTACTGTCACAAATCTGCCATTTTGTTTTCAGTTGGTGATCAGAAAATGCTTGGCAAATTAAATTTGGGACCATCTAGCAACCTAATTATTTTTGTATTCACCTAGTCGGACCCTGAGGATGCTAGCTATGTCTTTATTTTGGGGTAAACACCCCAGAAATATGTTTTTCAGATTTCTGGAAAAGTACTTTCACAGTAAAAGTCGTGACTCATGAAAGAAATTTATGAAAGCTTGAAATTGCGATAGCACTTTTCTAGGCTGTGGGAAAATGACAGTACCTTTTTTCCCTGCTGCAAAAAGAACGGTTTGGAGGTTTTGGCTGAAATTTGGAGGGAACGCAGCTGACATCTCACAGATGTGCCTTTTAGTGTTTTGTTAAAAAAATATTACACAGTGACAAAGGTACGGTACTCTCAAAGTTGACACTTTTTCCAATAGGATAACATTAGGTGTACGATGCATTGCAGCAATCGTTTGACGCCCTGCTGCAAAACAACGGTTTGGTCTTTTGGGCTGACATTTGCAGGGAACACAGCCAACATCCCACAGATGTGCCTTTCAGTGGTTTGGTGAAAAAATATTACAGGGAGGCAAAGTTATGGCACTCCAAACTTCTGTTTTTGTCCCATAGGATAACATTACGGTGTTCGCCACGCCTTTCAGGGCCCCTATCTCGGAAAAGGTGCAAGATACAGACTTTTTGTTGAAAAAACACTTAGCCTCCCAATGGGGGCTAAGTACAAAACTAGCCAGGAAAGTGATAATTCATATGACTTTTAAATTTTTTTTCTATGTCGTACGGTTCCTGACAGATAAGCAATTTACTATTCCAAGTCCTCATTTTTCTGTTCCGAGAGTCATTATTTTGCATACATTCTTTGTACTCACTGTCTTTCTCTATACAGCTTTTTGGGAAAACCAGCCTGTGCACTTCCATTACTGTTACTATTACCGTTTCCGTTTGTGGTTCCGTACCCGTTTCACTTATCGTTCATGTTTACACCACCATGTGCATTACCCTTTGCGTTTTCATATGCAGTTGCGTTTGCATTGTTTTTAACATTTCTGTCTACAGTACTGTTTCTCTTTCTGTTTCACTTTCCGTCACTATGCGCATTATGATTTGTGTTTGCAGGCACAATGTTACTATGTGACAAGACATCATGTGGCGGGAGTGCAGGGCCCCTAGGGCCCCCGCTTCCACCTCTGCATTCGTGGTGGGGCCAGCAGAGACCCCGCCCATACATTACATTCACTATTCTAGATTATCATTCTCAAAAAGGGAAATTAGAGGCAAAAAGCTCCATTTAATGCATCAGTTAGGGTTGTTCTACAGCAACAAAAGCGCAGGAAATTCGAAGGTTAGTGTGTTGAAACTCCTTTGCACCCTCAGCGCCACCCCCAACTGAATTGGGGTGCACGTTGGGAGTCATCAGTCCCAATTCTCACCTCATTTTCCTATTCCTCAGCTTCTTTCCACTTGTGATGGGGTGAGAGTTAAGGCGGCGACCCCAAAACGCACCGCGATTCCAGTTGGGGGTGGGCTGAGGTGCAAAGGGGTTTCAACCCAACATTGAATTTCCTCGCTTTGTTGCTGTGGAAAACCCTAACTGATGCATTAAATGGAGTTTTGCTCTAATATATATATATATATATATATATATATATATATATAATTTCATTTTTGAAACTGCTTTGTTGCTGATTTTTCACATATGAGTTACTAATTGATTTTCTCTTTGAATTATTTTTCAGCACTTGAAACCTTGACTTACTTTCTCTCTGTTTCTTCACATTTACCTGACTCCCTTTATCATACCTGATTGTGGATCCTTGGGATCTTCCCACAAAAAAGTAAATGGTGATCACAGGGTATGCTAATTGGGGATGGGGGGTTACTTCTTACTAAAGTGCTTCAAACCAAATCCATACTGTGAATTTTAGACAGAAATGTAAGAAACTGGTGCTTGTAATAAGCTACAATAGTTACAGTGGATCAGTAACAATTTGTATATGGTCTTTTCTACTTCAATATAGAACTTTTGTCACTTTGTTTGTTTTCACATGGGCAATATGTATGTTACCAATTACGACATTGTCAAGAAATAAACTGTATAAGCTTTTATCACATCATCAAAAAATGAACTGTATAAGCTGTCATCTGTCTGTTGTTCCTTGCCCCTGACAAAGCCTTCTGGTGAATTGCTGGGGCAGTGGTCCTCCCTTTTGATGACTGGCAATGAATTCTGCACTTAAACTTGTGTTAATCTGACCAATTAAAATTTAGCAGTGAGAGTTTGTGTTTCTGCTATTGAAGTGCGGTTATTGTGCTAATCACACACTGAGTTATAAATAGCTCATTTCCAGGTGTGCCCTAGGGAAAGGGTACATGGGAGACAATTACAACAATAAATAGCATGAAGGACAAACCCATAACCAACAGGAAAACAGTAGTCAATATGCAGAAATCCATAAAACAGATGTGCAAAACAGCAATATGTAATAAATAAAGGGCCCCATACTATAATCCAGCCATTAGTGCTGTGCACACATGAGCACTATATAAAACAGTCACCCAAGGGATACATTTAGACAGATAGCACACTCCAATTGGAGCATGCTAACTATCTGAATATGGGGTTATGGCAGTACAGTACACAGTGACCATGCACTGCTCTAACACACCTCTGACTGAATATGGGCAACAGGAGCAAAATGGAGCTCTCCTGTGGGCCATATTCAGCCCTAACATGGTAATGACCCTAATGGGCATGCAAGGCCCTGGGGACCTTTTGCATTCCATTACCGTATCACACAATGCTGCTGCACAAGCAGTTTGGTGGCATTGTGCAGAGCCATGCAGATATCCACCCACCCCCAATCACCACTATTGATGACCAGTATTTCCCTTACAAGAAAAATTTGAACATTGCATAATAATCAAAAACTGCTGCCCCATGTCTGGGTGTGTTGAGGAGATAAATTAACCACACATGCCAAGGAACTGCAGCACCACCACCTGCCACAAGTACACACAAGCCAAACACCAAATTGCTTAAACAGGTTGAAGTTTTATTCACAAAGCCAAATCATGTGCATAGGGATCTCTCACCAAAATGGAATATCACCAGTGGGACCCCTGTTTCTACCATTTGTTGTTTGGCTTGAGTGTATTGGTGGCAGATGTTGCTGGGGTTCCTTGGCCTGTGCATAACATTACATAATGCTGGCAAAACAACAAATCATGCTACAATACACTTACACAGCAACCCATACAATAAGTATATCACCAAGCAGTATAATGTAAACACATTTAGACAATATGAAAAGAAAGACATGTTAAGGAATCTTCCACATGGTGCATGTTTACAGCACCATGATACTATCACTTAACTTCAGGAAAATCTTGTCCTCTATTTCATCATATATGCCAAAAAGCCCATTGGTGTATAGTGGACCCCTCCATCCCCCAATCATCACCCCTCAAATATCCAACTGTCCCCCATCCTGTGTGTTATGGAGCATTACAGTGCTCTAAATATGCACCATTTGGAAGGTTCATTAAGTCTTTCTCTTCATTTTTGTGTGAGCTTATTTACATGCTATAATTCTTGACTTTATACATGTCATGTCAGTTGTTGCATAAAGGATATTGCAGCATGATTCATTGTCATACTGGCATTATGCAATATACAATCTTTCATTGTGAGGGACATAGCAATCACCAGAAATAGAAACTAGGGGATACCTGTGCGCAGTGATAAGAGTAAGGTTTTGGCAGCATTAAACAAACTGTGATAGTGGCTGTTTAACACTGCTTAAACCATTGAATGAACTACTGTGCCCCGTATGCAGTGGGATCCCTTGGTTGCATGGGTACAGTGGCACATTCTGTGCAACTGCATTGTCAGATCAGCACCATTCACTGGGGGCCTTTGAATATTGCTCTGCTCCATCATCTCATGCTTTTTCCTGTTAGCATGGTTCAGCACCACACTAAACATTTGAACATCAGAGCAAATATCAGCAGTAAAATAATAAGATCAGACCAGATGTCAGGAAAAGAGCAGTATCAAAGACAAAATTATGGGCAAAGCAAAAAAGGTGAGGGCTTCCTGTAACTGACAAGAAGATACATGGGCAAGACTGGAGGGGCACTTCAAACCACTGGCAGAAAGATTATTTAGAATGAGGGAAACAGAGACAGGTACAACAAAGCAGATCCTGGGTTTGCCTCTTTAGGGAATAGCATAAGATAGAGGACCAAAGGGGGGAGAATTACAGAGACCAGGAGATCTCCAAGAGGAAACCCCTTGACCAACCATCTGCTATCTAAGAATAAGGAAAGAGCAAGGGTTTAAAGGCACTTTTACATGGCACTTGTTAGTACTGCTCATTCTATGACCCACTTTGTTCCATTCTGACTGTTGCAGAGTGGATCGCCTTTACACAGCGGGATCTGTACCAGAATGTGTGGTACAGATCAACCATGACATTACTTTTTTATGCCATGTAAAGGCAATCCACTCTGCAACACCCAGGAGAGTTTAGGATTATCCCCTTGGTCAGGGGAGAGAAATGAGTGGAAGGGTGCTTTTACACAGCTCGGCAAAAGGAAACAAAACCCTTTGAACCCAGGAAAGTAGGGTTCACGGAATTGGCGACAGTTCATTTTCCTTGCATAATGGATCACCTTTTCACAGCAGTGGGGTTAAGTTTCAGTTGATCTGTAGCACTCATTGTGTTGAAAAGGCCCTATGATGTCACAGGGCATAGGCTGGGGTGGGAAAGATATGAGGAGCGTAGATAGATATGGTGTTACCCATCATCAAGTTCTCTCATTCCTGTCACATCAGTCAATATCTTCTGGAATGAAGATCCCTCTCTAATAGTTAAGGATCTCAATTTAAACTTGTCTGTATTCTTGAAGTTTGCCAGCTGACCACTAGAGCCCACAGGCAAAAGGGCTTGTAGAGGCACATAGATGCACAGCACTGTGTCTGTATAGCACATGCTATCTGTTTAACAGCCCTGCAAAGGACTACAGTATGTATATTTAGAGAATTTAAATGAAGACTCTCTTTATTGCAAACTCCCCACCCAGAAGCATGAATACATGATTAACCTTTTCACAGTAAGAAGATTTTTTTCTAAGTGTTTCCATTTACAAAATTTGTATTTTCAAAGACCCACAATTTGACAACATGGCAGGAGCATTGTGGCACTATCTCCTCTTACCGTACAGCTCTGCACAACTTGCTCAGACGCTTTTCAATACAAGTGAGCAGTGCAGAACTGCACTGTAAGAGGACATGGCGCTGCTCAACACCCACCACATTGTTGGGTCACAGCTCTTAGAAAATAAAAATGCTGTAATGTCTTTATTCAATGTTGGAAAGTACCAAAGGGAAAGTGATATTGGGAGGGCATGACAGAGAAATAACAGTAATGGTAAAAGTCTCATTTTTACTGCATTTATTCTTCCAATTATAATTAATGGCAGATTAACTCATTTAATTAAGTCCTTTTTAATTTGGTTTAGGATTGCTGGATAGTTGTCTTGAAGTGTATTTTAAATATTTGCTGAAATCCTTGTTTCAAGGTATTTTATGAATGTAATGCTATGATAGAGTATATGAATTGTAGTAGATGGGTGTTTGATCAGATTGCATAGGTTCTGATTTGTGCCAGTTAATTTTATAACCTGATGACTTTCCATATGATTCTGTAGTCTTTAATAATCTGGGTATTGTTGTAGTGTCGTTTTGTAGATAAAGAAGGGCATTGTCTGCATATAAACTTATTTTATGAATCAATCAATCAATCAAAACTTTATTTAACCAAGCAGATTCATAATTGAGTAAGCTCATTTTCAAGATGATCCTGGCAGTAAGGAACAGAGCAAGGAATAATACAAGTGGACACTTAGTGCAGACTGGTGCATACAGTTAAAAAATAGCAACAACAACATTGGGTAATACAGAGAGTGCAGATTGTTAACAAATTAAATTAAGGGTACACCAATCTCTGGGGTGGATACTAAACAAAACAATATACGAAACAGGGTGTGGTAAGAATATTATATTAACAATAGAACAAGAAGACAAGAACGGACTGACCAGGAGGGTCGACCCTTTGAGGGGAAGGATGGGGGGAGGGGGGTTTCAGGAGGAGGATGTCAGCACTAGAGGGAGAGATGACACGGGCATAGTAAGGCCAGGGGGTAAGAAGAGTACACAGAGGGAAATGTGCAGAGAAGTGCTGCAGTTGTAAGTAAGTGCTAAGTAAATGGACAGCAGGGCAGGGAGGCCAATAGGAGAATCACCTGTGACAGGTACATATGACCTTCAGGATGTGTGTGATAGACAACTTAAAGGTATGGGGAACTGGCGGGGATGAGAATCTTAATGTCTTTTGCATGCTGTTCCAAAGGGATGGTAAGAAGAAATTGATAGAAGCCTTACCGTACTGGAACCTTATTCTTGGCACCTTGAAGGATACAAGGGATGTGCTTCTTAGGCCATACGCTCCTGTTACGCGTACAAAGAGAGCAGAGATATAACCTGATAGCTTATCAGTTAAGGCCCTGTAGAACCACAGGAGGGCATTTGTTTGTCTCCTCAGTGTAAGAGATGGCCAGGCCAGCTTTTGGTAGAGCAAGCAGTGGTGGGTACGACTGGGAATATCAAGAATAAACTGCAAGGCACGGTGATAGAGGGTGTCTAATTTACATAATGTCTGATTTGAACAGTGGCTATAAAGAATTTCTGCATAATCGAGCAGAGGAATAAGAGTTGTAAGGATCAGTGTTTTTTGGGCTTCTAATGTGAGGTGTCTTATGTGATAAAAGATACCTAGACGTTGTCTTAACTCTTTTGATAGCTCATTCAGATGTACCGCAAAATTAAGCAGATTATCCAACCAGACACCCCAGGTACTTAAACTTATCCACTATTTCCAGAGGTTCACCTAATAGGGTGTAAATCAGGTGGTTCGATGGTGGCCCCTGGATATGAGTGGCAAGTGAAGATAAGATCATTGCCTTGTTTTTTGTTTTTTTTGCGTTAAGCAGTAGCTTGTGCTTTAGTAAATTGTATTGGAGGGTGACAAAGTCATGTTGTAGCTCATCGAGCGTGATGTCCAGGGATGAGTTAATAGTGTAGAGAACCATATCATTAGCGAATAGATGTATGTAGCCTAAGCATATGTGAGAGTTGAAATGGTTTATGTATAAAGCGAATAGGATAGGGCCCAGGATGGAGCCTTGTGGCACACGCCGAGGAAGGGTTTTGAGTTTAGACAGTTCCTTTTGAGCTTTAATCTGTTGCAGTCTGTTGCAGAGATAACATTCAAACCACTTTAGGGCAGTATTGTCTAGGCTGAAGCTGTTCAGGACGCTAAGCAGAAGGCTATGATCCACAGTATCAAAAGCCTTACTAAGGTCCAGAAAGAGGGCATAGATGTGTTTTTTCGTATCCAAAGCATTTTGCCAGTCATTGGAGACTTTGGCGAGGGCAGTTATAGTGCTGTGCTTGGGTCTAAAACCTGATTGGGCCAGGTTCAGGAGTTTCTCAGATTCTAGATTTATTTATTTATTTATTTTATTTAGTTTGTGTTGACCGGGTAAGTGCACTAGATAAATCCTGCCTATTTTCAGGCACAACCTGGTGGAGGGGCATGCAGATGAATGCCAACTGACCTTGAATAAGATTAAGCTGTTGGATAATCCCTAAATTGGTAATTGACAATTTTCTCCAGGATTTTTGACAGGGTAGGAAGCAGCGAAATAGGATGGTAGTTGTACAGGTCAGCTGGATCTCCCAGACTTGAAAAGGGGAATGATGTGCGCTGTATTCCAAAGAGGAGGTAATTCACCCTGAATCAGGGAACTATCAAATAGGTGGGTTATTTGGGCAGTCAGATGGCAAAAGCCTGTTTTCAAGAAAAATGGTTCTATAAGATCAGCACCGCTACACTTTTTTGTGTCGAGAGAGATTATAATGTCCTCCATCTGTTTGAATATAACTGGTTGAAAGCAGAAGGAGGAGTGTCTTGGGTTTGTGACAATGTCAGAGGATAAGCCATCAGTGGCATTGCAGCAGACATTTAGCTTGCTGAGGGGTGAATCATCGAAAGCAAGACCTGCTGTGGCAAAATGATTATTGAGTTGTTCAAGAATGTCAGCTCTGGTCATGTAAGAAATGTTACCTGTCACTATTCTAGCTGGCAGGGGGGAGGCTGGCGAGTGACCTTCAACCTCTTTAAAAATGTTCCAAAAATTGGCAGAGCAATTTTTATTTTCTTCAAGGGTGGTCAGGAAATAATGTGATTCTTCTGTCCTTATTAACTTGGTGCAGGCATTCCTAGCCTCCCGAAAGGCAAACCAGTTGGTTTCTAACTTTGTTTTCCTGGCTCTTTTCCACAGTACATCCCTGTCCTGGAGGGCTTTCTTCAAGGTAGGTGTGAACAAATCAGGGGACCTTTTCCTTGTTTTGATCCTCCTAAGTGGAGCATGTTTATGTATCAGTCCCACTAGTAAGTTTTGGAAAATATTGAAAGCCTCAGTAACAGAGGGGGCTAGATAGAAATTCTTCCAGTTGATGTTACCAAGGTCTGTCAGGAAGGTGGTCTGGCAGAAGTTTTTTAGGCTTCTTTTTAGTTTGAAGGTAGAAGTAGATAGCCTGTTATGGGACCGTTGAAAACAGACAGTTGCACAGTGATCACTGAAGTCACTGTGAAAAACTCCTGTATGGGTGATGTTGTGAGGCTTACTGACAAGCATAAGATCCAGTAGGGTACTGTGACTGGGGTTTTTCTTGTTTGGTTGGGTGTTCTCCAGAGTCATCTGGGTTAACCCATGTACATCGCAGAACTCTTTAATCTTGTTAGTGCAGGCATCATTCCAGTTCAGATTTAAATCTCCCATTATTATGCTTTCTAGGTTCACCTTATCCAGTATGGAGTGTAGGTGTTCTAGAATGCCAAGCATCACAGAGGGTGGCCTATAACAAGCAGATATTAAGAGGGCTACTTCAGGTGAAATGGTTAACTTAAGGGCAAGGCATTATAATTCCTTAGGTAAGGAGGTCCAAACAATGTCTGAAACATGGTATTTGATCATGGCATAGATTGCAACTCCACCTCCCCTAGTGGGTCTGTCACATCTAAACAGGTTATATCCATGTATATTGACCGTTTTGTCAGAGATATGGCTCTCGAGCCATATCTCTGAAATCATAACTGTGTCAGGTACTGTGTGAAATACCCAAGCCTAGACTAAGTCAAATTTTTTTGGTAAACTGCAAACATTCATGTGGAGGAAACTAAGGCCCTTAACTTGCAAGAGGTCTGATGGGGCTCCAAGCAGGAAGAGGCAGCTAAGCAGAGATTAAATTATATTTTTTTTTCCCAAAGTGATTTGTCTAAATTAGGGATATTTCAATAATGAAGCTATGTAAGAAATGTAAGGGGAATAATGATTATGAGCCATACTTGATTTACTGTGATGCTAGAGCTCACAGGAAAGCCATATGTAGCCTACACCTAGGGCAGATAAATCAGAATAAAGGATGGCAGAGCTATTGGTCAGCAATAAGTCTGGACAACTGCTGTAAATGTAATCAAAATCTGAGAAAGATACTTGAACACCTATTGTTTGAATGCACATTATTGGAAAATGATCACCAAAAACATATAAAACTATTTTTAAAAAATTGTTATTACTCAAATGACAGTAAAATGGTCAAACTGCTGTTCTCTGAAAATAATGTCATACCGTATACTATGCTATTGCAACATTTGCACTTAAGTTGTTGCCATGTGAAATCTGTACTGATGCTTTAATTAGTGCTGAAATGATTTGTGTTTTTTTATATGTAATTTACTGTGTTTATACATGTTCATATAAATAAAGAATCTGAATCTGAAAGAATCTATGAATCTGAATCAACATGTCTAGCAAGACCCCCTTACTGCTTTTAAAGGACCCAAAGACCCTAAGGAAGTTACTTAAATGTGACTAGCTTTGGGGATATACACCCTCTCATTGCAACGCAACTAAATTGTTTTGCAAATCATTAACTTTTATCAGACGTCTAGTAACACAATATTTAGCAGTTCTAAAACGTTTATGGTACATTACAGTGGCAGAAAACATTTGCATTGTTTTCTTTGCAAAGGAATTACAGTATTTTCTCCCACAGCACAATACAGCCACGATAACAAATAAAGATTTCTCTTTAATGGTTAAACATACACTTTTTACCAGTCAATGTCCCATTTTCTAAGTGCAATAGGCCACTCAAGAGGTTGTGAGTTGGACATTTACTAAACCCACTCCAAGTTTTGTTGAAGCCACTCAGCTTTGCCTCATGGCTCCAGTGCTCCCCCACAGTATGATTTAGTATACAGTGCATTTATTGCAGGACAACCCACATCTTTCTCATGATCTATTGCTTGCTTGCTTATTTAGGTTTTCATTCCAAATGAATCTTGAAATGGGTTTCTCCCATGCTGCAAAATGAGCCTTTGGTAAAGGGATTGATAAGGTCTGAAACAAACTAAAAAGACAGGTGTAGGTTCATGTGTATCAGTTTTATCTGACAAAGGAATAACTATGGGCACGTGCTCCATTTGTTTTAAATCCTATATGATTTGGGCAAACAAGGGAAGGTAGTTAAGGTTCAAGATCACTGTCATATTTTGGGGTAAGACTGTACAGAATGTGAAATTCTGCCATCAGAGCTATTGCAGAATGGCAATTCTGCTGCTGAAATGCTTTGTGGAATTTCTTTTTAAATTCTGTGGAATTTCAAAAAAGCATTTCTGTGTGAACTGTGAAATAATTTTCGATGGATCCTGTAGACCACAAAATAATTTTCCACAGATTGTGGAAAAATAATCTACGATTTATGTGAACTGTGGATTATTATTTAATAAAAAATATTTTGTATGTGGAATGTCAAATTTCCACAAATGGTGGAAATAAGTGGAATTTTTTTAAATTCTGCAACATTCTGTTCCATCAGAAATTCAGCATTCTGCACAGCCCTATTGTGGGGCTCAGTAACTCCCAAAACTTTAATATAGAAAACTCCCCATCTAAGAAGAAACAACTCCTTTAATGTAGATTTTGGAGAATAGTTGTCATAACTACACTTTTAGAGTCATTAAGCTTATATCCAACTTCAGATCCAAATTTCCTAATATGATGCAAGAGAGCTGGGAGAGGCTCTTCAGGGTTTGTATATTTCAGTGGCACATCATCTGCATATACTGTAGTGCTGTTCTATGTCCCAAGTCTTTTAAGGTTATGCCTTGTACAGTTAAGGCCCATGTGGTGTTGTTTTTTGCTGCATGACAGATCAACAAATCATGTCACAAGCAACGTGGTAGATAATGAAAAAAAGAAACAAGATTTTTTTTGTTCTTTTAATTATGCAGTGCTTCAGTTTTTCATGATCTGCCATGGCATCCATGCAACAAAAAACAAAATGCCACTGTCCACAACTGTAATAGTGGAGAGGTTCTTATTGTCTGAGCAAATGGTCTAATAAATTTGATGGAAAAAAGCAAAAAGAAGTGAATGGGAACACCTTTGATGAGTGTCAAGATGGACCGCAAATAAAGTAGAGATGTGGTCATTTTCTCTGATGCAAGTCAGCGGGCAGCTATTTAAGGTGATAATAAAGAGTCTGATCCACAACATGGTGTGCATAAGTCTGATTCATGAACTGCTGCCCTGTTCAGCTGCACCCCATAAGCATCAACAGGCAGCATCAACAACTTTTTTGATAGATCAGCAAAGTTTCACCCCGGTTGCCCTTGTCTACCAGAGTATGTTCTGTATACTTTCACTTGGTTGACAAGGTCTATGAATGCCACTGCTGCACAATGCATGGATAATAGCTTTCTAGTGCAAAGTACCTTGTGAATTTGGCCATAGGAAAGTTATAAATTCAGTTGCTGCCAGCATAAACTACTAGGCATCATTTATCTTACTAAGAAAATATTTAAACGCTTAACATAATCACAGCAAAACTGTGTTAAAATAATGGTAGTTTACTCACCAGGTAAAGGTGATTGTGGGGGAATAGATCTCTGAGGAACTCCACATTCATGACGTAATGGATTGTGTATACCTGATAGGTTGCTTGATGCACAAGTGATTTAAAGGAAGTCTGTCCCCCTTCTCTGGGGGTCTACCCTCCTATGATCAGTTCAATGTATTCCCAAGCTGTATCTGTAACAATAATCTAGTAATACTGTTTAATGATTAGCAATTATGCAATGTCTGCTCAGTGTCAGTAATTAGTTGTGAATTTATTGCCTGTTATTACACTCTATCTGTATACCGGTGCATACACCTGCCGGTCACACATAATCTTTGATTATTACTTCAATACTTCTTATCATAAATCACTGTATTATCTTAATTAACATGTCTATTGGGTGGGCTGTGGAGTGCCTCAGAGATATATTCCCTCACAATCACCTTTATCAAGTGAGTAAACTACCATTGTGGAGGATAATCTCTGAGGCACTCCACATTCATGATGTAATAGGTCATTAAGAAGCAGTGTCCGTACCCTCAGGTGGGCCAGATGTGTAGTCCTGCACTGTATTTGTGCATGCTGAAAGTAAAACTGCATGTGCAAAGTTTGTTTTATTGTCCTGAGACACATTCATTCTATAGTGTCTGGTGAATGTGTGTATTGTTGACCAAGTGGCTGCTGCGTACATTTCTTCCACTGTAGCCATATTCTTTTCTGCCCTGGAAGTAGAGATTGCTCTGGTGGAGTGGGCCTGCAGGTCTTTTGGTGCTACTGAGTTATTAACCCGATCGGCCTCTGTGATTGCCTTCTTGAGTGAAGAGGCAATTGAAGCTTTTGATGCTGGGAGTCCTTTTCTTTTCCCCTGCAGGATAAAAAATAGTCTGTCAGTCTTATGCACTAGATCCATGCGGGCTATGTAGATTGTCAGTACTCTCTTCATACCAAGCAGTCTGAGCTACAGGTCATTTTGTATGTCCTGTGCTGGTAGGTCTGTAGGTATCTATCATTTGGTTGAGATGAAAGGGTGAGACTACCTTGGGTCTGAAAGACAATATAGGTCTGAGGGATATTCATTCATTATAGAATGTTAGGAATGGTGAACTGCATGAGAGAGCCTGTAGTTCTCCCACACATTTGGCAGAGCAAATTGCCATTAAAAATATCATTTTTATGGCCATCCATTTTAGGGGTACGGATTCTAGTGGCTCAAATGGAGGTTTAGTCACAGCCCTTAGTACCATGGTTAAGTCCCATGGGGCTGTAATGCTTTTCACTGTAGGCCATATGTTTATGGCTGCCTTTAGGAATCGGACAACGTCCTGATGTGTACCCAGGGTTGAGCCCTGTATCTGTCCCCATGCTGCTCTGATTGCCATGACCTGGACTCTCAGTGATGCTGGTAACAGACCCAGATGTAATCCTTCTTGTAAGAAAAATAGGATGTTTGGCATGGTGAAAGTTTTTGGGTTTTTTTTATGGTGTTTGCACCATTTCTCAAAAATGTTCAATTGTCATTGGTATGTGACCGTGGTGGACTGTTGCCTCGACATTACCATGGTTGTAATCCCTGATGGATGGTATCCTGCTTTCAGCAGTCTCTCTTTTTCAGGATCCAGGCCATCAGTTGTAGGTGTTGTGGGTTCGGGTGCACTATTGGACCCTAAGACAGTAGGTCATGTCTGTCTAGTAATCTCCAAGGATGGTCCAGTGACATTGACACTATTGTGGCAAACCATGATCTTCATGGCTAGTGTGGGGTTATGAGTATGACTCTGGCTCTTGATCTGCATGTTTTCCTGAGTACTTGAGGGATTAGGGGCAGTGGTGGAAATATATATGCTATGTGGAATGTCCATGTTGCTGTTAGTGCATCCACTGCCATAGCTTTGCTTTCCTTGTATCTGGACCAGAAGTTTGGTCACTGATTGTTTTTGCTGGATGCCATTAGATCCTGTTCCACTGGTCCCCAATGTCTGTGTATCTGTGCAAACACATGTGGATGTAGTTGCCACTCTTCTGGGCATATCTGTTGTCAACTCAGCCAATCTGCTGTGGTGTTTAGTTTTCCTGCTAAGTTAATTGCTGAAATGGATTGTAGATTTTGTTGTGCCCATGGCATGAGTTTTGATGTCTCTGCAAGCATTGTTCTGCTTTTGGTTCCCCCTTGTTTGTTTATGTATGAGATGGTGACTTGGTTGACGGATTTTATCAGGACATGTTTGTTCTGTATGTGTCTTGAGACGTGAAGCAGAGCTAAGCATACTGCTTGCATTTTGAGCACGTTGATTGGGAGTTTGATCTCTTTGAGTGACCATGTCCCTTGCGCTGTGTGTTTTTCCAGTACTGCTCCCCTTCCTGTTAGGCTTGCATCTGTTTCTAAGATGGCTTCTGGTTGTATGTCAAGAGGCATGCCTCATGTCAGTTTGGGTCTGTTTGTCCACCATGACAGGCTTCTCTGAACCGTTGGGGGCAGCATGACTTTTTTTGATAGTTCTATGTCGTATGTTGGACCTTGTTTTATTAGGAATGTCATGAGGTGTCTCATGTGTCACCTTGCCCAGGGTATGGTGTTGATAGTGGATGACATTAGTCCCAGTACTTGTGAAATGAGTAGTAGTATTGGTTCTTTTGTGTTTTGTAGTTGTCTTGTTAGGATGATAATTGATGTCCCTCTGGTGTTGGATGGAAACACTAGGCCTCTTGCGGTGTCGATAAGGGTGCCAAGATATTTTATGGACTGGCATGGGGAGAGGCAGCTTTTTGATAAGTTTATTACCCATCCATGTTCCTGTAGGCAATTGTCGACCTGTTTTGTTTCCCTGGTTGGTTGCTGTAGAGATCTTGTCCTGATGAGCCAGTCATCCAGGTATGGAATTACGTGGATGCCTGCTCTCTTAGTTTTGCAGCCAGTACGATAGACACCTTAGTGAACACTCATGATGCTGAGGCCAGGCCGAATGGGAGTACCTGGTGCTGGTAATGGTTTCCTAGTATGTGAAATCATAGGAATTTGAAATGGGGTGGTCTCATTGGTATGTGGAGGTATACGTCCTTGAGGCCGAATGACGTGAGAAAGTCTCCTGGTCTGATTACTCTGAGTGTGGATCTGATTGTCTCCATTTTGAATGGTGTGTATCTCATAGATTTGTTTAGGTATTTGAGATATCAGCACTGGTCAAATTCCTTTGGTCTTTTTGGGGACCATGAAGAATATGGAATAGACTCCTTTCCCTTGTTCTTGGGTGGGTACCTCGGCAATGACCTTGTTCACGAATAGGTTGTTAATCACTGTCTGCACTTGTGCAGAGGTTATCTTGTGTCTTGACACTGGAGATGTTACTAGTCTGTCCAGTTTTGGAAGTTTTATTTATTTAGTTTTTGTTAACTGGGTGGGTATCATAGCCACAAAGCAACTATTTTCAGGTGTGACCCGGGAGGTTACAAACAATAAAGGAATTTTTCTACAGCAAATACAATTTGACAGGTTTATATCAGGTAAAGACACATTTTGCCAGTGACAAGAGAACAAACATTTACACAAAATCACAAATAAGTAATAAAGATGAGAGCAACGTACAGTCAGTAATGAGCACCATCATTTCAGAATACATATAGTCATACTGCACAAAGTCATAAGATTGTGTAGAGGTTGCCATATACAGTCTAATGGAAAGTGCTGAAGTGGATAAAATGGCTTCATCTTAGAGGGGGCAAGAAGCAAGGGGGGGAGTTGTGATGACCTAAGGAGGGTTAAAGCAAGTGCATTGGTTACGATTGATGATACAGGTATAATGCAATCTTTTGAAGGCATAATGAGTGGGTGCAGAGTGAACTTCAACTGGTAGGGAGTTCCAGTATCTTGGTGCAAAACTAGAGAAAGCAAGGGTTCCTTTCTGTATTCTGAACCTCGGAGTACAAAGAAGTGACAGCTCATTTGAGTGAAGGCCCTCTGTGGCACCATCATGGAGGCCAGGGAGGAGAGTAGGTTGGCTCTAATAGTATTGTCAAGCAAAGACGCAAAGGCAGTCTGTCTGTGGGCTGATGGGGAGGGCCAGTTTAGGTCAGTGTATAGTAAACAGTGATGCTTTGGTCGAGGGGAGGCTGAGGCATATCAGCAGATGTTATTGTATGTGGTGTCTCATTTTCTTAGGGTGCTTTTTGAAGCATTTATATAAGTAACTTTACCGCACACCAGAGAGGGAAGGCGGATGCCTCTAGCTATGGCCAGCCTGGTTGAGGGAGTGAGCATACGACTGGTCCTGTAAGTGACACCATGTTGCATGATAACTGCCTTGCATGCGGCCATAATGTGGTCATCAAAACTGAGAGCTTTGACAAGCAGGACACCTAGATACCTGAAATAGGTAGCTATCATAAAGGATGAGCCATCAGCACAGGTAACATCATATAGACTGCGATTTAAGTTGAGTTTGGCTGGGTACTCAAAGAGCATACCCTGTATTTTGTTGACATTTAGGACAAGACTGTGTTTGTTTAACCAATCCTGGATGGAGATAAACGAAGAGGTAAGACCTCTGTTTAGAGCTTGCATGTCTGCTGATGAGGTATATAGGAATAGATCATCAGTATATAGAATTGAATGGCATAATGGCAAGTTATTGGATATACTGTTTATGAAGACTGAAAAGAGAAGAGGCCCCAAAATAGATTCCTGCAGAACACCAACATTTATAAGGGCTGGATCAGATACAGCAGAACTGAAGTTAACCTTTTGGCTTCTGTTTGCTAGGTAGCTATGGAACCAACTGACAGATTGAAAAGAGAAACTGAGAGATGAGAGGCAGGCAAGCAGGAGAGGGTAATCTACCAGGTCAAATGCCTTGGAGAGGTTGATAAATACTGCCTCGGTTATAAGTCCTTGGTCCATAGAAGTTAGGATGTCATTTGTGAGTTTTAGTACTGTGGTGGAAGTGCCATGACCTTTATGGAAGCCATGCCAAGAGGGCGATAACAGTTCCTGTTTAGAGAGATACCTAGGTGGCCACTATTTTCTGTAGGATTTTATTGAGCACTGATAGAATGGCTATAGGCCTGTAATTGGCAATGTCCTTTTTGTCTCCCTTCTTGAAAATAGGGGTGACTTTTGCAATTTTCCAGATATCTGGGACATGTCCATGACAGAGAGACATTGTAAAGATTTTGGCTAGTGGTGTAGAAATGAGAGGAGCGGCTAGCTTCAGAAGTTTGGGCTCAAGGCAATTGGAGCCAACACTGGTGTTGTCCGAGATTGAGCTGAGATGTTTTAGGACTATAGCCTTTAATATACCCTTAAAATAGAAAGGAGGGTATTATGGCGCAGTTGTTTCAGAGAAGAGTGGCGAGCTTGGGTTAGGTGGAAACAAGGCTGTGTATTTCGATAGGTTTGTAAAGAACTTATTAAAAGAGTTTGCAATAGTTTGAGGTTCATTACAGTGGACTCTATCAAGGACCATGTCATTATTATGATGAGGTTGGTTTGTTCCCAGGGAGGATTTATTGTGAGCCCAGAATTTCTTGAGGTCACTAGCAGCTTTGTTTAGTAGGCTTTACAATATGAGCTCTTAGCTTGCCGGATTTGTTTCTGACTCAAATTTTGCTGTGCTCTGTAGGTATCATAGTATGATTTAATTCTATTGAGTAACCCTTTTTTACTTTCTCCAGTACCCACTTGTCTGTTGTGGAACTTTTCCACACATTTGCAAAGTTTAGAAGTCTTGCACCAATGGGTGTGGCGTGGGATTGGTTGTAAGAGGGATAGTCATTGTCTTAACTGACTTCTGCATGCCATGTAATTTCCTCTGCCTCTTTGGTTATTTCCCCTGCCTCTATACCTGTTGTAGTTTGTAGTGGGTGTGTATGTCTGTCTGTATTTAGAGCCTCTGTAGTTGTAGTTTCCTTTTCTTTTGTCCCGAAAGAACTGAGATCTAAATCTTTGTCTGGCTGGTAGGTACGTGGTCCTGTTGGTTTGTTCCTTATTCAGGGTGTTGCCTTCTTCTTTCCCTTTTAGATATCTCTCTAAACCTTCTCTGAATAATAGATTTCCTTGAAATAGCAGCTTATGTAATGTAGCTTTTGATTCATTGTCTGCATCCCAGAGTTTCCACCACAGCAATCTGCGTGCTCTGTTGATTAGGATGGCTGATCTGGAGTTGATATTTTAGGGAATCTACTGCCATGTTGACAACGTATTTTGTGGAAAGTACAGTATGGCATTTTCCAATATCTCAGCTTTTGTGGATTTAGGGGTAATTGGCTTCATTACTTACCTCCTGTAGCCATGTTAACTGGCCTCTGCTTGCATATATGGCCGTAGATGCCACTCTCACACATAGGGCTGCTAATTCTGAATTTTTCTTCAGTGTCTCCTCCAGCTTTCTATCTATTGGATCTTTCAGATCTGACTCCGATTCTGTCGGTATGACAGTTTTCTTATTTACTGATGCTATTTGAGGGTCTATTGTGGGGTGTGTGCACCACAGTGCCACCTTGTCAGACTGTAGGGGATACATTTTGTCCCATAACCTGCACTCGGAATTTGGGCTGATTCTGTGGATTCCTATTCCTTTAGGACCACTTCATCAATGGACTTACATACTTTGAAGAAATCTGCTTGTTTAGACAGCGATTGCAAGGATGGTAGTAGTTTTGAGGCTGGTGCAGGGGCTGTTGTGTCAAACCCCACAGTAGCCATGATGTTGTGCACCAGCACCGGTATTCGATCTGGGAAGCACCATTTTGCTGTCAGAGTTTGTGGATCCGCTTCCAATTCCCCATCCTCTTCAGATGCATGATCCATCTCCATTGGTGTGGGCTGCAGTTTTGTCACAATGGTCTCTAGAGGTCTGTGTCTGCTGCCAGTATCTCTCTCTTTGGGGGGAAGGGGATTGCCTGGCTGAGGTGTAGCCAATTCATTTTGTTTCTATAACAGGGCTGCTAGCAACTCTTGTTGTGCTTGCATCAGTTGGTTGTTTTGTAGTATAATAGTGGTTGCATCCATATTTTGCTCTGCATTGTGTTTAGGTTTTGAAGGGTTAGGCAGTATAGTATTTGTACCCACACTGTTCCCCTCCCCTGCAACCTCAGTGTCGGTAGGTATGGGGTTTTCCTCAATGCAGGATGCTCAAAGCCTTCCCAGCTGCTGATGTGCCAAGAGAACGTTACACTGTTCGCAGCTTTTAGTTTTTGCCATTGTAATCTGTGGATGTGTAACAGAGAAGAAATGGCCATATTATATTGTTTGTCAAATTTGGCATTTATTTCATTCAATCCCCCTTTTGTTATTATGGGGGCATTAAATCTGTCCAATAATAATCTTAGTATTTTGCTCTCTGTACTCAGACTGCCAGTGCCTTTTAATGTGGGGTGAGTGGGAGTGTTTCATGCCTGCATGTAACTGGCTGTTATTGTATAGCCCACAGCACTCCTTATTCATAGGTTGTGCTATAAGGTGTGTTTTTTGCCACATATTTGTTTAAAAAGATCAAAATGCCATGGAATTTGCCTTCAGCATTTTTGTTTTGCTGCCAGTAGCTAAATCTCCTTATTTCCGTGAGATCTCATGGAGGAATCCCACTCCAAGATGGTGTCTGAAGTCTCATGAGTGTAGCAAGCCGATTGGGATGCAGTTCTCGTGATGCACGAGATATGGAGCAAAAAGTGAAGCTCTGTGGAGCAGGAAGATATGGCCACGCTGCAAGGAGAAAGAGTAGGACCTGGGGCCAAAAAATAACATTGTTTGTGGCTCCATTTTGGTCCATAGATTGTTCATTTGAGCATGGGATTACTCTGGGGAGACAAAAGGATTGTGAAGTGTCCATGGCATGTTTAAACTCAGGGGTTTGGACTCCAGTGATGCCTGAGCATAGTGTGGTATATTTGAACTACATTCCTAGGTTATTTGGAGTAGATGGGAATTAAATAAGACTCCTTGCTAGTTTGGGACACTGTTAGGGTCACCAGAACATAGCAGGTCAGTAAGGCAACACAGGCACCGCTAGCACGGGAGCCAGGTTTTTTGTAATATTTCCCCATGTGCCTTGTTAGATATATATACTGTATTGTTTGTGTGCTTCAGCCAGTATTATTGCTCCTGGGACCACTAGAAGGGGTTTTCAGGTAGCTATGCACACATTTGCCTTTTTATAAGATATTGCACAGTTTCTACATTCCATAGGCTCTCTTGTTACTCCTGAATACTATTCTAGGAAAACTGATGTCTGCATTAGACACAGTGTGATAATTTCCTTTTACACTTAATGCTTATCTGAGTTACAATTAGTTGTCTGTTAAGTCATATTGTTACATTCTTTCATCTTGAATCACTAATACTGTTCCTAGGTATTATGAGAATAATTGCATCCAATAAGGATCTTACCTTAAAAGGTGAAATGTCATTTTATAAGAAATGCGCTGGAATTCTAGTGTGTGCTGCAACCTCTTGTAGATGCACATTTAAAACTGGTCATAGGAGGGCAGACCCCCAGAGAAGGGGGACAGACTTCCTTTAAGTCACTTGTGCATCAAGCAGCCTATCAGGTGTACACAACCCATTAAGTCATAAACGTGGAGTGCCTCAGAGACTATCCCCCACAGTTCCCTTTTGTAAATTTGCCACATCATTTTTTTGATAATAATTGTTATTGTTTTCAAATAAAATCACAGACAAAATGGAAGACATCATGCCGTATACAGTCACATTTTCTGTACATAGATACATTCGGCCACTTTACATCTTTACATACATCCATAGTACTAAAACAGTAGATGGGAGGAAAGGTTTAGTGGGTAAGTGAGGGAAAATGAGGGGTACATAGGTCTGACAGTTTATTAATTAGCTCCACATTATTAAATTCCCTAACAGTGTATCCCTCTACTTCAAAAGCATGGAAAACATTATTCAGACATTTGACTGTAGACATAATACACGTATAATGAGTTCTGTGTGCTCAAAGGGTGGTTAACTCACTTCTTACTAAGGAGCTTCCCCGACCATGGATTGACACCCAGAGGCAAGTACTAGATGCAAAGAAAATACTCTACCCTAGCTTCCCCTAAGCCTATTCATTAACCTATAAGGGTACCACTGGGACAAGGTGCCATCACAAAAATATATCTTACCGGGCATCGACACCGCAACAAAAATTCTGTGTCTCTGTGGCCAAAGCCATCTCTTTCCGTGGCTTCTAAAGTAGATTGGATAAGAGTGTGCATATGTTCTGTAAGGGATCAATCTGGCCCTGGAACACAAACAAAATGTATCCCAAGCTTAAATCTGTACTTGAGTGAGTTAAACACTCTCTCTATAACCTCTTATATACGACCATGTATAAATTATGGGATGAGACTCATAGTTATAATCTCCAGACCAGCAGAGAGGTACCGTAGGTTCCTCTCATGTTTTTCGATCCCCTTATTAGGATCTCCTACAGTGTTACTTTTTTACTACTATAAGGCCGTGATGGTAATCAACCTACCCCTGTTGGAGATTGGGCCGCATTCAGATATTTAAGATAGGGTTCTCAACAGGCTTCATAGGTGGAAAGTTCAGTCTTCTGTAGGTAAGATATCTTGTCTAACTTGGCCACGGCAGACAGAGACCCCAAAACTTCTGACATTGTGGGAGTTAGAGGGGTTCTCCAGTTGCATAGAATAGCTTTTTTTGTTTGTAGAGCCAAAAAAGCCAACCATCTGTACCTCAATGGGGGCAGCTTCGGCATATCAACACAGATCCCCAAAAGAAAGAAGAGAGGGTCAAGGGGGATTAATTGTTGTAAAACCCTGGAGGCAATTTTTTGTATTTCCTGCCAAAGGAGCTGGAGCTTTGGACAAGACCACAGGACGTGGACTAGATCCCCTCCCAGCTCCTGACATCTCCAGCAATTATCCTGTTCCAGTACTTTAGCTTTATAAAGGATGACTGGAGTTCTGTACCAGGAGTGTGCAATTTTATTTTGGATTAATCTGGACTTTGCATCTGTATACCAGGTATGTGTATCCACCCACGCTTTATTCCAGGCCTCCAGTGGTATATGGGTTTGCAGCATCTTTTCCCATCTCTGCCTTGATTCATCTGACTGAGATGGAAGAGTATCTCTAAGAGTGGCATATATATACAACCTACAAGACCCTAGAACAAAGTAGCCACTTGGCCAGGGGAGAACCTTTGTCATGACTCAAGTTGGGAGATAAGAGATGTCGGGTAGCATTCCTGAGCTGCAGATATCTCCAGAAGTCTGAGTGCAGGATACCCCATAAATGTCGTAAGGAATGAAAAGTCTGCATAGCTTTATGTTCAGGGGTTAAAAGATCACTCATTTTAGTTATGCCCAATTCCACCCAATGTTTCCATATAACCTCAGCTCCTCCTATAGTGATATCTGGATTTTGCCAAATCGGTATGTGAGAAAGTGGGAGGGGGTCTAACCTCATCTTACGGTGAGAGCTGAACCAGTTGGCTCTAGATGCAATTACCATGGGCGAAATAAAGTCTACACTTATTTTACTGGCCCCAGCTCTTTTAGGGCTACTCCTCTGTACAAAAAGGGAAGAGGGATGAGACAGGCCCATAATGTCTATTTCCAGTTGTATCCATTGCGGCGAGAGGGGTGAAGGTGCGTGTGCCCATTTGACCATTTGAGCCATAAGGAAGGCCCAACGGTAGCTCTCCGGCCAGGGAAGATTCCAACTGCCCTTCTTCCAATGTGACCTCAGCTTAGATCGACTAAATCTGGGTTTAGATCCCTCCCATAGAAAATCCCCAATTAATTTATCAAATATCTGAAACCATTGTTTTGGTAAGGGAACAGGCAGATGCATCAGCAAATAAAAAAGTTTAGGAGCTGAGATCATTTTTACCGCTGCAATTTTCCCTGCTAGAGTAAGCTTAAGAAATCTCCACCTATCGAAGTCTGTCTTAATGGAGGTAAGGAGGGGCTGTACATTAGCTTGCCATATTGTCTCCAAAGATAGGGTCAAGAAAACCCCTAAATATGTAATCCCTTCCAGTGCCCAGAGTAAAGTATCTACAGGTATCATTTGCTGTACGCTACAGGAGTTGAGAGGGAGTACTTCTGTCTTACTCTGGTTCACTCGTAGACCTGAATAAGATGAGAAGGTTTCTAGGAGGGTAAGAAGGGGAAGGATAGCCTTATGAGCATCTTCCAACAGGAGAAGAAGGTCATCAGCATACATAAAGGTTGTATAGCTCGTGTTCCCCACTGACTGACCTTTTATCTCCGGTTGACTTCTGATAGCTGTAGCCAGGGGTTTGACAGCCAACACAAACAGCAGTGGAGAGAGTGGGCATCCTTGCCTCGTACCTCTGCCCAAAGGGAATGGAGTGGAAAGCATTGAATTTGTGTTAATCCTAGCTAATGGGCCTTCATAGATGGCTTTTATCCTAGAAAGAAATGTTTCCTCTAACCCAAAATGGGACAAAGTCATATATAGGTAGTCCCATTCCACAGAATCAAATGCCTTTTCAAAGTCAACCGTGACAGCAGCTGTAGGTGTATGTAGGGACTTGGCAAGGGGGATCAAGTTCAGCAGTGTTCTTAAATTATCTGAACTATGCTGCCCAGATATAAATCCCACTTGCGATGGATGTACAAGAAAGTTCAGTAGGGGGTTAAGTCTGGAGGCTAGGATTTTGGCATACAGCTTACTGTCCAGATTTATAAGTGAGATTGAGTGATAATTTCCCGGGTTAGTGGGGTCCTTTCCTTTTTTGGGAATAACCACTATGATTGCCTCCCGCATAGAGGGCGGTAAGGTACCTTTAGTTTCTATCTCCTGGAACACTTGGGTTAGTAGGGGTGAAATAGTAGGGGCCAGAATCTGATAAAAGTCAGCCGTATAGCCGTCACTACCTGGAGATTTCCCTTTTTTCAGGTCTTGAATGGCTGCAATCACTTCCTCTCTGGAAATGGGGAGATCAAGAAGTTGTGCTTGTTCCCTCTTTAATTTAGGCAATCCCAAAGTATTCAAAAAACCCTGTGTGTCTTTATTAGGGCGAGTATGTGTGGAGGAATAAAGGTTTTTGTAGAAGTGGAACATAATATCATTAATATCTCTAGAGGAGGTACCCAACTCCCCTTGTTTGTTCCTCAACCCCGAGATATATCTGCTGGCTTGCTGTTTACGAAGTTGATAGGCAAGTACTTTACCCCCTTTGTCCCCACCTTCCCAAAAGGTGTGTTTAAGGTGAAGGATAGCTGCTTCGGCTTTTCTATTTAGAATTTGGTTAATTTCAAACCGAATACTCAAGATGGATTTACCTATAGATGATTAAATAGATGAAGAGGGCATAGCTTTGAAAATATTCTCAGCTGTCACCAATCTCTGTTCAAGATTGACCAGCTGCGCTTCCCTTTGCCTACGTTTGATTGCAGCGAACCCCATAATGCTACCTTGTATCGTGGCCTTAAGAGCTTCCCACATATTACCGGCAGAGGTATCGCTTATAGGGTTCTCAGCAAGAAAAAGGGAAACCTCCCTATTAACCCAGAGAGTAAAGTCAGGGTCTTTCACTAGAAGTGGATCCAATCTCCATTGTTTAGTTGGGGTAGCCACTGGATCCCAATGAATAAGAAGCTGGACTAGGGCATGATCTGAAATGTAGCAGGGAAGAATTGAAACATCATGGGTTTTAGTTGTCAATTTGGATGAGCCGAGCCAAAAGTCCAGACGGCTGTATGAGGCATTTGCTGCCGAATGAAACGTATAATCTCTTACCCTTGGGTGAAATAACCGCCACAAGTCTGTAAGCCCTTGGTCAGTAATCATTTGCTGGAGAGCCCTCCCACTTCTAAGGTGTGTTTCCTTCCCCCCATCGTTCCTATCCAGGAGAGGTACCAACATGAGGTTAAAGTCCCCACCAATTAACAGGGGGCAATGTGGGGGGTTAAATTCCAAAATTGTTTCTGCCAGGTAATGAAAAAACTGAGGGGTGTCTTCGTTGGGGGCATATATATTACTCAGGGTGAGTGGGCCAGTGGGCGTACTATAAGTAGCTAATATCCATCTGCCGTCTTGATCTGAATTGGTCTGTTCCAGTGTCCAGGCTAGAGACTTGTGGACCAGGATGAGAACCCAGTGCTTCCTAGTCTGGATTGGAGTGAACTTGTTGACCGACCCAGTCTTTCTTCATACGAGTATGATCCTCCCCGGAGAACTTAATCTCTTGCAGGAACGCCACTTGAGAACGGTTACGTTTCAAATGGGCCAGGACCTTTTTTCGTTTTATTGGGGAGTTTAGCCCCCTTACATTCCAAGTGTGTATGACAATATCAGACATTTCATTAAGGGCTCCGGGGTATACCAGAGATCAGAAACACAGAGACAGGAGAGACAATGCCTTAGTCAAAAACAGTAGGGGTACCTCTGTTCGTACAGTATTCGTGGGTCACTAACCTGTCCCTATGAAGGGAACTTAAGCAGTGGCCGTGGGTTTATCTAACAGAAGACTAGAGACTATACACTATCTAAAATCTTAACTAGCTAACTAACTTATCCTACAAAATATTAAAGAGGATGCGGAAGGACTAAACTGGCTAGAGCCCTAGCCAATGGTATGCCCTTACACCCTTGGGGGTTGGGAACAAAACTTCCCAAAAGGGAAGAAAACAGCTTGTTATTAAATTGCTTGTACTGACTTATCTGGCACCAAGTTAAAGCTCAGAGAAAGCAGCTATCCAACTCTTACAAGAGCCAATATGGATATACCTGCAGAGCCTTCAGGTGGAGAGGTACAAACATTTGAGGAACTCTTAACCTGGTATATAATATGTTTGTCACAATAATGGCCCAAGCACAGTTATATCCTAAAACCTAACCTTCTTAATAGTCATTGATCTATTACCAACAGTCTGCCAATGCTGAGGTTAGCATATGGTGTCAGTCGAACTGGTCTCTGAGTCTTTCCTGAAACATCACACCCTGTAACAAAAACATCAGAGAATGAAAGAAGAAAAGACCCCGCAATCTGCTACAGGATTAGCTCCACTTTGTCACAAATATATGGCATGCAGTTTCAAAGTGAGACCTGCCCTTCATAGTGTTAGGATTCGGCACCGGGAAAAGCATCTGCTATATAAAGTGGTTGGTGTTACCTTGAGTGGTTGACAAAGGAGTGATAATGCTGTTTGCTATATGGGAGTACAGTATCAGATACGGCTCCCGTGTCATCTCAAAGTTCGTAATCACATTCTGTACTCCTCCCTTATTGCCACATTATGTAGTATAATTACCCCAAGCACCAAAAGAAATTGCCCAGTGCAAATTCTGGGTAACTGCATGCCAAATTGAATTACAATAAAGAAAAAACAAGAAAGGAAGTGACAAAGAGGGGAGTCGCATAATCTTGGGACCTATAAAATGTATGTAACTGGGGGATAAACTGTGCACCGAGTGGTCCTCTAACGGACATACTAAACAAAGCTCATAGAACAGTATGGGGAAAAGGCCAAAAGGAAAATCTTCAAGTCATCTTGATGGGAACTGGTGTACCTTGAAGCGCAGTGGGGGGGGGGTGCCACTGCATTCCGGACTGGAAAATGGTGTTATCGGCAATGTTATCCCCCTAGATAAGTCCCCGAATGAGTGGACTGGTCAGTTTGGCCTTATCTTTAGCCTTTATGGTCTGTAAAAGCAAAAGCAAAAAAAAAAAACGACCAGAGTTAACATAATATACGCAGTGCTGACTAATGTTAGAGCCAGCCCGCAGTAACTTACTGGAGCGACCTATGTTTAGCCATATAAGCCTCAGTCCCCTTCAAATATTTCCCACCTCCGGTCTCTAATGTCTTTAAACCAACAGCCCCCAAATACTTATCTGAGAATTAAACAGTTATGCATTGTGGGGTCTCATAGTTCATGGAGGGTTTAGTGGTTTCGGCTCTATGGGGTCTCGATCGGCAGTTTGGTCTGGAGGAGAGCCTGGAGCTTGAAGATCAGATGAAGTTGACACTGACTCTGACTCTGGATTGCAGGCCCAGACGGCGTGTGTATCTTCGGGGCTGTCGCAGCCCGGGTCACCATTCTCAGTGTCCATTTCAGCACATACCTCTGCATCAGGAAGACCACTCAAAATCGAAAACCAATTATGGGCAAAGTACGGGCTGACATACTCTATTTCGGGTTCAGCTGAGGCCGAGAAGGTTTGGGCCTGTATTGCAGGGGCATAGTTCCTCTCCCGTGGGTGGCCCAATTTGAAATGTGGTGAGGTTGGCGGCCTTTCCTAACTTTCGCTGCTCTGGTTCTAGCTCGGCTGGGGCCAGGGAGAGAGGTATCAGAAGGGTCCCTTTGTGGCGAAACTGTTGAGGAATATTCTCGGCCTGCTCAGAAGACAAAGAGCTCGGGCCATCTGGGCGCATGGTATCAATAAAGGCTGAGGCCGCTTTCTGAAGATAAGAATTGATGGGTCATTCCATTTATGGAGATTTGTAACGTTGCTGGATACCTCAGGGTAAAGGGACTATTCAGTGTGTGTGTAGCTGCCGTCGCACTTCAGAGAAGGCCTTACGCCAGATTGCTAGCTCTCTTGAGTAATCCTGGAAGATCATAATCTTATGTTCCTTCCATCAGAGTTGGCCTAGCTCCCTAGCCCTTGTTTGGATAGCTTCTTTTTCGTCAAAGTTCAAAATTCATACTATGACTGGGCGAGGCCTTTCCCCTTGAGCCGGTCTGGGTTGCAGCGTACGATGCGCCCTCTCCATCGTGATCTTAGTGCCCTGGGGTAATTGTAGAATCTCTGGAAGCACTTGATGTAAAAAGGGTAGCACTCTCCCACCCTCACAGCCCTCCAGAAAGTCTAGAAGGCGTAAATTGTTACAACGACTTCTATTTTCTAAGTTGTCTACTTTTTCTTGTAGAGACCGAATTTGGGCCGCTTGTTCCCTCATAATTGCAGCCTGATTCTGGAGTGCATCCTCTTGCCCTGCATTCTTTTGTTCTTCTGCGTCGACTCTAAGATTTGTCTGTATGATTTTCACTTTCTTTAAATGTTGGAAAGAAGAGGCAAATTGATTTTCTAAAATAAAACACTTAGAGGTAAAATTATAAACTCACTCTTAAAAAGGTGTGCACTTGGAGATCAGAGGTCTGTGAACATGGTTCTGCTCCATAAGGTTGGGGGTGGCAGGGAAGACTCGGGCAATTACTGACTGGTCAGTCTTACCTTCTTTGTACATTAGATGATTGAGACACTTGTCAAAGAAAGTCTAGTGGCCTACACAAGGGCAAACAGGCTACAGAACAACAAGCAGCATGCATTTGTGGTGGGGAGATCATGTCAGACCAACCTAATAGTGTAGTTTGACCATGTCACAAGAGTCATTAATACAAGATACGTTGTAGATTGGCTCTACTTTGACTTCAGCAAAACCTTTTTTCAGAGCCACACAGAAAGTTGCTGAAGAAGCTGGAAGACCAGGGAATGAGGAAGGATTGCTCTGATGAGTGGAGAACTAAATGGGGGAGGAGAGAAAACAAAGGGTGGTAGTGAACAGGGTCAGGTCAGAGGACAGCAGTGTCAAAAGTAGGGTGCCACAGGGGTTAGTCCTAGGATCAGCCCTGCTCAATATGTTCTATGTTCATCAGTGACATAGAAGACAGTATACAAGGCAAGATAACTATGATGCAGGGTAGACAGCAAGGCCAGAGTAAGGGCATTCAAGAGAGCTGTGAAGCAGCTAGAGAGGTGGTCCAAAATATGGCACTTGAGATTCAGTGCCAAAAAGTACAAAGTGGTGCACATAGGGAAGAGGAATCCATATACAAAGTTTTTGATGGGAGCATTAGGTTGGCCACAACATCTGAGCAAAGAGACCTGAGAGCCATCGTCAGTGACTCCCCTCAAATAAACCTGACACTGCAATAAAGCATCTGGCAAGGCAACAAGGATTTTGGGATGTATGGGGATTTTAAAGTAGGATAAAGACAGTGATATTCACCCAGTAGACATCACTGGTGAAACCTCACCTGGAGTACTGTATCCATTTCTGGAGTCCACACCTGAGAAAGGACACAGCACAGACAGGCTAGAGGCTATGCAGTGAAGGATCACAAAGATGATCCAGGGCCAACAGGGCATATCTTATGAGAAATGAAGCAGAACATGAAGAAGAATAATCATTTATATAGCATGTTTCATTGACATTGTATCCTAAAGTGCTGTACAGTCAATGCTAGACTGGTAGTGAAGTGACAGAAAGTGTAGTGTCGGCCATTTCACACATCATCACCCACACACAGCCTTGGTCAGCTACAAGAACTGGTTTTGTGGGATGGGGAATGTTCACCAGGACATCAGGGAAAGTCCCCTGCTCTTGGGGAAGGGGGCACTGTCAGCCTGTTTCCTGTAATGGAGGAGCCAGATGTGGCTGTGGAGGAGGAAGAGAAGGTTTTCTCCCAAATGAACACTAATATGGAAATGAATGAAATTATATAGCCGGAGAATTCCGAGACTGTTGATATTACAGGACTTCCTATGGAAATAGAGGATCCAGCTCAACATGCCTCTGATATGGAAATTTCAGTTGTAGAGACTAACAATGCAGAGGACCTGCTAGAACACAATCTTGAAGAGAAATGTATACAACTTTCAACTGAACTGGTGACTGAAGAAACTGCTGTTTTAAGAAAAAAGAAGGATTCAGTGAAAAAAGAGGTGAAACGGAGAAAGCTTGAGCAATCTGGGCATGTCCCAATGAAATGGAAGTCCCTTCCATCTGGGTCCACAAGCAAATTGAATGGGTCTACTGCCAGAAAAGCCATAAAACATATTTTTCATACAGAACCACCAGAAAATGTAGCAGAATTTTAGATGCCTGAGTCAGCTCTGACGGATGCAGGATAGATGCAAGACAAGGTTGAGATATGGTACCCAATCCTTTGTTTGACTTCCAGAGCACAGTTATGCCACTGGATGACTCAAGCAGCACAGCTGGAGCAGAACCAAGGCAGCTGACAGCTACAGAGGTTTCAGAGGATCGCTTTGGAGACAACAAGGCGAACAGGATGAGTGAAAAGTGTTTTGAACCTGATCGGGGGGAATTAAAAGATCCAGTTAACACTACAAATGTAGAAAGCACAAGCAACATATATTTCTTTATAGGCGGCAAAGGCTCAAGGTCTCAAACTTCCCCTGCTTTAAAATCAGAGGCTGGACCTAGTGAACAGATGGCTTGTTTGGATAGACATGCTTTACAAAATGAGACAGGGAAGGATTTAAATGTCGAAGGAGTGCATGAGGAAACTCTTGACAATGATACTAATAATACTGCTGAGGTTGAGCCCACTGAAACTGAGGCATCAATCCAAAATGAAGAATCAAGAGGCAATTCAGAAGAAGATCTACCGGGAGACTCAGAACAGTTCCATAGTACAGCCAGTTTTACTGAAGACGAGCCCCAGGGTGCACAACCAACCCCCTCCCCCGGCAACCTAAATTCTCAAGAGCTATTCAACAGAACCACCTCCAAACTGCGTAGTAACATGGTCCGATTACGTTACATGGGAGGTTTAGAGTTTCACCCTGATAGGGAATATGTGGGTTGGAAATTGAAAAAGGACTCTTTGATGTTCTCCTCTGGGGATGTACATGCTCTGATAAACATATCTGGGGAAGACAATTTTGATTTCAGTTTCAACTCCCCCAAGTTTGGAACACTTCTGGTTCAAATACAACCAAGTTAAATTCTCTCCTTTATGGACCCCCTTCATGGTGATTCCCTTTATGTGGGACAGCCAAAAGTTTGCCACAGATGTGGAGAACATGCACACCTAGCCAACACTTGTGATAAATTAAGATGCATTATCTGTAGGGAGTACAACCATTTAAGTGCAGCCTGTAACAATGTCACAAAATGCAACCTATGTGATGCCAGGGGTCATGTCTTCCAGAAATCTCCCTGGGCTGCCCATAATCATACAGGTGGAGTGAATCAAGGGATTTTAATCAGGAATGCTCAAAGGCAGGTAGCTGGGTAGCACGGAGTACTGGATTTATGCCTTCCCAACCCCCTCTCGCTCTCACACTGACTCTCTAAAGGCTAGACCAGAGGAGGCAACCATGGCTGCTAGGCAAGACAGCGAGCAAAGTGACCAGCCTCCAGTGATGCCCAATGTGACTATTCCTACTACTAAGGACACACTGACTGCATGTAGGTCCAGCACATCTGATTCTGCTGCCCAGGATACCTTTCAGGCCAGGACTAACCCCCGCACAACTATGCCCCCCCCGAATGGCCTTTTTGCACAACCAGGAGAAGTGCTAGATTGCAAGCATCCAAAGTCCCCCAGGTTGCAACCACAGACAGGTTTGAGGCTGTGTCAAAATCAAAAAACTGGGGAGATTCTGATTATGAAGACCTGGAATTGGACACTTCCACACACTCTTTACCCCTACTAAAGAGCCTGGATGGTAGAAAAAAGAAACAAAAAACATATTGAAGGGACAAAAAATACATCATGATCTTAGTATCGTAATGAATTGGTTCTATTTGCCTTACTCACACCTTTATGGACTCTGTGACCTTAGCCACTCTTAACGTGTGCAGTATAAAAAATGCTGGGGAAAAATCTGCTCTATTTTCGGTATTTGAACAACTGCATGTTGACGTGGTTTTCTTGCAGGAAACATGGATGGCTAATGCTTACCACCTTACACAGTATAAAAGGGAGTGGATTTGGGGACCCTCTTACTGGTCCTTTGGGCTGGATAGGGCAGATGGGGTGGGAATTTTATTTAAAGGAGAAGGCTTTAAATTATAGAAACTAATTGATTTAATTCCAGGCAGAATTCTTATTTTGGATGGGTCATGGGACAACAAACCATGTAGGTTTATCAATGTATATGCCCCAGGTAAAAACGGAATGAGTAACATTACTAGAGCAGATTCAGCCTTTTTTGCCAAGAGCAACAATGTTTTTTTGGAAGGGGATTTCAACTGCATAATAGACACATTGTACCAGTTAAATGCAGGGAAAAAAGTTTACTATGATTCCCACGCTCTCCTAAAATGCTTATTCAAAGCGGGCTTGTAAGACATATATAAGACATTAGGTAAAGATCCCAGAGAGTACTTATTTTAGGGGACATTTGGTCTGTAGGATAGATTATATATTTTCTCATCCACACCTGTTAGTGCAATCATTAGGCGCAGTTCCATGTGAGTTATCGATCATCTTGTAGTACAAGTGAAAATAGGTTTGACACCCACTAGCGTAAAAAACAAGGATAGATGGAGAGTTAATGTACTGTTTTTTCAGGGAAACAGGGTGAAATCCAGTATTTTTTCTGAGCTTCAGGCCCAGTGGACAGTTAGATGTTTGTATTACTCCACGGTGGGAGGACTCAAACATAGCCATCAAAAGATGGCTTCAGAAACAAGGTGCACAACCACAAACTAGGAAATTTCTAAAATATTTAGCTTAAAGACACCAACTTCAAGTCCTAGTTTCTGCAATGAATAACTTTGGTATAGATTATTCTGAACAAATTTCAAATATAAAACAACAAATGAAAGCCTATTAATATGACCGGGCTTTAACTTTAAAAAAAGAACTTCAGTTTGGCACTGTTAAAACACCTACTGGAAACCCCTGTGCAGCTTGCAAAACCAAATTAGATTCTGCAATCCTAACTGAGCTAAAATATGTGACTGGTAGGCTGTGCACAGACAGAAGCAAGCTAGAACAGATAAAAAAAGGCATTTTCAAGAATTAGAAGATTCATCAATAGGGTCTATGGAAGAGAGGGAAGAATACTTGTCCAATATTGGTACTCTTTTGTCACATGAGGAACAGGTGGCCTTACAGATACCTATAACAATAGAGGAGATTGAATTAGCCATATCCATGCAGTCTCTAAAAATCACCTCGATCCTTCTAAGGCCCTCCTTATCATCACCGTGGCATACATTCCCCCACGGAAACAAACCCATGTACTCCCCTCCCTCGTGGAATACCTTGCCAGCTTCCCCCACAAGGTTGAACATATCCTGCTGGGTGACATCAACATAAACTGGCTCGCCAGCTCTGCTGCCTCGGCCAAGGATACACTCACAGCCTTAGATCTCTCCCAAGTGGTAACTCAGCCGACCAGACACAACCCATCTACCAGCACACACACCCTGCTGGCCATTGTCCTTTCCAATCAACCCCACAAAATCACAGATATCACTGTCCTACCTAACGCCCTCAGCAACCACTCCCCAGTGATCTTCTCATGGTCTGGCAGGATGCCCAAATGCACATCAAAAGTCACTATCTGATGACGACTCTGCCCAGGTAGCACCTCAGATTTCAAACAGCATCTTGCCCACTGGGACTGGTCCCCAATACGCCTTGCCACCAGCATCAGTGTTGCACTTGAGTACTTCACCAACTCTTTCAACTAAGCCTGTGACACCTTTGCCCCCTCACAAAGACCCACTCTAAGCCTCACAATACATCATGGATTATCCCATCCATCCTTCCTCACACAACTGAGGAATGGAGACAATCTATGGCACAGAGCCACAGACTCAGGCAAACCAGCTGATATACAGGCACAAAGAACCGAGCATAACAAATACACCTGGGCCATTCACAAGGCAAAAGCCGAATACTATAGGTCGACCCTGACCTCATGGGGGTCATCCCATAAGTTTTGGGAGAATATAAAAATTCTAAACAGCAAATCCCAACTTCACCCCCCCCCTCAACTCAGTGTAAATGGCTCCATCACCACCAATCCGAAGTGTATAGCAGACAGCCTTAATACTAGTTTTACTGACCTAAGCTCGGTGCTTGCCAAAAATTTTTTTCAACCCAATACCTGCCCCCCAACCACCCACTCTCTCACGCTCCCTTTCTACCTTTGGACAATCTCTCCACAGGAAGCCAAGCCTTACTTTGCCAAAGCCCTCAACGGGTCCAGCCCCCAAAATTACCCCTTGGATATAAGGCTCCTCTGCCTGGCACTTGATGAGCTACTCCTTCCCTTGACTGATCTACTAAACTGCTCCCTCTGCCTCAGGAAGTTCCCCAGTGCCTGGAAGACTGCAGTAATAACTCCCATCCACAAAGATGGGGATAACTTATCCCCTGGAAACTACTGACCAATCTCCATCCCCCCAAAGCCCTTGAAAGGGTAGTGGAGGACCAACTTGTCAGCTACCTCATAACGCATGACCTGCTCTGCAAGGAACAGCATGGTTTCTGCTCAGACCATATCACCACCCCAGCACTCCTAAAATTCTCTAGCTTCCTAAACACCGCACTCAGCAAGGGCCAGCTAGCCAGAGCCATGTTCATCGACCTCTCCAAGGCCTTTGATATGGTCAGTCACCCCCTCCTGCTTGACTCTCTCCTGCAAGTGGGTTTCTCCCAAGACTCCTGAGCTTGGTTCACAAGCTACTTAGGCTCCAGGGTGCAATGTGTTAAGATCAACATGACACTCTTCAGTATCTGCCCCATCCGCTCAGGAGTCCCACAGGGCTCCATCCTGGGCACAATAATCTTCAGTCTGTTCATCAATGCACTACCTAACTTGAGTACCAGCAAGGTCCTACTCTATGCAGATGACATTGTCCTCTGTACCTCCTACACCAATCCCATCAGTTTTCAGGCCTCCTCCAGCTCTCCTTCAGTCAGACTGAATGCTGATTCTTGGACCATAGACTGGTCATTAACCTGAAAAAAACTAAAGCTGTGATTTTTGCCCACCATCAAAATAAACTTAAAAGCTTCCCCCTTCAGATCCCCTCCAGCACCCTCCATCCCCTCGAACAGGTCACCTCCTACAAATACTTGGGCATAGTCTTTGACCAAGCTCTCACCTTTCACACCCACATAAATGGTCTCACATCCACAGCCAGTGCATGTATCGGCCTCCTCTACTGCCACAAAGACTGCCTGCCACCAGAAGCTCTCCAGCTAGCCATCACCTCCTCGATCCTCTCCTAGTTGACTATGGCCTGTTGATCTATGCAGCTGCTGATACTACCACACTAGACAAGATAAAAGTATCCCTCAATAAAGCATGCAAGCTCCTATCAGGTGCTGACTGGCTCACTCACTCCTGCACCCTCTACTCCCTCACTCAGATACGCAACCTCAAGGAAAGGCTCCAATACCAGTCATGTCTCATGGTAAAAAACACCATCCTTGGCTAATGTCACCCGGAGTCTCATCATCTCTCCACCACTCAACCCCTTCCATTGCCACGTATAACACTGATAAATCCTCTCTAGCAGTCCCCAGGGTGAGGACCTCTGTAGCACAGTGGTCTTTTGCCTACAGGGCCCTGTCCTGGTTCAACTCCCTTCCTGCAGCTGTCACCAGTCTGCCCAAAATTGGTGCTTTTAAAGGCACCCTCAGGAACCACATTCTCACAACCCACACCTGTAGGTGCCCTCAACGGTCCACATGGTCACCTCACCAGTGAGCCGCTAACCTGAACTCTATTTATGACCTAGTTAAATCCAGTGACAAAGTCTTACTATCTAGACTGCCTCTGTTAAGTATTCTTTTGGTACTATGGATGTAGCAGTGTGACCCTATGATTAGCTACATCACTGTATAGGCTTCTTTTCAGGCTCACTTCCTCCCCTGTATATACTGTTTTCATGCACCTAGAATATTGTGATGTATATACTGTTATAATAGTTGTAACTCAGGAACTGCACTTTGTAACAATGCCAATTCTTATGCTATACCCTGAATGTATGTACTTATAATTAATGTGTTCCCTTATGTGTAATCCTGAACTGCGCTATCTAACATTGCCAGTTCTTATGCTATCTCTTGAATGTGTGTACTTGTAATTATTGTGTTCCCTTATGTGTACTATGATGTGGAGCCTTTGGAAATGAGTCCCTGACTCAAAGGATTGTAATTCCGATCTCTGACAAATAAATAAATAAATATCTCACCCGGTTAGGATGGATTACCTATCAAATTTTTTTCAAATCTTTATGACGGAAATTATGCCCTTTTTGTTTCTCTTGTTTACAGAGATAACTACTGAATGTAAAATTAACCCAGATTTCTCTATGGGGTTATTAAGATTTTTTTTTAAAAAAGGAAATAAAACCTTGTTAAATAATTGAAGGCCCAGTCGCCTTCTAAATTCAGACCATTTTGTTAAACAGATTAAAGAATTCTTTAAAATCTATAATTCATTTCTCACAGGCATGTTCTGTGCCTGGAAGAAAGATACAGGACAATTTAATGATTGTTAGGTATTGCTATGAATTCTACAAACAAAAAAATCAATCAGGGTTTTTACTGTCAGTGGACCAAAGCAAGCCTTTTGACAGAGTATCTCACACCTTTTTGTTCCATGCACTGGAAAAATATGGAATCCCCCTTTCTTTGATAAAAGGATTAATCTTTTATACAGCCAAGCAACGGTTGCACCCCTGATTACAGGTAGTTCAGGAGCACCAATCCCACTAAGGAGTGGGGTCAGACAAGCGAGCCCCCTCAGCCCGGTACTATATGTTTTATATTTAGATTCCTGCATATGCCACATTTGGGATAATATGGAAATTGAAGGATTTTGTAACCCATATGGAAACTCCAAATTAAAATCTTTGGCCTACACGGATGATTTGTTACTAGTTTGCAAAAAGATAGTATTACAAGGGTGGTGAGGGAATTACTAATGTGTTCGGCTATCTCTGGGGCCCAAATAAATATGTCAAAATGCTGTGGTATCTATGTAGGGACACAGGGGCCAAAGACTACTATAGCCGGGACACAAATTAAGACAGACCCAATTAAAATTCTAGGGGTTTACAATGGGGTGAGGACTCAGAGGCCACAAATTAGAATATCTCCCTTACTAAATGTGAAGCTGTTGTCACAAGATGGAAAGGATGGCAATTATCTAAATTCAAATGCATTTTTTTGACAAAACAGTTTTTGGTTCTTATCTTATAGTACCTTGCACGATTTTTTCTGTCCTGTTACAGTATGACATCAGACTATACAGTTTGTTTTTCCAGATGTTGTGTGGCAGCCATTTGTACCCTGTAAAAAGGGACTACAATTACCTAAGCAGGAAACAAGGAGGATTGGGCATGTAGCACCCATTGATATTCTTCCACATCCTATTTTGGACAAGTTCTCTCAAAATAGGTCTCCAGGAGAACCCTTCTCTTTGTTAAGAATGGATTTGGAGTGTTCTGGGACCTTACCTTGAAAGATGGGAGGTAGAGCCCCTCAAATTAGTTCCTTCTCCACACATATCTCTATACATCAAATCCACCTTAAAGAAATTGAACAACTGGGAGATTACTAAAGCCCAGATTCTGTCTTTAAATAGCTTCCAACTGTACCACTTAATTTTAGGGTAACTTAGCCCCGCAACACCAAATTTACCTAATTGTCATGTCAAAAAAACACAAATCGCTATCCACCAGTTAAATAATAGGAGAATCCATTTAAGAATGTGAAATAGTGTGTGGCTTTACACCTACAGCAGGATAAATGTCTGGGGAAACTGGAAGCACAAGCCTATAGAGGACAGAACCTGCCCCTACTTAGAGTGTTTAGCTCCATTTGAGTCAATGACACATTTTTTGTTTGAATGTACCTACACAATGAATTTATGGGTATTTCTAGCTCACAGATGGAAACTGCCTTGGATAAAAAATATAATGTATAATCAGTTAATTTTGGGGGGACTTCACTGGAAGATTGCTTAAATATGATAGGAATATGTTAGAAGTAGTTTTCACAGTAATGACATTTTATTTATGGCAGGCTAAGAACAAATACCTGTATGTATTCCAACAGCAAAGGATGACTTATTTATCTATCTATAGGGAAAATGTGTGAAACTGTATGGATTGAAGTCTTCCACAGTGATTTGAAATAGCATTCTTATGCTACTGTACAAAATATGTGGAGGGGATAATTGCAGATCTTACATTTATGATATTTGATTAGGGTACTCTAGGTAATACAGTAGGTATGGGATGACCTGAGATGAGGTTGCATTAGAGGGAAATTGATTATGGGTTTGAAGCAGTACTGAGAACTGAAATGGGTCTATGAAATAAGAAATCGCCATCATGTATGGAATGTTAGTGTTTTTTATTATTCCTTTTTATTTTGTTTTGTTACTCCTTAAGGGTGTGTGGGATTTGGGGGTGTTTTCTTTCACTTACGTATGTGTTTTTTTTTTTAATTTCTTCACTAGAATTGCATTTTGTATTTCATTTTGTATATTTGTATATCAAACTATCAATATAAAAAAACCCTACTCTTGCGATAAGTGCCTTGGCTTCTTTTACTTGCACTTGGACACCCAACAGAGCAGTACCAGAGATGGGTAGAATGAACTCAGTTTAACATCTCATCCAAAGGACACCTCATCCCAACAGTGCAGCACTCCTCTAGTACTGCACTTGAGTGCCAGCATTGAGGTTTGAATCCAATCCCGGTGTGCAGCTAGAACCCACAATCTTCTGGTCCACAGGCAGATGTACTACCAGCTGAACCAAGCTGACACCACACTGAATGGCTAGGGGTCCAATACATGTAGTTGTTGGAGGCCAGAAGGGAGCGGCGTGATAGGATAGAGATATACAGTTCCTCAGGGAAATTAATAGAATCAGTTGAGAAGAAGTATTCAATAGAAATAGCAGTGCAGTCATGAGAGGGCATGAATTGAGGCTAATCAGTGACATGATTTGAGGAAGGTCTACTTCATTATCAGGGTGGTGGAGCTGTGGAATGGCTTATTGGCACAAGTGATGTGTGCCAAATCTACAGATGGGTTCAGACATGGCTGAGACAGGTTTAAAGGACTTATAATTCCATGAGGAGGAAATATGGTGGAGATTACTGGAAGAAAGGGAAGGCTATGAGGGTTTTCTACTCCTTCAAGACATTAGGTCAGGGGGATAGGTACTGTATGACACTCTTTTGGCAGACGGGATGGATCCATGGCTGGGTAGGATTTTTTAAAGTTTATGTCTAGATGCAATTTCTATTGCACAACCTTAGACAAAAGCAAAATTGTCTCATGTCCAGTTTTTAAAACTAGGACATAGCTATGTCCAGTTGCAAAACTCTGACTTAGTTATGTAAAGTTTGCAAAGTCCAACTATAAATGTGCCTGGACACACTTTTCAGACCAAGTATAACTGGATCAACCATTTACATCTATATCTTGCTCTTTGCATCCAAAACCTGGATGTAAAGTACCATAAAACAGAAATTCTGGAGGCAAGTTGAACTTTTGATAATAGCCCCATGTTATGCCTTTGGAAAATCCCAACCAATGTAGCTAGGAGTTGCATCCATTTTATCTCGGTCTTTCCTGCTGGCAACATCTATGTATCTTTGTTTCTTTGTTAGTAAACATCTAGCATTTGCTTTTCTTACTTGAAAATTATGCTTACAGTATTTTCAGAGCATTGATTTTTACTCGCTATGCAGGTTAATTAGCTTACATGTCTCCCAAAGTGTATCAGTATAAATAATCCAGCCTCTGACAGCATATATGTTTGTCTAGGCTTGTTTAAAATTGCTGTAGTCACCAGGGGTTACATTTCCATAATACAGTAGCTAGAGACATTCAAGTTGTAATGCTCACTATGAACTGTAAATTAAGACAATTTGCTATTTTATTTTCATTTGCTGATGGTGGGCTACAGTTTATGTTTATTATTTTAAAATTATTTTCCAGGAAAGTTCTGTGAGTTGCATGCTTGTCTCATTTCCACATGTTTTGGGATAGCAGTGACAGCACATGATAGATTACATTAAATAAAAAATGGACAATAAAAAAGTTAAGAAAAATCATACATCAAAATTAATATCAAATGCTAATATCAGTAAAATGAAACAGAATGTTGTGATAAGATGCTGTGGCATTTTTCACAGCACAGTTGTTTATTTGTAATCACAAAAGATGATTATGTTTTATGTGATCCACTCCTAACATGATGACATATGTCTTGAGCTCTGTCCCTTAAGAGGAATATTTTGCATCAAACATTATATGTCCTTATCAGACAGACACTTACTTTAGCTCACAGATAATAATTTACCACGTAAAACCTTCTGATTATGTTGAAACTGCATATGAAAGAGGAACAATAGCAGAAATACAGGGCTAGATTCACAAAATGACTGAAATTCCTTAAGCTGCAGGAAAAACCCAGAGCAAGTGGGTTGCCACTTATAAATCCGCAGGTTGCCACAGTTTTCCTGCAGCTGCGGGTATTTACAAAAGTGGAGACAGACCAGCTCCCGATATATGGTAGCTTGTGGGTGGTGTTGCCAGGGAAATCCCCACAGTTGTGGAAAGCTGTTACAGCCAGTAGGACCAGCCATAACATCATCCACAACTGCTGCAGCTGTGCAGAGCAATCTCTGCAGCTGCAGAGATTTCGGTCCCCAAATGGAGTTGCAGCATAGGACTTGGTCCCAGAAAGCTTTGTGAATCCAAGGCTGGATTCACTTAATGACTGAAATTCCCACAGCTGCAGGAAAAACCCAGCGCAAGTGGATTGCCACTTGTGGATTCACAGGTTTCCCTAGAAACATAGAAGCTGACGGCAGAAAAGGACTGCGTGACCCACCCAGTCTGCCCATTTTGCGTACCTATTTTGAAACCACAGATCATGGTTTATCTGCAGCTCACCCTATTTTTCCTGTCTCTAGGGTACCCTTATGTCTACCACAGTTTTCCTGCAGCTGCAGGTATTCACAAAAGCGGAGCCAGATTATGAGTTTATTTTTTTTAATTTATTTACTCTAGGATTACAAGTACCTTTGAGCCAAGGCTCTTTTACAAAGGTTCCCCATTAGAAATAACTAACAACAAGGAAGCAACAGTGAAATAACAGTAAACAATTCATGTACAACAGTGCTAATTGAAAGGGGTCAATTATAGGAAGAGTAAGGTGCAGAGGAGGAGGAGAAGTGTAGGTAGTCAACAGAGGCAGCTATAGTAAAATGGTGAACACAGCTAGGACGCATGTGCCCACAAGGAATGGGTAGGGTCTGGTGCCGGGGGTGGCAGAGAAACAGGGATGAGAGGAGAGGGGGAGGATGAAGATGCAGTCAAAGACATTTGTCGAAAAATAAATGGGAAAGAGTGATAGAAGAGAAAAAGGGGGCAGGGTGGGGGGCAATTATGATTATGAGTGGCTTCACAATATATGGCAGCTTGCGGATGTAATTGCCAGAGAAATACCCACAGTTGCGGAAAACTGTTACAGCTAATGGGACCATTCATACCATCATCCGCAACTATTGTGGCTGTGCATAGCAATCACTTCAGTTGCAGAACTTTTAGTCTGCAAATGGAGTTGCAGCCTAGGACTTAATCCCAGAAAGCTTTGTAAAGCCCCCGTACTTCAGCCCACAGTTTATTAGCGTGCCAGAACTGGGAAGAAAGCTTAACTGATGATTCAGCATTGTCTTCAACATGGTGAGTCAGTCATTGACTCAGCAGCATCGTTGGATGGCATTATGCGGACAACAACACTAACATTGCCTGCACAGAAAAAGAACATTATATCTGCCCTACCTCTGTAATCCATAAACTGGAAGTCTGCAACAAGAGAACTGATGGGCTGGATCACCATGTGAGTGACAACCAGGACAGATCAGAGTGGTAGTTTTTGAGAAGGGTGGGGTATGGAAGGAGATGAGCTGGCAAATGAGACTGGATGACCTAGAGAATAGTATGGCAGTTTTATTTCTATAACACCTTCTCCTGAAGACTTTGAGTGCTTCACATGGAAACATACTACAGTTAAAATCAATACACATCAATTAAAATAATAAATAAACAACTACAGCAGAACAAGAGAATACAGCAGTTCTAGGATCTTTTGGGTTCTTGAAAAGTCAGGTTTAACAAATTTGTTTTTAGATCTTTCTTAAAATACTTCACTATGTGCACATGCAAACAGCAGAAGGAATACATTTCCATGCTAAAAGCACTCCCTCTGCAAGTGCCCTGTTTCCTATCATGTTTAGGCGAGAGTAAGGGACAGTAAGCAGCACAGGACCAAACCTTGAAGGGCCTTAAATACAACATTATGATGCAGCCCTTAAAGGCAAAATGCCACCCTACTGGCAGCCAGTTCAGTTCAGTTCACACAGCACTGGAATATCTTCAGGTTGGGAACATAAGTGGACTCCTAAAGAACAAGTAAGGATGTGGTGGGCAAATGTGGATGTGTATTTTCATTTTGGCAACTTTATGTGGGTTCGCTACACTTCCAAACCTTTTAGAAAAGTTATGCTATTGATCCCCCCTGCAAATCTGAGATTTTAATTTACTACAGTACTCCCTCATTATAGCGAATCCCATTACAATCCATTACAATACCATTTTAGGTCACACCTGGAAACAAGCTTTTACTCAGTGTACCTTTCCCGATTATCAAACTTTAAATAAATAAATAAACAATGAACCCTGCCTATAACGAACACATACCTTGGACCCCATGAAAATTGGCTGATTTCAGTTAGCACCTTTTAGTTTTCATTATAAAGCATGTTGCACCCCTCTGCCTTTTACTCACTACTGCTTGTAGGATCTCTGATTGTAAGAATGCTGCTGAGTTGCTGTTCCTGATGGCTGATTACAACAAAAGGAAGGTATTAGGGGCCCAATATTGGAAAAGGGGCAAAGCAGAGCACAAAGGTTTGTGCTGTGCTTGCCCATTGCCCATGACCCAGAGGATGCTATATTCAGTTGAACAGCGCACCAGCGCTATCAGAGTATAGGGGCATGTCAGCACAGTACTAAGTTGAGTAGTACTGCCCTGACATGGATCTGGGAAGTGGGGGGAACAGCACTCCCAGACCTAATAGTGCCAGGAGCCCCTGCCATGATATTCAGCTTGCACCATGCAAGTGAACCAATTGGGCATGCAAGGCAGTAAGGGGCCATATGTAAGCCCATTACGGCCTCATTGGCATGGGAAGCAGTGGCAAGTTTGCACCTATTCTGTTACTGGTTCACCCACCCTGATTGCCTGCCCCCATAACAGTGTAAAGATTCCCTGGTGTCCAGTGCCCCCCCCCAACCTCTGGTAGCCAGCCATGGTAAATGTAAAATGTTCCCCATTGTCTAGTGGTATCCCTGTCCTCTGATCACAGGCCCTGGTAAAGGTAAAATATTACTGGGTGTCCAGTGATCCCCACCATCCTCGGATCCCTGGCCCTGTTAAACAGAACACTGTCCCTCATGTCCAGTGGTTCCCCCATCCTCCAATCGCCATCCCTAATAAATGTAAAATACTGTATGGAAGGGGCATGGCTAAGTGCCTAACAAAGATGGATGGGTAGTGTGTGATCTTCTCTACCCCTCTTAGATTAATCTGGCTAATATCCTACATTGGCATTTTTTTCTCAACTGAGTCACTATCAGTATAACCTTGCGAATGCTGCACCATCTGGACACTGATTTTAAATCAAGTTAGCTCTGTGGATTACCTTGCACCAACTCCGCTCGGGTCGGACGGCCTGCACTTCGCTTCAGCCAGCATTGTGACAATACCCAGGAATCCAGAGGATCACGATAGGAACCAAATGCTACTTCACCTTGATGTATGCCGATGACCTGTTGGTCCCCCTGGCCGATATAGAACACTCCTGGGCCCCTTTGTATGGCTCCTGGCTAGTTTTGCCACTTTATCCAATCTGAGGGTGAACGAGAGCAAGACTGAGGTTCTCCTATTAAACCCCCTATGTCTGGAAACCATGATTACCCCCTTCAATCTGAGATGGGCCCCGCTGGGCATAACATATCTAGGTATTAAGTTCACTTGCAACATCCCCCAGCTTTGAGAACTCAATCTTTTGCCCTTCCTATCCCAGCTTCATTGAGCTGGAGAGGTGGCAGCTGTTCCATCTGACACTGGTGGGGAAAATATCTGCCATCAAGATGGCAACCTCCCCCAAGGTCCTGTACCTCATCTCACACTTGCCAATACACCTTCCCCCTAAATTGTATGCCCACATAGATAAGTTAACAGGGAATTTCCTATGGGATGGGAAACCCCCTAAATACAGCCATCAGAACCTGAGGTCACACTGAAGACAGGGGGATGGAACCTGCCTTGGTTCAAAGGGTATACACTGGCCTATCATGCTGCCCAGACACTCAGGTGGTTCTCCCCCCTCATACCCCCTCATCCTTACAATGGCTCCAGATGGAAGATGTACAGGCCGGAATTCTGGTTCAGTCATCCCTGCTGTATGGCATCCAGGTAAAACAGCTGTCAGCCCATCCCATGATTGGGCCCGCCATAAAATACTGGAAAGCTGCCCATGAACAGATGAGCACCAACCCTACCCCTCTATCCTGTACTCTTCTGAGGAGTACACAGCTACTTCAAGTGGGCAAGGAGCCGTTAATATGGCCACAATGGATACAGGGCAGACTATCCAGAATCCATCAGATTCTGGACCCTGGAACTGAGCAGGTAGTCCTATTCCAGGAACTCCAACAGGTTTACCAGATACCCCAGGCAGACTTCTGGTGATACCTGCAAATCAGAAGCACAGTCCAACAATATCTATGCTGAGGGCTTCCCTCTACTAAGCCCACTAATCTGTATGGGTGGCTAAACCTGAGACATGTGGTGGCTAGCAAGATCCACTCAGCCATCAGAGAAAACATCTCTGACCAGATGCATAAGTCCAAAGCAAAGTGGGAACAGGCCCTGGGGATGGATATGACTGAGTAGCAGTGGAATGCCTGCTGAAAGTCGGCACATAAAGTATACCCTGACCCCAGGAGTCAAATGATACAGAACAAACTCTTACATGTTTTGGTATAGAACCTCTAGAGCTGTATTTGCTGCAAAACATCTCCCAAATGACAGATGCTGGAGATGCTCAAGGTCTCCAGGAGATCTCCTGCACATCCTCTGGTCCTGTCCTGGGATTACATCCCTGTGGATGCAGGCACTGACCCTCTCCCAAACCACACTACATAAACAAATCCCTCAGACCCCAGCTTTCTGGATTTTGGGAATTCCTCCAGACTCGGGGCAGTTTATCCCATTCAAGAGAAGGTGGCTAGCCCTTTTGGGCATGAAGGTCAAACGTCTCTTGCTCAAGAAATAGTGAACAGTGAATGTACCCAGCCTCACTTAGCAACTTAAATCCCTTGCTGTAATAGCCTCCCTTAACAAAATGATGCAGAGGGTAGGAGACTCCCTCGATACCTACCATGGCACATGGGCACCCTTCATGGCATATCTGAGTGCCAGAATGGGGGTGGGTGGAGTTCTGAAGGACTCACACTGGGTATACCAATTTCCTTAAAAGGATTCTGCTTCCCCTGACAATGACAGACAAAGATGTGGTATATTAGATGGATAGACACCAGACAAAATGTAATTGCACCATAAAGAAATCACTTGTTGGTTGCCATGGTACTTTGCAGTCCCCTTCATCTGCTTAGTTGTAGTATAGAGGAATGTGTGATGAAGATGGAGGAACCATTTCCCACATGTGGCACTTGCTGCCATGACATCCCACCGGTCACAGGATCTTCATAGGAGATTCCCTCATCCTCTCACCAGGTACCCTTTTAAGGTTTTCCATTGTTTATGTGGTACATACACTGCATTAGCACACTTAATGTACCTTACACCACCACTGTAACCAGTGAGAGGTAGATATTTGGGGGCCTTTTGGCCATGGAGGACAAATATGTGTTCTTTCTTGTCCTCCTGTATACACCCTTCCTCTGTAATGATGTTGTGTTTATGTTTATGATGGAAAATAATAAAAAGTTTATGCAAAAAAAAAAATACTGTATAGGAGGTTATTTTCACTATCCATTTATTTTCACTATATTTGTTATTGCTGACAATCAGTGAAATAAACAGATAGTGAAAAATAATGGACAAATGATTGTCAGTAGTGTTGTATTGAAGAGGAAACTGTCAGCACTAATTCTTACAGAAGCGAATATGTGTAGAGGGCTGACTTCTGCAAAATATAAAGAACGCTAATTCAACCTGCTATGCAGTATTTGCTAGTGCACAATAGTCCCCTCTGCCCTCTGATTATCAGTCCCAGTAAATGTAAAATAATCCCTGGTGCTCAGTGGTACTCCTGTCCTCCAGTCAACTGCCTTGGTAACTGTGCAACATTCCCTGGTGTCCAGTTGTGCCCCCCTCATACTCTGACTGCCAGCCACAGTAAATGTAAACTATTCCCAGGTGTCCTGTGGTCCCGCTGCCCTCCAATTGACAGCCTCGTTAAGTTGAGATCTGTCCTTGGTATCCAGTGGTTTCCCCCCACCCTCCAATCACCAGCCCGGGTAAATGGAAAATATTCCCTAGTGTCCAGTGGTCCCCCTCCTCTGATTGCCAGCCTCAGTAAATGTAAAATATTCCAGGGTGTTCAGTGGTCCCCCTGTCCTCCAGTCACTATCCCCATTAAGTAGAGATCTCTCCCTGGTGTCCAGTGGTCCCATCACCCTCCAATTACAAGCCCTGGTAAATGTAAAATATTCCCTGATGTCCGGTGGTACCCCTTCCTCCAAACCCCAGCCCCAGTACTGTAAAATGTTCTCTGGTGTTCAGTGGTCTCTCTGTCCTCTAATTGCTGGCCCTGATAAATGTTAACTGTTCCCTGGTGTCCAGTGGTCCCCCCACCCTCTGATCACTGTCCCATTTGAGTAGAGATCTGTCCCTGGTGTCCAGAGTTCCCCCCACCCTCTGATTCCTGGACCCCTATTACAGTAAATAATCCCTGGTGTTTAGTGACACACCCCAACCACCAAGCACAATCCCCATAACTTGTTATATTCCATGGCATCTAATGGCACCCCCACCCAACGATCCCCAACCCCATATGAGCGGAACTGGTCCCTGTTGTTTAGTGTCCTCCCCGCACCACTGACACCAAGCAATGCACCCTGCCAACCCCTTACCAGTGTCACTGGGGCTGTGGAGCCAATACAGTGACTAGCACAGCCCTCCTCTCACATCCTTGGCTTGCCACCATATGGAATTACAGGAAATGTGTGTCCTCTGTACTGTAAAGGGAGCATGCATACTGTACACATGCTCCCTTTACAGTATAGAGGATGCGAACTTCCTGTCAGTCCATACAGCAGTTGGCTGAGGTGGTGAGAGGAGAGATGTACCAGTCACAGTATTGAATCCATGGTACCAGCAACCCTGTTGGGGGGGGGGTGGCAGGGTGCTTTGCTTGGGTCCAGTGGTGTGGAGGCCACTAGATGCCAGGACTGGTTCAGCTCATATGTAGATGGGGGATTGGTGGGTTGGGGGTGCCACTAGATGCTACAGAATATTACAAGTTACAGGGAAGGTGCTTGGTGGTTGGGGGTGCCACTAGACACCTGGGACTATTTACAATAATACGCTGCTGAGGATCAGAGGACAGGGGGACCACTGGACACTAGGGACAGATCTCTACTTAATAAGACAGTGATTGGAGGGTGGAAGGACCCCTGGAAACCATGGAATAGTTTACATTTACCATGGCAAGTGATCAAAAAGCAGAGGACCACTGGACACCAGGGACAGATCTCTACTTAATGGGGCCTGCGATTGGAGGGTGGGGGGAAGCACTGGACATGAGGGAGCAGGTGTGCTCTCCCAACTACCGATGTGGTTGTTGGATGCAGTGGCTCTGCCAGTCTCTAGGGTTGCCCAGGGTAAGTCGGGCTTCTTCTCAGTGTTAACTGCACAGTGCAAGATAGCCTGCACTATTCCTTTTGTGCAGTGCTACTGCACTAAACATTGCACTGCACCCAAATTCATGTCCATTTCCCTCCCTTTGCCCACTGCATACATAATTTTTTAGCACATACTAATTCTTTTACCATGCACAACTGCCTCCTTCGAATATTGTGCTCAGGCACAAACCCCAGGCAAACAGGATGCAATCACTTTTCCCACCGGATAAAGTTTGGAACATCTGGCCCAAGACATCAATATGAAGCTGGAGATCCTGGACTATCCGAAAGCCGGATAAGGGGTTGCAAAGCGAGCCACTGAATACTGCCTCACAAAATCAGCCATCTGCACATTCTGCAAGCCGGAAAAGTCACTGAGGGTATTCACAGATCAGTGCTGTGAAAAAGAGGGTCTGCAGCAAAAGAAACTCTGGCTGGCAGGACATGCTCACATGGACAAGATGGTTTGCACCTGGTTTGAGAGTCAAGGTGTTTTAGCCCTCCAGTTCAATGTGCCTGAGCAACTGCTTTCATGCTTGTGCAACATAGATAATCTTTGGCTGTTCACCTCTCTATCCATGGGATATACCACCCTGTAGGAGTATGAAGGCAAGGAACCCTAGGAAAGGGTTCCAACCCTAGAGGTGCTATGGGAGTGATTCTCTTGGCTAAAGGTACCTTAGGAAGAAGCCCAAAAGAGTATCAAGCAAAGCATACAAGGTGGTAAATGCTTATCAGGATCAAAGACCTGTACATAAGTCGGTTGGTAACATAGGTTTATTGGTAAAATCGGTCAGTTGGTCATATTGGTTGAGTAGAGTAGGCAGGAAACCATGGGTGGATAGTGACAGACTTAGAGGTCTGACTGTAAGACATGAAGGCTTTGGCTTCTTAAGGAGAAAGAGAGCAGCCAAAGGGGGAGAAGGGATAATTACTGGGCAGCCACCCAACTCCATCAAACAGCAGAAACCTAACTAAGTGACCTACAGATTACAACTACACCTATCTAGTATTATGACCACTGGCAAGGAGGAGAGAAAAAAAACCCTTTGAGGAGGAAACCTCTGGGGATCCAAGGCCTAGGTCACCTTCCCACCAGGCCGTGGGACAGTTTTGTTTGGTCACAGCTCTGGTACTGCAATTTAGTAAACCAATTCAGGGGAACTGCAATTTTGGGGAACACTCTTGCTCTATCCCTCTAATGGGAATGCTATGGAGGGTTTTGAGTGAACTCTGCAACACTGGGGCATCTCAGTGTCAACCTCCAAGGTGGGAGGAGGAGAGTAACAACCACTGAGGCACTCAGCCAGCCTACCGATCTATGAACAAATCAGGTGAACCAAAGGTGGTTGTAAGGAGAATAGGTTGAAAGGATGCTTCCGAACCTGCTTGGGCAGCTAAAGGGGACCTTCCCATGACAGCCCCACCCCTTTGCTGCTGAAGTCTTAAATGCTACATTGAGTGGTGCCGTTGGTACAGTTGATGACTGAAGGTCTGCCTGGACCGAGGACCTCCCCAATTATGGGCCAGGTGAGAAGGCCCCCCCCCCACCAAGCTTCACATGCTCAAGATGCGGACTTTGGGGTGCAGACAGAGACTGTCAGCCACAGGGCTAGCCCTGAGTCCTGTAAGTAATGGATATGGTCAGCATGCCTCCAACATATGGAAAAGTGAGTTGTAATGAGCATGGGCCCTGCATGTGTGTCGTGGTGGATGATAGAAGACATGGGGAGATGTGTACATAGGTCAGACTGAGTACTGTGGACCATCTCGTGGGTCTTGACTGGATAAGAACTGTTGTGGAGAGACCTGTACGTAGGTCAGGCTGAGTAATATGGACCCACTCATGGGTCAAGTTAAGGTGAATTGCATTTGTCAACCACAGGAATGTATGCCAACCAAGTCCTTTAGGAAGCCAAATTGGGAGTGAATTGAATTGTATGTTATGAGTATGAGAACAGTGAGGCTGGGCAAAGCCTGGGGCCGATGACTGATGAGAAGGAGGCTGTTGAGCTGGTTAAGTAGGAGAAGGCTGCTGCAAGGCAGTATGGTAGGAGATGCAGTTCGAAGCGAGTGAACATGGTATGCTGCCAGACTTGGAAGGGGATGACAATTCAGGAAGGTGAGAGGTTCGGGAATGAACAGACTTAAAGGCTGATTGCATTAGTGCCATATTGGCTGGTATATGAGTATTACTGGGACTGCAAGGGACAGGAAAGCTGGGATGGCCATGAAGACCAGGGATATGCGGAGCAGCAGTAGAAGGTTGGGCAAGCCAGGGATGTGTAGAAGGTCAGGTGAGCCAGTGGCAGATAATACATACAGCATTTAAAAGGCTGCTGTCGCTGCATGGTGCCCTTTTCTCCACTGCAATCATTCAGTCCCCCACCATAGAAAAAACAAAGGAGCCACAAACATGACACCACCACACCAATCAGCTAAGTAAATGGTTAAATAAAGGTCACTAATTAAATAGGTTACATAGATGGTCATGAAACCAGCATGTTAAAAAGTAGGAAATTACCAGGAATAATGAATGCTGAATACGGAGGACAATGAGTGCCCATGACTCCTGCAGGTAGAAGTAGTATCATGGATAATGAAGAATTGCTGGTAGGGTAGTTAAACCCAGAAAGCACAATGAAGGGATGAGGAGGCAGCCCCATGCTTGGAGGAGAAGCCTGAGCACTGCTGGTGATGTCACACCTCAGAAGCGCTAGGGGGCAAGAAGTGGCAGCCAGGAGGTGGCAAGACAGAAGCCCCAGAGAAACAGGGAAGCAAGGATCAGAGATCAGCCCAAGCCTGGTGGGCAGAGGAGTGACAGCCTGGACAGAGAACAAAAGGTATGGGGAAAAGCAGCAGAGGGAGATGGGAGAGGGGAAGCAAAGAGAAGTTGGGGATGGGACTGGACAGCAAGAGACTGAGCTGGCTGACAGAGGCAGCTGCAGAAACATGAGCAAAGCCTGAATAGAGGAGAAATAGGTAGGGGAGTGGGGGCAGGCATGAGGAGAAGCAGCCCTTCAATGGGCTGAATGGGGGTGTGACCAGTTGCACTGCCCCCTTGAACTATGATCTTTAGCCCTCCAAGAAAAAGTCAACTCCTTTGCAAGACAGCTCCTAGGCGATCAGCGCACCTTAAAATTGTCTCCAGGGTAGCTCTGGAGCTTCCTGAGGAGAAACAGAATTATGCAGCTCAAAATTGCTGGAGAATAGTGTTCAGCTGATAATGTTGCTGCTTAACAGTTCATGCCTAAGCTCATTAACATTTTCGAAGTTGGTGACTATAAGCCGTGTCAACTATACAACACAGATGAAACTGGGCTTTTATTCAAATACTTACCAGACGGTATACAAGTAGCAAGATCAGAGCAAGATGCCTCCAAGGAGTACAAGATTTACAAGGACTGGCTGATATTGTTAGTGTGCACTAATGCCACAGGACAGCGCAAGCTGCAGCCACTTTGTATTGGCAACTATGTCAACCAAAAGTGCTTCGACCACATTAATCGTGATACCCTGCCACTTCTTTATGACAGCAGCTACAATTCCTGGATGATCCAGAGCATTTTCCAGTAGTGATTCCATAAACACTTTGTCCCCAGTGTATGTCATTTTTCAAGGAGCAAAGTGATGGAACATGAAGCCACGCTGTTTTTAGACCAGTGCGGTACTCACCCTAGTGCCGAAGAGCCAAAGAGCAAGGACGGCAAGATAACAGTGCTGTACCGCCCTCCTAACACAACATCTAAGGTAAAGTCGATGGGCGAAGGTAGCATTGCAAATTTTAAAAAGCCGTATCAGAAGCACCTGATTCATTAAATCATTGCCAGAGGCACAGGCTCTGAGTTGGTGGCATTCATAAAGTCATTTACCATTAGGGACACACTTTATATGACAGTTTCATCATGGGACAACATCGTGGCTGAAAATATCGCCAGTTGTTGATGGGATGCTTTGGGACCCATGTTTGAGTAAAGCACCTCATACTAGGGGTGGGCAAAAGTGGGGTTTTCCACCTTTGCAGAACTTCAGTGGAAATCCCCAAACTTTCGCGGAAGTTTCCGAACTTCTGCCAGTGGCCGAGCAGAAAAGCTACGCAAATGTTATGTGTGAAATTTCACCCACTTCTACTAAAAAATAAGCCCTGGTGGCTAGTAGTCCCTCCCCCACCCACCTCACAAGTACACAAAATATCCCTGGTGGCTAGCAGTCCCTCCCCCCACTGAATCACCCGCCCGACCAGAAAAGAAATATGCCTGGTGGTCGCGATCCCTCCCCCACCCCATCACCTTCCTGATAAATCTGCCCTGGTGGCTAGTGGTCCCTCCCTCCCTCCACCATGACCAAAGTGCCCCAGTATCCCCCCTTGCGACCACCAGGGGGTTTTCCCTTCAGGTAGGGTGGGTGATCCAGTTGGGGAGGGACCACTAGCCACCAGGGATATTTGGTGTAATTGTGGGGCAGGTGGAGGGATGAACTACTAGCCACAAGGACTTATTTTTGAGGGGAAGTGGGCAAAAGGTCAATTAGCACTTGTGTACATAAATCATGTCACACAGGTGCCCCCTGCATATCCCTTATTTACATGATACTGCATACTACGGTTGGTCTTGTTGTTAATGCCATGCTAACATTCTGTTTTTATTTTTTCTATTCATTTAACAGCATTTCTTAATATAGCAAATCTTTGTTTTAACGAACCACAAGCATGCATCCACAGACATTCATTATACTGAGGGGTGACAGTATATTATTTATTTTTTTATTTTAGGCATCTCCTCAAACCATGCACATACTCTCAAGCCACACTTGAGTGAGGAGGGAAAGAAAGTGTTGAAACAGAGGATGGAGCAGTACATAGAGGATGTTGGGAATTTAAACTAGGAGCGGGGGGTGGCAGTTGGGCAAGAGACTTGCAGAGACCACAGGTTGTGAAACCACATGAGCTTACCCCCCATAACAGTGACAAAAGACAAATGGCAAGTACTATTAGTGATGCTAGTAAAGGAGGGCAGGATGGGGGGGTGGAAAGTGGTTACCCTTAATGCTAGGAGCCTTGGGAGGAAAACTGCTGAGTCACAGGTGCTCATGGCAGAGGGAGAGGTGGACATCGCAGCCATCACAGAAACATGGGCCACCCAATACAATGACTGGGACCTGTCTGTACCAGGGTAGAGGTTATTTTGTAGGGACAGGGTAATTGGGAAAGGAGGGGGTGTGGCACTGTATGTGAAGGAAGGACTGAAGTGTGAAAGGGAGGAAGGGGAGGAGGGTAGTATGGAGTCACTTTGGAAGCAAATCCAGGATTCCAAAAATAGGATTCTTAGAATGGGAGTGGTGTACAGGCCGCCATCTCAGACAGAGGAGTTAGACAGGGAACTAGCGGGACAGATCAGGAGGATCTGCGAGAAGGGTAGTGTGGTGATTGTGGGGGACTTCAACATACCAGGAGTGGACTGGAGTACCCCAACAACCAGGAACAGAAGGGAGCAGGTACTGCTGGATGCCTTCCAGGACAGCTTCCTGCTGCAAATGGTCAGTGAATCAACCAGGTTAGGGAATACTCTTGACCCTGTGCAGGCAAATGGGGAGTTGGTGAGAGAACTTACAGTGGAGGAACCGCTGTCAGGGAGTGACCACCACTCAGTATGGCTCACATTGGATATGGGCAAGGAAGGAGTGGTATCTGGCACAAGAGTGCTGAACTTCAGAAGGGCTGACTTGGGGCAGATGGGGGAAGTGGTAAAAGGGTACCTGGCCAGAATTCAATCTAGTATGGACACTAACCAGAGGTGGGAGCTCATAAAGCTGGGGATAGTGGAGGCAACCAAAACCTGCTGCAAGGCCCAGAGCAAGAAGGCTAGGGCTAGAAACCGAGCTGGTTGAGCAAGGAGGTCATGGAAAATGTGGGAGGAAAAGAGTTGCCTTTAGGAAGTACAAAAAAACAGGGAGGGGAAGGACAGAGAGAGGTGCTTGATGGAGATCGAGAGGAGGTGATAAGGGCAGTAAGGGAGTCAAGGCATCTACAAAACTCAGGCTGGCACAAGGCATTAAGAAGGGGCCAAGGACTCTTTAGGTACATCAGGGAGAAATGAGCTGTAAGGACCACATAGTAAGGATTAGAAGGAGGGGTATTGGGTGGAAGCAGGGGTGCGATAAGGCAGAAGCACTAAATGAGTACTTCTGCACAGTATTTACTAAAGAGAGGGGTGACACCCAAGGGAGAGAATGGCAGAAACGGGGGTGACAGATAGGAAATCATGGAGGCAGAGTCGGGAGGGTTTGAAGGCACTGAGGGTGGACAAGGCGCCAGGCCCAGATGGCATCCACCCCAGGGTACTGAAGGAGCTGGCAGAGGTCCTTGCAGGGCCTTTGGCAGACCTATTTAATGCCTCACTACATTTGGGGTGTATACTTCAGGACTGGAGGATGGCTCATGTGGTGCCCCTCCACAAGAGTGGCCCCAAGGATGAACGGGGAAACTACAGACCAGTGAGCCTCACATCCATCGTGGGTAAGCTAATGGAGACTATCCTGAAGGAGAGGCTGGTGGCCCTCCTAGAGGCCAAAAGACTACAGGACAGCAGACAGCATGGCTTCATATGGGGTAGATCCTGCCAAACCTACCTGGTGGAGTTCTATGACTAGGTAACTAGGCAACTGGACAGGGACCATGCAGTGGATGTCCTGTATCTGGACTTTAGTAAGGCATTCGACTCTGTGCCACATGGAAGGCTGGGAAGTAAGTTAGAAGGCACAGGGGCGGGTGCAAAGCTGGTGAGATGGGTAGGGAACTGGCTTCAAGTAAGGCAACAGAGGGTGGTGGTGGGTGGGGAGCTCTCACACCCAAGGGTAGTGACAAGCAGTGTTCCACAGGGCTTGGTGTTGGGACCAGTGTTGTCTGGGATATTCATTGCAGACTTATCATTGGACATCAAGAGCAAGATCAGTCTGTTTGCTGAGGATACCAAGGTAGGAGCGGTGGTGGATGACCTAGGGGGATGGTAGGGGTTGCAGTATGATCTGGCAAAGCTTGAAACCTGGTCAGACACCTGGCAACTGGGCTTTAATGCCAAAAAGTGCAAGGTGCTGCATTTTGGAATAAAGAACCCAAGAAGGAGTTGGGGGAGTGCAGCTAGCCCAGACAAAGAAGGAGAAGGATCTGGGGGTGCTCATTACAAGGTCAATGAACAACTCGGCACAATGTAGTAAGGCAGCTGCAAAGGCCAACAAAATGCTGGGTTGCATTCAAGGAGTATATCTTCGAGGAGGGAGGAGGTGATTCTGCCACTTTATAAGTCATTAGTTAGACCGCACCTGGAGTACTGTGTGCAGTACTGGCACCCGTATCTGAAGAGGGACAATAAGTTACTGGAGGGGGTGCAGCGCAGGGCAACAAAGAAGATCAAGGGGCTGGGGACTTACTCAACGAGGAGGAGGCTGAGGGAGTTGAACATGTACCACTGGAGGAGAGGAGAGGACGTGGGGACATGATTGAAACCTTTAAGTACATGAGAGGAATAAACAAGACAGGTACAGAGGGGCTGTTCAAAGTAAGGGAGGGGAGGGACACCAGAGGCCATGATATGAGACTGGAGGGAGGAAGGTTCAGGAGGGAGATGAGGAGACACTTTTTTACAGAGAAGATGGTGGCTGGGTGAAATGCGTTACCTGCAGAAGTGGTATCCAGTAGAACAGTGGACTGCTTCAAAAGGGGATGGGACAGGACAAGGAGGAGGGTTAATGAAGGGGAAGGGTGGAAGGGAGGGGCAGCTGCAGAATAAGGGGTGCTAGTTGCACATCCGAGCAGACTTGTTAGACCTCTATGCCTTTATCTGCTGGCAAATTTTGTATGTTCGTATGTTCATTCCCAAAGCAAGGCATCATGGGTATTTATCACTTGCCATTTGTACTGTCATTGGTTTCATCTGTAAAAGAGGAGTTTGCCCTTGATTTTTTTTGCCAGTAAATTTGACTGATCGATTGATGTGCATGCAAATCCTTGTGTTAGTCAGATTGACAAAGTTTCACCAGAACAGACATTTTATGTTAAACCTGCTTACATGCCTGATCTAGCGTAGATTGAGAATCATAAACTACATACATATTTTTCATCCTGTTAGGAACTCTGAAGTGTACTGCAGTCATAATCTCAACAATGAACCTTGCCAGATTCCTGGTGTAAGTCCATTTAGAACACTTGGAGTGAGCATGCTAAAGAGAGTTTGCAGAAAAGCAAAGTATGGGCTCCGCAAAAGGATGCTGGGGGAGAAGAAATATCCAAATTGTGTTTTTTTTTTTTTGCCTCTCTCCAAATCATTAAAATACTCTCAACTCTCATTCCCAGAGCAAGGCATTATGGGTATTCAAATCCTTGTGTAAATCAGATTGACAGAGCTTCATCAGAACAGGCACTGGGCCCAATTTTAGAAGCGAAATGGATCACTGCAAGAGGCTTGTAGCACAGTATTTGACGCAAGGGTTGACTTGCATCAAACTTTTCGGCAAGTGTGATTTTGCAACACAGCTTGCTGCAAACTGCCTGCTGCAAGTCTCTTGCGCCAAAAGCAGTAAGGTATACCAGATCCCCTTGGTCTAACTTTGCACCATTGGGGGAGCCATATTACAGGGCTTGTGTCAAAGCTTTGGAGCAAGCCGCTATAAAGTGAGGAAAATGTTGCAACTGCACCAGCTTTTGTAAAATTGGGCTGCGTTGCTGCAAAGGACTTTGGCGCAGCTGTGCCAAACACTGCGGTTGACTCAGGGCATGACATAAACCCTGTGTCAGCCTTCTAAGATTGGTCCCACTGCCTTTAAAACAGGCTTATACAGTATGCATGAGCCAGCTTAGACTGAGAATAACAAAGTACAGACGTGTTATCTTCTCTTTTGGACTCAAGTGAACTGCAGTCATAATCTTTTAATGGTTTCATCTTCTATATATTGATCTTAAACCTGCTTGGTCTCCAGAAGTTTTCTTCTCTTAACAGACCTCTTTCATGACCTCTGCCTGATTCTACTTTACTATATAAAGGTGATTTGAAGCTCTGGGTGAAGCTGGACCAAGACAGCTCTGAATCTGAGCTGATGCTGTTAACCTCCAGAGCCCGTCCATGCCTTTACATCCCAGGTCTACATGGCTTCCATGGGACTTCAGGATTTATCTGATGATTTTATTACTGATTCTCTTGGAAAGAATCTGAAATAGTTCATCAGTGCTTCATTTTACATGGATGAAATGCTTCCCATCAACTCACTGAATAGTGCACGTTTTTAATTTGCTTTGTTTTCATGGAAATTGTTTTTGATTTTTTTTAGTTTTAATCTAGCTGATGCAAAATAGATGGGGTAGATATGAAAGTGACTGAGATGGATACAGGGCAAGATATAGCACAATGTGTGCTTAGGGGTTCATTTATCTGTCTCAGCACCCCCCCCCCACCCCCAAGGAGTTTCTGCAGCTGAAAACAGTACATCTGGGGCACATTTTCTTTTTCACTTTTGATGACTCTGCCCCATTATTTGACATATTTACTCTGCTCATGGATCACAAGGCAGCTTTCTTTTTTTTTATTAATTTAGTCAGCCCCTGGGGTGTATTGGAAGACCCTGGTAAATGGTCTTTTTGTTGCCATACAGCACATCATTGGAATTTTGCATTGTACCAAATGAACCACAGATGCCTCCAGCAGTAATCACAAATAGGGACTGCTTTTGATCTCTGAGATTTTAGCTGTTTCTCTCTAATTCTTGGCCACTAGCTTTAAGGTTTTGTTTTGCTCCATCAGTTTGGACAAATCTGTTACCAAACTCACTGTAATTATCCATTTAATTTCGAGATCATTAACTGTTTTGCCCAGCCACAGTGTTAGCATTTATTTTTATTTTTTTATCATTGAATACTTTCTCACCTGCAGCCACAGTTCTGCCAATTTCCAGCCATCGCTCATCCATCGCCGACCCCGAAGCTGTCATGCCAGGCTGGCATAGGTAGCTACATCATTGAGAGGGGCTCCAGCTAAGTCCCCATGCCTGTCGAGGATCCCCTACCAGCGCATGGCCGCCAGGCATCGTCGGACCAGTGAACTGCAGCCATCAAGCTGCCACGGACTTGCATTGCATTTTCCTTGTTCTTCCCCAGTGGGGGCATGGACGTGCAATGATGTCCACACAGTAACATGCAGATGTCTGCCATTTCAGCACCCACACCTCTGCAGTACCTCCAGGCATTCCCAGGGACCATTAGAGTGCAGTGTGCAACCACCCCATTTCCCCCAGACTAGAAGAGCTGTCTTCGGATGCTCAATCCTAGTCCACCCCTGCCAACCCCTGATGACCCGGGCTCATTCCCAAACCTGGGTCGCTGGCATGAAGTGAGGTGTGGCGTCCAGCGCCTCAACCCTCAGTGCCACTGGGCCGGGCTGTGTTAGCATTTTTTAACTTCACGTAACAATTACCTTGAAGATATGAAAAACAACCTTCTGTGTTCAGAATGAATTTTCCCTTTTACTGTCTCATATATGCTGTATGCACCTACTGTTCAAAACCAGATAATTCCAACTGCCAGCCACTTTTCAGCCAGAAGTATTTTATGGAAATCAGCAGATATGGAAAAGTTAGTCATTTCACAATTTCTTTGTATAATGTTTTTTTTTTTTTTGATTATTATAAATCCATTAATGTTTTGAAATTTTGTAATATATTCATAGCTCTGCCCTGGATTTTATTTTGAAGGAGACTTTTATACCTATCTCCTTTTTCACTGTTAACTTGATAAAAGTGATTTAGGGACAGGCTAAAAAGGGTAATATCTTTCTTTCTAGATAGCTCACCTTATATAAATTGGAAATTTGGCCACAGTTTTATGGCTACTGATTGTACTTGTATTTATTTATGTAATCTCAAGGTTTGTATTTGTACAGTATTTATTTCTGTAATCTCAAGGTTTGTATTTGTACAGTATTTATTTATGTAATCTCAAGGTTTTATTTGTACAGTATGTATTTATGTAATCTCAGGGTTTGTATTTGTATAGTATTTATTTATGTAATCTCAGGGTTTGTATTTCTGCAGTATTTATTTATGTAATCTCAAGGTTTGTATTTGTACAGTATGTATTTATGTAATCTCAAGGTTTGTATTTGTACAGTATTTATGTAATCTCAAGGTTTGTATTTGTACAGTATGTAGTTATGTAATCTCAGGGTTTGTATTTGTACAGTATTTATTTATGTAATCTCAGGGTTTGTATTTGTACAGTATTTATGTAATCTCAAGGTTTGTATTTGTACAGTATGTATTTAAGTAATCTCAGGGTTTGTATTTGTACAGTATTTATTTATGTAATCTCAGGGTTTGTATTTGTACAGTATTTATGTAATCTCAAGGTTTGTATTTGTACAGTATTTATTTCTCTAATCTCAAGGTTTCTATTTGTACATATTTATTTCTCTAATCTCAAGGTTTGTGTTTGTACAGTATTTATTTATGTAATCTCAGGGTTTGTATTTGTACAGTATTTATGTAATCTCAAGGTTTGTATTTGTACAGTATTTATTTCTCTAATCTCAAGGTTTGTATTTGTACAGTATTTATTTCTCTAATCTCAAGGTTTGTATTTGTACAGTATTTATTTATGTAATCTCAAGGCTCATTCATACTATTTCCCCACTTATTCTTGAAACCCTGTATGAGACTCAGCTCAGCTGGAACTTCTGGACTCATCCCTGGAAATGTATGTAAACATTGGAATCATAAAGTTTGTTGAATAATCAGGACTATCTTTTTATTATGAAGATTAATGATTGCAGTCTGAACTCAGGGTTGGCCTGGAAAATAGGATCAATGACTGTTTCAAGCCTCATCTGAGGCTCACACAGAGGTGAAGTTTGTGATGAATCCCCTCAATAAGTATAACAATCACAATTTGGACTTTTCATTCTCTGTATTAACTGACAATCATGATAGCTGTGCTGTGTTTATTGTTTAGCTATCCATATGACTAAGGCTGTTTTGCCATTTACATTTTTATTGTTACCTCTATACTCAGACTTGGCTCCTATAATAATCTCAGTCTGTTTTGCTAACTAACATTGTCTAGAAAGATAATGCTATCCTATTTATATTTATCATTGTGCTGTATATTTAATTGGGAGTTTTGATTTGTTGAAATTCTCTTTCCAGTAGTAATAATAATAATAATAACTTTATTTATACAAACGCAATTCAGAGGATAGCACAGTGCTTTTACAAACAACTAGAAACAAAAGTTAAAACCAGTTAAAATATCCAAATCCATAGATTTAAAACTAAGGGTATGCCAGAGAGAATAAATACATTTTAAGGGCAGATTTAAAGCTCTCCACAGTCAGGCACCCCCTTATCTGGGGAGGTAGAGAATTCCACAGGGTAGGAGCCACATAAGCAAATGTATGGGCTCCAGAATTCTTCAAGCAAACCCTGGGAATCTCTAGCAATCCCTCCTCAGTGGAGTGAAGTGGTCAGAGGGGGCAGTAGAAAAAGAACAACTCTTGCAGATAATTCAATCCCTGATCATGTAGGGCCTAGCAGGTTAGCAAGCTAACTTTGAAGGTGATCTGCCACTGAATAGGCAGCCAGTGCAGCTCATGCAGCACAGGAGTGACATAGTTAGATCTAGACAGCCCAGTCAACAACCTGTTCACAGTATTCTGCACCAGCTACAAGTAGCAGATATCAACCACTGGAAGCCCTAGGTTGCAGTAATCAAGGCGGGAGGTCACAAAGGCTTGAACCAAAGTTGGAAGGCCATCAGGCAGAACTAGGCGCTTAATCTGGGTGATATTTCTCAGATGGTAAAATGAGATCTTGATGACGGATGACACCTGAGACTTCTGGGTCAACCCTTCATCAAGAATAACACCCAGACTCTGCACCCATTCAGAGGACATCAGTTGGCAGCCACTGACCATAAACCCAGAGGCTCACTCTGCTGAAGACCCCTCTACCTGGCAACCAGGGTCCACCACAAAAACCTCAGTCTTGTTCAGGTTCAACCTCAGCCAGCTGGCAGTCATCCAGCCCAGTATCTCGGCAAGGCAGTTGTTAAACACTGAGACCACATCATCATGATTGGTCACAAAGGACATGTACAGTTGAGTATCATCTGCATAGCAGTAAAATCTCAAACCATACCGCCTCACAATGTCTCCTAACAGCAGCAGGTACACCACGAATAACACAGGCGAAAGTGCAGAGGCCTGGGAAACCCAACATAATGCAGAGAATACATCTGAGGAATAAATTCCCAACTCAAATCACTGAGATCTCCCAGTGAAGAATGAATGGAACCACCTGAGGATCATACCTGACAGTCCACAGATCACCCACAAGTGCTCCAGCAAAATGCTACACTCCACGGTGTCAAATGCTGCAGACAGATCAAGAAGGATTAAGATGGAATGGGTCCTTCAATCTCTCACTATCAGGAGATCATTGAGCACCTGGACCAGGGTGGTCTCAGTGCAATGCATCATCCTAAATCCTGACTGGAGAGGATCGTAGATGTCATGGATGGTAAGATCATCCAGCTGCAGCATGACCACTTTCTCAATAACCTTGCCTACAAAGGGTACAGTAGGTTAGAGACTGGCCTGTAGTTGGCGAGGCAGTTGGGGTCAAGAGAAGATTTCTTAAGGAGAGAAGTAACCACTGCTTCCTTCAGGGAGTCAGGAAACTCACCCATCTCAAGTGATCTGCAGATTATCTCAGCCAGGACTGGGCGGATGACCTCAACACATCCCACAAGGAGGTGAGTTGGCCTGGATCCCAACTACAGCCTATCAGCCACATATTCTGGATGATCCCTATGACATCCTCACTCGCCAGCCAGCTGAAGGCCACCCAGCAAAACCATGGTTCTGGAGCCTCCTGCCAATCACTGCCCTGTCCATTGGAGCTAGTTAAGTGGATCTCTGACTTGATGTCAGCAACCTTATCTGCAAAGACATGAGCAAACTCATCATTCTTCTCTTGCGACAGTGTTCTCCAAACTTGTAGACAGGCTGGATTGCACAGTCTGTCTACCATTCGGAACAGCCGAGCAGGTCAATTCCTTGCGGTGGTGATCTCACTGGACAGGAATACTGCCTTCTTTCGTGAGATCAAATAATGGGCCATGAATCTATGCCTGTCAGCATCAAGGCCTGTTTTCCACCAACTCCACTCTATCCTTCGCCCATCCTCCTCCTCTCCCTCAAAATCCTGTTAAACCAAGGAGACCGAGGGCGAAGGGTGAGGGGGCAAACACGAACAAGCGCAATAGAGTCCAGAGCCGCCACCACCACCATGTTATAAGCTTGTAGTAGGTTGTCTGAACCCATGCTAGCATTCAGAAGTCTCGATAGGTCCAGTGCTGCTATCAGACCATCTGGGGTTAAGCCCTTTAAAGGATGGAACAGAATCATCTGCACTAGGGCAGGCCTATAAGGGGGGGATCTGGAAAGTGAACCTGATAGTGTAATGGTCAGACCATCCAAATGGCTCCACCACCAAATCAGAGATCTCCATACCCAGGAGGAAGACCAGATCTAATGAATGCCCAGAATTGTGGGTTGCAGAGGCAATTGCCTGTGAGAAGCCCAATGAGGTAGACTTAGAATGGTTGCCACTAGAAGTGAAAGAGATGTTATCTTGATTACAAATAACTCAGCAGGGTGAAAACAGCTCTCATTTTTCGAGGGGGGGACTCCAACTCTATTGAGGTATATACATTGTTATTTCTTTTCCGGAGTATATATGAAAACTTTGACCAAATACAGTAAAAAAGTATATATTTAACAAAGATATTGAAATTGTACTTGTATTACTTTTACATCAATTGATATGTTGCAGTTATGAATGTATTAATTCTGCAACCTGTGTATAAATGCTAATCAGCTTTTCAAAAAGAAAAATACATATGCAAGACACTTTGGCAGTTGGACATTTTCTTTACAATTAACTTACAGTTTCAATTATTAATTTACTGATGGCATTACAGTTTTTTTTTTCCAAAAGAGGAATACATATGACACACACACCCAGTGGCAAGTATATGCTTTCTTTACTCTATGTTCAGTTTGCAATTCTTTACTTACTAATTGTATTACACACTAGTACATGTTTTCAAATAGAGAAACATATATATCGGATGCTTTGGCAAACTATTGCTACAACACTGTAATGTTCAGCAAGCCTAATAACATATAGTGTATATCACAAACAGTAATTACGTATCGCACCTAAATGGGGTTTTCCTGGTATGCAAAATTCCAAGTAAGTAAATAAGTAAATCTGATCCCCAGCCAAGACTGGAACTGATGATTACTTTATTTAGTTTGTGTTAACCAGGTAAGTGTATTAGACAGTTAATGCCAATTTTCAGCCACAACCCAGAACAGAAAAAACAACCAGTAAGTCCAGTAACACCAACAAAGCTTAATCTGGCTTAATCTGTGGTAAAAATGGTTTGTGTTCTCTTGATACAGTGTTTCTGAGGGAAATGGCTCTGACATATTAATATTGCAGGGCATACTTCCCTGTTGTCATACATTTTGCACATGCAAGACTGCATAATTAGACAGAAATGCCATGTCTAGGTAGAAATGTTTTAAATGTTTAAATATATGTGTTTATATTAGAAATAATATATATTTTTTATGTTTTAAACATGTGAGAAACTATGTTTTTATACGTTTTCAAATAAAATTTGACTTGACTTGAACCAATAAGTTGAAACAGATATAAAATACTACAAGTAGGTAGTGACATAATACAATGTAGTAGAATGCACAATACAATACAGGCAATAAGCAACAATAAGTTATAACACAGAGAGAAATTAACAGAAACAAAGGTACTGCTAGCAAAACATAGCATAAGAGAACAAGACAATGGCCAAAGAGCAAGGTAGCAGAAAACAATAAACGGAAAGAAAGACTCAACAGAAAATGATGCACATGATATACTGGCACATGTTTTAGATACAGTTACTGAGATATGTGATGGGCAGCAGATAAGTCTTGAACTTAAGTCCAGGGAGTGGACATGGTCTGTTATTCCAAGGGGAGTGTATTCCAGAAATACAGGGTAAGAAAGAAGGCTTACTGTCCTAAGTTTGTTCAGAGTTTAGGAGCACAAAGAAAAGACATATTCCATGACCCGAGTGTAGCAATTCAGCCAAAGAGATCAGTACTCAGGACCAGAGAATTTTATCTATGAAGCAGTCAAACATAAAAGGAGCATGTATTAATGGGAGATATTTAACCTTTAGGCTGCCGACAGAATTAGAATGTGTAAGAATTTTGGACTGATATATCAGTCCCTGGGCCTGCAAAGGTTAACCCAAACCAGGAGGCAGTATGGCACAGTGGTTTTAAGGCACTGAGCTGAAAACATGGAGACCTGGGTTCGAATCCCACAGCCCCCACTTGCGTACTGTGTGACCCTGAGTAAGTCACTTAATATCCTTGTGCTCCCAGGTTGCACCTGTAAACAAGCTTTCAGCTTAATGTGTCTCTCCTGGTTAAAAAAAAAAAACAGTATACAGCAAACAGTGTTGGGTGAAGTGATTGGCCATGAGAGCTAAACAACATTAATTATTATTCATTGTAACATGGCAGAAATATGAGGACTCCAGGGATGGAAGGTGATAGGTCAAACAGGGTCAGGTGTCCCAAGAGCAACACGGCATTATGGCACGATAATGCCATGTTGGTTTAGAACACTTAGACGAATAATGCCTTGTGCAGAGCGTGAACGCGCTCACCGAAGTAGGGCAGCAGTGAATTTGTTAAAAATATGTCCACCAATAGGTGGTACGAGTGACACAGTAGGACAAGGTATCGGCAGGGGAAAAGAGGAAGAGGAGAAATGCCTGTGTCGGTGTGGGCACCGTAGTCAATGGAAAAGAGCAGACAACAGGGAAGCGTGCAGTCCTGGAGGTAGTGACCGAGTGAGGGCGTATTGTTGAAGTCGGTGAGGGATGGAAAAGAGCATATGACAGCAGAGTTGAGTAAGACATCGGCGCTAGGGAGACACAAAGCTCTCAACAGGTGAGAAAGCGCCACTTGTAGGTCGGACACACAAGGGACAGGTGAGGGACAATTAGTTGTGTGGGCAACCTTCTCAAGTGGGAAATAGTGGAGAGAGCAATCGGTGGCAGAAAAGAGGCGTAGAAGGAGAAACCGGCCCTGCAGAATGCTGAGAGGCACAGAACGGTAGTGGGAGCAGATGTGAGCATTAACAGAAGCCGTGTTGAAAAATGGATGAAGAGGGAAATGGAGGAGAACTGCTGTGCTGCTCTGGAAGTGCCACCTATTGGTCGTAATCAACAGGTGAACAGGGAGTGGAGAAGACAACTGTCAGGTTTGGCAGATCATCAAGGTATGCAGGGACATATTGCCCAGCATGCAGTAGAGCAGGGATAAAAAAAACAAAACAAACGAGAGCAGTCAACTGTAGCAGGCAGCAGAAGTACCAAAGTCGCAGGTTGAAACAGAGCCGCATGCGAATAGTGAAACATAGAGCAGAGTTCAAATAATAAAAAAAGTAGTCACCACTATATTACTGGAGGTGGGGCGAACAACGTGCATGCACACCGATCCAGCAGGAGAAAGGCAGGAAAAGTAACAAGAGATGTACCATAATTGGAAGAGCTGCATAAGTGTTTTTGGTGATTACTGTTAAACAGCACAGAAAAGACCATCTGAGAAGTAGTACAGTTGCAGGTGCCATGTTACAAGTGCATTAATCCCCGATGAAGGTGGCATGTAATGGGGAGTTAATGCATGGTTGGACCGTTGTACGCACTTGGCCTCTGGCCTAGGGCCACAACAGTCCCAACCATGCATTAACTCCCCATTAGATGCCACCTTCATCGGGGATTAATGCTTATGTAACATCCAATTTAAGCAGGTTTCCTTTGGAAGCATTAAAATAGGCCAATAAATCACAGTTCAAGAAGAGCTGAAGTGTAACATGGGCCATTGCAACATGAGGATTGGGTATAAGAGTATGCCAAACTCTGTAGACAAGGCCCAGCTGACAGATGACTGATTTGCAGCCAGCATTAATATAAGTAACCTTAAGTGAGCGGTCCAAGGTGACACTATTTAAAAAAATGTAACAATTTCAAGTATGTATCTACCATTGCAGAAGACAGCTGAACACCATGAAACATAAGCAAACTTTTGGTTCATTTAAACAGCATTATGTTCCATCCGGTCGGTAATAGCAGAAATTCTATCCCCACCAAAGAGAACGAGGAGCCACTACATGGTGAGCCACTGTGGAGGAGCGTCTAGAGCAGGGTAACCTGAAAACACTTTTGTTTTTTTGGAAAGATATGGCACCATTGCCTTAGAATTCAATACATTCAGTTTCCCTTTCCAGATTGACTTGTGGCTAGTTCCAATGTGTCTTTTGTCTGTCACTGCTATTTCCCCACAAGAAGTTGGAGTCTAAGGTGGCAGTGGAGACCACCCTGCAGGGGAGTTAAACAGGAGTTCTGCATAGAGCAGTAAACAGAGGAAAGAGCACACTGAGGGAGCCGTGCTGGAGAAATATCACTCACTTAGAAGAATCTTCCCATCCCTCTCTCTCCAGTCAATGGATAAACCATAAAACCATAAAAAGAAGAGGGAAAAAAAGGAGAAAGGAAAGTGGTTGAGCTAAGGAAAGTAATAAAGTTCTACAGAACTGGAACACTTACATAGGGGTCCTAAACTTTCCTATTAAGAATGTAATTAATTTAAAGGATTTTATTTACATTTCTTCCTTCTGCTATTTTGTTCAATAATTTTTTTTCTATTTTGCGGTATTTGGCATTTTTGTACTGTATCTTTGTGTTTTCGCGCCACACGTCACATGTTCAGAGAGCTCAAAAGTGCATGCGCTGGTGTCTGGTTATCAGATTTGCCATTTCAAAAAGTTTGGAAGCTTATAACTCAGTCACCCTGAAAGACAGAGATCTGGAACTTGATGTACTTGTACAAGTATGTGCTCATTCATTGACAGGTCAGTGGGCTGCTGGCCATGGAGGAGAGAGAAGGGCTGTGCTGGTCACTTGCTCGGGTTTGGGATGGGGGCAGCAGAGTGGTGGGACATTGCTGGCAGGGGTGGGGGGGGGTGCACTAGACCACCAGGGAATAACATTTTAATTCATGGACTGGGGACTGGAGTAGGGAGAGGGGTTCACTAGATAACCAGGGAGAATTTTTTTTTTGCTACACAGCAAGGGATCAGGATGGGGTGGGTTACAATGTACACCAGGACTTGATGTCCAGAACTAGTTGAGTGGGTGATCAGGTCGGGGGAGGGACAGCTAGCCATCAGGGAATTAAATTTAGAATACATTGGAGGCAATCGGTGACTGGTGGGGGGAGACACCTCAGACAGTTTAGTGCAGTCAGTGATCAGGTGGGGGGGAAGGACTGCTACCCACCAGGGATTCCAGGGATTTTATTTTTAAATACGGGGGAAGGGGGGCTGATTGGGTAGGGGGGGGACTGCTAGCCACCAGGGAATTAATATGTAAATTTTGTATTAAATCTCCAACATCGGGACATCGGGCAGTGCTGCAGAGCAGGCAGAATTTCCAAGAAAGTTCAGAAATGGATTTCCTAACTTTCGAAGAAGCAAAAGTCTGACATTCGCTTCAATTCTACCAACAAAAGTATTTTTTTTCTGCACACCTCTACACAGAAGCCCTCTGATTCAAATGGCAGACTTATTTTCAGTTAACATTTTTTCAGCCACCTAAAGGTTTACCATTGTAGTCTGTCCAACCCCTGTTACGTCTTTGCTTGCATGTGTGAATAGCACATTTGTACAGTATGCGTGAGTATACCTGCACACCCTTTCATCCAGTGTGTGTGTGTGTGTGTGTGTGGGGTGCATACTCACATGGGCATTCCAGCTATATGTGCATGTCTATTTTTATTTTCTCCAGATGTTTCTGTTTCCTTCTCCCACCTTTGTCACTGTCAAGCTGTCTTGCTATGAACTCTTTAATAAGTCCCCACTTGAGGATTCCCCAGCTTATTCACTCCTATTATGCCGCTTTTTCTTTCTATATAACTGTTTGCTCCCCATTGCCAGCTACTCCTGCCATCAGGCCCCCTTCACTCCCAACCCAGTCAGACTCTTCCCAACCATCTTTACCAGTGGGGATCCACCAGGAGCAGGGTCCGAGAGCATTGGGAGCCATCAGATTCATCAGCAGGGAGTCATAGGCATTTTCTGCTTTTCTCCTGTCCTGACCCAGAACTGTGGCATGCATGGCAGGCGCATGTGCATAGAGGCACATGAAACACATCTCCCTCCACCCTCCTGCCGTGATGCCAGTCCCTCATACCTCTGCTCTGACACCCAGCCTCCACCGGCTGTAAGTCAAGAGCAAGGAAACTCACCTCCCAGGTCCAGGACATGGGAGCAGCCTAGCTGCTGCAATGATCATCTCCTACCCACCAATCTCCGGTGACACAGACTCGCTCCAGAACTCTGGTTGCCAGTGTGGCATGAGGTGTGGCATCCAGCTCCTCAACCCTCATTGACACAGGGCCGGCTCCTACTATGCCTCTTCATACCCACCATCACCGTTTTGGTTTCCATCTTCTATTCTTACCTTGCCTATTATCACATTTAACCTTAGAGCCTCCCCTATTTTCTGTCTTCATATATTATTAGTGTTGCAGTAGCACCACTATATTTAGGGTTGAGCAGGGCTTTCTGTGTTGAGCACCAAATTTTGCACTTTAATAACTTAAACTGTTCAACAGAGTTGCACAAAATTTTGCATATGCAGTCTTGTGGGGTAGGTCTCTTGATGTGCCAAGTTTTATTCTGGTGGGATATGGATTCTGAGCTGCACATAGCAAAAAAATGCAAAATTGCATAGTACACCAATGGTTTGGAATTTTGCTTCGAAATTTTCAGGATAGGAAGAGTTTGTCTCAGAAGGATTTTTTTTTTCGCTGGTGTTGTGAAAAAATATTAATCTGTTCCTAAGTTATTGAACTTTAAAATTTCAGGTTCTGAACGTGCTCAGTCCACCTAAAAAAATAGCTGTATGAAGTTTCCGTATGGGAATTTTTTCGTGAGGTTTTTGCATATGCCGCCATCTTGTTTTTCATTTTCTTTGGAAAAAAAATGAAAAGGTATAAAAGTGGCATTTTAGGGGAGACCAACATATGTATGTTGGTCATGGGGAACCCCTCAGGTGGATTCTGAAGTTAGCTGTCTGAAAAACAACCCCCAAAGTTGTTGTTTTTTTACATCCTTTTTAGTCACTCGCTTGTGGATTTTTCATATTCCATGAAAGGAAAAATGTCCACTATGCAGTGTTTTGTTGTTGTTTTTTGCCATCACCTTGCAGCTAGATGGTTTAGAATTTTTGTCTGAACTTTTTAGGGTAGAAAGGGCTTGGCCAAGAGATGCTTCCTTTGCTGGTTTGGTGAAAAAAAATATTAATCTCTTCTAAAGTTATTTTTTTTTTTTTTTTATTTCAGGTTATTTAAATCCTTTTTAATGACTTGTTTAGGGTTTTCTCATATTCTATGACAGTGCTCATAACCTGAAATGTTAAAACTATTTAACTTTAGAACAGATTACTATTTTGTTCAGAAAACTAGCAAAGGAAATATCTGTGGACAAAGCCATTTCTAACCTGAAAATTTCAGACCAAAATTCCAAACTGTTTTGCCGCAAGCCAATGGCAAAAAACTACAGTGAGCTCCCTCAGCTCAGATTGCCATCCCGACTTTAAGTTATAGTTCCCTGGTGTCTAGTGGAACCCTCACCTACTGATTGCTGTCCTCCATTACATTGTTTGCATCCCTGGTGTCTAGTGGAACCCTCACCTACTGATTGCTGTCCTCCATTACATTGTTTGCATCCCTGGTGTCTAGTGGAACCCTCACCTACTGATTGCTGTCCTCCATTACATTGTTTGCATCCCTGGTGTCTAGTGGCACCCCACATCCTCTGATCACCATCCCCATTATAATTGTATTCTCCCAGGTGTTTGGTGGTGCCCTTCACCCTTCAGTGTGCTTCCGCGTAATGATTTTCTTTTCCCTGATATCTAGTAGCACCTACACCTCCTGTCACATCCCAGTAATTTTGCTTCCTTTTCCCTGGTGTCTAGTGGTGCCCCCCAACTTCTGATAGTCATCCTCATAGTTTTATCTTTCCCTTGTGTCTAGTGGCATCCCCCACCCTCAGATTACTGTTCCCTTAGTTTTCCTGGTGTCTAATGACAACCCAATGCTATGTCAAGCCCGTAATAAAGAAAATGGTCCCTCAATGTATTTTTTCTTGCAAATAAAAAAAGGTCCAGTGATGATCACACCCCTCACCCCCACCCAGACCTCCCACTCAGCACCCACCACCCTGCACCCTCTCAGACCCACCCTCATTCACCTGAACAGGTCCTAGGGCAAAGATCCACTCTCCCAGCTAAGACACATCTTGCTTCTGGAACTGACGAGTGCAATATGAGAAACTCATCCAACCACACCACTGCCTACCACTTTCTTTCCTCTCTACTTTATCCCATCCCTTCCTGAACCATCCAATGTTCCTCCTCCTCCTCCTACATCCATTCCCCTTCCCCTGTTCCTCTTCTCACCTCGACACATTGTAAGCTCTTATCCCATCTCCCCTGAACTTGTACCTGATACCCAATACTGGTCCTGCTCCAGCCCAATGCCTTGCTCCTCTAGGTAATCAGTACCTGCCACTTAGTATTTGGTCATTGCTCTACCCTCTACGCTTGGCACCCTAGGTAATCTTGACATCTCTTTTGACAAGGCCCACAACCTGGGCTGATTCATGCAGTACTCCGTCCTTGTAGTTTGTCCTCTCTCTGCTGCCTCCCTCCCTGTGTTTACCTTTCCCTCTGTCACACTCCCATCCCCCTTTTCCCTTGTGTTTTGCCCATTATTAGTATATATATTTTATTTTGATTATAATTATAACCTGAAGGCAGTGAGAGTGCCCTGGTGGTTGAAATAACAACTATTTAATGATAACTATCTGGTGAGATGAGAGTTCCTAAGATTTAAAAACTGTTTTGGAGAAATCTGTTTGTTTTTATTAATTCTATTTTTATTTTTTGTTTTGGGGGTTTTTAGTGTGTATATTTGTGTGTGAAGATGTGTTGGGGATTTACTCAGACAGTCAGGCATTATTCCCCCTCCCAGCTTAGGGACCTCCACCCTTTTAATTGCCCCCCATTGTCCACGGAGGTATATAGATGTTGTAGGGCTCTAGGGATTGTGAGGAGGAGGAGGAGGAAGGTGGCGGCCTGACCTGGAGGGGGAATGGAAAAGAGTGGACGGATTGGGACAGTGAGGACAAGAACACGCCCTGGGGTGAATTGGGTTCAGGAAAGAGGGTTACCTTGCCTGATTCCCATACCCAAGGGCTCTGCTCTTAGCAGGCAGGTAGCTCGGTCTTCACTGGCAACTCATCCAACTCAGATGGTGTTATGTAATGCCAGGTCCATTAAAAACAAGACTGCTATAATAGCTGATCTTGTCGGATCATCGGTCCTGGCATGCATCACCGAGACCTGGCTAGATGAAAATGCTGGCCCTGTTTTGGCTTCAGCTATACCAGACGGGTACTTGGTGATACACCGTCTGAGATTGGATCGTAGAGGTGGGTGGGGTGGCAATCTGTTTTAGAATGGAACTGAGTCTGATGGAGATAGCAGTGGGAATTACCATATCTTTTGAATGTATCCTGGGTGAGGGTGTCTGGTACAGGATTCTTCTCATTTGCCGTCCACCAGGTAATGGGAATGTTTTCCTGTGGGAAGTCGCAGACTTTTTCGTCGACATGACATTGGGATCCTCCAGATGGCTGATCCTGGGGGATTTCAATGCCTGGGTCGATGATGAACTCTCGCAGTTTGGTTCTGACTTCCTCCAGCTAATGAATTCGCTGGGCTTCACACAGGTTATTTCCTCCTCTACCCATATAGATGGTCACTCATTGGATTTGGTATTCCTCCTGGGGATGGAGATATCCAATTTGGTGGTGGAGCCAGTTGAATGGTCTGACCATCACACCATCGGGTTCACTTTCCTTACCCCCCTCCCCAGTAGGTAGGTCTCTACGGAGATGGTCCGGTGCCGCCCTTTGAGGGATGTTATCCCAGAAGACCTGATGGTGGTGCTGGATCTATCGAGTTTGCCTAATGAATGCATGGATCCTGGGGACCTGGTTCTTGCCTATAATAAGGCGGTAGTAGGGGCCCCAGATTCCATTGCTCCTGAACGTGTTCGACCCCTCACCCTTTGCCCAAAGTCTCCTTGGTTCGATGAGACTTTGAAGGAGTTGAGGAGAGTGGGAAGAAGGCTTGAGAGATGTTGGCGGAAATCGGGTCTGGATTGTGACAGGCTTAATTTGATGGACCACTATCGTGTCTATCAATCAGCAATTACCTGTAAGAAGGTAGAATTCCTGTCCAGGGAAATTGCTGCTGCACAGAATTGACCAGCCCAGCTCTTTCAGACCATGGACAAACTGTGCAATGCACTCTGTCTTCAGCCCGAGAGAGCATTTTCACAGGAACGCTGTGAGGAGTTTGCTCAATTCTTTGCAGATAAGGTTGCCACAATCAGGTCTGATCTCCTTCTAACCCTCTCAAATGGGAGTTGTAGTGGTTGGCAGGAGATGTCAGACACCCAGTTTGTGTGGTCTGACTTTGACCGACCCACAATCAGTGACATTGTGATGATTGTCCAACCACTGCGACCGACCAACTGAAGTTTGGATCCGGGCCCCACCCGCCTCTTAGTAGGATGTGTGGATAAAATCGGCCCGATCCTTGCTGAGATAATCTGGTTGTCATTGGAGAAGGGGATCTTTCCTGACCCCTTGAAGGAAGCCATGATTAGGCCCCTTCTATAAAAAACCTCCTTAGACCCGGAATGTCTGGCTAACTACAGGCCTGTCTCTAACCTGCCTTTTGTAGGCAAGGTTATTGAGAAGGTGGTTGCGTTGCAGTTGGACGATCATTTGACCAGCCACAATGTCTATGATTCTCTCCAGTCAGGATTTAGGAAAAGACATAGTACAGAGACAGCCCTTGTTAGAGTACTAAATGACCTCTTAATAGCGAGAGATCGAAAGACTCGTTCCATCTTGGTCCTTCTTGATCTCTCTGCGGTATTTGATACCGTTGATCATGGGGTTCTTTTGGAGCGCCTGTGGGTTATGTGTGGGCTATCTGGTTTAGTCCTCAGTTGGTTTTGATCATTCCTTGAGGGTAGGACTCAGAGGGTGGTGTCTGGGATTTGTTCTTCGACATCACTTCCCCTATCCTCTGGGGTGCCGCAGGGCTCTATTTTAGCACCTATGTTATTTGCGGTATACATGCTGCCATTGGGAGTGATCATTAGGTGGTACAGCTTGAGTTTTCACTGCTATGCAGATGATGCTCAGCTGTACATGTCCTTTGTGCCTGGCCAGGGTGATGCTGTCTCGATCTTTAATAACTGTCTTACCGAAATTCAGGACTGGATGACTGTGAGCTGGTTGTGGTTAAACCCTGGAAAAACTGAGGTGTTGGTGGTGGACCCAGGCCTTCGAGGGGTAGGTTCGTTGACTGGGTCACCCTCAGGTCTTTGGCTTGGGGGGACCCAGCTGATGACCTCAGACCAGGTGCGGAACTTGGGCGTTATATTTGATGATTGTCTGACCCTCAAACATCAGGTGTCAGCTGTTGTCAAGACCTCATTTTACCATCTGAGGAATATAGCCTGAGTGAAGCATCTGGTTCCCGTTGATGACCTTCCAACTTTGGTCCATGCCTTCGTTACCTCCTGCTTGGACTACTGCAACGCCCTGTACCTAGGGCTACTGGGGGTGGATATTCACCATTTGCAGCTGGTGCAGAATGCAGCAGCCAAGCTTTTGACTGGTATGTCAAGGGCCAGTCATATAACGCCTGTCTTCCGTGGACTGCACTGGCTGTCAATTCAATGGCGAATCACCTTCAAGGTTGGTTTGCTGACCTATAAGGTCCTCCACGATGAGGGACCTAGTTACCTGCAAGATCTTCTTTGTCCTTACTGTCCTTCCTGCTGGCTCCGATCCACCGATGAGGGATTGCTAGAGATTCCCAGGGTTCATTTAAAACTCAGGGCAAGATCATTTAGTTTCATGGCTCCCACCCTGTGGAATTCTCTACCTCATCGGGTGAGAGAATGCCTGACTCTCCAAAGCTTTAAATCAGCTTTGAAGACATATTTGTTTAACCTAGCATATCCGGATTTTTAAAATATATTTATAGATTGTTCTTAGGATTTTAAGTTTTATGTATTGATTTGTTGTAAAAGCGCCTTGGTTTTGGAAAGGCGCTTTTTAAAAATAAAGCATTCATTCATTCATTTATTCACTCATATAGTGTTATTTATTTAAGATTTATTTCCCTGGAACTGTTTTTGCTAAATGCTTATCCATTGTTGTCATCCTATCTCACGGCTTAACTATAATTTGTTGTTATGACTCTTGCTGTTTGACCTTGATGTGGAACATATGCAATGAGCCTGTTTTCAAAGGGTTAATCCAAGAAATTCATAAATAAATAGGGTAAATGTTGTTTAATGTATTTCAATGGGATTTTGAACTTTGGCACCTAATGTTGGCATTTTTGCATATTTTGACACCAAATTTTTAACATACCCTTTTGAGACCTCACCTCATGAACAATGTTGGTGGAATTTTGCAAATCCTGGCCAAAAGGTAATTTCACATTCACTTGATGGAAACATGTTTTGAGGAGGATTTGAAAATTCTCATCACTCTTGTTCATGAGGTGGGAGAATAAGAAAGGTATGTTAAAAATGTGGGGTCAAAATATGTAAAAATGGCAAAGTTATGTGCATACCTTGAAATTTACATATGGGCCCTTGTAACTTCTGAAATTTAAAATATTTTCACCCCAGATTTTCAACATAGCCATTTCTTTACACCACCTCATGAATGTGACAGCTGTCATATTTCAAATCTTGGCAAACATGTATTTTCACATCTGGGGTGCAGAAAGACATTGCTGTGGCATGGAATGATGTTTCAGAAAGGATTTGACAGTTTTTAGTACCGGGTTCATGAGGTGGGGAAATAACAAGGCTATGTTGACAATTTGGTTGGTGTTGTCCTATAAATGGAAGCATAGAACCTTCCACATAAACATACATACATATAGGCATCTATGGAGGGATGGCAGTGCAGGGCCCCCCAGGCCCTGTGCTGTGTCAGACAAATAAGGATACTATTGCACTATCTGAAAAAGTATGTGTGCATGGGACAGACAAATAAAGATATGATTATACTGTCTCAAAAAGTAAGGACATTCTTTTCAAAAACTGTGTTAATGCAACGTTTAGGGTTTAGGCTAAAGTGACAAAAGTAGGGAAATGTAGCTTTAGAGTTTCAAACCCTACAACCCCAACTCCACCCCTAAATCAAATTGGGGTGAACTCTTTCTAGGGGTTGTCAACCCTAAAGCTAACTCCCATGAGGTGTTTATGTTTCTGGATTGTATAGAATTGGATGTATCATCTACTGAAGAGTTACTACAGCTATCAGCTGAGGTCCACTGAATCCCAGGCACTTATGGTTCCTAAGACTCACTCCCTTGCGGGAGATCGAGCCTTTGCAGCTCTTGCCCCTAGAACCTGGAACCTCCTTCCTCCTCATGTAAGAACTGCCCCCTCCCATAGCTGCTTCAGGTGCTCCCTCTGGGGTTACTTAAAACAAGCATCAAGCTGCCTCTGTCCCCCGTCATCCTACCCTCCATGATGTGCCAGTGAAAATCCTGGCTGCGGGTGAGCACTTATTCCAAAAATAACAAATAAACAAATATCACAAATGTTGTTGCAGCTGACACTGGTCTTAATTCCCTGGCTTTCCTCCCTGCATTTTCATACCTCACACTGAATTGCACTAAATTGTTCACTGCCTGTTACCTGACTGTAGTTGTTTGCTTATACCTGTCTGTACCATGCCTGACAGTTGGACCCAAGTCTCTGTACTTTGTCTCTGCTGGTCCTTCTTGCTTGTATTCTGACTGTACCTTGTGTAATTTGTTGCTAGCCTCTGTGCTGTTATTGCCTGTATCTTTGTAACTCTCCCGGGTCACACCTGAAAATAGGCACTTGACTGTCTAGTGTGCTTACCTGGTAAACAAAAGCTAAATTAAAAAAAATAAAATAAAAATTTTAATGCGAGTTAATTCCTTTTGTTGTGTAGAAAACTGTGACACTGCACTTCACCCTGGCAGGCTTTACTGAATTTCCATGGTCCCAATTAAAATCACTTGGGGATTGGGCCTTTGGGTTGCTGCCCCACTGCTGCAGAACACTTTTCCTCTGGATGTTTGAGGAGCCCAGTCAGTGGATATTTGTTTTTCTATAAAGGGTTTTCTGCCTTGGGCTGCAGCTGGTGGCTATCAGCCATGCCCCCCTCAATATAGCCATCACTCACCTCCCCCCACCACCAGAAATCTCCCCCATGGTTGGGCCACGAGGGGAAGGGCCATCCTCCCCCCTTGGTACACATATCTAGATCTCTGATGGACAGGTGGCAGTGTGGGTTAGAGGAGAGGGGGTATTATTTCATTAATTCTGCTCTTTTCTGCCAGTCCCCTGGCCATGGCAGCACATAAGCACATGTGCATGGAGGCATTTATGCTCTATGGAACTGCAGCCCTGCCCCTGTACTACCACTGGGCCTCCACCCAGTCACAGTCAAAGGCTGAGATGGCTTGCCACCCTTCCCCAGGAGAGGACAGCAGTCCCCGGGATGCTTGATTCCCCCCCCCAGCTGTCCCCCAGTGACCTAAGTCCATTCTCAGACCTGGCTTGACAGCATGGCAGTAGGTGAGGCATAAGCACCTCGTCCTACTGTGCCACTTGACCAGCTTATTAGTGGATGTTTTTAAGGTTTTATTAAAAACATATCTGCTTAACTTAGCATTTGGGTCCAACTATTTATTTATTTATTCAATCTCAGATTACAAAGTACTTTTGAGTGCAACACAGCTCATTTACAAAGATTCCATATAAGTGCGGAGGGTTACAAACAGACATAAGAGGAACTAACAAATTGAGTTTCTAACATACAGTGACAGTGCATAATGCATAACCGATAAACAGCATTATTCAAAAAGAGAGAAAGGAGTTTAAGTAAAAAATAAAAGGAAAGAAGAGAGGGAAGTAGGATTTTAAGACCCAGGGAGTAAGGTGGTAGCCAGAGGCTCTGTCAAAGTTGCTAACTGGGGTAGGCAGGATGTAGGGACAAAGAAATAAGGGCAGGGGGAGAGGGAGCAAAGGGGAAGGAAAGGGATAGCAGCCATAGGCCTTGTCAGGTTAACGCATTGTGAAATCAGAGTGAGAAGGGAGCACTCAGGCGGTGATGGGGATGTGGACAGGTATTCCTGGGATTAGGCTGTACAATCACAGGAGCTTTCAGTTATGAGATGCTGCCAGAGCAGTCCAAAATGTTTAAATATTTACCAAACCAGCTCTTAGTTAATATTTTTGGTGTTGATTCATTGCTTAACTTGCTGACCTTTAAATTTCTGTATGTTGTTTAATTGCACAGTGCTCAGAGCCCTCTGGGATGTGCACCTAACAAGTATATTGCCTTGCCCTGCTCTGCCACCACTTATAATAAAAAATCAGATGGCATGACAGAACTTTTTATTAGCATTCTAAATGACCAGCTGGTAAAGATCCTGTTTAGAGGTAAAGGAGAATGGGACAATTTCCTAAGTCAAGCTGAGTTTGCATATAATACTGCTGTATATGCCAGTAAATGGTACACATAATTTTCTGTTACTCATTACAGAGAGGCACGAGTACCAACTGATCTCTGTGTTGGCTCTTCTAATGTTAGCAATCTACACTGGAACACCAGCCAAGTATGACATTTTCTGATGAGAAAGCTGCATTAAACATGCTGATATGACAAAGGAGTTTAGTGCTTGCCTTTAAGAAAAGCAGAACTCTTACTTTGACAGTGGAATTAGACATAAACTATGTAATCTCAGGGACATTCTCAGGCTTAATCCAACTGAGACTTGTCACAATCTAGTATTGTAGTTCATTGATATGCCACCTTCAAAATACTGAAATACTTTGTTACTGAGGGTGATAGCAACCAGGGTGGATTTAAACTAGGTGTTGGGGGAGGCAAGTGGGAGAAATCAAATGATGTCTCCAGTCAGGGGAGCCAAACGAGCTTACCCCCATATCAGTAGGATAACAGCAGAGGTGTGTTCACACAGAGTCACTGACAATAGGGTTCAGAAGGGGGAAGGATGGAAAGTGCACATATTGGAGGGTAGTCTCCTTAAATGCGAGGAGCCTGAGGAACAAAGCAGCCAAGTTATAGGCTCTGATGGCAGAGGGGGAGGTGGACATAGCTGTCGTGACTGAAACATGGGCCACCCAATACCAGGACTGGGACCTGGTGATCCCAGGCTACAGGCTTTACTGCAGGGACAAGGATAAAGGGAAAGAAGGAGGGGTAGTAATTTATGTGAGGGAGGGGATAAGGTGTGCCAGGGAGGAAGAGGGTGAGGAGGGGGAGACAGAGGCATTATGGATCCAATTCCAGGATTCGAGGAACAGGACACTAACGATGGAGGTGGTGTATAGACCACCGCCTCAGGCGAAGGACTTGAATAAGGAACTAGAGGGGCAGATAAGAAGGGTCAGTGGGAAGGGTAACACCATGATTGTGGGGGACTTCAATCTACCAGGAGTAGATTGGAGCACCCCAGCCACCTCAAACATTAAGGAGCAGATCCTCCTGGAGTCTTTTCAGGACAGCTTCCTGATACAGATGGTAAATGAGCCAACCAGGTTAGGTAACATTCTGGACCTAGTGTTGACTAGTGGGGATTTTGTCAGGGATAAATAAATAGATAGATAGATTTATAGATAGCTGGATAGACAGACAGACAAACAGACAGACAGACAGATAAATACTTTATTTATATAGCTCCACTTTCCAGGGACTCGGAGCGCTTCACATAACAATAAAACACAGTATACATACATATAATGAACAATCCAAATGGAGCTGGGGGTTGATGATCCATTGGGAGGGAGTGACCACCACACAGTGTGGTTCTCACTTAAAATGGGCAGGGAGTCGACAGAAACAGGGACCAGGGTGTTGGACTTCAGGCAAGCCAACTTTGGTAGGTGGGAGCAGATAGTGGCCGGGCACCTAGCCAGCATTCACCTGTACATGGATGCAAATCAGAAATGGGAGGTTATCAAGCTAGGTCTCATGGAGGCCAATAGCTTTTGTACCAAGACACAAAGCAAAAAAGCTAGGTCCAAAAAAACAAGTTGGTTTAGCAGGGAGGTGTTGGAGAAGGTGAGGGTGAAAAGATCAGCCTTCAGAGAATGCAAGAGATCCAATCAGGTAGAAGATAGGGAGGAGTACCTGAAGAAATCAAGAGAGGTGACCAGAGAAGTCAGGTCAGCCAAAGCTTCAAGGAAGATTAGGCTGGCACAGGGTATCAAGGATGGAGAAAAGGATTTCTTCAGGTACATAAGTGAGATAAGGAATTGCAAGGATCAAATTGTAAGGATCAAAAGGGATGAAGGATGGGTGGAGAAAGGGGCAGATCAGGCAGAAGTGCTCAATGAATATTTCTGTTCTGTATTTACTAAAGAAAAGGATGGGTCACTGCCTCAGGGGATTGGAAAGGTAAGCATGGGGGGGCAGAGATAACTGATGGTGAAATATCAGCAGGCAGGGTCATGGAAGGCCTAAGATCACTGTGGGTAGATAATACACCTGGCCCAGATGACATTCACACCCAGGTATTGAAGAAGTTGGAGGAGATCCTGGCAGAGCCATTGGCTGACTGTTTCAATATCTCTCTGGAGACAAGGTGCATACCCCAGAACTGGAGGATGGCACTTGTGGTGCCCCTCCACAAAAGTGGTCCCAAGGATGATCCAGGCAACTATAGATCAACAAGGTTTACATCCATTGAGGGAAGTTAATGGAGATGATCCTTAAGGAGAGGTTGGTAACCTTTCTGGAAGGGAATAGTCTACAGGTTGGAAAGCAGAATGAGTTTGTCTCTGGCAGATCATGCCAGACCAACATGGTGGACTACTATAACTGGGTGACTAGGGCACTTGACAAGGGCCAGTCTGTAGATGTCCTGTATCTGGATTTCAGCAAGGCCTTCGATTTGGTGCTACATAGAAGGCTGATTATCTAGTTGGGATAGCAAGAGGCAGGAACGAAGATGGTGAATTTGGTCAAGAACTGGTTGCAGGGGATGCAGCAGAGGGTGGTAGTGGGAGGGGAACTCTCAGCTTCAAAGGCTGTGACTAGTGAACTGCCGCAGGGCTCGGTATTGGACCTCATATTGTTTGGCATTTTCATCGCCGACATCTCGCATGGCATTAAGAACAAGATTAGCCTTTTTGTGGATGACACAGTAGGTTGGCAGGGGATGCAGGAACATCTAACTAAAACTGAGTGCTGGTCAGACACATGGCAACTGGGGTTCAATGCAAAGAAGTGCAAAGTCATGCACATGGTAGCAAGGAACCCAAGGAGGTGTTACCAGTTGGGAGTGGTGCAGATAGCCACTACAGAGGAGGAGAAAGTTCTGGGGGTGATAATAACTGGGCAAATAAACCACTCAGCACAGTGCAGCAAAGAAGCAGCTAAAGCCAATAAGATGCTGGGGTGTATTGCTAGAGGTATCACTTCCATGGAATGGGAGGTAATCCTGCCACTGTACAGTCATTGATGAGGCCACACCTGGAGTACTGCATACAGTACTGGTGCCCATACTTAAGGAAGGATGTTAAATTGCTGGAGGGGGTCCAGTGCATAGCTACAAGGATGATCCTGGGATTGGAGGACAAGCCCTATGAAAAAAGGCCAAGGGATTTGAACATGTACTCCCTGGAGGACAGGAGGGACAGGGGAGATATGATAAAGACCTTTAAATATGTAAAGGATATTAACAAGACTGGAACAGAAGGGATTTTAAAGTTAAAGGGAGGGAGGAACACAAGGGGGCATGGTCTGAGATTGGAGAGTGGAAGATTCAGGATAGAAATGAAGAGGCACTTTTTCATGGAAAGGGTGGTATCTAGGTGGAAAGTGCTGCTCGGGGAAGTGGTTTCCTGCAAATTGGTGGGCAGTTTTAAGAGGGGGTGGAACAAAGTGAGGGAGAGGGTCACTGTTACGAGGGTCGGGGAGGGAGGACCAGCTGCCAAGTATGGGGATGGCTATCTGCACACTCGAGCAGACTTGATAGACCATATGGCCTTTATCTGCTGGCAGTTTCGTATGTCCGTATGTATGTATGTATGTATAAAATGAGCATCACATATATACCAAATCTACAACCCAGTGTAGAGTGAAGGTAAAGCTGGAGTTGCACACAGTATGACAGATTGTTTGCATACACTGTGCCATTGCCATCCCAGAACCTGGTCACAGTAACAAATGTTCAGTTATGCAGTGCTAATGAAATCCTTTCTGTGACTCAGCTTACAGGTATTCAAACCAGTCCAGCAAATCCAGAGACTTACTTGAGAGGTGAAAGAGCCATACCTGATGCTCCAAATTTTGGAGATTCTGGGCAATGCAAAGGATTTCTTGAGATGCCCAACTTTTTAAACACTAATAATGAACTTTCTCTTTATTAGATGTCCATAGTTCTTCATCAACAGACCAGAAGTGCCCATTCTTGATGTCAGTTCCAGCTGTCAGGTCAGGTCATGCAATAAATACTGATTAGCTAGTAAATCCTAGTTCCTTAGCTACATTATTGTTGTTTGTAAAATATGCTGCTAATTTATTTCTTGTTGAATTTTTCTCTTTGTAGTATTTAGGTGTTGACCATTATTGCTTTGTAGCAAGTTTCTATTTTTGTTTTCTTTACTCGTATGACCTAGAATCGGATGACAACTTTTAATAAACCTCTGTATTTTTCCATAGCCTTTATACTACATGTACTGTACTAAAGGTACATTATTACACTTAATCAAGGATGTTTCATCAGAGTGCAGGGAAGACTGTAAGAGTCTGTACAATTGATAGAAAAATAATTTGATTGCATTACTGTATTACATTGTGCCATCGTGTGGTCTATTATGGCAATTACATGCTGCATACTCAGATGCAGTAATGACAAAAGCACTGACCATGCTTGTCCTCTGATCATTGTGTGTATAGTACAGAAAAGTTATTTTACTTCAATCCATCTCAGTCTTCTGTTTCTGATCATCCTCAAACTGCATCCACAGAACCTGCTTTATCAGCACTTTACAGTAGCATCGGTCATCTTGTCTGTGAGGTGCAAAATGTCTAAACTTTCTCCGCCTCATTGAGGCATTTTCAGAATCTTAATTAAGCCCCAGTCTCTGGTTTATGGGATTTGTCATGGTGCTACAAGGCTCTTAGGGCGGGATGCACACCATGATCATTTATATTTCAGCATCAATGGGTCTGAGATAGGGTTACCACCTGTCCCTATTTTTGCAGGACAGTCCTGATTTGGGCAGCTATGTCCTGCAAAAAAATATGAAAAATACCACATGTCCTGACATTATAGCAGAAAAAAATATTTTCTGACTGTCCTTTAAATGCTGCAAAACAATATAATACATTAATTAAAATACCTTAAAATGATAAGGAACACTAAAAACAGCTAAAAAACTACAACACTTAATCTTAATTATGTTTATTTAGAGAAAACAAGTCTGTTGCATTGATCAAGACTACATATTGCCCTGTGAAAAAACATGTTTGAGTAAGAAATGTCCCACTTTGGCCTTTTTAAAAGGTAGTAACCCTAGTCTGAGAGTGAGGTAACTTATCGAGTGCTGCTCTGTGACACAGGTCCCCATTGAGTTCAGACCTCAATTTCTCACTGGCCCCTGTCACATCATCACAGGGGATATCCAGAATCCATCTGGTCCCAGATTATCTTCAGCTTCCAGAGTCTCCACCTAGTCTTCCTCTACTGCTTGGGCTTAAACTGGGTTAGCCCTAGAGATGCTGTGAAATTTAAATCCACTGACGAATTTAAGGCAGATTGCATAAATTATTTATGTATTTATTTATTTTAAAGTTGAGGAAAGGCACAATGAGCTGGGGCTCATTTGCAGGTGTGACCCAGGGGAAGGGGAAATAGAGTAGACACAGAATAATAACATTACAAAGCATACAAAAATGCAGATTACAATAAACAACTAATATCCATTGGAACAAGGTGAGATGAGTCAGTCAAACTCACCAATGCAATTGTATACAATGCGTAAGAATGCTAAAGTGCATAGTGCAGAATGGATATGGAGGAGAGCATCACATGCCATTTTTGGGGGATGGACAGGCAGTGGGGTAAGGAAAAAGGGGTCAGGTGGGGTCAGGAGGGGGAGTGATCGGTGCAGGGGGGAGCATGAATAAATCTTTACAAGTGTATAAAGGCATGGAGTGAGATGGGGAGTTGGAGGGAGGAGAACAGCAGATTCCAGAGGGAGGGATATAATGTAGGAGAAGGCTGCTTGCCCAGCAGTGGAGTGGGAGTGAGGAACGGCAGAGGTCCAGTAGGCTACAAATCTGACTTCAAGGATAATTTTGAGAAACTTTGGCTCTAAATTCAAAATGTGTTTTTTTGCACCTTTGCATTGTGATTCCCCCTTAACATTGCTTTTGGGGTTACCAAAGGTGAGTTTTTGTGAAAATGTGGCATTTGGCGAACAACTTGCCTCAAGTTCACATGGTACATCTCTATACACTGACTGTGCCTTAGTCGCTTCCTGTTTTTCATTGCTAGTTAGACTGAAAGAGGAGAAGGAGCCCGTACTAGAGTGAGAAAACAAATTGCTTCCAAAAACTGTTTTGCAGCATTTTTTTTATGTCTTGTTGTATTACTTTATTTTAAGGGACACAACTGTAATAGTTGATCTTTATTTTAAAGTTTTTTTCTTGACTTACTTGTCAGTTTTATTTTCCTTTTTTTTTTAATCTTTTCTTCTTTTTTTTTTTTTTTTTTGATGATGGAGAGGTTTGGATGGGTTTGCACCAATGTTGGTGCTATATATCTTATTCAGACAGGGTTTTTTAGGATGCCAGAACTCCCCATAGCACCTCAGTACCCCCCCAAGTGAGCAGTAGTAGTAGTGGCAGCCGCTTAATGCTCCAATAGGGCAGCATTAGCAGCAAAGGGAGGGTGATGACAACATGCAACAGACCCCAGTCCAGCAGCAACTGGAGGAGGAAACCACTTCTCAAAATAATGGGGAACAGCAGTCCTCAGTTCCCCCTGTGGCTGAGCAGCCAGAACACCCTGTGCACTCTCCCCCATTGTGATACCACCAGAAGCACCAGCTCCCCCCAGCAGCCCACTCATAATTTTTGGGCTCATCTGTTCCTCCACCACCAGCAACTCACCATTACAAGATGAGACAGCAATACTTGAGATCTTACCTTGTGTGGGAATTTTTTAAAGTGAATGCAAGTGACAACAGTGTCACCACTTACAGGCTGTGTAAGGTGCATGTCAGCCAGGCAAGAAAGGTTTGCACTTGGGTACTGGTGGGCAGTGCACCCGCATGAGAATCTGGCACCAGAAGCAGTGGGAGTCTTCATAGAGGAAATCTGTGAATGGGGGTGGTGATCCCTCTTTTGTGCCAACAGAGGGGCCACACACTATATATTACCAACATACACGATGCATGGAAGGGTGGCATGCAAATCCCACTAATCCATCTCCATCCACTGTGGTTCTGGCACTTGAAGCAGCAGCACCCATATCACCGTCAGCCAAGAGAGCCGTAGAGGAGTCTGCCAGTCTTCTTGAGGAAATGGGGGACCGCCACTGCAGGGTCACCCTCAATGGAAGAGGTAATGCAATGGATCATGGCAGATCAGGAAAGGTTGCTTGAAGGCATGACTGAGCTCCATCACAGTGGTGCTGGTGGCAGTGGTGAGCAGTGAGAAGTACAGATCCAAGCAACGGCAGGCATGGTCTAGTGAATGCCAGAGTGGTGCGGCTAAGTGGGATGGCTAACCCCAGGGCTATGACAAGTAAAACAAAAAATTTAGCTGCACTCTGAAAGCAGGAACAGACTCAGTCACATAAAAGGCTAATTTGCAGTTGCACTTATTTTATTGACATTTTGGCATACACCAACACATAACCAGTGTAGAACTGATGACAGTCACTGTGTGGAGGTCTAGTACGGGGTCACTGGACCTCTGCACAGTGACTACCATCATTTCTACACTGTGGTTATGTGGTGGTGTTTGCCAAAATGGCAATAAAATAACTGTACTGCAAATCTGAATTTTGTGTGACCGAGTCTGTTCCTATTTCCATAGTGTTGCCTATCAAATTTGTATGTAACTTTAACTTCTTTCTATTCTGTTTCTAGTGTTTCCTTTAAACTTTTTCACGTGTTTGTTTCTTTAAAGAAATAACAAAAAGGTATAAAATGGTTAAAAATGCAAACAATTTGAATCAATTTTTACTTTTTCACTCCATTGTTTCTTGTCTATATTGCTGCAATCTTTTGCTCCTACCTTTAAAAAAAACACAAACTAACTCCCCCCAAAATTATTTTTCCTATCTATATTTTCTATGATGCTCACATATGTCAGACTCATATCTTTCCTTTCTCTTTATTTCTGTATTTTTCCTGAATTTTTCTCAACTACCAGAATAAATCTGTCAGGACACTAAAGGCCATTAGTAGTGCCACATGGTACTGCACTGTGTGTCACAGTGCTCAACACTGTTGTAATGCACTTTGTGTTAACTGTGCATTAATCACACTTAACATCAATTCTATTCTCCCAGAATTTTTCTCAAGTGCTGAAAAATGTGACAAGTATCTACAAGGTGGAACACTATAGTGCACTGTGTGTAACTGCTCCCAACACTGTTGTTGTAACACTCTTTGTGTTAATTGTGTGTTAATATCACTTAACATTAATTCTGTTTTCCCAGAATTTTCTCAAGTACTCCAAAACATGTGCCAGGTTGCTACATGCTGCCACAAGGAAGCGCAGTGTAACTGCCCAAACACTGTTATTGTAACACACTTTGGGCTTGAATTTCAAAGTCCCGAGAAAGCCGCAAGCCTCAGATGTGCCGATCATTTGGCACACAAGGCTTGCAACATTCTCCCAGCTAGTGATCAGGATTTGCAATCCAAGCACCAAATGCGACAAGTTAGATCAGCTTTTCAGTGGTCTAACTTGTGGCATTCGGGGCACTCTTTTTATGGGGCTTGCACCAAATATGTAATGCAAGCTGTCATAAACTGAAGAAACTTTTGCAACTGTGCCCAACAGTATAAAATCGGGCGCAGTTGTGGCAAAGGAGTTTTGCACAGCTCCACCAAAAAATGTCTTTGACGCAGGGCTTGATGCAAACTTTGTGTCAGCCTTTGAAATTCAAACCATTTGCATTAATTGTACATTAATCACACTAACATTAATTCTGTTCTCCCAGAATTTTTCTTAAGTACTGTACTCGCAAAAATTTGACAAGTTGATACATGCTGCCACATGGTATTGTACTGTGTGTAGCTGTCCCCAACACTATTGTTGTAATGCACTTTCTGTTAATTGTGTGTTAATCTCACTTAACATTAATGCTGTTCTCCAAGAATTTTTATTAAGTACTTCAAGAAATTTGACAGGTTGCTACATGCTGCCACATTGTAGTGCACTGTGTGTAACTGCCCCAACATTGTTGTTGTAACATACTTTGTGTTAATTGTATATTAATCATACTTAACATTAATTCTGTTCTCCCAGAATTTTTCTCAAGTACTCCCCAAACTTTGACAGGTTGCTATGTGCTGCCACATTCTGCCACATGGTATTACATTGTGTGTAACTTCCCACAACGCTATTGTTGTAAGACACCTTGTGTTACTTGGTATCCAGTGATGATAGCAACTGTAAATGAGCGACTGTCAAAACGACAACTCATTTACAGTGATATGCTTTTGGTCTACCTTGCAAGGGTAGCGACCGATTGTGAACATGAGTGTAGGGAGGGGTGACCAGAAGGGGAGGGATAGGGAGGAGAAGGAGGAGGAGGGATAGGGAAGAGGGTTTGTGTGGGGTAGTGTGCCTGCTGCAACCAAGCTAGCCATGTGGTGTGGTAGTGAGAGAAGCTAGCGTTGGTGCAACAGGTACTGGGTTCAGGTCTAGGGACTGGGGAAACTGTTACTACTGCTGTTTCCCTGCTGCCATGTTTTTTTTAATTCTGTCTCCCCCTTCCCAACATGCACCCCCCCTGGAGTCGGTTACTTTAATCAGGGGGGTGCAGGAGTGCACAGGCCCCCTCCACATAAACACCAACTTAACTTGCCAGATGCCTTTTTGCCCACAAGTGTATATTGCTGGTTTGCTTTTTGGCGATATACATGCTCTATAACAGATCGTTGTTTTTTGCAATCTCTGTTATGACATGGAACCATGTTACTTGTGTGCTAATCTCACTTAACATTAACTCTGTTCAGTCTAAGGTATGAGGTGAATAAACACCTTCACCTGAAAGCAGAATTTGCCTTAGTCTGACTGTGCCAATCCTTCTGGGAGGTGGAGAAAAAACAAGTAGGCTCTTAGCATGCAGGCTTAAGAAACACCAGGAATGATCTAGGATCACTGCCATCAAAGATAAACAGGGTAACCTGACATGTAAGGAGGCCCAAATCAAGGACATTTGTCAAGAATTCTATTAAACCCTATATGCTACAGAGGTACCCCCAGCACAAAGCAACTAGACAATTTACTAGCTCCTCCCCTGCAGTTACCCACCCTGATTCCCAACAGCCAAGAGATATTAGACTGCCCCATCGAAGGGGAAGAAATTAGGAATGCCCTCCTAAGCATGCCATCAGGGAAGGTACCGGTAGGGGATGGGCTCCCAGCAGACTTCCTTAAAGCCTTTATAAATGTACTACAGACCCCTCTTTGGGCCACCTACACAGAAGTGTGTGAAACTGGGATCCTGCCACAGTCCATGCACACAGCCCATATATCCCTCCTACCCAAACCAGGTAAAGACCCTTCCCTGTGCAATAGCTATAGGCCTATATCCCTGATCACAGCCAACTGAAAGGTATACACCAAAGTACTGGCAAACAGACTCCATGGAGGTTATACCATACTTAATCCACAAAGACCAAGTGGGCTTTGTCCCAGGGCATAGAGGGACGGATAACACAAGGCATCTGCTGAATTTGATAGACCACACAAAGCCGCCACACACCCCTGTTATCCTGCTATTACTAGATGCAGAGAAGGCATTTTACAGTGTGCAGTGGGAGTATCTCTTCCATACCCTAAGTAAATTCAATATAGACTGAAACAGACACCTATAGCTACAAGGGGCCCTAATAGACGCCAAAAGAGTAATCCTCAGACACAGGAAGAAGCCCAATCCCCCAGACATACAGGAGTGGCTAGTAGAGAAAGGTAAAGCAGCCAGCTATGAATGGGTCCTTTGTATTTCCCAGGGTAAACTCCAGAATTTGAAGACATCTGGGGTCCATTCCTTCAGTCAAATTCTTGCAAGATTTCTACTACAGCCTTCCAATCCAAAAGAATCCCACCAAAAGAAATAGGATAAACAGGCCATAGGAAATGTTATCACCTCAACCGCCCACCAGGAAGAAGGGGGGACAGGAAACATGAGGGCTAATGCTAAGGAGATAATAGGTAATCATTACTTAGGCTAGAGAAACCAAAACAAGGTACCAGCAAGAAGTAGGTTGAACCACTCTGTTTTAGATGATATCATATAAATTATTGATAGAATTAACTGTTCGTATTCTATAGTGTAAGTTACACACTAAACAACTGTTAGTAGAGGAAATGTACAGGCATATCTGACATGTTAGTCTGTAATCCAAGGGTATTCACCTGGCCAGGTTGAACCGTTTATGTTAACTCTTATACCACAATTGTTGAACTTAACTGTAAACCTTGTAAAACTTCAATAAACTTTGAATTATAAATAAAAAAAACATTAATTCTATTCTCCTAAAATTTTTCTCAAGTAATCCAAAAAATTTGACAGGTTGCTACATGCTGCTACATGGTACTGTGTTGTGTGATATATCCCACAACACTGACCTTGTAATGCATTTTGTTGGAAATTGTGCTAAAAGCACAATATACGTAAATTAGTATTCCAGTATTGTTTGGTGACTGACAGAATAAATAAGTCATGCTGTTACATGCATTGCTGTTGTAAAGTTTTCTTATGATGCCCTGAAATGAGATGTGCTACCAAAATTATTATATTCTGCTACTGCTAGCTGATGCTGGGCTGTGAGGGTCTCGAACCACAGCAACTGTCATGATGCTCTTTGGTGCCCAGAAAATCACAGTCAATTCTCATGGCTGGAAATATTCTCATGATGCCCTGAACTGAGATGTACTCCCCCAATTTAAATATGCTGCTGCTTCTAGTATCTGGGCTGTGGGAGTCTCCAACCACAGCAACTGTCATGTTGCAGTTTAGTGCAAGGAAAATAATAATGAATTCTTACGGCTGGAATTTTTCTTATGATGCCCTGAAATTAGATGTACTACCAAAATTAATATATGCTGCTACTGCCTGCTGGGCTGTGAGAGTCTCCAACCACTCATGATGTACTTTAGTGCGAGAAAATCAGAATAAATTCAGATGGCTGGAAATATTGTTATAACACCCAGAAAGGAGATGGGAACTGGGAACTCATATGCTGCTGCGCTTTGTGAATCTAGTCTACAACAGCTGAATGAACAAAATTATAATTTTTTTGTGTGCCCTGGATCCAGATGATGATCTCTAACTCAAGTACCGCTTTATTGTGACCTAATAGCAAAGGTAAGTATTATTTTTTTTTGAGGGGGGCTGCACTGTGAAGGAGGGAAACTATTGTATTTCTAACCATCTTTTTTTTTTTACTTCAGTAAGCTTTGCTTCCGATTGGTCCCCGCTTCACTTGCTTCTATTCTGCTTTTAATTGTGTTTAATGGGATTTGATTGTGAAAACTGTTCAAAAAGAAAGCTGTTCTCACTGTAATTGTGGGGTCTGGGGATCCTGACTGTTGTAAAAAAGGATAATTATTGTGATCACAGCCTTTCCTGTGCATTGTAATTTGGACCAGATGCTTAGGCGCCAAAGCTCCGCTTACAAGCCTTTCAATTGCTAATTCAGACCCCCTGTGCACTGCTGATGCTTGTCTCTGGGCAGCCTTAAAAACTAAGTGCCTCTCTCCTTTTTCCTCAGCTGAGAACCTCCAAAAAGCACCCCCCAAGCCGAGCGCCGGAGCTAGACTCGGCCAGCAGGCGGTCGGCCTCCTCAGCCACCGCTCGAACCCACCAGCCCAGACTAGCTACCCTTGCAAGGTATGGCAAAACCGTAACTTTTATGCCCACCCACCCTGCCTCCTCCCCTGCCATTTCTTATATAGACCTGTTCCAGCCTCCATTAAAAGTCACACCCTCTCGTGCTCTACTGTCCTATGACCTCTACTCCATCTCATTAACATCAACCAATAACCAGTTCCCTAAATGGCTGTTATTACTCTGGCCATCCCCTTGTGCATGAACCCTTGCTGTTCATTGCGCTCGGGCATATGCTTGATAAATTACACTTCTAGGCGTCTCCCTAAAGTGCTTCTCCACCCTTCATCATTCAAAAAGGATTGGTCCACACTGTCTCAAGATCTATTCTCCTTGATGTTATCTAGATAGGACACTTATTGTGGACACTTATTGTGGTCATTCTTAACACACATTTTATAAACATATTACTGTGCAGTTGACAATACAGGCCTAAAGTCTTAGATCGTACATTACCCTCCCCACATTGCTCATAATGGGAGGGAACCTCTGGATCCTCCTTGTACTCCTTCTATATCCTGATCCCTGCGGACACTGCAACCATTCACATGATGCTACACAAGGGGACTGGATGTTTTCCTTGTTCTACCGCAATACCTCAACAGCATCAAAAGATTGGGTATGTATATATAATTTCCCCCTACTACAACATCACCCATGGTCAACCTACTATGGAGGAACGCAGTCGGTTTTATTGTTGTCCGACACACATCTCCCCCTCCATACAGTTAAATCTTCGCTGCTCCTTTCAGTCAGAGTATTAATCACTGCTCTCCTAAGAGGACAAAGCTTCTCACCTGGATATCATAGAACGCTGAACCAGAGCACAAAAAAGCAGGCAAAAGCAAGATTATACAAACTCTCTCTAGCTGCAGTCATGAAACTGCTGCTCTTACTACTATTATGCTCAGGAAATGTGGAACTTAATCCAGGCCCCCCAGAGATTATTGCTGCACCCTCAGACCTAACCAAGTTTAAAGGATTAAGCGTTCTCCATGTTAATGTGTGCAGCCTACTGAAAAAGATCACGATGATCCAAGCTTGGGTTAACCATACCATACCAGATATATTGGTGGTCTCCAAGACATGGCTTAGGCCTGCCACAGCCGACAAAGATGTAAAATTACCCAACTACTGACTTTTCAGAGCAGACCGACAATCTAGAGGAGGGGGAGTAGCTATATACGTAAAGGACAACCTAACTGCAACCTACCTCATCTCATCTTCCATGGCACAAGAATTCAAATGCCTATCCCTTAAAGTGGCTATTTCACATACCACATCGTTGCAGGTAATAGGCTGCTACAGGCCTCCTTCTGCTGGTCTCAAACTATTATCACACCTAGGTGAGATAATGAAAAAGGGGTCTGTAGAAACTATTATTATTGGAGACATAAATCTAAACTGACTCTCCAAGGCAGTTACCCCCTTAATATCATTCTGTGACACATATGGCCTTACACAGCTCATCAATGAGCCTACCATAATCAACAATAAGGCACCAAGTAATAGCACACTTCTAGATGTTATTCTGGTGAACAAGCCTCATCTATTCTCCCATGTTGGATTCCTTTTCAATGATATCAGCGACCACTGCCTCATTGCTAGCATAAGAACAACCTAGAAACCTACATCCCCTACTAAGTTCACAGTGAGGAGATCAAAGCAGAATTTTAACATCTATGCATATCTGGAAGATATAAAGTACTCCACATGGTGGCAAGAATTTTACTTAGTAAATATGGTGGAGACAGCATATGATGTCCTTAATGACATTATCACAGGAGCCCTTAACAAATATGCACCAAAGTGCGTATCAAACACAAAACCTGTCGTTGGTTTACACCAGACCTTAAATCCGCCCTCCTAGAGAGAAACAATCTATGGAAAAAGGCACGTAAAACTAAGATACCATCAGATTGGGAGCAGTTCAAAAAGGCCAGAAACATACGTACCAGGAAGGTCAAAGATGCAAAGGCTGCTTACTATTGGGCTGAGCTAGTCTCCTCCTACGATAACCCCACCAAGTTCTGGAACACTATAAATGATATAGCAGGACATGACCAAAGTAATTCACTCCCAGCCAAGATAATCACTGGGATGAACATCATCAATGACAGACTGGAAGCCCTAGAGTCTTTTAACAATCACTTTACAACCACAGGACTAGCATTTGACAACTCTCCTGCTAACCTAATACAATCCCAATTAGACATACAAAGTACCGAAACACTGGTAACCGACTCTACCTTCTCCTTCAAACCAGCCACTTTGAAGCAAGTGGAAGACTTAACATCCCAACTGGACATCAAGAAAAGTGCAGGTGTGGACTCCCTTGACCCCTACTTCTTAAAGATTGCCGTACAAGTATTAGCAGTACCGATAACACACTTATTTAACCTCTCATTGCAACTAGGAACTATCCCATCGAGCCGGAAAACCGCTCAAGTCATTCCATTATTGAAATCAGGGGATCCTTCGGATCTCAACAACTACAGACTGATTTCCATCCTTCCTGAGCTATCCAAACTGCTGGAAAAGATAGTAAGCACACAATTGAGAGGCTACCTTGAATCAGCTAACCTCTTAAACCCAGCACAATCTGGATTTAGAGCCAAACATAATACTATTACAGCCCTTGCAAAAGTAACCAATGACTGGCAACTTGAATTGGATAAAAAAACCTGTGTCTGCGCTGTGTTTTTAGACCTGAGTAAGGCATTCGACACGGTCGACCATGATCTGCTCCTTTCCTCCCTGAAATCCATAGAACTCGATTCAAACTCCCTACGATGGTTCAACAACTACCTTATGGGAAGGACCCAGCAGGTGAAGGCCGAAAGGGAGCTGTCCCCACTTAAACCACTGCAAAGAGGAGTACCCGAAGAATCTATCCTCGGTCCGATCCTCTTTGCCATTTATATCAACAGTATCGACAATAACTTCACCAAGGCCACTGTACACCTATTTGCCAATGATATGGTGCTGTATGTCAGCCACCCTTTTCCAGAGACAGTCTGCAAAGAACTACAAGCAGAATTCAACCTACTCCAATACCAACTACTGAAAAAAAAACTCCTGCTCAATGCAAAGAAAACAAAGGCAATGTTTTTCTCTCCCCACACGCATGCAGGATATTCTATCCCAAGCACTCTCCCCCACTTATCCACAGTCCTTGGTGAAAACCTCGAATTTGTCACAAAATTCAAATATCTGGGTGTCTGGGTAAACAGTAGACTCTCCTTCATAGAACATATGGAAGAACTACTTAAAAAACTTTGACAAAGACTCAGACTTTATTATAGAATAAAACATTTTCTCACAAGCGAGGCTAGGCAAAAGCTGGTCCAGGCCACATTTCTTTCAGTAATCGACTATACTGATTTCTTATACAGTCAGTGCCCCATCTCATATCTGGAAAAACTGGATACACTCTACCATAGGGCCCTGAGGTATATCACAGAACTCCCTTTCAACACCCACCATTGCTCCCTCTATGCTGCAGTTGGATGGACCTCACTCCACTTTAGAAGGGACAGAAATGCTACACTATGGATCTACAGAGCCATATCCAAGAATTTACCAAAATATGTTTTGGACTGCTTCACGCAAGTCACTTCAAGTAAATATTCCCTAAGAACCTACAATTTCATCATGCTCAAAGTGCCCAAACTCAATTCTTGCTTTGGTAGATCTGCCATTAGTTTTATGCTATCCTCCCTATGGAACAATAAAAAAGAAAATACTGAAAGTGAGCAAACCTATATCCATTACATCCTTCAAATCCTTTTACTCCAGGCTTATCAAAGGAAAATGTAACTGTTTTCAACAGTAGTAGAGAATAATCCTCTTCCTCTCTTTCATCTCCTAGTCTGTCCCATCCTCCAATGCTCTCTGCTACTTCCCAGATTCTGCATTCATACCTTTCTTCTCATTTTATCTTTTATTATGCCATCATATAGTACTGCATTATTCCCCCGACACATTCCCCACTCCCCCATCACCGGCTTCCATCTTCCTTCACTGCCTACTTGCACCCCTCCCCTCTCTCTCTCTTTCTCTATCAGCCCTGCCAATAGTCACTACTAAGACCATCAATACCATCTCTCCTCTTTTGCCACCCAGCCGTCTTTGTAATATCCCTCTGCCTCACCTCTCCCCACAGCACTACCTCCTCCTCCGTCCAGACCGCACACCGTCCATTCCTACACCTCTGACAAACCCCCTTATACTTTATACTTCAGTCGCCACATATTCTCACTCCACGACCAAACTCATGCTCTGCCTATTCCTTATTTCATGTAAATATGTAAATTGGTGTCAATAGATTTTACATAATTGTATCTATCCATGTGTTGATATCGTCTATGCTATTGTATCCTGTATAATCTGTTTCCTCATTGTGTTGTGTTCATTGAATTGTACTATATTTTTTATGTAACTGAACCTTGACCTTACCAGGTCCATCTTGCAAATGAGCTTTGCTCAACGATATTCATCTGGATAAATAAAGATTTGATCGATTGATTGATTGATTTGTTGTTGTATACCAAAATATACAGTAACAGTGATGTACAATCATGGCATTACAACTGCATCTTAATAACCAATGAAGAATATTTTTATATGATACAATTGTGGGATTCCTACCACAAAATCTATAACATTTCTAGAGTCCCAACTTATTAGCCCATACAGTAGCTTCATCTGAAAGGAACAAAAAGGAAAGAAGGAAAAGAGGATAGTCTGTGGGGGCCCATTCATCTGGCTCTCCACATCCAACGCCCATGACTTGGGTTCAACAATTGTACTCCTGGCTCAGATTCCTTTTATGTTCAGTCATTTATGGGCATTTAGTCAGCTCAGGAGTATGAAGGGCATCCTTGTATCCATCTAACATAATCTAATTAGGGTGTGAAGGAAGTTTGTAGGATGACAAACATTGTCAAGATCCAGCATTTTTCCTGCCATGTATCTCAACTATTAAGTTACTGCTTTGGTTAGTAGTCCCACTTAAATGTATATCAACAGACAATATAAAAATACCAAACTTAATATACATAACTGTGAACCAAGTAAAGCTGTGAGCCAGGTATACTTCCCACCCCCAACCCCAAGCCTTTCCACCTCTGTTCCATCAAACTCTCTAAGGGAGGATTAGTGTGATTCCATTTGATGCTGGAGCGCTAAATCGCTAGAAACTTATCTTGCTATAACCTAACCTTACTGGTAGAGATGTTGCAAAAAAAAATTTTGCCGGTAACATTGCTGCGAAATCAGCAGTTTTGCCATGCAAAATATTTCACAAAATTCCGCTGTTACATGAAATATTTTGTGGGGTGCGAACTTGTGAAATTTAACCATTTTTGGGTGAAATTTCACATTTTGCACCTTCTAAATATTTCATGAAATGCACAAATTTCATGAAATATTTGGTGTAACAAAATTTCTCAGTTTCACACACCACTACTTACTGGTGATATATACCATCCTCTCTAACTCGGTTTCTAGCCATCTTTTGTTATTGTTTCTCTCTTTACAGGTATTTATCACAAGGGAGATCAAATCCTGTTGCTGCATGGGTCTGGCCTGGATCTAGTTTTTTAACTAGCAGTATTTCCCACCATTGAAGGTAAGTATTTTTTCCCATTTAGTTTTTAAATTCTTAAATGTTACCTGTATGTTACTGTCTTGTTTTATGCTCCTGTTTCTCTATTTTTTACAGTGTTTTTCAGTCACATGATGATTTAGAATGAGGCAGCAGCATCAGGTGGTAGACTGTTATTTATGCTGGATAAAGAAGACGTGTCGACTTTAACATGATCACACAACACACAGTGATTGAAAAGCTAGAGGAGGAGGTCTGAGCAGGAGTCAGCCACAGTGACCACATTAATGATCCGGTGAAGAAGATGGCAATGGCATGCTTGCTGTAAGAGGAGGCATTCATTATGATGACTGAAACTAAACAGGCCTGCTGTGAACACAAGATAGAAATTATTTAGACTCTAGCACACTCCTTATTATTTATTTATTTAGCTTTTGTTGACCGGGTAAGTGTATTAGACAAATCCTGCCTATTTTCAGGCATGACCTGGGGGAGTTGGATACAGATGAATGCCAACTGACCTTGAACCAGATTAAGCTGTTGGTGGTATTTTTTTACTGAATGGGGGAAATTTGGCCAGGGCACCGGGGAAATTCCCCTACTCGTTGGATGGTGGCGCTGTGCTGGTGCTGTGATGACCAGTCTGCCCAAGACTCCGATGAGGACAGACGTGCTATGAGCTGGGGAACAGGCCTCGGCCCCAGTCTCGATTTCTACTGAGGCTGTTTCTGAAATTACTACCTTTGGGGTTGCCTTGGGTGAGGTATCCCTACCTGGGAATGGAGAGTCGTGGGAAGTACATCTTTCTTCGATTTCGGCTGAAATGGCGGAGGACATCTGCGAGCTGCTGGAAGCTGAAAAGTGCCATTTTGCTGCACAGAAGAAGGAACTGGAGTCTCGACTGCATGTGTGTCTTCAGCGAGAGGAAGTGAGGGACATTTCAACCAGTGCTGCTATTGTGAGTACACAGCAAGGGGATGGCATTGGTCCGCTTCCTGATACTGTTATAGGAGATGATACTGCTTGTTCAGAGGATTCTATACAGCTGAATTTGGCTGTAAAGGTATTTACTGATAAGGACATTACTGTTTCTGACTCTGTGACAGGGGTTTTTGCATCTCCGACTCCTCAACACACTGCATCTGCTGGTTTGCCTGTGGGAATTTGGGCTGAGCAGAATAGACATGCTGTGGTGCTTTCTCCTGAGAAGTTCACAGGAACTGTTATGGACTGCCCTAAGGTTTCCTTCAATATTGGAGTTTCCTCAGCGGGGACACCATTTAAAAGCCCCAAGAAATTTCAAAAATCTTGAGGGAAGATGAGTGGAGTTACTGGGGAAGGGTTTGTACCCCTCATACTGTCTCCAGCGGCCCCTCTAGTAATACAACCTTTCAGTCCTCCCCCCCCAACCCCCGTGGACTGGGTCTCTCATTCCTTGTAGTTGGCTGGGTGGGTTAGAAACACAACTGATTCAGGCTGGGATGCTAGTCTCTCTAAATCAGTGGGCAACACTGTGGATTCAGATGGTTCTGTTGGTGTACCCTTAGCTTTGACATCCTCCCAGATAACTCCTGGTCAGCATGTAACTGTTGATGCCTCTTTTAATGTTAATTCCCTTACGGCTTTCTTATCTGACATTCGGGAACTGGGAAGGGGACTCTGACACTCTTGCTGCCCCCTCACTCCCTGCTCCAGCCCCACAACAGTCAGTTGTATCTCCCTCTGACATGGATATTGCACCTGTGCAAGCTACACTTCCTGTCTCTAAAGACTCGGTTTCTGTTTCTGCCCCCACGGATTCCGTATTCCCAAAACCTGGGGTTTGGCAACCTGGGACAGCTGCTAAATTGTTCTCCTCCCCTGTTAGACATACCCCTGAACCAGCTATGAGGCGTAATGTGGTTCAGTTGCGTTTTCGGGGTGATGCCTTTAATGTACCTGATCGTTTGTATGTTGGACGAGCTTTGTTGAAAAATAGTATGAAATTCTTTGCATATGAAATTTATGCGCTTATTCATATGCCTGGGGACATGAATTTTGATATAAGCTTTAAACATCCTAATGGCCTAGAGCAATTTTGGAAGCAATATAATCTTCTAAAACTGGTCCAGTGTGGCGTCCTTTTTTGGCTATTCCCCTAACCAAACCTATGACAAAAACAACCATGGTTCTCTTCAGGAATGAAGGTGTAAATGTGGCGGACATAATCTATTGGCTGAATCAGCATTGTAAAGTTAATGGTTATCCTGATCCAATTTTGGATGAAGAACACCTCTGGACAGGGGGCTGGAACTATAAAGTTACACTGTTCAAGACCAAGAGGTAATTAAACATTTGCCTAATTGTTTTTTTTTGGGATGGAATAGAGGTGTGATCTTTTATCCTGGACAACCAAGAGCATGCTATAAATGTGGTGAGCTTGGGCACCTTAATAATGTTTGCGAAAAGTTGAAATGTGGCTTATGTGGGGATCTGGGCCATGTTGGGGCTCACTTTAGGCAGCCCAGAAAATGCAATTTATGTGACGAAATTGGGCACACTTTCCGTCATTGTGTTTGGGCTGCACATGATAGCCTAGACCAGTCTGTTCGGGAGGAACACGAGGTCTATGTGACAGCTGCACAAAAGGACAAATTGAAGGCCTGTACTCTTACAGAGCAGTTGGAAAAAGGGGTCCCATTCCAAATCTGGCTTCCTCACCTGCTCCTTCTGTTGTAGAAGGGGATGATTTTGGCTGTCCCTCTGATTCTATACAACCTGCTTTGGATTCCTCTCAAGACACATTGAGTGACACTGCTTCTAAGGTTTTGGACAGTGACCCTATAGTACGTGAACAGTCCCAGACCACTTCACTGGCAGTAGAGATACAATCATCTGGTAATCTTGTTGTGGAGGATTCTACTGTGGTTATGCCCCCTCCTGAGGTTCGGGGGGACATACCATTTCAAAGAGTCACCTGTTCTAATGCAGCCTTGAAAAGCGTTTGTGTGGATACTGATATTTCAGTTCATAATTCTTTTGACATACTTACAGATGTACCTGGTGAGGAAGGGGAAGGTGAGTCTGATGGTTTCTCAGTGGCTTCCATGTCTTTGGACCCCCCCTAGATGGAATGGGGAAAGTTGGGAAGTGCAAACCAAAGAAGAGGAAGAAAAGGAAATAAAGTGTTTTCTGACGTGATTCTTTCTTTTTTTACTTTCTGACGCATGCATCTCTCTCTATTACTACTATAAATGTTAATAGTATTCTCAGTCCCAAGAAACACACTATTACTTTTGCAAGTTTACATGATAGAAATACTCAGATTGTTTTCCTTCAGGATACTAGATTGCACACTGTTTCTGATTTGGAATGTGCAAAAAAAGGATTGGAGGTGGGGGCCTTCATTGTGGTCAATGGGGGAAGATATGTGTTCTGGGGTGGGTATTTTGTTTTCCAATTTATATTTTTGAGTTCTGAAAGTATTGGATCTCTTTCCAGGGAGGGCACTGTTAGTGGATCTTGTTTTTGGAGGTATTACATACAGGCGAATAAATACTGTATATATGCACCCCAAACTAAAGCAGAAAGAGTGGCTTTGTTTCGCCTAGTTGCACCATTTTTGTATACCTCTAAATTGATTGTGTGGGGGGGGGGACTTTAATTGTGGATTAAATGCTAGGGGATTGGGGTAGAAAAACCACAAAGGTGTTTAGTGATACAAATGCTCTGTTATCTATTCTGAGTAATGCTGGCTTGTGTGATCTTTATGATATAATGGAAAGGACACCTGTGCATACTTTTTATAAAGGAAAGATATCCACTCACATTGATTTTTTGTTTACTTCTAAAAGGATAAATTGTACTGATATTAAGATTTTGCCGTTAGAAACTTCTGATAATTTTCAGGTTCGTGCTGAGATTGGTCTAAATTATAACATTACTTTTGGACAGGGTTATTGGAAATAGAATACTTCCATTTTACAGAGTAACATAGTAAAAGAGACCTTTGTGATATCTTGCAGAATAGACTTGATATGTGTTTTTTGTATGATGCATGGGGTGACTGGTGGGAGGATTCCAAAAAGGATGTTAAACTTTTTTTTCAAAAAACTTCTGGCTCCTTGGCAACTTCAAAATATCTGGATTATTTATCGTTAAGAGCAAAGTATTTGAAACTTTTGACTCACATGTGGGAGGCTGGTACGGATTTACAGGCAAGACTTAAAATTTTAAGGGATCAAATATGTGCTTATCACTCTCAAATACACCATGAGAAGGCTTACTGTCAAGCATTTGTTATGCAAGGAAAAAAGGACTTATGATTTAGAACTCCAAGCAGTACAGAAGTTGTCAATAGGTGCTTTGTTTGGGCAGGATGGGACTTTGCATACCTTCCATTATGGTATTACTGGAGTAGTTGCAGAATATTTACGGTCTACTTATCAGATGAATGGTGATACTCAGCAGTCTGGCTTGCTAACACCTAGGATATTGCCCGGGATTTCATGTAGTAAGGTAGAGGCATTAATGAGTCCAATTTCGGAGGAAGAAATCTGTCAGGCGATAGATCATTTATCGGCTAATACAACTCCTGGTTTAGACAGTCTCTCTAATGACTTTTACAAGGTATTTAATTCACAAATTTCAAAGATTCTTCAGTCTGTGTTTCAGGAATTTTTGGAGGGGGGGAATTTGACCCCAAGTATGCAAGATGGTGTCATGATCATTTTGTATAAAAAAGGTGATGCATATCACATTCAAAATTGGAGGCCTCTGAGTTTACTAAATTCAGATTATAAAATACTTGCTAAAATTTAGACGTCTCGGTTGACTAAGGTTGCACCTCATGTAATTTTATCCTGTCCATCTTGTGCAATACCAGGCAGGTCCATATATCAAAATTAGATTTTTCTTTGGAAAATTGTGGAACAAGGTATGAATATGAATTTGGGATGGGTATTTGCTGTCTCTAGACCTGGAGAAAGCATTTGATGTGGTACGACATAGTCATCTTTGGAAAACTTTGTTGCATTATGGTATTTCCAATGCTTCTGTAGGTGTATTACAATGTTTATATGTTTTGGCACAAATTATACCATTGATTAATGGACACTTAGGGACCCCAGTTCAGTTACGGAATGGGGTTAGACAAGGGTGTCCCTTAAGTCCCCCTCTTATATGTCTTTGCTATTGACCCTATTTTGAGATTTATTGAACAGTCGGAGAATATTAAACCAATTTGTAATATTTTTGGTATGCAGCATCCTAAAATGTCAGCATATGCAGATGACTGTACAATTTTGGTAAAGGATGAATGCTCGGGGAGAGTTGTACTAGATGTTTTAACTACGATGCATGCTGTTACAGGGATCGAAATTAATGTAAGTAAAAGTACTTTATTTATTTTGGGCTCTGCAATAGTTCCTATACAGTTTCTAATTCCGATTGCTCAGGGTGAAATTAGGATTTTAGGATTTTGGTTTGGGTCATTCCATGCTGAACAGATGGATTCGGATCACGTGTATCATATTGCACATGAAAAAGTTGAGTCCTGGAAATCCTGGAAGATGACTAGAAAGAAACATATTTATTTGTTGAAAACATACATTTTGCCTATTTTCTTATATATATCTCATGTTTATCCAGTACCTTTCTATATACATACTAAGATTATGGGGCTTTTCTTTTTATTTTTATGGGGTAGTCAGTTAAATCCTGTCAAAAGAGCTCATACATATAGAACTAGAAAAGAGAGAGGGCTGGGAATGAAACAACCATTAGTCTCCCTATGTAGTAATTTTTTTCTATAGTAACATTCGCCCACTGCTCCTTGGTGAAATGACTTCAGGGGTTATTGGAATGAAACATTGGGAAGCTAACTTCTTGTCTGCCTGGGGATAAGGGAAATGGCATGTTTCAGATAAATGTTTACCTGTCTATGTTCAAACCACGTTGAAATATGTTCAGCTATGGAAAAGTGTCTTACATTGGTTTGTGGATTCCAACAAATGGCTTTTTTATAATGAAGTTGTGGCACATTGTTATCTAGAATATCTAGTTTTTGCTATTTCTCCTCAGATGGACTGTCAACTTTTCATTGCTAGCATTATTGAACCACGAATGCAAGATGTTATTTGGTTGTGTGGCCATCAGAAGTTGAAAGTCAAGGGCAACCAGAAACATAAAATAATGCAGGAAAGACTTTGCCTTGCTGAACACTGTGTGGAAAAAATTGAGACTATGCATCATTTGTTTTTTGACTGCATTTATGTATCAGGTTTTTGGGCTGCTTTGAGTGCTTTATGGGGGAATGATTATTTTCTCATATGTTTTATGATGTTTTGATTTTGGGCAGTTAGGTGTGGGGTGAACTAAATGGCATAGAGGTATGGTAAGGTTAACCTTAGTATGTTTGAAATGGGTGATCTGGCATTCCAGATGTCTCTGAGTTTTACAATCAAAGGAAATTACTGTATGGGATACGTTATGTCATGTACAACTGGAATTGGACAAAATATATCAGTATGAATATAGTACTCGGGGGGTTGTTTTCTGTCGGGACATTTGGAAGGGTGTGGAATGGGTGGGATAGGTATTTTTGTGTATTATATGGGACATGTGTTGCATGTTTTGGTTTTCCTTATTTCTCTGTTATAGTACTCATTTTTTTTGTTTCTGATGATTATGTTTCCTGTTTTGTTGTTTATTGTCTTTGTTTCTTTTTGTTTTGTTTTCTAATAAAAATTTCCCCTACTCTATGGGAGATGGCGCTGTGACTGGTGCTGCTATGGCCAGTCTGCCAGAGACATCATGGAGTTTGGATGTGCAGGGGGCCAGGGAATGGGACTATTCCCTGGTCTCAGGAGTTTGTAAAGCTGATCCTGCTATAAGCAGTTCTGTGGTTTTAGAGGATGTGGCTTCCCTACCTGGACAAGGACTGCTGCAGGACAATATGTTTTCGGCTAATGTGGTAGTAGCTGAGTTGGATATTCATGAGCTGCTTGCTGCCAAGGAACGCCGGTTCCATGCTAGGAAGAAGGAACTGGAGTTGTTGTTACTGGAATGTGCCAGGACTGGTGCGGTGATGGACGAATGCACCCGAGTTAGAATCCCAGTAAAATACATGGAAGTGGATGTTACTCGGGATGTTGTGGCGGTTGCAGAAGCATTTTCAGAGGCTCCTGTGGATGCTTTGATCTGCTCTACCTCTCAACAGGTACTGATAAGGGTAGCCAGTAAGCGTGATTTGGACAGGACAGTGGGTTTGGAAGGTCTACCACATGTATATGCCACTAATGGTATGCCTGATGTTGGGGTTCAAATAAACCAAAGTATGCTTGGCCCTGGTTTGTTTGCTGACTGTGATACTGCTTTTGCGACTAGTTTGCCTGCTGAGATTTTGGATCGTAGGTCCCCTGGGAAATGCTCCCAAAATGGAAAACACCAGCCAGGGCAGAACTGTCAATTTGGATTGGAGGGTATTTCTGCCTCTTGTAAAACTGTTGGTGCTGCTGCTGTTGAGGGGCTTGTTAGTTCAGTCACCCCCCGGATGATTGGGTTTCTTGTTCACTGGAGTCTGCAGGGTGGGTTAAAAAAATCGGATGGTTCTGGTTGGGATGCAAATGTTCCTGACTTGGGACACACTGATTTGGTACCCCTGTTTCTTGAACCTAGTCCTGGGTATGACTCTCAGGCTTCCCCTTCTCAGATTATGCCTGGTCAGGTTGTGGTAAATTGTGAGACCCCTCTAATATCTGGGAGAGGGGATCTCCTTTTAGCCATTACTGAATTAGAGGGAGATAATAAGGTACCTGTTTTGTGGTCTGCCTCCCCCCACCCACCTTCCCCTGTCCATTTAGATCCACAGCTGATCTCCCCTGCAGCTGAGATACAGATGGAACAAACTGGATTGTCTGTCTCTGAGAGCCCTGTTCCAATTGCTGCTAATACTGGTTTGCAGACAGTGAAACCTTCTGTTTGGCATGAAGGGATGCAGGAGAAGCAATTTCCTTCCCGTGTGCATACTGCTTCTGAGCCAGCAATGAGACGTAATGCAGTACGGTTAAAGTTCTAGGTTGCAGCCTCTGATATGCCTGATAGATTATTCGTGGGAAGGGCTTTGCTTAAGAATAGTATGAAATTTTATGCATATGAAATTTATGCCCTGATTCATATGCCTGGGGATACTATATATGATGTCAGTTTTAAGCATCCTAATGGCCTGGAATGGTTTTGGAAACAGTATAATTTACTTAAGAATGGTCCAGTATGGCAACCTTTTCTTGCTATACCTCTGACTAAACCCATGTCTAAAACAATTACTGTTCTCTTTCGTAATGAAGGAGTAAATGTGGCGGACATCATTTATTGGTTGAAGCAGTGCTGTCAGGTAACTGGCTACCCTGACCCAATTTCGGATGAGGAACATCTTTGGATGGGGGGCTGGAAGTTTAAGGTTACACTAAAACAGGAGTAAGGGTTGATACAACATTTGCCTAATTGTTTCTTTTTGGGTCGAGATAGGGGGGTGTTATTCTATCCGGGACAACCCAGAGCCTGCTACAAATGTGGTGCCCTTGGTTACTTGAGTAATGTGTGCGAAAAACAGAAATATGGATTTTGTGGTGACTTTGGACATACTGGTGCACATTGCAGACAACCTCAGAAAAGCAATTTGTGTGAAGAGAGGAGTCATAATTTTAGGAACTGTCCCTGGGCATCTCATAATGGTGTTGATCAATCTGTCCGTGCTGAACATGAGGTTTATGTTGCTACAGCACAAAAGGAGAAATTGAGAATTAGTAATTTAATGGATTGGTTGACTGACAGGGAGCAAGTCTCTGCTGCTAACCCAGTTTCAAAGCTACCTTCTGATCCTGTTATAGTACCGGCTGAAGTTCATGGCAACACCCATGCTCCTTCTGTGCCCTCACGGGATGATTCACAGGATTCAGTGAATATGGAACTCCCTCAGGTTCCGGTACAGGAACTGACAGACCATGACCAGGATATACTGGTTTTGCAAGATGACACTACTGGGCTTGACTTTGCTGTGGTTCAGTACGAGAAGGAGGATGTAATGGCCCCACCTGGAAAGGGGGAGGACATACCTTTTCAGAGGGTCACGAGGTCTAAAACAGCACAAAAGGGAACTCCTATTGTGGAAGACCTAGTGCTTCAGAATCCTTTCAAAGTTCTTATGGATGTACCAGATGGTGATGGGGTTGATGAATATGATGGCTCATCAGTGGCCTCATCACAACTTGAGACTTCAGTTGGGGTTGGAAAAGTTGAAAAGCCTAAGCCAAAAAAGAGAAAAAAAAGGAAATAATGTGGCGTTATTGTTTGAATATTTTGATTTTTTTTCACCATGCTGACTTCTTTTCTTATTTCCACTGTTAATGTGAAAAGTGTTCACAATTGTCAAAAGCGTATTATCACTTTTGCTAGTTTGCATAATACTCAAGGTCAGATCATTTTTATTCAGGACACTAGATTGCACACTATTTTTGAGACAGAGCAGGCTAAGCGGGATTGAAGGTGGGGACCATCTTTGTGGTCAGTGGGGGGAAGTGACTTGTTCTGGTGTTGGTATTTTGTTCTCTGATTTGTCTGTCCGAATCTTGAAAGTCCTAGATCTCGCTTCTGGCAGGGTGTTGCTTGTGGATATAATTCTTGGTGGTTTAGCATATCGCTTGATTAATGTGTATGCTCCACAGTCTAAGGCTGATAGAGTGACTTTATTTCACCTTATCAAGCCTTTTCTCTCCACTTTTAAATTAATTTTGTGGGGGGGAGATTTTAATTGTGGTTTGACACCTAGGGATTGGGGTCGACAGACTCGAAAAATGTATAGCGATACCAATGCATTGACAAATATTTTGGTTACTGCTGGCTTATGTGATATTTATGATCTTGTGGGTGAGGTACTGGAACATACTTTCTATAAAGGTAGATTGTCAACCCATATTGACTTCTGGTTTGTTTCTCCTCATTTGCTAATTTCATCAGTTAATATAGTACCTTTGGAAACCTCGGATCATGTGCAGGTTCAGGCCAGGATAGGTTTGGTACATAAAATTTCTTTCGGTAGGGGCTATTGGAAATTGAATTCATCCATGTTACAGCAAGAGGCATTGCAGAAGGGGGTACGTGATTTATTGATTATTAGACAGGATGTTAGATTTTTATATGACTCTTGGGGAGAGTGGTGGGAGGATACGAAAGGATGTTAGGGATTTTTTGAAACGGGAGTCAGGGTCTTTAGTTAGTTCAAAGTATTTGGAGTATTTACATCTCAGAGCATGGTATAAGCTCTTAACAAAGCGTGGGCATCTGGTGAAGAGAATCAAGTACTATTACAGATGCTTAAAACGCAAATGTGTGAATATCATAAAAGGAGAGAGGGGGAAACTGCAAAAAATCAGCAATTTGTTATGCTGGGGAGAAAGGAATTGGTTAACCTCTATGAGGTTGAACTACAGGGAGTGCAGAAATTGACAATGAAGGCTTTGGTTGGACAGGATGGGTTATTGTATGATACATATTCTGGTCTTCAAAAGGTAGTTACAGATCATTTGTGCAGTACGTATCAGAAAACTGTGAGTGAGACGCAGACTACTTTTATGACTATTGGGCCATTGTCAGAGATTCCTGACTATAAACTGGAAACATTGATGAGTCCTGTTACTGAGGAGGAAATTGGTGTAGCTGTAGAGCATTTATCAGCTCATACAGCCCCAGGGCTGGATGGCATCTCTAATGAATTTTATAAAAGCTTTAAACTTGCTTTGGTTGCTGTTCTGCGAGAGGTATACCAGGAGATTTTGAATGGTGGGAATTTGACCTCCAGTATGCAAGAAGGGGTAATGATATTTTTATACAAAAAGGGAGACCCACAGCATATTAAGAATTGGAGACCTTAGAATCTCTTGAACTCTGACTATAAGATATTTACTAACATTTTAACGTCACGCTTGGCTATGGTAGCGAAGTATGTAATATTGTCTCATCAGACATGTGCTATCCCTGGTAAGTGTATTCAACAGAATTTAATTTTTATCAGGGAAGTTGTTGAACAAGGTCTAAATAAGCAGTTAGATGGATGCTTAATGTCTTTGTATCAGGAAACAGCTTTTGATGCTGTACAGCATGGTCATTTATGAGATACTCTCCTGATGTATGGGATTCCACATCGATTTGTTTGTGTGTTCCAGCATTTGTATGAAAGGGCAATAATGATTCCGTTACTTAATGGACACTTAGGGACTCCAGTACAACTTCAGAATGGTGTTCGGCAGGGTTGTCCGTTAAGTCCACTGTTACATGTTTTTGCAATTGACCCACTATTACGTCTTATAGAACATAACTCTGTGATAAGACCTATTTGTGATAGGACTGGTACTGTGTATCCAAAAGTGTCTGCTTATGCGGATGATTGTACAGTTCTGGTAAGAGATTTATAATCAGAGCAGAGTATTCTTGATGTTTTGGCAAATTTGCATGAGCTTACGGGGATTACCCTGAATCTTCCTAAATGTAAACTACTTAGTTTAGGTACTGCAACTGTACCTTTGCAATTTTCAATTCCGGTTGAATGTGAGGAGCTTAAAATACTAAGGTTATTATTTGGTGCCAGGAAGGTGGAGCAAATGAATTGGGACATGGTATATGATACTGCACACAGAAAAATTATGTCTTGGAAGTCTTGGAAAATGACAAGAAAGAAAAGAGGTTTATTTATTGAAAGCTTATATTTTGCCTTTTTTTTTATATGTATCGCATATTTATCCTGTACCATTTAGCATGCATGCTAAGTTGATGGGACTATTCTTTTTATTGTTCTGGGGCAGTCGCCTGAATCCAGTAAAATGGGCGCATACATACAGAATTTGAAAGGAAGGTGGGCTTGATATGGTTCAGCCATTGGTATATTTGTTTAGTAATTTCTTTTATAGTAATATTCGTCCACTGATGCTAGGGGGTACGGGTTGTGGTATTGATAGTATGAAATGCTGGGAACCTCAATTTTTGGATGCATGGGGGAGAGGTAAATGGCATGTTTCTGACAAATGCTTGCCTCTCTATGTACAGACAGTATTGAAATATGTCAGATTATGGAAAATTGTGCTACATTGGTTTGTGGATACTGAATAGAAGACATTTTATAGGACTATTCTCACACACAGTTATGTAGAGGAGCCTGTTTTTCATATTCCTTCTCACTTTGGCTGTCAGCTGTTACTAGATAGTATTGTTGAGCCAAGGATTCCATTGAAAATGTAGGATCTGGTCTGGTTGTGTGGGCATCAAAAGTTAAATGTTAAAGGAAACCAGAAACATAAGATGCATGATGACAGGGTTTGTTCAGCGGGAACATGTAATGGTCAAACTGAAACAATGCAGCATTTGTTTTTTGAATGTTACTGTTCACATGGTTTTTGGGCTTCTTTGGCTGCCTTATGGGGTGAAGCTTTATTTGAACAAATGACCTATGACATTTTGATCTTAGGACAACTAGGGATGTGATGGAGAAAATGGCAGAAGGGTACGGTTTGGGTAATGTTTGCCTGTTTAAAATGGGCAATCTGGCAAGCTAGATGCCTCAGGGTTTTACAACAAAAGGTAGTCACTGTGTGGGACATGTTGTGCCAAGTACAGATGGAATTAGATAAAGTTTATCATTATGAAGTTCGTACTATGGGGGAGGTAGTGTGCAGGCATTTTTGGGAAGGGGTGGGATGGGATGGGTTGGGTCATGATTCTTGTGAGTTCTGGGCAGTTATGCAGATCTGTTATGTGTTATTTTATTTTCTTTATGGTCTTCTTGCTTTGTGGGGGTTTAAACAATATGGAGTATTGCTTTTTCTGTTGGGGTATTTCATACAGATTATGTATTGTACTAGTTTTTCAATACTTTTTGCAGTTCTTAGTAATTGTTTGTTTTTTATTTTCTTCCTTTGTTTTTACAGTGTTAGATTCTTGTGTACTGAATCTCCACTTTTTCTGTGCTTGATTTTGTTGCACAATAAAAATTTCCCCTACTCTTTTTGGCAGGTGGCGCTGTAGAGCCGAGAGAGAGCATGAGTCCGGTCAGATGGAGCAAGACAGTGGAAGAGGTCGGGAGATGCCTTGTGCTCAGCAACACAACCACAGTGAGGGGAATGGTGCAGCTGGGATGCACCCTGGAGGTAGCCAGCTTAGCGCATTGACCCCCTCGCAGAAAGGATTGACGTTGGACGGTGCCTACTGCAACGGTAAGCAAAAGACATCAGGAGGCCTTCCAGGAGTGCTTTTTCTTGGGGAAGACACAGAAATGGACTGTTCAGAGCCGTGCTTGGGTGCGGTGGAGGATCACATACAGGAAACACAGTCGGATATCGCTGATGGAAAAAGGAACCAGTTACAAGAAAAATGTCAACTTTTAGAGAAAGAGGCGGAAGATTTCAGACGGGCCCAAATGACAGTGGCCGAGGAATTGAAGAAAAGGAAAAGGCCAGAGGTTGATTCTCCCACAGCAACCTCAGGTACTCTGACAAAAATATTTATTGGAACTGGTACTCAGTGTTATGCAACAGAGGGAACTCTGCCCCATACCCTGATTCCACAAGCTGGCAATTCCCAGCTGATGTGGTCCCCCAAAACAGCCCTAGAGAGCAGAGGCTGGATATAAACAAGCATGGGGGAGTGGGTGGCTGACCCCTAAAATATCACTGCCAGGGACATCTGGGGTGGGAAACAAGGGAGAGAGAGGAAGTAATCCTCAATTAAATAAGGTGATAGGAAAGACTATCACCCGATAGCAACAGATGAGCTGGAATCTAGTAATCCAAGGGCACCTCAGGATAAAATGAACATAGGAAATCAAATGGTTGAAAATTTCTCTGAGCATGATCTACTGCAGGCATCTCTGGAGCAAGCTAGTCCTGTATCCTATTCTCCCATTGAAAATCTTTCACAAGAAGAAGCCCTCGAGGTACCTGCTGTGGGGGATGACCAGGCACTTCCTCAGCAAAGCTCTGCCCAAATTTTGGCCCCAAACATTGAGGCTGAATAGTCTATTTTAAGAGAACCTGCACCTACATTTGCTAGTTTATTTCATAAACTAGTGACATTGGCAAAATGAAGAAATGCTGTCAGGCTAAGGTTTCTGGGACCCACCAACAACATGCCTGACCAGTTTTATGTTGGGAGGGTCTTAATAAAACAAATGCTGGGATTTTCCCCATATGAGGTGTATGCCTTAAAGGATACCTAAACAACATTTTGACAACAAACTATTCAAAAATCTGAATCTGTGAGTGACTAAAGGAAAGGCTGCTGTATTCATTAATGCTAAAACTACATTTACATAATTGACCTAAATGTTGTTCCAGAGCATTTGAAAATTGTAAAATCAGCCTTCCAATTTCAAAAAAAAACTGTCTTACCTGCTTCCTAAAATGGCCGCCCAAATGTGTTATGTGATGACATCATTTGAGCCAAAGTCAGTGAGATATATGGCTCTCTATAGTGCAAACTAGTTCTTTTCTCCCTTTGTATAGAATTGTTTCACCTAAATGGTCAAAACCATGTGCATTATTTTATATAATGCACATGTCAGGCTATGGTTCTGTTCATTTTGTTTACTTTAGCATGCTGAAAATGTGTTTTAATCCAACCGACTTCCTCTGTGGCAAACCACAGTGCAGTACAAATCTTGAATAACCTGGTGGTCTAGTGGTTATGGTGGATCCAGAATGCTACAATGGGGGTGCTGCGGTGGTGTGCATGCTTAATATGCACTATTTAACATTTTTATTAAACCTTTATATTTTCTGCTATTATTCTTTTCTAGTATGTTTTTGACAGAACCTACAAATGTAATCCATAGTTTGAATGTAAATATTTGTACAATCAATAAATCAGATTTCTTCAACAACGTATAATGCAACAGCAAGCAAGTACGTTACTATATGGAGGGGGGGTGCAACCACACCCTTCACCACCCCCTAGAACCACCATTTTTTGTAGTAAAGTTCTTGTGCAGTCTAATGTTAGAGTTCATACTTTCTCAAAACTCAAATATATGCTTGTCTTGTCCTCTTTTTTCCATGGGGAATAAGAAGAAGAAGAATTAGCATTTATATAGTGGTTTTCATACACATTGTATCCCAAAGTGCTTTACAAGCAATACTAGACTGGTAGTGAAGTGACTGAACATGTAGTGGCAGCCATTTCATGCATTAATATCCACACACAGCCTTGGACAATTGCATGAACTGGTTTTATGGGAAGGGGAATGTTGACCAGGACAATGGGGTCAGGTAGTGATCAAGGTGCTGGCAGCCCCACATCTTATTTCTCACAGTAATCTGCTCATATTTCTCTTCTTCTGTCTTCCCCCTTCCCTGAATGTAGCAGTACCTTGCAAGACTGGCCTTCTCAGTCCCCCCTCTGGTATTCATTCTTCACTATTCCTCCTCACACCAAAAACTGGTGTGCTCATCTCCCTTTTGCATCTTGAATGCAAGTAGCACAGTCCCAGTTTTATTTTGACACATCAAATATAAATATATCTTTCCAGTAAGTTAGGCTTATAGCAGCAGGAAACAAGGGGAATGATGGGCTTTCCTAACCTTAAAAGATCTAGGCTACTTTTGATTAGGCACTATTAAATGATGGGTGTGCACATCATTATGCACGTCATATAACAGTGCCTAATCATAGGTGGCTTAGATCTTATATGTGTAGGAATGCCTATTTTTCCACTTGGGCCATTCTGTTATTAGCCTGGTATACCAGAAGATCATGTTTATTATTAATATGTAAATATAACACGGGAGACTGTACTAAACACATTCATGATGCGGAAGGGTTGTGAATGCACCAGTTTTAGGTGTGGGGAACAGGTGAGAAGAATGAATGCCAGAGAGGTACTGAAGAGGCCATTCCAGCAGGGTACAGCTATATTCAGGTTAGCTGAAGACATGAGGGAGGACGCTGAGCAGATCACTGTGAGATCTGAAATGTGAGGCTGCCAGCACTGTGATCACTACCTGACTGTGGATGAGAGTAGCCAGCAATGACAAATACTCAGAGTGGCAGGGCTCCACCTAAACTGTTACTTGAATTCAGTGTAGGAAGATTACACTCAGGTGGAGGGGTGGTGTTGATGTTTGTTAGGACAGTATTCAGGGAGTTGTATATAGCTCATTCAAGATTTGGAAGGGTGGTAGCCAGTCAACTCACATTATGGAACACAGCACAGAAAAGTACTGGAGAAGAATTGCTGGGAACTGTCCTGCACGGTTCTGCAGATCACAGGTAAAGGAGTAGACTGACACTGGAAATTAGGTGGATTTACTTAGGGTATTAGTATGCCTCTCCTGCTAATAATATTGTTATCCATTGTAAGTGCAGCCCTTATGAGGGCATGAACAGCAGTTTTTTCTGGTGGGTCATGATGCTTATTGCTTGGCCTTCCAGGAAGACCTAGTTGTTGATTAATGAGGTGGGAAAAAAACACAACAGGGAACTGTACATGCTAGCTTCACTGTGCAGAAGGGTGGTGATCCACTCAATGTTTACTGTGGGAGCAGAAGTCAAACACTGAGAATGTGAACTGGAGAGTGATTTGGGAGGCATTTTTTAACAGTGCCAGCTTATGATGCATATCAGAATAGGTGTGCACAACCCTCTGAGGTACAAGATTACAATCTGAGGTGTAATAATTCTCTTCATGAGACTGCAGGCAGCATTAATGACAGGGTATGGATGGTGGGGTGTGCAACAGAAGGCAGGCTAGGTGCAGGGTGCTCACATGGGAAAAGAAAGCCTTATTTGTGGATTAACAAGAAAGCATGAGCTTTGAAACTGAACAAGACCGGTACTTTGCTGTGTGACCCTGAGCAAGTCACTAAACTTCCTTGTGCTAACAGGCCACACCTGTAAATAAGCTTTCAGCTTAGTGTGTCTCTCCTGGTTAACAAAAAGCAAAATTCAGTGCATTATATAACCACTAGATCATCAGGTATTTGAAATGTTGTATTGTAATGCAGTTTGCCAAAGAAAAAGTCAGCTGGATTGCAAAACATTTTCCGCAAGTTAAAGTAAACAAAATGAACAAAATCATAGCCTAACATGTGTACTGATCAACATAATCCATGAGGTAACACATGGTGTTGATCATTCTGGTACAACAATTCAAAATAAAGAGGGAAAGAAGAACTAGTTAGCACTATAGAAATATATGTGGATCTCTGTCTCTGGCTCAGATGATGTCATCATGACTCATCACTTAACACACTTGACAGACATCTTAGGGAGAAGCCAAGGCTGTTTTTTGAAAGTGAAAGGCTGATGTATACATTTTTCAAAAGCTATGAAACTGCATTTATGTTATTTACAAAATGCAGTTTTATAAATGATAAACATCAGTCTTTACTTCTATATATAAGCCAAATTTTGGAGTTTGCAGTTTTAAAAAACTGCTCGTTTAGGTACCCTTTAATTCACACTCCAAGGGATAATATGTATGACATAAGTTTTCAAACTCCAGATCTGTTAAACAGATTTTGGATGAAGTATGCGCTGTTAAAAACAAACTCGGCATGGTCTCACCTCCAAGCTATACCCCTCATGAAACAAACTTTTAAAGTTATAACTGTCCTGTTTAGGAATTAAGGGGTAAACGTGGAAGATATTTCCTACTGGCTTGAGAAGAAATGCAAAATGTAAGGCAATCCAGAGCCCATCCTAGATTCGGAGGGTTTCTGGAATGGGGGTTGGAGGTACAAAGTAAATCTGACACAAACAGGGAAGAGTTGCAACATCTCCCCAACTGCTTCTATTTGGGATGAGACAAAGGCTTTATATTTTACTCAGGCCAACCTCATCACTGCTATAACTGCGGTTCTGGCAGACACCTCAGCAGAACCTGTGATACCGTAAAATGTGTGCAATGTGGGGAGCTGGGACACCTGATGATGGATTGCCATCATCCCCCTAATTGCCCATTGTGTGAAGAAAGTCATGCATTTACAGATTGCCCATGGGTGGCCCAAAACAAAACAAGTGGGGATTTTTGCATCCAAGATTTTTACATTAATACTGACATTAAAGCAGCCCAGCATCAAAGGCCTCCACCCCCCTTCTTGGGCGGTCACCGTAAACGGCCACCACAGAACAAGGAGAGGCATCTGACATTGGGGGAACTCTGGGCACCTGGGCAACTGGGGAACCTATGGAGGATTCTTTTACAGTAGGAACCTGTACTTCAGCTGAAGGTCTGGCCAAGGCCTCTGCATCAATACCCTCACCTCTACCACTAGAAGAGGTATATACTGTGGTCACGAACAGACGCAGGAGTTTGAGGATTAAGAATATGGGGAAAAAACTGTGGATTCATCCAATCTCCCATTACAGAATTTGTATACAGTGTTGCAAGAGGATGCAGGAACAGAATCGGATTCTACTTCGGTACAATCTTCCCAGCCAGAGGGAGTCTCCGATGTAGAGCTAGCAGTAGAAGATTCTGATTTGGCAAAAAAGAAAAAGTCTTGACTGTGTTTGAGAAAATGGGTGAAAAAGAAATAAAGATGGGGTTGCGAGCTTATGGTATAGATAGGAATTAGAATGTTGACAGGTGGGTGGTATGGTATGCTGTTCATGACTGGGATATATCATGTTACGCTTGCATCATTAAATGTGAATAGTATACAGTCAGATAGAAAGAAACTATTGATTTATTCCTTATTTGAGAATGGGGACCAAGATGTGGTATTTTTACAAGATACCCAGCTACACATGAAGGCCGATACGGAGCAGGTCTCAGTAGGATGGATATGTGGAGTAACATACTGGTCCATAGGGGAAGAATTGTGCAGTGGGGTGGGAATTTGTTTTAATAATCCAACGGCCCTTTTATTAAAAGTTGTGGATATTTATCCAGGCAGAGTGTTGATGCTAGATATGGTTCTTTGTGGATTGCAATGCTGATTTATAAATGTATATGCACCAGAAACAAAATCGGCAAGAATAGAGTTGTTTTGAGATTTACAGATATATTTATTTACATCCAAATATGTGTTTTTGGGAGGGGATTTTAACTGCAGCAGGTACAAGATGGATAGAGGGATGAAAACTAGGAAAATATATTGTGATGCAAATGGTTTAAATGATCTGTTATCTCAAACTGGGTTGATTGATGTGTTAGCATTATCAGGGGAACCCCAAAAAACCTTTTTCCATAGTAACAAAGCAACCATAATAGATTTTTGGTTTCTATCTGACTCTTTGGAGGTGGTAGATACTAATACGCAGTCGGTAGCACCCTCTGACCATGCAGTTATACAAGTTACTGTGACAAGTCATAAAAAAATGCACCAAGATCCAGGGTATTAGAGGTTAAACTTAGCATTATTGATCCTTCCAACAGTGGAAGAAGGCTTTGTGTCTCTCCTCAAAGCAAGCAAATCAGTTACGTGCCTCTATGATACGTACAGGGATTGGTGGGAGGATACTAATAAAGATATTAAACACTACTTTCAAATCATAGGTAAAATAAATGGGAAACATAAAACTAATACATATCAAAGGTACAGGGAGGAATTCCAAGATCTGCTGTCTCAGGCGGCACAGGGTAGTAGGGCAGTGCTTCCTGACCTAGAGAAAGTGAGAAACACTTGAATGATGTGCAATATAACAGATTAAACTCCCTTGAAAAGGAGAGAAGGTTTGGGTCACAAGGAAGGAAAGATTTCATGACTCCATATCATTTCTGTGCCCAACAGAGACAACTGAAACTCATGGCACTAGTAAGGAATGCACAGGGAAAGATATGTACATCTAAGGAGGATATTCTACAGGCACTGGATCAGCACATTGATACTCTAATTGCTCGTTCAGGTTCTGAATCTAATACACATGGGCTTTGGCTGGAGCAGAGTAGGTTACCGCAAGTCTCTCTATGTATCAAAGCTATCCTGGTTGCACACATTACACATCTTGAAGTTTCAGCAGTTTATGCACAAACAAAAACTGGCATGGCCCCTGGAAAGGATGGGATCCCATATGAACTCTATAAGGTCATTTTTTCAGTATTATTACATGAATTTACAGCAATGTTGCAAGAAGTACTAGATTCAGGGATACTCCCAGATAGTATGACGGAAAGCTTAGTCCTTTTTATGTTTAAAAACGGTGATAGGTCGGACCTAAAAAACTGGTTGCCAATAACCCTACTTAATGCAGATTTTAAACTATTAACAAAATTACTAGATAGTCGGCTGATGCTAAGCGCTGATTTATTAATTCACCCTTCCCAAGCATGTTCTATATCGGATAGGAGGATATCAGATGGTCTTATTCTACTTTGGGAAATATTACAGAGAGTAGTCACTGGGGAACTTACAGGGGTCCTTATTAGCCTTGACCAGGCTAAAGCCTTTGACAAGGTAAATCATGAGTATCTCTGGGACTGTCTAGAAAAATATGGGATATCTCGAGTCTTTGTAAATTGGGTAAAGCATTGTTATGCTAGAGCCTCTGCCCAATCATATTGCAATGGGTAGTTAGGTTTGAAATGCAGAGTTAAAGGAAGGGTTAGACAGGGATGCCCTCTAAGCCCTTTATTATACATAGTTACATTAGATTCTTTAATACGCAGGGTACAGGACACTATTAGTATCCAAGGAGTGTATTTTTCAAGTATTAATACAGAGATAAAAGGCATTGCAAATGCAGATGATATTTAGAAGATTTACCTTCGGTCCACATACTAGAACAGGTGCTACAAGAATTCATGAAGCATACAGGTGCATTAATTAATTTCACAAAATCAAAATGTATTCCCATTAGGGATGAGGATATACAGGCCACACAACTCATAGGTATACTGGTAATTAGGGGAACATGTGCTATTTTAGGTATTTTATTCAGTTCAGGGGATCTGGCCTTCCTGAACTGGAAAGTCCAGTTACAGATAGTATTAGACAAGGTGGGAATATGGAATAAATAGAGGTTGTCTAAGTTGAAAAGAGTACAAATGATTAAAATCTTTTTGTTACCAGGGTTTTTATATGTAAGTACAGTTTTTTGCCTCCCCCCATTTTGGAAACTAAAATGTATAGTTGTTTTTTTTCTTGCATATAGGGCAGTAGACTCAACCCTGTTAAACGATGCTTCTTACTCAGGGAAAAGAAGAATGGGGGTTTGAAGATGGTACAACCCAAAGTGTTCTTTTTTACTATTTTTATTTTTTATTTTTTCATTTTAGTCTTTGGTAACGGGTACACCCCACTAGGCACAAGTGCCTGTTTTCAAGGGCGACCTAGGAGCACTAGGTGGTTAAGTGACTTGCTCAGAGTCACACAGTATGCAAGTGGAGGCTGTGAGAATCAAACTCAGGTTTGGTCTGCTGGATGTATCAAGCTTGTTCATACCTCATTCCTCTAACCTCTAGGCTATACTGCCAGCCACTATCTATGCAAACTTAAAACCCTTATTATCCCATAGTGGAAAATTGTGGATGCCCTGGGTATTTGATACCCTGGCACTATTTTTACTGTCTGGACTGCACACAAGGGTATCCCATGGCAACAGCCCCTACACCATCTTCCTGAGACTTTTAGGGAATGTTTTGGGAAAATAAAACAATGGGGACTGGCAATAGAACACATATGGAATCGGAGAAGGAAAGAGCTACACGATATGGCCCATTTTGACAATTATTCCCCACAAGATAAACTTCTCATAGGTAAAATGATGGTTTCACCACGAATCCCACATTATATGTAAGACGTCCTATGGCTTTCCCTGCATGGGAGATTGAATGTGAGGGGAAACTTGAAACATAGACAAATGGCAGAATGGTACTGCCCTAGAGGGACATGCCATGCTATGGTGGAAACTATGGAACACCTATTTTTAGACTGTCCATTTGTGCAGGGGTTTTTGCAGACCCTTAGGTGGCGGTAGCCTACTTCTCCCTTTTATAACATAACTTTAGAAATACTATGTCTAGGCATATTACCCTTTTTGTGGACCAAACACGATAGAGCAACATTGTGGTTATTTTAAGTTTGTTTTAAATTTTATATATAGTATGTGCACTGTAGAGTGACAATACAGCAACTACAGTTTACATCTGATTAGTTGTTTTACATGGTGGAAAATTCGGTCAAACAGCAGAGAGAGCAAGAATCCACCATAGTTTCGCCAAGTATATTTCAATCATGTTAGGCGTCAATAGACTGGTTACACTGAAGGAAAAAGAGAGGGGGGATGGAAGTTTATTCTGATGCTTATAATATGAGATGCAGTAATACTTAGTTGTGCATACAGATACTTTGAAGGATGATGTAGTATGGAGTATAACCACTATCTATGTACAGTTTCCTTAAATGATAAAAAATATACCTACTTATAGCAGGTCCGAGGGGGGAGTTACTGTCTAGATTTGAGAATTAATTTTGGGTTCTTTTCTGTAGTTGAAAGACAAGGCCAAATTAAGGGAGAGGGAAGGGGGTTCTTGCTTGCCATTTAGTTTATGATTTAATATTAGGTTTAATAATGTAGAGGAAAGAACATTTGACCATGTGTGGATACAATTCTCATTTGAGCTGTTTTATGATTTGTATATTATTTTTTGTGAAGTCAACACTGTTATGTTATCATTTGCAGTTGAAGTTATAACAATAATTCCCCTACTCTTTTAGTGGGGGGAGGAGGGGGGCCTTTTGGGCATAAGGATTTATTTTCAAGCACAAAACTTTAGTTGTAGGCAAATTTCATTGTACGATTGTAATATTTATTTGAATTTTCTTATCTTATGATTTGTATATTATGTTATGCGATGTAAACATTTGTTTGTTATTATTTGGATGTGAAGGTATAATAACAATTCCCCTATTCTTTTTGAGAAGTGCCATGGGATCTTTAACATCCACCTGAGCTACCACCAGAACAGGCAGATGGGACCTCAGTTTAACGTCTCATCTGAAAGACATTATGTTACACCTGTGAAAGGAATCCAAAAATAAAAACATTAAATGAAAGAAGAACTTTTCAAATGGATACCTACCATTACATTGGTGATGGTCATGCCTTTAATTGCACAAAGGTGCCCTAGACAAAGGAGACAGAGAAGAAGTCTTGCTTCCTTAATGATGAGATAGCAGGACAGGAGGAGACCTGTGAAGACAAGGGAATATTATTTAGACTTAACTAATCTGGCCATTGTGGGTGACTGACCACACAGAAGGAACGCTCATGTTCCACTTCAAGTCTTACTATACCTGTCACCAAAGAAGAAAACAGACAAGTCATTTATTGTGATTTGACCACAGTGGTGGTTGCACAGTATAAAAAAAAATAATTATTTAGCTTGACTTGGCCACCATTGTGGTTGCACAGTATATCTGTTGTCCACTCCCAGTCTTCCTATACCTGTCACCAGTGAAAAAAAAAAAGAGAAATCATTTAGCCCGACTTGGCATGCCCGCTGTGTCATTATTTACCTGTGAAAGGAAAACTTACAATTAAAACTTAAAAAAGGAAAAATAATGTCCTGGGGCCCCATATTCAAAAGTCCCAGGTTGCATCACACAAGTGCCTGTGCCGCACAACTGAGATGTGCCAGCACAAAATAATGGTATATTCAAATCCTGCACCATAAGATATGACCACGCATGTCTGGCTAAATATCCTGAACATACGTGATTGCTCAGTGGGAGGTGTGTGGCATGGCAGGTGACCTGTGGACCTGTGTGGAGCACAGGGAAATTTGCAATTGAAAGCCACTTGTACAGTGTGCAGAACTGCAGTATTCAGCCAGGATATGCAAATGACCTCATTGCACATTCCAAGCCCATTTCCCATATGTGCTGCTCACTACTGGAATATATTCAAGCCATTTGCATACCCAAGACGTGCGAAGTTCCAGCTTTGCAGGGCTGCCCCACTACTCCACAAAGGTGAACAGGAGGTACTGCTGCCTAGCAGGCAGGTGTGATGGAATGTTTGTGTATGGGTGGACTGCATTGGCCTGGGTACAGTGCTATTACCCAAAGACATGTACTGGATCAGACTGCGGTACAGGGGGCCCACCTGGACAGTGGCCTCGGGGTCCACCTGGAAAAGCAACAGGAGAGGGCACAGGGTGAGACAATCTGATCAGTATATCACATGCATGTGATACACCAGCTCCTTATGCAGTGTACAGTCACCTGCAGTGCCCCACACCCCACACACCACACCCCCATATGACAGGAACATGGTGATAACTGCAAGGAATGGCAGTGTGTAGAAGGTGGCCAGGTACCCAAGTGGGTGGGTACCACCTGTGTGCACCTATGGTGTACCACCATGGGTGTGTGCCACAAGTCAGTCCCTGGCCCATGCCATGCTGCCACTAGTACACCAGGCTACCTGGGCACTGTTGCCTCAGACATCACCCTGGGTGCATGCCACCACTCGGTGGCACCCTGCAGACCACATGGGTGCAGGCCATGGCCCCTGGTACATGTGCTACTGTGTGGCTATCTGCTCTGCTGGTGTGCCTCAGGGGCATCCAACAGCACTGGCATGTGGCAGCTGGGTGTCCATGTCCTGGGAGTGGTGTGAAGGATGGCTCTCTGGGTGGTGCCCATGGTGTGCTGGCACCTGTGGCTTTAGTACATCTGTCCTGGCATGACTGCTGTGTATGGGTGCCTGGAGCACATCTTGATGCACCTCTGAGGGCTGTTTCAGGGTCACCTTTCTGCAGTTCTGCAGCCTGCCTGTGGGTGACCAGCTGATTTAAGCATTTCCCTGACATGCCTAACTTTGCGCAGAGCATTTCTGAGATGCACAGCAGACACACCGCACATTTTGGCTGAATATACGGATGCACAGCATATTCATGTACTCACCCCCTTTTTTGTGCTGCATACATTACAGTATATCTCTATGATCATGCATTTGGAAATGTGCGACACATTGCTCCCTTTCAAATATCGCAGGTCTGCCCAGTTTCTGGGATACACCACACATCTCCATTTTGGGCCGGCATCTCCTTTGGAAATGTGGGCTCTGATATTTACCATCAGATTAGCGGTGGCCATAGCGGTACCACAGAAAGGGCTGGTGCAGGAAGAGGCAACTTAAGTCTGTGCCTTGTGATGGGAGTCTGAAGTGAGAGGGAGACAAAAGGTAAGACACAAACACTTCTTAATGTAGTGTAAGCAAGGTGGAAGCCCCTTCTGTATGAGGATGGACTCACCACCAACAAAGAGGATTATGAAAAACAATGAAAGTAACTTACTATCACAGCAGACAAAGTTGGCCCTTGCTGGACTTCAGGTCTCGCTACCTTGATGGGTTGGCTAACTGGAGGCTTGACTTGAGGGATGGCTAGTTGGGTAGTGTGCTGGTTGGTGGCTGGAGGTCTGCCTTTTAACTGCATTTATAATGGTATGAGTCAGTGTTTTTCATTCTGGATGCATGAGGTGGATGTGACTATGGCTCAGGTTGTTGGTTGATGTGGAGGACACAAGCAGGCCAGAGGAGGAGGATTAGGTGGCATCTTGATTGCTGGTGGATGCATGGCCTGCATGGCTGTCAACAATGGTATTTATGGTGGCTTAAGGGTCCCTGTTTCTTAGTCTGGAATGAGTGCATGCACCGGTGGCAGTGGTGGGCCATGTTGATAGTGAATGTGGAAGACACAAGCAGGCCAGAGGAGGAGGTGGTGTATTAATTACTGGTGAATGCATGATCTGAAAGGCTGGCAATAGCATTTATGGTGCCTTAAGAGTCCATGTTTTCCAGTCTGGATGCATGTGGTTGAAGTAGTGGTGGACAATGTTATGGGAAGCAAACTTGGCATTGCATGATAGTGTTCACTGATTTTCTAGTTGTCTGCGGGCATGACATAGGAGAAGGCAGATGGAGGTAACCAGATGGAGGAACAGCACCACAGCTTGGGGAAAAATATAATGACAGGAAAATAAAACTGAATTATAAAGATTAAGATTCAACTGATAAGGAGGAAGGGATGTATCAAACACTTTTGCATTTATGCCTCAATCATCCTCATCAAGAAAGCAGCTCTCACAGTGTGTCAGACTGAAGTTGTCCCCATAAGGGAATTATTTCTGCATCCGTGCTTGATCTACCTCACTGGAAGGCAATTTACCAATGCAGATAACGTCAGGCTGTCCAGGTTCTTCTTCATCATCACTACCACCTTCATGTAGTATGAACACAGGCGAGATTGTGTTTTGTGGAATATGCTCCATATTCATTTTAATAAATGTTAGTATGCCAACATTTCTAGGGGCAGATTTGTGTGCCTGTCCCATACAATGGCCCGTGCCAAACTGAATACCCTCTCCATGCTGACATTCATTTCATTTCATTTCATTATTATTTATTATACTGGGAAGACCTTAATGGGCAGAGACCCTTTTTCATAAGTGTCCAGAGAGTAACAACAGTGCAAACAGAATAAATAACAATAGATATGGAAAGGAGAAGTTGTTGAACCAGGAAAGGCACACTAACCCAGAGTTTGTTTCCAGGTGCGACCTGGGAGCACAAGGAAGTTAAGTGACTTGCTCAGGGTCACACAGTATGCAAGTGGACGCTATGGGATTCAAACCCAGGTCTGGTCTGCTGGATGTAACCAGATTTGCAGCTCAGAGCCTTAGACCACTGCGCTATACTGCCTCCTAAGATATGTGCATAGTATGAGTTAATTAATAACAGTTGCAAATAGACCTTGATGATAAATATTGTGCACAGGCCGTTTTAAAACTGTGAATAGTGCTGAAGGAACTTGCAGATGTCCTGGTGAAACCCCTGGCGGAGCTTTTCACCATCTCTCTGAGGACAGGGTGGGTGCCCCAGGACTGGAAGGTGGCGAATATAGTGCCTATCCACAAGGGGGGATCAAGGGAGGTGGCAGGGAACTACAGGCCTGTCAGCCTGAAATCGGTGGTGGGCAAGGTGATGGAGGGCATTGTCAAGGAGAGGCTAGGGGGGGACCTGGAAAATTCAGGGTGCCTGGACAATAGACAGCATGGATTCGTCCCGGGGAAATCGTGTCAGACAAACCTTGTGGAGTTCTATGACTGGGTGATGAGTGCCTTGGACCTGGGTAGACCAGTGGACGTCCTCTTTCCAGACTTCAGCAAGGCATTTGACTCTGTTCCTCATGTGGGCCTGTTGGATAAGCTAGGAGAAATGGGGGTGGGGAACCAGATAGTCAGATGGATAGGTAATTGGCTCCAGGACTGGACCCAGAGGGTCGTAGTTGGTGGGATAGTCTCATCCCCAAGGAGGGTCATTAGTGGGGTCCCACAGGGATCAGTCCTTGGGCCCCTCCTCTTCAACACCTACGTCTCTGACATAAGGACAGGAATCAGGAGTGAGATGAGTCTCTTTGCAGATGACCCAAAACTGGGGGCAGTGGTGGATAGGGAGGAGGGAGGGTGGCCCACAGGGGACCTGGAGGCTCTGGAAAGATGGTCTAGAAAGTGGAAGCTGAGGTTCAATGCAGGGAAATGCAAGGTACTCCACCTGGGGGCCAGAAACCCAGGCCAAGTGTACACCCTGGGGGGGGGAAATGCTACAAGCCTCGATGGCTGAGAAGGACCTTGGGGTGGTGGTGGATGTCAAGATGAACAACTCGGAGACTTGTAGGAGGGCAGCAGCTAAGGCCAACAGGATGCTGGGATGCATCGCTAGGGGGATCACCTCCAGAAGGAGGGAAGTGATACTCCCTCTGTATAACTGCTTGGTGAGGCCGCACCTTGAGTACTGCGTGCAGTTTTGGAGGCCACACTTAAAGAGGGACATTACCTCCTGGAGAGGGTCCAGAGGAGGGCAACCAAAATGATTTGGGGCTTGGGGACAGGACCTATGAGGAGAGGCTCAAAGAGCTAAATATGTACACATTGGAAGAGAGGAGGGACCTGGGGACATGATAGAGGTCTTCAGGTACATGAAGAGGGTAAATAGGGAGGAACAGTCAGGGTGCTTTGAAGAAAGGAGGAGGGGCCACTAGAGGTCATGGGTGAAGCTGGAGAGGGAAGATTCAGGGAGAAAGGAGGAGGTGCTACTTCACTGAGAGGGTGGTGGAGCCATGGAATGCGCTGCCTAGGGGGCTGGTGGAGGCAGAGACAGTGGAGGGGTTCAACAGGGGGTGGGACAGGTATAGGGGAAGGGTTCTGGAATCAAAATCCAATGCAGCAAGAATATCCGGAACTGGGAAGGGAGAAGCCGGAGGAGGCGAGGGGGGCAGCAAGGTCAGCACCCAGGGTGGAGGCTGACCAAACGAGCAGACATGAAAGACCATTAGGCCTATTCTGCTGGCATTTTAGTATGTTAGTAGTATGTTAGTAATAGATTTCTGAGCAGTTATGGACATTTTCAACTTGCTGTACCAACTCATGACACTGTAGACCAGAGATCTCTGACCCAGTTTACCATTCATTCTTGGGGTGAGAAAAGCATGGCCCTCAGATGATCTCATGGACCTACTAATTACTCGCTCACGAAACAGTTCTTGAATGCTTTGGGGGGCTATACTTAGAACTACCTTCTGTAGGAAAACCAGTGCCTTGAATTTTATGTGGTTGTCCAGCGAGAGGCGCTAGGTGGAGGAGAGAAGTGTTCAATGATGTGTGAGGCTCTGGAGGTTGGTATGGAATCTGCAGATTGAGTTGTAGAGGACCCTAACCCTGGATAACACAGACTCACTGGCTGAGGAATATACTAACAGTCCATATTCAATCAAAGGGAATAGCAGGCCGGCGAAAAGGATTTTCCTGGACCCAGCTGTTAAGCAATTTTTTACTCTGTATCGCACTCCCATTCATTGATGGAATTTATTTGTGACATATGATACATAGGGTTCAAAGGAAAGGGAGTTGTCAAGGAGAACCCCTAGGTAATGGAATTCATTAACTGTTTTGATCTGCTCGCCCGATGATTCAGACAATTTTAGTGAGTCATAAACTGGTTTGCAGGGACTGGAGAATAGCATAGCCTTTGTTTTTTTGTGTTCAGGATCAGTTTCTGTTGATTGAACTATCGTTCAAAGGTTGCACCTGTAAACAAGCTTTCAACTTAGTGTGTGTCTCTCCTGGTAAAACAAAGGTTAAAAAAAAAGGTTCCATGGAGGAAAAGTCTGACTGAAGTGTCTGGTTTATGTGGTTTATCTCATTACTGTCATGGAAAATGACAGCATCATTGGCATAAAGGACAATGCCAGAGAGTGGGCACACAGCTGGGACTGAGTTGATGAAGACTGAAAATAAGAGGGGCCCAAAGATTGACCCTTGGGGCACCCCACAGGCAGTTGTTACTGGGTCAGATAAGGTGTTGTGGATTTTGGTTCCCTGTACCCTGTTACTTAAGTAACTTCAGAACCAGGCTACAGTCTTATGAGAAAAATTCAAATGTGTTAAAGTGACAAGCAGGAGGATATGGTCCACCAGGTGAAATGCCTTGGTGAGGTCCATGAATATGCATACAAGGTAATTTACAGCATCTAATGCTTTATATATATATATATATATATATATATATATTTATATATATATATATATATATGATATTGTGAACCTCACTAAGGCCATTTCTGTGTTGTGAGACTTGCAGAATCCACGTTGCACAGCTGTGATGAGGTTGTGTTATGTTAGAAATTCAAGTGTTTGGTCAAATACTATGTGTTCCAGAAGTTTGGAGAGGGGATTGAGTAGTGAGATTGTTCAATAGTATGTTGATATGGTCTTGGGGCCAAATTTGCAGATGGGTCTAACAACTGCTTCCAAATATCTGTATAAATGCCAAATCTTAGTGAGAAGTTGAAGAGCTTCATGATTTGTTCTGCTAATACTTCCCTACCTAATTTTATTAAATGGTAGTCAATGCCACCGTGTCCTGTGAGGGGCTTGGGACTGAATCTTGTAATGTACTTCAGTACCTCATTTCTATACAGGATCCTGAAATGCTGTAAATTTAGGAGGTGAACCAGATTGGGGAGCATCTAGGCCTGTCAAGTTGGAGGGAGTCATATGATCAGAGGTCCTATATTTGGAAAGGTCACCAAATTGTTTATTGAAGTGAGCAGCTATTTCTCTTAGGTGACTGACCGTGTTACTGTCAACCTCGAGGGTAATGGACTCATCAGAATGATCAACCCTGGTTAATTCTCTAAAAATCTGCCAGACATTTTTAGATTGGGCACATGTTTTTTTTCTGCCATACCTTGAAGTATGTGGATTTGGCATTTCTAGCTAGGATTGTACACTTGTTTCTAAAAAAGTTATACTCTAACAAATCCTGAGAATCTCCAGTCCTTTTGTATTTATTCCAGATTTTAACTCTGTGCTTCAACTTACTGAGAATTTCTGCATTTAGCCACCCCGCCTTGTCTCCTCTAATTCTCATCCCTTTAAGGGAGTAACTATACTGGAAATATCTGCCAGGATTTTGAAACTGTATCGTAAGCAGAGTTTAGGTTGGTGTTGTTTTCCAGGTAAGACCAGTCTATGGACCTCAAATTGTTCAGATAAGATTTGCTGTTAAGTTTCTTTACATTTCTGGTCTGGAGGTATACTGGACATGGGTGAGATTTTTTCACTGACTACAGACAGAAAATAGGACAATGGTCACCAAGATCATCTGGTAGAGTACCTGATGATAGGACACTGTCCGCATTAGATACTACTAACCAGTCCAAGGTTGTTTTAGGGCCAGTTTTATAGTTAACCCAAGTAGGGGTATCAATGACTTAATGGCGGACAGCTCAGGTATTCATCCTTCTCATTTATAGTTAACCTGAGTAGGGGTATCAGTGATTTGAGGGTGGCCAGCTCAGGTATTCATCGTCCCCTCCTTGGAGTGAACTCCATTTACCACCACCCTTTGTCATCTACCCCATAATTAATTTCTTACTCAGTTACCACCTTTTGACCCACTCCTTAGCTATCCAGCTTGCTTAATAGTCTCAAATGTGGAACAGTGTTGAATGCCTTACTGAAATCTCAGTATGCCCCATCCACTGCTCCCCCAATCTAATTCCGTGGTTATCCAATGAAAGAAATCTGTCAGATTCATTTGACATGATCTTCCATCTGTAAATCGAGGCTTTCTAGGGTCTCATAATCCATTCAATTCAAGATATTCCACTATCCTCTCCTTCAGCAGTGATTTTATTAACTTTCCCACTACTGATGTCAGGCTGACTTGCCTATAATGTATATGTAGTATTGTTAAGCCTCACTTAATTGCAACTTCTCACTGCTGTTATTCATTTTGCTTCCCACTGGTTTGGCATCTGCATATGCCTTTAATCCAACTGTGCAAATATCAGCGACTAATGTATTTTTTGGTTTCACTATGTATATGTGTTTGTGACCCGTGTACTATGATTTTTGTATGTCACTAGTTTGGTCTGTTATGTATCTGTGTCCTCCTGGACCACTTTGCAAATGAGCTGTCTCAATGGTGTTGTCCTGCTAAAATAAAATTGAATAGAATGGAATAATGGCACTGTGTCATAATATCTAAAAGAAAATGTCTCCGACAACAAGCGCTAAGAAACTACAACTACGACAAAAACAGCAACATGATAAAATGCAGAGCAGTCAAAACCGCACAAAGCAGGCCAAGGAACCATGCCAAAGAAAACAACTATAACCAGGGCTAAAGCAATTTTTTTACCATGTTATGTGGAGGGCTCTGCTCCCTGCACTCGCTGTAATATATACTTTATATAACAACTGCAGTCCACGCTATAGTTCACACATGACAATAAAATCAGTGCACTATAAACGCAAATGCGATTTTTGACACGCTATTATTCCTTAGCTTCATAGAGCATATCGATTGATAACCATCCATAATTACCAGCCTTCTCTCTATTACCATTCTTCTGAAGTGGGACTACATCTGCCCTCCTCCAGTCCTCTGGAGCCACTCCTGTTTTGAGTGAACTATTAAACAGGACTGTCAGTGGTGCAGCCAGTACCTCCCTGAGCTCTCTCAATATCCTAGAATGTACTCCATCTGGTCCCACCACCTTTTCCACCTGCAGGTTAATGAGTTCCTTTATCTCTCTTTCCTCTGAGAAAGGACTACTGTCCACCTCCCTCCCTCCCTTCAGAGCTCCTGTTACATTTGTTTAGCCCTTCCCCATCTCCTTCCATTGTGAATACTGATAAAAAGTATTTGTTCAGGATGTCTTCTTTTTTCCTGGTCCCCATCTGCACATACTTCCCAATCCCTTCCTAACCTTATAATCCCTCCCTGTGTCTTCCTTTTTTCACTTACATACCTAAAATATGCCTTGTCCCTTTTAGTTACCACTTGGGCTATTCTCTCTTCAGTCTGTGCCTTCACGCTCCTAACTGCTTCCCCTGCTTCTCTCTGTTTCTCCTGATACACCTCCCTATCCTCCTCACTCTGCATTTCCTTATAACTTCTGAATGCCACCCTTTAACCTTTACCTTGTCAGCCTCCTCTTTCAAGAACCAAAACTTTTTTTAGGGCTGTGGGTGGAGCCTACAGCCCTATTGTGATCGGATCATAGCTCTAAAAATGGCCGATCGTGGAACCTTCCATTGGACTTTTGGAAGTATCTTTCTGAAAGCCCAATGGCGCTTGAACCCCCCAGCCATGATCGGCCGCTATGGAATAACAGCCGCACTATTTTGACTGTTACTTCTGCATTCTGGTGCATGAACTGCTCATGTGCGACTGGCACACATTCACAGTTCAGCTGGCGCCATCATGTGAATGGCAAAATACCATTCAGCGCAACTGCACATTTGCGAGTGCCATGCATGTGCAGTTGTGGCACCGCCACCAGCTCCATGGCATTCTGTGCCCCCACCGACTCAAGTGTCACACTGGGAGCCCACCCCAGTGTGCTGAAAGATTTGCCACCACCAACTCAAGTGGCACACTGGGAGCCCACCCCATGGTGCCAAAAGTTTCTCTGCTGCCAGCTCCATGGCATTCTGTGCCCCCAACCCCCCATCAAGTGGTACACTGGGAGTCCACCCCAGTGTGCTGAAGGATTCACTGCCACCAACTCAAGTGACACACTGCTAACCCATCCCAGTGTGCCAAAAGATTCTCTACTGACACCTCCATGGCATTCTGTGCCCCACCCCCACCAACTCAAGTGGCACACTGGGAGCCCACCCCAGTGTGCCAAAAAATTTTGCCTGTGCCCCCTACTCATGTGGCACACTGGGAGCCCACCCCAGTGTGCCTACTGTTTTTGTTCCCCCTACCAACATCATGGTGTCCAATCCCTGTGTTGGCATCCTTCATAACCCCCAGTCATGTGGCACACTGGGAGCCACCCCAGTGTGCCCAAATGTTTTCTGTTTCCTGTAAACAAGAAAACGGTCCCTTGTCACTTCACTTGTTTTTTTTTCCGTAAAAAATAAAATGGTCCCTTGTCATCACTCCAGTCCCCTCCTCCATCCCCACCCTCTCACAGAGCACCCACCCCATACCCCCCTTACCCCATACTTACCTCAGGAGGTCAGCACTGTCTTCTTCTCTGGACTGGGACACATCTGCACTCTTCAAAGCCGAACCTCAAACTGAAGAATCTAAGGTAAGCATGCCATAATGCCATTAAATGGGGTTCTCAGCTTATGCTAATAAACCAGACATTTTTGGAATCTTTGCCCCAGATTTTCAAAATAGCTTTCTTGGACCCGCCTCATAAGAACTGTCACTGTCATTTTGTTACTCGTCACAAAAAGGTGATTTTGCGTTGCTGAGCGGAATCACTTTTTGGACCGATTCACGAAATGACAGTGCTACTGTTCATGAGGTGGGGTCCCAAAAGGCCCATGTTGTAAATTTAATGAAAAATGTCCCAAAAATGACTATGTTATGAGCGTGTGTTGTGCAGTTTCTAGGCACACTCCTAACTTTGCCAGTTTTTAATATTTTCACTCCACATTTTCAGCATTGCCATTTTTGCACACCTCCTTCAAAATGGTACAGCTGTCACATTCCACAGCCTGCCCAAAATATGTTTTCGCACCTTCGGCACAGAATAGCATGTTTGCTCTGTGAAATCACCTTTCAGGACAAGTGAATAAAATGACACTGGCACTCTTCATGAGGAGGGGTCCCAAAAAGGCCATGTTGAAAATTTAGTGCAACACCTCCAAAAAATTGCCATGTTACACATGGGCATTGAATAATTCCTACGCACATGTGTAACTTTGGTCACTTGGTAGCTCTTCACAGCCTTATCGGCTCTGGCTAGACTTTGTTCCATTTCCTTTTACTGACTTGTTTGATGCAGTGGTATGTTGCCATCACTGTGCCCCCTTTTAGCTTCACCTGTTGATCCTCCACCCCACCCAGGTCAATTCCAGCTGCCAGGTCATCTCTCAGGCATTCAACCATCTTTACAAAATCTGCCCTTTTAGAGTCCAGGACTTTCACTCTTGTGTGGTTTGAGTTCACAGCCCTCCTTCTATTGAATCACACCGTACAGTGATCACTGGTTCACAGGTGGCCTCCCACCTTGACATCTGCAACACTGTCCCTATTAGTCAGTACAAGGTCCAGTATTGCCCCATCGTGAGTGAGTTTGCAGACTAGTTTTCTGAGGAGTGCCTCCTGCAAGGAGGCTGGAATGTCCCTGTTTCTAGCAAAAGCTGCAGCTGGGAGGCGGCAATCTACATCCAGCAGGTTGAAGTCCCCCATTAGCAGTATCTACCGCTTTTCTGCCATGTTGCCAGCGGCTTCCACCAGTACCTTTTCTAACTCCTCCCCCTGTGTTGGAGGTCTGTAGATGACGCCAGTGTGAATAGTGGCTTAGTTCCCCTTCTCCAGGGTGGCTCACGGTACCTCTGCCCCCCAACCCCTGTCTTCCCTGTATCTCTGTTGTTTCATGCTTTCTTTCACATAAAGCACCACACCCTTCCTTTTCTTCCCACCCTGTTCTTCTTGGACAGAGTGTAACCTAGTATGGTTTTCAGTACACCACAACTCGATAATGACCACAATGTCCAGATCAGCCTCTTCCATGATGGCCTCTAGGTCTGGAATCTTATTTCCTAGTCTTCTAGCATTCGCACACACGGCCTTCCAAATTTTGTTACCACTTTGATTGTTACCCCTTCTTTTACCCTTTTTGCCCCCCTACTTCAGCCCTCTGTTTTTACTGCTTCTGTTACTATTCCCCTTGATTTCTACCACCACCCTGATTCTAAGGACCCCAAAGTACTTATCTTCCCTCAGATTCTCCCTGCTTCCTACTTTAGCCGGGGGGGGCAGTTACTGCCTTCCCACTTTCTTCCACTATCACCCTCAGCTAGTTTAAATATTCATTGAAGTAACATTTAAATCATCCACTGAGGACTGCAGTTATCTTCCCAGATGGATGCAGGCCATCACCTCTGTAAAGGCCTTTATCCTTCCATGTTTGACCCCAGTCCCCAATACAGCTGAAATCTTCTTCTCTGCACAATTCCTTCAACCATGAGTTGAAGCTCCTGGTACAGAGGTCCCTCTTCTTCCCCTTGTTATAAGACAGGCAGCATTTCTGAGAAAGCCACTGAATGTGATACCTGTCTAAGATCTCTGCCCAGCTCCCTGAATTCCCCCTGCACTAACCCAGCTCTCTCCCTAACCAGGTCATTAGTCCTCAGATGGACAATAGGCTCAGGCCGGTGCAAGGCATTAAGAAGGGGGAGAAGGACTTCTTCAGATACATCAGGGAGAAAAGGAACTGTAAGGACCATATAGTAAGGATTAGGAAGGAAGGGGGTTGGGTGGAAGCAGGGGGTGATAAGACAGAAGCGCTAAATGATTACTTCTGCTCAGTATTTACTAAGAAGAAGAGGGGGGTGATACCCAAGGGGGAGGAAGGGCAGAAACGGGGGGGGGGTGATAGATGGGGAACTCATGGAGGGCAGGGTTCTGGAGTGTTTGAGGGCACTGAGGGTGTATAAGGCACCAGGCCCAGATGGCATCCACCCCAGGGTACTGAAGGAGCTGGCAGAGGTACTTGAAGGACCTTTGGCAGACTTATTTAATGCCTCACTACACTCCGGGTATGTACCTCAGGACTGGAGGATGCCTCATGTGGTGCCCCTCCACAAGAGCAGCCCCAAGGATGAACCGGGGAACTACAGACCAGTGAGCCTCACATCCATCATGGGTAAGCTGATGCAGACTATCCTGAAGGAGAGGCTGGTGGCCCTCCTGGAGGCCAAAGGACTACAGGACAGCAGACAGCATGGCTTTGTATGTTGCAGATCCTACCAAACCAACCTGGTGGAGTTCTATAACTGGGTCACTAGGCAACTGGACAGGGGCCATGTAGTGGATGTCCTGTACCTGGACTTCAGTAAGGCATTTGACTCAGTGCCACATGGAAGGCTGAGAAGTAAGTTAGAAGGCACAGGAGTGGGTGCAAAGCTGGTGAGATGGGTAGGGAACTGGCTTCAGGGAAGATAGCAGAGGATGGTGGTGGGTTGAGAGCTCTCATCCCCAAGGGTAGTGATGAGCGGTGTTCCGCAGGGCTTGGTGTTGGGACCAGTGTTGTTTGGGATATTTATTGCAGAGATATCATTGGGCATCAAGAACAAGATCAGTCTGTTTGCTGACAACACCAAGATGGGAGAAGTGCTGGATGACCTAGGGGGAATGGCAGGCATTTCAGGATGATCTGGCAAAGCTGGAAACCTGGTCAGACACCTGGTAACTGGGGTTTAATGCCAAAAAGTGCAGGGTGCTGCATTTTGGGGTGAAGAATCCAAGGAGGAGTTACCAACTGGGGGGAGTGCAGCTAGCCAAGACAGAGGAGGGGAAGGATCTGGGGGTGTTCATTACAGGGTCAATGAACAACTGTGCACAATGTAGGAAGACAGCTACAAAGGCCAACAAAATGCTGGGTTGCATTGCAAGGGTTATATCATCGAGGAGGGGGGAGGTGATTCTGCCACTGTATAGATCATCAGTTAGACCGCACCTGGAGTACTGCGTGCAGCACTGATGCCTGTATCTGAAGAGGGACCTTAAGTTACTGGAGGAGGTGCAGCGCAGGGTGACAAAGATGATCTGGTAGCTGGGGGACTTACCATACGAGAGGAGGCTGAGGGAGTTGAACATGTACTCGCTGGAGGAGAGGAGGGACAGGGGGACATGATTGAAACCTTTAAGTGCATGAAAGGAATAAACAAGACAGGTACAGAGTGGCTGTTCAAAGTAAGGAAGGGGAGGGATACCCAAGGCCATGATATGAGACTGGAGGGAGGAAGGTTCAGGAGGGAGGTGAGGCGACACTTTTTTACAGAGAGGGTGGTAGCTGGGTGGAATGCGTTACCAGCAGAAGTGGTATCCAGAAGAACAGTGGACCACTTCAAAAGGGACTGGGACAGGGCAAGGGGGAGGGTTGATTGAGGGGAAGGGTGGAGGGAGGAGCAGCTGCAAAATAATGGGTGCTAGCTGCACATTACAGCAGACTTGATCGACCTCTAGGCCTTCATCTGCTGGCAAATTTCATATGTTCATATGATCATAATAACATCCAACTCTGTGTACCTGCTTGGTGTCTTAGCTATCCTCAGGATCCACTTCCCATCCATCTGGGCCATGGCAGCACATAGGCACTTACCCCCCCCTCCATTTCCTATTTCTAGATACAGCCCTCCTCACAATCAAGTCCACCAGCAGAAGTTGCTTCCTCTTCCTCTAGGGTCCTCTATAACCCTTCTTGGATCTCTGCTATGGAGGACCCCCACATCCTCCCCAGTCCCTTCCAAGGGTGCCTCCTCCCTGCAGTTACTCCAAGTGAACTCGGCCCCTGCTCTGTACCAGACAGAGATTTTACTTTTTAAGTTGGGTCTCTCTAGAAGTGGATCAAGGAATTGCCAAGTAAAAATTGATTACTTGCACATATTAAAACACAGTTGTCTCGTATCTATATTAATTTATAAATTATTTAATATTTCCACTAAATTTACAAGATATACACAAAACTAAATGAAATACATCAACACAGCTTACCCATTGGAGCAGCGGTAGTGCTAATGCTTGCGACGCCAATGACCCCAGTTCAGGAACGAGCTCTGGATCATTGGAGGTCACCTTAAGAGAGGAGGATTGAGCATCCTACAAGATGCTCTCCTCCTCCACAGAGGGAAGGTCACTGTCCCCACTGCAATACTGCCACCTGGGTGACCACAGGTGACAATGCAGTTGGAGGTGCCAGGAAAAAGGGATGGTATTAGCTGGGTTCAGGGAGCAGCACGGCCATGCATGGACACGCTCCCTTGTGCTCCCACAGCATACTGACATCCTTGGGGAGAAAACTGGAAAATGGCTGCTGCACACATGGATGATGGAGTCCCCCCCCCACTGCTCTGGATCTTTCATGACTGCCCCACCACTCTGGCCACCCTATGCATGCAAGATTTGGGGGATTGCCCCCACGTCATTCCCACTTGGGGGGTAAGCCATAGCTCGATGGAGGCTGGGTCTGAGTACCTGAGTGCAAGTAGGAGGGACAATAGTAGCAACTGGTGCCTTAGCAACTCCTGAAGGAGTGTGCGAGCAGGAGACTGGGCTAGGAGATAAATAGAAACATAAGAAAAGAAATACAAGACTAGGGAATTAAAAAAATAAACAGTTTCAAACAAAAAATTACAGATAGGAAAACCTCACCAATGTTCCATCAGGTCTGGATTCACTTTCTTCTACAAACTTCTATTTCAGAAACACTCATTTGATTTACAAGATCCTGACAAGTCTGGACCAGCATGACTCTGCAGCTATCCATGTTAATTATGGCCTTTTCTCCTAATGAACCACCCTTTACTGCCTGCTATGGTGAGGCTAGCTACAGTCACAGTGGTGGAATCCATTGTGACTGGCCTTCTCATAGATGGGTAGGCTCCATTCTATTAAATGAGAACTCTCAAAGCCATTTATCAGCACTGAACAATGCTTGTCCTGTTCTCAGTCCCACAGAGAAGATGTATTTTATATAAAGCACATTCAGGAGACACACACAAAATAAATCATATAAAAAAGAAAACAAACTACTTTTTTGTAAAGCCTGTGTGATAATGGTTATAAACATCTGTTACATATACCCCCACACTGAGCCCTATACACAAAAGGGTGGGTTATATGAGCCTGAGGCACATACCCCATCCACGTAAATATGCAGCCCTGGACAGGCACAGGGTGCACGGTATGCATGACCGCAAGCACCTGTGGGGTGCTTGTCCATGGCCATGCCCCTTGGAACGCCTGGTCACTGCAGGCGTCGGTGGAGCGGACATGGGTGGGCATCCAATCAGATGCCCATACCGGGTCCTTCAGTGGATCCCTGGCGCCCATTTGGCAGGCACACAGTCTAGGAGAATGTCGCGTACTGTGGCAACATCATGCCTGAGCCACTGTCCCAGCCCTCCCTTGCAGCCTATTGGGCTGGGGTGGCACAGAGGGCTCTAGTCCAGTACTGCCAGGCCTGGTGGATGAGGAACATGGGGCCGCATACTGAGTTATGCCAGGTAATGGCAGGTATAGCTGGCAACCCATGCACCTGGCACTACATGGCTTAGTGAATGCTACATAGTGCAGGCACATCCCCGGCATGCCCCCAGCATGGTGTTCCCCGACTGGCCTGGGAGATGGGCACACAAGTGCCATGTGTGCTCTTAGGGAATGCTACCAGGGGTCTGCGGGACCCCCACTGGGCAGCATTCTCACGTAAAGTTGCCTACGTGACTCGGATACGCAGTGCATAGGCAACTTTATTGTTAGTGCATAGGGCCCAATATGAACCAGCATTTTATTTGTGCCACCAAGAGATGTTTTTCATACGAAGGTGGTCAGTTACACTGTCTATGGCTTATCCTCATGCTCCAGTTTTTAGATTGTTGCATGGGCTGACCATCTACGTGCGCATGCCAAGAGTCACTGCAGTGCTAGATTAACATATTATACGCTTGTAAAATCAGACCCATTCTAGACATTTTGCATTTTACCCACTCATTCTATAGAGCCATGTTAAGGGGTTATGATTAATTACCAGGGTAAGCTCCCACATACAGGAAAGGCTGAAGTTTTTGTAGTGCCCACACTATCACCAGACAGTCCTTTTCATCTGCGGCATAGGCCTCCTTACTGGGTAGCAGTTTTTGGCTCAGGTAAACAGTCAGTTGTTCTTCCACCCTATAGGAATGACCTGGCTCAGAGCAGCACCCAGCCCATGATTGGAAGCATCCACATGCACAGTAGATGTTAAAGAACAGTACATAGATACATAGATACTGTCAGCAGATAAAGACATATGGCCCATCCAGTCTGCCAATTGGAGCTGGTAAGATCACTTTAAGTTTTTCTAGAAGTCTTGTGTTCCTTACACCTGACCTCTAGGATTCCCTTATGTCTAGCCCATGCATTCTTAAATCCCATGATTATTTCAGCCCCCAACACTTCCTCAGGCAGGGTGTTCCACGTGTCCACCACCCTTTCTGTGAAGAACATTTTCCTCACATTTCCTCTGAATCGCCTTCCCTCCAACTTCATCCCATGCCCTTTAGTTCTGGAACATCTTTTTCACTGGAAAATAGTGTTTTCCTGCACCCTGTTCCTCCCCATAAGATACTTACATGTCTTTATCATATCCCCTCTCTCTCCCTTCTCTCCTCCAGGGAGTACATATTCAAGTCCATCAGCCTGTCCTCATAGAACTTGTGATGCAATCCCTGTACCATTTTTGTTGCCCTCCTCTGTACCTTCTCTACCCTATCCATGTCCTTACATAGGTAGGGTCTCCAGAACTGGACACTGTACTCCAGGTGGGACCTCAATAGTGTCTTGTATAGTGGAACTATGACCTCCCTTTTCCTCATGGTGATGCCCCTGCCTATGCATCCCAGTATTCTATTTGCTTTACCTGCCACCTTGTCGCGCTGTTTCCCTACCTTGAGGTCATCAGAGATGATAACCCCAAAGTCCCTTTCCTGCTTGGTGTATGCTATATCCTCACCCCCCAACTGATATGTTGTTTCAGGGTTTTTGTGCCCCATATGCATTATTTTGCACTTTATTGTGTTAAATTTCAACTGCCAGATCCTTGACCATTCTTCAAGCTTCTGCAGGTCCCTCTTCATTCTGTCTACATCCTCTGGCATATCTACTCTGTTACAGAACTTTGTGTCCTCAGCGAACAAGGAAATCCTGCCTTCTAGGTCCTGCATAATGTCACCGATGAAGATGTTAAATAGAATAGGCCCCAGCATTGATCCCTGAGACACCCCACTGGTCACTCTTCCCTCTGGAGTGACAACCATTTACCACCACCCTCTGTGTCCTGCTACCCAGCTAATTATCCACCACACTACTGTCCTGCCCACTCCCATATTCCCCAGTTTGTTTAATAGCCTTCTGTGCAGTACAGTGTCAAAGGCCTTGCTGAAGTCCAGATAGGCCACATCCACTGCCCTCTCCTGACCCACTTCCCTTGTCACCCAGTTGAAAAATTCAACGAGGTTGGTCTGGCTTGACCTCCCCCCAGTAAAACCATGCTGCTTTGGGTCCTGTAGTCTGTTGGCAACTAGATGTTTTGCCAATCTCTCCTTCAGTAGTGCTTCCATGATGTTCCCAACTACTGAAGTCAGGCTGACTGATCTGTAGTTCCCTGCTTCCTCTTTGTTCCCTCTTTTGTATAAGGGGGCTACATCTGCTATCCTCCAGTCTTTGGGTGCCTCCCCTGTTTCCAGAGGTTGGCTAAATGGGATTGCCAGAGGTTTAGTCACCACCTCTCTTAGTTCCTTTAGGACCCTGGGGTGCACCCCATTTAGCCGCATTGCTTTATTGACTTTTATTCCATCCAGTTGCTTTAGGACCTTTTCCCATGTAAAGGGACATGTGTCCATTTCCATGCCCCTCCCACCCCTTGTTCTCCCTTCCTTCAGGCCTGTTACCCTCTCATTCCTCAGTAAAGACTGAGCAAAAATATCTGTTCAGTATGTCAGCTTTACTGTTCTCATCCTCCACGCTGCCCCCGTCCTCCCACTTCAGTCTCCCTATCCCTCCCTTCACCAATTTTTTTCACTTATGTACCTATAAAAGGTTTTGTCCCTTCTAACTACTGATTTTGTGATGTGCTTTTATGTCTGAGCTTTGGCTTCCCTTACTGACCTCCCTGCCTCTCTTTGCTTCTCCTGGTACATCTTCATATCCCCTTCTGCCTGTGTCTTTTTGGAAAACTATAATGGCCTCCTCTTCCTTTTCCCCTTGCTATCCTGCTTAATGCATAATTGTGTTGCTCTTGTAATCCCTGTTTTAAATATTACCCACTGTTCCTCCACCCCAATACCCTCCCCATTCAAGACTGTCCCCATTTTCCCAAAATCTGCCCTCCTAAATTCCAGGATACTTGTTTTTGTGGAGTTTGGTTCTGTACCTTCTGTGATGGGTGCTCTCCCACTGTTTCCCCTATCACACTGTCCCCATGTGTGAGCATGAGGTCCAGCATTGCCTTCTGCCAAGTTGGTTCCATGACCAGTTTCTTAAGGAAGGCACCCTGAAGGGAGTCCAGGATAAATCTGTTCTTAGTTGATGCTGCTGCTGGGAGGCTCCAGTCCACGTCTGGAATATTGAAGTCTCCAACCAGCACCACTTCCCCCTTGTCCACCATCCTTTGGATATCTAGCATTAACTCCCTATCTGTCTTTTCCTCTTGGGTTGGTGGTCTGTAGACCACCCCGTGTGGATGGCTGATCCCATTTTCCTTTCCAGCTTAACCCACAATATCCCCCCCCCACTCCTCCTCCCTTCCTGTCTGCCCTGTCTCTTGTGAATATGTTGTAGCCAGGTATGGCCATCTCCCAGTCATGGTTATCAGTACACCAGGTCTCTGTTATGGCCACAATGTCCAGGTCCAACTGCGCCATGGCAGCCTCCAGATCCTCCATCTTGTTGCTAATGCTTCTAACATTGACACACAGGGTTTTTCATGATCTGATCTACCTGGTCTGTTTTGCTATTCTACTCCAGTCCCCTCCCTGGTTCTCCTTTATCCCTGGTTCTCCCTGCTGTCTGCCCTTCTGTTGTATTTTGTTATTTTTCTGCCTGTCTACCCCTTGGGTGCCTATCTCCCTCTTTTGCACACTGCTTTGTAGTGATATCTCCTCCTGTTCTCTGGTCCCACTGCTAGCTACGTGGGGTGGGCAATTAGGTACCATCCTTGATGACCTGTCCCCCCCAGCTAGTTTAAATGCTTGTCATGTAGCATTTAAACTTTTCATTGAGAGCGTTGATTCCCCTCCAGGATGGATGCAGGCCATCAGGCTTGAACAAGCCCCCATCCCTCCAGGTGGGTCCTAGTCACCAATGAATCTGAACCCTTCCTCAAAGCACCAGTTGTTCAACCATGTGTTAAAGTTCCTGGCGTGTGCACCCTTACTCTCTCCCATTCCTCTCACAGGTACTACTTCCAAGAAGGTGACAGATGTATCTACTTGCTTAAGATCTCTCAGCAATTTTCTAAACTCTTCATGACCTTCCTCAGGCTCCCCATTTGCCAGGTCATTAGTTCCTAGGTGGATAATGACATCTAGCTCTCCCTCCCATCTTGCCTTCCCAGCAGTCCCCACAATCTTCCTCCCATCCCTTCACACCATGGCACCTGGTAGGCACCTCACCTCCCTGTTCTCCCCCTCACATTTTCCTAACTTGATCACCCATATGATAGAGTCCCCCACCAGGATTTGCTTCCTCCTCCTCCTCCTCGTCTGGGATCCACTGCTACTCCCTCTGAAGTCACTTCCTCAGTTGACCTCCACATCATTCCCTTCCACTTCTCTGGGTGCCTCTGTCTGGTTGTCCCTGTTTTCAATGTGGCATATGAGTTCCAGAGTGGAATAGGATTTGGGATGTGCCTCTGCCTGACCGTCCTAACCCTTTCCAAGCCCACTGTTGTCCAGGTGCTCCTTGTTCTTGGCATCCTTTGAGGCAGTGGCATTGGACTGGGTGGTCTCTGGATCAGGGTGAAGGTACTCCTGACCCAGTTTACTTCTGCTCTGAGTCTGGCTACCTCGTACCACAGTCCAGAGAGATGCCTTAAGATAGGGCAGCACCTCAGTGTTCAGAAGGTCTGCCCAAATACAGCTACCCCACATCCACTGCATTGAACCATTCCCCACATTATTCTGCACTTGTACAGCTATTACACTATTTGTGTAATTATACTATTACACTAGTTCTCTGTTAGCTATCACACTAGTTGTCTGTTTCTGAAGCCTTCCTTCTAGTATCCCCTAGATGTGTAGCTCTCCTTCTAGGTCCCTGTGTTTGTTTTTTTGGAAGTATTTTTACTTGGTGTCATGTTTTTTTTTCAACAATTTACATTACAGTAGCCTCCAAATTGACTGCACTTCTATGTTGCTGCAACTTGTTGTGCCGAGGGCAGTAGACAGCAGGGATGTCCGACATAACCCATATTCTGTTGACTGAATACTGCCTCACAACCTTCCATCTACTGAACCTTTTCAGGCATTTTCTTTTTTTTTTTTTTTGTGAGGTCTGTTAAGGGTTTTGCTATATTGCTAAAGGTTTTCACAACCCTGTGGTAATACTCTGCAGTCCCCAGAAATGCCCTCACCTTCTTCTTAGTGGTGGGCCTGTTCCATCACAACATGTCATTAGACTTTACTGAGTCAGGCCAGTTGTGCTCACTGACTACCTTGTAGCCAAGGTATGACCCCTAAGCCATACCTAGTTGGCATTTCTCTGCCTTAATTGTCATACCAACAGTTTTCAGTCTGTGGAGCACCTCCATCACCTGCCTGATGTGTTCTTCCCACATCCAGCTGTTTATGGTGATATCATCCATGCACGCCAGTGCAAAATCACCCACCCAGACAGAATGTGGTCCACAGGCTGCTAAAATGTGGCTGGTGAATTCCTCATCCTGAAAGACATTACTCAAAATTTTAAATGTCTAAATGGAGTGACAAAGTAGGATCTTTCCCTGGCTTCAGGGGTAAGGGGTACCTGCCAATAGTCAATATTAGGTCAATAGTAGTCAGGTAACTTGCTCCCCCTACCTTCTCTAGGACCTTGTCAGACCTGGGCAAAGGTAGGCATCTATCTGCAATGCTATTTAGCCTGCAGGGGCTGATTCAGAAGGGGTTACTGGACTCCTGAATACTGTAACTCAAAGAGCCATACTCTCATGTTCCACCCCCTCTGAAAATGTGTAGGGTGGCTGCTTCAGCAGGACCTGGGCCCCTGTGTTCACATGATGCTTATCTAGTGTGATATACCCTAGTTTTCCTATGAATACTTTTCCTAATTATTGCAGCACCTCCACTCATCTATGCTGCCAGCACTGGTGTCAGCTGCTCTGTGTGGATGAAAGCATCCACACAGGACTGTCCCTGAACCTCACTAAGGAGACTTGCTACTGGATTTTACCTCACTGTATTCCTATGGATAACTACACATGGCATACGGACATAACGTCTTTGTTCCAAATGTCACAGCTAAATTGCCATGGCCAAAAATTCCTCTGGGCTGAAAGTAGCCAGACAAAATCACAAAGCAGAATCATCTTTTCCACTTCTTTACCTTTTGCCCGACCTGCCCAACTCACTCCTAAAATAAATTCTATGGTTCCCCAACATCCTGCAAGTAAAATCCTGAAGCAGAATAATTGTCTCCACTCTTCCATTACCTTTTACCCGACCTAGCTGACTTACTCCTAAAATAAATTCTGTAGTTCCCCAACATTCTGCAAACTAAATCTCGAAGCAGGATTGTCGTCTCCACTCCTCCACTATCTTCTGCTTTGCCTGGTCACCCTCCCAGATCACTATTTTAGGTATATTTCAGATTTGGAGGATGCAGCCACAGACATATGTCAGTGAAGATTTCTTTGTAAAAATGCTTGTACTGCACAATTTTTTTTCTATTAATAAAGCTGAGTTAAAAATAAATGATGATATCCTAGTCACTTCTGCCTCACAAACCAAAAGTAAAGCACCACAGATGGTCAGCAGCACCAGAACTGGTCCAGGCAGACTGGCAATTGAAGAAAAAAAATTATACCAAACTGCACATATAAGGCAGTACTGGCATCTCTGGGTACTGCTGTCAAATGCAACCATTTATAAATGTCCCAGGTGGTGGGTGGGTGGGTGTATGTATGTGTGTGTGGGTGTGTCTATGTAACTCTTTTGATACCACTTTCTATCAAGTAGTGCTTATTTTGTAGTAGCTGTGTTGGTGCCAGGCTTTTTTATTTCATATTGGATTGTTCTCTGACCTGTGGCACAGTACTTTATGGTAGTGTAGCGACTCTGTTGTTTTTACCTTTCTGAATGTCCCCGGAACTGTTGCTGCCATTGCAGCCTTATAACTCTAGGTCACTATATTTAACACAGATAGTAAACACTTTCAAATCTCATAATTTACAGTGCTTACAGGGATGACGATCTGACCTCAACCATTTGCCTACTTGCCAATTTGTCCAGCCACGTATTGTCCCCATGATGCTATTCCAGTGTCTATTTATCCATGACGATTTGTCCGGTGGTGTAACGTCCATACATACTACACACTGCCAGGCACATTTCCTATTTACTTTCTCCCCAGAGCAACCATCCCACTGGCTGCCAGTTCTCTCAGTTTCTTCAGAGATGGGTCAGCTTATTGAGCCTGGCAAAGCTCTTCAAACTTAACTTCCCTTAAGGTTTATTTTCCTACACTAGGAGACCTGCTCACTGCTAGGGTCTCCAGTGTCTGTAGCTGTGGCTTAGAACTGTTGCTTACAGCTAGTCCTTTAGCTGTGCTACCTACTTCCTCAGCTGCTGAGGTAGGGGTTGCTCCTGGCTGCACTGCCCCCTCTTTCCTCAGCAGTCTGCCTCCATACTTGTCTATGAGTAGTACAAACTATATTCTGCTAAAGTATCTAAATAATTGCCTATAATCACATCCACAGGGAGATCTGGTGCTACTCCCACCTACTGTATCCTTTGCCCAACTTCCCAGCTTAGGAAGATCCTTGCCATAGGCACTCAGACAATGCAGCTGGTCATTCCCTGAATCCTGGAAAACTAACTTGGCTGAATCTGTTCCTTTTCAATTAAATTCTGCTTCACCATGAAAAGGGAACCACTTTTATGTCTTAACCCCTGTGTTATGTTATTAATAAGGTCACTGCATTATGAACAGTGGTATTAGCAGTAACTGCCACTTATTGCACCCCTGAGGTAATTCCTTCTTTCTGCACTATTCCTCTTATTCCCATTCTTTGGGAAATCATATGATAAATGCCCCAGTTTCTGGAATATGTAACACCTCTGCTTCCCTAGTTCCTTAGGTTTGAAAGCATTATTTCTCTCAGGTTCAAGTTCGGTTGAGATTCATTTACCTTAGTTCCCCCCATTCCTTTAAAACCATCTGATGTCCCTTCCCCACTGCATTTGTGCAGGAATTGTGGCCTGCTGAACATGAACTGATGAGCTTCTCAGTTACTTCTTTTAGTCCAACAGCCACATTTGCAGCCCCATCTGAAGAATTGCTCCATCAGAAACACATATTTTATTCAGTCTGCAAAAACTGCTGTTTCACCCTCCAACCATCTCTCTCTCTCTGTCTGTCTCTAGCATATTGCAGAAATAAACACATTTCAGTGTAACTTTCTCCCCATGTTTTCTTAAGCCCTCTAAATTTGATATTACACACCTCGGGTGTCAATTCAAAATGTTTAAACAAAACATTTTGCACTTTAGTATAGTCTATTCAATCTGCATCAGCCATCCTTGTGCAGGCCTCTAATACCCTGCTTGTGAGCAGTGGCATGAGGTACATCACCCAAAAAGCCCTATCCAATTTTTTTAATTGGCTGTTTACAAAAAACACTCTTTGAACTTTGCAAGCATTATACAGTAATAAAGTAATAGGTCTATAGTTTTCAACCAAAGATTTGGTGCCTCCTTTTGAATATGGGTAGCAACTGCTTGTCTCCAAAATCTAGGCACCTGTCATGTAATAACAGATACATTAAAGATTGTTGTAAGTGGACTGGTAATGACATTAACAGCAAGTGTTAAAATTTGGGATCCATATTGTCATTATCATGTCCCTTGCAGTTTATATATTTTTAAGTAGTTTATATACCTTGTTAACGGTTACTATTCTCAAGTAATAATATGGCCATGTGGCCTATTCTTTGTCACTTTAAAGTTTTTTTACTAGTTTTCTCATTTATAGCAAAAGTCTGAATACATCCCTCCAAATGCGTAAACTACAAATTAAGAAAAAACATTAGTTTTGGAGCTGTACTGTCTCTATCACATCCCTGTATTTCATTTAATTAATTAAGTTTTTCACATTATTCAAAATTGTGGGGGTCTTTAAAATTACTTTGCTTTTGATTCTGATAAAGCATAATTTATGATAATCCTCAAGGCCACTGTTTTTTGGTTTTTACTGGAAAATCCGGTAAAATTCCGGAATTAAGGCTGCCGAAAGACTGGTAAAAACGAAGATTTCATGGAATCTGGCATTTTCTATCAGATCAGTAAATCTATAAAATAGTGTGTTCTTCTTTTAATTCCTTCCTGTACTATTTTCAGTTTGCTTTATTTAAAGCTCTGTATATTAAGCCTTCTTTAATTCTGATTATTAATGCACATATTAAAAGAATGATAGCAGAATCCTGGTAAAGTCCGGAAATTAGAGAAACAATCACCGGCGAAATTCCAGAATCTTAAGTCTTGAAAACGGAATTTAATTGTTTTAATCACCGTAAATCAGTGGCCTTGATAATCCTAATTGCCTTTGTTTTTTCTACACTTATTTCTCATCTGATGGTTGAACAAACATGATAGTTCTGTTGCCAAAGATATAAAGTTCTTCCAAGCTTTATCTCATTTTTAAGTATTGCCAGTTGAATGGAATCTATCCATTTATTATCTGAACCTCTTTTATGCAATTTAATATGAGATATATATCTACTAACATTCAGTTTGAACTCACTCATAAAAAAATTCAATGCTAAATCTATGTCTGGAATTGCATCTATATATCATGGCCCAGATATTCAAACTGCGCTCAAAAGTAGCGCAACAGCAGGAGCTAGCACAAACCCGTTGCGCAAATGCGCAACAGGTGCGATATTCAAACATGGAGCACAGCAAATTGCGCAAGCAACCAACGTCTCAATATCGCACATACTGCGCCATGGTGCAACCAGGTAGGAGAGGCTGAGCCAAAATGCTGCGCCATGGAGCAACCAGGGAAGCTCAGCTGAGCATTCCAGAGCTGCCATAGCGCAAGCACAGCCCCCAGAGCAATGGAACTGCACATCCAGTGAGGCAGGATGGGCCCACCGCCAGCCATGCCACATGGGCACAGGAACACACTGCAGAACCCACACCACACCTGCACACCCCTAGCACAGCATCACTGGGGTGGGACGGATGATCCACGTGCCCATGGGGACAAGCCAACAAAGCATAGCAGAGCCATGACACTCCAGCACAACCACTGGCAGGCGGAGAGTGCCACACACAGGGGGTTGACAACCACAGTGCACATCAGCCCCCCATACGCACAGCACACCCTGCACCGTGACCCCAAGACACCACCCATGTGCAGTGACTGGCACTGCAGGAAACACCATGCATCCCCCTGGCACACGTCAACCCCATGCTGCAGAGAAGCATACAAGCCAGACCCACCCTGTGCACCCAGCAGGGGTGGCAGCAGACAGCAAGACCAACAGAAAGTCAATGCCATGCTGGTGATACCTCCCCATGCACACACGCACACACACACACACACACACATATGTACCAGGACCAACTACCACCCAGATGGCTTGACACCACTGCAACTGAACAACCATAGCCAGCTGCAAATCAGAGATCAACACAGCATTCATATCAAAATATAAATGTATTCTCAAAGAGTAAAGTACAAAACAATCAACCAGAACTATTTACAAGGGGGATGGGTACAAGGTCAGGTTGTTCAAGGGGTAGGGATTACAAACTTGGAGAGGGAAGGCAGGGTGGTAGGGATGGGAGAAGTGGGAAGGTAACAACAATTTATGGTCCTGCCGGCCGCCGTCCTCCTGGCTGGTGTTGGCCCGTCCCATGCCGCCTCCTCAAAGGCCATGCCTGTGGATGGACTGCAGGATGGCTTGGTCGTCCTGCAGCAGCTGTCTCATGCTCCGGACATCCCTCCCAATGCTCGGAGAACCTCGAGTAGCCTAGGAAAATGGAATACAGTCAATGGCTGTGACTGACCACAACCCTGAACACCACCCAACCTGCAAGCCACATAGCCCAATGTCCCACACCTTTGATGGCATGCACCCACCCACAGTGAACATGCACAGCCATCACAAACAGAGCGGCACCAGCTATCGCACCACCGCCCACACACACTGCCCACGTCAATCACAGTACAAACTAGGCTGTCATGTATGTTGCAACGTGGTGCGATGCCAGTACACAGCTGTGTGCCCAGTGCATGCCTGGACCACCTGTGATGCATACACAGACATGTCGTGATGCTGCACTGTGATGCAGGTCACCTGTGTCATGCCTACATACATGGATACACAGACGGTGTTGGCAGATAAGGGCCTATGGGACACCCAGTCTGGCCATTTGGCCTTGTAGTATCACTCTTGTCCTATAAGTCCATTCGCCTCACCCTGACCTCCAGAAGTCCCTCATGGCGAACCCACACATACAGATATCCCGTGACCAAGTCAGCCCCCACCACATCCTCTCTTGCAGGGTGTTCCACCTGCCCACCACCCATTATGTGAAGAAACACTTTCGCGATGTTCCTCTTAAACGAGCCCCTCCAACTGCATCCCATGACCTCTAGTCCTGGAACATCCTTTACGCTGACAAATATTGTTTCCTGCACTCTGTTCCCCCTGTACAATACTTGTATGTCCCCATCATATCCCACAGCCTCCTCCCTCCAGGGAGTACATGTTCAGTTCTGTCAACCTGTCTGCATAATACTTGTGATGCAATCCATGCACCATCCATGTCGCCTCCTGTGAACGCTCTCCACCCAAGTCCCTGTCCATACGAGGTGTGTTTTCGGAACTGTACACTGTACTCCAGTGTGGGGAGTCACTAGTGTTTCGTCTAGTGGAACTACGACCTCCCATTTGGTTGTGTCCATCATGGTTGGTGGTCCTGCCCCCCCAGCATGCAATAGCATCCATGACATAATGATACTCACACTCCTCCAGCAGCTGTGTCTGCCGCTGCTGCTGCTGCTGATGCTGCTGCTGCTCTGGCCTGACGGCCTGTGGCACTGGGGCCCTGGCATGGCCCACATCAGCCTCGTCCGGCGCCCTCACCATCTGGCCTGTGGGAGACATATGGTGAGACAAACATCAGTGTGACGCAAAAGCAGAGTGCCCCCTGCCCCAGTAAGACTGCCTGCCCACACAGCCATAACCATCCATGGCACAGCTGCACACTGACACACCATGCACAGCCACCCAGGCACACACACCCCTACAGAGATATAGGTGAATAGATGGTACACTCACGTGGCTGAGGCACCAGGCCCCGCCTGTCACAGGGAACGCGGCATGCTAATAGTTCGGGCTCTCCCGGGCGGAGATCACTGTACTGGTGCCGCACTGCTCTGCAGACCCGCCCGCCAGTGCACCCCCACCAGGTCAGTGGCCACTTGCTGCCACACATGGGTCCCTAGGTCCAGTGGGGGGGCCTCACCATATAGGCCCTCATGGTAGGGCTCACTAGAGGCCACCAGGTTGGCCACTTCAACTGCACTCCAGGACACACGCCCTCCTCAGGAGCCTGGCCCCAACTTTCAGCAGGCAATATGGCCCGCTGCGTTGTGACCCCCGTGGAATTGTTGCGCAATAGACCAGCACAGGCTCAATCACGCTGTTCGCTAGCACCATCATTTTGCATGGCGCTGTAACCAGACAGCGCAATAGGGACGTACACATGGCATGCCCGGCGCCAGGGTCAGAGGGCATACACAAGGTCATGGCAATAGCGCGAGGCTACGCCCACAGCGCCATAGGATGTAGGCATCCTGCCACGACTGCTAAGCAGAGCATCAGTGCCACAGTGGACTATCGTGCAGAAGTGCCACAGCGCCTTATAGTGCCCAGTGCTGTGGCGCCACTGGCACAATGGTGGCTATGGCCAGAATCGCCTGCTCGCTCAGCAGGTCTGCAGCGCGATCGGCGCTCGCGTAACCTGTCTGGGCATGCGCAATGCGGTGTAGCACACAGCCACAAACATGCATGTCGGCTCGGCGGACCTTCCCTATTGCTTCTAAGCATCAATACGCGATATTCAGCCGACATATGCAAATCAGTCGATCAGCCATGCAAAGGCGCAGTGGGCGCGATTAGCATGTCATTAAAGTTAAGCCACACCTCATTTGCATGTTGCGCTATAAAAATCCGACACTGGGTTGTGGTGGCCGAATTTGGTTGTTGCAGCTGAGAGGTGAGTTACATGCTGTGTGATGCCTCAGGACAATGCTCATGGGCAGGGGTGCTGGAGGATGTCACAGGTTGAGGGGCTGAGCATGATGAGGGCACTTAGAAAGGGGCAAGGGCACCCTTTCCATCAGTATCTGCCATGCGGCGAGGAAGGGGCTTGCCCCCGCCTGCAGCTTGCTCATGGGGAAATGCTGTGGACTGCACAGTGACAGGTGTCCACTTCCACCCATACAGATCAGCATGACTGACGAGAACCAGGCCGAGGGTGTGGACGGCGGGCGAGGAGGAGGCCAAACTTCACCACAGCGAGACCGAGGCCCTCTTCCAGGCCTACCTGGAGGATGAGCCGCTTTTAGTGGGCGGACGGGCACCCCTCAGCAGCGGCAGCTGCATGGGAGGGGGTAGCTCTGGCCGTCAACCTGCTGAAGCCACCAGCTGCCGTGCAGGAGTGCCACAAGAAGATGGGGACTGACCTCAGGAGGCTGAAGGAGAAGGTGGCAGCCTTCAGGGTGGCACGCGCTGCCACTGGTGGGGACCACCAGTGGTGTTGCAGCTGACGCCCGACCGAGGAGACACTGGTCGCGCCATGCAGCCGAGTGCCATTATGGGTGTTCCTGGCGGAGGATTCCAGACAGGTGGAAGCCCATCACTGCACGGTGTCATGGTGATGTTGTGGGGCGGCTGTTGTTCACATGCACTCACATGTACTCTCTTTCTGTTTCAGATCCTGTTCATCTGCAGGAGGCGGTGGTGGTGGGTGCTGACAGTGCGGCAGACCTGCTGGACCAGGAGGAGGGACCTTCCACCTCCGCGGCAGCCTGCACACCACAGCTAGCAACAGGCGGCTGGGCCGACAACTCCGCCCGGCAGTGATCTGGGTGCGGGGGTGCACAGCCTGTGTCACAGCAGTCTGGCATGCAGGTGTGCCAGCATGCTGTGCCTATGGCAGTGTGCCACCGGCACTATTGATGATGGCAGGCCTGCAATGGCCAGTGAGAGGTGTGTGTCCCACGAGGGACACATGGCAGGCCAGCACATGCCCCTGGGCCATCCAGCTCCACACCTGTGTACCAGCATGCTGGCACAGTCACAGGCTGGGCCTGTCAGCACCGGTGGGGCAGCATCAGTGGCTGAGCAGGTGTCTGGCACTGTTGACAGCACAGGGGTGGAACAGGTGGACCTGGGGGCTCAGCAGTTGGAGGGGCGGCAGCAGCAGTTGCACACCAGGCCTGGGGGGACAGCGTCAGGCAGTGGCACGTCCACCGCCCTTAGATCAGCCCATACCTGGTCCTGGTGAACAGCGGCACCCTCAGGGTGCTGTGCACCAGGACCATCCACACCTGGGGTCCGCGATGTCATTGGGGCACAGTACCCTTTGGATGCACACACCGCCTGCTGCAGGAGTCTGTACAGCTGCAGGGGCGGGGTTGCAAGGTCGGTGAGGCACTGACTGTGTCCGGTGGAGCGGCATAGCAGGAGTGTGCTCGGGACGGGCCAAGATGGTCCATATGCGGACGGTTGTGACCACTGCCATCGACAGGCTGACCCAGGCAGTGGTCTCTGTGGCGACCGCATTGACCACACTGTCTGGTGACCCTGTACCACGCACCCCACACAGTGTGCACTCCACTCCCCGTTCCGGCGTCGTGCGACACCAGGCCTGTCGACACGGGTTCTGCTGTGCATCCGAGCACCCCTGGTGCAAGTTTGTTTGGCGGGATGCAGACCCCTGTGTGGGCAAGAGGCGCGTGACTGGGACCCCTGTGGTGCACTAGTGCCACCGATGTGGCCCTCGCGCAGCCTGCCAGTGCTGCTAGGCCACGGCGGGGCTGCCCACGCATCCATGGTGGCCGTGGGACAGTGCTCCCTGACTGAGCTGTCTCCCAATGCAGGCCCTGTCTGGTGCTGCCCTGTGTGCAATGTGTGTCATGGTGGGCAGTGCACTGCTGGGTGCTCTGCTCACCAAACTGACACACGGACCACCTGCACACTCTCCCAACTGCTGTCCACAGGTGCGTGTGGATGATGATGCCTGCATTGCACTGTACACCAAGGTGCAAGGTTGCCCAGGTCCTGACACGCGTACGTGGACAGTCCAGGTGGTGAGGGTGGTTGGTGGTGCGGTGATAGCGGTAATTTCCGAGTGCTGTGCTGCTGCCCTGTATGCTGCCTGGTGTGTGTGTGTGTTCATTTGAGTGCTCACCCTCTCTGATGATGTGTTGGTATGCCTAGACCCTTCAACTCCCTGACCTTCATGCACGGTGTGTTCCCCTGTGTGCCTGTGGTTTGCATAGACAGTGTTGCCTGCACATGTCCCCTTGACTTACCTGTGTTGGGCGTAGTGCTCTTCTGCAATGGTGTCCCGGTGCAGCTGGGCCTGCCGTGTCAGTTGGGGTCCCTCCATCCTAGGAGCGCTCATCACCCATATCACCGGCGCCACTGGCGTCCCCACCGCTGTCCCCTCTTGGACCTGTCACGGCTATCCCATGGTCTTTGGCCATGTTGTGCAGAATGCAACAGGCCAGGATATCCCACAGGCCTTTTTGGGGCTGTACTGGGGGTTCGCCGAGGTGTCCAGGCATCGGAGCGTGCCTTGGTATCCCAACACCCGCTCTATGATGTTCCGTGTTGCGGCATGTGCCTCATTGAAACCGTGCTGCGCTGGGGACGTGGGCGCCAGTATGGTGTGAGCAGCCAGGGACGAGTGGGTATCCACAGTCACCTGTGTGGAGATAGTGGAGATCAGTGTTAGGTCAGGTCCATGTTGCCCATATCCTTGTGTGCCACTACCATGGCACCTGTGTCATTCCACCCTTGCACAGAGTTTGCATTCCATACATGTGTACTCACCACTAGATGACCCGTGGGGATGTTCCCACTCTTGAATTGATGGCACAGTGCAGATTGGTGCCATATGGGCATCATGTGCTCCGCCAGGGTGTGTGGCACAGACATTGATGATGCGCCCAGTGGCATCACACACCACCTGGCAGTTGACACTGAAGCCTTTCAGTTCCGATATGCTTGCCCGTCGGGGCCAGGTGGCGTCGAATGGCCACATCGGTGCAGTCTATGGCACCCTAGCGCGCCAGGCATTTGTGCTACCCTGTGGAACTCCTGCATGTTTGCTGTACGCTCTGCCGCGGTGCTGGGGAAATGGATGTACTCCCAGCGAGGCAGCAGTGCGCTGAGGAATTGGGTGAGGATGCGTGGCGTGGCCGACTGCGTAATGCCTGTGGTGTCCCTGTCGGCTCTGGAAGGTGCCCGTGGCGAGCAGGCACATGCAGGCTGTCACCTTGGTCTCCACGGACAGAGCATGGCTCCATCGTGAGGGTGCCTGCATCACATCACTGCACAGCTCACTGAGCTGTCTCAGTATTGCCCTGTTCAGGCGGTACGGGCCACGATCTCGACATCGCTGTACAGCTCGTAGCGCTGATGCAGTGCGATACACTCTGTCGGGCGCATCACCGACGGGCCTCCTGCATGGCCACGCCCCTGCAGCATGCTGTCTCACCCTCATTACAGCTTCCATGTGGGAAGCTGACACCGTCCATCTCCCTGGCTTCTGCCCTCCCCAGCTGCTGTTCCTGTGTCACCCCACTGCCCCACTGCTGCTTCCACTGCACCAGGCACCCCCACTGGCCTCTCTGTCCTCCAGGACCCACTGTCCTCTCTGTCCTTCCTGCTCCTGTCTCTGTCTCTCTCTCTCTGTCTCTCTCCCCGGTTTGCGGCCTGCTCGAGTTCTTGCGCCGCTCCCTTGAGCCGTTTTATTTTGGCTCACATCCGGTACAGCGCATCCTCCGGCTGAGCCACTCTTGCGCATTGCGCAAGTGTTCAAATATCGCATTGCGCACTTTATGCATGGACCCGCCCCCTTCGGTTGCGCATGCCTTCATTTCCATTGCGCTGTGGCTCAGCGTGTTTTCGGTGGCGCAACTGGCCCCTTCTCAATATCGCAGAATGGCGCATTTTTGGAGTTGCGCATGTGCAACCCTGTTGCGCATGGCGCAATCCTTTTGAATATCCAGGCCCATGTGTCTAATCAACATTCTCTAAGTTCATTTAGAAAATCTTGTGAATTAGAATAATTTCGACACTCTAATTTTAGGGGCTTCTTAAATATCATATTGCCCCATATGCAACAGTGTATACTGGTACATGGTCACTTCCTCAGATGTAAGGGGGTTAATTCTACTGACTGTATTCTGTCAAATATATTAACCATAATCCAGTCTAATGATGTGAGATTATTTGTTTTATTGTTTAGCCAAGGACACAATTGCTATTTTGATTTAGGTTCACCTCTTGGAGAACAATGTAGTAGTTGTTTACTGAATGTATGGCCCAAATTAAATTTAAGTCCCTCATTACAATAAGCTCTCTGGAATTAACTTTTTAAATTGCACTGATCAAATCTTTCATTCCATTTCCTTGTGCATGGTGTAAACATGACCAACAGATAATTTCTTAGTTCATGAAACATCCATTCACACATCAAGTTTGGGAATATTCTAAATTCTTTAGATTTACTACTTTTAGATCTTCCCTTGTATGAGGCAAGGCACTTTTATCTATCAGGAACCATATCCATGAGGCTCTGGGTGCCATATAATAAACATAATATAAATATATACAGATATACAGATATGATCCGCATAAAAATCAACATTAAAACTAAATAAATGGTTCTATTGAGTAAGCTTGGTTAAATAAGTATGTTTTCAGAGAGGCCTTAAAGTGTTCCACAGTGCAGGCAGAGTATATATGTGCTGGAAGAGAGATCCACAGAAGTGGATTGACAACTCTAAATGCCCTTTCCCCAACTGCTTGAAATGAGAATAGGGGACCACAAGCAAACCCACACTGCAGTAGTGGGATGTATGGATAGGGATGTAAGGGAACAGGAGCTATTTGAGATAATCAGATCCCAGACCATGTAAGGCCTTAAATGTCAACTAGCAAATCTTGAAGAAGATGCCCCAGTGAATTGGCAGCTAGTGCAGAGCAGGTAGGACCAGTGTGATAAAACATTTTCCACCACCTTTTCATTATAATTGGTCCTGTTTACAAAATGTTATAACCCACTATATTAACTGCATGACCATGATTTAGTATAGTGGCCTTTAACTATGTTTTAGTAAATGCCAACAGATTGGGAATATACAGTAGGTGCATGCCCATATCCACAGTTCATTTTTTTTATTATACTGCAGATATTCATGTATATCACCCTCAGCCCAGTATGCCTAAACCAATGCTGATCATGACAAGTTACAGTATATTATGTTTCTCTAAATTATTTGGTCCTGGGTTTAATTCACTATCTCCTAAAAATATAAAAAATATAAAAACATGCTAATTTCATTGGTGTGAATGATAGGTTATGGGAAGAAGCTGTCAAGACAAGGAACTATATTGTTCACAGAAGGATGGGTGGCAGTGTGGAGCCATGTAGTGAAGGGTTCAGAAATGTAGCAGGATGCCTGTTTTGCGAACAGGAAATACAAAGTTACCTTGGTTATTGCAACCAAGTTATGTGTGGCTCAAGACTGTATTACATCTTGCAGAATTACAGTCAACTAAACAACAAACACTACAGTAATATTCCTAGCACCAGCATGTCATTCAGTTCCACAAGTCACTTCTACTGTGCAACTTGTTTGCATTCAGAATCATGGAGTCATTGACAACAACTATTTCTCTTAGATTCATTCTCACTTCCCATGCTTCCTCCATGCTAGTTTTGTATACCTCTTTTTGCAACTCCTTTTGGTGCTTCAGTGCGTTGAAGCATTGTGTAGTCACTTCCAATGGGTATTGAGTTGTTCTGCTCTTTGCCTGTGTAGCATGGTTGGTGCTCATGACTTGGGTCAGCTTATCTTTGTCAAATCCATGATATCATGTGTGGTATCTAGACTACTCTAGGTTCTGAACAAACAGCTCATTAGCTGTTTGTATTCTTTGATTGTCCCCAGGATAGCTAGCTCTTTCTTTAGTCACTGATGCTGGAAAAGAGTGCAACTGATGCAGGTGACATGTCTTACGCAAGCATCCTCCTGCTTGTCTCAGAGACTGATCATTATAGACTCTGTGCAGTAACCAGCTTGCCCACGGTTACTCATCCACATCCCATATTGGTAATAACCTCTGCTGTACTCCTGCGACTCCATTTGCTGTACTCAACACTCCCACTCTTGTTCTGTGCACTCCTAATCATGGCCACTAAGTACATTATTATAGCACTATGTTCAGGATAAAACAGTGAAAGTCACAGTAACTTTTGATGTTTAATTCCTTTTTCCTCCTAGAAGTGAATTTGCTTAACACAGTACCTATTTTACTTCCCTAACACTCATTGTGCATTCCCTCTGTCTGTCTTGCACCCTCTTGCTGCCAAGTGCCTTCAAAATGCCAAACTCCCATGTTTCACATTTAGCCCCTTTTCCTACCAAAGACAGTATACCAACACTCACTATGTTCTTATTTCATATCCACATCATACAATTGTTTATTTGCATAGTTTCATCTGATTACCCAGTTAAAATTCCAAACCATGGTAATATGACATCCACAAATAAAATCAAGTCTAATAATCCTGCATTGTTCTTTGTGTTTATTTTTCCTAAAATGGATTTTCTTTACATATATATATATATATATATATATATATATATATATATATATATATATATGATACATGATGGGTACGAGTGTGATATGGAAAATATTTTCACTCCTCTAGGGTGGCCTCTGAATACTCATGAGTGGTGAAGCCATGAGTGAGGTTTCAGAGGTCACTGTACAGGACTAAACATATTTCCCATATCACACGAGTGCACATCATGTATCCTATTTATACAATGGGGGCTACATTGTTGCAAAATGTACAATTTGTGTGGCTTTGCATGGGTTTAGTGAGGGTTTCAGGGGTGTAATAAATGGCATTTATTTTAACTCTGCTGATGTCATCAGGATTTATTTCACTGCAGTGAAAATAACTTGTTTTTTGAACTTCCCGTAAATATTGTATTACTTCCTTTAGAACGTTACAAAACCTAAATAAATACAGTAGTGAAATAAACATTGGAAATCTTAGCTATTGTATAAAGTTGCTCTATAAATATATATTTTGTATGTCTCTGTTCAGAGAAAGCAAGGATGTAACATGCTTAAACCAGGATCCTTTAAATACTAGACGTTCTAATGTTCACATTGGGACTTTTATATGGGTCAGATCAAGCATAAGTTTAAATTGTGCTTGGATGAACATTTGAGTGTAATTCAGAATGGTAACTAAGTTATGTCGGTATGTGTACAAACAAGTTAAAACATAATGTATAGTAAGGGCTATTATTGTGGAGAAACTATTCAAAGATTGTAGGTGAGAAGGTCTAGAATTAAGCTCAATATAGGGAACAATATTTGATTTTCAAATTAGAAGCTTTAAAAATTCATAATTAAATGGCAGGTTTGGTCATTTGATCAAATGCAACTGGAATTGTCTGTACGTATTACAAGATTTAGGGTATGGTACATTTTCTATGGCTCCCTTTAGGGAAAAGTCTTGCCACAGATGGAGATTTTTGATCCTGTATGATCTCAAGGTTGCTGTTATACCTTGTTCGTCATCTATAGGTCCACCCCCTTTACCTCTTCCTTTTTGGCCCCAAAAGTTCTTCAGTGCTCTCTCCTTTACTCTATTCATTTTGTATCCAATTTTTGCTCCTTTATATCTACCTATAAGTTATCCTTTAGTAAGTACCGTGAGAGTGTCACAATATGTAGCTGTATATTTTAAAAAGTGTTAATTGACCATTCTTAATGTTTCTCTTTTAAGGTTGCAGTTTGATCCGGGGGCTGCACATGCAACCCAAGAAAAATAGATTGATATATTTGTGCTGATGGGAATGTTTTTAATAGGACTGATGTTTGTTTTTTTTTTAATTCACTTGCACTTTTCATTTACTGTTGGTTTATATGCACATTATAGACCTGTAAACTGATATATGCCTCCATCATGTCACTCTTGAGTATAAGAAGGGGAAGTATTACACTGGTCACACACCTCTGAAAAAATACCACATGCATGACACTTTAGGCTAGAAGTTGTCAAGGTTGGTGTTTTCTCTCCACTTCATATTTTGCACAAGATGTTTTGCATGGGCTTTCAAATTACAAAGCAGCATGAAATATACACACATATATATATATATATATATATATATATATATATATATTTCATCTGGGAGGAGGTGAGTGCTGTTCCCCTTTTTCCAGTTTAAACATTGATATCATTTTAGTTTATTAAAGTTTTTACAAGAATGCTACCAAAATGGCTAATAAGTTCTATCAGCATTCAGCATGCCTTATCAAGTTGCTACAGTCCCAAAACGGCCTACAATAAAACTTTTTTTTTCTGTTTAGTCTAAGCCATATTTGAATAGTTTTTAGTTCCCAGATTTCAGACTGATGTATGGGCAAACTAGGTTACCAACATCAAGGTAATCCCTAATGAGTTAAGTAACTATGCTATAATTACTAGAGAGCATTTTTAATATCTGGATAACAATTTCTTAGAACTACCGGGTTGTAATTTTGCTTTACAACCAGGTGGTTGTATTCAGTGTCTATCAATCTAGTTTGCACTGAGATTGGTGCCAGCAAACACACAACTGCCACCAGTAAAAACAAATCCCACCTAATTAAAAATGCTCCACTAGTAATTATTAAAAACAAAACATGGCTGAGTATGAATCCTAGAATTTTACACGCCCTCAGTGTGGGATATTTTTACAAACCCCTCAAGCTTTGCTCTCATGGTTTATATAGCATCCTATGCATCAAGTGTGTGTAAAATTCTGGTTACACCCACCCACCAATGTATTATTATCTATGTTTTATATTTGAACCAGCAATAGTAAACTGGAGTTAGGCTGCTCTTAGAACAGTATTATGAATAAAAATCAAGATGTACTGTTCTATAAATCATTGAAAGTAAACCGAACATGCCATTGGTAGAATCAAATCTCAGTAATATAGTATTATTTTTTTTTTGTTTGTAATATCTTTTTTTCACCTCCGCCTACATGTACCACTTCAGCCTTTCCTTCAGGCTTGCCAGTGCTGGCTCTGGTCCATCTGCCCTCTGATCCTCTGTTCCCATATAGCAGCCGACCCCAGGGTAACCTGGAGTATCCCTTCTCTGGAGGGGTCCCCCTCCTCTGAGGGGGGGAATGCACCAGCCCAGATGGGGCAAGCTAGTGATACACTTGACCCCAGGGCATTACTGGGATTGACGAATCGGCAGGGACATGAATGGTACCAGAGAACCGGGCAGTCATCATCCATCTTAAAGTGGGGCAATATTGCTGCTTTTCTGGTGAGTCCCCGACATGCATCTGCTGTGCTCCTGGTCTCCACCAGGGGCCACCACAGCGTGATGGCAACCCCACTACCCACCCCAGGAAAGGAGAGCAGTCCTAAGGATGCTCGATCCTCTCCTTCCCCTGCCAGCCCCCAGTGCCCTGAGACTATTCCCAAACCGAGTCGCCGGCGTGGGTCAAGGTAAGGTGGCAGTGCCTCAGCCCTCTACACCACCAGACCGGCCATATATTCTTTTTAAAAGAATTCATACAATCTCAACATACAGTAAGGTTTTTTTATTTTACCTACTTTACAATTTTTGGTCAGGAAAGACACATTGAGGTGAGACTTGTTGCCAGGTGCATCCTGGAAACACAGGGAAGTTAAATGACTTGCTCATAGTCACACAGTATTTAAGGGGTGGCTGTGGGATTCAGATCCAGTTCTCCAGATTTGCAGTTCAGTGCTCCTAACCACTACACTATACTGCTTCCATTTTTAAAGGACAGGGGGCCAGATATTCAAAAATTTGCCTTGGGGTTAAAGTAGCACTGCCTGGTGTGCAAACTTAGCCCGGACCCAATAGCCCACTATATTCAAAAGGAATAGCCTAGGGCTAAATCTGCTGAATATAGCTTGCAAAGGAAGCTGGGCAAATTGGGCAAGCAGTGCAGGCCAAAAGTAGTCTAGGAATAGGACAGCTCTGAATATGGCAACCAGGAAGTGCAAACCACAACAGCAATCCAGTGCACAGCGACTGGAAGGACCATAGAGGTGAAATATGTGGCCAATGTGTGTACCACCAAAGCAGTGGGGTCAGTAGAGCTGCAAGCATCAGCACATGTGAATGCACAGTGTGTAGAAATGAAAAATGATTCCATAATGTTTGCGTGTCATACATACGTTTGCGCAGATCTTGCACGGTGCTAAGCCATTTGCCTGGTGCTATCAAGTTTGCCTGGGACAAAAATCTGCTATGTTCAAAAGTGACATGCAAATGAGCCTACTTAGGCAGTGAATGGGCAAACATCCAGATTAGCATCTCGTTATGCCCTGATTTTCATGCAGTTTGCCTAGTGCTATTGCAGGGTCCCACATCTCCACCTGTAGATTAGTCTGGAAGTATAGGGACTGGCTGGATCTGCCCCCAGCTCCACCAGTAGGTCAGTCAGGAGGAGCATGGTGGTAGCTGCAGGCTAGGCTGCATATGTACAGAACTGCATAGTATAATGTTCTCCAGGAGACTACACAGCACAGGCACTGGTGGCGGTGGTGCTGGATGCAATAGTCCAAAAGTAGGTCGTGCTATACAGTACAGAGCAGACAGTACAGTGACATGGGGGCCAGTGGGGTGTGGGACACAGCACTGCCTATGGTGTGGTGGGCAGCATTGACTGCAGCACTGTACACAGTGGCAGCCCCATCTTGCAGGTGTGTACTGACAGTGGACACTACTGAACTGCTGTTGTGTGACTCACAGATGCTGCACTACTGGCCTGGGATGCCCACAGTGGCAAATATATTGCTGGGCAGGGGTGTCAGCAGGCATGCACACCATACTCAGAAGAGTACACTACAAACATCAGAAGGGGCAACAATCAGAGAGAAGCAGGGACTGTCTGTGTTGCTCTGAGCCCTTTTGCCTTTGTTGTTTGTTAAGTGGCACTGATGCCACCAGCCAAATACCTAAACATGAACAACGTACCAGGCAGGTGGAAAAACAAAGAAAGGAGGATTACAGGAAGACACCAATTACTGGAACTCAGACATGGAAAATGGGGGAGGGCTATTGTTGGTGTTGCATGTCAGCACATATTTTGGCTTATGTTTACATAATGGGGAGGCAACAGTGTAGCTCTATTGAGGGCATGTTTAATATTCCTGGCTACACCCCTGTTGCTGAGTGTATATGCTGTGGTGCCTGTACAGCTGTGCAGTATGTGGCTGGGGAGGGCCCTTACCATCGGACAGGCACACAGGTGTTGGGGTATTCCCTACACTGGACTATTTGTACTGCATGGCTTGTCCCAGCCATGTGGCAGCATCCAGTATGCAGTGCAGACTGGTCACCTGTACACTTGCCCCAGTGCTGCATGTGTTTGCTGGCATCTGTTGGTGTCCACAGAAGGGTGGTCTGCAGGTGTGTGCTGTATGGCCGCACTGCTATGGTGTCCACTGGGGGCTGGGTCACCACTGCCTGCCTCGAATGGCTGAGACTGGTGGAAGATGATGGCATCATAGTGATGCCATCAGTGTGCAGAATGTTTCCTCTATGTCTGGATTATTGCTATGTGTCACACTTACTGGTTACGGTTGTGCAGAGCTGCACAAAGCCACAAAGTTGTGCAAAGCTGATTTGCCCAGAGTTAAGACAACCCTTTTCCAGGCGGTAATTTGCACCACGCAATGTGTTGTACTAAGTCGCACAAAAGCACTTTACGCAGTGCTAGTCACTGAATGGAGCATTGAGCTGACACACCATCTAGTTTGCCCTTGCATATATTATCATTTTGCGTGGCTCTAATGCAGTTTGCGTGCATTATTTGACCTTTTCAACATAGCAGACCCACGCAAACCTGGAGCTAAACCTGCACATATGGTTTGCACCTAGCACAAAGTTTTGATTATAAGGCCCAGGGTATTATAATTTTAAAAGAAAATTAATCTGTTTTATAGAAAATAGCTTACACATATTCTTTATCTCTAGTTATATGCATGCATTCTAAGACAGATTCAATTAAAGGGACACTGTCAACCCTCTCAGGCCTCAAATTGTCCATAGATTAAGCAAGTTCTGGCCAGAGCTGACAGGGCTGTAGCTGAGGAATTTGGGGTAAAATATTGAAAATTAACAACGTTATGAGCCCACATTTGCAAAATGCAATGTAGGCTCATAAATTTATTGTTTTGTAATATTTTTACACCAGATTTTCAAAATAGCCTTGCTATGACCCTGCCTCATGAAGAAGGGCAGAGAAAATGTTCAACTCCTGGCTTCAAGGTGATTTCATGCAGGGACTGTAAAATAAACTTTTGAGACACAAACATTTTAGGCAGGAGTTGAAAAATAACAGCTATCACATTCATGACGGTCTATAAAGAAATAGCTATGTTGAAAATTTGAGGTAAAAATATTGAATATTACCAAAGTTATGAGCCTGCATTCACAAAATTCAATGTAGGCTCATAACTTTGTTTTTTTTTAATATTTACACCAAATTTTCAACCTAGTCTTCTTATGACCCCACCTCATGAGCAAGGAAAGAGAAAATGTTCACCTCCTGTCCAAAAGGAGATTTCACACAGGGACCACAAAATGACCTTTCAGGATGTAAAAAAAAACCCATTTTGGCCAGGATTTGAAAAATGACAGCTGCCACATTTATGAGGTGCTGTAAGGTTATGGCTATGTTGTAAATGTGGAGTAAAAATATTGAAAATTACCAAAGTTACAAGCCTGTATTCGCTAAATTCAAGGCTCATAACTATTTTTTTTTTTATTTCTACACCAAATTTTCAACCTAGCCTTCTTATGATCCCACTTCATGAATGAGGGCAGATAAAATGTTCAACTCCTGCCCAAAAGATGATTTCACACGGGGACCGCAAAATCATGTTTTGGGACAGATTTGCCTAATATCAGTGCAACTGTTCATGAGGTGGAGTCCCAAAAAGGGCATGTTGAAAATTTTGGTCAAAAATATGGAAATGTAAAAATGCCCAAGTTATGCCAGTAAGTTCAAAACACCATTGAAATACATTGAACTGCATACCTATTTCTTCAGTTTGTGTTCCAGCTTTGGAGAGTGAGATGTGTTGTGGTCCAGAGAGGATCAGGGTGTTGGACCCAGGATCAGTAAGTAAAGGCTTGGGAGGTGTGGGGTGGTGGATGCTGAATGGGAGGTCAGTGGGGGGAGTCTAATGGCAACAAAAGATATTGATGGATGAACTACATTCCCTAAATCCTAATATACCTCTGGGGGTCTGCTATTACTGAACCCAGGAATTATCCTTAAGTAATGATGTAAACCTCTGGAGGAAGATCTGGCTTAATTCTTATAGATTTATTAAGCAAGATAGATTGTGCCTCATGCAATTTAACATCATGCACAACCTGTATTTACACTAGTGAAACTCCATAAATTGGGGAGAGTGTCCACCCTTGTTTGTTCACGTTGTGGAGACAATAAGGATACACTGTATCACATGCTGTGGTTTTGCCCAAAAGTGCAGGTATTTTGGCAAGCAATTAGACAATCTCTAGACCTCATACTGGGCATTGACCTTCTATTTACTCCAGAAGTCTGTTTATTGAATTATTTTCCCCATGGCACCCTCAAGGCTAGGAAAGCTTATATGGCTATGATCTCTGCCACTGTGAAATTAATAATTATGAAACATTGGATAGACACTATATCCCCACCTGTTCTGGAATGGCATAGGGAGATATTAGTGGCACTCCATTTGGAGAAACATATCTGCTCAATGCGTAACAGGCCCCAGACATATCAGAATAGATGGGGGTCACTAGATGCCTTGCTTTCCATATGGAAGCCCTGATCACTTAATACTATAGTTCCTTTTTTTTTCTTAAATGTCCCAATGGAATGGTTCATGAACAACACTTGGCTGTAGGTGGGGGGAGGGGAAACATTAGTGAGGGGAGGGTCAGGGTGGAGGGGAAGTTAGGAGAGGGAGTATACCCCTCCCGTCTTAACACTATCAAGGATTTTTCACTTTAAGGTTAGCATTGAGAGTATTTCCATTGTATTAGACTGTATTATGTTGTAATATGGGATGGCCCTTCAGGTTACCCAATTGTTACCCACCTTTTGGGATGTTTATGTTAAGGTAAAATTTTAATAAAGTTTATTGAATTAAACAAAAGATATTGATGGATGGTTTTCTGTTTACAAGTAGAAAAACATGACTAAGGATTACTGCACTGGGGGACTGGGCACCCCCCAGTGTCACTATTACATTTCTTGGGTGGGAGTGAGGGGTAAGTGCTGAGAGGGAGGGTAGGGTGGGGTGGGTGATGTTAAAAAAAAAAAACGCTTCTGCATGGTAGTGGAGGAGGTCACAAAAAAGCAGGATTAGTGATCGTGGCTCTTGGGATTGGGTACCCCTGTTATGTTTTGGGTGGTGCTGAGAAGGAGGATTGGGTGGGGGGGAATGCCTATCATGACACGGGGGGGACTGGGCACCCCCAGTGTCACTCACATGTTTCTGGGGGGTGGTGTGGTGGGTTCTGAGAGGGAGGGTCAGGTGGAGGGATATGTAGAATTTAACAATAAAAAAGAAATTGGCAGTCACGGTGGAACACAGCACAGTCAGCCATGACCAAAATGACCACCACATAGTACTGCATATGTGTTAGTGGCCACACATAGACAATACAGTATGGCAGCCATGTTAGACACGGCAGAGTATGACATGTTCTGCCATGACCGCTGACACGATAGAAATAGTGCAGTGCTATTTCCAACTGAGACAAGCGGAGTGCTCCTAGGATGCGGAGGTGACTGTGGTACAACTCCAATATGTTGTTCAGTCAGAAACTATGTGCTGAATCCTTTTTTCATTGCAAGAGATCTGCAGGGTTATGCCTACTGCAGCCCTTAAAATGTATGTTGTGACTGCTCACATTCTGTAGAAATGGCTGGTGTAACAGGTAGTTTGAGTCTGATTTGTTGTTTTATTTTTAAAAGTAAATAAAAACAACTGCCCACCACACTGGTGTTATCACACAAAACACGTTTGTTTACATTCTTTGAGTAACTTCCACTGCATCTTTCCTGGAGTTGGGACTGCCCCTAAAATAATCTAGCCAATCATGATGCCATGGGAGGAGAGGAGACTATTGTGTTATGAGTGGCTGTACTGTTACAGGGTGTTTCTAAGGCACAGGATCATATCGCCATATGACAAAACAGCATGGCTAAAAATGCTGCAGCCAAACAATGCTGAACACAAATAGAGTTGGGCAAAATGCTGACAGGCTTGGGACAGCATACCCATCGAAAACAATGGGTGTTTATGTTTTTTTTTAATGGGGGGCTTCACCTCTCGCAGCTCCCGGAACATAGATAACTAACTCCGGGGATGGGGAGGAACTCAGGAGGGTGAAAGTTTGATTTAAAAAAAATGTGGGCAAAGATTGTAGCAAGGGATCCCTGGGAGGAGAACAATTGAGCCATGGTCCCAGGTCTCCCAACTGCGTTGTGTGCTGGTGCTCTAGCCACTCCACCATGGGAGTGGCTCAACCAGGCACCGGGCACATGGCAACTTCTCCTCTCTTCACATCATTGCGTAGTGACAGGGGTAACAGTATATTCCTATTGCTATTCTACCCCTGTCACTGTAAACTGAAGTGCTGTATATACAGCGTGGTTAATACCACACTGTCTTACACATGCAGCATTGACCCATTACCATTCCAAATGTTCAGTTCGTATGTAATAAAAGTAGGTCAAGGATCTGAAGCAAAACAAAGTTGGATGTAATTGCAACATCCCGATGCAATTCAGTGCTACTAAGAAAGGAGGCAGATCAAATGACCAATTACTTCAAATGCTTGTGGAGAAGGTAAGCAATCTTAAAATGTGGGTTTTCCAACTAGAATTAATATGATGCAAAAAAGGCTGACAGTAGCCCTTTAACAGGACCAACTCTTTATTTATAAAGAAACATTCAGAGTTAGACAACTTTTTGCCAATATACATCAGAAGACAAGACAGGAACAGAAACATGCAAAATTTAAAAAAGGAAAAGGGTAAGCAAATGGTACCTGTACAAATTTTAACCTTCCACCTCTATTTCTTCCATCAGTTCTCAATATACTTATTTTTAAGACAACACTTCTTTTTTCAGTGTACAAAATTATTTCGCTGTTTACGGATGGTTGAAGAACAATACTTTCTGATCTGACAGAATAGCAGAAATTGTTTTCTCTCCTTGTTGATGAAAATGAAAACATCAGGAAAAATTTGAAAGCACTGCTTTTAAAATTGTTGCATGCTGCACAGCCATGTCAGTGCTAATTTCAAATGCAAGGGATCAGATTTTTGTATTTCTGATGGTGGTTAAGTTGACCATTTATAATACCCAGTCTTTGGATGAAACATTAAACCGAGGTCCCTTCTGCCAACCTCTGGTCACTGTCCAAGTAGCAGTAAAAGGTCACATGGCATTTTGTTTCCCCAGTGTCATGGTCAAACACTACCCCATCAGTAGAATCAGGTCCATGTAATCCACCCCCAGGGTTCACCTGGAAACAAGGTGTCACAGCTTAGTGTGACTTTTCTGATCAAAAATTACAAAGGAAAAAAAATATTCCCTGTTGTTGTTTGATGGGTAGGTCAGAAATATCTCTTTTTCAAGTTGCCGTTTTTGTTACCTGTAAAGGAACATGTAAAGGTTTTGAAATTAAGGGCACATTGTCTTAAGGCAGAGAACAGGATTCAATAAGTAAAACCTTCAGAACTTTTCTAACAGAGATAGATTAACTAATAAATTTGGGAGGCACACAAGCTGAAGATCATGGTATTTCAAGACACTGGATGTCATTGGACTGGGCTCCATAAAGTACATCACACCAAGGTACTCCAAGGTGTGTGTCATGTGGGATATTGCATCTTCATGGGTGACTAAGGGCACATGGCTTTATCTAGTGCCATGTCATCCAAGGCTTGGAAATATCCTATGATGACACATACTCTGTCATGCTTTATTTTACAAATATCTTGGTTCTCTCCAATTCCCCAGAAATGCATAAATCCTACAATGCCTCCCCCAATCCATTAACTAGTTATCAGCTAGCAACTAATCACACCGGTCCAAAATAACCCTTAATATTGTAACCAGTTTAAGTTTCTTAATTTTTAAGCAACATATACCACTAATCTAATGTGCTTCAGTACTCAAGTTATATCCACCATGCATGCACTGCCATAGTAACATAAATTCATGTTTGCTTGTTACCCACTTTGGATGCCAAACTCCCTCTTTTTATTTCCACATTCTAACCATATATTTTAGTTCACACTATATTGACCCAGGGCAACTCAATTAAGATGCAACATGCCATTTTGTCTGGGGTATTTCTTTGCCCATTTCAGCTGGATTGACTGGAGCACCGAGAAGGTAAATGACTGCTCAAGGTCAAACGATGAGAACTGCAGCTTTTGGTGGGGTGTGACCCTGTAACTGCTTGTTTCCCAAGTTGATGCTCAATCCACAAGGCTACACTGATCTTCAGCACCCAACAGGCAACCTGGTACTAACCTGCAACTTTAAATCTTACTATTTAGATATTATAGAGCAATTCTATGGTATACAATGTACAGTATATGGCACACTGGTCCAAAAGGCAAATCTACAAGGGCATCGGCACCTATGGACCTCGTGGCACAAAAGATTCATAAAGAAAAGACAGTGACAGAGGAGTTGTATATGATCAGACACTGCCAGCCAGCACGCACCACAAAGGGTGGCTTTTTATATGGCCACACAGTACAATGAATTACTGCAAGCTGTTTTATTATAGGACTGCAGCTAGAAACACTAGTTTTCTCTAGTTACTATCAGTTGTGGGCAAATACTTCTCATAAGCAGTTAAAACTGTTGCAAATGATTGGTGTTCCCCATTCATGTATCAGCACAAATGTACCACAACTATGACAGTTCAATACAAAATAAGAAAGTAGCACATGCTGGAGCTTGTGCAACTTTCAGGGGGCTTGAGAAACACAAATCACCATGTGACATGTATGATACCTATAGAATACAGCTCTACTTGTATTTCATTGGACAGAGAAGGCTTATTAGTGTCTTAACAATATGGCATGTGAAGGTCTCCAAGTTATACATGTGTACAATGTCCCAAATATCTGTGGTATTTACAAGGGAAAGTCAGTTGAATTCCCATTTCTTAAGACCAGAAGTCAAGCTTGCTAAAATAATTCAGAAATCATTATGATTGACCAAAGCTCACATACGATTGTACAATCATATCTTAAGACAAGCTGATTTTAAAGTGATTTCAGGAAGCCTTGCATGCAGGCATTCAAAATAAATGGAATGGTCAAGTTAAGCAACACACCAAAGTCACCCTAACAGATGAGGCCTAACATTCCTATGTAATATTTTTCTGCAGTGTGCAAATAAAGCGTAGAACATCTTTTCTCTCTGCAGATGTATATTCCAGTCAAAGGATCTGAAATATGGAAACTTAAGTCTAAGTAAGTGACCGACTTCCATGGGTACTCTCACTTTAGGTCACTGTAGGATACACTGGGGTATCTGCAATTTAAATGCAGTCAGTATACCCGTTCAAAGTTATTATACACAGACTGCTTTGAATACAAATAAATTGTTGCCTGCAATTCATCAAACACAGATTTTTCTAGCAAAATAGAAGTCTCTTCTACAACTGTCAACTGCTTTTATAAGACCAGCTGCGGACGTCTAAAAAGGAAAAGTCATTTGCATTGCAGTTACTCTTTGAGAGGAAAGATACAGTCCACCAGGGAACAAGTTCAGTGTTGATGAGCTCATTCCATAAAATAAGGTACAAGAAACACTAAACAGACTTCTATTGGGTTGAAAATTCTCCCAAATCATGAACTCTACATTTCAAGAAAGTATAGTGACGTAAGTGTTCGCTTTAAGCACTCTATCTTAGAAGAGCAGCTGTTTTATTATTTATATTCCCTTGTTGATATCTGTGCTATTGTTTTGATAAAACAAACTAAAGCCAGTGCAGTTGGGGCTGTAAAAGCATTTCCTTTAAATTGTTAACAAGAACAACCATTTGCATAATGAAGGCTTCACTGCACCATCTTAGTTTATATAAAATGCATGTTTTGATTGTATCGGCCTAGTACATCAAGAGCTGAACAGGTTTCCCTCTGCTTTATGGCCCATTTCTCTCTGTCTCTCTCTCTCTCTGTCTCTCCCTCTCTCTGTCTCTCTGTCTCTGTCTGTCTCTCTCCGTGTCTCTCTCTCTCTCTCTCTCTCACACTCTCACACACACACACACACACACACACACCTCATTTATGGCACCAGTATCTGGATATCATTTTTCTCCATAATTGTTTTCCTTAGAACCTGCAGGTATATTTCTAGTATAAAATCCAACACACTAGCATGGGCACAAGGACGTAGTGCTTCAATGCTTAAAAAATCTAGAATATATGAACAAAAACAAGCAGAGCACTCACACCTTGAAAATTAGTAACAAGGGCACCAGTTTTCTAGTAAAAGAGATTTATTTCTAATACATTGGCATAATAAAGAGCAACCTGACACATTTCAGATGACTACTCATCCTTTATCAGGTGATAAAGGATGAGTAGTCATCAATCATCAGGTGCTGTATGCCATTGTAGAAATAAATATTTTCGAGTGTGGAGTGCTCTGCTATTTGCTCATATATTTCTAGTATAGCAGGCACCACTTATACTGCACACATTCTGCATGTGAATATCTGTCCAGTATAAGCAATGTCCATTGCATCTGTACAGCCTGTTTCTTAACAAAAGAAAAAAAGTCAGCATGGTACAACATGATCATGTACAAGTCAAACCAGCATTTTTGAGTTTTTATTTGTTGTGAGGTTAGATTTGTTTGATGTAAACTTTATTTGTTCCATCAAAAGTTAAAATTCTTTAAAATGACACCAGCTACTGATGTTGCTCCTGGCTAGGCCTTAGGAAGATGGTGATGACTACTTTTCTTCTTCACACCATCATATACCTTTTTCATACATTTTTTGTTTTGCTCAGTAGACTACATTCAGGAGCAATATTGTGACACTGCTAAACAGCTCATTGTAGGGTTAAAAGGGCATGCCTGACATCAGTGGCCTTGTTTGACTCATGTAGGTTTCCAAGATTTCAAGCAATCTGTTATACATGAGGATAGCATAGGGGGGGGGCGGTGTAGCTTGGCAGCCAACGATGTTTGACAGTCATTAGCTGGGCTGCTGCTGGTACCAAACAAATTGCAGCATTAAAACAATTTCAGCTGGTGGACAACAAATTAAACATCCTGAAAGCATCTCTCATATCTGATGGGATTTGGAAAAATTAACAAAAAGTAATCTACTATAAACTTTGAGCCAATTACTATAATAATAATAATATAATAATAACAATAATAAATGTTATTTCACATAAGCACCTTTCCGGCCATCAAGACGCTTTACAAAAAGATAAAAAAAGTCGTATTAAAACAATAAACGTAATAATAGAATAAACAGCATACAGATAAAATAGATGACAGGGGATCGGAATTATGTGGAGCCATTGTAAGCGAGACTCCATAAAAAGGTTTTCAATGCCTGTTTAAACCCCTCCACAGTTGTACAGTCCCGGAGCTGACAGGGTAGAGAATTCCAAAGGGCTGGGGCCATATGCATAAATGCACAGGCCCCAGAAGATTTCAGAGACACCCTCAGAATCTCTAGCAACCCCTCACCAGCTGAACGCAACTGTCGCACCGGGTGGTAAGGCACAAGAAGTTCTTTCAAGTAGTCAGGGCCCAGTACATGTAGGGCTTTATAAGTCAGTAAACCAACTTTAAAGGTGATCTGCCACCTAATCGGCAGCCAGTGCAGATCCCACTGCACAGGTGTAATATGGGATACTCAAGAAGCCCCAGCTAATAATCATGCTGCTGCATTCTGCATGAGCTGCAGATGGTGGATTTCAACCCCAGAAAGCCCTAAGTACAGGGGGTTACAATAATCAAGGTGCAAAGTCACAAAGGCATGGACCAATGTAGGCAAGTCCTCGGACGGAACAAGGTGCTTAATCCTAGAGATGTTCCTAAGATGATAAAACGAAGACTTGATGACGGCCGCCACCTGAGATCGTAAAGTCAGCCCGTAGTCAAGCACTACCCCCAGGTTTTGCACCTGTTCAGAGGATAGGATCTGAGAGCCCCCAAGAAACATCCAGAGGGCTGATCAGCCCTAAACCCCTTTATCTGGTAACCCGGGTTCTCTACCATCACCTCCGTCTTTCCGGCATTCAACTTTAGCCAGCTTGAGTTATTCCAGTCCTGGATTTCAGCGAGGCAGGTATTAAGTACCGAGACAGCTCTATCCTGGTCAGGAGCAAAAGACAGGTAGAGCTAGGCATCATCAGCATAGCAGTGAAACCTCAGCCCATACCATCTTACAATGTCTCTGAGGGGCAGCATATACACTGCAAACAACATGGGGGACAGCACTGAACCCTGAGGGACCTCACATGGCAGGGAGAAAGGGTCCAAAGAAAAAATCCCAGACAACACTCTCTGACTCCTGCCAGTGAGAGAAGATGTAAGCCACCTAAGGACTGTACCTGGCAGTGCACAGATGGACCTCAGATGTCCAAGCAGCACCCCATGGTCTACAGTGTCAAAGGCTGAGGAGAGATCAAGAAGCACCAAGATAGAATGGTTCCTCCAATCTCTCGCTATCAGGAGATCATTGAGTACCCGAACCAGTGCCATCTCAGTACTGTGCCTCTTTCAAAAACCGGACTGGAGAGGTTCGTAGATGTTATGGATGGTCAGGTGGTCGTCCAGCTGTATCACCACTACTTTCTCAATCACCTTCCCTATAAAGGGAAGGTTTGAGATCAGTCTGTAGTTGGCCAGAGAATCTAGGTCCAAAGAAGCTTTCTTTAGGAGGAGAATTACCACTGCCTCCTTCAGGGAGCTTGGAAACTCACCGGATTCCAAGGAGCATGGGACTGTCTGAGCCAGGACCGGGCCAATCATATCCCATCAACCCATAATCAAGGAAGTTTGGCCCGGATCCAAACTACAGCACATAGGGCAAATACTCTGGACAATCCGCATGACATCCGAAAGCTCAGGCAAGGCAAAGGTACTCCAGGAAGCCCAAGGTGAGGTGACCAAGCACCGATCATCAGCAATCCCCATAGAATGAGCTGAATGAACTTCCGACCTGATGTCGGCCACCTTATCTGCAAAGAACTGAGCAAGCTCATCATGCTCTATTTGCAAAAAAGGTCTTCAGAGCTGCAGGTAGGTTTGGTTGCACAACCTGTCAACAGTTCGGAAGAGCTGGGCTGGTCGATTCTGAGTGGCAGCAATCTACCCACTACAGAAATTCTGCCTTCTTATGGGAGATTGTTGATTGGTAGATCTTATAGTGTTTAACCAATCTAAGGTGATCATCAACCAGGGTGGATTTCCCCCAATGCTGTTCTAACCCACGTCCTACTCGTCGCAACTCCTTCAAGGGTCCATCAAACCAAGGGTCCTAAGGGTGAAGGGGGAGAGGATAAACACAGATGGGAGCAATCAAGTCCAGATCTACTGAGATGACCTTATTATAAGCTACTACTAAAGTCTCTGGACTCGAGCTAGTCACAGGAAACTCCGAGAGGTCAATCGCTGCTGCTAGGCCTTCTGGACTCAATTCCCATAAAGGGTGGTAACTGACCATCTCCACAGGGGCAGGCCTCCGAAGGGGGGCAAAAAAGTTAAACCTCATGGTGTAATGATCAGATCAACCAACTGGTTCCACCTCCAGGTCGGAGGCCTCGATCCCCAGGAGGAAAATCAGATCAAGAGAGTGACCATGTTTATGGGTGGCAGAGGTAACAACCTGTGTAAGGCCCAGAGATGTCATAAGCTGGAAGAAGTGTTGTTCAAACTGCGAAAAATCATCATCGATCCAGACATTGAAGTCTCCAAGTACCATCAACCTGAGAGACTCCAATGCCATGTCGGCGACAAAGTCAGCTACTTCCTGCAGGAATCACATCTCATCCCCGGGTGGATGGTAGACGAAAGCTAAGCTGCAACCTACACCAGCCACCATGGTACACTCAAATGATTCAGCTTCTTCAACTGGTACATTCGTAAGGCCCAACTCGGCCTTAAAACAGATAGCTACCCGCCACCCCCACACAATCCAATGTCGAGCAGTGTACCACGGTACCTGGTCGGATACAGCATCCAAAATGGGGCCAGCATTTTCATCCAACGAGGTCTCAGTGATGCAAGCCAGATCAGTTGACTCTATAAGATCTGCAATAATTGCAGTCTTATTTTTAGTAGATCTGGCATTGCATAACACCGCTTGAGTTGGATGGGCTTCAAGGGCCTCCTCGGCTGCTTGCCTGCCACACAAGGCAGTGCCCTTGGGTATGGAGACTAGATAAGGAGCACCCTGTTCCAGACTCCATTTTGCCCCAGGGTGTCTTCTAGGCCTGACCAAACTGATGTGAGAGGTGCGTTCATTCATCCTCCAATGTCCACCCTCCCAACCCCTCTCCTGTGAACAATACCCAGCACACAACAGCGCTGGTAAGTTGACAACAACAAAGGGAGGGAGGGGTATAGGGCGTGGAGAGTGGAGGACAAATAGCGCACGACCGGGGGTGAAAACTTACACATTACACAGTAAGAATTAGTATCAGTATACACAGCATTCAGGCACCCAACTTAGAAAGACCCCCAAAAATAACAATAAAATTAAACTGCAGTGCCTACCCACTTAAAAATATACATAAAATATCACCCTGCTAGCCACTATTTGGATGATTCCAATCCTGGAAACTATTTCAATCCCCCTCTCAAAGGACTCAAAACACAAATATAAATTCACCCCCCCAAGCCCTCTCACAGCCAAGGAATAGGGGAGATTCCCGGCACTCTCACTGCCCAGAATAAATCCAGTCAAATAAAAGTAAACATAAACAGAACCTTTGATAAAATAAATAAATAAAACAAATAAAAAGTGGACACCCAGGTCCTCTCACCACCGGGAGACCACAAAACAGTTAAAGCGTAGGTGCAAACAAAAATAATCCAGGAGCGAAATCATCCAAAGGTGAAGGTTAATCCAACAGGTAAATCCAATCCGGGATAAGTCCAGCCAATAAAGTCAGATACATCCAAACTTGCAATAAATCCAACAACTTAGTAAATCCAAGCCAGAATGGGTCAAGTCGAGAAAAATCCAGCCAACAGTTGGAAGCAGCACAGGCCTACCAGGCTCCGCTAGAAGACCCCAACCAGAAATATTCTGCTACACCAACACAACCCCCAGATCAAGGCCACACAGTAGCCAGTCCCAGGAGTCTAGGGGCCCCATTGGATCACCAGCCAACTCCCTGACTAAAGATCCCCTGGGCCCCCGTGAAGCAGCAGAAACCAGTCGGTGATCCCCAGCAGTCAGGTCAGTCTCAAAAGCACAAACTTCAGGCCCACCAAGATGCAGTCTAGGGCCCACCACTCTATGTCTAAACCCAACACACCAATTGCCACCTTCAGGAGTGTCTACTTAGCTCCCACGACTCCTTCCTAAGACAGACTCCCACAAAAGATTTATTCGGCTCCCACAACTCTTCTTCAGAATGGACACCTCTGTAGGGTGGCAGCCTGAATAAAAAATCCCCACTTTCCTTCTTACATTCAGCAGGGATCACAGCAATCCTCAGTGCCGACCACACAGTTGACTTTGGCTCAATTCAGAAAATGGCTCCACATAATTCACTGAAATATCAGGAACAGAACTTAGGTCAGAAATTTAGTATTCCCCGATGCAGTAGCAGCATACCTCTCAACCTCTTGCCTCATGAATCAGGGACAAGGCTTAAAAAAATCAGGGACAAAGACCCAAAATGAGGGACACATCTTAAAAATTGGTACTATTCACTCAGAAAGCTGATAGAATGAAAGGATTTGTGTTAAGATGCATTTTCTGAAGAAGAACAAGTCTGTAACTTTAATGTTTGACATCATTTTGTGCTTTTAATCCGCACTGTTCTGTCACAAAAACACAAATTTAATGAGGGACAGAGGAACATTTTGAGGCAAAATCAGGGACATCCCTGAAAATCAGGGACAGTTGAGAGGTATGAGTAGCAGCATCCAACAGCACCACCACATGTAGCAGAGCAATTAAATGGCCAAAGCTACAATCAGACGGCCGTCTTACTCCAGGCTTTTGCTTAGCCAAAGCAACTTGCAACTCGTAGTTTGCAGCACAAAATAAAATGAAGTAAAACTAAATAAAACAAACTAAAAACAAGAAGAAAAGAAAAAGAAACAGAGAATAAAACCAAATAAAATAAAACGGTATGCAGCTCACAGGTTGCAGTTCACAGCGCGCCCAGCCTGGAGGCCATCATCTGAACAAAGGATGTCCTCCTCCTGGTGAAGCCCAGACTCAGTCTCAAAGCATGGTGGCAGAAGTAGGTAAGGAAAAGAATAAGAGCAGACAGGAGAAATCACTTGCAGCTCTTATTTTAAATCTACAGCAGGCAGTAAAAGAAAGCTTTGAAAATGTTACAGCACAGATAACACATTTGCAATCCTTTGTGACAGGACTGGCAGAAACCTCTGCTTCTCATACCCAGAGGCTTGACGAGGCAGAAACCCGCATAGCTGAACTGGAGAAGCTGGTTACTGACCTCTCAAGAGACCGAAAAAAATACTAATAAATACAGTAACTACCCTTTATGAACAAGCAGAGGACCAGGAGAATAGGAGCTGAAGGTCAAACAACTGACTCATAGGCTTACTAGAAAACTTTGAAGGCAAGGAAGGCAGCCGTGTGGTTCAGAGAATGTTAGCTGAAAAGCTGTGGCTCAATCCCAAGGCTGCAGAATATGAAATTCAAAGAGCTTGCCATACTGGCCCTAAGCCATGCCTGGGGACAAACCAAGACATTTCTTAAGCAAATACCTAAGGTACCCAGAAAAGGAAGCAATACTTTGTGCAGCACGTCAGCAAGGTCCCTTGGAAATAAATGGCACCAAGTTATGTATCTATCTATCAAGACTTTAGCCGAGAACTTCAAGTTGAGAGACATAAATTCTCTGGTGTCAAATCCAGGCTTTGGGCTCTAGGATGGGAATTTGTACTGATTTACCCAGCCAGACTGAAGATCTCCTTTCCATATCACCTCCCAAAGTTTTTCAGCCTATAGAAGCCGAACAGTTTGTAAATACAATTGAAGCTGCCCAGGAGGGCAGTTCTCAGCCCCAGTCCAACCATCTGGCAAGATAAGGTATGCATACAATGTAGTTATGAGTGAAAGATGCTCTCAATAACTTCTATTATTAATTTTTCCTACTTCTCAATATAAGGACATTATGACTCTATTGCTAATTCTGGTGAAGGTCCCTTTCATTTGCCACTATCTCTTGTGTGACTGTCTGCCTCACAGCTATCTGCTCTTCCCTATAGAAGCTTGGTGTGTGGGACTCTGACTCCCCTTCTACTCATACTGCAGCCCTTTCTGCACACCTAATATCTGAGTTTGCCTCTATGTGTGCTGCGAGGACCATGGCATATGTCAAGTGGTGGTTGTGACTTTTCAATGTACTGTGTTTGTCACTGAACTTGGATTCCATCTTGGTGGGATATTTGCAACCCATGCAAGCTAACTCAGGAAGGTCCATGGCACCCATCTTTCCATGAGGTTTCTACATGTCAGTTAGATCCATGTTGCCATGGAAACTTATTGTTCATAGGGTGGCAAACATACATGGCACATTTGTGCCATACCCTCCCTCCCTCCCCAGTGATGTCACGTATGCTCTGCCTCCATCCCTCACTGGTGCTAGCATACTTATGCTATTACCTCCATCTCAAGAGTGGGCACAGTTATGCCATGCACTCCCTTCCCAGTGCTGGCATACTGCTGCCATGCCCGCCATCCTCAGAGCTGGCACATATATGCCATTCCCTCCCTCCCCAGTGCTGGCACACTTATGCCATGCCCTCCCTTCCCAGTACAGGCACACTTATTCCATACCCTCCCTCCCCAGTGCTGGCACAGTTATGCCATGCACTACCTCCCCAGTACTGGCATATTGCTGCCATGCCTGCCATCCCCAGTGCTGGCACATTTATTCCATGCCCTCCCTCCCCAATGCTGGCACACTTATTCCATGCCCTCCATCCCCAGTGCTGGCACAGTTATGCCATGCACTACCTCCCCAGTGCTGGCATATTGCTGCCATGCCTGCCATCCCCAGTGCTGGCACACTTATGCCATTCTTTCCCTCCCTCCCTCCCTCATGCTGGCATAACCATCCCTCCCCAGTGCTGGCAGTTATACCATGCACTTCCTTATTCCTCTCTCCCTCTCCAGTGCTGTACATCTATGCCATGCACTCTCTCTCTCTCACCAGTGCTGGAATACTGCTGCCATGCCATCCATCACCAGTGATGGCACACTTATGCTATGCCCTTTCTTCCTCCCTCCCAGTGCTTGCACACTCATGCCATGCCCTTCCTCCCTCGCCAGTGATGGCACACTGATGCCATGCCGTCCCTCCCCAGTGCTGGCACGCTCATGCCATGCCCTCCCTCCTTCTCTCCCTCCCTCCCCAGTCTTTCCTCACTTATGCCATGCCCTCCCTCCCCAGTGCTGGCACACTGCTGCCATGGCCTCCCTACCCAGTGGTAGCACAGTTATGATCTGCCCTCCCTCTCTCTCACCAGTGCTGGCATACTTATACGATGCCCTCTCTCCTTCTCTCCCTCCCTTTCTTCCTCCCTCCCAAATGCTGGCATATTTATGCCATGCCCTCTCTCCACAGTGCTGGCACACTCATGCCATGCCCTCTCTCCACAGTGCTGGCACACTTATGCCATGCCCTCTCTCCACAGTGCTGGCACACTTATGCCATGCCCTCTCTCCACAGTGCTGGCACACTTATGGCATGCCCTTCATCCCCTCCTAGTGTTTGCACACTTCTGCCATGTCCCTTCTTCCTGATGTGTACACATAAATCCATATATCTGTAAAAAACAAAATAAACCAATACATATATACCATGTGCATTCATGCAACCAGTCTGCATTACATGATCGAACATGTACTCTTTGTAATCATACAACGAAAAATTAAAACATAATTTCTAAGAAACATTTTAGGCAGTCAGGTCCTGCAGTCTTTTGTTTTATATGCCATTTAGCACTCTAATGAAGATTGTTGCACTATGAATCTCATACTTTGTGGATCTTTGGTGGTGAGTGCTTGTTTTTTGATCCTTTGCGGATCTTGCTTTTAACTTGAGCACCCGAGTCAGATTGCAGTTCCCCATTTTGGTTGTGATTGAAAAATTATGCAGCTAACCATATTTAAACAACTCTTGACACTGTCTACAACACCAAAGACATCTTTGTATTATTACAATAAATTATTTTTTTTGTCACTTATTGGTACTGTTTCTGGAACATCACAGGTGCAAATAATGAGGTTAAACAAATTAAACCTGACATCATACCATCTGTCTTCAAGAGACACTCCCTGGAAAACATGTCAGGAGTAATCACAAAGCGTTTCTAATTAATGCATCAATATGCTTCTCATGTGTTAATTAAGACACTAGGGTCCCCATTTTCAAAGCCTGCAGGCAGCATGGCGCAAACAGGTGTGCCACGGTATGGATAGCTCAGGCCAACTATGTAGCAATAGTCAGATGGGTAGCATGATTCTGCCAGAGCACAGCACCTGTTTGAATATAGGACCATGTCAGCACAGCACATAGTGATGATGTAACCCAGTAACACAGTGCAGAGCTAAACCTGGCCCCCTGGAGCATAGTGTGGCCCAAATGGTGTAATGCTGTGGCTCCTATGGGCCAGTTCAGCTTTAGCATGCAAACAATCCCACTGGGCATGCATGGTGCCAAGGGGCCTGTTGGATGTCCATCATGGGCTTAGTTGCATGCCACTCACTGCCATCTTCATCTATGCCAGTCATGGGAACCTCTAAAGATGGATGACCCTGGTGTACAGTGTCCCCACCACCACCCATATACACCACTCCACATATCATAACTACATGCCTGTTGTGTAGTGTACCCCCTTGCCCTCTGTACACCTTTCCATACATTATTCACTGAGCCTTGGTCTCCAGTGTTACCCCACAACCCACATTCAAGTCCTGCTTCACAACCATTGTCATAGACAGCGAGCATCACAGCCCTACTCTCACCACCATGTACGTCTGCCATCTGAGCCATGACCAATGCATACTGTGACAGCTGTTACTAAACTTGATACTCACTGACAGCTCAAATGGCAGATGGCTATGATGGTGAAAGGAGGGCAGTGCTGCTCACCCTCTATGGCAATGTGGTGGAAGCAAGATGTGGCTAGGGGTACATGCTGGGATTCATGGGGTGCCCTGGTTGGGTGTGACACCACGGACACTGGGAATAAACATTGTGGGAAACATGTGTTGCTGGGTGGGTGGGGGAACAGTTTATACCACAGATACATGTATTATCTATGGTGGTGTATGGTGGCGGGGTGTGCAGCATGGGCCACGTATATGCTGTCATAGGGTGAGTGTTTCTACAGCATTACACCACGCTGCGTGACCTTCAGTTTTGTGCAGCAGATACAAATGAATGTACTGTAGTGCCCTTTATGCAGTAGGAAACTGAAATTTGCTTGGATGCTGTACTGTGGTATAATCCTGCAAGCCATCACTGTTGGTGTTGTGCCATGCACTAGCGGCCTCTGCATATGTTCCACACGTCGCCAGTCAGTGCTACTCCTGGGTACTGTGGCATTAACATGGTTTGTGCAAGGCTTAACATTCGAACATTGGGGCCTAAATATTTCAGATGCATACACAAACTATGCTACAGTAATACAGATTGAGTGCTGATTAACATGACCACTGCTTCTTCCTTTCCTTGAGTTGCTATCTGCAGAGGGAGCAAGTGCTGAGATAGTACCAGAACCTTATCTGATGTCTCCATGTACTTCAGTGTCACCTAGTGAAGACACCTTGTCAGCTTCTGAAGTTGCTGGTATGGGGCAGTCTGTTGACACTCCATGCTCTATGATTGGTACGGCAACAATACCCGAAAAGTCATCTGTGGGGATTCAGTGCATAGTCAAGACACAGGAGTTCGCATGCCAATGGCCTGAGTCACCTGAAGGTGTTTTTAAGGACCGTGTACTGTATATTCAAGGCATTATTCAGTGTCTCAGTCCACAGAGAAATCATCCAACAAGCACAGTGCAGTTATCCACGATGATATAGAAACATAGCAGTTGACGGCAGATAAGGACCGCAAGGCCCATCCAATCTGCCCATTTATTTTCGTGCCTTATGAATGTGCTATCGACATTTGCTTTGTCAATGGCCTATCTATTCTTACTTATCTGTATTGCTGTCTTATGCCTATCCCATGCATGTTTGAAGCCCTGCACTGTATTCATATCCACCACTTCCTGAAGTAGGCCGTTCAATGCATCCACCGCCCTTTCTGTGAAAAAGAACTTCCTCACATTACCCCTTAATCGGCCTCCCTCTAATCTCATGCTGTGTCCTCTTGTCCTGCTAATTGTCTTATATTGAAACATGTTGCACTCTTTCACCTTGTTAACGCCCTTAGGGTGTTTGAATGTTTCAATCATATCACCTCTCTCCCTCCTTTGCTCCAGGGTATACATATTGAGTTCCGTTAATCTGTCCTCACATGTTTTCTGATGCAGTCCCTGCACCATTTTGGTTGCCCTTCTCTGGAATGCCTCAGTTTGGCTAATGTCCTTGTGAAGGTGTGGCCTCCAGTACTGCATGCAGTACTCCAGATGGGGCCTAACCAGTGTCTTGTAAAGAGGGAATATTATCTCCCTTTTACGACTTGTGATACCTATACTAATACACACCAACACCCCCTTAGCCTTACCTACTGCTTTAGTGGTCTGCTTGAATGATTTCATGTCATCTATGATGATGATGCCCAAGTCTCTTTCTTCCATTGTGACTGCCAACAACTCCCCTCCCAGCCTATAGGTGGCTTCAGGGTTTCTCATCCCTATGTGCATGATCTTGCATTTCTTTGCATTAAATCCCAGTTGCCACTCTTCCAACCATTTTGCCAGTTTATCCAGATCTCTTCTCATTCTGCCCACACCATCTGGATCATCTACTCTGTTGCAGATCTTGGTGTCATCTGCAAACATACAAACCTTACCCTCCAGTCCATCTGCAATGTCACTGATGAAACATAGAAATATAGAATTTGACGGCAGATAAGGACCGCTTGGCCCACCTAGTCTGCCCATTTCCCTACCTAACAGATAAGCTGCAGATCCTAGTTAACCAACAGCCTACTTCTTCCTACCCCCACTAGAATTGCCTTATGTCTGTCCCATGCATTCCTGAATTCCCCCACTGTTTTTGACTCTATGACCTCCTCAGGAAGGCTGTTCCATGCATCTACAACCCTCTCTGTGAAGAAATACTTCTTCACATTACCTCTGAGCTGTCCCCCCTCTAGCTTCAAATTGTGCCCCCTTGTTCTTGCACATCTCTTTTTCTGAAATATGCAACCCTCTTGGACTTTGTTGATTCCCTTGAGGTATTTGAAAGTTTCTATCATGTCCCCCACCTCACCCCTTTCCTTGAGGCTATACATCTTGAGCTCCTTTAGTCTTTCTTCATATGTCTTCTGGTGCAGTCCCTGCACCATTTTGGTTGCCCTCCTCTGGACAGCCTCCACCCTGTCTATGTCTTTGCGGAGAAGGGATCTCCAGAGCTGTACATAGTACTCCAGATGTGGTCTTACCAACTGTCTGAACAAAGGGCCAACAACTTCCTGTTTTCTACTGGTGATGTCTCTCCCTATGCATCCCAGTATCCTCCCAGCCCTCCTTACTGCCTTCTCGCATTGCTGGCCCACCTTTAGGTTGTCTGATATGATTTCCCCCAGGTCCCTTTCCATTTTTGTTGTCAGTATCTCACCCCCCATTGCATACTCTTCCCTGGGTTTTTATTTCCCAGGTGCATTACTTTGCACTTCTTTGCGTTAAATATATGCTGCCATACATTTGACCATTCCTCCAACCTTGCCAAGTCCCTTTTCATCCTTTCCACCCCACCTTGCATATCAACCCTGTTGCAGATCTTTGTGTCATCTGCAAGAGACATACTTTTCCTTCAGTCCCTCTGCAATGTCACTTTTAAAGACATTAAAGGACTGGCCCGATACTGAACCTCGGTACCCACTAGTAACCCCTTTCTTCACTGTGGACTCCATTTACTATTATCCACTGTGTCCTGTTGTCCAGCCAGTGTTTTACCTAGGCTACCACCCTGGGACCCACTCCCAGGCTGGCTAATTTGTTTATTAATCTTTTGTGCGGGACTATGTCAAATGCCTTGCTAAAGTTTAGGTAGGCCATGTCCACAGCCCCTCCCTGGTCTACTACTTTGGTCACCCAGTGAAAGAAACAATTAGATTTGTCTGACATGACCTTCCTGCTGTGAATCCATGCTGCCTTGGGTCCTGTGCCCCACTGGACTCTAGGTACTCCACAATTCTTTCCTTCAGAAGTGATTCCATCATTTTCCCTACCACTGAGGTCAAACTGACAGGTCTGTAGTTTCCTGCCTCTGTCTTGCTCCCACTTTTGTGAAGGGGAATCACATCCACCCTCCTCCAGTCCTCAGGTACCACACCATCCTCCCATGATTTATTAAAAAGGGTAGTCACTGGTGTTACTAGTTCTTCCCTTAGTTCTTTTTGAATTCTGGGGTGAATCCCATCAGGCCCCATTGCTTTATCCACCTTCAGTTTTAAGAGTTATTTCAGAACCCTTTCTTCTGTGAAAGGACTAATATCAACCCCCTATCCAGAGTACTTCTATTGACTGGATTAGGTATCTCCCCCTGCTTTTCCATTGTGAATACTGAACAGACTTATTCATTCAGTATCCCTGCTTTTTCACTGTCTCTGTCTGCCCAACCACCTTCCTCTTTATTCAGCCTCAGTATCCCTGCCTTAGTCTTTCTTTGCACCGTAATGTACCTATGTAAGGTGTTATCCCCCCTTCTCAACTGAGTTGGCTATCTTTTCCTCAGTTTGGGCCTTTACTATTCTGACTGTCTTCCTCAGGACTGATTCCTAAGGTACCCCACTTGTGACTTGCATCTCTTCTAACTATATACCGTTTACCACCACTCTCTATTTTCTGCCTGTCAATCAGGTTGCCACCCATTTGACCAACCTCTGACCCACCCTGAGCCTACCCAGCTCATTAATCAATCTTCTATGTGGAACAGTATTGAAAGCTTTGCTGAAGTCAAGGTAGGTGACATCAACTGCTCCCGCTTCATCCACCACTCTGGTTACCCAGTCTAAGAAATCTATGAGATTAGTTTCACAGGACCTTCCTGTTGTAAACCCATGCTGTCTTGGATCCTGTGCTCGTATGGATTCCAGGTGTTGCACTATCCTTTCCTTAAGGAGTTCTTCCATAATCTTGCCTACTACTGAGGTAAGACTGACTGGTCTGTAGTTCCCTGCCTCCTCCCTGCTACCACTCTTGTGGAGCAGGATCACATGAGCCCTTCTCCAGTCTTCTGGGACCTCTCCTGTGCTCAGAGACTCACTAAACAGTTCTTTTTTTTTCTTTTTTTTTCCATTCAATTTTTATTAAAGTTTACAATACAGAGAATAAATCCAAAAGAACAATTGGCATAATGAAATATAATTGCCATACACATTGAGCTGATTCATTCTCTCCCAACCCGCCCCCACCCTCTCCCCCATTTCTGGCCTGAGCAGTATACCATCCAGGTAACATCATGTGCTTTTTAAGGCTATGTTTCACACTTGTAAGGAGTACAGGGCTTGAAGAGATCCCCATATTCTGTTAAATTTCTTAAGTTTGTTGAAAAGACTAGCAATGGTTCTCTCTGTTCTGAGATTTGCAAGGAGCTTCTGGAGCCACTCTAGATAAGTCAAGTTATCAGAGTCTTTCCAATGCTTAAGAACCACCTTTTTAACAGACATGGAAATTAGTGCCATATAATATTTCCTACACCTTACTGTAATAGCAGAAAAATCTCCCAAAAGACATATTTCTGGTGTGAACAACTCTGAAAGCCCTAAAAGTGGGTCAGCTCTTTGTTTTATGGCAGTCCAAAGTGGGGCAACCTTGGGGCATTTCCAGAAAATATGCAAAGAGTCCTCTGGCTGCAACCTACATCTGGTACAGAGCGGAGTAGACACTGCACCTATCCTGGCCAATTTTTGTGGAGTATAATAGATATTATGTAAAATTTTTAATTGCATTAATCTAAGTCTATCCTGGGATAAGAATTTATGACAATTACACCAGATAAGTGACCAATCAAATTCCTTGTCTGGGAAAAGGGAAGACCAGTAAGAGACAGGGGCAAAATTATCAGGATATGCCCATGCGAATAAAGTACTGTATATTTCCAACGCCGCATGGGGCATTCCAGCCGACTCAAGAAGAGAAGCCTGAAAATTGAGCTGTGCAGGGAGAGGAGGAGTAGCCCCAAATATTTTTAACATACAATGCCGTAGCTGATAAATCTTGAAAATATTTATACCAGGAATCATAAGCTTATGTAAAATTTCCAGAGAGGAACACCACTGTCTATCAGGTGTAATAAAATCTTTTAACAAGGATCATTTTATAGGAGGAAGCCAATTAAAAGATAGAGGCTTATTATCCAATTTCAGATTAGGGTTACCAATTACTGGCTGATGTGGATCCTTGGTATTGTCATATTTAAGAAACGCACACAACTGAGAATGGGACATAATCAAGACTGCAATGGAAGAATTTCACAGGGATAAGGGGAAGAGTCCTATTTTAGTATATAATAGTGCACCTGGGAGGAAACCATGTTTCTTAATACTATCCAAATCCACTCTAAGCCATATGGGGTATATAGGGAGTGTGCTAATCGCTGCTCTGCTGTCAACCACTGAAGATATTTATTGGCCTGACTGGCCCAATAATACAGCCTCATATGTGGAAGCTTTAACCCTCCTCTATCTTTGGAAGCAGCTAATTTATGGAAGGCCATTCTGGATTTTTTGTACCCCCATATAAAAGATGAGAACATGCTATGAATTTTTTTAAACCAGGACAGTGGGAGATTCATGTTCAGCACATTAAGGGGATAAAAAAGACGGGGAAAGACATTCATTTTAATCAGATTGATCCTACCCCATAAGGAAAGAGGGAGAAGCATCCATCTATGGAGGTCTTGGTCTATTTTCTGAGCCAATAAATCCAAATTTAACTGTTTAAGCCGAGTATTGCTCCGGGTTAGTATAATTCCCAGATATTTGATGGAATTAGGCTGCCAGGCAAGCCCAAAGGTAATGATTTCTTGTTTATACACCCTGTGATTCAAAGTAAAAACTGAAGTTTTCCCCGTGTTAAGTTTGTAATTCGAGACCTTACTGAATTCCTTTATTATATTAAGAATAGCTGGAATAGATGTGGCAGGATTGGTTATGTGCAAGAGAAGATCATCTGCATATGCTGCAACCTTGACCACATGCCCATGTAGGAGAATACCTGGGACATCCTGGGTTCTTATTAATCTCCGAATAAGAGGCTCTAGATATATGTTAAAAAGCAACAGGGACGGTTGACACCCCTGCCTTGTTCCCACATGGAGTTTAATCGGACTGGAAGTCATTCCATTACAGGAGATTCTGGCGGAGGGAAATGAATATAGTGAGCGCACCCAGCTCAGAAATTCATTAGGAAAACCAAATGCCTCCATTGTCACAAACAGGTAGTTCCAGTAAACCCTGTCAAAGACCTTCTCGGCGTCCAATGAAATCAAAGCCTTTGGGGTGATGGCATCCTTAGAGGCTGAGAAGATGTGGGCGAGAGTTCGTAAATGATCAATGGATGATCTTCCCTTCATGAAACCCACCTGTTCCTCTCCAATTATCGAAGGGAGAACCACGCTCATGCAGTCCACTAATAGCTTAGCTAAGATTTTAATGCCGTGGTTAATTAAAGATATGGGTCTGTAGCTTGAGACAAGGTCCTGTGGTTTGTCTGGTTTGGGCAATAAAACTATAAGGGCCTCAATAAAGGAAGGATCAGACCCCTGACCCAAGAGAAGAAATTGAAAAAGGGACAGCAGGATGGGGCTAATTGCCTAGAAAATACTTTATAAAAATTAGAAGAAAACCCATCAGGACCTGGAGTTTTATCGGACGGAAGAGATTTAATTACCGCAGTTATTTCATCCTCGGAAATAGGAGATATAAGTGTGTCCTGTTGGGATTTAGAAAGGAGGGTAAATGCAAATCTGTCAAATATCTTTGCACATCCTCATTGGAGGGGGAATTAATCATGGGACCATATAGATCCCTGAAATAGGTAGTAAATACATCTACTATCTCCGGAAGTGAAGTTTTAAGAGAGTCCCCTTCTGAAGAGCAGACAGCTGGAATAAATCTAGCTGATTTGAATTGCTTAATGCACATTGCTAACAGCCGCCCAGCTTTCTCCCCTTGGTCTGTATAGACAGCATTAGTTTTTAGAGTAGCAAACTCGGCTTGCTTTCTTAACAGATCAAGGTAAGCATCCCTTAATTTGATTAGATCCTACTTAAACGTTTCAGAGGAAACTGAGGAAAGACAACGTTCTATGTTCCTAATTTAGGACAAAAGGCAATTAAACTAATAAGTTAGGCCAATTAAAATGCCCCTAAGGAACGCTTTAAGAGTGCCCCATTCCATATCAGGTCGTCATGTGGTATTAGCATTTAAAGCCATAAATTGTTGAATTTGGGATGCTACATAATCAACCTTAGCAGGTTCTTTGAGAATTTGATTATTCAGCTTCCATCTACCCCTTTTTTCAGAAAAGAAAACAGGGATATTGTACATACTACCACAGAATGATCCGAGAGTGGGCCAGGGACAATATTGGAATCTAGAACTCCAGACAGCAGTGTTTGAGAAATGAGAATGTAATCAATCCGTGAAGAAGTGCCATGTACTGGTGAGACATATGTATACTCCCGGACCTTGGGATGGAGCACGCACCATACATCACAGAGTCCTGCAGAGTCAACAAGGTCCCTAAATGCTCTTTGGGGGGGGGAGGCCATGGGGGACTCGACCAGACCTGTCTACCAGGGAGTCAAATACGAGATTAAAATCACCCCCTATAATCATAGGGATGCCCAAAAAAGGGTTAAGGACTTCCAGTATTTTCATAAAGAAACCTGGGGTATCAGTGTTGGGCCCATACACACTACCCAACACAATATCCAAGGTATGCAACTTACTCTTCACAAATAGAAATCTCCCAGAGGGGTCAGCAATACTTTGGATAGGCCTAAAAGGAATCGATCTATGTAAAAAGGACCATGACTCCCCTACTTTTGGTATTACCCTGTGCAGCAAAGACCTGTCCCACCTGCTGCCTCCTCAGCTTATCAGCTTCATGATCAAGTAGATGTGTTTCTTGTAGAAACATAACATGTGCTTTGTGGTGACTTAGATATTTCAGCACCTTATATTGCTTGATTTTATGCCTGGCTCCTTTAACATTCCATGTGTTAAACAAAATATTATTAGTCATTGATCATTAAGACCCTAGGTACCTGCCTAAAGTCCCATCTGCACTCATACATATTTTTCTTCGCATAATAAAGTGTCTGCTAATGACCCACCCTCCTCTACCCCAAACCACCAAACCCCAATATCAAAACTCCCAAAGAACAACCCCAATAACCCACTATAGACCCCAACCCTCCCACTCCCACCCCATAATCTCATGGTACATGACAACCAGCTCACCTAGACATCTCCCTGCTACCCTGGCCCCCCGCCTAATACCACTAGACTAACTGTTATATTACAACATCTAATTCTCTTATACCCACTCTAACTGATCAACATGAAAATACAGGTAAATTATACTCATCTATATACAATATTTCTAAGAAGATGAACATTAGAATATGTTGACCCTTCTGGACCGTATAATGAGGACAGGGAAAAAATAAAAAAAAAGGGGTAGGGCGGGAAAAAAGTATATTTTTGAAGAGTGTGATCGCAAATTCTCTCACTGTAAGTATTACCTGAGCAACCACTCCCGTCGACACGGGGCAAAAACCACACCACTGGGTTTTGTCTTAACGTCGCTTTATTTGATCAAATATCTCACACATGCATGTGGGACTTCTACAACGGAGAAGTTCTCCGATTACAATTTACAGCAGCTTTTTATAAGCTAGATTTTGTACTTCTTATCTTGAAAAATACCAACATTTCAGTATAAGCCAATCATAAGACAGCATAACAAGTTTTCAGCAATGTAACAGAAAAAAGAAAAACAAGTTTATGTATGAGGTACTTTTCCACTACTTATTCCATTTCTTTCCCAACACTGCTTGATACATATGCCTGGGTCAAGCTGACCTGAGAGAGACAATGAGTTTTACTCACACCATAGCAACGTACAGCTTGCCTTCAATGCCACTACGTGCTGTTATTTTTATATTTTGCCCAGGCCCATTATTTAGGCTGGTACAACCAGTTCTGCTCAGTTTTATCTATTTTTCTGTTTTACAAATGTACCTCAAGTAACCTTAGTACAAATTCTATAACCCTTAAAAAGAAAACATGAACTCAGAAATTTCTACTACATTCATTATGACTTTGTTACAGCATGGCTTTCAAAGCAAGCATAGCTTCAAGGCATTTAATAGCAAATATAGCTTTAGGATATATAAAAATTCCCTCACACTCTCCCCCCTTTTGATACTATGTATCAACTAACCGATCCCTTTTTACTTTTTCTCGCTTTATATTTTGGTCACAATCTGGCTCGTTTTGTAATGGAAAACACCCCCTCCAGTTTAATGGGGTCCTTTTGTTCGGGTTGTAGCAAGGAGGCAGGTGGGTGGCATCCCGTGACACCATTGTGTTACACAGGCATTGTAGGAGAAGTTTGATTAGGACAGTCAGTAGCCAGAGTGCCAATATGACCACTTACAAGTACTGTCACCCAATGGAGAAGAGTAGCACCCCAGTCACCAACTACGCTTGTAAGCCATGACCATGGGTCCCATATTTATGTGTAGCAAGCTTAGAAAAAAATGCAAGGCTGGAATTTGTGCATATCTCGGCCACGGCCTCATTTTATGCTTTCAGCTATTTTTTTTTTTTCATTGTATGGAATTTTACAATTAACCCTTTTAAAGTCTTACACACACACATATTAAGTGACAGTGGTATTTTCCACTTGCAGCCTTTTGCTACTAGATATACTAATTTACATGTTGGCATCATTTAATCATTTACTAACCATTTTTACCTTTTACTAGCCCTTTAGCAATTTACACTAGCCATTTTACACCTTTTTATTTCCTCAGTTTTATGGTTAGCCAACTACACATTGTTGATAAAAGTTTGGTCACTGATTACTAAAACCTTGGCCACTGACCGCTGTTAATAATTTCCACCCTGAAGATAGGAAGCCCCTGAGGGACTCGAACTTTCACAAAAATTGAACATAAATGTAAAGATATTAGTTAATAACTGAAGGTTAAAAAAAAACAAAACTAAACATTTCTACTTTTAGACTGTTAGACTAGGTGAATAGGTATATGATTTTAAAACTGGTTGCCAGCATACAGATAGTCAAGGCATTTATAAAAAGCATCCTGTTCTGGAGTTGGTACAGGGGTGGTTACAGACGGAACACAAATTGTGAGTTTGTAAAACATAATACAGAATTGAGGGATGTCAACACCACAATTGAAATATGTGAAAAAATGCTAACATGTGACACCACATATAACACAATATAACATAACAATTTTGTTGATGAAAAGAGTTCATGGAATTCACTTGAGAGTGAATAAGGTAGATGCTACCTTGTGTTGAGGTGTGGTACACCCTGGGAGCTTGATTGAAGAATCTGTGATAATGTCTCTTGACAGATAAGTCCTTATAAAACATAACAGTCCATGAAATGAACAGTTCATAAGTTCATATAATATCCACAGGTTGATGTAGTTACAGTACAGATGAAAATGTCATTTGCAGAATGGTGGTAACCCCACAAGGCATATGGGGCAATGCAGACAGTAATTTAAAAACAAAACACCAGCATAGTAGAAAAGTCAGTGTTCATTTTGCTAGCTGGCTGATTAGTAGACACACTGGCCAGGGGTGCATTGAGTCCTTTTAATGGAGTAGTCACACACACACACTGGCATGGCATTTGTTTTGTCGTAGTTGATTACACCCCAGCATAAAGATTAACAGTCCATAAAAAGGTAACATTTGACAATAAACCATTAAGAACACAGTCCATAACAGAGCAATAGGGTTGTAGAAAGTACCAGCCATGTTTGGAACAGGCGGCAGTGAAGAAAATGGATGTATTGCTTGAAGGTCAATTGAAGCAGAATCTTCTCGCTGGAGTTAGGGGAGTGCTCCTTCCCCAGACTTAACTTCATAGTAAGCAGAAACAATAAGCTTGATTGCAGAGTCTGAACTGACTGGACCTTCTTCAGTTGATTTAAAGTTCTACAAATAGGTGTAATTTCACTGAAAACATTACACTTGCAGAGGTTACTGCTGTTGAACGTGGAGATCTTATGTGTGCCACACCGTGGAAACCTACCAAACTTGCAAAGTGTGTTGAGACACTGAGTTAAAAACACATAAATAACAATCTTTTAAACTATTTACTTCTTGTTTTGTAAAGAGTGGTGTGACAGAGCCTAAATTCTGGCAATTAGAAAAATAAAAAATAAAAATGGGACATTAACCGCACACCTGGGGGTGCAGGCCGAGGTTCAATTATACCATTTGACCATCTGTAGATCATGACAATGTTAGGTTACCTCTGCTTTTAAATCCAGAAGCAGTTATGACAGTGATGAACATTATTTCCTGTCTGTTGCAAGCAGGCCTGACTGAGACCTGAGTTATAAAATCTTGTAATGTTACAATACATAGATACATAGATACATAGACAGTATCGGCAGATAAAGGCCTATGGCCCACCCAGTCTGCCCATTTGAGCTTGTAAGTTCAGTTTGTTTTCCTAGAAGTCTGTTTCCCACCCCTGACTTCTAGAATTCCTTTATGTCTATCCCATGCATTCCTAAATCCGTGATTGTTTCAGCCCCCACCACTTCTCCGCAGGGTGCTCCACCTGCTCCCTGAAGAAATTCTTTCTCATGTTTCCTCTGAATCGTCTCCCTCCAACTTCAGCCCATGCCCTCTAGTCCTGGAACATCTTTTCGCTTAAAATAGTGTTTTCCTGCACTCTGTTTCTCCCTGTAAGATACTTGTATGTCTCTTATCATATCCTCTCTCTCCTCCTCCTCCTCCAGGGAGTACATGTTCAGTTCCTTCAACTTGTCTTCATAGGACTTGTGATGCAATCCATTTCTGCACCATTCTCACCCCTTGTACTCCCTTCAGACCCATTACCCCCTCTTCCTCAGTAAAGACTGAGCAGAAATACCTGTTCAATATGTCAGCTTTACTGTTGTCATCCTCCACGCGACTCCCATCCTCCCCTTTCAGTCTCACTATCCCTCTCTTTGTCTTTCTTTTTTTTCACTTATGTACCTGTAAAGGTTTTGTCCCTTAACCACTGATTTTGCAATGTGTTCTTCTGTCTGAGCTTTGGCTTACTAACTTCCCTGCCTCCCTTTGTTTCTCCTGGTACTTCTCCCTATCCCTTCTGCCTGTGTCTTTTTGTATTGCCTGAATGCTATCTTTTGGCTTTCACTTTCTTTGCTACCTCTTTGGAAAACCATAATGGTCTCCTCTTCCTTTTCCTCTTGCTAACCTGCTTAATGCAGTTACACGCTTTAAACATATTGTTCATAACAATATGCCTTTTACCTAATGCAATTAGTGGGACAAATACATATGTTGTTGGCCTATGCCAATTTAATAACAGTGCCTATTGCACCTGTGACAAGTGAAAAGATCTACTTTCTTTACCCTGTATAGTGAAATACTCCAAAGTACTGAGTGGGGTAGGCTTGAAGCATAGGTTTGGAGTACAATCTAAATTCTGCATATTATAATTGTTAAAATTTAAAATGACAAAACCTGCATAGAGTACACTCATTCTTTCCGGTACCTGTAGTAATAAGACAAACAGAGCATTAATTTTGCTTTTGGTTTTGCTTTGGAACATATTGTAGGGTGGGTCAGCAATGCTGGTCCCAGTATTTAGGTTTGGTTATGAGCATTAAAACGTTATACATGTGGAGCACTTTTCTGAATACACACATGATACAGTGTAGCAAGATGTATATCAAAACATTATAACATAAACATGAAACATAAACATGTTTGTAATAGAACAATTTCAGTATTGAGCATAATGCATAATGCATAAAATACATTTTAAACAACACATATAGACTGTAAACTTAGCTTAGAGTCCAGAAATGTTAGAGTACTGTGAATTTACTAGTTGAAAAAAATGCATTCATTAATTGCTGTAAGGCAATGACAAAATTTGTTTTGCATTTGTTTTAACAGGATAAGAAAGCTGAAAAGACAATCAAAAGAATGAATATGTGTGGACATACATACACAACTTTACCCTCCAGCGTAACTGATTACTTGCTGAGGGCAGAAACCCTTGTACCAATAATAGGTGTGAGATTTAACTGTTTGCACTAGAAAAACAGAAGGGCTTGAGCTGGTTATGCTGTTAAAATACCTTGGGTCTTTTTAAAACCTGTAAATAAGAAACAATTATTGGCAAATATACATTTCTTTATTTACCCTTTGAACAGTGATGTACCTTGCAACCTTTGTGGGTACTACACTGGAAGGGATAGAGGAAGGGTAGCTTACCCCCTCCCCCCAAGCTCCTACTGGTGGAAGAGACAGCTCGAAGTGAAAGAGACAGCTCGAATACTGTAGCAATAAAAAGGTTAGCTGTGGATGGTGACATGATCCCCACCTACTACACTTTAAATTATAACAAGATAATATTACAATTAGTTTAGTAAGTTTCATACCTTACTATAAAGATGAGGAACTTCTTTTTCTCTAGAAGAAAGAGAAGAAACACAGACAAACAACAAAAACAAACACACACCAGTTTAAAAATAAAACAAGATTATTTCCATAGGATAAAAGAAGCCAAGCGTCCCTGGGTTCCCTTATCCTAAGCATGACAAAATGTCAGCTGAGTTTATAAAAAATCCAGATTGATGGTAATACCGTATGTACATATCTCTTAGAATGCATTTCAAAAAGACAAAAAAATGATTACACCATGGTCACACATAAAAACAAAAGCCATTGTTTTTAACTGTAGATGGTAAACTCTCAAAAACAGCTGTAATAGTCCTTTTTTCAAAAGCGTACTATATATATATATATATATATATATATATAAAATAAAAATATGGGGAGATGATGAATAATTCTCCCCTTCCAGCTGGAGTATTGCCTGTGTTGGCTGCAAGTCAGAAGCAGTGAGACGAGAAGAAAAGTTTGTTCCTCTTCACTTAGAATACTAGTTTTGCATAAAAAGTCAAATTACATGGTTCACTCTTGGTGTGCTTTCATGAAAACATACATTTTGTGTGAAAAGTTGTGCTTTAGGTATGGAATACACATCAAGTTTGAACTGGTAGTAACATAAAATGTTGAAACACAAGAAGGTCAAATAACGTGCAAAAGGTCACAGTGTGCATGCAAGGGTTGTTCAAACCCAGTTATTTATTTTTTTTTTTTTAGTGTCCTTGAACACTACTGATATTAAATATCTTTAAAGCATAGAATAAAACTGCTGGCCAAGACAGTACACACACATACACATACACAAAAAAATACTTAACACAAAATAAGACTGACATTGTTTCACACCAATTTGCTGAGGTAATGCCCATAGTTTCATTAGAAAACTGTACGTGTTTTAGATATATGTGCTGCCTCCCCCTGTCTTGTAACACTGACAATTTTTAAATCAACACATTTATACATATCGCCGTGCCAAATCTTTCCAGAACAAAACACTTTTTTAAACACATTTTAACTCCTTTAAAACGCAGCACAACATATCATCTGTAAGTGAACACATCTTGTATAACATGGTTACACCTTTTGGCACATAGCCAAAATATGGCACCCTGCCATTTTGCAAAACATTTTGGGTTATAACTAGAAGTATGATAAAGCCATTTATAGCTGTTAACACATTACATTTTCACCTAGCAGTGGCTTGGCACATTGCTTGCAAACTACAAATCTTTCTGCACATTGCAATCTATATGGCGTCATAACTCTTCACCATCAACACTACCTGCTCCAATCCAACAACTACAAACAAAGTTCTTCACTGACCCTATCTAAGCAGCACAAATGTTCCATAAAAATAAAGCCAATTAAAACAGTCAGCTATGAGGCAAAACCCTTCTTTCTTTTTTTTTTACTGTAACATGTTGTGCACTGAAAGCAGATCAATCCTATCTATAACCTTGACAACAGAACATAATTACAGAACACAGATATAAGCTAGAAAATATGCACGAGAAAGACGGAGCATTACCTTGTTTAGTATATGTATTACAGAAATAAAACAGACAGACATAAAACAACTTTGAATAAAAAAAATTCAGACTTACCCGGTGCCAAGGTATTTTTTTCTTCTTCTTTTCCGATACACTAGTCTGAGTAAGAAAACTGACTGCAGGACCTTCATGATAATTTCCAAACACTGCAGCTATTAACCCTTTCAAAGGTTTTCTTTTGGCCATTTAGTAACCTGCCAAACCAAGTCTTTTCCAGAGCTCTGGTTTGCAGTTTAAAAACAAAACAAAAATCTCTAACAGTACTAGGTTGAGATCCATCTGGTAGAGGTCCCCAGTACTTGGGTTTGGGATCAAATGTTTTAGCCTCTATAGGAGGCAAGGGAACGAAATTGATACAGAAAAACTTGAAACTACACAGATAGGCAACATGGGGGAGGATTTTCAAATCATCCGTCTGTAGTCACCTACTGTGCGTACATCCACAGTGAGTTTATTTTTCTTTCTCTAGATGTTGCTTATCTAACTTTACTTAATCAGCCACTGTTTTCTCCTAAAGCAGCCTGAACTGTGAAAGCCATCATTGGCTCTAACAGTATATCTTGCAACAAGCACAAATTACAAGTACAAAGGGCAGTGCAGTTGCCCTTGTAATTTATTTAGTCAAACTGTCAAACATACATTTGCGGTCCAGATAATACTAACTCTGGACCCAGCTATTTTTTTCCCTTGTTTCCCATATTATTTGGGCTTGTCCTTTATAGTGCACACTCGCTCCAAGGTATTCTTGTACTTACAGTGATGATGAGTGTCGGCCCTCAGGCATCACATCCTGATGGGGTTCCACAAAATGTCCTTCTTTTGTCCAAGAAACAACCCAATCATGAGGTGACACGGACGAAGAACTCATCCTGCCGACTACGCCAAAACTGTGATCATAAATTCTCTCACTGTAAGTATTACCTGAGCAACCACTCCCGTCACGGGGCCAAAACCACACCACTGGGTTTTGTCTTAACGTCGCTTTATTTGATCAAATATCTCACACATGCATGTGGGACTTCTACAACGGAGAAGTTCTCCTATTACAATTTACAGCAGCTTTTTATAAGCTAGATTTTGCACTTCTTATCTTGAAAAATACCAACATTTCAGTATAAGCCAATCATAAGACAGCATAACAAGTTTTCAGCAATGTAACAAAAAAAAGAAAAACAAGTTTATGTATGAGGTACTTTTCCACTACTTATTCCATTTCTTTCCCAACACTGCTTGATACATATGCCTGGGTCAAGCTGACCTGAGAGAGACAATGAGTTTTACTCACACCATAGCAACGTGCAGCTTGCCTTCAATGCCACTACGTGCTGTTATTTTTATATTTTGCCCAGGCCCATTATTTAGGCTGGTACAACCAGTTCTGCTCAGTTTCATCTATTTTCTGTTTTTACAAATGTACCTCAAGTAACCTTAGTACAAATTCTATAACCCTTAAAAAAAGAAAACATGAACTCAGAAATTTCTACTACATTCATTATGACTTTGTTACAGCATGGCTTTCAAAGCAAGCATAGCTTCAAGGCATTTAATAGCAAATATAGCTTTAGGATATATAAAAATTCCCTCACAAGAGACAAAATTCATCTTGCTTATTCCAGGTCGAGGAAAAATGAGAAGGGGGTCCTGAGAAAAATTGCATCACAGCCTCTTCCATTATATTGAGTTTCCAGATGCATAAAACAAAGGCATACATGGCTTATATTAGCAGCCCATTTGAAACTCATAATTGTACTAGGGAGGTATTCTAGTCATACATCCCTCTGTAAAGACCAGGAAATACAAAAATTTACTTCCATCAAAATCTTCTACAAGAAGCCAGAGTAAAGTAAAATGTAAATCCTAAGAGGGAAACGACAGTCTCTGGTGCCATCTAGCAGCAATATGTCCATAGTACAGTCTCAAACTGGATATCAAAAACCACTAATTCCTTGGGGAAAACAGCAACGTGAACCATCCTAACTCCATTCCAGAATCAGGTATGGCTTTAGAGATTAAATGCCAAACAAACCATCGAGCAGCTTGCCCTCGCACCTGCCTCAGATACTGAAATATTATTTGGGAACATTTACTGTGCAAAACAGTACTAGGAGGCTGGTTATAGGTCCTCTTTACATTGAAAAATTAGCAGGCACAAAAATAGATACTGGCATGAGTTCCGAGGGAAATCTTGTAACATGACTCCCATCATTTAGGAGACAAAGAGAGCAACAAGAGGGAAAAAAAAGAGCATATACTAGATCAAGGACAAGCAGGGTGTGCTGCCCTCCTTCACTAGCCACTTGACATACTCGAAGTCAAGTGTTACACCCTGAAGTTGGGGCTCCCGCCTAAGGCACAGACATCATTGGTTCAGGTAGTACAAAATAAATCAGAGAATGCAGTCTTGAGCCCAGCAGCTGCGGATTCCGCATTCTCATATGAGATCCAAGAGCCAGAGACCAGTACTTGAAACCTGGCCGGGTAGCCCACTTTAAATTTAATACCAGCCGCTATTAATTTTGCAGCTAGAGGATGGTAAGCAGATCGTTTTTGACGTACTGAGAAAGGTAAATCTTGCACTATCCTCAGTTTGGCTCCTTCCCACGTAAGTTCCTTGGCTTCTCGGGCTTTAGTCAGGAAGTGCTGTTTTTCTTGGTAATTTAAAAAACGGAAAATAAAAGTCATAGGGGTAACTCCTTGTGGCGGGATAGGACGTAACGCTCTGTGGGCTCTTTCGATAGAGTATTCAGAGCTGAAAGGGCTAGGGCCGGCGATTTTTTTAATAAAGTGCTTGGTAAACTTAATAGGGTCTGTACCTTCCTCACGTTCAGGCAAGCCTATTATTACCATAGAAACATAGAAGTTGACGGCAGATAAGGACCGCAAGGCCCATCCAGTCTGCCCATTTCTTTTTCTACCTTATAAATGTGCCATCGGCCTTTGCTCTGTCAGTGGCCTATCTATTCATAGTCATTTGTATTGCTCCCTTATGCCTATCCCATGCCTGTTTGAAGCCCTGCACTGTATTCATAGCCACCACTTCTTGTGGTAAGCCATTCCATGCATCCACCACCCTTTCTGTGAAAAAGAATTTCCTCACATTCCCCCTTAATCGGCCTCCCGCGTTATTGCGGCGACTTCGACCCTCAAGATCTTCTACTTTGTTTTCCATTCTGGTTACTTGTTGCCTCAAGGCCACCAGCTCGGGATTACATTGCTCTTGTTTGCATTCCAAGGAATGGATGCGTGCTTCGTTGTCCGACATTCTCTGGGAGAGGGATTCCAAGGCGTTGGAAATGCTTTTAATTTCTCCTGTGATATTCAGTATTTCTGTTTTGAAAGGCTGAAATTCCTCTAAGAATTTAGCAAGAGTAAGAGACTCTGGCTCCATACTCCTGGACCAATAGGATGTATCTGAGATGCAGTAGAGGCCTTAGACTTTTTCCGGGCCTTCTCAGGAGTTGTTGGAGGGGTATGCTTGGGGGGGGTGGTTTCTTCATCTCTATTTCCATCCGGCCTCCGTCAGGTAAACACCGATTGTTCAGAAGACTTCCACCAGTTAGAGAGTAGTAGAACAAGTTCTCAGACCTTGTTAAATCGATATTAAAGCTGACGGGGGGGCAGGAGCTCATGAAAGAGAGTGCTACTCGGTGGACTGCATCACGTGACTCCAACACTCACTAAACAGTTCTAATAATGGCTCTGCTAGTTCCACCCTTAGTACCTTAGTACTCTGGGATGTATGCCATCAGGTCCCATTGCCTTGTCCACCCTGAGCTTATCGAGCTTTTGTAGGACCCTTTCTTTTGTGAAGGGACTAGTGTACATCTCCCTTCCCCCATGTCCATGGTGCTGAGCTGTGGGCCCTGCCCTACCTTCTCCTCAGTAAATACTGAGCAGAAGTATCTATTTAGGATAGATGCTTTTACCTGGTCCTCCTCCTCACATGCCCTCTTATCCCCTTTTATCTTAGCAATACCCCCTCTGGACTTTCTCCTTTCACTAATGTATCTATAGAAAGTCTTGTCATCTTCTTTTATCGTTCATGATAGTGTTTCCTCAGTTTGAGCCTTTGCCTGTCTTACTGTCTTCCCCGCTTCCCTTAGGGAAGTTTGGTATGCCTCCCTATCTTCATCCAGCTGCATTCCCTTATATTTCCTGAAGGCTAGCCTTTTGGCTCTGACCTTTTCTGCTACTGTTTCTAAGAACCAAAGTGGTTTCCTTCTTCTTTTGCACTTCCTTTTCTCTCTAACACAATGGGATGTTGCATCAAGTATTGCATCCTTAATTCTTGCCCCCTTTGCCTGTACCCCCTCACCTGTATTTCTTCTTGCTAGGGCTAGCTTAACTCTGTTGGCCATCTTATCAAAGTCAGCTCCTCTGAAGTCCCATATTTTTGCCTTGGAATGGGATGATTTAGTTCTAGTGGCCAAATTGAACCATACCATGTGATGGTCACTGGCCCCCAGGTGACCTTCTACCTGGAGATCTGTGATCCTTTCCCTGTTAGTCAATACTAGATATAGGATAGCCCTGTCTCTTGTGGGTTGTTGTACCAGTTGTTTGAGGCCCTCCCCCTGAGGGAATCCACTATGTGTCTAGTTCTGGCAAATGTTCCTGCTGATAGTGACCAATCTGTATCGGGCATGTCGAAGTCTCCCATTATCAGAACCTCCCCCTTAGCTGTCATGTTTTATATATCTTCTAACAGTAAAGTGTCTATATCCTTCCCTGGTCTGGAATCCTATAGACAACCCCAGTTCATATGGCTGTCCCATTTCCTGTTTCCACAGTGACCACAGTTCTTCTGGCTCCTTATGTGTATTCTGAATTTCCGTAGCTTTATATTTTCATTGACATAAAGGGCCACTCCACCTCCCCCTTTTTGCACCTTGGTCTCTTCTGAACAGTACATAATCGGGTACTGAAGTCTCCCAAGTGTGATTACTAGTGAACCATGCCTCTCTAATGGTTACTATATCCAGTTTAGCCTCTGTCATTATTGCCTGCAGGTCTGGGATCTTGTTTCCCAGACTGTGAACATTTGTGTACATGATTTTCCACTGGCCAGATTTTGGTCTGTTGGTTGTTGAGCGAGGTCTGGTGTTTCCCCTGCTCGCCGTATGGGGAGCCAGACCTTTTTCCTTACCTGGTGATGCAAATGAACTGCAAACATGCTGAACTCCTGTTTGATCACTAGCTGAGGGGGAAGGGTGTTCTTCCCATTCGACGTATTGGGTGCTGCACCCGTCTCCCCATTTGCTAGTTTAAATATTCTGCAAAGACATCAAACTTTTGCCCCAATGCACTGATTCCCTCCTTAGTCAGATGCAGTCCATCAAATTTAAAGAACCTTCACTCCCAAAACTGTTGCCAGATATTGATGTCCGATGCAAAAGGATGCTTAATGATAGGCCAAGACTTACATCAACACTAATCAAAGTTCATAAATGACTCAGCTCATCGAAATGTCATCGACTCTCCATGGTGTCCTCTGAACTAAGTGAAAATAAGGATAAGGAGGTTTCAATGTTCCCCATAGATACAGCCTTAACTATTGACTCAGAATCCACCAACGATGATGATGTGAACAGCTTTCTGTCCAATAACACTGTCGCAACAGAGCCAAACTGTATTATATTTAGGACACAACTGTTTTTATTGTTTGAAATGCTTGTTTGCAAACTGTGTATGCTTCTTTTGATGGTAATCAAGTCATGTAATTGAGGCACAATGTTTGTTGTTGATTTCTGTTGTGCATGGTCTCATGTGTTTACTTGGCAATCCTAACCACTCATTGGTAAAATGGCTGCTGGAAATTTGGTATTCAGTGCTGCAGTGTTATTCACTGGTAACACCTCCAGACGCATAGTGGAGTTCTTCAACTGTCTTCATGTACCCTTTCTTTCAGAGAGTCACTATCATAACCTTCAAAGGCAATATTTTTTTCTCCCAATTGTTAATTTATATTGGATTAAACAGCAAAACAAAAAACCTAGAATTATTGACCAAGAAATGCCTAATGGTTATTGGCGATGGTCACTGATTCTCTGGATCAAAGTGCCAAATACTGTACCAATACTGTGATGGACATGACAAGAAACCACATTCTGCAATCAAAACTTATACAGGAGACCGAGGCTGTGAACTCCAATTGCATGGAGATAGAAAGGTTTATTTGAGCAATAGAAGGGCTGATTGAGAACCGTGTTGAAACTGGTATTATTACCACCGATCATCACTCACAGGTTGCGGCACTGATGTCCAAGGGAAGAATGTTCCCAGGCATTTCTCATCAATTTGATGTGTAGCACCTGGCGAAGTCCATAATTAAAAAAAAGTGTTGCAAAGGGAAAGTGAAGCACTATGAAGACTTAGTGCCATGGACACAGTCCATCATTAACCACTTCTGGTGGTCAGCAGCAACCTGCCCTGGCAATGTCCTTTTTTTCTATAACACTCCCAGATAATATAACCAATAATGGCACTATAACATCCTTTAAAAATAGATTAAAATCATGGTTGTCAACTGAAAACGATTATTGCTGTGAACCAGTTTCATAAATGTCTTGTTCTTTTGTTGTTTTTATTATGCATTTATGTATATTGTGTGTTTGTTATGTACCATGTATGAATTTTAATGTTTTTTGTAATACTTGTTGCTTGGAAAAAGGGCAGTAGTGCTCATCTTGCTTACAAGTATAAAAAATAAAAATGAAATGAAAAATGAAAGCCACTCTTTTAAGGGAAAAGTGGGTTTCTGTGTTGGAGCACACAGCAAACACATAGATTTGGGTTGTGGGTTTGGTTTTACAAGCATGTGAACATCAACCCATTGATGATATTGATGAAAAAGAAACATACTGGCTTGAAAAAGGAATGCCACCACATGAGACATTGAAGTCTATAGTGATAGACAGCAAACTTCTCAAAGACCTGGGGAAAGTGGGAGAGTTTTGCCACACAGGCCAACTCGAAGTGTTCCATTCACTGTTGAACAAGTACTGCCCGGCAAGGCAGCATTTCTCGTATGGTGAAATGCTTGCTAGAACACAGCTGGCAATGCTGGATTACTCAGTTAATTGTAAATGTCCATAGGTCATCAATAGCATCAGTCCAAACAAAGGGAATTCAAAGTATCATTTTGTCTTTTCTAAGCAAACAAAGCAGTGGATATCAAAACCCATGTATGAGAAGAAAACCTACCAATTTCTGGACAACCTGCTGGATGATGTTGTCCAAATGAAGAATGGTGAAATACCTGATGTTCCTGACATCATCAAACCAGTGTTTCCTCCAAACATAGCACCAACAACATGGCCAGACAAAGAGGAGGTACTACAGAAACATTGTTCTCATTTCAGTAAGAAATAGATTTCCACAAATTGCACTGTTTCCTTGAAGTTGGATTTCACTGACCCGGTGCACTGCATGGCCAAAAATGAGATAGTTCTAGGTCTAATATGGTGGCAAATTAGCACAAGTATTCAAGTGAGTGAAAAACAAACCAGCTACCCTCTGGCAAAGAACCACCAGCATGCACACACCATCACATCATGCACTGGTATGCATGGTGCAGACATAAAGCCTGATCAGCCATCCACTCACCACCTTTGCAGACCATCTGTTTCTGCTGTCATTCAGCACAAAATGCAGAAATGCTTTATTCCACCATATGTAATGTCTGACAGCTCAGATGTCTGATGGCACAGCTGGAGATAGGATGGCAGGTCTTTACTTCCATCCATGGCATGCGCACATGTTACTGGGATCAGTATGTGTGTGTGTGTGTGTGTGTGTATGTACATCCGTGCATGCATGCTTGCATGTGTGTATGTGTGAGGTGTCCTTGGTGACCAGGTGGTTGTTTGGAGGTTGCATGGGACAGCATTGTTTGCAGCCACATCCAAGTGATTACCTTACTTGTGCTGCCATTGGCATCACTGTTCATGGGGATTTTTTAATAATACTAGCATTCCATAAGTGTGAGAAATGTTTTTTAATGGGGCAGCAGTCCTGTTAAGGGCCATCATGAGAAACATTGATTTTGTCATCAAGCTGGAATTAATGCAATCAGACACAGTGAATTATCAATCGGTGCTCACTGCTTTACAGGATGAATGTTAGCTGTTAGAATGTGTTACTAACTGTGAGAGTTCAAGTGTACAATAACGAAAACCATGTTCATCATTTAAAGTTTAAAATGAATGTCACCACACAAGCAGGGAGAACACGTCATACTTTTTTTCCAAGCATGTCATGCACCTAGTGTGTATACTGAATGCATACCAACAGACGCATTGACCTGAGGGTGCACAACAGTTTCAGTTTAAATAAAGTGATATACTGTATGTACTGATTGCAGAAATGTAAACATAAACATTGTCAAAAAATAATGGTGATGGTGGTCCAGAACATGTGTTCCTGGGATGAGGAGGGTTGGCAGAGGACGTGAGTTCCCTGGATGGATAGGATTGGGTGGGGATGTCTGTTCCTGGGAGATGAAGATTGGGCTAGGGACATGCGTTCCCAAGACAGGGAGGGTGAGCCGGGGACAAGTGTTGCTGGGTTGGGGAAGGTGGACCAGGGAAGTGTGTTCCTGGGTTAAGGAGAGGGTGTAGGCAGGGAACATGTGTTCCCGGGATGTGGAGAGTGGGCCAGGAAAAAGTGTTCCCAGGAGGTGGTGAGTGGGCCAGGGATGAATGTTGCAAGGTTAGAGAAGCTGAGCAGTGGATCTGTGTTTCCTGGTTGAGGAGGGTGGGCATGGGATGTGTGTTCCCAATAGGTGGTGAGTGAGCCAGGGATGAATGTTGCAGGGTTGGGGAGACTGGGCAGGGGACATGTATTCCCGATTGTGGAGGGTGGGACTGGGACGAGATGTTGCCAGGACAGAGAGGGTGGGGCCAGGGACACCTGTTCCCAGGATGGGGAGGGTGGGCAGGGGACATGTGTTCCCAGGATGGAGAGTGTGGGCAGGAGACATGTGTTCCTGTGATGGGGAGGGTGGGCTGGGATGAGTATTGTCAGAATGAGGATGGTGGGCTGGGTGTGTGTATTCTTGGGAAGTGGAAGGTGGGCAGGGAACATGAGTTCCTGGGTTGGGAGGGTGGGCATGGGACATGTGTTCCCAGGAGGTGGAAGGTGGACTCGGGACACGTGTTCCGAGGAGATAGAGAGGTGGGCCAGTGACAAATGTTGCCAGGATGGGAGAGTGGGCTGGGTCTTGTGTTCCCTGGATGGGGAGGGTGGGAAGGGACATGTGTTTCAGGGATGGGTAGTGGGCGGGATGAATGTTGCTGGAATGGGAGGGTGGGCAGGGGACAGGTGTTCAAGTGTTGGGGAGGGTGGGTCAGGGATGAGTGTTCCTGGGATAGAGATGGTGGGCTGAGGACAAGTGTTGAATGGATGGGGAGTGTGGGCCAGGGACAGGTGTTGCCAGGATGGGAGGGTGGGCAGGGGATGTGTGTTTCCAGGACAGAGATGGTGAGCTGGAGATGAATGTTGTTGGGTTGCAGAGGGTGGGCAGGGGATGTGTGTTCCCAGGTTGGAGAGGGGGCTGGGATGTGTATTCCCAGGAGGTGGAGAGTGGGCCAGGGATGAATTTTGCCAGGATGAAGAGGGTGAATCAGGAACACATATTCCCTGGATGGGGAGGGTGGGCATGGAATGTGTGTTCCAGGGATGTGGAGGGTGGGCCAGGGATGAGTGTTGCAGGGTTGGGGAGGCCAGGCATGTGATGGGTGTTCCCAGGAGGTGGTGGGTGTACCAGAGATGAATGTTGCTGGGATGGAGATTGTGGGCCAGGGATGTCTGTTCCCAGGATGGCAAGGGTGAGCAGGGTATGTGTGTTCCCAACATGGGGAGTGTGGGCAGAGGACGTGTGTTCCCAAGATGGAAAGGGTGAGCTGAGGATGAGTATTGCCGGGATATGGATGGTGTGCCAAGTAAGTGTGTTCCTGGGTTGCAGAGGGTGGGCAGGGACATGTGGTTCTGGGTTAGGAGGGTGGGCGGAGACTTGTGTTCCCAGGAGGTGGAGAGTGGGCTGGGGATGAATGTTGCCATGATGGGGAGGGGCTGGCAGATGATCCTGGGATGGGGAGGGGGAGAGAACATGTGCCCTAGGGATGGGTAGAGTGAGTCGGGGACATGTGTTCCTGGGAGGTGGAGGGTGGGCTGGGGATCAGTGTTGCCAGGATGGGGAGGGTGGGCCAGGGTCATGTGTTCCTAGGATGGGAGGTTGGTCCAGGACATGTGTTCCTAGGAGAGGATGGTGGGCATGGGATGTGTGTTTCTTGGTTGGGAGGGTGGGCTGGGGATGTCTTCCAGGATGGGGAAGGTGGGCAGAGGACATGTGTTCCCAGTATGTGGACGGTGGGCAGGTGATGTGTGTTCCCACATTGGGGAGGGTAGGCTGTGGATGTGTGTTCTCAGAATGGAGAGCGTGGGCCTGGGATGAGTGTTGCCAGGATGGGGAGGGTGGGCAGGATATTAGGCAAAAACATGATGAAAAAAAAAATGTGTTGATGTAGAGGAATATCATTACCCATTAGGAGCAGGACTGGGAGGATGAGGTTGCCTATAGCAAGTGCATATTGTCATAAGGGACAACTGAACCACAGAAGGATCAAGGCAACCAAGACAGAACTGGGAGTGCTCTTTGATGCAAGTCAAGCCATCTAACTTATCAGTCAATTGGTGGGCAACCTTTTGGCAACAGAGACACTCATGTACAGTTAGTATTGGGGTGCAATGAGTACAAGTGCACCATGATGTCACATCATGCAATCTATCACTCAGTAATGCTTGAGTATCATCATCAGCAGCAGCAGCAGTGGGACATGTAGCATCACTGGGTGTATCATCATGTGTAGCATGTGATAGTCTGTGAGGCTCAAACATGTATGGTTGTATACCAATAGTGACACTGATGTTGGCCCCTATGCACAAAAAAACATGCAAGTGGTGCATTGGCGAGCACACAGCTCCGCACCTGTGGGGGTAACACATGCCGTGTGAGCTATATGCACCAAAGCCAGCATCCGCTTAGGCCCCTTACATGGCCCCACCACCCAGGCATGCAGGGATCCCTGGGGCAACCGGTGTGGAGTGGAGGACCCAGACATATGGGCAATCCACTAGCCACCCGGGTCCCTGCAGTTGATCACTTGCACCCTGGGGCACCAGCGTCTGCAGTCGGCACACAGTACGCTAACTGCACCGGAGGGGGCCTGTCCCCCATTCGCCACTGCCCTCACACTGAAATGTGCCCCGATGTCAGGGGTGGCCCTAGCAGGGGTCCGTGGATCTCATCCATCACCTCCACGCCCGGTAGCTGCAACTCAGGGGCGCATACTGGGGCCATGACTTCCCAGACTTGGCATAGCCACCATCCCCCTGTGCATGGCACTCTACACATCTGTACATCATGCAGAGTGCCAGCCCTCCAGACCACCCACGTGTGGAGCTCAGTGATCAGCCGGGGTATTGGGTGCATGGGGGGCATAAATGTTTTGTGACAACCTCAGTGGGGGTGCAGTAGGAATGGTGGGTGCAGAGTGGGCTACGCACCAGAGTTATGCAGCATGTACCCATTCTGCACATTTGTGAATAGGGCAGATTCAGAATATACATTAACACATCTGAAGTATCACTATCAGTCCCACTTTCAACCTCACTATCACTGTCAGCTTCACCTACTGCCTCAGAAACAGTGAAATCATCATTGCCAGTATCACCACTTGCCATTTTCTTCCCTAAAATCAACATGAATGCTTCTGATGAAATATAGGTGGTTACAGTACAGTAGTTACGATCAATGATGTATGCCTGAGATTTTTTAATTTTAAGATGATTTATATTTTCGGAAATATACCTTAATTTCCACATTGACCTTCAGTAACAATGCTTTTTACATAAATGAAAGTATTGCTGTTGCAGTGTGACACTTGACATAATAATAATAATAATAAAATGTATTTGATTAAGCACCTTTCAGCTTTCAAAGCACTGTACAATAGACATAAAAACAAAGCATGAGTGCAAATACAGGCAATATAAATCAAAATAATACCAAAAATGCCTTCCCCCATAAAAAAGTCTTAAGTGCCTTCTTGAAACTCCCCACCGTCCTGCACTCCCGAAGCTGACAGAGCAGAGAATTCCAAAGGGTAGGTGCTGCAAACCCAAAGGCACGCACACCAGATGACTTTAGATTAACCCTTGAAATCTCCAGCAACCCCTCATCAGCCAAGAGGAGCTGTCGCAAAGGGGTGTAAGGAATCAGGAACTCTTTCAAGTACTCGGGATCTAATCCATGTAGGACTTTGTAAGTCAACAGACCTACTTTAAAGGTGATCCGACACTGTATTGGCAGCCAGTGCAGAGCGTGCAGCATAGGGGTAATATGGGATCTTCTGGATGCCCCAGTCAATAAACATGCTGCCGCATTCTGCACAAGCTGTAAGCGGTGGATATCAACCCCAGAAAGCCCTGAATATAGGGAGTTGCAATAATCATGGCACAGTGTCACAAAGGCATTGACCAAAACAGGCAGGTCGCTGGATGGAACAAGGTGCCTATTCCTGGCAATGTTCCTAAGATGGTAAAAGGCCAGCTTAATGACTGCCAATACCTGGTGACAAAGAGTCAGGCCATCACCAAGCACCAGTCCCAGGTTACGCACCCGTTCAGAGATGAGAATCTGGGCCTCCCCCAGGACTAAACCAGAGGGGAGCCCAGTCCTCAACCCCTCTACCCTATGACCCGGGTCCACAATCAGAATCTCAGTCTTTCCTGGGTTCAACTTTAGACTGCTGGAATTCATCCAGTCTTAGATTTCTGCGAGGCAGCTGTTCAGTACCAAGATAGCACTAACCTGGTCAGGAGCAAAAGACAGGTAGAGCTGGGTATCATCAGCATAGCAATGAAACCTCTGCTCATACCATCTTACAATGTCTCCGTGAGGTAGCATATATACTGCAAATAACATGGGGGACAACACTGAACCATGAGGCACCCCACAAGGCAGAGAGAAAGCCCTGGATGAAAACAAACCCGAGGCTACTCTCTGCATTCTCTCAGGAAGGAAAGATGAAAACCATCTGAGGACTGTACCCGACAGCCCACGGATGAACCTCAAGCATTCAAGCAGAACCCCATGATCCACAGTATCAAAACTGATGATAGATCCAGGAGAACCAAGATAGAATGGTGTCTCCGATCTCTCGCCATCAGGAGATCATTAAGCACCCGAACCAGAGCAGTCCCAGTACTATGCCTCTTACGAAAACCCGATTGGAGAGGTTCTTATAAATTATGGATGGTTAAATGGTTATATAGTTGAGCAGCCACAACTTTCTCAATAACCTTCCCTACAAAAGGGAGGTTAGAGATAGGCCTGTAGTTTGCTAGGTTCTCCGGGTCTAAATAAGCTTTTTTCAGCAGGGGGATCACCACCCCCTCCTTCAGGGAACTGGGGAACTCACCCATGTCTAGAGAGCACAGGACAATCTGAGCTAAGACAGGGCCAATAATCTCACTACAACCCAAAATCAGGGAAGTAGGGCCTGGGTCTAAACTACAGCATGTGGGATGCATCTCCTGGACAATCCGCATAATGTCTATGAAATCCGGCAGGTCAAAGGTACTCCAGGAAACTCAGGGCTCTGTGACAGAGCACCAATCAACAGTAGCCCCCTTAGAATGAAGTTGGTGGCACTCCCACCTGATGTCGTCAACCTTGTTCTCAAAGAAGTGAGCGATCTCACCACAATCAGTTTGTGTAAAAACTCGACGGAGCTGCTGACAGGCTGGGTTGCACAGCCTGTCAACAGTTCTGAAGAGTTGTGCCAGTCGGTTCCATGCAACAGAAATTTCCCTGGCCAGGAATTCTGCCTTCTTACAGGAAATTTCTGTTTGGTAGAGTTTATAATGCTGTAGCAAAATAAGGTGGTAGGCATCAGAGGCAGTCTTCCTCCAACGACGCTGTAACTTACACCCCAATTTCCGCAACTCTCTCAGAGCCCCATCAAACCACGGGGCCCCAGGGTGACACAGAAGAGGGCGAGCTCGGATAAGAGCAATCAGATTGAGGACTGAAGATATGGCCCCATTATAGACTACAACCAACTACTCGGGATCTGTGCAAGACTCGTCCAACAATGAGAGGTCAATAACCGCCATCAGGTCTTCAGGGACCACATCCCACAAAGGACGGTACCTGACCAACTCCACAGGGGCTGACCTACCTGGGGGGGCCCCAAAATTGAACCCAACTGAATAGTAATCAGACCAACTGACTGGTTCCACCACTAAATCGGAGGCCTTGATCTCCAGGAGGAAGACCATGTCAAGAGAGTGACCTCCCTTATGTGTAGCTGAGAAAACGACCTGTGTGAAGCCCAGAGATGTCATCACCTGGAGGAAATGTTGACCAAAAAGCGAGGATTCGTCATCGACCCAGTCTGGGCGACTCTAAGGCCATGTCTGTGGCGAAGTCTGCTATTTCCTGCAGGAATAGCTTCTCATCACCTGGTGGATGGTAGATGAGGGTTATCCTGCACCCCACACCAGCTACCATGGTACACTCAAATGACCTGGCCTCCTCAACTGGTATATCAGTTAGGCCCAATTCAGTCTTGAAACAGACCGCAATTCTCCCCCCGGGGTCCAATTTCAGGTGATGTGCAACCGAGTACCCGGTGAGAACAGTCGCCGCTAAAAAACGGGCCACATTCCCATCCAACCAGGTCTCGATAATGCAAACCAGATCTGCCCTTGCAACAAAGTCTGCAATATGACCAGTCTTGTTGCAGGCAGATCTGGCATTGCATAACAGCGCCCCAGTTGGACGAGGTTGGCGAGCTGTCTCAACTACTTGCCCTCCCAAACTGGAGGTGCCCTTGGGTATGGGAATCAGAACAGTATCACCACATTCCAGATACCATTTTGCCCCAGGGCATCTTCTAGGCTTAACCACCCCTATGGGAGAGCCCCACATTATTCCACTGTCCTCAACCCCCATCCTGACCCCCCACAAGCAACTCTCAATGCCCGACAGCATTGATAAATAAAAGCAGGCAGGGGGGAGAGGAGAAAAGGCAGAGGGCACAGACAGCAGAAGCCGAATAGCACAGGACAGAAGGGGCAAGCAGGCACATTTCATTAGCACTATTAAAATAACAGGAAAGCACGAGACTCCAAATTTCCGAAATCACAAGGCAATACTGTAAGCAGAACTAAAACTCCAAAACAAAAATAACTTTAAATAACAATCCTTACCATAAAAATCAAATAACCTACCCCCTCCCACTGTAAGATAACCTTCAAACCCTTGAAGAAAAAAATACAAAAACACAATCTCCTCTCACAGGATACGATAAACATAAACATATAAAATAATCCTCCTCCTCCCACAGCTCTCTCACAGCCAAGGAGGGGGAGAAATAATAAACCAAAAAATAAATAAAACAACCCCCTCTCATAGGATATTCAAAACAAACAAAAACAGTAACTTAAATTTCCCCTAGCCCTCCTACAGCACGTGATGAAAGGGGTTTTCCAGATGTATGTAGTGACTGGTCCGTGGGTGGGTGGCTCCAGCATGGGAACACAAAGCCAGTCTGAATACCTGGAAACCTTTTGTCACTAAAATGAGGGGCATAAGCACAGTAAATGAAGGACACTTTTAGACAATGGCCCTCAGAATGAGGGACACATCATAAAGCATGAAAATGCAAGGTCAAAACATTGTGGAAGTAAAAGATTTGTTTTGTGTTCAATGTTTACTTCTTCTGTAGCATCATAGACTTTTTTTTTCAGTCCAGCTTTTTCAGCTCCAGCAACCATGGTGTCAGGTTCCCACCACCATGCCCTTGCAGAATTATCCTCATCAGCCACAAAGCACTAGCTTCAGGCTCCTGTGCCTCACCACTCTTTGTTTCAGGGTCTCCTGAATGCCCTAGCCTGGGTGCAGGCTCATATCCACCCTGTCTTAACACAAGCAGCATGCTCCTGAGTCCCCCCACAACAAGCAGCTCAGCCCTTTTCACATGATCACAACATCATCCCATGTTCCGGCTGCAGGGAGTGCTGTCATCTGGGGAGCACTGGGTGGTCAGGGGGTAGTTGCAGCTGCAGGTGGTTTGGACAGTTTGTCAATGGGTGAGAAGGGTGGCAAGGGGGAAGATTCCAATTGTAGGGAGGTTGGTCGACTTTTGGGATGCAGGTTGGGGGCTGTGGTGATCCAGGGAGGGTGCTCAGCACATGATTGCTGCACTGCGGGTGTTCTGATTACTGCTTTGTGTGCTCTGCATTCTGAGCTTGTCCTGCCATTAAGTGCTGGTGATGAGTTGAAGCCTACATAGAAATTACACTGAATAAACACTACAGCGTTAACCGTTTTTATGGAACATTTTTGAAAATGCCAGATAAATACTAATAACTTGCATGGAAAAAAAAGCCATAGATCTTCACGTTAAACTTATGGTTATAGTACGCATTATGTGCCTAGTGAGGCCAATCCCACACATCTCTCAACCAATCACCAGGGCAGCATTCATCTTTCTCATCCCCCAAACACTGGTAGTGCTTGGTTCCTAAACTTGCCAGTCAGTGACAATCATCTGTTCCCTCCCCCAATACACATACAGCACTGGCAGGACCAAATTGTAAACCTGCCACTCGGTGGCATTTCTCTGTCTCTCTGTCACACCATGCCACACCAGCAACACTGGACTATAATCTTATTACATACTGTAAATGGTTGGCAGCATTCATCTTTACTCTGTGCACCATACTCGGTAGAAATATAGCCCACCTCCCTCAAGTGAGGGGGGCATTAAAATACCAGTCATGCTCACTGGCAATCCAGCCTGCCCCCCCCCTCAGGAGAGGGGGATGTTTGTGTAGGAGTCCAGTTCTGTGGCAGCCATGCGACTTTCTCTCTCTCTCTCTCTCTTGCCACCAGCCTGAATAGCCAAATAAATTGCCTGACCTGCCACCACAGCCACTCCTACAGCATAAAAGACTGTTCATACCTCCCTCCCCATTTCATCTACCTCCTCATTGCCCTTGTTCACATTTCATTTGAATTATAAAAACATACAATCAAAAACATTATCAGCACTGACCAATGCTTGTTACTCCTGTTTCCAGTGGGACTTTTCCCACTGCAAGAAGTTAAGAGTACTGTATTTTTATACCACCTGCCAATTCCTAATAAATATACTAAGGATGAGTCCTGAGATTATTTGGACCCCCCAGTAGCTGCTATATGTTATTCACACTAGAGGGTGGCTAACATGAAACTGCCTATCTGGGGGACATCCCTTACAGAAATAATTATATGAAATGTTTTCATGCTGCACACATAAAACTACCCAAATGATATGAGTGCTGCAAGTATGATTTAAATGTTAAATTGGAACCGACTGCATGCATATGGCATGCATGCAGCAAGCAAGTGTGGAAACCATATTTTTTATGTTAAATTAGGAAAGACTGCATGCATGTGGCATGTGTGCAAAAAGTAAGTGATCACTGATAACTTCACATGTAAAAGTTAAGTGACTTGCTCAGGATCACATCATACACAAGTGGGGGTTGATGAGATTCAAACCCAGGTCTTTATGCCTCCAAGTCTCCTGGCATGCAGTACATTGCCTTTAACCACTGAGTCATACTGTCTACACACATATGGCTTGCTTGTACTTCAATAGATACTGTATTGAATACATCTGCATGCATGCAGTGTGCTTGTAGCCACTGTTACACTTTTCAGTTTTCATCTCTCCCTCATCTCATTTTCACAGTTGAACTGTAACACACATACCAGTGGAACCCATGTGTTTTTTCCCATCCTCAATACACAAATGTACCCACAAAACCACTTAATTACTTCTGTCTGGCCTGTACTCCTACTGTTTTCTCTCCATAGTTTTAAATGCTTCCATGCAAACAGACTTTAAGGTGCAAATACAAAAGTAGCACTAACTCGAGACACACACCCACATGGCCACTTCCCCCCATGCACACACACACTGTAGTGGGTACAGCCATGCTGCTACAGACAGCCCACCAAGTATAGACATAAGTAAAAAGTCTCTTACTTGTGTACTAGGGATCCAAAGACAGGAGTCTTTAAGAGATGATGTCCATGGGTCAGAGTGCTGGGGCATACCCCCTTGAAATGAATGGAGTTATTTTCTATTACTGTTTTATATGTTATGATGGTGAGTTTCAGAATAATGAAGGCCATTGTTCTACTAACAAGGCCCTTGTTAGTTGAGTGGTGGCCTTCATTAATCTCCAACTCTCCATCAATAATGTATAAAATAGTAATAAAACAATACCCCCATTCATTTCAATGATGCACACCCCTGCAGTCTCCTTTTCCATTTGTAATAGTGTGCCTTTGCATGGGGATGTGGAGGTCAGCTTTACTGGTGGAGGGGGAGGGATAAGGCTGACTATAGTGGGGCTCCAATAGTCTGTACATACCATACCGCTCAACTGTCCGTGAATGCAAGGGACAGCTCTAGAATGTCTGTAACATCTCTAAAAGGTACAACTTAATTGTTTTGACTGAAAAGTGATAGGCAAATCAGGAAAAATTAAAATGTATAAGATTCATCTATATATACCCCGGAGCAGTGCATCAGATTTGGGCTTAAACCCACCCAGTTACTAACCAATTTTTTTCCTGGCTAAAGTTCTTCCCCCCTTCAAAATGAACTTTGTCCCAGTTTTTTTCCCCCGACTCCATTCCATTCAATACCCATCCCCTATGGGTCATGAAGCTGCTCAAAGGTGAAGAAACGTGAAAAACACATCAATATTTAACATAGAAACACAGAAACATAGACTTTGACAGCAGATAAGGACCGCTTGGTCCTTCCTTTTTTGCCAACCCCCATCCTTGTAAAAACAATTATTTACTTTTACTTATCCAGCCATATGGCCAGAACCTGCAGCCTGGCATAGTGTGCCACCAGCCCAGTTTTCAGTTCGCTCCCCCACTCTTCTTCCACTGGATGCTAGAACCGACCATCACAGGCCCCCAACATGGTATGCTACCAAGTCACCTCATCAATTGAACCCACCCAACCTGGGTTGCTTGCCTCTTGCTTGGTTGCTGCTATAGCTGCTGCTGCACTGTACTGATCAAGGCCTATGAAGGCCACCCACACTGCTGTCACCACTGCTGCTAAGCTTAACTTGCTGCCTTGGGGGTCTGTGTTGTTTTTTTTTTTGCAAGGAGAGCCTAGTAGAGTAAGTAGGTAGCCTAGTCTTAAGTTAGCTTCTAGCTCACCCTCAGCCCCTTCAGCCACCAGGAGAGACAGAGACTCACAAGAGTAGAACAACAAAAATATGCTGCCACAACACTGCTATTGAGAGTTCAGTGCTCACTGACTCCTCCAAGCTGTAGCGTGCAGTCTGTCTACTCTGTGGTGGGAAAGACAGTGTCACACTTGCAAGGCTCATGCGCTCTTTCTTGGTTGGAGCTCATCCACATCACATGTGATTGTGCCACCACTAATAGGTGGAGAGAGTGGACAACACAATACAGACACAGTCAAGTCTGGAGAGTACCTGCAGCGTGAGTACACATGGACCAGGTGGGCACTTATTGTGCAAAAGAAAAAGATTAAATCCAAATTTAAAGCCATTATTGCCACATCATAAGAACAACCTAGGCTCAAACATGGGGGGGTGGGGCAACTGCTCCCCTCTGCCCTACCTAAATGGCACCCCTGCTTAATGGTAGAAATTCATTCTCAGGTGCTAATGCAATGGTTTCCACCATGTTCTGAGGTACTGTATATTCATGTTTCATGATGTGTCCTGATCATCATGTGGGTTAGAGTCCCTCATTTTGAGTGTCCATGTCCCTCATTTCAGTGACAAAATGTGAGGTATGGTGCAGGGACCCCACTACTTGAAAGATCTCCTTTTTCGCTACTGCCCCTTCTGGCCTCTCCGATCCACCGATGAGGGATTGCTAGAGATTCCCACAGGGCGTTTACAGACATCTGGGGCCTGTTAATTTGTATTTGCAGCCCCTACCCTGTGGAACTCTCTACCTCATTGGATAAGAGAATGCCTGACCATCCAAAACTTTCAAATCGAACTTAAGATGTACCTCTTTGCCGTAGCCTTCAGTGATGAAATTTAATGATCCTGTCTTTTAATTATCTATTGCCTGCACTACTGATAATTCATGGTTTTATATATGTTATAATTTTATGAATTGTATAGTTTTATGTGATTATGTTTTTATGTACAGGCATCTTGAACTATGGAAAGGCTCATTTTTACAAATAAATTTTGATTTGATGTGATTTAATGCTTCCAAGACCCTACTCAGCACAAAGAGTGCTGAGCATGGCCATAGTGTACATGCTCAGTACAGAATGACAAAGGGAAAGTAAGTGAGATGAAACGGTCATGGAGAAACACATTTGTAACACTAAATATGCATAAGGGATTTGCGTGGTCCAAAACAGAAAGGATAGACTTCACAACACAGAGGCCCCTCTTCATACATGTGCATGGGGGATGTTGACTGGCTATATCCTAGGCATTTAATGTAGTAAGCAAACAATACTTTACAAATTAATGGCGATTTAATGACAAAAATCAAAAGCCATTAAACAACTTGCAAAAAGATCAGAATTAATGTGTTTACCTAATTTTTATTGGAATTCAAATAAAAATGTATTTTAATGACTCTAATTGCTAGCAGTAGTATAAGAAATAGAAACTGATGTTTTTTTAGATGAGATTTGCACCAGCTTAGCTGCTACACACATGGCAAGAGTGCAGTATGTGAACCTGATATGATGTTTAAATGATGTTCGCACCAGCTTAACTGTTGCACTCATGTCAAGCGTGCAACATGCGAACCTGATGTCATTTTTAGAAGATGTTCACACCAGCTTTCCTGCTGCGCACATGTCAAGCTTGCAGCATGCAAACCTGATTTGCTTTATAGACCTGATTCGCTTAGGATCACTTTGTGTATGCGAACTGCATGCAAACATTGCACAATTAAGCATGTGCTATGCATTCTGCATGTACACAGCACACCTAGATTTCTGTAAGGGATGGAAAACTGGCACTGTATGGGCTATCAGAGCAGGATTAGGAAGATGCCTGGTGGAGAATGGCACTGAGCGTTGCACAGCATGAGTGCAGTTGCCATTTGAGCTGATATGCTTGGATGTACGTTCATAAACAAGTGGGTATCCTTGCTGCATTGCAACAGGTTGGGCAGACAAGACAGTAAGTAAGTCCCTTCCACCACCACAGTACTGCATTACTATGAACTCACACAGATTTTCTAATAAATCAATAGGACCATTTTTATTAATTACACTTTTGAATATATCTTTTATTGCGGTAAACATACTGGGCCGGATATTCAAAAGGGTTGCGCCATGCGCAATAGGGTTGTGCATGCGCAAGTCCGAAATTGCGCCATTCTGCGATATTCAGCAGGAGGCAGTTGAGCCACTGAAAACAGGCTGAGCAACAGCGCAATGCAAATGAATGCATGCTGAACTGGAGGGAGGAACCATGCATAAACTGCACAGCCGGTATTCAGCCGAGCTGTGCAGAGTTATGCAGGCACAACCCACAACCTGCGCCTGCACAACTTTGAGCCAAAAAAAAAAGACTTAAGTCAAGGGCCACCCACAGGTGAGCTGCTGCATTGCAGGGTGCAACACAGCAGCTGCCACCTGTGGCTGGCCCTCAACCCACACCCTGTGCCCCCCCTGCAGCCCGATCGCGGGCAAAAGAGAGTAATATCCCCACCACCACCCCCACTGGCCCGGTCCCAGGCTTAGCTTTAATTCTCCCCCACCAGCCGATTGCGGACAGCAAAGTGTCTCCCCCCCAACATATCCCTGGTGGTCCAGTGGACCGAACATCCCGATTGAGGGATTGTGTATTAACCCCCCACCTCCGATTATATCCCTGGTGGTCAGTGGACCGAATATCCCGATCGCGGGATGGGTGTACCAACAACCCCTCCCAAAAAACATCCCTGGTACTAGTGTCCCCACCACCCACCGCGACTCCACCCGCGCCCTGGCAGCCGGCGGCATCCCACCGCCTGCCGCCCGCCGCCCGCCGACTTACTGCCGGTAGGGCTGTATGCCCATTGGTGCAGAGCAAGAGCCAATGGGCGTGCAGCCCATACCGCATAAGACAGTCCAGATTTGTGAATGAGTCACAAGGGGCGGCGGGTGGGATGCTGCTGCCGCCGCCGCCGGGGAGCGGGTGGGAGGCTTGCTGGTGGGTGGGGTGGGGGACACTAGGCACCAGGGATGTTTTGGGGGTTGTTTGCACACTCCATCCCGTGATTGGGATGTTCGGTCCACTGGACCACCAGGGATATAATCGGGAGGTGGGGTTAATACACAATCCCGCCGATCGATTTACGATCCACTGAACCACCAGGGATGTGTTGGGGAAACATTGCTGCCCGTGATTGGGCTGGTGGGGCGGGGTTCAACTATGCCTCACGACCGGGCCAGTGGGGGGTGGGGGATCCTACACTGTTTTGCCCTATGATCGGGCTGCAGGGGCATTGGTCCCCAATGGCTGCTGCCTGGCAGGCGCCAGGCGCAAGTCCTCGGGATCGAGCACCTGCATGCTAATGGCATGCAAATGAGCCATAATCATATGCAAATGGCCCCTGCTCCTTGCATGAATTATGGCCCCATTTGCATGTCAGCTTTTGAATATCGGGATTTTGCACATGGCGCAATGGTACCCGCGCCACCGCAAGTTGAATGCTCCACTCTTTCAACTTGCGGTGGCGCAAGTTCCACTGCGCCATGCACAGTGGCTGTGGCTGGGGGGTGATATTCAAAGGAGTTGCTCAATAGCGCAACTCCTTTGAATATCACCCCGGACACACCCCTGCGCAACTGTATTGCGCAGCGCAAGGGCTTGCGCCTAAGAATAGTGCAGTTTGAATATCCAGCCCACTGTGTCCAAGCTCCAACAGAAAGTAATTCTGCTGGTTTTCTTCAGAGTATATGCCGAAAATCTGTATTTAAAGCAATAAATTGGTATAGGCACTATATCCAGTAGAACATTGAGCTGATGCTTCCGGGTCTGCTTTGACATCCATAGCATGACACCTCACACAATGTGCTCACAAATGTAAACAAAGCACGTAGCACACGCAGGCTCTGAGTGCTCATTAGCATACTTGTTGCATCTCTGGCAGCTACTTACACAGAGATGGCGCTGAGCATACCAGGGTGAACAAATGCGTCTTTTAAGACATCAGCTTGGAAATACCTTGGTAGCAACTCACAGTGTTAAAGTTACCAAGTGAGTAAAAGAAGGTATCAAAATGAGAATTTGCACAGTTTTCCTTCATCCTTGTCCTGGGAATAGCCAGGAGGCCCTCCTCAGTAGAGCAGAGAGGGTGTCAGCACATATAAGGATGTAGGAAATCCAACAGACAACCCAAGCTCAGCTCATGTAGGCCTTATAAATTAGCAACCCAACTTTAAAACAGATATGCCCTTTAACCAGTGGCCAATGCAGTTCATGCAACGCTGGGAATACATGGCCAGACCTCGAAAGGCCAGTCAGCAACCTAGCAGCTATGTTCTGCACTAGCTGCAGGTGCCACAGTGTACCTCCACTGACTTCAAAGTACAGTGAATTAGAGTAGTTGAGCCTTGAGCTCACAAAAGTTAGCCGTTTACCCAAAATGACTCCAGGCTATCTCACATTAGCAGCAGCCACTAGCCCAGAAGAACAAAGCCGAAGCCCTGACTCTTTCTGCAGCTGCTACTCTCCCCTGTGACCCAGCTCAGCCACCACTACTTCAGTTTTGTCAGGACTGAGTCTCAGCCAACTCAATGACATCCAGCCTTAGATCTTGGCCAGGCACTTACTAAATACATTGACCTCACCAGGCATTCTTGGTGCTCTAGACAGATATGTCTGGGTACCATCTGCATAGCAGTGAAACCCAGCCCTACACAGTTTAATGATCCCTCCCAGAGGCAGCAGGTAAAGTGTGAACAACACAGGTGACATGACCAAGACCTAGGGTAGCCCACCAAGCAGGGCCATTGGGGGAGGAAAAATTTCCCCAACATTACTCTTTGCATTCTGCCAGTGAGGTAGGACTCTAACAATCAGATGACTTTGCTAATGAGTCCAATATACTCCCTGAGCTGATCCAGTAACAGCACATTATCAAAGGTTTCAAACGCTGATAAGAGATTGAGGAGAATGAGAACTGACTACTCTCCCTTATCACTCTTTCTGAAAAGAGCATTGTACACCCAGACCAGCAGCCTCTGTGCTATGCCTAGACCTAAAACCAGACTGGAGAGGCTCATAGATGTCAAAAGCAATGAGGTGTGCATTGAGTGGAGCACAACCGCCTTCTCAATAAGCATGCCCATGAAGAACAGTTTAGAGACAAGTTTCTAATTTGTCAGGATGTCTGGGTCCAGAGATGGCCTCTTAAGAAGGAGCTTCACAGCAGGAGGAAGGAGGTGCTGTTAGAACTATAGTACTCTACTGGACTAAAGAACTAGAACTCTGTTGCTGGGAACTTTAATTTAGGGTAAAAATAAACAGAAACAAACAACAAATATAAGAGTTGTTTGAGTTCGGTGAAGGAATTGTCATCTGTGCACTTAGCTAGGTGAAGAAACAAACTGTTAATTAGGGGGAGTGGCTTAGAGAGTGAGAGAGAGGGAAGGCAGGTGTTTGCATTTAAAAACTGACCTAGATAGCCTGTGGCAGAGAACAGCAAGAGGAATGAGGTGCTGTTAGAACTATACTACTCTACCGGACTAAAGAACTAGAACTCTGTTACTGGGAACTTCAATTTAGGGTAAAAACAAACAAACAAACAAAAAAGAGTGTGTCTGTCTGAGTTGGGTGAAGGAACTGTTATCTGTGCAGTTAGCAAGGCGAAGAAAAAAAAATATGACTTAGGGTGAAGGAATTGTTATCTGTGCAGTTAGCTACGTGAAGAAACAAACTGTTAATTAGGGGAGTGGCTTAGAGAGAAGGAAGCCAGGTGTTAGCATTTCAAAACTGACCTAGATAGCTTGTGGCAGAGAACAGCAAGAGAAAGGAGATGCTGTTTGAACTATACTATTCTACTGAGACTATATTGCCCTCCATCCCTCCCGTCCACCCCCCCCCAAGCCAGTTCTACTTTTTAGAGGCACAGGATTTGACTAACAACAGGAACTTCCTGTTTGGGAACAGGAAGGGAGTGATCACAGAGGCACAAAAGAATCACCATCCTAGAAGGAAAAGAGTAGCTCTCCATCACCCGCTAGCTGCTGGAGGTCTGACTCTGAACAAGTAAGATGGAGACTACTGAGGAAAATAGGCACTTACTGTCCCAGAACAGGAAGATTAGGAGCTTAAAGGACAAGGAGGCAGTAGAAAGTAGGAAATATATATATATATATATATATATATATATATATATATATATATATATATATATATATATATATATAAAAATGGTAGCACAGTAATGCTACCATAGTTAGGGGTTGAGTAGCCCTTTTAAGGTTAAATGGTGAAATTTTGCACCTTAAAACATTTGCCGCCATTTAATGGATTAGATTTACCTGAAATTTGGCAGGCACGGGACTTAACCATAGATCTTAGGATCTGGTAACTTTCATACTGGTTGGATATACAGCTGTGGAGTTATTAAGCGACATCCGTGCATGCAAGTACCTTTTTTTGTGCATTCTTTGCTTGCGCCTACAGGTCGCATGGTTTGTGCGACCATTTAGAAAACTTCAGGAAACATGCGGCCAGGGTCCCTGATGTGCCTTTTGAAGATTTCATGAAAAAATATTGAACGGTTCGAAAGTTATTCAAAAAACAAGTTCCCATTATAAGTCAATGGGAAAAATTAACAAAAAGTTTGACACTTTCGCAAAGGCATTTTTTAGTGTCGCAAATGGCCCTAGTAGTGTTGCAAATCTGCCATGTTGTTTTCAGTTACTGATCACAGAAATGCTTGGCATTTAAAATTGGGACCATCTAGGGACACAATTCTTTTTGTGTTTACCTATTTGAGCCCTGAGGATGCTAGCCATGTCTTTATTTTGGGGTTAAACAACGCAGAAACATGTTTTCCAAATTTCTGGGAAAAGTAGTGTCATTGAGTAGTGTCGCACTTGGGACAGTTTCGCAAATTTTTGTGAAAGCTTTTGCAAATCACGACACTACTTTTCTAGGCTATGGCCAAAATGACAGGAATTCTTTGCCACCCTGCTGCAAAAAAGTTTGGTCTTTTGGGCTGAAATTTGGAGGGAAGGCAGCCAACATCTCACAGATGTGTCTTGTGGTGGTTTGGTGACAAAATATTGCACATATGCAAAGTTATGGTACTCCGAATTTGACTTTTTTTCCCATAGACGAACATGGTGTCATCTTCCGCGCCTTTCCGGGCTCCTATCTCAGAAACGGTGCGAGATACAGAATTTTTGTCATGAAGATGCGTAGCCCTATGGGCTACACGTGCAGTGAAAACCTAGCCAGGAAACTCATGAATCATGTGAAATTTAATTTTTTTTTCTACGTTGCACGGTTCCTGAGATATAAGCAATTTAGTATTCCAACAGCTCATTTTCTGCTCCGAGGCCTATTATTATGCATACATTCTTTATACACACTGTGTTTCTCTATGCAGCTGTTGGGCAAAAACAGGGTGTGCACTTCCGTTACTGTTACAGTTAGTGTTTCCACTTGTGTTTCCGTACCCAATTGCGTTATCGTTCCCGTGTACGCCACCGTGTGCGTTACCCTTTGCATTCTCATTTGCACATGTGCTTGCATTCGCGTTTCCATTTCTGTTTCCTTTGCCATTATTTCTTCTGTTAACGTTACCATTTGCATTTCCAATTGTGATACCGTCACCATGCGCGTCATGGTTTGCATTTCCTTATCTGCTCGTGTCTCCTTTTGCGTCCTTGTTTGCATTGGTGTCACTTTGCGCTTGCATTTCTACTACTGTTTGCTTTGCCATTTATGTTTCAGTCACCATGTGCGTAATCATTAGCGGTTGCATTTCCCTTGCACTTACCATTACTATGTCACAAAAAATCACTTGGTGGAAGCACGGTGCCCCCACCACCACATTTTATTCACTATTTCTACTTCACATTCTCAAAAAGAAGGGAAATTACAGGCAAAAAACTCAGTTTAATGCATTAGTTAGGGTTGTTCCACAGCGACAAAAGTGAGGAAATTCAGAGTTGGGGTGAAAGTCTCCCTCGCTTTGCAACCATCACTAACTGCTGATAGAGGTGTGCATTGGAGTCATCGGTCCTAACTCTCACCCTATTCTCCTATACCTCAGCTTGTTTACACATGTGATGGGGTGAGAGTTAGAGCTGATGACTTCAAGGCACACCCCGTTGGTGGTTTGCGAAAGTGTCGCAGGTGCGACACTACCTTGTGACACTACTTTTTCCATCAATTTGAAAAACATATTTCTGGGGTGTTTCACCACAAAATAAAGACATGGCTAGCATCCTTAGGGCTTGACTAGGTAAACACAAAAATAATTGTGTCCTAGATGGTCCCAATTTTAAATGCCAAGCATTTTTCTGATCACCAACTGAAAACAAAATGGCGGATTTGCGACACTACTAGGGCCATTTGCAACACTAAAAAGTACATTTGCAACACTGTCAAACTTTTTAATAACTTTACTCATTGGCTTATAATAGGAACTTGTTTTTCAAATAACTTTTGAACTGTTCAATATTTTTTCATGAAATCTTCAAAAGGCACATTGGGGAACCTGGCCGCACGTTCCCTAAAGTTTTCAGACCGGTCACAAAAACTGTGCGACCTGTAGGTGAGAGCAAAGAATGCACAAAAAAAACATAATTGTGCTTTTGGTTGTCACTTAACTCCGCAGTCGTATATCCAACTGGTACAAAAGTTGATGATCCCAAGACCTACCATGCCCAGTCGTACATACCAAATTTCAGGTAAATCCGTTGAATGGTGGCAAAGTTATTAAGGTGCAAAATTTCAACCTTTAACCTTAAAAATGCGACTCAACCCTAACTATGTTAGCACTGCTGTCTACCATAATATATATACATATATATATATATATATATATATATATATATAGTATATATATATATATATATATATATATATATATATATATATATATATATATATATATAAATAAATAAACAGAGAGAGGAAAGAGTAAGTATACAAAACAACAGTTAAGGGACCACAGATAAAGACATGATGAGAGTGGTGCAATGCAGTGGCTGTGGAGCAGCAGACTTCTGGGAGACATTTTGGAGGATGCAGTGTTGTCTCATCTGCAGGCAGCTCTCTGGGCTGAAGGAGGAGGAGATTGCTCATCTCCAGGCTGAGTTTGCCAGTATTCAGGGGACCTCCTTTCCCACCCAGATACCTGGCTGGAAAAGGGTTCAAAGCAGTGCAGGAGGAGTTGGTGGAGTTGGAGAGGGGCCTTAGACAAGTAGCATGCACGGTAACCTTCTCAGAGGTGGTCCTGTCTAAGGCATGGGTGAGGCTAGGGTACTCCACACTATGGGATTCAATCAGTGGTTGAAAAACTGGTGCAGAACTCAGGGTTTTGGCTTCATTGGGGAGTGGGACTCCTCCTGGAAGGAAACAGGCCTATACTGACACGATGGTCTGCATCTGTCCAGGAGGGGAACCAGGATCCTAGGTGATAGGTTTAAATGCTTCATTGGCAAGCATTTAAACTAGCCAAGGGGGGAGACACTGAAAAGGAGAAGGGAAATCCCAGCCCACCACCACAAATCAGGGTAGTTAGTGAGGTAAACACAAAGATAGAGCAGTCGATAGACAGAAGGGCAGGGGTAAATGGAGAAAAAGACAAAGGCAGTAAGGACAGAGATGGGCCAAAAAGGGATAAGGCCATCAGAAAATGGAGGGTAATGAGTACCAATGCCCGTAGTCTAGGTAAACAGCTCCCTAAACTGGTGGCCTTAATGGAAGAGGGATGCCTGGATATCGTGGCAGTCGAAGAAACATGGTACACAGAGAACCATGACTCGGATGTCAACATACCAGGGTACACAATCTAGAGGAGGGACAGGGAGGGTAGAAGAGGAGAAGGAGTAGCTCTCTATGTAAGGGAAGGGATCAAAGCAAAGGAAGTAAAGGGTAAACAGGGAGGAGAAGAGGCACTGTGGGTCACCCTGGAGACTGGAAATGGTACCCCAATCTGCACAGGGGTTGTATATAGACCTCTGTCTTGGGGGAGGGGAGGAAATGGACAAGCAAATGACAGAAGGCATCCTTAGGCAAAGAAAAGGGAGATATTGCTGATGGGGGACCTGAATATGCCAGATGTTGACTGGAGCACTTTTGCTGCAGCCACATCCAAGAGCAGGGCTGTTCTCGATGCCGTACAGGGGGCATGCCTCAGAAAGCTCATTTTTTAACCCACTAGAGAGGGAGCAGTCTTAGATCTGGTACTCTCAAATGGGGACAGAGAGAGGATCTCATACCTAGAAGTGAGTAGCCATCTGGGAACAAGTAACCACCAAACAGAGTGGTTCACAATAAACTTAGCTATAGAGTCAAGCCATACCAAAGTGAAGGTACTGGACTTCAGGAGGGCTGATTTTGTCAAAATGGAAGAGTGCCTCAGAAAAGCACTAGCAAACAGGCAAGAAGGTGAGGTGGAGCAACAATGGGGAAACATCAAAACTGCCATCACAAAGGCAACAAGCCTTTGTGAAAAGCAAATAAACAAATCAAAATGACAGAAAAAAACACTATGGTTCCCAAAAGAAGTGGCAGGGAAGGTTAGGAGAAAAAGATAGTATTCAGGAAGTATAAGGAAACACAGAAGGAGCAGGACAGAGAACTGTACCAGTTAAAGCAGAAGGAAGCGGGGAAGGCAGTCAAAATAACAAAGGCCTAAACTGAGGAAAAGATAGCCAACTCAGTTAAGAAGGAGGATAAAACCTTTTATATGTACATGAGGGAGCAAAAAAAGACTAAGGCAGGGATACTGAGGCTGAATATAGGGGAGGGTGGTTGGGCAGAGAGGGACAGTGAAAAAGAAGGGATACTAAATGAATACTTCTGGTCAGCATTCACAAAGGAAGAGGAGGGGTGAGGTACCTAATCCAGCCAATAGACACACTCTGAATAGGGGGATTGATATCAGTCCTTTCACAGAAGAAAGAGTTTTGAAAGAACTCCTAAAACTGAAGGTGGATAAAGCAATGGGGCCTGATGGGATTCACCCCAGAATTCTAAAAGAACTAAGGGGAGGGCTTGCAACACCACTGACTACCCTTTTTAACAAATTATGGGAGGATGGTGTGGTACCTGAGGACTGGAGGAGGGCGGATGTGTTCCCCTTCACAAAAGCGGGAGCAAACAGAGGCAGGAAACTACAGATCTGTCAGTTAGACCTCAGTGGTAGGGAAAATGATGGAATCACTTCTGAAAGAAAGAATTGTTGAGTACCTAGAGTCCAGTGGGGCACATGACCCAAGGCAGCATGGATTCACAGCAGGAACGTCATGTCAGATGAATCTAATCGATTTCTTTGACTGGGTGAATGAAGTAGTAGACCAGGGAGGGGCTGTGGACAAGGTCTACCTAGACTTTAACAAGGCTTTTGACACAGACCCAAACAAAAGATTAATAAACAAATTAGCCAGCCTGGGAGTGGGTCCCAGGGTGGTAGCCTTGGTAAAACATTGGCTGGGCAACAGGACACAGAGGGTAATAGTAAACAGAGTCCACAGTGAAGAACGTGGGGTTACTAGTGGGGTATCGCAGGGTTCAGTAATGGGTCAGGTCCTTTTCAATGTCTTTATAAGTGACATTGCAGAGGGACTGGAAGGAAAAGTATGTCTCTTTGCAGAAGACGCAAAGATCTGCAACAGGGTTTATGTGCAAGGTGGGGTGGAAAGGATGAGAAGGTACTTGGCAAGGTTGGAGGAATGGTCAAATGTATGGCAGCTTAGATTCAATGCTAAGTAGTGCAAAGTAATGCACCTGGGAAACAAAAACCCAGGGGAAAGAGTACACAATGGGGGTGAGATACTGAAAACAAAAAAAATGGAAAGGGACCTGGGGTAGTCATATCAGATGACCTAAAAGTGGGAAAGCAATGTGAGAAGGCAGTAAGGAGGGCTGGGGGATACTGGGATGCATAGGGAGAGGCATCACCAGTAGAAAACAGGAAGCTGTTATCCCTCTGTACAGATGGTTGGTGAGACCACATCTGGCGTACTGCATGCAGTTCTGGAGACTCCATCTCCGGAAAAGACATAGACAGGGTGGAGGCTGTCCAGAGGAGGGCAACCAAAATGGTGCAGGGTCTGCACCAGAAGACATATGAAGAAAGACTAAAGGAGAGTAATATGCATAGCCTCAAGGAAAGGAGGGAGAAGGGGACATAACTGAAACTTTCAAGTACCTCAAGGGAATCAACAAAGTCCTAGAGGGTAGCATCTTTCAGAAAAAGAGATGTGCAAAAACAAGGGGGCACAATTTGAAGATAGAGGGAGGACAGCTCAGAGGTAATGTGAGAAAGTATTTTTTCATGGAGAGGGTTGTAGATGCATGGAACAGCCTTCCTGAGGAGGTTGTGGAGTCAAAAACAGTGAGGGAATTCAAGAGTGCATGAGACAGACATAAGGCAATTCTAGTGGGGGGGTAGGAGGAAGTAGGCTGTTGGTTAACTACGATCTGCAGCTTATCCATTAGGTAAGGAAATGGGCAGAGTAGGTGGGCCGAGCAGTCCTTATCTGCCATCAAATTCTGTTTCTATATTTCTATGTTTCTTCACCAGTGCATTTTTCAATGCAACTGGGAAAATCTTCTCTGACAGGGAACAATAGGCCCAGCTGCCAGACACAGCTCACTAGCAGCCAAGTTGGGCCTGGACCTACTTTGCAAATTGTTGGCCACAATTCCGATATCGCCTTGCACAGTATGTATCTCCCATCCTCCACCTCCAAGTCTAACACAGCATGAAGATGGCCACAAGCTATGCTGCTTGAAGACTAATAACAGTGCTAGCAGGAACAGTGAGATGTTTTTTTTTCTTTTTAGAACAGGTATACCACCATTGCCACATTTATTTTAATCTCACTGTTCTTTCCAGACTATCTCATTAAGCCCTTGGTCCTGGGTGCCTGTTTCTGTCACTGTTGTTTGCTTCCTCCCTAGCCTACCTGTGCAGAGTCCGAGCAGTGGAGGAGGTGCCAGCGGCAGTTGGAACCAAGCCACCCTGAGGAGGGTTGTTGAGACATATGGACGCCTGTCTTGCTGGTTGCTGCATTGCCTTCATCAATTAAGATTGAGACTGTGAGCCCCGGCTAGTTCTTGGGATAATTGGAGGCGGAATCCATGAAGAGTTCTGTTGGCTCTGTGTCCTCTGCCTGCGGACAGACTGGAGAAACTGTTGGATTTCAAGTGAGCCGACTGATTATGAGGGGATTTGTAAATTGCAGTTTACTGCCTTGAGCTACAATTCTTGAGGGAAGCTTATTCTGTCTTGTTCTGTATTGTACTTTCTGGGGAAAGAGGGACTATTTTTTAAAATAGTACAACTTAATTTGTGGGTGTAAAGGAATTGCTTATTGTCTATTACTCTCACATTGCTGTTTTGTTTGTTTGTTACTGCTGATAATGAAACTGCACTTTCCACTGCACAGATGCTGCACCGTGCGTGATTTTGGATTGACAGTTTGATCCTGTTAAGTTCTTATCTTTCTTGTATTTTTTATTTTTTCTTTAGATTATTTTGTACTGGGCACTCAAGTCTTTGTGAGCATTAGATTGGCATCCTATGGTCATATGACTATCTCCATTTAGTGCATGTGTGGAGTTCTCTGCTCAGATCATCTTTTCCTTCTCACAGGAACACAGAGCGCAATGACTGCATGGTGATAGCCTTTGTTTTTCGTCAAAGTTTTAACTTTTTTAAGTATTCAGCTCTGTACCCCGCTTTACTGCTATTTGTTGCAGTGTAGTGTGTCAGGCAGGAAAACCGACAATAACTGGCTCGTGCATTGGGAAGCGAATTCTTACATCAAGTTAGCTGGAATCTGCAGTGACTTGCTGTAACTGCAGTATTTCTGTGCTTAAAATTATGGAGAAACTGTAAGTTATTTTTCTCAACAAAGCCATGCTGGTACTGAAAGTATTAGAACTATTTTTTTTTATCTCATCTTTATTTATGCTCCTTCCCGTGCAGCGGATCCCTCGCAATCTCAGGCCACCGACACCCACACACCCCCGGGTCCGGTCTGGCACCCCCACTAGGCTGGCCTTTAATCACTCTTGCACCATGGCCCAGATATTCAAACTGCACCACAAAGTAGCACAATAGCAGAAGCAGGCGCAACTTCAGTGCGCCTATGAGCAAAAATGCACGATATTCAAACACTGTGCAGGCCAAGATGCGCCTGCACCACACAACTGAATATCATGCCAGCTGTGCCATGGTGCAACCAGGGATGCACAGTGGTGCAGGTCTGATGCGCAGTAGCACAACCAGGGATGTGCAGTGGAGCAGGGTAGCAGTACATAAGCACAACCAGGGATGTGCAGGGACAGGATGCAGGGGTTCACCACCCATGGAAGATATGGGCAGAGGAGCATGCAGCAGAACAGACATCACCCCCCCCACACCCCATGCACCGCACAATCTGAGGAGAGCTGGAAGAACCACCAGCCCATGGACACCAGCAACAATCTCACAGCTGGGGCATGGTGCCCCATTTCAACCCTGTGCACCATGGAGCCATGCACGGCAGCCCCACCGTGATCACCCTGCAGTGGGTGGCAGCAGCCACCGATGCAACAACTGCAGACACAGTGCCGCCCTTCATGGCCCCCCTGAGGTACAGCTGAGGGACTGACCCTGCGTCGGTACATGAAGTACCCCGCATGCGAAAGGGCCTGCCCTGGACCCCACCACCAGCGGTACAGCACCCTGCACACCCTCCCAAGGACACACCCCATCCCAGCACTGGCCCCAACAGCCAGCACAGATGCCCACAGTGGTGCATGGAAGCATGCATCACACAGGATGTAACACAGTGCACAGACAAACACCCACCCATACCCAAGGGCACACCAACACAGGGACACAGTAGCAGGGCAAAAAACCTACTGGCGTGCGGCCACAGCAGCTGTGTACCCATGGCTAGCACCCCTCCATGGCACAGGTGTACCAGCTACCCTGAGCATGCACCATGAATCCATATGCCACCAGCACGCGGCCGGAGCACAAGTGACAGACATTGAAGCACATCCCCTGCAACAGACACAAGTGACAGCATGGAGGGGGGACAACAACAGTGCAGGCCACAGTGCCACCCAAGGCAGACGTGCACCATACCAGTGACAGGAGGCAATCCGGCATTGTGCCGGGTACAGGGGTTGTCCAGCTTGGACAGCCACCACTGACATGCCAGCAGACCGTGAATAGCACAGACATGCAAGGGTGTCAGCTGCACAGGCCATGGACAGTCAGACAGGGGCACCATGGACACAGTGCATGCACTGTGGACCACTGCACACAGGCATCCAGTGCACAGAGAACAACATACAAACCACAGACAGTGACCGAGTACCCCGCCCACACCATAGGCGGTTCCCATGCCTGCACTACCCCTCATGCCATGCACACCACTGCAGCCAAGCACCTGTATCCCACTGCAAATCAGAGACCACCACAGTTGTCATAACAAAATGCATGTATTTAAATGAGGTAACAAAAAACTATGTACAAGTATTTACAAGGGTGGGGGAAGGGCCACAAACCAGGTGAGGGCGGGCATGGGGCAGGGGTGAACAAATGGGAGATGGAAGAAGGGGGTATCAGGGTGGGTCCAGGGGGTTAGTTGAGTCAGGGGCATGGAGGGCCTAGTGCCTGCCCTGCTTTGCACTCCTGTGGCGCCTATGGGTTCTTCTCCTTCGGACCCCGTCCAGCTCCAGTCGTTCAAGGATCGCAAAGGACGCCCTCATCAGCTGCAGCAGCTCCTACATGCCTCTTTCCAAAGCCATCCAGTGATGTCCACCTAGGACAAGGGAGCAGAGTCATTACATGTGAATGTCCATCCCCCTGCAGCCCACCCATTGTGCATGGCATACAGCCATGGGCCACGCCCCTGTGATGGTGTGTGACCACCCACAGTGACCATGTCCACAAGACCTGCCTACCCAGGTGCACACAGCCATGCAAACCACTGCACACACCCACCACCCAAGTCCTGCACAGCACCACCATGGCCGTACAGTGATATGGCTATGCAGTGCGAAGGCAGTGTCACAGCCATGTACCCGGTGCACACATGGACCACCAGTGATGCACACCCACACATGCAGTGCCACAGGACAGTGCTGAGTGTACCATGTGGCTTGCACATCGGTGGTGTCAAGGGCTGGTACCCATGCCCCACCGCAAACCCCTCAGCACAGCATGCACAGAAGTTCCTGGAAGAAAGGCACTCACCTGCATCTGCAACAGCCAGGCGCTGCTGCACTATGGGCCCTCCACCTCATCACTGTTGCCAGGCAGCATCACAGTCACGCTGTGCCCATGCCTCACAAGCACGGTGTCTCTCCTCAGGGCCTAGGGTGCAAACACAGAGAGGGGAACATCAGTACAAACCAGTAGCAAAGGCCCCCCCAGGTGTGTGCGATCCCGCACAGCCCAGCCATGCCGAAAGCCCACCACCACCACCACCACCACCACCACCCACACCCACACTGGATGGCCCCCACCCCCCCGAGTGCTGGACACATGCACACCGCGATAACCAGATGGACGGATGTTACCAGTGTATGGATGGAGCACCTACCTGGCCATGGCACTGCACCTCACCTGGCGCGTGCCCATAGCCGAGCCAGCCTATCTGGGTCCCTCCACCAGAGGTCCCCATAGTGATGGTGACATGGCTCTGCACTGTGGGTGATCCTGGTGGCCTCCTCCAATGCCTCTGCCACCTCCTCCCACACAGCACTTCTGGGCCTTTCTAAGGGTCCTCCCCAAACAGGGTCCCAGCATGGGGCACAACAATGGCCACAAGATTGGCCAGTTCTAGTGGGCTCCACATTGCTGATCTCCTGTGTGCCATCATTTGTGCAGCCAGGATCACAAAATGGCGCTATGTAGCGCATGTCCCCCATGTGCAGATGCTGCGCGGTACAGCGCTGCCATTCCCCATCGCACTATCACTGAACAGCACACTAGGGGTGCACCCATGCGCACGCATGGCACCTGGGGGCAAAGGTCGACTGCAGGGTCAAGTGTCTGTTGCGCATGGACCGCCACAGCACTATTGGGACTCCCTGCATGTAGTGTGGTAGGGTTCCTGTGTGTGACACCCTGCAGTGGCCTACCATTCTGTGGCACCATGGCGCCTAAGGCGCTCCAGGGCACGAGCGCTACATGTGTGAACAGCACACTAGCACCACTGGCACAGTGGTGGCCATGCCCTGCACTGCCTCCTATGCTCAGCACATCATCAGCATGGCAGGCGTCGGCATCAGCACCCCGCACATGTGCCGTGCGGTGCCTTCTGCGCGCATCACAGAGCTGCGCCTTTGCCTGAGCACGCTCAATACAATTGCGCAAGGCGCAACAGCGCAATATTCAGCCAGCATATGCAAATCAGCTCATCAGCAATTCCAAGGCGCAGCCACTGCATTAGCATCCACTTAAAGTTGTGCCTCACCTCATTTGCATGCCTTTCGCTATATATATGTGACATGGGGCTGCAGAGGACATAGTTCGGTATTGCAGTCTGTTGTGGTGGGTTGCATGCTGTTTGGAAGTGTGGACTGTGGTGTGTGGGAGATGCATGGGACTGCACAATCAAAGGTAACACCTGTCATTCCCACAGGCTGTACCACGACTGAACGTGAGGAAGAGGAGGAACAGGGACATTGGAGAAGGAGGAGGCCCAGCTTCACCTGGGAGGAATCAGATGCCCTGTTTGAGGCCTACCTTGACAGGGAACTGCTGCTCAGTGGACAGCGGGGAACACCACAGGCCCATGCTGCAGCAAGGAGTGAGGTTGAGCATGCCGTGAACCAGCATGGCAGCCACCAGCGGTCTGTGCAGGAATGTAAAAAGAAGGTCGGCATGGACAGGAGGAGGATCAAGGACAAGGTGGCTGCCATCAGAGCAGCATGTGCTGCAACCAGTGGTGGACAGTCGGATGTGCCACGCCTGATGCCACAGGAGGAGTGGGTGGCCGGCAGCATGCAGTGTTGTACCATAGAGGGCATTCCAGATGGTGGCTTCCAGACATGTGGCAGCCCATCACTGCATGGTAGGTCCTGTGCTGTCACTGTGTGGGAGGTGGGGGGAATGCCACAGGGTAGGGTGGAGACATTAATGCTACTGTGTTCCCTTACAGCTCCTGAGCATCTACATGGGTCAGCGGTGATGGGTGTGTCCACTGTGGGTGAGGCCCTGGACACAGAGGAGCACCCATCCACCTCCACAGGTGTCCGAGGGTCAGGACCACTGCATACCTGCTTGTCTGTATGGACTGAAGATGGTGGTGCTGGTGCAGATGAGGCCCTGTCTGTGTCCCAGTGTGACAGTGGTCATGGACTGCAGCATGCTGGGACATGTACTGGTGCCGGATCAGGCACCAATGATGATGGATCACACATCCCAGACAGTAATACGTGTGAGCCACAGGATGGTCCCATAGCAGGAAACGGCACAGGCGTAGCCGTGGGTGGTGCCACCGTGGAAGCCTGCATGACATCACAGTCCCAGCCTGTGCCTGTATGCCCCAGTGGGGCAGCACTGGTGTGCATCCAGGATGGTGGGGCTGTTGCGGCCACTGCGGTGGCACCAGTGAGTCCTGGTGATTGGCGGCCAGAGGGGCAGTACCAGCAGTCAGCCAATGGGGACAGGGGTCAGTGTCGGGGGGTGGCGTCAGTGCACCGTGTGTGGACGTGCCCCGTCATGGCTCTGGTGTGCAGCGCCCATCTTCAAGGGGTGCTGCCCAGCATGGCCAGGAACACCACGAGGGACAGCATGCTGATCAGGTGGATGACCTCTTTGATGAGCACAGCCGCCTACTCCAGGCTTCAGTGGATCAGCAGTTGCGGCTTGTGATGGTGGTGGATGCACTCAGTGCGGTTCTATGCCAGGCAGAGGAGTGGCACAGCAGAGACCATGGTCTGCTCCTGGCAGAGATGACCCGGCAGCGGGAGGATGTGACCGCTGCCATTGACAGGCAGACAGGTGCATTCACTGCTGTCATGGCCACATTGGTCACCCAATTCATTGCCCATGCGCCGCAGACACCACACAGTGTCATGTCCACCCCCCTTCCCGGCATCGTGCGACACCTTCCATGTCAACACTGGGTTCAGCTGTGGGCATACCAAGCATGCCTGGCATGGGCATGTTTGATGAGCTGCAGACACCTGCATGAACACGGTCATGTTCCTGCAGCGTCACCCCTGGGGGAACGTCGGTGCCACCCCATGAGGCCAATGGTTAGCCTTGCATGGCTGGCAGGTCTCGGCCGGGCCACCCACGCTTCTGTGGTGGCCGTGGCACTGTGCCGTATAACTGACCTGTCTCCCATCATGGCCACTGTCTGCCACTGCCCTGTGTGCAGTGTGTTGTGCAACATGCGAAATAGGGGTGGGGTACCCGGCCCTGCACATACATGGTCCATGTGCACACCCTCCCAACTGCTGGCCACTGTGGCGTGTGCATGATGATGCCTGTGTTGTGATGTCCACCAGTGTGCAATGGTGCTCAGCATCTGAGACACGCACAGTGATGGCCACTGGGAGTGGTCATGTGTGGACATGTGTGTGGCTAGGGGTTGCAGTCAGGGTTGGCGTGCCTTCTAGGCCTTGTGCATGTCTTGTAGTGTGTGTGTGTGCGTGAGCGCGTGTCATGTTTGGCCTTGCCCATCCCTGATGGCGTGTACATTTCCATGCTCAGACCCATTCCCTTGCCGCCATCCGCCCCTGGGGTTCATCCATGCCTGTCTGTGGGTTGTGCCCTTGCCATTGGTGGTTGCACATGGTCCCATGACCTACCTGTGTTGGCCAAAGTGCTCTTCTGTGATGGTGTCCTGGTGTAGTTGTGTCATCCAGATCAGGCAGGGGTCCCTTCACCCAGGGGGTGGCTGCCCATCACCATCTGGACTGGCATCCTCATCATCTCCATTGCTGTCCCCCTCTTCAACCTCTATGGCTATCCCACAGTTGTTGGCCACGTTGTGCAGGATGCAACAGGCCAGGAATAGCCCGCAGGCCTTCAAGGGGCCATACAGTAGGGCACCATCAGACATGTCCAGGCACCAGAAACGTGCCTTCAGCATCCCGAACACCCACTCGATGACATTACGTGTGGTGGCATGAGCCTCATTGTACCGTTGCTGCGATGGGGTTGCGAGGCACCAGTATGGTGTGAGTTGCCAGGGACGGAGTGGGTAGCCACTGTCACCTGTGTGTAGAGGATGGACATTAGTATGGTGGTCTGCATCGCCTGCCATGGGCCGCCAAGGCTGGTACCCATGGCACCTCTGACTAGGCACCCCCCCACAGCTGCTCATATCATCCTACGTGATGTGCACACTCACCCACTAGGTGGCCAGTGGGGACATCCCCACTCTCGAACCTGTGGCACAGTGCAGACTGGTGCCAGATGAAGGCATCATGTGCCCCCCCAGGGTGCGTGGCACAGACATTGGTTATGTGCCCCCTGGCATCCAACACCACCTAGCAGTTAATGCTGGCAAACTCTTCGGGTTAATGTATGATACACCGTCTGGACCAGGTGGCGTGCGGATGGCCACATGGGTGCAGTCAATGGCCCTGAGCACACCAGGCATACATGCTACCCTATGGAACTCTTGTATGTGTGCTGTGCACTCCACCTGTATGCTGGGGAAATGGATGTACTCCACAGCATGTGGCAGCAGCGCGTTGAGGAATTGTGTGAGTAGGCATGATGCAGCTGACTGGGTTATGCCTGTTGTGTCCCCTGTTGGTCTCTGGAAGGTGCCCATGGTGAGCAGGTACATGACAGCTGTCGCATTTGTCTCCACTGACAGAGCATGGCTCCATTGTGTGGTTGCCTGCATCTCATCACTGCACAGCTCAGAGAGCTGCCTCAGGATCACCCAGTTCAAGTGGTACCGGTCCACAATCTCTGTGTCAGTGTAGTGCTTGAAGGTGGTGCAGGCTCAGTACCACCTGTTGGGGGCATACCGCTGATGGGCCCTTCCATGGCCGCGCCCCCCTGCTGCCTGCCTTCTCACACCCCTCAGTACCGCCTCCATCTGGAAGGTGGCACTGGCCATGTCCCTGGCTGGTGTTCCCCCGGCAGTTGTTATTCCATTCCCCCCACTGTCCTTTGTGATGCTCCCCCTGCACCGGGTACACCTCTGGCCTTTGGCTGTCCTGCCTACTGCCACTGCCCTCAGTCCACTGTGGCACTTCCCTGTTACTCCTGCACAGTAGCACAGGCTCCCCACTCCTGTCCTGTTCCTGGTTGTTTCCAGGTGTGCCCTGTCCTGCTTCTGCCCAGTCCCACTCACTGCTACCCTCTTCTCTGTTGCTGTTACCTCACTCTCTCCTCTGGCTTCCCTGTAGCGTTCTTGCACCTCTCTCTTGTTCCTTTTTATTTTGGATCATTTCCGCTGTCGCTCAACTTCCGCTAGCTCCCCTATTGCGCATGGCGCATGCTGTTGAATATTGCACTGTGCCATTTATTCATGGTTCCTCCCCCTACGGTTGTGCATGCATTCATTACTATTGCGCTCTTGTGCATTGCAACTTGCGTGGTGCAGCTGCCTCCCGCTGAATATCGCACAATGGTGCATTTTCATTCTTGTGCTGGCGCATCTCTGTTGTGCATGGTGCATCCCTTTTGAATATCTGGGCCTCTGTATGCAAGATCTTCTCAGGTACTGGGGGGATGCCGGGCACAGCCATCAGCCACAGAGATCGTGCTCCACCATTTTCTGCCTGATTTTTGTGTTCCCCGAGAGCCAGATGTGCAATGGCATCATAGCACTATGTGCCAACGCTCGCTGCGCTCTCCTCCTTATTTCTGCTGCCCACTGCTGCACTGCTGGCCTCCACCAGCTGTTGCTACAGTGTGCTGCAGTGCCCCGACCCACCCCAGAGGAAGGAGAGCAGTCGTGGGAAGCTCGAGCCTTCCTCTCCCCAACCAAAGTGCCCGAGTCCATTCCCGAACCCAGGTCGCCGGCATGGTGCGAGGTGTGGCGTCCAGCACTTCAACCCTCAGCACCACCAGGCCGGCTAGTTTTAGAACTATTTTATAGTAACTGGGTGTTAGTTTCAGTTATTAGTTTTAAGTTTACCATTATTATTAACTGAAATCCAGTTTTAGCATAATATTATATGTAAGCCCACATCATTGTAGGATTTTATTGATTTTCTCTTTTGGTCTTTCAGACCAGTGGCCAGAAATTTCAGCGATATCACCAGGAGCTTCCTCTTTGGAAAAGGCAAGGCAAGGCAAATTTCATTTAAAAAGAAACCCAACCCAGAGGCCCTGGGCCCCGAACATATTAAAATGTCATGCAAAAGTCAAAATCATTATAAATACATAAACAACACACCATTAAACATAAATATACAATATTACAACATTTAATATAATAGTTTATAAATACTACCCTCAGCAGTAGCACTAAACTCAAAGATTGCCAAGGACCAGTTAAAACATAAAATTCAGGAATCAGGATAGGGCTATAAAGCACAGTTTGGGAAGGCCTGATTATATAGGAAGGCCTTGATGTGGGCTTTGAAAACCTCAACAGAAGGGGCCTCTCTAACAGCTGGAGAAAGTGAATTTCACAGGGTGGGAGTGGCAACACTAAATGTTCTGTCACCTGCTGTTTTTAGCCTCATCCTGGGAATCACGAGAAGGCCCCTAGAGGAGGAGCAGAGGGAGTGGACTGAGACAGCAGGTGCAAGAAGGTCCTTCAGATAACCAGGGCCCAGGCCATGTAGGGCCTTAAAGGTGAGCAAACCCACCTTAAAGAGGACCCTCCACTTAATCAGCAGCCAGTGCAGTTGACGCAGCACTGGAGTAATGTGACAATACTTAGGCTGTCCTGTCAACAGTCTAGCTGCCACATTCTGCACCAGCTGCAGTCAGTGTGGGGTACCCCCAGAGACCCCGAGATACAGCACATTATAGTAGTCAAGCCTGGATGTCATGAAGGCATGCACCAAGGTGGGGAGGTCCAGCGGCGGAACTAGGGCATCATCCTGGTGATATTGATCAGATGATAAAAACTGGTACAGACAATGGATGACACCTGAAACTGAAGTGTCAGTCCACTGTCATGAATAATGCCCAGATAACACACCCTAGAGGAGACCTTCAATGTTACAGAGCCAAGAAAGAGCACTGTCTCCACACCAGAGGCCATTCTGTCATGCCCTCTGTTTGACTCCACCACCAGTACCTCCATCACATTGGGGTTCAGTTGCAACCAGCTGGAGGCCATCCAGTCATTCATCTCAGCAAGGCAGCTGTTAAGCACTTCCACTGTGCAAGATGTTCCAGGGGCAAAGGAAAAATACAGCTGAGTATCATCAGCATAACATTACTACTTTTAATCATAGATACATAGATACATAGACAGTGCCGGCAGATAAGGGCCTATGGCCCACCCAGTCTGCCCATTTGAGCTTGTAAGTTCAGTTTGTTTTCCTAGAAGTCTGTTGCCCCTTACCCCTGACCTCCAGAATTCCTTTATGTCTATCCCATGCATTCTTAAATCCCGTGATTGTTTCAGTCCCCACCACTTCCTCTGGCAGGGTGTTCCACTTGTCCACCACCCGTTCTGTGAAGAAATTCTTTCTCATGTTTCCTCTGAATCGTCCTCCCTCCAACTTCATCCCATGCCCTCTAGTCCTGGAACATCTTTTTCGCTTAAAAATAGTGTTTTCCTGCACCCTGTTCCTCCCTGTAATACTTGTATGTCTCTATCATATCCCTCTCCCTCCTCTCCTCCAGGGTACATGTTCAGTTCCTTCAACCTGTCTTCATAGGACTTGTGATGCAATCCATAGCATCTTTGTTGCCCTCCTCTGAACCTTCTCTACCCTGTCTATGTCCTTACATAGGTATGGTCTCCAGAACTGTACACTGTACTCCAGGTGGGGCCTCACTAGTGTCTTGTATAGTGGAATTATGACCTCCCTTTTCCTGCTGGTGATGCCCTGCCTATACATCCCAGCATCCTATTTGCTTTACCTGCTGCCTTGTCACACTGTTTCTACCTTGAGGTCATCAGAGATGATAACCCCAAGATCCCTTTCCTGCTTGGTGCATGCTATATCCTCACCCCCAACTGATATATTGTGCCAGGTTTTGTCCTATATGCATTATCTTGCACTTCTTTGCATTGAATTTCAACTGCCAAACTCCTGACCATTCTTCAAGTTTCTGCAGGTCGCTTCTCATTCTGTCTACACCCTCTGGTATGTCTACTCTGTTACAGAGCTTTGTGTCATCAGCGAACAGTGAAATTCTGCCTTCTAGGTCCTAGATATGTCACTGATGAAGATGTTGAATAGGACCGGTCCCAGCACTGATCCTGTGGTACCCCACTGGTCACTCTTCCCTCTGTGGAGTGACAGCCATTTACCACCACTCCTGTGTCCTGCCACCCAGCCAGTTACCTACCCACCACCCTACTGTCCTGCCCACACCCATATTCCCCAGTTTGTGTAATAGTCTTCTATGTGGCACAGTGTCAAAGGCCTTGCTGAAGTCAGATAGGCCATGTCCACTGCCCTTCCCTGATCCACCTCCCTAGTCACCAGTCAAAAAATTCAATGAGGTTGGTCTGACATGACCTCCCCCTGGTGACACCATGCTGCCTTGGGTCCTGTAGTCCATTGACAACCAGATGTTCCACCAATCTCTCCTTCAGTAGTGCTTCCATGATCTTCCCCACTACCGAGGTGAGGCTGATGGGTCTGTAGTTCCCTGCTTCCTCTTTGTTCCCACTTTTGTATAAGGGGACTACATCTGCTGTTCTCCAGTCTTTGGGTACCTCCCCTTTTTCCAGTGATTGGCTAAACAGGATAGCCAGAGGTTCAGCCACCACCTCTCTTAGTTCTTTAAGGACCCTGGGGTGCACCCCATCTGGCCCCATTGCTTTATCAACTCTTATTACTTCCAGTTCCTTCAGGACCCTTTCTCGTGTAAAGGGACTTGTGTCCATTTCTGCACCATTCTCACCCCTTGTACTCCCTTCAGACCCATTACCCTCCTCTTCCTCAGTAAAGACTGAGCAGAAATACCTGTTCAATATGTCAGCTTTACTGTTGTCATCCTCCACGCGGCACCCATCCTCCCCCTTAAAAGTGTTATCTGAGTGTTTCTGCAGACCTTGAACCCAACTCCCTGCTGCTACAGCCACTGGCTGGGCTCCTTCCTGCTACCTGGGGCAAGACTTGAACCTAGTACCCTGTGCACCTCAGGCACCAGCCCTGCCACTATACCATAGCGGCAACTAATCATAGAGCAAGGGGGATGACTGCAGCCTTGCTGACTCTGCAACAATACTGAAGTGGATTAATTTTATAGAGAAACCTGGGACTAAAGCACCCTATGTCATTTTTTTTTGTTATACCAAAACTAAATTGCCTACATTGGGGTTTTCCCTTCTTTTTCATCTTATCTGAATAGTCAAACTAGCAATGGATACTGGTCACTGAGAGAAAGGAAAATCGCAGTTTGCTACAGACCAGCCCTGCAGGGGAGAATCTTAAGGAGACTTTAAGTTTCTACTTGGGACTGTACAACAAAGTTTTATATGTTTTGCTTTGTTCCTTTGTGTTAACTATCTTTGTGTTTTATTGCAATTTATTGTTTGATGTTTTTTACAAGAAAACAAGTTGCCATGATTAGCAGATTCTGAACGGTTAAAAATTCCAATGAGGGATCAGAAGGTTGACTCTGTTAGGGCCTAAAATTGTACTAGTAACTGTAAGGAAAAAAAGAAATATAAGGACAACCTGGATTCTTTGATTTATATTTCTAGCAAGGAGTCCCTTGGTGGGAAAGGTATTATTACCCAGCCCAAAGTAACCTCAAAAAAGGGCAAGAGAAGGACCAACCCCACTATTAACAAATCTAATAAAGGCAATAAACTAGCAAAAAGCAAGAAACCCAAAAATATTGTGGTTAATGCTAACAAAATTAAAGAGCCCACATTAAAAATTAAACAAATCAAAATAAATAAATTTTTGTCTAAAACTATTTCTGGTAATGGAATTATTGAAGATATCAGTGTTCAGGGAGATTCAAATAAAGCAAATTGCATTTCCGATGTGTCTTTGACTGAATGCAGTATTGCTCAAGAAGGAAACATTGATTTTGGTCATGATATGTCCAGGCTCTCTTCTACTCTTAAAGTTTTCTCAGAAAATGCTCGTACTCACTATCTTAATGAACATAGCAGAGAGCATAGTAGTGAGTGTAGCAGTGTAACTAATTCATCAGAATTGACAGTTAAAACAAATGTGGATGGGAGCACTCTGGCTAATCAAGTAGCCAGGGAGGCCTTGATTGACTTACAGTATACTATGATACTTTATCAGACTCATCATATTCTATGTGATTTTCTCCGGAACCTGAACCCAGTACTACAAGGATCCATTCTAACTGGTCCTCTGACTTACAGGATATCACTGAGGGTATACAGGAGGCCATTGCTGGGATAAGAAAGACAGATACCAAAATAAATAATAATATTCCTCAAAGCTCACATTGTTTTTGTATGCTGAGGGAGACTGGGGTGAGGGATCATATTGTGGAACATATCACCTCTTACCCTTTTGGCCTAGATGATGGCCTCAAAGAATTCATGGGAGACCCCTATGCAACCCATCTCATGATATTGGATCAATTAGCGGGAGTTTGCAATGAACTAGAAACTCTTAAGTGTAATATTGCTATAAATGGTTCCAGATTAGATGATGTACTTAGCAAGCTGGACAAACTGGCTCCCACAATTGGGTCACCTTCCATCCCATTCTCTGACACTGCTCAACCCACCCCGCTCTCTGAGAATATTCAAATTAGACCAGATTTCCCTAGAATTTATATTACTGATTTTCCCTGCCAAACCAATATTGAAGAACAAAAAGTGGACTAGGCGAGCTAAGAAAGTCAAAAATAAAAACAAGCTCCTGATGGGGGCACTAGTGCAAATAGGGTCCTACACAATGATAACAAATTGATGGTCGAAACTGAGAATGATGTTTTGATATCACCCTATGAGGGCGTAGAAAACAATAGCATCAGCCTCACAGAAGTCTATGAAATAGTAGTCTGAGAAATGTATTGCACCTGATAATAAGGATGTTAACCAGGATGCTAATAAAAGAGATATTGTGCTTTATTAAAGCAATTAACCAGCAAAGGGCCAGCTCGAGAGAAGATCTAGGAAAAATCAGGAAGGAGTGTTGAATTGGACTCCCTGAAGATCTTCATAAAATGGAAAGCTTAGATAAATTGGCAGGATGCAGTAAAATGGCTTCTCAGGGTGTTTATCCAATAGCTGGAAAAGAGTTGATTGATTTAACAGGTTGTGCACATTTAAGTTTATATGGCTATTCTTGGAACAATGAACTTTTGTATCAATAACATAAAAAACAGATTGTGCACCTATTTAGGGCAGCTACTGGTGCGGATATTGTTGACAATGATATAGTTCAGATATGGGCTGACCATGATTACGATGGTTTGAGGTGTGTGTTTCTTTTTTGCTCTAGTGCTAGGGTTGCAAATCATATTTGGGTCAGTAATAGGAGCCTGCAGTCCCATGGTTTCTCAGTGGATTTCATTAAAAGGAAAATGTTGAACCAACCTCTAAAAGAGATTACTACAGGTAATATCAACATTTTGGCTTAAAGAATATACCAAATGAAAACCAAAGCAGGTTGAGAAATGTAGTTTATGACCTGCTCATACATGCCTTGAAAATTCCAGCATCAGATTTCAAAATATTAAAAATATATAGTCATAAGGCACAATCTGGTGCAGGACAGGTTGATGCTATAGTAGCAGGTGTAGGGGCTTTGGACAGGATTTTGTGCAGGGCTCCATTATTGGATCCAGCAAGGGTGCACATTATTGATAGTAAAGTTTTAAGTTCAACATATCAGGAATCTAAATTGAAGCAACAGAATTGTAGTGAGCCCCCTCTCCTTAGGAAGTTGTTCCTGTTTAGCTTGTGATGAATGGAAAGTGAGACCAATAGGAAACTTAAATTAGTTGTAAGTGATATACTAGAACAACTTTTGAACATAGCTATTACAGACCATAATGCTCTAATAGTCCAGGAAATTGGGAAACAACTCAGAAACAGATTTTGCTATGTGGTGATTTTAATGCCAGATTAGGCAACTACGATGGATTTTCTGGCAACAAATAACAGAATTGGCATTTGTGGGAATGCTTTTAAATTCCCAAGATCTTTATTAGTTTAAAGGGCATAAGCTCCTTGAAAGTTTAACTCCTTATAATTTAATACTACTTAATTGCAGATTTAAGGGAGACGTTGAAGGCTGCTTTACACATTATAATAAGCAGGGACCATCTGTTATTGAGTTCATATTTTGGAATGACAGCATGAATATTTGGAATTCTTGCGTGGTCTCTACTAGGGCAGATAGTGATAATTTTCCTCTGAGATTTCAATTCAAACTCCTAGCTAATGAACCTGTGGCTTCATGCTATGATAATTTGGAAATAAGGAATAATATGAGAGTTAAGTGGAACCACCATAGTAGCTATGAGATTAGTCCTGTCTTGTGCAGGATTTTCCTGATAAAGAGTATATCAACTGGGATGCTTCTAGATGGGTTAATCAGCTGGAGCTTTGCTTTGAAGCGATATGGGAACTGTTTTTTGTAACTACAAAAAGATGTTGGATCTGGAGGAACAACTGGTTTGATAAGTGTTGTTTTGCCAAAAAACAACTAAACCAGCTAATTAGGAAGGCCAGAGTCAGTAAAAACTTAGGGCAATTCGAACCATTAAACCAAGCCAGAGTCGCTATATAAAAAGCTAACAAAAGAGAAACAGGTTGAGTTTCAACATTCTCAGTGGGACAAGATATTGAGGGCAATTAATTGTAATGACCAACGTGCCTACTGGCACATGGTCACTCATGGAATAAATAATTATAAAGCTGGGATAGACTCATATAGTTTCTTGGACACTTGGCAAAAGTACTACGCAGATATCTGCTATCACCCAAGTCAGGATGGTGACCTGTCTGCACTAAGAACTGACATGTCTCAGGTTGTGTTTTGTAGGCAACATTATGTGTTTGCTGCTATTATATCGATGAGAAAACACAAAGTTCCAAGCCCAGACCAGATTCCTGCAGAGGTTTTTCTGGATTCTTCTATGTTTTGGGCTTTTATATTAATGTTACTTTTTAATCATTTTGTTAATTAAAATATCCTACTTCCTGGAAGGGGACCATCATTATTTCAATTCACAAAAAAGGGGACAAATCCAACCCTAATATGTACCACCATATTTCTTTGTTGAATAATTGTTGTAAGATCTTTTCAAAACTAGTATTAGCTAAATTACAGGAAGAAATAAAAACCTGGGGGCAGAATTTCAAGCAGGTTTTTGAACTGGCTATGGTACAGTGGATAATTGTTTTGTCTTATCACATCTTCATGAGAAATATGTTAAATTACGTGGACAGAAAACGTGTTTGGCATTTATAGATTTTAGTTCTGCCTTTGATTCTGTTTCCCACAGTATTTTATGGACAATAATGAAGGATTGGGGCATTTCTGATTAAATTGTTGCTATAGTAAGTGAACTTTATCATAATACTTAGGCGCAGGTTAAATTAGAGACATCTGGACAATTCTCTTCTACTTTTTATCTGAATTGTGGGGTCAGGCAGGGATACATTTTGGCTCCCACCTTGTTTTGTATTTACATAAATAACTTGCTAATCACTCTGCATAAATCACTAACAGATTCACCAGAAATTATAGGAAAATTGTGTCTTGTATTGGCCTATGCTGACAACGTTGTTTTATTATCTTTATCTCAAAAGGGGCTACAGGGGAAACTTGATATTCTGAATGATTATGCAAGCAGACATAACCTGAATATTAACATGAATAAAAGCCAGATTATGATAATTGGCTCAAATAAAATCACCAAATCATGGCGATTAGGTGAAAAAAGGCTTAATACAGTAAAATCGTATACCCTACCTAGGTCTTCTTTTTACAAATGATGGGAAATAGGTTAGGCATATTGATAACCTTCTTTTAAAATTAAAACAAACTGCTAACTCTCTCAAACCTTTTAATTACAAATACGGGGGAGATTCTATCAAACCATTGATCATTTGTAGTTAAATCTAAGTACTAAGAACGAGCTTTATACCATTCTGAAATTTGGGGATTGCAAAATTATAGCACAGGAAATCCCCCCTCAGTGCATTATTGAGATAATCCCTTGGTTTAAACAACTCTATTCCTGCAGCACTAATTAGGACAGAAGTAGGTATAGCTTGCCTATTAGCACATGCCAAATCTAGGATTGTGAACTATTGGATAAAGTTACTAACATTAGAACAGAATAGATTGCAAGTTCTTGCACTAACAGAAAAGTGCTCTTGGGAAGAAATTGGCTGTAAAAAGTTGAAAAGGTTGACTGGACAATATGCAATTTTAGGAAAAGTAGGAGTGACCTTTTTGAGGAGCCATATGGAAAAAAAAATCTCAATTAGCCTCAAATACAAACCATATATTACCAAAAAAATCTTGAATTATTTTAAAATGCTGGATCTGGATATCATTTCAAATCGAAAAAAAGCTCCACGGATCCGGCAAAATGATATCACATTTCAGTACAGAGAACTAGCTCAAAACACAGACAGCTCCTTATGAAGTTCAGACTGGAGCTGTTTCCTAGTAGGGTGCTGTCTGCCAGGTACAGTAAGGAGACAGAACGCAGCTCTGCCTATTGTTCCTGCACTGGTGAGAATGTAAAGGACCTTTTCCATGTTATCTTTGTATGTTCCTGGTATAACAAACCCAGAGAGATATGGTTAAATTCATTGTTGCTGGAAATTGCAACAATGGATCAGACCCTGCTGTTGAACACACTTTTCATTTCAAGCGATGAACATATAATACATAAATTGGTAGGGTATTTTGAGCCTATAACAAGAATTTGAATGAAATGTGTAATTAGTTGTTTTTGGTTTTCTATACAGCTACGTGAGCTAGGAAGTCTATGTCTAGTCATCACTCATAATGTGTAATCTTGCTGCTAATTCTGATAATTGCAGTAATATTTTGCGCTGTTTGCACTTTTTGTATAGATGATAGAAAATTATGTCATAGTAGATGTGATTGTACCAAGATGTGTCCATGTGATCTATTTTATAATTGACTATTGTGTTTTATACATATTGATATGTGATTTGTTCATCACTTATTTATTCAATTGTAATGGTCTACGATAGCTTAGTTTACTAAACTAACAAAAAAAGGAGTTGAAATATGATGTAAACAACACCAAATAGATGAGCACCACCAAACTGGCCTGCAGAAGCTATGCTTGTTGTCATATTCTTGGTTGTTTTTAGCAGAACAGAAGCAGTACCAGAAAAAAGAGACAAAGTAATTTAATGAGTAGCTGCAATTTGGGGTCCTGATACACACTTGCAGTTCACACCTAATAATGGTGCAAGTTTGGGGTACAACAGATTCCTTGCTGTACTCCCCAAAAGTATCCATACACAAACTGAAAACTTAGTTCCTGGGGAGCAGTCTCTCGGGTGACTAAGCCACAGTGCCAAGATAAATATAGAAACATAGATAATGACCACATAAAAATGACCATCTAGTCTGCCTAGAGCTCCCTATCTGCCCCAGGACCTACTGTCCATATGAAGTTTTATCTCTCCCAATCCACCCCTCTGCTCACCTCCCTACGTCTGCCAACCTGAACAACCACCAGACCTTTCATTCTGTCTCAGCCATGCATGAAACTATTTATGATCTTGGCATCCACCACCTCTGCTGACAGACTGTTCCATGATTCGACCACCCTTTCTGTAAAATAGTACTTCTTCACATCCCTCCTAAATCTTCCTCTGCCAGTTTCCACTCATAACCTCAGGTTCTTGACTTTGTACTCCTTCTATGTGGTTCACCACAGTTAAGCTTGTTCATTCCCTTCAGGAACTTGAAGGTCTCTATAATATCCCCCTTTCTCTCTCTCTCTCTCTCCTGGTCTCCAGCAAATACATGTTCAGTACCTTGAAACAATGTTCATAAGATCTGCCCTGTTGGCCCTGAATCATCTTGGTCACCCTGCATTGCAGCATCTCCAGCCTGTTCCTGTCCTTCCTTAGGTGAAGCTCCAGAAATGAGGACAGTATTCCAGGAGCAGCCTCAGCAGTGATCTATATAGAGGTGATAGTAGTAACCTTACTTTTCTTGGCATTGTCCTTCAATTGGCAAACCTTAGACAACCTCTGTAGGTTTTGTAGATCCCTCTGCATCTCCCTGATTCCTTTGTCACTATCTACCCTACCGTAGAGCTTTATGTCATCTATAAAGAGACACATCTTGCCCTGGATGCCCTCTCCAATGTTGCTGATGAACATATTGAAGAGGACAGGACCCAGGACAGATCCCTTCAGCATCTCACTCGTGATCTCCCTCTCTTCCAACTTAAACCCAATTTACCACTACCCTCAGCTATCTCTCCTGCAACCAGTTTCCTACCTATTTAACTATGGACTAGGCTTGGGCTACCTGCCTGGTAGCTGGGTTGGGTAATGCAGGTGTTGCCTATTTGTGACTGAGCAGGGTGGCTCAGATAATGTACTACCCTACCCAATGTAACAGTATAATTCTCAGGTTGGGTAATTTGACACGGGTAACGGGTAATGGGTATAGGACTTAGAAATGGGCATTAAGGGCAGCCTGTGGGGCCCTTCAGGAACTTGCAGAATGACAGCACATGACACTGGGCTGACACCTGATTGGTCAATGATGTCTATGCTCTATCTGCTGCATGGAATCCAGTCAGCAGCTCAGTGTGGGTGGTCACACTGCAGCACAAATCACCAACTTGTTGATTGAAAAAGATAAAAAAAAACTTCATTTTACTTAACCTACACTTTGCCAAGGTGCATAGGGACAGGAAGCAATAATGGGGGATTGAGAAACAATATCAGCCAGGGGGAGGGTGGTCAGGGCATCAGGCCAGCCTTGGTCATAGAGTCAGTGCTGGGGACTGGGGAAAGAACAGAGAAGGAAAGTGGGGGAAAAGACATAAACAAAAACAGAAGGCAATGGGTAGCTGGTTTGAAATTAAAGTATACAATGTTAGGTGACCCTGAGCCCCTGTCATTTTATTACTGTGACATAACTATATGTTCTGTCTCTGCAGCATAATGAAAGCCTTTTATGGCTGTATCACATTGTTAAGGGCCCCTGAGCCCATTTACTACCATGAGAGTTACACTGTATGTTTCTGCGTCATAATGAAAGCCTTTCACGGCTGTATCACACTGTTTCTTATGTGCCCCTGAGCCAATTTATTACTGCGACATAGCTACACTGTCTCTCTGCAACATAATAAAAGCCTCTTACAGCTGTGTCACACAGTTTATTAGGTGCCCCGAGCCCATTTATTACTGTGACATAGTTACACTGTCTGTCTCTGCAGCATAGCAAAAGCCTTTTAATGGCTGTTTCACACTGTTTTAGGTGCTCCTGAGCCTCTCTCATTTTATTACTGTGACATAGCTACACTGTCTGCCTATGCAGCATAGTGAAAGCCTTTTAAAGCAGTATCACAGTGTTAGTTAGGTGCCCCAAAGCTCGGTCATTTATTACTGTGACATAGTCAGCTATGCTGTCTGCCCAGCAGTTAGTGAAACAATATCCTTAAACAGCTGTGTCTACTATTCCTCATAGAAACATAGAAACTGATGGTGGATAAGGACCACTTGGCCCACCTAGTCTGCCCATATTCCCTACCTACTGCAATATCGTAGACCCTACTTCATCTTTGACTTTACCCTCTCTTTCCTATCACTAGGATTCCCTTATGTCTATCCCATGCATTCTTGAATTCCTCTACCATATTTGCCCCCCTCCACTTCTGCTGGGAGGATGTTCCATGCATCCGTCACCCTTTCCATGAAGAAATACTTCCTTACATTACCACTGAGTCTACCCCCCAGCCTCCTATCATGACCCCTTGTTCTCAAGCATCTTCATTTCTGAAAGAAGCTACCCTCTTGTACCTTATTGATGGCCTTGAGGTATTTGAAAGTCTCTATCATATCTACCCTTTCTCTCCTCTCTTCCAGGGTATACATATTGAGGTCCTCTAGTCTCTCTCTGTAAGACTTATGGTGCAGACCCTGCACCATTTTTGTTGCCCTTCTCTAAACTGTGTCCACTCTGTCTCTGTTCTTCTAGAGGTGTGGCCTCCAGAACTGGACACAGTACTCCAGATGAGGTCTCACCAGTGATTTGGACAGTGGTATCATCATCTCCTTTTTTCTGCTGGTGATGCCTCTCCCTATGCACCCCCAACATCCCACTTGCTTTCCCCATAGCCTTTTCACATTGTTTGGTCACCTTTAGGTTATCAGATTGCACTCAGGTCAGGGGTCAACCTTAACTTTTGTTTGCACTAGCCAGCCGGGTTAGTGAACCAGAGATTGCACTAGCCCACAGAAGTTTGCAGTAGCCCGCAGTCAGTATGGTTAACAGTGATTTGTTAAACAAAAGGCAAATAAAATTGTATTTGTCCTGCCAACAGACTGGACATCTACCAACTGATTTTGCACTGTGCCTTAAACTACAAACCTCACATACACTATCTCAGCTTCTGTGACTGAAGAGTCAGTGGTTCTGTCACTGATGACTGAAATGAACTTTGTTCCCATTATTTTTTTCTTGTAACACAATGTGTTCAACCTCAGCTATATAGTGGATAAAGTTGCAGTCATATTTGTCATTTTGATATGCTGAACTGATATCTAGCCCTTTCATATCATCAAGGTTGCACATCCACACAAAGTCTGTGAAAGGACATCCTTTCTTAGCAATTGCATGCGAGGTGCAAAACAGTTTATCCAGATGGTTGTTTCATTCATGTTCTTCAGCATTCCCTCCACATTACTTGTCCCTGGAGTAGCAGTGCTGGCATCCTCCTTTTCCTTTGCCCTAGCATGAGCTTCACTGATATTAAGGGACGAGATAGAGACAAGCCAGCAGTTATCTGTACCGAAATGAAAACTATTTTTGTTGCCCACCTTACCCAACTGTATTTCATGTTTGACAGACAAATGGCAGAACATCAGATCTTTTGCATCATCATACCCCAACCAGTCATATTTTTCTAGTCAGCATTGCTAGAACCGACGGCTTCACTTTGTCTTTTTGTACTCGTGATGTTTTATTGATTTGTCTTTGTCAGCATGCTTTCTATTAATGTCAGCTGGGTTACTGACTATTTGATATATTTCCACATTTTAAGATTTGTAGTTAATAAAGTTGTGTCATGAAAAGTGTGTGTGTCTTTTTCTTCCCTTTTTCCACCCTGGCCACAGATCCCAGAAATGTGTGATTGTCCCAGTTCTATTAAAAAATGTTCACCAAAAAAAAGGTAAGGATAAATTCAAGAGCATCAACCCATACTGTTATTTAGTTTTATTCTTTGGCAACCAGATAACTCCCATTGGGCACAATACCCAACTTCAGGGGTGGCCCAGGAACACAGGGAGGTTAAGTGACTTGCTTAGGGTCATACAGTATGCAAGTGGAGGCTGTGAGAATTTAAACCCAGATCTGCTGGATGTACAACGTCCATTCACAACATGTTGCTCTCTCTGTTAAACACTCTCCAGTTTTCCTTTCCATGACAGCCATGTATTCTGATATGCTTTGACCGCCTTTTTGATATTTGAACTATCAGTACTTGTATCTTCAATACTACATTGTGTTTCCTTTTCCTCATCAGCTACTGCTGTTTCTTTTCAAATGTCTAAGACATAACATTCCACAATTTCTGCCACACCATTCCATGCTATTTATTCCAGTGGCCTGTAAAGGTGTAGCTAATATCATGGAATGTACAGGTTGGTAGTATAAAAAGTTAGAGCAACAGCTGCTGTGGACTTAGAGGAGAAATAATCAACACAGTGACAAAGACACTGCGTTGATACAAGTGTGAAAAATAATTTTAAAAAGTGGGTCTAAAACATGAGAATATAGGAAAAACAAAAAGGAACCCATTTCAGCATATAAGGGTGTAAAACTGTTTCCTGTCATGGCAGTAAATGGCCATACTTAAAATTCAGAGTTGAAAAGATTAGGTTGATTTACTGTGAATGGTCTTAATGGCCATACTTCACACCTCCTAGACAGACTGGTTTTACAAACAAAGGCCTGTGACTAGTGAAATCAGAACTTTTTTTGTAACCTGGACATGCATGCAACAGTGAATGATTTGCTACAATCAGTTTTAATACTATCTGAGCCCTCAAAATGGCCCAAAAACTGGACTACATTTAATCAAAACAGGATGACCAGATAAGGACCCTGAAAACCAGATTATCCAGTCTACAACTGGACAACCCAAGAAATGTGCTGCTCCTGTACACAGTCACAAATATGTCTGCCACAAGTACTGAACTAAACAAGGCAAGGACAAGGAGAAAGCACCTTTACCAGCAAAAAATAAAAGCAGTAGTTAGTATAAAATGAAACCATTTGCAAATGCACTACACACAGACTTTTTTTTTGTTTCATTTCACTAATGCTAAGGCAGCACATACTTAAATCTCCATGAAAAGGACCTGTCTTTAAATTACATAACAGTTATATTTATATATTTATTTATTTGATACCCAGGCTGAGAATGGAACTGCAGCTTTCCACAGCAGAAATTGCACTAGCCCAGCCGGGCAAGTAACAGAGATTCTGCACAAGCCCGTGGCAATCTGCACTAGTACCCGGGCTAGTAAATGAATGTTAAAGTTGACCCCTGGCTCAGGTCCCTTTCCTATTTGGTGGTTGTCAGTACCTCCTCGTACTTCTCAGTCTACGTCTACTAAAAGGAAGTACAGTGCTGCTACTTATGCAACTGTTAATGATATGGACAATATAAATCATACCACTAATGAAGAACATAGTGACAACAATAATAACATCACCAGGACTGGCACTAAATCTCCTGAACCAAGAACGCATGCTAGCAATGAAATGATAGTAGAGTTTTGGAGATAACTGACTGAAGTTACTCGCAGAGGTACTGAACGTGTTGCCACATGTACCAAGATACTTCCAGCTACTGAAGCAGCATGCAAGGAGGCATCCTTCTCAGATATGGGCTCAGATGCTGAGCCAGTGAATGCTGGTAGAGATGGTGGTGATACTGGGGACTGGGAATGGGATATCCCAGGCTATGTCCTCATAATTATGATGGCACTTCCAGTTCTTCTGAATCTTGTGGGGATGAGGTCGGTAGTTTTGATGAGGGGTAGGAGAGGATGCCACTGTAAGGCATGAGAGGCAAGTGCAGAAAAGAAAGGGTTTGCTAAACATAAGAATAAGAAGAGTAGGAATGAGAACAATTCATCTCAACAACAAAATGGAAGAGTGGGGTTTCCTCCAGGTCCCTTGACTGTACAAGGAATAATGCCAGGCACCACAAAAAGGTAAATCTTTAGTGTGGAATTTATTTTACATTGACCATGCAGACAACTCTCAAGCTGTATGCAGCCTGTGCAAAAAGAGATTTACTGACAAACTGACAAATTCTGGAACATCAGTAATGATGCAACATGCAAATGCAAACAAAAATTGTGTGAGGCAGGGCAAGGGTCTGTGTGGTTGGTACGGGCAGTATGTGGAGATGGTGGTGACCATAGTGACAATGAGCTTGAAGCAATAAGTGACATTGAATCACTTGATGTGTCTTGCAGTCTTCCCAGACAAACATAGTTTGTTTTCTGACACCAAGTACTGGAAAATCCCAAAGTAGTACTATAAGTGAAAAAGGCATGAAATATACATCCCCCCCCCAAAATTAAAAAGATCTCATCAACTAACATTAAAAGAAAGTGTTGTAAGGAGATCAAAACGTACCCACTAGCATCGAACATGCCAGCTGTTAAATAGAGCCATTGCAGAGCTGTTGAATGATTGTCCATCCCTTTTGCTTTTGTTGACCAAAAGGTTTCTTCATAATAATGAACCACATTGTACCATTGTACACCATTCTCTGTCAAACATATTTCTCAAAAAGAACTGTTCCAATTCCATAGTTGTATGACTTGGTGTGTATTGAAGTCATTAAGCAGTTGAAACTCTCTGAGATGAAGCAGGTTCATATAACTATTGATATATGGACCAGCAATTAAACAATTGACTACATGACAGTTACAGTTCATTGGGCAAGTTTTCAGTCAGAAAGTAATAATCCCCCCTCTACTATACCATATGCAGTAGGAAGCAGGCTGTATTGTGTGTCACCACTTTTAAGGAAAACCATACTACTGTGAATATTTTGCAGGAGCTAGAAAAGCAATTCCAGCAATGGTTTACTCCGTATTCCTTATCTCCAGGGTTCATAGTGTCAGATAATGGTGTCAACATAGTCAAAGCTGTTAGAGATGGCAACTACCAACACATATCATGTTTCACACATTGTTTAAATCTTACACAGAAACATAAACAATGATGGCAGAAAAAGACCACAAGTCCATCCAGTCTGCCCAAGTTCCCTTTAATCCCTGGAACCTACTGTTCCTCCGGGGTACTAACCCTCCCTGTTATCTCTCTATTCTCCTCCCTGGTCCTGTCACCCCCCCTCCATAACCCCTATTCCCTGCTTTATGTTCCAGTCCTGCTTGAATCCCCAACTGTTTTTGCACCCACCACCTCAGCCAACAGACTGTTCCAAGGTTCCACCACCCTTTCTGTAAAGCAGTACTTCCTCATATCCCTCTGGGAACAAAACAAACACAGACAGGATTTTCTTATCCATAATTTCTTAACTGGAAGCAAATTGTGGAAATGAAAGGAAAAGTGTGACTCTCACTGGGACTAACTGGAAACATAAAAAAAGTTGAAACCCTGTTAGGTCTTGCTAGGAAAATACATGGGCATTTCATCCACTCTGAAAGAACAAATAAATTCTGATGGGACTGCAGAGGTCAAACAACTTACCACTGCATGCATTAAAGCAGTAAATTCCAACCCACTGGAATTCAACATTTACATGTTGGAAAGCTTCTTGACCAGAAAAAAGCTGCACATTTATTTATTTTTTATTTAATTAGTTTTACTACATGACTACACCATGCAGAATCAAATAGGTGAAGTAGACATCATGCTTGGTTACAGCAGTTGGAATCTACTTGAATCTTTGGTCACCTTATTGAAGCCATTTGAGGCTGCCGCACTTGATGTTAGTGTGGACCGTGCAACTCTGAGTCAAATTCTTCCTCAAGTATGATTTCTCCACATTTTCCTTCATGACATTAAGAAAGACTTTCAGTCAAAAGAAGACACCACTGCTGTTATACTGGCAGATAACTTGAGTCTCAGACTATCGACTGATCAGAGAATAAATGCCATGTTTAAGAAAGACACCTACGTGTTAGCTACATTGCTAGTTCCCTACTTCCAGGGGAACATTGAAGCCATCCTTCCTGTAAGGGAAGACTCTGACTATTGTCACAAGTCAAGATTTTATTGTTTGGCTAAAAAGCCATTACAATATTAACAAATGATTAATGCTATAATATTTTACACAACAATATTAACATTGCATTAAGATGTAGCTACAGATAGAACAATTCATTTACACTATAACATATCCAATCACTTAAATATCAATGTGGACAGATAAATCTACCACCCCAATACATCATAAAATGCATAATGGCCATAATATGCCAGGTTATAAACAATACTTTAGCATTTGTTACTACCAGTGGACTCTGGTTTAGCACTAATCATAAAACCCACCTGTGCCCCCTAATAAGGAACTATCTCCCAGGCCCAGTCAGACCTACCACTTGGCTGACATGTATGGGCCAGTCACAAATAAAACTCTACTCTTAGAGATACTATGTAAGGGAATTATCCAAGGAAGCCCGCTCTCCAGACTCAAGTTAGGAAAGAAGCTGCCAGTAACACCCATCTGATCGGGACGCTAATACAGATTATACAATGACAAGAAAGAATCCTGGCTTCTAATTGGTCAGTTGGCTATCACAGCAGGGATGTTATCCTGGCATAACATCTCTGCTGATGACGGGCTTGAGATTGATGATTGTTTGCATCTTCTCTTAAAAAAATATTTTTAAACACTAAAAATAATTCTTTAAAATAATTTTTTTCTGTATAAAACAATAAGCCATTGTATAATAGGAATAATGCCCTCCAGGGTGGGTGTTATGCTAGGATAACATCCCTTCTTCGGTGTTGGACGCCCTCGGCCAGTGGCCTCGGGCCCAACCACCTGAGGTGGAATATTATCCCAGCATAACACCCATCCTGTCAGGCATTATTCCTTTAACATCCCACCGTGCATATGGTCCCATGTTCCAGCTGCACCCCGGTATGATGGGAATTATATACCTGCTGATTCTATAACCAATTCCTGGTCTTAAAAGACTTAGGCTTTCCCACCAACAAAATCCTCACAATTCCTTCCACTTTCAGGTCCAATAATTTGAAGTTAACACCTACCATTGCCGCCTAGTTGGGGCCAACTAGAAAAGTACAGAAATTCCCCTGGGAACAAAGCAGAAAATACACTGGCTGATTTCCCATAACTAACATTTAGTATTGTTTCAATAAAGCCATTACAATATTAATCACAAAACATTTCACAACTAAAGGGCTGTGATAAGAGATGACAATATCAGCTAATATTTCTTACACATCACATGTGTATCAGCCTAATATATCATATAATGTAAGATAGCCATAATGATCTCTTTTAAAGGGTATTATCTCATCCCCAGTAAGGCCTAACATTTAGCCAATATATCTGGGCCTATCTCAAGTTGAATCTATACTCTTGGAGGTACCATGTTGAAAAGTTATCCAAGGATACCCACTTACCAGATCCAAGTTAGATAAAAGGCTGCTGGTAACACCCATCTGATTGGGGTGCTATTACAAAGTGGCCCACCGCGCATGTGGTCCCATGCTCCAATTACACCCCGGTATAACGGGAATTAGATACCCGCTACTACTTTAACCAGCTCTGGGTCCTAGTAAATTTAGGGTTTTCCCCAGAAAAATCTTCACAGTTCCCTTCACTTCTAGGTCCAAAACTTTGAGACTAATTCCCCATAATGCAGACCAAATCGGCCCTCTAGAGGTATACGCAGATTCTCCAGGAACTGAGTAGAAAATCTACCAACTAATTCCCATGGCTATCTACTATCATTACTTCTGCAATGCTATAACAACTCTATTAAAAAAGCATTTCAAAACTAGAAGGGCTGCACAGAATTAAATTGAACCCCTTTAAGCATAATTTTTACAGTAGTGCTCATAAGTACGCATAAGAACTCATAAAGGCTTTATAATAATAAAAAGAAAAAAACAACAACATTCGACCCATACAGTAACACACAATATCCCACAGTACCCCATAATAAAATAGCGGGAAGAATTGAAATATAAAATTTAGCTTCTTAGGACATTGCAGTCAGTGTTCCCATAGATACAATTCATAACTCAGAAATTCTCCATACAAATTAATATAGTTCTTAATGGTAATATTGCTTCTATGCAGAGTCAAATACCATAACAGAATGCAAACAGAGAAGCGATCAATCCAAGAATTCCTCCAGGTTGGAAGCTGTCATAGTACAAGCCCCAAATAAAAAATAATACAGGGCTCTTCAATAGGAAGGTCCACTGCTTACATACTCCAAAAGAACCATAAATATCAGAACTCTGAGAATGAGGTTAGCTTCCATCTGTCAGGAAAAAATAAAACATGTAGAAGTCAAAGCGCTTTTTTCTTAGCGTCCACTGAAGCTGCCTTTCTAAATGTTAAAACCACCAGTGCTCAATTAGCGTTCTTGTATGGTCTACATTACATCCTTCCATTTTTATGTTTGCTTGCACGCATGAGCAAGAAACATAGTGCCATCATCCGAGATTTCAGAGGTGTGTCACCCTCTCTTCCAATTCAGTCAGTGTGTTGGCAGGTGCGGCCCTTGTCTGCCAATGCATGCTGGAGCTGTCAATGACAAGCTCCAAAATGCAGTGGCATACAGTTGAAAGGGGGAGCTACGCTCCAGTGAGCAGCGATGAGATATCGCCTGCTCATGCGCAGCTCCCCCTACACACACACACACACACACACACACATACACACACATACACACGCACGCACACTGCATGCTGCCCCCACCCACGCACACACTCTATAGCCGATGGGGTGCCCAATCCCGTCCGGGCTGCCAAGCGCCCCCAAGCTTCCAATGCCACTCAGGCCCACCCCAGCATGGCAACTTGATGGTATAGCCGACGGGGGTGCCCAATCCCCTGTCGGCTTCACTGTCTCCCCCCCATGCTATCGCTGATGGGGGTGTCCAATCTCCTGTTGGCTTCACTCCCCCCCCGAGTACAAGGTGCCATGCTGGGAGCCCACCCCAGTGTGACAACAAATGCCATGGCCAACGGGGGTGCCCAATCCCCATCGGCTCCATGCCCCCAGCTATCCTTCTGCCATGCTGGGAGCCCACCCAAGCGCAAACATCCCGTGTTGTCTTTTTTTTTTAACCTGTAAAGCAAAACAGTCCCACGCAGTCTCCCTGCCCCCAGAACCTGCACCCACCACTGCACCCTGCCTCCCCACACCCCCACACCATACTTGCCTCCGGAGCTTGACGCAACGCATCTTCGTGGACCAGGAACACGCCTGCACTCTTCAAAGCCGACCGCGAACGGAGGGAAATGACAGTAAGCTGTATAATGGGCTAGATTGGGTTTTCAACTTTGCTGCATATCTCAGGCATTTTGGAATTTTGCACCAAATTTTCAACATGTGGTTTTGGGACCCCTTCTCATGAAAGTGCTGTCACTGTCATGTGGCGTTAGCTTCAGGCCCGGGTGATTTCGCAGTCACTGCGCGAAATCACCTCTTGGGACCGATTAACGAAACGACACTGCTGGTGTTCATAAGGTGGGCTCTCAAGAAGCCTATTTTGAAAATTTGGTGGAAAAATTCCAAAACACGACTGTTTTACAAGCGTGTGTTGTGCAGTTCCTACACACGCTCGTAAGTTCGCAAATTTTCAATATTTTCACTCCAGATTTTCAACATTGCCATTTTACCACACCATCTTATGAGTAGTACAGCTGTCATTTTTCACATCTCACCCAAAATGTGTTTCGGCCCATGTAGCGCACAATGGATCAGTTGGTGTGCGAAACCAATGTATGGGACAAATTAAGAAAACCACAGTGACACTGTTCATGAGCAGAGGTCTTAAAATGGCTATGTTGAAAATTTGGTGAAAAGATTCCTTAAAATGACTGTTTTACGGCGTGTGTTTACTTGGCAGTTCCTCGCTGACGCTCATAAGTTCATGAATTTTCAATATTTTCCTCAGATTTTCAACATTGCCATTTTACCACACCTTCTTATGAGTAGTACAGCTGTCATTTTCACATCTTGCCCAAAATGTGTTTCCACCTATATAACGCACAATGTGCAGTCGATGTCTGAAATCAATGTATGGGGCACATTAAGAAAATCACAGTGACACTATTCATGAGCAGAGGTCTTAAAATGGCTATGTTGAAAATTTTGTGAAAAAATTCCTAAAAATGGCTGTTTTACGAGTGTGCGTTGCGCAGTTCCTATGCATGCTCATAAGTTTGCGAATTTAATATTTTCATTCCAGATTTTCAACATTGTCATTTTATTACACTTCCTTATGAACAGTACAGCTGCCATTTTTCATATGCTGCCCAAATTGTGTTTTTGCACATGTAGTGCACAATGGTGCTGTTGGTGTGCAAAAGCAATGTTTGGGACAGATTAAGAAAATCACAGTTACACTGTTCATGAGCAGAAATCTTAAAATGGCTATGTTGAAAATTTGGTGACAAAAGTCCATAAAATGACTGTGTTCCGAGTGAGCATTGCGCAGTTTCCACGCACCCTCGTAAGTTCATGACTTTGTAATATTTTAAGTCCAGATTTTCACCAGTGGCATTTTTCCACACTTCCTTATTTGCAGTACAGTTGTCATTTTTCACAACATGGCCAAAGTGTGTTTTCACACTTTCAGTGCAGAGATGCGTGGTCGCTGTGGGAAATCATTGTTCGGGACAGATAAAGAAAACCACAGTGACACTGTTCATGATCGGAGGCACCTAAATGCCCGAGTTGACAATCTGCTGTAAAAAAAAAATTCCCAACCTAATTATATTACGGGTGTGCGTTGCACAGTTTCTATGTACGCTCGTGACTTCACCACTTTTTTAAATATTTTTACTGCAGATTTGCAACATTGCCATTTTTTACACCTCCCCGTGAACAGTACAGCTGTCATTTTTTACATCTTGTTCATAATGTTTTTGCACCTGTGGTGCTAAATGCCGTAGTTGCTGTGCATAAGCAGCTTTTGGCTAACAAACTGATATTCCCCCTGTTCATGAGGTGGGGTCACAAAAAAAAACCATGTTGAACATTTGGAGTGAAAATACCAACAAATGCCTGAGGTATTAGGGTTTCCAACCATAACGCCCAACCCTGTAGAGAATGACAGGCATCAGGGGTGTGACTTGGGATTCTTGCCTGTAATGCTCATACCATTCCACACCTTGCAGCCAGTAAGAGGCATCAAGGTATGCCTTGGACTCTTCGGCCCCAATGTTCACCCCATTTTCCTATATCGCACCCATCTCACCATATTTCCTGATGGAATGGGGTGTGCATAAGGGCCAAAGACCCCAAGGAACACCGTGACACTTGTCAGTGTCTGCAGGGTGAGGTGTGGTGAAATGGCGTGGCCGTTATGCCTGATGACCCAAAGGCACACCCCAATGCCTGTCACTCTCTGCAGGGTGGTGGTGGGGTTGGCTTCAGTTCAATACTTCACTGCCATTCCTATTACGCAGCTCTGTAACTTCTACACTACCACTGCCAATGCCAGCATGCAAACATTCGGCATTGACAAATGCTTGTTATTTAGCAAAATGCTTACCTGGGCATTAATAAGAGAAAAGACAATAACTTCTATGATAAGAAGAAGACACCCCACAAAGCTAGGCTGCTTATATCTGTACCGAGCAGCTTTAGCCAGAGGGACTTTCATAAAAAGAAAAACATTCTCATTCCTCCTTTTCCTTTTGCCCGAAACGAGGGGGAAGGAGGCCAAAATTCAGAGGTCAATCCAGCTCCCCTGTTCTACCAGAGCTATTCACAGATCCTCCTCTTCAACAATCTGGGCCATCTCCATTCACATGATATCAAAGAAGCTGCAAAATAAATTGAAAGAAAGTGCTCCTCTAAGCGCAGTAAGTCTCTCTTGCCTGTAGTGTATAAACCCCCAACCCTCAGGCAACATTAGCATACCTGTTATAGGCTTTAATATGCCTATCAGCACATGAAGTACTTCCAATTTTCCTCCTCAAGAATGCTCCCCATCATCCATTCTATGGAAAGAGAGCCACATTTCCACAAAAAATCCTGCAAAATTCGACCATCATTGCCATCGTTACCACTCATTTTTTCCGAGCGCCTGTAGAATTTTATCTCTTAGCACGTTCCCGTTCGAAACTGCTCGAGGGGAGCAAAGCTCTTTAAACACTCTTGGTCTACAAAGTAACGGCAATTCGCTGCTCTTTTCATACAACAGTGACACAAAAGCACCTTTCCGAGCAAAATGAATGCTCAATTAGTTCCCCTTTTTTTTCAAGAGATTCTCTAAGCAACACAACAGCACAAAATGCTGAACACCATAACTAAACGGTCTCTCAACGCATAGTTTGTTAATTTCTAAATGATATAAAATATCAGGGAGGAACAGGGTGCAGGAAAACACTATTTTTAATCGAAAAAGATGTTCCAAGACTAGAGGGCATGGGATGAATTTGGAGGGAGGACGATTCAGAGGAAACATGAGAAAGAATTTCTTCACAGAACGGGTGGTGGACAAGTGGAACACCCTGCCAGAGGAAGTGGTGGGGGCTGAAACAATCACGGGATTTAAGAATGCATGGGATAGATATAAAGAAATTCTGGAGGTCAGGGGTAAGGTGCAACAGACTTCTAGGAAAACAAACTGAACTTACAAGCTCAAATGGGCAGACTGGGTGGGCCATAGGCCCTTATCTGCCGTCACTGTCTATGTATCTATGTATCTATGTATATCTTAAAGCTTGGTTAAAAAAGAAACTAATCAGAGTTTCATTCATACAGGCAAATAAAATAACTTGTTAAATGAGTTCTAAAACCAAGAATGGAGCACAACAAGCAAACAGCGAGGAGCGGAGCAGCCCTGCAGCCATCTTGCTGCCCTGCCCCCCCCCCTCACTACCAGCACCAGAACATGGTGTGGTCCACTGACTATTGAAGAAATCTTCTGCTAACCAAATGTGATATTGCCCCACCAACACCATTAAGGGATGTACAGCAGTCAAACTCTGCTGACCCATCAGAGTGCACCTCTGGTGCAGACAATAGCACGTCTATAAATTCTTCACAATCACCAGTGTCATCAGTGAGGGAAAGGACATCTGACATAAATCATGCCATAGTCACATACAATTCATGGACAACACAAATCGTGCAATAGTCACATACAATTCATGGACAAACAGGCATGTTTGTCATTTTTCTGAGAATGTTGGCACCATTATTTAAATTTTCATTCACTCAAAGCAGCTGCGCCTCTTATTCCTACCTCATCAATGCCCGCCATGGGTATAATTTTTGGAAACAGCAGAAGGCTTATTCACAGTAGCTGCACCAGTTGTACCTGCCTCAGCAATACTCACAATGGGTATAATTTTTAAAACAGCAGCAGGCTTGCCATCAGCAGCTGAGCCTCCCTTACCCGCCTCAGCCATGCCAGTCATGGATATAATATTTGGAAACAGCAGCAGGCTCAATCAGAGCAGCTGCACCTCTCGTGTGTATCTACCTCAGCAATGCCCGCTATGGGTATCATTTTTGAAAACAGCAGCAGGCACGCTATGAGCAGCTGTACATCTCATACCTGCCTCTGCAATGCCCTCCATGGGTATAATTTTTGGAAACAGCTGCAGGCTCAATCAGAGCAGCTCTACCTCGCATATGTACCTATCTCAGCAATACCCACCATGGGAATAATTTTTGGAAACAGAAGCAGGCTCAATTAAAGCAGCTGTGCCTCTCATATTTACCTCAGCAATGCCCATGGGTATAATTTTTGAAAATAGAAGCAGGCTCTCTATGAGCAGCTGCACTGCTCATACCTGCCTCAGCAATGCCCGCCATGGGCATAAATTTTGGAAACAGCAGCAAGCTCAATCAGAGCAGCTGTGCTTCTTGTACATACTTACCTCAGCAATGCCCACACGCGGCAATACTGTGCCTCTTGTACCTGCCTCATAAATGACAGGGCTCGGGGCACCTAACAAACAGTGTAATAGTATACAGTCTATAGTCAAAAACAGTCTTTCACATTTTTGTTATGGTCAGGTAGGGTTATAGGGTAACAGAATGGGATAGTAAGTACCTGACCCGGATCAACTACCTGTTTTTCAAATGGATATTTTTAGGGCAATTTGGGGTAATCTAGAGGCACCCACTGGTACCATTTCAGGTTGGGTATTTCAGTACCCGCTCATGCCTACTATAGATAGTAGCCATATTCAGGTCCTCCAGCTTCTTCAGCAATTTTGTGTATGGCACCAAGTCAAAGGCCTTACTAAAATCAAAGTAAGGTAAATCCACAACATGGTCCTTATCTACCACCTTCGTTACTCAGTCAAAGAAAACTAGCAGAGTGGTCTGACAAGATTTCCTTGCCACAGACCATGCAGTTTAATAGCAGTGAGCACACAAACAAAACTGCACTAAAAGGGAAAGCGGGGTAGGTGCAGTCAACATCTGTATTGTCAGCAAAACTAATGAAACTGCACTCAGTTGGCTAATTCAAAAAAAGCACTTACTGCAAAAATCCAATAGCCATCCAGTGTATTTGCAATACACTGGATGGCTATTGAATTTTTGCAGTAAGTGCTTTTTTTGAATTTGCCAACACAGTGCAGTTTGGATAGTTTTGAGTTAATTCTTTTTACTATAATGTAGACCGTTGCCCTCTAGGCACTCCACAAGGTCCTCTTTGATCTGTGATTCCATTGGTTTGCCCACTATAGAGTTAAGGCTAACAGGTCTGTAATTCCAAGGTTGCTCCTTTTCCCCTCCTCTTCTTGTGTAGTGGGACTATGCCCACCACCCTCTAGTCTTTCTGAACCACCGCTCTCTGAATTTAACTATTGAATAGCACAACTAGGGGTTCAACCAGTTCACCAGACAATTCCTTGAGCACTCTTGGATGCATCCCATTCATCTCTTGGGCTGCAGCTTTAAAGGGAAGCTGTCATTTCACAGTGTAATTTCATTTATAAGTACAGTAATGCTCGTTTAACAGTTTGTCATGTTTTGGTTTTTTTTGGTCTCACTAACCTTCATTTTTTTTTTTCTTTTAAGTATCAGCCACATCGTAGTCTGGAGTGCCTTGCTTGGATATGCCATTTCACTGCATTGGCCACACTGGAAGACTGAGTGGAGCACATTCATCAATGTACTTCCTGCTCGCGCTCAGTCTGTGTGGCCACGCACACCGCATTCAACGCACATGCTTCTGTGAATTGGGCATGCCTTACGCAACCATCATTCAGAGATCTCCCATGCTAGTCTGTCAGTCCGTGGCATTAGTTTGGCTTGCATAGCAGTCCCTTGCGTGCACATCTTATGAGAAGCTTGCTGTGCCCCAAATTAAAATGCTAACTGTTCGTTGTGTAGCACTACTTACTAAGTAGTGTTTCTGTCATCAGAAGTCTGTTAAAATTTTATTTTAGATGCTATGCCTACTTGTATGGTGACAGGGTGTGCCAACACCTCTGGTAAGACCAAGGCTGGCCACCCTGTAAGCTTCCATCATGTGCCCTGTGATCCCTTTTTAAAACATGAATGGATAGTGGCATTACAGCATTTGGACATTGATGTTGACAGTTTCCAGACTAAGACATACAATGCTATTTGTTCTGAACATTTTCAGTCCTCTGATTACTTTTATAAAGGTAAATGGTCTCTGTTCTGAATTATAGCTGTCAACTGCTGTGATTGACATAATGTACTCTAGCTTTTCTCTCCACCTGGGTTGGGTGGAATCACATTTTATCAAGCTAGTAATCTTTTTTTGCGTCAATAACTTTGCACTGCTATAGTATAGGGAGTGTTGCCGTGTTCTTCATTCAATTGTTCACTTCATTGCAGCTGTCCTTACCCTAGCCTTTACCAGTATACAGTGGTGAAGATAGTCTCCCTCCTTGCTATGTACCTAGGCATGAGATGACTCCCTGGGAAAGCCTGCCTGTGCTTTTCTGTGTTGTACAACTGCGGTATGGTTCTGCAGGATATTCAGCCCCTCCCACCCCTCTAAAATTACTAGTTTGTATGTGTTATACAGATACTCTGTGTTTTTTGCCAACATTCTTCAGTTATGGGTGTTTGAACTGCTCGCAGCACCCATAGGTCACTGTTTTAGCCCGTGACCTATGCTGCACCAGGATCACCTACCCACCTTCTGGAGGCTACGCCCCTGGCAACACCACCCTGCAGCCTGTTTTAATTTGTGTCATCAGCCTTCCTGTATTGTGCAAACCTATTCACTGAGCCCTATTAGGACCCCCCATCGGCTGTTTTCTTCCTCTGTTATTGCTAACTGCTCCCCCCCAACTGTTAGCTCCTCCTTGTTTGTTGCAACTAAATGTAGTATCTTTCATTTAATAGCACTGTACTCCAACTGCAACACATGACACCAAGTTAGTCATTCACTACTGCTGACGTCTGGGGTCATCTGGTAACTGAGTGAGACAGCTCTTGATGTCTGTCCACATGTCTGCTGCTAATATGCCAAACTACATTGGCCGCAGTACACAGCCCATCGGTGCCCAGGTGCTCATATCCCTGGGAGAGGAGAGGAAAGCACCCATACCACCACCACCATATGCTGTCCCCATTGCCAAACTTTCATTACCCAGCTCACTATCTTCATCCCTGTCCCTGTGCCCTCCATCTTATTTGATACTCTCCCATGCAGTACCAAACGTAGCACCTTACTGAGGTCCATGTACAGAACATCCACTGCATGACCCATGTCTAACTGCCCATTTAACCTGTCCTAATAATCCACCATGTTTGCCTGATAGGATCTGCCACAGTGAAAGCTATGGTGTCTTCAGTCCTGTACTCAGTTACTGTTCCTAAGGAAACCATAGTCTCCTTCTGCTTTGTCTACACCACCTTACTCACGGTGAGTGTGAGGTGTACAAGTCTGCAGTCCCCTGATTCATACTTCTGTATGTTGTTATGGCTGGGTACAGCATGAGCCATGCTCAAGTCCTGGGGTACACCCCCTGATTCCAGTGAGACAGAGAACATGACTTCCAGGTGGTCTGCCAGGAATTCTGCCTGATCAGTCAGCACCCTGTGTTGTGTGCCATCAGCCCCTGTATCATTGTCCACCATCAATGCTTTGAATCCTTCAAGCCCTCTGCACACTGTCATTTCCACATGTGTCTTCTCCTCCTCCATGGTATCAGCCATCCCACTCACACTTGTGTGCAGCCCCTTGTTTCTTGTTATGAAAGACTGAGCAGAACTGTATATGTAATGATTATGCCTTCTGTGCCTGTTTCCACCCACCCCCAAATCTCTTACTACATGCAGTTTGGTTCTTACTGCTCCTTTTCTCAGTGATGTATGTCTATAAGTCCTTTTGCCAATACTTCATGCCCCCTGCCATCCTAATATCCCTACATGCCTTGTCTTCCCTTACTGCCCTTGCAAATTCTTGTGACTGCTGCTGGTAATCTTTTCTGTCCTCCCTCTCCCCATGTTTTGCAACCTTCTTAAGGCATCCATTTTATTGATTACTATTATCACGACCACCGTGTTCAACAAGGTAGGTGTCTTGCCCCTTGTCAGCTTACTACATCATGTTGTATTGGTTCATCATGCCTCCTCAAGCCCTAATCTTATGATGCCACACTGCTGGTTGGTGTATACATTTGCATACTTCTGCATAAATTCCCCTTTTCAATATCAGGTATCCTATACATCCTATTCAACGTACCATAGTAAGGATTATGAGGGAGGGGGATGGCTGGAAATGACGTGTGAAAGGGCAGAAGCAATGAATAAATACTTCTGGTTGGTGTTTACTAAACTGATACTGGGGTGATACGCCATGGGGTGTAGGAGGGCAGGTAAGGATGTAGAGTGCATGACAGATGTACTTATCACAGAACACAGGGTGCTGTACAGCTTGAGGGCAGTAAAGATGGATGAGGCACCACAACAAGATGGTGTTAACCCCATGGTACTGAGAGAGCTGGCATAAGTCCTAGTGTGGCCTTTGGAAGACCTATTCAATGCCTTACTAGACTCATGGTGTGCACCTCAGGATTGGAGGATGGCTCATGTGCTACCTGTCCATAGCAGTGGCCCCAAGGATTAACTGGGGGACTATAGGCCAGTGACCCTGACATCCATAGTGGGTAAACTGATGAAGACAATCTTGAAGGAGAAGCTGGTGTCTCTTCCACAGTCACATGGGTTGCAGTATACTGGACAACATGGCTTTCTCACTGGCAAATCACACCATACAAACCAGGTGTAGTGCAATGACTGTGTAAGAAGACAATTGCAGAGGGGCCAATCAATCAATCAATCAATCAATCAAATTCTTTATTTATCCAGGCGAACACCATTGAGCAAACTCATTTACAGGGTGGACCTGTATTACACAAGTCAAGTAACAATGCATTTATATACAGACAAATAGACAGTAGATGCAAGAGTACAACAGTACAGGTAGGCCTGCAATAGACAGGATAAGTAAAAATACATTTGGGTTCAGGTAAAAGACAGTCGGTAAGGGTATACATAACAAAAGGGTAGCAAGTCAGTAAAAATTTATATCAGATACAACAACATACATAGTTTAGTATTCCTGTAAGATAAAGGCATTATAGTCAAGGCCCCTGGAATTCTGCGATTCTGCGGTTGCGGAATTTTCCACAGAATTTGCATCATGCCGCAGAACGTATATAGTGCCACAGAATTTGCTGTTTTTGGTGAATTTTTATTCAAATATGCTATTTTTCCATAGTGTCAGGCTTTCTTTCCCATCTTGTTTATCCTGAAGCCCCTCCTCCATGCTCAGCATATGATGTCATTGATGACATCACCTCATATTTAACCAATGGCAGGACTGCATTCTGCCAGAGAAATGAATAAATCATGCCACAGAAATCAGAAAATGCTGCAGCAGAAATCAGAAAGTTTTGCCGCAGAGCACTAGGGGCCCTGATTATAGTCCAGTGAAGAGATTAGTTGAAGTGGATGCTACAAGCGAAGAGACATACATAGTCAGTTTAAAAAGACCCAGATGTATCAAGGGGGAGACGTGTCAGGAGAAGTGGGCAGCCAGTGGGGGGGGGGTTCTGGAACTGGGATAATACTAGGAGCGAAGGAATGAGATGCTGTGGGTATACAAGGAATAGGTGGGTGAGGGAGGGTGAGATTTAGCGCGGTAGATAAGTAGGTGGCTCAGGGGCAAGTTATGCACTAATACAAGAAGGAAGGAGGATGGGAAAAGCAGGGAGGATGTGGAAGGAGGAGTAAGTAAGCTAGGATCATTGGAAGCAGTTGCAGGCTTCTGTAATGTATTTTGAGTATAAGGTCTTAAACACAGTGAGACTAACAGGAGTCCTCAGTTTCAGCTATTTCTGTAGCACATTCCAGAGCTAGGATCATTGGAAGCAGTTGCAGGCTTCTGTAATGTATTTTGAGTATAAGGACTTAAACACAGTAATACTAACAGGAGTCCTCAGTTTCAGTGATTTCTGTAGCACATTCCAGAGCGATGGTAGAACGAATCCTATGGCAGCTCTCCCAAAATCTGTTAGGGCTTTGGGCATTTTCAGAGAAATCAGTGAACAGCTTCTTAGGGTATAGATTCCAGGCATATTTGAGAGTCAGGCAATCAACAATGTACTACGGAAGTTTGCCAGTGATAGCTCTGTATGTCCAGAGAGCTGCATTTTTATTTTGTCTGTAGTGTAGGGAGGTCCAACCTACGGCCGCATATAAAGAGCAGTGATGGGTGGAGAAGGGGAGACCAGTGATGAAGCGCAGGGCTCTGTGGTAAAGTATGTCAATTTACGAGGTGTGAAGTAGCACATTGGCTGTATATAAAGTCGGCGTAATCAATTAGGGAAAGGAACGTAGACTGAACTAGCTGTCTCTTGGCCTCTGTAGTTAGTAGGTGGTTTAACCTGAAGAAGAGCCCTAGTCTCTGCCTCAGTTTTTTTAACAAATACTCCAGGTGTTCTGCAAAGGAGAGTTTGAAGTCTAGCTAGATCCCCATGTATTTGAATTTTGGCACAAATGTCAGGGTTTCTCCTAGGAGGGTGGTGATGGGGGTAGAGCAGGGTAGGCTGCATGCTTAATAGGTGAAAATAGCATTGCCTTTGTCTTTTTGGCGTTAAGTAGCAATTTTTTACTAAGGAGCTGGTATTGAAGTATGTTGAAGTCAGCTTGCAGGTCGCTACAGGCAGTTTCAGGATCACTGTATCATCTGCGAACAGATGAATTTTTGCCTCATTGATGCTTGAGTCTATATTGTTGATGTAGATGGCAAATAGGAGTGGCCCCAGGATGGATCCCTGCGGGACGCCTCTTTTTAGCAGATTTGAGGGGGAGAGTTCGCCTTCGGCCTTGACCTGTTGGTGCCTATCAGAAAGGTAGTTGTGGAACCAACACAAGGAGGTAGAATCTAGACCAGTAGCTTTTAGTGAAGAAAGAAGGAGGCTGTGGTCGACAGTGTCGAAGGCCTTACTTAGGTCTAGAAAAATGACGCAGACAAATTTTTTGTTCTCTAGCTTGCACTGCCAGTCATTTGTCACCTTGGCCAGGGCCATGATTCTACTATGTTCAGTTCTAAAACCAGATTGCATTGGGTTTAGCAGGTTAGTATCATCTATGAAAGATTTCAGCTGGGCATTCATGATTTTTTCCAGAGGTTTTGATAGTACCGGGAGAAGGGAGATGGGCCTGTAGTTGTTTAGATCACAGGGGGTTTCTGGATTTAAACAATGGAATAACATGTGCGGTCTTCCACAGTTTGGGGAGGGTCCCTTGAGAAAGGGACAAGTTAAATAGATGTGTAATAGGTACGGCCAAGACATGATAGGCAATCTTTCGGTAGTATGGATCGAAGGTGTCAGCGCCAGGACTTTTTCTGGTGTCCAACTGGAGGAGGAGATCTTCGACCTCTTTTAGTGAGGCAGGAGAGAATGAAAAGACTGCATCTGAGGGACTAGATTCTGAAGGTTGTGTAGTAAGCTGGGAGCGTAAGTTGCGTGCAGATGAGTTATCAAAAGCTAGCCCTGCAGTAGCAAAGTGATTGTTGAAGGCTTGTAGTATCTCTTTATTTTTGTTGATAGTTACATTGTCAGAAATAATTTTCTAGGGGACAGTGTTTCCTGTGCTATTACCAGAAAGTTATTTTATTGTGGACCAGAACTTGGTAGGGCAGTTGGAGGCAGTGTCGAGTTCAGAGCAATAGAAAATGGACTTGGTTTCCCACATTAGCTTTGTACAGTGGTTTCTGGCTGTTCTGAAAAGATGCCAATCTTCGGCTTTGTGGGATTTGCATGCTAGCTTCCAGAGCTTGTCTCTTTTTAATAGTGCTGCCTTGATGTCTGCTGTAAATCAATGGCACTTTCTAGCCTTTATGCGGGTTTTGACTAAGAGTGCGTGGGTGTTAAGAGCGCTGGATACAATTTCGTGGAAAATGGTATATGCTGTTTCTACTGATTTGGCTAAATAAAAGGTCTGCCAAAGCAGGGAGGCTTTCAGGTCATTGATATATACAAGCGGGTCAAAATTCCATTTTGATCTTTTGGTAGAGAACTTTGCTGAGGCTGTTGGTTTAGGGACTGCACTTATGCCAGCAATAAAGCAATGGTCATTAACATCGGCAGAAAAGATCCCAGCATGGGAGAAGAAATGGGGTTTGCTTACTAGAAGTACATCTAATAGTGTACTTTTCGTAGGGTTTTTTCTTATTGATACAAGTAGGTTCATTAATAAGTAGAGTGAGCCCATGAGAGTCACAGAAGGATTTAAGTGGAAGAGATGCGCTTGACAGCCAGTCGTAGTTAAGGTCCCCTAGTATAATTATTTCCATTGTGTTGGTACTCATAGTAGATGATAGGTGGGACAGGAGCTGTGACCCCAAGGATGGGGGTCTATAACATCCTATGACACGGAGGGCCATTGATGAAGATATTTCAATTTTTAAAGGACAGGCATTCAAAGGCATTGGCAATTGATGTAGAGTCGAGGGTAGCGACCGTAAACTTGTCCTTAACATAGATGGCTACACCACCACCTCTGGTTAGTCTATCGGCTCTGAATAACAGATAGTTGGGGATATTGACCTCTTTGTCTGGCGTGGATGGATGAAGCCAGGATTCAGATATGACAAGTACATCCGGCTCTGTGTGGATAGCCCAAGCCTGTATTGAGGTGAGTTTCTTTAAGGGGCTACACACATTAGCATGCATAAAGCTGATACCTTTATACTTCGTGACTTCGGACGGTGAAGGCATTGCTTGTATAGGACCAGGGTTAAGTTTAACATTACCTGAGCATAGCAAGAGGAGGAGTACAACTTTCCTCAGGGCAACAAGTGGTAATTTGGAAGAACTAAACCTTCTTTGGCTAGTGAGAGTATTGGCATAGGAATTCAAGGACCTATTCTTTGTACTGTTCAGTCCTAGTGATACACATGCTAAGACCCTAGCTGTATGACACCAGTAGATGCAGGTACTGGGCCGAGTAGGTAACATTCCTTGGGTAGGTAACGAGATGCTGGTGGCTGTCCAAGAGGGAGACTCAGCTGAAAGTGGGTACGACAACTTGGGGGCATAGCACGAGTTGTATAGGTACTCCATGAGTAGACATTCTTGTGGTAGGGGATACGAGTCCTCTTTGGGGTAAATTCTATCTGGCGTGTACCCTAATAAGAGTAGGATGCACAAGGTGGTAAATAGGTAGAGCCAGATTGCAAGTTCCATGGTTAAAGTCTGGGGGTCAGAAAGAGAAACAGTTGTAAGGTCTTAATCTGGGCAAGGTATCACCAGGTAATGCTATGCGCCATCGGGTCTGAAAAGGGATATAGGTGCCGATACCACTTGAGGGGAGCAAGGAGATGTTTCTATGGCACAGCAACTAGCGATAGTTACGAGAAGTTGTAAACTTGATCTAAGAAGTATCACCAGCTAAGGCTACACACCACAGGGTCAGCAAAGGGATGTAGGCACTGAAACCACTTGTAGGTAGCAAGAAGAATTTACTATGACACAGTGACTAGGGACAGTAATAAGAAGACACAAATCTGATCTGAGACAAGTGGTAGGGGAGACTGCAGTGGGTTAGTTAGGATGGGACACTTGAATCTGAAGCAGTAGCCCAAAATTTATATGTCTGTGGGCGTCCTAGGGAGGTGGGGAGGATAGATTTGTAGGAAAGCCAATGGCAGGGGAGGGTGGGGCAAGGAGGTCTATATAATAATGGTCAGGGAGGGGGATGAGTGGGTGGGCATAAAATTTGCAACTTTGCCGTACCTCTCTGGGTCTGGAGTCTGAGCAAGTGGTCTCGGGTGGCGGCTTCGGAAGCGCCGACTGCCCAGTGGCCACGGTTTTGGTGGTGGATGAGCTGGGAGCCCTGGAGGGTTCTTGGCTAAAGGGGAAGAGAAAGCGAAGCCAATAAGTACTGGTCCCAGACAATGGTCGAGCTACCCAGTGACAAAACTAATTTACAAATGAAAGGGGTCGATTTCCTTGGTGCCCTGAAGTCTGGGCGGCAGTTACAGAGGCAAAGGAAAGGGCTGTTTCACTTAATCAATCTAGCTAGAGCAGTTTGCAAGTATTACAGCTTTTTTTAGGCAGTTTACAGGCTGATTCTAACAAAATAGGCATACATTAGCAAGCATAATAGTCCTGTATGTGTACTGCAGCTATGCATTCCACTTGGTGCCACATGGTAGGTTATGAAGTACATTAGAGGTCACAGGGTCTGGTGCAAAGTTGGTGTGATGGGTAGTGAACTGCCTACTGGGCAGGCACCATGGAGCGTTGTTGGGTCGGGTGATCACATCACCAAGTGTGATGATGGGGCATTGTTCCTCAGGGCTCATAGTTGGAACCACCATTATCTGGCATATTGCTTTCAGACATTTCAATCATTATCAATAGCAAGATAAGTATGTTTGTTGATGACACCAAGATGAGACTTGTGGTGGGTGACCGAGGGGCATGGCAGAGGTTGCATGAGCATCTAGAAAAGCTAGACACATGTTCTGACATATGGCCAGCGCTTCAAAAAATTTTTTTTGGGTGGAAGTCAAATAATTCCATGGGTCAAAATTTGGAAGTAATTTCAGTTTTACTGGAGTCAAAATACTTCCAGCTGTCAGTTTCTGGAAGTCAAAATAATTCCAGTCCAGAAATGTTGGAAGTCGAAATACTCCAAGTCCTATATTTCTTGAAGTCATAGGCCTTCTGAATACCTCATTGTACCCCATCCATGCCACATTCACATAAATACATTTTTTAACTGCCTGAACAGGTTTTAAGGGAAGGGGATTATTGGCCAGGACATCAGGGAAAATCCTCTACTCTTACTAAAAGTGCTTTGGGTTCTTTTACTTTCTCCAGGACAGCATCAGAGATGGATAGAAGGGACCTCAGTTTAACATCTCATTTGAATGATGGCACACCTTAACAGTACAGCACCCCCTACACACACACACACTGGTGCTTCATTAGGGTGCCAATGTTTTTTGGTATGAGCCCAAGTCCCGGTGTGGGACTAGAACCTATAACCATCTGGCCAAGAGGCAGGTGTGCTGCCAACTGAGCTATACTGACTGACAAATGAGTTGTTGACAGAACTCCACAGATACTGTTGTGCCAGAATTTATTTTCTCTCTATTTTCTCTCTTACCCCCAACATATTAACCAATAACATTCATTCTGTACTTATCCTGAAACCAAAATTGCAAGACAGCAGCTGGCTTTGATGGTGCACCATTGTCTGTCTGTCTGCCTGCTTGCCTGTCTTGTCTGTCCTGCAAGCTAGCAGTAGCTAGCTATCACCAATAATAGGATTTACCAATACCACCAGCACACATCAAAGGAGTCAGAGGAGAGTGACAAGAATGATAGGGTCCTGGAATGCTAGGGTACAAACAGAAAAAAGTCCTCTCCCATCCCGACACACAGTGGATCCACTGGACCTGGTTTTTAGTAATCTTGTATTCAACACCCCCCCCCCCCCACCAAAGTGGCGCTGCATGATCAGACTTGCAAACAGTTATGTGAAAACTGGCTTCAACTCTATTTACCACACTTTTCTGGCAGACTGGCTTGAGCAGATTCATATTCTGGAAAAGAACCAGAGCATTCCCAAAAACCTCGTGTATTTGTTTCTCGATCTCACATCTTATTTGAATTTCCTTCATATGTAGACCGCAGAGATGAATAATAACAACAGCAAAGGTTAGGTCCATCAACTATTAAACTGTCATTGTTGTGACACAGATTCTATCAAGTAGTACCCAACATTTAAAAAAGAAATAAACACATTTTTATGTTTGCTTGCACGCATGTGCAAGAAACATAGTGCCTTCATCGGAGATTTCGGAGGTGTGTCACCTCCTCCTCCAATTCAGTCAGTGGGCTGGCAGGTGCGGCCCCTGTAAGCCAATGCATTTTGGAGCTGTCTATGACACGCCCAAAATGCAGTGGCATGTTAGTTGAAAGGGGAGCTACGCTTGAGTGAGCAATCGACATATCGCCGCCCGCGCGCAGCCCCCCACCCAGAACAGACAGTACACGCCCCGATATATAGCCGACGGGGTGCCCAATCCCATCGGCTGAGCTGTCCCCCACCCCAGTTTGAAGTCCTTTGGCGGTAGGGTGCCCATTCCCGTCGGCTGAATGCCCCGCAAGTCCTTGTGCCATGCTGGGAGACCACCCCAGCGTGGCAAACATCCCACACGTCTTTTTGTTTTTAGACCTGTAAAATAAAAACTGTCCAGCGCGTCTCCCAACCCCTCCCACAACCCGCACCCACCACTGCACACCAGCCTCCCCACCCCCCACCCCACCCCATACTTACCTCCGGACTCTGGCGCGATGATCTTCGTGGACCGGGAACACATCTGCACTCTTCAAAGCCGACCCGAACTGAGGAAATGCGGTAAGCTGTATAATGGGTTACATAGGGGGTTTCAACTTTATTGCATATCTCAGGCATTTTTGGGAATTTTTGCGCCAAATTTTCAACATGGGGTTTTTGGGACCCCTTCTCATGAATTATGTCACTGTCATGGCGTTATTCAGGCCCGAAGGGTGATTTCACGCAGTGACTGTGCAGTGACTGCAAAATCACCCTTCAGGCCTGAATACCACCATGACAGTGACATCATTCATGAGAAGTGGTCCAGAAACCCCATGTTGAAAATTTGGTGCCAAAATTCCAAAAAATGACTGTTTTACGAGGGTGCGCTGCGCAGTTCCTATGCAGGCTCGTAAGTTCGCGAATTTCAATATTTTCACTCCAGATTTTCAACATTGCCATTTTACCACACCTTCTTATGAGTAGTATAGATGTCATTTTTCACATCTCACCCAAAATGTGTTTCCACCCATGTAGCGCAGAATGGCGCAGTCGGTGTGCGAAATCAATGTACGGGACAAATTAAGAAAATCACAGTGACACTGTTCATGAGCAGAGGTCTTAAAATGGCTATGTTGAAAATTTGGTGAAAAAATTCCTAAAAATGACTGTTTCTGGCAGAGATTGCATTCGCGCAGTTCCTACGCACACTCGTAAGGTCGCTAATTTTCAATATTTTCACTCCAGATTTCCAACATTGCCATTTTATCACACCTTCTTATGAGCAGTATAGCTGTCATTTTTCACATGTCACCAAAACATGTTTCTGCCCATGTAGCACACAATGGCGCAGTCGGTGTGCGAGATCAATGTACTGGACAAATTAAGAAAATCACAGTGACACTGTTCATGAGCTCAGGTGTTAAAATGGCTATGTTGAAAATTTGGTGAAAAAAATCCTAAAAATGACTGGTTTATGAGCGTGCATTGCACAGCTCCTATGCACGCTCGTAAGTTCACGAATTTTCAAAATTTTCACTCCAGATTTCCAACATTGCCATTTTACCACACCTTCTTATGAGCAGTATAGCTGTCATTTTTCACATCTCACCCAAAACATGTTTCCGCCCATGTAGCGCACAATGGCACAGTCGGTGTGTGAAATCAATGTACGGGACAAATTAAGAAAGTCACAGTGATACTGTTCATGAGCAAAGGTCTTAAAATGGCTATGTTGAAAATTTGGTGAAAAAATTCCTAAAAATGACTGTTTTACGAGGGTGCATTGCACAGTTCCTACGCACACTCGTTAGTTCGCGAATTTTCAATATTTTCACTCCAGATTTTCAACATTGCCATTTTACCACACCTCCTTATGAGCAGTATAGCTGTCATTTTTCACATCATGCCCAAAATGTGTTCCACCCATGTAGTGCACAATGGCGCAGTATGTGCAAAATCAATGTATGGGACTCATTAAGAAAATCACAGTGACACTGTTCATGAGCAGAAGTCTTAAAATGGCTATGTTGAAAATTTGGTGAAAAAATTCCTAAAAATTACTGTTTTACGAGCGTGCGTTGCGTAGTTCCTATGCATGCTCGTAAGTTTGCAAATTTAATATTTTCACTCCAGATTTTCAACATTGCCATTTTATTACACTTCCTTATGAACAGTACAGCTGCCATTTTTCATATGTCGCCCAAAATGTGTTTTCGCACATGTAGCGCACAATGGTGCTGTTGGTGTGCGAAAGCAATGTTTAGGACAGATAAAGAAAATCACAGTTACACTGTTCATGAGCAGAGGTCTTAAAATGGCTATGTTGAAAATTTGGTGACAAAAGTCCATAAAATGACTGTGTTACGAGTGAGCAATGCCCAGTTTCCACGCACCCTCGTAAGTTCATGACTTTGTAATATTTTCAGTCCAGATTTTCACCAGTGGCATTTTTCACACTTCCTTATGAACAGTACAGCTGTCATTTTTCACAACATGGCTGAAGTGTGTTTTCACACTTTCAGTGCTGAGATGCATGGTTGCTGTGGGAAATCGTTGTTCGGCACAGATAAAGAAAATCACAGTGACACTGTTCATGATCGGAGGCACCAAAATGCCTGAGTTGACAATCTGCTGTAAAATATCCCCAACCTAATTATATTACGGGTGTGCGTTGCACAGTTTCTATGTACGCTCATGACTTCACCATTTTTTTAAATATTTTTACTGCAGATTTGCAACATTGCCATTTTTTACACCTCCCCATGAACAGTACAGCTGTCATTTTTTACATCCTGTTCAGAATGTTTTTGCACCTGTGGTGCTAAATGCCGTACTCGCTGTGCATAAGCAGCTTTCAGCTAACAAACTGATATTCTCCCTGTTCATGAGGTGGGGTCACAAAAAACATTTTGAAAATTTGGAGTGAAAATACCAACGAATGCCTGAGGTATTAGGGTTTCCAACCATGACACCCAACCCTGTAGAGAATGACAGGCATCAGGGGTGTGACTTGGGATTCTTGCCTGTAATGCTCATACCATTCCACACCCTGCAGCCAGTGAGAGGCATCGAGGTATGCCTTGGACTCTTCAGCCCCAAAGTTCACCCCATTCTCCTATATCACACCCATCTCACCGCATTTCCTAGTGAAATGGGGTGCGCATAAGGGCCAAAGACCCAGGAACCGTGACACTTGTCAGTGTCTGCAGGGTGGGGTGTGGTGAAATGGCGAGGCCGTTATGCCTGATGACCCAAATGCACACCCCAATGCCTGTCACTCTCTGCAGGGCGGTGGTGGGGTTGGCTTCAGTTCAGTACTTCACTGCCATTCCTATTACACAGCTCTGTAACTTCTACATTACCACTGCCAATGCCAGCAAGCAAACATTCGGCATTGACAAATGCTTGTTTAATCTTGTTCCTCTGTCACTATTGCATTCAATAACAGTCTACTGTCTTCCACCACAGTGTTTGCATATGTTTACCTAAGAAAACCATAGACAGCAGGAACGGGAACAGCAGCATATTTGATTTAACAATCAAAATGGCAAATGTTCATCATGAAAAAATGCAGGGTAAATGTAAGCCCCTCCTACCCCTGTATTTTGGCACTGCTCTATAGTCAAGCAAAGCTTTACCACTGCACCTTCAACCAACTGGCCCTGGATCTGGTGTACTTCTGCTGGGTGGATTTCAATGACCAGTAATGCCACAACCAGAAGCCCACTGCAGTATTATTGCCCTCAAGATTTTACCCCCCAGGAAAATATAATTACATTTTCCCAGACAGATTAAAAAAGAAGAGAACCTCAGAGCTGTGCACATCTGTTCTTTGCAGAGAATGGCCTTGCAGCTATGCCAGCACATTAGTAACAGAGGTAGACAAGCAGAAAATGGGGTTGGGGGACTCACTGGATCTGCACCAGAACCAGGACATAATAACTAGGAATCCTCATGTAGTTATATCTGATATTGGCAGTTAAATGTTAAAGTGCAAAATGACAGCACTTTAAGCAGTTTGGGAATTGTCTTGAAGTAAGCTGTACAGGCAGTCTCCACACTTGGTTTTGTCCACAGCCCTTCTGGAAGTCTATGATATTGGACTTATACTTTACTGCTATGCCATTCATCTTCTGCAATTTATACAGTGAGATTTAATCAAATAAAGGCACTGAAGGGATAGTATATAATTACCACCATCTCCCAAATGTGCCTGCTTGACATGGATTGTGTTTTACAGTCTAGGTGCCATTTGATTTATATGGCATGTGTAAGAGGAGCTGCCTGCTATTGGGTCTGCTTTACTTTGCAGTCAGATGATGTACAGCATAGAGGTCAGGAGAGGGGGCTGGGCCAAGTAAGTAAGAAACCAAAAAAGTCAGGAGGATTTATGTTTCATCCAATTAACACAAACAAAAATGATATGCAGACTCTGCTGATAAGTCCACAGTGAAAAATGGCTGGTAGTTGTTCAGTTTAATTTTTATTTCTTTTACTGTGCTGAGGTAAATCACACTGATGACAAGGCTAACCCTCCCCCCACACACAGCGGTTAATCAGTCTGGAGTCAGCTTAGTTCAATGCAACAGGACTGGTATATGCTGAAATGATGTCCACATAGGAAAAAATGGATGTCTGCCCTTTAACCTAGAGTTTATACAGACGTAAATGACTCCAGGCAGTCTATTTTTGGATGTTTCTGAAAAATTTCTGGACATAAAATACATCGGAAATACCCTTATCCGATGCCCTGCATATGTCAATTGTGATTCTGTTAAAAAACCTGCAAGGCACTGCATTTAGGGGCAAGGAACCCGAAAAGGAGCTACCACTTTCTGAGAGTACTACTACCGTAGACGTAGGAGTAGAAGGATCTGTGGGTGCTCATTACGGGATCAATGAACAAGTCAGCGCAATGTAGAAAAGTGGCTACAAACACCAATACAATGCTGGGTTGTATTGCTTGGGGTATATTCTCAACGATTGGTGAAGGTGCTTCTGCACTTGTGTATATAGCTGGGGGGCTTGGGGGAGGCACTGGGGGATTGGATGTACTTACTAATGGACAGAATAAGGTGGAATCTACTAACAAGTACATAGAAAAGAGGTTGGGGGAGGTATGAGGAATGGTGGGGTTCTAGTACTGGGGGATTCCATACTGAAGGGTATCAGATGGGACAGTAAGGGGGAAAGCATAGCCGAATCTGGGCCAAATCCATATCTGAACTGACTACAGACAGGGAGAGACAGTCTCTTCTTAAACGTGCAGGGAAGGGGTGGAGGAAACCTCACGTCGTGGTGCATGTGGGTATGAATGACCAGGAAGGGGAGAACGGTGAAAATGATACAGGAGAGGTTTGAGGAACTGGGAAGGCTGTGTGAGGAGATGGGTGGATCAGTGGCCTTCTCGGAGCTACTCCCAGTACCCTGTGCGAGTACAGCTAGGAAAGAAAGGATAGATGAATTTAATACTTGGCTGGGGGAGTAGTGTTGCTCAATGGGGTATATGTTGGTGGGTGGCTGGGGTAGAACCTGTGACAGGAATGACTTGTATGCCGGGGACAGAATACACCTGAGCAAGGAGGGGAAGGTGGTATTAATGCAGAGGATATTGGGGTACATAGAAACAAAGATGAATGTAAAGTAGCAGGGGGTGTGGCGAGTGGCCAGCTGGTAGGCATGGGTCCCAGAGATGGGTGCCTGACAAGCTTACCCCCATAGTTATTGGGGAAGGCAAAGGGAAGGGGACACAGTGGGGGGAGAAAGGAGTGAGAGGGGTTAGGGAGGGGAAGGGATTGGGTTGGAGAGTGGTCTCTCTGAATGCAAGGAGCCTAGGAAACAAGTCAGCTGAGTTTCAGGCCCTATTGGCAATGGGGAGGGTGGACATTGTGGCTGTCGTGGAAATGTGGGCCACCCAGTACCAGGACTGGGAGTTGATGGTCCCAGGATATGGGATAGTCAGAAAAGATAGGACAAAGGGGAGAAGGGGAGTGATCTATGTACAGGCTGGGATAAGGTGTGCAAGAGATGAAGGAGAGGAGGGCAGGATAGACACCCTATTGATGCATTTTCAGAAACATAGAATCATAGAATCTGATGACAGATAAGAACCGCTTGGCCCAACTAGTCTGCCCATTTCCCTACCTAAAAGATAAGCTGCAGATCCTAGTTAACCAACAGCCTACCTCCTCCTACCCCCACTAGAATTGCCTTGTGTCTGTCCCATACATTCTTGAATTCCCCCACTTTTTTTGACTCTACGACCTCCTCAGGAAGGCTGTTCCTTGCATTTACAACCCTCTTTGTGAAGAAATACTTTCTCACATTACCTCTGAGCCATCCGCCCCCCATCTTCAAATTGTGCCTCCTTGTTCTTGCACATCTCTTTTTCTGAAAGATACTACCCTCTTGGACTTTGTTGATTTCTTTGAGGTATTTGAATGTTTCTATCATGTCCCCCCTCTCCCTCCTTCCTCGAGGCTATACATCTTAAGCTTCTTTCGTCTTTCTTCATATGTCTTCTGGTGTAGACTCTGCACCATTTTGGTTGCCCTCCTCGCAACAGCCTCCACCCTATCTATGTCTTTGCAGAGATGGGGTCTCCAGAACTGTACATAGTACTCCAGATGAGATTTTACCAACTGTCTGTACAGAGGGCTAACAACTTCCTGTCTTCTACTGGGGATGCCTCTCCCTATGCATCCCAGTATCCCCCAGCACTCCTTACTGCCTTCTCACATTGCTGGCCCACCTTTAGGTCATCTTATATGACTACCTCCAGGTCCCTTTCCATTTTTGTTGTTATCAGTATCTCCCCCATTTTGTACTCTTTCCCTGGGTTTTGTTTCCCAGGTGCATTACTTTGCACTTCTTTGCATTGAATCTAAGCTGCCATACATTTAAACATTCCTCCAACCTTGCCAAGTCCCTTTTTATCCTTTCCACCCCACCTTGCATATCAACCCTGTTGCAGATCTTTGTGTCACTTTTCCTTCCAGTCCCTCTGCAATGTCACTTATAAAGATATTAAAAAGAACTGGCCCCAGTACTGAACCCTGCGGTACCCCACTAGTAACCCCCCTTTCTTCACTGTGGACTCCATTTACTATTACCCTCTGTGTTCTGTTGTCCAGCCAGTGTTTTAGCCAGTCTACCACCCTGGGACCCACTCCCAGGCTGGCTAATTTGTTTATTAATCTTTTGTGTGGGACTGTGTCAAATGCCTTGCTAAAGTCCAGGTAGGCTATGTCCATAGCCCCTCCCTGGTCTACTACTTTGGTCACCCAGTCAAATAAATAAATTAGATTTGTCTGACATGACCTTCCTGCTGTGAATCCATGCTGCCTTGGGTCCTGTGTCCCACTGGCCTCTAGGTACTCATCAATTCTTTCCTTCAAAAGTGATTCCATCATTTTCTCTACCAGTGAGGTCAAACTGACAGGTCTGTAGTTTCCTGCCTCTGTCTTGCTCCCTCTTTTGTGTAGGGGAAGCACATCCACCCTCCTCCAGTCCTCAGGTACCACACCATCCTCCCATGATTTATTAAAAAGGGTAGTCAGTGGAATTACTAGTTCTTCCCTTAGTTCTTTTAGAATTCTGGGGTGAATCCCATCAGCCCCAATTGCTTTATCCACTTTCAGTTTTAAGAGTTCTTTCATAACCCTTTATTCTGTGAAAGGACTAATATCAACCGCCTATCCAGAGTGCTTCTATTGACTGGATTAGGTGTCTCCCCCTTCTCTTCCATTGTGAATACTGAGCAGAAGTATTCGTTTAGTATCCCTGCTTTTTCACTGTCACTTGCTGCCCAACCACCTCCCTCTTTATTCAGCCTCAGCTTCCCTGCCTTAGCCTTTCTTTGCTCCCTAATGTACCTATAAAAGGTTTTATCCCCCTTCTTAACTGAGTTGGCTATCTTTTCCTCGGTTTGGGGTTTTGCTATTCTGAATACCTTCCCCACTTCCTTCTGCTTTAACTTGTACAGTTCTCTGTCTTGCTCCTTTTGTGTTTCCTTATACTTCCTGAATGCTATCTTTTTCTCCCTAACCTTCCCCGCCACTTCTTTTGAGAACCATAGTGTTTTTTTCTTTCATTTTGATTTATTTATTTGCTTCACACAATGGTTTGTTGCCTCTGTGATGGTGGTTTTGATGTTTCCCCATTGTTGCTACACCCCACCTTCTTGCCTGTTTGCGAGTGCTTTTCTGAGGTACAATCCCATTTTGACAAAATCAGCCCTCCTGAAGTCCAGTACCTTCACTTTTGTATGGCTTGACTCTACAGCTAAGTTTATCATGAACCACACTGTTTGGTGGTCACTTGTTCCCAGATGGCTACCCACTTCAAGATCGGAAATCCTCTCTCCATCCCTATTTGAGAGTACCAGGTCTAAGACTGTTCCCTCCCGAGTGGGTTCCAAAACTAGCTGTCTGAGGCATGCCCCCTGTAGGGCATTGAGAATGGCCCTGCACTTGGATGTGGCTGCAGCAAAGGTGCTCCAGTTAACATCCGGCATATTCCGGTCCCCCATCAGCAATATCTCCCCTTTCTCTGCCATCCTCATGCCTTCTATCATTTCCTTGTCCACTTCTTCTCCCTGAGATGGGGGGGTCTGTATACAACCCCTGTGTGGATTGTGGTGCTATTTCCAGTCTCCAGGGTGACCCCCAGTGCCTCCTTTCCTCCCTGTTTACCCTTTAGTTCTGTTGCTTTGATCCCTTCCCTTACGTAGAGAGTTCCTCCTCCTCCTCCTCCTCCTCTTCTTCCCTCCCTGTCCCTCCTGTAGATTGTGTACCCTGGTATGTTGACATCACAATCATGGTTCTCTGTGTACCATGCTTCTGTGACTGCCACAATAGCCAGGCATCCCTCTTCCATCAAGGCCACCATTTTGGGGAGCTTTTTACCTAGACTATGGATATTGGTACTCATTGCCCTCCATTTTTTATGGCTTTATTTCTTTTTCCCCATCCCTGTCCTTACTGCCTTTGTCTTTTTCTATATTTACCCCAGCCCTTCTCCCTATCGACTGCTCTATCTTGGTGTTTACCTCACTAACTACCCTAATTTTTTGGGGAGCGCTAGGATTTCCCTTCTCCGTTTCAGTGCCTCCCCCCTTGGCTAGTTTAAATGCTTTGCCAATTAAGCATTTAAGCCTATCACCTAGGATTCAGGTTCCTCTCCTGGATAGATGCAGACCATCATGCCAGTATAGGCCTGCATCCCTTCAGGTGGAGCCCAAGTCCCCAATGAAGCCAAATCCCTGTGCTATGCATCAGTTTTTCAACCAGTCATTGAATCCCATGGTGCGGAGTACCCTAGCCTCATCCATGCCATAGACAGGCAGCACTTTCGAGAAATTAACCATTTGTGCTACTTGTCTAAGGTCCCTCCCTAACTCCACAAACTCCTGTTGCACTGCTCTGTTCCCATTCTCAGCCAGGTGATTTGTCCCTAGGTGGATAATGACATCCAGCTCACTCCATCTTGCTGCTCAAAAGGCAGGAGACTGAGGATGGGGGTGGTTTATAAACCACCAGCTCAACTGGAGGACCTAGACAGGGAGTTATTTGAGCAAATTCAAAGGGCCTGCAGGAAGGTGAACACAGTAGTGGTGGACTTGAACCTACCTGCAGTGGACTGGACTACCCCAACCACCACAAGTGCAAGGAAGCATGCCCTGTCACAGGCATTTCAGGACAGCTTCCTGGTGTAACCCGTGTATGGGCAAACTCATATGTTAAATACTCTGGACCTTGTACTGTCCAATGGGGAGATGGTAAGGGATCTGGAGATGGATGACCCACTGGTAGGGAGCAATCACTAGATATGGTTCACACTCAACATGGGGAGGGGAGCAGGGGGGTACATGTACTAAGGTGATTGACTGTAGGTGGGCAGACTTTAAAAAGATGGGGTAAATTCTGGCAGTGCACCTTGAGGGGATTCAGCCAGGCAGGGATACAAGTCAGAAGTGGGATGTCATAAAAAAAGGGCTAGTGGAAGCTATTGGGGCATAAGTAAGGGAGGGCAAAGAAGCCCAGTTGGGTGACTCAGGAGGTCATGGAGGGATTAAGGGTCATGAGAGAGGCATTATGGAAGTTTAAAAAGTCATGGAGGGGAGAAGACAAGGAGGTGTACATGAAGAAATCCAGAAAGGCCTCCAACCTAGTCCGAGCAGCCAAAGCTTCGAGGGAGCTGAGGCTGGCACAGGGTATTAAAAATGGAAAAAAGGATTTCTTCTAATACATAAAACAAAGAAGAAACAACAAGGACCAAATAGTGAGGATAAAAAAGACAGGGGGGTGGATGGAGAGAGAGGAGGATCAGGCAGAGGCATTAAATGAATACTTATGTTCTGTATTCATTCAAGACAAAGGGGGACATGTACCGAAGGGGAAGGAAGGGGTGGGGTAGGTAGGGGAGGGGGTGACAGATATGAGGATTACTGAGGACAGGGTACTGGAAGGACTGAGTGTGGACAGGGCACCTGGGCCAGATGGCATTCACCCTAGGGTACTCATGGAGCTGGCTGAGGTCCTGGCAGGGCCACTGGCTAACCTGTTCAATACCTCCCTGGACATGGATGCTTACCACAGGACTGGAGGATGACCCACGTGGTGTTCTTCCACAAACATGGCCCAAAGGATGAACTGGAAAACTACAGGCCAGTGAGCCTCACATCAATCGTGGGAAGCTCATGGAGACAATCCTGAAAGATAAGCAGGTGACCCATTTAGAGGGCAATGGACTCCATGATGGGCATCAGCAGGTGTTTCTCTCGGGCACATCCTGCCAGACCAACCTCATTGTCTACTATGATTAGGTTACAAGAGAGTGCTAGACAAGGGACATGCAGTGGATGTCCTGCATCTGGACTTCAGCAAGGCCTTTGACTCTGTGATGCATGATATCCTGTGAACAAGCATTTGCAATTGAGCGTCTACAAAAACAGTGACTCAATTACGGCACCTGTGTTCAGGGCTACCTGGCAGGGTACCACCTGGATACTGGGTTGGGCAGGGTAGGGCAACGGGAAGCTACATGCGCACATGTAAGGAAGCGGGGAGGGAAGGCATGCCGAGCTGGTCCACTAGCATGGTGGGGAGGGTGGTTATTTGGGAGGTGCAAGGTGCAGGGTTCTGGTCTGGCGCTGCATGGCACTTTTTTTTTCTTGCCGGCAGCCAGCTTTTTATTTTTCCAAGTTTTTCACCCCCCCAACATGCACTCCCCTGGAGTTGAGAACCATTTAGTAAGGGGGTGCAGGGAACAGACCTATGGATCTCGAGCACCCTCTTCCCAGTCACCGCGAGTGTGCACTACCAAAATTCATTTTTGGTGATGTACACTCACCCTAACAGTGATTGCTATTCTGTGATTGCTGTTATGACATAGAACTGTGCCACATGGTGCGCTAGGTGGAAAGCTGGAATCTGTGAGGGCAGGAGCAAAGATGGTGAAATGGATAACGAATTGGCTACAGGGTAGGCAGCAGAGGGTGGTAGTGGGAAGGGAACTCTCACCACCGAGTGCAGTGATGTGCGGCGTACCACAGGGATCGGTGCTGGGTCCGATGTTGTTTGGGTTATTCATAGCTGATATCTCACGTGGGATCTAAAGTAAATCAGTCTGTCTGCAGATGACATCATAGTGGTGGCGGTGGTTGATGACATTGAGGGATAGAAGAGTCTGCAGAACAACCTGACTAAACTTCAGGAATGGTCAGAAACGTGGCAGCTGGGGTTCAATGCCAAGAAGTGCAAGGTAATGCACTTCAGAGCAAAGAACATGGGGAGGGACTATCAGCTGGGAGGGGTACAGTTGGGAAGCACCATAGAGGAAAAGACATAGGGGTACTTATAACAGGTAGCATGAACAACTCTGCTCAGTGTAGGAAGGCATCAGCAAAGGCCAGCAAGATGATGGGGTGCAAAGCAAGGAGAATCTTATCCAGAAATAGGGGGGTGATCTTCCCTCTGTACAGGTCACTAGTCAGACTTCACCTAGAGTATTGCATGCAGTTGTGGCACCTGTACCTGAAGGACATCAGATTGTTGGAGAGTGTGCAGTGTAGAGCAACAAAGATGATCCAGGGTTTGGAGGGCAAGCCTTGTGATGAATGGCTGAGCAAGCTTGGTATGTACTCCTTGGAGGAGAGGAGGGATGGGGGGACATGATTGAGACCTTTAAGTACTTGAAAGGAATAAACAAGACTCGAACAGAGGGGATCTTCCAATTAAGAAGAAGAAGGGACACGAAAGGGCACAGTCTCAGACTGGAGGGGAGTGAGGTAAGGAGAGAGTTCTTCACGGAAAGGATGGTGGGCAAGTGGAATGCTCTACCACAGGAGGTGGTGGCCTGTAAGATGGTGGGCAGTTTCACAAGGTGGATGTGACAGGGTGAGGAGCGTGAAATCTAGTGCGATGAGGAGTGGGAGGGGCAGCTGCAAGATGAGGGGCTAGCGCTAGCTGCACTATCGAGCAGACTCGACAGACTGTGAGGCCTATTTCTGCTGCCATTTTTGTATGTTTGTATGTGTAAGTGACACTTACCTCTTCCTTCATTCACATATGCAACACACTGCTTTCATGCACACACATGTTATGTCCACCCATTCACGCTTCCATTGTTCAACCTTTTTTGCCCTCAGGCTGCAGGTAAAGAAGCATGCAATCACTCAATTTGACAGGTGACCACCCTTGCGTGCACTGAGTCAATGTGTTACCTACCATGTCCATGGTGGGTACACCAACTCTTTCTTATTCAGCTCTTGACCCATCAGCACGAAGCAATAAACCAATATATTGACATGTGTGCATTGCCAAGCTACAGTGACTATCAACACAGATCAGGACTACCTGATGGCTTCACATCTTCACTGGAAAATGATGTCCAGCTATGTTTCCATTCACAGGACACAGCCACCATGCAAGCAAGTCCTACCATCTCATGCTCGCACAATGTGAAGTGAATACACACTACAGGTACACATGTTATGTCTTGCATGCATTAGTAAACCTGCACATCATGTACTGCATGCATGTCCAAATGTATATCACCATCCCCAACAGGTGTTGAAATGAACTCTAAAAAATGCATCATTGCCACTTTACTAAAAACTATACATTTTCTTGGATACTTCCCAACACATGTAACTTCTCAGGGACGGTGACTGAATTCCCATTTCTATCTGCATTACTCAGCACGTATATATGCAAACCATTTGATTGCTATATCTGTAACACTATGTTCAGACGCAGTCTGTATATGACGACATATATATCGATGCATACCATACGTACATACACCTATACATGTATATGTGTGTGTGTGTGTATATATATATATATATACTGTGTATATATTATATATAATATATACATTTATTTTTTTCAGACACATATTTGTATGCATCTTTGTTACACATGTACTGTAAGAAACACCATATACAGTAATCAGATTTTTTTCTTTAAACAGGCAGAAATACTTTGTCATGCATCAACATTCCTGCAGTCATCAACATGTGCATTTTGAAGCTCTCTGATTGAATAATAACAATACAATTTCACATAGAAATCAGTGTGTGATTATAGCTGTCATGGATGCATGCCATGCACTTCAGAATTACTGTAAATGTCAAACACTTTTGGTTGAGACATTGCACAATGACTGCATTGTTATGTTTTGGGCAGGTGACAACATGGAATTGTGGAAACAAACCAGATGCCATCCCATCTGTGTTTCCACAACATTCCAGTCAAACTGCATCTGTAGTGCAGGCAAAATGATGAAAGGTATGTTCTGTGTTTCCATGTCCCATTGACATGCAATGTTTCATGAATGGTTGTGATAAACCATTGTGACATGCCATGGGAAATGGCACCTGAAGTCGCGGCACCACCATCGCGCACATGATGCAAACCACCAGCAACGCGTGTGTGCACAGCGCTGATGGAAGAAGGCTATAACAGCGCATTATCTATCCTCAAGCACCGCGCTGTGCTGCTGAACATCTCTCTGAGCCAACCGTGATGCTTAGTGTTCCACACAACCACCCTTGTCATCACTATATGCGCTGTTGTCACACACAGTTTGACAGTGTCAAACATGAGTGGCCAATTAAGAGGCCATTTGTAATTGTCATAGGGCAAGTGTTGGTACAGGGTGTTAAAGGCCAGGTATTTGAATGGAGACACAGGTGCATGTCCAATATGACACATTTACTGTTAAGGCGCAGGTGGGGTAGTGTGACAGTGTGGTACCTAAGCAAACTTTGCTTGGCACATTCATATAACATTTCTTCCTCTGTGACAGTAAGGACTGCATATATGGAATTGATGGCCTGCTTGCACATAACAGAGACAGTATAGCGCTCAGTGATTTAAGGCTGGAGACCTGGGTTTGAATCCCACAGCCCCCACTTGCATACTGTGTGACCCTAAGCAAGTCACTTAACTTCCTTGTGCTCCCAGGTCACACCTGTAAACAGGCTTTCAGCTTAGTGTGTCTCTCCTGGTAAAACAAACAAACAAACATAATAACAGTTACAGGTATTGCTACACGAGGGCAATAAGTAATAATGCCCTCATGAATGGCGCACTACCGAGGCCTCAGGTACTGTGCTATTTTCACTTTTGCAGGCACATTATCACAAAGACATTCACTGTATGGAAGCAGTTATCATGATGGAGACACGGATTAAACGTGGCTCTCAGCACAAAAGAGATGCGGTCAGACGACAATATCTGAATATTAACTTATAGGAGCAAAGTGTGGAGAGTGGGGACATTGGGGAAACATTGCAGCATTGCCTTTCTCTGTATGAGAAATTGTCTGCGATCTGTAGACACTGTTCTGTACATGAGGAAGCAAGCATTGCTTGCTGCAGACAACAAGCATCAGCAGTGGTATGTGTCAGCATATGCCATACATTGAAATAGCTTAAATGCCATTGTTATTGAAAGCTGAATGTTTCTTTTCTTTGTCTTTTGCAGGCCTGCACAGATGATGACTACAGTGGCATGCAGCACACTGACGTGGTTGCCGAAGTCACAACCTCATTACCCGGTGAAGACAGCAGTATACCAAGTGTGTGTACCAGTTCCATTATATTGTCCACCACCACCATTCTTCACTCTGACAACATGAATGCTGCTCCTACAGTTGTGCAGAAGTCCGCTATCACCATCCAATGTGAGCCCCTGCAATGTAATTTTGCCTGTCAGTGACCAGACAGTATTGAGGGCATATTGAAAGATCACAGGTATGCCAGCCCACAAATCAGCACTCCCATATCTGTAGGTGGCAGCACAGTTATTGAAACAGAAGCACATCCTTGCTCAAATTCAGAAATTGACTTCACTGTGCCATGTGCGCCAATGATGACATCAACACCATTAAAAGTGCAGAGAAGGCCAACTGAGGTTGACACTGAACAAGTGTCCTTTCTAACATTAGACCAAAGTGACATCCCTGACAAGGATGACTCGCTGTTCATGCCACCAAGTGAGATCAACAGTGATACTGAGACAAGTGACTTAGAAGAATCCGACAGCCAGACCTGCACCAGCTGCAGTGCCTCACAGGAAAAATACATTGTACTCTGCGCGTAACTCTTTCTTCTTTTTGAACTGATTGCTTGCCAGTTGTGTCATCTGCCATTGATGATTATCAAGTCTTGTGTCTGTGGTGCAATGTATATGGAGGAGTTCTGCTGCACTAAATCGCATGTATTTACTTGGAGGTCGCAACCGATGCTTGGCCATATGAGTGCAGGAAATCTGCTTTGCAGCTCTGCAATACTTTTTACTGGAAACATGTTCAGGTGCATTTCAGAGTACATGAAATGCCTATAAGTTCCATTTCTGTCCGAAAGTCGGTTTCACCGCGTGAAGAGGCAGTATTTGTTCCCAATTGTAAATATGCATTGGCTTGAACAGCAGCAAAGGAATATTCAGCTTGTTATGAGTAAATGTCTGACTGTCATTGGTGATGGCTGCTGTGACTCACCCGGTCACAGCGCCAAGTATTGCACATATACTTTAATGGAAATGGATACCAGCTGCATTTTGCAGAGTGAGCTTGTGCAAGTGACAGAAGTGGCAAATTCTAATGCCATGGAGAAAGAGGGCTTCATTAGATCGCTGCAGAAGCTGACAGAATCTGATGTACATATTAGAACCATTGCTGCAGACTGGCACCCCCAGATAAAGGCATTGATGTCTAGGGTGTCCATGTTCCCTGATGTGACTCATCAGTTTGATGTGTGGCACCTTGCACAATCCATCATGAAGAAAGTGGTTGCCAAGGGTAAACGGTGTCACTGTGAAGATCTTCTTCCTTGGACCAGGTCTATCATTAACCACTTTTGATGGTCGGCGTCCACATGTCAGGGTAATGCTGCTGTGCTCAGAGGGAAATGGGTGTCACTGTTGGAGCACACCACCAACACACACACGTGAACCATGGGCTTGGTCTTTCACTCCTGTGAACATGAAACACTTGATACGGACACCGACAGAAAAACATGCTGGCTTGAAAAAGAAGTGCCCGCACACAATGCTTTGAGATCCTTTGTAATGGGCACCAGATTGCTGAATGAAATGGGTAAAGTGACAGAATTCTGTCACACAGGACAATTAGAAGTTTTTCATTCACTTCTAAACAAGTACTGTTCAAAGAGACAGCACTTCTCATACCCCGGCATGGTCGCACGCACTCAGCTGGCAATTCTGGGCTTTACAGAAAATTGCAATACACCAGTAGCAAAGAACATCAGTGGACCCAAGAAATGTTCCGATTGGCATCTTTTCTTATTTTCAAAGCTGACCAAGCAGTGGATCTGTCACCCACTGTATGAGAAGAAAACTTATGAATTTGTGAAGAAGATGATGGAAGATGTTGTCAGATTGAAGACTGGTGAATTATCCAATGTACCAGTTCTTAACACTCCAGTGCTACCTCCCAACATTGCCCCAGTACCATGTCCTGCCAAGGAGGAGTTGATTAACAAGCATTACTCATGGTTCCGCAACTGATACTGCATGACAAGTGAGATGGATACTGCAACACCTCAGAGAAAACATAGAATGAACAGTTCCTCCCACATAATCATATGAAATCTGTTTTGAAAGACTTGTATATGTTTGGCTGTGGAACAAGCACCCTGTGTCAAGCAAATACCAACACTGCTTCCAATGTTTGTACAATGGTCTATGTCACCAATCTGTTTTCTTAGCTTACTGTTATTAAACCTGAACAGTAAGTGAGCCACAAGCTAAACAGAGGATGTGTTTCTGAAGCAATGAATCACACTGCCATTGTGCTGAGTGTGTGTCCACCACATGATACACTGACCAATGTAGTAACTGTATGGCAGTGAGAGCACTGAACCCAATACTTTATTTTTATGTCACGCAAAGAAAGACGCAATAGTTTCTAGTTCAAATTTTTAATTTCGTACAAACATACCAACATACGAAATTGACGGCAGGAAAAGTCTCACAGGTCTATCAAGTTGGCCCGACTGTGCAGCTTTTAGTTTCATATCACTACAGTTGCCCATCCACCACCCAAACCAAAACCCCTCCCTTCCTCCCCAAACCCTTACCTTCCTCCCCTATTCCTGTCCTTTTCCCCTTTGTGTTTTTGTCTGTAATAACCCTGACCTTGAGTGTATCTCAACTCTTATTAAAGCTATCCACTCGCCTCAGTTTGATTAACTACATCAGCAGTACGTTTCATCACTCTCTCTGTGAAGTAGTGCCTCCTCATCTCACTCCTGAACCTTCCCCATTCCAACTTCAGACTGTGCCCCCTAGTGACCCTACACCCCTTTCAGTGGAACAATCATCCCTCCATGACTTTGTTTATGCATATCAAGTACTTAAAAGGTCTATATCATATTCCCTCTTTCCCTTCTCTGTTCCAGCGAGTACATGCTGAGGTCCCTCAGTATTTGCTCCTATGGCAAGTCCCCCAGTCCCATGATCATTTTTTGTAGGCCTATGCTGCATCCACTCCAGTACTCTCACGTCATTTTTGAGGTTAGGGCACCAGTACTGTGAACATTACTCAAAGTGTGGCCTCACCAGTGATGTCTGAAAGGGAAGGATAACTGACCCTTTTCTAGAGGTGATCCCTCTGGCAATGCGCCCAAGCATCCTATTTGGTCTTGCTGCCACCCTCCTACACTGTGTTGATACAGTCATGTCCTCTGTGATTATTACCCCCAAGTCCTTTTCTTCCTCTGAAGCTGTCACGTGCACTCCTCCCAGTCAGTAGCTGGTCCTGTGATTTCGGGCTCCTAGGTGCATGACCTTACACTTCTTAATGTTAAACCCCAACTGCCGCTCCCTAGACCAGAGTTTGAGTTTAGCTAGATCCTCCTGGAGTACCCAACTCTCTTCCTCGGTGTCCACTTTTGCACATATCTTAGTATTGTCTGCAAACAGGCTGATCTTACTCTAGTCTTGGCCCCCTCTGCAATATCCCCAATGAAGACATTGAACAAAACAGGACCCAGCACTGAACCCTGTGGTACACCATTCGTTACTGTCCTTGGCTTGCTCCATCCTTACAACTACCCTCTGTTGTCTGCTCTGAAGCCAGCCGTCCACCCACCCTAAACCGATGTCCCTCAACTTGCTCATTAACCTCCCATGTGACACCAAGTTGAAAGTCTTGCTGAAGTACAGATACTGGATGTCCACTGCATGGCCTTGATCTACCACCCTAGTGACCCAGTTAGAGAAGTCGCTCAGGTTAGTTTGGCATGACATTCTTGAGACAAACCCATGCTGTCTCACATCCTGCAGACCATTTCTATTGAGAAAGGTTATCAACCTATCCTTCAGAATGGTCTCCATCAACTTCCCCACTATGGAAATCAAGCTCACCAGTCTTTAGTTGCATGATTAGTTCCTGGGTTCACTCTTGTGAAGTGGAACCACAGGAGCCATCCTTCAGTCCCTGGGTACATTCCCCGTCTCCATGGAGCTGTTGAATAGTTCCATCAGAGGGCCTGACAACATCTCTGCTAGTTCCTTTAGGACCCCTGGATGTACACCGTCTGGTCCTGGTGCATTGTCCACCCATAAGGCTTTAAGAAACTTCAGGACTATGTCCTCTTAGATGACCTTATCTGTTATCTCTCCCCACACTCTGCCCTTATCCCCGTTCCACTGTGGTATTGGGCCACTCCTTTCTTCCATGAACACTGTAAGCAGAAGTACTCACTGAGTGCCTCTGACTGTTCTTCCTTGTTCTGCCCATCCCCCCTCTCTCGTGATTCTAACAATGTCATCTCTACAACTCCTCTTCTCCCTTATGTATTGAAAGAACCCCTTTTTCCCTACTGTGATCCCGAGCCAGCTTCAGATCCCTTGCTGCCTTGGCTGCCCTGACTGCCCTTGTCACCTCCCTACATGCCTTTGTGTACACCTCTCTATCCTCCTCCTACTCCTGCCCAGATTTTTTAAACTTAATGAAGAGCAATCTTTTTTCCCTCACCTTCCCTTCCACTTCCTTGATGACCATGCTAGATTTTTTGACCTGAACTGCTTACTCTGAGATTTGGCACCTGTGTTTGCAGCCTGATTTAGCGTCTTCCTAATCATTGTCCACTTCCGTTCAGCATCCATCCCTGGGATAATGTCAGCTAAATACCCCTCCAGGATGCTGCCCATTCTGGAAAAATCTGCCTTCCTCAAGTACAACACTCTTGTCCTGGCCTTAGCCAACTCCCTGTCTGTGTTGAGGAGGAACCACACTGAGCGGTGGTCGCTTCCTGCAACTGGTTCCTGCACCAACACATCCTGGACTTGATCCCCATCTGTTAGGACAATGACCAGTACGTTCCCTTCCCTATTAGGATTTTGCTGTGTCACTGTGAGAAACATCAGCCAAATGTGTCAATGTGGCACTACGTTGTGAATGAATTCATGTAAAAATAGATTTTCAGGAAAACATTGTAATGTTGCATGTGTCATTGTCTAACAATGCCATTATTACCTAAAAATACTGTATGGTGTTACATTGAGGCTACATTTTGAGAAGGCTTAATAAGCTTTCTTATCAGTAGAAACTACTTCAACTGTTCTCACTTGTCAGAGATTTATGATTCTGTTATCAAAGTAAGATCAAAGTATGTTGACTGTTTGACAATAATAAATATTTTCATTGAACCACAACATAACTGATGTGTACGCATGATTTTCAAGACATAAAACAGTGGTTGTATAATGCACATAGTGGTACCTCTCTAGAACTGATATGAAAAATGTGGCAAGTTGATGCTCTGTTCATGTGAGATGCAGTGGAGAAAAACATTGCAATTCTCAGAAGATGCATGGTTAAGATGCTCGGGACCATCTCAGGATGTATATAACAAAGATGAGCAGTGGCACAAGTTGAAATATGCTGGAACATTTAGCAATGCTCCACACCATCTTGGAATGCTGCAGAGCATCTAGGATACTATTACAATAGCCAAAGGCAGCAACCCTGCCACTGTCAGTGTAACAACAGTGAAGGACAGCATGTTTGAAATGATGGCTGATCAGATGCTCACTACACAATGAGATAGGTCGAGATCAAATCTGCAGAATTTTGCCAGAGGACCAGGATCACTGTGCCCCCCCAGCCCAGGACAGTGTTCCACATGTCCCACTTCAATGCCTCAGAGCACTGATCTATCAGTCCCCCCCCCCCGGCAGAGGATCTGGATCAGTCTGCCCCCTGGCCCATGGCAATGTTCCACATATATCACATCCATGGCTCAGAATACTGACCTATCACCCCCGGCAGAGCACTAGGATCTCTCTGCCCCCCCACAGCCCAGGACAGTGTTCCACATGTCCCATATCCACAGTTCAGAACACTGACCTATCAGCCCCTTTCCCCGGCAGAGGACTATGATCACTCTGCCCCCCCAGCCCAAGACAGTGCTCCACATGTCCCACATCCCCAGCTTAGAACACTGACCTAGCAGCCCCCCTTCCTGGCAGAGCACTCGGATCACTCTTCCCCCCTTCCCAGCACAGGACAGTGTTCCACATGTCCCATATCCACAGTTCAGAACACTGACCTATCAGCCCCTTTCCCTAGCAGAGGACTATGATCACTCTGCCCCCCAGCCCAGGACAGTGCTCCACATGTCCTACATCCCCAGCTTAGAACACTGACCTAGCAGCCCCTTCCTGGCAGAGCACCTCGGATCACTCTTCCCCTCCCTAGCACAGGACAGTGTTCCACATGTCCCATATCCACAGTTCAGAACACTGACCTATCAGCTCCCTCCCTGGCAGAGGACTATGATCACTCTGTCCTCCTTCCCCGGTCCAGGACAGTGTTCACATGTCCCACATCCATGCCTCAGAACACTGACCTATCAGCCCCCTCCTCGGCAAAGAACTATGATCACCTGCCCCTCCCCAGCCCAGGACAGTGTTCTACATGTCCCACATCCATGCCTCACTATACTGACCTATCAGTACCCCTCCCCAGCAGAAGACCACGATCAATCGGCCCCCCTCCTTGGTCCAGGGTAGTGCTGCGCATGACACAGCTCCCGGGCTCAGAACACTGACTTACCAGCCCACACTTCCCGGCACAGGATCTGGACACATCAGCCCACCCTCCAGGACTTTGCAGTGATCCACCAGGCCCTCTACATTTCGGCCATAAAAGGCATACATGGAATGTAACAACCTATTTCTACAAATGTACTGAACTATAACTTTATTGGTACCTGCAGCAGTAGCTACCTGTTCCTGACTTTACCTCACACTCAGCTGTAACATTACCTGTTTACTTCATTGGGCAAAGCTGATGTACCCAGAACACATAACTGGACACTGAAGGACTGGTGAGACAAGACTGACCAAGTGGGGGGGGCCTTAAAATTTGGTGGTGACATTCCATCTACAGAGACTTGATGTAGTACATGGTTTTCTATTGTGCAACTTTATAAATGCCTGGGGAATGATTCTGGAGCTCCTCAGGACAGCAGGAGGATTTCTTGCCACCCCACATGTTAAAACAACAGGATAATTACATTGCTACAGGCATGTAGACCGGGGTCACATGGTCTGTAATGCCATGGTATAGATCACTGCATGATCTATGCCATTGCATTATACCTCTGCTGTAATGCTATGACAGAATTGTTGGGTATGAGGGATAAAAATAATGCACCTCGCAGTGCATAGTGGTCGGCCATGCAGTCTGCATTTTACATTCCCCTGTATAGCACTGCACACTGAAGCACAATATGATTAACATACTACATGATGCATGTGCCAAAGTTGTCCCTGCTAAGCACAGTTGTTGATATTGATCATGTTGGTTCTTTACTGCAACTATTTCCATGTACCTTTTAATAAAACCACTGTAGATCGTTGCCATAACTCCTGTTATTTAGATTCCCCAGAGCTGTGTTACTAAAGCTGTTCTACACATCCACAAAAAACACAAATTATCAACATCAACAACTGTGATTGGCAGGATAAACTGTGGCACTGGCAAATCACCATTTCATATGCCTCTTGTACAGTACACACAATCATGCCAGGGATATTCAAAAATATATCTGTACACCATAACATCCGCATATAGTAAAGCCCACCACGCGCCACAGAAAATGAGCAGATAGCAAGAAAAGAATGACAGTCCCAAGCAGGAAGCATACAACAGAGATGCAAATGCAAGACCTTTCACCCCACAATGTAAACAGACTGCAGATCACGAAAGCTGCGCGTGTGCACAACCACCTAATTTGAAAAGGAGTTGCGGCTCTGACCGCTACATGGCTCAAACTGGTGCTGCTGACACTGGGAGCAAAATAAATTTATTTTAGACTGAATGATGGCTCAGATTTAACAAAACACACTGTGATTCAGCATATTTAGGGGTGAACAGATGAGCAAGACAAAACAAGGGTAATGACAGCTTCCCTTTAAGCCCCTTCTGGACCCTTTTTCTGGCAAAGACTGACTGCCTCATTTAGGAATATCCCTGATAGCTGCCTTGATGTCTCTTTTGGGCAGGGTCCCACTTTCTTGCCATGTGAATACAGAGCAGAAGTAATCATTAAAGAGCTGGTGACACATTCATGAGAACTTTAACAAAACCTAATATTTAGACACAGTACAACTTGTTATTTCCCATTAGTGCTGTATTCCTCCTCCCCATTATTTATTATTGAGGTCATTTGTATGAAAACAGGATCTTTGCTCCTGAAGAGTTTGTCTATTCCTGCTGCTTTCTCCCTACCTGAAGTCACAGAGCACTGCTTGTGATATCGCAATTGCTCCCATAGCAACCGATTGTGATGTCACAGTAGAGGATTATGACTTGAAGTAGGGAGTAAGTTATAGAGGCAAATGGACTATAAAGAAACTCCAAGGGATAAAAATTGTATATTCATGAACATTTCCTTAGTGATAAATATTGGGGAGGAGAAATATAAAAAATATAAATGGAATTCAGGCTGAATTGTACCTAATTATTATGCTTTTTAAAGTTTTCTTTGCAGCATCAGTAGCTCTTTAAGGATGGCTACTTTTTGTTCAGCTTCTTCTAGTACCTCCCCCTTGTAGCCTAACAATACCTTTTCCCTGCTTCCTTTTTTCCTTAATATTTCAGAAGAATTATTTTTCCCCATCTGTGACCCCCTCCGTAATACACAGCTCCGTGCCTGCCTTTGCCTCCCTGACTCTCCTCTTCGCTTCCCTAGTTTTTATTTTGTACCCTCCCCATTCCTCCTCCCTCTGGTTTTCCTTGTACCTGGTTAAAGCCTTTGTCTTGGTTGTCACTTCTACTCTGGCCTTCTCCAGAACCACATTGATCATATTGGTCTCTTGTGCCTGTTTTTTTTAACAGTTCTCGTACATGACTTTGTTGCCTCGAAAACTGTCCCCTTAAATGACCCCCCTTTTTCCTCTACACCTCTGATGCATCTACACTGGTCAGTTTGCTGGCTCCCTCATCGGGTTGACACCTGCTCTTCTGAAACCTATGACTTCAGTTTTTGGCAGCTGCATTCTGGTCCCAAGGGCCAGCTTGAGCCAAATGGGGTTATTATCACTGGACCCAGTGGTTTCTCAGCCCTACCTCCAACCGCCATCTCTGAGTTGATGAGCACTGATAATGGCCACTTGTCTAGTAGATTCCTTAACCAGCTGCATCAGCATGCAGTCCAGCAATTTATCCAACAGGGCCTAACCTCTGGTGCACCTGGCCACTGGACTGTCCCAATCGATATCCAGCAGGCTCAGATCACCCACTACGACTTCCCTTTACTTCACTTTCCAATACAGCACACAGGCCACACATTCCCTGTATAGTACAGATGATGTGCATCATGTACAGGACATAGAACGCATGAACTGTACAGGACATAGGACACGTGCTCCATGTCCTTCCAAAGGTGGCCAGCAGAGGACATGTGAAGTGGGCTGTGCCGGTTGCCATAGTGGATTCCTGCAGCACCAGTGAGACCAGTAAGGGGGAGTTGACAGGGTGGGTACACAATGCCAGTTGTGGGGGAGCTAATAAACACCAGGGACAGTGATGTTCATACAGGAATGTGGATTGGTGGTGGGTGGTGCCACTAGACACCAGGGAATAGTTGCAGTATTATGGGTCTGATGATCGGAGGGTGGGAGGGACCACCAGGCACCAGGGAAGTTTGTACTTTCACCAGTGATAGGGCACAGAGGATGGAGGACCACTGGCCACATGGGAATACACTTCATGTTATCAAGCCAGGGATGAGAGACCAGGAGGGGGACCACTGGCCACCAAGGAATATACTTCATTTTACAGGGCTGGGGATCAGAGTCTGAGGGGGAACCACTGGATGCCAGGGAATATACTTTATTTTATGACACTGGGGATTAGAGACCGGGGTGGGTACCACTGGCCATCAGGGAATATACTTCATATTATGGGGCCAGAGATCAGAGACTAGGGGAACACTGGACACCAAGGAAACGTAGTAAACTATACAGAATAATAATTGGAGGATAGGGGACCACTGGGCATCAAAGAAACATAGTAAACTGTACAGAACAGCAATCAGAGGGTGGGGGAAACCACTGGACACCAGGGAAACATAGTAAACTACATGGGACAATGATCGGGCAGTGGGGGGCCCACTGGATACTAGGGATATCATGTACTATTACCACATATTGTGATCAGAGGGTTGGGGGAACCACTGGACCCCAGGAAACTGTTTTGCTTTCTACAGGACAGTGATTGGAGGGTGGGGGAGGTCCACTGGGCAACAGGGACATGATTTTCTTTACATGGGACAGCAATCAGTGGGCAGGGGGACCATTATGCACAATGGTAATATACTTTATATAGGATGGTGACAGGAAGGTGGGTGACCACTAGACGCCAGGGGCCAGTTGTGTTCCCCAAACCATCAACTTGGTTGTTGGCTACAGTTGCTCTGGTGACCACTATGGTTACCCAAAGTAAGTCAGGCTTCATCTCAGCAGTATTTGCATTGCACAAAGTGGTCTGCACTAACCCTTTTGCACAGTGCAAATGCACTGAATATTGTACTGTGCTGGTATTCCTGTCCATGCTCTCCCTTTTCCCACCTGCATTTATTATTTTTGAGTGCCTGCTAACCCTTTTAGCAACTGCCCCCTTTGAATATTGCCCTCCAGCGCAAACTCTGGCAAACAGGGCACAAACATTTTGACTACCAGGCAAAGTTTTGAATATCGGGCCTCTACGGTTTTAAAGTACCCCCATGCCCTGTATCACTGCTTCATGAGTTTCTTCAGACCCTCATTCATCCATTTTGAGTGTTTTCCTTTGACTTTAGGCTGCCTAAGAGGTGCATGTTGTCCTCAAGGAGTATTAATTCCCCATAATGTAATTTAGCTAGTGCCTTAGTTCGGATATCAGTTGCCAGTGATGCCATGTTTAGGTGGTTATAAATGCAGCCCAAGTGGAGGTGCTTAGTATCGCCCAGGAACAACTTTAGTGTTATAACGTCACATTTTGAGTTAACAAGAGAAGGCATGGGTACAAGAAAGGCCTTTAGGGTAGACCTAACATATATTAGAACACCTCCCCCTTTTTCATTGGGCCTATCCTGTCAGAAGGTGGTAAACTCTGGAAGATCCAGATCCTGGGGAAGCATATGGAGGACTGAGCCAGGTCTCAGATATAGCTATCACATCTGGAGTATTCAAGTCAGCCCACCCCTCCAATTCAGGGGATTTTAGGCCTGAGACTATTGATATTTATGTGAACTATTTTAACCCTGTAGTTTTCTCCCAACTCATACCAGTAGGAGAACAAACTCTAAAATTTACTGTGTGAGGACCTAGGTTTAGATCAACATCCCCTGACAGGAGCAGTAGGAGGGATGAAAGTACCATGCACTGTAAATACGATTGGAGTTTAGTAGGATGTGAATGCCAACTCATTTTTGTAAGAAGGCACACAGCCTGCAGAAATTGGCCTCATTATATAACCCCAGTAGAATAACCAGGATGGCTTCACACTTTGTTGCTGTCACTGGCTTGTGACTGGAAGGGAGGCCATGGATCCAACCTCTGACCCTAGGTATAATCAGGGCTGGAGAGAACTCGCTCCGAGCATAATACAATCAGGATGTAGAAGATAGCAGCTGCTGTGCCATTCTTATCTGTGTTAGCTGCTTGACCTTAGTGGAGGTGAGCTACCTTCTATTACTTAATGGAAGAACTTAGGGGGATTGGTGCAAGTTTAATAAACAGGGACCCAGGCTTCTTCCAGTGACTATGTTAAAATTGTATCACCTCAATAGCTGTCCAGGATGGGCTGGGATTGCCAGAACCACCACAATACAAGTAAAGGTTTGAAAGGCAGTGTAATGGTTAATTCATCAATCACTGTACCCTGACCAGGCCACTATCATTGACCTGATCTGTGGTTTACGCACTCACTACAGTGGTAAATTTCAGGACTAAATTAATACATTGGCTGTTGTCAAGTACGTAAAACCAGCACCAGATATATGATTCAGTGTCAGGCAGTACTGAGAACTGTTGCATATTCTGCAACCAGCCTTCTTACGTTAAACTGACAAATTCATAGAAGTATTAGCATACATCAGGAGCTCAAACAGGTATATGACTTGGGCAGTTTCAGTGTTAATTGGATATTCACACTGAACTGTGGCAGATTATATACCTCCAGTAAGACTGGTCATTATAACGCTCAGTGTAATTTTTTGCCAGTCAGGCAGAATACCTGACCTCTGGCCACCTCCCTGGGCTGAATCTCACAGGCAGACTCTCACTTCAGTGTGCTTTGTGCAGGCTCTTCATGCAAGGGCCCTAGCACGGAAGGACTGCTTGGCCTGAAGCCCCTCTATGGGAGGATCCTCGTGGCTCTGGAGGCACAGTTTAGTCCAAAATGCCCCTCAATTGGCTGAAGTTTGAGCAAGGGGAGCAGCCACTGAAACATGGCTCTAGGAATCTATGAATGAAGTCCTGGAAGGCAATCAGTGGGGAGGAGGAAGCCAGTAAGCCGGGACAATTACTTTCTCACAACCCCTGACATCCTCGCTTAATGGTGCCTGCAGCATCTGGCTGGAGAAGCTCTTGGGTGCCCTTCTAAGCAGCTCCTCAAGAGGGATAGAGGGGCTGCTTTATCATTGGCTGCCTTGTGGCTCTAGAGGCATGGTTTTAGTCCAAAATGCCCACCCCAATTGGCTAAAGTTCAAAGATGGGGAGTGGCCACTGAAACATGGCTCTTGAGCTCTGTAAGTGCAGTCCAGGAAGGTAATTGGCAATGAGGGGGAAGTGAGCCAGCTGGATCATGGCTTCCTCATGACCCCTGGTGTCCCCGCTTAATGTCAGCTGCAGCGTCTGACTGGAAAGGCTCTCAGGTGTAGTTCTAAATGACTCCTCAGCAGGGATAGAGGGGCTGCTTTACCACTGACTTCCTCATAGCTCTGGAGGCACAGTTATAGACCAAACTATCCTCTGACTGACTGAAGTTCAAGCAGGGGGAAGCGACACTGAAACATGATTACAGATATCCAGATACTTCCGTCACAATGGTCTAAGTCGCAGCTAGTTGTAAGGCTTGGAATCACATGGTGCCACTGTCCTCAAATATTACAAAGATATATATTGTTACCTACAAGGTTGTTAAAGAGTCAGCAGGTGGCATTGTACAGAAACAATGATGCACTTGCATGTGCTTCCACACGTCATTAAGCCAGTAAGCCCTAGTGGTTATCTGGACTATTGCAGAAATTCAGGCTAGTGCACAGTGATGATGACCATAACTATCTATCATGGTTCATCACTCAAGATAGTGACCTGACACTTGGCACCACTATAGTTTTACTGTAGAGCCTCCTATGAATGCTACTTTATTGCCACTTTACCCAGCCTTTACCTTCCTCTACAATGGCAACTCAAGGGTATAACTGGGAAAAATGTATGGACATAGCTTTGATAAAAGTATCACAGCATCTCACAATTTTCATAAACGTTTATTACATTCAACTTTAATTACTGATGTTATGTTGGAATCTTTGGCTGCTGATAACTTGGCTGGCCTTTGAGCAAAAGATTTGAAAATTGACACATACAGCCTCTTTATTTTTCCATATTGTTTTTTTCCCACCTGGCAGCTCGTCTCTCAGGGATATACCCTTGTTCACAGGCATATACCCTGATCAGGCAGAACTCAGACATCATCCGGTTGGCTACTGTGTTTTTCTCCAACATTTTTCCCTTCCATCTTCCCTGGTGGGGGCAGTGCCTCTGTCAGCCTTGCACAGCCATACCTTCCAAATGCAGACAATAAGCGGCCACGGCAGTCCACTCCTGGAGCACACTATAAAGGATCCAAGAACCAAGTGCAGTCTGAAAATGGCTAACAGGCAACTAGTATGCACCAAAAACAATTGAGCCCATAGTTTGGTTCAAGTTTAAAATTGCTTTAATAGCATAAAATCACAAGCTCACCCACCAGCACAAACCACCAATGTTTCGCCCACCTGACCATGGGCTTTGTCAAGGTGGCAAGCTCCCTGGCCCGGCTGCAGGGTTTGCTGTGTTGATGGAACCCACAACCAACCCTTCTCAACCAAGATGCACAGCTGAGCAACAGCTGTCTCGTTTATGGCCTGCCTCCTGATTTGATGTCTCAGGCTCACTTCCAAAGCTGGGTCATCTGCATACAAGGGCGATGCTGTGCTGCTGGACCGTGGGGGTGCCTCAAAGCCTAATATTTAGGGTCAATGAACCGAACACAATTGGTAATATTTTATTCTCTAGTTTTAGAGTTACAAGGGCTTAAAATTCTGCAGATTGCATAATTATGAAATGTAGTTTTAAAATGTCCCAAAGTGTGAAGTCTTATAACTCAAGCACCTTTAAAGACAGAGATCTGCAAATTGGTAAACTGATATATGGACCTTGGTAAAATCCCCATCCATAACACATCTGATGAAATTTGGACAAATAATTTTAAAATTAGATGGAAATAACTGAAATCACAATTTTTGTGAGATTTTGTGAAATTTTTGTGGAGATTTTACAAATTTTCATGAAAGTAAAATTGAATTTTGCCCGAATTTCACTGGCGAAAGACAAATTTCATCCTCTGTTGTCCCCATTATCTTGCTCCCTGGGGGATTTTACTCTCCTTGAATCTTCCCTTTCTACTTCTTCTTTAGCCTGTGGGGGGGAGCAGTTTCTGACTCCCCGATTCCTTCTGCCACCCCCCTCAGCTAGTTTAAATGTTCATCAAAGTAACATTTAAACCATCCACTGAGGACTATTCCCCTCCCAGACAGATGCAGGCCATCACCTCTGTATAGGCCATCATCCCTCCAGGTTAGTCCCCAGTCCCCAATGTAGCCAAACACCTTATCTCTGCACCATTCCTCTAACCTTGAGTTGAAGCTCCTGGTACAGAGTACCATATCTTCCCCTCTTCTGTGAACAGGTAACACACTGGTAAAAGCCACCATGCCTGTTACTTGCCTTGTGCCCCTCCCTAGTTGCCTGAACTCTCCCTGCAAAATCCCAAACCTGTTTCTTACTAAGTCATTAGTCCCCAGGTGGGCAATGACATCCAGCTCCCCCCCTCACCCTGCTGCCTTAGCGACCTTTTTCCAAAGTCTTCTACTTTAATAATTAAGTCCCCAACAAAAAGCTGCTTTCTCCTTTTCTGGGGTCCTCTACCTCCCACCATGGGGTCTCCCCTGGAGAGGACTCCCACACCCTCCCTTGCCACTACTTTGGTTGCCTCCTTCCAGCAGTCTCATTCTCCCAGAATGGTGAAGGAATTCTGTAGTGGCACAGGGTGAGGAATGTGTCCCTGACCTGCAACCCCCACCCTCCCAGAGCCCACCATGGTCCGGCTGGATATCCTTTCCCTAGGCAACCTCTGGGGCAAAAGCACAAGATTCAGTGGCCCATGGGTGGGGAAAAAGGTTCTCTGGATCCTTGACAGCTCAGCTCAGACACCAGGGCCCTCCTCTCTAAACTCAGAGAGGTGTGTGCAGATAGGGAACCACTTCAATCTCCAGAATGTCTCCCAGAAAACCATAGCTCTGCATCCATAGCACTGTACCTGTCCCATTATTGACTTTTTTATATTGCCACTCATTACTATTTGTGTCTGGTTCTTTCCCACGTACACTTTCTAATGGTATTTGCTTTATCACCCTATTCTAGATAGTGTGTTTCTTGGTTTCCACTTTTTCCCCTTGCTTTCTTCTTTACTTGCATGGCTATATCACACCCTGCACCCTTCTGCCTCTTTACTTCTCTCTTTTTTAATTAACTCTCCCCTTATGCCCTTCTCAAACTGTTTCTGCACCCCTACCCTAGATAGGTTGTCTCTCCTATTCCCACCTGTAGTAGCTGCCTGTTTGTTACTTTACCTGCAGATACTTCCTACCCAACCACCTGCAGTTCCCTGTACAGGTAACAGTAAGCTAATTGGGACCTTACCTTATCTTTTCAGTCCAGCAGAGCTCCTTGCATGCCTGCTGTTGCCTGCAGATGCCTGCTGATACTTAAGACACCAGTAGCTTGTTCCACAAACATGCTGGAACATAAACATGATGGGACATGCCGGGCAAAGAAGTCTTTTATAGCGCTCTTGTTAGAAGGCACTAAACCTCAGGTAGCTTCATCGCCCAATCGCACACCTGATTCACAGGGTTTTCTGACTCTGCTCAGCCACAAGATTAATCTCCTGAGCTAGGTTCCCCACACTACCTGTTACAATTTAAAGACACGTGCCCCAGACACTGCCTAAAAATGTATTTTTTCTACCCATTTGCACTGCTTCTTTCAGGTTGGAGAGAAAAATATATGTCTATAACTTTAAAATGAAGCTGGGTGCTTAAAGTGCCTGCAGTGCCTGCAAAGATGGAACTTGATCACCGTGGATGTTGCAGTCACTACTCCTGCCTTGTGTGTTCAAATATGGTTGAGAGGCCTGGGTCGATAAACTCTGGATTGGGGGTGGGTTCATATCCAAGGCTTAAATATATCATGCAGAGCCTACACCCAGATAAAGGTTTAAATGAGACTGATGTCAGTATGGTGCTACCCCTTGCGATGCAGTACCTCACTATGGTAGCACCCCACCTGTGAAGCCATGGAGAGCAATAACAGTTAACCAATAAGAAAATTATTAGCACTCTACTAACAATATGCATGCAAAGCAGGTTTAAGAACAAATGGATGGTTAGACTGCATGAGGTAGTTATGCAGCAACTGGTCTTCTGGTGACTTACTGTATGTACCTACCAACACACCATGATGTGCAATACAGTACTGACCTTGAACTCCTGTACTGGAGGCATTACTCTCTCTGCTAATACCAATACATTCCCCTGTAAACTATTTAGGGAGCTCCCAAGAAGTTACTAGACACCCAGTCACTGAATCAGTGTAGGCCCATTGGTGTTGCATGTGGTTGGCTGGCGGTGGTACAAGTCAAAATAAACAATCACTATACTTAGTGACTGCAGCTAAACCCAATGGCCATGCAGTTGCAAAAATGGCTCAACCTGAAGAGATACTTTCAATTCCTCAACCAGCTGACTTAACCCAGTTAATCAGTTTCCCAACAATTAAGGCAGTTCCTAAGTTTCATGGGCAAGCACTGTTTTACTCACAGCTCTGTTACATGGGAATCTCCTGAGCTAGTCAAGGCTCCAGAGTTGAAGCTTGCAGTGATCCCTCTCAGGCAGCTGGTCTACGAGTCTTGCATTCTTTCTTTTGGTCTCTCACTGTGCCTCTGTACTGACAATGCAAGCTGAATGTACAATGATCCTCCTGTCAATCAGGCACTGGTGAATTTGCACTGACCCACACATCTAGACATTCAGATATTACATGTGGTAATTGCCTGGTACTGGCTTATGGTACCAATTTGTGGATATGGCAGCAGACATGAGCACCTGTCACCTCTCTCTCTCTCGCACTCTATGACTTTCTGCTGGCAATGCTCAGTATTGGTGGCATGCCTGCTAGCATGAGAACGCCTCCTTTCTTATCAGGCAGAAATTTTGCTTCCAACTGAGAAAACGAAAGACAGCTCCAGTCTAGATAAAACAAAAATGCAACATGTTCATTCTTTCAGAATGTGCAAACACTTGTTAGTGCCATAATGAATCCACACTCACAGACCACAGAGAGTAGCCATACAAAACTGCAAACAAGAAGCAGCAAACACCCCTACAGGGTGCTAAATATATCAAACCATTAAAAACAAATGATTAGGCACTTAAAACAGAGTATATCAAGTTGCTAACATGATGCACATATATAGTTAACTGCACAAGTAACAAATGTTAAGTGTAATTCATAAACATGCAAACAGATAAATACATATCAAGGAGCAACTGAGAAACTACAGACCTGTTAGCTTTACCTCTGTAGTGGGTGGCGTCACTGATCAAAGAGGACCTTGTAGACTGCCTAGAGAGTAGTGGTCTACAGGGTAGTAAACAGCAAGGGTTTGTGGCAAGGAGGTCTTGTCACACCAACCTGATAGTTTTCCTTGACTGAGTAACAAAAAGTAGTAAATTGTGGTCATGCTGTGGGTTTACTCTACTTTGATTTCAGCAGATTTCAGCAAGGCTTTTGGTTCAGTGCCACACAGATGATTGCTGAAGACATTGGAACACATAGGCATGGCTAGGGACATAGTTGGATGGGTAAGAAACTGATTCAATGAGAGATAGAAGACAGTAGTGGTAAATGGGCTCAAATCAGAAGAGAGGAAGGTCACGAGTGGAGTGCTGCAGGGATCTGTCCTGGGTTCTGTCCTCTTCAATATATGTTCATCAGCAACATTGGAGAGGGCATCCAGGGCAAATTGCATCACTTTGCAGATGTCACAAAGCTATGTGGTAGGGTAAATTGTGATAAAGGGGTCAGGGAGATGTAGAGGGATCTATAAAGACTAGAGAGGTGATCTAAAGTTTGGCAGTTCAAATTTAATCCAAAATGTATGTTGTGCAACATCAAACCAGCAGACTTGATTTCAATAACATTTCAAAGCTTTTATTCAGCATCAAAATCTTGCTTGCTTTGGCCACTTGTATCGAAATCCCAAACGTTTCTGTCTATGTGCCTGGGCTTTTTTAAGGGAAAGTGGTCCTGTTATTTAAATAAATGTTGATAGATACAGTGTGGTAATTATATTCTTTCAAATGAAAACATTTATTTATAACTTACCTTTGACACCATGAACACACATTTTACAAACAGTGTTACCAGTTTCCATAAGTTACGTGAATGTTCTCACAGTCACCTCTATACATGTATTGCTGTTCACCCCTCCAAGTTGGTGCATATCTGGTTGTGTGGTAGAACTGTTGAGCTTTATGAATCACTGCTTGAGTGATGTACCAAGCATGACACTCCCTGTTCCTGCAACACCTCATTAACACCTCATGTGGTGCCATTCAAACAGGTAGCTTATGCATGATAAGTCTACAACCTCCTGGGAAAGCACAAAAAGTGCTCAGTACTTCTTTATTATTTTCAAATTTAACAAATCAATCAAGTGCAATGCATTTTCCAATGCTTTCCTAGTAAATGTATTAACACATCTTTACAGATTCTTTCTTTAACTTGCACTTAAACCATGCTTGCCAGGAGGTCAGATTCAGTAGCTCAAGGTCATTGTCTACCAAATGTCAGACTGAAACACCCTATATTTCAATTCTTTCCAATTTAATACTTACATATTACAGATACCCATATGGGAGTCTCAGGCTTTGTAAACCTGACATTCCACAACCTTGTGTGAAAAGCAGTTTCCAGCAATAAAGAGACTGATTGGATACCCCTGATATAATATTTGGAGACAAATACGTAAGCTACTGCCATTCCCTGGCTCATCTGTACCTATTTATTATGCTTTTTTATTTTGTTGCCATCATGACAGTTAGTGGCTAACTGCTTTTTGCACATGGGGCACCATGCACATATGGGTGTGTAATAGGCACCAGAGGCATGTTGCCCCCCCCCACAGAGTTCCACACCTGCAGACAGGTGCCCCCCAACCAGTAGTCACTACCAGCCACCACCTGTCTGCAGCCCTACCCCCCCAGCATGCAGATGTGCGGAGGACACTTCTGCGGACCAGGCACACATCTGATGGAATGCCTCAACCCGGTCCATTAACGGATCACTTCCACCCATAGGGCATGGAAAACAATGGAGGATGTGATGTGCACCACACGCTTGGTGCAGGAGGGTGCCTGGTCTGCCACCCCAGCCCTCCATGGTGATCCATGGGCTGGGCAGCATGTGGAGGGGGTCTGTAGTGCCCCTACATCTCTGCACTCTGCTGGCGGTGGTATCCTGGGGGGGGGGGGGGGGTGCATATCCCTTATGGCTGGGTGCTACCCAGCATAAGGTGTGTCCCCCATGCACAGCACTCTGCACCTCTATGAATGGTGGGGAGTGCAGGCATGCTCCCAACACACTCCTGGCACATTGCTGTCTGCATGACCAGAGGATTGGGTGCCAAGGCACTGTGTGCCCCGATAGATGACTGCAGCATAGATGGTGCAATGGGTGCAGAGTGGCTATGCACCACAGATACACAGCATGTAGCCACTCTGCACAATACAGCATAGGGCCCATGGTTATGGAATATCAGGTTTACAAAGCATGAGGCTCACACATGGGCATTCATAATATGTAAAGTATTACATAGGAAAGAATTGTAATACAGGGTGTTCTAGTCTGAAATTTTTTAGATGGTGATCTTGAGCTACTGAACGTGATTTCCTGCAAAGTACTGTTTAAGTCAGGGGTAAACCTTAACCTTTTTTTGCACTAGCCAGCAGGGCAAGTTGATTCAAAATTGCACTAGCCTGCATATGGTTGCACTAGCCCTTAATTATAATGGTAAATTTTGATCACTTATACAGGAAACCAGGGCCATTGTCAGGATTTTTGCAGGGAGGGTTCTTTTTGCAATTAGTAGTAGTATTTTTGCTCACAACGCTGTGTGTCTGGGAGCCACCAGATGGAAGCCCTGGGTACTAGATGCTCTGTGGTGCATTTTATTGTTTATTCTGCTAATAATTATAGACAGATTATTTCTGCTAATCTGTCTATAATGGGATAGGCCTGACAGCAACCAAAAACTAACTGATGAGCCAGGTAGAATATATTGTAAGTACTTTCCTTAACAATGACATACTCAGGATTACTTAAAGTAGCAAAAATAATAAAGTACCAGCATGAGAGGAGCGCTTTAGTACATCTCCCTCTCGCACCTTTGCACAGCAAGTACCAAAATAAAGACAAGGCAGCCCCAACTGTAGCTTACAGAGGCATTTATTAAAAAGTCAATCTGATTGGATATCAAAATTGCATCATCATCAAAACTTCCTGATATAGTACAACCCACTGCAATTCAATGAAAGTAATTAGCAATTATATTTGGATGTGTACAGTACAAGCCAAGTATGTACACATAAACAGACATTTCTTCCCCCTCCAGAACCAATTGTCAACCAGCATCAAATACTTAACAAAGCCTCCTTTGGCAGATTTACCTTGGAAATGGCACATATGGAATCCAGTGGTGGTCAGGATCTGAGGCAACATGGATTCACAGCAGGAAGATCATGTCAAAGGAACCTATTATTTTTTTTTTTTGATTGGGTGATGAGGGAACTTAATCAGGGAGGGGCAGTAGACGTCGTCCACCTTGATTTCAGTGAAACCTTCGACACTGTCCCACATAGAAGGCTGATTAGCAAGATGGGTAGTCTGGGCATGGGAGACAAGGTGGTGAACTGGGTTAGGAACTAGTTAATAGACAGGAGACAGATGGTGGTGGTAAATGTGGTACAATCTGAGGAGGGGGGTGACCATTGGGGAACCACAGGGACCAGTCCTATTCAATGTCTTTATTAGTGACATTGCAGAGGGACTGGAAGGAAAGGTCAGCCTGTTTGCAGATGACACCAAGATCTACAACAGGGTGAATATTCCAGAAGGGGTGCAGAAAATGAAGAGGGACCAGAGAAGCTTGAAAGATGGTCAGAGATGTACTGAGGTTCAATGTAAAGAAGTGCAAAATAATGCACCTGGGGAGAGGTAACCTTGGGGAGAGCTACAGGTTTGGGGGCTGATTGTCTCCAAAGAGGAAAGGGGAGTAGGGGTTATCATCTCTGATGACCTTAAGGTATCAAAGCAGTGTACAAAGGTGTCAGGGAGGGCCAGTGGCAGCTGGGGTGCATAGGCAGAGGTATCACTAGCAGGAGGTGGGATGTATTCATGCCATTGTATAAATTGTTAAGGCCTTACCTAAAGTATTGCATGCAGTTCTGGAGAACACACCTGTGCAAGGACATGGATAAGGTGGAGACTATCCAGAGAAGGGCAACAAAGATGGCACAGGGCTTACACCACAAAACATATGAGGAGAGACTAAGGGACCTCAATATGTACTCACCAGAGGAGAGGAGACAGTGAGGGGACATGATTGAAACTTTCAAGTAATTCAAGAGCATAAACAAGGTGCAGGCGGGGGATCTTTTCCAATGTAGAAAAAGTACTAGAACAAGGGGGCATGATATGAAATTGGAAGGGGGTAGTTTAAAAGGTAATGTGAGGAAGTTTTTCTATACAGAAAGGGTAGTCAACACTTGGAATAGTCTGCCACAGGAGGTAGTGGGGGCAAGCACAGTGGAGGGGGTTAAGCATGCTTGGGACAGGCACAATGGAAGCCTGAGAGGGGAGGGAGTGATGACAAGCTATTGATTACATAAGGCCTACGGGAGACTGAATGGGCCTAGCAGTCCTTATCTGCTAACAATTTCTATGTTTCTATATAAGCCCTGTATACCAACCAGTCACTGAAATGTTGGTCACAGACACTCATAATGTGAGACAGGTCAGACACAGAAACAAACTCAAGAACACCAGTGGCTAAGTGATTTAACAGCATCTCCACCTCTGATCACAGCCTGGACGCTAGCTGAAAGCCCTAACAATGGAGGGACAATGACTAATTTTTAGTTTTTTATGGGGTCCCCATTTTGCACTGCCAGATAACTGCAGCTCTTAAAGAGGTGTTAATTACACCTGGCCAACTGGAACACCGAGGGAGATTATCATGAGGAGAAGAGATTAATGAAGTAGGAACTTTTTAACTTCATTGGCAACCATGAAAAACCTGCACTAGGCAAGGCAGATAAACTGAATTTGCTGCACTAGTCCTGGTCAATGTGCACTAGTAAAACAATCGACCCCTGCAACAGTATAATTATTAAGGCTCCCATGGCAGACTCTAAATGCAAAAAAGATTAAAGCTGGAATGGTCAAATGTATGGACGCTTAGATGCAATGCAAACCTTATCCAAGGTTAGCTGCTCACCTTTGATCATTCAGAAAGTAGAATGTCATTCTTATAGAGAGCTACTACACACATCAACAGAAAAAGTCCATGCACCCCCCCCGGCAATGCAGTAATTTCACAAAGAGTGGGAGTCTTTGATATTCACCTCAGGGGCCCTTCGGCAAAGTCACCCAACTTGCTACCACCCATTAGCTGTGTCCCCACTCTAAACCATATCCGCCTCAAATGGTTTGCATAGAAACTATAAATGTCATTCTAAAATAAGGGTGCTACTACATATGGCATACATCAACTAAAAAAAGGAAACAAGTCAATGCACACTGTACCCCGTCCCGAGTAAATGTAACAGTGAAAATGTTTGTTTGCCGTGATTGGCAATTTACTAATTTAATTTCAAAAAGAGTGGGGGTTTCTAGGTATTCACCTCAGGGCCCTGTGGTGAAGTCGCCCAGCCACCTCCGTCGAGGTGGACCTCCCATCAGCTGGATCCCTACATTAAACAGTATCCACCTTTCTCAAATGTACAAACCTATAGCAACACAAATATTTACTTTTTTCACACAGGAGTGTGGTGTGCATATTTAATGGATCACATACAAACAGAGGTGAGAAAGAATAAGTGCCTCAGCTAGAACTTTAACCCAGGCTGCCCAGAATACAGCTCTGATTGCCCAGGTTCCACTTGTCTAAGTGACACAGCTGGTTAGTGCAATCGGAAAGGTATTCTGGGTGGCCTGGGTTCAAGTCCCAGCTGTGGCACTTATTCTTTCTCACCTCTGTTTGTATGTGTGCCATTAAATAGGCAAACCACACTCCTGTGTGATTGTTAAAAGTAAATATGTGTGTTGCCATTGGGTAGTGCATTTGAGAAAGAGTAATGTGCTCGGGGACAACCCAGGTTCCAATTGTCTCGGTAGCACAGCTGGTTAGCCCAATTGTAACGGTATTCCAGGTAGCCTGGGTTCAAGTCCCAACCAATACCATACCTTTGTTTTTTTTTTTTTTAGTCATCTAAACCACCACACCAGCAGCTGAAAGCAAGCCCACCATCCCAATATATTGAACAAGCCACAAAAATCTATGGTTTGGTCAGCCACACCACTTTAGACCATTACAATAAAAGTACCCCCTCCTCCCACTTGTCCAGACCCCACCATAAAAAAACAAACAAAAAACAATTGGTCTGACTCCGATATGCTCCATTTTTCAATGCAGGCAGTAACGCGACACTTGCTCTCCAATATTAAATTATTTAATTACACTCACTAGTATGCTGTCTTTCATCAGGCAGGGGTTCGATTATACAGAGGCTTGCTTTAATAAACACAGCCGGGGACAAGTTTACTCAGTGCCTAACAGGTATCTAAAACGAACTCTTCCGGACAGCTTGCCCTCGGTATTTGTCCTCAGTCCAGGTTAAGAGCCTCCGGACGGTCACTACAGCAGCAAACTCAGTTGTCCCCAACTAAACTAAAGCAAGCTCCGACTCTGCGGCACAACAGTTCTCTCCCTCTCCCCCCACCCTGACCCACCAACATGTTATAGCAACAATCATTCTCTGGGACCACTGGCCCCCATCACTGAGCCTCCAAAAATTTATCACAAACCTTAAACATCATATCAGGACCTCAGGCCACAGCAGCAGTGGATTGCCCCCGTGAGCTTAAGTAATTCATCTCTCTGGCGCTGCAGCGGCCACTCTGAGGTAGAAGCAGTGCACTTACCAGGCAGCAGCTGGCAGAAAAAGTCAGTGATATACCCGACCCGTGGCAGAATCTTTTTGCCTTTTTTTTCACTTTCAACCATTCCATTCTTGGTCTCTCACGTTTTTGACTCCAAACAAAATTCAGCACTTTCGTGTTCGTAGGGGAAAAATGGGCAGGCCCAACTGTAGATGTCCTATTTATCTCACTGGGAGTCGCAACAGTGAGAAACATAAACCCGGGAACTGATTGGCCATGGGGGGGGGGGCGTGGCTCCAGATTCTGACCGAACTCTTGGAACAGTAATTGGGCAGTCAGGGAAGGGGTTGGGGTCATTCTCGCAAGGGGTGGGCAACAGTCAGCTGAGGGGAGGAGACAGGGAGGGGGTTCGCAAGTCACAGCACAGGGAGAGTCAAGCCTAAGCATTTGGCATTCCGATTCTAAATGGACAAATAATTTAAAGGGACAGAGTGTGATTTTAGCAGTTGGACAAAATAAAAATTTGCGAGGGGGGGGTTCGTTCGAACCTGACGAACCCCACCTAGCAACGGGCCTGGAAACAATGCAAGCAAAGCCAAGAAATACTCTGATTATTGCACATTTATCCTGCTTCCACGTTGCTTCCAGCTCCCCAGCAGAAAAAAGACTGTAATGCCATTACAGTGAGACCCCCATTGTTTTGTACCATAGCCTCCACTCTTCCTCTTTCTGCCCCCCCACACCAAACATAGAGAGGATATCACAACATCAAATGTTCACTCAAGCAGTCCTAGCTCTGCGCACATAGTAGCTGACATCATCATGCACCTCACCACACTGTCACCACCACCCACAGGGTAATGAACAGAGTCAGGCAGAGAAAGACATTCTCAGCCCCCACCCTATAGTCAACTGGAGACCTGTACTTTTGAAAGTTTTTGTACAGTGTCCAGTGAGCCAGGAGCACATCTAAGATTTCTTTGGGGTGGGGGCTAAACAAACCTAAGGGGCTTCGTGAATAGAAAACTGACATTTCTATTTGTAAAAGCAATGATTTTAATATGCTCTACCCCAACAATAACAGATTTTTCTTTAACATTGTCCTTTCATCAGCCCAGGGGAAACAGTACACAGGCATAACACTATACTATTTCTATTTCTGTATGGGATGATCTATGCACCCCAGGAATGCCTATTTCTAGGTTTCAAATGATGTATTTTATCAAGGTTTATTTTGTACCATACATGATCCAAAGCTTTGTTTTTAGGCTGAACGGACAAGCTGAGTGAGATAAGGGTGGAACTGTATGGATGTTGATGGCTGGCATGGTCCATTTAGAAGAGCTGTGGACCCCCTACACTTGCCAGTAATGGCAGCTATGGATCTATGGATGGTCACTTCAGAGTCTGGTCTGTAGTGATGTCCAGGGAGAGAAACAGAGTTAAGAGATTTGGAGGGGAGAGGGAAGTTATGGTGAGGCTGGGATAAAACCCACCACCTGCAGGGCCGATCCTGTATGCCTCTTTGCATTTTGTCACTGAAATGTTGGATACAAACACTCAAAATTTTGTGAAATGAGGAGCACTGGTCTTAATAATATTGGACAAATTGTCAGAAATAGACACATTCAGAAAACTGGAACCTAGTGACTTAACAGCACTCTACCCTTGATCACACCCTGAACACTAGCTGAAAGTCTTAACAGTGGAGTGAAAATGATTCACATTGAGTCTTTTGTGGGATCCCTCTCTTGAACTGCCAGATAATTGCAGCTCTTCATGAGCTGTCAATCACACCTGGCTATCTGGGACATTGAGAGATTGAAAGAGATTAGCATGAAGACTAGGGAATGCTAAAGTAGAGACATTTTTAACTTCACTAACAGCCATGAAAATCTGCTCTCATCAAGACGGGCTAGTAGAGAGTTAGCTGCACTAGCCCTGGTCAATTTGCACTAGTGTTTGCGCTAGTAAAACAATGTTAAGATCAACCCCTGGTTTAAATGTAGGCTAAATAGAAGGTGATTATTTAGATTAGGGGGCACATAGTGCCCCTGTTTTGGAATTCAGCGGATTATGGTACTATGTCCTCCAACCGGCATCAGTTAGCTCTGCCCCCATACACCCGTCTTGCAATCAGCCAAATCAGATTTCTCTCCATGGCCAGTAAATTTATTATTATTGAACTGCCTCAATTGAAAAAACAGTCATTTAAACACAGTTTTCTCCGTGCCAACCAACTACAACCTCTGAGAAAGTAGAGGGATAGCGTCACTGCCAAGGCTCTGATGCAAAGGAAAGGACTGTTCCAATATCTTTAAAAAAAAGGCACTGTTACCCCCCCAAATAAATAATAAGTAAATTACAATTCAAAGTAATAACATCAATCTTTGTTCTGTGGGGGCGCTCCACCCCACACCCCACCCCCAGGTCCTCAACGGTGAACAGAAATGTAAGTGAACGTCCGAATATTATTATTATTACACATCTGTGATGGGCATTGTTTGTAAATGTAACAACAACAATCGCAGCAGTACCTAACTATGTTACTTTAATAGCAGAACTGGTGACGTACCAGTGACGTAGCGTTGTCTGCAATGTGCATGTGGCCGTATTTCTCACTCGGTGCACTCGCTTCCCAGGTGTGTCCCCTAAAGTAAATAAATGCCAAATAGAGAATTTGTAAAGATATGCTAATACATTTACTAGGAGAGCATTGGAAAATGCCTTGCACTTGATTGATTTGTTCAGATTTTTGCCTTGCACTTGATTGGTTTCTTCAAATTTGAAAAGAATAAAAAAAAGTATTGAGCAAAGTTTGTGCTTTCCCAGGAGGTTGAAGACTTATCATGCATAAGCTACCTGTTTGAATGGCACCACATGAGGTGCTGATGATGTGTTGCAGGAACAGGGAGTGTCATGCTTGGTACATCACTCAAGCAGTGATTCATAAAGCTCAACAGTTCTGCCACACAACCAGATATGCACCGACTTGGAGGGGTGAACAGCAACACATGTATAGAGGTGACTGTGAGAACATACATGTAATTTATGGAAACTGATAAGACTGTTTGCAAAACATTTGTTCACGGTATCAGAAAGTTATAAATGAATTGTTTCTTTTGAAAGAATATATTTACCATATTTAATATGTATCTATATTTATTTAAAAAACAGGAACACCTTCCCTTGAAATAGCCTAAGGACATGGGCAAAAATGTTGGGAATTTTTATACAAGTGGCCAAAACAAGCAAGATTTTGATGCTGAATAAAAGCTTTGAATACAAGTTTGGACTGTATACCATGTCCTTTGCAAATATCTCAGTGGATTTTCTGCCAAAAGGGTTGATCATCTGGAACGCTCACTCCATTTTTTAAACATTGAAATTCAATGCCAAAAAATGCAAGATTAAAAAAAAAGAACAGATCAGTGAATGGGATGAGTTAAACAGAGCACTGTGACAGAGGAAAGGGATCTGGGAGTCATCATTAGTGACTCCCTCAAACAATTAAGCCATTGCAACAAGGTCAATTGTAAGGCTGATAAGATGCTGGGGTATATCAGAAGGGGTACTGACAACAGGAAAAAGGAGGGACTATAACCTCTGTGTAGATCACTGGAGAGGCTGCACCTGGAATACTGTGCTTTGTTCTGGTTCCCTCACCTAAGAAGGACAGGGACAAGCTGGAGATGGTGCATCACAGGGTAACCAACATGATTCAGGACCAGCAGGGCAGATCTAACAAAGATCATCTCAGCACACTGAACATGTATTCACCAGAGACCAGGCAAGAAAGAGGGGGATACAATAGAGACCTTTAAATTCCTGAAAGCAATAAACAAGATGAAGCAGGGAGAACTCTAGTTCATGAGTAGAGATGCAGCAAAGTTTTACTACACCGGTGAAGAACATGTAAAATCATCAACTTTGCATTCGGGGAGCATTTCACGAAATATTCTTCCTATGGCCAAAATTCACCTTTTCCACTTTGCCTTGTGAACTTGGCATAGTAGCTTCACATTGCATTTGCAAGGTGAAGTATGTAAAAAAAACTGGCCATATCACATGTCTGAGTTTCAGCAGGTCACATGATGGGCAGGGAGGAAGAGAATCAGGCAGGAAATGAGTGAGCTAGTCTCATATTCACTGCAGCACTGCTAGTAGCAGCAGCAGTAGCTCAGTGTAAGAGAAGGAGAAAAGAAAATTCTGCAGCTGTAGAGCCATTTACTCTAAGTTATTTTAAGTATCTGAATTTTATTTTCAACCACCTTCAACCACCTTCATCACCTAATTTAATTTTAAGTTCTTATTTTAAGCATAAGTTAATTTTGTAGTTACAACCAGTCTTTTTCTGTATCAGTGTATCTTTTGTTCCTGTTTTTGTTTCCTTAGCTTGCTAGTTAAGTAACACAATCATAAATGGAAAGAGGTGCAGCCAGTGAGCATTGCAGGCCAAGAATGTGTGCTGGGAGAGCCAATATGCTTAAAAGAAATATTGTTTTTGCTTCAAGTAACCCCCACCCCAAATGTGACAAGTACAAATATAAAAGCATTAGCTGCTCTGGATGTTAGCGGCACCACCCCTGCAGCACAGGTGGTTACGCAACACCAACACCCCCAGCAGCAGGAGCAGCCCAAGCACCAGCACCAGCAGCAACAGCAGCAGCAGCAACAGTAGCAGCAGCCCGAGCAGCAGCAGCAACAGTAGTAGCAGCCCGAGCAGTAACAGTAGCAGCAGCAGCACCGGCAGCAACAGCAGCAGCAGCCCGAGCAGCAGTAGCAATAGTAGCTGCAGCAGCACCGGCAGCAGCCTGTTGCACCTGCCCCTCCATCTGTTTCCACCATAACCAGAAGCACCCCTGCCCCTCCAGCAGAGCGGCCTGCAACATCTGGGGCCCCCCACTGCCAGTGCTGGGTCCTCCAAGGAGCTCTCTAGCATAGTTTTTCCTCACCACGCAGCCAGATGATGCAAGTGTGGTGATGTGCAATCCATGTGGGATGCTTGTAAATCAGGGAAAAGGGACATCCACTTCTGCATGGGTGGGCAATGAACACACCTCACATTGCACCACCATGCCAAGTGGGAGGCTAGGCTGTGGGTGATAAAAAGTGCATTGGTTCCTCCAGAAGGGGAAGGGAGGGTGTACTGTAGGAGAGGGCTGTACAGAGACAGCCTGCCAGTAGGAGGAGTGATCGCAGCACAAGGGGGAGGGTGGAGTGATTGGTGGAACCTGCTGCTCCAGCCACTACAGCAGCCTTACCAGCATCTGGACCAGATGCACAGTCACACAGGCAGACCTTGCTGTCCCGTTGGCTGAAGTTGAATCCCTGCAGCGGGGTCTCACAGAAGTATGCTGGAACCTCAAAACAGTGCTTGACAATCAAGAGAAGGTGCTTGATAACCAAGAGAAGGTGCTGAATATCGTAGGCGAGCTCAGTGGTAGGCCTCATTAGTGGCATTTTTGTATTCATTTGTTTTGCTTTCTTTATATTGTATGTAGTGGCTGTTCTTCCTTGATTTTCCTTCACTTCCCCCCCCTAAAAAAAAATAAAGTCTGAAAAAACACACCAAAAAAAAAGGAAAAAGGTTTATAAGAAATACCACCAAAAAAAATTGCTGTTCTCCGCTTTTCCTTCTTTTCCTACTTAGTAATCTGTTTTTTCCCCTACACAAAAACTAAAATAAGTGGGTTTTTTTCCATTAATGTTTCCTTCCTGTTCTATGTTCCTTATCCTTCTCTATTCTTTTTTATTTGTACTGTGGTTCAGTTTATCAGCCCACACCAAAATAACATAGACATACACGAAAAACCCCTACAATGAAAATAAAAACCTCAAAAAATGTCCTATCTTATGTAAAGGTAGCCAGTTGTTACTGCTAGCCTGCTACATCAGCAATTTAGATAATAATGAGGCAGTGGACATAGTTTAGCTTTTTACATCAGGAAGGCCTTTGATACCCTTCCACACAGTATAATTCTATCAAAGCTAATCACCATGGGAATAAGCAAGATTATTGTTAAGTGGGTACACAGATACCTAATTGATAGAAAACAGCAAGTTAGAATTAATGGGTGCTTATCTTCAGAGGGGAGTGTGACAAGTAGTGAAGGGATCTGTCCTAGGCCCCTTATTATTCAATATTTACATCAGTGATCTCAACATTACTAGTGAGAATAAACTAATACAGTTTGCTGATAACACCAAACTAGGTGGGTTAGTTAACCCAGAAGCCAATAGGCCTACTGTGAAAAATGATCTCCTTAGCATTTGTAACTGGGCTTACAGGAATCGAATCTAACTTTAAGAGCAGCATCCATTGACATCTAGTCTTCAGTAGGACTAATCATCTTGCAAACTGTGTTAGGAGGTCCTTTTTTAGTAAGTCTGAAGCTGTACTCATGCCAGTGTACTGATCATACATAAGACCCCATGCTGAGTACTATTCCCAGTCCTGGGGTCGTTACTTGAGGAAGGATGTTAAACTCTTGGGGAGAGTCCAACACACATTCACCAAGCTAATTCCTAGTGTCCAAGATAAATCATATAATGACAGGATAAAGGAGCTTGGACTATGGTCACTAAAACTGAGGAGAGTTAGAAGAGATTTACTTTTCCTCTATAAAATATTGGAAGATGATCTAGTGACTGATTTTGGTCTTAGATATAGGCAGTGTGTGCATGTTTTAAGAGGGCATGGGCACTAACCTTTGGAGAGTACCTCCTGAACCAACTTAAGGAAGTGTACTTATATCCCAAGAACCAACTTAAGGAAGTGTACATATATCCCAAGAACCAACTTAAGGAAGTGTGCTTACATCCCAGAACCAACAAGGAAGTGTACATATATCCAAGAACCAACTTAGGAAGTATGTATCCCAGAACCAACTTAAGGAGTATGCTTATATCCCAAGAACCAACTAGGAAGTGTACTTATATCCCAAGAACCAACTTAAGGAAGTATGCTTATATCCCAAGAACCAACTTAAGGAAGTGTACTTATATCCCAAGAACCAACTTAAGGAAGTATGCTTATATCCCAAGAACCAACTTAAGGAAGTGTGCTTACATCCCAAGAACCAACTTAAGGAAGTATGCTTATATCCCAAGAACCAACTTAAGAAAGTATGCTTATATCCCAAGAGCCAACTTAAGGAAGTGTACTTACATCCCAAGAACCAACTTAAGGAAGTGTACTTATATCCCAAGAACCAACTTAAGGAAGTATGCTTATATCCCAAGAACCAACTTAAGAAAGTATGCTTATATCCCGAGATCTGTTAGATACTGGAATTGTCTGCCAGGGGATGTAGTCCACTCAAATAATTTATCAGAATTCAAACGTAGGCTGGACTGTTTTCTGAATGGGGTCGGCTATGGCTGCCTCATCCACTGAGCAGTGGGGGACAGCTGTTATGGGCATTTTGCCTTCTGTTGTCCTATAACCACGGTATAATCCACCACAATAAGCATGCAGCATGTGGTACTATGGTTGAGAGTGTGTACCTGGAAATACAAAAGTGTAAGAGTAGTGTTGAAGATGTCCCCACTTCCCAACAAATAATAATTATGGTTTGACTGCCATTCATCAAAATTTCTTCTGATATGCATAAATGTGAACTCCAGTCCCCAGTGAGGCTGTTGCAGTGCTATGCAACTGTCCAGAGAGGTCAAGATTAACCACATGAAAAAGTTTTCCAATAAAGGCAACATATTTCTGGCCATACTCCTGAAAGTTTACCCAGAGAGACACAAATGTGTATAATTGTCCCAAGTGAAAAATTGCCTTGATGCACATTCTTCATGATGGTGCTGCTGTTGATAAAAGACAGGAAAAAAATGGATGAGAACAAAAAGTCAACATGTTGTGTTGATAAAAGAGAAGCCTAACTATACACAATGAAAGGTTTCAATGAGAACTTCAACATCTGGAGTTCATAATTACTGGCATTTGTGATGCTTCTGCTGGTGAGGATGATGATAATAATGATGTTGATGATGATGTTGACAACACTGGGACAAACAGTGACCAATAATGAGAAGTTCTCTATTTTTCATAACGTAGTAAAGTGTGTTGCTGATACCTTGAGTTGAGCACAGTTTAAAGTAAACATTTTTTTCTGTGAAAGTCTGCTGCTGATGATGACTATAGATGCTGCCCAGTATGGCTGTAGTCATACTACCAATGCTAAATTATTGTAATTGTCTTTTTTTTTGTTTGTTCTTTTTTTTTTTTTTTGAGGTACAGATGAATTTGTAAAAGGGTTGTTTACTTATCTGATATTTGGTTTATATCAGTATGTATTAACCCTCCTTTTTACTTCATCATAACCTCCTACTCTATATTATGGCAGTGATCTAGGATTATAATCCAATTATTATTATTTTTGTCTAAAGTATTACTTTAACTTTGAATGCTATTAATTATTTCTCCTTTTTTTTACTTTCCCTCTCTCTCTATCCCTTTCAGTGTCATATTTGTATTTCCTGTTGTAACAATATGTAGAAGAGTTGCCATATTTTTTTAAAATCGTCTTCCTTAGCCTCTTTCAAGTATTGCACTCTCTCTAGATTCATAGCCTCTGTCATGAAATTCATCCACTGTTTAATATTTGGTGGGCTTGCATCTTTCCATTTTAATAAAATACATTTCTTTGCAACTGTCATAGCTATAGATATAAATGATTGTTGATGTTGATTGATTTGTTCTGAGTGTATTGCAAACATAGTGAATAATATCTTAAAGGGAATATGCATTTTTATCACTTGATTTATGATTGAGTATATTTTAGACCAGAAATTTGTAAGGTATGAACAACTATGAATCATATGTATTAAGGTGCCCGATGTTTCAGAACATCTAGGACACTTATCTGTTATATCAATATTGATTTTATGTAATTTGTAAGGTGTAAAATATGTCCTATGTAGAATATTAAATTGTATTTGTTGCATCTTTTTTGATCTGATATTTATATTAAGGGTTGCCAGTATTCTCGTCCATTCCTCTTCAGATATTTCTGTTGAAATTTCATTCTCCATTTCTTGTTCCCATCTTACCTTCAGTTTCTGTATAGCATGTGATCTAATAATAAATAGGCTAGAGTATAGTATGGAAATTATTTTTTTATTCTCTCTTACTTCTTCCATTATATCCCAAATTGGTGTGGATAGAAGTTTCAATTTTCCATTAGTTTTGGTTATGTAGTGTTTAATTTGTAAATATGTAAAATAATGTGCTGCAGGTAGGTTATACTGTGCCCTCAGTTGCTCAAAATCAATAAACTGATTGTTTTGAAAAAGTTGTCCCATTTCATACAGTCCTTGTATCTTCCATTGCTTATAAATTTGATCATGTATTGTGAGGGGCAAGTCATAATTGTGATATATTGGTGTGTATTTTGTTACCTTAATTTCCATTTTTAAAATCTTATGGATCTGATACCAGCAGTTTATTGTCACTGAAGTTGTTCAATTTCTTTTAATTATTTTTTTTTTGGAAAATAAAGCATTCATTAAATTTGTATATTCACATCTATTAGTTTCCATTTCTATTGAGATATTTTGCTTTTTTTGATAGTTTATCGAGTTCCATATAATTATTTGTGATACCAGATAATATTTATAGAAGTTAGGTAATGCTAACCCTCCTTGTTCTTTAGGCAGTATTAATTTCTCATATGATATTCTCATTTTTTTTTGTTTATAAAAATGAAATTAGTAATTATCTTTTTTAAAGTTTTAAACATTTCTGGAGGAATGTGGATTGGAAGAGTTTGGAAAGTATAAATTACTTTGGGTAATATCTGCATCTTAATTATGTTAATTCTCCCTATCAATGTAAGAGGTAGCAATTGCCATAACCTCAGATCTGTTTTTGTTTGGGTTACACAAATTCACATAATTAATTGAATACATACTATCCTGATTTTTAGTCAGGTGTATACCCACATATTTTATTGTTTTTTTCAACAGGGCAAATGTAGTCCTTAATTGATTGAATATTGTTATCTCTGGCAATTATTAGGATTGATGATTTTTCATAATTGATCTTGAATCCTGCATCATTACCAAAACGATCTATAACTTTGACAAATTCCTCTATTGATTCTTTGCCTTTTGTTAGATATAGAAGTGCATCATCTGCATATAAACCAATTTTATGGCACTTCACCCCTTGTGTAATTCCCTTTATCTTTGGATTCTGCCTTATTAGTTCTGCCAAAGGTCCCATACATAGTACAAAAATTAATGGTGAGAGGTGGCATCCCTGTCTTGTCCCTCTTGTTATTTTAAATAAGGGTAATAATATATTATTTATTTTAATCTGAGCCATTGGCTTATTGTATATTAATTTAATCCAGTCTATAAAGCGGTCACCAAAATTCATCTTTTGTAATGTGTTTATAATAAAAGACCATTCTACCCGGTTGAATGCCTTTTCGACATCTACCGTAAACAAAAGAGTCTTTTTCTTCTTTCCCTTGCAAGATGTTTAATGTACGTCTTACATTTTCCATAATTTTCCTTCCTTTAATAAACTCATTTTGGTCTTGATCTATTAAATCTGGGAGTGTCTTCTCTAGACCTTTTGCCATTATCTTGGTGAGGCTTTTATAGTGTGCATTTAGCAGCGAAATTGGTCTATATGATTTACACAGTTCAGGATTTTTATCTTGTTTGTGGCATACGTGTATATGTGCCTCATTAAAAGTAGCTGTTTTTTTTTAATTGAATACTTTTATTGAAGAAATTTACAAAAATGGGGATGAAAAAGTCCTTATATTCTCTAAAAAAACTCTACCTGTACCCCATCAGGTCCTGGTGCCTTACCGCTTTTTAATTCATTCAGTGCTATTTCCACTTCCTGGTCAGTTATAGACTGGTCCAATCTTTATTTTAAATCTGTAGATAATTGTTTCAAAGTTACATTGTCCAGAACTTTTATCTGATATTCTTCCTGTACCAACCTCTGGGACGTGTAGAGTTCTTTATAGAATTCTAAAAAGGTTTTAGCAATATCCGCAGGATTACTGTGCTTATTACCTTCTTTATCTTGTATCTGTTTAATGATATTCTGTTTCTGATCTTTCTTTAATTGCCATGCTAATAATCTCAGTGGTTTATCAGAATTTATATAGTTGCCTGATCTAATAGCTAGTAATTGTATTTCCCACATTTTTTGTTATCAATATATTATATTCATCTTTTTTTTAACTAGTAGATTAAATGATTTTATGTCATGGATATTAGAATGTATTTGTTCTAGTGTTTTAATCTCCTCTTCTAATTGCTTATATTGCTTTTCCCAATTTCTCTTCCTGACCCCCCCAATACCTGCAGTTTGCCTCTTAACCAGGCCTTGAATGAATCCCAAATGGTTGTTATATCTGTTTCTTCCACTGTATTTCTCTTAAAAAATTATTTTATTTCAACCATTACATTTCTCCTTATATCTGGTTGTTTAATTAGGGAAATATCCATTTTCCAGCCACTCTCTTGCTGCACCCCCAGAAGGCCAAAATATTTCTAATATGCATGGAAAGTGGTCAGATATAACAATTCCTGGGTATGATATACTTTTAATTGTAAATAAAAGTAGTTTAGATATTTTTAAAAAAATCTATTCTGGAGTATGTATGGTGTACACTAGAATAATAAGAAAATTGTTTTGTATTTTTTTATTTGTGTCCAGGGATCTAACAATTTCAGGTCAATCATAAAACCCATGATGATCTTAATAGATGTTTTGAAGCTATGTAATTTACTTGATGTTCTATCAAAGTTTTTTAATACCAAATTAAAATCTCCCCCTATAATGTATGTGGATTTATAGTTTGACAATTGCAAAAAAATATTCTGTATAAAATTTAGGGCTGTTATAATTTGGACCATATATGTAACTAAAGTAAAAATGTAATTCCCCAATTTTAACTCCACTATTATATGTCTGCCATTCAAATCTATAGTGTTTCTCAAAATATCAGGCATAGGTGTTTTTTTTATGAAAAAAGATAGCAACCCCCTTGCTAAAGTTATATAAGATGAAAATATTCCCTTCCTCCATTTTTTTGGAACCAATGAAAATCTGTTTCTGTGAAATGTGTTTCCTGTATTAATACACAATTTATTTTTCTATCGAAGTAGTTTATAATTTTGGTCATTTTATTTCTTCGTCTCAGACCTTTCACATTCCACGTTGCTATTTTTAGTTTTCCAACCATAAACTTCTTTTTTTTGTACTTCAATTAGTTTATCACAGATCACTCCATATAATTTAACTTTTGTGTTTTTTATCTCAGTTTTATTTTCATTGATCTGATTTGTAATGCTGTTATGTCCTCTAAATGTATAAACTTCCTTAAAAATATGTTTTCTCTTATTGTGCTCCCTTACTGCCCAATCACCCCTATCCATGTTGTATTCCCCCTTTCCCTCTGGGCATTCCAAGGATCCCCCCTCCCAAAAGTAGCAGAAATGCTTGTGGTGACATCCCTTGCATCAATGTGGTGCAACCCGAGTATAAAAAATCCTTTATTCCATTTTTCCTTTTTCCTTCTTTCCTTTAGCCTATTTTTCCCCTTTCCTTTCTTCTCCTCCTTATTTCTCGTTCATTCTTCTTACCTCAAGGCACAGAAAAGACCACATTACCACTAAAAAAACACTCCCTGTCCAATCCACAAAACCCAAGCATACCATGTTGTAAGCCACCACAGCACCCCCAACACACACACACACACACACACATTCTGTCCTTTGGTCCTCGTCCTATTTTCCCACACTGACACTATTTTTAAATAGTATTTTTTTTTAATTCAGCACTGCAGATTGCCTGAACAAGCAACCAAATGGTTATTCAAGGAGATAAGATTGTCTGTCTGTTACTGCTAGCAATTGTGGTTGATCGGTAATTTATTCATTGACTGTGAAGGTTTTTAGGGGAAACTGTTTAACCAGGAAAGGCACAGCAAGCCAAAGCCTGTTTCCAAGTGCATTTTCTAGAGAAAACATGATTCAGACCTGCTTTGTACTCCCCAAAAGAGTGCAACTTCAAAAGGTCAGGATGTTGTTGTACCTCTTAGTTTCTGCTCCTGCATGACCATTTTTCCTTACTAAGAAACATGTAAACCCTGTTAGAGGCTACTCTAAGTAACATTAAATTATATCAGTGACTACTCACCAACAGGCACAATGAGCAACGGCAAAGGGAGACAAGTATTCTGAAAGACCAAAGTAGCAGAGCTAGTGACTGGGTGGGAGGAGGAAGACATCATGACACATCCAAGACAGAAGTTGACCTGTATAGAGGGAGGGAGGGAGCAGGCAACATGAAGTGGCAGCTCCACTTACTGGCAAAAGAAGGAACTGTGGGCTTTTTTACACCTACACAAAAAAAAGTATTTTTTTAACATGTTCACTCTTCTTATTTCAAGTACCCTTTAATTACTCCTTCCAGTCCTTCTTTTCATTTCCCTTCCCTCCTTTCCTCTCTCTCTCGTGAATATAGATTTAGAGCCCAAGGTTTATTCATATGGGTGTATTCTCCCTTTTTTCTGAAGGTTTTGTGAGGTATGTTCTTCTGTGGGGTTATAACATTTTTCAAAAGCTTCTTCCGCTTCTTTGTAATCATCAAATGTGGTCAATCTACCATTTACCACAAACTGAAACTTTGCTGGGTGTTGCATTGAGAATCTTATTCCCTTTTCATACAGTTTCTTTTTCACTGAGTTGAACAGTTTCCATTTGTTTATTGTGTCCATTGATAAGTCTGGATATACATTGAATGCTGAATTTGCATATTTTATCCCCTTTTCTACCCCTGCCTTTTGCAATATCACCTCTCTGCCTTGGAATTTGTGTGGTTTAATTAAAACTGTATGGGGAAAGCTTTGATTTGAATTGACAAATCTTGATCCCATTCTAAGGGCTCTATCCAGAGCTATCTTTTGTTCAGGAAATTTCCTTCCCATAGATTCTGTTATCATTTGCTCAAAACAATTTAAGAGGTCCCCTGTTCCTTCTAGCCCTTCTGGAAGTTTTTTCAGTTATATGTTTCCACTCCTGGATCTGTCTTCCAAATCTGTAATTTTATCCAATAGGGACTGTATTTGTATGTTATGCTGTGTTTGTGTTTTAAACATTGGACCTTTGATGTCTTCTGTCCTCTTCTATCCTCTGTTCCAATTCTTGTGTGCATGTTGTTAACCCTTCCTCCTAATCTGTTAGTGTGCTTATTGTATCTGATATCCCTTTTACTGCTACACTTATATCCCCTAATGCTTTCATCATGTCCAAGCATAGATTGTTCATTTCCCCCATTAACTCTGAGGCTAATTCTTTATTTGTAGAAATGGTGGGGGTGAGTCTTTTCTATATTACTTTCGGTCTGTAAGTCCTTACTTCTTTCTTTATTACCTTGGTCCAGGGTGCATACAGTTATTGAGTCTGCCAGTGGTATTTCTCCTTTTTGAGAAGTATTAGAAGTACTCGGGGTTAAAGTAAAAGTACAAATATTTAGGCCTTCTATTTTCAATTGTTTCTCCATCATCTACCAATTTGTGTCTACCCCATCTTCTTCATTTACACTCTGCATTATTGAGGGGGCTTCCTCCTCCTGTCTTTCTGCTGATTTCTGCATCCCCCCCAGATTTGCAGTATTGTGTTATTTTCCCACTCTCTCTTTCAGTGTCAAATTTAATTTAAGAGGAGTGTCAGGAATAGGAGACAGAAGTGTTTCACTTACATATACCTCTTTAAATAGTAAATTGGAGGTGTGTGGTTTTGGTGGAGTTTTGACTTGCTGAGAGAAATTCTTCTTACCTTCTTTCTGATTCTTCCCTTTGGTGTGCTAACATGTAATTTCTTTCACATTTCTTACATATTTAGACATACCTCATGGCCTGAAACTTACAGTTCTCCCATTTGGTTTATTTGTGTTCTTATCAGTTCTATCAAGTGAACATTACACTGAAAGGCTTTACCTATTCAATCAGGAAATAAAACCGTAAGTATCTAGGCCAGATGCATTTTTGTCAAGTGCCTATAAAGAGTACTCTCTTTTCTCTCTTTCAAACCTTTTCACCACCATTAACACCACATTTGTACAATTTTTTCATTCCCCCCCATCCGTAAAGCTAAAAGGGTATGGTACATTATTATATGCAGTATTCATTTCCATTTGTAAGAAATTCAAGAGAAGAAATAAAAGGCTTCCTTTATACTTAACACGCTTCTTCGGCATTCATCCTGCTGTTTTTTCCTTCACTGGCATTTCCATGGCGTTTTCTTTTCCTTAACCACCATTCACTTGAGCTGCAACCTTTGGCATCTTGCTCAGCTCCAACCTAGCGGAACTGATGTCATCTCCTCTTTTAGACATTTATACTCTAAACTAAGACTATCCAAGGAACTGGAAATCATTGTAATTTTCAATGTCATGTTTGGTGACACTGACATTTAAATTTGAAGTCACCTTATTTGTTGTTGTATTGTAAGTGATCTGTCTTGCTATTTCTGCTGAAGGGGTGTGTTGGCCATGATACTTTTCATTTGCATTATTGATGTGCTGCCCAGTACAGGAAGGTACATTTCTGGAGTGGGGTTGGTTATTAATTTCTAACCATTTTTCAGCATTTTTTTTTTTTTTTTTACATTTTCCGGTTGTAGCACCACTACCAGAGTGATGAAACCATGGTGCTACACATGTGTTCCACTGGTGTCTCCTCGGTGAATTCAGCCATATTTCAAATCATAGAAGGTAAGTAATTTTTTTGGGTGCAGTGTATCATTGCTAACCACTTTTCCTTAATGTTCTTTTTTTTTCCTTTTAAGGTGTTATCACCACAGTGCTTAAAACAAGCTGCTGTATCCGTCCAAGCCTGTGTCTTCCTAGGTAATTCTGCATATTTTACGATCATGGACGGTAAGTACTTTTTTGGTGGGTGGTTGCATTGTAAATGAGTTTTTCATCATGCTAACTGTTTTGTTTCTGTTGCTGTTCTTTCAGGTACTTTTTATCATGTCACTGTATCTGCAATGTTGTCCATCTGGAGATTGTAAGATACCAATTGATGTTTTAATACAGCCTGATGAGTCTGCACTGTGAACTCCGCAGCACATTGATGTGACCTGTGAAGAGAAGAAGACATTATTTAGAGCTCATTCAAGTACCCAATGTGGTGCTGCCTGTCTGTTAATATATCCACCATCAACTCCACATCAAACTAATAACTGCCTGTGAAGAAAGAAAGGAGTTATTTCCCCACACTGGACCACTGTTGTACACTCACAGAAAAGTCATTTTAGACTCCATGCCTAATTAACTACACCTGTCGGTTGTGTAGGAAAAAGAGACATTATGTAGCCTGTATTTGCCCACTGTTGAATACTTGCCACCTGTAAAAAAGAACAAAACATGAAAATAAAGTAAAAAGAAAATAAAGAGAAAATCATAAGCATACTTACCTGTAGATAACAGAAATTATGCAGCTGTGCTACAACACTGTCGTAGATGCACCAAAAGGAGTTTGTAGACCTTTTGCCTTACTAAGTACACCTGTCACCACTGAAGAAAAACAGAAAGTATGTGGCCTCTAATTGCCTATAATGGCATACTGTGCACTTGTGGAAAAAGGAAAAAAAACAATAACATAGAGGATAATGGATGGCCATCGGACAGTAACTACGCTATAATTACTGGTGGCCCCCTTTAATATCCTGAATTCAGGTACACTAAAAACACTGTAACAACCCGAAATCGAGTTATTACGGCGTTCTCTAAACTTTTTTTCACCGCTAGCATACTTTGTCTTTCACTCATGCATCTCGAGCCACTTAATTGGCTTGCACTCTGTTTGTGGCGGGCTGAGCAGTATTTAAAAAATGGTGGCTCGGTTTTCCATTTACTGAGGAGCCGCTTTTATTTACTTGTTGCCTCTATATTTCTCTGTTCATTTTGTTATTTTTATCTGGTTGATCCTGCCTTTCAAACAGCAAATAAATATCTGGTTGATCCCACCATGCCCCCTAATCGGTAGACGCACTGACTCCAACTAAAATCCAGGCATGAGCCGTGGCTGACACCAAAAAGAAAAAAAAAATGTAAGTCCGAGCAGAGCAGGAGAAAGGGAAAGTGTGTGAGTGTGTGTGTGTGTGTGTGTGACACTGAGTCTGTGAGATTGACTGTGTGTGTGTGTGTGTGTGTGTGTGACAGAGTCTGTGAGATTGATTGTGTGTGTGTAAAACACACTGAGCACTGAGCAAACTGCACCAGTAATTATAAAAAATAAAAAATAAATAACTGTGTGTTTTATGGATTTTTTTTCACACACCCTCGGTGTGTGATGACCTTATAAACCTCTCGAGCTTCGCTCTCGAGGTTTATGGGTCATCACACACCTCTGGTGTGTGAAAAAAATCCATAACACACAGTTGCCTATCTATTATTCTCTATATAATCACTTCGAGAGGTTTCCATGACAACTTGGTAAACTTCAAGAGCATTGCTTGAGAGGTTCACTGTTGTCATGAAAACCTCAAGAAGTGATTATAGCATAGTTACTGTCCGATGGCCATCCATTATCCTCTATGTTATTGTTTTTCGAGAAGTGATTGAAGTGAGGTTACTGTCCGAAGGACATCCATCATATTTTATAGTGTATGGGAATAAGTTCTGGGTGAAGTGTCCTTACTTCTTTTATTTTCTTTCTTTGTACCCTTTCCTTTTGCTGCTGCACTACCACTGCCATGCTGTTCATGTCCGACAGACACGCAAGTGCAAGACAGCACATAAACCTCGGACCTCCTGAACAATCGTGATGATCTTGTGATGTGTGCTGGAGATCACTGTACATACAACTAGTGGGGAGTTCTGTCTCTCCTTTAAGCACTGAAAGCCACAGTAAGTAACAAGGTGGGAAGAGTCAGAAACACTCTCAGGGGGCACATATGGGCAAAGGAGTTAAAGCTGTTATGATATTGTTGTGGCGTAGTCAAGAGGGGTTAACAACCTCTTGACATCACAACGATACTATAACAATGTTATAACCTTGCCAATTTCAGATAGTAATTACCCTCTCCCATACATTATAACAAAAGCCCCATGACTGGCCCATACCTGCCACCTCTACCAGCAAACCGGATGGCTAAACCTGATTTATCAATCTTCTATGTGGAACAGTGTCAAAAGCTTTGCTGAAGTCAAGGTAGGCGACATCAACTGCTCCCCCTTGGTCCACCACTCTGGTTACCCAGTCAAAGAAAGCTATGAGATTAGTTTGACAGGACCTTCCTTTTGTAAACCCATGCTGTCTTGGATCCTGTGCCCCTATGGATTCCAGGTGTTGCACTATCCTTTCCTTAAGGAGTGCCTCCATAATCTTGCCCACTACTGAGGTAAGACTGACCGGTCTGTAGTTCCCTGCCTCCTCCCTGCTACCACTCTTGTGGAGTGGGATCACATGAGCCCTTCTCCAGTCTTCTGGGACCTCTCCGTGCTCAGAGACTCACTAAACAATTCTGCTAATGGCTCTGCTAGTTCCTCCTTTAGCTCCTTAAGTACCCTGGGATGTATGCCATCAGGTCCCATTGCCTTATCCACCCTGAGCTTAGCAAGCTCTTGTAGGACCCTTTCTTTTGTGAAGGAGTAGTGCTCCCTCCTCCCCCCTGTGTCCATGATGCTGAGCTGTGGGCCCTGCCTACCTTCTCTTCAGTAAATACTGAACAAAAGTATCTATTTAGGATAGATGCCTTTACAAGGTCCTCCTCCTCACATGCTCCTTTTCTCCATTAAGCTTAGCAATACCCTCTGGACTTCTCCTTTCACTAATGTATCTATAGAAAGTCTTGTCACCTTCTTTTACTGTTTGTGCTAGTGTTTCCTCAGTTTGGGACTTTGCCTGCCTTACTGCCTTACCTGCTTCCCTTAGGGCAGTTTGGTATGCCTCCTATCTTCATCCCGCTGTGTTCCTTATATTTCTGAAGGCCAGCCTTTTGGCTCTGACCTTTTCTGCTACTGTATTTGAGAACCAAAGTGGTTCCTTCTTCTTTGCACTTCCTTTTCTGTCTAACACAATGGGATGTTGCTTCAAGTATTGTATCCTTAATGCTTGCCCACTTTGCCTGTACCTCCTCACCTGTGTTTCTTTTTGCCAGGGCTAGCTTAACTCTGTTGGCCATCTTATCAAAGTCAGCTCCTCTGAAGTCCTATATTTTTGCCTTGGAATGGGATGATTTAGATGTAGTAGCAAATTGAACCATACCATGTGATGGTCACTGGCCCTCAGGTGACCTCTCTACCTGAGATCTGTGATCCTTCTTTGTTAGTCAGTACTAGATCTAGGATAGCCCTGTCTCTTGTGGGTTGCTGTACCAGTTGTTTGAGGCCCTCCCTGCAGGGAATCCACTATGAGTCTAGTTCTGGCAGATGTTCCTGCTGGTATTGACCAATCTGTATCTGGCATGTTGAAGTCTCCCATTATCAGAACCTCCCTTTAGCTGTCATGTTTTGTATATCTTCTAACAGTAATGTGTCTATGTCCTCCCTCTGGTCTGGGGGCCTGTAGACAACCCCAGTTCTTATGGCTGTCCCATTTCCTGTTTCCAGGGTGACCCACAGTTCTTCTGGCTCCTTATGTGTATTCTGAATTTCTGTAGCTTTGATATTTTCATTAACATACAGGGCCACTCCTCCCCCCCTTTTTGCATGTTTCACTGTAAAACAAGATATTTCTCATCACTAAACACCATCTTTCTGATCAAAACAGCACATCAGATCCACTAGCTCTTTAATCCACAATTCATATATTCATTCCACAGTTCAGTGACTCAGTAAACAGTTGACAGAATGTATGAATTGTGGATTAATGTAATAAACTGCAGAAAAAAATTCCTCAGAATTGACAATTGACAGTGATGAGTTCTGTGGAATTTTTACTCACAGTTTAATACAATAATCTGCAATTCATACGTTTATTCTGCCGTTCTAAGTTAGAATTTCCATGAAAGTTGTCAAAGTGCATTCCACAATTTCATAAAAATGAAATTATGTTGCTGGCTCGGTAGCACTGAGGGCTGAGGTGCTGGTCGCCTTACCTCACACTATGCCGACGACCCATGTTCAGGAACAAGCATGGGCTGCCGGGGGTCAACAGCGGTGGAAAAGGAATGAGCAACCAAGAGACTGCACTTCCTCTCTGGGGAGGGGGGTTTTCAGTGGTCAGTGTGCTATGCCCCTAGGCGGAGGCTGGGGGACAGAGCACTGACACTGCAAGAGAAGCACTGAGTGGGGCAGGCACAGGGAGGAATGCAATCAGACATATGCACTTTCCCTTCCCAGATGTCACTGCAAGCCCCAATCTTGAGGGAAGGAAAAATGATAAAATGGTCCCAGGTCAACTAGATGAGGAAGTCACCCATCGCAGGCCCTGACCCTGAATGGTGCTTCCCTGAACTGGATCCTATTCGAGGTGAGTAGTAGCTTGGGGGATCTCCTTGCCACCCCACCATGGGGGGTAAGCCGTGGGGAAGAGGGGATGCAGCCTGATATAGGGGTATGGGGCTGGATGGGGGGCTAGGATGGATGCTGACCTGGGGACCCCGGGGTGAAGAAATAGAATACACAAAAAAAAAAAGTGAAATTCCAACTTTCTCCCAAATTCTGCCAGTGGAAGTTTAACTTTGCACAGTCCTTAAGAAAGGTGTATGCCATGAATATGCGATCAGGCATCTCCTCCATGCCTCTTCTGTATTAGAGATGGACAGCATTCCTCTGTTTTGTGGGTTCTTGGGTGGGTTTGAGGAAATCAGGATACCTTTTTTTTTTGTTCCAGAAGGTCAAAAACCTGAAAGAACTCTTGAGGTACTTGGTTTCGGTGAGTCTAGTGCATTAGGAAGTATCGCTCGAATGTTTACAAAAGCTATCTGAGTTCTCTTCTTGAGCCTCTGTAAGGCTGGGCAAATCATCCACTGAGACTGTAAAATCAGGTAATTCATGTTGGGGAGCTGCACCTAATTCTAGAGCCATGTTATGAGGTGCAGTAATAGTAGTAATACATTTTTATTCAACAAATTGAATAAGGCAGTTCGCATTGCGTTAATGTTAATTTACAAGAGATACCCTTTTATATAATCCTGGTTACAAGCGAAAAATACAGTGAAAAAGCTCTCAACACAATTAAACAATGCTTAATTAATAGTCATAAAATATTCATAAACTACATAATACAATTACATACATTGGAATGCATGTACATACATACATGCATACATATATACATAAAAAGAGAAAAACATACTGTCATCAACCTCGAAATACTATACATTATCTGTACCTTATTTATTTATTTATTTATTTATTTTTTATTTATTGAGAGAAATTGGAATTACAATCCTTTGCGTCATAGACTCCTTTGCAAATGCTCCACGTCAGTACAGGAAATCACAAACATTACGTAGAATAACAGTTATACATTGTTCACAAGGCATAGAGTTTTTACAATACAAAATTAGCTACCGCCTTTATGTAGACCCTATGTCATAGTTGCTAGACAAGTCTGGATACAGAGTCGGCGGGTCTTTAACAGGTCCCTGAGTCAGAGTTTATTTTCAGCAGGGTTGGGAACCTTTATTTTAACCACACCTTTTTTGAGATACGAGCAAGGGGAAGGAGTGTTGACTACAGTCACAGTCACCTTACAATTTAACCAATTCCAACACTAGGACAACAAGGTTGTGGAAAGGCAGCATATAAAGCAAACTATTCTCTAATTTTCTGCCAGCATAGTGGTTTATTATGTAATCTTAAATTTTGAGAAATGTTATTACAAATTTAAGGACCCAGACAGCAGAAGGAAGATCTCCATGTGTTCCCTCTCCTAAATGGAACAACAAATGCAATGGCACTAGATGATCTTAGCCCAGGTTTAGGAGCTCCTAAAGATACAATATCAATTAAGCAATCAGGAAGAAAAAATTACTCACCTTATTAATTGTGTTTCTTCTAAGGGAATCTTACTATATTCTGACTTATGCAGTATAGTCTCACCATAGGACTACCCCAGAGCTGAAATGGTTAATAGAACCTATGCAAATGATGGGATGCTAGGCTTGAGCTCGGTTTTCAAACCACTGTCCGTAGTAAACAACTCTTAACTGTCAGATTCTTACTAAGCATGCATTAAGCAGTTTCCAACTAATGGAAGGATAATAATAATAACAATAGTAATAGTGATAGCAATAGTAACAACCATAGAACCCTCCCTAAACCAGAAATGAGAGGAGAAAATTATTAGGGCATTACCCTTCTTTCAAATACTCCAAAAACCTGGCATCCTTGAAGGCTCAAGTCACAGATGCCCAAAATAAAAACAGTATATAGTCCCCAGGTTTGAAAACATTTTTAGCACAGATATAATGCAGTGACCTTAGGTTCTAGCAGGGGAGAAAGGGAAGGAGCTCAGAATGCAGTAAGATTCCCTTAGAAGAAACAAGATTACTAAGGTGAGTAATTTTTTCTTCAAACTCCAGGAAATCTTACTGTATTCTGACTTATGCAGATTACCAAGCAGTGCCTTTGGAGGTGGGCCTATAACCTATTTGGGAAACAGGCTCTGCAGGACTGCTGTGCCAAACCTGGCATCACCTCTGGCCTGGACATCCAAACAATAATGCTTTGTGAATGTGTAGACTGTCTTCCAAGTTGCAGCTTTGCAGATATCTACTAGGGAGATATCTCTAGCAGCTGCTAGAAAAGCTGCAGTACCCCTAGTTAAATGGGTCCTGAGGCCTGCATGTGGTTCTTTACCTACCTTGCTATAGCAGAACTGGATACAAGCTACAATCCATCTTGCAATGGATCACTTTGTGGCAGGTTTTCCTTTCCCCACCTCTCCAAAGGTAAGGAAGAGTTGGGTTTGGTTCAGTCTGTGACCCTCTGTGTGGTCAAGATAGTAGCTGCCTGCTCTTTTTACATCCAGGCTGTTCAACCTACGTTCACCTGAAGTGGAATGGTATGTAAAGAAGACTGGCAAGGTAATAGACTGGTTAAGGTGGAAATCTGATACCACCTTAGGCAAACACTTTCTGTTAATTCTCAGGACTATCTTGTCCCTATGAACTGCAATATACCCAGGCTCTGTAGTGCCTGGAGTTCACTGATCCTCCTGGCAGAGGTAATGGCAACCAGAAATACAGTTTTCTAAGTCACATATTTGAGATCCGCTGATGACATGGGTTCAAATGGAGGTTGCATGAGCTGAGCAATGCAAATATTTAAGTCCCACATGGGAGTGGGCTCCCTGTGTGGTGGGTGTGAATGTAGCAGCCCTTTAAAGATTTTTTTGAATGTTGGCTCTGAAGCCAAAGAGAAGGAAGAAGCTTTATCTGCTGATAAATAAGCTGAAACAGCTGCCAAATGTACCCTCAGGGTGGAAATAGTTAACCCTGTAGAGTGCAAATGAGCCATATAGTCCAGGACTATAGAAATGTTAGCTTGGGAATGATCCAGGCCTCTGCCCTGGCACCAAAAGGAAAACCTTTTCCATTTAGAGGCATATGTTTTCTTAGTAGAGGGCTTTCTGGAAACTCTCAGTATATCCATAACCCCCTCTGAAAGATGCAAGTCCACATACTCTAGGTCCTCAAGAGCCATGCTTTGAATCTGAGGGATAGTAAGTTGGGGTACATGATTCTGCTCTGAGAGGAGGTCAATAGGTTGTACCTCCTGGGAAGACTAATTGGCTTGGCTACTGACACTGATAGGAGTATGGAGTACCAGGGCTGTCTGGCCCAATCTGGGGCAATGAGAATCATTGAGGCTGGTTGAATCCTGAGCTTGTTCAATACTTTCAGTAGTAGAGGGAATGGAAGGAAAGCATACAGGAACTTCCCTGTCCAGTCTAACAGAAGTGCATCCAAAGGAATTGTGTCCCTTCTGGGGGGTCTGCAACAATATTCTGGGAGCTGGTAATTGTCTGGGGCTGCAAACAGATCCACTTCTGGGGTGCCCCACATCCTGAAAATGGTCTTCAAGACCTGTCTGTTCAGTGACCATTCGTGGTGATTCTGGTTTATCCTACTGAGGGCATCTGCTAGCACATTTTCCTTGCCCGGGAGATGAACAGCTGAAAGGGACACCTTTAGAGAGTATGCCAATGCCCAAATTTTCATAGCTTCTGTGCAAAGAGGGGTTGACCTTGTGTCCCTTTGCTTGTTGATGTAGAACATGGTGGTTGTATTGTCTGTTCTGACCTACACCACCTTCCTTACCACCTGAGTGGCAAAAGGCTGAAGGGCCAGAAGAACTGCTCTGAGCTCTAATAGATTGATGTGCAGGAGGGATTCCTGCTTTCCCAACATGCCATGAGCAGTGTGATCTCCCAAATGTGCTCCCCATCCCAGGAAGGAAGTATCTGTGGTAAGTATCAGAGAAGGGGGTTGCTTTAGGAAAGGTACCCCTCATTTGAGATGTTCCCTTACCTGCCACCACTGCAGAGCTTGAATAAAGGTGGCTGTGACTGGGACCAGCTTTGACAGAGAGTCTTTCTTTATGGATCGGTACTCCCTAAGATGAAACTGGATGTCTCTCATCTGAAATCTGGCTCCTGGGATGGTTACAGTGGAGACTGCCATGTGACCTAGAAATTGCAGGAAATGCTTTGCTGGTCTGGGAACATGCAGTGAAAAGACCTGGCCACTTGAATAAGGCTGTCCACCCAGTCCTAAGGAAGACAGGCCATTCCTGTATTTGTATCCAATTCTGCCCCATGAACTTGAGCAACTGCACCGGTTCTAGAACAGACTTCTTTTGATTCACTAAGAATCCCAGGGAGGACAAGGTGTTCTGAGTGACAGCTAGTGCCTCTCTTACTTGCTGCTGTGACTGGCCTACAATTAGCCAATCATCCAGATAAGGAAACACTGATATTCCTAGTCACCTTAGGTATGCCACCACGACAGCTAGATATTTTGTGAATACCCTTGGAGCAGATGTTAGTCCGAAGGGCATTGCCCTGAATTGATAATGGCCTGATGATAATCTGAATCTGAGGTACTTTCTGTGCGACCTTCTGATTGGGATGTGGAAGTAAGCATCTTTTAGGTCCAGGGATGCTAGCCAGTCTCCCTGCCTTAGGGTAGGTAATATGGTAAATAGAGTGACCATCTTGAATTTTGGTTTTGCTAGGTGCTTGTTCAGGTATCTGAGTTCCAGAATGGGATGCCACTCCTGTTTTCTTTAATGTAAGGGAGTATCCTAAATACAGACCCTTGCCTTTCTGAATGGCAGGGACTGATTCTACTGCCTGAAGTAGCAGACACTACTTTTCCCAGTAGGGTTATTTCTAATGGGGAAGAGGGCTTGAAGGCCCCTGACCTCAGCCTTGGCCTGGTTTTGAAGCTGAGGACCAGACCCTGGCCCACTACTTCCAAAACCCACTTGTCTGTGGTGATGTTTTTCCATTCCTGGAAGTAGTGGGCCAGTCTGCTCCCTACTGGTAATGGGGAGGCTACCCAGACATTCTGCTCAGCAAGTCTGCTTTGATTGAGCTACTGGCTGGACAGCGGGGCTAGTGCGGCCAGTGCCCCTCCTGCCCCTGCCCCTAGAGTATCCCCATGGCTGATACTGTGGATAGACTTGGAGCTGCAAATAAGGCCTGTAAGGAGTCCTGCCCCTGCCTACCCTAGAGTGGTGTCTCTGTGGGTTGGCAGTTCTCTTTCTTACTGCTGCACTTTTGTAAGCAGCTTTGTAATCATCCATTTTTTTCATGTATGCCTCTGTTTGTTCTCCAAACAGAGATACAGGGTCACAGGGAAAATCCAATGCCTTGTTTTGTGTGTTCTATGAGAGGTTAGTGGTTCTAAGCCATGCAAACCTTCTCAGAGACACTGCTGAAGCCATCTGCCCAGATGCAGTGCCATTTGCATCCACTGCCATCCTAAACTGGGTCTTAGATGCTTCAATGCCCCTCTTAACCATTTCTTCCAGGTCAGCAGCCATTGGAGGGGGAGCTGACTTGGCAATTTCCAGTACAGTGGATCATACATTTTGATATCTGGCTAGATATGCCATGTAGGATGTCTGCCTAATTGCTAGGGAGGATCCTAAATAAACCTTCTCTGCTATTGAATCCATTCTCCTGGAATCCTTCTCAGGAGGGTGGGAGGCCAGAGGGATGCCAGCTTTGTCACAAGCTGCAGCCTGTACTACACCTTCGTGACTGGGGTGACCAAACAAAAATTCAGCCCCAGACTTATCCACCCAGTTCTTCCTGTCCACTTTCTTATCAGTAGGAGGGATAGAAGTGGGGTTTGCTAATATTTTCATAGTCTGCCTCCTCAAGGACTTGTGTAAAGGGAGAAGCAGCCTTTCTGATGGAGGAACATCCATCATTTCTTTATTGTCTTCCTCCTCATCTTCCAGAGACTGCTGGGATGGGAGGTCAAGAGACTGGGTCACTTGCTTCATAAAAGCAAAGAATGAAGAAAAATCTTCATTTCCCTTATTAGGAGAATCAGGCATGTGGGGATCAGGAGAGATGTCTGACTCTATAGGCTCATCATAATCTTAGTCTCCATAATACTCTTCTGGTTCTTCACCAAGACCAGGATCCTCAAACTGTTCCCCACCTTGGTCTGTTAAACTGGGGACTTGTGAACTGGGAGTTCATGGAACTGGCTGTTTTTCAACTGAAACCAGAGACTGCAAGGACTGAATGATCCTGATCACATTCACGATCTCTTCAGCAGAAGGAACCGCTGTTGGTACCGGTTGCAGTTCCTGGTGCTTTTCTTTTCGTTTGTCTTAACTGCGACAGCCAGTTCAGCAGCCTTATCAGTGGTTCTTTTCTTTGTGAAACTGTCGCCCCTGTCACAGGGCAGTCCCTCCAGTTCAGTGGACTGTTCAGTGGCGGGGTTAGTAGCCTTATCAGTCATTTTTTCCCTTAGCCTATTCAACCACCTTTCAAGAGCGGACTGAGGGAAACTAGCACAGATTTCACAGTCTGTCTGAAGGTGGTCAAACCCCAAACAGAACAAGCAAATCAAATGAGGATCAGCCTTTGCAAACAGTTCCCTGCACTCTGTGCAGTGCTGGAAACCTGTGGGTCCTGTTCTCTTTTTTGGTTTCTGTGACATAAACGAAAATAAGATGAAAAGCCAAATATAATTTTTTTTTGTCGGTTGTTACACCATAAAAAATGAAACTGGGTTTAGAGATATAGATCCATGAGTTACCCCGGTTGAAAAAAGGGGATCCACAATGGGTGCTCGACAAAATTTTTGTAGAACGCCCCGTCAATGACACTGGCAGGTTGACCGCATTCTGCAGTCGACTGCCAGTTCCCACAGCCTGACTGTGTGTTCTTTGGGGGACTTTGCCCCTTAACCCCCCACGCAGGAGGCTGAGACCCCCATGCTCTCCCTTAAGGATTATCAACTCCGAGTCGGAGCTGATTGGGGGGGTGCATGACCCCAGACAGACAGCGTCTGGTGCCAGCCGGTTTCCCACAGCGGCATGGCACTGTAGTCGCTGTGGGGAACCTCGCTGGTGAAATGTCGCTGTTGGGGGGGAGCGGAAAAAAGGGACCGCCTAAACAGGAATTACTCTGGTATAAGTTTTAAAATTAGCTAACTGACTATACCAATTCGGAGCAATTTCAAACTAACTAAAACATATATTAAAACAAAATAAGGGAACTGTCAGTTTCCCCTCAGTTAAGGAACCGGGGAGAAAAATGACTACTTACCTCTTACAAACTAAAATCTAAACAATTACTACCTGAAAACCAAGGACAGTGATAAGAGTACCAAATAAAATAAATTTACTGAGGTATAAACGGAGAAAATAAAGTTTCTTCAAGAGATGAAGAAGAGCTCTCCGGAGACGTCTTACTGAGGCAAGCGGAGTAAAGAATCTGACAGTTAGGAGTTGTTTACTAGGGACAGTGATTTGAAAACCGAGCTCGAGCCTAGCATGCCATTTGCATAGGTTCTATTAACCATTTCAGCTCTGGGGCAGTCCTATGGTGAGACCATACTGCATACATCAGAATACAATAAGATTTCCTGGGGTTTCAACAAACCCATTACAACACCTAAACACAAAACGTGCTAAGTCTAACTGTCTTGTTAGTCCCAAATGCAGCCAATTTAACTCCTTGTGCATGGTATAGTGATTAGTGTTACATGGTGCTCCAAGGACAAACCTAGCAAAACAGTTATAAATCATGTCAACCATAGCAAGGTCTGTCTCTGCCACTCCACCACACAAAACATCTCCATAGTCTTAACCAAAACTAAAGACAGCCACGGAGTTTACTACTTTAAGTCTTGCTTGCAATGATAGTTCCTTTCTTATTTTATATAAGGCACCTAGTTTTTGTCCCAAGCTCTTAAGTTATGAATATGCAAATTTCATTTACACTTATCATCAACTCATAGTCCAAGATACTTGTATAATTCAACCTGTTGCAATATGGTGTGGGATCATGACTGTGCTCAACATGCACCCCCCAATAAGGTGAGGACTGGTTCAAATGCGCTTGTTAGATATCTTCAGATACTGTCAATGCTGGAGGGACCTCAAACACAGGGGAGGTTCCCATCTGCCCCAGATTTAAACAGTACAGGTTCTTGTGTAAATTAACAGTTTTAGGGACCTCAAGGAAAAGTTCTATAAGGTTTCTGATGAAGACATGATTTGTCTCTCTGGGTCTTTGTCAGGTAGCACATGAACAGTGGGAGGAGCAGAAAAAAAGCTTTCTTGGTAGCTGTTTAACCTCCTGGCTACAGCCTATATCATGCCTCGATACTGGGGAGTCCATCTGAGCAATACAGCAATCAGGATTCAGTTTTCAAGGTATGTTGGTAGCCAGCCCCTTTTGTGTTTCTTTTCCAGCATGCACTTTCTAAATAATTTTTGTTTTGCAGTGCTGCCCAGTGTTAACCTAGTATGCTTCTTTTTTTTTAATAACTTTTTTCCTGGGAGTAGTTTTTCCTGACAAGTTCTACTGTCAGAACTTGTCCCCATAGAAATGGCTGGCTGTGTAGCAGGATTCTGTTTAGGCAGAGTGCCGCTGCAGTCATTGCTATCAGGATTCTGTCCACTGTCAGACGTAGCGCTGGTGGCCATGACAATGGCTATTTATAGTCTGTTGATGTGCGGCTTAGCTGTGTGGTATAACACATCAGTTGAAGCTTACACAGGAGAAACTTACAAGCACTTTGGTTCAATAAGGCGATCAAGGCTTTAGTTTGTGATATCAGCAGAGCTGTCTGGTAGGGTTTTGCTGGGGAAAAGAAAACAAATTTCAGTACCTGTGGCCTCTGTGCTTTCCTTTCTCTACAGAGCAGCATTCCTCCTCCTCAGCAATAAGCTTGAGCAAACTGAATTTTTTTTTCTCTGCAGTGCCATTTCCAGCTCTTCCCCTGATACCTCATGTAATTCCATGGTTATGGTGGACACCATTCCGGGAACATCATGGAATGTTTTCAAGACATATGCTTTTCCTGGATAAATTGCAAATGGAGACACTGTTTCAGAACTTACAGCCTGAACATCAGAGAACATTCATACAGTCTTGGTGCACCTAGCAGGTTTGCTTTTCCATTTTCATAAGTAGAGGGTAAGCCACTGGCAGTACACTTACAGTATCCCTGTCAGAACCAACCTCCTCCATAGACATAACAGAAGTAGTTGTACCTGTCCCAAGCAGTACAACCTTATCAGGCAAAGAAACATTAACTGTGGCTTCCTCAGTACTCTGGGTGGGGAGAGAAGCTGTCTCCACCACCCAGGATGCCACTGCAGTCTTCTTCCCACTAGACATCTTCCTCTTCCTGACAGGAAGCAACAAAATTCCCTGCATGAAGAGCAGGAGAATTTTTATGGTGTCCCAGTCAAATGTCCCTCATTCACTAAAAATACCATTAGCAGCGTAACCTGATTCAGTATGTCAGTTCACATCTGTATATCCCCCCCCCCCCGATTTCCCCCCCGAATGAGTCTGAAAATAAGCCAAACTGTCTAACTCTTCTTTCTCCTTCTGACTAAAGGTTAGAAAAATTAAGGTTAAAAAACCCTAACCTTGGATTTAATTACTTTTGGTTTCAAATACCCTAACTGATGCATTAACATAGTTTTGTTTCATAAATCAAGACATACATACTGTACATATATATCTATATACTGTATTTATTGCAAAAAAATTGTTACTGCATCAGTTAGGGTTCTTACTAAAGTGACAAAAGTATGGACATGTGGTGTTAGGGTTTCCAGCCCTAACATCCCCACCCCTACCTTGCAGACACTGACAGGCATTGGGGTGTGCCTTGGGGTCATTGGCCCTAATGCTCACCCCCATTTCATAAGTAAATAAGCTGAGATGGGCACAGTATAGGAGAATGGGAGAGCATTAGGGCCAATGACCCCAAGGCAACCCCAACTTCTGTCAATGTCTGCGGGGTGGAGGTGGGGTGTTAGGGTTGGAAACCCTAACACCACATTTCCCTGCTTTTGTTGGTTTAGTAAGAACCCTAACTGATGTATCAGTGAAGTTTTTGGCAATGAATTTCCTTTCTTTTTTCAGATAGTATAATCATATCCTTATTTGTCTGGGAGAATGCAGGGCCCTCTGGCCCTGCACTCCCATCCCTCCATAGATGTGCATATGTGCAGTATGTAGATATGGAAGCACAGAGCCTGGTAGGCCCTTCACTTCCATTTATAGGACTACAATGACCAAATTGTCAGAATAGCTATCTTATTACCCCGCCTCATGTACCCCATTAGAGAAAATGTTCAAATCTATGCCAAAACTTAATTCTGTGCAACTGCAACACCATTGCATGCCACAGGAGTGAAAACAAATCTTGTACAGGATTTAAAAAATGACAGCTGTGACATACAGCAGGTCATGTAATAAGATGGCTATGTTGAAAATCTGGGGGCAAAATATTTTAAATGTTCAAAGTTATGAGTGGGCATAGTAAAATTACAATGAATGGTCATAACTTTGTCATTTTCTTTCATATTTTGACCCCAAATTTTGAGCATAGGCTTCCTATGACCCCACCTCACAAATCCTGTAGGTACAAATTTAAAAATCTGTGCCAAAATACCATTACACACCACAGGTGTGAAAATATGTTTTGGGCAGGAAGTGAAAAATTACAGCTGTACTGTTCATGAGGTGTTGTAAAAAATGGCTATCTTGAAAATTTGTACTCAAAATATAAAAAATTACCAAAGTTATGCACATGCATAGAAACATTTCAATGAACGCTCATAACTCAGCCATTTTTAGGAATTTTTTCACCAAATTTTCAACATTGCCTCTTTGAGACCCCACCTCATGAACACTGGTGGTACAATTTCATTACTCAGTCCCAAAAGTAGATTTCATGCAGTGACCACAAAATCACCTTCCAGGCCTGATTAATGAAATAACAGTGGCAGCGTTCATTACGTAAGGTCACAAAAAGCCCATGTTGAAAATCTAGTGTAAGGAGACCTCAAAATGACAAAGTTATGACATATCTATAAGTTAGAAATGCCATTGAAATACATTATATGGCACGTTCCCTGATTCCTCAGTTTACGGTTCAGCTTTAAAGAGTGCAGATGTGTCCAGGTCCACAGAAGATGACAGACTATGATCTCCAGAGGTCAGTATAGGGTAAGGGAGGGAGTATGTGTGGTGCTGGGTGCTCAATGGGAGGGTTGAGATGGGGAGGGGAACAGCGGGGACTACGAGGGACCATTTTCCTTTTTTCAGGGAAAAAAAGATGTTGGGGGATGGTTTTCTCCTTTACAGGTAAAAAATGTATTATTTCAGGACACTGAGAGCAGGCTTCCTAGTGTTCCACACTGCTGGTGGGGGCTTCCAATGCCAACATGGGGATATGGCTCCCTGATGTCAGAAAATGATAAGACAAGGGACTGGGAAGGACATCTGACACTGAGGGTGGGCATCCCAGTGCCAAATTATATTGGTATATAAAAGGCATAAAACCAATCATGGCCTATTGACCAGCAAGAATATAGTACTGGTTCCACAAGGAGAAGAAAGGCAAAGGTATATACTCGGTGTTCTTTCTGGCACCCAAGAAAAATGGTGAACTGAGACCAGTCCTGGTTCTTAAGTTCTTAAATGCTCTTCTCATTCCTTGGCTCCCTTCCCCTTGAAAGTTTTTAAAACCTAAAACAATACTGGAATTTGGTAAACACCAACAGGTGTTTACCTAATAGTGGGATGAGGAATCAGTGTCTAAGGTCAGGCTTCCCCAAAAATGGGCAGAAATAAGTTATCTTTGTCTGCCAATATATTTGGCCACATATTGTGGCAGCTCTTTCACGATACACCCTTCCTTGTTTCACAAAACAATCAGATTGTATCACAATCTGTGGCACAAATTCCCCTTGTTTCACAAAACAAGTGCTGCAATTTGAGGCATAAATACATCCATAGACAAAATTCACATTTTTCTGGGCATTTTGGGGTCAAAGTGACAACAGAATCCAATTACTCGCCCCCAATTAGGTAAACACAACTATTGGTGTTTACCGTTTCTAAGTATTTTTGAAAATATTTATCTTTTTTTGGCTCACTAGCTCAAAACAAGATGGCGGAGCCATGGCAGAACATTTCCAATTTGTGAAAGAGAATGGCGCTTTCGTGAAAGAGAAACACACTTTTGCACTGGAAATCTAATTTTTCCCATAGGAAATAATGTTAACTTTAAATTTAATAACTTTCGAATGGATTAATATTTTTTTCACCAAACCTTCAAAAGGCACATCTGTGACCCAAGGCTGATATATCCTAAAATTTCAGACCAACCTCCCAAGCCATTTCTGAGAAATGGCGTGACAAAGAATTTACACAAAAATTTTAATTTTCAAATATTTTGACACTTTTAATCTCCACACCTGCATATCCAACTGAACTACAACTTACTACATCAATAGACCTCTGACCCCAGATGATGCATGCAAAATTTCATGCAAATCAGTTGAATGGTTGCAAAGATATTAAAGTGCAAACATTTGGGGTTTAACATAGATGTAACCATTGAACCCTAACTATAGTGGCACTACCGCATCACAATTTTATACATATATATATATATATAATAGATTGTGCCCCTGTAGTTAGGGTTGAGTAGCCTGTTTAATGTTAAACCTCAAATGTTGTACTTTATTAAAATGACACCGTCAATCCCCTTAGGCCTAAAAGTGTCCCTTGTTTAAAAAAACACATTTTTGATTGATATCATTCTGTAAAGACTGCTGATGTAGCTAGTAGTATGATTCGGATTCTTTTTTTCTTTTAAAAAGTGAAAAATGGACTACCCACCATACTGGTGTTAGCACACCAAAACAGGTTTGTTTACATTTTTTGATCAACTCCCTCTGCATTTTTCCTGGACTCAGGAATACCTCCAACACTGTCCAGCCACTCATGATGTAGTGGCAGTTTAGGTGGCTACTGCCCCATGTGTGGCTGCACTGTTTGGGGATGCTTCTGATGTTTAGGCAGTATTCAAGAAGAATTGATTCAGGATTTGAAACAAAACAAAGTTGTTTATAAATATACATTATCATGCATTTCAGTTCTACTAAACAAGCAGACAGACAAAACAAACAGCAACATTAATGAATTTTAGAGAAGGTAAGCAACCATAAGACTAGATTTGCTGGTCAAGGCACCTAGCTTCACCTGAGCTGTTTTCTTCTAGGTTGCTTGAAAGGACAGAGCAAAGAACCTTACCAGAGCAACAATAAGGATTAAGGCTTCTTTTGGCTAGGCAGATTTACTGTATTTTGTTATTTTTATTTTGTACTCACAAGGGATTGTTACTGTTTGTTGCTAACATTTTATTGCTTTATTTTTCTTGGATTCAAATTGTTGTTGCTAGGTATACACTCTGTTGCATTATTACAAAATGTGCCTACAGGTGTTGTGCTTACAGATTACTGCTGTAATCTTCAGATTCAAATTGTCTTTTGCAAGGTATGTCTTCTGCTACTGCTTTATTTTTCTCTATAGCAAAGTGTTTCTTACAGGGTATATCTTCTGTGAAATTATTACAGGCAGTGCTTTACAGGTTTTACAGTTTTATCTATCATTAGGATAAGCTTTCAGGGCTACTGCATTTGTTGCTGGCTAATTGTTTCTGCTCTTACCTCCTTGTTTCTTTCATCTGTGGTTCTTCTTTTTCAGCAGGAGAAGGGACCAGCCACCCACCTCTTCCCCAACCACCCCACACTACACTCCTTTTATAGGGTTGCACAGTCATGACATTTCCTGTAGCAAAGCAGGAAGAGGCAGTTCAGAGAGGTATCCACAAAGTGACTTCATTTACAGGGGCACTAGTAATTTAACTTGTTATAACAAGTTATACAAAATAAGACAAACAAAACACAAAATAAAACTTTTGCTTTTATTTTCTTCCTTCTAATTACTCTGAACAGATTATAAACCCAGCAACTTACCTGGAACGGATATCATTAACTGCAGGTACTGTGGAACACTTTTCAGAAGGGCAGTTTTACAGGATTTAGGACACTGTCGTATATGCTAGGATACTGGAGATTTAAGGGCTCAGCTCCAGGAAGCATGGGCAGAGATTGCATGCCTCAAATTGCATATTCAAGAGGAAATATAAGAACCACCTGCCATTTCCCCAACATCCAACAGAAGCACCTCGACCGCAGAGGGTAGTTGGTCCACTAGGTTGGCAGGTGGTTAGATGGGGCAAATCGGGTGTCCCATCACTCAGTGCTATCCAACATATCACCTCCACAAACCATATAAAAACTACAAATAGGTATCTGCCTCTATCTCTGAAATCAAACAAAGGGGCAGAAGACACTGTAGAGCAGGACACTGCTGCACAGGAGCTAGCACAGCAAAATGCACCCAAAACAGGAACCTAAACAAAAAAAGCAAAAAGGAAATCCGAAAAACTTCTGATCATAGGAGACTCCATGATTCGGGGAGTTGATACGTATCTCCAGCCAGGGGTAATGGTCAGATGTCTCCCAGGTACATCAGTGTGGAGAGACACTGACCACATTGCTAAAATTTTTCAGGAAGCAGGAGAAAACATTGAGGTCCTGGTACACATAGGGACTAATGATCTCACTGGCCAGTCAGTTGTGGAGACCAAGGAACACCTGACCAAGCTGGGTGATAAACTATCATCCATTCCGTCCAGCATCTCGATCTCTGAGATCCTGCCAGTCTGGGAGAGGGGACAGATGGATGGAAGGTCAGAGAAGGGGAGATAGGGGAGCTAAACATGTGGCTCAAGGGCTGGTGCCAGGAAAGAGGACACAAATTTGTAGGGAACTGGCAACAGTTTTGGGAGCGAAAGTTCTTTAAATTTGATGGACTGCATCTGACTAAGGAGGGAGTCAGTGCATTGGGGCAGAAGTTTGATGTCTTTGCAGAATATTTAAACTAGCAAATGGGAGAGGGGTGTAGCACCTGAAACATTGAATGGGAAGAACACCCCTCCCCCCTCAGCTAGTGGTCAAACAGGAGTTCAGCATGTTTGTAGTTCATTTGCATCACCAGGTAAAGAAGTCTGGTTCCCCATACGATGTACAGGGGAAAAGCCGGACTTCGCCAAACAACTAACACACCAAAATTTGACCAATGAAAAATCATGTACACAAATTCTCGCAGTCTGGGAAACAAGATCCCAGTCCTGCAGGCAATAATGACAGAGGCTAAACTGGACATAGTAGCCATTAGCGAGACATGGTTTACCAGTAACCACACTTGAGAGACTTCAATACCTGGCAATGAACTGTTCAGAAGAGACTGAGGTGCAAAAGGGGGGGTGGGTGGAGTGGCCCTTTATGTCAATGGAAATATCAAAGCTACAGAAATTCAGAATACACATAAGGAGCCAGAAGAACTGTGGGTTACCCTGGAAACAGGAAATGGGACATCCATATGAACTAGGATTGCATACAGGCCTCCAGACCAGGGGGAGGACATAGACAAGTTACTGTTAGAAGATACACAAAACATGACAGCTAAAGAGGAGGTTCTGATAATGGGAGACTTCAACATGCCAGATACAGATTGGTCAATACCAGCAGGGACATCTGCCAGAACTAGACACATGGTGGATTCCCTGCAGGGGGAGGGCCTATAACAACTGGTACAACAACCCACTAGAGACAGAGGTATCCTAGATCTAGTATTGACTAACAGGGAAAGGATCACAGATCTCCAGGTAAAATGTCACCTGTGTGCCAGTGACCATCACATGGTATGGTTCAATTTGGCCACTAGGACAAATCATCCCATTCCAAGGCAAAAATATAGGACTTCAGAGGAGCTGACTTTAATAAGATGGCCAACAGAGTTAAGCTAGCCCTGGCAAAAAGAAATACAGGTGAGGGGGTACAGGCAAAGTGGGCAAGCATTAAAGATGCAATACTTGAAGCAACATTCCATTGGGTTAGTGAGAAAAGGAAGTGCAAAAGAAGAAGGAAACTACTTTGGTTCTCAAACACAGTAGCAGAAAAGGTCAGAGCCAAAAGGCAGGCCTTCTGGAAATATAAGGAACGCAGCAGGATGAAGATAGGGAGGCATACCAAACTTCCCTAGGGGAAGCAGGGACGGCAGTAAGGCAGGCAAATGCCCAAACTGAGGAAACACTAGTACGAACAGTAAAAGAAGGTGACAAGACTTTCTATAGATACATTAGTGAAAGGAGAAAATCCAAAGCGGGTATTGCTAAGATCAAAGGTGATAAGGGGGCGTGTGAGGAGGAGGACCATGTAAAAGCATCTATCCTAAATAGATACTTCTGCTCAGTATTTACTGAAGAGAAGGTAGGGCAGGACCCACAGCTCTGCACCATGGACCCAGGGGAAGGGAGGCATGCACTAGTCCCTTAACAAAAGAAAAGGTCCTTTAAGAGCTCAATAAGCTCAGGGTGGACAGGGCAATGGGACCTGATGGAATACACACTCACCTCTGAGGCCAGGAGATCAAAAGGCTGTGGGTTCTATCCCCACACCAGGTATTTGGGTTAATATCCAAGTACTGACACTGTAGTGCAGCATGAGAGGGGTGCTGCACTTCTGAGGTGCCATCTTTCAGATGAGATGTTAAACTGAGGTCCCATCTGCCTGGATTGGTGGTAGTTCAGGTGGATGTTAAAGATCCCATGGCACGTGTTGAAAAAGAGTAGGGGAATTTCCCCGGTGTCCTGGCCAAATTTCCCTCATTCACTAAAAATACTACCAACAGCTTAATCTGGTTCAAGGTCAGTTGGCATTCATCTGTATCCCCCTCCCCTGGGACATGCCTGAAAATAGGCAGGATTTGTCTAGTGCACTTACCTGATCAACAAAAACTAAATAAATAAAAAATAAATAAATAAATAAAATAAAATACATCCCAGGGTACTAAAGGAGCTAAGGGTGGAACTAGCAGAGCCATTATCAGAACTGTTTAGTGAGTCTCTGAGCAGAGGAGAGGTCACAGAAGACTGGAGAAGGGCTCATGTAATCCCGCTCCACAAGAGTGGTAGTAGGGAGGAGGCAGAGAACTACAGACCAGTCAGTCTTACCTCAGTAGTGGGCAAGATTATGGAGACACTCCTTAAGGAAGGGATAGTGCATCACCTGGAATCCATAGGAGCACAGGATCCAAGACAGCATGGGTTTACAAAAGGAAGGTCCTGTCAAACTAATCTCATAGATTTCTTTAACTGGGTAGCCAGAGTGGTGGACCAAGAGGAAGCAGTTGATGTTGCCTACTTTGACTTCAGCAAAGCTTTCAATACTGTTCCACATAGAAGATTGATTAATAAGCTGGGTAGGCTCGGGGTGGGTCAGACGTTGGTCAACTGGGTGGCAAACTGGTTGATGGGCAGAAAACAGAGAGTAGTGGTAAATGGTATACAGTCAGAAGAGATGCAAGTCACAAGTGGGGTACCTCAGGGATCAGTCCTGAGGCCAGTCCTCTTCAATATCTTCATCAATGACATTGCAGATGGACTGGAGGATAAGGTTTGTCTGGTTGCAGATGACACCAAGACCTGCAACAGAGTAGATGATCCAGATGGTGTGGGCAGAATGAGAAGAGATCTGGATAAACTATCAAAATGGTAGAAAGAGTGGCAACTGGGGTTTAATGCAAAGAAATACTAGATCATGCACATAGGGAAGAGAAACCCTGAAGCCACCTATAGGCTGGGAGGGGAGTTGCTGGCAGTCACAAGAGAAGAAAGAGACTTGGGCGTCATCATCACCGATGACCTGAAATCATCCAAGCAGACTTCTAAAGCAGTAGGTAAGGCTAGAGGGATGTTGGGGGTGTATTAGTAGGGGTATCACAAGTCAGAAGAGGGAAGTAATAATCCCTCTTTAGAAGACACTGGTTAGGCCCCATCTGGAGTACTGCATGCAGTACTGAAGGCCACACCTTCACAAGGATATTAACCAAACTGAGGCAGTCCAGAGAAGGGTGACCAAAATGGTGCAGAGACTGCATCAGAAAACATATGAGGGCAGATTAACTGAACTCAATATGTATACCCTAGAGCAAAGGATGGAGAGAGATGATATGATTGAGACATTCAAACACCTTAAGGGCATTAGCAAGGTGAAAGAGTCTAACATGTTTCAATATAAGAAAATTAGCAGGACAAGAGGACACAGCATGATATTAGAGGGAGGGAGGCTGATTGAGGGGTAATGTGAGGAAGTTATTTTTCACAGAAAGAGTGGTGGATGCATGGAACGGCCTACCTCAGGAAGTGGTGAATATGAATACAGTGCAGGGATTCAAACAGGCATGGGATAGGCATAAGGGAGCAATACAGATGAGTATGAATAGTTAGGCCATTGACAGAGCAAAGGCCTATGGCACATTCATGTGGTAGAAAAAGAAATGGGCAGACTGGATGGGTCTTGCAGTCCTTATCTGCCATCAACTTCTATGTTTCTATGTTTCTATAAAATATGGGCTTTTTAACTAGAAATTATATGATGCAAAACAGGTTGACAGTGTCCCTTTAACTTTGCAACCAATCAATGGATTTGCACAAAATTTGGTATGCGCTGTCCTGTAGGGTATATCTCTTGATGTGACACATTTTGTTATGATCAAATGTGTGGATTCTGAGATCTGAATAGTGAAAAAAAAGAGTAAAAAGTAACCATTTTTGCAGTTTCTTCCTTATCGCCTTGCGTGCAGACTGTGTGGAATTTTGTTTTAATTTTTTATGGTAGAAAGAAAATGGGTAGCAGAACTGCCATTGTTAGTTTGGTGCAAAAATATTAAACTGTTGCAAAGTTGTTACATTTTTAAATTTCCATTACATCCTATGGGAAGTTCGTTTTTCAGGGTAGATGTATAAAGTTCATAGAAACATAGAAGCTGACGGCAGATAAAGACCTCAAGGCCCATTCAGTCTGCCCATTTCTTTTTCTACCTTATAAATGTGCCATCAGCCTCTGCTCTGTCAATGGCCTATCTATTCATACTCATCTGTATTGCTCCCTTATGCCCATCCCATGCCTGTTTGAAGCCCTGCGCTGTATTCATATCCGCCACTTCCTGAGGTAGGCCATTCCAAGCATCCACTACCTTTTCTGTGAAAAAGAACTTCCTCACATTAACCCTTAATCAGCCTCCCTCTAATCTCATGCCATGTCCTCTTGTCCTGCTATTTTTCTTATATTGAAACATGTTAGACTCTTTCTCCTTGTTAATGCCCTTAAGGTGCTTGAATGTTTTGATCATATCACCTCTCTCCCTCCTTTGCTCTAGGGTATACATACAAAGGACAAAGGACTTGATTTTGCTAAAAAGGATTTAGTCTCGCAAGACCATTTTCTTTTTCACAAGAAAAACATCCTTTTTCAAGAGAGAAAATTCTGTTTTCGTGAGCTGCCATCTTGGTTTCTGTTTTTTTTTCAAGAAAAAAAGTTGAAAACCCATGAAAACGAGGTGCTGCAGGGATACCAAGAAATGGATCCTGCTCATTGGAGCTCTTTTAGTTGGGTTCTGCAGTTGTCTGGTGCCAAAATGATGCAGGAATGATTTTTCTATGTTTTAAATCCTTTTTCATTACTCGCTAAGATCCTTTCTCGTGAATCCTTTTTCATTCAAGCCAAACAGGATTACGAATGACAAAAAAGGATTTAGATTAGGCAGGCAGTATAGCGCGGTGGTCTATGGCTCTGAGCTACAAATTTGGTAACATCCAGCAGACCTGACCTGGGTTTGAATCCCACAGCTTCCACTTGCATACTGTGTGACCCTGAGCAAGTTACTTAACCTCCTTGTGCTCCCAGGTCACTCCTGTAAAAAAGCTTTCAGCTTAGTGTGCTATACCTGGTTAAACAACTAAAAAAAAGATCACCAAAAAAAAATCTGGTATCTAGCAGCACACCCACCCTCCGATCACAATCTCCACTTTATTTTATAAGTTCCCTGGTATCTAGTGGCACCCCCCCCCCTTCAATCACAGTCCCCACATTGATTTTAATTTCTCTGGTGTCTAGTGGCATCCCCCACCATCCAATTACTGTATTAACCTACAACAAAGAAAACCATCCTCAATGTCTTTTTTAACTTTTTTTTAAACCTGTAAAAAAATCATCTTGATATCACTGTTTGCATACAATGTGCTGTTGCTCATTGCCCACCCAGAGAAAGCCCTCCCAGCCTTAGCTGAAATCTTTCAAGTGTATGGGCCCCCTGTCAAGGTACAAGATCAACTGAGCAAAATGCGAATGGCTTCCAATGAGGCAGAAATGGCAACCCTATAACAATAAACAATGCCACCATTTCACTGCCCACAGAAATCAAATACCTAGGGATACATTTTCCCAGAAAGTTGTCTGCAGTGGAGGCATTAAGCTACAAGCCCTTAATATAGAAAATTAGGTCAGATTGTGAGCGATGGCACTCGCTCCCCCGGACACTTCTGGGGAAAGTAAACTTGATTAAAAGTGTCTCCTGCCCCAGTGCCTATACCTTTTCCAAACCCTATCAGTTTACATACCTAATAAATACTTCTAAACTCTTAGGGACCACATTGCCACCCTGCTGTGGTGGACCCATAGGCCATGTATAAAGCAATAAATCTTGTGGCAACCACTTGAGGGGGGAGGCTGGGCCTTCCAAATTTTTATCCTTATTACCTGGCATCACAACTGGCCGTCCTTAAAGATTTGGTTCCTCAGCCAGGTATTAAGAAATCTTGGGTGATGTTGGAAGAAGCCCTGGGGTATCATGCTTTATATAATACCCTTTTCACAGCAACATTAGCCAGGAAGTTGGTTAACTGGATCAACAACCCCTTTATTAGGGTGTTGGTCAGGGCCTGGCCGTCAGCCCATTCTTATTTTTTTAATATGTTATGCCCTAGTTTTTCCCCATTTTTTCACCCTGTCCCAGCCACGTGCACACATGTGGAGGCACATGCACACCGTGGTACCAGGATGCCCTCCTGCTGCTTGCTGCCCACTTGCCTGCAGTGCCCACAGACCTCCGTCTGGGGTCAGTGGAACTATGATAGGTGACAGAGTCCTTCCCAGGACAGAAGAACTGCCTTTTGGCTGCTCAATCCTGCTGCCTCCCTCCCCCACCATGCCGGCTATTTGATGAACCAGGCTTGTTCTTGAACCTGGATCATCAGCGTGATGCGAGGTAAGGTGTCCAGTGCTTCAGTCCTCAGGGCCACTGGGCTGGCACCTGTCAGCCCATTCTTTAATTCAGCACCATCACACCTTCTCGCCTGAAGCCACAATTAGACATGCTGTATGGGAGAAAATTTTAATCCCAGGTCCAAAAAATTGAACACTACAGAGATGAGAACACAAGAGATTAAGTTTAATAGCTCAGTTATTTGAAAGAGGCATTATGATGTCCTACCAAAAGTTAGGGAAAAAAATACAACTTACGTCCCTGCCGACTTCATCTCCTATCTACAGGTGTGGACCAGAATGGGTTGGGCAGAAGGAAGCAGGGGACCTCCCCTGTCATAGTGCTACCTTCTAGAGGAAATGTTGCTGGACCCTCTTGGGCGCACTACCAGACCCTCTAAAAACCCTATGCACTAGGTGGGAGAGAGACTTAGGAGAGGACAGTCTTAATGAGGGAGACTGAAAGAGGGTCTTAAGAAAAGGAATGGCCTGCTCTGTGAGTAATAGGCTCCAAGCTATCCATTATGTGTTACACCAAACTTACTTCACCCCACATTTGGCCAACAAGCTAGATCCAGAAAAGTCAGATCACTGCCCAAAATGTAAAATAGCTCAAGAAACATGGAAACATAGACTTTGATGGCAGATAAGGACTGCTTGGCCCACCTAGTCTGCCCATTTCCCTACCTAGAGGATAAGTTGCAGATCCTATTTAACCAATAGCATATTTCTTCCTACCCCCCACAAAAATTGCCTTATGTCTGTCCCAAGCATTCTTGAATTCTCCCACAGTTTTAGACCCCACAACCTCCTCAGGAAGGCTGTTCCATGCGTCCACCACCCTCTCTGTGAAAAAATACTTACTCACATTGCCCTAGGCCATCCCCTCTATCTTCAAATTGTGTCCCCTTGTTCTTGCACATCTCTTTTTCTGAAAGATGCTACCCTCTTGGACTTTATTGATTCTATTGAGGTACTTAAATGTTTCTATCATGCCCCCCCTCCCTTCTTTCCCCAAGGGTATACATATTAAGCTCCTTTAGCCTCTCCTCGTATGGCTTCTCTTGCAGACCTTGCGCCATTTTAGTTGCACTCCTCTGAACTTTCTCCATCCTGTCTGTGTCCTTGCAGAGATGGGGTCTCCAGAACTGAACACGGTACTCCAGATGGGGTCTCACCAACTGTCTGTACTGGGGATAACAACTTCCTGTTTTCTGCTGGTGATGCCTCTCCCTATACATCCCAGTATCACCTCAGTCCTTCCTACAGCCTTCTGACATTGCTTGCCAACCTTAAGGTCATCTGATATGATTACCCCCAGGTCCCTTTCCATTTTTGTTGTTGTTACTACCCCCCAACTGTGTAATCTTCCCCTGTATTTTTGTTTCCCAGGTGCATTACTTTGCATTCCTTTGCATTGAATCCAAGCTGCCATACTTCTGACAATTCCTCCAACCTTGCCAAGTCCCTTATCATCCTTTCCATGCCTCCTTGTGTATCAACCCTGTTGCAGATCTTTGTGTCATCTGCAAAGAGGCATACTTTTCCTTCCAGTCCCTCTGCAATGTCACTTATAAATACATTAAAAAGGACTGGACCCAGTACTGAACCCTGCGGTACCCCACTAGTAACCCCTCTTTCTTCAGAGTGGACTCCATTTACAATTACCTTCTGTGTCCTGTTGTCCAGCCAATGTTTTACCTACCACCACCTGAGACCCACTCCAAGGCTGGTTAATTTGACTACTAATCTTTTGTGTGGGACTGTGTCAAATGCCTTGATAAAGTCTAGGTAGCCATGTCCACAGCCCCTCCCTGGTCTACTACTTTGGTCACCCAGTCAAAGAAATCAATTAGATTCATCTGACATGACCTTCCCGCTGTGAACCCATGCTGCCTTGGGTCCTGTGTGCCACTGGCCTCTAGGTACTCAACAATTCTTTCCTTCAGAAGTGATTCCATCACTTTCCCTACCACAGAGGTCAAACTGACAGGTCTATATTTTCCTGCCTCTGTCTTGCTCCCACTTTTGTGAATGGGAATCACATCAGCCTTCTTCCAGTCCTCAGGTACCACACCATGCTCCCATGATTTGTTATAAAGAGTAGTCAGTGGTGTCACTAGTTCTCTGCTTAATTCTTTTAGAATTATGGGGTGAATTCCATCTGGCCCCATTGCTTTGTCCACCTTCAGTTTTAGGAGTTCTTTCAGAACCCTTTCTTCTATGAAAGGACTGGGATCGACCCCCCTCTCCAGAGTGCTTCTGTTAATTGGATTAGGCACCTCCCACTTCCTCTTTTGTGAATATTGAACAGAAGTATTCATTCAGTATCCCTGCTTTTTCACTGTCACTCTCTGCCCACACACCATCCATTCTATTCAGCCTCACTATCCCTCCATTTGTCTTTCTACGCTCCCTGATATACTTATAAAAGGTTTTATCCCCCTCCTTAACCAAGTTGACTATCTTCTCCTCAGTTTGTGCCTTTGCTATTCTGACTACCCTCCCTGCTTACTTCTGCCTTAATTGGTACAGTTCTCTGTCCTGCTCCTTCTGTGTTGTCCTTATACTTCCTAAATGCTATCTTTTTTCTCCCTAACCTTCACTGCCACTTCTTTTGAGAACCATAGTGGCTTTTTCTTTCATTTTGAATTGTTTATTTACTTTACACAAAGGCTTGTTGCCTCTGTGATGGCAGTTTTAATATTTCCCCATTGTTGCTCCACCCCTCCTTTTCTAAGGCAATCTCCCATCTTGCCAAAGTCAGCCCTCCTGAAGTACAGAACCCTCACTTTTGTATGGCTTGACTCTGTAGCTGAGTTTATCATGAACCACACTGCTTGGTGGTCACTTGTTCCCAAATGGCTACCCACTTCTAGATCTGAGATCCTCTCACTGTCCCCATTTGTGAGTATGAGGTCTAAGACTGCTCCCTCATGAGTTGGTTCCAAAACTAGCTGTCTGAGGCATGCCCCCCTGAAGGGCATCAAGAATGGCCCTGCTTTTGGATGAGGCTGCAGCAAAGGTGCTCCAGTTAACATCTGGCATATTAAGGTCCCCCATCAACAGTATCTCCCCCTTTCTTTGCCATCCTAAGTATACCTTCTATCATATCCTTGTCCATTCTCTCCCCCTGACACGTGGGTCTGTATATAACCCCTGTGTGGATTGTTGTGCCATTTCCAGTCTCTAAGTGACCCACAGTGTCTCCTTTCCTCCTTGTTTACTCTTTTGTTCGGTTGCTTTTATCCCTTCCATTACAAAGAGAGCTACTCCCCCCCATGTGCTCCATGTCTCTCCTGTAGGTTGTGTACCCTGGTATGTTAACATCCCAGTCATGGTTCTCTGTGTACCATGTTTCTGTGACTGCTACAATGTCCAGGCATCCCCCTTCCATCAAGGCCACCAGTTCAGGGAGCTTGTTGCCCAGACTCCGGGCGTTGGTACTCATTGCCCTCCATTTCTTGATGGCATTACCCCTTTTTTGCCCCATCCCTGTCCTTATTGTGTTTGTCACTTTCTCCATTTAGTCCTGCACTTCTCCCTATTGACATCACTTAGTACCCTGGTTTTTTGGGGGGGCTAGGATTTCCCTGCTCCTTTCCAGTGCCTCCCCTCTTGGCTAGTTCAAATGCTTGCCAATGAAGTATTTAAACCAATCACCTAGAATCCTGGTTCCCCTCCTGGACAGATACAGACCATCATGCCAGTATAGGCCTGCATCCATCCAGGTGGACCCCCCCGTCCCCAATGAAGCCAAATCCCTGAGCTCTGCACCAGTTTAACCACTGATTGAATCCCATGGTGTGGAGCACCCTAGCCTCATCCATGCCATAGACAAGGAGCACCTCTGAGAAGGTTACCATGTGTGCTATTTGTCTAAGGCCCCTCCCCACCTCCATAAATGCTTCTTGCACTGCTCTTATCCCTTTCTTAGCCAGGTCACTTGTCCCTAGGTGGACAGTGACATCCAGCTCCCTCCCCTGTGCAGCTGCTCCTATGATCCTGAGGATTTGCTCCCTGTCCCTCCAAGCCATGGCATCAGGCTGGCACCTTACCTCCCTCTCCCCTTCCTCCCCCAGTTCTACCTTCCTAACAATGGAGTCCCCCACCAGGAGTTGTTTCCTTCCCTCTGGATCATGCCACCCTCCTGTGGGTCTCCTTTGTGGAGTTCCCAACATCCTCCTTGTTCTCTACTGTAGGTGCCTCCATGGAGAACCACACTTTTCCAGAATGGCATAGAAATTGTGGAGAGTACAACTGGAGGATGCACCTCTGTTCCACCACCCTCACCCTCTGGCAGGCCACTGTGGTCCAACCACTCCTCTTTCTTGGCAACCTCTGAGGCAATGGCAGTGACCCTGGTGGTCCCTGGGTGGGAGAGGAGGTCCCACAAATCCTGGCCAACTCAGCCTGGAGATGAGCAACCTCCACCCCCAGCCCAGAGAGGTGCCTGCAGATAGGACAACGTGGCATCCTCCAGAACATCTCCCAGAAGACTGCTGTTCCACAGCCACTGCACTGCACCACTTCCATTATGTCTTTTTACTGGCCCCCTAATTGTTGTTTGGAATACTTATCCTTTCCTCTGTTTATTTATTTTCCATTTTTTTCCTTTTCTTCCCCTACTTACTTACTGCCTCTGTGCCCTTTTAGCTCCTGATCTTCCTGTTCTGAGACAAGAATTCCTATATTTCTCAGTAGTCTCCTTATTTGCTCAGAGTCAGACCTCCTCCAGCAGCTAGGGGGAGATGGAGAACTACTCTTGCCCTTCTAGGATGGTGAGTCTTTGGTGGCTCTGTGATCACTCACTTCCTGCTCCCAAACAGGAAGTTCCTGTTGTCAGTTAAATCCTGTGCTATAAAAGTAGAACTGGTTTAGGGTGGGGGTGGAGGGGAGGAAGGAGGCAATATAGTCCCAGTAGAAGTTTAGTTATACCAGTAGCTCCTTCCTCCTGGTGTTCTGTCTGTTCTCTGGGAGAAGCTATCTAGGGCAGTGCTTAAATCTGGTTTTAACCTGGCTCCTTCTAGCTAAGCCACTCCCCCTACTTTGCAAATCTTTCTACACTTAGTTAATTTCACAGATAACAATTCCCTTCTGACACCTGTGACAAGCACCTAGATAAGTACACATATAACACTGATAACAGATAACAATTTACTTCAACTACCTCTGACAAACACACTAACTCTTTTTTTTAACCTGATTTGAAGGTTCCAGTACAAGAGTTCTAGTTGTTAGTCCCAGTAGAGAAGTTTTAGTTTTACCAGTAGCTCCTTCCTCCTGGTGTTCTGCCTGTTCTCTGGCAGAAGCTATCTAGGGCAGTGCTTAAATCTGGTTTTAACCTGGCTCCTTCTAGCTAAGCCACTCCCCCTACTTTGCAAATCTTTCTATACTTAGTTAATTTCACAGATAACAATTCCCTTCTGACACCTGTGACAAGCACCTAGATAAGTACACAGAAAACACAGATAACAATTTACTTCAACTACCTCTGAAAAAAACACTAATTCTTTTTTTTACTCTGAATTGCAGGTTTCAGTACAAGAGTTCTAGCTGTTAGTCCCAGTAGAGAAGTTTTAGTTATACTAGTTGCTCCTTCCTCCTGGTTTTCTGTCTGTTCTCTGGCAGAAGCTATCTAGGGCAGTGCTTAAATCTGGTTTTAACCTGGCTCCTTCTAGCTAAGCCACTCCCCCCACTTTGCAAATCTTTCTACACTTAGTTAATTTCACAGATAACAATTCCCTTCTGACACCTGTGACAAGCACCTAGGTAAGTACACAGATAACACAGATAATAATTTACTTCAACTACCTCTGGCAAACACACTAACTCTTTTTTTTTTACCCTGAATTGAAGGTTTCAGTACAAGAGTTCTAGTTGTTAGTCCCAGTAGAGAAGTTTTAGTTATACCAGTAGCTCCTTCCTCCTGGTTTTCTGTCTGTTCTCTGGCAGAAGCTATCTAGGGCAGTGCTTAAATCTGGTTTTAACCTGGCTCCTTCTAGCTAAGCCACTCCCCCTACTTTGCAAATCTTTCTACACTTAGTTAATTTCACAGACAACAATTCCCTTCTGACATCTGTGACAAGCACCTAGGTAAGTACACAGATAACACAGATAATAATTTACTTCAACTACCTCTGGCAAACACACTAACTCTTTTTTTACCCTGAATTGAAGGTTTCAGTACAAGAGTTCTAGTTGTTAGTCCCAGTAGAGAAGTTTTAGTTATACCAGTTGCTCCTTCCTCCTGGTTTTCTGTCTGTTCTCTGGCAGAAGCTATCTAGGGCAATGCTTAAATCTGGTTTTAACCTGGCTCCTTCTAGCTAAGCCACTCCCCCTACTTTGCAAATCTTTCTACACTTAGTTAATTACACAGACAACACCCATGATTGCTTGAGGCTATTCAACTCCTCTGTCAAAAGGTGTGTTTCTTGTAGAGCCACAATATGAGCACCCAACTGATCCAAATGTCTCAAGATTACCAATTTTTTGCGTCTACCCCTGAGCCCTTTGACATTCCATGAAATCAGTCTAACATTCGCCATTGGTAGTGCCAAGGACATATGTTGGGACAATTGACTCTTGAAACCCTGTCTGAGCCTGTCTTCTTTACTTTATCTTAAGGGACTCTCTCTCCTTCTCAAACCCCGATCCCTCCCCCCAATCCCCCTGCCCCCAATCCCTAGATCGCCCACCCCCAAGTCCATGGGTCATCAATGAGCTCCCTCCCACGCTGCTCCCCGGCCCTCCATGCCCTTCCCCTTTCCAGGACCTCTTAAAAATCACCACAAACTTACTAATAAACCATTACTCTATTCACCTATCCTTTGACTCCCTTTCCCTTGAACCCTCAGGTAGTCAATCTCCTCCCCCAAATCTACCCATAACACCTGACCGGGTGCTCAGAAGTAACCTTCCCACTTCTCTGGGCCTTGTAAACTGCGATAATCTCCAACCCTGGCTTTAGCTATTGGTAAACGTGATTGGTTATACAATCTTCTCATCTATAGTACCCCCCAGTTGAGGCTTACATCAGTATTTGTCCACTTAACCCCGATCTCTGTCCCCTCTTCCCTGCCTTGCCCCCCAACCCCCTACCACTTGTCATTGCCCTAGCAAAATGGCTAAACCACCTCTGGAGTTACTGACCACCTCCCATCCTAGTACCCCTATCCCTCACTTGTAGCAGTATAGCCCTGGCTCAGATCCTGGCCCCTCCCCCTTTCTCTAGAGCGGTCAGTGTAGGGGTGGTACCTTAGGCCCCCCAACAAAAAGACAGAAAAACCAGCACAGTCCTACAGGAATACCCTAAAAAAAAGGGGGGCCACTTCCCAGAAATAGAGCCACCCTCACTATTCTAACCCCCCCTCAAATACGACCTCATATAACAAAATAAAATTACCTTACTTACCCCTCCTCTTGGTTTCTCTTGTTAAGCCCATAATCGTCCATAACCATTCCTATGCCCCTATCTCAAAGCTTCTATCTAAGACCAACCAGTTGAAGCTTTAGGTTCAACCACATTAAAGGTAAGTTTAACCATCTTAAGATTAACAAATTTGAGATTACAACAGTCCCAGCCCAAAGAGACTCTCGGCATCTCTCCTAGTCGTCTCAGGCAACTCAGCTCGGTGCTCTGAGTAAATCTGGAAGCTCCACTCGTAACCCTTCCAGTGCCTCCTTGGCTGTGAGGTATCTCTTCTCCCCCGATTGTAACCGGACCACCAGAGTAGCAGGAAATTGAAGCAGAAATTTGATACCAGCCAGATATAGCTTCTTTTTAATTTCCACATACTCCTTCTGTTTGCTTCTCACTGAAGGCGTTTTATCTTGAAACATCCACAAGGTGGCACCATTCCACTGTGTTATTTTCTTTTGCCTTGCTGAGGCCGATACAAACATTTTTTCTTTATAGTTGGGGAACTGCATTATAATTACTCGGGGTCTTGCTTCTGGTGGTGACACCTCTCTCAGAGCCCTGTGTGCTCTCTCTAGATTATAGGTCTCCCCATATGGCGTGGGGCCGAACAGTTTAAGCAGCATGTCTTGCAAAAAAAGAACACAGTCCGAGCCTTCTGCTCTCTCAGGAAGCCCTGCCAGAATCAAATTATTTCATTGGCTCCTTGACTCTTGGTCCTCTGGCCTTTCTTCCAATTTCTTAACTTGTTTTCTGACCACCACCAGCTCTTGTTCCACTATTGAAACTTTCCTTTCCTGTGAAGAGATCCTGGCCTCTGCATCTCCCATCCTCTGTGCTAATGACTGCAATGCAGGTTTAAAGGCTGCAAAATCTACTACCAGCCCCTGCAGCAAGTGTTTAATCTCTTGAATATCCTCATTACTTGGTGTAGCCCCCTCTCGCTCTCCTGCCTCCTCTTCCCGATCATTGGGGGTAGGGGATTGGGGCTTATGTTGTTTAGAGGCTGGAGATCTCACCGCCAGGGGCTCTACTGTCTTGGGCTCCATAGCAACTTAAAATCGCGGCTGAACATTGTTCACTAGTGCCCCTCGCAGGCCATAGCTTCAATCCAGCGAACTTCCCCTTTGTACTGCAAAAACTCCGCCGAACTGATCCACCAGCGTCCCGCCAGTCAGAGAAAGGTTGAAATAGCTAAAACTGGCTATTCCTGAAGAGATTTACTTTTTAAAAGTAATTTCAAGCCTCGGAGCGGTGCGAGAAATGTCCTGCTCGACTAGCTCATCACGTGACCTCTCGATAAAAATCTCATGCATGCATATTATAAGTAGCCCTCATTTTCATGTAGGCAAACCAGTACAGATGTTATTGTGAATGCATGGCACAGTATCACAGTCACTGTAGGCCCATTCATAATAATTTCCCCCGCACCTGTAAGCAAGGCCTGAAAACATAATAATAAATAGTAATAATAACTTTATTTTTAAAGTGCCTTTCAAGAATATCAAGGTGCTCTACATCAACATGCATAACAACTTAGTACACCTAAAGGCATACTAAGCTGCTCGTCACAGCGCATCTGTACCTCAAATCATTTTTGAGATATAGCTTCCAAATTGCACCTCGACTATTGCAATGTTATCCTTTGGGAAATCACAGAACTTCAGAATCTTATAACTATGCAACAGATGAAAATTTTCTCAGCAAACTAGCAAAAGGCACATATGTTGGGCAAGCCCTTTGTACCCTGAAAATTTCAGCCCATAAGTGCAAACCGTTTGTTTGTAATGAAGTGACAAAGAAACAGACATATCTGGAAAAGTAGTGTCACAAACTCATTTAGTGGCATGAAATTCTGTATTCTATTGTGAAATCATAAATGATGCTGTGACACCTTTTTTGATGCCGTTATACCTTCTTGATGGTATGATAGCAAAACAAAAAAACACGACCTTGAAAAAAATGTTATGAAAACACTAAAATGTAAAGCCTTATAACTTTTAAACCCCTTCTTTTTTTTCATCGGACCTGTCAAAGGCATTACCTTGGGACATAGCACATGTCTCCTGCATGTGTGGGGCAAATATACCTTCCTATGTAGGCTGTATATGAGAGCAAAACAAACAATGCTAAGTATAGGAAAAAATGTAGTTTTTCCTAGAAATTACACAGCAGTATCTCAGAAACTGCACAAACTGCAGTCACAAAACATTTTCACACACCAAGACCTTGCCTCCTAGACCACACCTAGAAAATTTCAGCTCATTTTGTCAAAGGGAGGCAAAGATATTAATATTCAAAATATTAGGTTTAACATTAAACAGGCTACTGAACCCTAACTACAGTGGTGCTACTGAATGCAATGGGGTGGACATAAATGGAGTGTGATAAATCTGTTTATCTGAGCAACTGTGTGTGTAAATTTCATTTATCCACACAGTTCCTATGTTATCAGCTGTTCATCCACACAGTTGTTATGTTATCATTAAGCAATAAGACATGATAGGGTGTGCGTGGAACACATTTTACCACATGACCAGGGGTGTAATAAGGCATGAGGCTGAAGGCCAAGTGACTTTAGCAACTGGCTGTGTGGTAAAATGTGTTCCACGCACATCCCGGAGTGCCTTTTTGCACTTATAAAATGGGCTACTTTTTTAAAACATTTGACAGTTGGGAAAAGCATGTTTATATGTAGAAACAATAGATTCACTTGTGTACATTGATAATAAAATAGTCCTTCCACCCACTACAAATGATGCCATTGATAATATAATTGCATTTTTGTCTACTTTATTCTTAATGTTTTTTTTTCTCTTGTTTTCCCCACATTCAAGATATGGAATGTTTGTCATAGAATGTTTACCGTGGAATACATGCATTCAAAATTCTGCTCATTTCCACTGCTAGAATGTTACTCTCCTAACATACTACACACACACACACACACACACACACACACACACACGCACACACACCACAAAGGTCTCTGTTACTTTTTTATGAACAAATGCCTCCCCCCCCAAAAAGAAAAAAACAAAAGAATTGTGCATTAAACTGTTTATTATGTACTTGCCATAATGTAATGTTGGAGCACCCATAGCAATTGCATAGCAGCCATTATGCTAAGCGGAGCTACACTGGGAAAATCACAAAAAAATCCATGTAAGTTTACATTAAAAATTAAATAAACAATTTAAAACAAAACTCTCTGCACTATCCTATTGCATAAATGGAATTTGTAACAAGGACCTTGTGGTATACATGATTTATTTTCACTCCAGCACCTTGACCTTGGGCACATCATTCGTGGCTTACACTACTTGTGAGGTTACTCAAGGTCAAAGAGCTCTTGTGAAAATAAATCATGTATTCCACAGGTCCCTGTTACATATCCCTATATATATATATATATATATATATATATATATATATATAACACACACACACACACATATAAAATAATAATAATAAATAATAAATTTTATTTCTAAAGCGCCTTTCAAATTTTCAAAGCGCTGTACAAAACACATAACATAGATCAAACATTATAATTCAGTATAAAACACTGATAAAACTACAGTCTTATCAACAACTTGAACACAGTCAGTACTATAAGAAAGAAATTTGATAAAAATGAGTTTTTAAACCCCTCTTAAATTCCTCCACAGAGGTGCACTGCCGTAACCAACAGGGTAGAGAATTCCAAAGAGTGGGAGCAGCATAAGAAAAGGCTCTGCAACCAGAAGAATTTAGACTCAATCTTGGAATCTCTAGCAACTCCTCACTGGCCGAGTGGAGTGATCAGCCAGGGCAGTAAAGGGCTAGCAGATCTTTCAGATAGGCTGGACCCTAGTCATGTAGGGCTTTGAAAGTCAAGAAACAGACTTTAAAGGTGATCCACCACTAAACAGGAAGCCAGTGCAGTTTGCTCAGCACCGGGGTAATATGACAAGATCTGCTTCTCCCAGTCAAAACGTGGGCTGCCGCATTCTGCACTAGCTGAAGGCGGCAAATTTCAACCCCAGAAAGCCCAAAATACAGGGAGTTGCAATAGTCCAAACGTGAGGACACAAAGGCGTGGACCAGCGTAGGTAACGTGTTAGACGGAACAAGGTGCTTCACTCTAGCAATATTCCTAAGGTGGTAAAAGGGAGTCTTGATCACTGCTGACACCTGTGACTGTAGTGTCAGCCTGTTATCCAAGATAACTACTAGGTTACGCACCCGTTCAGAGGTCAGAAGTGACACACCCCCAAAAAAAATTCCTGAGGGTGCACCAACAGGCAACCCCTCTATCTGACAGCCCAGATCCACTACCAAAACCTCTGTCTTTTATGAGTTCAAATTCAGCCAACTAGAATCCATCCAATCCTGGATTTCTTTCAGATAGTTGTTAAACACCGAGAGAGCTCCATCCTGGTCAGGAGCGAAAGACAGGTATTGCTGGGTATCATCTGCATAGCAATGAAACCACAGCTTATACCATCTTATAATGTCTCCGAGGGGCAGCATATACACCGCAAATAACATGGGAGATAGCACAGAACCCAGAGGCACCCCACACAACAAAGAAGTTGGGCCAAAGGAAAAAAGCCCCTACACAACTCTTTGTGATCTCCCAGTGAGGAATGAGGTGAACCATCGAAGGACGATTCCCGATATTCCGCAAATCTGCCTCAGGCATGCTAACAACACCACATGATCCACAGTGTCAAAAGCTGATGAGAGAGCAAGAAGAACTAGAATAGAATGTGTCTTCTGGTCTCTCACCCTCAGGAGATCATTAAGCATCCAAACCAGTGCAGTCTTGGTGCTATATCTTTTATGAAAACCTGATTGAAAGGGTTCATAGTTGTCATGGATGGTTAAATGGTTCTCCAATTGGACCACCACTACCTTCTCAATCACCTTCCCAATAAAGGGTAGGTTTGAGATGGGTCTGTAGTTTGCGAAACAGTCTGGGCCCAAAGTAGCTTTCTTCAAGAGGGGTGTCACCACTGCCTCTTTCAGGGAGCTAGGAAACTCACCCGATTCCAGGGAGCACCAGACTATTCACACAAGGATTGGACTGATGGTGTCACAACAACCCAATATTAGGGAAGTTGGTCCAGGATCCAAACTGCAGCTTGTAGGGCGCACACCATGGATTATCCTCATGGCATCCAAGAAATCAGGTCTGCTGAAGGAACACCAAGAAAATTGAGATACCGTGAACTCATGTTGTTCAACAACATCCCCTGTAGAAGCCGCTGGATGCAGATCCACCCTGATGTCAGCCACCTTATTAGCGAAGAAACAAGTGAGCTCCTCGCACTCTAATTGCGAAAAAGCTTTCCGAACTTGTAGCCAAGCTGGGTTGCACAGCCTGTCCACAGTTTGAAAAAACTGAGCAGGTCGATTCCTGCCCACTGCAATCTCCCTGGACAGGAATTCTGCCTTCTTATGGGTGATTGCAGATTGATAGACAGAATAATGGTCTATCAACCTAAGGCAGACGGCATCAAGGGCGGATCTGTGCCAGCAGCGTTCTAATCGTCGCCCCTGTCTCCACATCTCCCTCAACGTCCCATCAAACCAGGGTGCCTTGGGACAAAGGGAAAGGGGGCATACACAAACAGGAGCAATAGTATCCAGAGCCAATGCAACAGCCCTGTTATAGGCCATCACCAAGGTCTCTGGCCTACTGCTCGCCAGCGTGGGGGACGAGAGGTCAAGGACCACCGCAAGGACTTGGGGAGTAATATCCCATAAAGGGCGGTATCCTGCCATCTCCACAGGGGTAGACCTTCTCAGGGGGTACTTAAATTGAACCTCATGGTGTAGTGGTCTGACCAAATGACTGATTCCACCCCCAAATTGGAAACATCAATTCCTAGGAGAAAGACTAAGTCCAAGGAGTGTCCAGATTTGTGAGTAGCAGTGGAAACCATCTGTGTAAAGCCCAAAGAAATCATTAATTGGAGGAAGTGATTACCAAATTGCGAGAGTTCATCATCGACCCAGGCATTGAAGTCACCCAGAATCATCAATCTGGGTGACTCAAATAACATGTCAACGATGAAGTCTGCCACATCCTGTAAGAACTGTTTCCTATCTCCTGGTGGATGGTAGATGAGTATGATTCGAACATCTACATCTGCTACCACTGTGCACTCAAAGGACTCAGCCTCCCCCACTACCACACTCGTGAGACCCAGTTCTGTCTTAAAACAGACTGCAACCCGCCCCACCCCTGCGGTCCAATCTCAGGTGGTGTATCACTGAGTACCTGGCTGGAGTCATGGCTTCCAATGTGGGGCCTGGATTTTCATCCAGCCAGGTCTCGGTGATGCAAGCTAAGTCCACCGAACCAACAAGATCAGCAATGATGCCAGTCTTGTTTCTGACGGACCTAGCATTGCACACCACCCAAGTTGAACGAACCTCGGAAGCTGTCAAGCCCATCTGCTTACTAAATTCTGTAGTGCCCTTAGGTATGGGCACCAGACATGGTGAACCATGGTCTGGGTTCCATTTCACCCCAGGGCGCCTTCTAGATCTAACTACCCCAACACGAAGGCCCCCCTCGTCCATCCTCCCTGGTTCACAGCCCCCCCACCCTCCTCCCTCTCCTTCGAGCAATTCCCAATGCTCTGCAATGTTGGTATGTATCATAATGGAGAGGGGGAGGATAAAAAGGGTGGAGGGCATGAAGAGAGGAGGATGAATAGTGCACCACCGTGGGGATTGTAGGCCGGCACATGCCGCTACAGTACCACTAAAACAACACAATGACACAAAATATGTAAACTTAAAAATTCAAATAAACCCCCAAAATAAATCTAATTAAACATCCAAAACTAAACCAGAATAGATTTCCAATCCCACCTCGAAGAAAATGAAGTCAAACCCAGCGAGAAGACCCTTAGAATAAAATAAATATAAATACAAAGTCAAATCAAACAATTCAAACTTAAACTATACAATAACACATCCCTTCCCCCCGGCCAGTCCTCTCATGACCAGGGAGTGGAGGAAAACAATAAAATAAAATAGCTCCCCCTCCAGTTCTCTCACCACAGGAGGGCTTTTTAAAAAAGAAGATATTTCAGCACTCTCACTGCAAAAATATTTCAAAACAAACAATTCACACTTAACACATAAAAAATAAAATAAAAGTCTTCAATCCACTGTGAAGCAGTCAAATTTGTTCACAGGTGAGAATCCATATTACAAACCAGGTAATCCATAAAAGTCAAATAAAATCAGGGTTCAGGGCAATCAGATCTATCTTATGACCAAGAAATGAGACCCCACTCCCAACTGGGCAACACCACGAGATATGATGAGGCCTAATAAAGCACCCCAGGGCAGGCCATGCCAGTAGCCCAGCCTGGGAGTCATAAGGGCACAGAACAGTAGCCAATTCCTTAGCCACAAAAATTCTAATGCCCTCTTCAGACCGCAAATCAAGCAGAGACACAGCTGTCAGAATGACTCAAACTAAGTCAAAAGTAAAAGATCCAAAAATAAATAAAGCCCCTGCTCCTTTTTTCCATGGACGGTAGCCAACGGCAGGATACAAATCCTGAGCAGCCCAAACAAAGCCCAGTCAAAGGAACAACTAGTAGATCCAAAGTCCAGGAAAGTCCTGTGCCAAATAAGATCCCATAGCACTTCAGCCATGAAACAACAGATCCCACATCCCATTCAGCGTTCATTCACTCAAATCAGGTGAAAAAAACCTCCAGTGCATCAAACACGCAGAGACACCTTCCTCTGGCCCACAAAGTCTCACAACGGGCGGAGGGTAAAGATTCCAAATTACAGTCAGGAAAACCCCTCGGCTACTCCACTCACTGCGTTCACTGATGATCCCACTGTCCCATTGTTTGCTCTCCATCTGAATTTAGGTTCGGGCAACTGGTTACCAGGACTAGCAATATAGACAGAGAGAGTGAGAGAGAGATAAATCTATGTGTGTGTGTGTGTGTATATATATATATATATATATATGTATACATATAGTCTATGCAAAAAACTTCATTAATGCATCAGTTAGGGTTCTTCTACAGTGACAAAAGTGAGGAAATTTGACATTAGGGTTCCCATCCCTTGCACCCCACCCCCACCTACCCCCACCAACAGGCATCGGGGTGTGCATTGGGGTCATCGGTCCTAACTCTCACCCCATTCTCCTACACTGCACCACCTCAGCTTGTTTACACATGGAATGGGGTGAGAGTTAGGAATGACAACCCCAACGCACACCCTGATGCCTGTTGGTGGGGGCAGGGTGGGAACCCTAATGTCCAATTTCCTCACTTTTGTCACTGTGAAACAACCAGCTCACATTAATGAAGTTTCATAGAAACCCTTGCTTTTAAGAAAGAATAGAAAAGTAGAAAGTTGGGCAAGTTGGTGGGAGCGTGGGGCCCACCACGTGATTGTATATGACTATAGTAACAGTAAGTGCAATGCAAATGCAAGCGCAAATGGTTACGCACATGGTGACGTAACGTAAATGGTAAAGTAAACAGTAATAGAAATGCAAGCGCAAACCGACACCAAAGCTAACAGTGATGTAAACGGAGACACAAACAAAAGTGCATACGGAATGTAACTGGTAATGTGCACATTCATGGTACCACAATTGTAAATGCAAATGGTAATGTAACAGCAACAATAAAGACAAAAGAACAGAAACACAAGCGCATACGGAAACGCAAACCATAATGCGCATGGGCATGGTACCGCAATTGCAAATGCAAATGGTAACAGTAACAGCAACTATAACACCAAATGAAACAGAAATGAAAACACAAGTGCAAGTAAGCGCAAACCATAACGCTGCAGTGGCGTAGGCGGGAGCAGGTGATGCGAAGCAGTGAAGCACAACTGGAAATGCTAAGTGGCAAAGTAATGAAGGGCACTCCTTCTTTCCCCAAAAAACTAGACAGAAAAAACACAGTGAAAACAAAGAATGTATGCATAATAATTGACCTTGGAGCAGAAAATTAGGACTTGGAATACTAAATTGCTTATATCTCAGGAACCGTACGACGTAGAAAAAAAAATTTAAATTTCGTATGAATTATGACTTTCCTGGCTAGTTTTATACTTAGCCCCAAAATGGGGGCTAAGCGTTTTTTGTCAAAAAGTCTATATCTCACACCGTTTCCGAGATTCAGGCCCTGAAAGATGCGACGGATGCCATAATATTATCCTATGGAAAAAAAAGTCAACTTCAGAGTGCCTTACCTTTGCTGCCCTATAATATTTTTTCACCAAACCACCAAAAGGCACATATGTGGGATGTTGGCTTTCTTTTCCTCCAAATTTCAGCCCAAAAGACCAAACCATTATTTTGCATCAGGGCGGCAAAGAATTCCTGTAATGCGGCAGACACCGTAATGTCATCCTGTGGGGAAAAGTGTCAAATTCGTAGTGCCATAACTTTGCTGCCCTGTAGTATGTTTTGACCAAACCACCAAAAGGCACATCTGTGGGATGTTGCCTTTCCTCCCTATAAATTTCAAGTAAAAAGACCAAACCATTTGCAAGATATTCAATATCAAAGATTACTAAAATTTCCCTATCTATTTAATAAAAAAATCTGGCCATCTTGTCCCTCCCTCACAATCAAAGATGGCGATCAAAGAATCTCACAATCAAAGAATTTGCAGGCTCACGAACAAAGAATTAAAAACGTTATAAATCAAAACATTGAAGGAATTGTGGTAAACCACCTCCATGGTTCAATAGAACAAAGGCCCCTGAGTAAAACCCAACCTCATTTGACTTCCTAGGACACCCCTAGGCTGAGAAAATTGATTTTTAAATTGGGCCATCTCGTCCCTCACTCACAATGCACGATTGCAATCAAAGAATCTCACGATCAAAGAATTTGCAGGCTCGCAATCTAAGAATTTGCAGGCTCACAAACAAAGAATTTCAAAATCTTATAAATGAACAAAATGAAGAAATTGCCATAAACCACAGCCATGGTTCGAGAGAATGAAGCCCCCTGAGTAAAACCCACCCTCATTTGACTTCTTAGGACACCCCTGGGCTGAGAAAATAGATTTTTTAATCTGCACCATCTCGTCTCTCGCTCACGATCGCGATCAAAGAATCTCATGATCAAAGAATTTGCAGACTTGTGATCAAAGAAATTGCATGCTCGTGATCAAAGAATAAAAAATGGTGAAACATTAATTTTTCACCGATTTGAAGTGAACCAATGCCATGCTTTGATAGAACAGATGCTCCTGAGCAAAACCCACCCTCATTTGTGTCTCTAGCCCACCCCTGAGCCAAGATATTTGTGTTTTTAGGTCGTGATGCAAGATCGCGATCAAAGAATCTCACAATCAAAGAATTTGCAGGCTCGTGATCAAAGATCATTAGCGAGCCACGAATTAAGATTTTAAAAGCTTATAACTCTAGTTTTTGACCAATTTGGATGGCACCAAAGATATGGCTCAATAGATTGCAGCCCCCTGAGTTAAATCCATTGAAGATTTACTTCAGAAGTGACCCCTGAGCCTAGATATTTGTGTTTTTCTGATCATAAACAAAAATACAAAATGGCAGACCTAATGATCAAAGAATTTTTGAAATTCCTCAGGGACAAAGATTCTTGAACAGTGAGACTGCAAATTCTTTGATCGCCAGGCAGGACGAGATGGCCAGAACCCCATTCTTTGATCACAAAATATACATATACAATTTTCCCTTTGACTTATAATGGGAAATTAAAAGTGCCATAACTTTTGAATGCCTTAATATTTTTTCACCAAACAAAAAGCGGCATGTTTGGCCTCCAAAGCTCTTTCAAATGAGCTATCTTGCAGAGTGGTACACCACACGACGGCCGTGTAGGACCACATTAAGAATGCCAAAAGGTGCCTCCAAAAATGGATAATTTTGCATTTTTCAGCGCTTTTGTACACAAAGACCGGCACTCCGACTGAAATGCAATTTGGCAAATCAAGAGATCTACCATGCCCCGATGTGCATACCAAATTTCAGGCAAATCGATTAAACAGGTCCAAAGTTATTAACACCCAAACTTTTGACTTTAGTATGTAAATGACCACTGAACCATAACTATAGTGGAGTGACTGCACCACTATAATATATATATATATATATGCATATTTTGATTTCAAAAAACTTTGTTAATGTACTAGTTGGAGTTAAAGTAACAAAAACAGTGAAATGTGGTGTTAGGGTTTCCAACCCTAACACCCAGCCCCCACCATGCAGGCAGCAACAGGCGTGGGGTGTGCCTGGGGTTGTCAACTGCATGCTCACCACATTCCATAAGTAAATAAGCTGGGATGGGTATAGTGTGAGAATGGGGTGAGTATTGGATTTGACAATCTCCAGGTACACTCTATTGCACCTGATCAGAGTTGAGGTGTTAAAGTTGGAAACTCTAATGCCACATTTCCCTACTTTTGTCACCTTAACCCTAACTAGTGCATTAACAAAGGCTTTGTAATGAATTTCCTTACTTTTTGAGATAGTAAAATCGTATCCTTATTTGTCTGTAGGAAGGCCCTGCGCTAACATCTATCCACAATTATTGAGATACTGTAATCATATCCTTATTTACCTGTGGGAGTGCAGTGCCCTCTGGGTCCTGTGCTCCTATACCTCTGTAGCTTGTCCTGGTAAGCAAGTTACATGTGTTGGTCACTCTTCAGAATGTACTTCATATGGTTTATCAAATTTGAATTGTTAGGAAAAACAGAAAACAAGATGGATTTCCCTCTCAGGAAAAAAGATGACGTCAAAGCAAACAAGGTTCTTTTTTTCATTTCATAAAGCTATTTTGAAGTGCTTATTGAGTATGCTAAGAACAAATTTTAAAAGAAATGTATAACTAAATAACTTTATAATGGATTGATATTTTTTCACCAAACCAGCAAAAGGTACATCTTTGGGCCAGTCCCTTTCTACCCTACAAGTTTCAGGACAAAATTCCAAAGCACTTGGGAGCCACAGCTGTCAGAGATAGGGTGCACAGTAGATATCAAATGAAAATGTTCATATGAACAAAAGTTTCCATTTGAATTTGTGATCATAACTTTTGAGTGCCTAAAGATCTTTGCAACTAACCCACAGATGGCACATCTGTGGAACTTCCCCTTTGTATCCTAGAAGTTTCAGGGCAACATTTCAAAGCACCTGGGAGTTACAGCTCTCAGAAATATGCTGCACAAGACAAATCAAGTACAAATATTTGCATGATTGAAAATTTTCATTTGAAATTGTGATCATAACTTTTCAAGGGCTAAATCCCTTTGCACCATACTCCAAGAAGTCACATCTGTGGAACCTTTTCTTTTAACCCTGCAAGCTTTAGGGAAAAATTCCAAAGCACCGGCAAGTTACAGCTGTCAGAATTAGGTTGCACAGCATATATCAAACAAAACATTTCATGTGAATAAAAATTTTCATTTGAATTTCTGATCATAACTTTTGAGTGCCTGAAGATCATTGCACCAAACTCCCAGAAAGCACATCTGTTCAGCCTTCCCTGTGAGCCTTGCAAGTTTCAAGCAAGCGTTCAAAGCACCTGGGAGTTACTGCTGTCAGAAATAGGCTGCACAGCACATATCAAATGAAAATTTTGCATGAATTAATGTTTTCATTTGAATTTGTGACCATAACCTTTGAGGGCCTGAAGATGTTTGCACCAACCAACAGAAGACACATCTGTGGAACATAACTTTGCAGCCTGCAAGTTTCAGGGCAAAATTCCAAAGCGCTTAGGAGTTACAGTGCTGAGTAACAGTCTGAACAGCACATAAGAGATGAAAATGTTCATATGAATGAAAATTTTCATTTGAAATTGTGATCATAACTTTTGAGTGACTGAAGATCTTTGTATTATACTACTAGAAGGAACATCTGTGAACCTTCCCCATTGTACCCTGCAAGCTGCATGGCAGAATTCCAAAGCATCTGGTGGCTACAGCTGTCAGACATATTGTGCATGTAAGATATCGAATGAAAATTTTCATAAGAATGAAATGTTTTCTTTAAATTTGTGAACATAACTTTTGAGTGCCTGAAGATCTTTGCACCAGGCCCCAGAAGGCACATCTGTGGAATCTTTCCTTTGCACCTTATATGTTTCAGGGCAAAATCCCATAGGACCTGGGAGTTAAGCTGTCAGAAATAGGCTGCACAGCACGTATAAAATGAAAATGTTCGCATGAATGAAACTTTTTGTTTGAATCTGTAATCATAACTTTTGAGTGCCTGAAGATCTTTGCACCAAACCCCAAGAAGGCACATCTGCAGAACCTCCCCTTTGTACCCTTTAAGTTTTAGGGCAAAATTCCAAAGCATCTGGTTAGGGTTAAAGCAACAAAAGTAGGGAAATGTGGTGCTAGGGTTCCCAACCCTAACACCCCACCCCCACCCTGCAGATAGCAACAGGAATCTTCACAAATCAGCCATGGGGTATGCTTTGGAGTTGTCAACACTAATGTTCACACCTGAACATTTCTGTGTCACTCAGTTCATGGTGGGCATAGAGAGAGAGAGAAGCAAAACTACTAAAATTCACTGAAATTAAGACTTTTTTTGCTCACCTGTAACTAATAAACTTTTTTTTTAAAACATGAAACTTACAGGTTTGTCCCACAATTTTTTTAATGGAACCTGAAAAGAATAAATGGTCTCTTGGTGATCTTTGATCCCCCCAACCCCTACACCCACCCACACTGGTCTCCTACTCAGCACCCATGATCACATTCCCCTTGCTCACCTAGGTAGCATCCACTGCTGCTCTGCCAGGAATCATGTCCTTCTCCTTCAATGCCAGCTGGGAACTAAAGAAACAAGGTTAATTACATCATTTTTTTAGAACTTTCACTCATAATGCACAAGCATGCAATCACACCTCATTCTTCAGCCACATCCACTGCAGCTCACAGATTAGGAAAAGTTGCCATAAATACCCATAGGAGTAGAAGTCCACTCTCTCAGACAGCCAGCCGCAGTATGTGGACATATGATCTTCTTTCATGTCTGGGCTCTATGCTTCATGAAAGGTCCTCTGGGGCATGCAGTGCAATAGCACTTAGAATTAGAAATAAAGAACAAATGAAGTAAACAAGATATTGTCAGTAAATTGATTTCACTCTGCAGTGGCAGCACCAAACACATTCCTTGCCAGGGACAATAATCTTTCAGAAAACAGACACTGATTTGCTTTCTTCATCTTCAATCACTGAGGCAGTAATGAATTCTGAAAAAGACAAAAAGCCAAGTTTTCAGACAGTGTCTGGCATTACCATCAGCTGCATAAGCAGCACAGGGTAGTGTGTGTGGCAGACAAGCAGTGCCAGATAATTAGTAAAAAAACATCCTCCTCAAAATAAAGTCTCAGAAATGCAAGTTAAGATACAGCAAACCCCAGTCACATGTGTTCATTTGAGGTGCTGAATGTCCAAAAAGAATAATGTTTGATGTTTTGTAATTTACAGTGCACAAACTTATTTTATAGATAAACCCCAATAGTTTCCTAAATGATCTAAAGTGTACCTGAAATAATATCCTTAATTAAAATGCTATGCTTTGCACTCAACACTTCCGTGGTTGCGCCCTGTGAGAGCTTCCTGCTAGTGAAATAGAAGTAAAAGACTATCTGAGAACATTTATAAGGGAAACCTTTCAGTGATGCCAATCTTTCCTTAGATATGTTTTACTAACTTAAAATAGTGAGGAATCATTTATTTTGTTTTTGCTGTTTTGAAATTTAGTTGGAAAGGTTTGAATTTAGCTTAGCTCATATACTGTCAGATGGTTGTGTGCGATCATGTGAAGCAGATATATGGCAAACTAACCAACTGTGTTATAGTCACCCACTGTCATTCAATTCAACATAAAATAAAAAGTAAAAAAAAGAAAAATTGCAGCCAGGATATAGCTGTAAGATATGTGATAAATAAAACCGGTAACTTCACAAACTATATCATTTGCACCTTACAGATGATCTCAGTTGTCTTTGTGTCTCTGTGTTTTTTTTACCTACTTATGAATAATTATTACAAAGGTACAGCATTTCAGACTAGCACCAAACTTTTGTCTATCTCAATAAAGCAGTGCAAAACTTATTCTAATCAAACATATATGCTACCAACAGAGTGCATATTAAAAAAAAAACATTCAGTTACAATATGTGACAAATATACACCAATCAGAACACATAGTTTGAATATACTGTACAGTCTCCAGTGAACCACAATGCTAAGTTCATCATGAATTTTATGAGGAGACATTCACCTAAAGTGTCAGTGTGTGACTGTTTAGATGAAGGAGTTTGTTAGATTGAATGTGAGTGTGTGTGTGTGTGTGTGTGTGTGTGTGTGTGTGTGTGTGTGTGTGTGACAGTTGGATGGAATTTATAAAAAAAAATACAGTATCATACCATTCATCCAATTTCCCTATCACACTAAAGTTGACTACTCAATCGGAACAATTTTATAAATATGATCTCATAACCGAATACCCCCCCCCAAAAAAAATAGGACTTATTTATTGTCATGGATATTGCAAAATGTTTGCTTGTTTGTTGCTCTGAATTTGAAATTTAATAAAAAGATTAACTGAAAATGAAATATTTTATGCATATGGGGTGCTATGCACTAATAGGTGGGAATTATGCACCAGAGGGCCATATCCCACCCATGGAGGTCCGCAACTGTGGACAGGTGAGCACATGCGGGTATACACAACTGGCAGCCACCTGTCCGTGGCTCCAACCCTCCCAGTGTGCAGTACTCCACAGGGTGGCTGGGGGGGGCAGAGTCACGGTCCCAGGCAGGCATCCAATGGGATGCCCATCCCAGGACCCAGAATGGATCCCATGCGCAGCAAGGCATGGGTCTAGGTGCATGAATGTCTACTGCAGGCATTTGGACCTGCATGGCATGGCCTCCTTGTCCCATGAGCTTGCTTGGCCCAGCCTGTAGGACAAGGCACCCTCACAGTGCACACAAGGACCCTGGCAGTTGGAACCCCCCCAGCTGTGCTCCAATCCCACATTTGCAGTCTGCCACAGACCACTGTTTGGCCCATTCCTGATGGTGTAACCTCCCCAATGAGCCCCGACATGACCGCCCAGCCAAAACACCTCAGGGTACATCTCTCCAATCCCATTCTGGTGCCCCTGCTCCCCCAATGATTTCAATGCCCCCACACAACTAGTGCACCACACCTGAATGTCCACGACCCAGCCCCTGGTCCCCCGCACCCACATTGGAGGTCAGTGTACCTCCCACCCACTGCAGCACTGACAATCCCTTACCCATGCCCCATACCTGTCCTTTGGTGCTGTGGCCAGAAACAACCAGTGGTGCATCTCTCCTCACACCTCCTCAGCCACTGGCCATCCAAGGGATGCAGAGAGCACACCCCTTAATACAGGCAGTGTGCTGCCAGCATCCCCTGGACAGCCAGTGGCCTAGGTGGTGTGAGGATGGCTGCACTGCTGGCTGTTCCTGGCCATGGCACCAAAGGCCAGGTATGGGGCAGGGGAAAGGGGCTGTCAGTGCCACAGCAGGTGGGACGTACTCTGTCCACCAATTGTGTTGCTGGGGGGCCTGGATCAGGGCAGAGTTTATATGGTTCAGCTGACTGGCTTGGCAATGGTTGGGGGGGCAATGAGACATATCGGGTTGGGGCAGGCATGTGTGGAGAGTGAGCCATTTGTTGCTGGCAGGGGCTATGCCACATGATGCAGGTCAGGGGTTTGGATCCACTCACTCCAAGGCACCTGCACATGTGGGCACATGGATGATTGGCCAGCCCAGCCCAGCCCTTCCCATCTGCCTAGTGGGCTGGGCTGGCATGGCTGTGAAGTCCCCAGTGTTACTGCAAACAGACAGCTGTGATCCTTTAGGGTGCACAGCAGGTTATGGCAGGGTATCCCCTGGCATAACCTGTGCCCTCCTCTGCACCCCTGTGGGCAGCACTACACACTTTAGTGCATAGTGCTGGCCCACCCCTTTTAACCCCCGGTGTATTGCTCTCCACACAGCCAGGGGACTGGGCTTATAAGTGCTGCACACTCCCCTTGATGCATCCCACATGGGGGGGTGCAATGGGTGGGGATTGGTAATGCACTGCAGCTGTGTGGCACACAGCCACTCTGCCCATTAGTGCATAGGACCCATGATTTTTCAGACTGATTTAATATGCTGGCAACTACATAAATCCATATAATGGTGCATGTACAGCAAGAGTATTTGTTACATACAATATCACATCATAGAAATTATAAAGAAATGATAGAAATTCAAGATTGATAAATAGCACAAAGACCGACAATACCTGTTGATAACTAATGACAACTACGGGCAAGTATAATCAGCTTTACATGTAGCAGAGCCTCAGAGCAGAGTTCTGCACTGAAAATTATGCAACAAGAAATATTTAGAAATGCATCCTTTAGCACATTATATTACCTTGTACCTCATAAAAAGATGTCTACTCCCAATAACCATTCTCCTAACATTTAAAATGAGAATGCTTATCTATCTTACATTACAGTTTTTAGTAGTAGAGTCTGACAGTGATCTCAGGACAGCACTGATGGGTGGGAAAATGAGACAAAAGATAAAACAACACGAATGTAAGAATATGTTTATTGAACAGATTCCATGCTATGCATTAGTATCCAATCATTGATCATTATGCAAGGCTGCTTGACACATTTACTGTGACAGTTGTGCTTCAATATACTGCACTACAGTTGTAATCTTTTGGCTCTAATGACACTACATTCCAATAGAAAGTTTCACAGGGGGAGTGACATTACTGACTCCTCATACCTAACAGCAGGTGACACAATGCATAGAAGCGATCATGATCTGACATGGATCAAAAATATTCCTAAACAGGAAAAAGATATGTATAAAACAATACAATTATTTAATAAATTACCTACCTACATATCAATCATCAAAATAAGACATGAATCATATAACTAACATCTCATTTTATTCATTTCACCTTTCAGCTGAGCCTAGTGTGCACAGCCACCCTTTTCGGTGGGGGTGTTTGGAGATTGGATTGACAGGACTTTTAGCTCGTGGAACATCACCCAAATGGGGAAATGATTTGAAGGTTTGAGTGGCAAGTAGGAAGACAGACTGGTGCGACCGACTCAGATGCAATGCACATGCTCGTTAAGTGGAGGGTTTAATTTCTCACTACTCTGTTTTAAGAGGGATAAATGAGGGGAGTTCTACTTTTGTTTTTGTAAACCCAGTTTTCTTTGTGAATTGTGTGTTTTTTCTCACATTCGCAGCAAGAGGTTTTCTTTTTTTTTTTTGCAGTTGAGTAAACTTTATGAAAATACACAAACTTAAGGTACATACAATACAACATACGATGGCATCAAACATGTCAGAATAATAAAACATGTATCCCACCTTCCCTGTCCTGCCTCCTCCTCCCTTATCAACTCCACCCCCTTCCTCTCCCTTCATTAATCTATCTAGCTGGTTGTGATGAATAATGCATTCTCCCCCCAGTACCATCCCCGCCATGTCACCAAACATAGACAAACAGGGCTATTTACATGCCTAAATACATCTATTTCAGCAGAATACACTACATATGCTATATCAAATGTCCTCCCGATCCTGACCTGCTAGGCCTAAGGGAGTTGAAGTACTATCTATTCCAGAAATTCCCTCACCTCCCAGCTAGAAAGGATGTGAACTGTTCCCATCACTTATTAAAAGCTCCAAGGGTATGGTATTGAACGGCAATGGCTTATTCTGTATTAAAAGCTACCTGGAGTTCCTGTATCAACTCTAAATGGTGGTGGAGTATCTTTAACCCAGTACCTCATAATAAGGAGCAGTGCCACAGACAAAATAATAGCCAAATAGTATTTGCGTATTTTCAAGGTAACCGCTGAGAGGTTGCCAAGTACACATGTTCCAATAGTAAAATAATTAGTCCCTCTGAATAATGGCTTCCAGAAATCCTTTATTTGTTGCCAAAAGCTTTGAATTTTGGGGCAGGTCCAAATCAAATGAATAGGAGAGCCTGACTCCTGGTGGCATCTCTGGCAGGTTGAAAAACACTGCTTACCCATTAGTTTCAACTTGATTGGTGTGTAATATAAATTGTGAAGGACATTAAATCTAACCAGGTGAAGCCTATCTTGTTTAATGAATCTATAGGCATTGGTCCAAGTCAATTCCCAGGTAGCGGAATCATATGAAATATAAGCAGCTTGCTGTCCATAAAAAGCAGTTGGCGAGAAGCTGGTTTCAGCCTTAGTAACCAGCTGATTGTATAAGTGGACTATCAATCTGGGCTGGGTAGCCAATTTTGACAAGTCTGCAGAGAATAAAGCTGCCTTTGAAGACCATGGGACCTTTTTCAAGGCTTTGCAGACACATTACTTGACCTGAAGGTATTTAAATATGGGAAACTCAGGGAGGTGAAAAATATGCCCAGATTCCAAGACTGAAATGAATTAATTTTCTATAACCAGCTCTGATAGCTCAACCACATTTAAATCTTTCCAGAAACCCTGGGTAATGGCCTTATTTCCTAAGAGCAGATTTAAATTGTTAAATATCGGTTGCCCTAAAACATGGGTGTTGTCCAATTTATAGAAGGTACATAACTGAGCATGAGCACTCATTGTCCATGCTAATGAGGTATGTTTCTGGGTATGGGGTATCTTACTATGAGGGTAAATAGCAGAGAGGCCAGAGATACTCCATGTGAGAGTGCAATCTGCCTTTCTAGCCTGAGCCAAGCTAGGTTGGGTGGGATGCATTCCTGAGGTTCTAACCACTGCAGGTATTTACTCCCTTGAAAAGCCAGATAGTACAGAAACAGATGAGGCATATTGAGTCCCCCTCGTTCTTTCCTTCTGGCTAATTTACGTATAACCTTTCTAGGTCTTTTGTCCTGCCATAAAAATGCTGACCATGTAGAATCTAATTTTTTAAACCACACCTGAGGGAGAGCCAGATCAGCATAGATAGGAGGTACATCAACGGTGGGAAAATGACCATCTTAAGAATGTCTACTGCAATACCCTTTACCTTGGGCTACCGGGGGTTGAGATTCGCCTCCTGCAGCTAGTGCAAAATGCAGCAGCCAGGCTGTTGACTGGTTCTTCTAGGTAGAGTCATATAACGCATGTGCTCCGCGGACTGCACTGGCTGCCAGTTTGCTGGCGAATCACTTTCAAGGTTGCTCTACTGACCTATAAGGCCCTACACAATCAGGGACCTGCTTACCTGAAAGATCTCCTTTGACCCTACTGTCCTCCCCTGCTGTCTCCGATCCACTGACGAGGGATTGCTAGAGATTCCCAGGGTTCACTTAAAAACTTCAGGGGCCCAGATCTTTTAGTTTCATGGCCCCGGCCCTGTGGAATTCTCTACCTCGGCAGGTGTGAGATTGCCCGACTGTCCAAAGTTTTAAAGAAGCTTTAAAAACCTATCTTTTTAGTAAAGCTTATAATGATTTTTGAATTTTAATGTTGTTTTTATTATTTATTGTTTTATTTTATATTGTACAGGTGCCTTGGTTTAAGAAAGGCACCTCATATAAATAAAGATTGATTTGATTTGATTTGAATGTTGACTCTTCCCTAGCTGGACAGTGGCAGACTTTGCCATCCTTTGAGAGATCACTATTTGCCAATATCCTGGGTAAGTTCTATACCTAAAAAAGTAATTGACTTAGGGGCCACCGCAATCCCAGCTCCTCTACATCAGCCTTCGTGCATGAGGAAGTCAGAGATAAAACTGTGGTTTTATTTTGGTTCAACTTATAGCCAGACAGAAGACTGAAGTATTGTATTGTATTATATCCATGGCTGCATGCAGGGATAATTGCTAGGAGGACAGATGTAGCAGAACATCATCTGCAAACATAGACATTTTATAGTCAGCCGAGCCCATCCTTATTCCCCTGACATCCTCCACAGCCTTAATTTTCTGAGCTAAAGGCTCAATATATAAATTACATAGCATGGGTAATTCTCTGTCTGGTACTCCTAGTCAACCCAAAGTTGTCGGACATTGCCCCATTGCATAACACTCTCATAGATGGAGTGTTATATAAAATTTCAACCTACTGTATAAATTCTGAAGGAAATCCATAATGGGGTAAAAGGTCAAAAGGAAATTCCAGCGGACTCTGTCGAATGCTTTTTCCACATCTAGGGAGACCAGCACTTTATCAGCATTGGTCTCCCCAGACGCAGACATCAGATAGCCAGTTTTTCTAACGTGGTCGCTAGAGTGTCTTCCCAAAACAAATACTACTTTCTCTGGCCCAATCAAGTTGTCCCAAACCTGTTTTAGATGATATGCCAAGATACTAGCTAGCAGCTTGATCTCAATATTTAATAGCGAAATGGGTCTGTAGTTATCTGGGCTTGCGGGATCCCTACCAGGCTTGGGCAGAACCACATCCCTGGCCTCAAATAAAGCTGACTCTCTTATAGGAGTTGAATAAAGATAATTAAATAGTGTCATTAGATATAGACCCAGATCATTTTTAAATGTTTTATAAAATGCGGAGGGGAAGCCATCAGGGCCAGGGGCCCTTGTCCACAGGCAGTCTATCAATTGCCTCCACAATCTCCTGTAATATAATTTCTCCTGTTAGAAGGTTTTGTTGGTCTATCTTTAGCTTTGGTAAATCCATATCCTGTAAAAACTCTTCCAGTTTCTTGATATAGTCAAGAGGTATGGCAGAGGCTGCATATAAACTTTGATAATATTCACTAAAGATCTTAATGATTGCTGCTGGATCAGAGGTCAGTTGCCCAGTAGACTTATCTCTTAAAGCAGATACCCATCTGGCCTCCCTTTGCTGTTTAAGTCTGTTTGCCAACAGCTTCCCCTGCTTTCTCCACCTGCCCAATATAAGTTGCTTTGCACTTTGCGGTAGCATGCAGGGTGAGGCTAAGATTGTGTGCTGTGTACTTGGCCCTAAGGGACTGTAATTCCCCCCCCCCAAGCCCAATCATCAGAAGACTGATGCAGATGGTTCTCTAAGAATTTTATTGGGTCTAACCACCCCTCAACCTCCATTGTCATTTGGTATTTTCTAATAGTGGGAAGTCTTATGAACTCCTCCCTCCAAGATGCTTTGAGGGCACCCAATAACACATCTACCACCTTGATAAATGGGTAATTAATATCTCATAAGTTCTTAATGATACATTTCATATGCTCCACTATATTATCTTCAGACAGCAATTGGGTATTGATAGACCACAAGCTGAAGATCCACTGGTAGGGTGTGAACCCCACCTCAGCCAGACCGGTAAATGGTCAGAAAGCACTCTGGGATATATCCCAGCTTCTTCTACCCCCTGTAAAGCTGAGGAACTGAGAAGAAAAAAAGTCAGTCTTTGAATAAACATCATGACGTACAGAATAGAATGTAAAGTCTTTCAACTGTGGATATCTGAGCCTCCATGGATCCAAAAGACCAGAGTCTTTCATCAATTCCCAGAAGGCCCCCTGCGCCGGAGAAAGGCCTGCCCGTCTACAGTATGATCTATCCAGATCATTCACATAAACTAAGTTCCAGTCTCCTCCAAGAAGACATTTTGCATAGGAGACAGAGGCAATAAGAGTAGCCATGGGTGGGTAGAAAGTTGGGGAATCAACATTTGAACCATCTATGGATCCCAGCAATACCTCTACCCCTGCCAGGTTCTTATGTACTAAGACAAATCACCCCATGGGTCATGCCAAGATTTAATTTCCTTAAATGGAACTCTTATGGATTAAAATGGCAACTCCTGCCCTTCTGGAGCTATTTCCTGCCCCATATACTTGGCCTACCCAAAGTTTGCAAAATCAGACCACATTTTCAGAAGTAACATGTGTCTCCTGTATCATGACAATGTGGGACTGATACCTGTTAAGATGTTTCAAAATTGCATACTTCTTTGAATTATCCTTCCCACCTTTAATATTCCAAGAACTCACCCTCCAACTCCCCATGATTCCAAAGCTTTTATAATATTAATAATTAGGGTATTCTACCTGTGTGTCCTGAAAAAAAACAAGGACCCTTGAAGCCCACCCTCAAGTCCCCCCTCTTGTACCCAGCCCCCAACCCCAAAACCCCTACAGTTACTTCCCCATCCTCACCTCCTCCCACATCACCTCCCAACTATTAACTACACAGGCCACTTGCCCGCTCCCAAATGCTCTGGCCACCATGCCCTATAGGGAGCAGTCCCCGCTATATTCCTCACATCACTCAGCAGGGTGCTCAGGTCATTCTTCCCCTGGCAATAAACCTCTCATAGCAACCTGAACTATGACTAATCTACATACTGGCTATTGTAAGAGGAGGTACGACAGAAATCCTCTATGTGGTCCTAGTAAGGGGGTCTTCTAAGTGTAGTGAAGTGTCAAAATTTCCCCTCCCTCCTAATGTAAAAGGGTATCTACTTCCCCTCATTTGTCTATGGAGATTCAATTTCTGCTTAATGTCTCCCCCTATTATATAACCCCAAATCCACCTTATAATTAATCCTGAAAAAGAATAGCTATGGACAGCCAGAGGGCACTGTGCTGAAGATGGCTCCTTGATTCTTCATCTCCCTGGATTCACCAAATATCATCATCCATCCTACAGATTCCAGACTTCCTACCTTCACCAACATCTGAGATCTTACTATATGTACATCGCAGAACAGCTCTGGTACAGTATTTTTATTGCCTCATAATTACTGAACGAGATATCTACAGCTTTTCAATTTCTCTATTGAGGCCTACAATAATGGCGGACCAATCTCACATAACAGTTCTCTTAATAGAGTGGAGGCAATGTTCCAGCAACTAATAAGTGAAATCAATGTATTAAAATTGCATCTCAACAAAATATCAATAATATGCACTTGATCAAAAATCAGCGCTACTGATGTTAAAGCATCTCAAAATGAAGATTCCATTAACACATTACAGGCTACCATCAGGGAGCAGGACAGGTTATTAGGAACCTTCAGGACAAAATAGATGATATTGAAAATAGAAACAGACGTAACAACCTTAGATTTCTCGGATTTCCTGAAGGTGTTGAACTAGGAGATACCAGTGCTCTTCTAACTATGTACTTTCTTCTTTGCTTAAATTACCAGCTGGCCAAGACCTAACCATTGGGAGATCTCACCGCACCTTAAGTCTGAGGCCTGGACCCAACCAGAAACCCAGGCCCATCATTGCCAGACTTCTAAACCACGCACATACTGAACTGATTCTTCAAAAAGTGAGGCAATTAGGTGCCCTTACTTGGCAAGAAAACAGAATCCTAATTTTCAGAGACTATTCTAAAGAATTATCTAACAAACGAAAAGCTTACAACCCAATTAAAACGATCCTTCATCAGCGTGGAATTAAGTTTGCACTGCATTACCCTGCAACAATGCGTCTTATTTTTGAATCATTCTACCAGAGATTTCAGTACCCCAGAATCTCTCTCTCTGAATTTCTGAATTGGACACAGCCCGCACTTACATTGCCTTGTGATGCTAATGCAGCTCGTTCCTGCTCCAGCACAAGCCCCTCCAATTACAATGTCTTGCCTTCCTGCTGAAACTGTCCTTCAGGTCCCTGAGAAATCTACAGCCATCATATCTGCCACTGTAGCTCCTGCCAGAAGCTCCACACGCATACAAGAAAAAAAAGCATCTGGTTCTTCTCTAAATAATAATACCTGCTGTTTAAATAATATTTCCACCTCTCCAGCTTCCCATGTGGAACGTCACATCAGTTTTTCTACTCCTCTTACCTTGTCTAACAAATTCTCCTCACTCCAAGAAGATCTGCTCCAAGAAGATCTGCACTCATCTATGGATGATCTGAGACAGACTGTATCCGACTCATTTACTCAAGACCCGAAGAAGCTCTCAACGGGTAATGACTCTCCTGATTCTTTCTGGGCTGATCTTGTGTCCAGCTCTCCCTTTAAATCATCTGAACCACCCAAAAAGGAAAGGAGAAGAAAATCGAAGAACAAGGCTACCTGAGGCTTTTTCCCACTAAAAAAAAAATTGTAATAAATACTATGGCCCATAATTAGATGTGGTATAGCAGTTTCTCACCAGAATCCCTCCTCTTCATACCACCTCACTCGATTCCTTGATGCATTTACATAGAAGCATGGTCTCTATCACACCCAACAGATTTGGAGCACTTAAATGCGGTAAATCGCTATCACTGCTGAGAAGCCTGTATCTGTCTGTGGGAGGTGAGACAATTGACACTGGAGGTATTTAATCCATGCCATTACTCTCAATGTATTCAATGGAAAAAAAATAAGAGAAAGAATAAATATTACAATGTTTGTAAGATCTCTTCTAATTAATCCTTGTGTGGTGCCAGACATTAGTATATATGATTGCTATTTACATTATAATTTTTCATAAGCTTTAGTGCCACCATGTAGTCAGGCGCATACATACATATATAGAGTTCTGTATTTCATATCAGTGTGCCCTTAACCCCTACTATTATAGCAATTTCCACATAAATCCTATCATTTGGAATGTGGAGGATGATTAGACAAATACTCTAAAATCATTTACTTATTTAATATTTATTTTGCATCACTTCTGGTATATAGTGCATCAGGTGCATTCCCATTATATCTCACAGATTTTGCACCAAAGTATGCTTCAAATTGTATTTCTATACATGGAGTTTTCCGCTTTTCACATTATTCTTCATCCCATTTTCTTCCAAATCATTGGAACTTATAAAATGATTCCACAATACACTGATGCACTATGAACCTATAGTATATACTGCATTCCTAACCTAGCTTATGTGGATTAATACACAGGCATCCTTTTATCTGGCTCACACTGATCCAGCATTATCTGCCATCATGTTGGTATACTTTATTTAATATTGGACTTATTGCTAGGTCCAAGCTAATTCATTATGTTTGGAATTTAACACCATTACATAATTATCCTTTTTTATTTGGTAGAATGATGTTTTGTTTTTTTCCAGGGTAATGCTTTAATTACCTCAGCACAAATCTCAATTACACTTCTTTAATATACTGTTATATAAAGTTTAGTATCTTAAGATTATAGGGTAAACCGTATCTTGAGATTCACTAATTACTCTACACGCCTAGTAGTGTAGAGTGAGAGTCCTGGTATATTTATCGACTCTTATTGCTCTGCATTTCATAAAAGTTTCAAATTAATATTCTTGTTACTGAGTTTATACTAACATTTGTTGGTTCTAATGTTTAATTACTTGATATTCCTATATCTATACTCTCCCTCTGCGAGACAAAATGAATACAAATACTCAATCATCTTGAACCCATACAAGTTAAGGGCCCTGCATACATTTGTTTATTATATGTATTTACCTTTTGAATCTGTGACATCCTCCAAATTAATGGTATTGAGTCCCTCATTCCTATTTGTAACAAATTACCTTATATCCTAGTACCATGAGTGATCTAATCTTACATTCATGGAATGTCAAGGGACTCAACTTGCCTTGTAAATGTAAACAAGTACTTACCTATCTTAAAAAGCATAAAACACATATTGCTTTCTTACAAGAAACTAAACTTTTATCAGAGGATGTCGACAGACTTAAAAGGGACTGGGTCGGTCAAGTATATGCGTCATCTTCTCCATCCAAAAAACATGGGGTTGCTATCTTAATACATAAATCTCTTAATTGGCCTCCATAAAATCATTAGAGACCGGATGGTAGGTGGATTATAACTCTATTAAACACCACAGCAGGTCCGCTTATGTTTGTGAATGTATATGCACCCAACTTTGATTCACCCATTTTCTTCCATAATCTATCCCAACAAATTATGATTAATAATAAAAATAATTCACCTATTCTTATTGGTGGTGACTTTAACTTAGCACTACAAGCATATTTAGATGAAGTAACTCATCACAGTGCCCACCCCAGTAGTATTAATGCTCTATCAATGCTTATGAAGGATTTAGTCTCTCTGACATTTGGAGACTACATCATCCCAGACAACGAGATTACACCTTTAATTCCTCTTTACATAAATCATATAGTAGGATTGATTATTGGTTCTTCTCCCTCATTACTGAAAAAATTATTGATACATCGATTCTCCCTATTGTTATATCTGATCATTCCCCTATCAGCTTGCATTTACTCTGGGGTCCACCTTCTTCTAAATCCCCATCTTGGCATTTAGACCCACTTTTACTCAGAGACCCTGAATTCACTCCTTGGATTAAAACCCAGATTCAAGATTTTCTTTCTATTGATACTCCAGATATGTCTCAAGGTACTATCTGGGAAGCATTAAAAGCCACTATTAGAGGTAAAATTATTAGTTATCGCGAGCATAGAAAGAAATTAAGAGAACAGCAATTAGCTAATTTAGAAAGATCCTAAGAAAAGAAACCCAATACTATAAATTAAATAAACCCAATCATAATTCACACCGTCATCTGAAATTCTACAATTAAGAATTAAAATTAACGAGTTGATATCCAGGAAAGCTGAACTTGCCCTTTTTAGGATTAAACACGGTTATTGGGAACAAGGGGATAAATGCGGAAAATTGTTCTCTTACCAGCTAAAAACTCAACAGATGCAGAGACATATAGCAGGTCTAAAAGATCCATCAGGTTAGACACACACAGACAACTTTTCAATCAATCGTATTATGCAATCCTTTTACCATCAACTATACTTGCAACCTAATACTACAAATCCCAACCTAATACAACATTTTCTGGAAAAATTGAATCTACCTTACCTATTCCCTCAGGGCAAAGCTATGCTTGATAAGCCAATCACTTTACAGGAAATCCAAACTGCTTTATCATCATTAAAAAACGGTAAAGCACCTGGCAGCGATGGGTTCCCTATTGATTTTTATAAAACCCTATCTGACACTCTTTGTCCTGTATTAGTCAATGTATTCCAAGAAGCAACCTTAATAAAGAAACTCCCATGCACAATGACCGAAGCCATTATAACAGTCTTACCAAAAAAAGACAAAGACCCTTTTCTTCCTTCAAACTATAGACCAATCTCACTTCTTAATACTGATGGAAAAATCTTTGCCAAATTATTAACTCTCTGCTTAGACTCTTTAATGACTAAACTCATCCATACCTCTCAATCAGGATTTATCAAAAATAGAAACAGTTCCGATCATCTTCGCTCATTACTCAATTTAATTCACAAAGCAAAAACTCTTAAAACCCCTGCAGCTGCAATAGCCATTGACTTTGAAAAAGCATTTGACTCTCTCAATTGGGAATATCTATATCAGGTGCTATCTCATTTTGGCTTTACAAATAATTTTTGTGCTTGGATTCAATTATTGTATACCTCCCCTTCAGCTCGAGTTCTCACAAACTCTATTTTGTCCCCCTCCTTTTACTTAGCAAGAGGCACCAGACTAGGATGCCCCTTATCACCTTCATTGTTTATACTTGCCATAGAACCTCTTTCTGCATCCCTACGACAATCCGGTACAATTAAAGGCATTACGATTGGTAACTCTCACTATACTTCACTCTCATATGCAGATGATCTCCTTATTTTACTTGAAAACCTTGAAAGTTCTGGGCAACCTTTAGTTAAACTTCTGACTTCACCTCCCACTCCAGACTAGCAATAAACCTTAACAAATCCGAAATGCCACCATTGAATACCCTTTGTAGTCCCCTCATGAACAACTCATTAGGCTTTCATTGGGCCCCCCAAGGTATATCTCATCTTGGCATTTGGATCACCCCGACATTGAATAAATTATGGGATGCTAATCTTTCCCTTCTGTTAACCAGTATCCAAACAACACTTGATAGATGGAAGCTACTTAAACTTTCTTTTAATGGTAAAATTTCTGCCATTAAAATGTTTATAACTCCTAAAATATTATACCTATTTTCCAATATCCCTTTGATACTTCCCTCTAGTTTTCTTACCAAAATAGACAAAATTATCGGCAGCTTCATTTGAGAAGCCAAAATACCTCGATTTAGTCGTAAAAAACTTAGATCTCATTGGTCAAAAGGTGGCTTTGGCCTTCCTTGGTTCCAAGCCTACTTATGGGCTTTCTGTACATCTCAAACAATTAAATGGGTTAATAAACCCAACATCCAGTCTCCTTTATGGGTTAATATGGAAACATCCTTATGTCCTGGTAATGTGGTGACTTCTTTCCTTTATAACACCCTTACCTCTTCTTTAAAGTCTCACCCTACCATAGCTGCTTCTATATTCTATTGGAAAATCATTCACAAGCATATTAAATCTAACCCCAGACCCTTAGCTTACACCCCCATCTGGGATAACCACCATATATCTCTTGATAATCACCCCATTTTTTGTGGTACCTGGAAAAATAAGGGTATTCTCTTTTTGCAGAATATACTTGAACCCAAGTCATTAAAGTTAAAATCTTACACCGACCTATGAGGCATATGGAATCTTCCACATCAGGATTTTTGGAAATATCTACAGCTTCATATCACATGCAACTCTCACCTCACACCCTTCTCTGTCAATTCTCTGTATGATAAGCACATCTCTAAATGGATAAAAACAACATCCAATTTAAATAGCACTGTTTACAAAGATATTTGTGATATCCTTCCTGACTACTCTGTCAATGCTAAAAACAGATGGAGTACTTTGCTACAATATAATATCACCAATGCACAATGGTCCAGATGTTGGCTCTCCTGTCACAAATCTTTTAATGATAAACGCAGTTCCCTCATTCAAACCAGGATCCTTCATTTGTGGTACAGAACTCCTGTTGTATTACAAAAAAATGGGTTTATTGAACAATAACAATTGTTGGTGCTGCAATTCCCCCAATGGGGATTTATTGCATATCTTATGGCACTGTCCCCTCATACAAAAGATTTGGCACTGTACTCACAGATTTGCAATGAAGGTGGTAGGTCAACCTTTTACACTGGACCCTAAACATTGCATTCTTGGTATTTTTAATCACCGTTCTTATAAAATTTCATATTCGCAGAGCAGATGGTTAAATATACTCTTTCTTCAAGTTAAACGCACAATCCTCATGCATTGGAGATCCAACATAATCCCTACCCTTCCCGGTATCATTAACCAACTATTGCAATATACCTCTCTGGATCGTATGACATATATCTTGTCTGACCGACTCATGTTATATAACAATTGTTGGCAAGGCTTTTTTAATTTTTTGGAATCAACTAAATCTTCAACACCAATGTCAGGACTTAGTATATATGGATTTTCCCTTTACTGATACATCATTGTAGTCTTGCTTTTCCCCTTTTTATAGTTTCCTCTCTCTCTTCTTAACTTTCTTATATATCTTTTCTTTCCTATACTCTGTTCTCAATTGTTCTTTTATTACTCCACAATCCTTTTACGAATGTACTTTTTTCTCTTTTGCAGCATCATATATAATTATGTAACATTTTAATATAAACCGTATCTAATCATACTATCCGCGTTAAGTTCACTACAAATGTCAAGTATATGCTAATTACATGACCTATATTGTTTACTATATTTTAAACCAAAAGCTCCTTGTATTATTGTAGCAATGTTCTTATTATATGCTGCCTCAATTTCTTTAAAAAAAAATCCTCACATTGTACTGTACTGTAAGAGGTTTGTCTGTATATCTTATGAAAAATTAATAAAAAAGTTTAACTGTAAAAAAAAAATTAGCTATAATTAACAAATTTTAATATTAAAGGCAGCACGGTTCACAGTACAGAATAGAAAATGGGTTGAATCCCAAACAATTGGTATTTGCAGTGCTCTGTTTAACTCCATGGCTGCTTTTTGCTTCAAAAAAGAAAGAATATAAAATTTAAAAGGTGCCTTTAACATCGCAGGCCATCCTGAGGACGCTATTACTAAATAAGAAAAAATTACTCACCTTAGTTATTATGTTTCTTCTAATGAAGTCTAGCTGTATTCTGACTATTGCAGTTAGCCCCAGCACTCAAACTCTCCCAGAGAGTAGAGGGTTAATTTCCTATGCACAGCTCAGTTCAAACCTCTGTCTGCTGCACTTTGAAGCGCAACCGTCAGATTCTTACGAGCTAATACTATTATGTAGAAATTGTAAAATTTTTACTAGTCAAATGGCAACCAAATATTTTGGATCCCCAAAAGACTCAAGTCAAGAACTCCCAAACCAAAAACCAGGTAGTGAACAACTTAAGACTGTAAATTAATAATATAACCCACTTTCCTTGTCTAAAAGGAGGGTGTGCCCAAATGCACCCCTGGGGTGCACACACCACCTGCCAGCCCACTTCCCAAAAACAGGTTCTGAGAGGGAAGGCAGGGAGGGAGGAGGAGGAGGTCAGAATACAGCAAGACTCCATTAGAAGAAACATAATTACTAAGTTCAGTAATGTTTTCTTCAAATAGCACGAAATCTTGCTGTATTCTGACTATTGCAGACTACCAAAGCAGTACCTCCATGGAGGAGGGAATTGAACCTACCTTAGGAATAGGGTCTGCAGAACTGCTGTACCAAACCAAGCATCACTCCTAGCCTGGATGTACATGGAGTAATGTTTGGTAAATGTATGGACTGTCTTCCAGGTGGCTGCTTTACATATCTCTAGTAAAGGAATATCCCTGGCCACAGCCAGGGAAGCAGCTGCACCTCTAGTCGAATGAGCCCTCAGGCCTGAGGGAGGTAGTTTGCTTAACTTCTCATAGCAGAATTGAATACAAGAGACAATCCACCTGGCAATAGTTCTCTTAGTGGCAGGTTTGCCCTTCCCCACTTCCCCATAAGTGAGAAACAACTGGATGGAGTCAAACCTGTGAGCATTAGCACGCTCAATGTAGTAACTAAGGGCTCTTTTAACATCCAAACTGTAGAAACTTCTTTCTCCTGAAGAAGAAAGATCAGTGAAGAACACAGGAAGAGACATAGATTGGTTCAGATGAAAATCTGAAACCACTTTAAGTAAAAACCTCCTACTAGTTCTAAGGACTACCTTATCTCTATGGAATGAGATAAAATCAGGCTCCACTGACAGAGCTTGGAATTCACTGATACGCCTGGCAGAGGTAATAGCTACCAGGAACACAGCTTTCCAAGTCAAGTACTTAAGCTCTGTTGAAGACAAAGGCTCAAACGTGGGTTGCATAAGCTGAGCAATGCAAACATTAAGATCCCAAGCAGGGGTAGGATCCCTAAAGGGGGGATTGGTATGAAGCAATCCCTTGAAAAATTTACAGAATACAGGGTGAGATGACAGTGAGGAAGGCTTTCCCACTGACAGAAAAGCAGAAACAGCTGACACATGTACTTTGAGACTAGCTGGTCTGAGGCCTAGGCCATTAAGATGAACCATATAATCCAGAACTGTAGACAATTCAGCAGTGTCTGGGGATATATGCTTCTTGGAACACCAAATGCTGAATCTTTTCCATTTGGAGTTATAAGTTTTTCTGGTGGCAGGCTTTTGAGAGGCTTTGAGAATATCCAGAACCGCTTGGGACAGATGCAAATCTGCATACTCTAACTCTTCAAGAGCCATGCCTTGAGATTGAGAGACCGAAGATTGAGGTACCAAATCCTCCCCTGAGAGGAGGTTAACAGGTTGTAATTCCTGGGAAGAGGGACTGCTAAGGACAGCAACAGGGGTACCAAGGCTGCCTGGCCCAGTCTGGAGCAATCAGAATCACTTTGCAGGGTTGTGACCTTATCTTGACCAGAACCTTGAACAGTAGAGGAAAGGCAGGGAAGGCATACAGAAATTTCCCTTCCCAGTCCAGAATCAGAGCATCCAGAGGGACTGAGCCCAAGACTGGGGGTCTGTAACAAAAGAGAGGGAGTTGGTGATTGTCTGGGGCTGCAAAGGGATCTATCTCTGGAGCGCCCCACCTTGAAAAAAGCTCTCTCAACACCAGAGGGTCCAGGGACCATTAGTGATGGCCCTGAGAGATCCTGCTCAATGCATCTGCTAGCACATTGTCCTTCCCTGGAAGGTGGACTGCTATCAGAGAGGTCTGCAGAGAATAAGCTAGGGACCACAATTTCATGGCTTCCATGTACAAGGCCGTGGACTGAGTGCCTCCCTGCTTGTTGATGTACCACATGGTGGTGGTGTTGTCTGTCTTGACCTAAACTACCTTGTTCTGCACTGACTGAGAGGAAGCTTGCAGGACCAGAAAGACTACCCTGAGTTCCAAGAGATTGATATGAAGAAGGGATTTCTGAGGAGACCACAGTCCCTGGGCTGTGAGAGTCCCCAGATGGGCTCCACACCCCAATAGAGAAGCATCCATGGTTTGGACCACAGAGTGAGACTGAGTGACAAATGGGACTCCTTGACTGAGGCTGCCCTGATCCTGCCATCATTGGAAAGCCTGGATCAGAGTCTGAGTCACTGGAACTAGTTTGGTTAGAGAATCTTTCTTCTGAGACCAAAAGACCCTCAGGTGAAACTGAATGTCCCTCATCTGAAATCTGGCCCCTTGGACCACTGCTGTAGAAGATGCCATGTGGCCCAGAAACTGAAAGAAGTGCCTTGCTGGCCAAGAGACCAGAAGGTGGGATGAAGAAGCCAGCTCTACAACAGCCCTTGTTCTTTCCAGGGGAAGAAAAGCTCTTGCTTTGACTGTATCCAACTCTGCCCATAGGAAGGTGAAGAGCTATACAGGCTTGAGAATTGACTTGGGAAGATTGAGAAGGAATCCTAGGGAAGTGAGCACTTGCTGAGTCACTTACAGGTCTGACTTGACTTGGTCTGGGGACTGACCCACAAAGAACCAGTCGTCACGGTATGAAAATATGGAAATATATTTCCTTCTTAAAAAGGCCACTACTACTGCTAGGCATTTTGTGAATACCCTTGGAGCTGATGTCAGGCCAAAGGGCATAGCTTTGAACTGATAATGACCTGAAGGCAATTCGAACCTGAGGTACTTCTTGTGGGAGCACCTAATGGGAATGTGAAAGTAGGCATCTTTTAAATCCAGGGAGACTAGCCAGTCCTCTGGCCTTAGAGAGGGAAGGATTATTCCTAGAGTCACCATTTTGGATTTTGGTTTTAAAAGATGTTTGTTCAGGTATCTTAAGTCTAGGATGGGTCACCACTCCCCTGTCTTTTTGGGGTAAGGAAGTACCTGGAGTACAGACGTTTGCCTCTGTGCAATGCAGGAACTCTCTCTACAGGCTTTTAGAGCCAGTAGAGATGAAACCTCTGCCTCTAGGGCAATGGTTTTGTAGATGCTTGCAGGTGGAAAAGATCTGCCCTCAGCTTTGGAAATTTCTTGAAGCTGAGAACCAGCCCCTGGCTTACCACCTCCAGGACCCATTTGTCTGAGGTAACAGACATCCAGTCTTCAACGAAGTTAGCCAGCCTGCTTCTTACAGGAGTGGGGGATTCAACCCGGGCTGACACATCAGGGTGTCTGCTTGGCAGGAGCCTTAGGTTGAGGGGTGGATGCAGCCCTGCTCATCCCCCTTCTGCCTCTCCCTCTGAAGAGCCCCCTCTGAGGAAAGGGATAAGAGGCCTTTGCTTGGTAGAAAGGCCTATGAAAAGGCCTGCCCCTGCCCCTGCCCCTAGCTTGCTGCCTTTGAGGAGTTCCCTGCTTCTCCTTGGCCTGTGCACTCCTATAGGTGGTTTTATACTCATCCATCTTTTTCATGTAATTCTCTGTCTGCTCCCCAAACAGAGAATTACCCACCACAGGGAAATCCATGGCCTTAGCCTGGGTGTCCTGTGAGAGGCTAGTACATCTGAGACAAGCCATTCTCCGAAGAGCCACAGATGTTGCCATGACTCTAGATGACATATCATTGGAGTCCACAGCAGCATGGAACTGTATCTTAGATGCCTCAGTCCCATCAGCAGCCACCCCCTCCACTGGTGAGGCTAGCTGGGGGGAGGCCTGCTTAGCCAGTGCCAGTACAGTGTCCCACCTTGACTTCTAGTACCTGGCTGCATAGGCCATATAATTAGCCTGCCTGAGTCCCAAGGTGAATGCCATGTACTGTTTCTTTGCCATGGCATCCAGCTTCCTATAGTCTTTATCTGGGGGGTGTGAAGTCAAGGGTATATTAGCCTTATCGCAGGCTGCAGCCTGCACAACTCCAACATGGCTGCATTGCTGATACAAGTACTCTGTACCTGAACCTGATAAAGTATACCTTTTGTCCATCCTTCTGTCAACAGGAGGTACATAATTTGGAGTTTTTAAAATATTTTGTGTCTGTTTCCCACAAGACATATGAAGGGGAACAGACAGTCTCTTGGACTCTGGGATGTCCATCATCTCCACATAATCAGGTTCCTCTTGTTCCTCTACAGCTTCTTCTACAGGGAGCTGGAGAGTTTCTGCCACTTTCCTGTAAAACATGTAGTGGGAAGGGGACTCAGAAAGCCTAGGAGGGGAAACACCAGAAGGCCTGTCTGAGGAGATGTCCGGTTTAATGGACTCATCCAGACCTTCCACACCATCATCATTATTATCATCATCATCATAATCTTCATCCCCCTCCAAATCCGGTTCATAGAAATCTTCAGGGGCATAATCTTGAACCAGAGGAACCGACTGAACTGAGAGCCTGCCAGAAGGTGCCGAATCTGAAGGAACTGGGCAAAGTGATTCTACAATCCTTATCGCTTTGGCAATCTCTTCAGCAGTTGGAAAATGTGTCTCTGGATCCGAACGGCTGATTTTTCTTTTCTTTTTCTTTTTGTAGGAACCAATCCCTCAAGATCAGCTCTCATCTTGCCTGAAGAAGTATTGCCCTGGTCAGAGGGCACTCCCTCAGGTTCGGTCAGAACTGAACTGGGCTGGCCATCCGGGTCAGCGGACTTTGCAGCCTTCTTATCCCTAAGCCTACCTAATCTTTTTTCCAGGGTAGATTTAGGGAAATTTTTACAGATTTGGTGGTCTGAATCGAGGTGGTCAAACCCCAGACACTAAACACAGATGGTGTGGGAATCAGCCTTAGCAAAGACCTCCCCACACACACACTGCAGTGTTGAAACCCAGTGGGCCCGTTTTTTCTTTTGTGTTTCTCAGACGTAGCCATCCTAACCACAAACTTACCCTTTTTATGGCAAACAACCAGGCAAGACACCCTTATCGGTTTCTAAAAGTGTCAAGGGTATTGGAAAAAACCACAAGAAAACTCGCCTTTTTTTTTTAAACCGATAAGGACCGATAACCACACTCTAAGTTTAGAAACAAAGACAGAACATGATATTTCACTAAACGGCCAGTTCAGGCGAACCAGTTGAAAAATCAGTTTTTACAATTTCCACAAGTTTACTATGTCTAGTTCACTACCTAGTACTTACTGTACCACAGAAAGAAATCTGAACCGAAACTTGCAAAAAATAATCAGTAAAATCGAGGACTTCAACCGACTTTCGAACTTCGAGCAAAGTAGAAATTTCCAGAGCAACCGTTCAATTAGGCGGAGTAAAGAATCTGACAGTTGAGCTTCAAAGTGCAGCAGACAGAGGTATGAACCAAGCTCGAGCTCAACGTTCTATGCTCTGCATAGAAAAGTAACCCTCTACTCTCTGGGGCAGTTTGAGTGCTGGGGCTATCTGCAATAGTCAGAATACAGCAAGACTACATGCTGTTTGAATAAACACTAGAGGGCGTCCTTCCCTGTCATACTGAAATTACAGTTCCATAATGTCCAGGTCTGTGGAAAAAAAAAAGAACTACCATGCCAGGCTTTCAATAAGATTACAGTCAAATTGCTCCTTAAAACCTCAGGAGACCATTCCTCATCCCTTCCAGGGGTGAAGAACTATTTAAAACATGCCATCAAAATTCAAATGAAAAGTCACATATTGCCCCCAAAGATGAATCAATCATCGAGTGATGCATCTTGTAAATAATAGAACCACTGATTACTTGTGTCTAAGTGATAGCAGGGTGAAAACCAATGTCTCACTTAGAACTGCTCCTCCTTTCCCGAACAACTCAGTGAGCCGAATAGCCAGGTCAACCGTTGCTTGCTATGTCGTAGTACTGGGTACCTGATTGTAGAGAAACTTCCAACTGCAATGGGTAGAGCATCCTATGGCATATTTTAGAGGCCTGTAGTTTGGTCTGCAACTGACGATATGCAACCCTTTCTTGTCTAACTTTGTAGGTGAGGTCGGGGGCCATCCTTAGGCATTTCCCTTCCTACTCAATCTTTTCTGTGTTTCTTGCTGCTTTTAGAATGTGGTCTCTGTCCAAATAGTTCAGTACTTTAAATATGATGGTCAAGGTGGAAGATCTCATGTAGGCTTTGGCCTGATCAATCTGTGGTCTCTCTCTATCACATACGTAGACCCATTGGGTGAAGGGCCCACAATACGCACACAGCTTCTGTACAAAGGCAATAGTATTGTTTCACTCATCACCCTCAGGAAGACCCAGTAGTACTAAATTATTGTGTCTGGATCTCCCTTCTAAGTCATCTACTTTGGCATCTAATTTTTTCACAGCCCTCTTTAGTTCTATATTGTCAATTTCCTGCTTAGCAAGACGATCTTCCATAGAGGAGATTCGCACCTCTGCGTCAGATACCCAGGTTCCCAAACCAGACAAACTGGATTTCCAGTCCTGAAATTGGGTGATTAAGGAGAAAAGAGCTGTCTTGATTGTGCTGATGTCCTCCTGTAGCTGGTCCTGTGAGGTACAGAAGAGATGCAGAGTCCAGTCTGTAGCCGGTGATGCTCTTCTGCGGGGGCCTTTTGGCCTCTAGCCCCACTGCGACATCATTGTCTTCCTCCTCCAGATCACAACGACTCGCCTCCCATAATGGTTCTCCAGCCAGTTTCTCCATTTTCTCCGGGAATTGCTAATCTCTCCTTAAGTTAAGCAGTCGTTTTAAAGATTTAGTGGGCAGAAATAAGCAGTATTTTCACCTTAGAGTTAGCGGAGCTGCACTGATGTGCTGCTTACTCGTCCATGGGCATCATGTGATCTCCAGCAAGAGGTTTTCTAAAAGAAAGTGTGCAGCCACTTATTGACACACCATATCCAGTTGTGCAGTAGTAATGGCCTGTGCAAGTGCTAGTCTCTCAAAGGCAGAGGGGAGGGGTGCTGTTCTACTGCCATGAAATAATATTTCATCAGGCAAGTGGGTGATCTTCCCTTGATGAAATATTGTCTTGCATATACACACACACACACACACACATACACATACACAGCTGTACAAGGGACTGTCACTTCTGCTTGAGTGTCTGTTTGGCAGCCTTTATCATCTCCCCAGGTCTAATACTATGACCGGTTGCTGCAAGCAGTTGGGGTCTGTCTGTCTGCCTGTCACTGAGCACAGTTTAGCCCCTCAGTCTCACACTGCTGCACAGGAGACATTTGGACTTCTTACGGGCATTCTTAGTCCTGCTGTGGGGTGCTCCTTAAGTACCACCACCCTCCTTAATTAAGAAACCCAAGTTGCAGTGAAATATGAATGAAGTGAATTAGGATGTAGTGACACTTATTTTCCATTGATATTTACTTTTACAGTGACTCATTGCAATTATGAATGTATCATGAAAAATGTGTCCAGTTACAAAACTGCATACTGTACTTGTCATCCACGTTAGCAGACTTGGCCTTAGTACATCAGCTCTAACTATATGCGACTGTTTGGAGGAGTGTTTATAGTCCCATGTGTCTGCTGCTGGACTTCACTGCATTGTACTGTACTTGTAAGTGGTGCAACAGGGTTTTCTGAATCTCCCCCACCATTTTGTTTAACAGGAATTTATCATGACATGATTATTATGGACACAAATGGCAAACAATTTCTTTCAGGTTCTTATTTTTAGAGTCCCTGAGGGAAGATGCCTAGCCACCGTGTTTATGTGTGTGACAGCCTGTCCTTTATTTCAGTTGTTTGTTAGTCTTCTGAGTCAGGAAATGATTCGTGGAAGAAGATAAAGTGTCATAGATGAGCTGATACAGTTTTGTATGGTGTGTTGAATTTTTGTATTCCTTCAAGGGGCAGTTCATGTTTCAACCAAATTACTGTAGACACAATTCATAGAGGTCAATGTACCTCCCATTGCCTTAAGAGCGAGTCCAGATTAATATTAGTATCCTGAGGCCAAATATTTTAGTAGTCATCATTCTGTGTTGTTATTCAGACCAAGGAAGTAAAAAGAGTCATTTAAACTGCCTTGCTTCCTCCCAGGTAGAAAGGCTTAGCCGTCTGGCCATCTCTCACTCCCAGTACTTTCCCAGCCATCTCCCTCTTATCCTTGCCCCTGCATCCATAAAATAATAATTAAAAAATTCCAGCTGCTGAAATGATGCCAGAAAACATTAGTACCCTTTAAAGTATATATCCTCACAGCCCAAGCTTCTCAAAAGGTGCAAATAAAATATATTGTTCAGCCCCCCCACCCCTCCACCACCAATTCATGATTTGTGAAAGGGCACCTGAAGGTCAAACTGACTAGCTCAGCCATACCCCCTTCCCATAATGTGTCTGCCCCACTCATAGTCTGTAGTAGCTGACGGTAATGAATAAAATAAGAATACATATGATTGTGATGGAGAAGTGCAGCAATTATATCATTAGTGGTGCTGGGAAGAGTGACCCAAGCAGTCTGCATAGCATCACTAATGATACAGTTGCTCCATCCCCTCACTCCCAATTGTCCATTTACTCACTATATTCATTACAGTCAGCTACTACAGACTCGGTGCAGGGCAGGCACACTGTGAAAGAAGGGTATGACTGAGCTAGCCAGTTTGACATTCTAATGCCCCTTCAGAAAACAAGGATATGTTGCAAAAACAGGTAAAAGCTGAACCTCCATTGAACATGGCGATCCTGAGTAACTAAATTGCAAAAATGTGCAAAAGCACCTGCTTCTATATAATCTGGACCTTCAATGTTTTCTTTTTTCCCCCTATTACTGTGATGTAGGTCTGGAATTTGACTATCACAATAATATAACATGTAGAATAATACATGGGGTAGTGTGTTTAATGAAATTTTACACCCTCCCAAGGAGGTGATGCTACATAAACCCCAAGAGTGAAGCGTGAGGGGTTTATTTAAGCATCCAACAGTGAGGATGTGTGTAAAATCTTGAATTAAACACACCACCCCATGTTTTTTTTTACATATTTGCTGGGGAGCATTTTCTCGCCACAGCAATTATATAAAATAAAACAGCTGTGGTCCGGTGGGGATGAAGCAATGTCCACAGTTTGTGGTTGAGCTGCTGCTGAAACATTTTTTTTACTTTTTTTTTTAATGTTTAACTGAGCAAGAAAACTCAGTAGCTGAGAAGCAAGTTTCTTTTCTTTTTTTATTTACTTAACACCGAGTAATACTGGTGGTGTCAACAGTGGCGAAGTGTCCAGCACCATGTAAGTGGAGAGCAGAGGCAGTCGCATGCATGGAGCATTGGAAACCTAACATGTGTTCACCATTTTATCCAGCAAGTTATAACAGCAAATTCTAACTGGGTTTCCCTATGGGAGAAACTGCTCCCCAGTTACTATAAATTAATTAAAACCATGCCCACACTTTCATTCTGTATCGCTTATCAGGTTAAAACATTAGCAGCCATTCTAGCTCTCACCTGAGTTTGTTTATTCATGGGAAATTGTCTTGGACTGTGGAGGGTGGAAGGGAGGGAGGTGGGTGATGAAGAGTAGTGCAGTGGGGGACAGCATTTGTAAAGGCCTGGATGGTGGGAAGAAGTGGAAACCATTTGCACAGTGGTTGAAAACCTTGTGTAGCTTTTGCTGAATTGTTACTTTGCCCTGTTAAACTACAAATAGTGGCACTTCACTGACACTTTGTCAGGCAATATGCCTCTATGAATAGTCTTTGCAGGCAAGGGTGGGCACTTCGAAAGGCAAAACCTACACTATGGGTGCCCTCCAGCCATGGGAAAGTTGGGAAATGTTCTGAAGTACTTCACATATCTCGGTCTGTGACCCATGAGCATGATGTGAAGCCCTACTTGTCCAAAGCACATGTCTCAATCTAAATCTAAGTAATAAATGAAAACTACGTTAAATGAAATAATGTCTGAATTGTATAGCAAGGGGATAAAATAAGCAGTCACTGGGAACTGCTCAACTACATTAAAAGCATAAGTGCTTCAAGAGGCTACCTCTGAAAGCCGAAGAGTTTGCCTCCTTAAATTCAAAATGTTGGCCTTTTGATAATCTCACACAAGCAGTCTTTTCATTCCCATTGCACTAATGAAGAAGTCAGGTTTGTGTCACCATAGTGCGATAAAAAGAAATAGTGACTTAGCTCTGAGAGATTTGGTTGAAAGACAATGTTTATGAGGATGCATGAGTCAACAGACATCTAAGTAAAAAATGTAAACTACTGTACATTAAATAATATCTCTGTTGTATATCAACAGATAAAAATAAGCTCCGATGAGGAACTGCTTTAAGGAGAATTGCACGTAACTTGTATGCCTTTTTTTCTAGTAGAAGCTTTTATGTTTATATTTTACCTAATCTCTATTAAACTCATTTGGTATTTCTGACTTACACACTGATGGCAAATATCATTTAATCATTTTAGATCTCAGTTACGTAGTTTATCTACCTTTCAACCACAACATTCTATACAGTACTTGAAGGTGTGCTAAAGTTGTTTATTCCTGCCTTAGCGGAACTTCCATGAAATTTTGCAACCTTCGGAGAAGTTTCCAAACTTCCGTCTGTGGTGGATCAGAAACCTTCTGAAGGTTTTGGATGAAACTATGCTCTGTTCTGCTCACATTTATCAATGTATTTAAAATTTGATAACTGGGAAAGGCACACTGAGCCGAGGCTCGTTTCCATATACAACCTGGGGGGAGAGGGGAGAGGAAAATACAATGGTCAGAGAGAAACAGCAATTCAAGCAATAATGGATACAGTAACAAACAAATACAATGGCAAACAATCAAATGAAGTCACATAGTTACATAGCTGAGGAAGCAATTTTTCAAGTGCAGAAGTACAATGATGGTATTTGTAAACAGTGTTTACCTGTTTTTTTTTTGTTTGTGTTTTTGCAGGGCAGTCAATGGTATAGTAAGCAGAGAGGGAATTGGCAGCCTGTGCAGCTTACAATCTAACATGGTAGGAGGGTATTTCATAAAGAAACATAAAAATGAAATACAGTAGGGGTAGGGGGTGCAAAGTGAGGGGGAGGAGTCGGGAGAGACCGAGGGAAGCTGTGGGTGAGGAAATCATCATAACAACTAGAGGTTTGAAAAGTATGGGGCAGAGGTGGCAGAGGGGGGCAAGGAGGGGGAAGCTGTTTGAGGGCACAGCCAGAATGGAAGGGTCAGTTCTAAGTGGTCATTGAGGGTGAGGGGGTTTGAGTGGAAGTAGGGGCATGAGGGCAGGAGCAAGGGGGAGGGGTAAGGGAGTGTAGCTGTTTTTTAAAGGAGAGGGAAAGAGGAGGAATTGCAGAGCTCTGTAGGCAGTTTGTTCCAGAGGGATGGGAACCTATAGGTGTGAACAGCTTGCCCGGTCAAGGAGCTGGGGCAGAGGAGGGCAAAACTGCGAGCCTCACCAGAGTGCAAAGCATAGGCAGACCATTGCACAGGGGCCAATGATGAGGAGAAGTAGGGAAGGAGCAGGTCAAACCAGTATTTGGAAATGAGGGTGAGGGAGTGAATGGTATGCCTAAGAGTGAGAGGGGGGAAGGAGAGTGAGGAGAGTAGACTACAGTGGTGGGTACGGGGAGGAGCATTCAGGTGAAATGACAGAAAGAGTGGAGAAGAGTGTCTAGCCTTGTGAGGGAAGAGGAGGTGGCTGTGCCATAGATTACGTCTGCATACTCATTGATAGGGAAAATCATTTTGTCAAGGAGTTCCCGTCTAACCGGGGGTGGGATGGAGTCCTAGTATCTGTAAAGGGCCCCTAATTTGGGGTGTTGCCTGGAACAGAAGGAGTCAATGTGATACGTGTAGGACAGGTGCTGGTCTAGCCAAGTGCCAGGATATTGAAACTCGGATAGGTACTCTAGGGGGGACCTGTCAGGCATAGTGAAAGCTGCAGGGTTGGGGAATTTGGCTAATTTGGGGGATGATCCAAAAATCATAGCAACCATCTTTTTCTTGTTGACTTTTAGTTGGTTAAAGGTGAACCAGGAAAGGAGCTTGTCAAAATCGTGTTGGAGTGAGGGCTGGATAGCTGAAGGGGAGGGGCTGGATGTCAAGAGAATGCCATCGTCAGCATAAAGGTGGATTGATGATGATGAGCAAGTGTTGGGGGAGATCATTTATGAAGAGGGAAAAGAGGCTTAGGCTCAAGGTGGATCCCTGTGTAATATTTCACAGGATGGGAAGGGGTAGGAATGAGTGGTTTGCCACTATAACAAGTTGCTGTCTACCTATGAGGTAGGAGGTGAACCAGTCTAGGGTCCTTTGGACCAGGCTGAGGTTGGAGAGCTTTGCAAGGAAGATGGGGTGAGACATGGAGCTGAATGCTTTGGTAAGGTCCACAAATATATATAGATGGCCATAGTCCATGGAGCTCTGGATGTGCCACATGACTCAGAGGAGGGAGAAGATGATGGAGTGGTGATGCTGAAAGCCAGATTGGTATGGGGAGAGACAGCCAGTGGAGATGATAAACTCAGATAGTCTGTGATAGACTAGGATCTCTTGTAGCTTGGTGAGGAGAGACATGGGTCTGTAATTTCCGAGCTGGGTTTTATTACCCCCTTTGTGGAGGGGTAGGACTTTTGCTAGCTTCCAAGCATGTTGCACACTTCCTGAGGAGAAAGAGAGGTTGAGAATGTGGGCAAGAGGGACAGCAATAGAAGGGGCTGAGAGGCAGAGGGGTGAAGGGCGAAGACCATCTGGGCTGGACTTTTTTGGATCAAGGGAATTTAGTGCATGGAGGTTCACATACAGGCAAAAGAAAAAAAAACTTTACCTGGTGTCCAGTGCTGCCCCTGTACAACATAAAAATAATAAATCCCTGGTGGCTAGCGGTCCCTCTCCAACCTGATCAACTCGCATGAGGTGTAAATCTAAAAACTCTGGTGGCTAGCAGTCCATACTCCCACCCAATAACCCTCCTAAGGTCTAAATCCAAAAGCCATGGTGGCTAGCGGTCCCTCCATTCACCCAATCATCTGCCTCATATTTATTTTTAAAAATCTCTGGAATCTCTGGTGGCTAGCAGTCCCTTCCCCAACCCAATCACCCACCTGACCAGGACATCATGCCCTGGTGTCCAGTGTATCCCCCCTTCCCATTCTGATCCCCTGTATAGAAAAAAAAAACATGCATCAATTTGTGGAATTTTTGATATTGTTGGCTAAGAAAGTTTTGACCTGCAGTGTTTTCATGTTTAAAAATAGAATGTATTTGCAAAAAACTGGGATTACAATGGGGTTAGCGGTGGCCTCCAGTTATGCTATACTGTATATGGCAAAGTGGGAAGAATAATTTGTTTATGGTGACAGGAAATGATGGAGGGTTTGATACAAATCCATTCTTGTATATGATTGATCTGTATAAGAGATTCATTGATGACCTCTATTTTATATGGAAGGGTTCAGAAGAGGAACTGATACCATTTGTCAGCTACTTAGAAAGCACCAATAGCAACCTCAGATTTGAAGTCAGTGTGATCAATACAGTGTTAACTTTTGAACCTCATGATGTCAAAAGGCCCAGACAAAGGAATAGTCACACAACTTCACAGAAAAGAAACAAGCAGAAATTCCATCCTCCATTATCAAAGCTGTCATCCATCACATTACACAGAACATCCCAAAGAGACAGTTCATGAGAATGAAGTGAAATTGTACAGATAATCAGATTTACCAGGATCAGGCAATACATCTTACAAACATATTTACAGCAAGAGGCTATGATCCTAACATAATCAAGAATGCCAAGGAGAGGGTGGACACTAAAAACTTGAACAGGTGGTGAAACAAACACCGAAAATAGTTCACAACAGGGGGACTAATTTGAGGGATGTCCTGGTTCACAGCACGTATTGGAATTTCCCTATGGAGAAAAAGAAACATTTAGGAACTAATAGGCTGATGGGAACCTATTATTGTGGACATTGCCATTTTTATGTTTGTTTGCACACATCTGCAAGAAACATAGTGCCACCATATGAGAATTCGTAGGTGTGCCTCCCTTCCCCCAATGTCCTGCTGCCTTTTGCAGGGGTGGCCCCACCACGCCAATGAATGTAGGAACTGTCTATGACACCTTTTGCAAATGCAGCAGTGTACAGTTCAAAGAAAGGCACTGCAGCATATAAGCAATCTGCATACTGTGTCGGCAGTATGCAAAGTGCCTACACGTCGGCACTACACTGAAAGAGCTGTCATAGACAGCTCCTCCCCCCCAAACAAGTAACATGTTGGGAGACCACCCCAGTGTGCACACGTGCTCCCTCTCAGACACACACACACAGTATGTCCAATGGGGGTGCCCAATTCCCGGTCAGCTGCGCTGCACTCCCTTCCCAACAGCCTTCCAGGTGCCATGCTGGGAGCCCACCCCAGCATGGCAAATGTCTGTCTACAGCCCCCCAACACACTTCCAGGTGCCACGCTGGGAGCCCACCCCAGTGTGGCAAAGCTCTCTATGGCCAACGGGGGTGCCCAATCCCCCATTGGCTCCACTGCCCTCCCAAAAAAACCTTCCTGCAGCCACGCTGGGAGCCCACCCCAGCATGGCAAACATCTCGCATCGTCTTCCTAAAAGAAAAGAAATACCTACAAAGAAAAAACTTTCCCTCACTGACTGTCTTGACCTCTTCCCCACCTGTGCCCAACCTCTGTGCACCCTGCCTCCCCACCCTCACCCAATACTTACCTCCGGAGTTCAGCGCGACAATATTCGGTGGTCCGGGAACATGTCTGCACTCTTCAAAGCTGACTGCGAACTGAGGAAGTGCCGGTAAGCTGTATATTGGAATGAATAGGGTTCTTTCAATTTTGATGCATATCTCAGGCACTTTTGGGAATTTTTTCACCAAATTTTCAACATGGGGTTTTTGGGACCCCACGTCATGAATTCTTGCACTGTCATTTTGTTATTCAGTCCCAAAAGGTGATTTCGCGGTCACTGTGTGAAACCACCTTTCGGAACTGATGTACGAAATGATAGTGTCACAGTTCATGAGGTAGGCCCCCCAAAACCCTATGTTGAAAATTTTGGGAAAAAATTCCACAAAATGACTGTTTCACAAGCATGCATTGCGCAGTTCCTACACATTCTCATAAGTTTGCGAATTTTTAATATTTGCACTCCAGATTTTCAACATAGCCATTTTACCACACCTACTTATGAGCAGTACAGCTGTCATTCTTCACATCTCGCTCAAAATGTGTTTCCACCCATGTAGCGCACAATGCCCAGTTAGTGTGCAAAATCAATGTTTGGGACAGATTAAGAAAATCACAGTGACACTGTTCACGAGCAGAGGTCTTAAAATGGCTATGTTGAAAATTTGGCGACAAAAGTCCATAAAATGACTGTGTTATGAGCTAATATTGCGCCATTTCCACGTACCCTTGTAAATTCATGAATTTGTCATATTTCCAGTCTAGATTTTCACCACTGGCATTTTTCCACACTTCCTTATGAACAGTACAGCTGTAATTTTTCACAACATGGCCAAAATGTGTTTTCACACTTTCTGCGCAGAAATGCATGGTTGCTGTGGGAAATCATTGCTCGGAACAGAGTTAGAAAATGACAGTGACACTGTTCATGAGCGGTGGTCGCAAAATGCCTGTTTTGACAATCTACTGTAAAAAATCCCCAAAGTAATTACATTAAGGGTGTGCGTTGCGCAGTTTCTATGCATGCTCGTGACTTCACCAGTTTTTTTTACTATTTTCACTGAAGATTTTCAACATTGCCAATTTTTACACCTCCCCATGAAAAGTACAGCTGTCATTTTTCACATCCTGTTCGAAATGTGTTTTCATACCTGTGGTGACAAATGCCGTAGTCACTGTGCAAAATCAGCTTTTGGCTAACAAACTGATATTACCACTGTTCATAAGGTGGGGGTCTCAAAAAACCCATGTTGAAAATTTGGAGTGAAAATACCAATGAACGCCTGAGGCAATAGGGTTTCTGACCATAACGCCCCACCCTGTAGAGACTGACAGGCATCATGGGTGTGACTTGGGATTGCCACCTGTAATGCTCATACCATTACACCCCCATCCACACCCTACAGCCAGTGAGAGGCATCGAGGTGTGCCTTGGATTCTTCGGCCCCAAAGTTCTCCCCATTCTCCTATACTGCACCCATCTCACCGTATTTCCCGATGGAATGGGGTGAGCATAAGGGCCAAAGACCCCAAGGCACACCGTAACACTTATCAGTGTCTGCAGGATAGGCTGTGGTGAAATGGCATGGATGTTATGCCTGACGACCCAAAGGCACACCCCACCAATGCCAATGCCAGCAAGCAAACATTCGGCATTGACAAATGCTTGTTGTAACTATATTTTGGAAGGAAATCAGTTAAAAGATCCAGTTACGGACATTAAATATGACATTTACAGTTTTGCCACCTGTAATACTGTAAATATTGTATATTTGGCCATTTGCAAAAAATGTTCTTCTTTCTATATGGGTAGAACAAGACAAAAATTTAAGGACAGAATTTGTCAGCATATCTGAAGTACAGAAAAGGGAGATAACATTAGTGCCTTAGCTCAACATACTGGCCCATGTGGGAAGGATCATAACTTTCAGTTTTAGATGATAGAAAGAATATTTGAAAATGACAGGGGTGGAAATCTGGATAAAAGATTGTGACAGAGGGAAACTTTCTGGCAATATAAATCGAGATCTTATTTCCCACCAGGCTTAAATGATTACTTCCAGCTCACCCTTTATCTTGAATAAATAAAGAAATTAACATACTAACATACTATTTGCCAGCAGATTAGGCCTTACGGTCTATCGAGTCTGCTCGAACCTTAGATCCTTAGTTGGGTGCCGAGACCCTCCCATCCCTTGTGCTCCAGAAACCCCTATCATCCATCCCCACCCCCCTGAGATAGGCCATTATCTGATACATCCACTTTCTGTGTCTGTCCCACCCTCTCTTGAAGCCCTCCACTGTGGATCTCTGAACCAGCTCACCAGGCAGGGCATTCCAAGGGTCCACCACCCTCTCAGTGAAAAACCTCCTCCTCTTCCCCTCACCCTTACACCTTCCAACTTCAAACCATGCCCTGTGGTGATACCTCCCTGCTTTAGTCTAAAGATCCCCTCCATGTTTACCCTATTTATTCCCTTGAGGTACTTGAAGACCTCAATCATGTCCCCCCGTCTCTCCTCTCCTCCAACGAAAACAGGCAGAGCTCCTCAAGTCTGTCCTCATATGTCAAATCCCCTAGCCCTCGTATCATCTTTGTTGCCCTCCTCTGTACCCTCTGCATGAGCTGTATGTCCCTCTCCAAGTGTGGTCTCCAGTACTGTACACAGTACTCAAGGTGTGGTCTAACCAGTCCATTGTACAGCGGCAGAATCACTTCCTTGCTCCTAGAGGTGATCCCCCTTACGATGCATCCCAACATCCTGTTTGCCTTGCTAGCCACTCTCCTGCACTGTTCAGAGTTATTCATACATGCATCCACCATGACCCTAGGTCTTTTTCCTATTGAGGCCTCCAGTGCCTCCCTCCCAGGGTGTACCTGTGTTTAGGTTTCCACCAAGATTCAACACCTTGCACTTGGTGATATTGAAATTTAATTCCATGTGTGAGCCCAGCTTCCAGGATGTCCAGGTCCTGCAGGGCCAACCTCCCTCTTCACCCTCAACTACTGCTCCCATCTTGGAGTCATCCGAAAGAGACTCATTTCACCCTATACCCTCCCTGATGTCCGATATGTATGCATTAAACAGGATTGGACCCAGGACCGAGCCCTGTGGTACCCCACTACCAACCTCTCTAGGGTTTGAGATCTCCCCACAGACCACTACTCTCTGAGTGCATCCAGCTAGCCAGTTTTCAATTCATCTGACCATCAAAGGGCCTACTCCTAACCCCATCAGTTTCTCCACCAGACCATTATGAGGGACAGAGTCAAACGCCTTACTGAAGTCCAAGAATAATACATCCACAGGCTTACCCCTGTCCAGTTCTGATGTTACCCATTCATAGAAGTCCACAAGGTTGGTTTGACATGATCTACCTGGCACAAACCCATGTTGCCGACTATCCAGACCTCTCACCTCCTCCAAGTATACCCCTAATCGTTCCTTTAGTATACTCTCCATTAATTTTACCACCACCGAGGTCAAACTGATGGGTCTATAGTTACCTGGTACTTCCCGACCCCTTTATGGATTGGTACCACATGTGCCTCTCGCCAATCCCAAGGTACCCTCCCCGTCTCAAGTGACCTGCTGAAAGCTCCGCCAGGTGCAGCCAGTATGTCCGCCAATTCCATAGTACTCGGTGAATTCCATCTGGCCCAGGAGATTTGTCTTTCTTTAGGGCCTTGAGGGCTAACCACACCCTTTTGGCAGAGATAGCATCATCCGTCCCCTCCACCTTACTGGCCTTTTTATCCTTACCCAGATGTGACACCCCTGGGGTACCTCTCCCTCCCTCTTGCTCCATTTCTGTTGCTCCCCTGATCCCACTTACTGATGCTTCTATCCTCTTCGTGCCTTGCTTTGTAGATATTCCATCCCCCTCCCTAGTGAACACAGAGGCAAAGTACTCGTTAAATACCTCTGCCTGGTCCCTCGCCTCTTCCACCCACCCTCCTTCTGATCTCAATCTGCTGAGATGGCCCTTAGTTTTTCTCCACTCCCAATGTACCAGAAGAACCCTTTCCGTCCATGTATCCCTGTGCCAGCCGCTGCTCTTTACTGGACTTTGCTCCCCTCACCATACGGGTGACTTTTCTAGATGCAAGCTGGCACATTTCCTTATCCCTATCTCCTCTTGTTGTTTTATATTTTTTGTAGGCCGCCATCTTTTCTCTGACTGCTACCTGTACCTCACTGGACCACCAGCATGGTTTATGTGACCTTGCTCCCTTACGTTTCAACTTAGCGCAGATCCTGACTGCCTCATGAAGTCCCTGTTTCATGACCTCCCATCTCCTTTCCACACTTGTCGTTGAGGTAATCCCCTTCAAGTGATCCTTGAGAATATTTCCCATGCCCATAAAGTCTGCCCCCCTGAAGTCCACTGCCAGTGTCCTAGATCTCACCCCCCATGCTTATTTGAAACCAGACAGTATTGTGGTCGCTCCCAGTCAGGGGTTCTGTACAACCATGTCCCGTCACCAGATCCCCATCTGCCAGAACCACATCCAGGACATGCCCTCCCTTGTGGGCTCCATCACATGCTGTGTTAAGAACACATCCTGGAAGCCATCCAGCAGCCTCTGCTCCTGGCCACCTTAGAGGACATTCCCCAGTTAGTACCTGGCATATTAAGGTCCCCATCAACACCACTCCTTCCCTTTTGGTCTACACTGGGCAATGATGTTGTCCAGCAAACCATCCTCTAGAACATCACTCATCCCGGGGGCCTATATGCTACACCCAGCTGACCTTATCTCCTGGGGATCATAAGGTGACCCATAAGGCCTCCACGTTTCCCTCTGCCTCTTCTACCCTAGCAATTTCTATGTCATCTCTAATGAACATAGCCACTCCACACCCTCTGCTCTCCTTTCTATCCTTCCTAAGCATAGTGTACCCCCATACGCTTAGGAGGTCCCAGTCATGGTTTTTGTTGGCCCACGTCTCCGTGACCGCTGCCACATCCACCCGAACAGCATGGCCTGGAACTCTGGCAACTTGTTTCCCAAGCTTCTGGCATTTACTAACACCTACCCCACCCCTTATCCATGATCCTCTTTGTAGAACCCCACCCAGATTCCTTATACTTCCATCCTCCTCTGCTCCTCCTGAAACCTCCACCCCAGTCTGTTTCCCCTCCCTCTTGGGCTTGAAGGCTACTCCCATCTGGAGGAGAGGCTTCTGGTCAGCCCCTCCCTATCCCTTCCCCCTTAAAGTTTAAACCCCACCTTTCTTGTATGTAGTCAGCCATCCCCTGTTTAAGGACTTCCATCCCTAATGGGGCAAGATGAAAACCTGTCCTTGGCATATAGTCCTATCCTCCCAAACTCCATTCCGGTTCCCCAACACCCCAACCTCTCTTCACCCCACTTCCTGAGCTAGTCATTAACCTCTGTGAGCTTCATTTTTTTCTCCACTGAGGCCTTTGGTACTGGCAATATCTCCAAAAAGGAAATGTTGCATCCATTATCCTGACAGACTCTGGCAAGTTCTTGGAACCTTGCTTGGATTTCCAAAACGCTATTTCCCTCTCGATCATTAGTTCCCAAATGCACCAGGAAATCTGGTTTCCCTCCACAATCCCTAACCATTTCATACACCATGAACTTTGCTCTGTGCACTGTCAGCCCAGAGATACTCACTACCTTCACCTGGCTATGGCATCCACCCCCCTGTCCCTCCCACTGGATACACCTAATCATCGAGTCTCCCAATAACAGAACCTTAACACCGCTATCATCCTTATGGTTACCTCCACTATGCCCTCTCAGCCCCCCTTCCCCTCCTTTATTCATGATCTCAATTTCATGGGAGTCTTCCTGCCTTATTAGAGACTCCCTTGTCACCCTCCCCTTTCTGCCTCCCTTGCTATTTTGTCCACTTAACTCAAACCCCCTCTGAATAGGTGTCCCCTTTAACCCTCTCTTATCTGAACCATTTATCCTGGCCCTGATAGTTTCCCCTTCCCCCACACCACCATCCTCCTCCCTTGTAATAGTACCCCTGCCTCCAGAGGCTCTCTGTGGGTCCCCTTTAGCTAGGGCCCCCTCCTTGGTACTGACCCCCCTGCTGAAGGGGGGCTCCTCTCCCACCTCCTTGTCTCCCAGTTTCTCTCCAGTCATGCTCTCCTCTCCTCTCTCATGTCTGAAATATGCTGCATCTCCCCCATTTGCTTAACATATATGTTTCCCCTTCTCCCTCTGGGACTATTTCTATCCTTTCCATAGCTAGTCTGTGATGCCCTATGGGTATCTGACTTACTCCTCCCAGCCTCTGTATAAGTTTCCTCATTTCCACCAACCCCTTCCTCCCCCTCTAGGTTGCTTAGTAGCTCAAATTTATTGTGACACTCTATGTCAGCCTCCATCAAGTAACCCGAGTTTCCCGACTGCACCTCTAAACTGCCCCTCTTCTTCCCCTCTTGCTCTGTTCACCTTAGGAGCTCTCCCTTCCCGCAGTCTGCTGTTTTAGGCTTCCGCACAATGGCCCCTCCTGACTCTTCCCCCTCCACTCTCTTTGTATTCAGAATGTTCACCCCGTATGCTTTCCCCTTAGCATCAACTTCCCTATCTAAGGGTCCTCTGTCCCTAATATCCCCCCTCCTGCTTGCTGTAACATAATGTCCTGTAATTTCAGAGCATTGCCCCAGCCTCCCCTCAGCCCCACCCTTCTGCTGCCCATATCCACACCCCTTATCCTTGGACACACCCCCCAGCTCCCCCAGCTTACTCCTTAACCAATATAGCTCACTCCTGATACAAGATAGCTGTCTACAGAGTGGGCAGCCTCCCTCTTTCCAGGCCCAATTTAGAATTATTGCCATCCCACAGCTTGTGCAACCTACAACCCTTCTGAAAATGCCTGCCATGGCAGAATATGGCCACCCTTTTGATCCCCCTCTGTTTATAATGGCACACCCCCTTTTCTCAGTCCCTTTCCCCTTGAATACAGTTTCTCTCTATACTGACTGTAGTTATTTACAAACCCAGTTTCAACCCCACCAATAAAGTTCCCAAGTCTCACAAACACATACAGTCCAGTGTGTGTTCGGTCCCACTAACAGTGTGTGTAAGCAGACATCAGGTACAGTATGATGTCACAGGCCCACCAGCTCCTGTTGCTTCGAATTTCAGTCCCAAACAGAAATACTCAGCCCTTCAATCCCAACCCCCAGTGGCTTTTCAGTATTTAAGAAAGCCTACAAAACAGGGTGGGTGGGAGAGCTCTTACCAAACACCAGGCAAACAACACATTTAAATTTCCCTCTAATTAACCCTGCCAAATAACTGTCCCCAAGCCTCCAAAGTTACAATATCACAGCCCAAGTAACAGTTCTAATTCAAGGTAATCATTTTTAACACATAGAACTAATTTCACTTACAAACTATTCAAATATTTCAGTTAAAACAGAATATAACCCCAGACCTCTGTCCTACCTGCCTGCTGCTTAAGTTCCCAAGTGAACAATGAAGGCCAAGGTAATTCCTGTTTGAAGACAAGGTAATTGCAACTAATGTCCTCTCCCCCTAACACCAGGCAAACAACACATTTAAATTTCCATCTAATTAACCCTGCCAAACAACTGTCCCCAAGCCTCCAAAGTTACAATATCACAGCCCAAGTAATAGTTCTAATTCAAGGGAATCATTTTTAACACATAGAACTAATTTCACTTATAAACTATTCAAATATTTCAGTTAAAACAGAATATAACCCCAGACCTCTGTCCTACCAGCCTGCTGCTTAAGTTCCCAAGTGTGTGTTTATAAGTGTGTGTCCCAAATTGTGTTTATAAGCTACAGATTTTAAACAATAATGGGAATAGCTATTTTTTGACCAGTGTGTAGTATTTATGAGTTGATGCATACCAATCTACTGTTAGTTTATCCTGTGTTTTATACTAAAAGACATGAACACTAATAATAATAGCATCATACAGGCTTGCTTAATTGTTGGTGTATACATAAATATTACATTTCCCCTTTTTTGTCCACTTCCCTTCTCCCCACTCTCCCTCCTTTCTACCAATCTGATAATTATGAAGGTATATATTATTGCCTTTCACGTATTGTATAACTTATGTTTGGATTTTTAGATGTTTTTATGTCTGGTGTCTGTTTTTGCACATTTGCACTTTTGAATGGCTGGTATACACACTGCGTGTATAAAGAGTTATACCTTTTTGTGCGCTATAGCTTTAAGATGAGCACTTTAAAAGGGGAGATTGTGTAGCCATTCATACAGTCTTGAAAAAGCATGAGAAGTGCAAACACATTTTACTTCTGTTGGGAGGGGTGTCTAGTTCAGCATGGTGTCTACTCGCTGATAGTGCTAGCGGTGTTTTTAACTTGGAATAAAAAGGAACTTTTCTACTTGAAACCTACAAGCTTTCTGAACTTTGTTTGCAGTAGTGACTGAGATGTTGCACTCCAGTTTCAGTAAGTGTTTTTGAACTTTTGTGACTCCTGTTTTTTGTGTTAGCCACCTGGCCATTGGTTTTTGCATTATCAGAGCCAGGATGCTGCTTGAAATCCTGATTCATTATAATTGGTTCTGATTCAAATCACAGCCTTTTGCAAACAGTGAGGAAATAATGAAATGGCCATAAAATTGCCTAAGCAATACAGGAATGTTTTTCACACATTGACTTGTGAACATTCTATGTGATAATGGCAACTGCCGAATGGCAACCCACGTTATTGTAACGTCAGGGCAGTAAAAACAAATTTGCCACCCTGACATCCTCGGCGCATGGAGGAATGATGCCAGGGACTTGGTTCTATTGCTTTCTGTGGGGGGCTTCACCCCCCGCACCCCCCCTACTAAAGGATTCTCAACTCCGAGGGGTGCATGTCGGGGGGGCATAAAAAAAAGTTTCGGGCTGGGCACAACAAAAATGCAGTAGCACCTGGACCCAGACCTGAACCTGGTACCACACACACCACAAGTGGAGGCCAACCCCCGATGCCACAGCACAGCTTGGTAGCTGACCGCAGCGCCACCCCCTACATCCCCTCCGTCCCATCCCAAGCCACACTCACCATGCTCACTCCCTCCCTCCATGCACATGTACATATAGAGACATCCTGTTGCTACAGTTGCCCACCCCACCACATCTGGTTGCCCTCCCACTGCATTGAAATTCGGGCTTTCACCCACATCGCATTGCCATTTCGAATGGTGCCTCAATTCAGGCACCAGTGTCATAGGCTACCAACTGTGAACACTGCTTCAGAAAATGAAAACGGAAAGCTTATGCTACAAATGTGATGGGTACAGTTCTCAGTCAAAGAGAGGACAGCAAGATCTGTTTGCCTGCTCCCCCCCCCACACCTTTGCTCCTTCCCTATAGGAAAAACTCTGTCAGAATATTTGTTTTTATCTAATTATGGTACTACAGTTTTTGGGCAGCACGCCTTTAGCACAGCAGCACATTAGTCACAAACATTAATTGCAGGGACAGTCTGCATACCAGCATGGCTGCTTTTTTCTACCACCTACGTATACCCAAAGCACCTGACAGAAAATATGTTTGTATGTTTTTTATCTAAGAGTACAACAGTTTAAGCTGTATAGCCTGCAGTGACGGCACTATGCATTAATTTAGATTGTCAGGTACTATAGCTAGCTAGATAATAGGAAGATAGATAGCTAGCTAGCTAGCTAGCTAGATAGATAGATAGATAGAGACAGAGATAGATTCAGTCAGAGATAGAACAATAGATAGACAGACAGCCAGACAGATAGATGAATACAGGTGTACCATGATCATAATTTGCCTTCCTTTACCCCTTTTACCACTCTCCTATAGCATAAGCAGTGGCAGAAAAAAATGTTTTTTGTTTGTTTTATTTAAGATACCACAGCTTTAGGCAGCACCTTTGTTTTTTAACACTGCACTACTACAACAATTCTTGTTACTTTCCCATTTCCTTATTTGCAAAAGCAAAGGCAACAGTCTGGCAGAAATATGTTTACACTTTTTAAAAAGCTTTCACAAGAGACAGCACTTCACATAGAACAACACTCCCTCTTCTCATAAAATATTTTTTAAACCTAACAGGTATGTGTAATTGCAACAAACTGTGGAGGTTTTAGTTTGAGTTCTTCCTGACACCTCCTCAATAGTTATAGGAAATTAAGATATTTTTTGTTTAATTTGGGTAGCTCCCTGAAAGTGGGCCAGACTATCAGAAGAATATGAGTCCGATGTCTGCCTAGCTCCCAGTCCACTTCCACCTTTTTGCCACAGTTGCCACTGGGTCTCACTCACTGTACTGGAGCAGTTTAATTTTTATTGCTGTGGGCGAAGTCTACAGCCATCTTGCGTCAGCTAGAAAAAAGGAATTACCAAGCAATACATTTTTTATACCTTTCAGTGTATCCTTTCATGACTGCAAATCTCTATGGCAGTTAAAGATATACTCCCTTCTTTCTGTTTAGAATGATGGACACAGAACTCCAAGTTGCTTTTCTCTGAGAGCAAATGTGCACACATTCCAAACACATCAAAATATCTTTAAAACTATTCAAGGGATGCAATGTGAAAGTTTTTCAGGACAAAAAGACCTTTCACATAAGGGTAGTCACTAATCTGAATTCTTTATATTTTGTAAAATATGGTCTTTCAAACAGCTTCAGTTGTTTTTTCTCTGTGAGTGAACAGAATAAGAGTCATGCCAAACAAAATAAATATCTCGGAAAGTGTACACGTTACCAATACACAACCAACATTAAAGCTGTTCAAGACAAAATGACCATTCAAATGAGAGTAGTCACTAATCTGAATTCATTAGATTTTCTTAAATATAGCCATCCAAAATGCGGAAATTGTGAAGAAAAATGAAAATTCTAGTAATCAGATGACCATAGTTTAAAATACATAATTAGTGCAGCTTAATGAATAGGCTAATTGAAAAGGTATTTTTGCCCTGAACAGCTTTCATGCTGCTTGTTTATGCACTTGTTTATCTGTAATGCCTATACTTTTAGAGATAATTACATATGAAAAATGAAAACTGAGGTAATTAGATGGCTATAGTTTAAAAAATATAATTAGTGCAGCTTAATGAATAGACTCATTTGAAAGGTATTTTTTGTCCTGAACAACTTTCATATGGTGTTGTATCTGTAACTTGTATACTTTTAGAGATATTTACATTTGTGTTGCATAGCTCCTACTGCACTTCCAAACAGCCTCAGTTTTGCAAACCACTCAGCCAGTTAAGTGAAATTCTGGACTAGACCACCTTGTTCATCTCTTGCCATATCTAATTTAAAGTGGACAGGAATTGATTACTTATGTGCAGCTCTTTGAAATGTATCTGTTTTCATAAATTATATTTATGCCATTAAAGGATCCTTATTTAACTGTGTCTGAATAAAAGCTGAAGCTGTCAGTTGTGTTTTGTATTGTTTTCCTTGAATGGACAACATTCTGTGCAGTTCCTTTCATGGAACCAAGAAATTGGAGTTTTGACTACATCACTTCATGGTTTCAGAACCGTGGGCACTGTACTGAAAAGTTCATGCTAACATTTCTGAAACCATGAAGTCACAGAAAAACTTGTTGCCATATTGGTCCTTGTAACATAAGATCCACAGAAACAGATGATTTGCTACCTTTTATTGGACCAACAGAGTTGTTACAAAAGAACACAGGTGCTTTTAGCTTTTGGACTACACAGAATCCTTTCTCAGAAAACACTGGCAGTTGTTTTAGAAGAACTTACTTTCTCAAAACCCAGATCATACAAAGAAACAGATGAAAAGTTGTTAAGGACCCCATTGGTTAAAACTGCATTCAAAAAAACAACATAACCATATTAAAAAAAGCAAAAGTTCCATTAAAGGAAAGCTATCCCAAGGTCAAATGTCACTGACTTGAAAGTTCACTCCCTGAGAAAAGCTATACACCAACTGAAGCTTCATTTTAAAACCATCTGTATATGTGTGTGTGTGTGTGTGTGTGTGTGTGTGTGTGTGTGTGTGTGTGTGTGTGTGTGCATGTGTGTGTGTGAGTGTGTGTGTGTCTGTGCTAGCATTAGTAAAATGATGATTAAAAACCACAAGGAAAATAAGCTTAAGCAATACATAGTAAATAATGGTAAAAGTCTTATAAATATGAAAATATCAGTGTGTTAAGTAAAAAATAGGTTAGAAGACAACCTGCCCTAGTGTAAATGAAGCATTCACCAGCTGTTTCACATAGTGGTGTCAATCAAATTTTACACAGTGCAAGTACGGTTCAGATACATTTTTCTTAAACTCTGTGTCCAATAATCTATGTAACTCATGAATAGTCAAACTTGTACTGTTCTAAACATGATATATCTGCAATTCAGTAACAAGTGACTAGTGTATGTGTACAGTCAAACCCCAAACCTAACACAGACCCCTTGTAATTGAAATATTGTTAGCCTTAATGTATCAACATGTGTACACATGTACTTAATCTGCTGTTGTATTAAATAACAGTTCCATAAATCTAAAACCAAAACAAAACACAACTGAGAGCTTCAGCTTTTATTCAGGCACAGTTAATTAGGGATCCTTTAGAGGTATGAATGCAATTTATGAAAATAGAGACATTTCAAACAGCTGCACATAAGTAATCAATTCCTGTCCCCTTTAACTCATTCAGACCCACTGTGTGTTTAGAAAGTTGGAGACAGAACTCCAGACTGATTTTCTTTGGGAATCTTGCTAAGGCACTGTACAGCATTTGTAACAAATGTGCACACATTCTAAACAAATCTAAATTTCTTTACAACTATTCCAGATGCACAAAAACAACCAGTCTGAAAGCTGTTCAGGACAAAAAGACCTTTCAAATGAGGGTTGTCACTAATCTGAAGTCCTTATATTTTATAAAATATGGTAATCTTATTACATGTATTTCCATTTTTGTTTTTACAAAATTCACATTTCTGATGGCTATTTAAAAAATATATATATATATATATATATATATATATATATATATATATATATAAGAATTTAGATTAGTGACTACCCTCATTTGAAATGCCTTTTTGTCCTGAACACAAAAATGTGAAATAATACACTTTGGGCACAGAAATCCAGAGGCAGAGTAGAAAATGCATGGAGTGATATTGACAACATTAAGAAAGCACACATTCAAAAAAAAATATTTTACATACAGTTGATTACTGTTTAACAATAGTATGCATCTATGCCTGCCATTGTACATCTGATTCAAACCCATAACCACATCATTGGTCACTAGAAGCAAAAGGGGGGGGGGCTGGAGACCATAATTGACACCTTGTTTTTGTGTTAAAGGGGTCAGTTTTTTTTTACAGCAAAAGGAAAGAAAGGGGCCATTTCTAAAATGTGCAGATGAGCATGGGGACCACTGTTTTTCACAACATGCCACCGCTGGCAGCTACCACTTCAAGATTGCTACTACTCCCGCCTAATACAATCAGGGGAAAACCAGAAGTAGTCTACCAGCACTGAGATCAATATGGTTAAGGCACATTTACCAGAAATTACTGCTTAGAAACAAATGAGAAAGTGACTGTGATGATGAGCAAGTCCCAGATTGGATCTTTAGTTTGTTAATAGTCTCTTCCTGAGTCTGACTTTTACAGCTGTGTGGGCCAAGCTCCACAGATGTAATGCCATCATCAGATTTGTATAAGAGCACTGCAGAAGCACATAACCAGACCGCTATCTGATGTTCTGCCACAGTGCTTTAGCATAGTTTCCAGTGATTCTGTTTATACAGCCCTTCCCATCTGTGGACCACATAAACATACTCACTTCCTAGTACACTACTTCTCCTTTCCTCAAATGCAGAAGTGACAGCTGTCGTGAGCAATATGGTGGCACTGACTTAAACTACACATGCACAAGTATTGTGTATACTTATGTAACCCTCATGCCACCTTTGGATAGCTGGCTCCCCCCTTAAAAGAACTACTGCCAACTACATGGCATACAATTTACTATTGGCATAACTACACACATGGTACCACCCCTAGCATTGGAGTGTATACCAGGCTCATTATCTAGAAGATGGGGGGGTGGGGGTACATACTAAAATTAACCTTTTTATTTACAACCAGGTCCAGGGGAGAGGATGCTAGGCGTATGTAGGACCTAACTGCAGAGGGGCCCCAGTAACATTCACACTAGAAGCAATAAGTAGAATGTACAAAGCAGTAACTGGAATTTTGCAGTATGGCTTTATTTAGAGATGTTATTCAAAACAAGGGTGGTTCCCCAAAGGTTTGTCATTGCAATACAGGCACATTCTTTTTTACAGGACACTTTGCTAGGCAGTACTGCTTTCCACAAAACATACTGTATCTATCTCACTTCCAAAGTGTATATCTGTGGGATATGCCACACACTTTAAAATCCTCCTGGTGCATGGTGTTTGCCCAGGGAGCACTGGTGCCCATACATGAACCAGTTAGCCCTGCCTGAATCAACAGATGGTGTTCCTCCCACCCTTTGCCCCAAACAGCCTCTGCCTTTCCTTTCCTTCGGGGTTACACCAAATGAGTCTCCTATCCCCAATGAATTGCTAAAGACTCCCAACTTTAGCTTTAAATTCAGCACAGTCATGGTGAAAGGGGTCCTGTCCGGTGTGATCTAGCCTTATCTAGGGCACACACACCTCAGACAACTACCTCAGAGAACAGTATCAAATTCTGTTATCACAGATTAGTTGTTCCTTCCTCCCAGTCATAGAAAGAACAAAAAGCACCTTTCTTTCTCTGGTAGTTGTCAGATTCTATTCATCGTTCTTCCTTAAGGCAACTGTGAACTTCAGGACCTTCAGGGGATTGCCCCTTGGATCCATAAGAATTGCAGTCCATCTCACTCCCCCTGGAGGGAAACTAAAGAGTCCTGTAGGCAATCAATCTCCACCACTTCACAGGCAAACTGAAGATTTTACTAAGCTAGGGTGAGAAAAATATTAGGGCTCCCTTTGAAACAGCCCAAATGGCAGACCTTCTGTCACTCTGACTGCTATACTTGAACTTACTGATGAACATTCCAAGCTCCCCGAGAGCAGCTGACTCTAAAATGGTTATACTGCTGCAAGAGTTCTAAATGACATAATCATCCTTTTCTCAGACTAGCTGAGTAAACAGTGATGTTATTATGTAGAAAGTCTCTAATGAGCTCCCCACCCGCTGCATTGTCTACCTGCTTAATACTAGTACTAATGGGATTCTAGTGACCCCAGGGGACTGGGTTGTTCTGGGACAAACTGCACATGTGCGAGTATCACGCATGTGCAGTACTGCAATTGCTGCAGTATTACATCTGACTCCAGGGCAGTGAGAGCACCACATATTCTTTTCACCACTCTTGCCACTCCTAAAAGAGCTCCATAGCCATATTGGCTCTGACCAGAGTTTGTTATATATACACAGTATATTTTTTGTTTTTCTTAGTATTACTAAGCATTTGATTAAACAAGCTGAAATGAATGACACTCTTCAATTAAAAATAAAAATTGTGCGGGACAGCCTGCCAACACAACAGTAGCACTACTGCTTACAGTTCCAGTGACACAGATTTGGAAGCCAACTCAGAGTGTCAGAGGGTCAGCAAGGGGAGGGGATTGAGCATCTGAGGGATTACTCTCCTCCTGTACTGGAGGGATACAGAGTCCTGTGTATGCCTGGACCCTAGCAGAGACACCTCCAAGGGGAGAAACAGAAAGAAACTCCCAACAGGCAGGATGATTTCCGGGGACTGAAGAGTGGAGACCAAATAGATCAGCAAGAAAAACATGAGATACCTAGGATATTAAGGAATGGGGATGGGGAAGTCATACAAGAACCAAGAGGGGTGGGAGCAAACAATGGATGGTGGTGTACCTCAGTTCCATGAGTCTGGGTAATAAAATTCCAACTCCAAGCACTGATGGTAGACTCTGTGCTGGATTTAGTTGCTCTTACAGAAACTTGGGACAATGAGAATGATGACTGAGACCTAGTGATCCCTTGATACAGCTTACATAGTTGCAATAGATGGTTCATAGGTTCATAGGAAAAATTCAGATCCATAAGCGATAGAAGCCATATAAGGACCCGTTACTAACTAGTTAACATAACTCCATTTTTTCCCCCCATACACCCATCCAGTCGGTACTTAAATGCTTCCAAACTACCAGCACCCACCACATCCTCCGGGAGTCTGTTCCAAACATTCACTACCCTCTGATTAAACCATCTTCCTCTTCTATTAGTTCTATATTTTCCACCTTTCAGTTGTTTATTGTGAGCCCATGCATGCTTCCTTGTATGCTCTTTCCAGGTTAATCCTGCCACATTGTGTAGTATTCCATCACTCAATGCCTTATAAACATAACACAAGTCCCCCCTTATCCTTCTGTATGCCACTGAGTATAAGCTTGGATGTTTTAATCTGGTACCATACTCCTGCTTATTAATTGAGCCCACTTTCTTAGTAAATATTTTTTGTACTTGCTCCACCCTTTACCCCCACCAACACTTTGTACTGAGCAGAAGGGGCCACCGTACTCCAGAACAGGTCTCACCAGGGATCTATACAAGGGCACAAGAACCTCTCTCCTGCTACTTCGGATATTACACAACAGGTTGCCAATTATCTTATTAGCTCTATTAACACAGGTTATACTATGTTTGTCAAAGTTCAGTCTATCTGTCATGATCACCCCAAGATCATTCTCACTATCTGTTGCCTCTATTATATGAGAATTCAATGTATATTGTGCTCTAACATTATTGGGTCCAAAATGTATGACCTTACATTTGGAAATGTTAAATTCCAATTTGTGCTTGTCTGTCCAGTTCTCAAGATGGCAAAGCTGTTCTTGAAATTTCATGATGGCCTCATTGTTGTTCACTATTGCCTCAATCTTTGCATCATCTGCATACTTGCAGATCCATACTTCACTGGACGCATGCATACTAGAAACTAAAACATTAAACAGCCTTGACCCCAGCACTGACCCCTTGGGCATCCCACTAGTCACCCTTGCCCCTGTTGACAGGCAACCTCTCACATGAACCTGCTGCTGTCTGTTACATAGCCAGGCTGCTACCCATTTACAGAGATAGAAATCTACCCCTAGTTGCTGAAGGATCCTAAGCAAAACAGAGTGTGAAACAGAGTCAAAGGCCTTTCTATAATCCAAATACACAACGTCAACTGGAAATCCAGTGTCCAGTGCCTGAATCACTGGCTCAAAAAATGTAATAGATTCACGGTGCATGATCTCCCACCTGAGAAACCATGCTGAGAAACACCTAGATGATTCAGGGTTTTTAGTTGTTTTCAAGGGGGGAGGCGCAAGGGTAACCATTTACTTCAGGGAATAACTAGAGTAACAGAAGATGCAGCATCCATTAGACGGAAAGGAGCTAGAATCACTGTGGGTACAGTTTACAGAGTCATCTGGTAGAAAACTTTGCTTGGAGTGGTTTAGAGGCCACTACGCAGTGGGAGGTGACAGATAAAGAACTAGGAGCAGAAGTAAAAAGGAGGGCAGCAAATCAGCATGCCAGATAATGACTGGACCATCCCAGCAGGCAGCAGTGCCAGAATTACAGTCCTGCTTGATACTTTGCAGGACTACATGCTGGTGCAGCATGTCAGGTAACCCACTAGACAATCAACCAGTCTCAATGTGGTACTGACCAACTCAGAAAGACAATATGGCATGCGGGTTGAGGAACCACTGGGGCCCAGTAATCATAACAGTGTATGGTTTGAGTTGGCCCAGGACACCAGCAAGCCCTCATCTAAGGCTTAGGTGCTATACTTCTGAAGGGCTAGTCCTAGACAGATTAGCTAGGGAAGAAAGCATTGGGGAAGTTGAAGACAGATGGGGGAATCATAAAAGGTGCCATTCTTGCGGCAATTAAAACATGCACAAGAATAATTATCATGAGAAACAAGAACAAGAGACCACTTTGGTTCTCTGAAATGGTCAGAGAAACAGTGAGAGCCAAAAAGAAGGCCTTTATAAAGAGCAAAGAAAATTGGGGGATAAGGAACAGCATCAGTGTTAGCTGAACACCTGTCAGGGCTATTTAATAGCTCTTTGCAGCAGGAGTGGATCCAAGGACTGGAGGATGGTGGCCGTAGTTCCACTACACAAGGGAGGGGAGAAGGAGCAGCCAAAAAACTAGAGGCACGTCAGCCTTACTTCCATGGTAGGGAAGCTGATGGAGACACCAGTCAAAGAGGACCTACTGGAATACTTGGAGAAAAATGGGTTTCAGAATAGTAAGCAGCACAGATTTGTAGCAGGGAGGTCTTGCTTAGACCAACCTGATAATGTCGTTTGACTGGATGACCAGGGTAGTTTGCAAGGGGCACGCAGTAGACTTTCTGTACTTTGATCTCAGCAAGGCATTAGAACATACCTTTCAACCTCTCAGCATTAAAATGCACAGCACTGGCCTTCAAAATTCAGAGTAAATGGCCAGAATGTGTAGCGCTTTCTTATTTTAAAGAATAATGTGTCTAAGAATTACTGACTCCACATGTTTAGTGCCACAGAATGCTTCTATTAAGTCATTTCAATGTTTTAATAGTTTTTGTGTCCAGAAATAGCTAACATGAGAAACATAAGTAAGCTTTCATACAGCAAAAGTAAAGTTAAGTGTAAAACTCATTGCGCAATGCAAAATTCATAGCAGTTGAGAGGTATGCATTAGCCTCGATGTCACACTGAAGGCTGCTGAAGAAAATGGGGAATCAGGGAGTTTGTTGGAGGAGGAGACAGCAGACTTGTAGTGAATGGGGTCAGATCAGTGGAAAGAGAGGTCACAAGCAGAGTACCACAAGGATCTGTCCTGGGCCCAGTCCTCTTTCATATGTTCATCAGTGACACAGGACAAGGAATCCAGGGCAGGTTGTGTCTATTGAAGATGTCCCTAAACTCTGTGGTAGAGTTGACAATGTGGAGGGGATAAAGGAACTGCAGACAGATCTGAAAAGGCTGTAAACTGGTCCAAAGTCTTGCAGCTGAAATTCAAAGTCAAGAAGTGTAAAGTAATGCATGTAGGGAACAAAAACCCCAGAACAGAGAACTGAATGGGAGGGGTTCAGCTGGACACATTATTAGAGGAAAGGGACCTGGGAGTCATCATCAGGGAATTCCTTCAATAAACCAGTCATTGTATGAAGGCCATCAACAAGGCTAACCGGATGCTTAGGGTACACTGGGAGAGGGTTTGACAGTAGGAAGCAGGAGGTGCTCTCAGCACCTTACAGGTCACTGGTAAGCCCACAAATGGAGTACTGTGTCCAGTTCTGGAGTCCCCACCTAAAAAAGAACAGGGACAGTCTAAAGAAGATACAATGTAGGACGAACAAGATGATTCAGGAGAAGGAGGGCAGATATTATGAGGACTGGCTAAAGGCGCTGAACAAGAATTCACTATAAACCAGATTGGGGGGGGGGAGTATGGCTGAGACCTTCAAGTTCCTGAACAGAATGAACAAGGTGCACAGTGAAGAGTTATTTACCAGGAACAGAGAAGCTAAGACACAGGTTCATGAGTGGATGTTAATGGGGGGAAGATTCAAAAAGGATGTGAGGAGGTATTTTATAGAAAGAGAGGTTGAGCCATGGAGTGGTGTGCCAGCAGAGCTGGTGGTGCACTAACCATAACTGACTTCAATCTCAGCTGAGACAGCGCTAAGGGTATAGTAGTTACTCAACAGCATGAGGGAGGTGGAAACATGAACAACAAAAGGGGGAAATAGGGTATGCATATACCCCACAGAGAAGATAAGTCCCCGGGGTATGAGCAGATAATTTGTGCAGATTAGAGAGGCCATCTGTCCTTTTCAGCCATCATTATACTTTTTATTATGATGCCAGTCATCCACAGGCCCCACACCCAGCTATACAGGCCCAGCCCTGTGAACCAGATCCTGCTTGATTGCAGGGATTAGGGAACCTCAATGACCCCACCATGCAGGGCACAAGCCTTGGGGGATGAAGCAGCAGACAAGTCCTGGAGGATAATAGGGTATCAGGTCAGGGATCACTGGTGAAAGAGGGCTGGTTTGGGTAGGAGGAGAAAAATAATAACAAAAAAAATATGAAGATTTTAATGTAGCTTGCCACTGCCACTCAGACAAATCTTGCTTACACTGGAAGTTCAGCATGCTCTCCCTGTTTTGTTACATTTCCTTAGGTTCACAACCTTTCATGGCCCCATGCCACCTGATCATCCCAACTGTAATTTAGCAGGTCAATTAGTGAGGTCAAAGGACTAGGCAGACACAGAAAATAGACTGTAGGTGCAGTCAGGTGGCTTCTGCAGCCCAGCTGCAGCACAGTGTGAGTGTGTGTGTGTGTGTGCGTGTGTGTGTGTGTGTGTGTGTGTGCGCGCGTGCGTGCATGCGTGCATGCGACAGTGCTGCCATGACGAGATTATCACTCTGTGATATATGTGACTGGAGGCAGAGATAAAGGCAGAGCAGGAATGAGCATTCAAGCAGCACAAACCCAATGAGACAGGCAACGCACAGAAGAACAAGTAGGTACAATATATCTCATTGTCTCTAGTGCTGCCTGCCTGCCTGTCTGTCATACTTCCTAGCAGTCTCCAGGAATGTACTCCCCAAGGAGCTTCAAGAAGGGTCTTAAAGCCCACCTGTTGGAACTAAGCCTCTGCAACTGTGACCGCTGAGTCAGCCGACTCCTTGCTGCCGATCTAACCTTATTGGGACATCAATCTGACTGTGACTGTCTCGTGTATATTAATACTTCTTCTGTTTATGTTGATTGTAATTAACCTGACACTGTATCATTGACTGGGTCAGTATGTCTATATTGACTGTTAATTGTGAAATTACATGTGTGTATTTTATTATGTTTATAGATGTATGTAATTAATTCTGGGTCAGCCCTGAAAAAGGGTCTGTTTCGGTCTCAGTAGGCCTACCTGGTCACCAAAATTGAAATAAAATAATAATAAATAATTTCAGAGGCAGCTTTTCAATTTTTCACCTGGTGAACATGGACTCAGTACATGCAGGCAAACAGTTCCTATTAGTCAAGGTTTGCAAGGCAGTATAGAGTCTCTGGGAATAAACTGCTCCTTCCATCCCTAATAGGAATGCACTGTTGCAGCAATCCTAGACCTTAACAAAGACATAAACTACATCACCTATTTAAAAAATGGTCTTTAATACCACAGTCAAAGTCAGAAACTTGCAGTGAATTTACTAAAAGCCTAGTAAAGATGGAATAATAACAAGAATAAACCCTGATCATGTGCATACAGTATACAGCATATTCGATGCATACCCCAGGAGAATGAAGGCACGAGTCATAAAGTTGAGTATCCTCATACCCCTTGGAAGTGAATTGAAAAGGATATTACACACACCATGCAGTGGTTTATTTCACTTATTATATGTCAAAACTTAGTTGATAAAGAAGTTTTTCATAGGGATATACAAATGAGATCTGCCATCTGACTATGTATATAAAGCTTTTCAATTCAGGGTCAGGTAAAGTGTTTGACCAATCAGAGTGGAGGACTCGCAGAACCCATTTAAAACAGAATGAAAGTTAGAATTTAAAATGCATCTTTTACAGAATATGTAGGCTTGCAGGTTAAATGTAATTATCTTTTAATTCCAACAAATAGTTTAAAAGCACCTGATCCCATTATCCTAGCAAGCAGATTTTAATGCCTTATAGATTGACCTCACTATACAAATTTGCTTCCTTAAGTCTAAAAGTTATGACAACCCCCACAGATGAGTCAAGCCACTGTGTCAGTTTCCATTGCACTAATGAAGAAATTGAGTGTATTGCTTCATAATTCATTTGAAAACAATATTTACTCATCTCCAAGGGGGTTAGTTGATAGGACAATGATATGCTTGAAACCTGGCAAGCTGATGCTTCCAGTAGATCTCCCTGCTGTTTCCGTCTTGAAATGACAGAAAATGGAAGAACAGAGCAAAAATAAAGATGAGGAAAACAACAGAAAAGAGGACAGAGAGTAATAAAAACCAAATAAAACTATTTGAAAAAAAATCGGTTTATAAATGAAAAGTAGATGCATAAAAATTTGACAGCAGATAAGGACCACTAAGCAAACCCAGTCTGCGCCTTCCTCCCTACCCACACTATTACCACAGACTTTACCAAACCAACAGCTCTTTCTCCCTTCCTCCCACTTCCTTTTCACTATGATTCCCTTCTGCTTATCCCATGCATTCTTGAACTCTACCACTGTTTTAGCCCCCACCACCACAGCCACTGGAGGGCTGCTCCAGGAATCCATCACTCTTTCTGTCAAGAAGTACTTCCTCACATCTCTCCTGAACCTACCCCTCCATCTTCATAGCATATCCCCTTATTCTTGAGCTCCTTTTCTTCTGAAAAATGCTCCCCTCCTGTACTTTAATTTCCCCTGTGAGGTTTTTAAGGGATTGTCTTATCCCCCTTCTCCCTCCTATGTTCAAGGGTGTACATATTGAGGTTGTTTAGTCTGTCCTCATAGAGCTTTTGGTGCAGACCCTGTACCATTTTAGTCACCCTTCTCTGCACTGCTTTCACTCTGTTTACATCCTTCTGGAGATGTGGGGCTGGATTGTTAAAGTCCTGAGAATGCTTCAAGCCCCTAGTGCGCTGATCGTTTGGTGCACAGGGCTTGTGGAATTCTCCTGGCTGGTGATCAGGATTTTCAATCCTGAGCTCATAATGCCACAAGTTAGACCACCTTTTCCCTGATCTAACTTGCACGACCTGGGGGACCCTTTTTACAGGGCTTGCACCAAATCTTTGATGCAAGCTGCTGAAAACTGAGGAAGGTGTCACAACTGTGCCTGCTGTACTAAAATTGAATGCAGCTGCATCAAAGAAGTTTGGCTCAGCTGCACCAAAAAACAGGTTTGATGCAGGGTTTTATGCAAGCCCTCCATCACCCTTTGAAAACTGAGCCTGTGGACTCCAGAACTGGACACAGTACTCTAGGTGGAATCTTACCAGCAGTCTATACAGAGGCAACACCACCTCCATTTTGCTGTTGATGATAGCCCTCCTTATTTATTTTATTTTATTTATTTAGTTTTTGTTGACCGGGTAAGTGCACTAGACAAATCCTGCCTATTTTCAGGCACGACCCGGGGGAGGGGGATACAGATGAATGCCAACTGACCTTGAACCAGATTAAGCTGTTGGTGGTATTTTTAGTGAATGAGGGAAATTTGGCCAGGACACCGGGGAAATTCCCCTACTCTTTTCGATAAGTGCCATGGGATCTTTAACATCCGCCTGAACTACCACCAATCCAGGCAAATGGGACCTCGGTTTAACGTCTCATCCGAAAGACGGACAGTATGCAAGTGGAATGGACCCCAGCATCCCACTAGCCCTCCCAACTGCCTTGTCGCACTGCCTAGCCACCTTTAAGTCATTCGATATGACTACCATCAGGTCTCTTTCCTGCTTGACAGTCATCAATACCACTCCAGCCATTTTGCACACTGCTACTGGGTTTCTGTGTCCTAAGTGCATTATTTTGCAATTTTCGCATTGAAACCAAGGTGCCACACCCTTGACCACTTATTTAGTTTTCTCAGGTCTCTGCTCATCCTCCTTCCCCCACCACTGGAGTGTCCAACTATTGCAGATTTTGGTATTATCTGCAAAGAGGCAGACCTTCCCTTCCAGATCCTCGGCAATGTCACTTCCAAAGACATTAAAGAGGACTGGCCATAGCCCTGATCCCTTAGGCACCCCACTGGTCACCCTCCCTTCCTCAGAATGAACTCCATTTACTACTACCCTCCATCGCCTATCCCCAAACCAATTTCATAGCTTGTTTACCACTTCTAGACCTCTCCTAAGCTACCCAGCTTGCTTACCAGTCTCTTATGTGGAACGATGGCAAAAGCTTTACTAAAATCTAGGTAGACCATGTCCACCGCTCCACCCTGATCTAAATCCTTTGAGATGCAATCAAAGGAATCTATTAAATTCATTTGACAAGACATCTCCCTGGGAAACCATGCAGGACTGTGCCAATGACTGAATGGGACCCCCTACAAAATATTTAGTGGGGCAATACCTCCCCAGCAATAAGCGTAAAATAACCATTAGTACCTATAAACTATACACAATGTAGGTTCTTTTATTATTTTGTATCAGTCCTGCTGAGCATTTGTAGTTTGTCCATGCAACTTCCTTCCCCTTGCTAGTACCATGATCTGAGACACTGACAACCAGTAGACACTCGAAATAAGGGTATCATCCAATGAATCAGTTCCAATAGTTGCAACGTTTATTGCCAACAGTTCAGCAAAATTTTAAACAGAAACAAATAAATGCCATATATGTGACACCCTATCCTAAAAGGCCCTACCAGTTTCACACATGCATGCTTCCTCAGGGACTACTGGCACACTGACAACCAGATCAGATGTTTTGAGTAACACCCTATTGCTTCTTTGTTCTGTACGCACCCTCACCCCCACCCCATGAAACTGGAGCTGGTATCTGCAGCACAGAATACATAGCTGCCATTGCGGAGAGGCCTAATTTCAAATAGATAAGTAATGTACAAAAAGACAGTTGCAAGTTTGTGACAATAAAAGGTTTGTATAATGCTGACCTCTGAGGCACTGGACCCCCTGAAAGTGTGGGTCCTACTGCAACCGCATCTCTTGCACCCCCCAACCCCCAGTCACAGCCCTGAAACCATGCTGCCTCAGGTTCAGTAACCTACTGGAATCAAGATATTCCACAATCCTTTCCCTCAGAACTAATTCCATTAACTTTCTAGTTGCTGATGTCAGGCTGACTGGCCTGTAATTGCCAGCCTCCTCCCTTCTACCACTTGTGTAGTGGGACTATATCCGCCCTCCTTCAGTCCTCCAGAACCACTCCTGTTTCCAGTCAGCTGGCCAAGTCTGGGGTCATCATCCTCTCATCCCAGACTGAGGCTCGTGTCTCAATGACTTTGAGTAGTCGATCTCAGAAGTGCCAGCACTGCATGTCCCATCATCTATAAAATTGCACCAGGCCACTGGCATTTGGCATAAAAAAAAAGAATTTGATTGACTCAGCACCATGGTCTCCCCTTTCTTCCTCAGATCCTCTGCTTGGCTCTGTGATGGTGAGTCTCACTGTCAGCATGGGGTGGTTGAGTGGGTGACGGGTGTTGGTGTTGGTAGTAGGGGTTGAGACTTTGAGTGGGACTTTCAGGGAGATTCAGAGCAAAGATCAAGTGCTTAGTGAACTCAGCCACTTTCAGTCCAGATGCTGTCTCAGAACAAACAAGCAAGCCAAATCCAGGCTGCGGGGAGTGGCAGGAGGCAGTGTATAATCTCTCCAGAAGAATCACAAAGGTTGCAGAGACGAGACACACTGCAGTACAATTATAAACTGCCATGGCCTGCAAAAGTTTACCTATATCCTAGAAGCTGTTTGAATCTAATGACTAACATGGTTACAATTCAGGTACAGACATGGGGATTGCAATGACCTGTATATCTCCACTGTCCTAAAAGGCTTTTTTGCTTCAAGTTGCCACTGTCGCAGATCTCTATACAACTTAAGTTTTTTTTTCTGTCAGCTGCTCTCTCTGGTAGCACTCCACAGCCACAATGAGCTTTTTTTCTTTCAGTTGCCCACAGTAGTAGGTCTCCACAGCCCTGAAGGGCTTTTTCCTTAAGTTTCCCATTGTGGGGTATCTTCACAGCCCTGAAGGGCTTTTTTTCTTTCAGCTGCTTCCTGGCACTGCAGTCTTCTGCCCACCCTCAAATTCAGGCAGCACAGGTCCTTTTAATTCCCTCTCAGCAGCACTGAAGTCTCCTTCCTACCCCATTACTTGCAGTGTGGGTTCTTTTGAATGGCTGGTATACACATTGCGTGTATAAAGACTTATACGTTTTTGTGCACAATAGCTTTAAGATGAGCACTTTAAAAGGGGAGATTGTGTAGCCATTCATACAGTCTTGAAAAAGCACGAGAAGTGCAAAAACATTTGACTTCTGTTGGGAGGGGTGTCTAGTTCAGCATGGTGTCTACTCGCTGATAGTGCTAGCGGTGTTTTTAACTTGGAATAAAAAGGAACTTTTCTACTTGAAACCTACAAGCTTTCTGAACTTTGTTTGCAGTAGTGACTGAGATGTTGCACTCCAGTTTCAGTAAGTGTTTTTGAACTTTTGTGGCTCCTGTTTTGTGTGTTAGCCACCTGGCCATTGGTTTTTGCATTATCAGAGCCAGGATGCTGCTTGAAATCCTGATTTATTGTAATTGGTTCTGATTCAACTCACAGCCTTTTGCAAACTGTGGGGAAATAATGAAAAAGCCATAAGATTGGCTACGCCATACAGGAATGTCTTTCACACATGGAATTGTGAAGGTTCTATGTGATAATGGCAGATACCGAATGGCAATACACGTTATTGCGACGTCAGGGCAGTGAAAACAATTTTTCCACCCTGTCATCCTCAGCGCATGGAGGAACAGTGCCAGGGACTTGGCTCTATTGCTTTCTGTGGGGGGGGCTTCACCCCGTGCACCCTCCTACTAAAGGATTCTCAACTTCAGGGTGGGTGCATGTTGGGGGGGCAAAGATAAAAAAATAAATATTCGGGTCAAGAATAAAATGCAGTAGCGCCTGGACCCAGACCTGAACCCAGTACCCCACACACCACAAGTGGTGGCCAAACCCAGACACCTCAACACAGCTCGGCAGCTGACTGCAGCACCACCCCCTACATCCCCTCCACCCCTCCCAGGCCACACTCACCATGCTCGCTCCCCCCATACACATGTACAGATAGAGACATCCTGTCACTACAGTTGCCCATCCCACCACATTCGGTTGCCCTCCCACCCCATTGAAATTCGAGCTTTCACCCACATTGTGTTGCCATTTCGGACAGCACCTTAATTCAGGCACCAATGTCACAGGCTACCAATTGTGAACACCACTTCAGAAAATGAAAACGGAGAGCTTATGCTACAAATGTGATGGGTACAGTTCTCAGTCAAAGAGAGGACAGCAAGATCTGTTTGCCTGCTTCACCCCACCACACCTTTGCTCCTTCCCTATAGGAAAAACTCTGTCAGAATATTTGTTTTTATCTAATTGTGGTACTACAGGTTTTGGGCAGCACGCCTTTAGCACAGCAGCACATTAGTCACAAACATTAATTGCAGGGACAGTCTGCATACCAGCATGGCTGCTTTTTTCTACCACCTACATATACCCAAAGCACCTGACAGAAAATATGTTTGTTTGTTTTTATCTAAGGGTACAACAGCTTAAGCTGTGCAGCCTGCAGTGACGGCACTATGCATTCATTTAGATTGTCAGGTACTATAGCTAGATAGATAATAGGAAGATAGATAGATAGATAGATAGATAGATGAGATAGAGACAGAGATAGATTCAGTCAGAGATAGAATGATAGATAGATAGACAGACAGACAGACAGACAGATAGATGAATACAGGTGTACCATGTATCATAATTTGCCTTCCTTTACCCCTTTTACCACTCTCCTATAGCATAAGTAGTGACAGGAAAAAATGTTTTGTTTGTTTTATTTAAGATACCACAGCTTTAGGCAGCACCTCTGTTTTCTAGCACTACAGTAGTACAACAGTTTTTGTTACCTTCCCATTTCCTTATTTGGAAAAGCAAATGCAACAGTCTGGCAGAAATATTTTTACACTTTTTAAAAAGCTTGCACAAGAGACAGCACTTCACGTAGAACAGCACTCCCACTTCTCATAACATATTTTTTTAACCTAACAGGTATGTGTAATTGTAAAAAAAACTGCAGAGATTTTAGTTTGAATACTTCCTGACTCCTCCTCCTCAGTAGTTACAGGAAATTAAGATGCTTTATGTTTTATCTGGTTAGCTTCCTGAAAGTGGGCTAGACTATCAGAAAAATATGAGTCCGCTGTCTGCCTAGCTCCCAGTCCATTTCCACCTTTTTGCCACAGTTGCCACTGAGTCTCACTTACTGTACTGGAGTAGTTTAATTTTTATGGCTCTGGGCAAAGCCTATAGCCATCTTGCTTCAGCTAGAAAAATGGAATTACCGTGGAATATATTTTTAATAGCTTTCAGTGTATCCTTCCGTCACTGCAAATCTCTATGATAGTTAAAGAAATACTCCCTTCTTTCTGTTTAGAATGATGGACACAGGGCTCCAAGTTGCTTTTCTTTGAGAACAAATGTGCACACATTCCAAACACATCTAAATATCTTTAAAACTATTCAAGGGATGCAATGTGAAAGTTTTTCAGGACAAAAAGACCTTTCACATGAGGGTAGTCACTAATCTGAATTCTTTATATTTTGTTAAATATTGTATTCCAAACCACCTCAATGTTTTTCTCTGTGAGTGAACAGAGTATGAGCCATGCCAAACAAATGTAAATATCTCGGAAAGTGTACAAGTTGCCAATACAAAACCAACATGAAAGATGTTCAGGACAAAATGAGCTTTCAAATTACAGTAGACACTAATATGAATTTATTATATTTTCTTAAATATAGTCATCCAAAAATGCAGAAATTGTGAAGAGAAATGAAAATTTTGGTAATCAGATAACCATAGTTTAAAATATATAATTAATGTAGCTTAATGAATAGGCTCATTGAAAAGGTATTTTATCCTGAACAACTTTCATGCTGATTGTTTATGTGTAATGCATATATGTTTAGAGATAAATATATTTGTTTGGCATAACTCCTATGTAAAATGAAAACTGAGGTAATCAGATGGCAATAGTTTAAAAAATATAATTAGTGCAGCCTAATGGATAGACTCATTTGAAATGTCTTTTTGTCCTGAACAACTTTCATACTGGCTTTTTATCTGTAACTTGTATACTTTTAGAGATATTTACATTTGTGTGGCATCACTCCTATTGCACTTCTAAACAGCCTCAGTTTTGCAAACCACTCAGCCAGTTAAGTGAAACTCTAGAACAGACCACCTTGTTCATCTCTTGTCATGCCTAATTTAAAGTGGACAGGAATTGATGACTTATGTGCAGCTCTTTGAAATGTCTCTATTTTCATAAATTCTATTTATACCACTAAAGGATTCCTATTTAACTGTGCCTGAATAAAATCTGAAGCTGTCAGTTGTGTTTTGTATTGTTTTCTTTGTACGGACAACATTCTGCGCTGTTCCTTTCATGGAACCAAGAATTTGGAGTTTTGACTATGTTACCTCATGGTTTCAGAACTGTGGGCACTGTACTGATAAGCCCATGCTAACATTTCTGAAACCATGAAGCCACAGGAAAACTTGTTGCTATATTGGTCCTTGTAATAGACGATCCACAGAAACAGATGATTTGATACATTTTAGTGGACCAACAGAGTTGTTACAAAAAACACAGGTGCTTTTAGATTTTGGATTATACCAAATCCTTTGTCAGAAAACACTGGCAGTTGTTTTAGAAGAACACACTTTCTCAAAACCCAGATCATACAAAAAAGAAACAGGTGAAAATTTGTTAAGGACCCCACTGGTTAAAACTGCATTTAAAAAAAAACAACATAACTATTTAAAAACAGCAAAGGTTCCATCAAAGAAAAGCTATCCCAAGGTCAAATGTCACTGACTTGAAAGTTCAGTCCCTGAGAAAAGCTGTAAACCAACTGAAGCTTCATTTTAAAACCATCTGTGTGTGTGTGTGTGTGTGTGTGTGTCTGTGCTAGCATTAGTAAAATGATTATTAAAACCATAATTAAATTAAGCTTAAGCAATACATAGTAAATAATTTTAAAAGTCTTATAAATAATAAAATGTTACATGATAAAAAAAGTCTTATAAATACGAAACTATCTATGTGTTAAGTGAAAAATAGGTTAGAAGACAACCTGCCCTAGTGTAAATTAAACATTCACTGGCTATTTCACACAGTGGTGTCAATCAAATTTCACACAGTGTAAGCACAGTTCAGATACATTTTTCTTAAACTCTGTGTACTATAAGTCCATATTACTCATGAATAGTCAAACGAACACTGTTTTAAACATGATATATCTGCAATTATGTAACAAGTGACTAGTGTATGTGTAGAGTCAAAATCCAAACCCAACACAGACCCCCTTGTAATTGAGATATTGTTAGACTTAATGTATCAGTATGTGTCCATATGTACCCAATCTGCTGTTGTATTAAAAAGCAGTTCCACCTCTTTCTCCTCTACTTCTACCACCCTCCTCTCCTCTCCTCCTCTCTGTCTTTACTCTCTCAAAGCTTACTACCTCAAAGGGCACTTACTGTATATTGAATATAACATGTCCATTTATCCATTTTTGTACTTTATATTCATTTGTTTTGTACATGTCTATGCTTTTTGACCTTGTCTAACACGGTATTGCCTGTATCCTGACTTTGTTCTAACTGTATTTCTCCCAATCCCGATGTTGATTGTATTTGACCTCTTCTCGCTGTTGTTATCTCTTTCATGTGCTGTGTCACATGGTGTGCTTATGTATTTTAACTTGTATTCTCCTGGGTCGTGCCTGAAAATAGGTATTACTACACCTCGTGCACCCACACAGTTACCAAAAGTAAATAAATAAATATAAAACCAAAACATAAACACAACTGACAGCTTCAGCTTTTTTATTCAGGCACAGTTAACTAAGGATTCTTTAGCGGTATGAATATAATTTATGAAAATAGAGACACTTCAGACAGCTGCACATAAGTAATCAATTTCTGTCCCCTTTAACTCATTCAGACCTATTTTGTGTTTAGAACGTTGGAGACAGAACTCCAAACTGGTTTTCTTTGAGAATCTTCTTAAGGCACTGTACAGAGTTCTTAGCAAATGTGCACACATTCCAAACAAATCTAAATTTCTTTAAAACAATTCCAGGTACACAAAAACAACCAGTCTGAAAGCTGTTCAGGACAAAATGACCTTTCAAATGAGGGTTGTCACTAATCTGAATTCCATATATTTTGTAAAATATGGAAATCTTATTACCTGTATTTCCATTTTTGTTTTTACAAAATTCACATTTCTGATGGCTATTAAAAAAAACAAATATATAAAGAATTTAGATTAGTGACTACCCTCATTTCAAATGCCTTTTTGTCCTGAACACAAAAATGTGAAATAATGCACTCTGGGCACAGAAATCCAGAGATAGAGTACAAAATGTGTGGAGTGGTATTGACAACATTAAGAAAGCACACATTCAAAAAAAAAGCTTTTACATACAGTTGATTACTGTTTAACAATATTATGCATCTATGCCTGCCATTGTACATCTGACGCAAACACATAACCGTGTCATTGGTCACTTGAAGCAAAAAGGGGTGGGGTTGGAGGCCATAATTGACAACTTGTTTTGTGTTAAAGGGGTCAGTTTTTTACATCAAAAACAAGGAAAGGGGCCATTTCTAATATGTGCAGATGAGCATGGGGACCATTTTTTTTCAGAACATGCCTCCACCAGCAGATACCACTTCAAGACTGCTATTACTCCTGCCTAATACAATCAGGGGAAAACCAGAAATACTCTACCAGCACTGAGATCAATATGGTTAAGGCATTTTTACAGAAATTACTACTTAGAAACAAATGAGAAAGTGACTGTGATGATGAGCAAGTCCCAGACTAGATCTTTAGTTTGTTAATAGTCTCCTCCTGAGTCTGATTTTTGCAGCAGTGTGGGCCAAGCTCCACAGATGTTATGCCATCATCAGACTTGTATAAGAGCACAGCAGAAGCACATAACCAGAGCACCATCTGATGTTCTGCCACAGTGCTTCAGCATAGTTTCCAGCTATTCTGTTTATGCAGCCTTTCCCCTTTGTGGGCCACATAAACATACCCACTTCCTGGTACACTACTTTTCCTTTCCTCAAATGCAGAAGTGACAGCTGCCATGTGCAATATGGTGGCACTGACTTAAACTGCACATGCACAAATGTTGTACATATGTATGTAACCCACATGCCACCTTTGGCTAGCTGGCTCCCCCCTTAAAAGAATGACTGCCAACTACATGGCATACAATTTACTACTGGTATAACTACATACATGGTACCACCCCTAGCATTTGAGTGCATACCAAGCTCAATATCTAGAGGATGGGTGTGGGGTTCATAATCAATTTAACCTTTTTTATTTACAACCAGGTCTAGGGGAGAGGAGATGGTGCTAGGCATGTGTTAGACTAACTGCTGAGGGGCCCCAGTAACAGTCATACTAGAAGCAATAATTGGAATGTCCAAAGCAGTAACTAGAATTTTGCTGTATAGCCTTATTTACAGATGTTATTTAAAACAAGGGTGGTCCCACAAAGGTTTGTCATTGCAATACAGGCACATTCTTTTTTACAGGTCACTTTACTAGGCAGTACAGTTTTCCACAAAAAACATCTCTATCTCTCTTCCAAACTGCGTATCTGTTGGATGTGCCACACACTTTAAACATTCTCCACACATTTCCATTTTCAAAGTGTATATCTGTGGGATGTACCACACACTTTAAAATCCTTCTGGTGCATGGTCTTTGCCCAGGGAGCACTGGTGCCCATCCATGAACAAGTTAGGCCTGCCTGAATCTCCAGATGGTGTTCCTCCCACCCTTTGCCCCAAACAGCCTCTGCCATTCCTTCAGGGTTACACCAAATGAGTCTCCAATCCCCAATGAATTGCTAAAGACTCCCAACTTTAACTTTAAATTCAGCACAGTTGTGGTTAAAGGGGTCCTGACCATGTGATCTAGCCTTATCTAGGGCACACACACCTCAGACAACTCCCTCAGAGAACAGTATCAAATTCTGTTATCACAGATAAGTTGTTCCTTCCTCCTAGTCATAGAAAGAACAAAAAGCACCATTCTTTCTCTGGTAGCTGTCAGATTCTACTCATTGTTCTTCCTTAAGGCAGCTGTGAACTTCAGGACCTTCAGAGGACTGCCCCTTGGATCCATAAGAATTGAGGTCCATCTCACTAAGCTTGGAGTGAAACTAAAGAGTTCTGCAGGCAAAGGGTCTCCACCACTTCACAAGCAAACTGATGATTTTACCAAACTAGGATGAGAAAAATATTAGGGCTCCCTTTGAAAGAGCTCTAATGGCAGACTTTCTGCCACTCTGACTGATACACTTGAACTTACTGAAGAACATTGGTTGATGGGGCCAAAACAGGGGGGAATTCAAACATGCATGGGACAGACACAAGGCAATTGTAGTGGGGGGTGGCAGGAAGTAGGCTGTTGGTTAACTAGAATCTGCAGCTTATTCAGTAGGTAGGGAAATGGGCAGACTGGGTGGGCCAAGTGGTCCTTATCTGCCATCAAAGTCTATAAATTCTATAAAAATTCTAAGCGCCCCGAGAGCAGCTGACTCTAAAATGGTTATACTGCTATGAGAGTTCTAAATGACATAATCATCCTTCTCTCAGGCTAGCTCAGTAAACAGAGATGTTATTATGTAGAAAGCCTCTAATGAGCTCCCCACCAGCTGCCTTGTCTACCTGTTTAAAACTAGTACTAATGGGATTCTAGTAACCCCAGGGGACTGGGTTGTTGCACGTAGTTATGTCAGAGCAAGGCTGACTCCAGGGTAAACTGCACATGTGCGAGTATCACGCATGCGCAGTACTGTAATTGCTGCAGTATTACATCTGACTCTGGTGCAGTGAGAGCACCGCATATTCTTTTCACCACTCTTGCCACTCCTAAAAGCTCTCCACAACCATAATGGCCATATTGGCTCTGACCAGAGTTTGTTATATATACAGTATATTTTTGGTTTTCTAAGTATTACTAAGCATTTGACTAAACAAGCTGAAAATTACGTGGGACAGCCTGCCAGCACAGCCGTAGCACCACAACTTACAGTACCAGTAACATAGATTTGGAAGCCAACTCAGAGTGTCAGAGGGTCAGCCAGGGGAGGGGATTGATCATCTGAGGGATTGCTTTCCTCTGGTAGTGGAGAAACACAGAGCCCAAGTGTATTCCAGGACCCTAGTAGAGACACCTCCAAGGGGAGAAACAGAAGGAAACTCCCAACAGGCAGGATGAGTTCAGGGGACTGAAGAGTGGAGACCAAATAGATCAGCAAAAAAAAAACATGAGATACCTAGGATATTAAGGAATGGTGATGGGGAAGTCATACAAGAATCAGGAGGTTTGGGAGCATAAGAGGAAGGGTGGTGTACCGCAATGCCATGATTCTGGGTAATAAAATTAGCAAACTCCAAGCACTGATGGTAGACTCTGTGCTGGATTTAGTTGCCATTATAGAAACTTGGGCAAATGACAATGATGACTGGGACCTAGTGATACCTTGACACAGCTTATATAGTTGCAGTGGAGGGTTTGGGGGGCAGGGGTAACCATTTACTTCAGGGAATGAATAGAAATAACAGAGGATTCAGCATCCATTCGAGGGAAAGGGGAGCTAAACTCACTGTGGGTACAGTTCACAGAGTCATCAGATAGAAAACTTTGCTTTTAATGGTTTACAGGCCACTACAGCAGTAGAAGGTGACAGATAAAGAACTAGGAGCAGAAGTAGAAAAGAGGGCCGCAAATCAGCATGCCAGATAATGACTGGACCATCCCAGCAGTCAGCAGTGCCAGAAGGCCAGTCCTGCTTGATACTTTGCAGGACTGCATGCTGGTGCAGCATGTCAGGTAACCAACTAGACAATCAGCCAGTCTCAATGTGGTACTGACCAACTCAGAAAGAGTATATGGAGGGCAAGTTGGGGAACCACCGGGGTCCAGTAGTCACAACAGTGTATGGTTTGAGTTGGCCCTGGGCACCAGTAAGCCCTCATCTAAGGCTGAGGTGCTAGACTTCTGAAGGGCTAGTCTTAGACAGATTAGCTAGGGTAGAAAGCATTGGGGAAGTTGAAGACAGATTGGGGAATCATAAAAGGTGCCATTCTTGCGGCAATTAAAACATGCACAAGAATAGTTATCATGAGAAACAAGAACAAGAGACCACTTTGGTTCTCTGAAATGGTCAGAGAAACAGTGAGAGCCAAAAAGAAGACCTTTATAAAGTACAAAGAAAATGAGGGAATAAGGAACAGCATCAGTGTTAGCTGAACACCTGTCAGGGCTATTTAATAGCTCTTTGCAGCAAGGAGTGGCTCCAAGGACTGGAGGATGGTGGCCATAGTTCCACTACACAGGGAGGGGAGAAGGAGCAGCCAGAAAACTAGAGGCACGTCAGCCTTACTTCCATGGTAGGGAAGCTGATGGAGACACCAGTCAAAGAGGACCTACTGGAATACTTGGAGAAAAATGGGTTTCAGAATAGTAAGCAGCACAGATTTGTAGCAGGGAGGTCTTGCTTAGATCAACTTGATAATGTCGTTTGACTGGATGACCAGGGTAGTTTGCAAGGGGCACGCAGTAGACTTGCTGTACTTTGATGTCAGCAAGGCATTAGAACATACCTTTCAACCTTTCAGCATTAAATTGCACAGCACTGGCTTTCAAAATTCAGAGTAAATGGCCAGTATGTGTGGCACTTTCTTATTTTAAAGAATAATGTGTCTAAGAATTATTGACCCCATATGTTTAGTGCCACAGAATGCTTCTATCAAGTCATTTCAATGTTTTAATAGTTTTTGTGTCCAGAAATAGCTCTAACATTATGAGAAATATAACTAAGCCTGAAGAAAATGGGGAATCAGGGAGTTTGTTGGAGGGGAAACAGCAGACTTGTAGTGAATGGGGTCAGATCAGAGGAAAGAGAGGTCACAAGCAGTGTACCACAAGGATCTGTCCTGGGCCCAGTCCTCTTTCATATGTTCATCAGTGACACAGGACAAGGAATCCAGGGCAGGTTGTGTCTATTGATGATGTCCCAAAACTCCGTGGTAGAGTTGACAGTGTGGAGGGGATAAAGGAACTGCAGACAGACCTGAAAAGGCTGCAATCTGGTCCAAAGTCTTGCAGCTGAAATTCAACGTCAAGAAGTGTAAAGTAATGCATGTAGGGAACAAAAACCCCAGAACAGAGTACTGAATGGGAGGGATTCAGCTGGACATAACATCAGAGGAAAGGGACCTAGGAGTCATTATTAGGGAATTCCTTAAACAAACCAGTCATTGTACGAAGGCCATCGGCAAGGCTAACCGGATGCTTAGGGTGTACTGGGAGAGGGTTTGACAGTAGGAAGCAGGAGGTGCTCTCAGCTCTGTATTGGTCACTGGTAAGCAAGCCCACACATGGAGTACTGTACCCAGATCTGGAGTCCCCACCTAAAAAAGAACAGGGACAGTCTAAAGAATATGCAAGGTAGGATCAACAAGATGATTCAGGACAAGGAGGGCAGATATTATGAGGACTGGCTAATGGCACTGAACATGGATTCACTCTAAACCAGATTGGGGGAGAGAGGGAAGTTTTACTGAGGCCTTCAAGTTCCTGAATGGAATGAACAAGGTGCACAGTGAAGAGTTATTTACCAGGAACAGAGAAGCTAAGACACAGGGTCATGAGTGGATGTTAATGGGGGGAAGATTCAAAAAGGATGTGAGGAGGTATTTTATAGAAAGAGAGGTTGAGCCATGGAGTGGTGTGCCAGCAGAGCTGGTGGTGCACTAACCATAACTGACTTCAATCTCAGCTGAGACAGCGCTAAGGGTATAGTAGTTACTCAACAGCATGAGGGAGGTGGAAACATGAACAACAAAAGGGGGAAATAGGGTATGCATATTCCCCACAGAGAAGGTAAGTCCCGGGGTATGAGTGGATAATCTGTGCAGATTAGAGAGGCCATCTGTCTTTTTCAGCCATCATTATCTGTTTTTCTATGATGCCAGTCTTCCACAGGCCCCACACCCAGCTATACAGGCCCAGCCCTGTGAATCAGATCCTGCTTGATTGCAGGGATTAGGGAACCTCAACGACCCCACTTTGCAGGGCGCAAGCCTTGGGGTCAGAGGCAGGCAGACAAGTCCTGGAGGACAATAGGGTATCACGGCAGGGATTATTGGTGAAAGAGGACTGGTTGGGATAGGAGGAAAAAAGAATAGCAAAAAAAAAATGAAGATTTTAAAGTAGCTTGCCACTGGCACTCGGACAAATCTTACTCACATTGGAAGTTCAGCATGCTCTCCCTGTTTTGCTGCCTTTCCCTGGGTTCACAGCCTTTCATGGCCCCATGCCACCTGATCATCCAAACTGAAACTTAACAGGGCAAGTAGTGAGGGCAAAGGATTAGGGCAGATATAGCAAATAAACTGTGGGTGAAGTCAGGTCATTTCTGCAGCACAGTGTGTGTGTGTGTGTGTGTGTGTGTGTGTGTGTGTGTGTGTGTGTGTGTGTGTGCGTGCGACAGTGTAGGCATGATGAGACTATCACTCTGTGACATCTGTTACTGGAGGCAGCGATAAAGACAGAGCACGAATGAGCATGCAGGCAGCACAGATCCAATGAGACAGGCAACGCACAGAGAGAGAACAAGTAGGTACGATATATCTCACAGTCTCTAGTGCTGCCTGCCTGTCTGTCATATTCCCTAGCAGTTTCCAGGAATGTATCTCCCTTGGGGGCTTCTAGAAGGGTCTTAAAGGCCACCTGTTGGAACTGAGCCTCTGCAACTGTGACTGCTGAGTCAGCTGACTCCTTGCTGCCGCTCTAACCTTATTGGGACATCAATCTGACTGTGACTGTCTCGTGTATAATAATACTTCTTCTGTTGATATTGATTGTAATTAACCTGACACTGTATCATTGACTGGGTCAGTAGGTCTATATTGACTGTTAATTGTGAAATTACATGTATGTATTTTATTATGTTTATAGATATATGTAATTAATTCTGGGTCACCCCTGAAAAAGGGACTGTTTTGGTCTCAGTATGCTTACCCGGTCACAAAACTTTAAATAAAATAATAATAAATAATTTCAGAGGCAGTTTTTCAATTTTTCACTGGGTGAATGTGGACTCAGTACATGCAGGCAAACAGTTCCTATTAGACAAGGTTTGCAAGGCAGTATAGAGTCTCTGGGAATGAACTGCTCCTGCCATCCCTAATAGAAATGCACTGTTCCAGCTATCCTAAATGTTAACCAAGACATAAACTACATCACCTATTTAAAAAATGGCTTTAATACCACAGTCTAAGTCAGAAACTTGCAGTGAATTTACTAAACGCCCAGTAAAGATGGAATAATAACTAAAGAATAAACCATGATCATGTGCATACAGTATACAGCATATTCGATGCATACCCCAGGAGAATGAAGCACAAGTCATTAGGATGAGTGTCCTCATGCCTCTGGGAAATGAATTGAAAAGGATATTACACACACCCTGCAGTGGTTTATTCCACTTATTATATGTCAAAACTTAGTTGATAAAGAAGTTTTTCGTAGGGATATACAAATGAGATCTGCCATCTGACTATGTATATAAAGCTTTTCAATTCAGGGACAGGTGAAGTGCTTATCCAATCAGAGTGGAGGACTCGCAGAACCCATTTAAAACAGAATGTAAGCTAGAATTTAAAATGCATTTTTTTACATAATATGTAGGCTTGCAGGTTAAATGTAATTATCTTTTAATTCCAACAAATAGTTTAAAAGCACCTGATCCCATTATCCTAGCAATCTGACTTTAATGCCTTATAGATTGACATCACTATACAAATTTGCTTCCTTAAATCTAAAACACTCTATTTATGACAAACCCCACACATGAGTCAAGCCATTGTGTCAGTTTCCATTGCACTAATGAAGAAATTGAGTGTATTGCTTCATAATTCATTTGAAAACAATAATTATTCAACTCCAAGATGGTTGGTTGAAAGGACAGTGATATGCTTGAAACTTGGCAAACTGATGCTCCCAGTAGATCTCCCTGCTGCTTCCATCTTGAAATGGCAGAAAATGGAAGAACAGAGCAAAAATAAAGATGAGGAAAAACAACAGAAAAGAGGACAGAGAGGAATGAAAACTAAATAAAACTATTTGGAAAGAACATTGGTTTATAAATGAAACATAGATGCATTAAAATTTGATGGCAGATAAGGACCACTTAGCCAACCCCGTCTGTGCCTTCCTCCCTACCTGCACTATTACCTCAGACTGTAAAAGACCAGCAGGTCTTTCTCCCTCCCCCTTCATTTTCACTATGATTCTCTTGTGCTTATCCCATGCATTCTTGAACCCTACCACTGTTTTAGCCCCACCACCGCCACTGGAAGGCTGCTCCAGGAATCCATCACTCTTTCTGTGAAGAAGTACTTTCTCACATCTCTCCTGAACCTACCCCCTCCATCTTCATAGCATGTCCCTTATTCTTGAGCTCCTTTTCTTCTGAAAAATGCTCCCCTCTTGTGCCTTATTTACCCCTGTGAGTTTTTTAAAGGTTTCTGTCATATCCCCCTTCTCCCTCCTCTGTTCAAGTGTGTACATATTGAGGTCCTTTAGTCTCTCCTCATAGAGTTTTTGATGCAGACCCTGTACCATTTTAGTCACCCTCCTCTACACTGCCTTCACTCTCTTTATGTCCTTCTGGAGATGTGGGGCTGGATTGTCAAAGCCCTGAGAATGCTGCAAGCCCCTAGTGCGCTGATCGTTTGGTGCATAGGGCTTGTGGAATTCTCCTGGCTGGTGATCAGGATTTTCAATCCCAAGCTCATAATGCCACAAGTTAGACTAGCTTTTCCCTGATCTAACTTGCACGACTTGGGGGACCCTTTTTACAGGGCTTGCACCAAATCTTTCATGCAAGCAGCTGGAAACTGAGGAATGTGTCACAGCTGTGCCTGCTGTACTAAAATTGGGTGCAGCTGCATCAAAGGAGTTTGGTTCAGCTGCACTAAAAAACAGGTTTGATGCAGGGTTTTATGCAAGTCCTGTGTCATCCTTTGAAAATTGAGTCTGTGGTCTCCAGAACTGGACATAGTACTCTAGGTGGAATCTTACCAGCGATCTACACAGAGGCAACACCACCTCTCTTTTTCTGTTGGTGATACCCCCCCATGGACCCCAGCATCCCACTAGCCCTCCCAACTGCCTTGTTGCACTGACTAGCCACCTTTAAGTCATCCGATATGACTACCACCAGGTCTTTTTCCTGCTTGACAGTCATCAATACCACTACAGCCGTTTTGCACACTGCCACTGAGTTTCTATGTCCTAAGTGCATTATTTTGCACTTTTTCACATTGAAACCCAGATGCCAGACCCTTGACCACTCCTCTAGTTTTCTCAGGTCTCTGCTCGTCCTCCTTCCCCCAACCCTGGAGTGTCCACACTATTGCAGATTTTGGTATTATCTGCAAAGAGGCAGGCCTTCCCTTCCAGATCCTCTGCAATGTCACTTACAAATGTAACCCCCTTGTCACCCGGGGTTACTAGAATCCCACCTAGATCTAGTGGCAGGCAGGGAAAGGCAGCTTGTGAGACACCAGTTAAATGGATTTCACAATGTCTCACTCTGTCCTCAGTCTCAGTTGAGCTGGAGGGATGAGATCATGTAGAATTTTTGCAGCAGAATAAGCCACAGTGGAATGTTGCAGCTGGGAGTTAGGTTAGAATGTTGGGGTTTTCAAAGTCAGTCTGTAGGAGAGTCTGTAGTAGTCTAGTGGGAGACTCGGTGGGGAGGAGGTGCACTGCAGTTGGCAGTCCCTCAGAGCCCACCTTTGTACAGAGCTACCACAGAAAAGGGTGTGTGTTCTCACCCTAGAGAAGGACACAGAAGAAAACTTGCTGAAGTCGTTGAGACCATTCCCCAGTTTGTTCCAGTGCCCCATCCCTGAGAGGGATGGGGGAATGAGACCAGCTTTTCAGGGCAATCCCCTGGCCCTGCTACAGGAGGAAGAAAAGCTGCCTGAAGAGAAGATTTGTGCTGAGGCACCAGAAGTATGTTTTTTCCTGTGAGAGAAGCCCTGGGGCACCTGCAAACCATAGTGAGTCTGCTCTGCCAGACAGCCTATGTTGTTACCGAGACAGTTGTGTAAAGTATCTGCTACTGTGGGTTAAGAAAGAACAGCCAAGTACAGTACTTTGAAGTTATGTGTACAGCTTGAAATGCATTTAATCAGTGTTGGTCTACAGGGATGGACATAGCCACTTAGAGAATGCTGCAAGGCAGGACACCAATTACTAAAGACAGTAGATTGTTAAATGTGATATACATTTCGAGATAGCATTCTACATACAGAGAGTTTTCAAAGGAAAGGTGTTGACTCCAAATGAATGGCTGGGTATGGATTTGGGGACAAGAGGTGGGAGACCCCCCATCTGGAGTAGCCAGATTTACCACGGATTCGCTTTGGGCACCTATAGCTTTCTCCCAGGCACTTGGACAGTGTCTGCAGAAAGTACCCAGATGTGGGATTAAGGATGTTGTGTTTTTCCCTTAGAGCTAGAAAGTGCTCATGGGTGGTTGAGGGAGCCACCAACAGAAATGTCCATGCCATATGGAAGAGTGTACCAGAGCTGGCCGAGGGCCATACCGGGGAATCCAGGATAGAGGGAGTACCAGTTTGGGCTGAGAGCCCAGTGTGTTCAGAACCTGAGGGTAAAAGTTGTTGTGATGATGAAGAAGATGTATTCTGACCTCTATAGTTCTGCATAACCAGTGAGTGTAGCCCTGTGGTGGGGGCATCTTGCTTTATATTTCTGTGTGTGAGTGAATAAAACCCCCACTTTAAAATTCCACTCCTGGTTCGGACATTTACAGTTCTTGCTTCATGTGCCCAAAATTACTTGGGTGCCCCTGTCCAGAAGTACAAACCTAGCCCTGTTGCCAAGCGAAGGTTTTCTCCCCGAACCCAGGCTAACCAGGTAATGGGTTACAGAAATGGAGGCACCGGGCGCTAAAAAATAACAACACCTAAACCTACACCTTGGTTACACAGACAGTAAAGAGGACTGGCCATAGTCCTGATCCCTTAGGGACCCCACTGGTCACCCTCCTTTCTTCAGAATAAACTCCATTTACTACCACCCTCCGTTGCCTATCCCCAAACCAATTTCATAGTTAGTTTACCACTTCTAGACCTCTCCTAAGCTACATAGCTTGCTTACTAGTCTCTTATGTGGAACGGTGGCAAAAGCTTTTCTAAAATCTAAGTAGACCATCTCCACCGTTCCACCCTGATCTAAATCCTTTGAGACACAGTCAAAGAAATCTATTAGATTCATTTGACATGACATCTCACTGTGAAAATATGCGGGCTGTGCCAATGACTGAATAGGACCCCCTACAAAATATTTTGTGGGGCCCTACCTCCCCAGCAATAAGCATAAAATAACCATTAGTACGTATAAAATATTAACAGTGTAGGTTCTTTTATAATTTTGTATCAGTCCTGCTAAACATCTGTAGTTTGTCCATGCAACTCCCTTCCCCCTGCTAGCACCATGATCTGAGACACTGACAACCAGTAGACACTTGAAATAAGGGCACCATGCATTGAATCAGTTCCAATAGTTGCAACATTTATTGCTGACAATTCAGCAAAATTTTAAACAGAAACAAACAAATGCCATATATGTGCAACCCTCTCCTATAAGGCCCGACCAGTTTCATGCACGCGTGCTTCCTCAAGGACTACTGGCACACTGGCAACCAGATCAGGTGTTTTGAGTAACGCCCTATTGTTTTTTTGTTTTGTAGGCACCCTCACCCCCACCCCATGAAACTGGAGCTGGAATCTGCAGCACAGACTACACAGCTGCAATTGCTGATAGACCTAATTTCAAATGGATAAGTAATGTACAAAAAGATTGTTGCAAGTTTGTAACAATAAAATGTGTTTATAATGCTGACCTCTGAGGCAGCGGACCCCCTAAAAGTGTGGGTCCTGCTGCAAACACATCTCTTTCTCTTACACCCCCACCCCTGTCACAGCCCTGAAACCATGCTGCCTCAGGTCTGGTAACCTACTGGATTCAAGATATTTCACAATCCTCTCCTACAGAACTGATTTCATTAACTTTCCGGTTACTGATGTCAGGTTGACTGGCCTGTAATTGCCAGCCTACTCCCTTCCACCACTTGTGTAGTGGGACTATATCCGCCCTCCTTCAGTCCTCCAGAATCATTCCTGTTTCCAGTCAGCTGGCCAAGTCTGGGGTCATTGGCCTCTCATCCCATACTGAGGCTTGTGTCTCACTGACTTGGAGTAGTCGATTTCAGAAGTACCAGCAAAGCATGTCCCATCATCTGCAAAATTGCACCAGGCCAATAGCATTTGGCATAAAAAAACCAAAAAGAATTTGACTCAGCACCATGGTCTCCCCTTTCTTCCTCAGATCCTCTGCTTGGCTCTGTGATGGTGAGTCTTAAGTGTATTGATCTCACTGTCGGCATGGGGTGGTTGAGTGGGTGGCGGGTGTTGGTGTTGGTAGTAGAGGTTGAGACTTTGAGTGGGACTTTCAGGGAGATTCAGAGCAAAGATCAAGTGCTTAGTGGCCTCAGCCACTTCCAGACCAGATGCTGTCTCAGAACAAACAGGCAAGCCAAATCCAGGCTGTAGGGTGTGGCCGGAGGCAACGTATAATCTCCCCAGAAGAATCGCACGGGTTGCAGAGACTAGACCCACTGCAGTACAGTTATAAACTGCCATGGCCTGCAAAACTTTACCTATATCCTGGAAGCTGTTTGAATCTAATGACTAACATGGTTACAATTCAGCTGCAAACATGGGGACTGCAATGACCTGTATATCTCCACTGTCCTAAAGGGTTTTTTGCTTCAAGTTGCCCACTGTAGTAGATCTCTATACACCTAAAGTTTTTTTTTCTGTCAGCTGCTCTCTCTGGTGGCACTCCACAGCCACAATGGGCTTTTTTTCTTTCAGCTGCCCACAGTAGTAGGTCTCCACAGCCCTGAAGGGCTTTTTCTTTAAGTTTTCCATTTGGGGGATCTTCACAGCCCTGAAGGGCTTTTTTCTTTCAGCTGCTCACTGGCACTGTAGTCTTCTGCCCACCCTCAAATGCTGGCGGCACAGGTCCTTTTAATTCCCACTCAGCAGCACTGAAGTCTCCTGCCTGCCCCAATACTTGCAGTGTGGGTTTTTTTTGTTTACTTCACAGTGGCACTGAGGTCTCCTCCCACCTCCAAAACTTCAGGCAGTACCAGTTGTGCTGTGAATATGACAGTAGGCGAAGACAAGACTGCCGATTGCCAGTGACAGGGGGCCCGGTGTTTGACCTCTGCCCCAGGCCCGCAAAGTCTAAGGTGGCTCTGGACACATCAGTAATCCCCACCCCTAACAGTCACAACACTATACCTCAGTCACAGCACTGATGGCCACACTACACAGTCAGGACTGACCGCCCCCTCCAAACAGTCACTTAGTTTGGAGCCTTCTACAGCCTTCCTGATGCACATAAAACTTCCTGCAAATGCTTCAGTCCCAGAACGCTGGATTGTGCAGAAGCAGACCTCCCAAAAGTCACAGGAATGACCCTCACCCTGACAGTCACATAAATGACACCCTATTCCCAACACGTAACTGACCCTCCTCCTGACAATCACAGGACTGTAACACTGCTCCAACAGTCACAGTACAGATACCCTCCACAATCAGTCACAGCAATGACCACCCCGAACAATAACAGACTGTACGATCCCCCTCGGACAGTTACAGGACTGCACCCCCACCCCCAGTGACAGGACTGTACTCCCTCCCCCCACAGCCACAGGACTGAACCAACCCACCCCACAGTCACATGACTGTAACATCCCTCTTCCAAAGTCACAGAACTGTACCCCCCACAGTAACAGGACTGTACCACCCCCCACACAGTCACAGGACTGTAGCAACCCACTGACAGTAACAGGACTGACACCCTCCACTGACAATCATGACAATGACCACCTACTTCTAGCAGTCACAGCACTGATCCACACCCCTGAGTGTTACAACACTGTCTCACTATTCCCAACAGTCACAGAATGCCCTCTCCCAACCTGGCAGTCACAGCAACGACCATACATCCCTGAGAGTCACAGCACTGATCCCTATCCCCCCATCGTAACAGCACTTGTCACAGCACTACACCCCACTCCCATCTTACAGCACTGATCATCCATTCCCAACAGTTACAGCATGCCGCTTCACCCCCAAAAGTCACAGAACTGACACCCTCTACCAGTCACAGCACTAATTCCCATCCACTGACAATAACAGCATGGACTCACTACTCCTAATGGTCACTGCACTGACCAGCCATCCACAACAGCAACAGCATTGCTCCCTCACCCGCAACAGTCACAGGACTGATCCCCCCACCCATAACAGTCATAGAACAGTACCACCTCTTCAATAGTCACAGAACTAACACCTTCCACTGTCAGTCACAGTGGCCACCTACCTGACAGTCACAGCACTGATCCTCATCCCCCAACAGTGATAGCACTGACCTCTACCTTCAAAGGGCACAACACTACCGATGACCACTGTCAGAGCACTGTCCCCCTATATCTGCGACATTCACAGGGCTGATACCCATCACAGACAGTCACAGCAGTGATCCCTACCCCCAACAGTCACAACACTGCCCCCCACTCCCAAGTGTTACAGCCCTAGCCCCCACCTGGCAGTCACGGTACTGGTCAGACACCCCCTGACAATAACAGCACTGGCTTCTCATCCTCAACTGTTACAGCACCAACACCTCCAACCACAACAATCACAGTACTGACCCCCACCATTAACACAGCACTGCCTCTGAACCACCCTCAACAGTCATAGGACTTACCCGCCCTCCTTACAGCAATGCACCTGACAGTCACCACACTGACAACCAACCACTGGCACTCCCAACACTGACCACTCCCCATTCATAAAATATTTTAAAAATATTGTTTAAGTACTGGCAACCCACCACAGAGAATGCAGGGGGCAAAACTGGCACTGGCCCACTAGCCAGATTCTGTGTTAGGCTAGCAAGATTTTCCTTTAACTAGCCCTACAGGTTTGTACTAGAGAATGTAACCAATAAGTACATCAGCTGGGCTAGTGAAAGAGTCTGTGGGCTAGTGAACTTTCCCAGTCACTAGCCCACACTGTGCGCCACAGTAAACAAGAGATAACAGCCAGAGAAATGGCAGGATGGGACAGGAAGTAGAGGGGGAAGGGAATGCCACGCATATAGAGCAGAACTGCAAAGAAGTAACAGCTCACTGCAGCCTTTTTTATTTTATCTAAATGTAAAAATAAAAACACATTATATTTTCCATGGACTACTGCACATCAAAGATATATTACTGTGGATTACTTCTGGGACTGCAAACTGTATTGAAAGGTATTTGTTTTATGCAATTCTCTGCTGTGAAAAGTTTTGCAAATTACAGCAGAGACCATTCTGCTGTATTCTTTGACAAGAAAGCAGGGGATTACAGTACTAAGCATTTGAAAGACAAACTTATTTGGAATCATGAAAGGAAACTATGTGGATATGTAGAAGCAGTAATCTACAGTCTGTGAATTTACCTGCAGCTGTGTAAAAATGCAAGTAGTTTATTCATGAGTCTGCAGCAGTTCATTGTGGATTTGTAATGTAACACTTGGAATACAGCAGCTGTTGCTATTGCTGAAACCCTTTCTTTACTGCTTTCAGTTGATTTAGGAAACTTCCAACAGAATTGACTGGTTGCATTTGAAATGGAATGCAAAGCAAAGTGTTATGGCCCTGGAGTTCTACTGATGGCTTCTCATAGTGACACAGTTTTACTGTTCCTCTAAAAAACATGTATACGTTTAAAATGTACTGGCAATTACTTTTTGGACATGGTCTTCATGCATACTGTGGTAGTGGGGGGAGTGTAGAGGGGAGTGTATGTGTGTATGTGTATGTATGTGACACCGGACAATTACTTGGTTTACTTGGTAGTTATGGACAAAAGAAGGTCGTAGCCCATCGAGATTGTATCCCACAACTTTTGCAAGACATTAAACCTGGGTTAAGTTCGATTCTAGCAATTTATCTATGCCTTTTTTTGAAGACATCAACTGTGTTAAGATCCACAAGTTCTTGTGGCCATCTGTTCCATAATCTGGGTGTTCTAATGGTATAGAAGTTTTTTACTTGTCCGAGTATGAGTAGGCAACATGGAGCAAGGTTGCGCTGAATTTCATCAATGTATTTACTGTATATACATTTACAGATGAAAGTTACAAAAGATGCATTTATTCTGTTATCATTTGACTAAAAACACAAAACCAAAAACTTCTGAACACAGAAGATTTATACTAAACAGATTTATTGCTGAAACAGGAAGTGTCGAGCTGAACAAAATAGTGCCCCTGCGAGGGGGGAAGGGGTATGAGGTCTGTGGAGGGAAGGGCATTGGAAAAACAATACTGTGAAAATGACTGCAGCACTGTGTGAGATCACAGAATAGCTGTCTGGTCAAATCCCTTTTATCTCCTACTTCATAGCAATAAGTCAGCATGGCTATGCCCATGCAGCCTTAAAAATGGGAGCAACAACCATGCTGGTGTAGCATAAGGAGGTGTCTCACTGGATCAATATTTCATACCCTCTTCCCAGGTGCTTTGTCAAGATGAGGAGTCCCCCTCCCCCCGTAGAATACACGTTTATATACACACACCAACCAGTGTTAAAACACCGAAAATGCATAAGGCAATTTAAAATAATAATCCACCAATTTTCAGCCAATAAAACAAACTGTGAGCTCATGGCCAAAACGGGTACCAATCCAATTATATAATTAAAGATTTATAGCCGGGAATGTCAATTTGGTAATTCTATACTAAGACTTAATAGACCACCATATGGAATAGTTGATTCTGCATTACGACAGTGCAGCAGCAGCAGTATAGAATATCTGAGACCTGCCCAAATATTTTTATAAGAGCTGGTCATCTTAATACAACCACTGAAACTACAACTAAAATCCATTTTATGCCACGAGTCACCAGTTCCTAATACTAAAAGCACAGACTACATTAAACATATTCAATAATGAGAATTAACCCCTTAGTTATAAGTGGGGGAGGGGGGAAGGAGAGAAAAGAGAATGAAGGAAGAAGGCATTAACATTGCCATATAAAGAAGAGGGACATACTGTATAGAAGGTTATTTTCACTATCCATTTATTTTCACTATATTTGCTATTGCTGACAATCAGTGAAAATGAACAGATAGTGAAAAATAATGGACAGACGATTGTTACTAGTATTGAAGAGTAAACCATCCACGTAAATTCTATCAGAAGTGATTTTGTATAGAAGATTAACTCACGCTAACTCTAACGGATGCTAATTCAACCTGCTATACAGTATATTACCTCTAATATAATTACATTTCAAAAGTTCAGCAAGTTAAATTTGGTCATTTATCCCAGGCCATTCCAATGTTTCCAACTGGTATATCCAAAATGCCTCCCTTTTTTCAAGCAATTTTTCTATATCTCCTCCCCTAGGAGCCAAACAAACCTTTTTGATGCCAGTGAAAGTAGGACAATGTGCATCCCCACCACCCACTTCATTTACATGTAATGACAGCATATTTGTCACTTTTGCTAACAACTGCCCTCTTATGTTCCCCTATCAGATCCTTAAATTTTCTTTTAGTTCTCCCCTCATAAAATACCCTGCAACTACACACAGCTAAATAAATAACATTGTGGGTATCACACCTAATAAGGCTAGATATTTTATACTCCTTCCCATGCCTGGGACACAAAACCACTTTGGTATTTGTTACAGTGCTGCAGGACTCAGTGGAAGGAAACTGCTCCTATTATTCTTTGGTTGTACACTATGCACTAAACAATCCCTGATGTTACGGGCCCTGCAGTATGTGATGCGTGGTAGCTTAGTTGCAACATCCCTCAACTTGGGTTCTTCCCTTAGAATACCTCAGTTTTTGAAAATGATATTCTGAATTGCTTTTGCGTCTGTGGGACATATAGCCAGAAAATTCATCCTACTAATCGATCCACTAGATTCCCCATTGACATACAAACGTGATTGCCTGGGAAAGCTAGGGAACAGGTAGACAACATTCAAAGTTAATCACTTTTGCAAGTCTACGGGGAATCTAGGGGATCATTCAGTAGGATGTTGCAACTGAGCTACCACACATCACAATCTGCAGGTCCTGTAACATCACGAATGGTTTAGTGCATAGTGTACAACCAAGGAATAATAGAGGTGGTTTTCCTCTACTGAGTCCTGGGTGCAAATGCTTCAATCATTGTAAATATTGCAGTGTAGTAGCTACTGTAATACCAAAGAGTTTTGGGGTCCCAGGGATGGGAAGGAGTATAAAATAGCTAGCCTTATTACATGTGACACCAACAATGAGTGCTATGCATGAAAGGGCAGGATGGTTTGTGCCTGCCCATGTAGCTTTGGGGCCACTGACAGGCACAGAGTGCACGATATTCATGACCGTATGTGCACATGGGACACCTGTCTGTGGTTCTGCCCCTTCAATGAGCAGATTAGTGGGAGGTGGCCTGAGTGTGACGGGGTGGACCTGGGCAGGCATCCAATGGGGTGTTCGCACATAGGCTATGCAGATCCTCAAAACTGCAGAAAATAATAAAATAAATGGGCACTCGCCAGAACAGCAGCCCCAGACATCCCCATCAGCTTAGTGGGCTGGGGCAGCATGGAGTGCCATTTCCCGGTCCCGCCGTGATCAGCAGGTGATGTCCATGAGGACACGCACTGGGTTATGGCAGACTCCCAGCTGCCATAACCCATAACCTGCGCTCACTGTACCTGGCACTACAAGCCTTAGTGAATAGCGTAAAGTGCAGGCACGCCTCAATACTCCCCCCCCCCGACCACCCCTGGCACATGGCTGCTGGTGAAGCTGGGGGATCCATTGCACAATTGGCTGGCACGCTCTCTGGGAATGCTGTGGGGGTCCATGGACTTCCACTTGCAGCATTCCCACTTATGGTTCTATGTGGCGCGAGATATGTGATGTGAGGGCAATCACTTTTTGTGCATAGGGTCCGATGTTATTTATTTAGCTGTGTGTAGTTGAGGGGTATTTTATGTGGGGAGAACTAAAAAAAAATTTAAGGATCTGATAGGTGAACATAAGAGGGCAGTTATTAACAAAAGTGACAAATATGCCGTCATTACATGTAAATGAAGTAGGTGGTGGGAATGCACATTGTTCTACTTTCAATGGCGTCGAAAAGGTTTGATTGAGTCCTGGGGAGGAGATACAGAAAAATTGCTTGCAAAACGGGAGGCATTTTAAATATACCATTTGGGGGCATTGGAATGGCCTGGGATAAAAGACCAAATTGAACTTGCTAAACTTGTTCTCTTTATATGACAAAGTTAATGCTTTCTTCCTCCATTCTTCTCCCCCCTCCCCCCCCAATTGTAACTAAGGGGTTGATTCTCATTATTGAATATGTTTTATGTGGTCTGTGCCTTTAGCATTTGGAACTGGTGACTTGTGGCATAAAACACATTGTCGTTGCAGTTTCAGTGGTTGTGTTAAGATGGTCAGATATTATGAAAATATTTGAGCTGGTCTCAGATATTCAATGCTGCTGCTACACTTGGTTAATAGGGAATCAGCTATTCCATGTGGTGGGCTACTTAATACTTCATATGGGATTACAAATTGATGTTCCCAGCTATAAATCTTGAATTATATAATTGGATAGCTAGGCCTTTTGGCCATGAGCTCACAGTTTCTTATTTTATTTGATGCAAATTGGTGGATTGTTATTTTAAATTGTTTTTATGCATTTGCATGTGTTTTAGAACTGATTGGTGAGTATATGCTATAAATCTGTACTTCAGGGGTGCTCTTCACCTTGACAATGCACCCAGGAAAGGGTGCAAATCTTTGGTCTAGTGGGACACCTCCTTACAAACATATGAAATTTGCCAGCAGATAAAGGCCTAGAGGTATATCAAGTCTGCTTGAATGTGCAGCTAGCACCCCTTATTCTGCAGCTGCCCCTTCCTTCCACCCTTCCCCTTCATTGACCCTCCCCCTTGTCCTGTCCCATACCCTTTGAAGCAGTCCACTGTTCTACTGGATTCCACTTCTGCAGGTAACGCATTCCACCCAGCCACCACCCTCTCTGTAAAAAAGTGTCTCTTCATCTCCTTCCTGAACCTTACTCCCTCCAGTCTCATACCATGGCCCCTGGTGTCCCTCTTCTCCCTTACTTTGAACAGCCCCTCTATACCTGTCTTGTTTATTCCTTTTATGTACTTGAAGGTTTCAATCATGTCCTCCCATCCCTCCTCTCCTCCAGTGAGTACATGTTCAACTCCCTCAGCCTCCTCTCATATGATAAGTCCCCCAGCCCCTTGATCATCTTTGTCGCCCCGTGCTGCACCCCCTCCAGTAACTTAATGTCCCTTTTCAGATATGGGCGCCAGTACTGCATGCAGTGCTCCAGGTGTGGTCTAACTAATGACCTGTACAGTGGCAGAATCACCTCCTCCCTCCTTGAGAATATACCCCTTGCAATACAACCCAGCATTTTGTTTGCCATTGCAGCTGCCTTCCTACATTGTGCCAACTTGTTCATTGACCCAGTAATGAGCACCCCCAGATCCTTCTTCTCTGTCTGGGCTAGCTGCACTCCCCCGCCCCCAGCTGGTAACTCCTCCTTGGATTCTTCATCCTAAAATGCAGCACCTTGCACTTTTTGGCATTAAACCCCAATTGCCAGGTGTCTGACTAGGTTTCAAGCTTTGCCAGATCATCCTGCAACCCCTGCCATCCCCCTAGGTCATCCACCACCACTCCTACCTTGGTATCATCAGCAAACAGACTGATCTTGTTCTTGATGTCCAATGATATGTCTGCAATGAATATCCCAAACAACACTGGCCCCAACACCGAGCCCTGTGGAACACTGCACGACATTACCCTAGGGTGTGAGAGCTCCCCACTCACCACCACCCTCTGTTGCCTTCCCTGAAGCCAGTTCCCTACACATCTCACCAGCTTTGCACCTGCCCCTGTGCCTACTAACTTACTTAGGCCTTAGACTACACTGGCATGATTGTTGTTCCTGATTTTTAGAAGTTGAAATAATCACACATGTTCTGTGAGCACCGAGCCCAGTGTCATGTGTGCAGTTATGTGTATGGAGTGCTGAGTTACTTTTAACTTCACCCACTGTTCCTCCACCCACCCAGGTCACCCCCACCAGGTCATCCCTCCCCCACCAGGTCATCCCTGAGGCATTCACCCATCTTTATAAAATCTGCCCTCCTTAAGTCCAGGACTCTCACCCTTGTGTGGTTGGATTCCACGGCCCTCCTTATATTGAACCACATTGTATGGTGATCACTGATCCCCAGGCGGCCTGCCACCTTGATGTCTGTAATGCTGTCTCTGCTACTGAGTACTGGGTCCAATATTGCCCCATCATGAGTGGGTTCACTGACTAGTTGCCTAAGGAAGGCCCCCTGCAGAGAGTTCAGGATGTCCCCGTTTCCAGCTGAAGCCACTGCTAGAATGCTCCAATCTACATCTGGCAGGGTGAAGTCCCCCACCAGCAGCACCTCTCCCTTTTCTGCCATCTTGCCAATGGCTTCCACCACTACCTTATTTTTATTTTATTAATTTATTTATTGAAAATTTTCACCAGGAAAGGCACACTGAACAATATAAAATTGTTTGTCTCACAGAGCATCCTGGTGGAAGGGGAACATGGGAGTACAGTAATCAAAAGCACGCAGTATTATAGAAAAGTATATATACAATTATCAACAACACATTTCAAAAGGTAATACAGGACATTCCTCCCACCTGTTGGAGGTCTATAGATCACTCTAGTGCAAATAGTAGTTCCATTCCACATCTCCAAGATGACCCACAGTACCTCTGCCTCCCACTGTATTCCCTGTTTCTCCATCATTTTTATGCTATCCCTCACAAAAAGCAGCACACCCTCTCCTTTTCTTCCTACGTGGTTCTTCCTGAACACAGCATAGCCTGGTACAGCCATGTCCCAGTTATGGTTTCCAGTGCACCGTGACTTGGTAATGGCCACAATCTACAGGTTGGCCTCTTCCATTATTGGTCAGTGTCAGTGGCTCAGAAGGTAGCACACTCGCCTCTGAGGGAGGGAGATCAGAGGGCTGTGGGTTCAGTTCCCACGTCTGGCACTTGAGTTAATATCCCAGTACTGACACTGTAGTGCAGCATGAGAGGGGTGTGGCACTTCTGAGGTGCTGTATTTCGGATGAGACGTTAAACCGAGGTCCCATCTGCCTGTATTGGTGGTAGTTCAGGTGGATGTTTAAGATCCCATGACACTTATCGAAAAGAGTAAGGGAATTTCCCCAGCATCCTGGCCAAATTTCCCTCATTCACTAAAAATACCACCAACAGCTTAATTTGATTCAAGGTCAGTTGGCATTCATCTGTATTCCCCTTCCCCAGGTCGTGCCTGAAAATAGGCAGCATTTGTCTAGTGCACTTACCCGGTCAACAAAAACTAAATAAATAAATAAATTATGGCCTCTAGGTCCAGAATGTTATTTCCTAGACTTCTACCATTCGCACACATGGCATTCCAGATTGTTTCCACTTTGCTTATTGCCCCTCTTTTTCATTTTTGCCCTCCCTCCTTCCTCCCTCTCTTTTTAATGCTCCCGTTCCCTTCTCCCTTTATGTCTACCACTCTGCTTCCTTTATTAATTGGACCCAGGGGGATTCCTCTCCCCTCAGGTTCTCCTTACTCTCTACTTCAGCCTGTCGGGGGTAGCAGTTTCTACCTCCCCAGTTCCTTCCGCCACCCCCTTCGCTAGTTTAAATGTTCATCAAAGTAACATTTAAACCATCCACTGAGGACTGTGGATCCCCTCTTGGATAAATGCAGGCCATTATCCCTGTATAGACCCTTATCCTCTCTGGTGGATCGGCAGTCCCCAATGTATCAGAACCCTTCCTTTCTGCACCATTCCTTCAGCCATGAGTTAAAGCTCCTGCTGTGAAGATCTCTCTCCTTTTCCCTGCCATTGACAGGCAGCACCTCAATGAAAGCCACTAAGTGAGATACTTAAGAGCCCTCCCCAGCTCCCTAAACCTCCCTCTACACTATCCCAACCCTCTCCTTAGCCAGGTCATTAGTCCCCAGATGAATAATGACATCCAGCTGTTCCTTCCATCCTGCTGCCCTAACAACCCTCAGTATCCACCTCCCATCCCTCCAGGCCATGGCACAAGGTAGGCACCTAACTTACCTCTACCCACCTTTCCTATTCCCAAAGCTATCCCCCCTCACAGTTCAGGCCCCCACCAGAAGTTGCTTCCTCCTCCTCCTCTGGGCTCCTGTACCATCCTCCTTGAAGTCTCCACTATGGAGGGCCCCCACACCCTCTCTGGTCACTACCATGGGTGCCTCCTCCTGGCAATGCTGCCTAGCCAGAATGGCTTAGGAATTACAGAGTGGTACTACTTGAGGAATGTGCCTCTGTCTCATCACTTCCACCCTTCCATGGTCCGTTATAGTCCAGCCATTCTTCCTCCCTTTCATCCTTTCAGGTAATGGTGGCAGACTTAGTGGCCCCAGGGTGGGAGAAGAGGTCCCCTAAACCCAAACCAACTTGGCCTGGAGTCTATTGACCTCCTTTCTCAACCCAAAGAGGTATGTGCAGCACCACAGTCTCCAAAAGGTGTCTCTGAAAACTGCCATTCCACAGTCACTTCACTGCACTGCTCCCAGTATTCTCAGCTTCTATTCCCCTGTGTTACCTGGAAAGAGTTGTGTACCCTTATCTCTGACAGGGTATTTCTAGTTGTCCCCTTTTTTTGTTTGTTTCTATTTGGGTCCCACAGACCTTGTTTAAATCTTGTTATACTCTTACCCTAGATTGATATTGCTCCTATTCTCAGTTTGGCCTGCCTTTGACATTCCACCCTTTTCAGCACTGACTGTTACACAGTAGTGAACAGGTGCCTTGCCTTAGTCAAATAGCAGATTCCCCCATTTCTCTGCTTACTTCTATTGATGCTTGCTGATGCCAACAATGCCACTTACCTGTTTCGCTCCTTCACTGTTCCACTAACTCACTGAGACATGAATGTGCTGGACACGTTAGAGTGGAAGTGCTTTTATAGTGCTCTTGTAAAAAGGCACTAGGCCTCTGTCAGCTCCAATCCCCAACTACACACCTGATTCACAGGGCTTCCTGAATCTATTTAGCCCCAGATTAATCTCCTGAGCTAGTTTCCCCCATACCACCTATTACAATTTTAAAGACAAGTTAAGTGCCCCAAACACTGCCTACAAATCTCTTTTCTCCCACTTACTCTGCTACTTTCAGAAAATTATCTGTATATTGTACAGTATTCAGAAACTAAGTATAACTCATAAATAGATACACAGTGGTACATAGATGGTATATGACAGAAAAAGGCCAACTTTTCAAGTCTGCACTGTTTTTCTACCTAGAATTTCTCAATCCTTCTCATATCATGCCACAGACTCACTTTTCCTGATGTCATACTGGTTCATTTGTTTGCTTTAGGTCCATAAAACAGAAGTGACATTCTTGGTACAAAAGTTCTCCAGCAGCTGCCTGTTTATTTACTTATTGATTGCATTGTTATTTTTAACGGGAGAGGCACACTGAACAGTGGCAGCTTGTTTACAAGTGCATCCATAGGATGGGAATATGGAGCTATTTTATTGAAGGTGAATTTTGACCAGGACAGCCACAACAGATGGACAGAAAGGAATTTGTTTTAATGTCTCATATGAAGGATAGCACCTTGTCAGTGCAGCAACCCCCCCCCCCAGTACTGCAGCACAGTGTCAGTACTGAGTATTACCCCAAGTTCCTGGTGTGAAACTAGAACGCAGGAGTTTCCACAACCTTCTGATCTTCAGGCCTCAGAGGTAAGGGCACAGACCACTGAGCCACTAACACTGCTAAGTTCTCTCCCTTGTATGAATCCTCTTTAACTTTCTCTCATACCCCATTCCAGCATTCTGGTCTGCCACAGTCAACAGGCTAACCCCTCTATCCTTTGTGTAGCCACACCTATCATTGTTCTTATATGGGGGTATGATGATCATGAAAAGAAGAAGGCAGCAGAAATATGGGAATGGAAACAATAAGAGCTCATTAAATAGGAGAAATATTATAGTGAATCTAGGAGAGAGAGAGAGGGAAGGAGAAAGATCAGAAAAACAGAATTATTTAAAGGACATATATATATGCAAAATGGGAGAAAAGCAGAAGGGCCAGGTAAAGCAGCAGAAATGGTAAGAAAAATTTTAATGGATTAGAAAAAAGTGAAAAAAGGAAATAGAGGTGTCAAAAATGAATAGTCATAAAAATAAAGGGCAACACAAACACAGGCACATTTTTATGTGCACCCTTGTGCTTGTGCGGAGTGAACACATTGGTATGATAGCGAGTTTTAAGAGATGTGTCACTGTCAGCCCAATGCAGGGCAGTCTGCAATGGGGCTCGACAGTGTCAGACCAATCATCAGCCAAGTTGATCATGACACTCTTCTGGTCTTGCTGGGTGGAAGCTTCATGTAGTTAAAAGAAAAGACCTGTCCGAATCATATGGTAGCTCTTTCCTTTGATCTGCATAATGCCACCTAGCAAGCAGAGCTGATCAAGATCATTATCATCCTGCTGTGGTCCTCCCTCCCCAACATAAAAACAGTCCCTTCCACCCTCTGTCAAGCATCTATCCATCCTCCCCCTTCATAATTTTCCAACACCTGGGAGCCCAATCCCTGGTGCCAGCTAATTAGCGCACCACCCCACCCATTTTCATGTGTGACACCGGTAAGCCCACCCATGATGCTGTCAATTATAACATTGACACTGGGGTACCCAATCCCCATTGTTGGTACCTGAAATAAAAAAAAAATCCCTTGTAATTTTTTTTTTTTATACACCCTGCAAAAACAAAAACCCTGTCCATTGATGTCTCTTGCTGCCACTGGCACACCACTGCTGTGACCCTCCCCCACCTGATACTCCCACTCAGCACCCACCACCCCACACACCCCCACCCCATAATTTTAATTTTCTGACACCAGGGTGCCCCTTCCATGGTGCCAGCTGATACCCTCCACACAACCCGTTTTCACTGTGAGACACCAAGGAGCTCACCCCCAGTGCTACAAAACATAACACCAACACCAGGGTGCCCAATCCCCAGTGTTGCTACCTGAAATAAAGAAAGCCATCCCTTGTAGTTTTTTAATTTTATACACCCTGTAAAAGAAAGCTGTCCATCCATATGCTGCAACCGCGGCTTTGTTAACATTACCTCCCACCTGATTCTGACAACTACATCCTCCACCCACACCCACCCTTTACTTACTTTTCTGGGGGGGCCAAGGTCGTAATCTCTGGACCGAAGGCACATCTTCTCTCTACAAGGCTGGGTCAGAAACTCAGGAAATCAGGTATGTGGTTCAGTGTAGTTCAATGGGGTTTGAACTTGTCCTCATAACTTGGTCATTTTTAATATTTTTCCCCAAATTTTCAGCATGTCCTTTATGGAACCCCACCTCATGAACAGTGTGGTGAAATTAAGCAAATATGTCCTGAAAGATGATTTCGTTGTCACTGCACCAAATCACCTTTCAGGCAGGATTTGAAACTTATCTCTGCCTTTGTTCATGAAGTGGGGTCATAAGAATGCTATGCTGAAAATTTGGGGTAAACATATTTAAAAACAATCCAGTTATGAGCATATGTTGACATTTTTCAATGTGCGCTTGTAACTTTGGTAATTTTCAATATCTTGATCCAATATTTTCAACATAGCTATTTATTCACACCGCCACATGAACATGGCAGCTGTTGTTTTTCATATCCTGGCCAAAATGTGTTTTCACACTCGTGGCATGAAATGAAGTTCCCGACACTGTTTTATAAATGATACCTGTCATGTTCAGAAGCAGTGGTCATAAAATTACTATGTTGAAAGTGTAGCGTTAAAATGTGAAAAAACGACAAAGTTATGAAGAAATGTTGGATTGTTCCAACACTTACTCATAGCTTTATTTTTGCAGATTTGGGCCCCTAATGTTCAACATATCCCTTGTGTTACCAACCTCCTGAACATGACAGGTGTCATTTTTCAAATAATCCCCTCTAAAACTTGTTTTCACTGTCGCACTGTGAAATCACTTTTCGGATGTAATTCTAAAAATTTCACCCATCCTGATTTTCAGGTTACTAAAAGATTATTGGAAACATGAGATCAAAATGTGGGAGCCCTCTGAAAATTAGACATTGCCTCTCAGCTGGCCTAAAATGTGTAAAAACAGGACACCATTGAAAATGAGATATTGCATCTTATCTGCTGTATGCTGGGTAAATACATAATAAAAATGAATACAAGCAAGACCTGGTACAACAGCAATGTGAGCCGCTAACATTTGGCATTGACAAATGCTTGTTAATAGTTATGCCCCTAGTTTTAAAAGTTTGTATTAATATTATTTTGCACTGCTGGAAGTTTATAGATTGGAAACAATTGACTAATACAGACCAACTGTACATATGTATTGTACTTATTTCACTTGAAATAAAAGTACTTAAATAATCACAACCCTCTCACATCATTTTGCCATATTAGTGAGGTCGGCAAAGTCTTTATACTTTATTAGGAAACACCTTTAAGCATAATTGCTCATTGTCTGGGAGCCCTCCACTTTCCCTGAAATAACCACACAACACAAGTCTTGGAGGAAATGCGAACATACGAACATACGAAATTTGCCAGCAGGTAAAGGCCTAGAGGTCTATCAAGTCTGCTCGAATGTGAAGCTAGCACCCCTTATTCTGCAGCTGCCCCTCCCTTCCACCCTTCTCCTTCATTAACCCTCCCCCTTGTCCTGTCCCATCCTCGTTTGAAGCAGTCCACTGTTCTACTGCATACCACTTCAGCAGGTAACGCATTCCACCCAGCCACCACCCTCTCTGTAAAAAAGTGTCTCCTCAACTCCCTCCTGAACCTTCCTCGCTCCAGTCTCATATCATGGCCCCTGGTGGCCCTCCCTCCTTACTTTAGACAGCCCCTCTGTACCCGTCTTGTTTATTCCTTTCATGTATTTAAAGGTTTCAATCATGTCACCCTGTCTCTCCTCTCCTCCAGTGAGTACATGTTCAACTCTTCAACCTCCTCTCATGATAAATCCCCCAGCCCCTTGATCATCTTTGTTGCTCTGGGCTGCACCCCCTCCAGTAACTTAATGTCCTTCTTCAGATACGGATGCCAGTACTGCACGCAGTACTCCAGGTGTGGTCTAACTAATGACCTATACAGTGGCAGAATCATCTCCTCCCTCCTCGAGGATATACCCCTTGCAATACAACTCAGCATTTTGTTGGCCTTTGCAGCTGCCTTCCTACATTGTGCCGAGTTAGTCATTGACCCTGTAATGAGCACACCCAGATCCTTCTCCTCCTCCTCCTCTGTCTGGGCTAGCTGCACTGCCCCTAGCTGGTAACTCCTCCTTGGGTTCTTCATTCCAAAATGCAGCACCTTGCACTTTTTGGCATTAAAGCCCAGTTGCCAGGTGTTGGACCAGGTTTCAAGCTTTGCCAGATCATCCTGCAACCCCTGCCATCCCTCTAGGTCATCTACCACCGTGCCTACCTTGGTATCATCAGCAAACAGACTGATCTTGCTCTTGATGTCCCATGATATGTCTGCAATGAATATCCCAAACAACACTGGTCCCAACACCAAGCCCTGTGGAACACCGCTCGTCACTGCCCTTGGGTGTGAGCTCCTCACCCACCACCACCCTCTGTTGCCTTCCCTGAAGCCAGTTTCCTACCCATCTCACCAGCTTTGCAACCGCCCCTGTGCCTACTAACTTCCTTCCTTCCCAGCCTTCCATGTGGCAGCTGCCATGCATTTATTGGAATAAATCACCACCTATTTTCAGGAGCAGTGTGCACTGCCAGGAGGATACGCAGCCTACATGAAGGCCTCCCACACTCTTGCCCCCAATTCTTGGGCTACCCTGGTGTGGGCCTGATAATTGATATACCTCCTGAGTCAAAGCACCTCCAACTGGAGCAGGTGAGGTCATAGGGCCCAGCACCCTTGTGGCCACTCACGTCTGGTGCCTCTGTGCCTGAGGAATAATCCTAATGAGGTTGGACCATGACCCCTCCCATCCGAGTCCGGGTCTTGCGGTCCCCAACCTCATGTTAACTGGAAGTGACAAGCCCTTCAGAAGAATTTGACTCATCTCCTCCTTCTTCCCCTTGTAACCTCAGTCTGCGATCCTCCTGAGCCGCCACAGGACAGACGCAGTCCGACCCCCCAGCTGCTGCTCCAATAATCTCCAAGACCCACCTACCCAGCTGAATACTAACTATCTAAATATTCTGCACTTAAGCCATTCTCTCCTCCCTTGAGTCATGTGGGAAGACTCTCCCCAGCCTTACGGTTCCCAACTCACCATCCTCCTCTACCTGTAGTTGCTGCGCCAGTATCCTAACCTGGCCAGCATACTCCTGCCCTGGGTGTGACCATTGCAAACCCTTTCAAAGGAGGAACCAAGTTCCTGAGCACTGCCCACTATCCACCAGTTGTGCCCTTCTGGCAGTACCCAAAGGGCCAGTTCCTTAGTCCAGCTGGCTGGCCCAGCCACTGCACAGTGGAGATGCCCATCCCCTCATTCTCCGCTCTTGGCACCTTCCATGGAATCTGTAAGAGACAACAGAAAGTTAGTGCAAATGCCACTGCTATAATGCAAAACTGCCTGTGCCTCTCCTATTGCACCCTGTTCCCACCTGCTATAGTACCAACCATCAGTTGTGGGGTGCCACTCAGCCTACCCCAACCTATACTTACTTTCACTCTGGTATCCCTGGGGCTGCGAGAAGCCATCTTGAAACCTTCTGTTTTGCCAGCCAACACAACCTATGTCACTCCATGACCCCTGTGGTAATGCCCCGTCACCCAGCCCATGCTCCTTGGTTCATGGTGCACCACCAACACCACTGTAGCTGTCCCAACCAGGCACACCTAGGATGCTGGTCGAATCCACCCAGTATATCACCTAGGAGCTAACACAATGATACATTACTACTGTCTTCATTCCGGACTTCTGTTAGCCCTGTGAATTTATGTAATTTACTCTGACTGCGGCATGCTCACCCTGTTTTGTACAGCGCCCAGAGCATCCTAGGCCTTGTACCTAATGATGCCTTGTGCAGCTGCTGAGACCCCTCCTTCTGAACCCTAGCTAGAATATGTGCCAGGTGGTTCAGGGGATTGAAGTTTTGGGGATAGAGCTTAAACTATCGGTGTTCACCGATGACATCTTGCTGTATTTAAGTAATCTGACTGATAGCTTTCAAAGTGCACTAGAAATTATCGGGAAGTTTTCAAGGGTGTCTAATTATAAGTTAAATTTATCTAAAACCCAAGTTCTTCCACTCACAGTGCACACTCACAGGGCAGATTTTGAGCACCTCCAACTTAATTGGGCCCCGGAAAAAATTAAATACCTCGGAATCTGGATTTTGGCTAGATCAGAAGATGGGGTGGAGGAGAATGTGGGTAGCATTGTGGCTAAAATTAAACAGGATATTGAAAGATGGAGGAGGCTTCCTCTAAACTTCACTGCCAGACTGGGACTAATTAAAATGAACCTTCTGCCTCGATTGCTGTGCCCGATTTGTCTCTCTCCCTATATTATCCCGAAGGGAAGGTTCAATAGTATTCAAAGGATTATTTCAGAATTCCTATGGGATTCTAAACCTCCTAGGAGGAAACACGCCGTTTTACGCCTCCCCCATCTGAAGGGTGGCATGAAGCTTCCAGACTTAATGTTATATTATGTAGCAGGGCAACTAGGGTATATGGGACGTTGGGACAGGCATTGGGGAGACGAGGCATACACGCCAATGTGGCTTCGAATTGAACAACTTATCCTAGAAGACATAAAACTTTCCCTAACTGCACTATTATTTGTAGATCCGGAGACTTTGCCTGGCATAGGAAAGCATTCTCCGATATATAAATCAGTTAAGGCGTGGTGGGAGTGGTTAACCCCAGGGCAAAAAAAAGCACAAAGGGGGGCAAGGGAACAGCCCATAGTGGAAAACCCTAATTTTCACCTGGGAAATCGAATACTGAGAGGTCAGTGGACATCACTGCTGTCGGAATCTAAAGTGGTAGACTTTATAGCCACAGACAGGGTGCTTTTGCCAATACAGACTAGGGACTGGGATTTTTTTTAAAAGATCCAGATTACTAAGCTGTTACAGAAGTTCATGCAAGATAATAAAAATGGGAGAGAAAAAAAGTTGTTTACGTGGGATCATTTAAGGGAATTGGATCTTTTACAACATCCCCTTTCAAAAGTATACAAGGTCCTGTTAGACTATGTTTGCACAGAACCCGAAAATCGGATAATATATTGGGAAAAAGCACTATCCCCCCTGAGACCGGACTGGATAGAAGTTTGGAAACACATGAAAGATTTACTACCGAAATATAATACTATGCAATTTTTATTTGTTCAAATATTTACTACACCCTGCTAAGTTGTGTTCTAGAAAACTCAGACAGACAGATCGGTGTTTTCGCTGTGGCATAGAACCAGGAGACCTATTACATATATTGTGGACGTGCTCTCGAATTCAGCCACTTTGGGTTCAAATTGAAAAAGAAATGGATCGGATACTAAACTACTCGGAGTACATTAGCCCAGAGATATGTATATTAGGAGACATGAGAAGGATATCGACGGGCTTAGCTAAATATCATGTGTCCCTCACGTCAGCTGTGGTTAAAGCATTTGTTCTAAGACACTGGAAGGAGGATAGAATTTATGGCTATGATCAATGGGTGGGGGACCTCCTACAGGTCTTGGAGAGACTTAAACAGCATATGCTGATGGAAGGGAAAAAAAAATCATATGACAGAAAGCGGGGGACCCTAGAGGCAGTGTACTCAATACAGTTGAAAGGTCCTCAGGTTCAGATCTGTCTGTCTGGAGAAGAGTAGCTGGTTAAATTCTCTTATGAGAAAGTCTGAGGGGTTTGTAAGTGAATGGAATTATATGACTGATACTAGATAGGTTCTATATACATTTAATTATAACTCTCACATAAACTTGTTTGCCTTGGTCATAAGATATGCTTTTACTTGGTTGGGCACATGGGATTCTCTCTCTTTCCTAGGGACACAGTTATTCAAAGATAGTCCGGAATAGGTACACCTATGGATTGGAGTGACAACCAGATATAACAAATTGGACTATGGTTTAGGCTAGACAAATTCCGAACTCGAAAAAACGGATTTGAAGGTTACTTTAATGAGGAATGGAGTAAACTGTTTGGGGATAATAAAATTTAACTGTGATTGTACATAGTTTGGGGGATATATATAGTTTCTACATCCAGTTTAGGGATGTGGGCCTGGGTGTGTATCCTGGGATGTATGTGTGTTCGTTATTGTGTTGGAAATAACGATAAAATCTTAATAAAGAGGTTTTAAAAAAAAGAATATGTGCCAGCTTGGTTCCCACTGCGACTTTACCTGCCAGTCACCTTACCTATTACCTTATGCCCCTCGGGATCGGCACCCTCAGACCATGCCATGTGCCATTACCCTCCGGAACATAGGTAGGAACCCTTGCCTCCTGGACCCATCTGTGTCTGTCGCTGGTGTTGCCCACCCTTGGCCCCTTCTATGCTGTCCCACTGTGACTTGAGGGGATTCTGCTAGCTTGTGGATCCCATTGCGGCCACTCCGATCCCAGCCCTGTAGTGTGGCTCATCGTACTGAGCTGCTACCCATATACAGGCTTCTCGAAGGGTACTACTCAAGCAGGTCAGCCTGGTCTGGTGTGGGTGAGGGGAAGGGAGGAGGTGAGTCCATGTATTCTAGGACCATTGCTCCTGGAAATTTCCCCACCACCCCCCGAAGGCAGCCAAGGTTGATCCACCTGCTAGTAACTCCCACTCGCCCATCGCTGTCAGTCCCCCAGGTAGCAACTGACCACTTTCTCGTACCTTGGCTCCTAGTCATGGAGCAAACCCCCTCATTGTTGGTCAATGCTACCATGCACCATATGCATGGATCTGCCTGCAAGGACTCTGGTAAGAATGCTAGCATAGAGAATAGTGTTTCTTTAAACAGCAGCAGCAGGGATCTGACATCCCAAAGTACTCAGCTGTACCAGACCAATGAAGTGCTTTCTTGCAATGCCTCCCTTTTATTCCTTGCTCCTAAGGAATGGTTCTCGCCCCCTTTCCATGTAAGTGTGTATGTTCGTGCATGTGTGATGCAAGTGTGGATAGCTGATGACCTTATTGTAGGCCAGCAGACTCCTCCACACCCACCGCTCCTCTGTCCATGTCTGGCTCTGTCTTAAAATGCCCTATGTGTTTAAATCGCAACTGTCTTTTTTTTTTGCCCTCCCATGCACAAGTCCTCAAACAATCTCCCGTATGTCCCCACTGATACCTTTGCTGTTTTCTGACCCCACCCCTAATGGCGGCAGTCCCTAAGCATGTAGATCCATGGCTGGCAGCACTGAATGCTGCTGCCCACTTGTGCCTAAGGCCAACACGCTGTACACCTACAGGCTGGAAACTAATCCTTAACATCAGAAAGTGGGCATAGCTCCTATAAGACTAGGACCTCTGCTTGTACTGAACTTATCCTAGTATAAGCTGATATTGGACTTTTTGTAGGGGAAACACAAGTTTGCCCTCTGCGGTGAGCTGGAAGACTGAACCCTATGCCTCATGTACACCTGGCATCGCCAAGGCAGCTGCGCCCTAGTTGTATACCACAGCCAACCTGGAAAGCTCACTGGCCAGAATCCCCAATAGATATGCCCCTGATGCGTCTGTTGCTGTATTCCTTTTTTTTTTTTTAATAGCACCATGGCCAGTGGCAACCCCGTAGCCAAGTCAGAGTGCTTATAACCAGGGGAACAGATAAGGGGAGTAAAGGAGTATTTTACTATCATTTTTGATTTAAATACTCCCACTTTCTCATTTTAGGAAGCTTTTTTCCCACCCTGAAAATTTACAATATGTGGTATACATGTACAAAGTTGGCAGTACCATGATATGCTAACAGCCATAGCACTACACAGGAATCTGTAGGGGTGGAGACAGGAGTTGCTCGCTGGCTTGTTAGAAGGGCTGTTGCAACATGACAGTATTAAAAATGAGGTCACAGTATGACTCCACAGCAGTGTTAGACAGTCAGTGACTGCAGGCATCCAGTGTGATTGAGACTTGGTTTAGATGTGGTGGGTACGAGATGGGTCAGTGGATGACGATATTGCCATTTGGAAGAAAATACTACCAGGTATAACAAGGTAGTAGTAAATACTACTGAGTCCTAAAACTTATCTGGACCACTGTTTCTAACTAGTGTATTTGCTGCAGTTAGGAATGATACTTATACCAGATATCACTATCTCACCATATGCTGCAGGAATTCTGGTCAGATCTGATTGGCATGTAACAGCCACATAGCTGCATACCAGGGACCCATGTCAGCAACTGTACTATATGTTCATTCTAATTGCTCAGATGTATGCTGTGTTAGCTAAGTGGTGAGCAATTAATATCCACTAGTCTTAGTTTCTGATTCCAGGGTGCCTGGAAGCCCTGGGGTTAAGTTACCTGCTCAGAGACACATCGCAGTAAGTGGGGGTCATTTAACTCAAACCTGTGAACTGTACTCATTGACCTTTACATCCATTCCCATGCATAGAAGCAGGGAGCAGCCCACCAGAAGCTCAGTAGCCACCCCTGGCTAACCATCTCCCGTCCTCTGTACCCTTCCACTTCTCACAAGTGGCAAGTGGGCAACCATGGTGAGGGGAATTAATACACCTCTCCTGCTGCACTATATATAGGATAAAGTATGGGGTGGTGTGTGTAATGAGACTTTTACACACCCCCCTGAGGTGTTGGATGCCAAACAAACCTCTGGAGTGAAGCTTGAGGGGTTTATCTGAGCATCCAACACTTACAGGGTGTGTAAAATTCAAGTTTACACACACCATCCCATATTTAATTTTATTTAATTGCTGGGTTTCCCTTTTTTGCCACAGCAACTATATATAAAATATTAGCTGTTCCGGTGCAGCCGTGCTTTGGTTCCATTTTCCGCCGCTCTGAATACTCTCTAATGTTTGCTTTTCCTCCTTGAGCTAAAAAGTTTTCATTTTTTTTTAAATAAACTTACCACCAAGTTCTGGCAGTTTCCTTTCCAGGCTGGGTGCGAGCAGGCGAACCAAGGTGAGTGGTCAGGAAGCAAGAAACTGCGGTGTGTACATGGGCAGAATGAGGGAAACCATGCACATGTTTGCCATAATAAACACTCCTTCATTACGGCAAATTACGCCACAGTTTCCCTATGGGAAAAAGGGAGACTCGGTAATTATGAAGTCAAAAAAAACCAAAATTCCTTGGGGCAGCAGCATGCAGTGCTACGCAGGCATAGACAACTCTGCCAGGCTCCAACCTCCTGTGCTACTGCAGGCCTAACCTAATTAGGGGTGACCCAGGAACTTGGGGCAGATAAATGACCCACTCAGGGTCACGTAGGATACCAATGGAGCCCCTAGTCTGCAGGCTGTCCCAAGCTCTTTTGCATCTCATTATTCTAACCTATGGGCTATATTGCCAGTGCCAACCCACTATATAGCTGCACAGGCCTAGCACCGGAGTAGCTCGTGATGTGATCAGTCACCCAATGAATTACTTTGAGAAACTTTTTTTTTTATTATAGTATCCAGGTGATCCCCACTCAGCACAAATGCCTTTTTTTGGGGGGGACCCGATGTCCCACCATATGAGGGCTGGAGTCAAAAGCCACAAGCAGAACAAACCCTTCCCTGCAGCATCTGAGGTAGCCACTGATCCCCACTACTCCCCGACTGGCCACCCACATGGTGGCAGTTCCACGAGGCCACCACCACTTTGGGTGACCCACTTTAGCCTGATGTCCTGTTGCTCTGCTGGAGCTGTGAACAATGATAGGGGCCCCTGCCACATGAGACAGAAACAGGCCAACCCACAGACCCACTGCAGCCCTAGGGAAGAATTGGATGTCACTGCACTAGTCAAAAAATTAAACCCAAAGGAACCTCCTGTCCTCCGCCGGTGGCAGTGCCACCTTGATCAAGATGGCTGTTAAGATCTCATCGAGTTCAAAATCATGGCCAGCCAATCAGGAGCCAGGAAGGTGCACATGATGCAGGCCTGAGCAACAGAGTCATGGATTTTAATTAAATAAAGCAGCGAACCCCTCTGCATACTCCTAAGACTATCTGACCATCAAAAGAGATGCCCAGAACACTGCCCTTCAGCCTCCCCCTGCCTGATGGAGCTGTCAGAGCCAACTGCTGAATGGCACCACACCTTCTAAACCCTGACTCCTACAGCAGCTCAGTGCTGTCTCATCATTAACTTCAGAGAGCTGAAGAAAACGGCGGCCTAACTCTACCACTGGGCCAGGAACCAGCACTCTCATGGCCACGGGACTGACTATGAGGTAGGGGACCACAGATCTACCCCAGGAACCATAGTGGGGAGGCCATTCCAGGAGGGGAAGAAAGGGTACTCGAGTGCTGGTCAAGTGCTGGACAAGACCAAATGACTTGATTATTTATTTATTTATTGTTTTCATTCCTGAATATAATTACAATATTTTGAGGATACTTGTGACCTCTTATCTCTGCTTTAACATAATAGCTGGTGCTACACTGTCTTTAGTTTGCACACTAAGCTTACTGACCCTCAGCCCTAGAAAAAAATGATCATCACATAGAATGCACCTATATTACCCTCATTCTATTTCCACTGAAGTGCTCTTCCCCTTCCCCGACTGTTAGGCCCAGAGAAAGCCCTTATCTCTCTCACTGCCTGCTGGTTGCTAGTGTTGTTTTCAGTTCGATGAACGGATGGGAAAGAAGGGAGAGCTGCTGGCCCTCCACTCAGAAATCACTTCTTTCTCCACCCTCCTCTGAATGCCACCGCCCCCAGGCAGACTTGTGGGACCTCCTGCCATGGTGCTGCAATGACATCTGTTCACCCCAGGGGGAGGTCCCTTACATTCCTTCCAGGTCCAGGGAGGGAGGGCCCCAGACAAATGACCAGCTGGTGTGATATCTTGCAGCTTCTCTATTTTCAAAGATTCCATGTTAGTTTTTTTTAAATTGAAAAATATGTTGTTCTCTCTTCTCCACCCATTAGTTTTACAATGCCCCTCTGTGGAGAAACATATATCTCTCTAGCATTTACCTCAAAAAATCATGGTCAAAGCTTCAAAAAAATCAAGGACATATGACCACAATCAGGGACACATCTTAAAGCAGCAATGCATGACAGCAGTGGAAATGTTGACCTTTTCATTCTGTTTTAGATTTCCCCTTATCTTCTGACATGTATGATACCTTTGGTTTTCCAATTTGAGCCTGCTTTAGAACTTTTTTCCACATTTCAAATACTAAAAGGAGCTTTCCTTTTAATATGTCTCAGACCAGGTGTTTTCAGTGTTCTTTTTTGTTTTTAAACACCCACTGTTTATGATCACTGTTTTTTTTTTACTATTTTTCCCTCCTGTTGCCACTGGCTGGGGCCCCATCAGTTGTCCTGCCTGTTCCCCTCCTGCCAAGACCCTCCCGAGCCATTCTATCACTCTCCCCTCTCAACCCAGAACACACCTCTGGAGACCCCCCCAGTCATTGCTCCCTGGTGCAGGGCTGCCTTCAGCTCCCCAGCACTTACCTCATCTAGAGCTCATCGGGTGGAGGTGGAGGGTGAGTCAAGATCCAGTGGCAGGGTCCAGTATTGGAGGTGGGAGCAGGTGACATCTTCCTCCCAGCGAATGGGTGGTTTCCTTGTGTTCATGCATGAGCATGAACCCCCTTCCCCAGAGCGCAGACATGCAATGATGTCCAGCACAGGTTGAGCATGCTCCCATGCCCTTCCCGTGGATGCCCGTGGATGCTCCCAACCCATCATCGATGTGTTCCCCTGGCCATTGCTCCCCCAGCCTCTGCTAGGAGTCGCTAGTGCTGGGAAGTCACTCATCCTCCCTCCCCAAGAGAGGAAAACTGTCCTCCAGATGTTCAATCCTCTCCTCCCCTGCCGGCCCCTAATGACTTGAGCTCATTCCCGAACCCTGGTCACCGGCATGGCGCAAGGTGTTGCATCCAGCATCTCAACCCTCAGCACCACTAGGCCAGCTCTATGATTACTGTTCTTATGATTAACATGCACCAGCATGCAGCAGATACTGCTAACTGACCTTATGGGACAATAGATGTACAACAACAGCTACAGTAAGACTATTAATAAAAACCCAGTTCACACAGTACTAAAAGGAGTGCTCCTGTTATGATTTCAAATGTGAAAAAAGTGCTAAAGCAGACTCAAAATATGGAATGAGGAGTATCATACAGGTTAGGAGATAAGGGACAACCTAAAATAGAATATAAAAGTATAGGTCAACATTTTTATCGCTAACATACACTGCTGCTTTAAACAAAGGTTGGTCTATTCCTTCCTTTATGCTTGCAAGTTTATTAGTGAAATTGTTATGGATCTTTAGTGAAATTAATTAAAATAAGGACTTAATTACTGATGAAGGATGTACTAGATTAGTTGGTGACCATAAATGGCCTATTAGAGTATAGTATATTTGGGAGAATTACATATAGAAAGGTTAGAGGGGGCTTGGGCTGGGGTACATGAGTAGCAACACAATGACTTGTGTGATTTCTGGCACTGTTAGTGTCAGCTGGGTGGGCAGATGAGGTGGGGGAGTTCTAAAGAGAGGTTTATGTGATAACCAGTACTGCTGATGTGTGCTGGAATGGGAAGGAGGTGGCTGGCAGCAAGCTGTGTCACTGGGTAGTGCTCCAGTAGCAACAGAGACAGGAAATGGTGTGGCTAAACTTACACATTACCCTGTCAAACATAGATAGCAGAGGTAAGACTTATTATTTTCTAGGTGAACCTATGAAAGGGAACCCAGGAGATGCAGACAGCATACCTGTACAAATTTTACTACTGTAGTGAAATTGTTATGCTTAGCTAGCGATGGAAGAAAAAGTAATTCATTTAAGGAGTTAGATGTTCTAATGGAGTTTTGGAATCCCAATGACATTGGCAATGTGGTAACAGCCAGAAAAGCAAGATAAGAGGAAGTGGAGGAGACAGAAAGCTAAAGGTGCTAGAGGAGGGAAGTAGAAAGTAGAAAATAAGTAACGATAATAATCTGATGGGTAGATAGTGATCTTCCAGACAGACCTGTGGAAATAAAGGAAAAATTGGTTAGGAGATTATAAGCAAGAGGAGAGACAATGTAGCAGAGGAGTACACACGGAACAGGATGAGTGCAGAACTTAATAAATGGGTCTGGTAGGGGAAAAGTTACAGTTTAAAGTAAAAGTCAGTGTAAAAGTGGGGAATGAAAGGAAATTATGGAAACTAGAGATCGGGAATGGAGTGACAGAAAAGAAATACAATACTCAACTCAAACTTTATTTATAAAAAGTGCAATTCACCGAGGATCAAAGCGTTGCACAGTTAAACATGTTAAAATTAACTAACAATAAGTAATAAAATACCAATCTGATTCAACAGTTTATCCATACTCAGAGAAAGCAAAATAAAAAAGACGTGTTTTTAATGCAGATTTGAAACTCTCCACAGTCAGGCAGTCCCTATTCTGATGAGGTAGAGAGTTCCACAGGGTACAGTAAGTGCTACAAACGGAAATGCCCTGGCACCCAAGGTCCTCAAATGCACCCTGGAAACCTCTAGCAATCCCTCATTGGCACAGCAGAGTGAGTGGGTAGGGCAGTAGGGGTGAAGAATATCTTGCAGGTAACACTCTCCCAAAGCTACTCAATAGCATAGCTTCAGGAGAGCATAAAACCCTTAGCACTTAAGTTTCATTTTGATAATCAATATCCCACCCCTGTGATTGATATTTAAGGATCAATGGCAGTACAGTGAGCTAGTACTGAGATTATAAATGTTAAAGAGCGCTGAAGACAAATTGCAGGACATGCCCTGTATTCAGTGTGCTGTAATTTAAGAGAGAAGTCCACCCAGAATGTGCAAAAACATATGTTATGTAGAGTGTTTTGATATGTATGTTAAGTCCTAGTGTGTCCTTCCCTCTGTCTGCTATTAGGAGTTTTTCCTAAATTAACCTGCTAGCTGTATGGTAGTTTTATGACCCCTGGGTATCTCCATCACAAATAGGTTTATTGGCTTTCTTTCTCCTAAGATGCACCCTGGCTCATGTGACAGTGATGTAGCTATGCCCTTAGATTTAGCAGGGTCTGTCACAGCTCAGCCACAAAGATAATACTTCTTTCAGAGAAGTCACACTGCTAGATTTTGGGTGAGTGTAATGATTATTATTTTTTGATATTAGTACCTTGTTCTGCTATGTTACAACCTATAAGGTGATGTTCAATTTTTGCTACTTAGTACTGGTACAAAAACTGAAAGTGACTGAGAGGAATACAGTAAACAGTAACATGATTCACACACACACACACACACACACACACACACACACACACACCAGAACATAGCAGGACAAGGAACTGATATCAAAAAATAAAAATGATTACACTCACCCAAAATCTAGCAGTGTGTCTTCTCTGGAAGAAGTATTTTCTCTGTGGCTGAGCTGTGACAGACCCTGTAACAAGAAACTGGCTTCCTGCTGGGGCAATTAGACATCACACCAAAGGGCACTCTGGGAAGACTATCTGTGAAAAAAGGCCATAAATGAAACCAGAATAGCAACCTCCAAGGGCAATAAAACAGTTAGAGAAAGTTAGAAAAAACATCTCTCACAGCCAGAGGAAACAAAATCACTGAGAACTGGTTAAAACACAGAAAATGAGACTACTACATATCTTTTTCTGATTTTAACATGGAGTTTTCCTTTAAGGTGCTCACCCTATGCATAATATGAAATGTACTATATCCCTTACAGAAATTATATGAAATTTTTGCATGCTACGCACATAAAACAATTCACGTGACACGCATGCTGCATGCATGATTTTTATGTTAAATTGGAACCGATTTCTTGCATGTGGCATGTGTATAGCAAGCAAGTGTGCAAGCGTGATTTTTATGTTAAATTGGAAAAGATTGCTTGCATGTGGCATGTATGCAAAAAGCAAGTGGTCACTGACAACTGCACACATCAAGTGACTTGCTGAGGATCACACAGTATACAAGTAGGGGTTGATGAGATTCAAACCCAGTTCTTCAGATCTCCAGGTTTGCAGTTCAGTGCCCTTAACCACTATCTTATACTGCTTGCATACCTACTGTATGGCTCACTTGTACTTTAATACAAATCTGCACACATCTGTCCACATATGGCATGCTTATGGCCACTGATATACTTTTTAGTTTTTTTGTCCCACTCATCTCAGCTGCACAGCTGAACCATAGCACACATACCATCAGAAGCACGCATGGTTCTTCTCACCCGAGTTGCACATACTTATCCACAGAACTACTTAATTACTTGTTTCTGGCCTGTACTCCTACCATTTTCTCTAAATAATTTTGAATGCTTCCATGCAAACAGACTTTAAGGAGCAAACACAAAACTAGCAATAACATTGCACCCACCCACATGGCTAGTCCCCCCCCCACCACCACATACACACACACACACACACACACACACACACTGTAGCAGGTGCAGCCATGCTGTTACAGACAACCCACCAAGTATAGGTATAAGTTGAGAGTCTCTTACCTGAGTACTAGGGAGTCAGAGGCAGGATTCTTTAAGGTATGATGTCCATGGGACAGAGTGCTGGGGCGTGCCCCTTTGAAATGAACGGGGATATTTTTAATTACTATTTTATACATTATGATGGCAAGTTGGAGATTAATGAAGGCTACTGTTCTTCTAACAAGGCCCTTATTAGTTGAGTGGTGGCCTTCATTAATCTCTAACTAGCTATCAAAATGTATAAAATAGTAATACAAAATATGCACATTCATTTCAATGGAGTGCATTCCTGCACTTTCCTTTGTCTTGTGTCATAATGTGCCTGAGTGCGGGGGTGTGGATATCAGCTTGACTGGGGGGGGGGCATAAGCCTGACTATAGTGGGGCTTCAATTGTTTGTGCATACCATACTGCTCAACTGTCCTAATTGCAAGGGACAACCCTCATTTTACCCCTAAAAACTGCTCTGTCCCTCATCCATCCCTCATAGAAATCATGCTGCTCACACAGAGGATGTCCATGTAAATTTAGACTTTATGGCAGGGGTACCATTTCAGATTTCAGCAGGGGAAGTCAACAACCAGTGGAGGAGAGGTGCCAGTTAGCCCCTAGAAGACAAGCTGTGGAATGTATGGAACATCTCTAAACAGTAAAACTTAATTGTTGTTTTTGAAAGGTGGTATGAAAATCTGGAAAAATTCAAATGTATAAGACTTTTCTGTCTATACCCCAGAGCTGTGCATCAGATTTGGGTTTAAACTCACCCAATTACTAACCATTTTTTTCCTGGTTGAATTTCTGAACCCCCCCCCCAAAAAAAAAAGTTGCCCCAATCTCTCTCTCTCTCCCCAACTCCATTCCATTCAATACCTGACCCATATGGGTCTTGAAGGCTCCCAAAGGTACAGAAATGTGAAAAGCACATCAATATCTTAGCCCTTCTTCCTTCTCCAATTCCCCCATGAAAAAAATATTTTACTTTTACTTACCCAGCCATCTGGCTGGAACCTGTGGCCTAGCTCAGTGTGCAACCAGTCCAGTTTTCAGTCCACTCCTCACCTGTCTTTCTGCCAGCAGCTGGATGCTGGAACTGACCATCCCAGGTTCCCACTATGGTCTGTGACCAAGTCACCTCACCGACCAAACCCACCCAACCTGTGTTGCTTGCTTCTTGCTTGGCTGCTGTAACTGCTGCCACACCATACTGATCAAGGCCTGTGAAGGTCACACACTGCTACTAGGTGTAGCTTGCTGCTGCAGGTGGCCCATGCTGTTTTTATTCCAAGGCTAGCCTAGTACTGTAGGTAGGTAGGTAGCCTAGTCATCAAACTAGCATCTAGCTCACTCTCTGCCCCTTCAGCCACCAAGGGATAAGAAGACTCACTAAGAGAAGACCAACAAAAATATGCCACCAAAACACTGCTCTCAAGAACTCAGGGCTCACCAACTCCTCCAAGCTGTGGTGTATAGCCTGTCTACCCTGTGGCCAGAAAGACAGTGTTTCACTCAAGTGACTCACATGCTCTTGCTTGGTTGGAGTTCCTCCATGTCATGTGTGATGGTGTTGCCACTAATAGGTGGAGATAGTAGACAACACAATAAAGACACAGTCGAGTCAGGAGCGCACCCACAACATGAGCATACAGTGGCCAGGAGGCACTTATTGTGAAAAATATTAAATCCAAATTTTAATGCCATTATTGCTACACCATAAAAATAACCATAGGCAAAAATGCAGGGGGGAGACAATGACCTCCCTCTGCCCTACCTAAATGGCATTCCTGCTTTATGCTAGAAATTCATTCTCAGGTGCTAATATCTCTACAAGTAAAGATGCGACTAGAGACAGAGAAGAGTACACATGCTAACATTTGTGGAGTAAATGCTAGTAGCAGGGCTGCACAGCTTGTTTTAATTTACAAAAGGTATGCTACCTGGTTGCCTGGGAAGTATAGCCTTTCCAGACTTACTGTCTTCCCTTTCTGCTGGTTTAGTTTTTTTTCCGTCCCCTTCTCCCTTCTGTTTTAGGAGCCTACAGATCAGGCCTGGGCAGCACAGAGAGAACAGAAGCCAGTTAGATGGCTGGCAGTGAGAACTTGTTTTTTGGCATGGAGCCACAGAGGAGAAACCAAGAGGAAGTAAAGCTAACTAAACTTCAGTGAGAGAAAGTTACCAGAGGAATAAAAAAGGCTGTAAGAAGCAGATCAAGAAGGACCTATGAACTGAAGAGCTAAGGATGTTCTCTGTGACTTTTTAGACCTTATAGACTCTTTTCAAAGTTATTTTTCTTTTTATTCTGTGTTTACTCTGTATTTGCCTTGCTGCTTGTGTTAAAAGTATCTAAAGGGGTTTGTAGGAGTCATGTTTTTTTTTTGCACTTATAATCTGTATTTATGTTCCTAGGGGGCCAAATAAGGAGATGGGGATATAGAAGTATTTTTATTTTTATGGAGAAAATTGGCTTTTGGACTAAAGTTTTTTAATTTTATTTTTTGCTCCTTTTGGTCTTTGTGTCATGTGACCCAGGCACTTATAGTGCACAGACTCCACTCAGGTGCTAGAGTCAATCGGGAAGCCATTGGGGAGCATTAAATCTATTACTTGTTCTTTTCTGTGGAAACTGGGCAAGTATTTTGGCATTGCTTCAAAAAAACTTATAGTTCATTTATAGTGGACAACTAAGCTAGTAGTTTAACACATTGCAATAGTCTGCTACAATTTTAGCTGAGACATAGCCAAGTTGCAGTATACATGGAGTTGTTGCTCAAATAAGCTGGTGTGGGCCATAAGCTCACATCTCCTTTAGAAGCAAGTAAATAGAAAATTGTATAAATATTTTAAGACTTTTTTTAAAGGTCACTAAGGAAATCTTGTGTGTTTTTTAGAATTTGTTTAGATGAAATTGCTTTTGAAACTGCTTTTGAATTTGTAAGAAAGACATTACAGCCTTTTGGTGCTGTGTTAAGTTAAAGTTATATTAGCATATTTGCAGATTTGCACAATCTGATAGAGTGATTGGAATAAGTGTTTTTGTATTTATTTATAGTAAAAAAATATTATGGAGAAACAAATGAAGGTACATCATGTTCTTTTAAGCCATAAAGAGAACTGTGAGCTGCCTTGCTCATATTTTCAACTTTTACCACATTATTTCCAAGTTGCAGTTCATGAAAGGTGGACTTTAAGGTGAACTATTGACTTTTGAGAACCCAAGAGCAGGTCTATCATAGATTAATGGAATATTGGCAAGAGCCTGTTTTATATTGGGGGATTTAATTACCTTCAGAAGGCTCTTGACATGATCATGGGACTTGTAACTTGTGGAAACCTCAATTTCAGCTGCAACAAAATAATAAAACAGAAAGGATTTTTTTTGAAACACGAGGTTATTGGAGGAGAATTGGCTCAGCTCAGTGAATATTGAGCATGGAAGAGTGATTATGTAACCCTGTATAATATTGGATACTGAACATTTTTTGAGTTTCAAGTTTTGGGAAACTAGTTGGGACTTTTCAAGCTCCAGCAGTGTTTGAACCACTATACTGATTTATTTTTTTGAAATTATATTCTGTTTCATACTAAGCATATTATATTATATTATAGTGATTCAGAGCTTTGCTGATAATTTTTGTTTACACATTTTCCCTTACTGATCTTCTCCCTCAAATAAGTTTGTCTCCTATAAAAAGGGGATAGTAAGCAATCAGTGAAACAATTTGAGATCATGCCGGTGGAAACAAGAGGGAGAAAAGTCAATATAGGGAAAAGTAAGTTATAAGAATTCATCTGAAAAGAGTTTATCATATAAAAACACAAAAGAACCAAAAAGCTAAAGGGACTAAGAGAATTGATATAATGAATAATTCAACTATAATGTTGGAAGAATGTTAAAGGTGGATACAGAGAAAAGAAAGAGAAAGAGAACAATGTTATTGAGATTATAGAGATGGGGGAAGAGACTATTAATGAGAATGGGAATAGTGGGACTGTTTGGGTAACTCAAACACCAATTAAAAGGGTAGAATATGAACAAGAACTGGATTGCTCTAAAGGCTCACAACATCAGAGTTATAACAGATTGGCTAATAAAAAATCTCATTAACAACCACTCATTTGGGATTTTTTGAGAAGAAAGGACGTGAGGGGGAAATAGTACAAACAATTAAGGATGGCAAAAGATCTAAAGTGGAAATGGAACAGCTACCCTTTTTAGAAAAGAGGGCCTGATAGAACAAGTTAATAAGAAAGTATCTAAAACAGTAGCAAGCATAAAGGAACAATTTTGGTAAACAGTAGAATTGAACAAAGAATTAAAGAAATAGAAAAGATTAAAAGAGAGATGAGGGACTTATGCCCCTCACCAATGTTAAAAGATGAATCTATGGAACAACGGGTAGTAAATAGGCAGATAGAAAAGAACTATTCATTAAGGGTGAATCAACAGGAGGGAACACAATCTGAAACTCAGTTAATGAGCCCAATTGAATATAGTTTACCAGTATTGGAAAATGCAACCAGAGACTGTGTTACTGCACTTAGAGACCCACTGATAGCTAACACAATGTTTTATGAACAATTAATGTTGATAAAACAAGATATTTCCTTTATCAAAGGAATATGTATTGAGAATAAAAAACAAGAGGATAAGTTTTTGGAAAAAATAAAAATAAAGTGTATGGAGCTGAGAAAGATGATGTCAATGGGATAAATACACATAGGGAAAAAAATCTGATGAAGGTGGGGGGAGGAGATCACAAAATATCTTGCAGATCTCAACCCCCTGGACTGCTTCCACGCCCCTGGTGAAAGAGTCAACTACAATAAGCTTTGCATTTGATGATTCTACAGGATCTGAAGTAGAGATAATAATGTTACTAGAAAGTTATGATAACAACAATAGTATAATTAAGTATTTAAAATGAGAAACCCTCAATTATGGGAAAAATGGGAGGAGCAAGCAGAGAGATAAAGCAAGAGAGCAGATAAGGAAAAGAGAGAAAAGAAATATCGGACTTGAAGAGACTGATACAACCAAGGAAATAATTTCCAGAGCTTTAAAGAAAAAATAAACGTGGAAAGGAGAGAAGGTGTGGAAAATAGAAAGGAAATTAACATCTAAGGACTATAAACAAAATGGGAAAAAGAAAGCGGGAAAACATATAGGACAGAATTTGGTGGAGGTAGGATACTTCATGAATAAAGAGGAAGATATAGACAATACACAGGAGTGGGATATCCATGAAGAAGGAATATTTAAGGGGAAAGGTAAGGGAATGAGAATTATAGAGAAATTTGAAAAAGAAAAAAAAAAGGATTTGAATAAAGTGAATAAGGAAAAGACTATTAATAAGAAGTACCTCCAAAAATTAGGGAAAGAAGAGAAGGTAGGGAAAGAGTTGCATAAAATAAAGGGATAGAAAAAGGTAAGAAAAGAACTAATTAAGACACAAACAGATAAGACTTAGAGGGATAACAAGAAAATAATCAGAAAAAATAAGGGGAAAGTAAAAGATATATATATATATATATATATATATATATATATATATATGTATTACAGACACAAATAAGGAACAAAAACCTAGAAATAGTATACAGGCAGAAATGAAGGAAGAAATTGAAGTGGCGGGTAGATTAAAAGGCATGCTAGAAAGGGTATTGGAGACTGATTATGTATTACCAATGTATAATGTTTCTTTGATACCGACAAAATAGAAGAATTGTTAAATACACATTTAAAACATCTATTAGGAATAAATTGCAAAATAATAACTCAATGACTCCAGATAGACTGAGTATAATAAGACCAATGGGAATTGTGAACTGATATTTTAATATCAGATAAGATATATGTGCTAAAAGCATTAGAAAAGAAGAAACATGGCGGCCTGGTGGCTCTGGTGTTGAGGCACTGGATGCCACACCGCACCACGCTGGTGACCCAGGTTTGAGGAATGGACTCGGCCACTGGGGTTGGCAGGGGAGAGTTAGGATTGAGCATCCAACAATTGCTCTTTCTCTCTGTGGTGGGTAGTGGGCTTGCATTGCCCTGTAGCAGTGACTGGTGGAGGCCAGCCACACTACAAACGGCATGCAACAGCAGGGGGGAGAGCACAGTGGGAGTCAGCACTACATGCTTGGACACCATTGCACATCCAGCTCTCCACTGGGGACAAAATGTGGAAAATGTGGAGGGCGATCTTCACGGCTGATGGCCATGCCTTGCAACCCCCAGAGAGACCCGAGAGGGGCGCGTACCCAAGGGGTGCAAGAGTATGGCTGGCCCACTAGGGGAGAAGGTTGTGTGGCCTGCACACACGACTGGAGTCAGGCGGTAGGGATGGCAGCCGGAGATCATGTAAGGCCGCTCTGCTGAGGAGAAACAATAGTACGATAAAAAGAGAAAAGAAGAAACATAAACTGAAGGAATTAGGATTTGAAATTGAAAGTGTGGTAAATATTAGGAAGATTTTCCCAGAATATTTTGCGGACAGATTTAAGCAGCAAAAAAGGGAACAGAAAAGTATGATTTCAATTTATGTGGTAGGGAACTTCTTAAATGAAACAAAGACCAATTTGAGGATGAAAGTGGTAGATCTGCTGCAGAATCTATTAAGAGAAAAACAACTAAATAAAATAACAAAAGCTAAAAGTTGGGAAGAAGAGGGCCAAGTGACACTTTGGCTCAGAAACTGCCAAGATTATCAATATATTATGACCCATATTGAGAAATTGGATTGTGCACATCCATCTAGTTGGGGAAGTGGAGTAAACTAGTCAAAGTAACAAGATAACAAATGAAGCCAACTGGATATCACTGGTGAAAACATCAAATAGATATCAAGTGCTGAATGAGGCAGGTTAAATGACATAAGAGAACATTATCAAAAACAGATAGACCAGAAGAGATAAGGAGAATTACAATTTGCTATTGTGGAATATTACAGGGTTAAAGAGAGCTTGTAGATCCATCTTTTATTGACTACATTAATTTTTTGATTATGTTTGTATCCAAGAAACTTGAGTTAATGTCGAAATTAATGTGAATGGGTATAAGCTATTTCACAAAAAGCAAGGAGTATAAGAAATATATAATGCTCTCAGCAGGCTTATAACCTGGTGCAAGATTGTGGAATATGCCATCTATGAAGAAATAAAACAGATATGGAACATGTTCTAGTGGTAAAGACATCTTTTAAAAGGGAAATTTTATATATTGTAAATGTGTACTTTCCCCCGGAAGGCTCAAATTATGAGGGTAAGAATAATATAAAAAACCTAGGGATCTTGTTTGAGACACTTACATAGAAGGAACCAGAGAGTAGAATAATTGTTGTAGGGGATTTAAACAGCAGAGTTGGGATGGATCTGGAAATGGTGGATGAACTGACCGGAGCATGTGCTCCCCAGGAACCTTTAGCTATAACCATAGAACATAGGATGAAGGATTTAAGAACTTGTGAAAGAGGGAAACAATTGCTAAAGTTGATGGAGGATAATAGGTTAATATTACTTAATGGAAGAACAAAGGGACATTATATGGGCTCCTTTACGTACATGGGATCAAGAGGGGCTTCAGTAATTGACCATTGCTGGTACTCTGGCAACATTGTCCATAAAATAATTGATATGAGGATAGGAAAGAGGGCAGAGAGTGAACATACTCCTTTAGAAATTAGCATTCAATTAGGGAAAACAAGGGAAATCAGATCAGTGAAGAAACAAGAAATAATTAGAATTAAAAAGGGGATAAAGTGTGATTTATTAAAAGATTATAAATCAATTGAACTATTAAAAGTACATGGGATAAGGGAAGAAATCATTAACATGGTAAATAATAAGAACAAGGTAAGTTGCCTACAAGAATGCCAGGGAATAATGAAATCCATATCTTTTATACTACTGAAAGTTACTGAAAATAAACCAAAAAAGGAAGTAAATGGTATGATGCCGAATGTAAGGCATTTAAAAAATAGATTAATAAAGCAGCAAGGAAGGTTTATAAAATCTGAATAAAACAAATAAGCAATGGCTTAATAGCACGAGGAAAAATATAAAATTACTGAAAACTAAAAGGACAAATAAAGAAACATATTGTAGAATGAGTTTGAAAAGGCTGTAAGTAATAAGGATAATAAAAATATTGGTACATGGTGGCAAAGGGTGGGAAAGATATTTGAGGATATGGAAAATTATATTGACCCTAAGACCTGGGAGAAATATTATAAAGATCTATTTTTTGATAATAACATAGTCCAGGAAAGTAGGGAAATACTTCATGAATGGATACCTTTAGATGATTTGATAACAGAAATTGAGTTATATAAGGCCATAGAGGTAGTAAAAAGACACAAAGCCCCAGGACCCGATGGGGTGGCAATAGATTTAGTGATAGATTATCCCGAGTTTTGGATGCCTGCCCTAAAAACTGTGTATAATAAGGTATGAATGATTGGAAATATGCCTCCCACTTTGAAAGAAAACATCATTATACCAATCTTTAAAAAGGGAAACAGGGCTAACCCTAGTAATTATAGACCCATAAGTTTGATAGATACCTCACAAAAATTATTTATAAAGATCTTACAAATGAGAATACTGGAGTGGATAAGTAATAATAGAATAATTTATGAAGCCTAAGCTGGCTTCATGCCACAGCATTCAACTATAGATCAATGTTACACTTTAGTTCATTTAATATATAAATATACATGGGTTAAAAGACAACAACTATTTTGCATTTTTATAGATCTAAAGGCTGCATTTGATAAAGTAAACGAAGGAAAACTTTGGGTGGTATTAGAGGAAAGTGAGATGGATACAGCAATGATTAATATACTGAAAACATTATATCAGGATACCGACACAAGGTAAGACATAATAAAGAAGGAGATACCACTGATAAATTCCCCTCTAACATAGCAGTAAAACAGGGATATGTTTTGTCCCCAATACTATTCAGTGTTTTTCTGAATAGAGTTATGTGGGAAAGGTATGCTCTTGAGCTGCACATGCCCTGGCTAGGGAACAGATATTGCCCCTATTTGGCATACGCTGATGATCTGGTTCTAATCTGAACTAGTTTTCTAGGAATACAAAGGAGTATAAATAAATTCTATGAGAATTGTCAAAAAGCATCATTGGTGATACATTTTGAGAAAACCAAGTATATGGTATTTGATAAACATAAGACAAATCGGGGAAATTACAGTTTGAAATGTAAAAATGTCAAATTAGAACAAGTTATAAAATGTTGCTATTTAGGGATAACATTCACAAGGGATTTAAAATGGAAAGAACATATTAAGAATATTACATAAAAAGTTAAATGTTGCTTACCATCAATGGAAAGATTTTTTTATAAATATACAGGGCAATCAGTAAAAGAAATTATAGGAGCACTAAATGCCAAAAAAAGGACTCAACTTTTATACAGGGCAGAAATATGGGGATTAGGAAACATACAAGAATTAGAAGTGATCATGACTAGATTCTGTAAAAGAGTTTTGGGATTACCAAAGAGCGGCTTCTAGCCTAGTTAGACTAGAGCTAGGTCAAGCTACTATGGAACAAAGCATAGAAGAGAGATTATGTTTATATTGGATACAAGTGTATAACAGGCAGGAAGAATGCTTACCTAGGATTTGTCTAGAGGAAGCAATTGAATATAATGATAGAGGTTTAATTTTTCCTAGCATGGTAGTTGCTGATTCCTATATCAAAATTTATGGATTATTAGAATGTATTGCCCAAGCTATAGGACACACTTAAAATATAGAAGAACAAAGAAGGCTTAGAATTGGGATATGCATTAACAAAAAGAGAATAGTATGGCCAATAATTGAAAGTTAAGTTACTGGCTAACTAATAATAAAAAAAGAAATTTTGCGATGGAGGAGTATTAAATAAAAGTAAGAAACCCAAATGATAGAAAAGCCATGACTAGATTTAGATTTGGGTATATACCCGGTCAGTCATTGAGAAAAATTTTCAAACAAACTAATTCTAGAGTGTGTGCCTGTAGGCTTGGTGTTGATGATCTTCTATATCTTCTAATATTATGTCATATGTATAAAAAGAGACAGAGAGAGAATTATGGTTGCTGTACTAGCAGATTTGAACATGGAGCCAAGATACCAACTAAACCATGTTCTAAGGACTAATAATAAGGAGCTGCTAAATAAAGTAACAAGATTCTGTAGGATCATTGAAAGAAAACAGAAACACATTTTTAAAAATATTCCAGAAAAAGATAAATACAAATGTTGAAGAACAGTCTATGAAAGAGGAAATGAATAGTGTATGTAGGGGTTCTTAACCATTAAATTATATATATGCTGAATTTTTTAACTGTTGTGTATAAAGTTACGTGGACTGTGGTTTTTATATGTCTTAAATCATTGTAACGATAACATTGAAATTTTTTATCATACAATAAAATGAAACTAAACTGCATGTAAACACAATGGTTTCTACTGTGTTCTGAGATTTTGTATCTCCATGTTTCAGCATATATCCCGATCATTGTGAGGGTTAGTGTCACTCATTCTCCCTCATTTTGAGTGTCCATATCCCTCATTTAGTGACAAAAGTGAGGTATGGTGCATGCTTCCAAGGTTCTAATCAGCACAAAGGTGCTGAGCATGGCCATAGTGTATATGCTCCATTACGATGGCAAGGGAAAGTAGGTGAGCCATAACAGTCATGGAGAAACACATATGTAGCACTAAGTATGCATAAGGGATTTGTATAGCCCAAAGCAAAAGGTCAGGCTTCACACCATAGATGCCTCTCTTCTCACATCTGGAATGGGGTGTTAGCTGACTATATCTTAAGCATTTAATGCAGTGAGCACACAACACTTTACAAATTAATGGCAATTTAATGACAAAAATCAAAAGTCATTAAACAATTTGCAGAGGATTTAGTGGTCAGAATTAAGGCGTTTGCCTAATTTTAATGGAAATTAATGGAAATTGTACTTAATGGCTCTAATTTATAGCAGTAGTATGAGAATAAGGAACTGATGGTTTTAGATAATATTTGCACCAGCTTACCTGCTGCACACCTGTCAAGCTTGCAATATGCAAACCTGATGTGCTTTTTAGATCTGGTTCATGTAGGTCCATTTTGTGTATGCTAACTGCATACAAACATTCCACAATTAAACATGTGGGGCCAGATATTCAAACCTTTGCCCAGGGGCAAAATTAGCACTACCCGGTGGGCAAACTGAGCCCGGAGCACAGAGCAAGCCATATTCAAATGGAATAGCCCAGGGCAAACAGCTTCTGAATATAGCATGGTAATGAGGCCATGCAAACTGGGCTGGGAGTGCAGGGCAAACATTGCCCTGGAATAAGACAGCACTGAATAAAGCAACCAGGAAGTGCAACCCACAACAACAACACAGTACACAGCAACGTGAGGGCAGGTACAGACGAACTACGTGGCCAATGTGTGTGCCAGCAAATGCATGGACTCAGTACAGTTGCAGGAAGCAGCAGATGAGAAAGAACAGTGATCAAAACTGTATAATATTCCCATTACCGTTGCGCCCCGCTAACACATTAAGCGAGCTAAGCAGTTAGCCTGGAGCAAACACGCTTGCCCAGAGCTAAAATGTGCCATATTCAAAGTGCCATGCAAATGAGCCTACTTAGGTAGTCTGGGCAAACAACCGGATTAGCATCTCATTATACCCTGATTTGCACGCAGTTTGCCAGCTGCCACTGCAGGGTCCCATAGAGCCACCTGTAGGTCAGTCTGGAAGTACAGGGCAGACCAGGTCCAACCGCAGCTCTATCTGTAGGTCAGTCTGGCAGTGCACGGCGATAGCTACAGGCTACATGTAAACAGTACAGCATAGCTAGCATAGCATATTGTACCCAGGGGACAGGACAGCATAGGCACAGGTGGTGGTGGTGGTGCTGCATGCAACTGTCACACTGTAGGGGCATGCTACAGTGCACAGCAGACACTACAGTAGCAAGGGAGACAGTAGTGTGAGGGGCAGCACTGCCTATGGTGTGTAGGGCAGTGATGCTGATTGCACTGTACACAGTGATAGGCCCAACCTGCAGGTGTTTACTGACAGTCGGCATTACTGTTACACTGTTGTGTGACCCACAGATGCTGTACCTGTGGCATGGGATGCTCACAGTGACATGTACATATCTGGCTTTGTGTGTTGTGGCAGTTGTACAGCTGTGGTATGTGGCTGGGGGAGCATATATTATCTGAAAGGCACACTAGTGTTGGGGGTATTCCTAATACTGGCCCATGTGCACTGCATGATGAGTCCCAGCCTTGTGGCCACACCTGGTCTGTGGCACAGCCTGGCCACCATACACGCTCCCCTCAACATCCTCCATGCCCACAGTGCTGCATGTGTGTGCTGGCATCTGTTTTGTCCACAGATATGTGTGGTCCATGAATGTGTGCTGTGTGGCTACACTGCCATGCCTGTCCACTGGCAGCAGGGTCTGCCTACTGCCTGGCATGGCTGGGACTGGTGGCAGATGATGGCATCATTGTGATGCCATTGGTTGATAGCAAGATTCCTCTATGTTTGGCTTTATCTTATGTGTCATATTTATTTATTAGGATCGCGCCAAGACCCGCTAAACCCCAACCAATTGCGCAAAGCCATTTATATCACGCACAGCTGATTGCCCAGGGTTAAGACCAGCTTTTCTGGCGTAATCTATACCGGCTAAGTGTCGCGCTAAGTCACGCAAAACCACTTAGCACGGCGCTAGTCGCTGAATATAGCATTGCGCCTGTATTCATGTCAGTTTGCCCCTTGCATACATTATAATTTTGCCTGCCGCTAATGCAGTTTGCCCGCGCTATTTGGCCTTTTGAATATGGCAGACCCGCGCTAATCCCGCGCTAAACCTGTGCAAATGATTTTTGCCCGGCACAAAGTTTTGAATATCTGGCCCGTAGGATGCATTGTGCATGTCTGCAACACACTTATATTTCTGTAAAAGCTATCACACTAAGAACTCATCAAAGGAATGAGGAATGTTATTTCTATACCGTATACATGAGAAACACCTAGGTTATAATATTTAGTACATAAACTCAGGTCATACATGAAAGGATCGTGTTAAGGGAATATAAAGTACTTTCATTATATTTTTGTTTCTTGATGTATTAGGAATCCTAGAAGACAGTTATTTCAGGGATTGTTTAAGAACATGTGATTACATTACACAGGCACCTGCTTAACTGTAAATACTATAGAGTTTGCCAGGCCATTAATTATCACAATATAATTAAACAGATAGAATGGTGGCATGTCCCATGGCAATGGTGCAGCCTCAACATTACAACTTACCTACCTACGTTGCATAAGGATTAAGCAGGAGATCTCTTACTTGGGTCCTGGCAAGCCTGGGTAGGGGTCATAAAAGCAGAAATTCATCATATCTCAAAGATAAAGTATAGCAAACGGGTCACAAAGGCTTCATAAGTCTTTTGAAGATGATAGGACTGAGTAAGTTTAAACATAAACCAATACTTATCTGATAAGCAGTGAAATTATGTCACTCTCATGTTTTCATTAGACTGGATTTTCAGCAAAGAAGTCCCATAATTGTATTTTGCTAAGGACTTAAGTTAATTGACACAAACTTAATGTTAAATGATTGAGGTGAAAAATATCTCCCCACCAGTTCTGGTGTCAATTTATGAGTGACAATTTGATTTTGTGATTACACTACTCAAATCTGTCATGCTAATCTTTGTTTGATAGCCCAAACATAATTTTATCCCACTGTTACTGTTACTTTAATATTGTTTTTCTTTTCTCTCATTTTCAAAGCTGTGGGTGGAGCCTACAGTAGTTTTGCTTTCTCTGGCCTGAAAATGGATGATCGTGGCACCTTCCATTTGACTTTTGGATGTATCCTTCAGAAAGTCTATTAGTGTTTATAACACTCTGCCACAGTCAGCCACTACAGAGTAACAGTCGCACTATTTCAGCTGTTACTTCTGCATATTGAGGCAAGAACTGTGCACGCACGCATCATGAACTCTGGCCATGTGCATTAGAGTGCACAATAATGCACATAGCCACAGTTACAGTCTGTCTTTTTGCTCCCTCTGACCCCCAGCCCTAAAGCTTAAATATTAACTGCAGTGAAGATTTGTCTCCCAGTGCTCGGTTCTCTGCCTCCCCGCCTCAAAATTAGCCATGGTGCAGCTTTTTTTTTAAGCCGACATTGGGGTGCCCAATTTCCATGTTGGCATGTATCCCCCCCCCATTAGTGTGGCACACTAGGAGCCCACCCCAGTGTGCCAAAATGTGAAATGTGAAAAAAGAAAACTGCCCCCGATGTCTTTTCTTCAGTGCAGAATCTTGCATCAAAACTTTTGATGCAGGATCCTGCATCAACAAACTAATTTGCTCCCCCAAAGTCTTTTTGCCAACATCTGGGTGCCCAATCCTCAGGTCAGCATGTATCCCCCCTCCACATTGTGGTACACTAGGAACCCACCCCAGTGTGCCCAGATAATTTTTTTTATGTTTATTTATCTTTACAGTACACAGGATGCCCCCCAAACCCACTTTCTTTGCCAATGGGAGTGCCCAATCCCCTCATTGGCAGCATGTATCACCTCCCCAACTCATGTGGCACACAGAGCCCATCCCAGTGTGCCCAAAAGTATATATTTTTTAACTGTAAATAAAGAAAACTGTCCCAAGCATTTTTTTTTAATATGCAAAAATGAAAACAGTCCCTCATTGCCTCCTCAGTTCTCCCTCCCATCCCCTCCCACTGAACATTCCCCCCAAACCCTCCCCTTACCCCATACTTACCTCCGGAGGTTGGCACTGTCATCTTCTTCTAACCGACACATGTCTGCACTCTTCAAAGCCGACAGGCAAACTGAAGAATCAAAGGCAAGCACCATATAATGGCAGTCAATTCAACTTATGTTGATATCTCAGCCGTTTTAGGAATTTTAGCCCCAGATTTTCAGCATGGGGTTCTTGGGACTCCACCTCATGAACATTGTCACTGTCATTCATTTCTCGGTCCTGAAAGGTGATTTCATGGTCGCTGTGCAGAATCACCATTCATGATTAATTAATGAAATGACAGTGCTAATATTCACGAGGTGGGGTCCCAAAAAGCCCATGTTACAAATTTGGTGAAAAAAATTCCAAAAAATGAATACGTTATGAGCGTGCATTGTGCAGTTTCTACACACGCTTGTAATGTCACCTATTTTTAATATTTTCACTCCAGATTTTCAACAATGCCATTATTTCACCTCCTTATGAACAGTATAGCTGTCATTTTCACATCTGGCCCAAATGTGTTTTCGCTCTGTGTCACAGAATGATGCAGTCACTGTGCAAAATCAACTTTTGGGATGGAGTAATGAAATCACAGTGTCACTATTCATGGGTGGGGTCTTAAAAACCCGTTAAAATTTGGTACAAAAATACCCCAAAATGCTAGAGTTACATGCGGTCATGGAAATTTCTCTATGCATCGTGTAACTTTGCAAATTTTATATTTTCACTCCAAATATTTAATATTGCCAGTTTTTCACACCACCATGAACAGTATAGCTGTCATTTTCGAAACCTGCCTGAAATGTGTTTTGCACCTGTAGCAAAGGGTGCAGTCGCTGCATGCAGTCACCTTTCAGGATTCAGTAACAAGATGATAGTGCCACTGTTAATGAGGTGGGTTCCCAAAAAGCCCATGTTGAACATTTGAGTGAAAATACCAATAAACACCCAGGGTGTTAGGGTTTTAATAATGATCCACCCCCACCCGTAAAGACTGACAGGTGTCGGGGGTGACTTAGTGTTGTCGGCCCGTGATGCTCATGCCAACCACCCACTCTGCAGCCAGTGACAGGCATTGAGGTGTGCCTTGGGGTCTTCGGCCCCAATGTTCATCCCATTCTTCTATACTGCACACACCTATCTCAGCTAGAGTTACATGTGGTCGTTGAAATTTCACTATGCATGTGCTTAACTTTGGAAAATTTTTATATTTTCACTCCAAATATTCAATATTGCCAGTTTTTCACACCACCTCATGAACAGTATAGCTGTCATTTTTCACATGCTGCCTGAAATGTGTTTTGGTACCTGTGGCGCCGAATGGCGCAGTCGCTGCATGAAATCACCTTTTGGGATTGAGTAACAAAGTGATAGTGCTATTGTTCATGAATTGGGGTCCCAAACTGTTCATGTTGAAAATCTGTAGAGAAAATACCAACAAATGCCTGGGGCATCAGGGTTTCCAACTGTAATGCCCCCCCTCCACCCTGCTCAGCATGACAGGCATCGGGGGTGTGACTTAGGGTCGTCGGCTGTAATGCTCATGCCATTCCACCCCCCCACCTCCACCCTGCAGCCAGTGACAGGCATTGAGGTGTACCTTGGGGTCTTCGGCCCTAACATTTGACCCATTCTCCTATACTGCACCTATCTCAGCTATTTCCTTATGGAATGAGGTGAGTGTAAAAGCTGAAGGCCCCAAGGCACACTGCAACACCTGTCGGTGTCTGCAGGGAAGGGTGAGGTGGAATGGCAAGAGCGTTATGGATGATAACCCAAAGGCACACCCCCAATGCCTGTCAGTCTCTGCAAGGTGGGAGTGTGGGTTGATGTTAGGGTTGGAAACCCTAATCCCTCAGTAAGAAGTAAATCAGGGAGGAGTGGTGGACATCACCTATCTTGATTTCAGGAAAGCATTTGACACCAATCAATACAGAAGACTGATTAACAAGATGGGTAGTTTGGCCACAGGGCACAAGCTGATAAATTGGGTTAGAACTTGGCTGATGCACAAGGGGCAAATGGTGGTAGTGGTAATGGTATCTGATCTGGGGAAAGGGTGGTGACAAGTGGGTACCTCAGGGATCACTCCTGGGACCAGTCCTGTTCAATGTCTTCATTACAGGCATTGTGAAAGGGCTAGAAGGAAAGATCTGTCTGCCCATTTGCAGATGACACCCACATCTGTAACAGAGTGAATACTCCAGAAAGGGTGGAGAAAATGAGCAGGGACATGGAGAAGCTTGAAAAATGGTCTGAGGAGTGGCAACTGATGTTCAATGCAAAGAACTGCAAATAATGCACCTGGGAAGAGGGGAAACCTGGGGAGAGTTACAGGATGGGGGTAAGGTGCTGACGATCACCAAGGAAGAAAGGGGCCTAGGAGTTATCACTTCTGAGACATAAAGGTATCAAAACAGAGCACAAATGTTGCAAGTAGTATCAGTGGCATGCTGGGGTACATAGGCAGAGGTATCACTAGCAAAAGGCATGAGATGGTGATGCCATTGTATAATGCACTAGTGAGGCCTCACCTACAGTACTGTGTGCAATTCTTGAGGCCCCAACTGCGCAACAACATTGACAGAGTGGAGGCAGTCCACAGAAAGGCAACCAAAATGGTACATGGCTTGCAACACAGAACATATCAGGAGAGATTAAAGGACCTTAATATGTACTCATTGGAGAAAAGGAGGGTGGGTGAACATGATAGACATGTCCAAGTACCTCAAGGACATAAACAAATGCAGGGCAGACATCTTCCAATGCATCAAACGTTCGGCATTGACAAATGCTTTTTAATTTGCTCCACAGATTTAAATGTGAATGATCAAAATTCATTGTCAGACCCTTCAGCCACAAAAGTGACCCCCTTGACCCCCTGACTCCATCACCGAGGAGTTCTGATTTAGATACTCAGAAAAAGTACAATTTTGGAGCTCTAGGATGTAGTTTATTTTCCTCTCATCACAGAATTGTGTATTAGAACATGTTTTTGTTGTTGTTGAGAACTGTGCAAGAGCTTGCCAAGGACTTGAACTTCACAGAGTTCTGAAATGTTCCTTACAGTTAGTGTGTGTATTACAGATAACTACTGAATTTACTAAAGGTAAGGATAGAGAACTGAAAGCTGAAAACAGTATTTAATAAAGAAAAATCTTCTACTTGGAAAAAGAGAGGCAAGCTCAACACAGTTCTCCATTAAAATAAGTGACATTGTTGTTCATTATCAAGTACTAAGAAGAGCAAAAGCACACAAATACCATCTAGGTATTTTGTTTGTGAGTACTCTAAGTGAACATACTTATAGAAACATAGAAACATAGAAGTTGTGACAGATAAGGACCATAGGCCCATCCAGTCTGCCCATTTCTTTTCTACCTTATAAATGTGCCATCGACCTTTTGCTCTGTCAGTGACCTATCTATTCATAGTCATTTGTATTGCTCCTTATGCCTATTCCATGCCTGTTTGAAGCCCTGCACTGTAGTCATAGCCACCACTTCTTGTGGTAAGCCATTCCATGCATCTACCACCCTTTCTGTGAAAAAGAATTTCCCATTCCCCTTAATCGGCCTCCTCTAATCTCATGCTGTGTCCTCTTGTCCTGCTATTTTCTTATATTTAAACATGTTAGACTCTTTCACCTTGTTTATGCCCTTAAGGTGTTTAAATGTCTCGATCATATCACCTCTCCCTCCTTTGCTCAAGGGTATACATATTGAGCTCCGTTAATCTGTCCTCATATGTCTTCTGATGCAGTCCCTGCACCATTTTGGTTGCCCTTCTCTGGACTGCCTCAATTTGGTTAATGTCCTTGTGAGGTGTGGCCTCCAATACTGCACGCAGTACTCCAGATGGGGCCTAACCAATGTCTTGTACAGAGGATTATTACCTCCCTCTTACGACTTGTGATACCCTACTAATACACCCTAACACCCCTAGCCTTACCTACTGCTTTAGAGGTCTGCTTGGATGATTTTAGGTCATCAGTGATGATGATGCCCAAGTCTCTTTCTTCCTTTGTGACTGCTAGCAACTCCTCCCAGCCTATAAGTGGCTTCAGGGTTTCTCTTCCTATGTGCATGATTTTGCACTTCTTGCATTAAATCCCAGTTGCCCTCTTCTGACCATTCTGCTAGTTTATCCAGATCTCTTCTCATTCTGCCCACCCCATCTGGATCATCTACTCTGTTGCAGATCTTGGTGTCATCTGCAAACAGACAAGCCTTACCCTCTAGTCCATCTGCAGGTCACTAATGAAGATGTTGAATAGGACTGGCCCCAGGACTGATCCTGAAGTACCCCACTTGTGACTTGCATCTCTTCTGACTGTATACCATTTACCACCACTCTCTGTTTTCTGCCAGTCAACCAGTTTGCCACCCAGTTGACCAACTTCTGACCCCCAAGCCTACCTAGCTTATTTATCAATCTTCTATGTGGAACAGTGTCAAAAGCTTTGCTGAAGTCAAGGTGGCGACATCAACTGCTCCCCTTGGTCCACCACTCTGGTTACCCAGTCAAAGAAATCTATGAGATTAGTTTGACAGGACCTTCCTTTGTAAACCCATGCTGTCTTGGATCCTGTGCCCTATGGATTCCAGGTGTTGCACTATCCTTTCCTTAAGGTGCCTCCATAATCTTGCCCACTACTGAGGTAAGACTGACCCGGTCTGTAGTTCCGCGCCTTCTCCTGCTACCACTCTTGTGGAGCGGGATCACATAAAACCCTTCTCCAGTCTTCTGGGACCTCTTCTGTGCTCAGAGACTCACTAAACAATTTGCTAATGGCTCTGCTAGTTCCTCCTTTAGCTCCTTAAGTACCCTGGGATGTATGCCATCAGGTCCCATTGCCTTATCCACCTGAGCTTAGCATCTTGTAGGACCCTTTCTTTTGTGAAGGGAGTAGTGCTCACCTCCCTCCTCCCTGTGTCCATGATGCTGAGCTGTGGGCCCTGCCCTACCTTCTCTTCAGTAAATACTGAGCAAAAGTATCTATTTAGGATAGATGCCTTTACAGGTCCTCCTCCTCACATGCTCCCTTTCTCCATTAAACATGCAATACCCCTCTGGACTTTCTCCTTTCACTAATGTATCTATAGAAAGTCTTGTCACCTTCTTTACTGTTCATGCTAGTGTTTCCTCAGTTTGGGTTTTGCCTGACTTACTGCCTTACCTGCTTCCCTTAGGGCAGTTTGGTATGCCTCCTATCTTCATCCGCTGTGTTCCTTATATTTCCTGAAGGCCAGCCTTTTGGCTCTGACCTTTTCTGCTACTGTATTTGAGAATCAAAGTGGTTTCCTTCTTCTTTGCACTTCCTTTTCTGTCTAACACAATGGGATGTTGCTTCAAGTATTGTATCCTTAATGCTTGCCCACTTTGCCTGTACCTCCTCACCTGTGTTTCTTTTGCCAGGGCTAGCTTAACTCTGTTGGCCATCTTATCAAAGTCAGCTCCTCTGAAGTCCCATATTTTTGCCTTGGAATGGGATGATTTAGATGTAGTAGCCAAATTGAACCATATCATGTGATGGTCACTGCCTCAGGTGACCTTCTACCTGGAGATCTGTGATCCCTTCTTTGTTAGTCAGTACTAGATCTAGGATAGCCTTGTCTCTTGTGGGTTGCTGTACCAGTTGTTTGAGGCCCTCCCCCTGCAGGGAATCCACTATAAGTTTAGTTCTGGCAGATGTTCCTACTGGTATTGACCAATCTGTATCTGGCATGTTGAAGTCTCCCATTATCAGAACCTCCCCTTTAGCTGTCATGTTTTGTATATCTTCTAATAGTAATGTGTCTATGTCCTCCCTCTGGTCTGGGGGCCTGTAGACAACCCCAGTTCTTATGGCTGTCCCATTTCCTGTTTCCAGGGTGACCCACAGTTCTTCTGGCTCCTTATGTGTATTCTGAATTTCTGTAGCTTTGATATTTTCATTAACATACAGGGCCACTCCTCCCCCCCTTTTTGCACCTCGGTCTCTTCTGAACAATACATAGCCGGGTACTGAAGTCTCCCAAGTGTGGTTACTGGTAAACCACATCTCACTAATTGCTACTATGTCCAGTTTAGCCTCTGACATTATTGCCTGTAGGTCTGGGATCTTATTTCCCAGGCTGTGAGCATTGTGTACATGATTTTCCATTGGCCAGATTTTAGTGTGTTAGTTGTTGGGTGAGTTTGGCATTACCCTGTGCATCGTGTGGGAGACAAACCTTTTTCTTACCTGGTGATGCAAATGGAGCGACAAACACGCTGAATTCCTGTTTGACCACTAGCTGAGGAGGGTGTTCTTCCCATTCGGCGTGTAAGGTGCTGCCCTCTCCCCATTGCTAGTTTAAATATTCTGCAAAGGCGTCAAACTTCTGCCCCAATGCACTGACTCCTCTTTAGTCAGATGCAGTCCATCAAATTTAAAGAACTTTGCTCCCAGAACTGTTGCCAGTTCCCTACAAATCTGTGTCCTTTTTCCTGGCACCAGTCCTTGAGCCACGTGTTTAGCTCCCTATCTCCTTCTCTGACCTTCCGTCCATCTGCTCCTTCTCCCAGACTGGCAGGATCTCAGAGAAGGAGATGCCAAACGAAATAGATGATGGTTGTCACCAGCCTAGTCAGGTGTTCCTTGGTCTCCACAACTGACCGGCTGGCGAGATCATTAGTCCCTATGTGTACTAGGACATCAATGTTTTCTCCTGCTTTGTGAACAATTTTAGCAATGTGGTCAGTGTCTCTCCATGCTGATGTACCTGGGAGACATCTGACCATCACCCCTGGCTGGAGATGGGTATCAACTCCCCGAATCATGGAGTCTCCTATGATCAGAAGTTTTTTGGATTTTCTTTGTGCTTGTTTAGTTTTGGTTCCTGATTTGGGTGAGTATTGTTGTGCCGCAGTGTCCTGCTCTGCAGTGTCTTCTGCCTCTTTATTTGATTTCAGAGATAGAGGCAGATACCTGTTTGTAGTGTTTATATGGTTTTTGGAGGTAATGTGTTGGAGAGCAGAGAGTGATGGGACATCTGATTTGCTCCTCCTAACCACCTGCCAACCTCCTGGACCAACTACCCTCTGCGGTCGAGGTTTTTCTGTTGGATGCTGGGGAAATGGCGGGTGGTTCTTATAATGTATTTCCTCTTCAATATGAAATTTGAGCGTGCAATCTCTGCCCATGCTGCCGGAGCCGAGACCTAAGATCTCAAAGGCCCAGCATGTAGGACAGTGTCCTAAATCATAAGACTATCCTTCTGAAAATTGTTCCACAGTACCTGAAGTTAATGAAATCCATTCCAAATAAGTTGCTGGGTTTGTAACCTAGTCAGAGTAATTAGAAGGAAAACAAAGGAAAAAATGCAAGTAATGGTTTAATTGTGCTTTGTTAACTTGTTATAACAAGTTAAATTACTAGTGCCCTGTAAATGAGATTACCTTGTGGAGGCCCCACTGATCCGTCCCTTCCTGCTCTGCCACAGGAAATGTCACAACTGTGGTACCCTATAAAAGGAGTGTGGCGTGGGGTGGTTGGGGATGGGGTGGGTGGCTGGCCCTTCCCTGCCTAAAAGAAGAACCACGGACGAAAGAACAAGGAGGTAAGAGCAGAAACAATCAGTCAACAACAAATGCAGTAACCCTGAAAGCTTATCCTAATGTTAGATAAAACTGTAAAACCTGTAAAGCACCACCTGTAATAATTTCAGAGAAGATATACCCTGTAAAAACACTTTGCTCCAGAGAAAAATAAAGCAGTAACAGAAGATATACCTTGCAAAGACAATTTGAATCAGAAGATTACAGCAGTAATCTGTTAGCACACCTGTAGGCACACCTTGTAATAATGCAGAAGAAGGTATACCAACAACAACAATTTGAATCAGAAAAAAATAAAGCAATGAAATGTTAGCAACAAACAGTAGCAATCCCTGTGAGTAAAAAATTAAAAACACCACCACACAGTAAATCTGCTTAGCCAAACTAAGTCTTAATCCTTCTCCCTTGCTCTGGTAAGTTTCTCTACTCTGCCTTTCAAGCAGTCTTAGAAGGAAAGAGCTCAGGTGAAGCTAGGTGCCTTGGCCAGCAAACCAAGTCTTATAGCAATAACTATCCCCCTGAGATCAGGCAGTCCAGTACTTTGTGTGGTTAAATACCTCTTTGATGTCATTTTTATGGCTGTGGGCAGAGCCTACAGTCATTTTGCTTTCTCTTGCTGGAAAATGGCCGATCGTGGCACCTTCCATTGGACTTTTGGAAGTCTCCTTCTGAAAGTCCAGTGGAGCCTGTAACACTCGCTATGATCGGCCGCTACAGAGTAACAGCCACACTATTTTGGCTGTTACTTCTGCATTTTTGGAGCAAGAACTGCACATGCGTTCTTCATGCACAAGCACAATCCCACTGGTGCTGCCATCTTGTGAGTGGCAAAATGCTATTCACCGCAACTGTGCATATGCAACTGCCTCATTTGCACTGTTGCATCACCACCACCATCTTGGAGATGACACTCGGCAGCACTCGGTCTCCGGAGCTCCCAAGCTCGCCACAGCCATGTTGGCTCTGGCTAGAGTCTGTTACAGTTGCAGTTGCAGGTTTGAAGAGGACAAGCGCATCCTGCTCCTGTTCCCTATCACCGATACACAGAATTGTGTCCTTAAATGATATGGTGGATGCTCCCGACTCCAGGCACACTGCCTTACTAGTTCTATCTTTATTACCATGCGCCTTGCTATTTTACTACCTTTATAGCTCAGTTGAATTCCATACTATTTTTCTTGATACATTACAGAAGTATAGAAAGGTATTAGTGGTGCTTACAAGTTTTTATGAATTGATAGTACATTAAGGTTTTGTGATCAGTGAACCCAATTAGGCTTTACAACAACATCACAGTAGACTGAATACATTATTTTCATTTATTCTGTTACTATTAGTGTGCTCTTTCTCATATATTAATTTTCACAGTTTGTTCCAAATATCAATATATCGCTGTCTGTATCTATTAACAATGCATCTCTTGTTATGTAAGCATTTCATTGGTTGGTCATTCTTACATGTCAGTATAAACAGACTTTGTAACTTCAGGTACCCACCATCTGATGAATGTTCCATGGCAATAGGTGAATCCTCAACATTACAGCTGGCCGATATGTCAACGCGTTGACACCACCACAGTGAAGACCATCACAGAGATAGAATCCAACAAAAGCATCGGCTCACTGTGAAGGTCCTGCAGACACTGGAGGTGCAACTCCAGGTGCTTTGCCCCCTTCCCAAGACAACTCCAACTCAGACTTGTATATTTAGAGACCCGGGGGTGTGGGGGCCGAACTCCTCACAAAGCCACCGAAGAAAACACACCAACATCCCCGACACTACAATGCCGACACTCGTCATTGTGTTTGTTGCTTCAGCAGATGTCAGCATCTTAGATGTTGCAGTACTATAGGTAATCCCATTTTAACTACCTACCTACTGTAGCATAAGAAGTAAGAAGGTGTTTCTTACTTGGGTCCTGGCTAGCTTGGGGTGGTCTTGAAGGATGACATCCATCATACCTGAAAGATAAAATACAGCAAAGTGCTGACAAAGGGTCCATAAGTCTTGAAAGAAGACAGGACAGATGAAGTTTAAACATTAACCAATACTTATCTGGTAAGCAGTGTGTCTGTGTCCTGTGAGAGCTGTAAGAGCTGTAAAACTAAAGGAAAAATGAATTAGTAAGAAAAACATTTAGTTGTAAGAGCAGAGGCGAGTAGCGAAGAGGTACAGTACTAGGGTACAGAACAAGAACAGACATTACGTAAAATGTAGTTTAGAGGTAAGGATGCAGTTTAAGCTGAAAGTAAGAGTACAAGAAAAACAAGAGGATATCAAGAAAACAGAAAGGAACAGAAAGTAAAAAAAAAAACAGAAATATGAGTGCAATGTGCAGGCAGCCCTCCAAAAAATACGTGGCCTGTATGTAAAAAAATGTGTCTCACTGGTGGCCTAATGGCCTCTATTTAATATAAACTGAGAGAAATTATGGAAAGCCAACTCCATGGAAACTCAAGGAGCTGCCAACCAACAGCATTGTTGAAAGTCCACTTCATGGGCACCCGAGGAGCTGCCAACTGAGGCTTTCCTTTCATAACTCCTATCAATGACAGAAAGAAAACAAAGAAAGCAAATAATTCTGAAAAGCAAGACTGTTGGCGGAGGATGCTTTTTCGTCTTCTTTCCAGTTTCCTTATTCCAAATTTGGCAGGGATTTATTATTGCCATGTGGACGTGCTGATGCAGCACTAGCAGTCCAGTGGCAACCCTGATCTGTGGACAACTGAAAAGCTGCCAACTGACAGAATTACTGAAAGCCACTCTGTGAGCAATCAAGCAGTTAACAAATGGAAGCATTAGAGAAAGGCCACTCCACAGGCACGCAAGGAGCTGCCAACTGACAGCTTTACTGAAAACCTGCTCTTTGGCCACTCAAGGAGCCGCTGACCAGCAGCATTACTGAAAGTCTTCTCCATGAGCTAGCAAGGATATGTTGTCGGGCAGCATTAGAGAAAGCATACGACACTTGCCTACCAACAGAATTACTGAAATCCCACTTCATGGGCATTCAAGGAGTTGTTGACTAACAGCATTACTGAAAGCCCACTTAATGGGCACTCAAAGAGCTTCTGAGCAGCAGCATTAGAGAAAGTCCACACCTTGGGCCTGGAGGAGTTTCAGATCAGCAGAGTTACTGAAAGCCCACGACGTGGCACTTGAGGAGCTGCAAACAGGCAACATTACTGAAAGCTTATCCCAAAGCATTCACGGGGCTCCTGACCAGCAGTGTTACTGAAAGCTTTATGAGCATTCAGGGAGCTGTCCACTGGCAGCATTAGAGAAGGCTGGCTCCATGGGCACTTGAGGAGCTACCAGCTGACAATATCACAGAAAGCCTGCTCCATGGGCAATAGAGGAAGTGGCAAGTGGCAGCATTAGAGAAACCACAATAAAACCAAAAAACTGACACATCTTACTAGTGACACTGACCTGGTGCTAATCAGAAAACACAGGGCTGACAGAAAACAGAATGAGGAACACGGTTCTCAAACTTGGTAGCATTAAAGAAAGTCCACACCATAGATACTCAAGGAGCTGCCGGCCAGCAGCATTAGAGAAAGCCCACTCCATAGGCGCATGAAGAATTATGGAGTGCAGCATTTCTGAAAGCCTGCTACACAGTCACGAAGTTGCCCACTGATAATATTACTGAAAACTCATTCTGTGGCTAATCAAGCAGCTGTCAGTCAGCAGCATTAGAGAAACTGCTTTGTAAAAGACCACTGGCATAGCAAACGGTGTTCCAAATCCAAATGTTCTTGTCAGTACTGGAGATCTGGAACTCAGCTCCCAAGAAAGCAAAACACTCTATTTTCTGTGCTTAAAATTACTTTATTCCAAAGTGCAGATACAAGTGCAAAAAAATGAGCCCACAGGAACCCAACATTTCACACCTGCAATTCCCCAGTGCTTTTCTGTGCTTCTTTGGGAACTGAGTGCTGGATCCCTAGTACTGGCAATATTAGAGAAAACACACTCTGTGGACACTACAGGAGTTGCCAATTGGCAGCAAAAGAGAAAACCCACTCTGTAGGCACTCGAGGAACTGCCAGGCAGAAAAAAAGGGAAATATCACTTGCAAGCACTCAAGGACCTGCCAACCAGCAACATTGCTGAAAGCCCATTCCACTGCAAATTAAAGAGTGGGTGCTGTTGGTGTTGGGGCCAGAAACACAGACCCACATGACTCTACATATTGGCTACATAGTTGCCTCACATGCAGAATAAAACATCAACCAACGAATCACATCCTCTCAGTGGATTGGCACTGCAGCACACAAATCACACCCAACAGACAACAGGAACGTGGATGATTGTGCTATGCAACAGGCTACAGCTCCTTGCCTAAATGGTCACATCTCTGACCGAACTGATGTGTGCACCTTGTCTGTGTACACACTACATACACCTTAACTGCACCCCATTCACACATCACAAATATTGTTCACCTTATAATCTTTTATATTAACTATTATGCATGTACACCTCATTTGCACATTACAAACCTTACATTTACCTGCATGTCTCAGTCTCCCCAACTTCCTCTTATATTATTGGGCTAACCACTTTGCCAAGCTTGGCAAATGGCTTTCTAACTCCACAGAGGACTATACACCTATGTGGTTACAACTTGAAACTCATCTTTTAAAGCAACGCCACCTTTATTCTTCTGCTGTTTATTATGTCCCTTGTAAAGCCTTACCTGATCCACTTTGCCATTCAGTTATTGGGATTTCGCTTAAGGTGCTTTCTGAATGTTGTTTCTTCCACAAAATATCCCCACGCCAGGACTTTGCTCAGTCTCTTGTTCTTAACCCTAACATTAAGATAGGTGGCTCGCACATCCCTCTTAGTTGGCTGCCCCCATTCGGAATTTCACGGTAGTAGCGTTTGTTCCCCTGTTTTCTTCTCTCATCTCCCAACACCCTAGAGAAATATAACCTATCTCCTGTGCACATCTTCAAGATCTTCCAGCTGAGACACTTTATTGGCGAACTTTGGCACGTCCCTCAATCCTCCTAGCTACAATCTATCCTGGACAACTTCCATGAGTTATCCTCCAAACCCCATTGTCTGTCCTTTTTATATGCCTACCTCTTATCTTTTGGCCACCCAGATCCTTTACCTGGTTCTGAAGCATGGACTCTCTGTTATCCAAGGTAGTCATCGATTGGGCTTAGGTCTGGCAGGACCTCAACACCAACAATTCTCAAGATAAGTTCCAGCTCACTCAATATATTTTGAACAATTTATACTATACTCCTGTCAAACTAGCCAAAATTGAACACCTTTCTAGTCCCACCTGCACTAGATGCGGTAAGGAAGAAGGGCACTTATTGCACATATTTTGACACTGTGATAAAGTCCCTGTGGCACATAATTCAATCCAGACTGGATCCTATTTTGGGTCTGGGAGACCTTTTTACATCAGAGATCTGTATGTTAGACATATATACTAATATAAGGGTTAAGGAATGTAATTATCACATGGCTCTAATTTCCATCGTGGTTAAGAAACTAATGATCAAACACTGGAGGGATCAATTAACCATATCCTACAATGAATGGTTGAATGAACTTTCAGCCTGTCTTAGGACTGAACACCTGCCTGCAAGCTCTCGTAATAGACTCACTCTGTTTGATAGTAAATGGGGCAAATTTTATGCTCTATATCTGCATTAATGATTGTGGTCTGTGACTCCCCATGCATATCTTATAATCTGAATAATTTCTTTCCACAATCCTTAGGGGCACACTCCAGGGTGGAGGGTTGCTTGGGGAGGGGCGGGTGTTGGGAGGAGGAGTTAATTTTTCCCAATGTATTATCACAATATTCCATCATGTGTTGTTAGTGTTTTATTTGTTTTATAAAATCAATAAAGATGTTGAATTTCAAAAAAATGTACCTGCATACACTCTAACTACACATTAACTATTTAACATTCATCAGTATACATCTCATCTGCACCTCAGAATATAACTTTTATCTGTATACACCACAACCTCACCTCAACTTCTGCCTTGTGTTGCTGATCTTTTTGAACCTGCAAAAACACCACTGGCAGTGTTGATTTCAGCACTCTCTTTCAGCACTACTGTTTACTGGGAGTTTGACCTCAGGCAGCAGTTGGAGCTCTATATTTAGTTCGGCAGTGCTTACAAAATTACCAATCTTTTTTCAGAGTAAGACAATTCCTTGTTTATAATAACAGTGTTATGTTGCAGCAAATGGTATGATCTTACAAGGGTGTGCACATTTATGTGTGTGTGCCTTTTCTGTATATTTAATTGGGGATGGAGGTGCGGGCCTGTAACTCCTTAGTATATCCCCAGTATTTTTTTCGAAGGTACACTATTTCCAGTGACAAATAGTAAGTAAGTAAAGTAAGTAAAATTTTATTTGTATCAGGTGCCTTTCCAGAGCTCAGGGCGCCTTAATCATCATTAAAACAAACAATCTTCATTATACATTAAAACCATAAATATAATTACAGTGTTACAACACTGACTAACTAGGTCCCTTCAAATGACTGATCAAACAGGTATGTTTTCAAGGATTTTTAAAATCCTTCTATGGTCAGGCTATCTCGTTTCTGGCATGGTAGAGAATTCCACAGGGTAGGTGCCATAAAGGCAAATGATCTTCTTCCTGATGTTTCTAGGGATACCCTGGGAACCGCTAGCAATCCCTCACTGGAGGATCAGAGTGAGTAGGTGGGGCAGTAAGGAGACAGGAGTTCTTTCAGGTAGAGGGGTCCCTGCTCATGTAGGGCCTTATAGGTCAGCAATGCGACCTTTAAGGTGATCGGACACTGTATCAGCAGCCAATGCAGTTCACGCAGCACAGGTGTTATATGACTGGATCTAGGGGTTCCAGTCAACAACCTGGCAGTTGCTTTCTGCACTAGCTGCAAATGGTGGATATCCACCCCCAGAAGCCCTAGGTAGAGGGCATTGCAGTAATCAAAATCAGTGGTGACAAAGGCATGGACCAAGGTAGGAAGATCTTTGGGCGGTACCAGGTGCTTCACCCTTGCTATGTTCCTCAGGTCATAAAAGGAGGATTTGACCACGGCTGAAAACTGCACCCTCAGGGTCAAGCCTTCATCAAATATCATGCCTAGGTTATGCACCTGACCCAAGGCATACAGTGGGCCCCCCCCCAAGATGTAAACCTGAGGGTTTTCCCACCCATGCCCCTATCATCCTATGATCAGGGTCCACCACCAATACTTCCATTTTGCCTGAGTTCAACCTCAGTCAACTAGCACTCATCCAGGTCTGTGTCTCCGACAGGCAGTTGTTGAACACCAAGACAGGGTCTAACTCCTGTTTGGGCACAAAAAGACATGTACAGTTAAGATCATCTGCATAGCAGTAAAAACTCAAACCGTACTGTCTTATAATGTCCCTAATGGCAGCATGTACACTGCAAACAACATGGGAGACAGCACGAGCCTTGCGGTAACCAGCAGGGCAGCCAATGAGGGCCGAGGAAAAATCCCTGACACCACTATCTGGATCTTCCTCAAGGAAAGTCAAACCAGCTGAGGACTGCCCCTCAGTCCACAGAAAACGCAGGCACCTGAGCAGTACCCCATTGTCCACAGTGTCAAATGCTGCTGAGAGATCAAGGAGAACTAAGATGGAATGGGATCTCTGATCTCTCACCATCAGAAAGTCATTAAGCACCCATACCAGGGCAGTCTCAGTGCTATGCCTTTTCCTGAAACCATACTGAGAGGGTCATAGATAGTGTGGTTGGATAAATGATCCTCCAGTTGCAGAGTGACCACCTTCTCAATAACTTTCCCTATAAAGGGCAAGTTAGAACTGGTCTGTAGTTAGCTGTGCAGTCGGGGTCAAGGAGGGCTTTCAGGAGGGGCTGCACTATCACCTCCTTTAAGGGATCCGATCCATAAAGATCCCTCTCTCCAATGAAACCCCACTATCCCAGCAAGGACTGGGCCAATGACCTCAACACACCCCACAAGGAGGTGGGCTGGGCCTGGATCTAAACTACAGCAACTTGGCTGTGATCCTCACTATATCCAAGACTACCAGTTGGCTGAAGGTGGATCAGGTCAACTGGGTATTAGTACCACTCAATTGATCAATGCAAGGTCCAATGGGAAGGCACTAGTTGATCTCATTCCTGATGGCAGATACCTTATCAATGTAAAACTGTGCAAACTCCTCACACTTTTCCTGTGGCAGTGCTCGACCAGAATGTAGACAGGCTCGACTGCACAGTCTGTCCATGGTCTGGAAGAGCTGGGCTGGTCTATTTTTCACTGCAGCAATTTTTCTGGACAGGAACTCTGCCTTCTTATGGGAATTGCTGATTGGTAGGTTTTGTAATGATCTAGCAATTTTAAGTCTGCCCTCCTCTGGGTGAGTTTCTCGAGTGTCTCTCCAACTGTCCCTCACCTCTTAAACTCCCGAATTGCCCCATCAAACCAAGGGGCACCCAGGTGAAGTGAAGAGGGTGAACATGAACCAGAGCAATGACATCCAGGGCCCCAGCTGCAGACCTATTATAGGCTAATAAAGGGCCCTGGGTCAGTAGCTATCCACCGTAATTCCTGAGAGGTCCAGTACCATCATTAGGCCTTCTGAGGTAACTCCTCTCATAGGACAGTACTGTACAAACTCCTTTGGGGCAGGCATATTTTGGGGAGCTGCAAAACAGAATCTTAGTGCCAGTCCTTTTTAATGTCTTTATAAGCGACATTGCAGAGGGACTGGAAAGGAAAGTATGTTTCTTTGCAGATGACACAAAGATCTGCAACAGGGTTGATATGCAAGGTGAGGTGGAAAGGATGAAAATGGACTTGGCAATGTTGGAGGAACAGTCAAATGTATGGCAGCTTAGATTCAACGCAAAGAAGTGCAAAGTAATGCACCTGGGAAACAAAAACCCAGGGGAAGAGTACACAATGGGGGGTGAGATACTAACAACAACAAAAAATGGAAAGGGACTGGGATTAGTCATATCAGATGACCTAAAGGTGGGCCAGCAATGTGAGAAGGCAGTAAGGAGGGCTGAGGGGATATGGGATGCGAGGAGAGGCATCACCAGTAGAAAACAGGAAGTTGTTGGCTCTCTGTACAGACAGTTGGTAAGACCACATCTGGAGTACAGTGTATAGTTCTGGAGACCCCATCTCTGCAAAGACATAGAAAGGTGGAGGCTGTCCAGAGGAGGGCAACCAAAATGGTGCAGAGTCTGCACCAGAAGACATATGAAGAAAGACTAAAGGAGCTTAAGATGTATAGCCTCAAGGAAAGGAGGAAGGGGGGGACATGATAGAAACTTTCAAATACCTCAAGGGAATCAACAAAGTCCAAGAGGGTGGCATATTTCAGAAAAAGAGATGTGCAAGAACAAGGGGGCACAATTTGAAGAAAGAAGGGGGACCGCTCAGAGGTAATGTGAGGAAGTATTCTTCACAGAGAGGGTTGTAGATGCTTGCAATAGCCTTCCTGAGGAGGTCATAGAGTCAAAAACAGTGGGGAAATTCAAGAATGAATTGGGACAGACATAAGGCAATTCTAGCAAGGGGTTGGAGGAAGTAGGCTGTTGGTTAACTAGGATCTGCAGCTTATCCATTAGGTAGGGAAATGGGCAGGCTAGGTGGGCCAAGAGGTCCTTATCTGCCATCATATTCTATGTTTCTATGTTTTAGTGCAAGATGGTCAGACCACCCGATAGACTCCACCACCATATCAGAGATTTTCATCCCCAGGTGGAACACCAAGTCCAACGAATGCCCCCTGGTGGGTTGCGGCAGTAATAACCCATGTCAGGCCCAATTATTCCATCAATTGGAGGAGGTTTTGCCCAAATGACAAGAGTTCATTGTTGACCCAGGCATTGAAGTCCCCCAGAATTAACCATCTGGGGGCCTCCAATACCATCTCAGCAATGAAGTCCGCAACCTCCTTCAAGAACTCTCTCCCATCACCTAGTGGATGGTAAATGAAAAGGGTCCTGTAACCTGCACTCACACCCACTATGCACTCAAAGGAGTTGATAGTTCCAACTGGCACTTCCCTGATCCCCAGTTCCTGTCTAAAACAGACAGCAACACCCCTCGATCTCTCTCGGGCAGTGTATCACCGAGAACCCAGCTGGAACAGCGAATTCTAAAATGGGACCCACATTCCCATCCAGCCAGGTCTCAGTGATGTAAGCCAGGTCCACAAAGGCCACAAGACCTGCAACCAATGTGGTCTTATTTCTAGTTGACCTGGAATTACATAACACCACCCAAGAGGGACAAGAATCTGAGGATGGTCCCAATTCCTGCCTGACCAAGTCAGAACCCTTGGGTATGGGCACAAGGCAAGGGGGACCTCACTCCTGTGCCCATTTTGCCCCAGGGTGCCTCCTGGTTCTCACTATCTCAATCCATCCACCCCTCAACCATCCACCCCCTGAGAATTCCAGGATCACCCACCCCCATCTCCTAGAATGCCAGATGCCAGCCATCTACTGTACAACTCGAACAGGAGTGGGGCAGTAAAGGTGAAGATCCCTCAGTCTTGAGGGGGAGTACTGCCTGACCATGCTCCTATCTCCCCAGCACATTACTTAGGCACACCCACACACAACACTAATCCAATCTCACCCCCCAGTCACTCACTCAGACCCCACCCACCCAATCACATGTATACCTTACTCATATAAAACCCTCTTCTCCTTTTACCTTACTTACTTATACATACATCCCTCCCTCCCCCACTCAATATTCTCTAAACTAACCCCCTTTCAATCCTAATCTACCAAAAATTTCCCTATTCCTCCCACCCCAAATCAACCCACCCACTTAGCAGCAAATAACTCTAAAAGTATTTATGGTCCAAAATCAACAGTCCCCAGTTGCAGTCTTGGTTTTATTTTCCCCTGCAGTGCTCCCACTACTACAGGATAGAGTCTCAGTACTCTTCAGCCCCTCTCACAGGTCTGGGTTGTAATGATTCCAGTATTTAATAAATTGAAAATGCACATAAAGTTATGTCCAGTCTACAAAAGTTTTGATAACAAAGCCACCCAATAAAAAAAGGTTTTAGTTCACCAGATTTGCAAGAGTTTTTGTTGGCAATTAATCCGCTCGCTGTCCAGCTTTCTAGTTTTCTCTCTGCTAGCTGTTGATCCATACTCTGTCTCTCATGCCATGATTATATAGGGGCACCTCCTTTAGACTTCCCTAGGGCCTCTCTCACATGGATCAGGCTCCCCTCAGACCTTCTCCTTGGTGATCCAAGGTTGACCTACCCTCCGGTGAGCCCCTTGCTCCATCTGAGGGAACAAATCCCCTTCACCACCCTCTGGTGCAACAGTAGCCATCCCTCTGTCTGGGCTCAGGGTCCTAATCCCACTCCAACTTCCAGAGAAGCCTTTCCGGTGCCACTCATTCTTGTGGTCACCTTTCACAGAAACTTCCTCCCAACTGGTCCCAGCTGGGACACAGTTCATGTACTTCCTCTCGCTTGGTCCGACTGGGCTCTCACCCCAGCCAGGAACCACCGTTAGGCAAAGTTGTTCCTCCACATGCCTCTTCTCAATGACAGTCCCCAGGCCAGGCCTTCAGCACTCAATTGCCCCCTGCTCTCCAAGATCCTCTTGATACCACTCCACTCTCGACACCACTCCACTCCACTCCACCTCTACAAATCTGGGCAATATTTCCTTCGGGTGACAATGTTATAGTGGTAAGGTAGAACAGCTCTCCTGCTTTACTGCTTCTTACTATGTCGCTCCTTGCTATTCAGGGCTCACAGCTATTTGGCTTCCCTAGATCCTAACAATTTGGGACTGAGACTGAACACTCAGGGTGTAGCTCTGCTACCAAAGATGCTCCAGATACTAAATACCTCACTGAGAGTCCCTAACTAACTAAATTCAGCTTATTCCTTACAGAGAACTACTGGTTCTATCTTAATACAGCAATTTCAACTAAAATTTCCTTCAATAAATACTAAAAAATGCCTAAACTGGAAATAGATTCTGTTACTAACTTTCTGGCACACCCAGCATGGTGGCCATCTTAGAGCAGGTTCCATCCAATCTGCCCAGCATTCCCATGAAACCTGTATATACTGTATATTAATGAAATATCTTTTGAATGCTGTTCCTGCATGCATTGCTGCATTTAGCTGTTTAATACAGCAATTCCCATTTGTTCTATCTATTTCTGTAATGAGGCTTGGGTGTGGTGAAGAGATGGGGAACTGCTCCCCATGTTAATACTTTTTAAAGTTCAACTTAAAATTAATTAATTAAGTAAATAATATTTACATTTCTTTTCTTTTCAGACAGTATCTTTACCATGCATTCAGAGTTTAGTTGTATTACAGCTATACTAGCCACATTTTATTTATTTTTATTTATTTTATTTAATTAGATCTCGGATTACAAATATCTTTGAGCTTAGAGCTCTTTTATAAAGGCTCCACGTCATCAGCATAATACAACAGGTTAACAGAACAAAAAAGTATGGCAAAACAGTATACATAGAGAAAGGAGATCAACAGGTTTACAAATAATTGTAAATAAGAAAAGAAAGCAATAGTTGACATTCACAGTGAATTAAAGAATAGAAACGAGTAACGCTAAACAGTTTCATGCGCAGGAATTCATACAGTAAATTGAAAATCAGCCAAAACAAGCTTTGTCAGTTACTGGTAAAATCATAAGGTAAGTTGAAATCAGCCAACAGGCCTTGTCAGGACAGACGGCAGGAGGGAGCATTAGGTACAGGGGAGGAAAGGTGAAGGGGGTAGGGTAGCAGGGGGGAGGTGATGTCAGAGATGGTGCTAAGGAGATTTTAACAGTAATCAAGTGCTAGAGTTTTAGCTTGCCAAAAAGGGTTTAGCAGAAACAGTCACAGGAGTGAGTGGCAGAGAGTAGTCACTGTAGCTTGGATTTGAAAGGGCCCGATTTGGATTCGGAGGAGATGTCACAGTTGAATGCATTCATCCAAAGAGGGTCTGTGTAGGTGAATGATCATTGTCCCTGGGAGATAGAGCAGTGAGGGACCAGAAAGAGCTGGGATTCAGAGCCATGGGTATGGTGGGTATTAAGAGAGGGGCTGAAAAGACCTTGAATTCCAGGTAGTAGGAGGCCTAGGGTTATTTTTCTGGTAATCAGGCATGTTTGATATTTGATGCAATCTTTGAGCTGGAGCCAACCAGTTTGGGCATAGAGTCGCATGAGTAGGTGAGACGGTGGGCTCCTAAATGAGGTGACACGCTTGTTTAGAGCAGTGGAAATCGCCAGAGGGCAGTTTCAGTGGCAGATCCATAGATTATCAATCCATAGTCAATAATGGAGGTAACACAGCTCTGTACGGCCAGCCTTAAGGCTTCTGGTGTAAGGGAGTTCCTGTATCTGTAGAGGAGGCTGATGCGAATATTGACTGCTTTCGCAATGTTGTCAATATGCACCCCATAGGATAAGTTGCTGTCGATGGTGATGCCGATATACTTAAAATATTGTACCTGTTCAAGAGCGGTCCCAAGGTGGTTAGAGATAGTCAGGGGATAATGCCTGTATTTATTGTGGGAGCTGCTGAAGAACACGAGCTTAGTTTTTTTATAGTTCAGCACCAGTCTGTGATCACTGAATCATTTCTCTACTGATGCAAGTCCAAGTTGCAGCTGGCTTTCAAGAGACGTGGGATCTGTGTGACTTGTGTAGATAAGAGCATCATCCGCGTAGAGTAGTAGGATTTGTTTGGGCAGCATCTTGGGAATTGTTTGAAGAGACTAAATAGTAGAGGCCCAGGATGAACCTTGTGGGACACCTGAGTGAACTGGTTTAGAGTCCGGATGACATCAGCAATTTTGACTTGTTGAATGCAGTTCTCCAGATAGCTTTTAAACCAGGCATTAGAGTCAGTGGAAATTCAATGTTGCTTAGCTGTTCCAGTAGTAGGGGCAATGGACCTTGTTGAAAGCTTTTGTCAGGTCAATAAATGTGGACCCAACTATCTGTCCATGGTCCAGAGATTTGTGTATGAAACCAGCGATTCCATGAGAGCTGAAAAGGTGCTGTATCCTTTTTTCTAAATCCATGTGGTTGGGTACATTGGATCTTATGTTTATCAAGATAATCTATAAACTGGTTGGCTACAATGCGTTCAAGTGCCTTGGACAGGGGCGGAAGTATGGAGATAGGCCAGTAGTTCACATGGAGAGACCTGCCACCACTTTTGTGTACCGGTGTTACCATGGCTGATTTCCATCTCTTGGGGAACTGGTCAAGGCTAAGTGAGAGATTATAAATCCAGGTAAGAGGCACTAGCACTTCCTCTAGTGTGAGGGACAACAGTTTAAGATTGAGGGAATCCCCGCTGTGTCTAGATTTACCAATTGCCTTGAGAATGTATGCACAGGCTTCCTGCGGTGAGATAACTTTAAAGAAGAATGGAGGATGGCTGGTAGGTGTGGAAGTGCTATCAGAGGTGGGCAAGGTGACATCTTCATCAAAAAGGTCCTGTGGGAGAACACTGCTGAGGTCCGTGAATGGGTTATTGAAAGTATTGGCAATAGTTACAGGGTCAAGGGTAGTGATCCCATCTAAGTCCAGTATGGTAGGTGGCAATTTCAAGGTTTTACCTGTGATTTCTTTAATATCATCCAAGAAAGTTTTTCCTTTTCCCCAGGTATCAGTAAGCACTTCCTGACAGTGTTTCATTTTTGCTAGATGGATGGACCTAGTGCAGTCATTTCATGCTCTTTTGTAGTTCTGGATGTCAGATTGTGTGCCAGTGGCTTGGGCACAGTGCCAGAGGTGGTCTCTTATTTTCATGCAAGCTAGGAGTTCTACAGAGAGGCAGGAGATTTTGTGCATTTGTAGGGGTGCATGAGAGTTGCAGGCAGAATTATAGGTGTTGATAAAGTGATTCAAGTGCTGTGTCAACATCCTTCACTCTGTAGATTGGAGACCAGTCTTGCATTCTCAGGAGGGATTTCAGAGGTTCCAGGTGACCCTGGGCAAGGACTGTGCTGGTAATTGTCTGTGGTGGTGGTTTGCAAAATTTGTTTGTCCAAGTGCAGATCACAGAGGAATGATCACTGAGTGTATTTGGGAGGACATTGGTGTGTGCTCCTCAATTACACTTCTTTAGTACACCTCACAGAGGTGTACCTAATTAGCATTTTTTAGATGCACATCAAATACACATCTGGACTACACTTCATGTCAAAGTGCACACCTATCTGAGGTGTAGCTAATTAGCATATTTTAGATGCACATCAGCTACACCTGAATTATACTGTAAAGGCACTGCTGTTGAACCTTGTCATTATACATCTCTCAGCTAGTAGTGCAGCTGAGGTGCAGATCTTGAGGTGTACACCTCATTTAAACCTTGACTACACATTAGAGCTGTGTGGAATATAACATTCTGCCCATGGAATGCCCACAAAAAGACCATTCCAATTCTGTAGACTTCTGTGGTATTTTCACAAAAATTCTGTGGAATTTTGCAAAATTTTAAATTTAAGTTATTTCACAATACTTTTAAAATGTACATGTCCAGATAACACTAATTTTGGAATGTACATCATACCCAATGGCTTACAGATGTGTACCAAATGTCTGAGTTGTAGATTTAAAGGGGGTGGAGTTATTGGTGGCCAAACATTTAATCAAAATGTTATTTTCAGTTAGTGATACTTTTAACATTTCGTATCCAAATTTCTCTACAATATAAGGATTTAGAGAAGTGCATAGAATGCATATATGCACTAAGTTTTAAGTCTCAAGCTTTAATGGGAGCAGAGTCATAGGTAGCCAAATATTTTGCCAAAATTTGGATTTATGTCATTTTAGTATAACTCTGATAGTATTCATTGAAATATTACAAAGATTACCAGGTATACAGGTTATCACTACATTTGTATATGCACATAGTTTCAGATTTCTAGCTTTAAATTGGACCACATTAAAGCCTGCCAAACATGTTGTCAACATTTTAATTTTGGTAACTTACCTCTAATTTTTAAACTACTTATCCAAATTTAGCCACAGTTGAAACATTTAAACTACTATACCAAATGGTTATTTTTGAATAAGTTCATATTTTCAGCTTTAAATGGGATTGCATTAAAAGTAGTCAAACTTTCACAACATTTAAAATTTAATTTTGTAAGAATGTAAACTGAAAATGTATAAACCCCTGAAACTTTAAAACTAGAGAATGTAATAACATGAAATTTGACAGGTTCTTAGACCTTATAAGGAGACTGTGCATGCCAATTTTATTAATTGTTTGCTGTGAGAAATTGTTAAATAACATCTGTACATAAAGTGAAATCCCATGAGTCTTTGTCAAAATTCAGAATTTCATGAAAAATTCCATAAAACTGGAATTTTCTAATTTCACTCAGCCTTACCTGGGAGTTCTGATTAAAGGATAGGGATATAAGAGATGGGTAGCACAGGGGGTCACCAGGTTCCTGGCATTAGAGGCACAGTTTCACCAAGAAATGGACATCTGAGCTGGGTAGCACAACAGTGGTAGACCCCCAGGTTGGCGTAAGAAAGCACAGAGTGTCAGCAATTCCAACCTGAATCAGGATATTTAGGATCACATCCAGTAAATGTATGATCCAGGGAGCCTGGCATACATGCAAGTCGAGGACTAGTGGTACTCATAAAAAAGATGTAGATGGATAAGAAAATGCCTTGGGCAGCAAGGAAAAAAAGAATTCTGGCTATTCCAACAGGGTAGGTCAACAGGAAAAGGAGTAGGTGACTCATGTTTTAAGGGAGTTTGTTGCTGTAAAGAACAAAGAGGATATCAGTGGGATCAGTAGTTCCACTAAGTCAATCTGACTATGCCAAAAGAGAAGGGAGGGGAGATAGTCACCCAGTGAGGAACAACAGGACTGCAAAAAGTTCAGCCCAGCTTATCAAATGAAGTAGTGATATGTACATTGTTAATGTTAAATTCCACACAAAAAATTCTGGCTGCTTCATCTACAGAATATACTATCATATATATGTAAGAAACTTTTTACTAAGATTTTTTTTTCTTCTGCAAAATTAAAACTGCTTAACCAATTTATTCAGTTATGTTAGACACCAGGATACATGGACTATGGATATGTTAACTCTGTGCATGCAAGAACAGAGCAGTTACAAACATCCACATTTTTGATAGTTTTCACAAAGTTTTGCAGATATTTACATAGTAAAGTTTTGAACCCCTGTAACTTAAAAATCTCTTATCTAATTCTCTCCATTTTTAAATAATTCTATAAGCATTACATAAAATTATTCATACTAATTTATACATGTCTACCTCCAAAGGTGCCTGAGTTATATGCAGATGATTTTTTTCATGAGATTTCCTGAAAAAAAATGACAGATTTTGAGCACATATAATTTTGAGATGATGCATCATATTGTCATGAAATGTGGCACATTGTTAGAAAACATATCATCAAGAAATCATGCCAAATCTAAGATCCCTGACCCAATAGATGGATAAGGTATGTGCAGATAAAAAATGTTCATGAAATTTCACACAATAAATAAAATGACAACATTTGAGCACTTATAATTTTGAAACTATCACAACAATTCCATGATATTTGGCATTTGTGGCCATTGACCCAAAAAGTATATATATGCCAAATTTCAGATCTCTAGCTTGAAGGGTTGCTGAGTTATAATCAAATTACTAAATTTTAAAATGTCCATGAAATTCCAATGAAATTCTGTGAAATTTTGTGGACTTTTGCAAATTGTCATCAAAATTCTGTGGATTCAGAATTTTCCCATTCTGCACAGCTCTACTACACATCAAATACACCTCACATGGGTGAGAGACAGAGATATTCAAAGGAAACCAGATCACCACAGCACCACTGGTTGGCAAGCAGCAGTGGCTACGGTCTCCATTGCTCACTGACTAACAGCCAGATGCACCTACAGACCATAAACACTATACCAATATGTTTGCATGCATTTTGTAATCAAACATAAAAAGGGCTTGGGTTTCCACATTTCCAATATGTGTGAAGTTCTTAAGCCATTCTGCAAAGGGTTAGTACAATTTATGAATCAAACATTAGGGATTGGTCTGCTGTTCAACACTGCCTGTTAGGCATAACTCTGACTAGAGCACAAATGCAAGAAGGGGCAAGATCATTTTGAACTTGTAGCTTATTAATGCAAGAAATTGCATTCTGATGTATTGAAGGACCCTTCCTTCTACAAAGTCCACTGGCTTAACATAATGATGAAACACATGCAGATTGAAAAGGTTCTTTACATTACATTAGAAAATGGTCCTCCCTACAACAATTAGGCTTTCCCTCTGATTTTATCTCTGTCTTACAAAACCTATATGGAGCTACAATGGTATATGTGAAGGTTAATGGCCAAATGTATGTCCCATTTCCATTATACAGAGGTACTAGACAGGGATGTCCTCTCTCACCCTTACATTTTGCATTATACTTGAAACCCCTAGCCTAGACCCTTGGACAGACCCTAGCTATTCATGGTATTACTCTTGGGGGGAGACAACAGAAATTCACTCTTTAGATGGATGGCCTCTTGATATACCTTACAGATCCTGATATATTCCTTCTGCCCCTTTGGCATATCCTTACTGACCTTGGGAACTATGCAGGGTATAAAATTAATACTACTAAGACAGAGATCCTACAATTTAACTTCCAGCCTATCCCACAAATTAGAGGTCAGTTTACCTTCAAGTGGGATATGCCTTCTTTAAAATACCTTGGTGTCTACCTCACCTCAGATATCTCACAATTATATAATATGAATTATACAATGGCAAGAAAGAATGCTGCTCCCTGATTGTTCAGACGAGGACTGCAACCAGGATGTTATTCCAGCATATCATCCTAGGTCTAGTCTGACCACACTAACGACCGTATGAAATGTTTAAAAAAAAAATCACTCCACAGCCATCCCTATGGCCATCTTCTGCACACCCCGCTCCACTAAAAATCATCGCTCCCGCCCTGCTTAGAATCAAGACAACACAGCACACATCTGTTGTACTAACTTTTTATCTCCCAGTACAAAACAAACAACAAGTGTACTGGGAGAACTGCAATGCAAGTCTGAAGCAGTAACAGAGTGCTGAGAGGCGGGCGCCTCACCGTGCAACTTCACAACAGAAATGGCAAATGAGTGCTATGGACAGCTGGTCGTGTGGTTTTCCAGCTACTAGTGTGCTTTCATTTTGTAGTGTCCCAGGAGTACAAACACTTAACATAAGAAACTACCAGGAGACGTTTAGAAACTGACCAAAAACCTCGATGTTATGGTCCCAGATCAAAAGGAGAGATTTCTCCTTCAAACTTCAATCTCTCCCTACAAAACCACAAACAATCATGAGGAGATGACAATGATGTGTCAAAGCCACAGATAACACAGAGAAGGTAGGGTTACTGTAGAAACTGCATAGCCACAGTAACAGCAGCTCCTACCTCTGGCTGTCAAGCAGCTCTACTTTTCTGAGACAGGATTTGTCTAGTGCACTTACCCGGTCAACAAAAACTAACTAAATAAATAAATAAATACTTCCCTGTTGTCAAAAACAGGAAAAATATACTTTAAAATGTACTTTTTCATCTCTGTTTTTTTTGTTTTCTTTTTTTACACAGGTGCCATTGTATAATAGGAATAAAGTCCTCCAGGTTGGGTGTTATGCTGGGATAACATCCTGTTTTGGGTGCTGGACACCATCGGCCTGCGGCTTTGAACACAACCACTCAAGGTGGGATGTTATCCCAGCATAACACCCACCCTGTCAGGCATTATTCCTTTATTATTCCCTGCTTACCCAAGCCTTTCAAGCTGATTTAGACCATTGGAGAACTATTAATCTCCCTCTTATGTAAAGAGTGGAATATATTAGGATGTATCTCCTTCCCAGAGTACTGTATTTAGTACAAATGTTGCCGATCCCCCTGAAGATGCAACATTTACAACTCTGGGATAGAATGATCTGTCAGTTTCTTTGGTTGCCTGGCCTACCTAGAATTTGATATTCCACATTACAGCTACCAAAATCTTGGGGGGGGGGGAGCTTGCTCTCCTACACATGGTTAGATACCATAAAACAGTACAGTTCACCACAATATATCCAAGGCACACTGCCTTAAGGGTAGCTGGTCCATTCCACTGGGGTGTCAAACAGACGAGGCATACTGATGAGTCCTGGTAGGACGAAACACGTGTCTATGTCTTCTGTTAGCACCCTTTGCAAACTGTGTGAGAGGCCTTCGCACCATGCAATTCTGCTTAAAGTTGGACCAGCATAACATTCTGTGGTGATTTGCATATGCTGCCCATGATGCTTTGCATTGTGGGGGCATGTGTGATTTTGTATTGTCTTGAAACTTGGCTTCCCAGCCAAATGCCCTTTGAGGTAACCCTTGCCTCAGTGTTTGCACACAGAGGTTCTTTGTCTTACAAGAGCATGGTTAACTACATGTATTTTTAACTACTCTTCACTGTACTGTATTTTATCTGTTTTACCTTTACACCTTTCGCATGCATATGACCCCATCCTCCACCACCAGGACACAAATGGAAATGAGCTTCTACCAGCTAGTATGTCTTTCCTTATGAAAACGGGTGGAAGGAAGGAAGGAAGGACAGACGGGAGGGAGGGAAAGAAGGAAAGAAAGAAAGAAAGAAAGAAAGAAAGAAAGAAAGAAAAGAAAGAAAGAAAGAGAGAGAGATAGGCATGGCAGCTATTGGAGACACATTGCTTTATGGTGATGTAGATTGTATGACTGTATAGCCCCAAAACATTTTGAGCTAATCTGGGGAAGCGAGTTGTGCATGGAATAGAGCCATGGAGGCATGGTGTAATGGTGCCATCTTAGGCATGCGGCTGTGCCATGAGCCATGATGTTGGGGGATCATTAAAGCATTCATATAGGGGCAAGACAGCTAGTGGAGTCATGTTGCATGAAGAAGATGTGAACTTAGGTCCCCAAAAGTTCCCAGACAGTCAAGGGAAGCAATCCATGCATGGAAGTGAGCCACATATGTGTGGCGGAAGACAGCCATCTTAGGCACAGTGGCCACTGTGCAGGGATGGCCAGCACATGTGCTTTAAGCAGGCACCATCTTGATCATGGTGGATGTCAAGCAATGGCAGCATGACATTCCTGGAGTGCAGGGTTACAGTGGCACAGCAGATTAGGAATAAATTATGATCCTGGTACTTATGCCACAAATGCAACACATAAAAAAAAATAACTAGAATATGACAGCAGAAAAAATGAATGAGAGCAAAAGAAAATTAAGTGGAAGTTTAGGCAGTTTGCCATGGTGTGTCACAGTACTCCTTGAGCAGAGGCATGCCTCAGTACACTGGCACAGCACATTTTCATGGGGTACCACAGTACTCCTTCAGAGGAGGTGTGCCTCAGTTTACTGGCCCATCTTGTAGTGGCAGGCAACACACTCATGCTGTCCGCGAACTGGCATTTTGGGTCTGGCTTTTGCTGGGTGGGGGAACTGCCATGTTTTGCTGGTCCCTGTGAGCCACCAATATGAGCACTTTCACTGGTCAGTGGCCCAAGGCAGGCAAATAAGATGGGCGGTGTGTACAGTTGGGTGGTAGCTAGGGGGAACAGCGCAGTTGTCCAGAATACAGGGGGAATACAAAAGGGCTATATAAATATAAAAACAGTTTTGAGTGTCTGTAAAATGGAAATAGCTATAAAAACTTAGGCTGGTTCAGGGGCAGCAAGAGGAAGCATTAGTGGGAAGCGGGCTGCCACAACAAGGCCCTGTCCCAGTTAGCCCGGTACCAGAACAGTCAAGCAGATAAAATACATACATACATACATACACGTAAATAAATAAATGGCAGCAAGAGCATATCCAGCTGCTAAGATGCCAGCAGCCAAGAAACCAGTGCAGAACAAGAGGCAGCAATGGATACCACCAGTGTCAGTCAACACAGAGCAAAGTAGGCTCAATTTCAAAGAATGGAGTCCTGATCAGATGAGGGCATTGTTGGTGAATACTTTTGAAGGTAGCAACCCTAGAGGGGAGCTGGCGCCTAAGAGGTCCAGGAGCAGTGGGGGATCCACTCCTCTGGCCAGCCCAATGGATCAGGATGAGGGCTAGGAGAGGGCTTCACCCTCTAGGGTGGTCCAAGGATTGCTGCCCACGCCAGGGGAGCTGCTCCAGTCCTATTGCCAGTCTCCAGTCAGTAGGTTGCCTTGCAAACAGATCCTGGGGGATGTGGAGGAAGAGGTGAGGTACAACTAGTGGAAACCCTGCCCTGGATGGGTAGTACAAAGTTGCCAATGGAGGTTCTGGTACAGTTGCCCATCTCCCTGGTGGGAGGTGTGGAAGCACCAGTGGAGGAGGCAGTAGCCATCAGCACTAGAACAGAAGCTCAACAGGCTACTGGCATAGATGGGGGTTGGGGAGGTCCATTGCCACAGGTGTCGGTACTCCCCTAAGTGGGGGGAGTGCTGATAACCATGGCTGGATTCAAGATAGTGGTTCCTTCCACAGTGGTCCTTCCCCCAACAACAGGCTTTGTAAGCCTGAGAGATCTTGTAGGGACACACCCCAATATGAAGGTGTGATTACAGATCTTGAGTGGGAAATGTATATTTGCTCAGGGAGCCCGAGGAAGAGAAAGATAAAAAAGAAAGGATGATAGGGTAGCAATAAAAAGGGTACAGATCTGCTGTACTTGGGAGAACTGGTTGGTAACATTCATCATCTTTGCAGGGACAATACAACAGGCAGCTCCAGAGAAGGCAAAAATGGTCCTTGTAATTATTACAGTAGGATCATGGCCATGTATGCCAGTAAGCCAGGTATGGTTGGCTGGAATGCAACAAAATGTTTCATTGGCAGAAGCAAGCAGACCTGATGAGGTACTGGAGTGTGTTGGAAATGACTGCTATGGGCCATTAAGCATGGGAGCAGTACACAGACAGTGGTCTTCCAGTTAGGTGGCCCCAATCCTAAGAGAGGGATGCAAGGTTTTACAGTATGGGGAGGTACTGTGACCAGGTGTTGTTATAAATACAGTTAATAGGTGTGTAATACAGAGTGATGCAGGCTCAAGCATAAATATATGGCCTGCAGCTGGCTCCATCCTTACACTCAGTGCAAACTATGTGAGGCTGTCCCCTGGCCATTTTACAAGTTGTGCAGCTGGCCTCCCAATGCAAATAAGGTTGGACAAAATGAGGCCAGTTCAATACTTAGATCAGGCAACTGTTCATTTTCTGGTGAAGGGGTTCACAATAGCTTTTAGAATTCCACATGAGGACCCTGAATGGCATTATGAGGCAGAGAACTTAAAGTCTGCTAGGAGCAACCAGACCTGGTTAGAGAAAAAGGTAGCCAAGGAACTGGAAGCAGGGAGTATCACTGGCCACTTTTCAGCCCGTCTTCACTATGGTTGTGAGTATCCTTGATTGGGCTACTCCCAAAAAGTCATCAGAGGAGTTCAGGATGATAAATCACCTGTCTAACCTGGAGGGAGTTTGTCAATGACTACTTTGACCCATGTTCTATAACAATGTCCTATGCATTGTTTGATAGAGTACTAGAAGTGGTGAGGGCAGCTATAACAGCCTTGCTGGTGAAGGTGGACATAGAGTCCGCATTTTGGTTATTGCCAGTTCATGAAGGAGAATGAGATTTTCTGGGAATTAATCTTGAAGGAAGGTATTATGTAGGCAGGTACGTGCTCATGTGGTGTGCAGTGGCATGTGCGGTGTTCAAGCAATATAACACCTTTTTGCACTGAGTGGTAATAATCAAAGCAGAGCAGACGGAGATAGTCCATTATTTGGATGACTTCTTGGTTCTAGGTTTGTAGAGAAAACCAGCACTACAGAACATGGACAACTCCTGAAGGTGTTGTATGTGGTGTATGCAGACTTCGGAGGGCCTTTGGAAAAGTCAAGATGGAGCGCCCCTGCACTGTGCTGTCTTTTTTTGGTACTGATATAGACACCCAGGCCACAGTTTTCCAATTGTCAGCAGACAAACTATAGGCCTTGAGGGCATTATTGGTCTGAGAGGCAGGGCCCTGAAAAATTACCTTGAGAGATCTACAACAATTGTTGGGGCTCAATTTTGCATGCAAGATAATCCCAAGGGGGAGGACGTTTTTGTAAAGAATGGCAAAGGTAGAAGTCAGATGCTGCAAACCGCATCATTGACTTCAGGTGACGGAGAATATGGAAGAGGATTTAATAGTATGGATGGCCTTTTTGATTTGTTATAATGGGGTGTGTATCTAGCCAATGGTCACTACCAGCCAAAATATACAGCTTTACTCGGATGTGTCTGGGGGCTTCGGGGCAAATGTCCAAGGAACCTGGTGCACAGAAAAGTGGCTAACCAGCTGGCAGGAAGCAAGATAGACAAAACAGTAGTGGCCCTAAGGGTGGGGGCAACCAGTTCTGGGATGGTAAGCTCAGTTTCTGGATGGACAACATGGAAGTAGTGCACACCATTAATGGTCAACTAGGGGCAAAAGGGTTATTGGGGATCTCAAGGGGGTATTTGTGTTGAAGTGCCTGATGTGAGATATTCAGTTTAAGGCACTGCATGTGCCTGGAATAGGTAATGATATCGCTGATGAACGTTCTCATTTATGGTGGCAGAGGTTCTGGGAACAGTCAAATGAAGTGGATGAGCATCCCAGGGAAATCCCAGCCTTCCTCTGGGAACTGGTGAGGCAGAAGCCTGAGAGCTGATTAGGAACTTGTTATCTCTGGGCACACGAGCAGCATACAAGAGGTGTGTTGAGGGCTTACTGAAAGTCTGACAGACCCAAAGGTGGGAAAATGTAAGGTCAATACCAGTAGGCCAGCTATGCCCGTATGTACCTCGGAAAAAGTGGGACACCCTCACACTAGGAGTAGTGAGGCAACAACTGTTGGGGATAGCTGGATTTTCAAAGGGCACCAGGTTTGCAGACAACTTGTGAGCTTTTCGTCTTTACAAGCTGTTGGAAGGATAGATGTCAGAAATACCAAAGATAGTTGATAGCAGTTAGCCATGGCCTGTTGGAGCAGATTTGGAGAGAATTGGTGTGGGTAAATTTGCCCATTTCAGAAACAGTATTGTTTAAAAAGCCTTTTTTGTGGCCCTCTGTGGGATATTCCAAGTATCAGAAATGGTGCATTCAAACAAAGTGGCTGGGGCTGAGGTAATCTTGGCACACAAAGAGGTGGCCTTGACAACCAAGGGGGTGTTCTTGCAGACCTGTAAGAGCAAAATGGATCAACTGACATTTAGTTGCTAGTGCAGGCTGAGGGCACCCTTGGGAACAACATGGGACATCAGGTCAGAACTGTTAAAGTATATAGGCCAGAGGCCTGGGGAGGCACCATTCTTTCAACACTAAAATAGAACTCTTCTGACAGTATTTCAGTTTTGGCATGTCCTTGGTAAGGTCATGAAGGGGTTAGAGTTGAACTAATCTGAGTTCAATGCCCATTCCTTTCAGATCGGTGCAACCAGATACAGGCATTGGAGCCATGGAAGTTACAGGCTTTGAGGGGTATGTGAGCATGCATTTGCTGAAACTATTGCTTGTTTACCAACAGGAGGCAGATCCCAGATGAAGCCAATATGGATTTGTGGACACTCCTTATTTACTGGGCAGCCAGAATAAGCAGGAAGACTTTAGGAGCAAGAACCTCTTTCTGTATCCATGATAGTTGGAGGTGCAATGGATGGGGCACTAAGGAAACAGATGAAAGGATTTCCTTCTAAGGATAATGGCAGCAGTCCACCACTGCAACCCTCCTGGAGTGTTCATTGTCCATTTTCAGGGGTGTAACTTGGGCCTGGTGATGGTGCTGTGTCTGTTTTGCTAGACAAAACCTGACAGAACACCTGACCAGGGATAGTACTGATATGGTCACACATTGTGCAATGGCAAAAATGGTGATGTGCAAGAAATACTGCAGCATTGGAAAGGCTTTCAGGGTAGTTAACATATCTATGCACAGCTTTATGGGCTCAATAGGCAGCAGGGTGGTACAGTATGACAAAGTCATAACCAAGTTGCCAGAGGTGTATGCTAGGGACAGGGGGCACTTGTCTAACTTAGGAAATTATAGGTTTTTTAGCAGTTATACAGGGGGCACTGGAAAACTGTTAGCATTGCTTACTTTGGGGGTTGACAATAGTCATCCTCTGGTGGCACAATAGTCTCATCTCATGAGTAAAAAGGGGATAACAGAAACATAGAAACATAGACTTTAATGGCAAATAAGGACTACTTGGCCCACCTAGTCTGCCCATTTCCTACCTAATGGATAAGCTGCAGATCCTAGTTAACCAACAGCCACATATTCCTACCCCCATCAGAACTGCCTATGTCTGTCCCATGCATTCTAGAATTCTCCCACTGATTTTGACCCCATGACCTCCTCAGGAAGGCCATTCCATGTGTACACAACCCTCTCTGTGAAAAAATACTTCTTCACTTTGCCCTGAGTCGTCCCTCACCTCCATCTTCAAATTGTGTCACCTTGTTCTTGCACATCTCTTTTCTGAAAGATGCTACCCTCTCAGACTTTGCTAATTCCCTTAAGGTACTTGAAAGTTTCTATCATGCCCCCTCCTTCCCTCAAGGGTATACATATTAAGCTCCTTTAGTCTCTCTTCATATGTCTTCTGTTGCAGACCCTATATTAGTTGTGCTCCTCTGGACTGCCTCCATCCTGTCTATGTCTTTGCGGAGATGGGGTCTCCAGAACTGCACACAGTACTCCAGATGGGGTCTCACCAACTGTCTGTACAGAGGGATAACAATATCCTGCTTTCTACTGGTGATGCCTCCCCCTGTGCATCCCAGTATCCCTCCAGCCATCCTTACTGCCTTCTCACATCGCTTGTTTATCTTTAGGTCATTTGATATGACTAACCCCAGGTCCCTTTCCATTTCAGTTGTTAATACTCCCCTCACCAATTGTGTATTCTTCCCCTGGGTTTTTGTTTCCCAGGTGCATTACTTTGCACTTCTTTGCATTGAATCTAAGCTGCCACGTTTGACCATTCCTCCAGCCTTGCCAAACCCCTTCTCACCCTTTCCACCCCTTGTGTATCAACCCTATTGCAGATCTTTGTGTTGTCTGCAAAGAGGCATACTTTGCCTTCCAGTCCGCTTGCAATGTCACTTATAAAGACATTAAAAAGGACCAGACCCAGTACTGAACCCTGTGGTACCTCACTAGTAACCCCCTTTCTTCAGAGTGAACTCCATTCACTATTAACCTCTGTGTTCTGTGGCGCAGCCAATTTATTACCCTGGCTACCACCCTGGGACCCACTCCCAGACTGGCTAATTTGTTTATTAATCTTTTGTGTGGGACTGCATCAAATGCCTTGCTAAAGTCTAGGTAGGCCATGTCCACAGCCCTTCCCTGGTCTACTACTTTGGTCACCCAGTCAAAGAAATCTATTTGATTCATCTGACATGATCTTCCCACTGTGAATCTATGCTGCCTTGGGTCCTGTGCCCAGCTGGCCTCTAGGTACTGTACTCAACAATTCTTTCTTTCAGAAAGGATTCCATCATTTTCCCTACCAGTGCAGTCAAGCTAACAGGTCTGTAGTTTCCTGCCTCTGCTTTGCTGCCACTTTGCAAGGAAAACACATCCATCCTCCTCCAGTTGTTAGGTACCACACCATCCTCCATGATTTGTTAAAAAGGGTAGTCAGTGGTGTCACTAGTTCTCCCCTTAGTTATTTTAGAATTCTGGGGTGAATCCTGTCAGGCTTTGTCCACCTTCAGTCTTAGGAGTTCTTTCAGAACCCTTTCTTCTGTGAAAGGATTGGTATCGACCCCACTATCCAGAGTGCTTTTATTGATTGTATTAGGTACCCCCCCTCTTCATTTGTGAATACTAAGCAGAAGTATTCATTCAGCATCCCTGCTTTTTCACTGTCCCTCTCAGTCCACCCTCCCACCCCTTAATTAAGATCTCACTATCCCTCCCTTGGTCTTTCTTCACTCCCTGATGCACATATAAAATGGCTTATCCCCCTTCTTATCCAAGTTGGCTATCTTTTCCTCAGTTTGAGCCTTTGCTATTCTGACTGCCTTCCCCACTTCCTTCTGCTTTAACTAGTGCAGTTCTTTGTCCTGCTTCTTCTATGTTTTCTTATGCTTACTGAATGCTATATTTTTCTGACTAACTTTTCCCGCCACCTCTTTTGAGAACCATAGTGTTTTTTTCTTTCATTTTGATTTGTTTATTTGCTTCACATAAAGGCTTGTTGCCTCTGTGATGGCAGTTTTGATGTTTCACCACTGTTCCGCCACCTGTCCTTTCTGCCTGTTTGCTAGTGCTTTTCTGAGGCACTCTCCCATTTTGACAAAGTCAGCCCTCCTAAAGTCCAGTACCCTCACTTTTGTATGGCTTGACTCTGTGACTGTGTTTATCATGAATCACACTGTTTGGTGGTCACTTTTTCCCAGATGGCTACCCACTTCTAGATCTGAGATCCTCTCTACATCCATGTTTGAGAGTACCAGGTATAAGACTGTTCCCTCCCGAGCATGTTCTGGGGAGATAAACAGTGGCAAAAAGTTCTGTACTCCACAAGACCAAGTATTAGCACGGTGTCCAATAGGACAAAACTTTCAAATGTCTTTGAAGTTTGAAAAGGTTTTAATTACCTTTGTAATAGTTAGTTGCCACTTCAGTAACACCAACTGTGACTATGCACAACTCACTTCTGCACTTTGCTAATTTAGCATCCTTAGGGAGTACCTAATACAATGCATTGTGGTCTTTTATACGCTGGTGACTTCTTCATCATCTAATGACATCTTAATGCATTAGTTATGCCAAAGATTCTAGTAGGACACAAAATAAGTTGTTTTTTAAATGTTTAGCATTTTTTTTAAAATACTCCTAAACATATTAAGAATCCAAAAACATAATTCTTTAATTTCAGATTCACATTCTCTTGTATAGTCGACCAAAAGGAATATGCATTTGTTAAGAAATAAAAAATATTAAATGGTACTATACATAATACAAATAAATATGAAAATGGTGCCTTTGCTTAAATCAACAATATGTTGCTGTAAATTTACTTTGTCTCATTTTTGTTAAGGTATAGTTAATTTAGTATATAGCCACTATTATCTCATAATGTATTAGCAACTCTTCAAAATAATTTATTTCATTTTGCTGTATATTCAGTAGTTCATTTACTGTCTTTATTGTTTTCCAAAAGAAACAGTTATGAGATTTGTTTTAGTCTTTTGTAACAAGGTAAAGCCCACTAAGCACAAGCGCCTGTTTTCAGAGGTGAACTGGGAGCACTGGGAGGTTTAGTGATTTGCTCAGAGTCCCACAATATGCAAGTGGAGGTTGTGGGAATCAAACCTAGGTCTGCTGGATGTATCAAGCTCATTCATAGTTCATTACTTTAATCTCTAGCCTATACTGCCAGGCTGAAAATAGATGAAAAGTTTCATAGTTGACAAGATTCAAGCCTATGAAAGAAACTCCAATGGCTTTCAGATCCATCACCTTAACCACTCAGCTACAACTACAATTGATATTACTTATTTAGTTTTATATATATATATATATATATATATATATATAGATAGATAAAATAGGTAGCAAAAATCATGTCTGCTGATTGGTTGAAACACATCACATGACTGTGTGTATATCAGAGCATGACCACACACCTGCACTTTCACCACCTCCAAAACAATTTTACCATTTATAAGATAGATAACCCACTCTAGGGTGTGTGGTCGCATTCTGATATATGCACGCCTTGGGTGGTTGATGCAAACCAAGGCTTGTGTATATCAAAGCATTACCACACACCTTAGAGTGAGTTATATATTACATATATTAAGTTTATATATTCTCCTGACTTCCTGTTGAGAATACACAATTAAATAGTAAATAAAACTTAAATCCAAAATAAATGTTTATTTTTTTATATAAATCAACAGCAAAGTTCAAATCGAGATAAATGGAGCTGATACCCACGACATCTGAAGTCATGGTTTGTTTCAAGATATGTCTTTGGTTCTACAGGATTTTCCTATGCCCTCCTTTCCTCTTACTTGGACTGAAAATAAATTCAAACAGAAAGACTGGTTAAAGGATAGCAAGTATTCAACAGCCTTCTAAATCTTAGTTATTTTATTCAATTTTGATCATTTTATTTCTGCAGTTCTTTCTTTTACCTTCATTTTGAATTAAAAGATTTTTGTTATTGTTATGGGGGGTACATTCGAGATATGATTACCTTTGTGAAATTCAATGAAATCACTATGCAAATTTCGTGGGGGTGTACATTCTAAAAGTAGTTACTTTTGCAAAATTCAGTGAAATGACTATACAAAACTTTCCTAATCACAGAAGCATAAATAAGGTAGATAGTTTTTGGTTGGTATGAAAGTATCTTTAAATTACTGCTATAGATACTGTTGTTTTTACACTAAATATGGCTTAAGGTCCCATGTAGATTCTTACCTTTAAGTTGAAGTGAATCAAGATTAAATATCCAGTAGCTTTCTCTGCAGAGTAACCTATTAGGACAGTTACCTCCCTTCTTACCCACAAAAGCCTGTTACAGTTCCATAAATTTTAGTTCACTTGGATCGTGTCCATGTTTTTCAAAGAAAAGTTGTGCCACAAGATTATTCAGCCTACAGTTCATAATATCTCATATGTGTTCCTGTATATGTTTCTTGAGTCCCCTTATAGTTTTTCCAACATAAATATTTTTTGCATGGGCAGCAAAGAACGTACACAATGAACACAGAAACACACAAGAAATAACTATTTGATCTGAAATTTTCTTTCTGTTTCAGTTCTTTGAAATGTGTTCCCTGTGAGCAGTAGTTGTAAACACTGCAAATACCACATTTAAACATCCTGTTTGATTTCCATGGAGCCATGTGTTAGTTTGCATGGATTTGTCTTATAATGACTAGAAACAAGTCTGTCTTTCAGGTTTTGCTTTTACCAAATGAAACTTTGGTTTCAAAACCAGTCTGTGTTGCCAGGTTCTTGTCATTCAAAATAATCATCCAGTACAGTACTTCATTACTATATTGCCGATTTTGCCAGCAACACAGTTATACACTATAAAATATGAAATCATGTTGTCACTCTTTCTTTGTTTTTTAATTGATAAATCTTTTCTATTCATTGTATTTACTTTTTAATATGGATTTCAAAATAATACTGTACTAAAGTATAAAAAAAAATCTTGGTAATATGATCACTCCTGAAGTGATAATAGCACAGTTTAAGAGTGATAATACTATGGTTCAGGTCCCATAATAGTATAACTCAGGACTTGAATGATAGTATTATTACTGAAGCTCAACAGTGCATGCTCATCTCTCTGCCCATGTCTGCCAAAGTGTGGCTTCTGATTGGCCACTTCTTCTGTATGGGAGAGCAGAACAACTGCAAAAATATGGTAGCTCCCTCTCTCGCTAGCAAGAGTACTCGTCCTCCTCATTTCTTCCTGGCTTTTTCTTCAGCTTCTTGCTACCTTAGATTTATCTGGTTGATCCTGTGCTCAACAAAAAGAAAAGATAGGACTCCTATCAATTATGGTATGTAAGCTTATGGGGGTGACAGAGTGGAAGCAAGTGCAGAGGTCAGCCAAGACTGGAGAGAGTTCTTCACTGAAGGGCTGACCACCAATAACAAAAGAAAAAAATCAGATCAATATATTAAAAAATAATGGACAGGTCATGGGCTTTAACGGTGAGATACCATCTTGAGGTTCTGGAGACAGGAATCTCTTGAGCTTCACTCTTGAGGTTCCTACATGTTCAGAACCTCTCAGTGGTATTACTCACTGGTAATGTCTAGTGATCTATCCATTATTCTATTTATCAAATGCTTCATTAAGTACTGTTTCTTGTACCCTCATTCTAGAACTCTACCCTTCATTTCTAGAACTTGTTCCTTAAACACAGCTTCACCTGAACAGTTTCTTTTCAGACACTGAAATTGGCCAAATGGGATTGAGTGTTTTAGGATTTGGGGTGTGAGCTAGTTGCCAACAAATACTTACTATTGGCTGTTGATTTTCTATAGCTTCTTGAATTCACTTTGTTGTAATCTGATTTGTACAATGTGATATCTAAAAAATAAATACTTTCAGTATTTGTTTTAAGCATAAATTTTAGATTAAGTTAATTTTTCAATTTCGCTGAGCCAGACCATGAAATCATTAACTTATTTTTTTGATCCATTCCTCACACATAAAATATCATCTATAAAATGTGTCCACTGTACAGTTTGTGAGTGTAATGGATTATTGTCAATATTAAATATGTATTTGTCTTCCCAAAGACCCAAAAAGAAGTTTGTGTATGTGGTGCCATAGTTACCTCCATTGCAGTACCTCATTTTTGACATAGTATTTCGAATTAAATTCAAAATAATTATGGTTCAAAACAAATTTGAGACCTTCCAGTATTAAATTTGTAGGCATGATGTCACTGGTTTGATCCTGCAGTACCTGCAGTAAGAAATAAGTGCTAGCTAGTATTCCACCTTCATGTCAAACAGAGGTGTTCAATGATTGTATATCTATTGTAAGTCATTTAATGTTGTCATTCCATATGAAATTTTAAAATTTCTCCTGGGCATGCATGGTATCTCTAAGATATGAATCAAGGCATATTACACTTCTCTTTAGGAAAAAGTCAATGAAACTGCATAGATTATATGTCAGGGAACCAATACCTGCTATGAATGGATGAATCGGGGGGAGTCAAGCAAATTTTTATGAATTTTTGGTAGGGAATATAATACTGGAGTTATTGAATATTGAGGTACTAGATAACTGTAGTTTGTGTTTATTATTTCACTTTCACCTCTTGCTTTTTTGAGTACTGTATTTCAATTAATTCAGCTTTGTACCTCAATACAATATTTGATAATAATTTTTCATACTTGTCACTATCACTCAGCATTTACTCTATTTTCTTCACATAGTAACTTTCTTTCATTAAAACAATGTTGTCTCCCTTGTCACTAAGTTTAATTATGACCCCCTTCCAAATGTTCCAATTCATTCAATGCTTTATATTAAGACTGTGTCATATTAGATCTACAAAATGTCTGGCAGCTTGTTAAAGAGCAACTGACACCATCTGGCCAAAAGTGCTACATTGCAGAATTAGAATAAGCATATCCCAGTAAATAGCATACCAAAAATTAGATTTCTGTGTTACTTCATTTTAAAGTTATAAGCCATTTTGTAACCCTGATTTCACCACCTGTTCAAAAACCTATTCCAGTGAATAGCTGTTGCTGATGTCATCTAGGGACCTCACAGTCTAGTATTCCCTGTTAGAAAGCTTATAGGACCTGTTTCTCTAAAGTTGTAAAGATCATGTGCAATAGTTTTCACAAGTAAAACAGACAGCACGTCAGTAAACTTGTTTTAGAAATGTTGTGTGTTTCAGGTTTTGTAACAAAGCTGACAATATTTTGTCTGCTTGCCCTTTTGTTGTGGTCCTTTTTTCCCTGTGTTGCTAGATACTGAATCATAACACATTGTTGTGAGGGTTGCAGACTGAATAAGTATCATTCAATTGAGGTGATTTCTAAGAATGGCACTTTAAAGTAATTATCCCATCTCCTTGTCAATGGGGTGGGCCCATGGCTGGATTAACCTGTATGCAAATTATGCCATGGTGTAGGGTCCCGAGGTTCAGAAGGGCCCCCACTGTTAACTTATTTACAGTTACTTTCTTTAATTCTGGCTGTACTGGACAACTGCTGACAGGCCGAACTGCCCAAAAAGCAGTCCCCTCCTTGGAGTCAGTCAGCCTCCCCACCTCACTGAGTCAGCCTGGTGAATGATGACCCCCTCCGCAGCTGCTCTGAGCAAGTGAGCCTCTCAGTTTCTCTGACGGCTGCTCCAGCTTCACCTCTGATCCACCCTGACCCCACCACACACAACCAATTATGTCCATCAGAGGTTGTCTGGAGGTGTGGCTACTGCAGAGTGGGACTCAGTGTGTGCATGTGCATGGCATCAGGACATGTGGCTGGGCAGTAATGAGGAGTAGAGAAGGAGAATGAGAGAGAACTGTGGCGGTCAGTCATCGGTGCCGGTGGTTGGTCTCATCTATCAAAGAAGAAGAGTCTCTCTCTAAAGACTCAAAGGTAGTGAGAGAGAGAAAGAGAGAGAGAGAGTCTCTGAGCAGACCATGGGGGGTCACCTGGAGTCAGATTTGGCTTCAGTGAAGCGTCTTGTGCTACTGGTGTTTTCAGTGTAGCCACTAGCCAGGGTCAGTCAGTGCTGCTGCTAGTTTGGCCTTTGGTCCTGCTGTGACTATCAGGAGTCCTCCCATGCCAGACCATGCTGCAAGGCTGAGTCGTGTCACCAATGCCTGTGTGATCTTGAAGAAACAATCAAGAGGACAGACTGGACTCATCACAGTCACATTCACATCAGTCAGGCCACACCAGGTATGTTGTGTTGACTAGTCGTCTGCGTGCTGCAGTGTCCAAGTCATTTGTGCTGCAGAAATAACTAGTTTTATTGCACTGGAGAAACAAACTAAGCTGTGGTTGCCTCTGGTCATGGTCTGTCTGTGAGTGTTCAGTAACCTGAGTAGTGTACTGAGTCTTTAATAAGATTTGAGTTTGGCACTGAGTGGACCATGGGATGCTAATAAGTCACCTGAGGGGAACCAACTTGTGCGACTTGCTCTTGCTGGCACAGTTTTGTCTTGGTTTGATTTGAGTCATATACATTACTGGGAAGTTGCAGCAGGTTGCTCTAGGAGACTTAATTTCTGAAGTGATCAGAATAACACCTGCAGGTCCTGCAGGGTTCTTAAGGCTCAGTCTTTTGGCATAACTTGTTTAGCTGCTTTGGCATCAATGACTTGGAGTAGGGCAAGGATGTGGCAACTCAACATTGGCAGCAAAGCAACTTTTAGGATGACAACAAAACTATAAATGACAATGGAGATAGAGGAGAGATGAGATAGTGGGAGAACAGACAGAATTGAGGACAAAGATAGCTGCACAGAGGATGATTGTGGTAGATGCATTGCAAAGGCAAGGAACTTGAGCATGTCTCAGGTTGGGAGCTCAAAGGAGTCTTGAGCTGGGAAATAATGGGAGGGAGCTGTGAGCCGCACTAACTGCTTCAATGCATGCTTCAGTTTTTTGGTTTTGGCAGAGAGAATAGGTATTCAAGGAGGCATGTGCAGGGAGATCGTGGTAGCTACAATCCCCATTTTTATTAATTTATTTATGTGGAATTTGAATTTGAAGGCAGGGCACACTAATTGAAGTCTGATGTCCAGGTGTGTCTCAGGGGAGGGAAAAAAAAGAGGAGGAAAACAGGATCCATAATTATTAATAACAAAAATAGTTACAAGGTACAGTAGTGCAAGAGAAAATAAGACGAAGTTAAAGGTAACTAAAAGTGAAATTTACAAAATGTTAATATTGTACTAATAAAATGTTTCTTTGTGCAGTAATTGGTCATTCTGAATTGTGTTGTTTATAATCAAGGGCATGTGACCTGTCAAGTCATGTGGCATAACACACAGCAGTATAAACCACATCCTGCTTGAGTACCCTGGTTTTACTGCAGAAGAGTGAATGTTGGCAATTAGGGGTCCCCGGCCACAAAATATGACTTGAGTAGCCCCATATCCATTAATCTGGCCATGGGGGCCAGACTCATCTATGTTCTACTCTTTACTACAATGATCATTTTACCAGACTTAACACTTCCAACCCTAATAGGAATTAACACATATAAGGCCCCTATTAAAACGTATTCTAAAGCAGTCACTGACAAGCAGCAGTGAAGCTACCAACATTACAGTACTAGCAGCAGTAAAGTAGCACTCCAAATGGCTTCAACAGCCTGGAGGCATGCTGACTCATCATCCAGCAATCCTGGAGAAATGGACCACACCAAAAAAGTATTAAATAATACAATTTTGTCAACTTTGTTACAAATCCTGAAACATCAGCACCCAACTAAGGATCTAGGTTCGAGCAGACTCGATAGACCGTAAGGCCTAATCTGCTGGCAAATAGTATGTTAGTATGTTAGTATATAGCTGGCTATAACTGAAATGACGCTAAACTATGCTAACTGCAACAAGTTACCTATGATTGCAAATGCTCTGAGTGCTCAATTCTCTGATCTCTCTGAATACCTGGAAAAATGTAATCAGTCCTCCGCACCTGCTCTTGATATGCACCTGCTTCCTGGATCTTCCTTTCACCTTAAAATGGTCTCCACTGCTGAGGTGCTGCATCTCCTTAAAACTATCCATCCCCGTGGATCTGCTGGGCCAGATGGGTTACTGCCAAATTTTATCAAACTGGCAGCTCTAGCTCTTGCTGCCACAATTGTGAGAATTTTCAGTTATCCATTTTAATCCAAACAAGTCGACTCTATGGAAAACCGCGAGTTGTTCCTGTACACAAAAAGAGGATACCAAAACATAGCAACTACCAACTGATTGCCATTCTCTCTACTTAAATAAACTACCTGAGAAGGCTGTTGCCTCCCAGGTCTCAGATTATCTGCACCTTCAAAACCTCCTGTCTCCTGTTTAACATGGTTTCAAACAGGGCACAGTACCACAACTGTGCTACTCTGGGGCAACCATTAGTTCTTAATCCCAATATTAGATTGGGGAAGTCTTGGATAGGTCCAAGTTGGCTTCCACAACTCAAAGATTCTAGGGTGGAACATTTGTTTGGACAAGACTCACTCCTTACATCAGATGACATTCTTGCTAGGTTTGATATACCAACCAAATGCATTTTTAAGGTGTTTCAGCTCCGGCACTTGGTAGGTACCAAATTTGGTACTACGGTCACACATTCGGTTGTACACCCCTTTTTATCTGACATCATAAGCTTAGCTTCTCAGCCTCATTCCATCTCGCTGATTTATTCCTATCTTTTAAATTTTAATTCCCAAGAGGAGGTTGGGGGTCCCCTGATCTGGACAAGTCTTCTCCCTGACGATGTCCCGCTCTGGAGAAAGTATTGGTCTAATTTACATAGATACCATAGCCAGGATAGGTTCCGCTTAGTACAATATAATATTGTTAACAATCTATATTATACTCCTGTTAAACTTTTTCAGCGTAAACTGCTTGCTATTTCAGATTGTTTCAGGTGTTTACAGGCCGAAGGCAACTTAATTCATATTTTTGGGGAATGTCCCAAAGTTGCTCCACTGTGGTCCTTGATCCGGGACAAACTGGATCCCCTTCTGGGTCTGAGTGAACTCTTCTCTCCCGAAATCTGTGTGCTGGGTGATCTCTCTCGTATAAACAGTGTGGAGCGCAGATACCATATGGCCTTAGTATCTATGGCAGTCAAGAAACTGGTTTTAAGACACTGGAAGGATCACTTGGTTTTGTCATACGCTGACTGGTTAAAGGAGCTAATGTCGTATCTTCAATCCGAGAATTTAATTACCAGCTACAAGGACCGTAGGGACTTATTTCATAAAAGATGGGGTAAGCTGCAGTCCTTATGTTTACCTTAACACTCAGGCCTGATGACCCGATACCTTGGCCCTCATATAGCTCATATGGTGTTTTCCTTAGCTTTCATTATGCTACTATGGATCCTAGACCTGTTTCTCTCCCCTCTGTTAACAACTTAAATGGTCCTAGGCTGCTATGTCACTCTGTAAATAGGCTACGGTACCCAGATTCCAGATTTTTTTGTGTTTAAGGTCTTAACTGGTGCACCCTTAGGGGAGGGTGGGGGAGTGTGGGGGATTATGTACTTTCTTGAAGTTTGGTTTGCAAGATACATATTTTGTGTTTACCTTACCTTTTAAACCTTTCCTGATATCTTGTATATTTGTTTTAAGGGGGTTGGGGATGGGGTTCTGTTAAAATTTTTTTTTTTCTTTTGTTTGGTTTGTTTTGTTGTTGGTTTTTTGTTTGCGTTGTATTGCTTGAAACTAATAAACTTAAATTTCACAACTGTGCTACTTCAAGTATCAAATGAAGTCCTAATGGCTATGGATAAGAGCTTGCTCACGGGGGCCATATTTATTGACCTCACAAAGGCCTTTGAGCTTATGAATCACCCTCTACTACTTTCCAAACTGTCCTCCCTGGGTTTCTCCTAACTACCATTTCCTGGTTTGATAGCTACCTCACCGGGAGGATGCAATTTGTTCAGACTGCAACTGCTGTCTCTGACCTTGCCCCTACCTGTGTTGGAGTTCCCCAGGGATCTATACCTGGCCCTCTCCTTTTCACTCTGCTTGTTACCAACCTGCCCTCACTGCTCTGTTCCTCTCTATGATCCTATCCGCTGATGATATGGTGCTTCTTTCTAGTGGTAAAGACCCTACATCAATAAAGACAAATCTTCAAGCTGATTTTGACTGTTTACAAGATTTGCTTCTACAAAACAAGATCCTATTAAACTCCAAGAAAATGGTGGCCATGCTTTTTGGCTTCCCCTCTCGATTCAAATCCTGTACATCTGACTTTTCAGTTCTATGTCTTAATGTCTCCCCTTGGAATCTGTTAACCTTTTGGTATCTAGGAGTTACATTCGACCATCTCTGGATTTTAACTTGAACATTGCTGCTACCTGTAAGGTGGTAAACTCCAAAGTGGACTTACTTATAAAATCAGGTCCTTCCTCAACAATGTTGCTCAGCTCACTATAGTGCAAGGTTTCCTCCTTTCCTGTCTTACATATTGCTCCCAGGCATACCTTGATGCTAGCAAAGGAGCCCTCCAGAAATGGAGTACCTACTATATGCCTACGTATGCAGATTTGCCCTCTCTGCTCATAGACTAACTCATCCTTGTCAACTCTACTCCAGACTGGGCTGGTTCTCTACTTCATCGTATAGCCTCTATTCTGCTGGCTACTTGATTGATAATATAATCAGAATGGGGACCCCTGAGTACCTCTCAAGGCTGCTATCCCATCCCACCAAAGCTTATCTCCTTAGGTCATCTGTACAAACCCCACTTGAAATTCCTTGATTTTTCACAAAAAAGGGTGAACTCTCCTTCACGACATCTACTCCTTGCATCTAGAATTCCCTCCCCCTTCAGATCAAACTAATCAAATCCCACCAAGCCTTTAAACTGGGTCTTCACTCCTACCTAATAGACTTTAATATCTGTAACTGTTCTGAAACTTGAGACTTACTTCTAGCAGCTCTCCTCCCCTACATGGCACTTACTGTGTATCTGCACTTTCTGGTACCCACCTGTTCCTACTTCTGTCACTAATCCCATTGTTATAACGATTACGTATTTCAAAGATGTTGCTGCCTGATTTTAGTTAACATTGTCATTACATCTAGTACAAGTAATTAATGTAATTGTATCTATTTCTCTTGGCTCCACAGAATTATCTTGCTCTTTGTCAGTAAACATTGCTATGTTTAGTTCTCACTTCGTACTGTGCCATGAACAATGCCAGTCTTGCCTGTACTTTGTTTCTCCTGTTTTGTACTCTCTCAGGTTGTGCCAGAATATAGGCAATACTCTTGTCTAGTGTACTTACCCGGTAAACAAAAACTAAATAAATATGTAATTAGTATAGCAATGTTTACTAAATGGTGCTGCATGATTTACTTGTGAAAACCATCGCGCCTGATCTTTACAGCTTTGGAGAAACAGGTCCTATAAGCTTGCTGACAGTGAATACTAGACTGTGAGGTCCCTAGATGACATCATCAGCAGCTCTTCACTGTCACCTGCTTTTATTGCACAGGTAGTGCAATAATGGTTACAAAATGGATAATAACTTTAAAACAAAGTAACATAGAAATCTAGTTTTTGGTATGAGATTAACTTGGGGTATGCTTATCTGATTCTGCAATGTAGCACTTTTGGCGCCAGTGGCTCTTTAACAATTTTCTGACTTACTTACCACAGTTTTCTTATAATTGTTTATCACAGGATTATTAACTTGCAGAAAAAGCCTGATTTCATGTGAAACTGCTTTGTTCTTACTGTGCGTGACTCATTTACATCTAAAGTATACATTTCATGGTTCAGATTACCTGAAAGAAAAGGGTCATGATTTTCAGCAAAAAATGACTGCAAAGCAGCCATATTCAAAAAGTCCTCTGTAGTCCAATTATCCATTTCAAATTCTGCTGGATTCGCAATAGTGTCAGAGAAGTTAAATAAATTGATATCCATATTCTCCGCTTCTTCTCCCACAGAAACTTGTTCATCAATTGTTGAGCCCATTGCTCTGTTGTCAATTCTAGGATTTTTAATGAAATAGTCTTTTACATTGTATTTTACGAAAACGTTTTTCATGTTCAATATATATTTTAAAGTCCTCTGGTTTAGAACTCAGGACAAATGACAGACCTCATGCTAAAACAAGTTTATGAGCAGCCGTTAATGTATATTCTGATAAGTTTAAGATTTGCCACTCCTTGTATTGAACTTTCCACCTCTTCCTCATCTCCCACTGGCCCCTCCTCATCCTCTTTGTTTGCCTTTTTTGAACCATGGTTGTCAGTAATGCTGGTTGCTGTTTCTTCAGAAAAAGATACTGAGCTTGCTACTTGTCTTTCTCTATCTCTGCCTTCTTGATTATTTGTTACTCACTTCTCCTGATTGTTAAATTGCTGCCTTTGCTTCCTTGATTGTGATCTGTTTGTAATGGGGAGAACCTACTACTCACATAGATGGGTTCCTCTTGGTGCTAGCTAGAGGTGAGGCCCTGACAATGGCAAACTGTACAGTTCAGTCAGGGAATAGCCTCCTTTGATTTTGGCCTGTGTGTGTAGCACTTTCTGATGGGAGAGGGGTGCACGTCACATGGCTCAGGAGCCACTCCTTATGCCTCAGAGGCTGTAGTACCTCCAAAGGCTGTGCCCCTTTAAAAAATGGTGGGCCCACCATGAAGGTTCCCTTTTAGGGTAGGTGGATGGACCGGTTGATGGTTTGGACTGTCTGAAAAAGACTTGCTGACACTACTAAGCTGCACGTGTCATGCTACCACATGTGGTTTGTTTATAAATAAACACATTTTATCCAAAGCACTGTGTATGTGTCTTCTGTTGAGGTAAAGGGGTAAGGGACCTACTCAGACAACAGACAGCCTACAAAAGGGGACCCTTGAAGTCGACAAGGATTTATCTGTGGGACCTTCCCCTTGTGCCTGGCAGAAGGTGGGTATAAGGGGTTTGGCAGCTGGATGAGAAAGGGGAATGTTTAAGTCAGGAAGATAAAGCCACCCAGAAGTGGGGGAAGCGTGGCCTGAAGAGGAGAAGTAAAGAGGCTTTCTAAGGGCTAGAACACTGAACCCCCAGGGTATACCATGATGTGCGCAACCGCGATTGAGTGACCCCCAGAAGGGCAACTCAATCATGATGCATGACACAGCAGCTATGGGCAGCTACAGTGACTGGATGGGATGGGTTGGCAACCATAGAGACAGGAAGTCACTACAGGTACACATGCTGGGGGGTTGGAGCTAGCACACTACAGGCACATGCATGGGGGAGCGAACATGCTCGGTGAGGGGTTGGAGGGGATTTGAGGGGTGGTGCTGTGGTAGGCTGCCGAGCTGGCCCCATGAGGTAGCGGGTTGGCTCACGGCTTTGGTAGCTAGGGTGATGGGTTTGGGTTCAGGCTCAGATTCGTTTTTGTTACACCCGGCCCAAATTATTATTTTTTTTTTACATTTTGGCCCCACCACGACATGCACCCCCTGGAGTTGAGAATACTTAAGTGGGGAGGAGGGTGTGAGGGGGCACAGCCCCCCACATAAATGTAAAAAATTCAAGTCTGCGGTGCCGTTTTGTTGTGTGCCAGGGAGTTAGAGTGGCAAAATAGATTTTTGGCACTCTAACTTCGCCGTAAAGGTGATCACCCTTTGGCGGTCACCGTTATCACATAGAACCAAGCCCAGCCTCTTTGTTCCTTCCCTCTGGATGAAATTCCCACCTGCCTACCTTTTTAACAGCAAGATCAGAAGGGCTAAGAGTCAAGTGAGAAGTCTGTTATCCTTATGGGGGTCACCTTATGGGTCACGGAGGAATTTTTCAGTTTTTTCCCCACAAGGTTTCCCTGTTTGCTTGTTTTTTTCTCCTCTAAAAAGGATAGTATTAATGAGGTAACATACAGTAGGAAGGTCATAGCCATGTAAATGTGGCAGTATTGTAGTACCACAAGTAATGTACAAAGTGGGCAACAGGTGAACCTGCTACTGACTCAGGTGGGTCCCTTTCAAGGCAGGTAAGAGGCAAGACCCCAATGATGGGGAGCCTTTCGGGCTAGTCAGCAACCTCCTTGCATTTTAGTCTGCATCTGTAGTGCCCTTTGATGGAGACAAGCACATGTCACTTGGCTTAGGGGCCACCCCTTAGGCCTCAGAGGCAATAGTCCCTCCAGAAGCCATGCCCTTTTAAGAAATGTTGGGTCCACCCAGAGCGTCCCCCATGGGGTAGGTGGACCGATGGGTTTAGGGTTTGGACTATCTTGAAAAGGCTTGTTGGCAGGGACACCACCAAGCCGGACAAATCATGCTACTGCTTGCTGTTTGTTTTTTATAAATAAACACATGGCTGTGGCATTTTATCCAAAGCACTATGTACAGTACAGTATGTCTCTTCTACTCGGGTAAGGGGGTAAGGGACCCACCCAGACAAAATAGCAATCATTTGTAAAGGATAATCTAATGAAACTGGAGGATTGGTCAAGGGATTGAAAGCTAGGATTGAACACAAATAAATTGCAAGATAATGCACATGGGGTATCTAGGGGGGAGGAAATAGTATGCTCCAAGCAGGAAAGGGACCTGGTGGCAATCATCTCTGATGACCTCAAGGTGGGTAGGCAGTGCGACAAAGCATTAGGTAAGGCTTGCAGGATGCTAGGATGTATTGGCAGGGGAATCACCAGCAGAAAAAAGGGAAGTAATAATTCTACTATATAGATCATTGGTAATGCCACACCTTGAGTACAGTGTCCAGTTTTGGAGGCCCCATGTATGTAAAGAAATTGATAGGGTGGAGGCGGTTCAGAGGAGGGCAACCAAAATGGTTCAGGGTCTACATCACAAGCCCTCTGAGGCTAGGCTGAAGGACCTAACCATATACTCCCTGGAGGAGAGGAGGGAGGGGGGATATGATTGAAACATTTAAAGGGGAAGTCTCCCATAGTTTCACACTAATATTTTCCCAACTCCTTATGTGTAACTGTTGTGTGCCTCCTCCTGTTGCCAGCAGACTTATTGCTGTCCAAATCTAGATTATAAATAAAAACATACAGCCCCCAGAAGTTATCAATGTGTTTGTCCTCCATTTTACCATCAATGCTGCTGGAGGATGCTGTCATCAGAGCAACAGATAATGGTGCTGCACTAAATGCAGTTCCACCAGTAAACCAAACCCACAATGTTTGGTTCCCCACTTGAATAATGGAGGATCCCTTTTAGTCTTGTGCACATCCTCAAGTGCAGGTCTGATAAAGACTAGGACCATGTGAGTGTGATGCAGCACTGATTTGACATGTACATACAGTATTCATATAAGGAAGTGCCTGTATGTGTTGTGTTAGTGTTTCTGTTAGCAAAAACAGTTTACCCAATAAATGACTCTGAGTACAACAAGAGTTTTAAGTGGTATTATACAGCTGTTGTATTATATTCTGTATGTGTTAGCATTCTCTGTTTTGATTGATACCAGTAGTGAGAAACAATCTTGCAAATATACCCCTTTCCTTTTGTAACTAGGCAGTCAGTGATTGGATGGCTGCTGTAAGGCAATAAAGAGTTTAGCTATAATAAGGAATAGGTTAGCAGGATAGCATCAGCTGCAGCATATGGAAGAAGGGTAATCTACTGGTTAAAGCAGAGGCACTAGAACTGGGATACTCTGGTTCAAATCCTGCTAAAGTCCCTTACTCTCTAACTCTTAACAAGTTCCCCTAACCTCCTTGAGAACTGATGGCCCCTCAGGTCTATGATGTTAGAAGTGCCCCCATTCCCATTATAAATCATTAGCAGTGATGCAAGAGCTACAGCACTTCACTTTGAAGGTACTGAGGACAAGCTGTGGCAGCCCTCCCACCCTCCCCCTGCTTTGTAATGCCAGCATTTTGTTTATTTATTTATTTATTGAAATGTTTCACCAGGAGGGCACACTGAACAACAAGTTGCTCATCTCATGGTGTGACCTGGGGGAGGGTTACATAGGGTTGTGAAGGATGATTAGTTACAATAGTTTGTGGGTAGTACAAACAATACAATATTATAAGATTGTGCAACAGTTGGAACACAAGGTATTGTACAGTAAACAGTAGCAGAACATTGGGTAAATTACAAAACATGTCCAAAATCATACAAAAGAACATATGAATGTACAAAACAGTAATAATGCTATAGAACCATTTATATTGCATGAGTGTACCAGGAGCAGGCTCGAGGTAGTACACAAGTGCTTTTGGAGTAACAAGGATGGGGTTAGGTTGTGCACACTGGTGACCCAGAAGTGCAGATGGAGAAGAGAGGGGGGGGGGAGAGGCAAGAACTGAATATGAGGAGAAGGGGTAGCCATTTCCTGATTTCCCCCTTCAGGATGTTGAGAACCCTGCCAGGGGGGTTCATGGTAGGAAGGCAGAAACTGGGGACAGGTATTAAGGTGGGTTAACAGCTGAGGGAATGGTAATTGTGTAGGGCAGAAGTAAGGGAGTAGTTGGAGGAGTGTTGTATTTCAGGGGGGAAGAAATTCCAGATTTTAGGGAAACAATGGGCGAAACCAATCTGACCGATGAGGGTGGAGCAATGAGGGACCGTCAAGGTGCGGGTGTAATTTGATCTGAGAGAGTGGGTGGGGGGGTGGAGTGGACAGAGAGGATGAGAGATAGGTGGGGAGCCCCACGAACCAGAATTTGGGGGTTAGTTTGGCACAGTGAGAGATACATCTGTGAGATAGTGGAAGGAAGGTTTGAGAGCGATAGAGTTCACAGTGGTGGGAAGGGAAATCAATAGCAAAGTGGTAGAAGGAGTTAAAGAGAGTGTCCAACTTGGTCAGGGAAGATTTGGGAGCAGCACCATAGACTACGTCGCAGTAGTCAAAGATGGGGAGTATCATCTTCTGGACAATTTCGTGCCTCACAGTCAGTGGGATGCAACTATGATTCCTGTAAAGAGCACCAAGTTTGGGGTGAAGTTTCTTCAGGATAGCATCGATATGTACAGAGAATTTGAGATGTTGGTCCAGCCAGACTCCCAGATATCGAAATGAGGAGGTGTCCTCCAAAATGGTCCCATCAAGGGTGTGGAAGGTGGGTAAGGCTGGGAGCCTAGAGAGTCTCTGCCTGGTGCCAAATGTCATTGAGACTGTCTTCTTGGTGTTTCGAAAAAGCTGGTGAGAAGCAAACCAGAGCTGAACTTTATTGAAATCATGCTGTAAGCTGGTTTGCACAGCAGCAGGGTTTTTACCGGAACTGTACAAAACAGTATCATCAGTGTACATGTGGATAGAAGAGGATGAGCAGGTTGTGGGAAGATCATTAAAGAAAATGGAGAAGAGTAGAGGACCAAGCACTGAGCTCTGAGGGACACCAGTGTTGATGGGGAGTGGAGAGGAGAAGAAATCAAGGAGTCTCACCAACTGGGTCCTGCCAATGAGGTAGGATTTAAACCAGTTGGCGGCTGATGGAGCAAGGCCAGCTGACAGGAGTGAATCAAGAAGCAGAGGATGGGAAACAGTGTCATAAGCTTTGGCTAGGTTGACAAAGATGGCCGAGGTGATCATGATCAGGCCATCATCCATCCCTGAAAGGATGAGTCAGTAAGCCTGAGGAGGGAGATGGTTGTTGAGTGGTTCTTTCGAAAACCAGATTGGAAGGAGGTGAAGAAGGAGGAATCAGAGAGGAATGGTGATAGTTGAGAGAGAACTAAATGTTCTTTTTTTTTTAATTTAGTATACTTTATTCACACTTTTCAACAACATCCATATAGCACCATGGGTTGTTAGGCATATGCATTATAACACGATATTGTGAGACATGCCATGATAGCCTTGTGGTTACATCAGCTAAAGTAAACATCATGTATTCTAACATCCACTACATTGTCCCAAGCTAAGAAATCCCTCACCCTCTTCCAAATCCTCCAAATTCCCCAGTTACCCCTCTGCCCTCCCCCATGTCAAGCGTGTACATTATTCTTGAGGATATCATCTTGGGTTCTACCTGTTAGCAAATGGATCCATTAACTATTAAGTCAGTGTGGATTATAAGCGGTAAATAAGGCCTCCAAGGCCCCATCTGGGCTGATATAAGTGCAATCGGTTACCCATATACAGGATATGCTTTTCTAATTGCAAAGCGGTAAGCATCTCTTTATACCATTCCCTCACAGACAGCTGGGCTTCTTCTTTCCAGTGTCTCATAATAATGAGTTTGGTTACCGCTGAGACTAAAGCAATATGTGCCTTTCTGATTTTAGGAATACCTTTTGGCAGCAAATATAATAAACATATTTCCGGGGTAAAGAGGGAGTCCAGACCAAGCCATGGATCCAGCAGATGTCTAATAGCCTGCCAAAATGTCTGAACAAGTGGACAACCCCACAACATATGGTATAGTGAGCCAGGGGCGAGGCGACACCTGGTGCATACAGGAGAAGGGGCGCACCCCACCTTATGCAGTCTGGCTGGTGTGAAATACAAATTGTTCATAATATTGAATTGTATCATTCGTAACCTGTCCTGATTTACCAAGGAGTAATTGTTCCTCCAGGCCTGCCCCCAGGTCACTACATCAGGTGAAATTGACAACTCCTGGACCCAATAGTAGCCAATCCCGCGGGGTAGACTAATGTCCAAAACCTGAAGTTCTTTATAAATCTTGGACACTGCATGGGATTCGACGGCTACCTGCAAGAGCCTTTTCAGTTTCTCCGAATCTACACAGTTGGTGTCGCCTCTCCCAGTGTGACTCTTGATCGCCACTACCACCTGCCTATGTTTGAAGAAGTCCGTAATTGGGACCGAGTAACGTGTTTGAAGGGTTGAAAATGACATCAGTTGTCCACCCTCAAGGAGGTCAGCTACCTTCCTTTCAGTTTGAAATGGCCAGAATCCGGGTGATATGGGTTTATGATCTATTTGAAAATGGGGATTACCCACAATAAGCTGATCCAAGGATGTGTGCCAGTTGCATGAGAGAAATGTTTGTATCTGCTGAAGGGCTCGGACTGACCATCCTATGGGAGTATTTCTCAATTTAGTAGGGAGCTTCGAGGGACTAACATAAATCAAGGAGGTGAGCTTACCCTGACACTGGGAGCTTATTGACTGTTCTATTTCCAGCACGGGGGGGTATACACCTAGTTCTCCCTGTCTGACCCTGTTCTTGACCAATGAGCTACCCTACTGGGCAGACTGGATGGGCCTTGCGGTCCTTATCTGCCGTCAACTTCTATGTTTCTATGTTTCTACTGAGGTGGTGGGCACAGTAATAGGTAAAAAAGGAGGGTAGAGCTAGTCCGCCTTGTCTTTTGGGCCCTGTAAGTTTGTGGTATGTGCATCTGGCTTTCTTGCCCTTCCACAGGAAAGCAGTTATAACTGACTGTAAATAGTTAAACCACTTTTTGGGAAGATAGAACCCTAACATTCCAACCGGGTATAAACCCTGGGAAGAACATTCATTTTTATTATGTTAGCTCTCCCCCACAGTGTGAGCGGAAGACTGCTCCATCTCTCCAAATCTGATTTAACAACCTTGAGTATTTCTGAGAGATTCAATTTCATCATGACGGGGAGATCTCTGGCCACATGAATGCCTCAGTAGGTAAGAGTGTCTAGTGCCCATTCCAAACTGGTGCCATCTATGGATGCTTGGATGATCCTGTCATTTAGGGGAAAGACTTTGGATTTGGATATATTTAGTTTGTAGTGGGAGACCTCTCCAAAGGACTTAATCAGCTTCAGAAGTGCAGGGATCCCGACTACCGGCTCTTCCATATGTATCAGCAAGTCGTCCGCAAAGGCAGATAAGGTATACCGATGTTCCCCTGATTTCATTCCTCTAATTTGAGGAGAGGCATTAATTTTCTTGAGGAGGGGCTCCAAGTAAAGGTTGAATAGGAGAGGGGATAGCGGGCATCCCTGTCTTGTCCCCCTCTGAAGCCGAAAAGGGCAAGAAAGGGTGCCATTGCACCATACCTGTGCAGATGGGGAGGAATACAGAATCTGAACCCATTTGATGAATTCAGCTGGAAAACCATATCCTGCCATTGCTTGGAATAAAAAGTCCCAAGAGACCATATCGAAGGCCTTCTCGGCGTTCAGGGACACCAAAACCTCCGTGGTATCGGAGTCCCTGGACACCAAGAGGATGTGCATGATCTTTCACATGTGGTCAACAGATGATCTCCCTGCCATAAACCCAATTCGCTCCCGCCCAATGAGGGTAGCTAGTACTGGACTTAATCTATTGGCCAAGACCTTCGCCAAGATCTTGACGTCAGAATTCATCAGCGAGATAGGACGATAACTGGCAGGATTAAGGGGATCCTTCCCCTGCTTGGGGATGAGAGTGATCAATGCTTTTAGAAAACTGTCTTCCGACATGCCCTCAGAGTGCCAATGATTGTAGACCTCTGTGAGCAGGGGGCGAGCTCTGGCATATAAGCTTTGTACAGGTTGTTGGAGAGACCATCAGGTCCCGGCACTTTATCCAGTGCGAGCTGCTGGATGGTCTGCGTGACCTCCTGTACCGTTATCGGCTTGCCCAACATTTGGACACTCTGAGGGGTCACCATTGGCAACTCTACTGTAGCTAAATAATTACGGATAGTTTGGACATTGGGACAACTCACCTGATCAACTGAGTACAATTTCATATAGTAGTTCTTAATTTCCTCCACCATCTCCTTGGGTGACGTAATAAGGCGGTTTCCCACTTTGAGACCAGCAATGAAGCATGAAGCCTCTATCTGCCTGAGCCTCAGGACTAACAATTTCCCAGCTTTTTCCCCAGTGTCAAGATATTTGATTTTGGTACGTCTCAGTGACAATTCTACCTTCTGAGTGATTAGGGCTGAGTACTGGGCTTGTAGTCTATGCAGCATTGCCCATTCAGCATTGGGGGACTTGTTATTGAGAGTAGCTTCCAGTCTCCGGATGTCTGAGAGAAATTTGTCTTGTTGAGCTTTATGTTGCCTGGATCTAACAGATGCCAAATGTAGGCATTCTCCTCTCAGGGCGCATTTTGCTGCCGCCCAAACTATGTCAATTCTTGAGACTGAGCCCCTTTTTATTGAAAGGAAATTGGTAAGAAAATCTCTTATCTGCTGTATGGTCTCAGACTTCTGGAGTAGCTGGTTGTTAAACCTCCAAACAAATTCCCTCCTATATGCTTCCCCAGAGTGAAATGTTAGTGAGACAGGCGAGTGACCAGAGATGACCCTCTCATGGATTTCGGAGCAAACTGTATGCGGAAGTGAGTGGAAACTTAATAATATAAAATTGATGCGGGATAGTGATTTATGTGGGGGAGAGTAAAACGTATATTGGCACTCCGTAGGGTGCAGCACACAACATACATCTAGGATATTGGCACCATTCATCAGACCATGAAGCGCCCTTTGTGTTGGGGAGAGTCCCCATCTTCGAGGGTCAGATCTGTCCAGTCGCGTATCTGGCACCACATTCCAGTCCCCTCCCATTATAGTTGTCACCGGTGGATTAGTGACTACCATACTCAATAAACGTATAAAGAAGTCAGGAGCCTCTCCATTAGGACCATATATTGCTCCCAGTAGGATTGGATTTGGCCCTATGCTGCCCAGCAAGATGATATATCTCCCATTGGGGTCATATGTTTCCTTCTTTAGTATAAAGGGGATACTCCTATTTATGAGGATAATGACTCCTCCACTATTGTTAGACCCCCCAGCCCCAAAAACCTGTCCCACCCAGGCTTTGATAAATAATTGAGCATCTTCCCATTTCATGTGCATTTCCTGAAGGCAGGCTATCCCCGCTTTTAATTGCTGCAGGTGTCTGAGAATAACCAGCCTTTTTCCCTGATCCTGGGCACCCTTGACATTCCAACTGATAACCTTGTAGTGACTAGTCATTGCCAGGAGATAAAAAAAGAACCGGAGGGGTTACTCCCTTACTTAACCCATTGACCCAATTAGGCTTAGTATGGTAATCTGTTCCGTGGTATATCATGTCAGCCACTTTAGCCACACTTGACATCCTCCCCCCCATTAAGTCCTTTTCATTATTTATCACCCTTATCCCTCCTGTTTTGCCCTCCCCTTTCAAATTAAACATTTTCCTTAATCCCTTTAGATCTCCCCCAGTTCCCCGGAACTGCAACTCCCAAAACACCACGGTACGCAATGTCTTATCACAGAGTAATACGCACCATGCCCCCCCGCTCCCCATCCTCCATTGTACAAAAAGTATGCCCAACCCAAGTGAATTAGACAATCTCCTTAACCCAAAATTAGTGTGTAAACATTATGTAAATCTAAACAGACAGAACATAACCCTGCATAACACATGTTAGGGCTATAGGGTCGCTTGCCTTCCATTGTCGAGATCCCCTAACAGAGGATGGCATGGGAGAAGCAAAGTAACAGCACTGAAAAGAAAAGATGAGAGGTTAAGTAATTGTAATAAGTCTCCATATGATTATTCTTATTGCTCTCGGTAGCTGGATTCAGCTAGCGCATGAACCATAGACCTCCATGCCTCCGGCCACTACATAACCCTGCCGGAAGCTGCGGAAACCATCAAGTGGCCCAGATGCCTCATGAAACACTCGCAGTTCCCAGGGTTGCTTCTGGATCAGTCCCGTTTGTTCTTCTTAGTTATATACACCTTCCAGTCAAATGGGCAACTTAACATGAGGGGAAAGTCCCAGCTCAAATTATAACTGGAATATAGTTCACATTTCTGTAATAGTAAGAGGATCATATGGGAATAAAGCCGCCAATTCCACCGGCCCGAAGCAAAAAAGAAAAAAACCTTCAATGGCCTAACAGACAGTGCCATTGTACTGTTTCTTCGGTCCTCATGTCCTGCTATTATAAACAGAAGATTCCCGCCATCACCAGATACAATCCTTCCTGGCCGAAAGCAAAAGAAGCCCTTGGTTAATCCACCACCGTTCCAGGGCACACCCACTAAAGAAAAAGGCCTAACTCCAAGAACCGCTCCCTCAGAAGTCACTGATGGGTAGACTTAGAACACCTTCCGTGGCCACCCCTGACCACTGTCTGTGAGAGAGAAAAACAAAAACCAAAAGCCCAGACCATTTGCTGAATTTCACACTGTTTCCATGTCCCGGGAGTCGTTGGTTAGACCGACAAAGCACTAATGCATCCAGACACTCTATCACTGCAAGCCTTCATCAGGTACATCATGCCCCTTTAATCACTCCATTCCTTTGAACAGATCCGGGAATAATTCTCGGAGCTCCATCAGGGCTTGCTCTTTACTTTCAAAAGAGATCCATTTATCTTGATGCTTTATCTGAAGCACTGCAGGATATTGTATTCTGAAGGATTTACCCACTGTGATAAATTTAGAGACAATAGAATGCATTTCTTGCCGTTTCGATCTGACCGACTGGGGCAAGTCTTGCATAACCCTCAGTCGGTGTCCTTCCCAGAGCAGCTCTTGTAGATTTTTCATTTTAGTCAGGATATGCTGCTTGTCTAAATAGTTGAGCAGGCGACAGATCAGGGGTCGTGGGGAGGAGCTGGGGGGCGCGGGAGGTCATAGCGCCCGTGTCTCGCCAATAACATACACCGCTCCATTTGGAGAGGGCCCCGCTGTCTTTTCAAAGAAGTTCTGAAGAAAAAGGATCATGTTTGAGCCTTCTTCTTTTTCTGGCACACCAAAAATTAGTAAGTTATTTCTCCTACTCCTCCCTTCAAGATCTTCTAATTTTTCTTCGAGTTTTTTCACTCTTCTCCCAAGTTGTGTAATCATTGCATCATTTCTATCTTGTTTTCTCTCTAATGAAGTGATCTTGATTCTGAATCCCCCACTCTCAAACTCAGGGCCTGCACTGAGGTTTTGACTTGCTGCATATCTTCAGCGATCTCTGAAATGCGCTCTTGGAGCGGTCTCATTACCTCCTGGAATCTCCTCTGATAGAGCTGTAGAGGAGGCTGGGTTTTGCTGTCTCGCCTGCGTGTCGAGGCTCTTGGGGCCTGCTCTTTTTCCGTGCCATTGGTGGAGAGTGTTCATGCCAGTTTCTTCATAAAGACGCCCATTCCAAAAGGACAATTGTCCACTATGAAGTTCTAGTGGCCTTAGGGTATAGGTAAGGCACACTTTTTGTGATGGGATTTGGCAGAAAGTAAAGTTTACTTGATCGGAGGTGCGGAGCTACGGGAGGTTGCTGCTGCCCTTCACCCTGTCATCACATGACCCGAGAACTAAATGTTCTTGAAGTTTGGCAAGGGTAGGAAGAAGGGAAATGGGGCGATAGTTGCCAGAAGTGGATGTGTCACCACCCTTGGGGAGAGGAGGGACTACAGCATGTTTCCAGGATATGAGTACTTGGGCAGAAATAAAGGACAGGTTTGAAGTAGGATGTCCCTCACAAATCAGATGCTATACTTCAGCTGTTGTAGGTAAAGAAACTAATCGGTCTCAGTGTTTGTAGAGCACTGTATTTGCTTAGCTCATTCCTCCCATGTCATATGCATCCTGTGTCTTGGTATTTCCAGTTAGAAACTCAGATTTAAAGAGCATTTGAAATGTAAAACAATACACTTTATACAGTTAGTGATTTAGCTCTCCACTTTCAGGATGCTGAAAGGGGGGTGTATGATTTGTGCAAAGGAAGAATTCAGTCTTGTGTGATCCTTTGGGAAACTGCCCAGGCTTACCTTGTAAATGAATCTTCTCAATGGTGTTCACCTGGTTTAATACAGATTGACTGATTGACTGCTTGATTGTCAGATTGATTGACTGATTCAGTCTACTGCTTTCCACAATATGTTGCAACCGTCTCACAGAGAGAAATGAGCAGTACACAGAAACAGATTCTGTTTCCTGTGAATGAAATACTATTTGATGTATTATTTGCTCTACACATTCAGTATTAAGGCTACAAGTACTAGTCCCTGTGTGAGTTGCACGACAGAACTGTCTTAAGCCATTGCAAACTTAAACTAAAATCAGGATAGACAGCATAGATACCCTTATGTTTTCTTCTGCACTGTTGCTGCAGTGACATCAGGGAATGGGAGGGGCTATATTACAAGTGACCCATCTGCATGTAAATGGAGGCTTGCTTGACACTTTACTACCTTGTGTCAGAGCCTCAGACTCTAGATATGTGTTGCAACAGAAGAAATGACTGATCTCTTATTGACATCTGTACAGTAATTAATGTAATGTATAATAAATACATCAGACATCTCCAAATCATAAATATACAGGAGTCTTCTCCTTTAAGTATCTCACGGGGAGAAACAAGGTGGAGGAAAATACAATATTTCAGAGGAAAAGATGCTCAAGGACAAGGGGGCACACAATGAAGCTGGAGGGGGGGAATGTCAGGAAGTATTTCTTCACAGAAAGAGAGGTGGACACATGGAAAAGCCTGCCATCAGAGGTGGTGGGGACAGAAACAATTACTTGTTTTAAAAATGCTTGCAATAGGCATAGAGGGATACTGACTGTTGGGAGAGGGGAACAACCTAATACCAGCAGATCATGAAGGTACACATTAGACAGAGATAATAGGGCAGACTTGGTGGGCCGAAGGCCCTCATCTGCCGACAACTTCTATGTTTCATGATTCTATGTTTCTATATTTCTATGTTCATTCCAGTCACAGCTGGTGACCCTTGACTATGGAGTGCCTCAGACTTCTGTCTTGTCCCCTGTGCTGTTCGCTGTGTGCATACTACCATTTGGGGGGATCATAAGGTAATACAGCATGATGCTTATGATGCTTCACTGCTATACTCATGGTACTCAGCTGTTTATGTCTTTTGGCCCTCACAAGGCATAGTTGTATGTGATAAGAGCAAGTCCATATGACTGCCGATCACATAAAACGAGTGAACAACTGCCCAAAGTCAAAAGAGCTAACCACACAGCACTGACTCACAAATCACAATAGTCCATACTTAACTAAAAAAACAAAAGAAAACAATGTTTCATATGTGGGGGCAAGCCCCCCACACCCTTCCAAATAAAGAATGTCAACTCCAAGGGGAGCGGACATAGAAAAAAATAGCAACTCCCTCGGGAAGCAAAATAGCTTCCTGCACCGGGATCTGAACCTGGCACCACAGGCTCCAGGGGAAGTTGCTCAAGCCACTACAACACATGGCCAGCTCAGCAGGGCTGGGCCAAATTGATCTATTTATAGCCTCTCTCATGAGTGTGCTATGATCATTCAGTGCTCTTTTTCTCCTCTTGTTCTGCAGATGAGTGATATTGTTGAGTCACTCATACTGAGCTGCCCATAATACTCACCCATATAGGGTATTACCAAAGGGTATTGTCTGTGCTTTGTCTTAAAATCAGCTTGTCAGAAATCAGAATGTGGATGCCTACAACCGGCTGACTTTTAACCTGTGTAAAATCAAATTGCTCTTGGCTGGAAGTGACTGACAGTTATCAGTCATTAAAGACAACTTGAGGTTATTGAGAAGGTGGTTGCACTGCAACTGGATGATCATCTGGTAACTCACAATGTCTATGAAGCTCTCCAGTCTGGTTTCAGGAAGAGACATAGCATGGAGACTGCCCTTGTTCGGGTATTAAATGATCTCCTAATGGCTAGAGATCAAAAGGTTCATACCATCTTAATCCTTCTTGATCTCTCTGCAGCTTTTGACACTGTGGACCATGAGGTGCTTTTGGAAACCCTGTGGTCTCTCTGTGGTCTGTCAGGTACAGTCCTTGAGTGGTTTCAATCTTTTCTCGTAGGCAGGTCTCAGAAGGTAGTCACAGGAATTTATTCTTCTGACTCCCTTACCCTGACCTGCAGTGTGTCACAGGGTTCCATATTGGCCCCCATGTTGTTCGCAGTCTATATGCTGCCATTAGGAGATATCATCAGATGATATGACTTGAGTTTTCACTGCTATGCAGATGATACTCAGCTGTATATGTCCTTTATTCCCAGACAGGAGGATGTGATCCCAAGGCTAAACAGTTGTCTCTCTGAGATCAAAGACTGGATGAGCTCGAGTTGGTTGAGATTGAATCTGGGTAAGATTGAGGTGTTGGTGGTGGATCCAGGTCACCGGGGAGTGGGTCTTGGAGCTGGGTGCAGGTCGGGCCTTTGGCTTGATGGTGTCCAGCTCACTACTTCGGACTGAGTGCATAACCTGGGTGTTATTTTTGATGACGGCTTGACCCTGAAATCTCAGGAGTCAGTGGTGGTCAAATCCTCATTTTACCATCTGAGGAATATTGCCTGGGTGAAACACCTGGTCCCTCTGGGCGACCTTCCAACATTGATTCACGCCTTCATTACCACCCATCTTGACTACTGCAATACCCTCTACCTAGGGCTATCTGGTGTTAATATCTGCTGCCTGCAGCTAGTGCAGAATGCTGCAGCCAGACTATTGACTGGTACCTCTAGGGCCAGTCATATTACACCTGTGCTGCGCCAACTGCACTGGCTGCCAGTTCAGTGGCGGATCACCTATAAGGTAGGCTTGCTTACCTTTAAAGCCCTACATGAACAGGGACCCAACTACCTGAAAGATCTCCTGGTACCCTACTTCCCAAATTACCCTCTCCGCTCCACCGACAAGGGATTGCTAGAGATTCCCAAGGTCCATTTGAAGACCTCTGGAGCTCAAGCTTTTTCATTTGCAGCACCAACACTCTAGAATTCTCTGCCTCGTCAGTTGAGAAAATGCCTGACCATCAGTAGTTTTAAATCAATGCTGAAAACTTATTTATTTTCACCAGCCTTCCCTAAGTATTAATTGATTGTTTTAATATGCTTATTGTTTTTTATTGTATTTACATAATTGTACAATGCCTTGATTATGAAAGGCGCTATATAAATAAAGTTGCTTTGCTTTGCTTTGCTTCCCAGCTTTCACTGTGTTCAGCTGAAAGTGAATGGAGAGTCCACAGTCTGGGAGTAGTCCTTGGCAAACAATTGACATTTGTTTTTCAGATCTCTTTTGTTGTTTATTAAGGGCTGCTTTTATCATTTCATAAATATAGCAAAGTGGTACCCCTTTCTCAATGTTTTTGATCTTCATACATTAGTACAAGCTCTCCTGTCCTCCAGATTTGACTACTGCAATGCCCTGCATAAGGGCTTACCTGGTGCTCAGATTCACCAGCAGCAGCTAGTCTGGAATGCTGCAGCAAGATTGATGACTTCTGTTCAGAAGTGGGATCATACTACACAATTGCTCCACATTTTGGGCTGGCTGCTGGTTGGGTGGTGAGTTGAGTACAAGGTAGTGTTGTTAACATGTAAAGCCCAGAATGGGTTAACCCCCCCACCATCTCTCAATAATCTCCTGAACACCTTCACCCCTGATAAGGTGATGAGATCCATGGGGCACAGGCTTTTACGAGTGGCACCTTGTGGAACAAAGTGTGCAGGGAACTGGGCTCTTGCAGCGGCAGCCCATGCCCTCTGGATCTCTAGACCCAGTGGAATCTGGTCCTACTGTTCCCTGACTGACTTCAGAGTTTGCCTCAGGAAACAATTGTTTATGCAAGCTTTCACATCAGGCAAATGGAGATTTTTTTAACTTTAGTTTACCTGCTTTCTGTGCATTTTCTGCTTTGTTTTTGTTTAGTTTTGTTGTAAATCTTTTTTCTTGCGCCACCCAGGAACTCTGTCTGGCGACCCTCACTCACCACCACTGTGCTACCACCCACCTTAAGCTCAACCCACTGGGAAATCGGGAACAGACACTTCCCCACCTACCTGGTCCATCAACAGGCAGCCCTCACCAGAACCAAAGCTGGACAGGGGGATCGAGAGAACAGTGGCTTTTGCCTGGGATTGGGTGTGTGGTGGTGGGGCACAGGGGGGCACAGTCACCCATCAAGGGAGTGGGGCCTTTTTCCTTGTATGTTGCCCCAGGAGTGCAGACATGCAATGGCGTCTGCACACCAAACGTGCTGACGCCCATCGCTGTTCCATCCCTAGATATGGCATCGCTAACTGCAGTGCCCTTAATCTCCATCGGGGGCACTAGCGAGCAATGCATGGCCCACTAACCACAGTAGGAGAGGAGAGGAGAGCAGTCCTCCAGTCACTCAATCCTCTCCTTCCCCATGGTAGCAAAAGTTCATTCCCAAACCTGGGTTGTCGGCATGGTACGAAGTGTGGCGTCCAGTGCCACAATCCTCAGAGCCATCAGGCCATCCCTCCTGCTTTGTTATGTAGAGTATGTAATCTCTGACTGCAGAGTTTGCTTGTTTTGTCTGTTACTGATGTACAGCACTTTGAGCAATGGAAAATGGGTTCAGTTAATATAGGTCTACTATTATTCAAGCAAATCTAACCATAATGTGGCGTGGGGCCACTGTGCCCTCTCTCTCCATTCATATTTCAAGTCTTACCATACTAGTATACAGTACAGTACATTGTACATTATTTTTGGCTACCACACCCTTCAAATGTGCTTGTCATTCTGATGTTGTCACCAACATACAAAAATCTGGACTGTAGTCAAGAAACAGATCTTATTTCAAAAGAAAAAGTCATGCAAGTATGATCTTTCACAACCTCAGGTTGTAACTCCTATCCGAAAGAGATATGTGGTTCAGTGAAAAAAAACTGGTATCAAACTGTGGCCATGACTTATAAGCCTCTTTCAGTGTCAACATACTGTAATTGTGACACATCAAAACAGTGCACCACAAACCGTCATTTCCTATACCAAGGGTAACACTTGAGGGTGATGGACAGGACACAGCACTGAAACAGCTAAGAAAGCATGCAATGACTTCAGTCAGCCACACAATACTTTTTAATTTATTTTACAACATATTTACTCAGAACAGCCTACATAATAGGCAGCATTTTGACTACAGTGAGATCCTGCTTCCATCAATACAGTTGGGCTGACCGTAGCTTAGAATAACTGACCTGCTAAGGTTAGAGACAGTATATAGATGGCTCTGGTAGGGTTTGATTGTATGATATTCTGCTCCCACACTAATCCTCTAACCACAGGAGTACACTGCCTCCTCAAATGACTCAGACAGTAACTGGCTGCAGTAAAGATCAGAAAATACATGTACAGTACATGAACGCAGCCAGCAGCCTAATCCATGTTTCCCCACCCGCTTCACATCTCCATAGATTTGGCACTTGTTACATGTCCCTTTTCGCAAAGCATTTTAGCCTTTTATTGACCACATCTTGTTTTTCACTTTTTAAAATATATAAATAGAATAAAATGAAACAGAAAGAAAAGTGCTTTGATATAGCAGCTTTCATTACCATTTTATCTCGGAGCATTATGGACCACTAAGTGAGGCACTGGTAGTACAAGGACTGTATGCAGGCAAACATGACTACTACTGACTGCTCAACAACACCGACAAACTGATACTGTGGCAGCAAAATCTGCCTTATAAAGAGAAGGAATTCAAATTAGGATACCAAGGATATTCCATACTGTTTTCCAAAACTGTCAAATGATCCTTACCTTCCCCCATGTAAACAACCAGATATGAGCAGAGGGGAACTCCATTTAAAATTTTGTTTGAAGTATGGCATTTCAAACAGAGCAGCATCCACATTATAGTACTGTAGTGTCAGCACCGATTATGAGCCATGCTCCCCCCCCATCTGGGAATAGAACCCATGACCCTCTGACCCGGGCACATGAGTGCTACTTACTGAGTCCCACTGCCACCAAAACAATAATTGATTATCTGCAGCTACTGTAGTTAATGAACACTAACAGGAACAATTAGATCTGTAATTACCTGTTTATCTGCTATCTAAATCAGCATTACAGCTAAACAGGGCTGCTTCAGCTCCCCCACGGTCGGCTGGCACCCAGCCAGCCACCGACCGAAACCAGGACACCCGCCTGCAGCTCCTTGGAAGCTGCCTTCCCTTGAACAGGGCTGCTTCAGCTCCCCCACAGATGGCCAGCACCCAGCCAGCCACCAACTGAGACTAGATTGCCCGCTCAGGCTCAGCTGCCTGTTTGAACAGGGCTGCTTCAGCTCCCCCACAGTCGGTCGGCACCCAGCCAGCCACCAACCGAGACCAGAACGCCCACCTGCAGCTCATTGGAAGGTACGGGACAGTGCATCCAATTGGAACACAGGTGATTCCAGCAAACCCGCTCTGATTGGCCAGGACTTTTCCCCCGCTTCAGCCATCTGGCACTTTTTACAAGTAGATTTTCAATAGAACTAAGCACATTTCAACTGTGTAATAGAAGTTTTTCAACTGTATTAGCTGGATTGTAATTTCTACTAGAGTTTTAAAGTGCTTATACCTCTTCTGTCTCAGTGCTTTTCCTGCAGCTCCCCCCCCCCCATCCAAGCACTCTGCCTTGGCACTGACAAGTCTAACTACCTTTGTCTTACTAAGCTGCTCAGATCTAACCCATCCTAACCTCTATGCTATTTAAGACCTGCTGTTTTTTTTTCTTCTCTCCAGCTGCCTGCCCTTGAACAGGGCTGCTTCAGCTCCCCCACGGTTGGCCGGCACACAGTCAGCCACCGACCGAGACCAGGACGCCCTCCTGCAGTTCCTTGGAAGGTACGGGACAGTGCAGCCAATAGGAACATGGTGCTTCCAGCAAACCCGCTCTGATTGGCCAAGACTTTTCCCCTGCTTCAGCCATCTGGCACTTTTTACAAGTAGATTTTCGATAGAACTAAGCACATTTCAACTGTGTAATAGAATTTTTTTTATTTTTTTGGCTAGTTTTCCATTAGCAGGTTATACAGACCTGCCACTAGAGGGATTCTTGGTCTTTCTACACAAATCACTGTACTCAATCGTGGGCAATATGGCCTGCATTATCATTCTACTTCTTTTCCGGTGCTGCTACAAGGGGAGGTTGTAGTTTGAGGTTCCCCTAAGCTTCACTGAACAGGCTGATAACTTCCTTAAAACTGCCTGTGCAACAGCTCTGCAGCTGAAAACAGGAAGCCCTCAGTGTCTGCCACCCACCCTTCAGACTCAAATCAGATAGACTCTGAGCACTCTATTCTTACCTACGCTACGTGCAATCCTCCATTGGCTACTGGTCAACTGTGATGCTCTCGCTTTGCCCCTGAAAAGGAGAACTGTCCCACTGACCGGCAACACAGCTGACGCCGCGCGGAGGGGAGGCGAGGGTTGACCTGCTCCAAAAGGTCCCCCCCTCGCGCCACCCAGAGGACTGCAGAATTTCCAAGTGGAGGTGCCGTGGGCTACTGCTGCTCCAGTGGGCCTCCTCGGCTGACGACTTTGCATCGCACAAGCTCCTGGCCCTGCCCCGTGCAGGAGAAAGCTGAACAGGTTTCTCAGCCCACCCGCCCACCGCTCCTCCTCCCATTAAATGCTCACTGGCTCCGCCCTAATGTACTGTCTCACCCAATTGGCTAATAGGGGAGGTATCTGTTTCATTGTTAGTGGTAACTAGCTTGATTTCTATTTTGTGGAAGCCAGTATCACCCAAACGGCCAACAGGGAAGTATCTGCTTAATTATCAGTGGTAATCAGTTCATTTTCCCTACCCTGGTTAATTGCCCTTCCTACTCTCTGATTCTAAATAGAGTCAATTAAATTTTTTTTTACACGTTGGTATATGCTAAATAGAGTCAAATAAATTTGTTATGCTGGTATATGCCTACTGACCGCACTACTGTCTACTGCCTGTCAACATTATCCTGATGGCCTACTTCTCTGCGACCACTTTCTGCTAAACTGCCCTGCTCTGTCTTGTGTCAGAACCTAAGTCTTGTACAGGTGTTGCTCATCCTGCTGGCTCTCCTGTTTCAGCCACTGCTAATAGAGACCTTAACAAAAGGAGTAGGGCCTCACTATACCAGACTCCCGACAGACTCAGACTCCCGACAAAAGGTGTAGGGCCTAACTATTCCAGTCCTGCTACACTGTCTGCTCAAAACAACCTTGCTAGTATTTATTATTATAGCAATCCTAACCCCACTTGCACTGCTTGGTTGTTGGCTGTCTAAACCCTGTCCTCGTATAACTGTCAACAGGTGGTAAGTGTGCTTACAAAGGGCGAGGGCAGGAACTCCTTCCCAGAGATAAACCTCAGCCCTTGCGTCCATAGCTGGTAGCCTTGAATTGCACTGTGCAGGCCTTATTTTATTTACTTGGCACATACCAATAACAAATCTCACTAACTTCCTTCCAGCCTTAGTACATCCATCTCTTCTTCCTTCACAGCAGTTCTTGTTAGCTGACTGATAATTATCTCACAGGCTAGTGCTATGCCTCCAGCCAAGATGTGGACGTGGTTCCCCTTCCCTCCCATCCATCTAGTGAGGATAGGGATACTCAAATATTAAAGGTAGAGAGGGTGCTGGCTGTCATCCGCAGGAATATAGGCCTTGTATGTCTTATAGTGGGACTCTCCTTGTTGCATATGGTCACCTCTCCCCAATAACACTGGGTGACAACTGGGGATGGTTGTCCACCTACGAGGTCCCCGACTACACCTTCTCCAATATCCTTGTGATCTCCAAAGCGCACTGCAGTGTTACTTGCTGTCTAGATCTTCGGTGCCATATGTATACAAGCAGGGTAAAGCGTACCCATGCTAAAAAACTCCCAGGTTGTCAAGCGATAGGAGGTGGTATCTCCTGGCTCCTCCTACTGCACTACTACTGGCCGGTGATATCGAAACCAACCCTGGTCCATTAAATCTGACCCACAAAATCCCTCCCATATGGGGCATGGGTAAGGGGCTAAAAATAGCTCATCTTAACATTAGGAGCCTGCTACCTAATCGTGATGAGCTATTAGCATGGGTTGCACTCTACGAACCCAACATCCTAGGAGTGACGGAGACCTGGCTGAAACCCTCTGTCCCTGACTCTGCCTGTGAACTCACTGGGTATGAATTCACCCGACTGGATAGACCTGGGGGAAAGGGGGGGGTGGCATACTAATTTACCATAAGAGCCACTTAAAAATCTCCCAAATTGCCCACCAGGATTCAAATGTGTCCCCCTGTGAGTTGCTACATGTGCTACTGCTACTTGGGGACGCAAAGAAACTGCACCTGGTGTGCACCTATAATCCTCCAAGAGGTGGGCTACCTGGATTAACTCACCTCATGGACAACATTGGTCCCAGAGTCGGGGATAACAAACTCATAATCCTGGGGGATGTAAACCTTAACTGAGATAGTAGTAATGTTAAGCAGTTTGAGCCTCTGCTTGCCAACCTTGCCCTGACCCAGCTCATCCAGGAATCTACTAGGCGGACAGCAAATGGATCCTCCAGCACCTTACTGGATTGGATCATGTCTAGCCATCCTGGCAGGATCTCATCAGCGGGTACATTATCTGACTCCATCTCTGACCACTCACTGGTTTTCTGTGTATGGAAAATTCACACCCCCAAAATTCCACACAAAATTATGCATGTCAGAAACTACTCTAGATTTGATACTGAGGAGTTCCTGGAGGACCTAAGAGTTACTGACTGGTCTGGGGTGTATGGCGCCACTGACCCCTCGGCAGCAACCTCTTACTTCCTCTCCACCTTTGGGGCCTTACAAGACAAGCATGCTCCCAAGGTCACCCGTAGGATGAGGGGGTCCGCTACTCCCTGTTAAATGGGAATCTCCTAGCCCAGATGCGGGAGAGAGATAAGTGTTGGGCTCGTTCCAAAGGTACCAGTGATCCCATGATTATTCAAAGGTACAGACACCTCAGGAACAAGTGCAAAAAGGCCATCAGAACAGCAAAGAGTGACTTTTGCAAGTCCGCCCTACTAAGCTCTGCCAGTAATCCCAGGAGGTTCTGGAGAGATATTAAATCCCATGTCAGTGGATCCTCCCATCCAGGGGTTACGGACATGGTCATAAATGGAGTCTCCTGTAGTAATCCCCATACTATTGCCGACTTCCTAAATAATCACTTCTCTGACCTCTCTGCCTTCACAACCCTCTTCTCACCTGATGAGGCTCTGTCCAACCCCCTTCCCTCCATTCTGCTGGAGGGTCACGCTCCTCGTCAAATGTTCCACCTCAGGGCTGTATCAGTTCAGGACTTGCAGAAATGCCTAGCTGGCCTCTCCCAGTACTCCAGTCCTGGCCTAGACAACCTGGAGCCCTAAACTCCTTAAGCTTGGTGCTGCACACATTGCCTCACCAGTAGCCTTTATCTTCAACCTATCCCTTGGTCTGGGGACCATCCCAGACATCTGGAAGAGGCGGGGATTGTCCCTGTACAAACAAGGAAATCCCAAACTGCCTGACAATTATCGACCGATTGCCATTCTCCCAACCCTTAGCAAGCTCCTTGAAAAGGTAGTGGCTGAGCAGCTTTCGGAATATATCCACTCTCATGAACTTCTGTCCCCAGCCCAGCACGGCTTTCGGAAGGGACATAGCACCACCACAGCCTTAATCTCGGTTACATCAAGTATCTGGACAGCCATGGACCAGGGCAAACTCTCTGGTGCAATATTTATTGACCTGTCCAAAGCCTTTGGCCTCATTGACCACAAACTGCTTGGTGCACAGTTGTGGTCACTTGGCATCTCCCCCCATGCCATGAAATGGCTAATGGGTTATCTACATGGCAGAAAGCAGTGTGCCTGCTTCAATAAAGTCCTCTCCGAGCCCCTACCGGTGACCTCCGGAGTGCCTCAAGGCTCGGTACTGGGTCCTCTCCTCTTCTCCTTCTTCATCAATCAACTACCCATGGTTACTTCTAGCTGTAGCCCCACCATGTATGCAGATGATCTGGTAATCCTTGCTCACTCCCAGAATGCCACTACCCTAAACCAGAACCTGACCAATGACTTTAACAGGGTATTGTCATGGGTTACTAGTCACAAGCTGGTCCTGAACCTGAAAAAGACACAGGCTATGCTCTTTGGCTCAATGGCTAAAATTAAAGCCTCATCAGCCTGCTTACACATCACCAATGCAGATGGATCCTTCACTACCCGTAGTGAGCTCCATCAGATATCTGGGGGTAACACTTGACCCCCAACTTGACATGGGTAATCATATCCTTAACATCTGCAGGGCGGCAAACTGGGTCTGGCCTATAGGGCCAAGTATAACCTTACTCCAGCAGCCAGGCTTGCCCTAGCGAAGGGTGTGCTCCTTCCCTCCCTCAGCTATGGGCTGCACCTATTTGCTCGCTCTCCAAAGACACATCTCACCCAGTGGTACACTGCTTACAATAACATTTGTCATTTGCCTTGGCTGCCCCCGACTCACCCACCGTTGTGAGCTATATGAAAACTCTGCTGGCTCTCACCAGCTAGATACCTTAATTTTGGTCTGGGATGCCTCTTTGGGAAAGTGATCAGAACTAGCACCCCCCCCAGGGGCTGGCCCGGCTTCTGCATAAACTGAATCCCAACCCCTACCAACTTAGGTCTCTCACATCAGGGATGCTCAAAGTCCCTCCTACCCGGACCCTCATGGGGGATCGGGACTTTGCCACAAGTACACCCAGACTCTGGAATTTGCTGCCTGTGGATATCCAAGCTGCCCCTCCTATCTGAGTTTTTGAAATTCCCTATGGGGTTTCCTAAAACTAGCATCAGAGTGTGACTGCCCCAAACCTCCCTAGAGTAAAATAGATACATAGATACATAGACAGTGTCGGCAGATAAGGGCCTATGGCCCACCCAGTCTGCCCATTTGAGCTTGTAAGTTCAGTTTGTTTTCCTAGAAGTCTATTTCCCCTTACCCCTGACCTCTAGAATTCCTTTATGTCTATCCCATGCATTCTTAAATCCCGTGATTGTTTCAGCCCCCACCACTTCCTCTGGTAGGGTGTTCCACTTGTCCACCACCCGTTCTGTGAAGAAATTCTTTCTCATGTTTCCTCTGAATCGTCCTCCCTCCAACTTCATCCCATGCCCTCTAGTCCTGAAACATCTTTTTCGCTTAAAAATAGTGTTTTCCTGCACCCTGTTCCTCCCTGTAAGATACTTGTATGTCTCTATCATATCCCCTCTCTCCCTCCTCTCCTCCAGGGAGCAATGTCAGATTGTTTTGTCTGAACCTCCCAAGGATGTCTCCATTGAATTCCTGGAGATATTTTCCCCACTGTATCAATGACTTCTGACTATTCCTGCTTAAAAAGCCGTGGGCATTTTTACACCCATTATTGCTCCACGGTCATAGGCTAACCATGACATATTGCACCTTGGTCACTTGGTAGAAACTTGTACTACCAAGTGTTTCTGTTTCTGTCTAACATGTGCATATTTAGAAAAATGTGATGAGCTGTATATACCTGTCCATGATCCAACTAGCCTAGGGGGTGTATACGACAATGTTATAAGTTATTTTATGACTAATCCAGTCCTTGAGCTATGCTCCACTCCTATGTATGATGACCTGTATATATCTGTCAGTTGAACTAGCTAGTCTAGAGTGTATAATTTGAAATGTGCTTACTACTATATGTTTCCCCAGCGTCAAATTATGTATTTCCCACATGTTTGTTTGCTGTGACAAAAAACTGTACTCTCTTTGCCATGTCTCCTTGACTGTTGTTCCTCATGTTGTATTCTCCCAGGTCGTTCCTGAAAATAGGCATAATACTTGTCTAGTGTACTTACCCGGTAAACAAAAGCTAAATAAATACCAGTCTGTCCCTATTATTTAACTTTTTGAGTACCCCTGTAACTGCATTTATCCTCTCAATTTACTTATGTTACTGTCTGCATATACTGTTTTATTCAACAATTAGCTTTTCTCAACAACTCCGCTGTTATCATTGCACTACCTAGGGGAGTCACATGATGCAGGCAACCTAGAAGCAGCAGGACTCTAGGGCTCCTAACCCTCTCCTCACACCTTTGTCTACCAAAGTCTGCCAACAACGTGTCTAACAGAAATTTCTACTGTTTTAGGGTGAGCCTATCTTCAGCAATAGTTTGTTATCCACATTGCATCGCTATTGGAGTTTATATCCAGGATGGATGCTGATATGAGACAGGCCTTGCTAAAGCACACGCCACCACCTTCGCCCGAGAAAATGCCTAAAAAACCTAAGGCTCAAGAAGGGCCAGCCGGCAAGAGCAGAGCTATAACGGCTCATCCGATTCCTCTTACTGAAGATCATTTTCTCCAGGAACTGCTGCCATTCCGTGAAAAGCTTGCTGATATTTCCTCTGAGTTGAAATCTATTCGGAGTTATATGGCTGACCTTAATGGTGGGTCAGTAATACAGAGGCATGCTCTGCTTCTCTGGAGCATTAGCGAGACACAACAGACCCAGAAATACTCCATCTCCGTCAGCAGGTACAGAGGCTTCAGTTAAAGATAGAAGATCTCGAGAGGAGAAGCAGAAGGAACAACATACTAATCATCGACCTACCAGAGACAGAAGAAGGCCTCAACACTGTGGCTTTTGTTCAAAAATTCCTCCAGAAAGTCATGGGTCCTTCCCCACTTAACACAAATTATCAAATTGAAAGGGCCCACCGGTCTCTTAGGCTGAAACCACCACTAGGAGTACCTCCCAGGCCCATCATAATGAAGTTCCTGAGTTTTATAGAGAAGCATCATGTATTAATAAAGGCAAGAGACTTGCAAGCTATCATGTGGGAAGGCACTAAAATCAGAATAATTCAGGATTTGCCTTACGAAGCCCGACAAAAGCATACAGTGTGCCACCCCATAGTGAGCAAACTGGTAGCAGCTGGTACCACTTTAAGATGCTATACCCGGCCAAGCTCCAAGTGTCCATCTCTGGTACAAGGCTATCCCTTGATACACCCAAGCAAGCAGAAGCTGAATTAAAAAATAAGTTGCCAGACCTCTTCACAGCAGGCTGAACTTTTTACCTATCTGAGCTGGTTCTGATCTGTTAGAGGCTAGTCCTCTCATTTACAGTTAAATTTCAGTATTTCTGTGCTTTTTACCTGCATCAAAGGCCTTAATCCACTTGGAATGAGATGAATCACACAGCGAGATGGTAGTCAGCGTCCATCTTGTATTTCCCATGCCTCAACACTATGAATAGGCACCCATAACAAGTCTAAAGTTTCAAGAGGAACCCCCAGGGGGAGTGTTGGGTGGAGGAACATTTATTTTTAGCCATGGACCATGTTAGGGTCCGGTTCTCAATACTTTCCCCTGTCCACTTCCTCCTTATCAATCCACTGAGTCATCTGAATCCATGGACACTTACAAGTACTGTTTTTTATCTGTTTACACTTTTGCCTTCAATTGCAATTTTCAGGGGATGTTAGTGTTGTTTTCCTATACTTCAATTCTCTGCATTGGAAATTGTGTGGTTTGATCAACATGACCCTAATTAGTCTGAGAGCTGAGTGAGGCCAACGCAAGGGAGAGCTTCCCCTTGCAGGATTTTTAACAGCCACAACTCCGGAGACCCATAGCTCATGGGGCATCTTATCGTTCTTTGGTTGTGGGCAATCGGCATTGTCCACAAAGCTTGATCTGGAGGGAGAAAATTTCACTCATGGGGGGCTCCACTTATCGTCCAGATTTCTGTGGAGCAACACGGTTCCAGCCATGTGTCACTGTCTCTAAATCTCAACAGATGGTTAGGCTGCATTATTTGAATAAGAGATGTTGTTTTTTGTGTTATACTGCTTTTGTTTGAGGCTTCCTATCTGATATGGAATGGGGGAGGGGGGAGATTTGGGATCTAGCAGGCTCAGGGTGATGTTGCATGATGTACCAACTTTAGGGGGGGTTAGCGCCTTACCACTTCTCCCGAGTGTGGTCTGGGGGATAATTCCCTCTCAGCTTGTTGGTTCAGAATTATGCCCAAGTTCACACCGGTATGCTTGGGTTTTAGTATACACCTCGGTAGTAGTGAGTTTAGGTGCTGCAAGGAGTTGGGTTCTCCTGTTACTGAAGTTACTTAAAAACACTGTCTGACTTTTAAGAGGATCTTTGTATATAGTTGTGGGGGCATGGGGGTTGGAGGGTGGAGGGGGGCTTTAGTCATTTGGCATATACTGTCTCGGTTTTTAAGCTTTCGGACTCAAGACTCCCTAATACAAGTACATGTTCTCACTCCTAAGTTGTTCCCCTTTTTAACAAGTTATAAGGGTTGGGGGGAGCAGGGATCTGGGGGTTTCTATTGGCTCATTTCAGGTCCTCCATCATGCTTATCTGTATTCAGAGTGGGGTGGGGAGGGAGAGGGGGTGGGATGGATTGTGCCATATGGGGTCCACGTGATATGCTTCTACCTGAGTTTCTATGCTATACTGTATTTTGTTAAAGATTTGTAATGTAGTTAAATTTCTTACTTGGAAAGTACGGGCAGTAGGAGACCCTACTAAAAGATACCAGGTCCTGAAACATTGTGCATTTCTCAAGGCTGGTATTATCTTCCTGCATGAAACACATCTATTAGACAGAGAGGCCATCTGGCTCCATCGGCAGGGTATCTCACAAGTGTTTGCTTCTGGAGACTTCTCCTCAAGCAGAGAAGTAGCGGTCTTAGTTATGAGCAATATCCCCTTTCAAGCTGCCTCTAACATTACTGACCCTGGGAGTAGATTTGTTCTGATTAACTCATTGTGTCCTGTCCGCCGCTTGGAGTCGGCAGATCAGTTGCTCCAATGTGTCTGAGGACAAATACAGACATCAGCTCTATAGTCCCTGTGTGCCCTTGCCATGTCTGGAGACGTCAATAAAATATTTTAATCTTACTTGCCAGCCAATCCAGATAGGGCTTCTTAACCATCTCTGGGAGATTCCCCACATTGTAAGCCTCTTGGGATTGGCTGGCAAGTGTAGGGGTCCCATTGGAAATTTCAAAGAAAACCCCCGGTTTAGAACCGGCGTCTTCACTTTGTTTGCTGCGTGCAAGGACAGCTGGACTGAGCTGCTGCTAAGTGCTGCTGCAATTTCTGTGTTGCATTCTATTTCTGTGGATATTGCCTCCTACTAACTTTAGGAGATTACTTATGTACTTTGGTTACTTTGTGATCAGGAATATTATTTTTATTATTTTTTCTCTGTTTTCTGAGAGCGCATTTGAGCAACCGGAAGTACTGCTCCTCAGCGAACGTGACTCTCCAACTTCACTATTTCTCTCTTGTCACTTTTACTTTGTTTTTTTGGTAAATAATACTACAAATCATGGTGCCATCGTCTTTGTGGGCACCCCTCAAAAACATCTGCAGTCATCGAGTTCAGGTAATGGTGTTGGCTTTGTTTGGGAGGGGGAGTCTCTTGCTGCATTTCACTTGAATTGTGTACTAGTGCGCCACAGGTAATGGTGATTCCCACACTAGTTTTCCTTGTTTGAGCGACTGCAATATACTGCCATATATTTGTGGCCTGGGCATACTGAGGAGCAGGCAATAGTGCTGGCTTTGTTTTGGGGGTTGGGGAGGGGAGAGTTTTGAATTCAGTTATTGTTGAGCCATTCTACAAACTGCCTTGGCTACTACTGTGCCTGTAAAAACTCTATGCCAGAGATACTGGAGCAACTGCAATATGCTACAATATAAAACTATATTAGTGGTCTGGGCATATTGTGGAGTGAGAGACCATGAAGCCTGGCATGCAGGTAGCAGTGCTGGCTTTCTGTTTGTGTTGGGGGTGGGGGGGTCTCAAACTGCTCATTTTATTTATTCCACTCTGTTTAGCAGTGAGTCTATATGGGCTGTAAAATCTGTTGCTTGTTGCAAGGTTGCAAGAAAGATGAACAGGGACTATCTATCTGGTGGTGGCGTGTAAATATTTTTTTGCTGTTTGGAAACATCTAGTTTCACCTTATTTTGTTGTTTTTTTGTGAGGGGGTCTGGAGTGGGGGGAGGACATTGTTAGGGCCTTCTGGACAGTAGGGAATGTTTATGTGAGATGGGGCTGGGTCTTGTGGAGTGGCACCAGAGGATGCTTTTCGGTTGTTATAGGATGGCTGGGAGCCCCCAGACACAAGGCAATGTAATTTGTGGGTTGCTGCATAAATGTCCCAAGTGTTTCGAGGTGGATGTTTGTGGCTGGGTGATAGTTTTGTTTGTGCTGGGTGTCAGAGGGTTGGACTGGGACCACTGAACAGTGGCAAAGGGTTTGTTTTCATGTTGACGGGTATCATACAGTGTGGAGTCACCCGACATCATCTAACAAAATGCAATCCCTGGTGTCGAGTAGATCTCCCCCCATCACCACCGCCGAGTGTTTCATGTTGGGTGATTGAAGGTGGGGGAGAATGTGCCAAAGACGATGCCATTTGATTGTGGTGCAGCTTTTTGGTGGTGGGTGATGAAGTGTGCAAAAAGAAAAAATATATATTTTTGCTTGTGCTGGGTGTCAGAGGGTTGGAGTGGGACCACTGAACAGTGGCGAAGATGAAGGGTTTGTTTTCTACGTTGCCGGGTATCGTACAGTGTGGAGAACCACTGGATGCCAGGAAATCCTTTTTGTGGGATGGTGATGGGTGTTTTCACGTTGGGGTGGGAGAACCCAGACACCTGGGGATCCATTTTGTGTGCTGGCATCATGTGTTTGCTGGTTGGAGGGAGGCCCATGACACCAGAGAATCCATTTTGTGTGATGGCAGTGGGCATCAGAAGGTGGAGGGAGCCCCCAGCAACAGGGAACACTGTTTGTGGCATGGTGCCGGGTGTTGAAACACCCGGCACCATCCCATAAACAGCATCATCTGGTGTCTATGTGCCCACATGCCCTCTGAGGCCTGTCCCCATCGCACGAAATGGTTTCTGTGGTGTCTGTGTCCTCACCGCTACTGTTAAATACACAGCACCATTGCACAAAATGGATTCCCTGGGATTGGGCCCCCACCCCCCCGTCAAATACCCGACATCATCTCACAAAATGCAATCCCTGGTGTCGAGTGGATCTCCCCTCACCACCACCACCACCACCGCCGAGTGTTTCATGTTGGGTGATTGAAGGTGGGGGAGAATGTGCCAAAGACAATGTCATTTGATTATGGTGCGGCTTTTTGGTGGCTGGGTGATGGAGTGTGCAAAAAGAAAAAAAAATTCCTTTTGTTTGTGCTGGGTGTTGGAGGATTGGAGTGGGACCACTGAACAGTTGAGAAGGTGAAAGGTTTGTTTTCTATGTTGCCGGGTATCGTACAGTGTGGAGAACCACTGGATGCCAGGAAATCCTTTTTGTGGGATGGTGATGGGTGTTTTCACTTTGGGGTGGGAGAACCCAGACACCTGTGGATCCATTTTGAGTGCTGGCATCGTGTATTTGCTGATTGGAGGGAGGCCTGTGACACCAGGGAATTCATTTTGTGTGATGGCAATGTGCATTAGAAGGTGGTGGGAGCCCCCAACAACAGGGAACGCTGTTTGTGACATGGTGCCTGGTGTTTCAACACCCGGCACCATCTCACAAACAGTGTCATCTGGTGTCTGTGTGCCCATGCACCCTCTGAGGCCTGTTCCTATTGCACAAAATGGTTTCCGTGGTGTCTGTGTCCTCACCACCACTGTTAAATACACAGCACCATTGCACAAAATGGATTCCCTTGGGTCGGGCCCCCACCCCCCCGTCAAACACCTGGCATCGTCTCACAAAATGCAATGCCTGGTGTCGAGTGGACCTCCCACCACCACCACCACTGCCGAGTGTTTCATGTTGGGTGATCGAAGGTGGGGGAGAATGTGCCAAAGACGATGCCATTTGATTATTGTGCAGCTTTTTGGTGGCTGGGAGATGGAGTATGAAAAAATTAAAAACTGCCTTTTGTTTGTGCTGGGTGTCAGAAGGTTGGAGTGGGACCACTGAACAGCAGCAAAGGGTTTTTTGTATGTTGCCGGGTATGGAGAACTACAGGATCCCAGGAAATCCATTATGTGGGATGGTGATTGGTATTTTGATGTTGGGGTGGGAGAACCCGGACACCTGGGCATCCATTTTGTGTGATTGCACCATGTGTTTGCTGGTTGGAGGGAGGCCTGTGACACCAGGGAATCCAATTTGTGGGATGGTGTCATACGTTTCAAGGTTGGATGGAGGACCCTGACAGCATGGCAATCATTTTGTGTGCTGACATCAGGTCTCAGAGGGAGGGGGGTCACCCAGACAACAGGCATTTCTGTTTGTGGGATGGTGACGGGTGATGCAATGCCCAGTACCATCCAACAAAGAGCAGTACCTGTTGTGTAGGTGACCCTCCTCCCTCCTAGATCTGATGCCAGAACGCACGTTTGCCATGCTGTCGGGGTCCTCCATCCCACCTTCAAACACCAGGCACCATTACACAAAATGGATTCCCTGGAGTCTCGTGGTCTCCAACCTGCGGCTAGCTTGTTTACAGAAGAGATGTGATATAAACCAAATGCCATTTCTGTGTGCTTGCCAGGCATTGGGGATGGGGACAGGGGCCACTGACCACTGTGGGGAATGCTGTCTGATTTGTTGGTGGATACCGTAGGGTGTGGAGACCACAGGCCACCAGGGAATCCATTTTGTGGGATGGTGTTGTATGTTTGAAGGTTGGATGGAGGACCCTGACAGCATGGCAACCATTTTGTGTGCTGGAGTCAGGTCTCGGAGGGAGAGGGGTCACCCAGATGACAGGCATTGCTGTTTGTGGGATGGTGATGGGTGACGCAAGACCCGGCACCATCCAACAAAGAGCAGTACCTGTTGTGTGGGTCACCAGCACGCACAATGGTTGCCATGCTGTCGGAGTCCTCCATCCCACCATCAAACACCAGGCACCATTACACAAAATGGATTCCTTGGAGTCTTGTGGTCTCTGACATGCAGCTTGATGTTTCTGAAAGGTATGCTATGAATATAATGCCATTTTGTGTTGTTCCCGGGCAAGAAAAATTTGTTTTTGTTGATTTTGCTGGGTCTCAGAGGGTGGGGGTGGGAGCACCAGGGAAGGTTTGTCTTTTATTGTGCCTGGTAATGGAGAGTGTGGAGAATCACTGTATACCAGAAAACCATTTTGTGGGATGGTGACGGGGGTTTTACATTGGTGTGGGAGAACCCGGACAGCTGGGAATCCTTTTCTTGTGATGGCACCATATGTTTGCTGGTTGGAGGGAGGTCCCTGACACCAGGGAATCCATTTTGTGCGATAGTAATGGGTCTCAGATGGTGGTGAGAGCCTCCCAACAACTGGGACTGCTGTTGGTGGGATGGTGCCTGGTGTTCCAACACCCCACACCATCCAGCAAACAGCATTATGTGTTGTCTGTGTGCCCCTCACTCCCAGAGGCCTGGCACCATTGCACAGAATGGAATCCATGGTGCGAGTGTCCTGACCTTCACCTTCAAACACACAGCAACATTACATAAAATGAATTCCATGGCTTGTGGGCCCCCACAAACTGTAAAACACCCTGTGGTTTGTCTTTTATTGTGCTAAGTAACAGAGCATTGTAGACGGAACTGATGTGGGATGCAGCAAGTTTGTGTGGCTCACAGTGCAAAGGTATGGCTGTATTTTTCTATTATAGAGACTGTGTGTGAACGTCCCAGAGATTGTTTGAACTGCCGGAGATCGATACAACCACCGGAGATTGTTAGAACCTCAAGATCATTAGAACCTCCAGAGACACCATTCTGAGACCATCTCAGAATGTGGTAAAGAGTGCAGAGCAATCAAACTGGACAATATGGAGAATGTCTACAATAATGACCTGCTGTGCCTGTTTGATAGCGCTAGTGACAATGAGGCAGAGGAATTTCGGGATTTTGACAGTTCTGATGATTCCGACATCCAGTTGGACTTGATGCATATGATGCCTTTGGTTACACCAGATAGTGAATTCAGTGAAGAAGATGATCTGCCCCTGGCCATGTTGTGCCGGAAGAGGTACTCCTCGGAGAGCAAAAAGGATGATGTTCCACTAGCCAAGTTATGGCGGCAGAGCAACTACATGGACAGTGAAGATGATCTCTCTTTGGTTAGACTGCAGCATGTAAGTAACCCTGTTGAAGTGGATGCTGCTGAGCAACATGAGCAACTTTCAACACATCTTGATGCGGTTCGCAATGAAGGTTGGACACGTCTGCTACAGCCGATGCTTGTTGAAGACTTCAAGGAGCCTGTGGTTCCGGCCATAGTGATGAGTGCAGAGAAGATTCCCATGCATTTCATGAACTTTACATTTTCGCCGATACACTACGAACTGATTGCTGAGGATATAAACTGGTACAGTGCCCGTAAGCAGGCAGAAGCAAATAAAGTGGACCCATGATGGACTCCGGTGATGGCATGTGACATAAAATGTTTTTTTGGAATACAGTATTCATGTCTATTATGAAGGCGCCACACTACTGTATGTTCTGGGGGAAGCGCCATCTCCATGGACGTTCTCTGATTTCAAAGGTGATGACCCGTGAGCATTATGAGAAGATTACGCAGTATCTACACACCAACAATAGCACACTAAATCCACCCAGAGGACTGGAAAATCACGACAAACTTCATCATGTGCCTCCTATCATGGAGCGCGTTCGGATGGCCTGCAAGACGGAGTACCACCAACACCGAGAAATGTCAATTGATGAGGCCATGGTAGGATTCAGAGGATGGCTATCATTCAAGCAGTACATGCAAAGCAAGCCGCAATGGTATGGAATAAAGGTGTGGGTTCTTGCAGATCCTTACAATGGTTATGTGTCTTCCAAGTCTACACAGGAAAGGTTGCTGGCACTGTGGAAGTGGGCCTTGGAGAGAGGGTGGTGATGGACCTGACTAAAGATCTGCATGGCAAAAGACACCATGTGTATTATGATAATTTTTTCACATCGGTTCACCTGGCCAAAGAACTTTTGAATGTTGGCTTCTATGCATGTGGCACAATGCGTACCAACAGGGTTGGATGGCCTGCAGAACTTAACAAAGTAGCAATGAAGAAGAAAGTCCGTGGTCATTATGAACAGCTACAGGATGGATCACTCGTCACCACAGCTTGGAAAGACAACAATCCTGTTTTCCTTCTCTCAAATCATCATGACCTGACCTTACCAGCAACATCTGCGATCAGGTCACAAAGAAATGGCACTGAAGTATCTGTTCCCTGTCCTGAAGTGCTGAAGCAGTATAACATGCACAAGAATGGCATGGATGTCACTGACCAGCTTTGGGGCCAGTACCACAGTAGCAGAAAATCTAAGAAGTGATGTATATATCTTTTCTGGTTTTTGTGGGACATGGCATTGGCAAATGCTTTTACTTTGTTTCGAGAGAGTGTGCATCATGTTCAACAATCCAAGACCAGGAGGGTGAACAAGCATAGGCAACTAAATTTTCTCATTGCCCTCTCGGAGCATCTGCTGGAAGGGTACACCAATAGGAGACAAAGTGCCCCAGTTGCTGTAATTGAGCAGGATCCTACTTCTGCTGGACTACACTACTGGGTAAAAGGGAAGAAGGGTAGGTGCAGAAATTGTGCACTGAAAAAGAAATGCGCTGAACCATCATATACATGCTGCACGTGCAATATACACCTCTGTGTTGATTGTTTTCCAGAGTATCACAACTACAGATAATGAGGCTCGCACTAGCGACACAAAAGACTTGCCCCTAATAGTTCCTCTTCAGCTTCTCTGAGTGTACATGAGGAGGTGCTGCAGGAGAAGGAAACAATGGTACCAGGAGGAGTTTGCGAGAAAGACCAGAATTTGTGAGAGAGACCAGCGATTGAGAGTTTGTGAGAGACTGCTGATTGAGAGAGATCAGCAATTGAGAGAGACTGGTAATTGAGAGAGACCGGCAATTGAGAGAGAGACCGGCAATTGAGAGTGTGAGAGAGAGACCGGCAATTGAGAGCGTGAGAGAGACCAGTGATTGAGAGTGCGAGAGAGACCAGAGTTTGCAAGAGAGACTGACGATCGAGAGAGACCAGAGTCTGTGAGAGAGACCAATGATCGAGAGAGACTGGCGAGCGAGAGTTCGAGAGACACCGGTGATCGAGAGTGCGAGAGAGACCAGAGTTTGCAAGACAGAGTTTGCGAGACAGACCGGTGAGTCAGAGTTTGAGAGACCGCAGTTTGCGAGAGAGACATCGCGAGTGTGAGAGACCCGAGAGTGAGAGAACAGAGACCGAGAGTTTGTGAGAGACCATAGAGTTTGATGCGATGTGTGACACTGAAAATGTCAGTCGTGGTGTCATAGGCATGAAACGGATTGACGCACATTGTTGGTGAAACGAGGTTAGACCCGTTGTTGTTTCAGACGTAATGCAGTGACATGCCAGTCATTGAATGGGCTGCGCCACATGAAAATGCAAAATACTGAGCTAAAAGAGGTCTGGTGAATGAAAGTAAAGGGAAAAGTGACGGAAACATTACTTTGGAGTTCCTGGGTGGTGAGAGAAGGGTGGGGGTGTTCGGAAAGAATTGCGAGCATGGCTTCACACAGCAGATGACAGTGTGAGGCTTATTTCACTCATCAGACCAAGGGGGCCAACTGAAAGTGCTAATGGAGGGCTGGAACTGGCATTACTTTGGGAGTCAGACATCACCTTGTTATATCTGAAATAGTTTCTTTTCCTATTGGTCAGTCCGGAATTGCTGTCACCTGCCATTATGTGTGATGAGCATAGCAGCTCTCTGCCTGACAGTGGACATATCTGTAATGGCCACCCAACACATCATCTCTTAGTGTACTGACAGTGTTTTCACTGAGCGATCGTAACGATGATGTGGTGGTATGGTGCCATGGGGTTGATGTGTCGGTTGGCAGACTGAGAATTGTTAGGACTTAAAGGATCAAAAGGAATGCAAAAAAAACCTCAGCAATAAGAGTGACGAGTGACTATGCCAGTGTGCCTGTTTGTCTCCAGTATCTCTTTCAGTATAATTTATGTGGAGTGGAGGTTTTAGCTCAGTGTTTTTTATTTTCATTTGGCTGCCACATTGGCTGTTCTGTGTTTTGCACTGTCCATTGTGACACCAAGAGTTGTCAGCGTGTCTCAGTTGGTAGTACATCCACCTCTGGATCAGAAAATCGTGGGTTCTTGTCCCATGCTGGGATTGGACTTGCACCTAAAAGAAATCACTGTCCAAGTGCAGTATTGGGAGGGGGGGTGATGTACTGCTGAGGTGCACCGTCCTTTGGATGAGACGTTAAACCGAGGTCCCTTCTACCCATCCTGGTGCTGTCCTGGTGGGTGTCCAGGTGGAAGTAAAAGAACCCAGGGCACTTTTTACAAAGAGTAGGGAACATTCATGGCGTCATGGCCAACATTCCCCTTCCCATAAACTGGTTCATCACTTGCAGGGGTGTGACTTAGCCATCAAGCAAAATGGAAGCTTAAGTACTTTGTACCATTAATCCAGAGCTTTAAACCCGACTGTTCACCATCCTAAAGAAGAGCAAATCACTGATCAGCAGATAAGAAGTTGTGGGAAGACTTGTTTATCCCAACTTCCTTCGCCGGGAATACAGAACGAACAAATTTGCAGGGAACACTGTGGAACAGGGGCCGACAGATCTGAGACTGCATGGCACGCTCACCAAAAGAAGGCAGAGAGCCTTCCATCAGAGGCATGTTCACCTCAGTATTACAGCAAATGGATACCTTAACAATGGCCACTAATATTGCTACGGGCACAATACAACAACTAAACAATAGAATGGGTCACACCGAATGTACAGTTGAGGAGCATGACTCGGCCTTGCAAGGGCACTGCACCACGATGCACAAGCAGGTGGCCCAAATAAAACAACTACAGGAAAAAATCAATGATCTTGAAAATAGAAGCTGCCACAATAATCTTAGGCTCCTGGGCTTCCCAGAAGGATGTGAGGAGGGCAGAGCTATACATTTTCTTTAACAGGCCCTACCGGAGCTCTTGCGACTGCCTCCCACCACCCGAAACGTGATTGAGCATGTTCACAAATCCCTTCAACAAAAGCCAGCAGCTGAGGATAGACCCAATCCCATTCTAGCCTGTTTTCTCAACTTTGCAGAGAAAGAGGCTATTCAGGCAAGAGCCCAGGAACATGGAACCCTGACATGGAGGGGGCACCGAATAATGATTTTCCAGGACTACTCACGGGACCTGGCTGCTAAGAGGAAGGACTATACTGAGGTACGTCATCGCTTCCACAACTTACAGGTCCCGTTCTCTCTCCGATACCCAGTGACTCTAAAGATCTCAGTTAATGGTGCTCCCCAGCAGTTCTGTTTCCCAGAGTCTGCAGCCGACTTCGTTAATGCTACTTGGCCGCACACAAACAACCAGAGCAGTAGCCTGCAGATGAATCCCATGGATTGGTCACAAGCCACTTACTCTGATCGCCGTTCCCCCTTGACAACAGAGCAGGCAGAGTGCCCCTCTGGAACCAGAAGAGAACTAGAGCCTTGCCACTCCAAGGGCCACAAAATACTCCCCTCTGTCTCCCATGCCAAACGGGATCATCCGCATGACAGAATCAAGGCAGGAGGAACCACGGTGCAGAATGATTTACCAAACCACTGGGTGAAATCGCCATACCCTGTATATACAAGCCCCTACTTTTCCAAAAATCAATTTGCTCCATTAGACCCCCAGGACCAGGAGTTTCAGCCCGAGATGGAAATTTCGGCACAGGACTAGGAAAACTCCCAGGGTGATTAGGCACAGACCTCCAGGGCAGCAGCCACAGACAGTGTATTGCCATTGTGACCCCTAACAATTTCATCCCAGGACTCACGTTCACTCTCAGGATTGGCACAGCATGAAGCAGAAGAGGAACAGATGCCACAAGATGTGCTCCTAGTCTGAGCACTACATAAACTGGTTCATGCAATTGTCCAGGCTGTGGATGGGTGATGATGTGCAATATGGCCACCACTTCACATTTATTCACTACCAGTATAGCATTGCCTGTAAAGCGCTTTGAGATAAACTGTGTATGAAAAGTGCTATATAAATGCTGATTCTTCTTCCTCACTGTGCATGGTGCTGAATATTTGGTTGGAGCAAAGTCCTACCAGGGGAGGATGAAAACCAGAAGAAATCAAATAGACCACATTCCCAATCACCTACGGCTAGAGCAGCTGCCATGGATGGAGTGGAGATGCACACAGAGGTGGTGGGAGATGCGTAGTGGAGCAGGACAGGGAAACGGCAGAGGAGAAAGAGCACTTGACTTGATGGGCACCATGGTGGAAGCAAGAAACTAGATAAAACGGTTTGTAGGAAGGGGGTAGCCATGAAAACGCAGCATGTGTAATCTAAAAGTTGCTGATATAGGTATTGTTACTGATGTGTGGAATAAACTTTGTGAAATGCGCCAAAGAAAGTCACAGAAATGCAGTGTTATAGGCGGGAAACGGATTGTCATGCATTGTTGGTGAAAATAGGTTAGGCCCGGTGGTGTTTCAGTCGTAATGCAGTGACATGCCAGTCATTGAATGGGCTGTGCCACATGAAAATGCAAAATACTGAGCTAAAAGAGGTCTGGTGAGAGAAAGTAAAGGGAAAAGTGACGGAAACATTACTTTGGAGTTCCTGGGTGGTGAGAGAAAGGTGGGGGTGTTCGGAAAGAATTGCGAGCATGGCTTCACACAGCAGATGACAGTGTGAGGCTTATTTCATTCACCAGACCAACGGGGCCAACTGAAAATGCTAATGTAGGGCTGAAACTGGCATTATTTTGGGAGTCAGCCATCACCTTGTTATATCTGAAGTAGTTTATTTTCCTTTTGGTCAGTCCGGAATTGCTGTCATATGCCATTATGTGTGACGAGCATAGCAGTTCTCTGCCTGACAGTGGACATATCTGTAATGGCCACCCACCACATCATCTCTTAGTGTTCTGATAGTGTTTTCATTGAGTGATCGCAATGTGGTGGTATGGTGCCATAGGGGTTGATGCGTCAGCTGGCAGACTGAGAATTGTTAGGACTCAAAGGATCAAAAGGAATATAAAAAAACTTCAGAAATAAAGAGTGACAAGTGACTATACCAGTGTGCCTGTTTTTGTCTCCAGTACCTCTTTCAGTATAATTTATGCAGACTGGAGGTTTTAGCTCAGTATTTTTTTATTTTCATTTGGCTGCCACATTGGCTGTTCTGTTTTGTGCTGTCCTTTGCACTACATGTTGTGCATGGCATCAGCTGTTTGGTTGAAGCCAAGTCCTACCCTACCCAGGAAAGAAAGAAGAATGGAAGAAAATATGAAGACCTGCAAGATGGAGTATCACCTTCAGCTACAGCTGCTGCACTGCATGGAGTGGAGAGACATGCAGAGGTGGTGTTCCCGCAACTATGTGAAGGTGGCAGTTGACAGGAACACAATGAGTGAACAGCAGAGAACCACAGAAGATGACAAATTTGCCATGGAGGACTACAGGAGCACAACTGGAGAACTTTGTAAAGGCAAATATCTGACACAGACTACAAACAAGAGGTTGGGACTATTTTTTTTTCTCATCACAGGACGCCAAAGACAGCAGGGGAAAGGGTGGACCTTTTGTTTTCTTTTTCTTTTTATAAAAATGCCACAGACAACAGTGGAGAGGATAGAACTACTTTATTTACAGAAGGATGACTCAGACGAGAAGATGGAACTGCTTTATTTACTGAAAAATGACAGACAACAGAGGAGAGGTTGGAACGACACCAGGTAAGGATGTTGAAATTGTTTCAGTGCAGTGGCATCATCGTGGGACGCCATCTGAAAAGGTAAGAAAAATGTAATTGTGGTGATTGTAATAATTTTATTGACATTTGTGACATTTGTTGACATTCTGTTTTCTGTGTTGTGACTTGTGAGTACTGTGCCGAATACCATGGGTGCCGCCGTGCACATGCTTGTATGTGTTGTGATGTTATGCCTTTATGCTCATTCTTATATGTGACTGTATGAAAGAGAGTACCGCCGTGCACCTTCTGATATTTGGGACTACTCTGTGTTGAATGTCATTGCATATGTTGGTGCAACAGAAAGACATGAAAGATTGGTCTTTTGTACCAAAGTACTAAGGGGATACATGATGGCTAGGGGTATGATACCATAAATGATGGTTGCGTGAGTTGCCTGAGTTCACTTACCATGAGTTCAGATCTAATCTGTATCATGTGGCCATTAGAGTGCTTTTATACAGTAGGACTGTTTTGTGCTGTTTTATTTTTGTTTGCAGTAATCAGTAATATATGGAGAATTACAGTGTGATATGTGCAGATATCTGAAAACATTGTGACATCTGGAGTTTTCAGACTGCAGTGAGAATACTTTGTCTGATCACTGCTATTGTATAATAACTGCTTTTAGTTTCAGAAAACTGAACTTGGTGTCTTTCAAGTAGTACAAAAAATATTGATTACAACTGAATGCTTGGACCCATTATCAAGGTAATTTGTGCTGAAGAAGTTACCTGCTGATATTTTGTCTTTCGCATATACCTTAAAAGTTATGCACATTTGTTTGTGGTGTGTGTGTGTATGTGTGTGTGCATGTGTGAGTGTGTGTGTGTGTGTCTGTCTGACATTTGTCTGTCAAGAGCTACCTAAGCTGCTTGAATAAAACGCACTTTTTTGCCACTTCAGCAGGTATAAAAGAAAACCTGTGCTGATTACAATTGATTGCATAGCGCCATTGGAAAGGCAATTTTGTGCTGATCCACTTTGATGCAGATATTTTGTGTGTATCATGTATACTTAGGAGCTATTCGCATTTGTTTATAGTACGGTTTGTATGGCTGACAATTTTTCATCAAGACTCACCTAAGCAGCTTGAAAAAAATGCACTTTTTTGGCACTTCAGCAGGTATAAAAAAATAGTATTGATTACAATTGGTTTCATAGCACCATTGGAAAGGCATTTTTGTGCTGATTAACTTTCTTGCTGATAGTTTGTGTGTATCATGTATACGTTAGGAGTTTTATGCATTTGTTTATGATATGGTGTGTGTGGTTGAGATTCATCCCTCAAATCTCATCAAAGCACCTTGACTAAAATGGGGAAAAATTATGTTTCATAGTAAAAAGATATCTTTTTTTAACAAACATAATAATAAAACACCATCTAATGTCTGTATGCTTAATTTGGTCTTGATATTTTACATATTTTCCAACAAAAAATGGCTTATGTTGCCTTTTTTTTTAGTGAAACAAATATTTTTTTTGCTGTTTCGACCAGCATAGAAAAAAAAACTAAATTACTTATTATTACATGCATGCCACCATTGAAAATGCAATTTTGTGCTGAATAACTCTGCCACTCATACTTTGTATATCACGTACGGTTATTGAGCTATTAGCATTTGTTTGTGACATGCTGACTATGGCTTGAGTGTGCTTAGAAATGCCCAGGATTCACTGTTTAAAGTATACAGGAGACAAGAGCTGCAATCCCAGAGTGCTACTGTGGAGGCAATGAGTTAAGGGTTCCCTGTTCTGCACTGAGGTAGTATTGGGGTGTGTATATGGTCCGGTTGGAGGTGACCCTCTATTTCTTATGGACCTTGCCAACAAGCTTGCATCCCTATTGCCTATGCCTTTAATTATTGGAGGGGATTGGAATATTCAACCCACACAAGATATGGATAGATCTTATCAGTCCTTAAAACCAACCCCCTTCCCCACGTCAAAGAGCCCTGCAAGATTTTATTGACCTACTAGGTTTGTGTGATCCATGGCGTATTCTGAACCCTTTCCAACTCTTGTACTCTTATTACTCTAATATCCACCAGTTCTGGTCCAGACTCGATTACATATTAGTCAGTCTTTCCATGCTAAGAGGTCTATACCAGGCAGGGCTAGAACCAATCATCCTATCAGACCACTCGGTGGCCTGGGCAGCTATCTCCCCAGAACCGGACATCCAGAGAGACACGGCATGGAAGCTGAATACTCAGCTTTTAAAAGACATATTGTTCTCAAAGTGCAAACCCTAATACAGTCCTTCATTGTGATTAATAGAGGCTTGGTTAGCAGGGAGGATCTTGAATGGTGCCCATTTAAATGCTATCTGAGAGGTGAATTTATCAAATTAGCCTAGAGAAGGAATAGACAAAGAGAGGCTGAAGCCTTATCTCTGTTAACACAGATCCAGTCGATTGAACTCGCACTCTCCTCGTCTACCTTGGCTAATTCCCTAAAGCAACTGCTCTCCTTAAGGAACAAATACGCGGAGTTATTGAGGGAGAAAGCAGAATATGCCATTTTAAAAACTTGTTCCAAATATGTGGAGCAGGGAGATAAAGCCGGTAGGCTGCTGGCACTCCGATTGCACAAGCTAGAGGGTTCTCTGCTCATTCCCTCTATTTTCACCCCAGATGATTCCATAAAGACTTCCCTTTGGGACAGTGCCTGGGTATTTGAAAATTTCTGCCATAATCTGTACGGAAAACCAGTAATGCTGTAAAATCCCTGTTTGACAGCAAGCTGCATGTGTGCATCTGTGGGGAACTTGATGTACTGGTGTGCCCTGCGTACCAGGATGTCCATGAATTGCCTTAGATGCCTTGACACTGAGGGCTGGGAAATGCCCATGTATTGCCACTAAGGGTTTGGAATCCCCCACTTGTGAGGGCATGGAGCACTGCACTCACCTTTACCTCTATGAGTATTGCATGACCTCTATGTGCCCTGCTCTGCAGGTCACCTCCGAGTTCCTGGCACAGCTCAGCAATTGCGGTCTTGCCCAGGCCATATTGGGTGATGCATTGCTCCTCGGTCTGGTCATGGTAGGATATATGCCTGCGATTTAGATGCCTGGCATGCGTGCTGTGCCTGAGTTTCTGCTGCCTGGCATGGCCTTGTGCAGCACCACCCTGTTGGTGGGCACTTCTCTGATGTCATAGCATGGCCAACCTAATGCCCAGTAGAGCCACAGCCCCTGACATTCTGGTTTCTCTCCTCTGTTGCTTCTGCTGCTGCACTGCAGCCTCAGTGGTGTATGAACTCTGCCTGCCTGCTGTGTGCCTTCTTGTATATGTTCTAGGAATGCTTAGATCACCTGGAGCTGGTCTAGTGGGTGTTTAAAATTTTCAGCTATTTGAACCTTTGTGAATCCCAGACTTCAGCATTTAGATGTTGCACGGCACCTTGCGCCTTGTCACTGCCCATTTTTTGGGGCACAAGAATGGCGCACAGCCATTTTGATGCACACAGGCTGAGCTTGATGCAAGCTGCATCTGTGAATTATTCATAGTGCAAACTTTAATGCAAGCTGCACCTTGCATCATTCTGGGAGCTTTGAGAATCGAGCCCAAAGTCTGTCCAACTTGATCAGCTGATCTCTTAGCCTACATGCCTTAAACTATTGCCCTATAAACACTCCCTCATTGACTGGATCCTTTCCTCCCACCCCCACCATATTGTTGAAGCTGGCATGTTCCCAGGTGCACTCGGTGACCCCCTTCCCCCATCTGCTACATGTGACAGATCAATTGTTCTAAATCCCTGCCAAAGGTTATCTGATCCGTTCATACAAAGAAGTTGATCTGTCCACTCTGCATTCTGACCTTACACATACTGATTGGTACTTCATCTTTGTAACCACCAAAGTCAACCGTGCCCTTCAAATTTGTCACACAAAATTTATTTTTGTCTGGGATATGCATGTTCCTCTAACTAGGGCAAGAGTCAATGGCTCTGATCTTCACATAGTCTTGGCTGAATTCCTTGCCTACCACAGGCTGTCAAGCCAACAAAGCCTACCACTCTCCTGAGCCTTGCAAGATTTGAAACATAACTTAACACCTGCACCAAAGCCACTAGGCATGCCAAATCTGAATTACTCCACCCATCTGAACAATATTAACCATCCCTTAAACTTTGGTAAGGTTATTCATGCCCTCTTCACTCTCCCCCTCCACCATATTCTGCCCCTGTCCTCAGACTAAGGAGTTCTGCTATCACTGTCCCTGATAAGGTTGTTCCTTCCTTTAATAACTTCTTCGCCACTTGTGCCTTCTCGCTTCTCCCCTCCTCTCTCTCCTCCTGCCCCCAGTTTTTCACCTCTCCACCCTTTCCTTATCTTTCTCCTCCACTACTCAAGCCATGTCCTTAGCAGCCTTATTGGCTATCAATCCAAACAAAGTGCATAGCCTAGATGGGCTGGATCCCAAGCTCCTCTATCTGCCTGTTCCCAACATGGCATTTCCTACTGACCTCACAAATACTAATGTGGGCAATTCTTGCTCTTGTCATTCACTATTATTGACTTCATAAATCTTTCTTTCCTCTTGGGTCCAGCTCCTGACACAAGAAAGAGGGTTACAGTAATACCCCTCACTAAAGGGAGTGACATCTCATCCCCAGCAAACTACGGCCCTGTCCCCCTTGTGTCTGCCTTAGCCAAACTACAAAAACACCATGTTCTTTCCCACCACTCCCCATTTCTGGACACCTTCTCCTTCTTCACCCCATTCCAGTCAACATTTATAAAATCCTATTCCACAGTATCCTCCCTCCTTAGGCTCATTCATTATACCATACTGAAGTGGACGGATCAGAGCCTCCTTACTTTTACCACTTCTGTTGAGTTGGCCAAAGCCTTCAGCACTGTTTCCCACCCCATTCTCCTGGATAAGTTTATGAGTGCTGGACATAGATACATTGATAATGCCAGCAGAAAAAAAAAGCCCATCCAGTAAGCCCACCCTACCTAACTACTCTGCACTGGCCTTTGTGGCAACCCCCCTTTGTTCCTGCTACCCCTTTTCTAACTAATCCCATATGCCTACCCCATACCTGCTGAAAGTTTCTCAATGATTTGGTCTGTACCACTTGCTCTGGCTGCTTGTTCCACTTATCCACCACTCTTTCAGTAAAAAAGTGCTTGCAGATGTCCCTTTTGAATCTTCTTCTGCACGTTTTAATGAATTCCCAATTGTACCTGTATTTGAACTCAAGGAGAAGACCCCCTTGCTATCCACCCTATTTACCCCAGCAGTTATTTGTATGTTTTGATCATGTCACCCCTTTGTCTCCTTTTTTCAAGGGTGTATATGTTCAAGTCCTGCAGTTTCTCTCTATATGTCTCGCCTCCCAGTCCATGAGCCACCTTTGTTGCCCTGTGTTGTACTGCTTCTACCTTGTCATAGTCTTTCCTCGTGGGTGGACTCCAGTACCTTGTGCAGTATTTCAGATGCTGTCACACCAGTGAACTGTACAGTGGGAGGATCATTTCCTGGTTTCTGCTGCTTATCCCCCTCTCTGTGGATCTCAGCATCCTGATTGCCTAAATTGCAGTTATCTTACACTGTGCTGTTGTTTGTAGGTTCTCTGATATCATGACCCCTAGCTCCTTTTCTTCCAAGGTGCTTTCCAGTAGCATACCCACATTTCATATTGCACTCTTGGGTTCCTTTTCCCAGTGTGCATTAACTTGCATTTTTCAGCATTTAAGCCCAGCTGCCATAACTTTGACCAGTTCTGCAATGTTCCCAGATCCTTCCTGAGTTCCCTTATCCCTTCCCCTCTGTTCACCCTTGTGCAGCTCTTCGTATCATCTGCAAAAAGACAGATCTTGCCCTTGATGCTTCCCCTATATCACAAATAAGCACACTGAAAAGAACCAGAACCACTGACCCCTGAGGTACCCTGCTTCTTATGGCCTTTACATTTGAAAACTCCCTATTTACTACTACTACTACCCTCTGTGTTTTTCCCTTCAGCCAGTTCTCTACCAAACTGATCAATTATTCCTCCTCCACTAAGTCATTTGACTTTCTGACCAGCTTCCTAAAATGGATATAGTCATAGATCTTGCTAAAATATCTATTTCTTATTTCCTGCTTAATGTTTTACCTCCTATCTTGAGGGTCAGTTACAAGTAGTTCACATATGTGAATCCCTCTCCCTACCCTCCCAGTCTGTTCAGGTATCCCCAAGGTTCGCCCTTGTCCCTGTCCTGTATGATATATTATTCAACTATCTTCCTAAAGCAAGTGTTTCCTCAGAAATACACATGTGTGCAGATGACACTGTGCTCTTTGCTTCTGACCCTGATCTAGCTGCCTAGATTCAGTGGGACTCTTCAAACATCCAGCCCTTGATTCAGTTCAAAACAGCTTACACTACATGCAATGAAAATTGCCCCAACCTTTGAAAAAGGCAGCAACTGCGCAAAATCCAGTCTCCCTCCACCCCTATTCTGCACGACCCTGAATGGCTCTCTGCTGGAACAGATTACCTCCTCAAGTACCTTGTGATCTAGCTGGACTACCACCTTGACTTCTCCTGCCATGTGGGTGCCATCCATAAGAACCTCCACTCAAAACTTAGCATACCATACAGGAACAAATCCTGTATCCCATTCTGCATGCATCATGAAATCATTTTTAAGATGATCCTCCTGGATTTTGACTATAGGGAAGTTGTGGATAGTGTTGCCCTGAAATCTACCTTTTCTTCACTTGTTCCATTTTTCATTCCTTTTGTTATTTTGCTCTTGACAATTTCCCCCACCCCAGCATTCACCACTTCTCCTTTCACTCCCTTCTCCTGATGTCAGACATCATGCCCACTGCATCTAAATGCTGGTTAGAAACCCTTTCCTCCTATCTCAGCTCCTTACACTCCTATCACCTTCACCTCCCACCCTTTCCATAATTTCAATCATCTTTCTATCACCCACATGAAACTGTCTGTGGGTTAATCAGCTTTTTCCCTTTATGTTCTCTAGGATCTTGTCCAACCTTTTAATTTCTTATGTCCTCTTCTCCTTCCTTTTCCACTCTTAAAGCCCTCCTCCATGATAATATAACCCACGTCTGCAATGACACATGACCCATTTACTGAATTCTTTATGCTTCTTTATCGACTTTGTTTATTGCAGTTCTGGTTTTCTTGAATTGTGTTTCAATGTTTAGGGAATAATGTACTGTAAGTGTTTGTGTGAACTTTAACTTTGGCCTTTCTCTATTCTGACCTTCAGTAGAGGAGCCAGTAACCCGTGAACACAGTGAAACCAAAATGCCCTTCCTCTGGGCATACTAAGAGGAGATAATCCTATAAGCTTGTCTGAGTTCTTCTTCAGGTTTGTAGATGTAGGTTTTGAATCATGAAGAGGACCATCTTCCAAGTCTCTTGATAATATTAGCAGGGATGTTGTTCTTCGATGCAGAAAATGCAGCTCTGATCTGAAAAGAGTGATCTGTGAAAACAAAAGGATTATGTCTGAGTCTTTGTACTAGGATTCTCACGTGCTCCATGAACCATTTTACTGATGTTGATATAAGATTGTCAATAGATAGGAAAGGTTGTAAAGGAATGGAGCAAACATGATAGTGCATGAGTTGATCCAATATTGCTACTGGACACCAGTTATTCTGAGTGAAGTAGTAGGAGATCTGGACTCCTTGGTGTAGTCTATCAGTTTTTGAGGTTGGAAGAAAAAGAACATAATGATCTTCTTGCTGTCTTAAATTGGTGACTGTAAGGAACTTAGCTGAGGAGGCTGAATATGTAATAAACTCTCCAGGGCACAGGAAGCCATAGAATTCTAAGCAAATGGTTGATGAGATCATGATGTTTGTGGTGAGGGTTGTAGGGACTGATATGTAGCAAATCCAAGAATTTTCAAAATATAGATCCCTCAATAGGTAGTCATTTAGGAGCTATTGTTTGGGATAGTCGATGGATTCTGAGTAGGAGGAGTTTGATTAAAGCATTGGATAGGATTGAAGACATGAATGGATTTCATTGAAATAGGAGGAACTGAATTCTGGATAGGTATTGTTTAGTAGTCCCAAATGATATTTTCAAGGCTTGTTGGCAGAAGGTTATGAATGCCAGAATATGGCTGAATTAGAAGGAACTTGAAAGAATTGACTAAAAGGCACAAAATGGGGACAATTTCTTCCAAGCAGTGATATAAGTTGCTCAAGTAGTAGGTGCTAGGGCTAACCACATGATGGCTTCAGCTTGTTGACAGTAGAATTTTAGGTCATGATGAGATCAGGGAACCAAGGAGGAAAGGTCATGGGGAGGGGGGTGAGTTAATAACAACAACAAAAATCTAAAGAGACCTAGGAGTAATTATATCAGATGACCTAAATGTGGGCAAGCAATGTGAGAAGGCAGTAAGTAGGGCTGGGGGGATACTGGGATGAATAGGGAGAGGCATCAACAGTAGAAAACAGGAAGTTGTTATCCCTCTCTACAGACAGTTAGTGAGACCCCATCTGGAGTACTGCGTGCAATTCTGGAGACTCCATCTCAGCAGAGACATAGACAGAGTGGAGGCTGTTTAGAGGAGGACAACCAAAGTGATGCAAGGTCTGCACCAGAAGACATACAAGGAGAGACTAAAGCATCTTAATATGTATACCCTTGAGGAAAGGAGGGAGAGGGGGACATGATAGAAACTTTCAAGTATCTCAAGGGAATTAACAAGGTACAAGAGGGTAGTATCTTTCAGAAGAAGAGATGTGCAAGAACAAGGGGGCACAATTTGAAGATAGAGGGAGGACGGCGCAGAAGTAATGTTAGAAAGTATTTTTTCACAGAGTTGTGGATGCATGGAATAGCCTTCCTGAGGAGGTTGTGGAGTCAGGAACAGTGGGAGAATTCAAGAATGCATGGAACAGGCATAAGGCAATTCTAGTGGGGGTCAGGAGGAGGTAAGCTGTTGATTAACTAGAATCTGCAGCTATCCATCAGGTAGGGAAATGGGCAGACTGGGTGGGCCAAGCAGTCCTTATCTGCCATCAAATTCTATGTTTTCTATGTTTCTTAAATCTACTGAAGGACACATGTGGTGGAATTCCTGGATTTGAAATTGGAATAGATAATTAGCAGCTTAATTTGTGTAGCCAGGAATATGAAAACATTTCATGGTGAGATTGTGGTACAGTGACAACCAAGTCAGCCTCTGCAAGAACAGGATAATGGAATGGAATGAAGACCTGCCTCCATTACTAATGGCCACATTAGGTTGATTATCAGAGAGGAATCAGATGGTCTGCAAAGACCAAAGATGGCCTCATACAAATGCAGCAGCTACAATAGGGTAATTTTGAATAGAGGAGATGTTTTGGAAAAGTCTTGAAGAAAGAATATGTCAGGAGGCCAGGGAGCTACAAGCTAGGAATGCTCAAATATAACTGCAAAACCATGATTAGGAGATGCATCAGTGTATATACTGGGATGGAAATTGGGAGATGGTACTTTGTAGATCATACAGCACCTGTTACAAGAGACTAAAAAGTAGGACTATATTGCTAAATCAGATTTGACTGCAGCAGGACTGGATATCTGGTGGTGTAGTTCAGAGATCTAAGAGGCCAAGATGAGAAAGTAGGAAATGATTGACCAGCCTCGTGGAATAATTTGCATTGCAAAACTGAGTTATCCTGGAAGTGAAGGAAGTTCATGTTTGGTACATGAGGAACAAATGGAAAAAGATTCAATGAGGGCTTGAATCCTGAGCAATTTATCAGAAGGTAATCTTGCTTCCATGTGTTTCATATCCAGTTCAATACCTTAAAATGTAATAGATGTATATTGTCCTAATATTTTTTTTCTCAGATAGAGGCACAGCTATCTCCTAGAAAAGATGGATGAGTGCAGGAATAGCAATATAGTCCCACTAAGCAGCTGGAGGTGAATTGAGGTCAATTAGCAAGAAATCATCTAGAAAATAGAAGATGACTGGACAATGACAGCCAACAAAGCATCACCAAGAACATGTTGAATAACTTTGGGATGCTTTTACAACCAAAGGTCAGAGAAATGGTGACGTAGTAATGATCTTCCCATTTAATGATATATAAGTGCCACAGAGAAGGATGGATGGACAGCAGTTTAAATGCATCTGAAATTCTGCTTTTGAGAGGTAGGAGCTAGGACCAAATCTTTTAATAATTTTAATAACATCATCTATGCGAGCATAAGAGAGAGAATGCTCATTGGATGAAATTAGTGAATAGATACCAGGAATGGAGTTTGATCAAGCTGCTAAGTCAATGATTAGTTGCTTCTTGCCAGAAAATTTTCTAGTAGCCACATCATATAGGACTGATTTGATAGGTGGGAAAAGGTAGATGCAGAAAGGGACACATGAGAAATCCTTTTTGAAGTTCTGTTTGTAATAGTTGCTGAATGACTTCAGGTTGTTTTAAGGCAGACTGCAAGTTATGACATACTGTACAAAGATGTCAGCATGAAGTACAGCAATGCCAGTATGGAATCCTTCGTAAAAAACAGAAGATATTCCACAAATAAGCGGGAAAGATGAGAAGCTAGTGCTTGGGCTAAAGCACATAGATTGACATGAGTGGAGGGGTGCAGTAATTGTCATTGTTTAGACTGAGATTCTTTCAGACAAATTAATCGAGCATGAACTTCACCACAGAAACTGCAAATATGGAGAAACTGGCAACCAGAATCGGAGCATCCATTGTCATTGAAGCTATTGAAAATTGGTTTACCTCCTGCATATTTAATTTGCCTTCCATGTCTGTCTAAATTAGGGTGAGTTTAGGCATTAGGATTAGTAATTATGCGGGTCAGCTGTGAAGTGGAAAATGAAACATGAGTCAGACCAGCTGATAAATCCTTCTATCTGCCATGGAACATGAAGAGACATCAGATACTGCCAAAGGACAGAGACAGGTGAAGTGAGCAAAGGAGCTGCATAGCAAGCAGGAACATACTTGCTGGCCAGCAAAGTGATGGCAGAATAGCTCATTGCCCAGGGTAGCCCAATTCAGTCTTGTATCAAAATGAACCAATGCAGCTGCAGCTTTTGCAGAAAAGACCTATGATAATTATAAATGTGCATTCCTCATACTGAATGCCTAGGTCGACCACAAGATAGAGATATGAGTCCAGTTCTTCACTTCTAGTGGGAAATGCAGAGCAAATGACATCATGGTAGAAGTTGAAAGTAAGGACAAATTCAAGCATAGTGAATTTCTTCAGCAGTCTGGGATCTTCTGACTTTATGATGACAGAAACATCCCTGCAGGATATTATTCTGTTTTCTATTGTACCATGGGACAAGATAAGGAGAGATATCAGGTGTACGTTCTTCCTATCTAAAATATTTTTGTGGAGGTGACTTGGGAGTAGGTGAATAGAAGATATAAATGGTAAAGAAGTGGCTGGAAAATAAGTACCTGAATCTTGATGGGTTGGTAGACTAAAGGTAGATGGAACACTCATAGATAGTGCAGTACTAGTTGAAGCAGCATCCTCTTGCATAAGAGTAATGGTTGTAGGAATAGCAGAAATTGCTGAGCTTAAAGCTGGAGTGTGTTGCAAGGGAAGGCAACCTTCGAGGGAAGAGATGCAGGATAGTAGCTCTGATAATGAGGTAGCCAGCTGTGCCATGAATTCTCTAATTTCAAAGAAAGTGGCAGCCGGTTGGAGAACAGACTGGCTATGACTAGGATCCCTGGCAGGCTGAGACTTAGCTGCTATGAATAAATTGAATAGCTTCTGTTTCCTAGCAGATGGTGAATGAGAGATACCCAATTTCTGTAATTCAGAAATCAGGTATGGAACAGTCCAGTCCCTTATAGAATATCTTGATTTTTAAGATCTTTTTGCAAGGTACTAGAGAACGTGAAGAAGTCTGAGGGAGACCTGAATGACCTTCCTCAATGTCTGGAAAAGCACCAGATGGAGTGGATGCTATGGTACCATAACAGAGTTGAAGATAGCTGATAATTAATGGCTTGATGCATGAAAGACACAGACTCCTAACTCTGGTGCATGAACAGAACCCTACCTATACACATAGACCTCCAAAGGTATGAGTTAGGAAGATGGAGTCTGGTCAGGCTGCTGGTGAGAGCTGCTAGACAAGAGAGAGGAACATTAAATGTTTAGATGTTTAGAGAAGGGTTGAAAAAGGAATTGATGACTAGAGAGAACAGGAGGCAGACCAGCATGAATAATGCTTGGTTGTAAAGCAAAATCTAAAGTGGGATGGACAGTTAATATGTGTGATGCCAGAAAAGTCTAAGGAAGTGACACTGCAGGATAGAAATGGTGCACTGCAGCATTAAGTTAGGTGGTGACATCGCCATGTGGCACAAACCTAGAAAAAGAGTTGCTTGGCAAATGGAGCCACAGAAAATGAAGAAGAAAACTTGGAGCAAAACCAGAGCCCCCCCCCCTCTCCCCAAGAAGAAGCCAGAGCAGAAAACAGAGACCCAGAGAACACAGCAGGACAGAAGGTGTGGGAGGGAAGGGGGAGTTGGAGGAGACCCACCGAGGCTGCGAGGTGGCTAGCTCTAAAGGGAAGAAGAGGGTGGAAAGGCAAGTGGAGAGATGGAAACAGGAGAAATAAAGCAGGTGGGGTGGCAAGAGTCACTGAGGGAGCAGGAAAGCACAAGAAGAGCAGAGAGAACAGAATAGAAAACAAGCAGAGAAAACAGCACAGCCACATGGACCACACAGAGCTCAGCAGTCAAGACACACTAAGCATGGAGTGAGGGGAGAGGCTGGCTTAAATGTGGATGGTAGGAGGATTTATTCCTCCCACATTGAATCTCGGGCAAAGCCCTCCTAAAACAAAAAGCCACTCGGTTCCACTAGTGTCACAGTGGACATAGAGGCATATGAAAAGGAGATTTGTGGACAATTAGCCAGTAGGAGACACCATTGTCCCTCAGGACTAGACCTTACAGCTGCATATCAATGACACATTGATGTGTGTATTGATGCTGCTATCAATAATCATGTGGTTTCAAAGAAAGCAGGTGAATTCTAGGAAGTATCTTTTCCAGTAAGGGCCACCATTTATACCCTCCTCAAGACATACAAAAAATCTTGGTAGATCCACCTGGAAGGCCAATAATTGATAGAATGGCTCTCTTACAGAGCCCCTGGTACAAATTATTGATGCTCACATTATGGATTTGACCAGGAGGATGAATTTGTATGCAAGGGACTTCACAGACCTTCTGAATATCTTGAGTGATCTGTATGTAGCCCAAATTGGTTGTTGGTCACTATGGATTTGAAGTCCCTGTAGAACAACATTACATATGTAGAAGGGATGCTGACCATATGTGAGGCTCTTAATTCCATGAGCGAGTATCCAGTGGAGTTAATAGAGTTCATCATGCAACTCACTGAAAAAGTACTGTGTTGTATCTCTTTCATGTTATTGGATGCCCATTCAGGCCCGAAGGAAGCATTTTGAAAGTGATAAGGCCATAACGTTGATATCCAAGACATTAAGGCTGGGGGTCTGTGGGCAGCTAGACCCTTAAAAGCTCTGGGAGTCTAGACACTCTGTAGTGAGTTTTGGGGCTTTCACTGAAGATAAAAAAACATTTTTTTGTGATTTTCATACCCAATTCCAGTGGAAGGGAAAAAATTCCCTCAGAGTTAGGGATGTGGGACACCCTGGCTGGCCTTGGAGCCTGCAGCTGAAAATGGAGAGAGCCTACTGACTAAGCAACAATGCCATCAATCACCCACCCCATGATGAGCAATATTACAATGTTCTCTGAAATATTTTTGAAAAAAGGTTGGGGTTCTGGGGGCCACTGGGCCCCAAGAAGCTGTGTCGATCTAGTTTCTCTGTGGTGAGTTTTGGGTCTTTTATTGAAGGTTAAACACACTTTTGTTACTTCTTTTCCACCCCTGACTCCTGGGAAAAAGTTATTTGTTCTCCAGGGGTGTGGGAGACTGGCAGCCAGATTGTCCCACACCCCATGACTCCAAGGGAAAGAATAATGTTTTCCCAGGAGTCAGGGGCAGGAAAGACATAGTAAAAGTATGTTAAATAATTCAATAAAAGCCCCAAAACCCACCACACAGCAACTAGACCCCCAGAGCTACTGGGGACCTAATGCCCGCCATCCAGCCTTTATGTATAAATGAAACCCCCACCCCTGCCTTTTTTCCAAAATGACAGGTGGCATGCTGTTGGCGCTGGCAGCAATACCTGGTGGGGACCTGGGTTCGGGGAGGATGAGGTTACCTGGCACAAGGGGACCTAGGTTTGGCTACTCTGCACAGGGGCACCCAAGTAAATCCGAACACAAGAAGCAATAACTGTAATGTCCAGAACCAGGATTGGGATTTTTCAGTGTGGCTTTTATTCACAACTAGCTGAACACAACAAAGCATAGATGGACCCCCATGGGGCTACGATTACTGATAATGCAGATTAGAGACTACAAGGCGGTCCACTTGAAGAATGGACCAATTCTACTGTTTTCAGGCTCTGGACCCACCAGGCACACAGCCCGGACTTGCATGTGCTTTGGATACACAGTCCAACTGGCCCGGCTCCCCTGCCAGCCACTTGACTGGCAGTTCATTGGAAGAATGAACCCACTTTACTTGTTGTGGCTCCCCACGCCACTTAGAGTCTGCGACCCCTAGAGAGATTTCCTTCTTACTTCTTCTGACTCCCATCTCACAAAGAGAATTCTTTACCCATGTTGTGGCTCCCCACACCACTTAGAGTCTGCGACACCTAGAGAGATTTTCCCATTTGAGACCCACATCTGGATACTTCCCTCATCACTGGCCAAGCGCATGAGGTAAATAGCAATCACAGCAGAAATCCGTAGAGGTGGACCTGGTTACTAAAGATGGGGGGTGTTCCCACCTCCAGCTCCCACAGCCCATACCCAGCCATTTCTCTGGACAAACTGAAACTTTGAAATGTAGATTAAACAGTGGATGAACTGTCGCACCCCCTCTACAAGATTACTTGAATTCACACAGCACTTTAGCTTTTGACACTACTCCAATTATTTGTCCTAGTACTATAGGCCTAGCAAATAGTAGTTCAAATCCCAGATTTCTTCACACTTCCCAGGCTGAAGAAACACATTTTTTGCCCTCTCATATTAGAGCAAACACTCACCCTTTTGTTGCAGGTGCGCCACAGGCGAAGTACAACTCTTTCCAATTTTCAAGCACAACCCGAAACTGTAAAAGGTAGCTTTCTTTCTTTAGCAGAAATTAGGGGATTGCCCCTGGAATCTACATGGGGATACTTTACTTTCTGTACCCCCCTACAGAGGGATGGGGGCACTGAGACCTGGACAGTGGTCTCCACCACTTGAAACTGGACTCTCACTCCTTCTCCCACAGAAGGTAAACAGGAACTCCCTTCCTGCTTGAGGGCAAGCAGGAGACTGACTTTGAAAACTCCCAACATTCTATCTCACTCCCTCTGCTGCAGATTCCAATGTGGCTTATGCAGCTGTGACAGTTCTATTGGTGATGTCATCTCTCAGTCTCAGCTGAGACTGAGAACAGAGTGAGACAGTGTGAAACCCATTTAACTGGAGTTTCACAAGCTGCCTTCTCTGCCTATCACTAGGTCTTACTGGGATTCTAGTAACCCCGGGTAACAAGGGGTTACAAAAATATTTCACACAGGACATTGTAGCAATACTGCTTATCATGGGGTGGGTGGATGATGGCATTGTTTGTCAGCCAGTTGCCTCCCCCCCATTTGTGGCTGAAGGCCCCAAGGCCAGCCAGATCAGCTGCCTTCTAGTGTCTCCCTCCCCCACTTTGCTTCTTCTGTTCTCTCCCCAGCACCACCACTGAGCCAAACGACTCTTTTTATTTTAGATACAGGGACTCTAGAATAGGGAGGGGTTTGTTCAGCAGTACCACCATCAGCTGCTGCATTCTAGTAGTAAGTGTTTTCTGGGCTTCCCCCACTTTGTTCCTTCAGTCTGTTCTCACTCAGCACCACCTCTGAGCCAAGCCAGCCAATCATTCCCTTTCTCTTGGCATGAGATTTTACATTGTTTTCACTTCAGTACACCTCCACCACCAGTGTTTTATTTTCTACCTTTGCGCCTGTCCTTTTCCGGCTGCTGTTCTGGCCCCTTCCAAAACTTAGTCAGTCAGTACTGAGTTTGACTGAGTCGGCCAACCTGCCCTTGAGGCTGTATGATCCCTCTCCCCTAGGATAGTTTCAGCTACCCACCATCACTGCTGCCTTTCTTTCTCACAAAGGAAATCCCTCCAAGTCCTCTCCTGTCCTTGCTGTTCTTGCCCACAGCATCCCAACTCCCCTCCCAAATGTTCAGTCAGGTGTATTAGTGCCTGCGCAGAACTGTTTTTTTGTTTTAGTTTTGATCAATCACACACACACACACACACACGACTGACAGTCAGTTTTTATCAACTGACAGAATCGGAAATCCACCAGCACAAAACATCCATGATGTGCAACACAAGGAAATGACAACTAGTGCCGGAGCTGCTTCTACTTGTGCTGCAGCTGCCCACACTCATCAGTCTGCCACCTGCCACACAACCAAACAAGCTCTAGCAGACAGAGTACAAATCACCAGTCAGGTTCTATATCATGTGCTCCGATCAGCTGAACAGTCTCCATGAAGAACTCCAACAGGCAGTCTTTTCTTGCCTGTTTGCAATCTGCTGCATCAATGAAGACTCGAATTCCCATGGACAAAGCAAAGTAAGATGTACTGAGCTGCTCTCTGCTGCCACCCTGCCTCATGGCTCTGTACAGCAGACTGTGACAGAGTGACAAAAGGTTTAACTCATTACTTGCTGGGTGGACAGTCGCTAGGAATCACTCGGCAGTCGGCAATCTTTTTGGGGGGAACTAGGAGACAAAACGTGGTACGACCATGGCATTACCAGCCTTATTGGTTCCTACGGTGCTGTGCCCATTGTGACACTTGTACAGCTGGTTCTGATTAATCTATGATTTTTGTAATATAAAAATGTGTTATTGAGTGTCTCTCATGAGACATGCTGTTTCAGCTAAAAGATAAAAGCCAGGAGATAATTACAGGCTAGAAGAAACTTAAAGTAAGGATCTCCTGTTTATCTAGCTTAATTGTAGTTGCCAGCTGCTAGGCTAGAAATCATAAACTTTTATGGCATTTAGAGGAAAAATACAGGTTATGGCACTTAGGTGCTACGCCATAAAAGTCCTTTGATGTCCTTGAGAAAGGATGCTGCTCTTGGATGAAAGAGAGGACTTGGAAAATTATAGACTTAATTGGGAAGTCATATGGGGAAACAAGTTTTTTCTGCTGATGTCACCTATTAATTTACCTCCTGACACAAGACATCCTGATTGTATAATTTTTAATAAACAGAGGAAGAGCTGGGTGACATCATGGAGAAGGCAGGGTCAAGACAGTATTTTAATTATGCTGTAACACACCTTTAGAGACTCACATGTTTGAACTCTGAAAAAAGAAACATCTACAGCACTATAATAAGATAATTACACATTAGGTAGACAGGTCTAAGTGTATTATTGGTAGGAATTTGCACTTTTTAAACCTAATTGTTTTAAAAGATTGTATGTTTTGTGATATATGGTTCTGTGTTTTACATTTTACATTTTTATCTATTTTAAGTAAACCTCTATTTCTAGAGACTACCTGGTGTGCCTTTGAAATTCTTTCTTTGACAAGGGAAGCATTTATGCTTAAAGCTGACACTGTACAAAGCTTACTGGTTTTACCAAACTGGGAAAAGGTAAGAATTTATTCTGAGGCCTTTAATAGAGTTTTTAAGGGTTCAGTTTGTATGCTTGGTTAGGTGCCCAAAGGCAAAAGATATCTGCCCCCTCCCCCCCCGAATAGCAGAATTGTCTGAGCCTGTACATTGGGTAACACAGTTTTAGACCCTCCAGAACTTGAGACCAAAGTTTGTTTTGAACCCACAAGACAGACAGGAGGATTGCCCTGTTCTGTTAACTGTTCACAATAATACGCTTAGAGGTTGGCACTGTGGGAGCAGAGGGCCTGACCTGCTGAGTGGGGTTGTGACACCCATTACTTCCAAATCAGTGGGCAGCTGAGGGGCATCATTAGCCCATAATTTAACCACTATCTATATGGGAATATGGGAACAATATGCAGTCTATGATGTTGAGAACAATCCATTCAATAATATGACTGACATCAAGAAGCACTGCACTGGGTCGGTTCAATATTCTTAAGATGAATATTCCTCCCCCGTTACTTTATCCAATGAGCATGATGGGGGTGTATCTCCCTAAGGTCTAGTTTACCTCTTTGCAAAGGCTCCTGAACCGCTCCCTCTGGAGGGAGGGGGAGGTTAGTCTTGCCTATTTTAAACTTCCTTTTCCCTGGGATCAGGGCAATTTGTGCCTCCCCCACTTTTATCTCTACTATTTGGCCCTACATGCTGCCAAATTTATGCGATGAGGATCTTCCCCATATGATTCGGGGCTGGGGGGTTATTTTTTCACTCTGGCTCCATATTTAATCAGGGTTATGCTTGAAGACAGGTGTCTCTCGTGCTAGTTTTTTTAAACGCTAAGTTTTCTAACCTCCCAGCTTCTCTAAAAATTCCTCCCGTATCCTGGTCCATTAAAGCTACATTATTGAACCGACTGCATTGGGTACATTTAGGGAGACTGCCTCCTCAAGCAGCACCTTTGCCATTAGCGGCACCCGACGGCCACAACTTCGGCCACTGTGCTGGCCCAATGGACCCTCCTCGACTGCTCTCCTGGTTCCCTGACTCGGATCCCTTCCCAAGGAAGACTGCCTCCTCGAGCGGCACCTTTGCCTTAAGCAGCACCTGACAGCCACAGCTTCAGCCACTGTGCTGGTCCAACGGACCCTCCTCGACTGCTCTCCTGGTTCCCTGACTCAAATCCCTTGCCAAGGAAGACTGCCTCCTCAAGCGGCACCTTTGCCATAAGCAGCACCCGACGGCCGCAACTTTGGCCGCTCTGCTGGCCCAACGGACCCTCCTAGACCACTCTCCTGGTTCTCTGACTCAGATCCCCTTGCCAAGGTACATCCACCCCTCAGCCTAGGAGCCTGGTTCCCTGCGGCTGGATGCCGATTGGTTCACTGACACTGCCTGAGGCTTGTGATTGGACTGGGTGATTCAGGCAGCACAGCCATTGGTGCGCCTTTCTCTCAGACTTAAGCCTGTCTTCCATGCCAGTTACTGTCTGCCTTCTCCTAAGATATTTTCAATTGTTAATTAATATTAACCTGTATCTACGGTTACTAATGTGCTTTGCCACTGTTATTGCTGCATTGTTATTGTAAACTATCTTACTGTTTTTTGTACAGCTGATTTTAGCCCTATACAGTGTAAGTTTGTAATTCTACTTTCTCCTATCTTCCCGCTCTATCCGCCCTCCTCCCCTCAATCCGCTTCTTGGGTCAGTAACGTTCCCAGACACAGAAACCCCCTGCCCCCTCTTTCCCTGATCGCTACCTACCCTCAGCTTTTTCCTATTCCTTTCCCCTGGCTTGACTCCCTCGAGATCACTCCGGTCTCATCCGCCCTTCCCCCCTGCTATCAGTCCCTTCCTGCTTGTTCCAGAATGTTGTTGAAGCCATCATCTATCCGCCTTATTTACATTGCTCCCTACTAATAACCATTATCTCTAAAGTGATCTAAAGCTGCAAAGATATGTCATATACTATGCCTGTTTACAATTGCCAACCTTTGTATGTATGTTTTCCCATTCTTTTGACATGGAACCTTTGTAAATGAGTAGCTCCTGCTCAAAGGTACTTGTAATCCGAGAGTTTAATAAAATAAAAAAATTAAAAAAATTATAATTTGAACAATTTCTCAAGGAGGATTGGTCCCTTTCCCTATCCCAATCCGTTCTAGCAAATTCCAATATTTGGACTGGTGGCCGCTGGATTCCTGCTGCTTTCTGCCCCCACCTTGGAAGTTCGTCAGTTTCCTCTATTGTTGATGATGGGAAGATTTTTTACCATCAGCAGTTACAGGAACTTTTATCCATTCCCGCATTTCACACCTTTAAATACTGGCATTTGGTCACTGCCCTGACCTCAGTCTTTGGTCATGCCCATTGGGTTCAGGCAGTGGAGAACTCTATTTCCCAGCTGCTTTCCTTGGCTCTCCAATCACATTCCATAGCTCAGTTGTGTGCTTACAGTCCCTTGGTCCTGATACTTTATCGGGTGTTGGTTTCTACTGGCAGCAGGTTTTTCAATGGCCACTTGATTCTGGACATTGGACATGTATCTGGTGCATTTTATATAAGTTTATTAAAAGGGATCATTATCAGTGGACCCAATTTTGTATACTGCATAATCTCTATTAGAACCCCTCTTAAACTATTTAGGATGGGGCAGTCTGATACTTCGCTGGGTACTCAGTGTGGATCAGCGGAAAGTCACTTATACCACATGTTATGGGAATGTTCTAAAGTAGCTCTTTTTTGGTCTAAAATCAAGGCCTTGCTAGATGCACTATTGGGTTTGGAGGATGACTTTATCTATGAGATTTGCTTGGTTGGGGAGTTTCTGCCCTCCCTGTTTGGAAATCACAAAGCCCATATGGCGTTGATTTCCATGGTGGTGAAAGTTATCATCATTCATCACTGGTGTGCTTATTGTGCCCCACCTTTTAGGGAATGATGTAGTGAGATTATGCAGGTGCTTGCAGTTGAAAAGCAGATCACCAGACTTCACCAGTGTCCAGACCTTTTCCAGAATAGATGGGAGCAGTTCTATACTTTCTTGTCTATTCTGAAGCTGCCTGATTGAGCATGGTGGTGGGAGGATTGTGACCCTTTCCTGCAGAGTTTGAGCCCCAGTTGCTTTTCCCCTTTCATTTGGTTTCTTTGTTGTCATGTGTGCTCTGGGGGGGAATCGGGTCAGTTGGGGAGGGAGGAAGGACTTTTTGTCAGTTTGGGGTTTCTTTATTGCTTGTGTGTTATCTTTACGCTTCATGGTGCTTCTTTACTGTTTGTGGTCGGCGGATGTAACAAACTTTAATCAAACTTAAACTGTAAAAAAAAGGAAGCACTGCATTGATGATATCTTTAGGGTTTGGTGCTGGATGGTGGAGGAACTAAGAAAATTCATGGGTTACTTAGAATCCACTAAGCCACATCTCAGGTTTTCTGTTCCTTACAGCAGTAAAATGGTCTTTTGTAACAAACACTGGAACACCCTTCATACTGACTAGGTACTAAGTAGGTATATACCATACCAACCCAGGATGGTGTACAGAGGTAATCAAAGTACAGTATCAGGGATATGGTGATACACAGAAGGAAACAACATGGAAATTGGCTACCCACATTATCATCAGGATCCTTTCAGTATGGCAATGTAAATATTGCCATGTTGTAGAACAGCAAACCAGTTTGTTCACTGTACAACAGGTTAATAAACTGTGATACAACCTTGGTAGTATATCTTCCTATCTGTAGATGTGGATGGAGCCTTTTATGTTGGTAAGACTACATGAAAATTCAAAATAAGGATAGGGGAACATATGAGAGTAGCTGCACATAGAGATGTGGTTAATGCTTTGGCACAACTTGTTCTTGAACATGACTCTAGCTATGTTTTCTGCTTTGAAGGCATCATAAAAGTAGTCTTTGTTGCTAGAGGGGGGGAACAGGGAACTTACTTCTATGTCGGAAAGCATTCTGGACCTTTACATTAGGAGCAAATGTACCCCCTGGCTGAAATACAAGGTTTAAATTGACCCCAATTTTGATTTAATATAATGAGCCATGCAAGTACACTAACCATGCCTGAGTAAATTTACTGTTTGTTGCCACAGGATGTGTTACATAATATAGGTGTAATATTTATGCTAGTTGTTGTGCTCATGACTGAGACTAGGGAATTTGTTTTGTTATTGTTTTTTTTTTTTTTTTTTTTGTCTTTTATCTTCCCTCAGCAAATTCATTGTGCCATTACTGGTCTAACAGGTACAGATCCTAATGCCAAGATATACATGTTTATCTTCAGACAAGTATCACCACTCATGCCCTTATGTTGAGGTAAAACTGTTCGCTAGCTACAACATACCTGTATAAATACTTCAGACATTAAATTAGCTACTGTAAGTTTCACTTAGTCCTATACACCATGATTAGAATGAGGAATTATCTTGTGTCCTCAGCAGTCTGGTGTAAACAGATTGTATATAGACCACTTGTATGCTGGACTGGGGTTTCTATAGCCTATATCTGCCATAATTGTATCCCTAAACATACACTTGACTCAGGGATTGCTAGTAGGGATCAGACATTGTTCTAATTCACTGTTTGAATGCACTAATTTATATACTGGCTATGAATAATGAAACTTAATAGTAAATAACTATTTATCAATGTAACACTTGTTATGCACCAGGTTGTCTGTCCCCTCAAAATAATTCTTGAGTATTAACCATGTTAAATTAAAACTATGTGTAAACCTTTACTATGGTACTATAAATTGTATGGCTACAGGAGGAAAGGCTATCACTTGTTGAAGCCTTTGGAATGTGAAACCTCAGTTAACTGTGTGTGTGGGGGTCTCATGCTGTCTGCCTGTTTGGAATAAAAGTTGCTTATCCTTGGCTATCCTGCTGCCTTATTTGAAGACTGGGACGGTAAGATGACTGATTTGGTGACTGCTGTTTTCTTGAATTGTGTATTGGTAGTTTTGCGTGTGATACCGATTACCATTGATAGTCTACCATATACTGTACAGTACATTTTTCACATGTATTTATTCTGTTTATGCCCTGCTCTGCATTCTGTCTACTCAATTTTCTGTCTTGATTTCTGTCTCTGCTGTATGTTCAGAGCTCATATTGTAGATCCGTGTATTTTTTATTACTGATCTGTTATATCTTGCACTGTATCCATTGCCATCACGATTTTGCATTATATCACTCCCATCCCCCTTCTCCTGGACACATCTCAAAATGAGTTGGTCTCAGCTCAGTATACTGTCCCTGGCAAAACTTTTAATTAATAAACAAAAAAAAAATGCATAATGTAGCCCCCGATTTAGATGTAAAATACCACCCCATTGATAAGACATTCCTCTGTTTATCAAATCCTTATCTTATCCCTGTAAATCTGAATTAGTTTTTCTTTCAATGATTTACTTACTTAGGTTTGCCCAGTTGAAATACAACATCTTATTTTCAGTTGGGCCCTATGTCTACACATTTTATAATTCAGTGGAATAGACCACTTTGAAGCTGTGTAGTGTGTTCAGTCACATGTAGAGTAAGTGACTTTGGTGGGATTTGAGCCTGTATCTCTGTCGGAAGTACCACACTGTGACCACTAGACTACACTGCCTTAATGATATCATAAAAATGTCAAAAAAATCCATTTGTCTTCTTTAGTAAAGGTGAAGGGGGTTGCTCATAGATCGTTGTATACAGCAAGAGAGAGAGCGAAACAGAGAGTGAGAGAGAGAGAGAGAGAGAGAGAGACTGAATATTTACATAAATTATATTGCAAAAATGTCATTGTAGACATATTTGTTGCCAAAAATATGCCATAGAAATTTGAGATACTCAGATAATACCCAATGCTATCAGGATACACTCTTTTGTTTTTTGGCCAGAACAAGTGATGCAGATAATACAGGTGCCATGCCTTGGTGACCCCTCATAACATTTCAAGAGTGGTTAATAATTATGTGGATATAATTTAACATTTCCGGAGTGGTTAATGTCATGAACCCACTCCTGGGGGCCAGGTCCACTGAGCTCACAGTGCCCACCCCTAAGTGCAATCCATGACAGGAGGGAACAGGAATATCCTCCAAGTGTCCGTCTAGAGTACTTGCAGAGTTCATAACTGAACACCCACCACGAGGTGCCAGGACTTCCTTGCTCTAATCTAGGTAAGGATACAGTATGGTCTCTAGTCTGTAGTCAGGTGAGAACTCTCCTCAGTTGCAGTACTGGGCAGAAGACCCAGGTGTTATGAGCTCTTCGGGGTTTGCTCTTGTAAACCTTATTGTGTCCTTTTCCACAGGGTATACAGCACCTAGTTCCCCCTTTACAGACTCCTGATGAGACTTGTGTGTCTCCCTTACTTAAGGCACCCAGATTGCCCTTTTTGAATCCTAGACATGGTAGCGAATGGTGACACCTTGCACTAACCAGGTGGGTCTCAGAATTGAATAAACCTTTTTACCTTTTACACACACAAAATCACTCATAGGCAGTTTTAAAAGCAAAATGCTTTTACTAAATCTAAATGAATATTATACAAACTTTGCAAATAAAAGATTTCAGAAAAATCTGGTTACAGAATAACAAAGCAAAAGGTGGAAATATACAAAAAACACACTGTAAACTTTTAGCTGTCTAGTTTCTACCTTGTTTGTAGAAAATCTGATGTCTAGAAAACAAAAGAAGTTGCAAAAGTTTGACCTTCCATAGCATTTATTGGTTCTCAGCCTGTCTCTCTGTTGTGGCAGTCTTGCTTCTCTTGTGGTCAGGAACAAGCATCCAAATGCAATGCAAAAGCAAAATGTTCTGCGCTTCTGATGTGAGGGGAATTTTATACCCTCTGTTTCAGTCTGCATAAACCCTTTTTGCTCCCAGCTGGCAGTCTTTTTCCCATGCCTTCCTTTAGCTGGGGCCTTATCTAATAGGCCAGTAGGGGCCTCTCTTGCTCTTTTCCCCCAATGTAGAGGGAATTATTATATCTATTTCCCACAACCCAATTTCCTGGCTGCCTTTGATGTCCCACCTCCCCGACAATATAACACCTGTAAGATAATTGTCACTAGGCTTCAAGAATAGCTATTTTCTAAATTCTGTTTCCAAAGCATCCTACTTTGAAATGAAAATTTTATGACAGATGATGGTTTTCTGGCACATCCTTGTTGAGTAGCCCTTGAAATGTAATTTAGCTTCCTGTCAAGCAAGTTTCCCCCTCAGGATATAGAGGGATGTCAAACATTTTGCAATACAGTCTCTTTTCTGATGTGACCCTTTCATTAACATTGGCTTTCTTGTGGCATTTACACATACACAAAATCATATAAAAATATAACAAAATATGTCTGCAGCTATAATAGCAGAGGCTAACTTTCAATGTTCTTCCCTCCATAGACTGAATGTATGGGAACATGTCCTTATCATATGGTAGAGTTTCCATAATTCTGTTTACTGTTTTAACTGGTGAGATAGATCATCTGTGTTTGCATTGGCAGACCCAATCCTCTTGGTAATTGTCATGTCATAGGCCTGTAGGGCAATACTCCATTGGAGTAGGCATCCATTGGTTTTACCCTAATAATTTAACCATACCAGGGGGTTGTGATTGATCTGTACCTTGAAGCATCTCCCATAGAGGTATGTCTCTAATTTCTTCAGGGCCCATATCAGTGCAAGGCATTCCTTTTCAACTGTGGAGTATGCCTGCTCTTGGAGAAGTAGCTTCTTGCTAAGGTACACTATTGGGTGGTCTTTTCCTTGATTAGGTGTCTGGCTGTGGGACTGCTCAAATCCCCACATCTGAGACATCTGTCTGGGCTACAAATTGTTTAGTGTAATCTGGACTGACCAACACAGGGGCACTGCACAGTGCCTCTTTCAGCCGTGCGAAAGCTCGTTCACAGGCTGGCTCCCACTTTTTTTGGCTATCTTTTCTTCAGCAAGCTAGATAGAGGAGGTGCCAGGGTACTGTAATTGGGCACACACTTTCAGTAGTACTCTGTGGTTCCTAAGAAGCTCCCTAATCTGCTTCTGGGTTTCTGGCATGGGCCATGCCTCTATCATCTCAATCTTTGCTTGAATGGGATGAAGCTGCCCCCACCCCACTACATGGCCTAGATATGCCACCTCTGTCATAGCCACCTGGCACTGTTCTACCTTGGCAGTGAGCCCTGCTCTTTGTATCCTGCCAAACACTTCCTTCAGGATGGACAGGTGTTCCTTCCAGCTGGTACTGAAGATGGCAATATCAGCCAGATAAGCCACTGCGTACTCTTCAGCACCATGTAACACCTGGTTGACCAAACTTTGGAAGGTGGCAGGGGTGTTCTTCATTCCAAAAGGCATTACCTGGAACTTGAATAATCCTATTGGAGTGATGAAGGTGAAATGCTCTCTAGCTCTGGCAGTCAACTCCACCTGCCAGTACCCTTTCCTCAGGTCAATTGTGGTGAGGTATGTCGCTCCTTCCAACTTGTCCAATAGTTCATCTGTCCATGGCATTTGGTGGGCATCTGACTTCTTGACTGCGTTGAATCCAAGATAATTTACACAAAAATGAGTAGAGCCATCCAGCTTGGGAGCAAGGATTAGGGGTGAGACCCAGAGACTATGGGATTTCTGGATTACTCTTAAATCAAGCATTTCCTCCATCTCCCTTCTAATGTCCATTAGGAAGGCCTCAGACACCCTGTAGGCTGTCCGTCATATGGGCGCTTGCATTCCCGTGTCTACATCATGTGTCGCTAAGGGGATTCATCCAGGCTTGTCCATAAACAAAGGGGCAAAGTCCTCTAAAATCTCCCTAACTTCCTGGGACTGTTCTCAGGTCAATTGGGGTGACAGTTTGACTGCCTCCACAGATGACTCCCACTTAACAAGTCCAGGAGGGAGTCTTCCTCATCAGTCCCCTCCCCAGGACTACACACTGCAAATACCATGTCAGCCCTATTTGCATATGGCTTAATCATATTGACATGATACATCCTATGTGTATGTCACCTGCCAGGCAGTTCCATAATATAATTTACATCATTGACTTGTCATACTACCCTATATGGTCCTGCCCACTCGGCCTACAGTTTGTCCTTCCCAACTGGAATTAGGACCATTACTTCCTGACCTGCACTGAATGAGCGAGCTCTGGCTCCGTGGTTGTACCAAACCTTTTGCTTCTGTTGGGCAGCTGACAGGTTGCTTTGGGCTGCTCTCATGAGCTCCTTCAGCTTCTCCCTAAACTTAAGCACATACTCTACTATGGGAGTTCCCTGGGTGGTATGCTTGCCTTCTCAGTCTTCCCAGATCAAATCTAGGGGCCCACGCACACCACGTCCATATAAGAGTTCGAAGGGAGAGAACCCTGTTGAATCTGGGGGCACCTCCCTGTATGCGAACAACAGGTGGGGAAGGTATTTCTCCCAGTCCCTCCCATGCTGTTTAACAAATAATTGGAGCATTGATTTTAGGGTACCATTAAAACATTCCACAAGCCCATGGCTTGTGGGTGATAAGGTGTCATGCACCTCTGCACCACCCCACACTTCTCCCACAAACACTTCATCAGGTCTGACATGAAGGTACCCTCATTGATCAGTTATAAACTCCTGTGGAAACTCAATGTGGGAGAAAATCCCTAGAAGGCATCTGTCATTTTGTCTGTCCTAAGTGAGGAGAGGGCGACTGCCTCTGGGTATTGGGTGGTGTAATCTACCACCATCAGGATACATTTTTTCCAGGAGGAGCTTAGGGTATTCAAAGGTCCCACAATATGCATTTCTACCCTCTGAAATGGCTTGTCAATGGGCAAGAGAATTAGGGCAGCTTTGGTTTTACTACCTGCCTTCCCTATTTGTTGGCACTGGTGACAAGACCTGCAATATTCCTTCACCTGCTGGGTGAAGTTGGGCCAATAGAAATTCTGGGCTAACTGCTGCATGGTGTGCATGATGCCAAGATGTTTGGACATGGGAATATCATGAGTGATCTTGAGCAACCGCTCATGGTACCCCTGTGGAACGATAAGCTGCCTGCCCATCACCCCTCCCTCTGGACTCACATCATATGTATACAACAGTCCATTGCCACAAAATACCCTATGACTCATGTCACCTCCCTGTGTCATGTCAGATTCTGCACAAGCCCTTAGGTTCTCCAAACTAGGATCAGTCCTCTGAGCAGCAGCAAATTCTTCACATTTTCCCAAAGTGTGGGACATGTGCCCTCAGTTCCTAAACTGGAGTCCATAGCTCTAGCGTCAGGGCATTCAGGGTTAGTGTCTTTCCTAACCTTCTGACCAATTGTTATCCCTCCCTTCTCAAAGTACCCTTCTTTAGCTGTTTGGTGAATGGCTACTTGAGGAAGTCCTACCTCCCTTTCACTACTTTCCAGGTCAGAAGACACAGGCTGGGGAACCAGCTTCCTATTCTTTTCCACAGGTGCTTCTGTGGGATTCAGGGAACTTACAAGGGCCTTAGCCATCTGACTGCAGGTAACTGCACACACCATCCCCTGCTGTAGATTATTCCCTATAATCACATCCAGGGTGAGGTTGTCTGCCACTGCCACTTTTTGTACCCTTTCTCCTGTCTCACTCCGGTCCAGGAGAACACTAGCTAGTGGTAGAGTTTTCTCCTCCCCAGTGAATCCCCTCACCTTTACAAATTGATCAGGTGTAAACAGTTCAAGCCCAACCAAATTCCCTTTTACTAAGGTAAGAGATACTCCCATGTCCCTTAACCCATGGGGCTGCACCCCATTTACAGTGACTGGGTGAATGTGCTCTCTCATGTTTACAGGCATGCTTTCATAGATACACAGTGCACCCAACTCTGTTCGACCACCACTTTGTCCACTCTGTGCCTTTTTAGGACACTGTCTAGCAGGATGCCTTGGCTGTTTACAAAACCAACAGTCATCATTTCCTTTTTCTGAGAAATACCTTTTTGGTAACTTGGGGCATCCCCCTTTCAGCAGAGGCAGTGAGGGTTTTAGCTGTCCTGAAGGTGTGCTTTTCCCTTTCTGCCCTGCAACACCTGCCCCACTTCCTTTCAGAGCAGGCCTGCTCCTTGCATAGTGGTCCAAGAGCTCAGAAGCTTGTTGTGCTGTTTTTGGATCTCAGTTCTCTAGCCAGGTTTTCAACTCTGCTGGGCAATCCCAAAACTGCTCTAAAAGTACAACCTCCTCAATTTTCCCCACAGAGTTTGCTTCCACCCCTTCCCTCCAATGTTTTAAAAACTGACGTTACGTTGTGGCGAGTTCCTCAAAGCTCATGTCAGGACTTTTTTGGAGTTTCCAGAATTTAACCCTGTAGGCCTCAGGAGTCAGTTCATACTTCTTAAGCAAAGCAGCTTTAAGTTTCTCATAATCTTGGCTATCATTATTGTCCATTTGGCCTACCGCCTCACACCCTTTACCAGTAAGTAACGGGAATAGCTGGAAGCTCCAGGACTCCCTGGGTATTTTGGCCTGGATACAGACCTTTTCAAATGAATTAAAAAATGCATCCATATCCTTCTCCTCTTTAAATTCAGCTATCAATTTGGAATTTAACTTACACCCTTGTTCTGGAGCTTCAGGTTTACCCCTGCCACTTACTGTACCTCCTGTGGCACTGGTCATTGGAGTCTTAGCTTCTCTAGTTCAAACTCTCTCTGGCACTGCCTTTCCTTTTCCTCTGCCTCTCTTTGAAGCTGCTTTTCTTTTTCCTCAGCCTCTCTCTGGTGCTGCTGTTCCTGCAACTCCATTTTGAACTTCCTCTGCTTGAATTCCATCTGCTGCTGGGCTTCAAACTTTTTCTGTTCGAATTCCCTCTGTTGCTGGGCTTTGGACTTTCTCTGCTTGAATTCCAGCTCCAATTTCCTCAACTCCAGCTCCAGCTTTGTGGTGGACTTCCCCTAGTACAGTGATTCTGGGTTCCCTCTGGTCTCGCTGTCCTCCTCCCTGGGACTGGACACTGCAATGTCCCCTGGCACCCCCACATCCAAGGTCTGATCCCTTTCAGTCACTTGCCATGACTCAAGGTTTGGGGTAACTGCTTGCTCATCGACTGCCACGAGAGCATCCATGAGATTCCTTTTGGTTTTCCCCTCATACTGTCCCCCTCTTTCCTGACACAACTGCCTTAGGTGGTCTGCAATGTATTTGATGCAGTTGGAAGCCAACTTCTTCCCTAGTTACTGCTTCACTTACACTGAAAAAAAAACAGGATAGGGAACTTTATACTGTATCCAAACTGTTTTTTTTTCAAAATCTCTGCACTTTTTGTCTGTGTATTGTTTTCAGTTTATCAATCCAATACACTGGCCTCAAATCCAACCTCTATGACTGTGCCACCAATATCTCTCGGATCCCACCACTGTGCACCAGATCTCTTGGATTATGCTAATGCACACCAAATCTGTCAGATCCCACCACTGCGCACCAGATCTGTCATGAACCCACTCCTGGGGGCCAGGTCCACTGAGCTCACAGTGCCCAACCCTAAGTGCAAACCATGACAGGAGGGAACAGGAATACCCTCCAAGTGTCCATCTAGAGTGCTCATCGACTTCACAACTGAACACCCACTACAAGGTTCCAGGGCTTACTTTCTCTAATCTTGGTAAGGATACAGTACAGTCTCAAGTCTGAAGTCAGGTGAGAACTCTCCTCGGTTGCTGTACTGAGGGGGAAAGACCCGGGCATTACGAGCTCTTCGGGATTTGCCCTTGTAAGCCAGACTTTGTCCTCTCCCATGGGGTGTGCAGCAACTAGTTCCCCCTTACAGACTCCTCCCAAGACCTGTGTATCTCTCCTATGTAAAAGTACCCAGACTTCCCTTTTTGGATCCCAGTCTTGATAGCCAATGGTGACACCTTGCATTAGCCAGGTTGGTCTCAGACTTAAATACACCTTTTACCTTTATGCACACAAAATCACTCACAGACAGTTTAAATGCAAAATTATTTTACTAAATATAAATTATTATTATACAGACTTTACAAACAAAATATTTCAGAAAAATCTGGTTACAGAATAACAAAGCAAAAGATGGAAAAATAGTAAATAAAATGCACTGTAAACTTTTAGCTGTCTAGTTTCTATCTTGTTTGTGGAAAATCAATGCCCAGAAAACAAAAGAAGTTGCAAAAGTTTCAGTCCTTCTGTAGCATTCACTGGTTCTTCATCTGTGTCTGTGTTGTGGCAGTCTTGCTTCTCTTGTGGTCAGGAACAAGTGTCCAAATGTAATGCAAAAGCAAAATGCTCTGAGTTTCTCATGCAAGGTGGGTTTTATACCCTCTGTTTCAGTCTGTAAAAACCCTTTCTGCTCGCAGCTGGCAATCTTTTTCTTGTCCCCTTTTTCAGCTGGGACCTTACCTTTTAGGCTAGTAGGGGTCTCGTTTGCTCTTTCCCCAAATTTTGAGGGAATTATTATATATATTTCCCACAATCCAATTTCCTCACTGCCTTTGATGTCCCACCTCCCCAACAATATAACACCTGTAAGATAATTCACACTAGCCTTCAAGAATGGCTATTTCTCAAATCCTGTTTCCAAAGCATCCAACTTTGAAGTGAAAATTTTATGACAGGTGATGGTTTTCCAGCATATCCTTGTTGGGCAGCCCTTGAAATGTAATTTAGTTTACAGTCAAGCATGATTCCCCTCAGGTCACAGTGGAATGTCAAGCATTTTGCAATATAGTCTCTCTTCCTGTGTGATCCTTTCATTAACATTGGCATTCTTGTGACATTTACACATACACAAAATCACATAAAAATATAACAGAGTATGTCTGAATGTATGACAGCAGAGGCTAGTTCACCACAGGTAATAATTATGTAAGGAATAAGACATGACGAGGTGTGGTTTATGGCCTGATAAGAGCACGCCCCAGGTGCGTAATGAGGCACGAGGCACTTGCGCCGAATGCCTTTAGCACCTGGGAAGTGCTCTTATCAGGCCATAAACCACACCTTGGAGTGTCTTATTCCACTTATAAAATGGGCCCCCCATTAAAAAAAGTTAATTTAAAATTTACAAAAATAACAATAATAATAAAAAAAAGATATCCAAGGAAAAACAAAAAGTAGTCCTTGCCATTCATTGTACTGTAGTGGATATGTTTAATTAAAATTAAGTAGGAGCTCTGGTATATGTCTGTTGCCCCCCCCCCCAAACACACACAGGCTCTCATGAAATTCCTCTAGAATATGCTGTTTGTTCAGGTTTTTTTTCCATTTTTTGATCAGATGAGTAAATACCCCGAGGAGCAAGCATGTTGAACCCATCAATGTTTTAAAAAAACGGACAAGAAAAAGAAAGTTATCTTTAAAGACGGCAATTTGAGAGAGCCAGTGGAGGAGGGAGTCTGGTTAGCTAGAGGGAAATGAGTAAACATTAAGCGACTTTCTGAAAGGAGCGGGCGCAAGCATTTTTACCCATCCAGCCGTTGTATCTGCATTTTCCCGATTATGTTTTGGCCGCTAGGACATCTAAATCTGAGGTTACAGAGACAAAAACCCTCAACTGAAAGTTCTGTGGATGACGTGTCCGTTGAGCCACTTCAGACAGAGATCTGGTGAGACCTCTTTCAGTAGAGGATAATTTGTTGTGTAACTGTCAAAGGGGCAACACTGAAAATAAAATACTGCGTGCTGAAGACTGAAACTCTGCCCATGAAGCAGGGTGGGCTGGAACAGCCTGGACAGAAACAGTGATGTTTCTTGTGGCACTGGTCTCCCGCTGTAGATCTTGCGGCTCTGTACTTGGTGTACAGCTGGAGTGGGACTCTTGCGGTTTCGTGCTTGCTGTGAAGTTCAACCGAGATAGGCATCTGGGGCATTGATTTCATGGAGTGTTGTGTTTTGGTTGGCATAAGTAGTGCCAGTTGCCAGCATATGTCCTGATAAGGACACGGCAAATGGTAGCTCATAGCCAATCAAAACGCTTATAGTTTTCTACCCATTTTATAATTGGATATAATTATCTGGGGTTCTAGGCTTTGTGTATGCCATAGTAAGAGGTGAGATTAAAATTTACACTGCATTTCCAGGTCACATTGTTTGCTGGAGAGCACACTGAAACAGGAGGTTTAACAGAAGTATTTATTTACTTATGTAAGCATTTCACCAGGAAAGATGTAATGAGCTCTGAATTAGCTCATTTCCAGATGCACCCTGGGGGGAAGGGGAGGGGACTGATATAAGAATAACAGTGCACATACAGTACAATACAGTGAACAGTAGTTTCACTTGTTACAATGAACAATTATTTACAGCATTTACAATCATATACATATCATATAGTGCAGATGAGTCCTCGTGGCAGTTGAAGTAGAGGCCCAATGCAGGGTGATTGATAAGAGGATTAGTCAGGAGTCGGGGTGGAGGGGGGGTTGGATTTGGAGGCTGGTAAGGAAGGAGGGACATGGGGAAGGGGAGCAAGTAGAGGAGATAAAGGGAGGGGAAATGAGGAGAGGGGGCAGATGGGAAGGATTAGGGGCAAGTAAGGGAGGGGAGAATGGGGAGGGGAGGGCAGAGAGGATATAGGGGACAGGAGATCAGGGGATGGGAATAGGGAGAAAGAGGAAGAGGAAAGTGAGGAAAAAAGGGTGAAGAGGGGAAGAGGGGGACGGGGATAGGACAGAGAATGAGGAGGATAGGAAGGACAGGAGAAGGTGGGGAAGTGAGGGGGGAAGAAGTTGAGTGAAACAACTAGCAGAATGATAAGATTGTACTGGTACACTCTGACTAAGAAGTATTTCAGATTGTTTGTCATCCTCCTCACCATCCAGTGTTGCACACCAGCTTGATTTTACAGCTCTTCAACCCCAGTAAATGACCATACAATTGCAGTTTTTAATAGTTAAAAATCTCACTTTTTCACTATGTCTCAGAAAGGATTTTTTTTGTTTGTGGACACTTTTAAATTATGGTAAACAGTGCTCTCCAGGCACATTTTTACCAGGTAGAAACATGCATTTGGAGCACCACAACTCCAGAAGCAAGTGTTGACTTGTAGCCAGCAGTACACCATATAAGGTCTGAGCTCACTACTAACAGCCCTGCATAGCAGCAGCAATGGGTTTACAGTTGCACCATGTTCCTGTAAAATGAGGCTGACTTAATCATGACCATGATGCAAGCATATCAAAACATTGTGGTGCCCTTGTCTTGACTACATGCATCAAACAGACATACAGTAGTCATCAAAAAAGGTTTGATTGGATTTCTTTTTAAGAAGTTGTGATACTGATGTTTATTGATAGATGTGTGTTTCACAGTGAAGTACTGTTGACTAGCATGATCAAGATAGCCACAGCTAACAGGAACACGGTAGTACTGCAGAACCTAACTGCTGTCAGTAGGGAGTTCAAACATTTTCTAATTGTTCACCTATATGTAACCAGCACTCCCTAGGGGGTCTTTCCACTTTATCTACAGGGAGGCTCATTGGGTGACAGATCAGAGCTCAGAATTGTCTGGGAACTGGAGGAAGGGATGACACACATTCACTCACTTACTGACTCACTAACTCACTCATTCACTCACTCACTCACACACACTCGCTCACTGACTCACACACACTCACTCACACACACACACACACACTCACTCACACTCACTCACATACTCACTCACTCGCACACTCACTCACACGCTCACTCACTCACTCACACACTCACTCACACACACTCACTCACTCGCTCACACACTCACTCATTCACACACTCATTCACTCACTTGCTCACTCACTCACACAAGCACACTCATTCACTCACTCACACACACACTCACTTGCTCACAGATTCACTCACTCAAACTCACTCGCTCACACACTCATTTACTCACTTGCTCACAAACTCACTCACACACACTCACTCACTCACGAACACACACTCACTCATGAACACACTCACTGACGCTCACTCACTTGCACACTCACTCACACGTTCACTCACTCGCTCAAACAGTTACTGAATCACACACTTATTCACTCACTCACTTATTCACATACACTCACTCATACACTCACTCATACACTCACTCATTCATACGCTCACTCACTCACTCACCCACTCACTCACACACACACTGTCTCACACACTCACTCTCTCACTCAGTAGCTCACTCACTCACACACTAACTCGCTCACTCACACACTCACACACTCACTCACACTCACTCACACACTCATACACTAATTCACTCACTCACTCACACACTCACTCACACTCACCCACACACTCACTCACTCACTCATTCACTCACTTGCTCACACACTTACTCACTCACACACTTATTCACTCACTCACTCACACACACACTCACTCACCCACTCACCCACCCACCCACTCTTATTGTAGTAAAATAAAGAAATTCATTGTCCACAACTCTGGAATCATTGTCAAAGCAGTGCAGTAATTCACATGCACTTCAGATCACACAGGGCTTGTATATATTGTTCTAGTACATACACATCTCTCAAAAGATATTACCCCTTCTGGATGTACTCCATAGACATAACCTACAGCCACGTGGACTCTGAATAAGAGTCCCAATCTCCACAAACATTCATAATTTACCCTTCACTGGGATGAAACCAAGCAAATTTATTTCCTGGGTATCCAAAATGATTTTAGGTCTCAGGAGCCAAACTCACTTAAACTTTGATAACACAGCTCATGTGGCTAACAAACGAAGCATATTAGAGAGAGAAAATTGGAGCAATTAGGCACAGATCTCCAATCAGTGTACGGCAGATTATAACAGCATCTCAGGACTAAAATGAACAGCACCTGTATTTCTGGTATGCACCCAGCTTCTGCCACAGAAACCTATTTCCCACTTCAGACTTTTTCCAAAACCCTCATTCTGTGATTAAACTTCTCTGCAGGGAGTGATTTACTCCTCCTAGTGCCGCCGAGTGGAAAATTATCCCCAAGGCAATGAGCAGCCCAGCCTTGAAGGCTACTCTCAAGTAATGATAATCCCTTTGGTTCCTTCCTTAATGTTTACCTGGTGCCAAAGATACCCCATGCCTTCCAGCTTGAGCTCTCACCTGGAGCTGAGTAGTCCAAAAACAGTGTGGTGGCCCCCTTCCTTGATGTGCGGTATACCGTGAACACGGCAACTACAATTGAGTACTTACAAAAAGGGTGCCTCAATCATGGAGCCTGTGTTCCGGGCTACCTGGCAGGGTAGCAACCAGACACAGGGGTAGATGACTACAGTGACAGGATGTTGCTATATATACACGCACGTGTGCTGAGGGGGACCACGCCGCGCAATGGGCAGAAGGGGGGAGGGTATGTGGGGTGTAGTATGGCAGTCAGCTGTTGAGCTGGCCATGTGGTGTGGTGGGTAGGTGGCAGGCTAGGGTTGGGAAGGTGCCAGGTTCTGTTCTGGGGCAATCACTTTATGTGTTGGTTCAGGTTTTCTATTTTTAAGTTTTACACACACACACCCACGCACCCCCTGAAGTTGGTATCCTTAAGTAGGGTGCGTTGCGTGAAACCCCGCTAACGTAACATAGAAACCCGTCACCACCTTTGCAGTTTGTCATAAGTATACATCATCACCGTAATTAATTTTTGGTGATGTACATTTGCCCAAACGGCAATTGCTATTCCGCGATCACTGTTATGACCTAGAACCTTCACGTACAGTTTCCCAAATAGGCACCACAACCCCTAATAGCCTAAAGACCCACCCTAGACATGGGAACGATGGGTCCTGGGACCTGCCCCAGGCATGGGAATGGCAGGCCCCAACGAGTCCCAAACCATGGTCCTTTCTTTCACCAAACTCCATGGGCTAATGTGCCACAGGGGAAAATGGCACACTGGTGCTGCCACCATTCAATGACCCTTGCTGCAGCCCTGCCATGACTGCAACAGCTCCATTGCCCCAGTGCCCCTACCTTATACATGGTTCCAGGCTCCAAGTTCCAGCAGCACTTTTAGTCCATTATTTTCTTACTGCAGGATCTTTCTATGCCCCGGTACCGATGACTCCACTGTAAACAGATCCCAGACTCCTTGCCGGGGGGGGATATTGAATATCCCTGGACCTAAATGACTGCTACTGCCTGTCCTTGCTCCCTCTCACAGAGACCCCCAAAATGGACTGGTGCACCACTGCTGCTGTGCCAACCTGCCTAAAATTGGTAGAGGGACCCCCTACCAGGATTGCCCTGCTTCCAAACCACCAACCTCTGCCTCTCTCCCCTGCTCAGACTCCTCCCCATACTTAAATACACCCAAGGGTACAGCCCTCTAGCGGCAGAACCCCTTAAGAAACCCTAAGGCACCTTGAATCCCTAAAACAGCACCTGGGGGAAGGGGGATAGCCATGGGCAAGCAAGCCCCTTCCCCCACAAGGGGGGCTTACACCCAGTAACAAACTGAACATCATACCTGGGCATGGGGTGACACTTTGGTGAACCTCTGTGTCCCTGACTGGTGCAAGTCAACCTAATCACCTTCCATCCAGTGTGGGGTCCTTCCACCTAACATATGTTAGGGCCCTTCTAGTGCTGATGAGGTTTTTCTCATTTAACATGACTCCAGGTCTCCCAGCAGACCAGGATGCACCCACTCCTTCCTCCTCATTTTCTACTAATCCAAAATTGAACAAACAGAGACCTTCAAGGTCTTATTAGTGGCCCACTTAAGAGAGAATTCAACTCTTCTGTCCTCTTGACTCACTCTTCTCTGCATCAGCCAAAATGGTGACAGCTGATTCCTCCTTTTATTTGGTGACAACTGCAACATGACTAAGATCTGACTCTGTCTTGAAAATAAACCCTTGGGCATTCAAACAGACTGGAAGACTGAATGGAACACTGCCCTCTGGTGGCACAGGGACTTCACATGTTGCTGTGCCGTGGTATTATCACAGTACATATGCTGAAATACATTGTAGTTTGGTTTCATCTTCTTGAAAGTCTTGCAAAACAACTGACCATGAACATGTGGACCAGTGAATAGGTCATGGATTCTATATTAGTCAGTGACACATATTCACTGTATGCAAGACATACATTGCATATCTATAAATTCTTGTGATAATAATTATTTTCTAATTTTATTTTTTTATATATTTTTTTCTTTCGGTCAGTTCAGTTGAATCAGACCATCCAGTCTATGGGGACCTGGAACGCCAGCAGTGTTGACATCGGTTGTCCTACTGGTAATGCGATGCAATGCTACAAGTTACATCCTGTTACCTAGGTGGTGGTGATACTGTGCCAATGCCCACTCTGCTAGCATTGCCTTGGAAAAAATGGCCAAGGCATGCAACATAAGAATTTAATTGGGAGGGGAGGAAAAGAGCAAGAGGGAGGAGAAGAGACATCACCCCCAGCAGTACAACAATAGGTGTGTGAGCTCAAAGTTGGGTACCATTCTGATTCTTTGGATGAGGCTGAAAGAGGTGAAAGAGTAACAGGTGTTAATTTTAAAAGTTTTGGTCCTGGTGGTGCAATAGCAGCAGACAGCAGTGCCACGATCCAATGTGATGGTCCGTCCAAGTGAGAGAATCAGTCTCAGAATGTGACAGCACCAGTTCTGGGAACTTTTGAGGAGCTGCACAGAGACACTACTCACTGTGGTTTACATGAAAGAGATGAGGGGGCTGAAGGGCAGCAGGGATGGGAGGTCCTGGCACCAACTATGGAGAAAGTTGTCGAAGTCATATTAAGGCTAGTAATAGTACAGTACCCAATGCAAGCAGTTCTATCATAACAAAGAGTAAAGATACTGGCCCCCATTCAAAGTTTATTCCCCTAATACCACAGACCTACGGCATTCTGAAATGATCAACTAAAATACTGTTATCATCAAGTAAACAGTTTTGTTCAAAGTAAATAATTTGCATTAGAAACAATTTTAGTAAATGAGCAGAGCACACTCAAACAAAAGATAAGTATTGTATAATTTAACATAAATAAGACGTTTACTCAGAAAACAAACTCATGTCATGACAAACAATATTTTTATTGTTGCAAGAAATAAAATTATTGGAGGTTGCAGATTTGTTTAATTGTTTACAGTTATTTTTTTCCAAATATTAAATATGTTTTAAACACAATTGTGTTTATAAAAGCAAAGTCATTTGATTACTAAATACTGGTTTGGACATTATATTGTGCACAAATATGTGGAAGCACTTTTACTTTACCATAGACCAGCACACGTAACATAACATAAATTTAGAAAAGACTCATGTTGTTATTTTCATTTTTCTATTCTGTAGTTCAATTAATTTGTGCAGTAACAGATCTGAACTAAAATATTTTGTGATTTTTTGAACAAATGTTGGCAAACGTGTAGCAAGCAATTATGTTACAGTTTTCATAAAACAGTGACAAAATGCATTTATCAGTGTTTTATAATTCATTACAGTCTAATTAGTTTTGAAATCCTTCATATAAATTGATTATACATTTGCAGCTGCATTTACCAGGCACTGTTTTCTGACATGCATGGAGACACTAGGTACAAATGTTAGATAGTGTGTCAAATTTCAAAATAAAAAAGGAAAAGCTGTTAACTGGTCAGGGTAGTAGTAGGTGTGACACTCTGCCACCTGCTTATTATTATAATTATAAATTGTGATATAAATATATGGTATGAGAATGTCTGCTTAGAAAAGAAAACAGCCTTGTAGTGGTAATAGTGACATTTGTGACCCAAAGGTGACAGTGTGCTGAATCAGCAGGCTGTCATAAAACTGGCCAGTGGAAACACTAATTAAAGATTTCCTTCCAGAGTGACAGTTTATAACACCTTATAATATGCTTCTGCTTTTGAAGCTGGGTCCAAGTATGCATTTTATGACCATGGAAGGAAAGAGGACATTTGGCTGATCCCTGTTGGTTTTCACACCGAGAAGGGAACTGGTGACATGATGTGGGTTTATGAGCCAGTAAAGGAACCTGCTTGCAAAGAGACTGTCATATATATATATTTTTTTTAATTGGTAACTGCTAATTTCCAGCCAGCAAACAAATAATATCCTTTTTGAATATTTATACTCATATTACAGAGTGGTCACAGGGCTGACAATGACCTCATGGGTGCTGTGATCTCACAAGGAGTTGGGTTTTCAAATTGTCAAACATCTGAAGGGAAAGAGGCTTTTTATCTCTGGACTCTAAGAGGAGTGAGTCACACTTGATCTCTTGACGGAAAACAATGCACTTTTGAAAGACGTAATTCAGCTAGAACTTTAACGTACTCAAGCATTTTATTTTGTTCTTTTCAATTTAGTTCTGACTGTAAGTATTTATGTTATATGTTCTGTGTTTGGCATTTTATCTATTTTAAATTTTTAGTAAATAGTATTTTCCTTGAAATTCTGCCAGTGCCTTCTCAGTTTCTTTTGCATGTGAATGCTGGAAAAGTGTTAATAATTCTGACAGCTGTAAAGTGCTCAAGAAAAGGGTGTGTTACTATTTTGCTAAAGGTAAGAACATACCTAGGTCTCATATTGAGTAGTAAGGGTACACTTGGGAACCTGGCTGGGTGCCACTGGGTGAAGGATTGTATTGCATTTCCCCAAAGAGAATATATATCTGAGCCTGTTAACTGGGTATGCTAGCAAAAAGGTTCACATTTGACCCCCAGTACTCGAGGCTAGTGAACAAAAGCCAGAGGAAAAAGAGACTGCTATGGTTCTCAAAAGAGGTGGCTGAAAAGATAAAGGCTGAAAGGGTGGCACTCAGAATGTATTAGGAGACACAGAGGGAGGAGGATAGGGAGATGTATTAAGGGAACAGATGGAAGGCAGGGAAAGCTGAAAGGAATGTGAAGGCACAAACTGAAGACAGAATAGGTCAGGTGGCAACAAAAGGGGACAAAATATTTTTTAGGTATGTAAGTGAAAAGAGAAAGACCAGGGGAGAGATTGTAAGGTTAATAAGGGAAGGGGAACTGGCAGAGGGAGACCAAGAAATGGCAGACATTCTGAACAAATACTTTTATTCAGTGTTCACAAAGGAAAGGGAGGGGTAGGGGCCACAAAAAAGTAACAAGAGCTTTGGAGGGAGGTGGTCACTCTCCTTTTTCAGAAGGAAGAGTCCAGTATGGACTCACTAATCTGAAAGTGGACAAAGCAATGGGGCCACACAGGGTGCCTCCAAGGGTATTGATGGAGCTTAGGGAGGTACTGGTTGCACCTATAACACTCCTATTTTAACAGCTCTCTGGAAAAAGGAATAGTTCTGAAGGACTGGAGGAGTGCTGATGTATTGTAGTTCTACTTCACAAAAGTGGTATTAGGGAGAGGCTGGCAATTATAGACCAGTCAGCCTAACATCCATGGTGAGAAAGTTAATGGAGTCACTGTTGAAGGAAAGGATTGTGGAAGATCTTGAACCTAATGGATTACAATAACTGAGGCAGCAAGGATTTATGGGGGGGGTGTCCTGTCAAATTAATCTGACAGACTTCTTTGACTGTGACCAAAGGAATTAGATCAAGGTGGAGCAGTGGACATGGCCTACCTAGATTTTAGAAAGGCTTTCGACACCATTCCACATAGGACATTAGTAAACAAGCTGTTTAGCTTAGGAGTGGGTCCAAAGATGGCAAACTAGGAAAGAAATTGGTTAGAAGATAGGTGAGAAAGGATGGTGGTAAATGGAGTTTACTCCAAGGAGAAGAGAGCGGCCAGAGAGGTGCCTCAGGAACCAGTGCTGGGACCGGTCCTCTTTAATGTCTTTGTAAGTGAGAGGAGCTGGAGTGGAAAGTCTGCCTTTTTTGCAGATCACACCAAAAGTTGCTATAGAGTGGACTCCACCGGGTGGGGGTGGGGGTGGGGGATAGTGGACAGGATGAGCAGAGACCTGAGAAAACTCAAGGAGTGGTCAAGGATATGGCAGCTGGGTTTCAATAGAAAAAAGTGCAAAATAATGCACTGAAGACACAAAAACCCAAGAGTGGAGTACAAAATGGGTGGGCTGGTATTGACGACCACCCAACAGGAAAGAGACCTTGGGGTAATCATATCCGATGACCTAAAGGTGGCCAGGCAGTGCGACAAGGCAGCAGGGAGGGTGAGTGTAATGCTGGGGTCCATAGGGAGAGGTATCACCAGCAAAAAGAGGGAAGTGGTGTTGCCTCTGTATAGATTGCTGGTAAGACCCTACCTAAAGTACCGTGTCCAGTTCTGGAAACCACATCTCCAGAAGAACACAGACAGAGTGGAAGCGGTCCAGGGGAGGGCAACTAAAATGGTGCAGGTTGTGCATCTAAAGCCATTCAAGGAGAAACTAAAGGAACTCAACAGGTACACCCTGGAAGACAGGAAGGAGATGGGAGATGTGACAAAGATCTTTAAATACCTCACGGGGTAAATAAGGTACAGGAGGGAAGTATTTAAAAAAAAAAGGTGCTCATGAACAAGGGGTCATGCTATGAAGCTGGAGTGAAGTAGATTCAGGAGAGATGTGAAGAAGTACTTCTTCACAGAAAGAGTGTTAGATTCCTGGAACAGCCTTCCAGCACAGGTGGTAGTGGGTAGTGGGTGAAATGTAAAATCTTTTACTGAGTTTGTACTGCTTTTTTTATTTGCTGCTGAAGTAAAGGCATTTCTTTATGCACTTTATTACTCTCTTCACCTTTCTATTTTTGGTTCTGAGTGAGTGCCATGACTTGTTGGATGCTTTTATTTTTAAACATTTTTATTTATCAGTATGCACAATGTGATGAGCATGACCAGGAGGTTGCTACTTCCGGGTCCCATGCAATAAAAGATGGCCCTTCGTGAGTGGATCATGCGTGTAGAGGTGACACGCATGGAAGCAAGCATGCGTCTGCACATTATAACACTTTTTTGGACTTACCACCACCACCAGTTGTAGTGAGGTAGATATGCCTTCAATCACACCTTGCAGATGTAGTACCTATACAGAGTTTATCAGGGTTGCACCACCAGTAGGTTATTTGCCTCTCTTTCCACCCACAACCACTGATTGGGCACACACAGGAACCTTTACAATTACCTTCCTAGTCAAGTAGCTGCAGAACATGTGCAGGAGAGACAGAGGGGTTGCATTGGACTGACTCAGGCTGACCATACATTACCACTGGACCACCATGGCTATGCTCACCAGCCAGGGCAACCAGTTACAACCCTTGGGTATCTTTATCATTATTAAATGTATGTGGGTGAACGTGTGCAAAAAAAGGGGAGGGCAATCACTGTCTCTTCCCCCTTTTAGTGACTACTATACTCTTACCATTAATAATATGCTCACAGCTATTTATTTTGTTTAATTTTTCAGGGTCCAACCCCTCTCTCTCTTTCTCTCTCTCTGTCCTGGCAGATCCCAGCCCTGAACCTCCAACCAGGCGACCTCCCTAGAACTAAGGTACCCAGATTAATTACTTGTGGAGCACTTGTTCCACAGCTGTTACATTCTCCCCCTGTAAAGGGCAATAACTTTGACCAAGACCTGCACTATTTAGAAAAACCTTGTTGCTTTAAGTGTACAAACATACAGTTTTCAATAACATTTCTATTTAACTACTATATACACACATTTTTATCATTAGTACATTCTCTTTCTTTTCCACTTGGTGTAGGCGAAGCTAACCCACTAGGATCGAGTTTCTTCAGAATGTAGGGTGCTGTAATTCACATTCCTCCTTGGCCCAAAAACATAACTCTGTATTTTGGCTTGCCTGAATTTGCACTTCTTCTGGCTCGTTCAAAGAAGTCTGCACTCCTGGTGCACCTCCAGGTACCACTCCAGTGTAGTCAGTTCTACCTCTAACACTTAACTGCCTAAGATTACTGACATGGTATACCCCCCATGTAGACTAGTAGTTGGATCCTTGATATGGCATGTAACTTCAGAACAACCCTTGGCAACTAAATATGGTCCTTCCCATCTCCTTGCCAGTTTAGCTGAATATTTATTAGCTTTGTCTGCATATGGATGTCTTTTCAAAAGTGCCATTTCTCCACATGCCAATATTACTTTCCTTCTGTCTCTATCGTAATACTGTTTTTGATGCTTTGGGGTATTCTCCATGTTCTGACTGGCAAACTTCCAATATTTCTGCATATTGCTCTTTAAAGACTTTGTGTACTCTAATATATCTTCAACCACTTCTGGTTCTCCTGACAGTTCTCTTTCTACAGGCAACATCATTTCTCTCCAATATATCAACAATGCTGGACTGCTTCCTGTAGACTCTTGTGTTACACTCCTCAGTGCCATTAACTTTCTAGGCAAATACTGATCCCATCTCTATTGATTGTCATGAACATAAATTCTCAGGTATGACTTTATATTTCTGTTAGTTCTCTCTGTCCAGTTAGATTGCAGATGATAGTGTGTTGTAAAAATCGAATATTAACTCCCCAAGCACAGCAAAATTGTTCCCACTGCTCTGATCTGAACTCTGGTTCATTATCTGACACAGTATGTTTTGGCATTCCCCTTCTGCAGAAAACTTCCATTTCTATTTTATTTGCAATCACATCCTTATTGCACTCCTCAGAGGAAAGGCTTCCACTCACTTGGTGAATTAGTCCTGGACCACCAATATGTACTTATTTCTTTTGGTTTTGGCAACAATCCAACTAAATCTGTCGCTATGGTAGTCCACGGTCTCCTTGGATGGTTGACTATCATCTGGCCATCAGTTTCTGGTTACTTGACTTCACCTATTGGCACCTAGCACATGACTGGATGTATTTTATTATCTCTTGTCTCATTCCAAGCCAAATAAATCTTTCTCTGATTTTCTTGGTTCACCCATGCCAGTGCACAAACAAAGAGCGCTCAGTAAATGAGAGTGCAAGCAAAAGCGTGATGCAATAGGTGAGCGGCATGGAATTGGTCATCCCACAGCCAGACTGCAAGGTATCTGTATGATTTTCTGCAGGGGACAAGCCCTCTGCATACCCCTAAACTATATATATATATATATATATATATATATATATATATATATGGCAAAAACTCTGTTTAATGCATTAGTTGGGTTGTTCCACAGCGGCAAAGTGAGAAATTCACTGTTGAGGTTGAACCCCCTTGGACCCCTGCCCACCCCCAACCCGGCATTGGGGTGTGCATTAGGGTGTCAGCCCTAACTCTCACCCCATCACATGTGTAAAGCAGCAGAAGTATAGGAGAATGGGGTGAGAGTTAGGACCGACGACCCCAATGCACACCCCAATGCCGGTTGGGGGGGTAGGGGGTCCAAGGGGGTTTTTCAACCCTAACAGCGAATTTCCTCACTTTTGTCGCTGTGGAACAACCCTAACTAATGCATTAAATGGAGTTTTTTGCCTCTAATTTCCCTTCTTTTTGAGAATGATAATGAGAAATAGTGAATGTAATGCAGCGGCCGGAGCGCGGGGCCCGCCACGTGATGTCTTCAGGCATAGTAACAGGAACAGCAATGCAAACAGAAGCACTAACAGTGAAGCACATGGTAATGCAAGCGTGAATGAGAACAGAAAGGGAAACGCACACGGTGGTGTAGATGGGAACGGTCTGCCACATGATGTGTTGTCACATAGTAACATGGTGCCTGCAAACGGAAATTTCAATGGGCATGGTGACGCAAACTAAAACAGAAAGAGAAACAGTACTGTAGACACAAATGGCAAACAATAACAGAAACACAACCGAAAATGAAAACGCCAAGGATAACGCACATGGTGGCGTAGACGTCAACAGTAAGTGAAACGGGTATGGGACCGCAAGCAGAAAGGGCAACAGTAACAGTAATGTAAGCGCACAGGCTGGTTTTCCCCAAAAGTTGCATAGAGAAAGACAGTGAGTACAAAGAATATATGCATAATAATGGTTATCAGAGCAGAAAATGAGGACTTGGAATACTAAATAGGTTATATCTCAGGAACCATACGGCATAGAAAAAAAATTTAAAACTCATATTATTTACAACTGTCCTAGCTAATTTTGTACTTAGCCCCCATTAGGAGGCTATTTTAGTGAAATCGGTGAATTAGTCCCATTAGGTGGCTAAGCATTTTTCTGACGAAAAGTCCGTATCTCGCACCATTTCCGAGATACGGGCCCTGAAAAGCGCGGCGAATGCCATAATGTTATCCTATGGGAAAAAAAGAGAAGTTCGGAGCACCATATCTTTGCCTCCCTGTAATATTTTTTCACCAAACCACCGGAAGGCACATCTGTGGGCTGTTGGCTGTCTTCCCTCCAAATTTCAGGAAAAAGACCAAACCGTTATTTTGCAGAAGGGAGCCAAAGGATTCCTGTAATGCGTCGGGTGCCGTAATGTTATCCTATGGGAAAAAACGTCAACTTTGGAGTGCTGTAACTTTTCCGCCGTGTAATATTTTTTCAATACAACACTGAAAGGCACATATGTGAGATGTCGGCTGCGTTTCCTCCAAATTTCAGCCCAACACTCCCAATCGTTCTTTTGCAGCGCAGTGCCAAAGAATTGCTGTCACTTTCCCACAGGTAGAAAACTACTGTCGCAATTTGCGAAAGCTTTCGCAAAAAAGTTCGACACTTTCGTGAGCACGAAAGTAATTTGCGAAAGTATTTTTCCAGAAATGTGAAAAACATATTTCTGGGGTGTTTTACTCCAAAATAAAGACATGGCAAGCATCCTCAGGGTCCGACTAGGTGAATACAAAAGAATTAGGTTGCTAGAGGGTCCCAAATTTAAATGCCAACCATTTTCTGATCACCAACTGAAAACAAAATGGCTGATTTGCGAAAGTAACAGGCCCATTTGAGAAAGTAAAAATGCATTTGCGACACTGTCGAACTTTTTGTTAACTTTTCCCATTGACTTATAATGGGAAATTGTTTTTTGAATAACTTTTGAACCGTTTAATATTTTTCACCAAATCTTCAAAAGGGACGCATCGGGGACCCTGGCCATATTCCCTGAAGATTTCAGGCTGATCGCTAAACGGCTAAACCTGTACGTCGCGACTGTACAGAATTCCAGAAAAAGCGTGAACGCTGCAAGCAATTCACGCTTACTAACTCCGCAGCTGTAAAGCGTCCGACCAGTACGAAACTTGGCAGGTGCCAAGGCCTAATGGTTCTTGATCATGTATTCCAAATTTCATCCAAATCCATCAAACAGTTGCAAAGTTATTAAGGTGCAAAGTTTTAGGGTTTAACATAGAAATGGCTCTCAACCTTATCTATGGTAGCACTTATAAGTAACATATTATAAATATATATATATATATATATATATATATATATATATATATATATGTATGTATATATATATATACATACATATATATATATATAGGGGAGTAAGGGGAAATAGACTTCTAGGAAAACAAACTGAACTTACAAGCTTAAATGGGCAGACTAGGTGGGCCATAGGCCCTTATCTGCCGACACTGTCTATGTATCTATGTATCTATGTATCTATATATACCCAACTCAAGTTCAGGAATGCCATGAGGGGTGGGCAATGCAAACATGTTGTGAGTGTGAGATGCTCTGAAATACAGAATGCCCCTGTCACTCATGACCTTGTTTTGGTGCCAACATTATGGAATCCTAATCACAGTGCTCTTACAGTGGTATATGGATTTTCTCTAGTGTCTTCTTCCTTCACATATGACCTGATATGGAACAATTATATAACAACTGCATAACTTTTTGTCTCAAACCTTGTGGTAGAACTACTACCCTCCATCCTTCTGAGTTAACTGTGTGCATCATTACTACTCCATCCACTATAACATAGTGATACTCCTGATTTGGTATTTTCTATTAGGTTGGCAATGTCTCAGTTCCTGCTCCTTTTAGTAATGACTCCATGAGAGTTTTAGTTTCAGTATCATTTCTTCGAGCATCCATCAGCTCGAAACGTTTGAAAGATAACAGTAACTCATCTACTTCAGAGTTCTCGACTCCATCAGTGTTCACACTGCAGCATAAAGTAGGGATTACTTGCTCCATGTCAGTGACTTCTTTCTCTGAATCCTCTTCTTCACTCTCCTCAGCTGTCCATGACAGATGATCTACTACTACATTTGAGCTTCCTCTAGTGTTAAACCTGGAACGTGTACTCTTGCAAAAGAGGTGACCATTGGCCTAACTTTCCATTAGTGTTTTTCATTGTAAACAACCATGTAAATGTGCTGTTATCTGCATACAACGTGAAAGGCTTGCTGTCCAGGTATCCTCAATACCATTTAATGGCCCATACTATGGCTAAACGCTCTTTCTCTGATGCGGGATACTTCTTTTCTGTAGCACTCAGTGTTCTGCTTGCATACAAAATCACTTTCTTTTCTCTTTGTTCCTCTTGAAACAGCAGTGCTCTGAGTCCCAAATTGCTCACATCTGTGGCTAGGTAAAACAGCTTCTCAAAATCAGGAAAATGCGATTTCTTGACTTATGCCATCTGGTCTTTTATTAGTGGAAAAGTTCTCTCTTGGGCAGACATCCATTCCCATCTGGCTCTCTTTCATCTCAGCTGATTGAAAGGTTCTGCAATATCTGCCATTTACTGTATGAACGGTCCATACCAATTGCATAATCCTATAAATCGCTAAAAATCTTTCACTTTCTTAGGTCTCAGAAAATCTCTGATTACTTGAACTGTGGCTGGTTCATTTTTTTTTCTATTTATTCTTTTTGCGCCATTCCTCTATCTCTGCCAGCTATCCACCCAGTCATGGACTCCATGACTGTGGCATCCTCACATGAGCCGTTCTCCTAGGACCCCCTGGATTACCCCCCCCAGGGCAGAGACGTGGCACCCACCCCTTGAGGCACCACGAACAAAGGGATAGGTTGGGAGTCGGCCTGGGGAGCCGATTACAGCTGAGGAGAGGGTGTCATATAGGCAGAGAGGAGGCGGCTTGGTTTTTCTCCCTTCTGGGAGGCAGGAACGTGCATTGACGCCAGCGTCCATCCCACACCCTACTTACCTTGTTGTGCCGTATGCTTGTGGCACTCCTGGCTTCCACCAGGGATCCCCCTTACACCGGCAGCATCCTGCACCTTCCCCCCGGAGAAGGAGAGCAGTCGTGGGATGCTCGATACTTCTCCCCCAGCTGGCCCTCTGATGACCCGAGTCCGTTCCCAAACCCGGGTCACCGGCGTCGCAAGCAGAAATCCAACTGCTGCGCCGGGAACTGTGGCTGGTTCTGGCAATATTCCTCCATCAGTAACAACATATACTAGAAACTTTATTTCTGTTGACAGAAAAATACACTTCTCTTGTTTTATGGTGAGTCTATGACTCTTCTGTGTCTGTAGCACTTCTCTCAAATGTTCCCAATGTTCCTCAACTGACCTGGAGTAGATGATCATGTCATCCATATTGGCAAAATAAAACTTGTACTGTATTTCATGCAACACTTCATCCATCATTCTTTAGAATGTTGTAGTTGCATTTTTTAATCCGAAAGGCAATACACCGAACTCAATCAGTCCCTCATGTGTAATGAAAGCAGTTTTGCAACTCTCTTGTGCCTCCACAGGTATTTGAAAATATCTACTTCTTAGATCTACTGTAGAAAATACTCGTGCGCTGGTGAGTGTGTCAAACATATCCCTCATGTTTTTCATAGGATAAGTATCACCAATGGTTACAGCATTCACTTAAGCAATAAGGCACAACAAGGTGTGGGTTATTGGTGATTTACATGGAAACATAGAAACATAGAAGTTGACGGCAGATAAGGACCGCAAGGCCCATCCAGTCTGCCCATTTCTTTTTCTACCTTATAAATGTGCTATCGGCCTTTGCTCTGTCAGTGACCTATCTATTCATAGTCATTTGTATTGCTCCCTTATGCCTATCCCATGCCTGTTTGAAGCCCTGCACTGTATTCATAGCCACCACTTCTTGTGGTAAGCCATTCCATGCATCCACCACCCTTTCTGTGAAAAATAATTTCCTCACATTCCCCTTTAATCGGCCTCCCTCTAATCTCATGCTGTGTCCTCTTGTCCTGCTATTTTTCTTATATTTACTCATGCCTTGTGTGGTGTGTCATGAGGTGCAGTCAAGTGACTTAACCACACAAGAAGTGGGTAAATCACCCAATAACTCACACCCTGGAGTGCCTTATTGCGATTATACAATGGACCCATGTATAAAATAAATTTAAAATGGATTTAATTATGTTTTTTATAAATGCCATTCCTCGGCCATGGGTTATGCAGAATTTACCCATGGTTATGTGACATGTTTTGATCAATGAGGTTACAGGATTTTCACACACCATTGTATAATTTTCAATAATCTACACAAATCTAGTAGTTCTATCTTTCTTGGGCACCAACACCACTGGCGATGACCATGTAGACAGTGACAGTTGGATGACTCCTTCTTTTAACATTTTTTGTACCTATTCTCTTATGATTACTGTTTTCTCCAGTGAATAGGCATACAGTCTACTCTGTATCACTTGTGCACTTCCAGTGTCAAGTGCATGCTGTATTAAAGTAGTTTGGCCAGCTGTCTCTGTGACCACTTCAGGAAACTCTCTTAATATGCTTTCCAAGTGCATTTCTCTGTTCTAAGTTTGCTCATCAGGTCCCTCCAGACATGGACTTGAAAATACTCTGACATCTTGCAGTATGTCTTCAGGTTCCATAGCTGTTATGGTCGATATCTGCAGCTCATAAGATGCAGTTCCTTCTGATACTTCTGGTTCTCTAGTAACTTCTTCTTTCTCCACCACATCTGGCATCTCACTCTCAGCCTTCTCTGAACTCACAACTCTCTTGTTAGCTATGTCAATTACCAACTTCAAATCCGTAAGTATGTCAGTCCCAGGACAGCCTGGTGGCACTGAGGGTTGAGGCACTGGATGCCACACCTCCCTCCATGCTGGTGACCCCTGTTCGGAGGTGAGCTCAGGCCTCCAGAGGTTGGCAGGAGGGGTGGGCTGAGAAAGGATTGTAGTGGCCACTGGGCTGCTCTCCTCTTCCGGATCAGGGAGACTAGCTACCTTACTCTCGACTGACACCCAGTGGAGGCTAGATGTTGGATCAAGGGAGGTCTTGGGTACTTATATTGGGAGGGTGGAAGGAGCATGGTTTTCAGGAGCACTCGTGCACCTCCACATATACATGCTTGTCTGTGTCCATCACTACTCCGTGAGGGACAGGAGAAAACAGAAAATGGGGCTTCGTGGTAGGCTTAATGAAGCCCTGAAGCCAGTACAGGGTGGATTGAGATTCTCTGAGAGAGGACCACAGCCTGCCTGCCCAGAAGCTCCGATGGGAGAAAAACCTATATAAAAAGTATGTTGGTTCCAATAATGATATCTGATGTGACTGTATCAAATATAACTGCTCTTCTTTTCCAAGACATGTCTCAAATACTAAGACTGACTTCTCCTTGCGTCCATAGACTGTATGATTCTTCTGAAGCTAATGTGAACTCCATCTTTGGCTTTCTCTCAAACCACGACCAAGACTCAAAATTTTGTATTAATACAGGTTTCATAATAATGGTAGTTGTAGCTCCAGTATTCACCAAACCTTGTACCTCTGTATCTTCCAACTTCACGGGCAAATGCAGTAAGCTTGAACTTGTAAATTCATTCACCATCTCTGTAGCTTGCTTCTTTTCTACTAGCTCCACAGGCTTTGACTTCTTATTGTCCCTCATCAAGGTAACTGTTGCTCTGTTTGCAGGGGTACCGGGTGAATATAGTGCTGCCAAAACAGTGAATGAATTACCACGCTGCAGAAAGCGCTAAAAGTAGTACATCAACAGGGGTTTTACAGCAATCGGAAATAACCGCTACCCTTGTCACTGTATGGTCAAATGGCAGAGTGTCAAGGAAGCTGCCAGTGTGGTACCTGGTTGAGCCACTCCTGTGCTGGAGTGGCTAGAGCACCAGCACCCAACAGCATAGGGGAACTTGGGCCATGGTTCAATTGTCCCCAGGTCCTGTAGTGTTGTGGCTTTTTGGTTTTAAGAAATGTTTCCACCTGCAGTGTTTCATCCCATCCCCAAAGTCCACACCCCTCAGAGTTAGTTATATTAATTTCAGAGTTGATGTGGAGGGATACGAGGAAGCCTGCCTCAAAAAGAAAAAGTCCCATTGTAATCATTGGGTGTGCATGGTCCTTGTATTGTCGGTGTTTTCACCGACGTTATTTCGGCTTGCATGGTTTTACCTGCGGCATTATTTGCAGTGCAGCTTTCTCTGCGACATTATGACCTCCTGTCATTTGCAGGTTGTTCCATCCTATTTGTAGGACAATCTGTCTCTGTGTGTCCCAGTTCATTACATCCATAACATCTGAGTTTGAATTTATCCCCATTTCTAGGCAGATACGATTTCTGTTTTGCATTAGCTGAATTATTTTGTACCATGTTTCTCTGTGGTTCAGGTCCTTTGTCTTGAAATCTCTCATTTCTTTCATAATGAGTAATTATCTGCAGGCTTCACTTGACACAGATTTTCATGTAAGGCACTTCCTTTCTATATGAGCTCTTAAATAGTTCTTGGCATTGCACACATAATCAAGTTTTGTCATTCTGGCTGTAGTGTTCTGACAATTAATTCCACTATCTCTCTCTCTCTCTCTCTCCCTCCCTCCCACACTATCCCTCCCCCCCCCACTGTCATGCAGACACTTGCAAATATCACATTTATTTAAGACCAGCATATCAAGTTGATCTCCAGCCTTCTACGGACAATCCAGCTTTCTCTCTGTAAATATTGTCTACTATGACCATTGTTGAAATGTTCCAGAAATCGGACTCTACACTGTCTCCAATCTAGTAACTGCTCCTGCTTGTAGCTTCACCACATGATCACTACACCTCTACTCCCTCACAATGCTGCACCTGCATATCTTCTGGTACTTGCGCTTGTGTCATTGTTCTCTCGAATGCTCTCAGAAATTCTAAGGCATCTGCCTTACTTTCTCCTCTCAATACTGGAAAATTGCTTCCATCCCATAGTGCAACAATAGGAATGACTGGCGTTGTCACTCTCTCATAATCTTGCAATACATTTTCTCTTCTCTGTGTCATCTCCTGATTTTCACCTCTCAACTCCTGTACTTCTGGCATTTCATTTCTTCTAGATTGACCTGCAGTTGGTGTACTCGCTCTCCTTTCTGGAGTTAGACTTAAATTCTGTATATTGTTCATAACTCTGTTCATGAATATTTCCAGTTTCCATTCCATTCTTTTTTTCATGCTCTTCCACATCAAATGACATTGTCTCTACTGGCATTCTTCTCAAACCACATCTATCAAATATCACAGGTGTCTTCATAACTCCTCTCATTGGCGACTCAATACTTCTTGGTTTGAACTCAGGTGCATCCATTGAAGGAAAATTTGTTCTGAACCATCCAACTGGATCTAGACAATGGATTCTCTCCCCTCTTCAGGAATCAGCCCTCAACCAGGGCTTCTGCTGTCTGCGGCACCTTCAGCCGCCCACTTCTTGCCCTCAATCGGCCGTGACCAGGAACAAGGAATCAGCACCCGACCAGGGCTTTTGCTGTCTGCGGCTGCGGTGCCTTCAGCCGCCCGCTCCTCATCCTTGATCAGCCACCACCTGGAACAAGGAATCAGCTCCCGACCAGGGCTTCTGCCATCTGTGGCTGTGGAGCCTTCAACCGCCCGCTCCTTGCCCTCAATCAGCCTCCACTAGGAACAAGGAATCAGCCCCTGACCAGGGCTTCTGTCATCAGTGGTGCCTTCAGCTGCCTGCTCCTCATCTTCAATTGGCTGCCACCAGGAACAAGGAATCAGCCCTAGACCAGGGCTTCTGCCATCTGTGGCTGCAGTGCCTTCATCTGCCTGCTCCTCACCCTTGATTGGCCACACCATGAACAAGGAATCAGTCCCTGACCAGGGCTTCTGCCATTTGCAGCTGTGGTACCTTCAGCCACCCGCTCCTTGCCCTTGATCAGCCACCTCCAGGAACAAGGAAAAAGGTCCCAACCAGGGCTTCTGCCATCTGCGGCTGTAACCTTCAGCTGCCCACTTTTCACCCTTGATCGACCACCACCAGGAACAAGGAATCAGCCCCCAATCAGGGCTTCTTCTGCCTGTGACTATGGTGCCTTCCATCGCCCGCTCCTTGTCCTCAATTGGCCACCACCAGGAAAAAGGAATCAGCCCCTGACCAGGGCTTCTGTGGTCTGTGGCACCTTCAGCTGCCCACTCCTTGCCCTCAATTGGCCACCACCTGGAACAAGGAATTATCCCCCGACCAGGGCTTCTGATATCTGCGGCTGCAGCACCTTCAGCCACCTGCTCCTTGCCCTCAGTTGGCTGCCACCAGGAACAAGGAGTCAGCCCTCGACCAGGGCTTCTGCCATCTGCAACTGTGGCACTTCAGCTGCTCGCTTCTCACCCTCGATCAGCCTCCACCAGGAACAAGGAATCAGCCCCTGACCAGGGCTTCAGTCGTCTGCAGTGACTTTGGCTGCCTACTCCTCACCCTCAATCATCCACCACCAGAAGCAAGGAATCAGCCCCCAACCAGGGCTTCTGCCGTCTGCATCTGCGGTGCCTTCGGCAGACCACTCCTCACCCTCAATCAGCCGCCACCAGGAACAAGGTACAAAAGTCGGATTGAAAGCCGCAACTGCCATTGGCTAGTGTGGCAGTGGCTCTGGACCGGATTGGCAGGGTCAAACTGCACTACCAGCCCTATTGGCCACTTGCTTTACCACTGCTCTTTCCCAGCTTCTATGGCGTGCTTTTCCAATAGCTATACTGCCTCACTGCCTGTAATTTCTGAAATGCATGTTTTTGTTAACTGATAGTGTAGGCAGCTTTGCATGCATCTAGGCAGCATATGTAATTAGAAAATAATTGTTTTTTTAATGGATAGCCTAGGCAGCCAATCGCACAGCTAGGTAGTACATTTTAATTCTAATTTAAAAAGGAAAATGCCTATTTTTTTGGATGCTATTAAAAGTGTAGTCAGTTCTGCACCACTCTAGGTGGTTGGCTCAGAGCCCAGAGTGACTCTAGGTGGTTGGCTCAGAGCCCAGAGTGACTGTGGATTGCTTAAGTAATGTACTGTGTGTAGATTGCTTATTTTTTGTATTACTGCTGTGCAGCTAGCAATTTTTATTTGCCTTGTTTTTACAGTTGAAGCTGCCTGCTGTTCTCTAACCCTATCCCCTTCTGCTTAGCCTGCTGTTATCTAACCCTTTATGCCCTTTGTCTAGATTTTTGCCCTATCTATGCTTCTCCTGTGCTTCCTTTCTTGGCTCTCTCTAGGGTTCTAATCCTACTCCTGCTCTCCTCTGAATTCCTGCCTGACATTTTGTTTCTCTCCCCTCCCAGTACTGCACCTCCTTAGCCATTGGGATTGCCATTGGCAAAGGTCAGCACCCCCCTCTCTCTCTCTCTCTCTCTCTCTCTATCTTGCTCTCTCTCTCTCTCTCTCTGTCTCTCTCTCTCTGCCCCTGACCCCCACTATAGCCACTGGAATTGCTGTTGGTGCCAGAGGCTAGCCCCTCATTCTCTCTTATTCGCCCCCCGATTTAGCAAGTGCCTGCCCCATGGAAACCAACCATAATTACAGCAGTTTCTCTACCTCTTCCCTCTTCAGAAATCAGCCCCCGACCAGGGCTTCTGCTGTCTGTGGCTGTGGCACCTTCGGCCGCCCACTTCTCAACCTCAATCGGCCACCACCAGGAACAAGGTATGAAAGTAGGATTTAAAGCCACAACTGCCATTGTCTAGTGTGGCAGTGGCTCTGGACCAGATTGGCAGGGTCAAACTGCACTACCAGCCCTATTGGCCATTTGTTTTACCACTGCTGTTGCCCAGCTTCTATGGCAGTTATTTCCAATAGCTATACTGCCTTGCTGCCTGTAATTTATCCCACCCTCCCACCCCAGCCCTGACCTCTATTACATGGTCTCAGATTCTGCCCCACTTCAGTGATTGGTACTCTGTCCTAGAGATCTCTCTCTCTCTCTCTCTCTCTCTCTCTTTCTCTCTCTCTCTCTCTCTCAAGACAACCACCACATCAAAGGGGTGCTACCTTTTTCTCCACTCTCCTCACCACATTTAGCAACCACGGCTGATTATCATAGCACAGTTCCTCTTCTTCTCAAAGAAAAGTACCAATCCAGTTCTAGGTGCACTGGCATCAAGCACAGATTGCTATTAGTTAGTACCCAGTAGTCTATAACTAAATATCCCTGTCTCCTTCTAAGGGCTTAGCAGTTTTATTTTACTGCAATACTCCTGCCTTGCCATGTTCTCCCTTTATTTGCTCTATGTAACCATTGCTATACCATGCCAATTCAGAGACCCTCTCTTAGATGCTTCTTTGGGGACTGCTACTGCATTCCCATCTGTCCAAAACCTCTTCTTTACCCCCATGCATTGCACATCCCACCCCTTCAGCCACCCAAGTCTGAAAGTTACCCCATTCACCCCTACCCAGACTTCCTCAGTGCCCTATCTGTGCTTGTGACTACCAGAGTACTCTCCCTCCTTGCCATCAGTTGTAATATTAGAATTATGGCTCAATATCCAAAATCCACATCTCTGTTATCATTATGTGGGCACTCTCAAAGAAATAAGGTGCTCACATCCACTATATGCTTTCTAATAAAGATGCTATTACTTCTCTTAATTTGCTCTGGAAACATTGAGGTAAATCCTGGTCCTACATCACCTCTTGCTTCCCCCATGGACTTTGCAGCTGCATCCGGACTCAAACTGATACTAGTTAATATTCTGAGTCTGACCAAAAAATGTGACCAGCTCCAAGCATGGGCAGCCCACACCGAACAAGATCTTATCATAATAACTGAATTGTGGCTCAAAAATGGCATATCTGACCAGCAAATTGCTTTGTTAGGCTATAAGCACTTCTGGATGGATAGAACCTCTGGAGGGGGGGTGCTTATCTATACTAAAGATAAATATTCTGTAACAGATGTACATTGCATGACAAAACCCAAAGAATATGAACTTGTCTCCCTTAAATTACACCTTCCATCTACTGAAACCATTAGTATTATTGGCTGTTACAGGCCCCCATCTGGTGGCACAGAGATCCTCTCTATCCTGAATTCCATTGTCACATCCAACAATAATGAAACTATCACACTTGGTGACCTAAATATGGACTGGCTCACCCACAAATCAAGTGTCCTTAAAAGCCTCTGCAATGAGCTCAGCATGACCCAGGTCATCACTGAACCCACTAGGCCTAATGCTATGAATGATGCTAACAGCTCTGTCCTTGACATCATTCTAACCAACCACCCACAGAAAATCCATAAATCTGCTGTCTTCCACAATGATATGAGTGACCATGGGATTGTGGTTTGCACCAGGCTCCAATAAAAGGTACACTCAACACCCAGGGTTATCATTAAATGGTCATTCAGGAAGCTCAATATTACAAGCTTCCTGTTAGACCTAACTAATGTTAGCTGGCAGAGACTTTACGGTGCCACAACAGTAGACAAAGCAGTTACTATACTTAATGAAAACCTCATTTAATTGATCAACAAGCATGCCCAACTCACCAAAACCAGAGCTCGCAAACACTCCCACCCATGGTTCACCCCAGAACCCAAATCCATACTTTCCAGCCAGGACAGATTATGGTCCAAGGATAGGCGTACCAAGTGCCCAGCTAATTGGCAGACCTTCAGAGCAGCTAGGAATGCCTGTGTTAAACATATACATGCTGCCAAGTCAACATATTATGTTACTTCCCTTGAGCAGGCATGCAGAAGCCTAGCTAAAATTTGGAGAACACTTAAATCAGTTGAGGGTCGCCAAGCTTCACCCTCCATCCCAACTAAGATTCATCTTAAAGGCATGGACATTGAAAATAGTGATCAGATCCTTGAAGAACTGGACTCACATTTTGCCACCGCTGGGATGGCTTTTGACACGTCTCCCTAAGTAGGTCTTTTAAAGCCCAACATGGATTCAGACTCCCACAAATATCCATTCTCTCCTTCTCCCTTCCAGCTTTAATCTGTCTCTTTCAAAGATATAGAAGACCTCCTTGTTAACTTAGACACTCGCAAGGGGGGTGTTAAAGATGGGCTTGAACCTTTCTTTCTAAAACTAGGCCACTGCCATCTTACAGCACCCATACTTAATATCTTTAATCTCTCCATCTTCACAGCCGTGGTTCCCTCATGTTGTAAATTTGCACATATCATCCCTCTTTTCAAAGCTGGTGACCTCTGTGAGTTTAACAATTATCGGCCTACCTCCATCTGGCATGGGGTCATAATGTCGCAAGACATGATGCCACATGGCAAAATTGTGCTGCTAATACAGTGCAATTTTGCCATGCAACATAAGCCTTTTTTTCTATGGGGTGTTCCACCACCACACCCCCGTTACAGGGGGCTGTGCCCAGAACCCTGCCACTAAGGATTCTCAAATCCAGGGGGGGGGGTTTACCTTGGGGAGCATGCAATTTCAGGAAAAAATAAAATGTCTGGGACTGGGAATCATACCTGGTCCCAGACGCAGTGCCTGGGTTCCTGCTGCTGTGGCTCAGTCCAGTGAGCCATGGCAGCTGCTCAATGGAACCCAATCCCAGCAGAGGTCTTATCTTCTGCCTGGGATTGTGTGAATGGTGCAATTCCGTGTATAGCAGTATACATGGTATTGCACCATTCGCTGTCATGGACAGCGCTGTATCGAGTTAGCTATAATGTCATACGCTATTAAGCGTACAACATAATGACCCAGTAGGTCTCCATTCTGCCTATCCTAGCTAAAATCTTTGAAAAGTTAAGCTACTACCAACTGAGACACCACATCAAAACCTTCTCCCTCCTCAACCCAGCCCAATCAGGCTTCAGGCCCAACCACAGCACCATCTCCACCCTTGCAAAAGTCACACATGACTGGGTCACTGTGCATGACACCAAAAAGGTAACCAGAGTCATTTTCTTAGATCTTAGCAAGGTGTTTGACACCGTCAACCATACCCTTGCTATTGACAGTTTCCTCAAGCTAGGTGCCTCACTTGCAACAGCCAAGTGGTTCACAAACTATCAGGTAGAACACAGAAGGTCAAGGTTGATGGCCACTTTTCAGGCTCACTACCCATTAGTAGGGGTGTCCTGCAAGGGTTCATTCTTGACCCTATACTGTTTTTCCTTGATATCAGTAACCTTGGCTCCAATATCATAAACTCTAAACCCCACTTTTTTGTGGATGATACCGTGTTGTATACATCTAAACCTACTGTAGCCGAAGTCATAAATGAACTCCAACTTGATTTTGCACAACTAGAACAGAATCTCATTAATTCCATACTACTCCTCAATGCAAAAAAAAGGCAATGTTCTTCACCCTTAACAACTCAGTACATTCAGACACTACTCCATTACAAAACCACATTATCACTGCCTTAGGTGGACTGCTGGAGGTTGTGCCCAAATTTAAATACCTAGGCATGTGGTTTGACACTAAACTCACCTTCAGTGCTCACATTGACAACCTTGTGTGCAAACGTAAATCTCAACTAGGCTTCTTTTTTAGAAACAAATCTCTTTTCATGACTGAGATTAGAAGAAGGCTTATCCAGGCCACCTTCCTACCCCTACTTGATTATGGTGACATCATCTACAATTATATCTCTGCAGCCAGTTCACACAAACTGGATGTCCTTTTCCATCAGGTCATTAGGTTCATAACAAATGCCCCTTCTGGAACACAACATTGTGACCTATAATCAGCTGTTGGGTGGATGTCACTCTCAACCAGGCTCATGATTCCTGCTGGAACATGGACACTCAAAATACTCTTGGATGAGCTACCTGGCTACTTATCATCCCTTGTCCATATATCCCAAAGTACGTACTCACTCAGGAAATCAGACTTTTTACTTCTAGATATTCCACGGACCCGTACCACTTTTAGCAAACAGGCTATATCCTACACCCTCCCTGCTGCCCGGAACCAGCTCCAGAATATTCTTAAACTTACTTGCTTGGTTCCTGTTAATATCATTAAAACACTGGTTGGTTATAAACTGAAACATATATGCAGCTGCAATTAGCTTGGCCGGTTACGCAATTTCTCAAGATTTGCTCCTCCTTTCCTCATCCTTTTGCTCCCTCTTACCTTCTCTCAATCTCCTCCCCTTTCTGCAACTCACCCATTTAGGAAGTTCTTAGGTTGATCTGTATAGATGTGCTCCAATTTTTATATTTCACTGTATTATTTTGTATTTTGTAAACCATTGTTACTGCTGTGTACTGCTATGTATGCCTCATGAAAGTATGTATATTACCTTGCCTCTATCTCTTTACATGTCCTGTATTTTTACCCTTGTTATGTATTCTGTATGCGTTGCATTTGTATATACTCTGTTATATGCTCTCAGGACCTCCTTGTGAATGAGCTTGCTCAATGGAGTTATTCCTGCAATAAACTTGAACTTAAAATTGCTAAGTCCCTCACTCTGCCCTTACATTGCTGAGAGCCTCTGATCCATACCAGCTTTCACTTTTTCCAAGTGACAGATCAACCTCTCAGTTGTTAAGACTGAGCAAAGTAGAGTAGATTTCACTGTGACCCTTTCATTGTACTCACTAGTGGTTTTCACAATAAATCCACCCCTTTAGTTTAGTTTAGTTTCATTGAAGACAGTGGGCAGCTTTAAGAGAGGATGGGATAGGCATAGGGAGAAGGTAAGGTTCATGGGTAGTGTGGATGGGAGGTGTGGGGAGGGAGGGCAGGGACAGTAGCTCAAGCTGTGTACCCTGCAATACGAGCAGACTGTATAGACCAAATGGCCTTCTTCTGCTTATTTCAAAAACAAAAGGGCATAGAAAGGGTACAGGCAGTACAGGGCAACTAAAATCGTGCTGGGGTTGCATCGCAAGCCATACAAAGAGACTAAGGGATCTCAACATGTACACCCTGGAAGAGAGGAGAGAGAAAGGGGGATGTGATAGAAACCTATAAGTACCTCACAGGGGTGAACAGGGTGAAAGAGAGGAGTCCCTTTCAAATGAGAAAGCACCAGGACAAGAGGGCATTCAATGAACCTGGAGGGAAGAGTTTAAGAGCGATATGAGGAAGTACTACTTCACTGAAAGAGTGGTGGATGCCTGAAACAGACTACCAGTGGAAATGGAAACAAAAACTGTTGTAGGCTTCAAACATGCATGAGGTACACATAAGGGAATATTAGAAAATAGGCAGGGAGGAGAGATGGTCACCAGAGACCATTTAGGGTCCATAGAGACAGATTAGACAGGGACCATCCAGGCAGACTGGGCGGGCCAAGCAGTCATTTTCTGCTGACAAATTCTATGTTACAGTGTTTCTATGAAATAAGTATGCTGTGCAAGCATAACTAGAGAAAAGTTAGTTACTTAGCAATATCAGTAGATCTTTGAGAAAATCTCCATGGAGCCATGGTACGTTTGACTGTAACCCATCAGCATCCCACACATGAAGTGTTTGCAAGATGGGGCAGCCCACATCAAGTGCCCACATGCACATTATCAGCACATAGCATCACCTATATAACATAGGCAGCCCCCAACTACTTCACTGCCATGTCCACTTGACAATTATTTAGACTTCATTTCAGGGATTATCTGATGTCTACTTATGTTTGTACTTGTACCTGAAACTCATGCTGGTTGTAAATCTATATCATGTGTATCAGTGTACTTTGATTCCTTGTATCATCTTAGAATTTATTTTGATCATTTCTGCCCTCTCCAAGATTCTCAAAAAAATATGTTCACTAACAACTGACTGAACATCTTAATCTGAACAATCTGCCCTCTCCCATGCAATCTTGGTTCAGAAAGACAAGTCAACAAATAGACATGGAGAATGGTTTCTTCACCAGGCTGTCATTCTGAACCTCTCCAAGGCCTTCGACTTAGTGGATCATACAATATTCTTCCTCAAGCTCAGGACCCCAGGTCTCACTAAACCAGTCATCAAATGGTCTGAAACCTAAATAACTGAATCCAGTTAGTGTCCATACAAGGTATTAATTCAGGCCTTGCTGTATTAAATCTTGAGGTTCCTCAGAGGTCAATCCTTCGCCCTCTGCAGTTCTCCATTGTTGTTAATGACTTCACTGAAACATAGTGGGGGTGTCATCTACATATGCATGCAAATTACATCATACTCTACTATACTACAATGACAATTATGAGGTTAATTCAGTATTCCAGTCTGATTTCAACACAGCCTTCTCCTGTTTTGTCAACAACCATTTGATCCTTAATGTAACCAAAACAAAGCATATGGTATTTGGATCCCAGAACTTCCTAAATCATTCAGCTGATCCACCTGCAATCATAACATCAGCTATCACTACCGAGAAAGTCACTGTATTCAAATGTAGAGGAATCTTGAATGATGTATCACTTACATACAATAAGCACATGGATCACACTTTGTCGGGCCCTAGCCCAGCTTTCTCTGCAGGTCTAAATGCTGTCTCAGTGCTGACGCAAGAAAACAAGCAGTGTCCCACTTAGTGCTCCCTTCCATTGACTATGGAGACATCATAAACTGCTGTGTAAATAAAAACTCTCTTCTGCCCCGGATCTCTCTCTCACTCTGCTGCCCTCTCCTGCTCTCCATTTTTGTTAATGACCTCCTAGAAAGCACAGTGGGGGTGTCATCTGTATACATATGAAAATGACGCCATGCTCTACTATAGTACTATGACAATGTGAGTTAAATTCAGTACTCCGGTTACACAAAAACTGTACCAATGAGGTCTCTCTCCCATGTACAGGTGCTGGACATGTGAGTCAGGGATGTGCTCTATCTCCCACATACTCTTGAGCTGTGTGAAATGACATGCCTTCTGACAGGAGGCAGATGCTATCTGCAGAGATCATGAGCTTGCCTATCTGTCTGTCTGCCCCCTTGGTCATGTTAGGACATGTGGCAAAGGCAAGCTCAGTCATTATTATCAATAGCACTCAGGAACTGGCTGTTGGCAGCCCTGGTCACAGCAAAATGAACAATCTTACAGTTCGCCCATGCTGCAGCGACAAACGTGTTGCTGACACCAATTACTGTGCTGGCAACATGCTGCCTGGCATTACAGCACCAAGCATTATGTCTCCTGGGAGTTACAGTGCCAAAGTGCCCTACTGGACAACAGTCAGCCTTTGAGGGGGGCTTTGCCCCCAATGCATGGGGCTTTGCAGTTCCCAGAACTAAATATAACCTCCTCCAGGGTGGGCATGTCCCAGAGGGAGCAGAAATTGTGTGGGCACAAAGGGCAACATAAGTGCGGGGAGAGCTAAAATCAAGATCGCCCCATTCACTGTCACTCTTGTTGTGGCATCTCACTGCAGCAGCAAAATGTACTCAGCAACTTGATGGGATACATAATCCTACAGCACTGGAGAACACAGCAAGCACCTGCAGTGCCTGAATGGCTGAGGGAACTTGAAAAGAAGGTGAGCTTTGAAAGAGTACATTTTTCTATGGCTCACAGGCTGGACAAATACATGGACACATGGGGAGCATATCTAAAATCACCACATTGTAAGATACCAGAGGGCCACTTCATGCTGGCCTATCTGGTCCTAGATGATGACAAAAACCAATAACATCACCTGCCAGCTAACCACCTGCCAAACCCTCTCCTCCCTTCCCCTCTCTCTTACCTCACAAGTAGCAAAACCTCTTCCACTCCACTAGGAACTTCATAGATGGTGGAGGACTTACATGGAAAAGCTCACATGCACTATTGTTTATTAAAAAACAGATGACAAATGTTCCACACACGGTTACATGCACACCTTCTGTGCCACTTCTGTTTTACACTGGAATGTTAACATGTAGTCTTTTCCTCTTGGACTTATCTCACTGTTTAATATTCAAGGTATACTTCTAGCCCCACTTGTTTTAGTGTTGTACTACCAAGGGGTTGGTTCTCCCAGCCCTGGCCAAAACTTTTATTTGTACCTGTTCATGTACCATTATCTGTTCTGTTATATGTTTACTGTAAAACTTAATAAAATTTCGATAATTGAAAAATTCCAATACTCCAATCTGATTTCAGCATAATGTACTCCTAGTTTGTCAACAACTGTCTGATCCATAATGCGACTAAAACAAAGTCTAAGGTGTATGGATCCTAGAACTTATTAACTCATTCAGTCAATCCACTTGCAATCATAACATCAGATGGCAACACTATTGAACAAGTCACTATATTCACATATAAAGGAATCTTGCTTGATGTATCACTTATATACAGTAGGCATATGGATCTTAGGGTCCAAGTTCAGCCCTCTCTGTGGGCCCAATTCCAAGATGCATGGCGCAACTCAAGGGTGTATGCAAATTGCACCATGAGGCGTTATGCCAGGGACCCTGTGCTGTATTCCAAGACAGGGAGGGTCCTTGGCACCTATGTCCTGTGACTTGCAGCAGCCACAGGCTAGTGCCACAGGAATAGAGCAAAGAACCTGGGCATCATAAGTCGTGGCCCACAGATAACTGCCCCCCAGAGACCCCCACCCCAGAACACCACTGCAAGCACCTGTGGGCATTGGGGGGGCTGACCAGGTGGCACTGGTGTTTAGGTGGCATTGTGAAAAATGGACCCCGGGGGTCCCTGACATTCAGGGGGTGGAGGGCATGTCTGTGCTGGAGGGGTACGGGGAGATGGGCTATGTGCACGTCATGGTGCTGCGGAGTGGGCATCCATCAACTGGCATGGATGGATGCCACTTAGACCATCTCCCTGCTGGTCTAACTCCACTGCGCTATAGCAGCTCTTGAAATAGTGTAAGAGGGTTATGGCAGCTGCCCTTTTGGAATAGGGTGCAGTTGCTGCCATAACCCACCTTGCACCATGCTGCAGTGGGTTGCGGGCATAGTGGGTGGCATAGCCCACCTTTGGTTCAACCCACATGCAGCATGGCACAAGCCACGACTTGGAATCCCGACTTGCGTAACACATGGCACAAGGTGGGGTTTGCACCATGGGGTTTGGCATAAATCATGTTACGCCATGTGCAACACATCTTGGAATCCGGCCCCACGTGTCTAAATGCTATCTCAGTGATGACACGAGGGAAGCAGGTGGTCTTCCACTTATTGCTTCCTTCCTCTGACTATGAAGACATCATATACCACTGTACAAATAAAAACCCTGCTGCCCCTGAATCGACTGTACAACAAGTTGTGCAGATTCAACTCCTGTTGAAGCTCCACCCATCATCGTCTGCTGTATAACCAGCTGAACTGTTGAAGGTGTGACTACGATTGGCTTGCTTATACACTATCCACAAGGAAAATCTCTTGAATATCCCAAAACCCACCTCACTAAGTGAAGCAGTGCCTATTCACTACATTCAACAAGAGCACTTACCATCTCAGTTCCTAGGATGTAGTGTGCATTTGCGGGTCTGACACCTAGAACAGCCTCTCACTTCAGCTGAGAAATGCTTTTTTTTTTTTGGTTGTTTAACCAGGAATAGCACACTAAGGTGAAAGCTTTTTTACAGGAGCAACCTGGGAGCACAAGGAAGTTAAGTGACTTGCTCAGGGTCACACAGTATGCAAGTGGAAGCTGTGGGATTCAAACTCTGGTCTGGTCTGCTGGATGTCACCAGATTTGCAGCTTAGAGCCTTAGACCACTGCACTATACTGCCTTCTAACTTCTAGTTTGCAAGAGTTCAGGTCCAGTCTTTCCAGCCACCTTAGAACTCCCTGTATTAGTTTTAGTTAAATATTCCCCTCTCCCTATCCCAGACCATGATCATGCTGCATAACGTTGCTTTTACTCTTTAATTGATGCAAACTTGCTTTATTAGCAGCTTTGATTACTGTTTGGTTAGACTTACTACACCTATATTTATTTTTATTTATTTTGCATTGTATATTTCAGCCTGTATGTAACTTTTCCTGCTGGATAATATTAATCTGTTTGGGACCCCCATGAAAATAAAATGGTGCATCTCAAGGGTTTTACACAGTTAAAAAAATTTCAGATAAATAAGTAAACAGTTTAGCTCCTACCTTGCTCTGTGGTTGTCAGTTTGTTATGAGCAATATCCCACTAGAAGTTTTTTTTTTCTCTGTATGATACAAATGATTGCCTCTATACGTAGGAAAAATTACAGAAGACAGTTTGAGAGTGGAGACAGGAAGTAATTATAAAGACAAAAAATGCTGCAATTTAAAAAAAAAATTTTTGCATGAAAAAACAAGAAAGCTGTTTTATAGAGTAAAGGAAAAAGAAGTGACTACTCAGATGATGACTTCCAGAGCAGAGCCATCCTGCATATTATAACAAGCATACATCTTGATGAAGTGGTGAGGGAAACCACAAAACATTGACTTGTAGAGACCCCTAGTTTGATGTGACTAGCTGGGTGAAAAATAAAAAAACAAAACAAAACAACCAGTGAGTAAGTCTTTACTCTTGATGGCGTGGTTATAAGTTATTGCTGGCCATTACCTGTGATATGATGTGCATGTTGCTGTGTTGTCTTACTGTATTTCACTTCTTACTTATGTTATGGTACAACTGTTTTATAAAATAGGCTGGCTGGGTTGTAACCTCATTGGTTAAAACATTACAGGACTGTTAATTATTATATGACAACAGCACACCTCACCTGACCAAAATATCCATTTAACAAATAAAAGCCCATTTTATAAGTCAGATAACACATTCTAAAATACGTGGCCATATTTTTTTTCACCCTTGCTCTACACTGCCTCCCCCCATCCTCTCCCCTCATTGCGCTTACTATGGGCCAGATATTCAAAACTTTGCACTGGGAGCAAATAGTTTGCGCAGGGTTAGCACCAGGTTAGCGCGGGTCCGCTATATTGAAAAGGTCAAATAGCGCACGCAAACTGCACTAGTGCTGGGCAAAATAATAATGTATGCAAGGGGCAAACTGAGGAGGAGTGCACATGAATACAGGCGCAATGCTATATTTAGCGAATAGCACCATGCAAGGTGTTTTTGCACGACTTAGCGTAACACTTTGTGCGGTGCAAATTACCACCCAGGAAAAGGTAGTCTTAACTCTGGGCAAACCAGCTTTGCGTAATTTGGTGGCTTTGCACGACTCTTGTGCAGCTTTGCATAACCCTAACAAGTAAGTTTGACACATAGAAATAAGTCAGACAGAGGACATATGTTGCTCACTCATGGCATCCCTATGATGACATCATCTGCCACCTGTCCCAGCCATGCCAGGCAGTAAGTGGTGACCTGGCTCCCAGTGGACACCATGGCAGTGCAGCCATACAGCACACACCTGCAGGCCACCCTTCTGTGGACACCAACAGATGCCAGCACACACATGCAGCACTGTGGGCATAGAGGGTGTTGAGGGGAGGGTGTACAAGTGGCTGGGCTGCACCACAGACTGGGTGTGGCCACAAGGCTGGGACAAGCCACGCAGTGCACATGGGCCAGTGTTGGGAATACCCCAAAACCAGTGTGCCTGTCTGATGATATGTGTGTGTGTCCCTGGCCACATATCGTACATCTGTACAGACACCACAGCACACACAGCCAGCCGTGTATATGTCACTGTGAGCATCCCATGCCAGTGGTACAGCATCTGTGGGTCGCACAACAGCGTAACAGTAATGTCCACTGTCAGTAAACACCTGCAAGTTGCACCATAGGCATTGCTGTGTCTCTCAAACTACTGGCACCCTTGCTACTGTAGTTTCTGCTGTGCACTGCAGCATGAACTACAGTTTGACAATTGCATGCAGCACCACCACCTGTGCCAGAGCTGTGTAGTCTCCTTGGACACAGTATTCTATGCTGTACTGTAAAAATGTAGCCTGCAGCTACCACCATTCACTCCCAGACTGACCTACAGATGGAGTTGTGGGAAGACCCAGCCAGCCCCTATACTTCCAGACTGACCTACAGATGGAGATGTGGGACCCTGCAATAGTGCTGGGCAAACTGCATACAAATCAGGTCATAATGAGATGCTAATCTGGATGTTTGCCCACAGACTACCTAATTAGGCTCATTTGCATGTCACTTTTGAATATAGCACAGTTTTGCCCCGGGCACATGTGATTGTGCTGGGCAAACTACTTAGCCCTGCGCTAAACCTTCTCAAATGTGTTTGTGCCACGCAAACATTTTGGAAATATTGTACATTTTTGCACAATGTAATTTCACATGTGCTGCTGCTTGCAGCTTTATTGACTCCTCTCCTTTGCTAGCACACACATTGGCCATATAGTTCATCTCTACCTTCCTTCACGTCGCTGTGAACTGGGATGCTGTTGTGGTTTGTACTTCCTGATTGCTATATTCAGAGCTGTCTTATTCCCGGGCTATTTTTACACTTCACTCCCAGCCCAGTTGCCCAGCACCCTTAGCATGCTATATTCAACAGGTTTAGCACCAGGGCTATCCCTTTTGAATATAGTGAGCTATTGGGTCCAGGCTAATTTAGCATGCTGGGCAGTGCTAATTTAGCCCCAAGGCAATGTTTTGAATATCTGGCCCTTTGTCTCTTACTTGCTGTGCAAGTTTCTCTTCTTTTTGATCTGGCAAAGCCACCTTAGGCTGCTCCTGTTCTCTCAACTGAACAGGCTTCACCTGAATTATTGTTAAATGTGTTTTAAACAATTCTCTCTTTTATTGTATCATACTGTAGTTGAAAGCTTAAATTTTGTTATTGTATAATCTGTTTAGCTAGTTTTCATATCCTTCCAACATGGAACCTTTGTAAATGAGTGGTTTCCTGCTCAAAGGTATTGTAATCAAAGATTGAAATAAATAAATAAAAGAGAATAATGCAGTTCAAAGTTGGTTGCAGCACTCAGTTAAGCTTAATGCCTAATAACCACTAGAGGCATGTATTATTCCCTTATAACTTCACATTTTGTCATGCGTAATCCTTACTTTACCGTCTGTTTTGTACTCTCCCGTGACATCCCTAAAAATTGTCATTTATTGTATAGTGCACCTGCCTTGCTAACAAAAACTACGCACATTAATACACAATAACAGAATACAGGCTAGTGTTTGAAAAACAGCTTCAATAGAAAGCACATGTTTTCAAGTTAAATGTAGTTCTCCCATATAACTGTGAGCTCAATAAGAAACTGAAATGGTTGTCTCCAGGGACCCATCATATATTAGCCATTAGTTGCTTTATTGAACAAAGTGGTCAGAACTGCCATCCCTCCCGTCTTGGTGGAGCAACAAAAGGCTGTTAACTCAAGTTACCTTCTCGGGTCCAGTGACCTATCTCTACTTCTTCTTCCAAACACCTGCACAACAATGGGAGACCAGGCCTTTTCTGTCTGTGCACCTAGACTATGGAACTCCCTCCCATTACCTCTTTAGAAGGTCCCTGTGGGAATCACCTGAAAGCAAGCTTGGCTTGTAACTGCACTTATTCCTGCTATGTCCTCCCTCCAATGACTGGTGTGCTCTAGTCCTTTGCCTGGCCTGTCCAGGACCATGACTATGTACCTTTGTGTTATCTGTACATACTGCTTTTAATGCACTGACCCTTAATTTACTGTTACTTTACCCATATATTGTTGTCTTTTCACTGTTAAAATTTATAAGTCTACATTTCTTGTAATTTCCAGGGTCATACCTGAAAATAGGAGGGAGGGAGGAAGGAAGGAAGGCAAGGAGGAAGGAAGGAAGGAAGGAAGGAAGGAAGGAAGGAATTTTTGTCCTGTAGAAGCCATTTTTGTAAGGGCTAAAGCCTGAGGTTCAATGTGGAGGAATAGTTCCTCCCACATCCCCTTTAAAGGCTAGCCTCCCATGGCAGTTCCCCACTTAGTACATTGTGAAGGTCCTCCCCCTTTGCTTGCCTAGTTCCTGTGAGGCTAGTGGGCTGAACCTCCTTGGATTTCTCTTCCCCTGCCTGCTTTTCACTTTTGCTTCAATACTATTGTGTGCCCCCTCCCCCCCATCCTGCCAGTTCCTTCCCTGTCCCTCCCATTTTTTTTTTCTCTTTTCTCTGTCTCCCCCATTTTTCTGTTCTGCTGCCTTATGGCCCCCTCCCCATTCCAGATCGTGTTCTACCCCAAGCCCCGGCTTTTCCATTTTGTATGATACCTTTGCTTGCTCCAGCACCCCCCTTTCACCCACTTTCTATCCCATGCTCGTTCCCAGACTGTCCTCCTTTGCCGATCTCATTGTCCTAGTCCTTGGGGTGTTTACCTCTCCCACTGCTTGGGCCCTGTTGCTTCTGGCCCATTGTTGTCTGCTACAGCTGTTTTGCAGTGTTTCTGTATGCTGCCTTCATCTCACTGGTTGGCATCCTGTACCTTTCCTGGCTCCTCTCAGTGCAGCTTGGGCTGGCATCTTCTGGTTTTCTTCTGGATGCTGCTTGTTGGGCTGCATGCCTGGGTGGTCAGCCAGGGAGTAGCGGTATTTCTGCAGGAGACCTACATCGAGGACTGCCTGCGCAGCTGGTGACTGATTGAGTTAAGGTATCTGAACCTCCTACAGCTTGGCATGGCATTCATCTCTTTTGTGTAGTTCCATTATTCTTCTCACTGTACCTTTGTTTTTGTTCTTTCTTGACCCCCTACTGCTTGCCTCTGTACTCTGGCCTGTCTGCTTGTCAACCTCACTTTGCTGATTATGGCATTTGCATTTTTTTATGTTTCTCAGAACTGTTGCTGTTCTCAGTGGGCTGTTTGCTCCCTACTACTTTGCACATTGTCATTCTTATCACTGTCTGGCCTGGCAGATGCCCTTGTGAACTGTTCCTGTGTGTATGATCACTGGGTTGTTGGACACTTGACGACTCAGTTCTTTTACTGTGACCACCTTAGCAAGCCCTGGCATGCTACTTATTTTCCTGCTCCACCAGCGCATGTTCACTGTCACCTTACTGTGCTTTCCTCCTTTCTAGTTTGCAGAAGCTGGGGTTGCAGTAGCCTGCAGCTCCCCTCACCTGTGCTCCTACTCCATTACCTTCTGTGCTTTCTGCTAAGAGAGGTTACAAGAACCCTGAAGTGAACTTTTTCCTTGCTCACCAGCTCTGGATCTGGTCCACCCAATCCTAACTATGCCTATCACAGATGCACCACGCTCACCTGCAAAGACGGAACCCATGCCTGCCCCGCGTTTTGTCTTCTCTCCTTCTGTCCCCCTGGCTCTGCAGTCTGCCTCTGCTATCTCCTTCCTGGAGCCCCCCTTCCCAGTTGTCCCCCATCCCCATTCCTGCCCTTGTCCCGTGCTCCCCTGGTTTTCCTTTTGGGCCTTTTGCTCCTCTCACCAGCACTCCGTCTCCATCTCCACCTTTCCTATTGTCCTCACCTGTGCTACCTCCACCCCTAGTCTGGAGACTGCACCCCTTACCATTTTACTCCCAACATCTATACCCTGCTCAGCCTCAAGAGCTTTGTTCCCTTATACTAATCATGGTACTCCTCACGTTCCAGCATTCAGTTACCTGCAACGTTCACACCTGCTTCCTCTTCCACACCCCTTGCTGTACTCCCTAGATCCCGCATCACTGACTCTAATCACGTAATTTATTTGTCAGGCATTATCCATCTGCATGACTATCGTATGGTTTGCTTCTGTTCCCCAGCATATCTATGGATCATCCTTCCCTAGGCTCTGCTATACCGGAGCCTCTTTCAGGTTCCTACCCCTTCCTTCATTCCAGTCTGTTTGGTATTGCAGATGCTCAGCTTGTGGCTCCCCTGTTTTTCCTACAGCGGGGGACTGGGGTGTCATGTTGGGGCATCGTTGCTCTGATTAGTTGGACCTTGCTTTATGTATGCTATTTGTCTGCCCTGCCCTCCTTGCTCCATGGCTTCCACTACCCTCACATACTGTACATTGTTACCTTTACAGCCTAACGGACCTTTATTCCTTCATTCATTCCATTACTGACCAGCATGCTCCTCCCTGGATTACTCTGTCTCCACCTTACTGCCATTTCTGATACCTTCCTCCTCATGTTTTCCCACTCTGACTTGCTGCCTTCCCCTTCATACTGCCTACTTCTTTACCTACCTGTGACTCTGCAGCCAGATGCCTTTTCCTTGCTCAGCCCATACCAGCAGTTTTTCTGGACTCCGTCCCTAACCTGTACCTTCTGAGGCCCTGAGTGAAGGTAGGCTTGCCCTATCTACTAGAGATGGGATTCTGTTACAATCACTACTACCTACTACTTACAAACCTGACATCCTCCATCCTTAGCTCTGCCTGGCAGCATCAAGTGAAGGTTAGCATGCCCTAACTACCAGGGATGGGAGCCATGTCTGCAATCTACTGTTTCATCCTTATGCATTCTCTACCTGATACCCGGTTGCCGCTTCCCTTCGGGAACGGGAACACCATACCCCAATTGTCTTCAACATCCTACATCTGCCTGGTGGCATCAGCTGAAAGTCATCTTGCCCAGACTAGCAAGGATGGGTGCCTGTGTCTGCAATTGACTGTTTCAGCCTTATGCATTTTCTACCTGAATACCCAGTTGTTGCTTCCCTTCGGGAACAGGACCACTATTCCCATTTACCTCAACACCTACCTCACCAGTCTACATTCCTGCACTTCCATGGAGTTATCATACTCATCTTCAGTTTGACTTGTTTGTTTGTTTAATTTTGTTGGCCCGGTAATCCCACTGGGCCTAGAAGTCCCTTTTTCAGGGGCGACCGGGGGTGGGGGAGGAGGATACGGATGGTAAGTAACTGAAACTGAACCAGATCAAGCTGTTGGTGGTATTTGTTTCGTGAATGAGGGAAATTTGGCCAGGACACTGGGGACAGTCCCCTACTCTTTTCCATAAGTGCCATGGGATCTTTAACATCCACCTGAACTACCACCAATCCAGGCAGATGGGACCTTGGTTTAACGTCTCATCCAACAGACGGCACCTCAGAAATGCAGCACCCCTCTCATGCTGCACTACAGTGTCAGTATTAGGATATTAACCCAAGTGCCAGATGTGTGAACTGAACCCACAGCCCTCTGATCTCCCGACATCAGAGGTGAGGGTGCTACCTACTGAGTCGCTGACTCTGTGGACTTCCTCATGTTTTGTATTTGGACTCCACGGGCTTGTTCAGGCTCTACCTCCACTCAGCTCGACTGACTCCTGGACTTCCTTGCTACCGGTCCTCCCAACTTTGTAGCACATGGTACCTGGATTCACCTCCTGGTTTTGCATGGATCCACCTCCCATGGCCTACAGCTGCTGTCCTGCATTCTTATTCAGTTTGCTGTGGTGCTGGCCCCAGTCCTGTTCCTTTCTGCACCTACCGATGTCAATGCGGCTTGGCCTTTGCTGTCTTCTTCTCAGATGCCTTACTCCAGTCTGCCGCCTTCCACTCCAGACTGTTCCCTCCATCATTGGCTGGCTGCCTTCTCCTCACCACCCTGGCAGCTCAGAGCTCCTGCCTGTTTGTTGTGGCTCTTTATGGGCATTTTTCAACTATCACCAGTCAGTATTCCTACCTAGTCAGCTACTCCTACCCTTTCATCTACCTCATATTCCTACCTCAGCCACCCTAACGGTTTCCATCCACCACTCTCCGGAGTACTTGTTCATCTCACCTGAAGAAAACGTCTTCTAGCAACAGCCCTTGAACAACATGTCTTATAAACTCCTACATCATCATAGATTATTAGTACTTCCCAATCGTCTCCCCAGGATCAGTTCTGGAATTCCATTTGACTGGACTATAGAAAGATCTCATTCCTGAACTGACTCTGCAGGATGCTTCCCCGAATATCCTATCTCCCATGTCTCATAGGACCTAAGATTTAGTGGTGCCTTTTCCACTCCTATCTTTTACCTGGAAAGGTGACCTAATTCCTTCCACTATGCACCAGCTCCATAATAATCATCACTGTTATGGACAATGGGAACAGCAAGATACCACATAGCAGTAGTGGCTTCATCCGTTTTACCTTTTAATAGCCGTCTTCTACGAGCACTGACTCTGTTTGATCATGTTACTGGATTCCTACTCCTCAATAGCCATTGCATGTCCTAAGACCTTCCCAGCTCTCGTATCATTGGATATCTGGTGCCTAGCTGCCTTACTAAAGTTACTGTATCTGAGCCACTATTCTCCAATCCCTGGATGTCACCATACTTCATACAGTCCTCTACATTCCTTCATCTAATTGGGCAGCTGCCCATCCGGCGGCCCTTCTAGCTCATCCTTCATGATTACCTCCCTTACTCCCTCCAGTGAAGACTTTCACTGAGGGCAGACTTCCATTGATTTATCAGTCAGCATATCCACATCCAAGCTGGCTGTCTCACTATCCCAGTCATGCCCCTCAACAGGCCTATTCCTATTAAACATGCTTAGCACCCTTGGCATTCAACACCGTTCTCAATTTCCCATTACCACATCAGTCAATAGACTTCTTTAAAGGCCTGTTATCGGCTTCCTACAGCATTTAGACATTGGATGCACCAGTAAGGCACAGCCGCCATGGCCACCTCAGCCCATGTTACAAGCAGTTATGCCACAGCAATACCCATATCTACCTTTTCCCACCAGCAGACATCCTGAAATATGATTAGAAGAGAAGAAACAGCACACAACAGCGAGGGGGGTGCTCCTATGGAGGAGGCAAACCTCATGTACAACAAATTTTGATAATATAGATTTTCTAGATCTGACTTTGCAAAAACCAACACCACCTGGAATTTCTATCACCACAAAAAATCACAGAAAACCTACAGCTCCCAATACATTACTTAGGGCTGATAGTGCACACCCTAAGGGTCTAAAAGATTATATCCCTTATGGACAATTCCTGCGTTTACGCAGAAACAGCTCTGATGATCTGAGTTTTTGGACCGAGGCAGAAGAATTAAGAAAAAGATTTTTGGAAAGGGGTTACAAAGATGATTTACTCACTCAAGCACTAAATAAAGCATATAATGTGAGGAGGGAAGAGCTGTTTGCTGAGAAAAAGAAGGAACCCATAAACACTAACACACCAGTGACATTTGTCACTGAGTATAAAAACTGGTCAGGACAGACAGGGAATATTGTACACAGGAATTGGCATATATTACATTCTGATAAAAATTTAAAAGGGGTGGTAGGAGAAAAAACAAGAATTGCTTTTTCAAGAGGTCAAAATTTAAAACACAAAATAATCAGGAGTAGACTAACTAAACCAGATAAAAGAACATGGATATGAACTAAACCACAGGGCAACTTTAAATGCCAAAGATGTAATGTCTGCTGTTATTACAACACAGGACCTGAGTTCATACATCCTATAAATAAAATATACAATGAAGGAATTTATCAACTGTGATACTTCATTTGTAGTTTATGCTGTATGGTGTGGATGTAATCAACTGTACATTGGACATACCACTAGGGCTCCTAAACAGAAAATTTAAGAGCATGTTAGGAACATAATCATTGGGAAAACAGACACTCCAGTAGGCTTGCATTTCTCACAGAAACATAATTTAGATCCAAAGATCCTCAGATTCATGGGGATAGATTGGCAACAACCCCTTAAATATGGTGGTGATAGAACCAATGAACTACTGAAAAAAGAAAGTAGGTGGATTTTCCAACTGGGGACAGTGAAACCAGATGGGCTCAGTGAACAATGGGACCTGAAGCCCTTTCTAAAAGAAAAGAAGTAATAGAACAATTATGTTTTATATGACTTCACTTTGTATAGTGAATACTGATTTTATCTATTTCTCTATTTTTTTCTTCTCTTGCAGGTTACCTGGCGAATGAATGTCTGTGGATCCCCCAGCCTATTGAAAGGTTCTTTCAACTACACTGTGGATGGAAGAAGCCTTAGGGTGATCACATCTTGACGTCTTCCCGGTCATCCTTAGATCTACCTTTTTCTAACTATAGGATTTTGTATTGTTATTATGCTGTGATTTAATTTCTCCGAGTCCCAGGATTATCACTACCCTATCCCCATCCTACCTTCCCCCTTCCCCCTCCCCCCAGCTTTATTTTCTCTCCACACAACTCCCCCCCTTTTCCCTCACCCTTTGCTTTCCTTCTCTCCTTAGTTTTGTGATTACATTACCACTTCCTATTTATATTAAAATGAAAGAACATGAATATTGTTTTGTGTATGTAACATAATATACAAATAAGAAATAAGGAATGAGGTAAAATGAAGTGTGTATAAATATATGTGGATATTATTTATACTAATATGTATGTAAATTAGGAGTATAGAGGTATGTGTACGTAAGAATTCACATCATTTTTTTTATGACGTCAGACACTGTTTAAATATGCTTATGCTCTCACACACAGCCAAACTCCTTTGAAGGCTATTCAGCTGAAATGCAGGGTTCCTGGCCATGGATTGTCTGGCTCTAATAAAATAAGCTAATTTAGCTTTTAAAAATCGCAGGTGAGCTTGTACCTTTCTTTTTTCTCCTGAAATATGAGCCTACAAAAGTCTCATTATGCTAACAATACCCCAAGTCCACTCCCTAATTCATCATACTGAACTCCAATTATTCCCATAGATATTCAATTGCCATCTATACTGCATATACCACCCTTCCTTCATTGGTCTAAAATCGTCCATGTCAACCCTCCTACCAGGTACCTAAAGATTCTATTTGACTCCTTGATCATCTTCATGGATGCCTACATTGCAACAGGTCACTCACCGCTCAACTCCAAACCTTCAGACTCTAACTTGAATGTCAAACCTTTTATAAAGGCAGACTGATTACCTTATGAATTTCATAACCATCATACTTCCGACTATTCAAAGTCTGACAGCACATTTCATTGAATCATGCTCTTCATGCTCACTTTGACTCTGCAAACCATTGAATATCATTCTTTATCTCATTGGAATCCTGGACCACATTCTCCCCTTTTCAGCTGGACCTACTCCATTTCCAGGATCTGGATGCTCCTTCAGAATGAACCTACCTTTTCAACCTCAGAATCGACCTTCTGGAACTCATCATCCAACAGACTCTGAAGATGGAATGTTATCTCTCCATGCAGTTCACCTTCCTAGGACATTAGAATATGGTTACTAGTACCAAGGTTTATCTCCTCTTAGCTTGCTTGGAGGATGGGCGGGTTAGTAGCCATGGGTCCTCAAAGGTTTCCTCCACCTGGGGTGTTTTCCTCTTCTGCATGCTACTGGTCATGCTCTCTGTGAGTTGGAGGAGATAATCATACTCTTTAGACATTTATTGATAATTCTTTTGGGCTGTCTGTTCCCTACTCACCACCTGGTTTCCTACCAAGGGTGAGAACAGAGAAAAGCCAAAAGTAAACTACAGTTACACAAGCACTGCTGATCTCATACTCTATTCACCAAAACATTGAACCATATTATGGGTCTGATTGTCTCCTTGTTCAGTCTTTAAAGGCCTCTCAATAAACTCAGTGCTTGCTTTTTCTTATTTACACACGAGGTAAGCACTGTTTTAGAACTGTAAAGATGTAGTTAGTGTCCTATTGAACAACAGTGTTTCATAGCAGAGCACAGATGAAGTACACGTTTTTTAATGAGGACAGAGAACTACATTATACTGTCTTGAATGGTCTTTACACAAAGTGTGCATATCGGAATCAGGCAATTAATTTGTTAAAAGGTCAGTAAAGATGGAACAATGCCAGAATGTGAACCAGCATTTGAAACTCAGCATCAGCAGAAGACAAAGGCTTACAGATTCAAGGTGCTTCACATTTAAGGACCTTCCAAGACCACTGTCTCCTCATGCATACACATGTATGCAGACAACACTTTGCTTTTTGCCTGTGGTGCCTCATCCGAGTTGGTAGCTCAGTTTCAACAGGACTTTGACAAACTCCCATCACTTGTTCTTTGTAAACTACTGTAGTTCACTCTCAGTGCAAAAAAAAAAAAAAAAAAGGAAAAATCTCCAGGAACTTTGGCTCAACATATCAACTTGGCACATTTTAGTTTTCTGCAGTCTTCATGACCTTGGATGACTCCCAGATGGAGCAAATTCCCTCCATTCAATACCTTGGTGTCTGGTTCAGTCGTCATTTCAGTTTCCACAGTCACACTAATTCCACCCATAAAAAACACCTTTCCAATCTAAGCGCAATACACAGGAGAGGACAAATAGCACTATCCAGTAACTGTCAAAATAAAGATATCGTAGACACTAGCTCACATACATCAGTGTATTGCTTTATCATGTATGGGAGAGCATTGTTGCAGATGAAATTCTGTTACAAGAATTTATTTTTTGTGATGCAGTAGCAACATAACAATGCTGTTGTGCTGCACTAGGGATGTCACTACTGCAGCACAACAGATAGTTTTTTTTTATTTTTTATTTATTGCAGATATTGGATATATAACCTATGAGTTATAGGCTCATTTACGCAGGCTTTGTGTCTGAGTACAATACAGATCAATAAGTAAAAGCAGTATACAATATGACAAAAAGAGGAAAACTGGGTATGAACAGGACAATGAATGAGGAGGATGAGGTCTGCACAATCAGGTAGCTATACAGGTCCAAGTAAGAACCTTGTAACTGTCAATGAACAGTACAATCAATGAGGAGGATGAGGTCTGCATAATTAGGTAGCTATACAGGTCCAGCTAAGGAGCTTGTAACTGTCACTGAACAGTACAATCAATAAGGAGGATGAGGCCTGTACAATTAGCTAGCTATACAGGTCCAACTAAGGAGCTTAGTTAGATAGAACACTTTTGTGCAGCACATAGAGGATTGTGTATGAGTAGTCATACACAACAAGGATATTCTTGTATCGAGAGGTTTCCTTGGCAACAAATGACCTCGAGAGTGCAGCTCGAAAGGTGCTTTGTTACCAAGGGAACCTCGATATACAAGAATATCCTTGTTATTGTATGACTGCTCATACACAATCTTTTGTAGTGTATGGGCAGTCACAGCATACAAAAATACACAAAACCAGTTAGTGAAGACAATGGAGAACAGAAATTTTAACATTTTCTTTTTTTTTTAACTGACACAGTGTGCTGCAGATGTTTCTGCAAGTTCAAGTTTAAAAAAAAAACAACAACTTCCACCTTAACTGGATAGAGGAAAGCAACTATGCGGCAGTATTCCAAGTTTTAAAGGAAACACAATTGCACATAGCCCAATAATGCAAAGCATCATGGGAAACATATGCAAATCCCCATGAGAGAATTTGGACTGGCTCTACTTTAAGCAGAATTGCATGGTGCCAGAAGGTCTCACAGTGCAATCAGCAAACACTAAGAATAGCAGACACATACACATGTTTCATCCTCATTCAGACTCATCAGTGTGCCATATATGTGCCTTAGCCCAGGGAGAGGGAGCCAGCCACCCCTTAAGGGGGTTGTTATTTGTTTGGGCCATGGGGACCCCAAAATAGAGAAGGAAAATAACTACAAAAGAATCCCAGAGCAAATGCCCTGAGGCACAGGTTATCCCAGAGGATATTGACCATACAATCAAGTTTTAAAGAAAACACAATTGCACATATCCCAATAATGCAAAGCATCATGGAAAACATATGCAAATCCCCATGGAGAATTTTGACTGGCTCTACTTCAAGCAGAACTGCATGGTGCCAGAAGGCTTCACAGTGCAATCAGCAAAGTTGTGCTGCAGTAGTGACATCATTACTGCAGCAGAACAACATAATGATGTCACTACTGCAGCAGAACAAGCATATTCCAGGCATGGAATTCCATGCATAACAGTATTCCACCATACACTATACAGTCCCAAAGCCACAGTTGCCATTGTTAATGCTGTTAAGTAGTCCTTATCAATTTCAGTCAGCATTAGTGAGACATAGAGCAATGGCAGACACCTTTTTTTTTTCCAAAAATCAGCATCAGAAGGACAAATGTTCATCTCTGATCAGGAGAATTAGAGGACATTTAAGAAAAAAAGAAGGATGTCAGATTTCTGAGCAGTTTTTTGACTGATGCAGGTGAAAGCTGTAGTGTAAGAGCAATCCCAATAAATGAACTAGATGAATTGCTTGCCAAGTTTGTATATAAGATGGAATGGCTTAGTGGCGGGCAGTGTGAGCAGAGTATAATTAGAGGAATTTTAGGCAGCACTGTTAGGTATTTAAAAAATGAAAATAGGGACATTCAATTTTTCATGGCAACCAAGAAGCTTTTAAAGGGAACACCAGCAACATTTGCTGCCAAGTAGAACTACATGAATAAGTTAAGAAAGGTAATAAGCCCCAGCTGTCAGAAGCACTCTCACCAGCAGAGTCTTGCCATTTTGACACAGCCACTGCATTTTTACTTGCAGTCCACTCTGTTCTGTTTTGATCTTTCGCTCTACATCACAGCTGTATCTACACAACCCTCTCAGCAGCAATGCAAGTTGCATTGAGAGGGTCCCAAGGGTAGATGTTGGTCAAGGGGTTGCATTTATGTATTAAGTTATGTGGCCAAGAAACTGAATTGCCAGAATTAACAGTTTGTGTTTGAATATGCAGCCTGAGAGAGTGCATCAAGAAACAACAAATATAGCAATCCTCCTGCTACCAAAGAGAACAAGGTATATAGTCACTTAAGCAGCTGATTTTTATTTTTATCTGCAGGTGAATATGTACTGCCTTCCACAAGTCAGAGCAAGCAGTGAAGCTGGTCTAAGCAGCTGCTTATACTGCTCACTCCAGAATGCATCCACTACCCTGCTGCAGTCCAGGGAGAGGTTAAGTGAACTACTTATCATGACCGAGTAAGTGTCCACAATGCCACACTTGCTCCACAGCAACCTGAGCGCTCAGGTTGCTGTGGGTTATATGTGGCAATGTAAACGAGCCTATAGATAACCTGCACTGCACAGGCACAGAGGGGCTGCAAAATCCAACAGCCCTTTCAAATATGATCTTTTTTACCAGTGGACTACACTTTGCTTTGAGGACTGCTGAAAAATATGCCTTGAGGTGGAGGGGGCACCTACAGTTAATGGTAGACACGCATGGGCAGAGGTTTCTACAATATAATGAAAGGCAGATTAAAACCTGTTCAGATGACAATCCAAGGGACAGCAGGCCAAATGAGCCCCACATGTGTCAAAACATGAGCAACCCAAATCAAGATCCAATATCTGCATATGAGCTGTATGCCTCTCAGAGACCACCAATGATGCCATCACCAGAATCTCCTTTTAATTTAGCCCCAAACATTGACCACAAGCTTGGGTTCTCTTTGTTGTGGTACAGGACCATGTAAATGGTAAAACGTTAAATATAAGGCATGCTAAAACAAATAAACACATCAGCTGGCTTGCCACAAAAACAAAATCACTAATCAATCCACTCCCAAAGCAAAAAAGAAACACTTCTATATTTGCAGGCAATATTGATGTTTGTGCATCAGGCAGCACTTGCTCATCTGTCACTCTTCTGTGTCTGAACTGAACCAGCCAGATAACTCAATTAGCAAGCCTCATTTAGCGAGCTCACAAATGTCCAACTCTTTAGTACAAACTGCATGTTCCAGCAGGCAGTGAATGCGAAAATAATAAACAGTTATTTCCCAGAAAAGAGGAAGTTGCCCATAATCAAAGACAGTACAGGTTCAGAGGTTGAAGACGATTAAGTCCTGCCCTCAACCCGCAATACAACTTCCTGTGTCTGTCATGTGTTGCAGTTGATATCAAATAAAACATTTCCTATTTGTCTTTTATTTTCTTTCTGCCCACAATATAACCCAGAAATGGTGACTGAGTATGCTTGAACTGGACTGCTCCTCTAACAGTGAGACTGTTCTAATAAACTATCTTTAAGAGGGGCTTGTGAATGTTGTCAGCAATCTGTTCAAAAAGTCACACTGTCTTTCGGCACTGCAGAAAGGATATCTGAGTATTAACTGTGCACTGGACTTCTGCGGAATAAAAAATTAGAAAGCATTTACTGTGTTTAGCTTAATGCATTTAGTTTACCCTAGTCCCGCATGAAAAAATGTTGAACAGAATACTGACGCTCTGATCAGTTAGTGTGAGTTTCTGTTTATGTGCAAATATTATAGAAAATGGGTAGAGACTTTGAAATGCAAGTAAACACATTTTACTGGCAATCTTGAAACAATTAAAGGGTGAGTGCATCTACAATTAAAGACTGCAGGTCACAACATCCAAGAAATGGAGACCAGCAAAACAAACGAAAGTGCCCAGTGCCATGAAAGTTCTAAACCAAATTCTAGCCAATACAATTAAATTTCACAAGGTCCAGTCATCCATCATGCGCTCAAATGCCCCAGTGTTTTGAGGATGTTCTGCCACTTTGTCACCAGGAAGGGTCTAAGGAGTCTGGTTCCAATATTTAACTGCAATATTTATTTATTTATTTATTTATTTATGTATATATGTATGTATTTATTAATGTTTTTGGTGACTGGGTAAGCAAACTGATCCAAAGGACCATTTTCAGTTGCAACCCAGGCCACACAGTGGCATAAACATTAAGCACAAGTTACAATACAATGGGCACATACAATACATTGGGTACAGTGGTACCAGAAACAGTGATACATAATATCACATCATAAGTATGGGTTAAGGACATAATAAAAGAAACAAGTTAATAAACAATGAGGTGATGCATCCTTGTTTGCAGCAAAACCTAGGACATACGCTTACAGCAATCAAGACTGGATCAACCAGTCAAGGGTTCACAATACAGTGCACAAGGTATTACACTACAGCAATCAACATTATCACAATTGAGTCTAAGACATGTCTATTGTTAATTTCGTAGCCAGTACTTGAGAAATAAGGCAGGTGGTACACTGGGCCCCTAAGGCGGATTTCTGACTAAGGTGTTTCCTAGGGGGCAGTTGCAGGTGGCCTTTATTTAAAGTACAGCATCTTCCAGTTTACACACTGTTGAAGCATACCTACAGATTTAACATGCTAATTACTTATGGGGACCTCCGTGGCTAAGAAAATGTCACCAATTATTTACTGTATATCCCAGTGCAAATGGTGCATAACAGAAAGCATATTACGACACTAACTTTGTTTTTTTTTCTCTTTTGGATATTTCCTGAAGAAGACCTAAGGTCAAAACGTAGATTTTTAACTCTATTTTCTATTTTCAGCGTGCATTTAATATAACCATTTTGGTTTGCTTTTAGACCACATGCTGATGCAGCGCCTTGTTTTTGTTTTTTTATATATTACATCATGTTTCATATACTTCATAATAAAATGTTAGGGATGAAACCCTGGCCAAGAGTACACCCAAGGGGGGGGGGTGCTACAAGTCTCGATGGCTAGGAGGGACCTGGGGGTGGTGGTGGATGTCAAGATGAACAACTCAGAGACTTGTAGGAGGGCAATGGCAAAGGCCAACAGGATGTTTGGATGCATTGCCAGGGGGAATCACCTCCAGAAGGAGGGAAGTGATACTCCCACTGTATAAATGCTTGATGAGGCCACACCTCGAGTACTGCATGCAGTTTTGGAGGCCTCATTTAAAGTGGAACATTGAACTCCTGGAGAGGGTCCAGAGGAGGGCAACCAAAATGATTTGGGGCTTGGGGGATAGGACCTTGGGGGAGAGGCTCGAAGAGCTAAATATGTACACATTGGAAGCAGTGGTGGAGCCAGAGGGGGGGCTGGGGGTGGTTGCCCCTCCTGGCTGCCCCAGTGTGAGTAGTGGTGCCCTGCCACCATCTTTATTCACTGTTTAGTGCCCATTGTGGAGCCTGTCATTGACTGAATGGTCCTCCCTGGCTCCCAAATGATCCCAAACCTGGCTCCTCTACTGACTGGAAGAGAGAAGGGACCGGGGGGACATGATAGAGGTCTTCAGGTACATGAGGGGGGTGAATGGGGGAGGAGTAGTCAGGGTGCTCTGAAGGAAGGAGGAGGGGCAACTAGAAGGTATGGGTGGAAGCTGGAGGGGGGAGATTCAGGGGAGAAAGGAGGAGGTGCTACTTCACTGAGAGGATGGTGGAGCCATGGAAGGCACTGCCCAAGGTGGCTGTTGGAGGCAGAGACGGTAGAAGGGTTTAAGAGGGGGTCGGACAGGTACAGGGGAAGGGTTCTGGAAGCAAAAACCAGTGCAGCAAGAATATCTGGAACTGGGAAGGGAGAAGGCAGAGAGGGAGAGGGGGGCAGCAAGGTCAACTCCCAGGGTGGGGGCCGACCAAACGAGCAGACACGAAAGACCGTTAGGCCTATTCTGCTGGCATGTTAGTATGTTAGTATGAAGAGTTACATGTATTTAAAAATTGTGGCAAACCTTCACACAGTATAAAAAATCTCACTACTATTCAACTTAACCTAAAAAGTTACAAAATTTAAATAGGAAATGGTCTGAACAGGTCACCAGCACCTCCCTCCAAAGGCTGTGGTGATCTGCCAAATAAATCAGAAATAAAAATTAACTGCAATGCAACAATACAGGAAGGAGTGCCAAGAAATCTACTGCAGCAAATTAGAAAATAGGAAGATCCTAAAGAAAACAAGAATGAAGACATAAACCAACAAACATCATAAGAGTCATTATTGCAAATCATATTTAAAAAGGCTCGGCCTTTCTTTTATTCCCTTTTCTAAACCTGATCCAAGTGAAATTCAAAGTTGCCATTTTTATTGATAAGGAAATTATACCTGAAACATTTGGTTGTACTAAAAAACAACTTATTACCTTGATTCAGTTCAGTCATTTTATTTATTTATTTAGTTAAACATCAGTTTAGAAACCTTTGAGCCAGAGGCTCATTTACAAAGGTACCTCGTCACAAAGAGGACATCAGAACAGTAGTACAAGGGACACAGTACTTACAAACAAAAAAGTTACAGTTCAATTACAATTTTGTTACAATAGAGTACAATCTCCAACGAAGCAAAAGATAACAAAAGGTGCAAAACTTATGGTAGGGGACAGCTGGTGGGGTAGAAGGGAGGAGATAGGGAGGAGGAATTAGTAGGGAAAGGAAGGGGGCAGCTTAGTGAGCATTGTCAAACAGAGTATATATATATTTTTTTTTACACGAGGCTAGCGGCAGTTGCATTTCTGAGAGCTAAGCAGGAAGTTTCTGAGCCTGGGCTTAAAGCAAGCTAAGGTTAGTGAGTTTGAGACACTGGCAGGAGGGAGTTATACCAGAGGCGCACGGTAGGGAAATGCCCTCTGACCTTGAGAGGTCCTGGCTCGGAATAACTAGGGTAGCTCTTGACGAGCTGTGCGTGATCAGGGTCGGTCAGCACGGGTTAATGGAGCTGGATAGGCCTATGGGGATAGGCCATCATGAGGGCTTTAAAGGTGAGCTGGCATGTCTGATAAGCATGAGTCGCTTTTCCAGGTTGGAGTAGGGTAAGCTAGGTGTACAGCTCACATGTGTGAGTGAGTCTGGGAGCACCAGTGATAAGTCTGCAGGCCTTATTAACTGTAAGGTGAACCTTGTTGAGGGCAGTCTGATCTGCTGAGCCATAGACCGGAAGGTCAGTAGTCAATGAGAGACATGACAGAGGAGGTGACAGCCAGGAAGCGGAGGGCATCAGGAGGGGGGGCACTTTTTGTGCCGGTAAAGAATGCCTAGCCGTGAGTTGGCGACAGAATTTAGGGAGATATATGTCCATGGAATGAAAGTGCAGGGTCAAAGGTTATGCCAAGATATTTATAGGACTGCACCTGGTCAATGACAGATTGGTGTGGAGTGGACAGCTAAGGGAAACTTGCTGTACTTATTTTGGGGTGGGAGAAGAGCATTGTTTTTGTTTTCTTAAGGTTGATAACAAGTCGGTGCTCAGTGAACCAGGTAGCTGCAGAGTCAAAGACTAGTTGGAGGAGTTCTGTAGCAGCATGGGGTCATTGTGGGGAGGCAACGAGAACAGCATCATCAGCATAGAGAAGCATCTTACCTGTACAACTGCTGGGTAGGGAGTTAAGAAAGAGTGAGAATAGTAGGGGTCCAAGAATTGAGCCTCGGCACCCAAACCGAATGGGGCATGTTTCAGAGAGAGTACTGTTGACTTTCACACATTGGGAGGCTGGAGAGATAGCTGGTGCACCAGGAAACAGGTCCTGAGGCAAAGCCTATTAGGTCGAGGGTGGAGAGCAAAGAGGATGCAAACGTATCAAATGCTTTAGACAGCTCAATGAATATAGCACCAGCCAGGGCACCAGAGTCCAAGGAGGCATGGAGGAAGTTGGAAAATTCCAGGAGTGCTGTATTGATACTATGACCTGCTCTGAACTCGGAAAGTTGTTCAGGGCAGAGAACATTGTACTTACAGAGGTAGTCAGAGACTTGGGACGCCACAATTTTCTCTAACGCCTTAGAGAGGGGGGGAGAGGATTGAGATGGGTTGGTAGTTACCGGAAGAGTCCTGTCACCACCTTTATGGACAGGGGTAACTGTGGCAATATTCCAGGCAGAGGGGAATTGTCCGAGACAGAGTGATTTGTTGAAAATGCACGTAATAGGTGAGAGGACCTGATCCAGGACCTGACGTAAAAGGCGGGATCAAGTGAGTCATCGATGGTGTTGCTTCAGGGCTTTAGCAAGTAAGGCTCAGCTTCTTGCATGGTGACACAACGAGGTGGAAAAGAGGGGCGGCAATGGGTGGTGGTACAGATGGAGGAGGTGGACTGAAAAGTTACCAGGGAAGTACTGAGCTGCGGCCTGTAGCGAGTTATTGAAGTGGTGGCAATGAGGGCAGGGTCAGAGGAGACGGTACCATTGATGTTGAGAAGAGAAGGAGAGGGGGACTGGGAGTGACCATTCAGTTGCTTGATGTTGTCCCAGAAGCACCTGGGGTTCTCCCAGGAGGAGGTAAGAGAGGCTTGGTAGTATTCCGCCTTTGCTTTGCGGATGGCCCAGGTGCACTGGTTGCGGGCGGCAGCATAGGACTGCCTGTCAGCTGAACAGTCATGGAGCTAGAGGCTACAGAACAAGCAGATGTGGTGACTGTGGGTGACCTGCGTATCCTAATTCAGAAAATGGGTAATTAGTTGGGTAATGTGCAAACTCTAATACTGAATGTAAGGATTAATGAAGGGGGGAAGGGAGGGAGGAGCTGAATGTATATGAGGATACTATAGACTGCTCTATTCATTTCAGCGAAGCTAAGATGGAAGAGCATTTAGATCCAGTGGATACAGAATATATGGCACTGGAGCCATGCCTCTGGGAAAAAGAAATGACAGTCAGGGGCATGGCATGCAACCGTCCACTTTTTGCCCTAAAACATTCTGTCCTGATAATACTGTATCTGACAGCTCAGTGCAGTGGGATAAACAAACACTGTTATCTAAAAGTGAAGGTAAACATATATTTAACATCACCTCTGATGAACACGAAGTATCAGACAAATTAAAGCAGCAGTGTCTGTTAGTAACCACATAGATTTTTTTCAGCAATAATGTTTGCCTAGCAAAAATATCATGATACATGTTTTTCTTTTCATTTTCTTTTATTTTTACAACACAATTATGTGAATTGCTAGAGTCATGCAAAGTTAACACACCCATTGAGTCCTAGGGGCACTCATTTATACAAAACTGCTATCCCCAATGCCACACACACACACACACACACACACACACACACACACATTACTTGCTCTTGTATCCTCTGAAGTCATGGGTAGTCCTATGATTCTTATGTTTGCCCCTGTCCCCCACCCTCTCCTTTGAGTGTGATTATACAGGTAATAAATAGCATGTTGTCTGACTATTGGTTTGTGCTGTCATATGCAACTAGCAAAATGTCTCTCCCCAAATTACACACACACACACACACACACACACACACAGGTAATGATGATGTCATTTTGTGATCATCAGCATGACTTGAAGAAAGAGGTCTAACTTTTTAACTGTGTATAGTGTATTGCTATGACTACATGTTCAAACAAGTGTATAAATGGATTACTTTTAGATGAACAGTGATTTTTGTTTTCTTTGTAAGAGGGCTTCCAATGATACACCCCAGTAAATTATATGAAATGCATCCTCATGAATGTATAATTATGCATAGTCTTAGAAATGCATTTATTCTAGGATACATTATAATTGCATGAGAATTGGATTCTCAGAATGGCTATTTGCTATTTTCTGTATGGTTGGATCTTTTATGGACGTAATGGTGAGTAGCCTCCTGGGGTCCAGTGATCATCATATAGTGTGGTTCAATGTGGGAGCAGTGTAAAAAAGGCAAACCACACAAAAGCAAGGGTCCTGGATTTCAGACGGATTGGCTTTGCAAAAATGGGGGAATGTCTTAAGAAAGCCCTGCCAGGGGAAGAAGAAGGGGGGGTGTAGAGAAACTATGAGTTAAGCTTACATTAACCTTAAGGGAGCCATAGCAGTGGTGACAAGCCTTTGTGTTAAGCAACTAAGCAAAACAAAGTGAAAGAAAAAAACACTATGGTTCTCAAATGATGTGGCCAGGAAGGTAAGAGAGAAAAGGTTGGTTTTCAGGAGGTACAAGGAAACACAGCAGAGGGAAGACATGAAACTGCATCTGGAAAAGCAGAGAGAGGCAGAGAAAGCGGTCAGGAGTGCAAAGGTGCAAATGGAGGAAAAAAATAGCCCAGGCAATTAAGAAAGGAGACAAGACCTTTTTCAAGTACATTAGTGAAAGAAAGAAGACCAGGTGTGGAATTGTGAGGTTAAAAAGGGAAGGGGGTTGTAGAGAGGGACCTCAAAAACACAACAATCCTGAACAAATATTTTCGTTCAGTGTTCACAGAAGAAGGGGAAGGGAAGGAAAAAGATTAATATTGGGCAACAATGAGAGAGAGCCGGACAGCAGCCCATTTACAGAGGAAAAAGTCCTAAAGGAACTTGAGAATCTGAAAAAGGACAAGGCTATAGGGCTGGATTGGGTACATCCCAGAATATTAAAAGAAATTAGAGAGGTGCTGGGAGCGCCACTAACATCACTATTCAACAAATCAATAGAGACTGGTGGTTCCAGGGGACTGGAGGAGGGTGAATGTAGCCCCTCTCCACAAAAGTGGGAACAGGAAGGAGGCTGACAACTACAGTCCAGTCAGCCTAACCTCAGTGGTGTGGAAATTAATGGAATTACTGCTAAAGGAAAGGATTGTGATATTTCTTGAATCCAGTGGAGCACAGGATTTGAGGATTTGGGGGGATGAGAAAGGACTTGGCAAGGTTGGAGGAATGGTCAAATGTATGGTAGCTTAGATTCAATGCAAAGAACTGCAAAGTAATGCACCTGGAAAACAAAATCCCAGCGGAAGAGTACACAATGGGGGGTGAGATTTTAACAACAACAAAAATTGAAATGGACCTAGGAGTAATTATGTCAGATGACCTAAAGGTGGGCAAGCAATGTGAGAAGGCAGTAAGGAGAACTGGAGGAATACTGGGATGCATAGGGAGAGGCATCACTAGAAAACAGGAAGTTGTTATCCCTCTGTACAAACAGTTGGTGAGACCCCATCTGGAGTACTGTGTGCAGTTCTGGAGACCCCATCAATGCAAGGACATTGACAGGATAGAGGCAGTCCAGAGGAGGGCAATTAAAATGGTGCAGGGTCTGCACCAGAAGCCAGGGTCTGCACAAAGAGACATTAAACGAGCTTGATATGTATACCCTCGAGGAAAGGAGGGAGAGGAGGACATGAAAGAGACTTTCAAGTACCTCAAGGGAACCAACAAAGTCCAAGAGGGTAGCATCTTTCAGAAAAAGATGTGCAAGAACAAGGGGACACAATTTGAAGATAGAGGGGGGGATGGCTCAGGGGAAACATGAGTAAGTATTTTTTCATGGAGAGGGTGGTGGCCACATGCAACAGCCTTCCTGAGGAGGTTGTGGGGTCAAAAACAGTGGGTGAATTCAAGAATGCATGGGACAGACATAATGCAATTCTACTGTAGGGTAGGAGGAAGTAGGCTGTTGGTTAACTAGGATCTGCAGCTTATCCAATAGGAAGGGAAATGGGAAGACTGAGTGGGCCAAGCAGTCATTATCTGCCATCAAAGTCTATGTTTCTATGAGGCAGCATGAACTCATGGCAGGAAGGTCTTTTTCAACAAATCTGATAGATTTTTTTTGACCGGGTGACCAGGGAGGCAGATCAGGGAGGGGCGGTGGATGTTGCCTACCTAGATTTCGGCAAGGCCTTCAACACTGTCCCACGTATGAGGCTGGTAAATAAGTTGGGCAGCATTGGAGTGGGCCCCAAGGTTGTAAACTGGGTCAGAAACTGATTGAGTGACAGGGCACAGAGGATGGTGGTAAATGACATTCAATCTGAGGAGAGGAGATGACCAGTTTGGTATCACAGGGATCCGTGCCGGGGCCAGTCCTCTTAAATGTCTTCATAAGTGACATTGCAGAGAGGCTGGAGTGGAAGATATGCCTCTTTGCAGACAACACTAAGATCTGCAACAGGGTTGACACTCCATGTTGGGGTGGAAAAAATGAGAAAGGACCTAAACATGCTTGAGAAGTGGTCAAGAGTGTGGCAGCTAAAATTCAATGCAAAGAAGTGGAAAAATCATGCTTTTTGGGGGCACAGAAATCCAAGGGAGGAGTATAAGATTGGGGAGAGGTACTGACAGCCACCAATCAAGAAAGAGACCTGGGGAGGTAATCATATCTGATTACCTAAAGGTAACCAAATAATGTGAGAAGGCTGTGGGGAGAACCAGTGAGATGCTAGGGTGCATAGGATGAGGTATTGCCAGCAGAAAAGAGGTAGTTATGCCACTCTACAGATTACTAGTGAGACCTCATCTGGAGTACTGTGTTCAGTTCTGGAGGCAGCAGCTCCAGAAGGACATAGACAAATTAAAGGCAGTCCAGAGAAGGGCAATAAAAATGGCACAAGGACTGCACCAAAAGTCGTATGAGAAAAGACTAGGGGACCTCAATATGTATTCCCTGGAGGAGAGGAGAGAGAAAGGGGGATATGATAGAGACATTTAAGTACCTCAGTGGTATAAACAAGGTACAGGAGGGTATCATATTTCAGAAAAGAAGGTGTACAAGAACAAGGGGGCATGATATGAGGCTGGGGAAGCAGGCTCAGAGGCAATATGAGGAAATAATTTTTCACATAGAGAGTAGTGGATGCTTGGAACAGCCTCCCTGCAGAAGTGGTGGAGGCAAAAATCATAGGGAAATTCAAGAATGCATGGGATAAACATAGCTGTACTCTTGCAATGGGGAAGAGAGGGTAAGTTGAAGATCAACTAGGGTCTGCTGTATTGCATTAGGAAGGAAAAAGGGGCAGACTAAGTGGGTTATATGGTCCTTTTCTGCCGATATCTTCTATGTTTCTATGTTTCTGATACAGACATTGCTTCATATATTGAAGCTGTGAAACCAATAATGAGAACTGCTGAGCTGGGTTGATGAATTTGGGAACAGTGAAAAGCATCTTTGGACATTTTTTTGAACAGGGACTTTTTATTCATATTCTTAGTCACTGGAAGGTGTTATCATATAGTGTTCACTGTATGATTGCTTAGTTTAGTTCAAACACACTGCCCAGCCAAATACAGTTTCTCACACATAAATATGCACATATATTATTGAAATATCAGCTCATGGATTGTCTGGAGTTACCTTTGATGAAGCCCCTGATTGGCTAGGACAAAAAGTTAGGTTGATGGACCCAAGAGCATTCATTGCTGTCTTCTTTCTGGAATTGTTTCCCTTTTTTGACTTGTTTGATACCAGCAGAAAGTAAATGACATAAGACTACTCATTTTGCCTGTGGAGTCATAATTGCTACTACACAAGTGGTGTGTGCCATTAGGGGCATCATTTAACCAAAACCAATGGGGTTGCAAGACCATTGATAAAAGGTTAAAACATGTAAACTATAGGCTGGGGGTCTAGGGGCTGCCTAAACCCCATTAATTTTTTATTTTATTCGGTGCATTCTGGTACATTTTGGGTGTAATTTGAAACAGAATTTGCTATCCTGTTACTCCTTCCCCATGCCCAGTAATGTTTGTTTTTATTTTATTTATTTATTGAAATTTTGGATAACACAGTTGAGAACAAGCTCATTACATAGGTTAGACATCAGACGATAATACATATTAGGAAAGTATGAGACGGAGAAAAAAACAAAACAAGGAATTATACAAAACATTACAAGAGTGTATAACTAGAGAAGCTCCAATACATGTGACATTGTACAATGTATACCAAGGTGCATATTTGATTATAACCTGGAATTCAAAGGGTCATATTAGAGGGGGTGGGGTCTTATGAATGACCCTCTACAGGAAAATGAGAACAGACTCAATCTAATATCTAATAATCAACAAGGTAATGATTGGCATCAGCCCAGGGGCCTCGTCAGAGGTGTGTAGGTATGGGACAAAGCATTTTAAAGTGAGCAAGGGAGCTCAGGGGATATAATGGGGAAGGAGGGGGGATGAGGAAGCCATAGAGGGGGGAGGGGAAAGAGTGATAGTTGAACCCTGGCCCATTCCCTAGAGTCCCCACAGTCCAGTATGTTACCTGAACCACCCTCTCCATAGTTTAGTCACCTGCCTCAGTGCATGGCCCCCAGCTCTCCCCACCTAGCTCCCCTCCCTAGAATCCTCAGTCCTCCCCAACCAAATTATCCATAACCTCTTGGTCTGCTCTCCTTTTCATTGCCAGTGCCATTCCAAGCAAACCGTTGCTTCAGCATTTTTCTGGGGTTATTGCTTATTATTTGGGAGTTCTGATGAAGAAACACACTGTTAATAAATAAGGCTGGAAATGACAAGTTCCTATATCACTGCAACCTCAGGCATCAGAAGTGAAACGGAACTAAACCAGCAATACAGCTGGTACAGGTAGATAAGTGGAAAAGAATTACAGCAAATAAAACACAACGTACATTTACACCATAAATAAGGTTATAATAGCATTTCAAGATTCTGGTCACAAATATAAACTATTTTGTGCTTCACACTTTTGCTTTATAAATGGCACCAGCATCCCTCCATGTCATTACCACCTTACGATGGGTGTACCTTATTTCTTATATTATCACCAAGGTAGGCAGGCTACAGGAAGGGTGTCCTTCCATCAAATGGATGAAGAATGAGGTATTTAAAATGTCGATGACAGGCAATTTGCTTGGAAGCTGGGGGGGAAAGGGTGAAAGATCCCTGGTCACTACTGAGGGTAAAAACTTTTGTCAGAATGGACATGACCTCACAGATCTCAAGGCAAAGGAAATTTGTAGAAATCTTCACTGTAAGTTGTTTGCCCCAAGCCTGTTGGTTTCAACTGCCCCCCCCCCCCCCTGTCCCCAAGTCAGTGGTAATTGTGTGATTTAGGACTCCATAGCTAAGCAATTAAAAGCACTGTTTTAGAAGTCACAGGTCATTTTAAAGTGGCCATTTGCCAGTTGGCCAGTGGATTGTGTATACTTCATGCAGTGCAGAACTATCCACCATCTTGTGTTTAAATGGTTAGTGCCTGAATGCAGTCCCATGCATCACACACTTTTTCAATCAAGAAAACCCAATCTATATCTGCTATAGGTTATGTATTCTCTCACAACAATGCTATAAGGTGACATGAAAACACAAACTATATGCCTTTTCTTTTGTCACTAAAATCAAATCACTTTCCATTCCCAGCTTTTCAAATGGATCATTCTCTAATCAGCTGTAATTAATCATTTACCATAGGTAAATGACATGATTCTGGGAAAATATTCTGCAGCTACCATGAGGAACTATCTAATATTGGCAGCTCAGCTGGTTTTACTTGGCTATCATCTTTTTTTTTGTAGTTTTTTTTTTTAAAACACAAAGTAAAGAAGCACAGCTCTTAGTTTAGCAACATTACGACATCTAGCTCAGTTGATTGGCACTGCTAACTAGCACTGGATTTATTAATGAGAGTTTCATCAAAACAGGGTGCTTGTGCTGAACTAGTCCTAGTCTAGAAACTACTCCTGCAATGCAAGATCTAATTTAAAGCCAAAGAAGGCAGTCTCTCTGTGCTATTCTACATACTAGATACAACAAAAAAAACTTCCCCAAAACACTGTACAATATTCAGCCTTTAAGCAGGTTCAATTTTTATGTTAGCAGCCCCATAACATGTTCCAGTCAAGGCATCCCTAATCCCAGCCCAAACAGAGACCCATTTTTCTTTCTTTCATGGATTGTCTGGAGCAGATCGAGTATCCCCTGAAGCCTGCTTTTTTTACTGACTGTCCAACTGCATTAAACAAAGAGGGTAGGGCAGTCTCTGGCATTGCTTCACAGTTCTCTCCCCGAGTCCCCACACTTCTCACCTATACCAGTACGTTAATGCTGTCAGAGGTCATCTGCAGCATGCATAGTACTCGCTGCTTACTTGGTATATGTCCATGGCAGCCATATGCTCTGGTCCCTGAGTTTTTTACAATAGAAGATGGACTTGTACTGTGTGCTGCCTCTGGCTCTGCTCTTCAGAAACATGCAGTGTCTTACCTACATTCTTTGGTATCAAGAATTCTGTCTATTCATTCAAGAACAATGTCAATGCGACACAGGTGCTGCTACTCCAACAAGTACTGCAGCAATGAGGAAAGGGCCATTTTAAACTTCCTGCCAGCTGACTTGGCTACACACAAAGCCGCCAGTGGTGAGGTAACCCGTGCTAGCAAGGAGAAACGGACTATGGCAGCGGCATGGACCCGGTCCTTCTTTTATACCTTTGCTAGATTGACTCCTCATTGTATTTCTCATTGTCTTTAGGAGACGTGGAGGTGCCAGTGCAGGACACATACAAAGTGGTGTGAACTAGGCAGTTTAAGAATCCTGAACATTAGGGGCCACTCAATGGCAGAACTGGCAGGCAGTTAACACTTCCTGAAGCAGCTGTCTGTTGGCCCTGCCATTAAGTAGCCTCCAACACTAAGGATTCCTAAGCTGCCTAATTCCGTTCACATGTCTTTGTTTTTGGGGGACTTAGTTGTTGTAGCTGTTTGAATTAGGTAGCTCTTTTGCTTTGTGAGGCATAGTGGAAAGTGACAGAGTTCTAAGGGGCACCGACAGAGTTCTGGCGCCTATTCTAGTTGGGGATGGGGCGCCATGGGGCAGGACAGGGCAGGCAGGAGGCTGCAGCAGTGCAAATTCATAGGCAGAGACAGGAAAAAAATGCCAATAACAAAAAGAACACAGAGGAAGAAATGTGAGCCAAGAGCAGGCAGACACTGTACAGGGGTTGCAAACAGAACATAGGGGTCACAAAAAATTCATAGTGGTCACAAATGCAACCCCTGGTGACCCGTAAATGATGCCCCAGTGTACCATCCCTCATTTTGTAATGATATAGTTTTTTCAGCAATAATGATTGACTGTCAAAAATATCAAGATGCATGCTTTTATTTTCATTTTCATTTATTCTTGAAGCAATGTAAGAAATTTTGAAGTTTTTAAAAGTCCCACCCACGTACTGTGCTCACCATAAACAAATTAAATATCTTGGTACAATGTTGTGCTGATCATAAACATGTGGTAACATAATCCTAATGTATCCAAAGTATGAATATAGCATGTACCTTCAACAGGTAACCTCAGCAAAAGAGATTGTTAAAAATTGCGAGTGGTAGCCATTTTAATGATGTGAGTCATTATTACAAAATTTGCGATAAAAGCTGTTTTAACAACTGAGAAAAATTAAAATTACACACTCACCATGATTGTTGATCTCCCAGAATATATTTGCCACCTATTCACACTTATGGGTTTGTGCTGGAGGCACTAGAGCCGCATGGGAACAAACTCTCTAGCCTATACCTATGGGGCTGACGTCAGTGACAGTGCCACCCACAAGGCTCACGTATGACATGGTGCTCATGGACTGGCCAGTAACCAATGCTGGCCCCCTGATTACCTCAGTTCTGGCAGCCAGGAGAGAATCAGTGTAGGAGAAAGAGAGAAGAAGGGCTATAATCACCCAAAGAAATGGGGAAAAAGATATAGAATATAAAATTAACAAAACCAATACAACTCAACTACCAGAGAAGAGTTGGGGTGGTTCTAGGTAATGTTTTTCTTTTTTAAAAGAGGCTAAGGCCATCTGATCAGTGGCCTCCCAGGCTGTAGGGATCTGTATGCAATAGGGAAGAGAGCACAATGCAGGTAAATCCCCAAGTTGCATTGGCATACAGGAAAAAAGAGCAAACCTGATTCAAGGAAACAAAGTAACCTACAGGTAAACACTGGTGACCAACCTGGACTACAGGATGGCAACAATTTGTAAGAACTGGGGTAACAGATGGAAGCAGGAGCCATGCAGAAGAGATACTCCGGAAATGGAGATCAACAGGAGCCCTAGTGCAAAGATCCCTGTAAACCTTGGAAGGGGGGCCGGGAAGAGAGACTGCAACACGTTATGCACCAAGACCTAGCCTGGTAATAAAGGACATAAAGTCCTGTTTACAAGCAAAATAACGTAATGCAAAAGAAACCACAAGAAAAGAATTCCACCCTGAATGCAGGAAAAAAACAGTCTTACTGGGATAACCGAGATAAAGGCACTCTGCTGGAAAGTACATCTCTTCTCCTTCGGTTTTTAATTGTTTCTTTTTTTTTTTCAAAACTATGTACAGAAGGAATTGTTGTTGTTGTTTTTTTCCTTTTGTTTTAAAGGAATAATAGGGTCTCCCTTGGTATTCCATAGCAGCTGGAATGAGAAAGAAAAACAATGTGACCCAGACCACTGTCACAAGTTTAACATAAGGAAAAACAAAATCTGAACTTTGTCCAAAATGTGGGGTTGAGGAGGCTGATTTTATTCATTTGGCACTGACATGCCCCAGAGTAGACCCCTTCCGGCATTCTGTTCATAATATAATGAGCCATGTGTTGGGGTACACTCCTTCTAAATCTCCCCTCGAACTACTACTAGGGGCAGACCCTGTTCACCCAAAATGGAAATCTCATAATCCATTATGGTCTCTGGCACTTATCAATGCCAGGAGGACAATAGCTCAAGGATGGATGGCACCCTCCCCCTCATCGATTGCCAAGTGGGTAATACATTTAAAATAATGCATGGTCCTGGAAAGAGTACAGCTGAGAACTCAGGGTAAGCCTCATAAATTCTTTGAGGTCTGGCTCCCTGTACTGGATGCAGTGGAGTCTGTGTATTTCCCCATTTAAAGTATAAGGATAAGCTGTATGCATGTCTGTATTGTCTTCATGCCCAAGTTTTGTTTCTTTCCGCTTCTTACCTTTAACAGCATACCTACTGTTATTAAATCCATGCTTGTCTTGCTCTGTATGTTTGTATAGATAAGGGATTGTATGAACTTCTATGACTTAGATATATGTAATTATTCATGTATGCACATCTATTACCAAATAAACTATTTTTGAAAAAAAAGAAGAAAGGGGATACCACTTCATTGGAGTTTGGGGAGACTTCTGTGAGTGAAGGTTGTACGATGGTCTCCATCTCATGAAGGAAGGAGTAAGTGCATTGGGCCAGAAATTTGACATGACCATCAGGTATTTAAACTAGGAGAGGGGGAGCGGGTGGTAAAGAACCGTATCAGATATAGGCACTTAGCCGGAACTTGCCCAAAAAAGAAATTGAGAATGGAAGACAAGGAGGGACCAGAAGGAACACAAGGAGAGGGCCAACAGATTCTAACAGAAGCAGATCACAGTAACATACCCACTAATTAAGAACTAGAGGACAAGAAACGGGTCAGGGGGAGGAAGTCAAAAAAAGGGTGTCAAAACATGGAAAACTATGAGCACGAATGCTCGCAGTCTGACTAACGAAGTTCCAGACCTACTGGCCATGATAACAGAAGCAGATCTGGACATTGTCACTTTTACAGAGACATGGTATACAGGAAACCATGACTTGGACGTAACAGTGCATATGCTCCATTCTGTAAGGACAGGGTAGGTAAAAAGGGAGGCGGGGTAGCCATCTACATTAAAGAAGATATAAAAGCTACAAAAGTTCAGGATGTAAGGGATGAGGTGGAGGCACTGTGGGTCATACTGGAAACAAGAAATGGTACTGCCATTTGGACAGGTGTGATCTACAGACCGCCAACACAGGGGGAGAAGCTGGATAGTGAGCTAGTGAAAATCATCCATAAAATGGCAGCAAAGGAAGAAATACTGCTGATTGGGGACTTCAGTTTAACGGATGTCAGTTGGAGCTTCCATACTGCTGACATGGCAAGGAGCAGAAATATCCTGGAAGCCCTCCATTGAGCAGGGCTCAAGAAACTAGTGGTAGAACACACCTGTGAGGGGGCAATATTGGACCTGGTCCTCACAATTGGGGACAGAGTAGGTGACATAAAGGTAGAGTGTCACATGGGATCCAGTGATCACTGTACAATATGATTTAGTGTGAGGGCAGTGGAAGACTCTAGTTACACAAGGACAAGGGTCTTAGATTTCATAAGGGCAGATTTTGCAAGGCTAGAGGCACATCTCAGAAAAAAACCCTAGGGAGTAGAATAGGAGAAGGGGATGTGGAAGCACAATGGAATCATTTAAAGGGTGCCATATCGGAAACCACAAGCCTATGCATCAGGCAAGTGAATAAAACAAAAAGAAGTAGAAAACTGCTCTGGTTCTCCAAGGAGGTGGCAGGAAGGGTGTGGGAAAAAAGATTAGCTTTCAGAAAATACAAGGAAACTCAAAGGGAGGAGGACAGAGAAGAGTATCAGGAAAAGCTAAAGGAGGCAGTGAAGGCAGTCAGAAAAATCAAAGCACAGATGGAGGAAAGGATAGCCAAAGCAATAAAGAAAAGAAACAAAACCTTTTTTAGATACAACAGGGAAAGGAGAAAAAAACGAGGGTGGGATTGTTAGAATAAAAAGAGAGGGGGAGGAGGGGACAAGGAAAAAGCTGAAATCCTGAACAGATATTTCTGTTCAGTTTTCACTGAAGAAAAGGAAGGTAAGGGTCCACAGCTAAGTGGAAGATGCACTAAGGGGAGAGGGATAGATGCTAGTCCATTCACAGTGAAGGGAGTCCTTAAGGAGCTAGAAAAGCTGAAGGTGGACAAGGTGACGGATGGGACCAGACGTAATTCACCCAAGAATTCTAAAGGAATGGACTAGTGAATTAGCAGCACCACTGGCAGCCTTGTTCAACAAACCAATAGAAACAGGGGTGGTGCTAGCTGATTTGAAGAGGGTGGATGTTGTCCTTAACCACAAAAGCGGGAGTAGGGAGGAGGCTAGTAACTACAGACCTGTCAGCTTAATCTCAGTGGTGGTAAAAAAGGATGGAATCATTGCTCAAAGAGAAGATTGTGACATACCTTGAATCAAATGGGTTGAAGGAACTGGGACAGCATGGCTTCATGGCAAGCAGGTCTTGCCAAACAGACCTAACTGAGTTCTTTGATTGGGTTACCAGAGAGGTAGATCAGGGAGGGGTGGTGGATGTAGCTTACCTGGATTTTAGTAAAGCCTTCGATACCCTACCACATCAAAGACTAATAAACAAGCTGAACAGCCAGGAAGTCGGAACAGAAATAGTTAGCGGGGTTAGAAGCTGGTTAAGTGGTAAGACACAGAGGGCGGTAGTGAATGGAGTTCAGTCTGTGGAGAGGGAGGTAACCAGTGGGGGTGCCTCAGGGTTCAGTGCTGGACCCGGTCCTCTTTAATTTCTACACAAGTGACATTCTAGAAGGGCTGGAGGGGAAAGTGTGCCTCTTTGCAGATGACACAAAGATCTACAATAGGGTCGATAAGCCAGGAGGGGTGGAAAAGATGAGGAGGGACCTGGGTAGGTTATAAAAATGGTCAGTTATATGGCAGCTGAGATTCAATGCAAAAAAGTGCAAGGTCATGCACTTAGGGCACAGGAACCCAAGGGGAAAATATTCAGTGGGGGGGGGGTACTGTCAGCCACAAAACAGGAGAGGGATCTGGGTATAAATATATCTGAGGACCTAAAGATAGCTGGACAGTGTGGGAAGGTGATTACAAGAGCCAATGGGATGCTGTGGTGCATTGGGAGAGGCATCACCAGCCAAAAGAGGGAGGTGGTGATGCCACTGTACGGATCATTGGTGAGACCACATCTGGAGTACAGTGTACAATTTTGGAGACCTCATCTTAGGAAAGACATTGACAAGGTGGAGGCAAAACAGAGAATGGCTACAAAAATGGTACAGGGGCTGCACCAGAAATCATATGAGGAGAGGCTGAAAGACCTCAATATGTATTCTCTGGTAATGAGGAGATGGGGGGTTGGGGACATGATAGAGACATTCAAGTACCTCAAAGGGATAAATAAAGTTAAAGAGAGAAGCATCTTTCAGAGAAAGGGATGCAATAGAACTAGGGGACATGACCTAAAGTTGTAGGGAGGAAGGGTCAGGGAAAATGTGAGGAAGTAGTTCTTTACAGAGTAGTAGTGGACAAATGGAACAGCCTCCTGGCTAGGGTGGTGGGGGCAACAATGGTGGAGGAGTTCATAAATACATGGGATAGATATTTGGGATTCATTGGAACAAGGAAGGGGGAAGCCACAGATCAGCTGAATCTATAGCGCAAGGGAAGGTAGGTCAAATGGGCAGACTGGATGGGCCCAGGCGGTCCTTATCTGCTGACAGATTCTATGTATCTATGTATTTATGTAGCTCTAGGGCCTGGGCAGCAAGGCAAATGGCCTGTCTGGTTGCCTCACAATCCAGCAAGGATGCTAGGAACTGACCCAGCATCGACCACAGATGCCTGCCATAGGTCACTTGGTGTGCCTGGTGTGCAGAGATGCACAGCATGGTGTATGCCACCAAGAAAACTCAACAGCCTGAGGCATCAGACTCTGCAGAGTGTGACTCTGAGGAATGTTTATGCATTGTGTGCCTATGCCCAGTGGGGGCATCCAGGAGCTGGATCCCAGATGAAGGATGGGGCATGGATCCTGGACACCCCACATGTGCACAATACCTGCATCAGATGTCCCTTGTGGCTGGAAAAAGGTGCAGAGGGATGGACCCAGACATCCCTGGTTGCCTCCATAAAAGGCCTGGACCATGCAGATGGGGTCATGTCACTGTAAACAAAAACAGTGCAGCAATGTACCTCACTGTAAATACAGTGAATACATTGTTGATGCTGAAAAAGAATGCCGAAAGCAAAGTCGCTGAAGAACGCAAAGGACTTCTTTGTTTTCTGCAGCGGGGCTCTGCCCCATTACAGGGGGCTGCACCCTCCAAACCCCCCATTGAAATAATCAACTCGGGGTGAGGTTCAACACGGTAGTGAAGAGAAACACTGGTGGGGGGGGGAATGCACAACGTGGTTTGTGAAAGTCTGGGACTGGGATTCGAGCCCCGGTCCAAAGACGTATAGCTGCCCTGCAGTGCCATGGCTCATCCCTCTGAGCCATGGCAGCTGCTCAGTGGACTATCTTCCCAGCAGAGGTTTTGACCTCTGCATCACTCCTCCCCACCAGCCATGCATGACAGGTTACAAAACCACACTTGCTACATTCTGCCTTGCAGGGTTTTGTACACTGTCACTGTAGTTCTTCGCACTGCACGTAATGCGCGGTTTTGACTTCACTGTTATACATATGGCAGATTGACCCTGTACTGGACCATGGAGGAATGATTGTAGAGTCACAGCTGTAATCCTCAAAGAATGATAGCACCAGGTTTGCAAGATTGTAGCCTGTGAAGTGGTCAAGTTCAAGCACTCTATCTCTCAGTATCTCCATGAGGAACTACTGTACCGGGTACACTCAGCATCAGTGGAGAAGTGCAGGGGGGTATCCTCTTCCTCAGAGGATGAAGTAGGAGATGAGGAAGAGTTGGAGTCAGGGAGTGGTGGTGCAGGGGTTTCAGGCCAAAATGGCATGATCTAAGGAATGGATGTATTGAGTAAGAGCAGTGGCCACTGCCCTGAACTGATCCAATGACAAGGGACCCACAGGACCCAGGATGCCTGGGAGAGGAGGAGCGTGAGGCAGGGGGGGAGGGAGGAGGAGGGCAATATAAGTCCAGGCCAGGTCCTCTGCCACGCTACGAGAGTGCTAAGGGGACCTAACCCAGAGGGAGGGCTGACAAGCTCATTCACCAGGGAACGCTCAGCAGGCAAGGAACAGTCAAGATGGTGCCCTTGGTGGAACGCCCCCGCCCCCCTGGCAGACAGAGTGAAGCTGTTAAGGTCATTTGGGCCAGCCCCGATCCCCACAAATGAAAGGGTCATTTGGTTCCAGCAAGACCAGCACTGCAACTCCTGGCAGAGCTGCCACCTACCCTGGACTAGGGGTGAGCCACTGACTGGGACAACCCAGAACTTACCTCACTAGAAAGGTCCCTGCCCCTTATGCTAGGCTTCTGGACAGGTATGGCATCCCTCCCTGAGGCTGCAGGAAAATAGTGCCACAAATGGCGCAGGTACCCCCCCCACCAGCAATGTGAACTGCGCTGGCATCCTCCCCAGTACCATGGACAGCATGATGCCCTCCCTGGCACCGTGAACAGCAGCTAGACCCCTCCAAAACCACAGGCAGTGCCAGAAGATGAGCAGGTAGGAAGCAGCACTGCAGGTGGTGCCAGCCAGAGATGCAGCCTCCCAGGACAAAGCCGATCCTGACCAAGGCCTAGAACCAGGCCCAGGAAAGTTTCCTTCATCACTGAGTACTGGAAGAGGCCAAGAACCTCCCTGACTGCAACCCCTTTTTCATCCAACTGCTTTGGGGAAGGGATCCAGAGGATCTCTATGGGGCACCTAGAAGGCCCAGCTCCAGAGACCTTCCCTCTCCCGGCACCGAATGCAGTGTCAGGAGGGGACCAGGTCTTGTGACTGATATTGCCTCGCTCACCAGTGCCTACCTAAGTGCCAGAGGCCGAGGTGTCACCAGGCCACAGCACCACAGTGCCCACTGGTGTAGGCCCAGAGTACTGCTCTAACATCACCACCAGGGGAATCCGCTGTCCTGAAGGGACAACGAACAGGAATGGGTGCTAAGCTAGTCCCCAAGGGAAGGATGACTGTCCACTTGACCCATCCCCAATGTGCTCCATCTCAGCAAGGCGAGGACTAGGAGAGGCCTGGTCTCTCTCAGTACATACAGTACTGGCGGGAGGCGTGGGTAGGGCCCCAGGGACCTTACCGTGGAGTCTCCTGTGCATGGTCTGTATCCAAAAATAGGGGGCTTGCAACTCCAGTATATTACATGGATCTCAAGGATGTGGAAGTCCATGTAGAAGCAGATGTTACAGTGGTCCAGTAATGGTCAACTCCAATTCAGGTCCAGCATTGTCAATCCTGGATGGAAATGTGTCTCCCACTAGAGCACCGAAGCGTTGGGATGCCATGCTGAAGCTTCTTCTTGGCCTTTCTCATCTACTTCTGAGAGTTGGACATGAAAAGCTTTTGGAAAAAAAAGGAAAACTAGTAAAAAATAGTGGCTCAGTGCTGTGCAACAGAAAAAGAGAGAGACAGTGGCACCAAAAACAGTAAAAAGATATGGCATTGAGTAAGGTGCGATGATGGACTGAGGTGTAATGGAGTAAGGTGAAGCTGAGCGCTCCCACGATGTTGCCTTGATGGCAGGAAAACAGAACTGAGGTAAGCAGAGGGTCAGCATTGGTTACTGGCCAGTCCATGAACGTCACATCATACACGAGTCTCATTGGCAGCACCCTCACTGATGTCGGCCCCCTAGCTGTAGGCTAAAGAGTTTGCTCCTGTGGGGTCCTAATGCCTCTGGTACAGACCCATAAGTGAAGACTGATTCTTGGGAGTTCTAAAAACACGCTGAGCATGAATCTTAGGATGTCAGACATACAATTTTGCTAAAAAAAACTATATGACAAAATGTTTTGCCTACTAACAAATATTGCTGCCCTCAAGCGAAACAATCAGCACCAAGGGCCCTGTACACATGTGTGGGGCTGGTCTCTATGTGCACTTTGTGTGCAAAAACATTTTGTTTTACTTACTGTTTACCATAGTAGAGTACACTGTATCATATCAATTGTGCTTACTTCAAGGTTGACATCTGTTACTACAAATTCCAGAATCCCCTGCAGCTGACATCAGAGCAGTAGGCAGCACTAAGAGATTTAATAGCTTGTGTTGCATGAGTTTATATAAGCTCTGATCTTTTACTTGCTGGTTTGGCTGTCATCCCTTGAGCTATGTACAGTCACGAAGGACTGTACTTAGCCTCTGGAGAAAAGCAGACATGGAAAACATTTGGTCAGAGCTTATAAAAGCTCTATTATGAACAGGGGATCGTAAATGCACGCCGCTGATTGGCCGAGACGTTTTTGAAGCCGTGATGAAATCGAGCTACATCATCATCATGGCTTCAGAAAACCTCCAGCCACCAGCCTCCTCACCTGCAGCACCACACATTGCTCCACTCCACCAGTATTTCCACCTCACACCAAACTCTGGGGCTCAGGCGCTGACACTGAAGCTAACCCCTGACCCGCTAAAGGGCCTGCTCTATCTAACAACTGCTTACATACCCCCTAGAAATCAAACCCCGGCTCTAGCCTCCCTTATGGATTACCTCTCCTCGCTGCCTCACCCATTGGACCAAATACTAGTGGGGGACCTTAACATCAATTGGCTTAGCCCCACCTCCTCTGCCGTGATCTACTTTGCTGCGGCCCATATGACTCAACTCGTCACTCACCCCACTAGACCAACCCAAAGAGAGGCACTAGTACTCTTCTTGATGTGGTCCTTTCCAATCGCCTAATCGGTTTCTGACATCCAAGTCCTTCCCGGCTAAGCTTAGCGATCACTCTCCCATACTTTTCACTGGACTCTTACCGAGGCCAAATCATTTGCACAGTCCTTTCAAGGCGCCTGAAGCCCAGTGGCCTGAAAACTCAAGGAACTTCTGTCCCCAATTGATTGGTCGCCTATTCTGTTTGCCCCTGACACTGACACACTGCACTTACCTTCTATCCAAACATTCAATAAGGCCTGTGATATCTTTGCTCCTCTGTCAGTCCGCCGATCCAAGATGCAAAATGCTCCTTGGGTGACCCCGGCCCTGATCCAACAACTTAAACATAGGGATAATCTATGGCACTGTGCCACTGAGACTGGCCGGCCTAGTGATAGACAGCTGTACCCGGCTGCCAGAAACAAGTGTACCTGGGCCATCAGAAAGGCCAAGGCTGAACATTATCAGGCCTCGCTTACCTCCTCTTGGAGGAATCCCAGAATCTTCTGGGACAGTATCAAACAGTTAAATGGAAGAACACGCTCCCCCCCTCCCAGATCAGTATCAATGGCTCTATCTCCGCCGATCCTGCCCTTATTGCTAACTGCCTCAACACCTCCTTTACGGATCTTAGCCCTATCCTCCCTAAGGACTTTTTCAACCCTCCCCCCCTCATCTGCACCGGTCTTTACACACCCGTACCTTCACCTTCGCCAGGTCACCACTCAAGAACTCAGACCTCACCTAGTCAACGCCCTTAGGAGCAATAGTATGGGTAGTGACACCCTGGACCCCTGTATCCTTTGGCAAGTTCTAGATCTGGTCTTTACGCCAATTACCAATCTATTCAATAAATCTCTCTGTCTGGGGTAATTCCCAGGTATCTGGAAAATTGCCACAGTCACGCCCATTCATAAAGGTGGAAACAGGACCTTGGCTGGAAATTACCAGCCTATCTCCATTCTCTCCCCTCTTTCCAAAGCCCTGGAAAAAGTAGTGGCCTCCCAAATTACTGACTACCTCTCCAACTATGACATTCTCTGCCCTGAACAACACGGTTTCCGGGCTGGCTACAGTACCACTACTGCCGTCCTAGAATTCTCTAACTTTCTCCACTCCTCCCTGGACCAGGGCTCCTTGGCTGTAGCTGTGTTTGTAGACCTTTTGAAAGCATTCGACACCGTCTCCCATCCCCTCCTTCTGGATGCCCTCAGTTACTCTGGCTTTGCCACTGGGCCCTATCTCCTGTGCTAGCTATCATCAGCCCGCTCGAGCGATATAAGAAAATTGGGGGCTCTCTCTGACATACGTCCCATCCTTTCCGGTGTCCCCCAGGGCTCCATTCTTGGACCCCTACACTTCTCCCTTTACATTAACTCTCTCCCGGGTTCCTGTAGTGGTAATATATTATTGTATGTGGACGACGCCGTTATCTTTGCCACTGATTGTAACGCTGTTGCTCTCCAAGACTCCCTGCAAAGATCCTTCAATAAAGCTGAGGCTTGGTTCAAGGAATGTAGGCTGGTGATAAATCTCAAAAAAACAAAAACCATGGTATTTGCTCACCCACAAAACAAGTTGTGCAACTTTCAGCTCCAGATACACTCAAGCTCCAAGCTCATGCTTGAGCAAGTCTGCTCCTATAAATACCTTGGGATCCACTTTGACCCCTCCCTCTCCTTCCATGGCCACATCTCAGCCCTTGCCACAGCGGCTAATATCAGACTAGGCATATTACACCGGCACAAAAAGTGTCTCCCCCCCGAGGCCCTTCGTCTCGCAGTCACCTCATCCATTCTGTCACTAGTGGAATATGGGTTGCCTGTGTATGGCGCTGCTGATCAGACAGCTCTCAACAAAATTCACACCATACTGAACAAAGCCTGTAGGCTAATCACAGGAGCCCCCAGGTTAACACACACCTGTCAGTTATATGAGAAAGCTGTATTGCTTGACCTTGATGAAGAGCTCAAATATCAGACCTGTATCATAACAAAAAAAAACCCTTCTTGGGCTATCCCCACCAGGTCTGATGGCCACCGCATAACGTGCTAACTCTCAAGTGCACACCCGTTCCGCTGACAAAACCACCCTATCGATCCCTAGGGCTAGGACCGCGCAAGGTCAACGAGCCTACGGCTATAGAGCCCCCTTCTGGTTCAACACTTTGCCCCCATCCATCTCCGATGCTCCTTCTATATCCTGCTTCAAAACCTCCCTACGAAATCACCTAATCAGTATTCGTAGCTGTACGTGCCATTAGTTTTAGCCTGGATAAACAATATGACAAGGCCACCTGAAAGCTGCTTATGACTACTGAATGTTAGATTGCTGGATGATATTTTCTCTCTGTTGTATTCACTTGATGTACCACCTATTGTTTTGTACCCGTTACTGTTTACATGCTGTTGTACTGTGACCTGCCTTTATGTGACAAGGTACCTTTGTAAATGAGCCTCTGGCTCAAAGGACTTCCCAAACTGCTGTACAAATAAATAAATAAATAAACTCTAGAAAGGCACAACCGTTGATGGAGACATGCTCCAAAAATCAAAATAAATGCCATCCCTCCTACAACCGCTACTACTGCCAGTACTTTACAAAGCCTGCCAAACATTTTCTTACCTCAGCCAAACTCCTGAGGAATATGATGTTGACAGAGTGAGTAGCGTCATTTCCAAAACATCATTAGTACTTGACTGTCATGTTACAAAATAAAAAAAAAAGAAAATCACAATTGTGGAGCCTACAAGCTCTATCTAACTATCGAAAAGAAACCGCAAATTAAATACACATTCACTGTGTCGCAGACTAGGCAGCACAACCACGTGAAACCCACAGAGAGCATACTTAAGAGGACCAGTATTACCAAAGTGACACGGTGTAAGTTATAACAGCACCACCTGCTGGCCGAGCCCTTCAGGACTATTTTGTCAAAACATACTCTTCCAACATGCTAAAAGAAGCAATTTCACAAGGTTTTAAAAGAATTTTTTTTTTCTTGAAAAAAATTAATTCAATCCAGTTCATAATAGCAAGAAGTCACTCCAGGGTGTGGTATATCATGGGATATCATCACTTCTAGGACGGTTGGACACACTCGGTCTGAGGCCTCGTGCCCAACCACCCTAGGCGTGACGATATCCCATGATATACCACACCCTGTCGTGCCTTATTGCTTAATTATACCATGGACATAAGTGAACAGCCAATGAAATGGTCAGACTGGCAGTTTACCACTGGTATAAATCCTCTGATAATCACTAGCTGATGAGCAAAGGGTGGTGGTGGTCATCTGCAGCACAGGAATAACTACAATAAAAATAAAAAAAACAAAGCAACCTCTTTAAAATTGTTCTTTATTATAGTAAAAAAAATGAACCCTGGCATAATCGCAATAAGCCACTCGAAAGATGTGGGTTATCGGGGATTTACCATGGCTGGTGAGGATTTACCCACTCCAGCCATGGTAAATCCCCCGATAACCCACACGCCCTCGTGGCTTATTGCTTAAACATGCATTGCAGACTATTGAATCTCCCACTGAGGCATTCCTGCTCTGATGTCAGCTATAGGGGGTTCTAGGATTTGTAGTTAGAGAAGATGTCAGCCCAGAAGCAAGCAAAATTAATTTGATACAACCTGCTCTGCTACAGTAAATAGTAAAACAAAATGTTTTTTCACACAAAATGCACACAGGGACCAGCCCCACACTTGGGTGCGGGGCCCTGTATGTTGATTGTTCCACTTTAAGTAATAATAAAGAAACAGTAATAAAACAAACAGAAAAAGGGGCAGGGGTATACAAATCCTATTGCCCTCTGTCCAGGGCAAGTACATTTCCTTGAAGAGCAAGTACAAAAAGAGAGCTAATTTCATTATAATGAATAGGGGCAACTGAAAATTCAGCTACAGTCAGGGCTGGGTAAGTCCTAAAAGACTTGATATGAACACCCCTGCAAAATGGTGGAAATGTGATGATCATGAATAAAAGTGACTTAAAAAACATCATTAGAGCTACTTGCGAATACAGATAATTATAGGAGACTATCAGGTAAACATGTGATGACATTCAGAAAGGAGCTAAAGGATGTGCTGGATGATGCTATAGAGAAAGGCATCCTCCTCTTTAGCGACCACTTAGTTGCACCTGTCATATATGTACTCCCTAAAACACGTAAGAGTATACAAAATCACCCTGGATGTCCAATTGTGATGGGATGGGATCCCTTACTGACAACCTGTCCACATTTGTTAATTTTTTTTTCTGAAAGAATGTGTTGTCAGTCTGGAATCCTTTCCCTGGGACACAATGAATGTGCTTCACAAATTCAAAGACTATGCAGATGCAGTATATCAGTGGTTACGTACTGATATCCAGGCACTCCATACCTCAGTCCCACATGAAGCATGGAACAGGGCAGGCTTTTCCAAAGAACAGACTGTGGTAAAAGAGATACACTACCAGATGAATTTCTGCTTGCTTGTTTGGATTTTATCCTCAAGCCTAACATTTTTTGAGTTTGACGAAGATTATTATTATTATTTACAACTCAATGGGACAATGATGAATGCAGTAATGGCCCTCTGTATGCTAACCTGTTCTTACAGGCTTAGAAGAAAGAGATTGGGTGTGACAGTGCCAACCCATGTGCAGATCATTACATTGTACCATTATATTATTAATGGTGTTTGTGTATGGAAGGGGACATCTGAGCAGGCAGCTAAGTTTATGGATTGGTTGAGTAATAATAATCTTAATCTTAAATTTAACTGAAACATACACTAAAAAGAGCTCAGCTTTCTGGATGTGATCCTATATAGTGATAACTATTACAAGGTTCAAACATAGGGACACTGTAAGGAGATGACTGGTAACACTGTGCTATGCACAGATAGTACCCACCCAAACAACTGTGGAACTTGAATAATTTCTTAGAATCAAAAGATATAGTTCTACAGTGGAAGAATTCAACAATTGAGAGAAACATATGGGTGACTGGTGGAAAAAGGGATTAGTTCTGATTGCCTAAACCAAGCTTTCAACAAAGTGACTGCAACAGAGAGAAGTACCATCATGATACCCAAACAGTGAGAGGGAGCAGGGGCTAGCACAGATAAAGAAAAGTAACTTTTTGCAATCAAGTACAGTCAGTTCTCTGGGAAAACTGGCGCAACTGTGAGGCAGCGTTGGAACAAATTGCTTAGTGATGCGACTTTAGCCAAAGTACTGGATAGCACAGAATGCTATATCTTCATCTGTAGCACCGACATTCGAGATACAGTTGTGAGTAGCCAATCTGTGGATGGATCAGTCAAGTGTAAAAACTGGTTACCCCCTCATCCCCCAAAGGATGCTTGCTTGCAAGAATTATCATGACTGCAAGTATGGAGTAAAGAGAAATATGTATGAACATCGAATGACCTCAGAAATCTGGTGGTGTGATTTACATTTTGTGGTGTTGGTGTGGCAAAGTTTAGATGGGGAGGACTATCAGAATGCTAAAACAAAGACTTTAGGAACATGTGAGGAAAATTATCTCAGTGGGCTTACGCAACTTAGTGTGTAGCTATGCTTGTGCAACTGTTGATAAACTTTGGCCGTTTGCACTCTCTGTTCCATGGGGAAATACCACCCTGTCAGGGTACCAAAAGGAAAGGAACCCTCAAGGACAGTTCCACCCCTAGGCATGCCATTGGAACGATTTCCTTAAGCTAAAGGTACTGTACCATAGGAAGGAGCCCCAAGTAGAGAGACATGCTGCTGGAGGAGGGAGAAAGGGAGGAAGATTGAGGCAAAGAAAAAGTGCTTCTGAGTGAGGCTGGAATGAACTGACTTTTATAGCTCAGTAGGGGGCAATGGCTGGTTGCTCCAGCCCATTGAACTGTAGACATGGCCTTTCAGTTCAATGGGATTATGCAACTTAGTGTGTAGTTATGCTTGCGTAACTGTTGATAAAAGGTGGCCACTCACACTCTCTGTTCCATGCGGAACTACCACCCTGTCGGGGTACCAAAAGGCAAGGAACCATCAAGGAGGGTTCCACCCCAAGAGCTGCCTTGGGAAGGATTCCCTTAGGCTAAAGGTACCTTAAGAAGGAACCCCAAAAAGAAAGTACTGAGCAGCAAGCATTGACCATGGAGGCTGAGGAGAACCGATTGATTGCAACCAGCGGTGACTGGAAACAGACACAGACTGAGATGCAAAGCTGATAGATATCAAAACTGAAGCAAGGGGGCATGACTTCCAAAGGAGAGAGGGAATGACAAAGGAGAGCCACCACCCAACTCCATCCAACAGCAAAAACCTACCTAGTAAACTGATAGAACTATACTACAATATGGACTACCTAGCTTTTATGATCTTCAGCACAGAAGAGAGGAAAAAAAAACATAAGGAGGAAGCCTCTGGGGATCCAAGGCTTAGGCTGTCTTCCCTCCAGGCTTGGGATTCATTTAGTGATGGCTCAGCAACTAAAAATTAGAGATCCAATTCAGGGGAAAAATAATTTGGAGGAAGGCTCTCACTCTAGTCCTTTTAATGAGAATGCTGTGAGGGGGCTGCAAGCAAACTCTGCAGCAAATGGAGACTCCCATTTAGGAGGCCCTCATCCCAAGGTGGGAGGAGGACAGCAAAAACCACTGAAAGACACTGACCCAGCTTTGAGGAGGGAGGCCTAAAGATGAAGCCAAAAGTTTGAGAGGTAGGGTAAGGGAAGACGTGGAGACTAGGTGAACTTTAGGCAGTTGTAGGGAGACTAACTTTTGAAGGTGCTGCTAACTCAGTCCACACAGCTAAAAGAGCACCCTTGGTCTTAAGGGCCCCATCTTTTGGCAGCTTAAGTCTTAAATTCTACATCAAAAGGTGCTGCCGATATGTCTACATGGTAAAAGCTTTTCCGAGAGTGAGGACATTCTCACTGGGGGGCTAGGTGAGAAGGACCCTACCCCAAGGTTCACATGCAGAAGAAGCAGACTTAATGGGTACAAAGTGAGACCGTCGGCCACAGGGCGAGTCCTGAGCCATATTATGGTGGGAGTGGTTGACATGCATCCAGTGAGGAGTAGCTGGTGGGTGTTGCATATAGGAGACCTGCATGTAAGCCTGGGTGACAAAAGTATGAGTAGATGAGACCTCCACATAGGTCGACGTTTCTATACTGATACCTCCACATAGTTATAAGTAATTAATGTGAGAACAAATTTGATTGGTTTATGCTCAAGACACTCATGTAGGTCTGAGGCAAAAATTGAGCTATAATTTAGATGAAGGTTGAGGAAGCAAACTCCTATGATAAATGGACTGTGCCTACTCTCATAACCTCCACATAGGTACGAGGCAGGAACTGAGTTAATCACTGCTGTTGAACTGAGTTAAAATAAACAATTCAAACTACCAAGAGACAAGTGTAAACAATGAAGGATTGTAGCTGCAACTGAGATTGCTGAAGGCATGGGAAAAACAGTAAAATAGGGTCTGAACAGCACAAGGCAAAGGAATTGATAAAGGCAGGATGCAAAAAAAATTTGGAAGCCCAAAACAAAACAAAATAAAAAAGAAAGCATAAGGAACAGGAAAAACAGAGAGCAGCAGGAACAGGAGACAGAGAGAAGCACAACTGCAGAAAGAAGGCAGGAAGCAAAATACTGTCCTAAGAGCCTGAGAGGCATAAACAAGCAGAAGTCCAGCACAGACAAAGCAGAAATCTAGCACAAACCAAATGGAAGCCCAAAGCACAGGGGAAAACGGGAGAAAAATGCTGGATACAAGGAGGGAGCCCCAGTAGAGCCTCCGTCTGCAAAGAAAAAGTGCTTGTGAGAAAGGATAGAATGAACTGCCTTATTTAGCTCAGATGGAGATATGGCTGGTTGCTCCAGCTCATTGAACTGCAGGCGTAGCCTTTCAAAAATGGCAACATAGATACACCAGTGGGGGCACATTTCCTAGAGGTTTACAATTCAGCCATCACTAAGTTGACATTCATGGGCATCTTAAACATGCTGGCCAAAAGAAGGGGTGGTGATAGAGTTAACCAGATGTGGCAACATGAAGGCAAATGCATTTTTAAATGGAAGGGAATCAAACTAGTGGGACTTAATTACATTCTGGACTTTAAGCCTTTTTAACACAATTTGCAATGATGACTGTTATAACATTTGTTAATTTATGTTTTTCTTTGTTTTCTTCATACTCCTATTTTCTAATTGGTTCCAGGCAATTTCTGAGTAAACCCTCCTGTATCTCTGTATCTCAGTGAATGGTCCTTCCAAATTGTTTGGCAGAACATCGTGACCTTTTGAGGAACGTACAGGAGACCTGATCAGACCAATCCTTCATTTTTCTACCGTTTTGGGTGTACATTAAGCAGTAATGAAAAATGTGATACAGTGCAAAGGTTTGTTGCAATTTTTTAATGCAGTTAAATCTCTAGACTTCCTGACCTGTTTTTCAATCCTCCCTCCCCAGCTCATGCCTCCACCCATTGTACGGTTGCATTCCTCTCATTTCTCTGCACTTTGATTTTTCTTCCAGATGCTTTAGTTTCAGACTATGGAGTGTGCTGTTCCCTCCTGATACCCATGTCTGGTATATTTTGCAGCTATGACATACTGCGCTACATTTGTTTGCACTTTATTTGTTTATAAACATGTTGTTCTGTTGTACTTGTCTGATGTATTTCCTCTCCCCACTCCCCTTGGTCACACCTGGAAATGAGCCTTGGCTCGGTGTGCCTTTCCCAGTTACCAATTTTTAAATAAATAAATAGCCCTGCCATTTTGTTATGAAGTATATGAGATTTTATTCGTAATATGATCAAACACTGCTTTTCTGTAGTCACTTTCATTCATGATTACCACGTGTCTCTCTTTGCTTGTTTTATGACTATCTCTTTATTGCTACTTAACTCATCTAATGCGTTGCAGTCATCTGTTAAAACTGTTTACTATCAGTTTTTAGCAACAGTGCATACAAGTTGTCAAATACAGAAATAGCAGGACAGAAAGTTTTAATGCAAAAAGTGGGTGGTTGTCTGAACTACCCGTCTGTCATTTCTTGTTGCCCTGGAGGTAGCGCTCCCGGATTCATATATTCTGCAACCATTAGGTGTAAACCCTTCTCTGCCATAGTCACATTTAAATGAAACAGCAGTCTTAGACATCGTCATATAAATCCAGCTTGTCTCCCCAACCCCCCATCCTCTTCAGCTTTAGATCCAGGCTTTCAGTAATGTCATTAATCATTACAGTACATTCAGTGTTAGAGTTTTTGCATTACCAACCCATTACCCATTTCCTGAACTAGGATGCTCAGTTCACCCATAGTCACCATATCAGCTTGTTCTGAAGCACCGCTCGCCTCCCTCTCTCTCTCTCTCTCTCTCTCTCTCTCCCTCCCCCTCTCTCTCTCTCTCTCACCTCCCCTCTCTCTCTCTCTCTCTCTCTCTCTCTCTCTCGCTCAATGATTGAATTGAACCAAGTTAATAAGTTTTCCTTTAGTGCAAACAAATGCTTCAGTGGGGATTTCCTGATCAGCTTGAAACACGTCCACTTGAATTTTGATTGGATCAGGTTTTGAAAGGGGGTGAAATGAAAAACAAAGGCTTTTAACATGATTTTCAATTATGACTGTTACGTTTGCTACAGTAATTTATTTTTTCTTCCTTGCTGTCTTCAGGCTTTTTCTATTGTCTTATTGGTTCATAAGAGTTCTCATCATGCCTTCCTGCATGACTGTATCACAAAGAATTTTACTTCTAGTTCATTTGGCAGATCATCATGGCCTTGGGAATGAGGTGCTGGAGACCTGGTCAGACCAATATTTCAATTTTCTACCTAAGGGGATTGATAGTGTCCCTTTTAATAGGGGGTGAGGGTGTTGATACTATGCATAGGTTTTCCACAGTTTTTAATATAGTTAAATCTCTAAACCTTAACATTTTGTTATGAAGTATGTGGGAATAGTTGTAATATGCTTATTATAAGTTATGCAACATTTGTAATGTCATATAATTGGCAACGTGATCTTAGCACCTGAGGCCACCATTAGTGATGAACATATTATATCAGCATGTGTACGTTAGCACTGTATATATTATAAGGTGCTATGACTTTAGATATTGCATTTAAGTAATGGGACCCAGACATCTGAAATCCTGTCCCCTGATGAAGAGGCAGAGCAAAACGTCATCAAAGCATTCGGGTATGTGAGTGCATGATGGCAAGGCAAGGCAAATTTTATTTAAGAGACACCCATCCTGGAGGCTCTGAGCACCGAACATATTAAAACTCCATACAACAAATCATAATGAATACAAACAACATACTATAACATACTATTAAGTAAGCAATAATGCCCAACAGGGTGGGCGGTATTGGGCAATACCAGACCGGCCAGGGGCGTAATGAGGCCCGATGCCGCAGGCAGAGGGCTTTATAGCTCCTGGTCAGTCCGCATGCCTATACTGCTCTCACCCTGGTGGGATTTTGTGCTAGAAAATGGGCCACCATACTATATGTCTTTTAAAGAAAATATGTTTTATTTTTAAATGTTAAAAGTCTTAGCTATTTGATTTCTTTTGTAATAAATAGTTCCTCCACCTTTACTTAAATTTTTGTCCTAAGTTGTAACTTTTAAGCAGGTTGCCATGGTTAGCCCCCCCCCAACAAGGCTTAAGTTGAAATCCTTTTGTGTAACTGTTGTTTTTTTAAATATTCATTCATTTGTTTGTGGGGGGTTTGGTTGTTAATTTGGTAGCCATTCATAGTAAGCGTGATAGCAATCTTCATCTGACCGCAGTAGCAAAAAAATCGTTTGAGCAGTGCTGTAATAGCGATCTCCATCTGACCGCAATAGCGAAAAAAACCTTTGAGCAGTGCGGTAATAACGATCTCCATCTGACCGGAGTAGCAAAAAAAGCTTTGAGCAGTGCAGTTTATGTGAGAAGAGTGAAGGCGGTTTCAAGTACTCAAGACACTGGAAGTCCACATTGGAGTGAGATGGAGAGGGGACAGAAAGCAGTTTTCTGCATTTTTTGAAACAGCGCAGAGGCACGGGGGTATAGCCCGAGCCACAGTGGGCTACCACAGTGAGGTATCAACACTTTTGTTTTAGCCTTTTTTGAATTAAATGGCTTTACAATGTTTTGAAAAGAAATACAGTGGAGCTTTGGGCAGGGTTTGCGACTGTGGTGGTAGCATTTCTCATTTTACACGTCACGGACTGTACTGTGGATGCAGTAGGCAGAGGACAGAATGGGAGCTGACTGAGCAGAATCAAAAGTGGCGCCAGTGATCAGTGTCGTGCAGTGTTAGGTATACACCACGCTTGATTTTTTTTTTTTTGTTTTTGTTACAGAGAGTGTTTTATTCTTTGACTGCCATTGTTGGCGTGGGGTTTCTCACTCGCTAAGCGACATTAAAAAATATGGCGGCGATTTCAAATTTTGTGCCTAATGCTTCAGCCAATAAGGACACAGAATGGGCACAGGGAGACTTGACTGGGTGAAGGGGCAGTTGGGCTGGGACTTTTTATTTCCTGGTCGTCTATTGAAAGCTAATGTACCCCCCTGGCAGGGGTACAAGCCAATCAGAGAACAGGAAATAAAAAGCCCATTTTCTAAACATTAATATACAATATTCCAGCAATTAAAAACAAGATTTAGTATAAATACTACCCTCAATGGCAGCAACTAAATGGACGAATCACCAGACCTTATGAAACTTATTTGTATTGGCTAGAAACAGGTTTGGAACTTTTATAGCATTGGGGACTTTTTTTTTTCTGTTTAGAGTTTTTTCAAACAACATAACAGACAGAGAAACAAATGTAATTACTAACAAATGCATCTTGGTTATAATATTGCACAGTCGAAGAATACATTTGTTTGTTATGCTGATCTCCATTCCTTGTAATTTGTGGCCTGCATTCTTTACTTACACATGCACTTTGACTGTTTAAATATCTCCAATAAATGTGCTAACTTGATGTAAAAGTCTCTTTCTAACCTTTGCACGTTGAGTGTGTCTGCTTTTGTTTCCTTGGGCGTGTGTGTTTGGGACTGCTACCCCTGCAGATGGCACCAAACCCCTGAACTGTGATGCAGTCTGTTTTTACTTCCTAATTCCACCTCCTGTGTATCATGGGGCTCCAAGTATTGTGAGGTTAAAACAAAGGAGAGATAAAGTTAATACACATCCACAGACCTTGAATCTTCCTCCCCTGGTAGACATTTAATGTTGGGTATTGGTTCCTTAATTGAGCCATTACCAAAACTAGTAGATCAATCCCTGGTAAGACAGTTACCATCCTATATCCAGGATACAGCCAATATCCTATGTACACTCAAAGACCTAGTTACTGAACTTGAGTACTGGTTCATCACAATGGACGTTCAGTTACTCTGCATGAACATCCCTCCATTGTGAGGGTGTGATGGCACTGACAACCTTTGTGAACTACCATGAAAACCCTGATCCCCCTACTGTAATTCTCATTGAACTAATGAAAACTGCACTAGGATTCAACTACTTTATGTACAGTATAAAGGGAAATACTTGCAGCAAGTGAAAGGGATGGCAATAGGTGCAATTCTGGCCCCAAACTATGCCAATTTTTATATGGGTGAATGTGAGGAGAAGATGTACTGAATCTAATGGTCAACCATTATCTCAACAAGACTGACCTTTAGCATAGATTTATTGATGATGTCCTAGTTTTGTGGAGTGATGAGCCAGAACTAAGAAATGTTGCTGATTTTTCAGAAAGTAATAATCCCAAATTACATTTAACAATAACTCAAAGTCTGAAAGAAATGCTTTTCTTAGACATTATTATCGGGAAAGATGCACTGGGTGGGGGAGGGGGGATATGAACAGATATCTACAGAAAATTGACTAACCACAACACCCTTTTTAGTGCCACAAGCTGCCATCCCACAACACAACCAGAAATACTAGAGATCATTTATTCATAAACCATAACTGTAGTGTTGAGGGCATCTATACAGAGAGGGAAAATTAACTTATAAATCATCACATGGTTAGGGGTTATAATAAAGAGATTATTCAGGAAGCTACAGTACATGCACTGTAGATGGAGAAGGAACTCTACTTGGTGGAAGGATGCAGAAGCAGAATGTGAAATACAGTGCTAATTTTGTCACCACCTACAATCTCTATGCACAAGGATTATACAGAAATGTTGTTTTATGGTACAATCAGACTTGTACCATAGAGGGTATATGGAGACCTCCACCAGGATGGTGTTTTGTAAGGGCAGAAATTTAAGGGATAAGATTGTGCATATGGTATCCCTAACCATATCTCACACCATTACAGCTTGGCTTCCGCCATTACTGGATGGTTGACACAGGGGTGATAACTGTAAATTCTGTAAAGCTGTTTGTCAATTCCAGGGGCCCAATATTCAAAACATTGCCAGCACACAAACTTTGCACTGCCCAGTGGGCAAAATTAGCCTACAGCCAATTGCACACAATATTTAAAGGAATAGCCCCGGGCAAACACTGTTGAATATAGCTGGCGAATAAAGGCGGGCTAGTATGGCCGAGAGTGCAGTGCAAAGACAGCATGGCAAAGAAGACAGTTCTGAATATAGCAAAGAGGACAGCTCTGAATACAGCAACAGGGCAGTGCAAACAGCAACATCAGCACAGTGCACATAGAGGTTGAGTCAGACACAGGTGAACCACATGGCCTCTGGGGGTTCCAGCAAAGAAGTGGTGCATAAAATGAGAAAATCTGAGCAAAGAGCAGTGTATAACACAAATAACAACAAAAGATACACCAAAGTCAGTGCCAAGAGAGATGTAACCCAAAATGCAGCAACACTGTATGGATGTGAACTGTGGAAAAAAGCAGAGAAGGGACAGTGGGGAAGTGTTCCGCACAAATAACCAACCATGCCAGTGTGCCAGTATGACCCCAACCAGTGCCCACTGTACACAGAGGGAGGGGACAAAGATCCCTGACACAGAGCAGGGGACAGCACACCACATGACACACAGCAGGAGGACACAGGGGGATGGATATCTGCCATGGCCGCATGGAGAAAGCCACACACACAGGCCCACGGACCAAGGCACCTCCAACCAGGCAATGCTGGCGGGGTCCACCCAAAGAACAGGGACCAGTCCATGTCCATGGATAGCCACAGGCCAGATGTTGTCTGGTATGCATACAGGCCATGAAGAGTATACATGGAGAACAGAATACGTCAGCAAAGTAGAGGACAAACCTATTATGCCCACAACAATGTACAGCCAGATGCACAGCCACAGACATTGCGGAGAGAGCTATGGGGAAATCCATGCCACATGATAGTCCAGGATGGCAGCCACCACTGTGAATCAGGTGGTCATGAGGTGCAACACTGAACAGCAGTGAAACGGACTACAGGCAACAAAGAAAGACACAGGATCATAACATCCAAATACAGCACAACAGGAAAATCAACAAGAAAAACAAGGGGGGGATGAAACAGGGAAGGGGGAAAAATGGGGAATGGAGGAGTTTATTGGTTGGCAGCCAGGTACTGCCCCTGCACCAGCTGCTCCAAGAACACCACAGTCCACCTGGAAATCCCCACTAGCACAGCCTGTTGTTCCAGCATCGTTTGCTGCTGCCTCATGAGATGCCGCAGCAGCTCATCCCAGCCCTCTTCCTTCTCTGGCCATCTGGCCCATGCAGAACTGTGACAATGACCTATGGGGGAAAGATTCCCATGTAAGAATAGTGAGATGACACTGTGGAGTAATGTAGAACATAGGATGTGGCCCCAGAGAAGGACAGCATGTCCCAACTTGTATACCCATGTACCCAACAATGGAAGCAGTGCCCATGTCACCCGACATGTGCCAGTATGCGGCATCACATAACCCAATGGTACACACAAGCCCATCCCTATGCAGGCATGAAGGCCCATAAGGCCATTGCCACCACCACTGATGGGATGCCGCCCCATGCATACCCAATGTAGCCCCTGTCACACTACTGCCACACTGCTCCACTGAGATAAACCCCAGTCAGACCCATAGCAATATCAAAGAAACTGTAGCAACAGAATAACTGGGACATGCTGCTCAATGGAATGGAATATACACCCATGATGCATAGTGACATTACTATCAGAAACCCAACAACAGCAGTCAACATGGCGACAAACTGTGGTCTGTAGTGCCAATCCACAGGGTTGTGTACCAGACAATGTGCAAGTGTTTCCACACTCCTCTGGACAGTCACACACACTGCCCATGACACAAGTGTGTTGTGTGGTCATGTAACAGACACAGTACTCTAGGCCATGACACACCACAGAGCCGTACATCAGTAGCAACAACTCCTGCAGCTAGACAATGGGTTGGTGGCCACAGTGTGCAGCACAGACTTGTCATGGTGGCACACTGGAACATCACAGTCATAGTGACCAGTATGCATGCCTGACATGGATGGCACACAGAGACCATAGACCATGTCCCAGGCCATAGGCATGCCATGTAGTGCATGCATGCTGTTGGCATACACACAACCACAGGAACCATACAATACACCTATCTCACCTTTCTCACCTATATAGCGAAAGAAATCCTTCTCCCCCTTATTAATTCCTTCAGCTATTTGCAGCTCCTGTGGTGCCTTTGCTCACCAGACTTCCTTACTTGCCTCACTAGCCTACCTTAGGTAATTGTCCATATTCACCTCTCCCTTGGTCTTCCTGAATTTTCTATAGGCCAACCTCTTTTCCCTTACTGCCTGGGTAGCCCCAGAACTGAACCAGCTGGGTGCTTTGGCCCATTCCATAAGAGCAGTCCTAGGGATGAGCCGGGTAACTACAGGCCAGTTAATCTGACCTCCACAGTGGGGAAGATAATGGAGCCCATTCTAAAGGAAAGACTGTCATCCTTCCTTGAGGAAAATGGTCTCCAGGATGACAGGCAGCATGGGTTTGTCAGGAGGAGATCTTGTCAAACCAACATGATTGACTTCTTCTACTGGTTTACGAAGTCGTTGGACAGGGGACATGCAGTGGATGTCCATACCTGCTGCCTGCTGCTGGACACCTCCTAGAGGTTATTTCTCTGGAAATACAGCCTAGCATTTCATTTGCTTTGGCTGCTGCTTTGCGGCACTGTGCTGAGTGTTTCATGTCTCCTCTGACCATCACCCCAAGTTCCCTTTTCTTCTCTGAGACTGCCACCTGTATAACCCCCTACCAGTAGACTGCTGCTGGGTTTCTGGCACCCAGGTGCACGCCCAAATCCACCTACCATCTCAGGTGACCATATCCCCAGAGACAGGATAACTCAGAGGCCCAGCAGCTCCTCCAGTCTGTGGTGGATTCACACTCTGCTGCACAAAGGGAGCTTCACACATTCTGGAGAGAATTGCAGCAGGAATTGGCACACCTCCGGGAGACCCTGCATGCAAACCTGCAGTGTGCAGAACAGCGTGCAGAGGCACACTTCCTGGATGCCTTCCACCAGGTGTTTAGTGACCTAACTGGGGCAGTGAGGGAGCTCACTGCCATGATGAGGGAGGTTGGGCTGGCCAGGCAGCAACCACCAGCACATGCTGTCGATATGAGGGTACTGTCCCCTGGTATGCATCATCAACACATAGTGGCAGGTCACGGTCAACCAGCACTGCTGCAACAGTGTCATCAGTGGGCACTACCTGAACCACTGGGAGATGCCTAGCTTTGTCATCACCCAGCTCAAGGTGTGGGCGTGGCAATCCCAGGGTGTCACCATCCCCCTTAAAATCACCCTACAGTTCCTCAGTCCACATGACACCTCCTACACGGCCTCGCAGTAGGTCTTTTGTCCAGACACATGGCAGGAGCAGGTGCTGCACCTTACATTCCCCTTTCTCACTTGCACCCTTCCCATGCAGTCTGTTGTACATGCCCACACCCCACCCCATTCCTGTATCGCCACTGTAACATCCTGTATTTCTGTTTTATGTTGTGTGTATTCTTTCACGGTGTTTTGTTTGTACATATTGTTATAGTACACTATTGCAAGCATGTCCATTGTCCATGTTGTTGTCATTCACTTGCCCATCCCTGTTAGTGTTCTGATGATGTTCTGGTGATGTTTCTGGGATCTCCTGGCCATGCCTGGGTCATGCCTATTGAGCTGCTCCACTAACCCATGCACTTCTGGCTCCATGTCACTGTCAGCATGTTCCCCAGGTTCTGGCAGGTGTGTTCCATAGTTGAGTGCCATGTTGTGTAACATACAACAGGCTAGGAATATGCAACATGATTTCTGAGGGGTATATTGAGCGGCACCACCTGAATCATCCAGGCATCTGAAGCACATTTTGAGCATGCCAAAGATACGCTCAATGATGTTACATGTTGCATTGTGTGCCTCATGGTATGTCTCCTCAGACACATTTGCTGGCTGAAGGACTGGGGTAAGGAGCCAGGGTTGCAAGGGACAGGCATTGTCCCTTGTAGGAGATGTTACCAAATGTTAGCACTCATTCACTGTGTATCTCATCCTGTCAACTTGGCAGCCCCTACTGCACTGGTCATCCTGTGTACCTGTACACCCTCACCTCTCCACCCTCCCCTGTATACCTCTTGTGGGTGCTGTATTGTGGCACTGTCCTACCTTTGGGGGATTGTGGTTGAGCCTGCTGCAGTTACTCACCAACAAGATGTCCATTGGATATTTGGCTGCCCTCAAATGCCTTGCACAACTGCAACTGGTGCCAGATGAAGACATCATGGATACTGCCGGGGTACCATGCTAGGACACTGATGATGTGCCCAGTTGCATTACACACCACCTGGCAGTTGATGGAGAGGTTCGCCTTCCTGTTCAGGAAGGTGTCTCCCACTTCACCAGGGGGTGCCCAGATGGCAACATGAGTGCAGTCAATGGCACCGAGTACTGCTGGTAGGTGTGTAACCCAGGGTTAAGATTACTTCTTTATGGGTGTTAATTTGCACCACGCTGTATGTCATGCTACCACACGTTGTACGGTGCTGTGGCACTGAATATACCAATGAGCCCATATTCATGCACCTGCCTCTCACTTTGCTCCACACATACATTATTTTTTTGCGCTGGCACTACACTGTTGCGCTGGTGTTGTTTAGTCTTTTGAATATTGCAACCCCATGCAAACGGGGCACAATCCGTGCTCAGAGCAATGTTTTGAATATTGAGCCCCAGATGTTTTCAAATCCTAGGACAGCTATGTCAGTTAGGATTAAGGGATTCATTTCCTGTAACATTCTGCAGGGAGTTTACGTAGCAACATGTCAATGTGGCAGTTTCAATGTGTGAGGAATTTTAAAGAGGACCTTCCCCAGTCATGTTGACTTTTGTGCATTAATTACCCCTTCTTGCATTGATTTTGGAATTGTATTTCATTACTGTCTGCTGCAGTTAGTTTTTGCATTCTTAGCTGCTAAAAACTGCGGGGTGTACCAGGGCTTATAGCAAGCCTGGTGTTGCTATTGGCCCAGGGTTATACTGCTAACATCATTGTAGGGCAGAGTCAATTTCACAAAAAAAAAAAAAAAAACATACTGACAAGACATTTATATTTTGGCATAATGCATTGCTAAAAGGGTGTCTTTGGGAAGGGGAAACACAGCATGTACACTACTGAGTACAGGTAGGTTTCCCTTGCAACACTGTTGCAATCGCATGGTACTGCACAGTGTGAGCCACTCCTCTATCCTACAGTGATGTCATAAGAAGCTAGCAGCCCAGCAGCTGAACAGCAAAGGCAAGTGCAGCATGGCTCAAAAACAAATCCAAATTATGGAAGGCAGAGTAAATCTTGGCCAGAAATAACAAATGCATACACCTTTTCAGGTCTAGTACTGCATATAATGACTACAGGCTGTAACATTTTGGTCCATCAGGGAAGGTCCTCTTTAAGGTCCACCAAAATCCACATCTGGGAAACATCTGCATCCAACTGTAAACATAAATAAGGAGGATGCAGTATCTGACTGCGTTCATGTCAGCAGGAACTGAAGAGGTATAACTATATGTTTTGGAAATATAAAAGGCAGGGAGGAATAGGGGACAATTTTGCAATCAACTTAGAAAAGGGGACTTGTTTCATTGAGATGCTACACAATGGCCTTGTCTAAATGGCAAAACTGAATTGCATCATTTGTTTGCCTAAGATGCCAGTCATCTTCTATGCTTTGGGTGATATCCTGATACATATTCAATTGGAGATATATAGACTTCGTGCAGCCCTTAACTGAGTGGATTCTGAACATATACCTGAACTGACTTACTCTCTCGTCTGTTTTAGCCTTACAGGACTTGCAGCCCCTTGATACATTGGAAGTGGAGCTGATGATTCCTAGGAACCTACTGTGTTCGACATTCAGGCTGTATTCTAAATGGATTCTAAATGCTTATACATAGAAATATAGAAACACAGAACATAGAAACTGATGGCAGATAAGGGCCCCTTGGCCTATCCAATTTGCCCTTTTTTGTTTTATTGCTTTTGCTGCAGACCCTAGGTCTATGGCACTTCCTATTCCACCCCTTACCTACCCTTTATGATTCCCTTGTGCTTATCCCATGCTTTTTGAATCCCTCCACTGTTTTTGCTCCCACTACCTCCCTGGAAGACTGTTCTAGGCATCTACCACCCTTTCTGTGAAGAAGTATTTCCACACATTTCTTCTAAATCTCCCTGCAGCTCCATATCATGACCGCTTGTTCCAGAGTACCCTTTCCTCTGAAAAATACCTCCCACTTGTACGTTATTCATCCCCGCAAGGTATTTAAAGGTCTTGATCATATCACCCCCCTCCACACACACACACACACACACACACACACACACACACGGTGTACATGTTTAGTTCCTTTAGACTCTCCTCATAGAATATTTGATGTAGACCCTGTGTCATCTTGGTAGCCCTCCTTTGAGTGGCCTCCACCCTGTCTATGTCCTTCCTGAGATGTGGTCTCCAAAACTGGACACAGTACTCCAAGTGGGGGTCTTACCAAAAACCTATATTCTAGCAACCCCCTTCCTCTTCCTGCTGATAATACTCCTACCTATAGACTCCACCATCCCACTAGCTCTCCTGATCACTTTGCCACATTGTATGGCCACCTTCATGTCATCTGATATGATTACCCCAGGTCAATTTTCTGATGGGTTGTTGCTAGTATCTCTTCTCTCATTTTGTACTGCACTGTATGACTCACATCTTTTCACATTTTTATATAGGGCCCTGTCAAGGTAAACTTTTAATTGAAGGACAGTTTCTTTTTAAAATTGCATATTGTCACTTCCCAGAACAAGGTAAATAAGCGGTGTAGGATTGTGGCCCCCACCCTTGACAAAGCACCAGACCTTGAGCATGAAATAAGTTGGCTTTCTGGGTGGTGCTGCTGTGAATTTTATTTTGCCAGTCAGCCTTGTTAAGGACACTTTTTCCCCAAATAAAGCTATACAGAAATTCATGTGAACCAGTGTTTGTGTTATCTTTATTTTGGCAGTTAGTAGGTGCTGATCTTTGTCCTTCTCTGATTACCTGCTTAGTGCAACACTGATATCCCTTGGTGCAACTGTCTGCTTGCTGTTTTGGCACTACACAGTAACACATTTTTTATTCCCCTTCCTGACCACCATAAGACATTATCAAAATGGTCCTTCCACCATTTGCCTAGGGATGCTGGGTTTATAGCACTGCGTACAAATTCGCCTTGGCCAGAAGGGACTTCCCTTTTAAGGCTGCATGGGTGGAGCCATGCTGACGTATTGCTATTATGTAGTAGAGAAAGAGGGCCCTGGAAACACATGATCTGATACCTAGACTGTGTCCTTCCACCTAGTGGAACTAAAGCACATGCAGTCCTGCCCATTGAACACAGTGCTGTTAACCCAGCCACCCAATCCCAACGCACTATTTTCCTGCTCTGTGCTCATTTTCTGTTCACTTCTGGGTTCATGCGCTGGAGCAGGATAAAAGAAACAATGGTTTTAAAGTTCCCTTTATCGCACTGACTCATGCTTCAGATAATATCTGTTAGACAAATGGCATTGTATCATTTGACGATAGCCCAAATGCTATAGGAGTTTAGTCTGCCAGTTTAAACACTGCATCTCCCCTGCCCTAGCAGTTTGCAAGACTATTATTTATTATGTCTTGTTAATTATCAACCTGGACTTAGGGAAACATATCTAGTCTCCCTGAAAATAACATTTATCTGTAACACTGCAGTAAATCAAGCCTGAAACTGAAGGTGGAAATAATGTCTGAAACAAAGCCATCAGAGTCAAACTTGTCAACGTTGGAGAGGGCTGTAAAATGGAATTAGAGACAGAGCTGAGATCTGAGTGCTGTTGGTTGCAGTTACATTTTGTGCCCAGATTATCTGTCTTTCTCCATGGAGTGGTTAATGTTATTGCATTTCTGGACACATTGCTTTGCTGCTGACCACTAGGTTGAGTTTTGTGGCTAATGTGATGAGTTAGACAGCAGCAGAGCCAAGACACACTGTACACAGCATGCAGAGAACAGAGGAGGCAAGGGTCTCGGATCTTGTTATTTCATGTTGGATCAGCTGAGGAGAGAGTCAGATGGCACTGGGCATAACTGCTCTGGCAGAAAAAGGAAATGTGAGACTGTGTGTGTGTGTGTGTGTGTGTGTATATATACAGTATGTCGGGTGTGCCCATCACGAGGCTTATCACTTGCATCTTTTTACACTGAGATTCCCAGGTATTTCTTTTGCACCTCTCTGGTGATGGTGATGAGTCGGGAAACATAATGAGCCCACACTGTATTCAGTGCAGCAGCAACGCCTTGTATTTTTCTGCTTGACAAACTGCATGTGCAAGTCTAGTTCCATGTTGCCCTGAGGAGCTGATGCATGTGTGCTGTATCACTGACCATACAGTGTGTGTGGATATATGTTGACATAGTAGTTGCAGTATGACAGGCTGAACAGAACCAGCCTGTGGTCGGTGGTAGGTCGCTGGCACATTCTGCTGGCCAATCATTTAAGCTCCTACCCAGATACTATGGCTAAGGGATGCTGTCAGGGGTTATTGTTACTCATCTACTCTCCTGTCACTGCATATCCACTGCTGATATAGCAACTGTACAGCTGTCATCTAAGATATAGTAACCCTTAACATTTCTTTGGTTTGGTTTGAAAAGAGGGGGTCTGGCTGTATGGTTTCTATCCCAGTTAAGAAAAATACTGGGATTATTTGCACCGACTATGTCATGGTACTTCTGTTCATACCTCTCAACCTTTTGCAACAGCAGTGAGGGGCACGGACACTAAAAATGAGGACACTGACCCTCAGAATACGAGACACATCCTCAAACATGGAGATGGAAGCTCAGAACATGGTGCAAATGATTGTGTTTACTTGTGCCATGTTCATTTTTGATTTAGCATTTTAGAATATTTTGAATTTCTACAATAAAGGCTGAATTTACAGTACATTCTCTGTGTGGAAGGCACTTTTTCATTTAGTGACAGATGAGGAACAGAGCTCTTTTTCAGGGTAAAATGAGGGACATCACTCATAATCAGGGACAGTTGAGAGGTATGCATCTGTTTGCACAGATTTCATCTGTTTTTTTGACTTTTAAGTTTTTTTTTGGTGGGGGCCATGTAGCCCCTACTCCAAGTGCACTAGTGTTTGTGAAACCCACAGTAACCTTTTTGCAGTAATACACATTTGCTGTCTTTGGCTATTGCTATTCATACTGTATAGGAACAGATGGCTAGATCATTCAAAAGTCAATCTGTGGTAGAAGGCTTACATGATATCCTTCTCATGCAACTAGTAGGTGAGCCAACTAGGCAGAACACCATCCTGGATGTGGTCCTCATAAACTCTGAACTAGTTAGTGCTGTAAGAGTTGAGGAACGGCTGAAAAACAGTGACCACAACTCTGTCTTGTTTGAACTATCACTAGGGGTCATAAAATCTCATTCTGGAGCAGACGTATTAAACTTTAGAGGAGCAAACTTCAAAAAATGTGGGAAGTAGCCAGGGAAAGTCTAGTAAGGATCCACAATCAACTGGCGGTAGAAAATATATGGGGGCAGATTAAACAAGCCATTTTAGAGGCTACACAGTTGTGTGTAAAGACAGAGACAAAAAAGAACAAGCAAAAAAAATCAATATGTCTCACTAGCCATGTCAATACAACATTAAAGGTCAAAAGGAAGGCTTTCCTCAACTTTAAAAGAAAATCAAGCGACAGTGACTGGGAAGACTACGTCCAGAAGAATGGGAAAGCTAAGAGGAAGGTGAAATAGGAAAAAGCGGCGACTGAACTTTAGATAGTGGAAGGGGTCAAAACAGGGAACAAACAATTCTTTGGGTACTGTATATTCAGGAAAAAAGAAAGAAAGGGGGAGGTGTAATCAAACTAAAAGATGGTGACAGGATAGTGGGAGATGACAGGTGGAAGGACACTGTCTTGAACAACTTCTTCTGTTTGGAGTTCACCAAGGAACACATAGGCCCAATGCCTGACAGTGGTATAAAGGCAGCTGACAAAGGGGTCCCATATATGGAAATGCCAACATTTACTGCCAGCAGGGTTAAAGAGTTGCTTGAGTGTATAAAGCAGGACAAATCACCAGGGCCAGATGGTATCCATCGAGGGGTGCTAAAGGAGCTGGCTGGGGAACTGGTGGAACCATTGTCACATTTGTTCAACCGTTCGCTTCAGATGGGAGTTGTGCCAGAGGACTGGAGAAGGGCTGACCTGGTACCTCTATGCAAGGGTGGAAGCAGGGTGGAGGCTGGTAACTAAAGACTGGTTAGCCTAACTCCTGTAGTGGGAAAGCAAATGGAAGCCTTAATTAAACAGGATCTGGTTGAATATCTGGACAAAAATGGCCTACAGGATGACAGGGAGCATGGGTTCGTGGCAGGTAGATTATGTCAGACAAACCTGATTATACTTTTTGACTGGGTGACTAGGGAATTAGACAGTGGACATCCAGTAGATCTCCTCTACTTTGACTTCAGCAAGACCTTTGATTCGGTACCACAAAATCATCTGCTGAAAAAGTTGGAGGAGCTGGGCACCGGGAAGAGTATTGTTAGATGGGTAGGTAACTGGCTTAAAGACAGAAAGCAGACAGTAGTGATCAATAGGGAGAAAGGGTGTACTGCAGGGCTCAGTCTCAGGTCTGGTACTGTTTAACATGTTCATCAGTAACACTAGGGTAGGTATTCAGGGTACCGGGTCGATATATTGCTTCAAGAACAGCGCAGCAAGAACCGCGCTGTGTAAAGTGCTAAAGCATTTAGAGCCACAGGGATATAATAGCGGTAGGGAATTACTGTTACACCTGTCACTCACTGCAAAGTGGAGGAAGGGTTGAAGAAGCCTTAGGTGCTGTGCCTGGCTGATCCACTCCCATGGTGGAGTGGCTGAGACAACAGCACCTGGAGCGGTGGAGGCCCAGGCACCAGGGTTTGGTTTCCCATCTCCCAGTATTGTTTTTTTTTTATTATTTTATTTGCTTAGAAACAAAGCTCCCCCTCCTGAGTTTCTCCTTATCCCCAAGTTCCACCACCCCCCCGAGTAGATAATTATAGTTCTGGGGGTGTGGGGGGCTTTTTTTGTTAAGGTCAGTGTTTTTACCAACGTTATTTTAGTGGGCAGCATTAGGCTTGCAGCATTGTTTGCTGCACTGTTTTTGTTATCGGCATTAAGACCAGTGCAGTATTCAGGGCAAGATCTCCTCTTCACAGATGATATCAAGCTAGGCGATAGGTTGTACAGTGAGGAAGGAGTTATGAACCTACAAAAAGATCTGCACAGGTTGTAAAAATGGTCTAGCGCCTGGCAGATAAAATTTAATGGCAAGAAATGTAAACTGGTGCATGTGGATAAATCAACCCAAAGACAGCATATTGGCTTAATGGGGTCAGACTCTGTGCTTCTCAAGAGGAGCGTGACCTTGGCATTATCATCTGTGACACCCCAGACCAGGCTGTGCACCACAACTTACAGCAAGGCAACCAAAATGTTGGGATGGACTGGGAGAGGATTTGATGGCAGGAGAAGGGAGGTGATACTGCTGCTGTATAGGTCCCTTGTGAGGCCCCACCTGGAGTATTGTGTCCAGTTTTGAAAAACACACCTAAAGAAGGACATAAACAGAATGGAGATCTTGCAGAGAAGGGTGATGAAAATGATTCAGGGAGAGTTTTCGTATGACAGGCACATAGAGGAATTGAACACGTACTCACTGTAGACCAAGAGGGAGAGGGAGGACATGATAGAAACCTTCAAGTTCTTGAAAGGAATAAATAGGGTGACCTAGCCTGAGCTGTTTAACAAGGTTTCCAGTTCAAATGCTAGAGGGCACAAATGGAAGCTGGGGGGTTGCTTCAAAAAGGAACTCAGGAAACATTATTTCTTGGAAAGGGTGAAGGGTGGAGCCTTGGAACAGGCCACCTATGGAGGTGGTAGGAGCCAAGATGGTGACTGCATTCAAACTGGGCTGGGATAAGTTGTACATTTTATTAAAATCCAATAAAAAAGAATGGGGAGGTATTCAGTCCTGGGATCAGAAACAATCTTGGGAACTACTGGGCAGACTTGATGGACCTTTGGTCTCCTTCTCCCATCAACTTTTCTATGTTTCTGGGGGGCCACGTGATGCAAGCTACCGGATAGTCGCTCCTCAGTACAGCTCCAGCCTCCCATCTCTTTATATTTGTTTTCTGGTATATTTCCTTGATCTCTAAACCTCTTATTTTTTGTTATTCTGGTTCCCTACAACTTTATGCCCTTGCAGGGCGATTTTGAGAGAGAATGGACATTTACATGGAAAAGCAACAGCAGAAACACACCCCGCCAGTAACACCAGAGATGGCCTCAAAAAAATCCTGGGCCTCGAGTGGGGCGGAAGAGGGAGATGCTTTGAATCCAGGAGCAGATCAGGAGCTGCTCATGTTGTCTAGATTTCTGGAGGAATTTAAACCATTCAGAGATGAGATTAAGGAGATGGCATCAGAAATGAAATCACTCACGAGAAAAATAAAAGAGATCACTCTCACTACCTCAGACAACACAACTAGGGTCTTCTCGTCAGAGAAGCAAGTGGAGAGGTTCGAGCCTGAGATGGCAGCAATGCGCCAGAAATTGTCCAGATTTGAGGTTAAGATTGAAGACCTTGAAGGTTGCAGCTGGAGAAATAATATTGTGATTCTTGGGTTACCGGAGGGAGAGGAGGGCCAGAATACCATTGCTTTTACCCAGAAGCTGATGGAGAAGATTGCAGGCCCTTCCCCATTTGGGACCAAATATATTATAGAGAGATCCCACAGGTCATTAAGACCGAAGCCCCCTCCCGGAGCAATGCCCCGACCTATAATTTGTCGTTTCTTAAATTTCTTAGAGCGACAACATTTCCTGTGCAAAGTGGGAGAACTCCAAGAAGTTCGTTGGGAGCAAGCTAAGCTTAGAATAGCGCAAGATATTCTGGGTTCAGTCCGTTTGAAGCATGCGGCATTTCATCCTGTTGTTTCAAAAATCATCGCGGCTGGACTTAAATTTCGTATGGGATACTCGGCCAGGCTACAGGTACAGGTGGCTGGTTCCTGGGCTACCTATGAAGATTCTGAGGCAGAGTTTGCTGGTTTAAAATTTGCACTGCCAGATGTTTTTAGGGACACATGAAAGGGCTTAGGTCTCTCCCGACAAGATGAGAATCGATTTGAGAAGGCTGGGCATTCATGCAAAGGAATCTTCTGGAAAGAAGCAGTTAAACATTCTTGGACTTTCATTTCAGCCCGAATAAGGGGCAGAAAGGACTCTTCTGTTTTCATAGTGATCTAATTGTGGATACATATTCTTATTTGTTTTGTCTGGGTCTGGGATTTTGGGCCCTTCGGTTTTCATAGTGTTCCAATCATGGTTGTATATTCTTGTTTGTTTTGTCTGGGTCTGGGGTTTCAAGTAATTAAGTGATTTCTCATTAGTCTTCGAGTTTGGAGAAAACAAAGCCTACTCAGCAATATTTAGTCTCCCCTTTCCCCGTGAGAGTTTGGTAAGGATGGGTCCGGTAGAAGGCTATAGCTTTAGGGGAACTCTAATTACAAGGGCTGTGTTGTCCTTTCCCTTGTAAGGCATCAGGGTGCAGTTACACACTTGCAACACAAGAGGGAGCTTGTGTTTCTTGCATGTTAAGTGCTAATGGTCGCTAAGGCTGGAGAAAAGTGGGGGTTTACTGGGGCAAAGGCACAGCAAATTGGAGGAGAGGAATGGGAGCCTGTCCCTATGGGGCTGGAGAGCTTATTGAGATAACGGCCCACGTAGTGAATGTCATGTATGGCTGAGGCCGACTTTCTGATCTTGCGCCATGAGGCGCCTTTTCATATCCAACAAGCCACATGTCCTTGCAAGCCGTGATGTTTCTGGTGGTGATGTCTTATCGATACTGGCTTGCTTTCAATGGTTTTCATTAGGGGATAGGCGACGGACACAAGGGCTTGTATTGTAATGATGTTGAATCCTCTCTCTTTCTTTATTACTAACATCTCAAAAGGGAAATGTATTATAAATAATACAGGGTTCGGGCTATGGTTTTTCAGGGGGCTGGGGGAGGAGTAGTAAACGGAGTATTGCTGAACGTTGTTAGTGATAAGAGGGAGGTTTGGGTGGATGGCTTTTTGGACTATGTTTTGGGGTTACTGAAGCTGCGGATTGTTCGAGGGATAATCGGGGGAGGAGGACAGGGGCTCAATAAGGGGGTTGGGGTTGGGAGACCGGCACAGCAGATTCAGGGGAATAGAATCACCTGTTACATGGTTGCAGTATACGATAGATGCCTTAACTGGATTTATACCTGACATAATAGATGGCTCTGAATATTAATATTGCTACGTGGAACGTGAAGGGGATCAGGAAAAAACGAAACAATATCAGGTACTTAAACACCTGCGTCTGTTGCGCGCCCAGATATCATTTTTACAAGAATCTCACTTAGTGGATTCTGAAGTATTACAACTTCGGAGACAACAGATAGGTCAGGTTTTTTATGCTTCAGGGGAAACCAATAGTTGTAGGGTCATGATATTGAGTAATAGAGACATCCCATTTGTCCCTTCCCAGGTATTTAAGGACGCAGATGGCAGATACGTCTTAGTTCAGGGTACTATTTGGGCCATGCCCTTGGGTTTAGGTAGCATTTATGGGCCAAACATAGATGATCCCTCTTTTTTCATGAAACGGATCTCTACAACCCTTCCTATACTCCCTATTCCAATTATCTTAGGGGGAGATTTTAATTTGGTCTTGTATCCAAATTTGGATAGATCGAGCATTGGGTCGAGGGGACTGTCACCTGGGCACAGGGCCTTTAAGGAAATGATGGATCAGTGTGGGTTGTGTGATGTCTGGAGAGTCACACATCCTAATATTAGGGAATATACTTATTGCTCGCCAGTACATGGCATGCAATCTCGCATTGACTATCTATTAGTTTCTCACGAGATCTTGCCAGGGGTATTGTCCACCTCGATCCAACCAGGTCCAATATTGGATCATTCCTTAGTCCTGGGTAATCTGGCTTTCCTTAACATTCCTAAAAGAGAGACCAGATGGAAATTAAATGAACAATTACTAAAAGATGAAAAGTATCGAGGACTGGTGAAAGAGCAGATAGGGTTTTTCTTTTCCACCAACCCAATAGATAGTGCAAGGCTGGATATTTTATGGGGTGGCTTTAAGGCTTATATAAGGGGCATTCTCATTAGTCTAGCTACAAAGAGGAAGAGGGCACAGGAAACGGAGTTAGGGTCCTTATTGTCTCAGATACGGGCATTAGAAAATATATACCCAGAAAAAAATTCTCAAGAGGAGTCACAGCAGCTATTAATATATAAAGATAAATATTTGGGAATGTTAAGAGAAAAGGCAGAGCTGGCTGTAATCCGCACAAAGGCCAGTTTTACAGATCAAGGAGAAAAAGTGGGGCCCCTGTTGGCTTTATGTTTAAAACAACAAGAGTCAGCAAGATTTATACCCCCAATAAGGTCACAGTCAGATGGGACCCTGAAGGAATCCCCCTCAGAGATAGTCCAGGAGTTTGCTACTTTTTATGAGCAATTATATGGGGATATGGATAGTTCTCCACCCATTCAAAAACTGGAGGAGTATCTCAGGGAAGCACATCTTCCGTTACTATCTGACTCTCAAAAGAAATTCATATCTTCCCCTTTATCACAGGATGAAATGGCTGCTGTTATAAAGGACTTGCCTCTGGGTAAAGTCCCGGGTCCACACGGGTTTTCTGCTTTATTTTATAAAGTTTTCAGTGAACAATTAATACCTGTGTTGTATTGTCTCTATTTGCAGATTTTTTTCTTGAGAGACGGCAGATGCACATCTGTTTGAAGCATTGATAGTTTTGTTACCTAAACCAGACAAGGACCCAGAACTGGTTCAGAGCTATAGGCCAATATCTTTGCTGAATCAAGATGTCAAAATTCTCTCGAAGATACTGGCAGATAGACTAACCCTGGTTCTTCCGGATCTTGTGGGTATGTCTCAAGTGGGTTTTATGAGAGGACGTACAGTACATCTTCAGACCACCTGCGTACCCTCTCGCATGTCTTCTCAGAGTCCAGGGACACCATATATCCTGCGGGGTTGGTCTCCCTTGACACCGAAAAGGCATTTGATCGGGTTAATTGGACTTTTCTATTTCAAGCCCTTACAGCATTTGGATTCCCATCCATGTTCATAGATTGGATCAGGGCAATTTACCGGTCTCCTACAGCGAGGATTTCAGGGAATGGGACCTTCTCCAAGTCTTTTACGCTGCGGTCAGGTACAAGGCAGGGATGCCCTCTCTCTCCATTACTTTTCAATCTTTATCTTGATCCCCTTATTCAACATATTCTCAATAACGAAGGAATACAAGGTATTCCCGTTAGGAATGAGGTAGTAGAAATAACACCGTACGCTGATGACCTCCTCTTACATTTGGCTAATCCAGTAATATCTATCCCGAACATGTTAAGGGAGGTTAATAGATTTAGTAGTTTCTCGAATCGTAAGTTAAATCCCAACAAGACATCCTTTTTCCCTCTCAAACATAAAGTATTCAAGACTGACATTATCGCTTTGGGACTATGCTGGTCACCAAGGGCTATTAAATATTTAGGTATAAAACTAATGCGTAGTCCTTCCTTGTGGTTTAAAGAAAATATGGACCCTCTTTTGCAGGGGATTACTCAAGACCTAGAAAGAGATGGGATAAACTCCCGTTATCTTTATAGGGTCGTATTAGTATAATTAAGATGAATGTGTTTCCCCGTTTATTTTACCCTCTGTCGCATCTTAACTCATTTTTCCCCTTAAGTTGGTTTCAGAAAATGCATAAACTCTTTACCAAGTTTATATGATCGAGTAAGGCCTCTAGGCTGGCATACCACAAACTAGCTGCACCCAAAAATGAGGGGGGGCTGCGGATTCCTTACTTGCCCATCTACTACTGGGCTAATCATTTGGCTAAATACCTGAGATGGGTAAGACCAGACCCAGATAACATGAACCCGTCTTGGCTCAAGATTGAGTTAGAGTTTATCCAATCTATGAACATGGACCCTCATACTATGCTCTATCTAAAAATCTCTCAGTTGCAAGATATTAATAAATGTCCCACCATCACGACTTCGCTAAGAGTACATTCGCAATTGTGCTCCTTTTTGCGTTACAATCAAAGTAAAGATCTCGCTCAATCCATTTGGAATTCCCTGGCTTTCACCATAAACAAACAGAAAATTTCCCGTTCATGGTTACCTTATTTAGGAGAGGGGATAGTATCCTCATTTTTGGATGAAGTTGGAGAGTGGCTCTCATTCTCTCAGTTCATCTACAAGTTCAAAATTCCAGAGTTTCAGGCTTTTAAAGTTATTCAATTAAGGCACTTGTTAACCACAGTTCTTGGGGCCACTCCACCCCGTCCAGCGGCCTTTGCATTGGTATCTGAACTTTCTCCTTTGCTCGTCTCCTCAGCCGTGATTTCTAAGATTTATCAAGTGTTGTTTCAATGGCGGTTTGGATGCGGTGGTGGCCCCACTAACTTTTGGATTTCATTTTTTTCCCCAGTATACTTTTAATTGGTCCGTCCTCTGGATGTACTGTCATAAATATGTATCCCAAGGTAGATTACGTCTCATGCAGTTTCACATCCTGCATAATTTGTACTATACTCAACTAAACTGCTGAAATGGGGCCTTCTTGATACCTATAGGTGTGATTAGTGTTCCCAGGACACAGGGTCACTTTTTCATCCATTCTGGTTGTGTTCCTGGATAGCCTCATTATGGGAGCATATAAAAATCAATCTGGATCCTTTACTGGGTTTACAAGATTATTTTACACCGAATATTTGCCTGTTGGGGGATTTGTCTTCCATAAAGGTTAAAATCCGGAGATTTCATATATCCATGGTTGCGCTCGTGACCCAAAAAATCATTCTTAGGCATTGGAAGGAAGGGACCGGTTCAACATATCAGGAGAAGCTCAATGAGATTTTAGCAAATATATATACAGAGAAGGCTATTGCTAGCCTTCAAAACAGAGTACATAGGTATAAGGTTATCTGGGATCCCCTTCACACTTTAATTATGGTTGCTAGGAAGTAATGGGTAGTCGAGGTTACCACCTTAATTATTCTTGGTAAAGGTAGTTAGCGGGTAATAACAGTGTTAGAATGAACTGCTGTGCCAGGGAGGGAGGGGAGGGAAGGGTTGCGGGCAGTATGATTTGTCTTATGAATCTTATGTCAAAATGTTCATTACAGCCTCCTGTAATGTGGAAAATGAGGTGAATAAACTTTGAATTAAAAAAAAAACTTTTCTATGTTTCTGTGTGTGTGTGTGTGTGTGTGTGTGTTTTCATGGGGATATGTATTGTTTGCAGTGATCTCCGTACAGCAGTAAGGGTAACAGATCATTGAAAGCTGTTTTGCACTGTGCCTGAAAGGTGTGGTGTGTATTTAAGTATTGCAGTTATTTTGTGCACCTTTTTACATGTTTTTAACTTAAAGCATTTTTCCTTTATATGCAATACCTGTATTTTTTTTGTTTTGTTTTTTTACTCTGCATGCCTTTCTGTGTTACATTTCATGTGTACATTGTGTAGACTCTCTTTTAAAAACATTTTATTTGAACAAGCTTTTAACGGGACTTGATTTATTTTAGATTTACTTGTTAATGTATTTTCAATGTGCTTATGCAACTTGATGAGATGAGATGAGATAATGCTTGTGTAACTTGATTTGCTTTGTGGCTATCCACCTCTCTATCCATGGGATATACCACCCTGTAGGGGTACGAGGCAAGGAACCCTAGAGGAGGGTCCCCCCCTTACAGGTGCCACGGGAATGATCTCATCGGCTAAAGGTAGGTTAGGAAGAAGCCCACAGGTAAGAGAGAAGAGCCGCTGGAGAAGGAGGGGTGGATGGTGGGCAACAAAAAACAAATTCTGAGGGGCTCAGGATGAGTGACCTTTTAAGCTCGATGGGGGAGTGACGTTGTTGCTCTGCCCATCGAACCCCCCTACAGGTGCCTCAGGAATGATTGCATCGGCTAAAGGTAGGTTAGGAAGAAGCCCAAAAAGAATACCTAAAGGTGTTGAGCATTAAAGAGGTGACAATGATGAATGAATGTATGAATACTGAGAAGATAAGAGCTGACTTCCTAATGAGAGAGGGGAAAGCCAGAGCCACCATCTGCCTCTATCCAATAGCAGAACCTAACTAATTAACATAGAAACATAGAAACATAGACTTTGATGGCAGATAAGGACCACTTGGCCCACCCAGTCTGTCCATTTCCCTACCTATTGGATAAGCTGAAGATTCTAGTTAACCAACAGCCTACTCCCTGCAACCCCCCACTATAATTGCCTTAAGTCTGTCCCATGCATGTTTGAATTCTCCCACTGTTTTAGACCCCACAACCTCTCCAGGAAGGCGGTTCCATGTGTCCACCACTCTCTCTGTGAAAAAGAATTTCCTCACATTACCCCTGTGTTAACACTAACTCTAACTAATATTATGACCATTGGCATGGAGGAGAGAAAAAAAAACCTTTGAGGAGGTAACCTCTGGGGATTCAAGGCCTAGGTCACCTTCCCTCCAGGGTGATGATGTTTGATTTGAGGATGTATGTCGATAAAGAGAAGGGTTCAGTAACAAGAGGGATATGAGTAGGGAGAATAATAACGGAATAGGGAAAATCCCCAAAAGAAAGCACAGATCGAAGAGGGAACATGAGGCTGTGCACAGATCAAAGAAGGAACATGAGGCAACGATGAATACTGATGGTGATGATTGCTGCAGGAGGGCAGCAGGTCGATGAGGTAGCATAAGATCCAATGAGAGGTATGCTTGATTGAGCAGGCAAGTATGTAGACACCGAGGCCAATGAGGCATGATTATGTGATGTGAACGATTAGACCCTGATGTTGCGGTTGATGAGGTAGCATAGGATTCAATGATAGAAATGCTCGAGTAAGCAATGTAAATAGATAATCTTTGAGGCAAGGATGAGTGAATGATGACTGGAGTAATGAACTCGAAACATGTGGCAGGATGGCTGCGGGTCGATGAGGTATGCCCAAAAAGAAATATCAATTGCAGGCCTCGATTGGAGTGAATCCTTGAGGGCCAGTATGGAATGTGAAGAAGAGAAGACAGGAATGAAATGGAAAATGAACTTGTACAAAGGTAGTATGAGTAAGTAAGCTCCTCGAAAGGAGGTAGACTCCGAGGCCAAGAAGGCATGTAAATCCTTGATGGCTGGTACGAGATAATAAGCGGTGAATGATGACCGGAGTCATGAACCTGGTACATGCTGCAGGAGGGCCGTAGGTTGAGGAGGTGGCATATGATTAATGACAGGTATGATCAAGTGCAAGCCAGACAGAGTCAGCCAGAAACAGCCAGCTGAGGTGGATGGCAGAGCATGAGAAGGCTTGATGGCTTGTATGGGTAAGGAGAATAGGAAACGGATGAGGTACAATGATGGAGGGAATCTTTTAAGGCTGGAACCATGGGAAGGTGATGGTAGGATATGGAAACACATGAAAAAGAAATGCCCAGGGTATAACAGAGGAGGTGATGAGAAGGACAGGGCAATGAGAAGGACACAGATCGAGTAGGTGGAGTGAAGGAGGAGGGGCGGAGGTTATGCATGGAGCAGCTCATCAGTCAAGGAAATCCGAGGTGCCTACCCTTTTTAAGACAGGAAAGTGATATGTCAGAATTCACATCCTAACACTAATGCCTGTATCCCTGTAACAAGCATAGATTGAGTAGTGGAAAAGAAGAAAATGGAACGAGACAGGCAAAGAGAAACAGTGTGAACTAGTAATAGGCAGGAATACATGGGGGAGACATCCCCGTCAGCTTCCAGACTGGCCCAGCCGAAGGAGCGTCCAGCTCTGGGGAAAGAATGAGTTAGGGATAAAGATTATAGCCATCCTGATTTAGCAAAAAATTCAAGATCAAAGTTGTAGTAAATTGCAAGAACATGGGAGGTAATGAGATGCACCCGAGCTAGCAGCAGTACGGTCACCTAGCTCCATGCTCTTGGGCTGGAATTATTGATAGTGTCTCACCCATTTGGCTTTTTGGGCAAATTTCTTTGGTACAGAATCATAGTCCGAATAGCTTCAAAGGTGAAGGCAGAGAAATCTGGGGCTGTGGCCAAGAAAAGCACAAATATTGGCATCACTTCTCCTACAGACCAACTCCAGGAACACTGGTAGAGCAGGAGTCTGAAATGAGCATGGTGGCAAGAGAGCAAAATGAAATAAAAAACCTGCATGAGCAGCATAAGGACCAATCACAACCACATCATGGTCCAAGTAACCACTGTAGATGAGGAGGAGCGACGAAATGGAGCCGCCGAAAAACGGCTTAAGCAGGCAGAGCAGGTCAGCAGGAGAAACGTAGGAGGTGGATCCAAGAGAATCCCATAACAGGTAGGTAGAGAGGGAATGGGTAAGGCAGAAAACAGGTGTAGGCACATGGAAGAGCCAGAATCCAAGCAGGAGAAGGACCGAGGGAGACGGGGGTCATGCAGGAATCCCAGCGAGTCTGGGGAAGAGCAAGCAATCCTGGCAGCGAAGTACCCGGTGGAGGGAGATAAGTGACAGCGGGATGGAGGCTGCTAAAGAGCAGCAGGACAGAACGGTGAGGGAAAAATAGGAAAAAAAAAACAGTGACCAGAGGCAGCCGCCGAACCAAAACAAATGTGCAGTGTAGAGAAAAGACAAACGGGCAGCCAGAGGCAGCAGCCAGAATATAGGGAAGGTAAAATCCAGAGAGAGGGGTTGAAGAGCATCGCCCCTGGCAGCCAACGAAAACGAATCCTGGAGGGGCCCAAAATGAGTGACCTTTTAAGTTCGATGGGCGGAGTAACGTTGTTGCTCCACCCATCGAACCTCAGGCTTAAAGTCTTCCTATTATAACTAGTCATTTAATATTGTAAAGCACTCAGAACCCTCATTGGATTGAGCACAATGCAAATAAAATTTGCCTTGACTTGCCTTTCTCCATAAGTGACAACACAAAAAGTATACAAGGGGAAAAAGAACCCCCTAACAAGTGAAGATAGTAAGTGTTACAAAGAAACTTCAAGGTACCATAAAAGAGTTCCTGTCATCATAGCTCTCCCTGGGAATAAAAAGCTATACATTCAGTAGCTGCAGCATGCAGGTTAAATCCCCTGTGCATACATTACCTTATTCATGGTTATCACAGAAGAGAAAAATCCAGGGAATGTAAGTGTAGCAATGCTGTCTGAATCTGGTTGGTTTGAGCACCAAAATAGTTTTACAACTGTTAGCCAATCTGTATCTCAGGAGAAAGTATGGGGAAAAGACACAGAGAAATAGCTCACTATTAGAACTGTAGGCTCCTCTTTCTCTCTCTCTCTCTCCCCCCCCCCCGTCTCATACCCTGCGCCTCCTATAAAGTAACATGGAGTCTTTGCATCTGTCACTCCTGCTACCCAGTGAGTTGGGGAGGCTACCAACAGTCTTCAGAAGTAAGGCTGATAGCAGGCCCTTGCTTGCGTGCCAATGAATTGGGATTGGAAATGATCTCGGGAGTCAGAGGGCTGGCCAGTGGGAGAAGGAGCGAGCATCCCAGAGACTTCTCTCTTCCTCTCGGGGGAGGGTGAGGAAGCCACCATTGCAGTGCTGTTCCCTTGCGGCAGCAAGGGGTATGACTGCCAGGGCTGGCCCTAGTTGGAGAGTATGTCAGATGTGGGGACTATGCACCACCCATGTCATTGCATGCCATGCCCACCTGGAAAAACAGGAAGGAAAAAGTCAGTCCATCACAGAATGCCACCAACCTTTCACCGCAGGTCCCACACCATCGACCATGGTGCTTCCCTGGTCAACTGAGCATGAGAACCAATGGAGGTATGGGGCGGTCACTGAAGGCCCCGCCCTGGGGAGTAAGCCAGGGAGGAACAACCAGGGAAGAGGTAAATCCTGGGACGATGGGTGAGTGGGCAGGGAGCATGGTCTGGCCTATGGGGGCCAGGCCGGAGGGGTGGAAAAAAAAAGTAAGGCTAATAAAAACCAATGGATAATTATAACTATTCAAGAAAGGGAAAATCAAATCCTCTCTCAATTGCCTACGAGCTGCATTTGATGCAGGCTGGATGAAATCACCCTCTCAGACATTTGTGATCATCAGTGACACCCCTTCAGAGATCTCATGCCAAAATGAAAGGACAGGGTAGGGACTGACTATCAATTGATTTTTAATGACTTGAGAAGTACCGTAGAACAGGAAATGTTCATAGTTTTTTTTTATTTTGCTATGTTTGCAGGATGGTGCTGTGCCATGAAATATAAAGAACAACGAATTGTGAATGTTAATAATAATATATAAATGCATTCAGTGACTATCGTACTTGTAAGTTTGTACACTCACTCACTCGCTCCCCTCTTAGTTTGAAAGGTACTGTAACACAGTGCTTTGTAAACTTACAGCTGGCCTTCATTTAATGATAGAGATGCAGACATTAACAAATAAACTTGTGCTCCCATTACCAGTAATGCCACTAGAACAGTATGCCGCTATCCCCCGTTTGCCCCCCTTGCCCCGCCATTTACATCTTAAACCAACTGCTGACAGTAAAACAAATACACTACACAGTACCTTAATTGTTGTAGACACTAGCAGGCACTAACCAAAAACTAAAAAATAACAAGGCTTTGTTCAAGCCGAAAATGTTGGTCGCTGTGAGGTTGCTAAGAGACCACTGGTTGCAATGATACTGTTCCCCACATGATTCGGTTATGATAAATACAACACATGTGGACTATGAGACATTTTCTCAGCATGTTAACATGCTTTATTAAACAATCAGCAGAAATCATCAGGGAATATAAAAATCAAAAAAGAAATCACTGTCTTACTCTTGTCTGAGGTGGATTCAGGCACTCCCTGGAGTAACTGTGATCAAGGTACCTAAAAAGAAAACAGTTTGTTACTGTTTGTTATTGTTTATAGATTCATCATGTTAAAGGCATTTTAACAAAAATGCAGTGAAGAACTGTGTGTACTCCAAAAGTCAGTATTCAGCTGCAAATGGTCATTGAGCATACAGTGTGGACTTCAGCAATACCTGCCTGTTCAAACCCCCTTTGGCAATCCTCCGTTCTCAAATCAGTGCTGTTAAATACACTTACGAACCACTGTGCATGAAGAGACTTAGTGTTACTCATTCAGAGGTCCACATTTACTGAACTTGAAGCAACACCTTTTTCTAGCTGTTCAGATATCAGTCCAGAATAACATGATGTAAACTGTGCTTTAATTTCATCCTTAAACAGTTTATTTATAGTTAAGTCCAAAGATTGCAGTAAATCTGTGCAACTTGGGGGGACAAAGACAGGTATAATAAACCCCTCCTCTATCTTTGCCAGAACATCAGCGGTGCTGTGAGCCTTAAACAAATCAAGAATGAGAAGTGCTCTCTGTTCGTTTTTACGCTTGACTGATTCAATGTATGGTTTTATTTATTTAGTTTTTGCTGACTGGGTAGGGTGCACTAACCATGGCAATGACTATTTTCAGGCATGACCCGGAAGGTTACAGAACAATACATTAGAGAAACGAGAGTAGCAGTGTAGACAATAAGACAATCCATACCTGTACAATAGGAATACAGTGCAGTGTAGACAATAAGACAATCCATACTTGTTCAATAGGAATACAGTGCAGGCAGGGGAAAAACAACAGGTACTAATTGAGTGTAATAACAATGTTTGAAGAAAATATAATAAAGCAGTACAATAAACAGGGCAGAAAGGCAACATAGAAGGACAAATTTAGTAGGATAATACAATGGTAACTGCACTACTATGAATAGTCAAAGCAGGAAGGATATTGGAGGCTAGAGAAGTAGACAGGAGTTGGGAAGATAGTAAAGGGATGGGTTAGATGGCTTAGGAAATTAAAACAAGATAGGAGAAGAAGACCAGGAGAAACAGAAAGACAGGGCAGAAAGGTGGCAAGGGGAAAGTGCCGAGTGTAATTGTGGTGTTCTAATACAGCATCTGCATATGAAATCATTGTTTCCTGATTAGCCCAGTGGTTGATGCTCTGTGTGATATGCCAGCTGGCTTGGAGCCTGTAGGCAGGGTGTCAAGCTTGTGTTTTCCCTTGGTATACTACTTGTGGGAGGAGCATGTTGCCAGCTAACGTACACCCCAGATTAAGGGGCACCCGCCTTTTGTCTGCCATTCCTGTCGCTTCCATTTGTTTGGACCCCATTTCTGCCATTGTCCATTGAGAGCAGGGCACCAGATTAACACATGTCTCACCAGTGTTGATCACAAGCTTCTTTGCGATCAGTACATTTGAGCAGGCAGTTTTTATCCTAGAAAGAAATGCGTTCTTTAAATCTGAAAAGTCAGTGGGAGTTTTTCTGCCTGCCTTAGTGGCCTTCCTTCGGCAGTACCCTGTGCGGTTAAGAAATGTCCATGCCCATTGCTTGCTAAAAACCACTGGTCCACCTGACTCTGCTAGTTGCTGAGGGATGTTACATTTCACTATCCCTTGAGCAGCAGCAGCAACCACACGAGTTCACAACTGCACCCTCAGACCTTAGGCTCCGGATGATATATTTCAATTCTGCCTCAATGTCACCGAGGAGCAGAGGTGGTCTACCTCGTGGCTTTGTAGGAAGCTGTGGTGCTGGGTTTGTAGGGTTGGGGACAACTTGTAGTGTCAACAAGCAGTCCACCTTAATTTTACTAATAGTGCTTTCACTGACTTCAATGCCATACTTAGAATTAAAAAAGCGAAATGCTTTCATAACGTTGTTTTCCATGGTGTATTTCTTAGCATCAAATCTTTGCTCATCACTATAAACATTGTATGTGGAATGGCGTTTTTTTTTTTTTGCAGAGGGGTGACTGGCAATGTATTTCACTCAAAACACTCTCAGCAACCGGTAGGGACACAAATACTGATACAGTGAGGTCATCTGCATTCAGCTCTTCTGTTGCTACAAATGGATGTTTCTGTGCCTTCCCTTGGTCCAGCCACTTAAGGAGAGACACTGTTGTTCTATGCTTGTTCCATGATTTAGACAGTAGCAGCAGCAGGCAGTAGCAGAGCGAGACAGATACTGAGACACTGAAACTCCATGATTTAGACAGTGGCAGTAGCAGGCAGTTTAACAAATGGACTGCAGAAAGCTGATGCGATCAATAAACAGCTGAACATATTTTAACTACAGTACTTGTCTGTGCTTGACCTGTTGTTACCCAGCAGAGATGAACTGTTGTAAACTGGGCATTAGTCTTAAGTGATTACTGACTTGCCCATAATTAACCTGCTGTTACACCGATTAACAGAACATGACCTGTAGTTACCCATAGTGAGCTCGAGTGCGGTGTATATTGTGCAATACTTTGAAGTGCGGTCCCTGAAAGAATAGTAATGGAATGCAGTGTGAACTGAATGAATTTGCCATCAGGGTAAGATTGGGGCAATACTGTGAAAATACACGGACCGCAAACTTGTCACAGTCTCAGCAGCGCTAAATATAATTTACGCAGCTTTTTCCTATTCTACAGTATACTATACAGTGTAAATGGTCTTTTCAGTTATACTGTATGTGTCCACTTTAATGACCCAATACTTAACCATGTTTTCCATCTGTCATTTCATAGGGATGAAATCATAAGAGCAACAGGTGAAGGGGATGGACCCCCCAGCTTTTTGACTTATAATCTGAGACTATCTGATCCCCACCATTCATTTCTGTCACCCCCCCGATGCCCCTCCCATTTGTTCCATGCTGTTGACTAACGTAACCTAGATATCAGCAGGCATGATGACAATGTAATGTGTTGCCTGGTTTCTGTTTGTATCACGCACTCATGGTTGCCCAGTGATGCACAGCACAAGAACAAAGAAATTCACTCAGTATGTGAAAGAAACAGATTAATACCCCTGTCCACATCTTTCTTTGGCAGACAATTCAAATACAACTCTTAAAACATGAGGACACTGATCCTTTCTATATGGAGCAGAACACATCAGGGAAATGTGGAATTTCGTTTGGCAAGGTGGGACAGTTGAGATATTCCTCTAGGCTATTTGGTTTAGAAAGGTGTCTTACCTCCTGACCCCAAACCCAGCAAAACATGAACCTGCTTATTGCCCCACTCCCTGACTGCTTAACGTGGCTAGATGGTCCCAGCTGTCTCTCTTTGAAAACTGCAGGCACAGAAGGCTGGAACCAGCACAAGGAAGGGGTGGTTAATCCCCAGGTTCACAGATGCAAAGGTGTTTCCAGTTTATGCATTCTGTGCATATATAAAGGGCATTTTGTGTGTGTGTGTGTGTGTGTGTTTGACTGACTCACTCACTGAATAAACCACAAGAGCCAAAGATTTCATCTATGAACATGGGACCACAAGAACGTGATGGAGAAAAGCAACGAAAATGGGGGGTTAGGGGCATTGGAGGGTAGGAAAAAAGAACGTAACGGAGAAAAGCAACAAAAATGGGGGTGGCATACATATCTACAGCCCCCAAAATTACCCAAAATATTTAAGCAAGTATACGGCCCATGTACTCCTGCCTATCGGTATGGGTGGGTTATTCTGGCCGAATCTGAGAGTGATTACAGTTTTTTTCTGTGAAAATTAGATTATTATGATGATGTGCCTGGTTGCTGCCTCTTTCATCACTAGAAGGCAGGCACGACAAGTGTTCAACAGGTTCCAATAAAGCTTAGTCTAGTCAGTCAAGGTAGATTCTTTGTTCTTGCCTCCCCCCCCCCCAACCCCTTGTATTTATTCACCATGGCCCAGTCTTTAATTATGTTCTATCAGTAGTCACATGAAGTAAAGCAGGGCTGCGTGTTCCCTGCTTGTTTACTGTCAGCTCTCATACCTTCTCCAGCAGTGGTTATAGTTACATACGGCCCTGTCCACACTACACCGGTCTGGTCCGGTAATGGATGCAATCCGTTAAGGCCGGGGACTGGTGCAGTGCATCCACACATCGGTGGTGCCCGTTACTGTGGTGCCCAGCACTGCTGGTCCACACATCAGGAACCGGGCGACCATGACGGGGACGCCCGATCCCACAATGCAGCTTGCACTGCACTTCGTGCCCTGCAGGGAACCGTTACCGCCCATCTGAACTACCACCGGTAATGTTACCACGGCAGGACCGGTTTCATAACCATTGTTGAAACCACCTCATATGTGGTTTCAACAACGGTTATGAAAACGCCTCCTGTAATGTTACAGGTGTAAACGCAAACCATTGTGGTAACGTTTTGAGCACTCTTTAACATTACAGAGGCGTAGTGTGGACAGGGCCTTAGTGTCATCATCAACATCATCATATCCCTCTTCCAAATGAGGTTCAGTTGGGAGCTATTAGACTCCTGAAGGAAAGGGAACTGATCTGACAGGGGGACCCAATCTAACCTGACATCAGCACTAGCACAAACCCCATAAGGCAGTAAGTGGGCTCTGTTTAGAATGTCCACGTCTGCAAAAATCTCTGACTGAAAAAACTGATTTGTGATAAATTATGTGTATCTTAATACAGCACACAATACAATTTGCTCCATCATTTAAATATATAACTTTCTGACACATTCAGTATAACTCTCAAACATTATTCTGATCCCTTAAATATGGGGGGAAGAGACCAAATGTGTTACATAATCCCAGCATCATTGCATGCCTGTACTAAAAACCGTTGGGAACTAATAGTTTAGAGCCAATCATCAATAAGGTTCCTCTTTATATTTGCACTTCATGTACTGTACATTATTTGCAATTTCTGCTTGGCTCAGTGCATGATGTATGATCAGCACCTATCCCATGTGGGACAGAAGTGCTGCAATGAAGGAGTCCCTTCTTAATGTGGGGTGTGTTCTGATACGTACAAAGATAATAGATGAAAATATGATAACTGAGAAATGCCCCTTCCCAATATGTTATCTCTTCTTCCTACTACTGTACTTGGATCTAGAGTTTGGGTGAGGTTGTACAGAGCTGGGGAATTCAATTTTTATATAGTATGAAATACAGGCATCCAGAAGTCTGCCATTATACGTTGCCTGCTGAACACATTTGGCACCAATCTGCAAGTTACCAACCTGCTGTCTTATCCAGACCATCTCTGAACAAACTGCATATCCCCCCCCCCATGCTAATGTAGCTCAACTGTGTCTTGTACGTTGTGGTTGCTGAGTGTATATGATTTGAGAACTAAAAGTAGAGCACTGTGACCAGCACTGACAAAGTTTAATGTTAAGTTTAGAACAAGTAATAGCTGAAGCCAGCTAAAGGTTTTAAACCACAATGCTTTACAGTGAACTGCTTGGTGGATTAATAGGTTGCACCAGTGACTGTGAAAGGTAGGGACTGTGGGCGGCAGAAAGACCAAGCTTTGGCATGAATTTTCTTTCAGTTGTTACACTGATCCAGGTGCGAGCTGCCCTTTTTTTCATGCTACCACTTTTTTTTTTGCTTCATTTACTACTCTTCTCGCTACTTTTGTTTCTACTTTTTCCCCATACTAACCCATTCATCCCTTTTTTCTGCAGGTCTGCCAGGACCTAGCCTATCAGAAAAGTATTGTTTAATGAGCGACCTTCCTTACCCATCATATGTTCTCTCTCTAGCAAATTATGGATACCTTGTGACCTCAACCCTATTTTTATTTTACAGGAATGACTGGACATTGGCCCAAGACCGCCATCCCTCGGTCTGCAGGGTGCAGATAAGAGATCTCCTACTTATTAACTATGCTAGGTGGGTGCCAGCCTGGTGGCACTGAAGGGTGAGGCACTGGACACCACACCTGGTGCCATGCCAGTGACCCAGGTTCGGGAATGGACTCAGGTCATTCAGAGGTCAGCCAGGGAGGTAAGGATTGAGTATCCGGGGAACTGCTCTCCTTCCTTGGGGGGGGGGTTTGTGTGCTGTGCATGTCAGCACAAGAAGGGTTCGACCCGTACCCAGGTGTGCTTGGTTGCCTCCGAAGAGGTGGAGACAGCTGCTGCACCCATTGCACAGGTGCAGGGGCCAGGGTGAAAAATGGAGGAAAATACCAGGACCCAGCAGGACCCTTGATGGCCCCGATGGCCGGAGAACGTACCCCGCTGAAGGGGAGTTATAGACCCTGCTGGGTCCACGTAAGAGGTGACAAATAATGTTGTGATAAAAAAAACTATAATAGGTGAGTAAACTGTCAGCCACAGCCTCCTTTTTCTGTTCAGTGAGTCCAAGGCTGAGAGTACAACTGGAGTCCTTCTAATGGCAACTTTATGGCAGCCATAAACAACATGATCACATAATGTCTCACAAAAAGAGATCCATTTGTTGAAAATGTGTCTTTAGTAATATCAACTTCTGGTCAGAGCCAAAAATGGGTGCTATTTAATATGAGGGACAAAAATCAGACAAAAGCAGAGAATGTCCCTTTAAAGCAGCATAACAGCCATGTTGGCTCTGACCAGAGTTTGTTCACTCTTTCTGATTCTTTGCCTTAACTGTCTGTACTGTTCCTATAACTGTACCTTATATTTCAACCTCACTCTTTCCTGCATGGAGAGTAGGTGCCTTTCTCACGACTTCTTTTTCATCTCAAGATTCTGATTTAGCTCTCACCCCTACTATCTCAACTTTTCTCTCTCACTGCTTCGTCTCCTCCTCCTATGCTCTCAGAAACATTGACTGCTTCTCCATCTTACAACCCAATCCAAGATCTCAGCTGGCATGCCAATTTATTCTAATGACTCTATTTACTTTGGACTAAGTTCACTCATCCCTCCACTCTTACTCCTCCCCTTCACCCTTGAAGTTTAGTTATGTGAACAAACTTTGCACATCTGCTCCTGCATCACTCCCACTTTTTCCCTGCTGCCCTTTCTTCCCATGCCCTAATGTTCCTGTTCATTCCTACATACCTATCTCCACCCACCTCAATCTATCCCTGGTACAGTACCCTTTGAACCCATGCTCACACCTGGTTAGGTCTTCCTGTCTGGCCACAACTAGCAGCACCTTCCTTTCACAGTACTGCTTTCTCCTTTGGCCATGGCAGCCCTCACTCACCTTTCTGTTATACTGCTGATGCTGAGGCCCCCATTCTCCCATATTCAGCTCTTGGCTGTGCTGGAGACACTCCCACAATTAGTAACTAGCAAATGCACACTGTGAGTTTATGGCTGAGATCACATGTGTTGCCCATCACTGGATCTGAAGAAACATAAACATTGCCATCAGATAAAGACCTTGTGACCCATCCAAGCTGCCCAAAACCTGCCTAATATTGGAAAATGTCCCTAGCAGATATTTTCCTTCACTTGATGCCCCACTCAAACACTTTCCATGTGTTTGTCCCACCCAGTTTTGACCCCCCATACCCCACTGCTTAAGCACATACAACCTCATCAAGGAGCTTGTTCCATTTTTCTACCACCCATTCCATAAAGAATTACTTCATAATGTTCTGTCTGACCTGCCCTTACCAATTTCCCAGATTTTCTCCTGGTGCCCTTGTTCCCACTAGTCATTTTGAGCAATTCCCTGCTGTCTTCCCTGTTTATCCCATAGAGGTACTTAAACATCTCTATCATGTCCCTGCCCATCCTCACTGTATATATTATGGTCTCCCAACTGTTCCTTGTGACTTCCACTGTTGTTCCTGCCTCATTCTGTTAATCTGGATCATTTGTACCATACGATACTTTTCATAACATTTCTTTACCTATAACTTCCTTGTCAGCAAATATCACTGCTGAGCAAGGATGCAGGAATGCATACTTCATGTAGGCCACAATGTACACATTTATTTTTGAACGGCAACATTTCATTCTACTATAGGGGCACCATTAGCTTCATCTGACATTATAATATAATATCTGTGCCTTATATCAGCAAACCACTATGCAAATACCTACAACTGAGTGCTTATGTAAATGCCTAAAACTGAGTGCTGACCTCTCCCCACCCATGCTTAACATGGTGCACATCTGCAAATAAGGTAAACAGGAAAAAAGGCTGCTCAAGAGCCAGAGGGCTGCATCAGTAGAAGATACAATATTTTGCAACAGAAAACCCTCATACAAGTCAGATCATGATGCCAGGGCACCAGATTGATCTAAAGTACAGCACACAGTGAAGTAGCCGGCTTACACAACAGGAGTGCCTCAACACTTTATGCAACCACTCTTCATCAAGAGACAAGGCTTTCTCTTGTGTTTGGTTATTTTTTTAAAGACACAGGTAAGGGAAGGAAAATACATAAAGTGCAACTGCAATATATATTAGTAATTATGTACTTAAGTAAATAGTTACTAATATGTATTGCATTCACCATTTATCCCCCCCCCCAGTACCTGTGTCTTTAAAATTACCTGTATAAATAATCAGACACAAAAGGGAGCCTTGACTCTTCACAAAGTGAAGCTATGCAAAATGTTGAGGCACTGTTTGTTTAAGCTGGCTGCGTCACTGTTTACCACACAGGGCTTAAAGTGTGCCAGGTCTAACAGGGTCTCTCTGAGACTCGGCAAAAACATTCACAATGATTTGAGGGGGTGTCACAGGGTCTCAGTAGAGGGCCCTCACTCCATATTTGTTCCTATTTTATGATGATTTTAAGAGGGCAGTATGTGGAGGTACAAAGCAGTACTGACAGTTTAAATTGGTCTTTCTTAATGTTCGTTTTCCTTCTCCATGCCATGCGCCCTTATGTTGTATCCCAGTGTCCAATAGTACCTTGATGTTTAGTGCCCGATTTTTGTGTTCTTAATGAAAAAAACAATAGTTTAAAGATGAAAAGGCAAAGTCTGCATTTTGATGAAAAAAATTAATTCCTCAATCAAAGTCCATCCATCTTCCCATAGTTTTTCCCCCTATAGACCCAGCAGTTTTTTTCTGCACACCTTTTATCCTGGTTGCTGCACTTTAAATAAATCAGGCAACCTGAGCTGATGATCTGACTTGTGTGAGTGAGATATTTCTGTGCCACACTGTCTGTATATATATATATATATATATATATATATATATATATATATATATATATATTTAGTTATTTAAAACATTTTGTTAACCAGGTTAGCCCACTGGGCCCCGAAGGTACCTTTTTCAGGAGCAACCCAGAATTAGTTACAAAAATCAGTGCAAATACATGCAAGTGATACAGTGCAGGACATAGAGTACATTAATCCAATGACAGTATACAGTATACAGCTTTCATTGAGGAGAGCGGTTATATACAGCACAATTACACAGTTCAACAGTGGCAGCTGACAGACCTAGGGCATTATTTTTTTGTGGCCAAACCACAGGGGGTGAGTTGGCTAGCCTTCAGGACAGGAGCAGGGGCTATGGTTTAGGAGGTGTGCTCACAGTCCCTTCTGGAATGTGGCCAAGGAGTGGGCTTCCTGGAGATGTCTGGGGAGTGTGTTCTATTGTGCAGGGGCTATCTGGGCAAAGGATTTACTGCCTGCTGCAGAACAGGCCCTGGGCAGATCCAGGAGTTTTTTGTCTGAAGTCCTGAGTAATCTGTTGGACCGCTTTGGGGCAAGTAGCCCAGTTAGCCATCCAGGAGGGTCGACATTGAGGAGCTTATACGTCCAGCTTAACAGGGGATACTGGAGTCTATGGTTCAGAGTGGACCAGTTGAGTGAGGTGAGGGCTTCACAATGGTGAGTCCTTGGATGAGCTTTCATGGCAAATCGTGCAATTTCATGGTACAACGTGTGTAGTCTAAAGTGATCAAGTTATGCTATTCCCAGTAGTGTTGGGGCAGCATAGGTATGAGTTGGGAGGAGGATACTCTGTACAATTGCCAATCTAGTTTCAGGTATCATGTTAGTGCTTAGACGATGGAGCAGGCCAAGTTTTTGGTGTATGTTTTTTGTTACTAGATCCACACGTGGCTTTAGAGTGAGACCCTGATCCAGTGTAAGGCCCAGTTATCTGAAGGATTGAACCACCTCGATTGTGGAGCCAAATGCAGTAACAAGTGTGACAAGGTGGGCCTGGGAAGGGCCCAGGTATTTCGGACCAAACAGGAGTGCTTTGATCTTATTAGGGTTAAGGACCAGATGGTTTTCGACTAGCCAAGCTTCAGTCTTGTTATAGCCAGACTGGAGCAGTGGCCCTTGATCACCCAAGTGCTGCACAGTTCTATAGAGTATGGCATCGTCAGTGTACTGCACTATGGAGCTGTTCCCACAGTGTCAGTGGAGGTCGTTGATGAACAGGGAGAACAAGAGTGGGCCCAAGACAGAACCTTGCGGTACCCCCTCATTTAAAGGTAGTGACCCAGAGACTGCACTTCTCTACTTGACCCATTGGGAGAGGCCCAACAGGTAGTTGTGGACAAGTTCAGGAAGTGTTGGTCAAGTCTGAATTTACTCAGCTTTGTTAGCAGGAAGGGGTGGTCTACCAGGTCAAAGGCCTTGGTTAGTTCAATGAAGACTGCCCCAGTGGGGGCCCCCTTGTCCAAGGCGGCTAGGACATCAGACATAAACCTGATAAGGGCAGTGTCAGTCCCATGCCTTTGCCAGAAACTATGTTGGGAAGGGGCCAGAAGTCAGTTAGCTTCCAGGTAATCCCTTAGTTGGCAGTACACGAGCTGCTCCAGGATCTTTGCAAGGCGGCAGAGGATAGACATGGGTCTGTAGTGACCTAATATTTCCCTAGATCCACCCTTGTGGATTGGGACCACATGGGTCTGCTTCCATATTTTGGGGACTACTCCATCATGCAGGGATCTGTTTATGAGCAGGGAGATAGGTAGGGCTATGGTGGGGACAGCAGCCTTGAGCAGCCATGGGTCTAAACCACCTGGACCCGGTGAGCCAGTGGGTTTTTAAGGATAGTAGAAGGGGTAGCACTTCTTTGATGTGCACAGTCCTTAGGTGGAAGTGGAGGGTAGAAGGATCCTGAATTTTAGTGACCAGGGGGCCCTGATAGTGGTGCAGAGGGTTGGTTCTGCAAGAGCCAAAATCGGTGAAGAAGCTGTTGAAGGCTGCAGCTGCCTTGCCTCCATTAGTTAAGGTTTGTACATTGCAGGTTATGTTGCCCAGCTGAGGTTTATTTGGGCCTTTTATCAAGGAATTGATGCTAGACCAGAAGGACTTAGGGTCTGATAGGGTTTGCCGCTGGAGGATTTTGAAGTACTCCCTTTTAGTTGTTTTTGAGGCTTTCTTGCACTGGTTCCTCAAGGACCTGTAATCAGCTAGGTCTACTGGGCTAGCAGAGCACCTGGCCTTTTTCCAAGACCTGTCTCTGTTTTTCATTAGGGATTTTAGCTTGCGTGAGATCCATCTGTGGCATTGGCCTTTAGTATGTCTTTTACTCACCGGGGAGTGGAGATTGGCTACAGCAGAGAATGTACACTGGAAGAACTGGGTGGCATCCTCAATACTGTCTAGCAGTCTAATTGACATCCAGTCAGCATTTCTCAAATAGCTCTGGAAGGCCTCAGCAGAGAAGCTAGAGAAGTCCCTGGCTACTATGAGCCTGGGGGGAATCCTAGCTGGCCTGTTTTTCCAGATGCAAAAGGTGGGGGAATGGTCCTCAGGGCATCGGACATCATGCCTGCTGCATGGATATTTGCTGGGTTTGAGGCTAAGATCCAATCAAGAGTGGAGTGTTTCCATTTTTAGGCTTTGCCTGGTGAGCTCAATAATGACCTAGTTCCCACCTAAGGTTGAAATCCCCTAGGACCAGCAGCTCAGCAGGAGTGGTCCCTGCCAGGGAGCGTGTTAAGTTCTGAAGTGCTGAGTTGCCACCACTGGGAGGGTTGTATATGCAGCCTGTAGTTAGATGTTTTGCATTGCCCAGGATGATTATGATAAAAAGTGATTTGAGCTCTGCAGAGCTTGGCAGGTGGGTAGAGGACTGGGAAGCCTCCAGCGTGGAGCTCACATAAATTAGGACACACCTCCTTTTTTCCCCTCTGTCCTTTCAGAAGGTGTCATAGTTGGCAAGCTCCACTTCATGAGGGGGTATGGGAGGCTTCAGCCAGGATTCAGAGATGGAAAGCACATCTGGCCTGTACATTTCAACCCAGGACTGTACCTCATGCATCTTGAGTCACAGACTGCAGATGTTCATGTGTGTGACTCTCAGTCCTTTGGTGTGATACCATGTTGGGTCACTGGGGGATCACAGGGTCGAGTTGGCAAGTGGGGATCCAGGATTAGGTTGGATATCGCCTGAGCACATTATCAGAGCTAGCGCAATAAGGCTGAGGACCCCCTGCCGGATAAGGGGGATAGTTGTTTACGCTTATCTGTCAACCCTGTGAAGATGAGGTAGCAAGCTCCATTATGAGATAGCCCATGCATCAGAATCAGGGTATCCATAGTTGGAGATGCAGGGCAGACTGTAAGGTGTGGAAAGTGATAGTCCTGTGCACCCCTGAGCAAGTTGGAGTCATGACAGGCACTCATTTTTATGTCTATCCATACTGTCACAGCGACATACAGGATGATCAAGACAGATACCCTATATAGGGCTGGGTTTGGGTTAGGCCACAAGCACCAGAGGACCCAATATCATGGCTGAGCTGTTTAAGGGAGGGGCATGGCAGTAGGAGCCTTTGGTCCCATGGTAGTGGCAACTGTATGCAATTTGTCAGCATCTGAGTATCTGCCCTCAGGCAGTGAGAGCCCAAATAACATTCCTTTGTGTGCGAGGGGGAAATTGCCTTAGGAGCATTAGTCTGCATTACTTTAATTAAGTGAGGTTATTCCTTGCTTTGCAAGAGTCAGCCAGTTTTATGCTATTTGTGAGTTTATATCATGGAGGGCTTGTGGGATCTCTGACCCCCACTCTATATCTGTTACTGGCTACTCCAGACCAGAGTCCCGGGATGAGCGGGCCGAGCTGCACTAGGTAACTGAAGCGCGTGACCTAGGCTGAAGAGAGTGTTTCAGTGCACTCAAGTGGTCACAGGGAGCAGGTCAGGCAGACCTAAAACAGTGACCTCTAGTGGTGGCAACTGATAAGTTGCAAACAGGGAAGTGAGCTGATAGGCTCAGACACGAGCGTGATCACTGCTATATAAGTCGGTGTCCACCAAGGGTGGGGCGGGGGTGGTGGGGTTCCTCTAAAGCAAGTCACATGGCATTTTGCCTGCCATTTGTCTGTATCTGATGTTGTGATAGGGAGGGCTCTCCACCGCTGGCCATCATGACCGTCCACACGGCAGGGGGGTGGGGGTCCATCCATGGGATGCGGAGAGCTGATTTTGTGGAGAAGCAGAAAGAAAGGGGCAATTAAATAAGGTAAGAGCCCTTTGTTTGCACTGATAGGGGAAGGGTAAACAGAAAAGGGAGGGCTATGGGGGAGGAAGACTAAGATTCTGGGGAGCTGGTTTTTACTTATACCAAAATGCCAGATTTTATTTATTTATTTATTTATTTTTGTTGCTTTGCTCTGATTTTCTGAGTGGGGCCACTTTCCCAGCAGGGATGCCATACCTCTCAACCTCTTGCCTCATGAATCAGGGACAAGGCTTAAAAAAATCAGGGACAAAGATCCAAAATGAGGGACACATCTTAAAAATTGGTACTATTCACTCAGAAAGCTGCTAGAATGAAAAGATTTGTGTTAATATGCATTTTCTGAAGAAGAACACGTCTGTAACTTTAATGTTTGACATCATTTTGTGCTTTTAATCTGCACTGTTCTGTCACAAAAACACAAATTTTACGAGGGACATAGGAAATTTTGAGGCAAAATCAGGGACATCCCTGAAAACCAGGGACAGTTGAGAAGTATGAGGGATGCCTGCATAGACTAAGAAACAGTGGACAGAAGGGGCAGATTTACTAGTTGTGCCGTGCAGTTTAGTAGGGCAAGGCAGGCTTGCTGCTCTAATGGAGTTTGCCCTTTAAGGGGCAGACCAGGTTGTCCTGGTGCAGCCCTTCCCTTTTCATCAAGATGGTATGCTCAGAAGGGGAGGGCCAGGGAATAGAACAATGGCCGAGCAACAGGAAGGGGAGGGGCAAGTGGAGGTACATAATGGGCAACACAAGAGTGGTTCAGCCACTTTTTGCTGGAGTTTTGATCTAATTGAAAACTGCAGCACATCAGATTGGCTGAATATCAGGATAGGTTTGTGCACTAGGATAGAACAGGTAAGACAGCTCACAATGAATGAAGTTTAAAAAAAAAAGTATATATATAAAATAATATAGTAATAAATAGACATACAGTAAATTAATAATGAGATGTAATGACAGGGTTCATTACTTGATAAGAAAGAAGCATGGAAGGCGAATTGCATGTGAATGGCTTAAGAGGCCTTGACGGTGAACCTTGTTGTGTGACGTTTTTGAGTGGGACCCCTGTTTCAGTGAAGTTTGGCTGTAAACTGAATAAGGCTGCAACAGTTTGTGCTTAATTCCCATTTTGGTGGAGAAACTTGTAAGATATAGCTCTTGGGCATTCAAGCGCCAGAGTTCTTTAACTCTGAAGTTCTACATCTGCAAATACGTCCTGGATAGAGAGGGGTTTACGAGCAGGAAAGCTTGCAGTTGTATGTTTCATTTACGGGCATTGCCAAACAAGCAAGGCGAGCCGAACCCACGCCACTGCAAGAGTAGTGGAACACCATTAGGGCAATGGTACGAGTAAGGGCCTTGTTTTGTGGTTTTTTCATAAAGGGTCTTTGGCTGGTTTTCGGGGCATGCGAGGAACTCGTGTCGGAAAGGGGAAACGAACAGGCAAGGCCTTAGCCTGCAATTTTTTTTTTCCCAGGAGCAGATTTGATATTGCAGAAGTTAATTGGAAGCCTTTTAGAGCAAGCACGTGGGGCATGAACACCGCTATGGGCTGATGCTGATACGTGGGAACACCACTAGGGCGGAGAAGGAAAGATCAGAGTTCGCTCAAGATTTAAGGATATCAGAGGCTTTCAGCTCTTCAGGAAATGGGAAATCTCACTGCTGAGTGAGATGAAGACAGTTTCAAAAGGGGGCTGGGAGTGGGGTTGGCCAAAAGAAGCAAGGTCAGCAGGCATTGTTTGGTGGTGGCCTGAGGGGCCAAAAACAAAAGGGGGAGCTGGAAATAAACTAAGGGTGGGGGAAGGCATCTGACAAAGGATATGAGGAGGATGGCTCCTGAGGAAAAAGAGCATGGTCAGTAGAGACAGGGTGGATAGCTGGGGGGGGAGCCTGAGGACTGAGCAGGGGGACCGATGGTGAGGGCAATAGAGAGGGAGTTTGGAGGCCTGGAGCCAAGATAGCACCAGAAAAAGGCATGTGGTGTGACATCAAGTGCTGGGACAACCACACGGAGGCAGACAATAGAAGCATGAGCACAGGATAGCGCAGAAGAAAGACGCTGGCGTGACAACACACGCCAGGAGATAAATACCGGGCATAGGGCACAAGGGGGAGAATAAACAACCCAATAAAACAGGGGGGCAACAGAAAGAAGGGGATATGGGTCCAAAGATGTGAGGACACGAAAAAGGGGGCTGTGCAGGCCAAACTGAGGCCACAAGCAATGGAACGGTGGAGGCAGCGGGGACGCCATCCCAGCAGGCCAGGAACATGATGAAGAAGGCCAAAGGGGAGAGTAGGGACAAGGAATGGGGGCCCTCAAGGGAAAGGGGGACAGTGGATTCTTTCAAAAAAAAAAGCCATTTGGTGCATTTTAAAAAAAAAGAAGAAACAGGAAGAAGGGGAAGAGGGACAGAGAGACCTGGGAAGGGCATGGCAGCCATAACAATGTGAAGGCATGCAGAGGGAATAGGGTTAGGCCTGGACAGCTGGGGACAGCTTTCAAAGCATTTTCAAGGATGGGGGGGGGAATGAAAAAGGGAGGTGGATGGAAGACAAGAGAGGCAAAAAAATAAAAAATAAAATAACCATGGGTCGACTGTTTCTATTGCGGAACAGGAGCCAAGTTGTAAGGGGAATATTATGGGTGAAGTTGTTTAAAGAAATTCTCTTTTCTTTTCTGCAGTTCTTTCCACAGTTTGCAGACAACAAGGAATATGGCTCCAAAGAAGAACAGGCCTTCAAAGGATGATGCCTACAGGGCTATAGTGGAGCTGGCAGAGAAAGCCAATAGAATGTGGGAACTGGTCGAAGGGGAGGAACTGGGGAGACTGGGGGAGAAAAGAAAAGCGGAGAAGGGAAAAGGGGGCAGAGGGAAGTGACTGGTTGAGGGGCCAAGCTGCCCAGCCAAGACACAGCCACCGATAGAAGGACCGAACAAGGTGGCTAGTCCAGCACCCCTGCACCCTGTTAACCCGGTGCTGCCAGTACATCCCCAGGACCAGTCTGGTTTTCCCCCAGGGGAACCCAGACCAGATCCCCAGCTCACAGTGGTTCCTCCACAGCCACTAGTAGAGTAACCACCCATTCAACCACAAGGCACCATACTTGGGCACCAGGATGACGGCAGGCAACCCAGAGCAGACAAGGCCACAGGTAACACATCCGGCTCCGTAGGGGACAGCATCAAAGAGTATATAAACCAAATTGTTTCGGCACTAGGGACAGGGAGTCTGGGGCAGATGGAGTCAGCACTAGCAGAGACTGGGTCAGAAAAGGAAGTGCTGAAAGAAAAAGAGGAAGGAGTAGAGAAAGAAGGAAAAGGAATGAGAGATATAGGGGCTCCTGGGATGAGGGTAGGCAAACACGTACCGTTGGCCACAAAAGAGAAAATATAGAAGAGAGAGTATGTGGATATCTTTGCCTTGGTAAGCCATGAAGTGGCAGCAAAATATGAGGAGATAGAAAATATAGGGAAGAGTGAGATGGCAGCAGCGGTAGTTTTGTTAGGAAAAAAGGAGGAGGACAAATTCACTAAAGGGAAGACCTGGGAAGGGTGGTTTGTAGGTTTCGCCACATTCTCAGCCATAGTATTGGAGAAGAGGCCTGAGCTGGGCATTCCACTCATCACATATTCATTGATAATCAGGAGAGCAAAAGCAAAAGGGGGGTGGGGTGGATATACTATGATGAATTATTTTGGCAGAGAATGGCGACATATGGGGATATAAGGTTGGACACGAAACAACTAGACTTATGGACAGACTATGTAACTGATCAGGCCACACCAGAGGGGGGGGTTTAGGAAGAAAGGCGCCATGCCACAGAGATGTTGCTGTGCCTACAATAGGGCCTTTTGCTCCTGGCCACAATGCCATTTCCGGCACACCTGTTCGAAATGTGGGGGATCACATCCAACGAGCAGATGCTGGACGACATGGGTCCAGAAAGCCCAGGGATTGGGTGGCAAGGGTCATACAAAGTAGCTTTTTGGTGAAGGGCAGGGATATAATGGGTGACACAATAGAGGGGGGAGGGGTAGGGACAGCAAACAGAGGGATGAAACTGGTGACCAGCAAGGCCGGATATCAAGCAGAGGGGGAGACCTTTGGCAGAGTAAAGAAATGAAGACAAGGGAGTAATTTAAGAGCTAGAACCCCCACAGGATAGAGACATGGAGAGAATGGTAGACAGATACCCAGATAGGAGAACAGCAGAAGTGATTAAGAAAGGTTTTTGCACAGGTTTTTCGTTGCAGTGCGAGGGCCCAAAGCAAACCTGGGAGGCGAACAATCTGGGTTCAGTAAGGGGAAGGGAAGAAATGTTAAGACAAAAAATAGAGAAGAAAAAGGCAGCAGGGAGAATAGAGGGACCATATAATACCCCTCCATTGAAGAATATGAGGATTTCTCCTTTGGGTTTGGTCCCCAAAAAACAGGAAGGGGAATACAGGGTGATTCATCACCTATCCTTTCCGGAAGGTGATTCGGTGAACGATTTTATCAGTGAGGAATATAGTAAAGTGACATATTCCACTCTGGAAGACGCAGTCTGGATTATCCGGGCAACTGCGGATGCATGGATGGCAAAGACAGACATACAGTAGAGTCTGCTTTCAGATTGTTTCCGGTTAGAAAAGAGGATTGGGACCTGTTGGGGTTTAAAATTGGGGGACAGTACTATTTTGACAAAGCCATGCCCATGGGTTGTTCTATAGCATGTGCGACATTCGAAGCATTCAGCACATGTTTGCAGTGGATATTTCAAGAAAGATCTGGTTATAAAACAGTGATTCACTATTTGGATGATTTCCTTTTTATAGGCAGTGTGAAAAGGGAGACAGAAAAAATGTTAGCCAGCTTCCAAGAGCTGTGCAGAGAACTGAGGGTCCCATTGGCACCTGAAAAAACAGAAGGGCCCAGTAAGGTGTTAGAGTTTCTGGATATTGAGATACATGCCCCAGGGGAAATATTTTGGCTGCCGGACAAAAAAGTGGAAAAACTGAAGGAATTGATTCAGATGCATACCAGTAGAAGAAAAGTACAACTAAGACAGGTACAACAAGTGTTGGGACATCTGAACTTCGCGTGCAGGGCTATTGGGCCAGGGAGGACTTTCACCAAAAGGTTAGCAAGGGTTACAGCCAGAGTGACCAAACCACACCACTGGGTAGACATGACAAAAGGAGTCAAGGAGGATTTTAAAGTATGGGAGGAATTCCTTAGGGAATATAATGGCTGCTTCTTCTGGCAGGAGGAATGGGTGCATGGCACAGACCTCCATCTTTACACAGATGTAGCCGGTGGCCTAGGTATGGGGGGCTATCTGAGGGGCGGATGGTTTGCAGAACCTTGGCCATCAGACTGGGTGAGGGATGGTAAGGTAAAAGATATAACATTGTTAGAGATCATGCCCATCTGGGCATGCACCCTGGTTTGGGGGGAAGTATTACGGGATCAAAAGGAGACATTTTGGTGTGACAATAGAGCAGTGGTAGAGGTCCTAAACAACAGAGGAGCCAGGTCAGAAATGGTCATGCAAGTTTTACGACTTCTAGTGCTAAGGGCATTGCAGTTGAACATGTCATTCAGAGCAAAACACATAGAAGGGGTACACAATACCCTGGCTGACAGCCTTTCCCATCTGCAGCTGGATCATTTCCAGAGACTGGCAACAACAGTGGAGGAGCAAAAAACGCCCATACCAATGAACATATGGGACATTGGCAAGAAGGAGCAGAAATGTTGCTCCACAGTTCATGGGTACCACGGACTCTGAGGGCCTATGATGGGGCCTAGCGAGTGTTTTAAACATTCAGAGCAACACAGCACATGGAGGTAAGTAGGCCACTCACAGAAGAACAATTGGGGAAGTTCACCATAGAGCAATGGCAAAAAGGAACAGCCTACGCTACAATGGGGGTCTACTTGGCAGGGATTAGTGTTATCTGCAGTCTAAAAGGATGGAAGGACCCAACAAAATGAATGCTCATTAGAAGAATGATGCAGGGATGGGGTAGGTTAAAACAAGGGATGGTGGATAATAGGAGACCAATAGGGGAATAGTGGCTGGCGAAACTGAAGGATGTGTTACCGGCAATATGCAGATCAAAGGCCGAGACCCAGTTATTTCACACAATTTATGTGGTAATGTTTGCAGGAGCCATGAGAGTGAGTGAAGTGGTAGGCCACAGCAGGCAAGACAAGGAAGGGGGATTAGGATGGGAAGATATAAGCTGGGAGATGAAGGAGATACAGATCATGATTAACAGATCAAAGATGGATCAAAGGGGACAGAGTTGCAAGGTAATGCTAAAGAAACATACAGAGGGCGCAGTATGCCCAGTGCAGGCTTTGTGGGCTTTCACTGCAGAGCGTGGGAATAGGACAGGGAGATTATTTCTGCATGGTGATGAAAGTAGAGTCACAAGCTATCAAGTCACAGCATTGCTCAAGAAAGGCATGCAATTCCTGGGGGAGGATCCAATCAATTATTCTTCCCACTCCTTATGGATAGGGGCTACCTCACAGTGGGCAGCGGCAGGTGAGACAGTGAATAATATTTTGGAAAAGGGGCGCTGGTGGTCTGCCAGTTATAAGAGATACATTCAAACACTGCAGTGTGGAGACTAACGTATCACCTATGTTTTGTTACAGGTATAAGCCACATGGGGGGGCAGGGAGAGGTGATATTATGGTAAGAAACTAAGACCAAATATAAAGATATTTATTTTAGTTAAACCCTGTAGGAAGAGGGAGGAGCACGGAAGTCTGTATCTGCAGCCACTCTTATATACAGTATATTGGCAGAAAGGAGAGCTGAGAAAAAGGCCAGGGGAAAGCAACTTTACCAGGATGTGAAACAGTGTAAATTGGTATGGTATGACATCCGAGGGATGAGATGGGCACAACTGCTCCCCACCTTGAAAGAGCTGAAGGAGCGGTGACCCATTCCAGACTTAATTATTATACATTTAGGGAGTAATGACCTTGGGGCAAGCCATGGGTGGACACATACATGCAGATAAAAAGGGACCTAGAGACAATACAGCAGTGGTGGCCTAGGGTATGCCTTGCCTGGTCGGAAGTTTTTGGAGATATGAGCACAGCCATAGAGCTGTGGATAGGGCTAGGAGAAAGAAGAACAGAAGGGTAGAGACACTGGTAAGGAAAATAGGAGGACAACTAATACTGCGGGGTGTAGAAGAGTAGGTAGAAGATTTCTACAGGTCTGATGGCATGCACCTGTGAGATCTAGCCATAGATATGTTAAATACAGAGATGATGGGTTTTATAGAAGCATGGAGGAGGCATGCAAAAAATGGATAAAAAAAGGGGGGGGAGAAGAGACGGATTGGAAAGGGATTTTCCCTGAGGTATGGGGGAACAATACCCTAAGTGAGGGGAAAGCCAGTCATCCAACGCAAGCTGGACACGCTAGTGGGGGAAACAAGGAGGGAGGAAGGAAGAAAAAGGAATAAGATGAAAAGAGGAAGAAGCTGGAAGGAGAAAAGCGGGTCTCTGCTTTCACTGTTACCTAACAGAAATGGAGAAGAAGAAGGCACCCAGGTTTTCACCTGGGGAGAGCAATAGAGGAAGAAAGAGGGATGATCAGAGATTGGTATATGGATGGAAATAAATGAAATTGTGAGAGATATAATAATAAAAGATGACAAAATGGAACATGGAATTATGATATATAAATAAATTAATTGCCAATCTGAGCACAACAAACGATGGCCTCTGTCTTTTTGTGAGGGAAGGGGGAATCCGGGACAATGGAGTTTGCCCTTTAAGGGGCAGACCAGGTTGTCCTGGTGCACCCCTTCCTTCATCAAGATGTGTGCCCAGAAGGAGGGGAGGGGGAAGAAGGGGAGGCCAGGATAGAACAATGGTTAGCAACAGGAAGGGGAGGCAAGTGGAGGTACATAATGGGCAACACAAGAGCGGTTCAGCCACTTTTGCTGGAGTTTTGATCCCTCCCACCCACCCTACAATATAGAGCAAGAGGGAAGACAGTCAAAAGGGACTGTGGTAAGTCTGTCATAGGTGGATGACAGATGTGTCTGGTAGGATGATAACTTGGACTGCCAAAGCTGGATGGCAGAAAATAATATCTTTCTTGGACTGCCAAAGGTGGACGGCAGAAAAGGGGGAAAAAGGGGGGGAAGGAGGGGAGGAGGGGAAAGAAAAAGGAATAAGACGAAAAGGGGAAGAAGCTGAAAGAGAAAAGCGGTCTCGGTTTTCACCCTTACCTAACAGAAAAGGTGAAGAAGAAGGCACCCAGGTTTTCATCTGGGGAGCAAAAGAGGAAGAAAGAGGGATGATGAGAGATTGTTATATGGATGGAAATAAATGAAATTGTGAGAGATATAATAATAAAACATGATAAAATGGAACATGGAATTAAGATATATAAATAAATTAATTGCCAATCTGATCACAACAACAAACAATGGTCTCTGTCTTTTTGTGAGGGGAAAAGGGGGGAATCCGGGACAATATTAGTTATTTTAAAGCACACTTAAAGCACCCTGACGTACACTTTAACTTACTGGGACTGCAATGGCACTCAATTAAAGTATGTTGAGGGACAAGCCTAAAGACTGACCTGCTGAGAAAAGTATAGTGAATATTTACTGGATGCTTGTTAATCTGTAATTAACTCATTTAAAGCATAAATTAAAGCAACCTGCAAAACAACTTAACTTACAACAACTGCTATGGGATACAGTTAGAACTCCTAGCAAGTGAGCCTTTTCACTGACCTGCTGTCAGTTTTTAAGATAAATATTTACTGGATCTGCTTCTTTTTTACAAATTAAAGCACCTTACAGGAGAACCAGTAATCAGACTTTTAGCAGCCCGTATCACTACCAGGAGACTATCTTCACTCATATGGAGACAGAAATTCAGTCCAAGTTTGAATTAAAAATGGCACCAAAATGTCAAGAGTCCTCTAGAGCAAGCTGCGTGGTGTTTCGTCTGCTGTTTGTCTGTACCTGATGTTGTGGGAGGGAGGGCTCTCCACCGCTGGCCTTCACGACCATCCACCTGGCAGGGCGGGTGTTCATCCATGGAAAGAGGAGGTCTGATTCTGATGCTGTGGGAGGGAGGGCTCTCCACTGCTGGCCCTCATGACTGTCCACCTGGTGGGGGGGGTCCATCCACGGGATGGGGAGAGCTGATTCTGATGTTGTGGGAGGGAGGGCTCTTCACCGCTGGCCCTCACGACTGTCCACCCGGTGGGGTGGGGTCCATCCATGGGATGAGGAGAGTTGATTCTGATGTTGTGGGAAGGAGGGCTCTCTACCGCTGGCCCTCACAACCATTCATTGGGTGGGGGGGGTCCATCCATGGGATGAGGACAGTCGATTCTGATGTTGTGGGAAGGAGGGCTCTCCACCGCAGGCCCTCACAACTGTCCACCCAGTGGAGGGGGGGTCCATCCGTGGGATGAGGAGAGCTGATTTATATGTGTGTGTGTGTGTGTGTGTGTAATAAGCCACAACAGGGTGTGCATTATAGGATTTTAATGCATGCCCTAGGGGTGTAATAAGGCAGGAGGCCAAGGGCAGAGTATCCTTATGCCCCTGGGATGTGCATTAAAATCCTTTAATACACACACTGATGGGACTTATTGCACTTATAAAATGGCTCTAAGTAGGTTTTTTGGAAGAAAATGAGATTTGGTACCCGGCCATGCTTTATAGAGATTTAATGCACTGTCAGGTGAAGTCTCACAGCCAATGACATTTTTAGATTTTTTTCTAGCCATGTTACAAATATATATAATTGCTGAAGTGTACTTCAAACAGCTTGTATTTAAGCAATAATGCATGACAGGGTGTGGTATATCATGGAATATCATCACGCCTCAGGTGGTTGGGCATGAGACCACAGACCTAGTGCATCCAACATCTGAGAAGTGATGATATCCCAAAGATATACCATACTCTGTCATGCATTATTGCTATAATGCACTGACTGAAAAGTTGTATTACTAAAAGTTTAAAAAAATATTTTAAAAGCTTTTGAAAGTGCTTTTTTTGGTGTTCCTGGTGGGCTCTGGGCAGCAGGTGGCGCTAATGTAAGTGGAGTTCGTGGGGGAGTTATAGCTGTGAAATCTTTGTCATTCTCACAGCACTACTCCAAGATGTGAACTATGTTCTGTCTGTGTTTGATCCAGTCCTGTTGTGTGCTGTGGGACTGGGTGAAGATGTGTGTGTATGTTTTTTTTTTTGTTTGTTTTGTTTTTTTCTGCAAAACCCAATCTGTGAGAAGCACGATGTCGAGGCAGACACTTTCACTTTTCTGCTACCAGTTGGTAAGTTGACTGGAGTGGTTGCTGCTAGGAGAAGCTGTTGGCAGGCCGATAGAACTGATTTTAAAAAGAAAGATCCACATAGTGTATAAATATTCTGTTTTGGGGTCCTTTAGTTTTCTTTTTTTTTTTGGTCTTAAGCAGTGATTGGAGTGGTGACTCATACCATCCCACCCGATATCTAAGGCGGCCATTGCTGGCTTGTGTGGAGAGCACGTGTTTCATTCCTGTAAGCACTTGCGGCATACTTTCAAGGATTTATTCTGTCTTTTTTTGTGGTTTTGTACAATGGACTTCTCGCAGTCTGAGTTTCTCCAGACTGCGGCAGCCATTTATCATGGTCTCGTGTGTGTAGCACACTGTGTAGTAGACTGAGGGATGATGCTAGCACATGGATTTGGTTTGGGTGAGGAGGCTGGTGGCTTTTTGAAGATGTGAGTATGTAGCGGGATATAATCACGGCTTCAAAGACCTCTCTGCCAATTAGCTTCCTTGATTTTTTTTATCCAGTTCATAATACTGATTTTATAATTAATGACTCAAGTCATTAAAGATCGCTGTCTATTTTTAAGCATCACTTCCCTTGAGGTCACATTTTAATAGTATGCTAGATCCCTACCATGCGTCTATTTTTATGGCGCTACCACACATTTCTAACAGTGAGCAGCACAGCACCACACCAAGATGTTTAATCATTTAATGTACTTATTGTGGGTGTGGCATGCGAGCAGAAACATTTAAAAAGTTAAAAACCACATAGTTCAGAATCAGTGTAATGGGGAAAAAATGGCTTGTTGCTTTTATCAGACTCCAATGTAATTTCCCTCCCTGGATATGACTTATACAGGCAAGATCACCTAACCCGCGGTGGATGTATCACACTTGAAGAACAAATTTATGTCCACACTGGGCATGACTCCATATGTAAACCAACTGCATTTGACTCTATTGCAGTTAATTAAAACAATTTTAAATAGCCGGCCAAGTGGCACTGAGGGTTGAGGCACTGGACGCCACACCTCGCGCCATGCCAGCAACCAAGGTTTGGGAACTGATTTAGGCCATTCGGGGGTTGGCCAGGGTGAGGAAGGATTGAACATCTGATGACAGATCTCCTTCCTCAGGGAAGGGGGACAATGTAGTACACTCTAGAGTGACACACTAAGAAATCTGGGGGCCAGCACAGGCATGCTGCACAGAATGGGGTGGACCCATGCACAGGGTGTAAGACTGCCTATGCAGAAGCATGGGCAGTTGCCCTGCCCATTGAATATGCATGGGTCCAGGAAAAAAATGAGAGGAAAATACCTTACGGTGGTAGGATGGTGACTGACTCCCTGCAAGCTCCACACCGGTGACCGGGCAGCCGTTCCAAGCCACAGACACTTAAGATGAGCTCCCAGAGGAGCCGGGTGATGGGGCTAGGGGTTTTGGCAGGATGGGGGCTGCCACAGGGAGATCAGGGAGTAAAATGTAAATAAAAAAATTTAAATAATGGCTCAATCAATGTGATTGGCAGTTATAGGCCCCTCATGGCTGGAATGGATGTTTTAAATTACCTATCCAAATTTACCTGTGATAATAATAAAGAAACCCTTATATTAGGGGACCTAAATTATGATTGCCTAACTTCAAAACTGTAGGAGCTAAAAATACTATGTGATGAATATGGCTTCACACAACTGATCTCAGCACCTACCAGGCCAAGCCCCAAAAAAGCCTTATAACTCATCCTTATTAAACACAATCCTAAGTAACACACCACAGAAAACTACAGTTGCAGCTGTCTTTGATAGTACTTTTAGTGATCACAATGTAGTGGCCTGTGCTACGGGAATTAAAAAGACCTTTATCAATGCTCCCTCACTCATTTTTCAATAAAGAACAACCTCCAGCATTTGACAACTATAACCTAGCAGGAATTTTACCTTGCCCTCTCCACATATATGGCATGAAATGTTTTTACTAATCAAGTGCTAGAAGTCATAAGCCAGATTGTCCCTATTACCAAACATAGGACAAAAAAGAAAAGTTCCCCTTGGTTTTCCAGTGAATTAAAATTGCTTTGAGAAACTGATATCAGCATTGGGCTAAAGAGAGAATGACTAAAACTATGCAAGACTGGGACATTTTCAGACAAAAGAGAAACCACTGTGACAAACTGATCCATTTAGCTAAGGCTAGCTATTATCTAACACTATTAGATGAAAACAAGTCTGATCTCTCCAAATTTTGGAAAACCATGAAAAGGAATGGAAGGGGGGGTACTATGTCAAGTCTACCTAGGCAACTTATTATTGATAATAAACTAATTACAAATAAGCAAATTATAATGGAGGAACTAATTACACACTTTACCTCTGCTGGGATAGCTTTTGATAACTCTCCACTAGCCAATATCCCGGTACCTACCAATATTCTAATCAGCCCCACAACTGTCATGTGTAACCTATTTTACCTCTAGCCATTCTCCTTCCAGCAGGTTGAGCAGATTCTCAAGAATTTGGACCCTTAAAAAGTCCCATTGCTTATAACATTGAGCCTATATTTCTAAAAATGGGTTATCCCATCCTAACAGCTCCCTTAACCTATCTACTTAATTTATCAGGAGCAAACTGAGAAATCCCACTCCTGTGGAAAACTGCAGACATTATTCCTCAATTTAAGTCCAGAGATAAGGCTTCAGTAAATAACTATCACCCTATTTCAGTTCTCCCAGTTACGGCTAAAATGTTAAAAAAGCTATTAAATGTTCATATAAGAGAATATATTGATAAATGCAATGTTATTTCTCACATTCAATCAGTTTTTCACACTTAACATAGGAGGCTGGATTTTCAAACGGTGGTGCAAGGCTTGTTTCCAGCCCTGCACCATGGGACTTAGGATTTTGCATTGCACCAACCCCCTTTGCCGCAGCTGCACCTGATTTTCAAAACTTGAGTGCAATTGCGACAGTTTCCCTGCATTACGGCAGCTTGTGCCCACATGTCTGGGGCAAGCCCCATATCTCAGCCTCCCAGGTATGGTGCAGGCTAAACCATACCAATGTGGTCTAAGGACCCCTGTGTGGTGCACGAATTTTAAAATCAGGTGCCATGGCCGGAGACCGACACAAGCCCTGTGTGACATATGTTTGGTGCACCGGGGGCTTGTGTCAGTCAGAGGGGAATGACAATCTGTCCGAGTACCTCAACTGTAGCTATTTAATGACCGGTATAATGCCCTTGATTAAAAGCTTACCAAGTTTTTCTGGACCTTAGTAAAGCATTTGATACTGGGGACCATGTTATTCTTCTGAACAAACTTAAGAATATTGTCTTAGGTCCGAACACAATAACATGGTTTAAAGAGTATCTCTATGGCAGGTATCAACTGTTAAAGATGGAAGGATTATCAACATTATCATGTGTCTCATCATCTTGTGTCTCCATTTGTAAAGGGGTTCCACAAGGGTCCATATGAGGTCTGCTTTTATTCACAATTTCTACCAATTATCTTGGCTCTAACATTGAAAAGCCAAAGCTGCATCTTTATGCTGATGCCATGGTTATGTATGCATCCAGTCCTACCTCTGCCTTAGCTATGAATGTATTGCAGGAGGTGTTTGATAAACTTCAACTCACCTTGTGCATGTCTAAGCTCCTATTATGTGCTTCAAAAACCAAGAGCATGGTCTTCTCACCAAAATTACTCCTGCCTCTGCCAACAGCAAGCAGTACAGCTCTAACAGGGGATAGTCTTGAACAGGTAGGCTCTTTCAAATACCAAGGTATGTGGCTAGATTGTAAGCTATTCTTCAGGATACATATTGACAGCCTCTGTAAACAAAATCTGGCAAGAGCTGATAGGGCTTCATCTGAGGAATCTGGAGGAAAAATATTGTAAATTACCAAAGTTACAAGCGTGCATTTGCAAAATGTTACATAGGCTCATATATGTACTGGTTTGTAATATTTTTGCATCACATTTTCAATATAACCTTTTTATAACCCTGCGTCAGGAAGACAGGCAGACAAAATGTTCAGCTCCTGACTTTAAGGCATTTTTACACAGGGACTGCAAAATCAACTTTCAGGATACAAAAACAAATTTTGGTCAGGAGTTGATAAATTACAACCATCACATTCACAAGGTGCTGTAAAAAATGGCTATGTTGAAAATTTGGGGTAAAAATATTGAATATTGCCAAACTTACAAGCCTGCATTCGCAAAAAGAAACATAGGCGCATAACTTTTTTTGTTTTTCAATGTTTTTACACCAAATTTCCAACACAGGCATCTTATAACCCCACCTCATTAACAAGGGCAGAGAAACTTTTCAATTGGTATCCAAAAGGTGATTTTGTGCAGGGACTGCAAAATCACCTTTCAGGATGCAAAAATAAAATTTTGGACAGGATTTGAAAAATGACAGCTGTCACATTTTTATGAGATGCTGTAAATATATGGCTATGCTGTAAATTTTGGGTAAAAATACTGAAAATTACCAAAGTTACGAACCTGTGTTTGAAAAATTCTATGCTGGCTCATAACTTGGTGGTTGTTAAATATTTTTGCACCAAATTTTCAACATAGCCTTCTTATGACCCCACCTTATGAACAAGGGCAATGAAAATTTTCAGCTGGTGCCCGAATGGTGATTTTGTGCAGGGAACGTGAAATCACCTTTTCAGGATGTAAAAAAAAAAAACATTTTGGACAGGATTTGAAAAATGACAGCTACCACAGATATGGGGTGCTGTAAAGATATGGCTATGTTGTAAATTTGG